>OY728122.1:627765435-632765435 GCA_963277665.1 Viscum album | reverse complement strand
ACAAAGGGATGTCATTGTTTGTAATTCTATATTGATAAGGGTATTTTTTATTTCGTCCTATTTGAAACATAACGGTATGGTTACTCAAAAAAAAATCTTGTAAGTACATGTTGATTGATTCAAATTTACTTATCTACATAGGTTAATCGTCTAGAGCCCATTTTTAAGTTTAATTTTATATAGGCTCTGAGAATATCATTTATTCTAATATGACATATTTTTATGTGAGGGAAACAAATTGTAACATGAAATTCTATGAACACAAAGTCAATAATACATGATCTATGTACTTCATTTTTTAATATAATTGAGTAACAATTTGTTATCGTTTATGCGCATATTGTGTATGATATGTGGGAATAAATCTAATGTAGTATCATTTTATGGATTTTGATTCAAATGTGATCTCTCCCTGTGTAAAATAATTCAGATGTAACTTTATATTTTGTCTTTTATTCACATATACCCCCTTTAATTCTCAATTAATCTCACATATCTACCAAAACATGGATTAGTCCTACATGGGCCTCAATTCGCATATAAGAATAATTTCATCACCCAGAAATCATAAAAAGATGGTTACAATTATATGACCATTAATATTTAAATAAATAATAATAATAAAATATCTACAAATAAATATTAATTCAATTTATGGAATAAACCCCAAATCATTAATCCATTCTAAAAGTGTGAAAAGTTCCTTAAAATTTAAAAATTGTAGGAATTAAATCACTTACATGAAATATATAACTATTGAAAATTTTCTCACTATAAATTCCACAACACTGAAAAATACACTCTTGGAAAATCATCAATTACCAATATCTATTACACAGACATATATATATATATATATATATATCAATAATTAGATATATTTCTATGATATTTTTCCAAAAAAATTAATTCAGAATTATTAAAATAATTATATTTTATGTTTTTACATAAAATTATTATTCCTTCAGAAACATTTATCCATTGCTAAACCAATCACTGAATATGTTAGTTTAAAACTAAATTAAATATTAAATAAGTAAAAAATTTATTGGGAGTTCGGAACAGACAAATTGAAAACCATTTATCACCATAGGCTTGTAAAAATTCCAATTCACAACATTGTGAGTCCAAAAAAATTATTTAATAATTATATTGACCCGACTATTTTATAGATATCATTCAATTATTTTAATATGAGTATCCAACAATCACTTCCCAATGATTGTAAAGACTAATATCATCAGAATGATAGGACATAAATACATCAAAATGAAACTAAAATAAAACATCTTTATTTTATTCTCTATATTGAGATAATAAATTCTTTTAAGCTCCTAAAATTGTATATGATGACATGGGGAATACAAAAATAAAAGGGATGATCTAAAAATAACAATAAGGGTTTAATCCCGATAAAAGATCATACCATATGAGTCAAATAAAATAAGAAGATATCATAATAGGAAAGGCTCATGACTAGTCACATGGTAGAAGAAAATAAAGAATTTGGAGTCATAAGATCATGAAAACATAGGAATGAGGAAACCATATAAATTATTACATGCATTTAAGTTTAGGTAAGCTACCAAGACAACACCACCTAATGGATTGAATCTCATCATGGATTATGTTTACTCCATAATAAATATACATATCATTTCATAAGACATACAAATTATTCAATTCATTAGAGAATTGTTTTCATGTGCCCATAGTGACATTTGCAGGCATATATATTCTACAAAAGTATAACATTAGGCACAAACATAAGTATTACCCATTTAATGGAATGGGCTGCATAATAATATCTTACAACATAAGTAAATGTCATATCATAACATATTCGATGAAGGTAGGGATTAATTCATTGTATCTAGGTAATTAAAGAACTATATGACATATAAATTATGTCAATATAAATTAATGACATAAAAATTAGCGTGGGAATATTTTTTTGGAAATATTGCTTTTAAGAAGGTTTTTAGGAAAAAGGGTAAAAAATATTTAATGAAGGTAATGAAATAATAATTTACACCAATCCAAAAATGAAGACAAATGGGGATAAAAAATAATTTGGGGATTTTTAGAAACCATTGGATTTAAAAACATTTCATTTAGTGGTACTTGAATTTATTTATGAAAACAAATAATCCCTTATTAATTTTCTCTACATGATGAAAGAAACTACTAAGAGATCCTTTATCAAACTTATATACCCAACAAGGAATAGTGAATTCATATTGGTTTATATTGTTGGGACATATATATAGATTATAAAATAAGTAAATAATAGTAATATAGTGATAATATGAGGTTGGAATAATAATGCATAACCCCATAGAAAATATGGTTGTTCGGTGAGATACCAAACCTTAGTATCCAGAATCATTCTTCACATTCCCATAAAATATGTGTAAATAAATTAGATTCATTAATTACATAATTCATAATTTTTTGAAAATATATTTTATGTTTAATAATTATATTATTTTAATTTACAACCAATTCATTGATATAAGGAGTTTAATTCTACTTTTTGGAGGGTTTTCGTTTCACTATTCAAAGGTTTGATTACTTATAGACAATTAATGAATATATAGAAAATGTGGAAAAAAACTCTATAATGGAAATGGAAATGTGTTCATATTATTATAAAATTTTAAATGGTCCCAAAAATCTATATCTGTTCCTCCATAAGAATGAATCATTTAATAAAAATGCTAAAGTTATACGGTTGGTTCATTTTTTTATTTTTTTGACCATCATGTAACAGTTTCTTTATATTTAATAATATATATATGTATTTATTGAATAATTTTAATAAATATTTTAAATATATAATTAGGTCATTTGAAATTATTATAATTGAATTTAATCCAAACATGAAGGTTGTAAAGGAAAATTTATATGCATCGTCCATGGAGTTGGTGAACCAAAATAATATAGTTGATATATTATTTTTTAGAATAAGAGGAGAAGTTAAGAGGATGGATGATGGATATTATATTAACATAATAAATTATAATATATATATATATATATATATGATACAATATTTAATATTACATGTTGTATGGAATTTGTTTTTGAAGATGAGGAAGAAAAATTAAAAGACTCGATTGAGGGTAATACATCCGATTTCATATGTCTCCTCTTTAGCATCCATTAAGGCCCCTTGGGTTGGTATTAAGAAAATACCATGGTTTATATAGATCTTATATATGAATTATGAGAGATTTAGTAATATTTTATTCAATCTCCACACCATTGAAAGTGTGGCGAGAAGGTGGGTGACATGTGGTATTTGTAAGGGGAGAGGTGGTAGGTTTTTTGAATATTATATTCATTAGAATATTATTTTGGCTCATGACTAACAATAGTGTTTATTCAAGTTAAAATATAGAGTGAATGGTGTATGTGATTTATATGTAATGGGTTATTACATTATCATATATTCAATAAATCACATATTTAACTTATAATGTTCAATACTACATTTACCATATTTTACTACTCAAGAAAATTCAATTAATTAAGAAAAATTTCAAATTTCATGGTAATGATTTTTAGATGTGTATATTAATAAATGAGATCAATTTTATGAAAAAAAACAGTATATATAAGGGTAAATTTATTTTTAAATAAAATTTTTATTTATTTGTAAAATATATATTTTATTATTATAATCAATATTTTTACCCTCTGAAAAAGATCTTATGGTATCATAAAATTATATTATAAAAATAATGAAACATAAAATGGTTTTATTAAACCATTTTGAAGAATTTAATTTTATCTAAAATCCATATATATTTTATAAAATGTAAATAAATTATATATATTTTATAAAAATAAAAACAATTATTTTCTTATTTTTTAAAATATCTATTTATTTTATTATTATATAAATATGATATATTCCCATTTTATAATGTATCTAAATATTATTTTACACTTTAAAATGTGAGGACACCATTATAATTGTTAGCTCAATATTCCTAAGTCAAATTACTATTCCAATATCAAATTATGATTCTACTGTTCAGATTACTATTTTGATGTTAAGATTTATAATATACATGTGAAATTAATTCATTTTATATATACATCATAAGTCAATCACTCTTCATTAACTTCTATTTTATATAAAGTTTATATAAATTTTCTTTTATTAAATTATTATTTCATTATTAATATTCGATTTCATTTCTTCATTGATGTTTGTGACTCTGGTTATTATGGGGGATCTGGAAGATCCAGTTTTTCCTATTACTGTTATCTTAATTTCTAATTTCCACATTATAATGCATTAAATTATTATATACTTTTTTATTCTATAAATATAATATTTTATATAATAAAATGTTTTTATATTTTATAACAGAGTTCATATTCTTTATATAATACTATATTAAAAAAATTACATAATTTAATAATAAAAATGAATATACAATAAATAAAATATTTGGGTCATTATATTCTTCCCCCACTAAGAAATTTATCCCTTGAAATTTTATTTTACATTATAAGTTGAAAGAAGGTGTGGGTACTTTTTCCTCATCTCTTTCTCGAGATCCCAAGTCACCACCTTGTACTTATGGTTCCATCATTGTACATTTAGTAGGTGTGTAATATTTTTTACATAGAACATTGTCTTTAAAATCTATGATATTCTATGGATTATCCTCATTAAAGAGATAATTGTCCCGTTATACCAACTATGAACTTAGTAAATGTGAGGGATCGAATATATACTTCTTCAAGAGGGAGACTTGGAACATGTCATATACATGATATAGGGTTCGTTTGAGTTCAAGTAAATAGGCCACAATTTCTATAAGGCCCCAGCCTTAAACCTTACTTAATCTTGAGTTATTACAAGATTACACATTGAGGATCTTTTCAGGTTTAGAGTTTTATAGAATTAGATCATTAAACTTGCATTACATTCCACATTTAAACAAAGTGGTTACATAAAAGACAGTATTCATTCTTCCCATCAACAGAATCATATTTAAAATAAAACATGGATTCTTTCTTGACACATCCTTAACACTATCATCACATCATGTACCTTTCCCTTGACCTGTGAAAAACATTTCAAAAACTTGGGATGAGCATAAAAAGCTCAGTAAGGGTTATAAAAATATGGAAATGAAACATGAGTTCATATATACATAATAATGAAATCATACTTTACCCATAAAACATAGGTACTTTAACATACCTCATCAAATCATGAATAAATCATAGAAATAATAAGACATAAAAGGTAACTTGAGGCATTCATAACATTCTTACGTAGGGAGTAACCCTCTTGGTTACGTTTGGAATACCCACCACAGAATATTCCCTAAATCTCTTCAGAGAAACCTTAACGTTTCACTCCTTCGCGTTACCCAATGCATTGGAGAGCTATATCGGGCTCACCCACCCTTAGTTTATCACGGAACCACCCATTTTCATAATAATGCCCAAGAACAATAACATAAATTTATCACATAAAACATGCATAAAGGAAATATAACATTTCCACATTTCAATCACAATATAACGTTTTAGGATATTGAAATAATGAATCCATTAAAAAAACCCATTTTCAAAACCATTTAAATCATTTAATAAAGAGATTTTTGAATCAAAGCTTTCCATACCACCTTGAAGCTTTTAACATTTTAAAACATTAATGTCCATATAAATAAATCCATAAAACCATTTTGAAAACATGGATATTAATAAGAAAAAATCATTAAAACATTTAAAGTGATATTTTGGTTAAAGGGTTTTTACCGAAATTAGAGACACTTAAATACAATAATTGAGGAATAACATTTAATCGGAACTTTATAATATCATGAGAATAAATGGATTCATGATATAATATTCCAAAGGACAGTATATACACCATATAAGAGTGAATTGGTGCATAACAACAATGAAGTCTCAATAGAGATGTAAAATGTGATGAAATCCCTTATAAAGAAGGTATCCTTAAATTAAGGATAAATCAATCTCAAAATTATGTGTGAAAAATATAAATACACCAAATATAATTTGATATTAAGTGTAAAAAAATAAAAGTTCATTCACACATATTCAAAGGATGACATATTCAATAACTACATGTTGAACCCAAAGAAATCGAAATTGGGTTAAAAAGTTCCCTTGGTAAAATTCGATAGCCTAACGACGTCACTTCCAAAATTCATAAAATGAGTTGATGAGAGATAAAAAGGGAATCTCATCACTTGGACATAAAATTTACATCAATAAGGATATATAAGAACATATCCCAACATAATATTATGTGAATTAAAAGACATAACAAAATAAGTCTTTTAAAAAGAGGAGGGAGAAAGGTTCCCTTACAAACATGGTTATCTTTCGAAACATACGCCCCGTGAAAGAAGGACATTACAACATTGATTTAAATACTCATAAATGAAATAATATTACACAATGAGTAAAATAATGGTCAGTACATACACCACTCAAAGGAAATTCTGGCAAATGTAGCATAAATCTCACGGGAATAAAAGTGAGATGAAAAATCCCTTACGAAAACTCGGCAGCCTAACGACGCCACTTAAAACTTCCAAAAGTGGATTGATGAGATCAAATAGGTTATATCATCACATTACAATAAAATGTAAATAAAGAGGAATATAAAATAACATCCCCCATCATAACAAAGAGGATCTTAAATGAAGTGACATAATGGAGAGTACTTAAAGAGAAAGAGAGAGGTTAGATCTCTTACGAAATTTCGACAGCCTAACGGCACAACTCAAAACTTCAAAATTGGATTGATGAGAGAGAATAGGGTCTCTCATCATATGAACATAAAAATTACAGTAAGAGTAATATAAAATAACATCCCAATAAAGAGAAATATGATCTTACAAGGAATGACATAAAAGAGTGTACTTAAAAAGAAAGAGAGGAGTAGGATCCCTTACCTCAAGTCCAACTTGTCTTGTTCGTTTCTTTATATTCCTAAATAATAAACTTTTGTCAATTAATAATTGCCTAAGTAACTCCTTTATAGATTATTATTCAGTTCATATCACATATTACAATGTTATAATAATTGTTTAATAATGTTATTTCATATCTGACATTTTTGCCGATGTTTGGTACATGAGTCAAAAATGAACTTGTTTGGAAAAAGATTGCCCATGTAGTTATAAGTAAATAATTTCCAGAATAGTATTAATGATTAAAATATCATATATATCCAGTAAATATTCCTTTCATACTATTACATATCATTTGGAGATAAAAAAATGAAAAGCATCGTTCATTGAGATGGTAGGCCGTACGTACGCATGAACGCTACTTTCATTTTTTGTCATATTAATGGAATTAAAACAAAATGAGAGAGATATATATATGTTATAATTCCAGAATAATATCCATAATTTAGATGTAATATATTACATATATATCCATTATATATATGTACTTATAATATTACATAACATTTTGAGATATGAAATGAAATGTACCGTTCATGGAGACGGTAAGCCGTACGTACGCATGAACGCTACTTCCATTTCTATTTCATATTTAATGGAATTAAAACATAATGATAAATAATAGTATTTTAATTCCAGTATGGTATCATATATAATATCATTAAATATATCCTTTATACGTACCACATATGGTATTAACGAATCAAATCACTTTGAGGGGGCGGTAGTCCGCACTTCCTTAAATGAAGATATCGCGTTTACCCATAATGGAAACCATAAAGGTACGCCATAAATGAAAAATACAGAAACTTAAGTAAAAAATAAACATATTAGATATCATATATAAATATAGTTTCATCTTAATGGCCACCTTTTAATGTGTTAGAAGAATGTTGAACAATCATCATTTCGGGAGGCAGAAATTCGCCATCCACAGAAACAGTATGTTCTTCAACCATTAGATGTAGGTATGTGTAAGTGTAGCTCTAATCCTTCTTATAAAAACATCCTAGTATATTGAAGATACTTTATTTGTTACAAAATAGATTTATAAAAAGATTTTAGGGGGTTGTAGAAGCAAAATAAAACAAAAGGACACAAGTGAAGACATTACCTTAAAATCGGGTAACTCCCTTTGGTTTGAGCTCAAAGGCTTCCTTGGGAAGACTTCTGCCCAAAGGGAGGCTTCAAGGAGTAATAGAGGGAAGTGGAGAGACAAAATGGTCAGGGTTTGGCCGAGCCAAAGGCTTTGGGAGTGTGGTTAAGGAGGTAGAGGTGGGAGCCTTTTATAAGAGGAGAGGAGGGGCACTCTTGTAAAGTTAAAGAATGTTACTTTATTTTCAAAAGAGTTTCGGATTTTAAAGGTCCCACATTGATTTATTTCAAGGATAAGGTGATAAGGGTTCGAAATACACTAATCCAATAGGTTTTGGACATGTCTAGGTCTTAGATATTACATTATCGTTCCATTTTATTTAAATTGTTAAATAATGAGGTCATCGTTGCATCATCCTGATGTCATAAATAATTTAATTTATTTAAAGTCTAAAAATTATAAAAAAACTACAATGATGTAGGAAATATTTATAGCTTTCCAATGACTATTTATAGTCAAAAATATGACTTGTATAACCCCATGTAAAAAATTGTTTTAGTAAAACATTTCATGTTTGTGTCATTTTTACTTTAACATTAAATAAAAAGATATTTATGTCATATTCCAACCAAAGTGGCTCCATGGGGTCCCCAAGTTGACCCATGGATTGTCTTGGTCGGACATGACACATACAATGAGGGTATGACATGTGTCTAGGTCATTTCATTTTATTAAAATATTATTCTTACCATAAACTACACTAATTACCTCTAATCGCGATTAAAAACTTAATAAGTTACTATTCACCAAAAAATTTATTTTTATCCCATTGAACCACATTTTACTTCTTAATGACAACCATGTATGTCGGATTTTTGAAATTCAAAACACAAAGATGGCATAATTTCATTTAAACGGAAAAATCAGTTTTTATAAGTACCACTTCGTGGTTTCACTATTCATCAAAAATTGAAGTTTTTCAGAAAAATCCCAAAAATTCACCCTAAGCTATATATGATATTCCGAATTCAAAAATGAAGTATATTTTACAAAATTCAAAACATATTTGTCACATTAATTAATTTCAATAATTAATTCCCGCTGTCAGAGAAAATAGCGTGTTTTTATGAAATAATAAGTATCAAAAGATTGACACTAGTTTAAGTCTGATTTCAAAGTGAAATTAATTCCAACGACCACTATTGGATTTAATGGTAAAAATATATTCTAATTTAACTTTAAAACCAATTAAAAAGATAATCTAATCATATAAATAAATTAGATTAAAAAGAGGTTTTGAATTAAAATACAACATTTTACACTATTCATTAAAAAATGAACTTTATCGGAAAGATACCAAAAAATTTACACAAAGTAAATTTTGATGTCCCAATTCTTAATAAGTGTTTTATTTGGTCCAATAGAATATATAAGAGTGAAAAAAATCTATATTTAATGATGGTTCGCCATCAAAAGGTGATAAGTGAGCCTTTAGTGAAAACTAGGGCATATACGCCTAAAATTGAATTCATTCCATATTTTAAGCCTTTATCATTTATTGGATAAATGTAAAAACATTTAAAAACATATATAATCATATTTTCGTTATTTTTATCCATTCCCACCAATACAATGACTACATGTTAACTACCATTTAAAATAATATTATTTTATTATTAGAGTGCAACGTAAGATTACCAAGAAACTCGTTGTTGCGTGTTGGGTACACCATCGAGCATAGTGTCCCCTTTAAAGTCATATTAATATTTTATTCACAAATATGGATAAATATGAAAATTTCATATTCTTTATTTACCTGGGGTGTTACATCCTTCCCCCCATTTGGGAATTGCGTCCTCGCAATTTTTACAATTGAGCTTGGAAACATCCTTGAAAGTCCCACATCGGAACAAGAGTCGGTAAAAAAATCACTTTAAAATAAAGGAAGATAAGTACAGAGGTCACCCGAGTTAACCCATACTAGGATTCCATGTAGAAAAACATGGACATGGAAGAAAAAGCAAAGGGTCATGTTCTTGATGGAGAGTGATAGTAAACATGTATAGGAGAAAGTTAACCATAAGAAAATCACAAACTTGTGCTGGGTTAAACAGTATTCGATTCCCCAGTAGGAAAAGTTAATAGACAACATTTTTGTTTTAAGTTACTTTTTATTGAGGAATTTATTCATAAGGAAACATAATCACTTATTATTTTGACTTTCAACTTTTTCTAGATTCCTTAATCAAACTCATATTTTTTCCAAAAGACGAGTATTTAGGGAGACTTGTTCGCATTAAGAGTACTATAATCAACTTCTAGAGAATCACCTAATCCACCAAAGAAAACTATATACTTCCCATGTCTTTAGTCTTTAACCAAAACCAAAACCAAAAAGGTTAGTACAAGGTCAGATAACCCAGAAAAGGATAACCCTTTAAAAAGAAAATCTATGCTTAATCTCCAAAATTTGTCCAACAAAACACAAAGTTCAACGAGGACCATCCGATAAACAATTTGTCCATAAAATTCTTCAAAGTAAACCAATCTAATATTGAAACGCAAATATTTGAAGTATTTAGTCACATATTATTCCAAGTTAAATCGTAACATTTATCTCCAAACAACATCAGTTGCTCCTAAAGTCTCGTATTGAAAAGTAATTAACCTAATCACATATCCTCCATGATAAGTTAATCATTTTCATAAATAACCCAAATTTAACTTACTTTTAATTCATAAAATCATATAACTAAAAAGAATCAGTCAAACTAACTAGGGACTTCACGTAGTCCAGTGGTAGGCGATAAATACCAGTCGTACTTTAGTTGTGGGTTCGATTCCCGCATCTTTGTCCGACGCGATGGGTAGTCACACGGTCTGCGTGTTCTCCTTTTTCCAAAACTATATAATTCTCAAATCATTCCCCAAAAGGGATAAAATCATCAAAAAGTACCATAACATAATTTAACTTCAATTTTATCTCATGCCCTTCACTTCAATCATAACATATAGTAACCCATAATTACCTCAAAAGTAAGGATCATATAAACCCAAATGGTTCTTTATAACTATGTCCACAAGAGAAAAGATAACTAGTCCTTGAATAAAATTTGCCTATATTAAACATCAGGGTTACACATAACATAAAAAGTCTTCTAATGTAACCCCATCATCAAAAAAGACATAATACTCTTAAGAATTTCACCATAACTCTTGAAGCCCTTATATGCTGACATCTTACTCATTCAACATTCTTCATGATCCATTAACCATTCCTTTCCAACTTATTCCGAAATACCTCTTTCCTACAAACAAAATCATGAATCATATCCTAAGATTCCAAAATAGGAAAACAATAGTCATGAAATAATACATACCTTTGATTGGTCATTGTCAGTTTCTTCATCCTCAATCGGAATGGCATTAGGTATTGGTAAACGAACATTTGTACTCTCTTGGTGATCCCATTCACGAAACTTCTTCATAGGACATGTGTTTGCATAATGACCATTCACACCACATTTAAAACATTCAATTGATCCCTCAGAAAGAACTTCTTTCCCTTTCCTCGAGTCAACTGGATGAATCCTTTTTCCATGGCAGGTTCTTGCCTTATGACCTTCATTTCCACATATATAGCATATTTCTGTCCCTTCGAAACATTTTCCTAGGTGTTTCTTTTGACATCTTTGACACATAGGTTTTTGAACACACTTACCTTTATGATTATTACCTGTACTTCCGTAGGGATTTGTCTCTTGCATATATGATGCCTTAGAGAAATCACGAAGGTTTAGGTGGTCAATCATGACTCCAGATAGTTGGTTGAGGATAATCACAAGAGGTCTCATTGCAGCTCCCATATCATTCAGTTGCATGCTCAAAAAACTGTCACAGTTTCCTTCACATCCACTGTTACTTTGGTGCCTGCTAGATCCATCCATTTAGTAAAACCAAAAAGGTCAGTGTGAGTATATCAAAAAAAACCATCATGTACTAATGAGGAAGATAAACACTAAGATATACTTACTCATTCACTTTATCTAAAACTAGGACTCTTTCTGAAATCCTAACCATTATTGTAATGCCACTTATGCTTAAAGAATACCCGAACCTCTAAAGTTATCTAAACCGACCTCTGATACCAACTATAAGGCCCCAGCCTTAAACCTTACTTAATCATGAGTTATTACAAGATTACACATTAAGGATCTATTCAGGTTTATAGTTTTAGAGAATTCGATCATGAAACTTGCATTACATTCCACATTTAAACAATGTGGTTATATAAAAGATAGTATTCATTCTTCACATCAACGGAAACATATTTAAATTAAAACATGGATTCTTTCTTGACACATCCTTGACACTGTCATCACATCATGTAACTTTCCCTTGACCTGTGAAAAACATTTCAAAAACACGGGATGAGCATAAAAAGCTCAGTAAGGGTTATAAAAATATGGAAAGGAAACATGAGTTCATATATACATAAGAATGAAATCATACATTACCCATAAAACATAGGCACTTTAAGATACATCATCAAATCATGAATAAATCATAGAAATCATAAGATATAAAAGGTAACATGAGGAATTCACAACATTCTTACGTAGGGAGTAACCCTCTTGGTTACATTTGGAATGCCCACCACAGTATATTCCTTAAATCTCTTCGGAGAAACCTTAACGTTTCACTCCTTCACGTTACCCAATGCATTGGAGAGCTATATCGGGCTCACCCGCCCTTAGTTTATCACGGAACCACCCATTTTCATAACAATTCCCAAGAACCATAACATAAATGTATCACATAAAACATGCATAAAGGAAATATAACATTTCCACATTTCAATCACAATATAACGTTTTAGGATATTGAAATAATGAATCCATTAAAAACCATTTTCAAAACCATTTAAAACATTTAATAAAGATATTTTTGAATCAAACTGTCCCATACCACCTTGAAGCATTTAAAATTTTAAACCATTAATATCCATATAAATAAATCCTTAAAACCATTTTGAGAACATGGATATTAATAAGAACAAATCATTAAAACATTTAAAGCGATATTTTGGTTAAAGGGTTTTTACCAAAATTAGAGACACTTGAATACAATAATTGAGGAATAACATTTAATAAGAACTTTATAATATCATGAGAATAAATTTATTAATGATATAATATTCCAAAGGACAGTATATACACTATATAAGAGTGAATTGGTGCATAACAACAATGAAGTCTCAATAGAGATGTAAAATGTGATGAAATCCCCTATAAAGAAGGTATCCTTAAATTAAGGATAAATCATTCTCAAAATTATGTGTGTCAAATATAAATACACCCAATATAATTGGATATTAAGTGTAAAACAATAAAAGGTCATTCACACATATTCAAAGGATGACATATTCAATAACTACATGTTGAACCCAAAGAAATCAAAATTGGGTTAAAAAGTTCCCTTGGTAAAATTCGATAGCCTAACGGCGTCACTTCAAAAATTCAGAAAATGAGTTCATGAGAGATAAAAAGGAAATCTCATAACTTGGAAATAAAATTTACATCAATCAGGATATAGGAGAACATATCCCAACATAATATTATGTGAATTAAAAGACATAACAAAATAAGTCTTTTAAAAAGAGGAGGGTGAAAGGTTCCCTTACCGACATGGGTATGTTTCGAAACATACGCCCCGTGAAAGAAGGACAATACAACATTGATGTAAATACTCATAAATGAAATAATATTAAAAAATGAGTAAAATAATGGTCATTACGTACACCACTCAATGGAAATTGTGGTAAATGTAGCATAAATCTCACGGGAATAAAAGTGAGATGAAAAATCCCTTACGAAAACTCAGCAGCCTAACGACACCACTTAAAACTTCCAAAAATGGATTGATGAGATCAAATAGGGTATCTCATCACATTACAATAAAATTTACAGAAAGAGGAAAATAAAATAACACCCCCCATCATAACAAAGAGGGGCTTAAAAGAAGTGACATAAAGGAGAGTACTTAAAGAGAAAGAGAGAGGTTAGATCTCTTACGAAAATTCGGCAGCCTAACGGCACCACTCAAAACTTCCAAAAAGGATTGATGAGAGAGAATAGGGTCTATCATCATATGAACATAAAAATTACAGTAAGAGTAATATAAAATAACATCCCAATAATGAGAAATTTGGGCTTATAAGGAATGACATAAAAGAGTGTACTTAAAAAGAAAGAGAGGAGTAGGATCCCTTACCTCAAGTCCAACTTGTCTTGTTCGTTTCTTTATATTCCTGAATAATAAACTTTGGTCAATTAATAATTTCCTAATTACCTCCTTTATAGATTATTATTCAGTTCATATCACATATTATAATGTTATAATAATTTTTTAATAATGTTAGTTCATATCAGACATTTTTGCCGAGGTTTGGTACATGAGTCAAAAATGAACTTGTTTGAAAAAAGATTTCCCATGTAGTTATAAGTAAATAATTTCTAGAATAGTATTAATGATTAAAATATCATATATATATCCAGTAAATATTCATTTCATACTATTCCATATCATTTGGAGATAAAAAATGAAAAGCACCCTTCATGGAGACGGTAGGTCGTACGTACGCATGAATGCTACTTTCATTTTTTGTCATATTAATGGAATTAAAACAAAATGAGAGAGATATATATATGTTATAATTCCAGAATGATATCCATAATTTAGATGTAATATATTACATATATATCCATTATATATATGTACTTATAATATTACATAACATTTTGAGATAAGAAATGAAATGTACTGTTTATGGAGACGGTAAGTCGTACGTACGCATGAACGCTACTTCCACTTCTATTTCATATTTAATGGAATTAAAAAATAATGATACATAATATTATTTTAATTCCAGTATGGTATCATATATAATATCATTAAATATATCCTTTATACATACCACATATGGTATTAACGAATCAAATCACTTTGAGGGGGCGGTAGTCCGCACTTCCTTAAATGAAGATATCGTGTTTACCCATAATGGAAACCATAAAGGTACTCCATAAATGAAAAATACAGAAGCTTAAGTAAAAAATAAACATATTAGATATCATATATAAATATAGTTTCATCTTAATGTCCACCTTTTAAGGTGTTAGAATAATGTTGAACAATCATTGTTTCGGGAGGCAGAAATTCGCCATCCACGGAAACAGTATGTTCTTCAACCATTAGATGTAGGTGTGTGTGAGTGTAGCTAGAATCCTTCTTATAACAACATCCTAGTATATTGAAGATACTGTATTTATTACAAAATAAATGAATAAAAAGTGTTTAGGAGGTTGAAGAAGCAAAATAAAACAAAAGGACACAAGTGAAAACATTACCTTAAAATCGGGTAACTCCCTTTGGTTTGAGCTCAAAGGCTTCCTTGGGAAGACTTCTTCCCAAAGTGAGGCTTCAAGGATTAAGAGAGGGAAGTGGAGAGACAAAATGGGCAGTGGTTGGCCGAGCCAAAGGCTTGGGAGTGTGGGTAAGGAGGTAGAGGTGGGGGCCTTTTATAAGAGGAGAGGAGGGACACTCTTGTAAAGTTACAAAATGTTACTTTATTTTCAAAAGAGTTTCGGATTTTAAAGGTCCCACATTGATGTATTTCGAGGATAAGGTGATAAGGGTTCTAAATCCACTCATCCAGTAGGTTTTGGACATGTTTAGGTATTAGATATTACATTATCTTTCAATTGTATTTAAATTGTTAAATAATGAGGTCATCGTTGCATCAACATGATGTCATAAATAATTTAATTTATTTAATGTCCAAAAATTATAAAAAAACTACTATGTTGTAGGAAATATTTTTATCTTTCCAATGACTATTTATAGTCAAAAATATGACTTGTATAACCTCATGTAAAAAATTGTTTTAGTAAAACATCTCATGTTTGTGTCATTTTTACATTAACATTAAATAAAAAGATATTTATGTCATTTTCTGACGGATGTGTCTCCATGGGGTCCCCAAGTTAACCCATGGATTTTCTTGGTTATACATGACACATCCAATGAGGGTAGCACATGTGTCTAGGTCATTTCATTTTATTAAAACATCATTCTTACCATAAACTACACTAATTACCTCTAATCGCGATTAAAAACTTAATAAGTTACTATTCACCAAAAAATTATTTTTATCCCATTGAACCACATTTTACTTATTAATGACAACCATGTATGTCGGATTTTTGAAATTCAAAACACAAAGATGGCAAAATTTCATTTAAACGGAAAAATCCGTTTTTATAAGTACCACTTAGTGGTTTCACTATTCATCAAAAATTGAAGTTTTTCAGAAAAATCCCAAAAATTCACCCTAAGATATATTGGATATTCCGAATTCAAAAATGAAGTCTATTTTACAAAATTCAAAACATATAAGTCACATTAATTAATTTAATAATTAATTCCTGCTGTCAGAGCAAATAGCGTGTTTTTATGAAATAATAAGTATCAAAAGATTGACACTAGTTTAAGTATGATTTCAAAGTGAAATTAATTACAATGACCACTATTGGATTTAATGGTAAAAATATATTCTAATTTAACTTTAAAACCAATTCAAAAGATAATCTAATCATATAAATAAATTAGATTAAAAATAGGTTTTGAATTAAAATACAACATTTTACACTATTCATTAAAAAATGAACTTTATCGGAAAGATACCAAAAATTTACACAAAGTAAATTTTGATGTCCCAATTCTTAATAAGAGTTTTATTTGGTCCAATAGAATGTATAAGAGTGAACAAAACTATATTTAATGATGGCTCACCATCAAAAGGCGATAAGTGAACCTTTAGTGAAAACTAGGGCATATACGCCTAAAATTGAATTCTTTCTGTATTTTAAGCCTTTATATTTTATTGGATAAATGTAAAAACATTTAAAAACATATATAATCATATTTTAGTTATTTATATCCATTCCCGCCAATACAACGGCTACATGTTAACTACCATTTAAAATAATATTATTTTATTATTAGAGTGCAACGTAAGATTCCCAAGAAACTTGTTGTTGCGTGTTGGGTACGCCATTGAGCATAGCATCCCCTTTAAAGTCATATTAATATTTTATTCACAAATATGGATAAATATGAAAATTTCATATTCTTTATTTACCTGGGGTGTTACAATTTCGATTCGATTAAGAATATAAAAGGGGATGATGTAATAAGGACTTATCATTCCCATCATCTCAAATCTCATGAATATATTCCATGGATATATATAGAGGAATATATTTTCTCTAATCTCAAACTCCAGAACTCATCTAGTTTTAATAGTATATCTCTTTTTTCAAATTTTAGTTTTTTTGATGTGCTACTAAATGGTTGTCATCTTATCCTCCAATTCTTCAACCATTTTTAGTCTAAGTAGTTGGGGTTCAGTAAATTTATCCTAACATGAATGTGTTCTACAAATATTCTCATATATTTATTCACATGGAGAATTTTGGATTCTAGAGTGGATTTTATTATTAAACCTGAAATGGGCTAAATGATATTATTGATCCCGTAATTATTTTAAGAAATTCAATAAAGACCACCACAATTATTCAAATTTATCAACATTTCAGTTAGATTAGACAACAGTTTAGGGGTTGTAATCCATAATTCTGTTTAATGTATTTTGTAGATAATGTAGGAGAATTTTCTAGAACTTGTCGGTAAACCTTGGATTTGTATTATATAAAATCATAAGTGGTGTTCTGTGAAGCCTCACCACTTCCTTGATTTATATAATTATACATTTATAGAGCTATAAGTCCTCTATAATACCATTGAGATGAATCTTCATTGTATGAAAATAAACCATAAAACATATAACCTTATTTATTTTAGATGTTTTTGGATGACCATTGAAATATTCCATGGTGATATTTTCCTATTTCCATGAAGGTATGAATAATAGTGACATCAGTACCTTTGATTTTTTCCGTTCTACCTACACTTGTAGACATGCCATGTACTTGGATATGTATTGTGTGACTTATTCCTTCATATTGTACCACTCATATAGTTCTTGGATATCTTGATAAATAATTATAATCCATGGTGAATTGAGTGGGTTGATTTTTGTGCATTAATCACTAGGTCCTTCATTATTTCTAGATTTCATAGTACACATAATCGTGAACCAAATATTACAACTCCTTAATAAATTTTTAAATATGAGGATTACACAATTCTTATAGCTTCCAACATCTTCTATATATATTACTCCTCAATTAAGGAATCCTTTATATTGTCCAGAATGGAAGTTTGACCAATAGTTAGAGAAAGGAATGATGATTTTCATTCCTTTATGATTTTCATTTTCTTCCTTTGAATTCATAAGAATATTGGATTCTTTTAATTCTGATCATTGATAAGTTTGTAGAATATTTTTATTTAGATAATCATCTTCTTAATTTACCATTCTTAGATAGTATTGGCTTCAGAAGTCATAATCCATGACCATGTCTAAAAACATTAAATAATGCATATTCATATCCTTCTTTATGAATATATATATGAGGATATTATAAACCATAAATATTTCGCACTCCCCCATAGAGATAATTTACCCAAATTTTCAATCTGAATATCATTTCATCCAACTGATGATCATGTGTTGATTTTTTCTTCACCTGATCATTCAAAAAATATGATATCTAGGTTATCAATTTATCAATTTAATTTAGTACACTACCTAATCACTTCAATACATGATCATTTTATACAATGAATAGGTCCCCACATTAGGGTACTGTGAGTATTGGTGTAGTGATAAGACACTTTTGTTTCATTTCCATGAATCAATTTTCATAATCTTTGGTCTATAAAATGTTACACCATTCAGATTTATCTTTGTTCATGTGTTTGAAAATCATGATATCTTGTACAAAAATCATTGATCATACCTAAATAGTCTAATAAAACTATAGAACTCTATTATATATGTATGTTTGGGCCACTCCATAATTTTATTTTCCTTATAAGGATCCAAATATATCTCATTTTAGGTGATAAAATTCCATGAGAATGATAACTCATCCAGAACAAAAAATTATTATACTATTCATATAACTTATCCTATTGTAATTTATTTAGCACAATATTCAAATGCTTCTCATTCTCCTCACTACTCTATGTGTGTTTAATAATATCATCTATGGCGACTGAATTTTTTTTGATGTAATCTAAAAATACTCTCTTCATAAATTCCATTATTATGTAGGATGAATTAGTAAGTTTGAAGGATGTCATTATAAACTCATAGATCTACAACCATTATTAAATGGTTGTATTGTGAAATCCTTTCTTTATCAATATTAATTGTTGATTTATTGACTGAAGGACCACCTTACATAAAAACTAGGTCCCATGTAGGTGATCAAATGCATCATCAATCTATCGTCGGGGATACTTTTCCTTTATCATAATTTTTATAACTTTTGAAAATAAAAGTATAGGTGCATTGAACCATCCTAATTCTAGATAAATTTGACCGATTCATCCTATAATTAATCACACTAGAATATAATTTCCTTACCCAAGTTCTCTTGTAGTTTCTTCTTTTGTTCTGTCAACTCAATAGTGATTGTACTATTTGGAGTCTTGGATATGGGAATATATCCTTAAATAGGTTGAATTGAGAACACAACATCGTGATGATGATGAAGACAGAGAACTATTAAGGGGATATATTTTTATATTCCCACACAATTGAAATTTCTTGGGGAAAGATTCGCTCTTTTATCTCAATAATATTATATGGATAACATTCTCAAAATGTAGAAATTTTGATTATTGAGATGTTGATGCCAAAAGATATTCATCCTTATCCAAACATAATTAATAAAAATTTAGGATGAATCAATATGAGAAGATTGATTTCCCTATCATGACAGTTAACATTTTTTTTTCATAATGATATAAAAGACATTCCCAGTATACAATCAAGTTCTACTAAAGAGAGTATGATTGGATTTTCTGGGTGATTCAATCCACAAAAAATTACAGGGGAGGTGTTATATACTTTGGATATAATAATTTCTCTATTTATTGTTTTCATATATAACTTAACCCCCATTTTATAGGTGGTTTTTGAATACATTCTTGATATAAAAGAATACTTAGAACCAAAATCAAATGGTATATTTTCAATTATTTAATATGTAACTGGTGTACCAATCAATATAACCTAATAATGATCCAAATTAGTAAAAATGATAGCATGTTCCCTTCCATTTTCTCTTGTACATGGTGGTTATTATTTTTGATTCTCTATAAAAAACCTTGTCATAATGAATTTGTTTATAAAATTTCCATCTTTCATGTAGTTGAAACACTAGACTAAATGCTTAATGTATAATAAATATTTTTTTCTTCCATAATATTAGTGGTATTCCTCATCTACCTATGACATTAATTATTCTGATTCCCATATTTTCCACACATGAATCAACTCTGGGTTATCTTGATATAGTTTTCAGAATACATCTTCCTACACTTTCTACAACATGGTAGTTGGGTTTTTTCTTCCTCCATTGGAGTTATCCAGTTATCCACCTAAATTTAAGTCATTGTTTCAATAAATTTTCTCTGTCCACAAAATACCACTTCTATTCACTGATCCACATCTCATCCTTATGATAATAATGGATGATGATGTATTATCAACCAACATCTCGAATAATAAATGATTTTGGTAAACTCGACATTAATCCACTAAAGAATCCATCCAACTTTCTTTTGGTGTTGATGTCCAAGAATGAGGTGTACCATACAATACTTGTGAAATTTTCTTTATGTGGACTGATATATACATATTTATTTTTTGTTTTTATAAGTAACTCCATATCCATTTTAAGATAAAGTGTTCAAGGAAAACATTTATTGAAAATTATTTTCCTGAATCCTTCTTATTCCATGGAATCGATTTCAGTTATTTTCTTCTTATTCTTAATTAGTGTGAATCACATAATAGCTTCCCCATTAATGTGATAAAAAACATCATGTATTTTTATTATTCTAAGATTCATCGGACAAATAATAAATTCTCAATAGATTTAATTCATTATTCAATGATGTGGGGATCATAATATCTACAAATGGTAGGATTACTTTTTCACATAAATGACTAAATCATAAAAAAATCTTTCTTTAGAGAAGGATGGAGTTCCACATAATTCATGTTGTTAATCATAATTTGGGTATTTTGAGTCAGTAGTTCCACTATGTTCATATTTTCCTCACTAATCAAGTTAGGAATATCAATTTTAATATCATTAAATTTCATTTACTATTTTTTTTGGCATGGTTCCTTTTATTTTCAACCAACAAGTAAAATAATAAAAACAAAATTGGTGGGGATAATACTTAAACTAAAAATCAAATAAAAATGGATACTATAATCATAGAATAAATTACTCACAAATGTAACATGAACCCTAGCTTATGAGCCTCTATGATTCAATCTAGGTCACCCATGGTAATTTTTGTATTAGTGTTTTATAACCTAACAATTTATTCTTGTCTATAATAATGGTTAATAACAAGTTTGTTAATTATCCAAAGCATATATATCAGGAGTTTCTAACCATGTGTGAAAAAATCCCACATTTTTGTGAACTTGAAAAATGATAGGTTAATATCAAAATAAAAAATTCATGGTTATTACCCATAGGTACATAAATTCGAGAGCCACATCCACTTATAATACCCTATTATAGATATAATTCAATAAGAACCACTAATTTTATACTTCAAAAAAATAAAAATATATTCATATATATGGTCTTATACCTAGTATTATTACTAAAGTATTCTAGTAATATTCCCCAAAAAATAACTAACCCTTTCTATGATACATATTATTTTTATTCAGTTTATTTACAAATATCATTACATGATTTTTAACATAATATTACAATAAACACAACCCATAAATCAATAGGCCTACTATCTTCAAAAGAATCGGTTCAAATACATAATAATTAATGTAAAAACCATATTTATTTTATTCCCCATAATATGATATTAAATCCGTATGATCTCTTAAAAATATTCTGGATATCATGGTGAAGATATAAATTAAAGGGTTAACTAAAATATAATTTAAGGTTTTAAGCATAATAATTGAGAATAGAATATATGCCAAATGACATAAAATGATATCATAAAAGGAATGGGTTGTGAATAATCCTATGGGATCAGGAAATAAATTATATTGGATCATAATATCATGAAATATAGGAGTATAGAAACAATATAAAACATGGAATTATCATATGATCATGCTAACCACAAAGACATCATAACATGCTAGAAAGAGGACCATCATGGACTATGTTTACTCTTGAATTCCATACATATCTTCTCATGGGACATATAAATTACCAAATAAAATGGGTACATATTTTTGATAGACCATCAAAACAACTACATTCATATTTGTGAAAATAAAGAAATCATATAGCATAAACATAATGACTTCATGTGGAAAGAAATAGGTTCTGTAATCATGTCTTATAGAATAACCAGATGGCATATCATAGTGGATTCCTTGAAATAAGGGATTAAATTATTATTTGAAAATTTTAGTTTAATATAAAATCATATGGAATGAAAATTATGTCTGATTGAATTTAAGAAAAATAATTATTGGATAAATAATATTTTAAATATTCCATTTTAATGGAGTTTTAGAAAAAATATTAATGAATCATTAAAGAAGGTAAGAGAATAAAAATTTATACAAAACTAGAATATAATTAATATTATTATATAAAATAAAATTATGTTTCATAGTTACCATGGTATATTAAAAACATTTCATTGAGTGGTACTTGAAATGTGGTAATAAAGAAGAGAACATATAATTAATCAACTTTGGTTAACATAATAAATTGATATGGGATCCTTTTAAATCATATATATCCCCATTACAGAATGTTGAATTAATCTAGGTATATATGAATGGGAAATATAAAAAAATATATATGAAACCAATATAAATAATTTATTGACATATTTTGGTTACAAGTGGATCATATAACACAAATGAATATAGGACGGTTCTGAGAGATCCCTAGCCTTAGGTTCTAGAACAATCCATCACTTTTACATAATATCCTAGAAAATAAATTTAGATTCGTTAATTGATCAATTTAGAAGATTTTACAAATATAGTTTATTTATAATAATAATATTATGTACATTTTCAACAATTTCAATGAGAAATAAAATTTATTTTTTCTGCTCTCAGGGTCATCGTTTATTGGTTCTGTGGTTAGATCACTTGTGGATAATTATTAAAGATCATTTAAAATGGGTCCAAAAATACTTAATTAAAATGAAATTGTATTCATGAAATTTTATTAAATATTAATGGTCATAAATATCCAAAACAAATTACATAATGATATATTGTTTAGAAAAAATTGTATCGTTATATGGTTAGTTCATTTAGGTTGTTTAACCAACCATCATAAACTAATTTCGTTTAATTTAATATTATGGAAATAAATTAATTAAATAATTTTAGAAAATCTATATTATACATTTTTAAGAAATTTTTGACAATTATATGTTAATTTAAACCTTATATAAATGCATTAATGGAAAAAATAAATCACATCATCCCTTGAGGAGGTCAATTGAAAAAATATGGATGATGTTTTCGTTATTTGAATAAGACTAGAAGAGAAGAGGATGGAAGATAGATATTCGATTAACAGAATGAAATTATAGTATATATGTGATAATATAGTTATTATTATTTCTTGGATGAAATTTATTTGGATGAATATGAGAATGAAAATTAAAAGACTCGGATGAGGGTGTTAACTTCTCCTTTGGTTTTATCCCATTAGGCTTCCTTTATGACACATTATATTGGACTTTTGATGATAAAAAGGATTAATGGGATATTTATCATAGATGAGGAGAGGTATCGGTGGGGTTTTTTAATCCACAAGAATTATAAAATGTGGAGAGAAGGATTACTGGTGGGTGGTATTTATAAGGATAGGAGAGGGGTGATTGTTCAATATTACATTCCTTAGTTTACTAATTTATCTCAAGTATACAAATAGATTTAATTATTATTACTATATATATTAAATGGTTCATTAGAGTTTAAAGTAATCGGGTATTCATCACTTTTTGTGAAATAAATCATGTATTATCTAATAATATTTAATACTGCATTTTACCATATTTCTCTATTCATAAAAAGTCAAATATTTTATAAAAATACCTAATATTCAACCTAAATATTTTGAATAATATAGATTCTAGAAATGATAACTATATTATGAAAACTATTTTATAAAAAAGAAACATTTAAATTTTATAAAAAATAATTATATACTTGAAAATATCTATTTTGATATTGTAATAAAATTTCTGAACCATTAAAAAGTTACTTATGATATCACGAAATTATATTATCATTATAATTCATCATCATATTGTTTTATTAAAAAATATTATGGAACTAATTTTTTTCAAATATTTATATTTTCTATAAAAATGAAAATTAAACATATATTCTATACAAAAATACAAGCATTATTTTTTCTTTTTTAAAACATATATCTATATTCTTAATGGCATAAATACGACATATTTTCATTTTATAGCATATGTAAATAAAATTTTACACTTTCTTGGGTGGGGATACTATTTTATTGGTTATGAAACTGTGTCTAATGGTCATATTACTATTCTAATAGTAAGATTACTATTCCAATATTCAAATTTTTAACAGTCATATGGGTTCCCTACAGTCTATAAATACCTCATATTTTATTCTTTATTAATTCACACCGATTATATCTCCAGAATATATATACATTCATTTTAAAAATTTATATTTTCTTACAATTAATCGATTATCATTTTATATGGTTGTTTGTGAGTGTGATTATTTTGGGGGATCGAGCATATCTAAATTTATCTATTATTTTTATCTTATTCTCTATTTTTACCCATTGTAATAATTTTATTTCTTTTGTCCATTTTTATTATTTTATTGTAATATTTAATGTAATTTTTTATCAAGTGGTGAATTTTAATAATATAATAATACATTACCTAAAAAGACACAAATATATAAGGTGAAGGGAAATTATATTGATCATTATTTTTGGGTCATTAAAATCAAGCAGAATTTTTAAAAATGGTTTTTGCAGAAAAAGGTTAGTAGAAAAAAGAAATTGAAAACATAAAGGTGAAAGTAGGTGGTTTAATTCTTAAATATGCTACAAAAATATTCAAATAAAATGATGGAAAATACCTTATTAAATTTCCCTTTCAAGATGTCAAAATCCACTCCATTGTTGGACATTTTCCTTGAGTCAATCAAAAAATTTAATTACAATTTCATCCTTATACTTCATTTAATTTTTTATATTTTCCTTTTTATTATATTTATCCTTTTTTTCAAGGTTGAAATAGTGAAAAAATTGATTTAAATAAGTAATTATGATTCATTCCATTTTCTTAATTAGTTTCATGAGTCATATAACAATTTATAATGAAAAATTCATTGTCATCTCTATTTTGATAAATTTTAAATTATTTCTCTTGTTATTTATTAATATAATAAGATTATAATAATTGAATAAAATGGATGTTGAAACTCACTTGAATTTCACTATAATAAATTCCATTAATGATTACACATACCTCTCAATCACTTAATATAAAGTTTTTTTGCATGAAAACTTATTAAATTCCATTTCCCACAACGAAAATTGAAATAATATTGATTTTTTTTCAAATGTAACGGTAGAAATGGATAAATCTTCTTGTAATGTGTCTTATCCCAAAAAAAAATTAGGGTGTATATTTTATAAAATATGATTGATGTAAATTCTAGGTCTCAATATAAAATATTTTTATATTTAAATAAGAGACTCAATCATACTAAAAAAAATTTATGTACTCGAATTATTACAAAAATAAATAATAACAGGTTCTATTACTCAAAAAATTTCTTTGTTTTCCTCATGATAATGAGTGTATTATAATGAATATGTTGAAAATGTATTAAAATAAAATTTAGGATAAGGAAAAATTGGTTCTCTATTCACTATATTGAATTTTATTTTTTCCAAAATCAGAAGAATTTTTTTAAAATCAGTGACTTGTAAATCAATTTATATTATTAACCAATTAAATATTCTATTTTTTTTATAAATAATGTAAATTATTCCCAAATTATATTATTAGTTAATACTAATAATTGTTAATCCTTTCAAAATATGTTTCATAAAATTAAAAATATAAAAACTAAATTAAACTCTTAAGATTGGTTAGGACTCCCTCATACATAAATGTTACTACTAATTTGTCATAAATGTTGGGTAATTTAAGAAGTTAAATATTTTAGTATGAGAAATAAAAAAAAGTTTTATGTTCTTCTAGTCGTGTAATTTATTCTCTTAAATTACACGTAATCTAAAAATAAAAATAAAAACAAATACGTTATCCAATATTTATTAAAATAATAACTAAAAACAAAGGGAAAGACCAAGAAAACATGGTTTATGGCCCTTGAGGGTACATGATTTTTGCATCCCCTACTTTGAATGTACTAACTATAATTTATACTATTTTAGAGGAATTTGAGAATTAGATTTGAATAACCAAAAAAAGTTTCTTCCAATTCTCATTAACATACAATAGATTTAGAGGATCCCTTGACCTTCATATTATGGTTTCACCCCTTTAGTAATGAGTTAAAACTTTTATGGTGAGGTGGAATAATGTTTGTGGAATCATCCTTTATTACATCTACCACTGATTTTATTATATCTTGTTCCTGTTCATAATCCAGTAGTGTTGCAACAAAAGATTCATCAAATATCAAATCAATAAATAATCCAAATCAAATTGAATTTAAATTTGAGGAGTATCAGAAAAAAATTCCCCTTTAATGTTGTTGACATGATATGTTTACCACATTTTGAAATTCTAATGGGAACTCATCTTCATTCATTTCCAACACCATTCATTTTTTAATTTAACTATATAAAATAAAACATAATGATGGAATTGAATAGATCCACCCCCTTTAACAAATCATTAAGTAGTATATGTTCTTATAGTTATTACAATGGTAGGAAATCATTATTTTGTAGAAGAACATTATTTTTTTTCATGTAAAATCACCCTATTCAAAATATTATTTAGTTGTGGGAGGGAATCAATGAGACTATTTAGGTTCCTTAGCTGTATATTGGTATATTTCATGAAATTATCATCAATTATTAGTTATTTCTCTACATATGGAATTAATTATTTAATATTTAAGGTCCTATTCGATATTCATTGTGATATTTCCAAACACCGCCACTTTTTAATTTTAGCTCAGGACACTCCTAAATTATCAACCAATAATTAAAATAGATTATTCCATGGGAGTGGATAAATTAATATTTTTTTTATTGTCTTTTTAGAAGTAATGAAAATAATTTTGTAGAGAATTAATAAAATGTTATCAATATTACTCCCTATAAGTGGTGCAACATTTTAGGGATGCCTATCAATCGCCATGCAAAATTTGAATTTGATTTTTTTCTTGTGTAGTATCATGGATGACTATAGTCATCTCTCATGGAGCCTATTTTGGATAATTAAATATTTTTTCTACACATATTATAATTTCCTATTATTCATATTTTAAGAAAAAAATTAAAATTATGGGGATTATATTATTAATGTGAAATATGATTTTAAATAAAGAATGAAATAAAATAGAATAATTCTAGAAGACAGTCAATCCCAACATTAACAACATAGGTCTTCTTTCTATTTAAGTTGTCTATATTAAATTCAATAATCCTTTCAAATATTCATGGAATACCATCCTCAAAACCTGATTTAAATTTCAGTCCAAATTTATGGTTCTCTTAATAATACCAAACCATACGTTCTATAGTTTTTTTAATGATTTACACACCCCAATCAAGAATTATACACCTTCCAAGACAACTCCCCAACGTATGTCATTTCATCTCGATTCCCAACTAACAAAATCATATAAAGGATGATAAATAAGATTAAATAGTGTAACCATCTAGGATTTTATGAAACAAGGATGATTGAGGATCTTAATATAGTGTACAATAAACACTATAACTCTTAATAAAATCAATACACTCTAACCAATTTTCTGAAAATATTTACATATAATATGTCATTACTTGGGATCACCATGAATGTATCCTATGTGACTAGACCACTGGTTTGTACATGATCATCATGTATTTTTTAAAAATAAATTGTGTTTTGGGGAAAAAATTGAATATGAGAGTGAGTGGAAAGTGAAACACTAGTGAATTAAAAATTTGTATAATGAATTATAGTAGAGTAAATATTGAAATGAATTCTAAAATTGGGAATCGAATGAACCCTACAAATCCAACTCTATAAAATAGAATATGTGAGGTTTTTTAATTTGTTTAATAATATTTAGGGTTTGTGTGTGATAGATTCTACATACATTCAACCCATGGGTTGATTCCTCCATTTGGATAATGAACCTCAACATCCTTTAATACAGAGAATTAGGTTGTCATTAATTTTAATTTGGCGATCTTATCCGCCTATATCATTTAGATAAGATTTCATTATTTTAATTCTATTTTTTATTTATTGTGTACATTTTTCTTTTGGATCAACCTTTTATTCATACATTATAGTAATTCTTGAAGGGATTAGTGATGATTATAATTCAATATTTTTGAAGATTATATTAAAAAATGATGTCATTACTGGTTAATCATAGATGATGTAATGGATTTATCATTTAATCAAATGTGTGAATAAATTAGTGGGTTATGTAGAGAAAAACCTTATTAATACATGATGATTTTTATACATATGATTATTCACATAGGGTAATCTTTCATACCCCATTGTGAGGTGGTTTTTATCTTATGTAGGATCTAAAATTTTCATTTAACCTGAAGTAGGTAATCATAACATGAGTAAATTTTTATTCTAAAATGAGTGAACTAAAATATATAATTAATATTACATGATATCCATAAACCATTAATTAATATCACATATTCAAACTATAGTGAAATCTAATTAAACATAATGTGTTTTCTATATGTATATATATATCTTAGTCGAAGGTCACAACATATTATAGATTCTGAATAAATACATATAATAAATTATTTTAATGAAACATAAGATATTATTATTTTAATCATATATAACATTTTAAATTTTCATTTAATCATGAACTAAAACCAAAATATTCTTAATCCAATATGGGCCTCAATTCTTAAACATGAATAAATTTTTCACCAGATAAATCCAAAGATCTCCATATTAATTTTATTCTCATTATAATATAAATATGAAATTATTTTAAAATATATAAAAATAAATATTTATTCCATTTTTGTGATATTATCTACAGGACTCTTTTAAACATTATATGTGATAATTTCACTAAAAATATGAATATAATGTAAATTATATCATTTAATTACAATGAAAAATTATAGGTTATATATTCCACTTAAATAGTTTTTTTGAATACTCATTTCCCAATACATAATATTGTGAAAAAGAATAATAGTCCAATGGAATCAATCCTAGGGGGTTTTATCTATGTGTGCTGCCATTAAAGCACCAAAAATGAGGTACATAAATATTATTTTTTCCTCATTACGTACTTACAATAAATAATATAATAAAAGGGAACCATGATTTCGAAAAAGTTTCATGGTTCAGTTATCTATGTTTTGGGAAGTTTATTCTTTGGAAGGAGTATATAACATTGAAACTTTAATGGGATTTACACTCACCGTCTTATCTGATGCTATTCCCTACAAATGTTTTTATGATTCTTATTATTTATTTTAGAATCACAACCCTTCTACCAAATCAATATGTTCTAAACAAATTAAATTGTAATTATTTAAAAATACTCATAAATTGTGTTACGCACGAAAACTAAAAACGAATTATATTCCTACAAATATATATATATATATATATATATATATAATGTATATGATTCATGAAACCCTTTTAATAATAAGATGTTAATAATATGAAATCAATGATCCCCATGAGATTAATCTGGTAGAGACAAATATTAAACCCCCCTTTTCTGGATAAGGTATAATACTCTAGATAGATGGGTTGTTTAACCCAATGCATTTCTTCCTAAGGTGACAAGGCACAGTAAAAACATCAGTTACATCCTCATTTTAACACATAATATTTATTAAATATAATTCGCCTTTAAATTGATGTTATAAATCCAATACAATCCATATGCATGGAATAATAGAACTAAATCAATTATCATACCTATCATATAACTCCTTATATTAATGTATAGTAATTTATTAAATTATTTTAATTTTATAAAACTAATGAATATATAATTTTGTAATATAAAAGTAACAATTTTTCATTAATAAATAAGAAAATAAACTAAAAATGAACAATTAATACATTAAAAACATTAATTTAATATTTTATAATCATTAGTAAATAAATTATAAATAAATTATAATTTATCCATAAATTATATTCATTAAATAATTATATAAATGAAACCATTTTATTTATTTTTAATATGAACTCTTTTATGTTTTCTTTTTATTTTCCATTTTACATAAATACTAGATGACAAAAGAAATGTAAATATTTTTAATAATGAAAATATTTTATAAACACAATTTACATAATTTATAAATGAATGATTTAATATTATATTATCCTTGATCATATCAATACTCAATCCAAATTTGATATTTTTTAATTAATTTTTCAAATAGGTTTCTTTTAAACTAAACAATTAAAACTAATAAGTAATAACAATTCATATTTTTAAATACAAACTATGTTATATTTTAACTAATTTAAAAATTAATAAACACTTTCTAAATAATGAAATTCCAATTTGTTTATGTTGGTTGTATTTTTTCTTAATAAGAATTCATGTAAGTCTAACTTGGAGTCTTAGGTAAGTAATAAGACCTTAATTGAGATAAATTATAATATTAAACAATATGTAGTAGAAAGATCAACTCTAATGTTGGAAAATAATTATAGTTGGTCTATATCTTACTGAGTAGACCTCACATATAACGATTTTAGATATAATCATCAGGTACCTAAAATGAACTAAATATATGGTTTGAGCACTATATATTACATCATGAAGAAGGAGTGAAAAGTTTCTTTATATAATTCGATGTATAATAGTCCACCCATAATTACCTGATTAATAAAAAGGGATGCACATTAATACAATTTCATGATCATTTTGCTGAAGAATTTAATATAATTAAGAGAACCATTACATAAGAAACTAGAAACTTTAATAAAAATTAATTTTTTCAAAAACTTATGTCTTCAAATTTACTCACATGTTTCATTCAAGAAACTATTATTTATTTTATGATGATCAGACAAAGAGGAAATATTGGCCATTCTATAATTCTTACACATCTATAGATCTTATTATTTTTTTAAAATGTGGGATGAGTTAACAAATATCAATAAGGGATATAATAATAAAATGAACCCATAATTCTATTGATAAAATATAAAGAACCATAAAAATATTTATCTTATTCAAAATAAAAAAATAAAAAAATAAATTAATAATATTCAGATTATAAATTTAACAATTTCAAAAATAAAATCAGTTAATTCCATTAGAAAGAAATGTAAATCCATGAATAAACCTTGAAGAATGTAAAATGTTGGAGTTAATGTGGAGGTTTAAAAATAAATGTATGAGAAGTTATATATTATGGGAAAAAATTTCATTATAAGGAAAAGTGTGAATTTCATCCCTATAGAGGTAGAAACAACATGATTATATATCAATAATCACTACATAGAATCTGAATCCTAGAAAACCCAACAATGAATTGAAAATCAAGGTATCCCAATCACACTTTTCAATACCTCTTTTTTATTTTTATAAAGTATGTTTAGAAAGTGTTAGTGTTTTTTGATGTGAGAAATGGTGAGTTATATGTATTTCACTTGAAATATTTTGATATGTTTGTTCATAAGTGAGTTTCATATGAAATTTATTGAAACAATTGTATTAAAATACCCAAAATTTTCTATATATATATAAAATATATTGGTGTTTATGTGAAATATATAAATCCTTGATTAATTATATATTACTTTCTACGTTGGGATTTACCATAGGAAAAAATATTGGAATAATTAAATTCGTCATTCAAAGAAAAAATATTTTTTATCTTACATCTATCAATAAATGAATTATTTTGTAATTTATATTTCAATAAATATATAAATGATAATTTGAGAATATCCTTTTCCCCAAAAATAGAATAAGGAATATGTGGTTGAGATTCATCCCCATGCAATCCTTTCCAATTATTGATAATAATGCAGAGAAACAATTGTTAAAATATAGACTAAATGAATTGAAGCTAATGAGTATAAACATTAAAGTGGATATTGATGTTCCCAAGAATTTTTTTTCAATAACTTATATTCCCATAATGTTATTTTTAGAGATACTATCAGCATAAATGGAAAAATTAAATTTACTGCTATAGATTAAAAATATTATATGGGAAGATTCATGCTCAAACAAATAGGAGAAATTATATCTGTCAATTGGGGAACTATTCATAATATATAAGGACATCTGTGAATTGAATTTGAATAATTTCACATTGATTACATCAATAAATTATGATCGAGGTAAAAACATTGAAAATAATTATTTTCATGATGGTATGTTCAAGATGTGTGTCCATAAAATATTTTTTCTTGAATAAATGATGATATTTACATGAAACATTATCCAAAATATGAATTTATGTCTATGAAAGAATATTTATAATATTTCCTAAGGATATTTTAGAGTATGGAATTATATTAAAAATTCAATTCAATTTGTTTGGAATATTTTATAGAGTTTAGTAAAAAAAATAGGATAGACCCTAAAAAGAAATGTGGAAAATTCAATCACTCATATGGGGGAATCTCACAATGGTGGGGTTGGAAACCATGTCTTACCTAAGGAGGAGGGTTGGGAAATATTTTTTATGTTAGAATTTTGGAGTGAGAGTACACAGTTAGGGGGAACATGATAGTGGTGGAGGAACCCCCATGTTGGAAAACATAGAGGATGTGATAGAGGAACCTCATAGTGGATTGGATAATAAAAACTAAAAGTCTCATGGATTATTTTTGAATATAAATGACCTATTTTTTGAGAAATAATATTATTTTAGACTCAATTAGTAGGTAAGAATTCACCCATCAATAAAAACATAGAAATGATCTGTTCCATCCAATCTATTTTTTAGTTATTTGATCTCTCGATTGAAATCATCATCTTCATTCAACTAAAACCCTCACTTGAGGGTTATTATATGCTTAATATATTCCCCCATGGTAGATCCCATGAGAACATAGAGATCCATCAACCAAGTTGTATCTTTATCCTATGATGATCTAAAGAACGCAACAACCTTCTCTAATGATACAGATAATTTTGATGATGTGATCTGATATTCATTCACATTAATTACCATTAATGATTTTAAGAATCTCTATCCATGATAAGGAAATATTTCATAAGTATTAAAAGGTATAGTGGAATGAAAAGTTATTATGAATAATTGTTCATAAGATAAATATCCTTGGATATTCTAATAAACTTCCATGGATCCTCTATTCTGTTGATTCTAAATGAAAAAGGCCAGTACATTATTTTTGTTTTCCAAATGAAACTTTTGATGTAAAAGAGTGGACCCTAAAAAATAATCCAAATAAAAACCATTAAACAAAACTATACCAGATTATGGAGACCTGTAAATGCCCCTCCCAGGGTCTAAATCATTTTGAAAAGCCTCCACCTTCACATGGACGCAAGACTAGTTGTACTATTCAAGGTTGCAAAAGCTAGGTACTTATGGAAATTTAAATTCCCTCTCGTTATTACAAATATGAATGACTAAGCTATTGTGAATGATTCATGCCCTAAACCCCATCTGAAGATGTTCTTATAGAGAGTATAATTTCTATCACATTCAAAATTCAAAATAGAACTCAAAACCAACACACTGTCATTATCCCTGAAAAGCCTTCAAAACACATACCCCCTTAAAAATATCAAAACATTACAACTACATGCCTGTCGCGGAACCCCAAATTCAAAAAATAAATAGAATCCAAGAGATCACGTTAGGACATTGAGTCGATATCCCTCCTCAGGAAACAAACAGAACCATCATCACATTCTTTAATATAGATTATACCAGCATCACCATCAATCTATCGCTGCACCTGCATGCCGGAAAGGCATTAACCATAGATCACCGTCTTTATTGAAATCACCATATCTGAGCTATAGAGACCAGCATCAAAGCCCCTCTATGTCAACAAAAGTAGAAAAAAATCCTCACAAACAAACATCAAACTCATTTTAAAAGAGAAACTCAAAATCTCACCACCAACGAAAAGCATTCACCTGGGACCCTGATGTTCACTGAACGCACATCCCAAAAACTTAATGTAACCTATCTCTAAATACTCCTTGTAGAGGCATTGAGAAACAAGAGGCCAAGGGATGGAACAAAAAGGATTAGGTCTTCGAAAATGACGAGTTTATGGGGTAGAAAACCAAATCCAACAAAATGGAAAGAGGCCAAATCAAGAGTTCCTTGAGAACTATCATCCACTAAACCATCAAATCCCAAAACCTCTCTACTAACAAGTTTGAGATCCGATATTGTGTTATTTCCCATTTTTTGAAAAATATTATTCTCAAGAAAAAGGATTTATGATTTTGATAGTTTTATAAATTCCATTTAGTCCAACAAATTTAAAATTATTATTATTATTCATATTGTATTTTTATAACTAAAAATGAAATTTAAAACATCATTTATTTTTTCTATTATTAATTAAACAAAATAGATGAAAAACCATTCTCATTAAAAAAAACATAAATTCTTAAACTGATGATCCTGAGTTTATAAATTCACTATAGTATATAATTTTTTTTAATATATATTATAATATGAAATATTATATGAAATATTATGATAATAGTTTTCAAAAATTTAATGTATTTATATAATAAAACACTTTCATGAAAGTGATATCATAAATAAAATCAGTATATTCTAATTATTCACCTTAAAATTTGTTATTTTGATAAAAATATCAACAATACATACCAAAATATTTATTTTAGTGATGAAAAAAGTATTAATCTTAATTTTTAAAGTTAAATTTCTAAAATATCAAAACATAATATTTTAAAATTGAATATATGTTATAGAGAATACATGTTCTAATTGAAATAGACTTTTTAATATTAAAATGTATTAATTTTTTTCTGTTTTAAAGGTAATACCTATTAATGGGTTACCATTATGGTGTTTATTATAACATTATTAATAATGTATGATTAATATATTGTGGTTTTCTTACATTGGGTTTATCTTTTCATAGAGTTTATAGAACATAGTATGTGTTTTAAAATATCCAAAATAAATGTTCGTTACATTCGACACTAGTTTTGGTGGATTTGTATAAAGAAGTACATCATAGGATTTATTTTATGATGCCCTTCTTACAATTGGATAAATTTTTTTCATGAATATATAAGTTTTTTTCTTCATCCAATTATGGTTTTGATGTGGATGTAGGATAATATGATTTTTGACATCATGATGGGGTTACCTTGAACCCCAAGGAGTCATGTTATGGATTGGGTGATAGTTGATTAGCTGATGAAAAATTATTATTTATTGGATATATGTCGAACACACACAATTTATGCGATTGTATTAAAATATATATAGGAGATAGTAAAATTTCATATAGTTCCCTATATAATTGTATCAGAGAGAGATGCATGTTTCGCATCCTGGTTTTTTGGGGCTTGCAGAAGTCTTTGTGTACTAAACTAAAACTAAGTATAGTTTATCAACCATAGAATAATGTTCAATTACTAGATATTATATGATATAATATGGTAATACATCCTATATTTTTATAGTTCTTTGTTTGAACATCTATAATTGATTTAGATCACATAAAATAACGGCTTTTGGGATTTTATTCAGATGGAACCTTTTGGGGAACTTTATGTTTGACCATGTCATTCACCACATTACTAGTATTGGGTGTGTGAAGAAATTATTTTGGGGAATATACTAGTGTTATAGTGTAACACCCAAGACTTTTATGTGAAATATTTTGTTTTTATGTTATATAAATCATCAAAGAAATCTTTCACTACACACAACACTATCTTGTCTTACTTTACACGCAACTTCGGCCTCCCTCGATAGCTTGCGTCGTACGCAATACCGAGTTTCACTAAACAGCGATATGCTATTAAAATATTATTAAAACTAGCCATTATGAATAGTAATAACCACTTTTTGAAATTTTGTAAATTTTATTTTTCAAAATGGACTTCATTTTTGGATTCGGAATATCGAAATTAGCTTAGGGTGATATTTTGGTACTTTTCGGATAACTTTCATATTCTGATGAATAGTGAAAATTATTAAATTTTAATTAAAAACAACTTTTTTAATCGAAATAATTAATAGTGATAAATTATTAATTTGAGTGGTTATAAAGTATATTTAGAATATATTTTTAAAATTTAATACAATGTTGTTCATTGGATGTAATTTCACATTTAAACCAGAAATAAACAAGTGTCAATCTTTTGATAGTTATTATCTCTTAAAAACACGCTATTTTTCTTGACGACGGGAATTAATTTTTAAATTAGTTAATTTAACTGATATGTTTTGAATTTGGTAAAATAAACATCATTTTTTAATTCATAATATCAAATATAGCTTAGGCCTAATTTTTGGTATTTTTCTGGAAACTTTCATTTTTTGATGAATAGTGAAACCACTAAGTGGTAGTTAAAAAACTGAATTTTATCATAAAACATAATTTTACCACTTATGTGAGTGGAATTTCAAAAATCCGAGAGGCACGGTTAATATCAAGGACTAAAATGTGGTTCAATGAGATGAAATTTTTTTTGGTGAATAGTAACTTTTTACTTTTTTTACCACGGTTTAAAGTAAATAGGGTAGTTAAGGGTAAAAATGATATTATTATTACCCTAAAACATGTCCTAATTCTATTGGATAAGTGTAATTCAACCAAAATAAACTTTAGGAATAAAATATGACCATTTAGGCCCACTTGAATTAGATTCGGACATTTATTATCAATTTATTTAAAGAACGGTTAAAATAGTTAAAATCAAAGTTTCATAACTAAAGCATTTTTAATATAGGCTTATACAAAAGAAAAATTCGACTATAAATATTCATTAGAAATTTAAAAATATTTCCTACATAATGGTAGTTTATTTGTAATTTTTAGACTTAAAATAATTTAATTTATTTATGATACAATGATGATGCAGTAATTATCTTATTAATGAAATATTGACTTAATTGATGTTATAAATACCCAAATAAATGTTATTTGATACTTTTTATGAATTACAATAATTTTATATGTTAATAGGACATGTTGTTATTGATTTAATTAAATTTTTTCGAACTAATAATTCTGTTATGATTTTCAGAAAAATCAATTACCAAATAGTGTAAAAATTGACATAAAATAGTTTTAAAAAAATACTATATTATTAATTGTAATTTTATTCCTAAAAATATATGTTTCGGCCAAATGAATTTGATAAGGATATATATATATATTAATAATAAACAGATTGGGGTTCTTCTGGCTTGATATAGAATGTTTACTAACCTTATAGTGTAAGAAAACAAGAAGACACGGTAAGAGTTAAATTATCTAACTTAAAGTTAAATCTAAATGATAAGGTTAAAACTGATACCTAAACATGTCTAAATTCTATTTATTGAGAGGATTTATACCCATCCCCACCTTAGTTTCGAAATATATCAATTTCAAGCTATTAAAAACCGAATTTGACTTTATAATAAAATAATATTTTTTAGTTATTCCAAAGATGCCCCTCTCCTCCCTTATAAAAGGGCACCTCATCCCTCTCTTCCTCACACCACTTTGAGCCTTAATGCTCGGCCAAACCCTGCCAATATCTCCTCTAAACTTCCCTAGAAACATCCTAGAGGTCCTGGTCTTCTTCAAAGATAAATTTTAGGGCCCTAAGAGGAGGTCTCAAAGAGGCGCTTCAAAGAAGAGGTAATGCCCATTACCGATTCTTTCATCTTTATTTCTTCATCCAATTATTCTTATCTAGTTGTTTCATTATGAATTAATAACATCAGTATCAATCATATACTGATATGTTATTATAAGTTTGAAACAACCCTATTTCACCATTTATCCGTCCTACGGAAAACGAAATCACCACGCGTGCGTACGTACGGAATACCGTCTCCACACCGTGGTGTAATCTATTTTCCACCACCACCTTACTCGAATGGGTATAATGGTGTAAATAATAACTATATATTATTATTTTAAAGTGATATTTATTCTGAAATAGTATACATACACTCCAATACAATTCCACGATCATGGGAACGATATCATCGCTCGTGCGTACGTACAGAATACCATCTCCACGATGTGATGCGAGTCGTTATATATGATCTTCATTGAATAATGATTATATAAATGAATTGAGTGAATGAATATGATATATATTACACTAATACCATTCTGGAAATGAGTTATCTATAACCTAAAAAGAAAAATAAGAATTTATTCGATAAAACGCGCCAAAGAACAAAAAGTAATAAACACCCGAATAACAAGTACTAATGAAATATTACTAATAAGAAGCTAAGAATATGACCATATATGATATCATAAAAATAAGTATGATTCTGGAATAAGTAAATAACATTATTTAAATCATTATACAGGAGTTTCAGACACTTACGAAGCAAATCTGACCTAAGGTAAGGGAAAATATCACAATCTCATTTTATTTGAGATTGTTTATACTTTGGTATTTACTGGGGTGTATTTTATCATCCACATCCACGTTTCCTCAATATTTAATATTGTTTCCATCCACCTACAATTGTTTAAATCCCATTTTACCCTTCAGTGAGTTTTTAGTAAAAGATATAAAAGGAATCTTTTGTCGTTTTTCGTATGAGGTACTTTATGACATTTCCGGAAAAAGTACGAGAAGAATGTTTTTTTAACTTATATGGAATGAATGGATTTTTAAAACATTATTTCCAAGAAGCTTACTTTAGAAGTGTTCATGTTTATTTTTAATCAACTTCTTTTAGTTGAAAATTGTATGACATGTTAAGAAAGGAAAATGTTTTTGAAGTAGAAAGGATATTTTCCTCAAGAATGGAGTTCATGTGTTTTACCAAAATTATTTTCCATCTAAGATAATATAGGGTTCTATTTCTATCCCTATTATTACATTGAGTTGATTATGTTGTGATGGAATTATTTTTATGAATTCCTTTATCTTATATGAATTGTTTTATGATGTCATGTTGTTTAATAATCCCATTTTTATTACATGGGTTATGCAATGATGTATGATTTATGATTTTTTGGCACAGATATGAATGGTAATATTATAATATGGGTGGGACCTATATCTCCCTCCAATGAATTGGGTAAAGATTTTATATCTCATGAGATAGACATGGCTGGAACGGCAGGTCAAACTGGTTCAGTGAAACAGGACTGAAACGAGCAGTGAACTCGGTTCAGAAATGGACTTTGTCCACTAAGATAGTCTTGGAAATGAGTCTTGACTAAGAAGAATTGATTCTCTATGATTATGTGGTTATTCCACAAAGTTTACTGTTTTATGTTATGATTATTGGGATTTCATTTCACTACTATGATTTATCCCATGTTATGAAATTATGCTCTCTTTTGCAGGTTAAGAATTCTAAAATGTTATGTTCTTATGAATATGATGTGATTAATATTTCTTTTGTTTACCCTTACTGACCATTTGAGCTCACCCTTTTGTATGTTTTCTTTCCCGAGGTCAGGAAGAAGGTTATTAAGTAAGATATGCCAAGAGGGACTATAGATATAATGAAATAAATGGGAGATAGTGTAGACGCTTTATGAACCAGTTGTTTATGTTTCCCAGTTTCTAAAGACACTATACATATACGTTCCTTTCATGGTTTTGTTATATGTGGTAATAAGTATGCTTCAATTTTGTTATATGTGGTTTTCCTATTATAATTAGTGTTTCTCACACTATCCTTCTTGGTTTTAGTCAATGGCTGGAACCCGAAGGAACCGTGTTAATGCGGAATGCGACGGGCAATGTAATGATTGTCCCCCTGAGCAACCAAACGTTATGGGAGCTGGAATGCAAAATCATGTAGTCATGCTCACAAAAATTTCTCAAGCTATGAATCATGCAGGACTTCCAAACGAGCAAATGAAGGATCAACATTATTTTGAATCCTTCATGAGGCAGCGTCCACATTCATTCAGCGGGTCTACTGATCCATTAGTTGCTGAACAATGGAATAGTACTACTGAAAAGATATTTTCAGTTCTTTAATGTTCTGAACATGATAAAGTCATCCTAGCATTTTATAGTTTGGAAGGAGATGCTGATCAATGGTGGAATCTTATTAAGAATATGAGGCAAAGGGATGAAATTGGGTCCATGGAATGGGACGAGTTCAAGAACTTATTTTTCAATAAGTACTTCCATCGTATTCTCCGAACAAAGATGGAGAAAGAGTTTCTTGAACTGAAGCAAAAGGATGATGAATCTGTTGGTACCTATGAAGCAAATTTTACAAGACATTCAAGGTACGCTTCTGGTATTATTATCCAACCTGAGAGTAAGATCGATCAATTCTTTAGTGGCTTAAAACCAAGTCTTCTAAGGGAATTATCCATAAGGGACTTCAATAGCTACGAGGAAATCGTTCGATGTGCTCTCAAAGTTGAGATAGAGATTGGTGTAACCCATCAGTCATATGGGTTTGATAAGAAGAGGAAAATGGAATTCAAAGGAAAATCTAAAGAGCACATTGAAAAGAAGATGAGCTTTCCCTTATGCTCAATGTGTGGAAAGAAACATGGAGGGAGTTGTCTTAATGGGACAATTAAATGTTTCAAATGTGGAAAGGAAGGTCATCGGGCAATTGAATCCTGCAATGATGGGAAGAAGATTTCTAATGATGAAAACAAAGGAAGGGACACACAGAATGAACCTACTACACTTCAATGTTTCAAGTGCAAGGAGATGGGTAATTATGCCAATAAATTCCCTAATCAAAGGGTTGTTGATGATGATAGACATCAACAAAATCATAAGGCTAAATACAAAGGAAAGTCACATGCAATTTCTATCAGCGATATGGAGTACGATAACGATGTGGTGAAAGGTACACATACCATCCACTCTAAAGTAGAAAATGTTTTATTTGATTCTGGATCTACCCACTCTTTTATTTCTGAAGATTTTTCTAAGGGTATCACCGTATTACCTCAACAATTAGATGTTGAGTTAGCTATGACAACACCTAATGGCACAACAGTCGCATCAAAAGTTTATAATTCTTCCCCGATTGATGTTTGTGGGAAAGTGCCTCCTGCATATCTTGTGATCCTTCCTATAGTGGAATTTGATGTGATTCTTGGCATTGATTGGATTTCATTATATGGAGCTCATATCAATTTCCAAATAAGGGAAGTCACATTTTATATTCCAGATCAATCTATGATCGTCTATCGATGCAAGGATGAACATAACCTTCCAGTGGAAATTTATTCCATCTTATGGGTCTTGATTCCACTAAATGAGGGTTATTTATCTCAAATGGTAGGTGAGAAACTCACAATTAATAATATTCACATTGTATGGGAGTTTGACGATGTCTTTCTGGAGGAATTGCAGGGTCTTCCACCTAATTGTGAATTTGAGTTCTCAATAGAACTCGTACCGGGTGTTTTGCCTATTTCAAAGACACCTTATAGAATGGATCCAATTGAGTTGCAGGAATTGAAGAAGCAACTCCAAGAGAATCTTGATAAGGGATTCATATGCCCTAGTGTGTCACCTTGGGGAGCACCTGTTCTGTTTGTTAAGAAGAAAGATGGATCAATGAGACTCTACATTGATTATAGAGAACTTAACAAATCACTATCAAGAACAAATATCCTATCCCACGCATTGATGACTTATATGACCAACTACGTGGAGCTCAATAATTTTCCAAGATTGATCTTCATTCAGGGTATCATCAATTAAGGGTCAAAAGGGAGGATATACCAAAGATAGCTTTCCGTACAAGGTATGGACACTATGAATTTATAGTGATGCCATTTGGTCTTACTAATTCCCCTGCTATCTTCATGGATCTAATGAATAGAGTCTTTAGAGACTATCTTGATCAGTTTGTGGTAGTCTTTATAGACGATATTCTTGGTTATTCAAAGAGCAAGGAATAACATGAAGATCACTTGAGAATTATATTGAAGACCCTGATGAAGGAGGAGCTTTATGCCAAATTTACCAAGTGTGAATTTTAGCTTTAAAAAGTTGCATTTTTGGGTCACATAATCTCAAAAGTGGGGATATCTGTGGATCCAACAAAGACAGAGGTTATCGAAAGATGGTCAAGACCAACAATAGTAACTGAGATCCGAAGTTTTCTTGGTTTGGATGGATATTATCGACGTTTTGTGAATGATTTTTCATGATTATCTAATCCACTCACCAGGTTGACTCGGAAGGGAGTTAAGTTTTTTGGACGGAGGAATGTGAAGAGAATTTCAAGGAGTTGAAAAGAAGGTTATCTAGTGCACCTGTTCTCACACTGCCTTGTAGTGCAGAAAGGTTTGCGATCTATAGTGATGCATCCATGAAAGGGTCGGGGTGTGTTCTTATGAAAAATGATATTATGATAGCTTATGCCTCACGATAGTTGAAAATACATGAGAAAAATTATCCAACACATGATTTGGAGTTAGCTGCGGCATTCTTTGCATTAATGATTTGGAGGCATTATCTTTATGGAGAAAGGTGTGACATTTATACTGATCATAAAAGTTTAAAGTATATTTTCACACAAAAGGAGCTGAATATGCGCCAAAGAATATGGTTGGAACTTATTTTGGATTACGACTGCTCAATTCATTACCACCCTGGAAAGAAAACATGGTGGAAAATGCATTAATTAGACAAGACCATGCTAGCTTATCCATGATGAGGATAAATAAAGATCGAATATTTATGGATTTACAAAGGATGGATCTTGGAATTTTTATGGAAGGGGAGAAATTTTATCTTTCCCAAATGAATGTTCAACCACTTATACATGTGAAGATTAAAGAGGCACATAAAGAAGATGTATAGTTACAAAAGAAGGTGAGAAATATTCCTGAATTCAACCTTAATTATGATGGGATAATAATGTTCAGGAATCAGGTTTGTGTTCCTCCCATCCCAAAATTAAAGGAGATGCTGGATGAGGCTCATAGTTCTTCATTCTCTATTCATCTTGGAAGCACGAAGATGTATAGGGACCTGAAAGAGTACTTCTCGTGGGATGGCATGAAAAGGGATGTTGCTGAATATGTCTCTCGATGCTTGGTTTGTCAGCAAGTTAAAGCTGAGAGACAGAATTCTAAGGAGATGTTACAACCATTACCCATACCCGAATGGAAATGGGAAAACATCACTATGGACTTTGTCACAAGTCTTCCTAAAACATTCAAAGGAAATAATGCTCTCTGGGTTATAGTTGATCGTCTTACAAAGTCTGCACACTTCATTGATATTAGAGAGGATTTCTCTCTGGATCAGCTTTCCAAGATACATGTAAAGGAAGTGGTAAGATTGCATGGAGTACCACTTTCTATTATATCTGATCGGGATCCGAGATTTACCTCGAATTTCTAGAGAAGTCTTCAGCATACTCTGGATACAAAGTTGAGTTTCAGCACTTCTTATCATCCTCAGACAGATGGTCAGTCTGAGAGAACAATTCAAACTCTAGAAGATATGTTGAGAACTTGCTCTATGGATTTCAAAGGTGGTTGGGATCAACACCTACCTTTGGTGGAATTTTCTTATAATAAAAGCTTCCACTCCAGTATTCAAATGGTTCCTTATGAATCTCACTATGGAAAGAAATGCGGGACTCCAACTTGCTGGGATGAAGTTGGGTAAAGAAAGCTATCAGGACTTGATCTTGTTGATGAGATGGCAGAAAAGGTCCGATCTATTCAACAACACATAAGAGCAGTCCAGAGTCGACAGAAATGTTATGTCGACAACCGAAGAAAAGACCTAGAGTTTGAAGTGGGTGATAAAGTGTTCTTATGAATATCTCCCTGGAAGAGGGTCATGAGATTTGGAAAGAAGGGGAAGTTGAGCCTTAGATATATCAGTCCTTTTAAAATACTGGATCGTGTTGGAAAGGTAGCTTATCGATTGGTGCTTTCACCGAATCTCTCTCAAGTTCACGATGTGTTCCATGTATCTCTCCTGAGAAAGTACATACCTGATCCTTCACATGTACTCATCTCAAAAGTTGTACCATTGGAGCAAGATCTTTCTTATGAAGAACAACCGATAGAGATTCTAGATCGTAGTGAAAAAGTCATACGGAACAAGACCACTCCCTTGGTGAAAGTTTTATGGAGGATCCACCAATTAGAAGAAGCTACATGGGAGCTTGAGGATATGATGAGGGAGAGTTATCCTCATCTTTTTGTTACAATGTGACGAATTTCAAGGGCAAAATTCATTTTAAGGGGGGTAGAATGTAACACCCGAGACTTTTATGAGAAATATTTTGTTTTTATGTAATATAAATCATCAAAGGAATATTTCACTTCACACAACCCTAGCTTGCCATGCTTTACACGCAACCACGACCTCCCTCGATAGCTTGCGTCGTACGCAATACCGAGTTTCACTAAACAGCGATATGCTATTAAAATATTATTAAAACTAGCCGTTATGAATAGTAAAAACCACTTTTTGAAATTTTGTAATTTTTTTTTTTCAAAATGGACTTCATTTTTGGATTCAGAATATCAAAATTAGCTTAGGGTGAAATTTTGGTACTTTTCGGATAACTTTCATATTCTGATGAATAGTGAAAATTATTAAATATTAATTAAAAAAACTTTTTTAATTGAAATAATTATTATTGATAAATTATAAATTTGAGTGGTTTTAATGTATATTTATAATATATTTTTACAATTTAATACAATGTTTTTCATTGGATGTAATTTCACATTTAAACCAGACATAAACAAGTGTCAATCTTTTGATAGTTATTATCTCTTAAAAAAACGCTATTTGTCTTGACGACGGCAATTAATTTTTAAATTAGTTAATGTAACTGATATGTTTTGAATTTGGTAAAATAAAAATCATTTTTGAATTCATAATATCAAATGAGGCTTAGTCCTAATTTTTGGCTTTTTTCTGGAAACTTTCATTTTTTGATGAATAGTGAAACCACTAAGTGGTAGTTAAAAACTGAATTTTCTCATAAAACGTAATTTTACCGCTTCTGTGAGTGGAATTTCGAAAATCCGAGAGACACGATTAATATCAAGGAATAAAATGTGGTTCAATAAGATGAAAATAATTTTTGGTGAATAGTAACTTTTTACTTTTTTTTTACCGCGGTTAACAGTAAATAGGGTAGTTAAGGGTAAAAATGATATTATTATTACCCTAACACATGTCCTAATTATATTGGATAATTTTAATTCGACCAAAAACAACCTTAGGTATAAAATATGACCATTTAAACCCACTTGTATTAGATTAGGATATTTATTATCAATTTATTTAAAGAAGTGTTAAAATAGTTAAAATCAATGTTTAATAACTAAAGCATTTTTAATATAGGGTTATACATAAGATAAATTCGACTATAAATATTCATTAGAAATCTAAAAAGATTTCCTACATAATGGTATTTTATTTTTAATTTTTAGACTTAAAATAATTTAATTTATTTATGATACAATAATGATGCGGTAATTATCTTATCAATGAAATATTGACTTAATTGATGTTATAAATACCAAAATAAATGTAATTTCATACTTTTTATGAATTCCAATAACTTTATATGTTAATATGACATGTTCTTATTGATTTAATTAAATTTTTTCGAACTAATCATTTTGTTACGAGTTTTACAAAAATCAATTACCGAATAGTGTCAAAATTGACATAAAATAGTTTTTAAAACAAATACTATATTATTAATTGTTATTTTATTCCTAAAAATCTACGGTTCGGCCAAATGACTTAGATAAGGTTATATATATTAATAATAAACAACTTGGGGTTCTTTTGGCTTGATATAGTAAGTTTACTAACCTTATAGTGTAAGAAAACAAGAAGACACGGTAAGAGTTAAATTATCAAACTTAAAGTTAAATCTAAATGATAAGGTTAAAATTGATACCTAAACATGTCTAAATTATATTGGATTAGAGGATTTAGACCCATCCCCACCTTTTCTTCGAAATATATCAATTTGGAGCTATTAAAAAGAGAATTTGAATTTATAATAAAATAATGTTTTTTTGTTATTCCAAAGGTGCCCCTCTCCTCCCTTATAAAAGGGCACCTCCTCCCTCTCTTCCTCACACCACTTTGAGCATTCATGCTTGGAAAACCCCTGAAAATATCTCCTCTCCACTTCCCTATAAACATCCTAGATGTCCTGGTCTTCTACAAAGACCAATTTTAGTGCCCTAAGAGGAGGTCTCAAAGAGGCGCTTCAAAGAAGAGGTAATGCCCGTTACCGATTCGTTCATCTTTATTTCTTCTTCCACTTCTTCTTCATTATTTGTTTAATTATGAATTAATAACATCAGTATCACTCATATACTGATATGTTATTATAAGTATGAAACAACCATATTTCACCATCTATCCATCCTACAGAAAATGAAATCCCCGCACGTGCGTACGTACGGAATACCGTCTCCACGCCGTGGTGTAATCTATTTTCCACCACCACCGTAATCGGATGGGTATAATGGTGTAAATAATAACTATATATGATTATTGTAAAGTGATATTGATTCTTAAATAGTATACATACACACCAATACAATTCCACGATCATGGGAACGATATCATCACTCGTGCGTACGTATGGAATACCGTCTCCACGATGTGATGCGACTCATTATACATGATATTAATTTCATAATGATAATGTAAATTAATTGAGTGAATTAATATGATATATATTACACTAATACCATTCTGGAAATGAGGTATCTATAACCTAAAAAGAAAAATAAGAATTTATTCGACAAAACGCGCATAAGAACAAAAAGTAATAAACACCCGAATAAAAAGTAGTAATGAAATATTACTAATAAGAAGCTAATAATATGACCATATATGATATCATAAAAATATGTATGATTCTAGAATAATTCAATAACATTATTTAAATCATTATACAGGAGGTTCAGACACTTATGAAGCAAATCAGACCTAAGGTAAGGGAAAATATCACAATCCCATTTTATCTGAGATTGTTTATACTTTGGTATTTACTGGGGTGTATTTTATCATCCACATCCATGTTTCCACAGTATGTAATATTGTTTCCATCCAACTAAAATTTTTTAAATCCACTTTTACCCTTCAGGGAGTTTTTAGTAAAAGATATAAAAGGAATCTTTTGTCGTTTTTCGTACGAGGTACTTTTGACTTTTCCGACAAATGTACAGGAAAAATGTTTTTTTAACTTATACAGCATGAATGGATTTTTAAAACATTATTTCCAAGAATATTACTTTACAAGTTTTCAAGTTTATTTTTAATCAACTTCTTTTAGTTAAAAATTGTATGACATGTTAAGAAAGGAAAATTTTTTTGAAGTAGAAAGGAAATTTTCATCAAGAATGGAGTTCAAGTGTTTTATCAAAATTATTTTCCATCTAAGATAATATAGGGTTCTGTTTCTATCCCTATTATTACATTGATTTGATTATGTTGTTATGGAATTATTGTCATTAATTCCTTTATCTTATATGAATTGTTTTACGATGTCATGTTGTTTAAGAATCCCATTTTTATTACATGGGATATACAATGATGTATGATTTATGATTTTGTGGCACACATATGAATGGTATCATTATATGATGGGTGGGACCTATATCTCCCTCCAATGCATTGGGTAAATATTTTATATCTCATGAGATAGACATGGCTGGAATGGCAGGTTAACCCGGTTCAGTGAAACAGGAGTGAAACGAGGAGTGAACTCGGTTCAGAAATGGACTTTGTCCACTAAGATAGTCTTGGAAATGAGTCTTGACTAATAATAAATGATTATCTATGATTATGTGTGTATGACACAAAGTTTCATGTTTTAAGTTATGATTATTTGGATTTCATTTCACTACTATGATTTATCCCATGTTATGAAATTGTGCTCTCTTTTGCAGGTTATGATTTCCAAAATGTTATGTTCTTATGAATATGATGTGATTGATATTTCTTTTGATTACCCTTACTGAGCATTTGAGCTCACCCTTTTGAATGTTTTCTTTCCCCAGGTCAGGAAGAAGGTTATTAATTAAGATATGCCAAAAGGTACTATAGATATGACGAAATAAATGGGAGACAGTGTAGACGCTTTATGAACCAGTTGTTTATGTTTCCTAGTTTCTAAAGACACTATACCTATATGGTCCTTTCATAGTTTTGTTATATGTTGTAATAAGTATGATTCAATTTTGATGTAATAACAATGTATGTAAAGTATGGGTCGTTATAATTGGTATCAAAGGAAAGGTATAGTCAACATTTGGAAACTAGGATGTGAAAGCCTTAGTAAGAACCCTAAGGATAATTCTAAGCATAGAACACAATCTTAGTGTTTTAGAAATGACCATGAATAACCTAGGAAAAGACCTTAAGTGTGAAATTTTATTCTTGATTATGTGGTTTTCCTATTATAATTAGTGTTTCTCACAGTATACTTCTTGGTTTTAGTCAATGGCTGGAACCTAAAGAAACCGTGTTAATGCTGAATGCGATGGGCAATGCAATGATTGTCCCCCTGAGCAACCAAACGTTATGGGAGCTAGAATACAAAATCTTGTAGCCATGCCCACACAACTTTCTCAAGCTATGAATCATGCAGGACTTCCAAATGAGCAAATGAAGGAGCAACATTTTTTTGAATCATTCATGAGGCAGCGTCCAACTTCATTCAGCGGGTCTACTGATCCATTAGTTGCTGAACAGTGGATTAGTACTACTGAAAAGGTATTTTACGTTCTTCAATGTTCTGAACATGATAAAGTCATCCTACCAGTGTATCATTTGGAAGGAGATGCTGATCAATGGTGGAATCTTATTAAGAATACGAAGCAAAGGGATGAAATTAAGACCATGGAATGGGACGAGTTCAAGAACTTATTTTTCAATAAGTACTTCCCTCGTATTCTCCGAACAAAGATGTAGAAAGAGTTTCTTGAACTGAAGCAAAAGGATAATGAATCTGTTGGTACCTATGAAGAAAATTTTACAAGACTTGCAAGGTACGCCTCTGGTATTATTATCCAACCTGAGAGTAAGATCGATCAATTCTTTAGTGGCTTAAAACCAAGTCTTCGAAGGGCCTTATCCATAAGGGACTTCAATAGCTACGAGGAAATTTTTCGATGTGCTCTCAAAGTTGAGATGGAGATTGGGGTAACCCATCAGTCATATGGGTTTGATAAGAAGAGGAAAATGGAATTCATAGTAAAATCTAAAGAGCACGCTGAAAAGAAGATGAGCTTTCCCTTATGATCAAAGTTTGGAAAGAAACATGGAGGGAGTTGTCTTAAAGGGACAAGTAAATGTTTCAAATGTGGAAAGTAAGGTCATCGGGCATTTGAATGCCGCAATTATGGGAAGAAGATGTCTAATGATGGAAACAAAGAAAGGGACACACAGAATGAACCTACTGCACTTCAATGTTTCAAGTGCAAGGAATGGAGAATTATGCCAATAAATTCGCAAATCCAAGGGTTGTTGATGATGATCGACATCAACAAAATAATAAGGCTAAAGACAAAGGAAAGTCACATGAAATTTCTATCAGCGATGTGGAGTACGATAACGATGTGGTGAAAGGTACACTTACCATCCACTCTAAAGTCGAAAATGTTTTATTTGATTCTGGATCCACCCACTATTTTATTTCTGATGATTTTTCTAAGGGTATCACCATATTACCTAAACAATTAGATGTTGAGTTAACTGTGAAAACACCTAATGGCACAACAGTCGCATCAAAAGTTTATAATTCTTCCCCGATTGAAGTTTGTGAGAAAGTGCTTCCTGTAAATCTTGTGACCCTTCCTATAGCGGAATTTGATGTGATTCTTGGCATGGATTGGCTTTCTTTATATGGATCTCATATCAATTTCCAATGAAGGGAAGTCACATTTCATATTCCAGATCAATCTATGATTGTCTATCGATGCAAGGATGAACATAACCTTCGAGTGGAAATTTCCTCCATCTTATGGGTCTTTATTCCACTAAATGAGGGTTATTTATCTAAAATGGTTGGTGAGAAACTCATAATTAAGAATATTCCCATTGTATGGGAGTTTGATGATGTCTTTCTAGAGGAATTGTCGGGTCATCCACCAAATCGTGAAGTTGTGTTTTCAATAGAACTCGTACCGGGTGCTTTGCCTATTTCAGAGACACCTTATAGAATGGCTCTAATTGAGTTACAGGAATTGAAGAAGAAACTCCAAGAGAATCTTGATAAGGGATTCATACGCCCTAGTGTGTCACCTTGGGGAGAACCTGTTCTGTTTTTTAAGAAGAAAGATGGATCAATGAGACTCTGCATTGATTATCCAGAACTTAACAAGATCACTATCAAGAAAAAATATCATATCCCATGCATTGATGACTTATTTGACCAACTACGCAGAGCTCAATACTTTTCCAAGATTGATCTTCATTTAGGGTATCATCAATTAAGGGTAAAAAGGGAGGATATACCAAAGACAGCTTTCCGTACAAGGTATGGACACTATGAATTTATAGTGATGCCATTTGGTCTTACTAATGCCCTTGCTATCTTCATGGATCTGATGAATAGAGTCTTTAGAGAATATCTTGATCATTTTGTGGTAGTCTTTATAGACGATATTCTTGTTTATTCAAAGGGAAAGGAAGAAGATGAAGATCACTTGAGAATTATATTGAAGACCCTGAGAAAAGAGAAGATTTATGCCAAATTTACCAAGTGTGAATTTTTGCTTCAAAAAGATTCATTTTTGGGTCACATAATCTCAAAACAGGGGATATTTGTGGATCCAGCAAAGACAGAGGTTATCAAATGATGGTCGAGACCAACAACAGTAACTGAGATCCGAAGTTTTCTTGATTTTTCTGGATATTATCATCGTTTTGTGAAAGACTTTTCACGATTATCTAACCCACTCACCAGGTTGACTCAGAAAGGAGTTAAGTTTTTTTGGATGGAGGAATGTGAAGAGAATTTCAAGGAGTTGAAAAGAAGGTTTTCCAGTGCACCTGTGCTCTCACTGCCTTGTAGTGGAGAAAGTTTTGTGATCTACAGTGATGCATCCAAGAAGGGGTTGGGGTGTGTTCTTATGCAAAATGATATGGTGATAGTTTATGCATCACGACAGTTGAAAATCCATGATCAAAATTACCCAACACATGATTTGGAGTTAGCTGCGGTAATCTATGCATTAAAGATTTGGAGGAATTATCTTTATGGAGAAAGGTGTGACATTTATATTGATCATAAAAGTTTAAAGTATATTTTCACACACAAGGAGATGAATATGTGCCAAAGAAGATGGTTGGAACTGATTAAGGATTATGACTGCTCAATTCATTACCACCCTGGGAAATCAAAAAAGGTGGCAGATGCATTAAGTCGACAAGACCATGCTAGATTATCCATGATGAGGATCATAAAAGATCCAATATTAATGGATTTACAAAGGATGGATCTTGTAATTTTAATGGAAGGGGAGAAATCTTATCTTTCTCAAATGAATGTTCAACCATCTATACATGTGAAGATTAAAGAGGAACAGAAAGAAGATGTAGAGTCACAAAAAAAGGTGAGAAATATTCCTGAATTCAACCTTGATTGTGATGGGATAATAAAGTTTAGGAATCGGGTTTGTGTTCCTCCCATCCTATAATTAAAGAAGGAGGTGCTGGATGAGGCTCGTAGTTCTTCATTCTCTATTCATCCTGGAAGCACGAAGATGTATAGGGACCTGAAAGAGTACTTCTAGTGGGATGACATGAAAAGAGATGTTGCTGAATATTTCTCTCGATGCTTGGTTTGTCAGCAAGTTAAAGCTAAGAGACAAAAGTCTAAGGGGATGTTACAACCATTACCCATACCTGAATGGAAATGGGAAAACATCACTATGGAATTTTTCACATGAATTCCTAAAACATCCAAATGCAATAATGCTATCTAGGTCATAGTTGATCGTCTTACAGAGTTTGCACACTTCATTGCTATTAGAGAGGATTTCTCTCTGGATCAGCTTGCCAGGATATATGTAAAGGAAGTGGTAAGATTTCATGGAGTACCACTTTCTATTATATCTGATTGGGATCCGAGCTTTTCCTCGAAGTTCTGGAGAAGTCTTCATCATAATCTAGATACAGAGTTGAGTTTCAGCACTGCTTATCATCCTTAGACAGACGGTCAGTCTGAGAGAACAATTCTAACTCTAGAAGATATGTTTAGAGCTTGCTCTATGGATTTCAAAGGTGGTTGGGATCAACACCTACCTTTGGTGGAATTTTCTTATAATAATAGCTTCCACTCCAATATTCAGATGGTTCCTTATGAAGCTGTCTATGGAAAGAAATTCCGGACTCCAACTTGCTGGGATGAAGTTGGGGAAAGAAAGCAATTAGGACTTGATCTTGTTGATGAGATGGCAGAAAAGGTCTGATCTATTCAACAACACATAAGAGCATCCCAGAGTCGACAGAAAAGTTATGTCGTCAACCGAAGAAAACACCTAGAGTTTGAAGTGGGTGATAAAGTGTTCTTATGAATATCTCCATGGAAGAGGGTCATGAGATTTGGAAAGAAGGGGAAGTTGAGCCCTAGATATATCGGTCCTTTCGAAATATTGGATCGTGTTGGAAATGTAGCTTACCGATTGGTGCTTCCACCGAATCTCTCTCAAGTTCATGATGTGTTCCTTGTATCTCTCTGAGAAAGTACATACTTGATCCTTCACATGTACTCAGCTCAGAAGTTGTACCGTTGGAGCAAGATCTTTCTTATGAAGAACAACCGATAGAGATTCTAGATCGTAGTGAAAAAGTCATATGGAACAAAACCACTCGCTTGGTGAATGTTTTATGGAGGAACCACCAAATATAAGAACCTACATGGGAGCTTGAGGATATGATGAGGGAGAGGTATCCTCATCTTTTTGTTACAAAGTGATGAAATTCGAGGACGAAATTCATTTTAAGGGGGGTAGAATGTAACACCCGGGACTTTTATGAGAAATATTTTGTTTTTATGTTATATAAATCATCAATGAAATCTTTCACTACATACAACACTATCTTGGCTTGCATTACACGCAACCGCGGCCTCCCTCGATAGCTTGCGTCGTACGCAATACCGAGTTTCACTAAACAGCGATATGCTATTAAAATATTATTAAAACTAGCCGTTATGAATAGTAATAACCACTTTTTGAAATTTTGGAAATTTTATTTTTCAAAATGGACTTCATTTTTGGATTTGGAATATCGAAATTAGCTTAGGGTGAAATTTTGGTACTTTTCGGATAACTTTCATATTCTGATGAATAGTGAAAATTATTAAATTAAAATTAAAAACAACTTTTTTAATCGAAATAATTAATAGTAATAAATTATTAATTTCAGTGGTTTTAAAGTATATTTATAATATATTTTTACAATTTAATACAATGTTTTCCAATGGATGTAATTTCACATTTAAACCGGACATAAACAAGTGTCAATCTTTTGAAAGTTATTATCTGTTAAAAACACACTATTTGTCTTGACGACGAGAATTAATTTATAAATTAGTTAATGTAACTAATATGTTTTGAATTTGGTAAAATAAACATCATTTTTGAATTCATAATATCAAATATAGCTTAGGCCTAATTTTGGGTATTTTTCTAGAAACTTTCATTTTTTGAATAATAGTGAAACCACTAAGTGGTAGTTAAAAAACTGAATTTTCTCATAAAACATAATTTTACCGCTTTTGTGAGTGGAATTTCAAAAATCCATGAAATAAGGTTAATATCAAGGACTAAAATTTAGTTCAATGAGATGAAAATAATTTTTGGTGAATAGTAACTGTTTACTTTTTTTCCACGGTTAAAAGTAAATAGGGTAGTTAAGGGTAAAAATGATATTATTATTACCCTAACACATGTTTAAATTCTATTGGATAAGTGTAATTAGACCACAAACAACCTTAGGAATAAAATATAACCATTTAGGCCCACATGGATTATATTAGGACATTTATTATCAACTTTTTTAAAGAAGGGTTAAAATAGTTAAAATCAAAGTTTAATAACTAAAGCATTTTTAATATAGGGTTATACATAAGATAAATTCGAATATAAATATTAATTAGAAATCTAAAAATATTTCCTACATAATTGTATTTTATTTGTAATTTTTAGACTTAAAATAATTTAATTTATTTATGATACAATGATGATGCAGTAATTATCTTATTAATGAAATATTGACTTAATTGATGTTATAGATACCCAAATAAATGTAATATGAGACTTTTTAGGAATTAAAATAATTTTATATGTTAATATGAAATGTTATTATTGATATAATTAAATTTTGTAGAACTAATCATTCTTTTATTATTTTCACAAAAATCAATTACAAAATAGTGTCAAAATTGACATAAAATAGTTTTTAAAACAAATACTATATTATTAATTGTTATTTTATTCCTAAAAATCTATGTTTCGGCCGAATTACTTAGATAAGGTTGTATATATTAATAATAACCAACTTGGGGTTCTTTTGGCTTGATATAGTAAGTTTAATAACCTTATAGTGTAAGAAAACAAGAAGACACGGTAAGAGTTAAATTATCTAACGTAAAGTTAAATCTAAATGAAAAGGTTAAAATTGATACCTAAACTTGTATAAATTATATTGGATGAAAGGTTTTAGACCCATCCCCACATTATCTTCTAAATATATCAATTTAGTGATATTAATAACAGAATTTTACTTTTTAATAAAATAATTGTTTTTAGTTATTCCAAAGGTGCTCCTCTCCTCCCTTATAAAAGGGAACCTCCTCCCTCTCTTCCTCACACCACTTTGAGCCTTCAAGATCGGCCATCCCCTGCCAATATCTCTTCTACACTTCCCTAGAAACATCATAGAGGTCCTGGTATTCTTCAAAGACCAATTTTAGTGCCCTAAGAGGAGGTCTCAAAGAGGCGCTTCAAAGAAGTGGTAATGCTTGTTACCGATTCTTTCATTTATATTTTTTCTCCCACTTCATCTTCTTTAGTTGTTTCATTATGAAATAATAACATAAGTATCACTCATATACTTATAAGTTATTATATGTATGAAACCAACATATTTCACCATCTATCCATCGTACGGAAAACGAAATCACTGTGCTTGCGTACGTACGGAATACCGTCTCCACGTCGTGGTGTAATCTATTTTCCACCACCACCTTACTCGGATGGGTATAATGGTGTAAATAATAACTATATATGATTATTTTAAAGTGATATTGATTCTGAAAAATTATACATACACTCCAATACAATTCCACGATCATGGGAACGATATCATCACTCATGCGTACGTACGGAATACCGTCTCCACGATGTGAAGTGACTCGTTATACATGATATTCATTGCATAATGATTATATAAATGAATTGTGTGAATGAATATGATATATATTACACTAATACCATTCTTTAAATGAGTTATCTATAACCTAAAAAGAAAAATAAGAATTTATTGGACAAAACGCGCATAAGAACAAAAAGTAATAAACACCCGAATAACAAGTACTAATGAAATATTACTAATAAGATGATAAGAATATGACCATAAATGATATCATAAAAATAAGTATGATTCAGGAATAAGTCAATAACATTATTTAAATCATTATACAAGAGGTTCAGACACTTACGAAGCAAATCAGACCTAAGGTAAGGGAAAATATCACAATCTCATTTTATCCGAGATTGTTTATACTTTGTTATTTACTGGGGTGTATTTTATCATCCACATCCATGTTTCCTCAATATGTAATATTGTTTCCATCCACCTAAAATTGTTTAAATCCAATTTTACCCTTAGGTGAGTTGTTAGTATAACATATAAAAGGAATCTTTTGTCTTTTTTCGTACGAGGTACTTTTTGACTTTTCCGACAAAAGTACGGGAAGAATATTTTTTTTAACTTATACGGCATGAATGGATTTTTAAAACATTATTTCCAAGAAGATTAATTTATAAGTTTTAAAGTTTATTTTGAATCAACTTTTTTTAGTTGAAAATAGTATGACATGTTAAGAAAGGAAAAAAATTTCGATGTAGAAAGGATATTTTCCTCAAGAATGGAGTTCAAGTGTTTTATCAAAATTATTTTCCATATAAGATAATATAAGGTTCTGTTTCTATCCCTATTATTAAATAGATTTGATTATGTTGTGATGGAATTATTTTTATTAATTCCTTTATCTGATATGAATTGTTTTATGATGTCATGTTGTTTAAAAATCCCATTTTTATTACATGGGTTATGCAATGATGTATGATTTATGATTTTTTGGCACACATATGAATGGTATCATTATAAGATGGGGGTTACCTATATCTCCCTCCAATGCATTGGGTAAAGATTTTATATCTCATGAGATAGACATGCCTGGAACGGCAGGTTAAACCGGTTAAGTGAAACAGGACTGAAACGAGGAGTGAACTCGATTCATAAATGGTCTTTGTCCACTAAGATTGTCTTGGAAATGAGTCTTGACTAATAAGAAATGATTCTCTATGATTATGTGTGTATTCCACAAAGTTTCATGTTTTATGTTATGATTATTGGGATTTCATTTCACTACTATGATTTATCCCATGTTATGAAATTATGCTCTCTTTTGCAGGTTAAGATTTCCAAAATGTTATGTTCTTATGAATATGATGTGATTGAGATTTATTTTATTTACCCTTACTGAGCATTTGAGCTCACCCTTTTGTATGTATTCTTTCCCCATGTCAAGAAGAAGGTTATTATGTAAGATATGCCAAAAGGGACTATAGATATGATGAAATAAATGGGAGACAGTGTAGACACTTTATGAACCAGTTGTTTATGTTTCCATGTTTCTAAAGACATTATACCTATACGGCCCTTTCATGGTTTTGTTATATGTTGTAATAAGTATGCTTCAATTTTTAAGTAATAACAATGTATGTAAAGTATGGGTCGTTATATATAGATCTCAAAAAGTTTAGTTGACAATGATTTTCTTCATCACTTCTCATAGTAAGATGTGATTGTATACTGACCTAAGGAGGTAACATATAGAGTTCACTATTTGTGAGAGAGTTTTCTTCTAGGTGACTTCTTGGTTAGGGCAAAGATGTTTGTATAATCAAGGAATTCTAGGTCAAATAATTATTGACTTGTTTGATATTTTCATGAATAGTGGAATTGTGGATTACCATATTTTCCTTCCAACTTATTCCAAGTAATACACAATGTGTTTCATGTTTTTTAGATATGGAGGTAAATGAAAGATATTATGACTGTAACTAACTATGAGTATATTTATATGGTGCTCGATGCATTGTATTTTAATTTCCTAATGTTGATTATTTATTGGAGTGAAAACATAATATAGGGGAAGTTATCACCACTTTTCTGGAACCTATGGAGTCATTGATGAATCCGAGAGGAATCTTATGAGGGAGATTATAATATTTCAGTTCAATAGAATGAGTTATTCGAGTTGGGTTCCTGTATATTCTTCTTATGGAAGAGAAGTATGTGGGGGGGGGGGGGTAAATATCTTAGTATTTTTAGGTATTTTATGATTTAATATCATAAATCATTATTATTATTTTGAAATATGATTTTTTAATATGTTTCAGGGGTTTTTGATTGGTTTTTGATGTTTTAGATGACTTTTTAAAGGTGCACAATTGAAGCATGGTTTTCCCATACTGTACAGATCCTTCAAGAAAATGTGTGGATAGAGGAAGAAGAACATAATGTATAGAATAGTATTTAAAACCATGTGTAATCACCTTAAAAACCATGAAACATGTTCATGTTAACAATAATACCATTAGAACATGGATTTATAACTCGGGAAACAAAACTGTGTTGGTGCCCATGAGAGATAGTAAGACTTACACAATTGGCACATAGTCTATCAAACGATGTTTCCAAAACGTTTGTGTTTGATTTAATTATCCAAAAATCATATATAATAGTTATCGGTTACTTGTCTTGACTTTTTCATCAACATATTGATAGCTCTCTTGAACCCTGAGACTCTACAACCCTTCCTTAGTGAATTCCTTCCCCTATAAGCTTGATTTCGACAAATATAGATTCATTGATGATAAATAATTTTGGAATGTAATCTAAAATCATATACCCTTATTAAATTTATATATAAATAATAGATCCAAAATTTCATGGCCTTGTCTCCAGATTTTCATGCTCTCTAAAGATGAATTTATGAGTTATTTTAAGAGTGGTGAAAATTCTAGAGTATCGTCAACACCTTTTTTTCAATCTAAAGTCTGGAAATACTATTGAATCATTAGAGGGTATTTTTTAGTTTATCTAATCCCTTGGTCATAGAAACATTTTTAATATTTTTATAAAGTTTTCATATGTTGGGTTGGATTAGTTTTAGGGATTTAGGGTTTACAGTCTCAAGTCAGTTAGTGCTTGAGTGTGAATCGTGTATTGATTCTTATTGGGTTTTAATGTGGATCATAATAATGAAAATAATAGGAAGTTACATTCCATTTGGGTCCCTTTATACTTTTTACATGATTTGATTCATGTTAGACCATTCTTGATAGTGATCTCATGTGTTTGTGTGTTTAGACCGTACAAACTTTATATGATTCTTGATTCCATGTGTATAATATTTTATGTTTTTATGTCATGTTTGATTTTGATCACATATATTTGTATGTAGCTATAAATTCCCATGCTGAGATTTAATGTTTCACCTTTATATTATCTCTCTTATTCTGAGTGTTTATCATGCATTTAGCTATATTAATTTGGTACTTTTAATAGGTAGATTATCATGATAATGTTATCCATTAGAGGGGTGAGCATGGAATGTAATTTTTTAAATGATTGACATGAATAGAAGGTGGGGTCATAAATACACTAAGGATAGACCAATGGTAATTTTAGAAGGGGTAAGACACCCTTATAGCCAGAACCAATGCATTGATAGGATATGACATCCTTGAGGGATGACCTATGACTTGATGAGGTTCAATGATCATGATGCATGACCTATGATAGAGGTGGGATGTGATGAACTAGTTTCCTGATCTATCTCGATGCCTAGAAACATTTGGGAGATATTTTCACTATCCTTGTGTAAAGCCTTAGAGAGAAATGTTTAAAATTCTTATGGATAGATCATGATCACTAGACATTATTTTTTATTATCCTTCTATCATAGAGCCAAGGAAGGTATGACCTGGGATCGTTGTGGTCTGGTTATCACATGAATTCTCAGTATATGTTTTTTTAATTATTTATAGATAATATATTTTTATCATGTAATACACCTGTAATACTTGCGAGAACCTATTAATGATGAATTTTTGGTTTCCTACTGGGTTTTATTACTCGCACCATGAATGTGGATATTGATTCCCTTAGAGATTTCAAGATTCTTTATCTAGGTAAGGGTTAGGGGCTCAGGGAATATAGGTGAGCTATATAACATATAGATAGTAGAGTTACTAGGATGGAAAATAGTTAATTCCAAGATGTTTATTTTTTTATCATCTTTCACTTCATATACTCTGGTTTTTCTTGGCACAAATGGTGCCAATTATATTTATTTCTATGAAATGGGGAACATTTGTTATTAAATTATGTTTAATTATTCTTCCACCATTATACTCTTAGTTGTTTAATTTTATTTATGTCTCTAGTGTGTAGAAATGATTACCAATGGTATAGTCCCCCTTTTATTTCATTAGAACCTCACTGCTAGTCGGAAGCCTGATCCATATAATGAGACATTCAAGAGGTCTTATGGAATCTTCAGCCAGGTGTTATTTGGGGAAATCTAAGTTAGGGAATTATAATTTGAAAAAATATAAATCCAAATAAAAAAATATAAATTTATGATAAATAATAAAATTTTATAACACAAATAATCTTATCATAATATAGTCCTTAGAGAAGTGATGTAACCCAATGAAATGAAATTATGTTAAAAATCCTCTTACATTAATTCCCGTAAAATTTATTATATTATCTAAATACAGAACAATAATTTTTTTTATTCATTTATATTCATTTGATCCACATTCATTCTCATTATTTTATCATAATTTTCACTACTGGAAAATTTGGCTATACCAACAGTTTAAAACCGTTGGTATAGGCTGGAAAACCGTTGGTATAGACTATAACAACGATTTTCCAAACCGTTGGATAGTAACCCGTGAGGAAAGCCCTCCATTAGCCCTACCATCCACCTGCATAAAAAACATTGCACAATAGCCCTCAATATACCCTCCATTATACACCTGTATAAAAAATATCACAAAAACCACATACATATTTCAAACAGTATAAAAAACACCGAAAATAGCCCAAAAAACACATATGACAACAATCATCCAGTGGTAATTCACCTCACCCATGCACAACCCCCCAACCAGAAAACCTCCCCATCAAATTCTAATAGGCAGAATTGTTTGATAAATATATATTAGAGTTGAATAATAATTTCAAATTTGCTAAAATTCTTTTTTTTTCTAATCCTAGGTTTGGGTATGTAATGATTTGTGATGAATTTTTCATTGAACATGTATTGTTTATAATATATGGTGAAAAGTTATTTTCATAGGAGTCTCGTCACTTATGACCCCATTAGTGAAACTACCCAACTCATGAAAAAAAGTTTGCGACTATCGTTGATGATTGTAAATTTCAGTTGTATTCAGTTAAAATGATTTCCTTTTGAAATAAAAGAGAGACTTTGAGTGGTGTCGTCCACACCGAACCTCTTATTGAGGCAGAGTTGACTCGTACACATCACAAATGACCCATGGATTGTTTTCCTAAAGTATCAACACAAACCGAATGCGTTTGGTTGGTTTCTTGTATGCCGGTTGTTTTTACATAAAAGCGTATCCATTTTAAACAAAAGAAATACACATTGAGTGATACCGACCACACCATGCCTCAGATTGAGGCAGGGTTGACTCTTACACGTCAAAAATGACCCATAGATCCTTGTCCTAAAGTATCTACTATATCTGAATGTGTTTCGTCCGTTTTCCGTATGTCAGTTGTTGTGTTTACTTAAACTGGTGTCCATTTCAGAAAATAGTTAGATACTTTGAGTGGTGCCGCCCACACCTCGCCTCGGATTGAGGCAGGGTTGATTTCCTACACGTCACAAATGACCCATGGATCTTTTCCCTAAAGTTTCAATAGAATCCGAATGTGTTTGGTCGGTTTTCTGTATGTGGTTTTTTTTACTTAAAAGCGTATCCATTTTAAACAACAGAAAGACATTTTGAGTGGTACCAGCCACACCGGCCCTCGGATTGATGTGGGGTTGACTCCTACATGTCACAAATGACCCATGGATACATGTCCATATGTATCAACAGTATCTTAATTCCTTTGGTCCATTTTCCGTATGACAGTTTTTTTTAACATAAACTGTTGTCCATTTCAAAGAAAATTGACACACTTTGAGTGGTGCCAACCGCACTGGCCCTCGGATTGAGGCAGGATTGACTTGTACACGTCACATATGACGCATGGATCGTTTTCCTAACGTTTCAATAGAATCTGAATGCATTTGGTCGGTTTTCCGTATGTTAGTTGTTGTTTTTACTTAAACTGTTGTCCATTTCAAAGAAACGTTAGACACTTTGAGTGGTGTCGGCCACACCGCCCCTCGGATTGTGGCAGGGTTGACTCGTACAATTCAAAAATGACACATGGATCATTTTCCTATAGTTTCAACAGAATCCGAATGGATTTGGTCGGTTTTCCGTTTGTTAGTTGTTGTTTTTACTTAAACTGTTGTCCATTTCAAAGAAAAGTTAGACACTTTGAGTGGTGTCGGCCACACCGCGCCTTGGATTGAGGTGGAGTTGACTCGTACATGTCACAAATGACCCATGGATACATTTCCTAAAGTATCAATAGTATCCGAATTCCTTTGGTCCATTTTCCATAGGTGGTTTTTTTAACTTAAAAGCGCATCCATTTTAAACAAAAGAAAGACACTTTGAGTGGTACCGGCCACACCGGCCCTCGGATTGAGGCAGGGCTGACTCGTACACGTCACATATGACCCATGGATCCTTTTCCTATAGTTTAAATAGAATCCGAATGCATTTGATCTATTTTCTGTATGCCAGTTGTTGTTTTCACTTAAAATCATGTCCATTTCAAATAAAAGTTAGACACTGTGAGTCGTGCTGGCCACACCGTGCCTCGGATTGAGGAGAGGTTGACTCCTACACACCACAAATTACCCATGGATACATGTCCTAAAGTATCAATAGTATCTGAATGCCTTTGGTCCGTCTTCTGTATGTGGTTTTTTTACTTAAAAGCGCATCTATTTTAAACAAAAGAAATACACATTGAGTGGTACCGACCACACCGGCCCTCGGATTGAGGCGGGTTTGACTCGTACACGTCACATATGACCCATGGATCTTTTTCCTATAGTTTAAATAGAATCCGAATGTGTTTGGTCTATTTTTCGTATGCCCGTTGATGTTTTCACTTAAAATCATGTCCATTTCAAATAAAAGTTAGACACTTTGAGTGGTGCCAGCCACACCGTGCCTCGAATAGAGTCGGGGTTGACTCGTACATATCACATATGACACATGGATACAAGTCCTAAAGTATCAATAGTATCTGAATTCCTTTGGCCCGTTTTCCATATGTGGTTTTTTTACTTAAAAGCGCATCCATTTTAAACAAAAGAAAGACACTTTGAGTGGTACCGGACACACTGGCCCTCGGATTGAGGAGGGGTTGACTTGTACATGTCAAATATAACCCATGGATTGTTTTCCTATAGTTTAAATAGAATATGAATGTGTTTGGTCTGTTTTCCGTATGCCAGTTGTTGTTTTCACTTAAAATAATGTCCATTTCAAATAAAAGTTAGACACTTTGAGTGGTTCCGGCCACACCACGCCTCAGATTGAGGCGGGGTTGACTCATACACGTTACATATGACCCACGGATACATTTCCTAACATATCAACAGTATCTGAATTTCTTTTGTCCATTTTCCGTATGTGATTTTTTTACTTAAAAGCGCATCCATTTTAAACAAAAGAAAGACACTTTGAGTGGTACCGGCCACACCGGCCCTCGTATTGAGGCGGGGTTGACTCGTACATGTCACATATGACCCATGGATCGTTTTCCTATAGTTTAAATAGAATCCGAATGCGTTTGGTCTGTTTTCCGTATGCCAGTTGTTGTTTTCACTTAAAATCCTGTCCATTTCAAATAAAAGGTAGACACTTTGAGTGGTGTCAGCCACACCGCGCCTCGGGTTGAGGCGGGGTTGACTCGTACACGTCACATATGACCCATCGATACATGTCCTAAAGTATCAACAGTATCCAAATGCATTTGGTCCATTTTCCGTATGTGGTTTTTTTACTTAAAAGCGCATCCATTTTAAACAAAAGAAAGACACTTTGAGTGGTACCGGCCACACCGGCCCTCGGATTGAGGCGGGGTTGACACGTACACGTCACATATGACCCATGGATCATTGTCCTATATTTTAAATAGAATCCGAATGCATTTGGTCTGTTTTCCATATGCCAGTTGTTGTTTTCACTTAAAATCCTGTCCATTTCAAATAAAAGTTAGACACTTTGAGTGGTGTCGGCCACTACTTCAAAGCACATTTTCCATATCATTTTCCACATGCATAATCCTGAAATACATGGATAACTAAAAAAGATATGTAAAAAAAATATAAAAATGAGTATCACAGTACCAAGGAATACTAAAGGTCTAGGTAGTAGACTAATCATACAATAAGAATCAAGTGAAAAAAACAGAATCTGAATGCAACGTCCCTATGAAGCAGAGGAAAACCCCAAAGTGGAAAACCATGTTAAAAAATAAAGAGTTATACAGAATTCAAAAATGTAACGGATCAATCTGACTCTGATCACCATCACCATCACCACTATCATCATCAGCCTCATCCTCTCCTCCATCTCTGTCCTCGTCATCATCCTCGTCATCGTCCCCATGCTCATCGCCGGCCTCATCCTCATCCTCGACATCATCCTCGCCCTCGACCCCATCCTCACCCTCGGCCCCATCCTCGCCCTATTCCTCTTCAGAATCCTCGTCATCACCAGGAACATCATCATCTCGATCGCCACTAGAGTTGCCGCCTGGTTCATTGGATGTTGCACCCATCGACGACATAAATGTCTGGCAAGCCGCACTAGCCTCTGCTGGAAGTGATGAAGATAATGCTTTCATCAGTTTCATAAAATCTCTGTCTCATGTTTGAACTTGTAATTCCAACTCTATGACCCTTTTATCAGACTCTCTTGCATGCTCCTTGACCTGTTCCAACTCGGTGGTACTAGAATGGATACCTGGAGATGACCAATACCTCATCGGGACTATATTCTTACCAGGTCGGCAACATACTCGACCAGTGTGCTCATCTCCCAAAACCTGATATAAATGATCGTGTGGCCCAAAATTGTCATGTTGGGCATCAAGAGCCTCTAAAGGAGCCTGTAAAAAATATTAATAGATTATTATATTTCAAATTAGATATTAAAATTTGAAATAACCAAATTAAAACTTACAATATTCTCTTAGGTCAGTTCATTTACCGCAATTCCATATTTTTTTCTTCTACTCGAGCAAAACAATTTTCCTCGAGGGATACGTCCTTCAATATTCATTTTGTGCTTCTGTAATGACATTGAAACAATATAATGTGAAACTATAATCATATATTCATTATTCAATATATCACATAATTTAAGTACGATCCACTAAAAAGTGAAGGTCCTAATGAAAAATTATAAACAACTATGTCGTACCTGCTGCCTCTCATGATCTGACATAGTTGTGTGCCCCAAAGTGTGGAGGTATTACTATGAATCAATGTTTTTTTGTTTTTTTCAGAAGATTCCTAAATAATGATTAATAATTAATAATATTTTATTAATTCAAAATATGAAAACTCTCATTTAAATAACTCAAATGAGAGTAATACCTTAAATTTGGAAGTCACCCAATGGGTAATCATTTGGCGATATTGCTCTATCGGGCAGTCATCCACGATAGGTAATGTCTCTAACTCCATTCCCACTCTATCACACCAACCGACATACAGCTCATGCTTATAAGCTCTCCAAAGATCTCCTAGCTCTTTTAAACGCGCTGGTCGTGCACCTTCGCCATCAGGGAAGTTAAACTGAAGCTGAAACCAAATTGATTAGTTCATTTAAATACAAAAATATACTACATTAAATCCAATAGATTCTTTACCCATATTTGTGCCCACACGTTATCCTTGACTTCGGGTGGCAGATGTCTCCAAGAGAGAGGGCTGACCAGAATGATATTGGAGTATTTGGCTAGCGTCACCAAAAAACCCAGACATTGCTACCCAGATTTCTTAATCATTTTTCCATCAACATTGTATTCAACCATCAACTGTGTCTGGCGATTCCATACCGCACGCAAGCGAGTACGCCCCCTCCCCCACCTCCTATCTTTAGATGAATCTGTTATTAATGAAAAATAATATCAATAAAAGTTATAATAAAAATAAATTTTGGTATAAAAATTTGATAGAGTTATATAAATATACCTGTGGTAGTCAGATCAATGGGTGCAGAAGCTGAAGGAATATCCTGTACAGGTGGAGTGTCCCTCAGTGTATGCTCCACAGCCACATACTGTGTCGCAGCAGGAGTCGAAGAAGGTGGAATATAATAGCCCGGAGATAATGAACCAGAAGCAAAAGATGATGGCATAGATGTCTGGCCAGCTAGTAGTGTAAGCATCAGAGGTCTAAATATCTCATATGTCCCTGAAGACATTCCAGGATCAAAATCGGGCGTAGAAGATACGTCTGTGGTAGTGGGTCATCTAACTCTCGCCCCACGAGCCCTCGTACCACCGGCCTCAGTACCAGGACCACTAGATGATCGTCTATCTCTGACACCCCCCCCCCCTCCTACCACCAACCTCTCTACTGGGAGCAATATCAGGCTCCTCGTCAGATATCTGTCGTCTAGGGGTGGATCCTGAAAAAAAGTTTGACAGAAAAGTAAATACATGATATTATATGTTATTGAAATATTTATATTTGAAATAAAATACTCACAACAGGGATGAGTGGAGGAACACCCATCTGTACCATGCGACGATTATTATCTGTCATTTTTTTCCGCCGCCTCTCTTCAATGGGTGTTATTTCCTGCAATGAAAACAAATATGGAAGTAATTATAAACAGATAACTAATGTGTAACCCAAAAACCAAAATATAGAAAAACCTTTATTATAAAAAGAACATAATGAAACAGAATATTTATGGTGTTATGAATATAGGTACTAGGATACACACTCTGAATGATGTAGGTGAAACATTTATGTGAGAACACGACTGTATGATTCTATATATTTCCCACCACAACTTCGGGTTCACAATCAACTCTGACAATTGATCTGTTGGGGTCATCATAAGTAATAAATGGATTTCTTCCAATTGCAGTAGGTACAGTGTCAACTTCATCATCACCATCATCAAAAACATGTCTGGGATTTACTTCAATAATTACACCGAATTTAGGATGACGATGATCTTTGACATAAAAAACTTGTTTCACCACTGATGCCCATACATATGGTTCATCGGTGGCAAGAGTGCGAGTCATGTCAATAACTCGAAATCCACAATCATCAATAAAGGTGCCTTGCCTCATCATTTAATCAAACCATTGACATTTCATCATCGTGACTTGACCATGTGAGTAATAAATCAAAATTATTATTTTCTCCACGACACCATAATAAGAAACATTTTCGGAATGAGTTCTAGTGTCCGATGAACTAGCATAACAGTCTGTTGTGGCAGTTAGCATAACACCATTATTTTGTGTTCTCATGTTTCTTGCTCGTTCAGTGATAATAAATTTGTATCCATTGATCACAAGTGATTTACAAGCATGAACCATGGTATTAGGACCAAAATCCAAAGCTCTTATTTCCTCAGAAACAGAGTCTGTAGGCAAACTCGATACCTAAAATATAAACAAATAGTGAACTTAATTAAATATTATTTTTATTTAGTTATTACAGAAATATTTTTACCTTCAATTTCAACCAAGCATAAAACCCTTTGCTATGCAAAGTCTCCTTCTTTCTCAAAGATAAAGAACGATGCTTTCTATATATCAATTCTTTATGTTCCCTGTAGATAAAAATAATAATAGTTTAACAAATATTTAAAATTAAAAGAGATAAGATAGGAGATACATGTACAATTAACTTACGTGATATACTCATCGAAAAAAATCACAGTTGAACAACATTGTGTGATGTGCCATATCTCGCTCTTCAAGGCTTAATGTTGTCAATGTATATGATCCCGGAATTCCTCCTATCTGAGGAACTGATGGAAAACTGGGTTCAATTTTCCCATACTGTTCTTCTTCATTTCCCATTGGTCTGTTTGTTCTCGTAGTATGATCATACAAATACATTGAGCAGAAATCCATACATTCTTGAGCCAAGTAACCGTTCACAATAGAACCTTCGGGATAATTCCTGTTCCGAACATATGATTTCAATGTGCACATGTTTCTTTCAGTTGGATACATACAACGAAAAGCAATGGGTCCTCCATGAAGTATTTCGGTTGGAAGATGGATAGTCAGATGCAACATGCATGTAAAAAATGATGGAGGGAATATTTTCTCTAACTCACACAAAATTAATGGTGTCTCTACCAACAATTTTTGCACGATGGATTTGGACAACCTCTTAGCACAAAGATATCTAAACAAATAGAACAACCGAATAACTGAGACTCTAACATTATTGGACAAGAGATGGCGGATTGCTATTGGAATCAACTCATGCAAAAGGACGTGATAATCATGAGTCTTCAATGATTTCAACTTCAACTCTTTTCTGTTGACCCATTTTGATATATTTCTTGAATAGCCATCAGGGACTTTAATAGTCTCTAGCACTTCCAGAAATTGTTTTTTTTAGTAGGAGTCATCACATAAGAAGAACATGGAACTTGCCATTTATTTTCACTGATACAGACAGGATGCAATTCTGGTCTGATCCCCCAATCTACCAAGTCGCGTCGAGATCGTAAATCGTCTTTTGTCATCCCCTTGACATTTAGACGAATCTAAAGCAACATTTCACATATATTATTTTCAATGTGCATTACGTCTAATCAATGTTGTAACAAGTTGTTTGACCAATATGACAACTCAAAGAATATACTCTTCTTCTTCCAATTGTAACGGGTATCATTGGGAACATTTTTCCTCTTTCTAGATTTCATTACACTCTTCCCAAATGAATAACTGAAATCTTTCAATTCATTAAGCACATCAGTTCCAGACATACGCTGAGGTGGATCGTCAATCTCCATGGTATTGTCAAATCTTCGACGATTGTTTCTATATGGATGGTTCATTGGAAAGAATCGTCGATGTCCCATTAAACTAAAACTACAACGATATTTCAGTCTTCTCGATCGAGTATTCTTCATACAAACAAGACATGACAATTTTCCTTTTGTGCTACATCCAGACATCATTCCATAAGCAGGAAAATCATTGATAGTCCACATAAGTGCAGCACGCATCTGAAATATGTATTTCGAACATGCATCGTATGTGGGAACACCCACATCCCAAAGAAGTTTCAACTCTTTTATTAAAGGTTGCTTGTATACATTTATATCATTGTCGGGATAAGAAGGACCACATATCAGTATACTCAAGAAAGAGTAAGGCTTTTTCATACACAACCAAGGGGGAAGGTTATAAATGTGTATGAAAACCGTCCATGTGTTGTGCGAAGTAAGCATCTGCCCAAATGGATTAAAACCGTCACATGAAAGACCCAGTATCACATTACGCACGTCAGCTGCAAATTCAGGATATCGAGCATCAAATCTATGCCATGCTAATCCATCTGCAGGGTGAACCAACTCTTCATTATTCTTTTTTCTCTCGGTGTCATGCCATCGCATTTTTACTGATATTTCATCAGACATGAAAAGGTTCTGTAATCTGGGGATCAATGGAAAGTGCCACATTACTTTTTGTGGCACACGAGATGGTGTTCCATCATCTTTTGGCTTCCATCGGGAGGTTCCGCATTTTATACAATCATTTCATTCAGCAGTTTCCTCCAAAAATAAGCTGCAATCATTCGGGCAAGCATTAATTTTTTTTTGAGAATCCAAGTTCATCAACCAACTTCCATGCCATATAGTGGTTTGAGGTAATATCTGCATCATCTGGAAGTAAGTCCTTCAAGAAGGTAAGAATGTAATCAATTGCAGTATTTGAAATCGCATAAATAGTTTTCCCATGAAACAATCGGATTAAAAATTCTAACTTTTTCATTTTATAACATTGCCGATATACTGGAGTTGTCGCAACATCATTCAATTTTTTCACCCTATCAACATCATCATTTTCATTGGACGCATCATGTGTGCTTGTATCGAAATCTTGTTGGCTGGACATCCTTTCCTTCTCATGATGTCGAATAAATGGAAACCGATCATATATCAAACTCTCCAATTCAGTCCTGTCATTTGGATCATCAACATTTTGAGATTCCATTTTCTCTCCATTGTGATACCACACATAATAGTTTGTTTGGAATCCATATTTGGTTATATGATAGCTAACTGCTTCACGACTCAACCAAGGTCTTCCAACACAATTAAAACATGGGCAGTGTATGCGACCACTATCTGAAGCCTTGTCAAATGAAAAATCTAGAAAGCTGTTCAAATTATTTTGAAAATCGGCTAAAATCCGATCAATTTCGCACATCCAACTTCTATCCATTCTGTAAAAAAATCGCAATAAGTCATTTCAAAGCAATTCAATAATATTAATGTTTAATCAAAAAAATATTTATATAAATGACAATTGTTTACTCTATATAAAAGCATAACTGACACATTACTCTATATTAGAATCATATTAAGAAATACAACAAAATACAGTGTATATAAGAAAATAAGATACAAAATTTCTAATGCCTATATTCAAGGATTTACCAGTAAGATATTGGAAGTGGATCAAGGAATACATAATCCTTAAGGGTCTTGTTGGGAGTATATGATTTTTACACTTTAACTTCTTCAAGTAGATTAGGATGAGGAGTAGGATGAGGATCATGGGAGTAGTGGGACAGTCCAAGGGGGGTGTGGCGTGTCCAGGGGGTGCGGGGTGTCTAGGGGGTGGTGGGGCCGTCCGGGGGGTCGGAGGTGTCCAGGGGGTGGGGGGGCTGTCTAGGGGGGTCAGGGTGTCCAGGTGGGCGGGCTGTCCGTGGGGGTGGTTAGGTTGTCCAAGGGGGTCGGGGTGTATAGGTATATTTATATGAAAAGAATACCCCCACAATAATCATGCAACCCTGTCATTTGTCTAAACCCCTAGAACACATGAAAGAAGCTAGTATGGAAATTTACTAAAATATTTAACACCATACGAATGAAAATACACTCTAAATATAGTTTGAGAGGATATAATGGTGTGTGTGAAAAAAAAAATGATATTAAATAGATTTAAATGAATATGAAACAAATCAGGGTTTATAATACACTAAGAGTACCTCAAAAAATCCAAAACCACTATAGCACCACATATTCAACTTCATGAAACAGGACTTGGAAATCTTACCTACGACTTTACTGATGACCACCTAATTGGAACACTCTATTTATGTTTCTTGAACACAAGGAACAAACAATGTTTGGTCTCTACCAACTCAATCACCCCCTTTTAGATCATAATCTTGTTTCCCCTTATACTAAAATGGTCTCACTAGAAGATACTATTAATACCGGACCTAAACCATTCATTCTCCATAAAAAATGATCAAAGAACCATTGGAGGTATCTCTCATATAACCACAACCATTTTATCTATGATGTAACAAAATTCACAAGAATAACTTTTATTAAATAACCTTTTGGTATATAATTTGCATCAACAATGGTTCAATTATATTGTTCATCACATTCCAATTTATTAATCACCCATACATGATAAAAATTGAACATTTAATTTCATTTAATTACAACCATCATATTTCATTTAATTCTTAACAAGCATAGAAGCATGGAAATTGGAATATAATAACATTAATTAGTCCCCAAAACTTTTTAATAAATTTAACATTAAAAATAAAACACTTTGAAATCAAAATAATCAATATGAAGTAACATGAGCTTGGAATTATATTGCACAAGTAAAAACACTCAACGATGGAATATATGGAAAGATTATTAATATAAATTATTAACACAAGATAATAAAGTAACTATGAATGTTAAAACTGAACATGTGATTGAATTTTATAACATATAATAAAAATTTCTTGGTAATGAAACATGAAAGGCACATCAAAAAATTAGACAACCATCTAATGCAATCTATATGGGATGGAATATGCATGGAATTTAATAAAGAACCAAAACATAAATAGGTCTGGAACATAAATTGGGTTGAATATGAGAATAGAAATTGGTCTCATCCTAAAGAGAAACATATACACATCAAAATCGAAAATAAAAACTGAATGTTAAAGAAAATAACTCACCTTGGATGGGATGGAGGAAGAGAACCGGAAGCACCTCCAAAATTGCTGATAACTCCCGTTTAGGTCTCTGGATCGCGAATGGGGGAGAGGACGGGCTACTGCCAATTTGGGGGAAATTTTTACCAACGGTTTTTAAAAACCGTTGTTATATACATTCAGCCCAAACCTATACCAACGGTTCAATGAGAACCGTTGGTGAAAGGTCACCGAAATCCAACTTTTACCAATGGTTCTCATAGAACTGTTGGTAAAAACTCCTCTATACCAACAGTTGTAATGAACCGTTGGTAAAAGTGTTTATAAAACCATCTATAACAATGGTTTCTGAGAACCGTTGGTATAGATGTCTATTCCCAATGGTTTAGTAAACCGTTGGGATATAACCGTTGGTAAAACTAGGATTTCCAGTAGTGTTCGTGTGTTTCATTTATTAAAATGTTTCATTTAATTACTAAATAAGTTAAGTTTATATCTTCTGTTTAGAGGTTGTTTATTAATTAGTTTTTCAATCAACATTTATAGGTTGGTTGTGGTAATGATTTCATGGTATAGGAATCATATCTCTGTGATAAAAACTACATTTATAAATTAAAGACACTTTTAAACCAACCTTTTAAGGAATTTATGAAATCTGATACACATATTTTCATAGAGGTGGTTGACTATAAGCATGTATGAGTGATGTTTCAATTTTTCTATAAGTTGGAAAGAAAATCAAGTATATAATATTTTACATTTATTAAATATTTTTATAAATTTCATATTTATTCATTATATACATCATAAAGGTCATTCATGTGACATGCTAGTGAAAAAAGAATTGCATTACTTCAAGGACGTGGCAGTCCACATGTGTTCAGAAGTTTCATTATCATTTTCTAGAAAATGATAGGATAAGAAAATATGTAAACTATTTTCGTTCCTAAAATATAAATAATTCATAGTTATCATATATTATAACTTTATCAATCTTTTTAACCATCTATATGAGTAGGAGATGAAAAATTAAACAGATCGCCTTGTGAAGTTGGACTTTCGCATTCATACAAAAGTGAAGTTTTCATTTCCCATAGTCTGGAAAGAAGGTATAAAATTTTTGTTATAGAAATAATAAATCATTTATTATATTGAAAAGATAGATTTAATTATTTTTTAATGTTTAAAAAGATTTATAATGTGGTATATTGTGATATAAAATTGAATTATTTTGGTTATGGATTATACCTTCCCCTAGGATAACCTCTTTTACTCACACCTTAAACACTCAAAGATAGGTCTTTTTTTAGAACATGATATCTAAAATCTGAAAAAGCAGGTTTATGAGGGATTTAGAATGTTATTGGTTGATCTATGGTGTGATATGTGTATAAAAATGTGAGGAGAGGATTTTCCCATTTATAATTGATTTGAGTGAAAAGCCTATAAATATTTTGAACATTAATATATAATACTTTTATTTCCCAATTATAAGAGACAGAAAAATTATCCATTTTCAGAGATAAGGATAATGAGTTAAAAATAAATTCAATCAATGATATTTAATAAAGTTCTTTATTTTTTCTTGAATCCCTATCAATTAATTTTTTCCATTTTAACTGATTTTATCCTTAATCAAGGTGACAACATTTTAAAATGGTAATTGATTCATATGATAAGAAATAAATAGAAACAAATTTCCAAATTTATAAATTATGATTTAAAATATGTAATATATTTTATGATATTTAATTTTTATGTAAATGTAAATTTATTTATTTTTTATATGATTGTAAAATGAACGAAAATAGATTTTTGAAGAGAACTGGTTCTAATAGTAATGTTGTGGGTCGTTAATCTTTCTCTTCCATTTTATACATTGAATAAAACATTTAATTCATTTAAAAGAAAATATACTTAAATACTGTAATGTTTCACTTAAATATATATAAACCACCACCAAATCATTGATCCTGAATACAAATTTATCATATGGATACAATCCATTTTTTGATTCTTTAGAATGATACGAAAATACTCTATTGATTTTATATGGTTAAGAAAAGATATGAACATTTTCTAGGATTCCTTTTTAAATAATAAATTTGATTGAGTTTGTTATATAGTAAAACATAAGACACTTTTTATGAAAACAATATAAATTGTAAAATTTAGGATCTCACTATATAATTTGTAATATTTTTAATGATTTCATATGACATAAATGGAATTTTATAAAAAATAAAATGTTTTTAATACATAAAATACATTTTAGAATACTCTTGGAGGAAAAAATAGAATGTTTTTTTATTTCATATGCCATTATGTAAAATGTATAAATTTTTACATTTATTCAAAAAAACTATGTCATATTTGGAAAGACTTATAGTACATGTTTTCAATATACTAATAATAATTTCAGAATCCAAAATTATCTCCTATAAAAATAAATATTTCATCAGACTTATTATATATTTTATAATACTTTTTTTAGCATACAATATTTTGGGTCATAATACATTTTTAGATTCTAATACATTTTAATTAGTCATAATGTCACAAACGAAATTTACCATATGACTCTTGGATGATTTCATAAGACTTACTATGTGTTAGGAAATATTATTTTCATTATAAAAATGAGACATATTCATAAAATTATGCGGATTTTAGAATTCATACTATATCCTATGAAAAATAAGTTTTTTGGTAAAATTTTGGATAAGGAAATTGGAATCACAAAATTTTTCATAAAATTTTATAAATACATATTTATTTTTAGTAGTTAGTGAAATTTTTGGTATTTTTGAAGAATTAATTTATGATATTTATCAACTAAATGTTATGAGGAAATAAATATTTTTATTATAGTTTTTTTCATATATTACATTATCATAAATAGTTTTTCGATTCATTAGAATGATTTAAAATATGACCTTCAAAATTTAGATGACAATATTATGGATTTAAGTGTTATAAAAATTATTTTAAATTTATGATGTGATGATTATTTTAACAATACAAGGAAAAATAAATGAGAAACAATCTAGTGATTTTTCTGTATTTTATGAAGATAGAATAATGTGATAATATAACCCACATTGCAACAAATTAATATTGTATTTTTCATAGAAAATGTAGATTTATTAATATAAATCAGATTCATGATGTGACGATTTTTTACATAATAAAATTGAATAAAACAATATGATTTATATATAAAAATCTTCAAAAAAAATTCATTTCACACTTTTATTATGAAAGTCAATATCCATAGAAAATGAATCATGGATAAAATATTACAATGTTACCTCTAAAACATTTGTAATGAATATTTAGGATAATAGAGAAATACATCTATCAATAAAAGAATATTATATAAATACATCTATTAAATATTAATAATAGTTTCTTATAGAGAAATAATTCTCAATGAAAAAGAAGAGAAAAGGTTGGCTCCACATACATGATTATTTTTTGCTAATTTGTAATCCAATGAAAATTAAAATGGTTAGATTATATGTGACTTTATGAATAAGAATATTATAATAAAAGTTTGGGGGGAGGTTATATAATGTTCCTATTATTTACCTAGATAAAAACTATTTCATAAACAATCTCAGATTCAACGTGACATTAGAACAAAACCCAATAAATTTATTCCTATATTCCACAAATGAAATTTACCTATTGGATCATAATATAGATGTATATGTATATTAGATGGAATAATACAAGAGGGTGGTGAATTATAGGTTTACAAACATTGAAATTGAACGCATAAGAATGAACTTAGTTTAAAAGGTATTAGACTAATACAATTCACAATCAATAAAATTGAACATATTGGTCTTGGATTTCATGGATATGATATGATGTAAGAGTATAATTACGGTTAAACAATTGTATTTTAATTAAATACAATGATCATAATAATAAAAAAGTGAATTATCCAATCATATAGCATATAGAATATTATAATACAATATGTAATGAAAGAATCATAATTGAGACAATCACAAAAGAAATTATTATGAATAGAAAGAGAAAACAATAAAATTACATTTATAATTTAGATAGCTGCTGAAATACAAAATTATTACAATTTTTTTATCCCAAAGAGTATGGTTTTCTATCACCAAGGATAAAAGTTATGTCTTACCACCACCTTGGTAATCCTTTGATACGATGATCATCACGACTGTCTTCCTATCCCAAGAAGCCCTCGGTTAAGATGGTAATCGACACCTCAATCTTCCAAGTAAATGAAAGCCCTCGATATGATTATTGGAAACATGTCTTCTTATCCCCGAAGTCCCTTGATCGTTATTACATTGATTGGTTGCACAAACCAAAAAGATAGAACATATAGAAATATAAGAACATGAAACAAGGTGTTCACTTCATGTATCTTCAATGCTTTTGCACAAAGCAAGAGGGAAGTCACAACATCTACCCCTATAACTTTATGAAGAAAATTTTATCTATTTTGGTTCAAATAAACCACTATTTATAGGATTCAGGTTACAATGGTTATATTTCCTCCAACGGTCATATTTCTCCAAAAATATCAGGGGGACCTGGCCACCTAGAATTATAGCGGTGAAAAAAAAGCAGCATACACGACATCGTTTTGATTAATAAATAACCAATTCAAAAATATCATTTTGTTAGAAATTAGTATGTAAAAAATTATTAAACAATGAGTATGGGTAACTTGTATTAAGTATATGTGTTATTATAAGAGTGTAATGCATTTCTAATGTACCACACATAACATGTTTACTTGGATTTTTATGATAATAGTGTATACTGTGATTAATATTTATAGCCTGTTACAATTCATAACCTGGTTACAATAAATGATATTTAAACTAGTCATGATGCTTGAATAGAATTCATAATAATAGTATGGTACATAACCAGGTTACGATACATGATTATGATGTGATACTTAATCTCGTTACGATGCACAGGGTTACCATTCATGTGTTTATGATGCATTTGGATACTATAGATGTCTTGAATATGATAGAGATGATTATGATGAAAGACTAGATTACAATATAAGTGATTATAATTCCGGATTATGATGTAATACACAATCACATTAAGATTCCTAATTACAATGCAGTATAGAATCTGGTTTCAATTATAAAACAACATGTAAAATAATGTGAGTGAACAACATACATGATTATGATAAGAATACAACATATAAAAAAGACAATGTGAGTGTTAATGACTTTGAAACAATATACATTATAGAAAGAATATGTGATTATGATATGTGTGATTTGTGATTTCCAAAACAAACGATTGATCGGAATATCAAAACACATTTTGACTCATCATTAACCTCATTTATAATAAACATGAATATATTTATAAATTATTTTATATCAATATTAATATTAATTAAAGTTAAAAAAATTTAAATATAATCCTTCATTACACATATATTAGTTGTTTACTGATAATTTTCATAAAAGGATGTCATTAATATTTTTGGTTTCATACAAAATTTTAAATTTTGACGTTGACCATCATTAATTGATTAGAATTTAATAATTAAAATATTATTAAATATATTATAATTACTGTCTTAGAGTTAATTTTATATTCCCATTACCATTTGATGGATGTTATGGTTATGGTTTGTGAGAATTGAATCTCTGATGATATGGTTATAATAAAGAAAAGTTACTTTTTAATGGGAATTCTCTTTATTCACACATAATGAACCACATTCAGTACATAAATAATTTTATAATATGATATATTACCCATAATAACAAATTAGTACATATTATAGATAAGAATGATTTTGGTATAGAATCATTCATGTACGTTGTTGAAATGACCGAGAAAAGGACATACTATACTAGTGAATGTGTAAGAGTTTAGAGTTATATAATAGTATCATCATTTTATCATAAGAATAATTTTTTTAATATGGTATCTTTACATTGGAAAGGATATATATGTATTTTTTAGGAGATGTTAGTTAAGAAAATGATGGTGAAGAACTAGGTACAAACTTTGATAAATTCTCTCTTTCTCGATATCATCTCCATTAGAATAAAGGATTTTAGAATCCATCAAAGAATAAGAACACACCAAATTTCATAGAAATATTTTTATGGGGAGAATCTATAATATAGTAAATATAAAACAAAAGAAAATATTGTTTGATAGGGGAAGATGATGGATCCTTTTATGGGTGATTCTTGAGTTGCATTTCCACAAATATTCCTTCTTTAATAAATAAGGGATTTATTTTAAAAGAATTTGTATAAAAAAGATAGGAAACATTCATGTGGGTCATTCATAACCCCATAAAAATTTAATATATATGGTTTCATGATATTTTAATTCTTTACCACTTCATTTAACCCTGTTCACATTACATTACATTTCAACTCATGGCTCAGTTTTTACATTAGTAATTTATTTTTATGACAAGAAAATAAATTGATCTACTTACCCAATTCCGACCTACCAATTAAAATTTTAGATATATTTAATCTAATTCAATTTAAATAAAATAGTGTTTTTTTATTTTAAATTAAAATATAATATGTATAGAAATCAACTTATTTAATTGAAAAATGACTTCTTAAACACTAAGTATTCAAAATTTTATTTAATATCAATTAAAAATTTAAATGATTATTATCCTATTTGATATAAAGTGATATATTAAGGTTTATTTAGATTTAAAATTAATCAATTTAAGAATTTAATTTAATAATACACAATACAATAAAAACTTGTTCTTTGAAAAAATACCATTTTTTAACAATTATGTAATTTTAATCAGATCCTATTAAAAGTAAAAATTCATTTTACAACCATTTAATTTAATAATATGTTGGATTTAAAATATTTCATTTAATTTTAAAAATATCACAAATCATGTTTTTAATAATATTAATAATAATTATATATAATGCACCCAAACACATTTTTATAATCCATTATTTAATTAAATTTTTTATTGTTATTTCATTCTAGAATTATTTTTTACTGTATTATATTCAATAACACAACTTGGATGTCACATATACCTAATAACCAAATATCCAATAACATTATTTTTAATGTACAAATATAAAATAGTTATATTTGATTCCCATATTCAAGAATTCAAACAACCCAAAAATCATTCATCATATTTAATTTAATCTCAATATGTATAATATATTTTAATGTTATTCATTATCTATATAGTTTTATTAGAGTTTTTATAATTATTGAAAATAGTGATGTTACATATTTTATGTTCATTTTATTTTTCATTCATTAAATATTTGTTCCACTTGTACTTTTCATAATGATATTTTATATTGTATTCTTAAAATACATTAATGTTTATCTTACAATGAAGTATTTTTTTCTCAATAAAATATGTTTTGATTAATTTTTGTTCAGAATTTTTGTGTGATAAAAACTATTCAACAAAGTATTTATTTAATTTTAAATTCATACTAAAATCTCATGGTGTTACATTACACCCCCTTAAAATAATTTCTCATTATGAATTTTTTTATCATAGGAAATTTAATAAGGTTCCTTTTGTCTAATTACTCCATTAGAATTTCATATATCATCCTCAAGCTTATTATTTATAATTTTAATTTTGAACATGTGGGTTGTATGATAACTCATATCATTAATAAGCTTCAAATCATGGTTTATTACAAAATGGTACACTTAATACAATCCTAATAGAGTGTGATTCCAAATTTATATGCTAAATTATGTATATGACAAAATAACTCTAAATATGGGTGACACATTGTTATTTAATAAAAATGAAACACGCCCTTATATTCATTGGATCATCTAAAACTTCATGGGATAACCTGGGGTAGTACAAAATAATGGGTAGAGTTATAAATCCTAGTAGGGGAATATCAAAACACAACATATCTAATGTAATACATGTGAGTCAGTAGACTTATCAATGAGACATAAAATGGGTAAAAATCATAAACATGATCATAAAATCCTAATATTTGATAACAAAATGAAACAATTATATGAAATCATAAACAAAAGTCAAGGGTAAACACATAAAAATCATAACATTGTGTTCTTAGGAAAACCTATTAGAAAAAAATAAAAGGTATATCATTAGATAATTTCATTACCCAATTCATTGGAGGGAAATAAAATTTCAGGTCCACTCATCACATTCATATCATGTACACTCATTAGTTTTCCACATAGATCATAAAACAAAAGATCATATTTCATCACATAAAATATAATGATTAATGAGTGTATGTTACATACATGAAATTCCCAAACAAGTAAAGTGTATGAATATCAATGTGAATACCCTTGAGTGGAAATTGGGATGGGTATTCACAATACAAATGTTTGGCATGGAAAATCATTGGATAATTTCAGCAGCATAGTGGGTGTACATAAAGGGTCATGGAAGGGTTTAATGAGAGTGAAATGATTATATAATCACTTTAAAATAACAAGGATGGTATCAGGGATGTTTGAAAACACATACCATAAAGAAAAACTGGAATTAAAATTTCATAATATAAATAATTAGACTGAATAAAGAGGAGAGGTCGAAGATCCCTTACCTTAAGAGAGCACTTCTAAATTCTTGGGAGGATATTTTTAAGTGAAAGGGGGGCCATTTGAGGGATAAATATAGGGAAGGTAAGAGTAAATTAAAGATAAAATTGTATTGATTATTGAGGAGAAGTCACTTGGGTGGGATTATATAATAGAAGGGAAGGGAAATCATAATGAATTTAGAAACATAGGTTTTGGACTATATAATAAATTATTCCAAAACATAAACTATCTCATGGTTTATACACAATTTTTCTAACAAAAAAAGTGGTGAATTTAATTATTTTATAAGTAAAATAACAAAACACATTAAAATATAACACTTTGTGATGTGAAAGTGAGTCATGTTTATAAACAATTGATTTTAAAAATCAAAAATATAATATAGGTCTAGAGGATTGATTAAAGGTCTATAAAATTAATCAAATAACTTCCAAAAAAATAATTTTTAATGGGAAACATAATTTTTACCAATTATAAACTTTTTAGTACTTATTACATCACTTTTGGGATGTTCTGTTGTTGTGAGACATACCCTATATTTTACCATATGTAATTTTGACCTAAAAATTTGATTATCTCATAATGTTATAAAAAATTCACAACTGTATAATTTTGAAATTATGATTTCAAAAATAATTATTATTTTTAAAAAAAAAATTAAATATGACAATATGAACTTTAATATAAAAAATCCAAATTTATTGAAAATACTATTTTTTACAATATGAGTTTTTTAACCCCTAATAAATTTCATTAGACTTCATAAAATTATATTACAATTAATATTTAATAAATATTATATAATGAAAATATTTTATTAAAATTTCATTTATTCTATAGATACTTGAATTGATTAGAAAAAATATCTTTATTTAAATTATATTGTTTTCAAAAATACAATTTTTGGTTCATTTTATCAAAATATAACTTTTATCAAACTCATTATCTAAAAATTATAAAATAAATAAATATAATTTGATGAATATAATTATTATTTTATTTAAATAAAATATAAAAATTAATTCTATTATGATCTGGATACATAACTCCGTATTATCCCAGTGTATTCCTTAAGGGTAAGGTGCATGATTATGAAATTTTTTTGGGGTGGTTCAACAATCATGGTTTGGGTCATGATCTTGATAAGCTTGAAAATCTCACTTAAATAATTTCATTTATGCTTTAGATATTAAATCTAACTTTGGATTGTTCATAGGAAATTTGTAGTGATTCCATTAAATAATTTAAAATTTTTAATAAAATTGAATAAATATAATCAATATTTTTTTGAAATAAAATATAAATTTTCATATTATTATAGTCAATATTCATAACCCCTTATTACAAGAACTTATTCCCTAACTATAATGTGTGAGATTGAAGAACTTTCTTCGGGTTTTTTGGTGAATATTTTTTTGGATGTCATCTCTATTATGGTACAAGGACATAACAAAATGGATTCTTACCCAACAAAACATAGTTCATAAATCAGGAGCCATTGTATAAGGATTTTTTTACACACAACCAAAATGAGTCAATCATGTCTAGAAACATGAGTTAACAATCATATTTCATTAAAAACAATAGTATTTTTCATAAGATAAAAATGTTTTTCAAATAAAATAACATAATTCATGTATAATTTCCCATACATTCACATCATAATGGGCTAGCCTATCCACCTTCCCATAGAAAAGCATACATGGTATAACCATAGATGTCTCATAACATAGTGATCTAAGGATAACCATCCATATACCATCTAGATCTAATGAGTTATAAAACACTACCTAATTTATTTGAGTAAAATAATAATCCCACCCCATACATAATGAGAGGTTATACACATGTCTACCACAATATAATGAAAAAATCATAATTAAATCTGATCTTAATTAACTCAAGATAAAGAAATGGGTTCCAAAATTATTTTCTCAGAACAGGGTCATAATCTATCAGGGTAAATATAGTGGTTTTTATAATCAACGAATATTAAAAATGGATAATAAGACTCATTAGTGTACATTTAATTGGATGAAAAAAATATAAATGAATTTTAAATTTTCATTTCAAAATTAGAACCTAAATCCTTTACATAATATAATTTTTTTAATTAAAATAATTTTCAAAAAATGGGAATATAATTTTCATTTGAAAACAATGAAAACATTAATTGTATTTTACATTAATTAAAATAATTAAATCACTATGAAAATTTAATTATATTAGAAACACTTAAAAATATATTCATTTCACACTTTTATGAAAAAATACAATATCCTTATAAAATGAATCATGAAGAAAATGTTAAAAATATACCTATCAAATATTTGTAATGAATTTTCAGGATAATATTAAAATTCATCCACTAATCATAGAAGTTTATATAAAAGAATATATTAAATGTGGTTAATAATTTCTTATAGGTGATCAATTATCAATTGAAAAAAGGAGGCAAAGTTGGCTTCACATAGAAGAATATTTTTGGATAATTTGTAAACAAATGAAAAGTAAAATGGTGATAGAATATGTGACCCTAGGAATAAAAATATGTGAATAAAATGGATGGTTAATTATAGATAATGATAATACAATTTCCCTCGATGAAATTTTATCATAAAAATTTTAAATTCAAGGTGATATTAGAACAAAAAACCATAATTTTACTCCAATATTCCACATAAATTCCTTAAACTCATATATAAAAAAATTCCATCTTGATCACTTATTTTGTAAAAATATTCATGTAATTTTCATTTTTATATTATTCAATTTTAATCATTCATTTAATATGTAATAGTCTATTCTTGATAAAATTCATCACAGGATGTTAGATATTTTGATAGATTCGTATAAGATTCATAATTTTGGTATTGAACATCAGTCATTGATACTACGTTCATTGTCAACATATTAGTAAAGGTAGTGGAATTATTTTTTATAATGATTTATATAGTCCCATGTTAATTTTTTTGAAATTATGTGTATGGTTTGTGATAATGGAATCTAAGATGGGAATGTTCCAAATAAGGAATGTTGTTTAATATTCATATTTTTTTTATCACACATAAAAAAATTAATGACATAAATCATTTAATAATATAATCTATGACCCATATTAATTACACAATACATATTCTCTATTAAACATATGATGTTAGTATAGAATCATTCATGTAGGTGGTTAAACTGACCAAGATAAGAACATACTATACTAGAAAATTGAGTAAAGGTTTTGAGTTATAAAATAGTAGAATTTTTATCATAATTATAATTATGTTAACATAACATCTATATAGTGGAGAATTATATTTATAAAATTTAAAGACTATAAGGTACTAAAAAATGTGAAGATCAAGGTACATACTTTCATAAATTCTTTCTTTTTCTATATTAGTTCCTCCAGAATGAAGGATTTAAGAATACTTCAATGAGAAATATGAAACCAAATGTTTTGGAAATAATTTTTATAGGTAAATGATGATATATTTAAGATATAAATTAAGGTAAATTTTATTTGATATGGGTAGATGATGGGTCGTTTTATAGTTGAGTTTTGAGTTTCATATCCACAAATATTCATTTCATAATGAATAAGCTTTTCATTTTAAAATGAATGTGGATAAAAAGAAGGAAAAAATTGATATAGGTCTTTTTTCACTTCATCAAAATAATATAATTTTTTAATCTTTATGTAATTTTAAAGAGATCCAATTAAAAGTAATTATTCTTGTTTCAAAAAGTTAATTTTATTAATCAATTGGTATTAAAATAATTCATTGAATTTTATAAGTACATCTAATCATTAATTAATAATAGTAATGATAATATATAATGTATTGAAATATATTTTTGTAATAAATTATTTTATTTTTATTTTTTATTTTTATTTCATTACATAATTATGTAATACTATATTATATTTCATTACAAAACATACCCATTGCATATACCTAATCACCATATATATAACATACATATTTTGAATGGTCAACTTAATAATTACCATATATATAACAATAATACTTCATTCTATTATATAAAAATTCAAACATAACTAAAATGATTCATCGTATTTAATTAACTATCAATATGTCTATTATTTTTTATTTTTTTATATATTAATATATTTTTCTAAAAATTATGATCTTTTTTGAGAACCATGAGGATAGTGATTTTATGTTCATGGTATTAATCGTTACCAACATATTTTTTTCACTTATACATTTTTTATGATATTTTATATTTTAATTACATAATATATTAATTTTTATCTTCAAATGAAATATTTATTCTCAAAAAAATTATGATTCATTTTAGTTCGGTTTTTTGTGTGTAACAAACTATTTAACATAATGATTATTGAAATTAAAATTCATATTCAAATATCATGGGGTGACACTACACCCCCATAAAATATTTTCTCACTCATAATTTTATTGTACATATGAAAAATGAATGAGGTTACATTTTTATAATTACTTCTTCAAGTTTCACATAGCTTCCTCAAACTTATTATTTCAACATCAAAGGATGACCAGTTGTGTTTTTATGAAAATTAAAATATTTAATACACATTATATTGTGATTTATTTAAAAATGGTACACTTAATACAACCCCAAATTATTTTGAATCATATTTTCTAAAGTAAATTAGGTACATGACATAATTACTCCAAAATATCGGTAGAACATCCTTATTTATAAAATAGGAAACATTCCCTTATATACCATGGATATTCTAAAACTACATCTGATAACATAGGGATGTACATATGAAATAGATTATCAATAAATCCTAATATGGGAATAATAAATGAATAATATAATGAAAGTAATACATGTGAGTAAATAGTAATATAAAAGATACATAAAAGGTGTGATAATCCTAAACATGAACAACAGAGCCTTATATTTGATAATAACATGAAACCAACATATGAATGAGTTAGAAAAATAAAACATGGCATCATAACCATAAGTTATGGGGAAAAGCCTTGAATTCATGACATATTCTGATCAGGATAACCTCTCATGATCCATACATGGTATGTGATGAAATAAGTGCATGGTGAAATTCATTGGAAGGCTATATAATTATATGCCCACTCATCACATTCATTTCATTCACATGATTAAATGTTCCACATAGATCATACCACATAAGAACATATTTTATCAAATCAAATCAAGTGATTAAATAATATGGGATAAACAAATGTAAATCCCCAATCAATTAAAGATTTTTTACATCTTAGTGAAAAACATTTAGTGGAAATGGGGATGGGTATTAACAATACAGATGTTTGGAATGGAAAATCATGGGATTATTTATACAGCATAACAGATCAACATAATGGAATATGAAAGGTATTAATTATAGTTAAATGAGTCTATAATAACATTTTTTTAATATGGACAGTATGAGGGTTGTTTGAGAACATATAAAAATATTAATAACTAGAAATAAAAAGGTAGAATATAATGATGGTTCTTGAATAAAGGGGAGAAGGAGAAGATCCATTACATTTAGACGGTGCTTCTAAAATCATGTGCGGATCTTATTTAGAGTTCGGGGAAACTTGGGAAGTCTCTAGATATTGAATGGTAGAGTAACTTAATGATCGAAGGGGTTTTATTATACCAGAATGGGATATTGGGTTTGACTATACGAAAAAAGGTGTGTGTGATTATCTATGAAATAATAAACATTGGTTTTCGACTCCATATAACAAATTAATCCAAAAAACCATACCATGGATTTTTCAGTTTTTTTTGAAAAATATGGATGTATTTACTTTTTTTAAAAGTTTGATATCTGAAAGCATTAAAATAATAACCTTTGGGATGATTAAGTGAGTCACATTAATAAATAAATGATTTTTAAACTCGAAAATAACATATACGTATTAGAGGAATCTCTAAGGGTTTACAAAATTTATAAGATAGATTTAAAAATACATTATTTTAATGGGGAAACATAATGTTCAAAATTGATACTCCTTTTAGTATTTATTACATTTATTTTGGGATTTAATTATTCCCAAATACATAAAATATATTATACTGCATTTAATTTTAATGAATTTTTTCATACTATCTTAAAAAAATTTAAAAAATTCAATGTTGGATAATTTTGATGTGTTATTTTATAACATACTGTTTATTTTGAGAAAATAATTATCAAAATTTTAAAATTTAAAATTGTAAATAAAAATCATCATTTATTGAAAATATTAGTTTTTTTAATAGTATTAATTTTCTAACCCTCATAGAAATTTCATTTAACATCATAAAATTATATTATCACTTATATTTAAAAAAATAATATATCATAATAATATATTATTTAAATATCATTTATTTTAAAAATTCATTACTTCATAAAAAATAGTTTTTTATTGAAACTATATATTTCCTAAAAATATAATTTGAGTTTCATCATATCAAAATATAATTTTTATCAAACTCCTTATTGAATAAATTAAAATTAATAAGAAAATGGAATAAATAAAATCATTATTTTACTCAAATAAAATATAAAAATTCAAATGTTAGGCTCTAGATTTATAACCCCTTGTTAATCTAGTGTGAGCTGTAAGAGTAAGGTTTTAAATTATGACACTTTCTTAGGGTAACTCAGTGAAGGTGGTTCGGTCAGCGATCTCAATTATCTTAAACATATCTCATAAACAACCACACATTCATGGGGTGATTTAGAGAATATGGTATGGGCCCTCATCCCAATAATTTTGAACATATCCCATTAACAGTTTCTCCCATTATTTAGATGTTGAATCTTTGCATGGCCTTTGTGAAAAAAAATTTGAAGTGATTTAATCTCCCTTATAAACTCTGATAAATTATATTTTTATTTTATTATCCTATTGGTCAGGTTTGTTTGTTGGGCTTGGAAGTTAGGGCACTTCATTCTGGCCTCATGTTGTGTAAAGGGTTTGGCCATCAGGTGAAGGAAATCAAGTCAGAATCTTATGTTTTTGTATGAAATATTTAGGGGAAATGAAGTCCTCCTTAGGAGTTTTATTACCTTTCAAGAAGTTTCTCGTTAGATTCTAATGGTGGATAGTTGGAGATGAATATTTAGAGAGAATCCATTTTTAGCTGATGTTCTTGCACGCAATGGGAATCCCAATGACACCCTTATTATCTTTAATAGTTTGGGATCTCTCCCATTTAAATGTAAATGTTTTCTTTAAGGGGATTACCCTTTCCTTCACCATTTTTATCCCCCAAGAGGTTTTCTTTGTTTTCATGTGTTTCATGTAAACCACATTTAATAAGAAATTAACTTTCAGTCAAGGTCATATCTTCTAAATTCTATGTCAATTGAACTTTATCATAACATTTATTATATTGATATTAATATTTATTTTACAAAAGATATATTATCAAAGTTTGTAATTATTAATGTTATTTTAAATATGAAAAACATTATAATGATCCAAAAAAATTAAAGTAGTGAATGTGTTTTCAGTAGCTACATTACATAAAAATTCATTTATTTATTAAAATATTTAATTTCATTTATAACATTTCATCTTAATAAATTCTTCCCACTTCATAAATTTCTCAATGAAAATTTTTATTTCTTACAGTAAAATAGATGTGGAAATTTCTATTTCATCACCTCTTCTAGTTCCCACACCACTTCATCAAACATGTGGTCCCACCACATGACATTTAACTGGTAAGTTGTTTTGTTTCATAGAATATTTTCTCAATGATCGATGATCTTCACGAGGAACTTCACAAGTGAAATATATTTCTCTAATTGTACAAAATCTTGATTTAGTACAAGTGAGGGTTCTATTATATACTTCCTCAAGGGGAATAGATTGAGCACATTGTGTATCTAAGATAGGTTAAGTCAGATTTCCTGCCTATTAGCCACTACTCGGATGTAAGAGTCAATCGTTAAGGGGCCGAACTATCTAGTGATATTATTTCCCTTTCTCCCAAACCTCATGAATTTTTCAATACTTTTATATAAAGGAACTCTTTATCTAGAACCATAAACTCTTGATCAACTCAAAGACTACCCCCTTCTATTTTCTATTGTCTTTGAAAATATTTCATATTTCATTGAACTGCTTAAACCTTCTCTGCCATTGTTTTTTCAAGATCATGTCCTATCAGATTTATCACTCTAATTTCATTCCATAATTTAAGATTCTATATCCTCTTCACATATATAGCCTCTTAAGGTTCTATATGAGTTCTATATTTTAAACTATTATTATTAGAGAAATCCACTATGGGGAGGTGGATTTTAAATATCATTGTAAAACCATTTGATAGGATCTCCACATATCCTACAGTGATTCAATTGTTATTTCTGACTAGAAATTTATTTTAGTGTTATAAGAAGTGCTAAATCTTAGCTCAATATCGAATAATTTTAAAAGGATTCGAAAAAACCACAGTATAAAACATTTATCTCGATCAGAAATAATAGAGATTGTAACTCCAAGATGTATTACCACATCCCTTAGGTATATCTTAGTGAGTTGGTAAGGTGATAAATCTTCCTATATAGCAATGAAATGTGTTGTATTTTTAAGGTAGTCGACTACCACCAAGATGTTAATATTTTCAATAGGTTTTCATGGGATTTCTACTCTGAAATCCATTATTATGTTTTCCTATTTTCATATTGGTATAATAAATTGTTTCATAGTACTCATAGACTTATATATTTATTCCTTTACAAATTGTCATACCATTCATTAAGATATAAACTCTAGAATCTCCCTCTTCATGTTATCACACCTAATGTTATTCCTCAAATCACGATGCATTATAGTTCTTCCTAGATGAATAGAGAAGGATGATTGTTTTATCCAAAATTTTGTTCTTAAACTACACTTTGGATGGGAAAGATATCCAAGTTCCAAATCCTATAACTTCAAAATTAGAAATGTTAAACCTCATAATACTTGCAACGGTTTTTGGTAGAACCTCATCATATTTATGGGCCTCCTTGGCCCAATCAAGAATTTATTTTTGGGATATTATTTGAGAAATTTTGGATGAATATCATTTTATAATTACCATTTTCATCCTATGAATGTCTTTGAAAATTTGATACCTTTCAATACATTTCATGGATAGGGGTTCCTGATACATTCTACTCAATGAATCTTCTACATTGTGTGCTTTCCAGGAATGGTAATAGATCTAAAAATCATAATCCTTTATTTATTTTAACCAATTCCATTGGTTTATATTATTCTTATTTTTGTGTGAAGATGTACTTGAGGCTTTTATGATTCACATATATGTATCACTTTTCCATAGAGGTAAAATGATACTAAATCATCAATTTCAATGTTACACTAGCTAATTGTAGATCAAAATATGTATAGTGCTACTTAGGTATTGTTCATGGGATGGAGGCATAAGTTACCACATTTTCATCATTCTTGAGTAAAAAATATAATCCATTTCTTGAGACATCTATTAAAATCCAAAATCTTTTACCACTATTGGGTAATCTGAGTACTAGTGTTGTGGTTAGCCTCTTATTTAACTATTTAAAGCGGTCTTTTTCATTCTTATGTCCAGAAAAAACATTTTTCCCTTCCAAGTAATATTGGTTAGTTGGATTAAATATTGGAATAAATTTTTCCAAAATAGATTATAATTCCATTATAATCCAAGGAAACTAAAAATTTCCATCACAAATATTGGTATTATACATCCCTCAATTCCCATAGTTTTTTAAATATCCACAGATCTCCATTTTCTGGTGATAAAATTACACAAGAAAGTTATTTTTTCCATTTAGAAGTCACATTTCCTATATATGAAAAATAAAATCTCCTTTTACAAATAATTTAGTATTGAATTTAAAATAACCTTATGGTCCATAATTATTTTTAAGTAGATAAGAATATGATCTTTAAGTTATACATAGAAGTTTTCAATGAATTCCCTAAAGACTCTATTTATTATTACCATTAATATTTCTGAATAATTATTGTGTCTAAATTGAATCAGTATGAACTCATAAAACTCATACCTTGTATGAAATGTTTTATTGGGGATATACTCCTCCTTCTAAATTACATAATAATATCGCAACTAAAGATCCTCCTTATATAAGTATTGTTCTCCACATAGCTAATTAAAGAAGTCATTATTCCCAGGAAATAGATACCTTATATTTAACATGATATTATTGATCTCATGATAATCTATGTCTAGGAGCATTGAACCATTGTTATTCTAGATGACTAAGACAAGTGCACCCCATTGTTAAGACCTTAGATTAATAAAAGCTTTATCCAAATTTTCTTATTATTTGTTCTTACACTCTATACATTTAATAGTGGCATTTTTGTATGGATTCTTGGATACTGTAATAGCTCTTGGTGTATGATCAATTTAAAATTCAACCACTCATCATGAAGAAAGTCTAGGAAATTCTTCGGGAAATACCTATGTGTTTTTCCTCAAAATGGGAATGTTTTCAAGGATGATTTTTCCTTAGATTCAATCATACAAGAATGACATTATATATCATAGGGAAATAATATCTATACTTGAAATAATGATACCAATATTGATTCATCCTCATAATTACACTTGTATATAATTTTATGATGATTCAAAATACTGAGACTGATTCTCTTCTCTCAATAATTAATATTGTCTCCATATAAGGAAATTCCATACAAACCCATAATTCCATCACATTTTTCTATATGTAAAATCATATGTTTTTACTATTAGTTTACCACATAAATTTTGATAGGGGATGAGTAATGTGACAGGGATGAAATAATTGACCAATTTTCTATCATCAAAGATAAATTAACTTCAATATTTTGTGGTGGTGTCTCAATATTTCTATTAAACTTATACTATATGAAAGAACACATAGAATAATAATTATAAAGTATTATCAATATTAATTAATTAATAACTACCATACATGTCCCCTATTTTTTGTTGGGAATCACCTTAGTAGTTGTGATGGGATATGGGCTCTATTTCTATCTTGGCCTTGGAGGTGTGTTTGATCAATTTTTTTCATCAATCCTTTGTTTCATGACCTGATTTTAAATGATCCACTTTTTAATTTAGATGAAACATTAAACAATATTATTGGGGTTGATTTGGGTATTTATTCATTTAATCACATTACAGGGTTCCTCCAATTGGTAATATCTAGTTAGTTTCCCTCCCTTACCACAACAATATAATATCATTATCCTATTTAAGAAATTTCTTGGATTCATCTGCCCAAACTTTTGAAAAGTGGGATATTGCAATTTCTTTTCCCCAATATAATTTTACATCACACCTCCAGTATTAAACTCCATTCTTCACATATTATATCCAGACCTATATTACCCTTAATATTTGTTGATAACCATTTCTACTTTGAGAGAACATGAGACAATTTCCATATATCTATTAATGTATTAAATCGAAATATATTTTTATACTCTCAGATATTTCCCTCAAAATAAGTGGTCAGATTTATTTTTTGGGGAGATGAAAAATATTGATGTGTATCGTGAATGTCTTGATAAATTCACTTCATATTCCCTAATGGATTTTACATCCTTCTTCATAATTCTAAGAGAATATCTCCCCAATTTATGTCAATGATTATGTGGAATGTAATGGTCAAAAAACATTTTCCATAATTCTTTCCATTCCATTAGTTTGATCTCCTCCTCACACATTATGTTTTTTACCAACTTCCCAATTTTTTTTACTTTCTCCTTCCGTATGATAAATAACTTGCATGAATTTATATTTCGAAAAGAATAAAAGGATATATAATATCATTTAAATGGATTTGATTCATTTTTTATGATTAAAGGATCAAAATACTTACTAAATGTTAGATATCCTTGTTGGATAGAGGTCTCAATTTAAAATTTCTCTTTCATGGATGGATTTACGAATTCTTCTTGAGCTCATGTTTCCATTCAAAAGATATTTTAATTGATAATAAATTTTCATAAAGATCCCAAATCCTTCTCTCATCAGATTGGCCATATCATTGGGGTAGTCATCACATTTCACCCCACAATGGATTTTGATTTTTTTCTCCTATTTCCATAAATTGAATAAAATTAAGGGAAAATTTTGGGATGAGTTGTTTTAAGTTATAAAACACAGAAAAGGAAAAACAAAAAAATTAATTGAATATCTAATAAATAACATATATTCTTAAAGGTTTTAATTTATTTTTATTAATAAAATTTATCTATGAAGTGTTTCATAATATAAAATATTCACTACATAATGGTTTTTATATAGCCTCTGAATTTACCAGAGTATCCCCTAATAGTTTCAAACTGGGTGTGATATAGCCCCATTTTTACGAACTACTTGATGAACAATTCTATATCAATTTACCATTCTAGGGATATTACCCCTAGGTACAACTGTACCAGATCCATATCCACTTGTAGTGCATTTGGAAGAATTTATTTTCATTAAAACCATTGAATCTATACATTTCATAAATTTAGTAATTTTTTCTATGTTAAGTTTTATCCCTAAATATTTCTCTATATTTTTCTAAACATAATCCACAAAATTACTAGTATGACCTCTAATTCCAACAATAACAACTCAATTAATTAATAACCTTTACCTCTTTATTTACTTCATAAAGGTACACTTAATACATCCTGAAAGGACTGAGTGGTCTTATGTCAATCAAGAATTAGGTACAAGAAAAAATAACTCAAAACATGGGTATGAAATCATTATTTAGACGCACTAAAACATGCCCTTATATTCCTTGGATCTTCCAAAACCACATGTTATAACCATGGAACATATATAAGAAAGGGGTGACCTATAAATCCTACTAATGGGATAATCAAAGAATAACCTGACTAAAGTAATACATGTGAGTAAGTAATTATATAAATTAGACATAAAAGGGATTAAAATCAAAAACATAAACATCAAAGCATGCTATATTATTATAAAATAAATGCAATGTTGGATAAAGTGAAAATAAAAAATAAATAAATATATTTATTTTTATTGGGAAATAAAATATAAAAAAATTATACTTTTAGAGTTAAGATAAAAAACATCTTATTAACATATAATATTCCCTACGAGTAAGGTCTGTGATTATGAAACATTCTAGGGTGGTCCATGAAAAGCTTTAACTTCCCTCATTAAAAATTCCACTTATAATTTAGATGTTGAATATCGTCTTGGGATTGGTCATGGGAAAATCTCAATAATATAATATCCCTTGAATGATATGATAAATAGGATTTATAGGGCATGATACTTCTAGGTGAGGCCATATCCCATTCTGTTTTTTTCAATTGGAAATTATTATAAAACTTAATACACTAATATTAATGGTCAATGTAGAATTACATTATTATAAAAAATTATGATGTTTAATGGTCTTATAAAACTAACATAACATATAATTCTACAATCTTACCAATTTAGTTAATTTTTTTATATAACCACAATAATTAATTTTTATTTAATTTCTTTAATAATATAATTTCAATTATAAATGATTCAGTTGTTACATTAGTATTTTTGTAGGACTCTATCTCATTAAACAAAGTTATCAATTGTTTTCTCCCTATAAGTCAGAACAAAATCAAATTATAAAACATTATATATTACTACAAGTGATGGTTTTATTATATACTTCATAAAAAGTAAAACATGTAACACATCATGAACATATTGTAGTTACAATGGGAGTGTAAATTCATCAGATAAAATCCCCACCAAATTATGAATCTTGAAAAAAATAATGTATTTAGGGATTCAATTTTCCTTCTATTCGAATCTCATAAACCTATACCATAGATACATTTGTGGAAATACATTTTACCAAAGCTAAAACTGATAATCTCACTGATGATTGTCAGTATAACTCTTATGTTGAATTTGTGGAATGATAATAGGTTATTGAATTATTTTACTATTACCCTCCATTTATTGATCATGATTTGGTCCTAGAAGTTTATGTTCATCAACTTCATTCCAACATTATTTAGTCCAATACAAATTTCCATAAAAATCCTCATATGATTTGATTTTAATTATTTAATAGAATGTTATTATATATGAGAACTATACCAGTGGATATTATTGATCAAAACCTTCGCTATAATTGTTTTAATAAGATGTCAACTAATTTTCTTCTTTTTGAATGGCCCTTTTAGTTTTACCATCATTCTAAGGATGATATGATGTATTGAATCTAATATTTTTATCAAATTATTCTCTAAAAAATATCAAAATCATTGATGTAAAATTCATATCATAATTATATACAATTGGGAATATTACTCCTTGTTTCCTTATCACATATTTTATGTATATAAAGAAACGTTTATCAAGTGAAAAAAATTATCAATTATTAATGAAATTTTCTCACATTGAAGTTATATCAATTATAATTCTAAGGGAGTTTTAAACTTTATAATTCATAGGAATACCTTCAATGAAATCAATGATGATTTTATCCAATTTACATTCAATTAAGAGAAATTATTGAAAATATCATTAGTCTTATGTTATTATTTCATAACATTTCAAATATCATGAATTGAGATAAATATTGTATAGTGTCTATCTTTATTTTTTCACATAATAAATGATTCTTGAAATCTCTATACATTTTTATGATTCAATTATGGATAGAGTAAGTTTATTTATCTAAATCATATAACATCTATTTCATCAATTTTTGTAAATTTAAACAAATGTTTTTTAATAAATCTTATAATTATATAATTTTCAGCATTGAATTATAGAATATTCACAACCTTTTACTATATAAAAATATCATATTTATGTTAATCCCTACAGATTATATATACAGATGGTTGAGAATTAATTTAAGAAAGATATTATTTCTCTCCATCTACCAGGTTTTGAAGATCAATCCTTTGTGAATCCCTATGTACTGGGTCGCTTTTAATCATTATTATGGAAATGGTGTCATGATAATTATTAATCAAATACAAACCCACCTTATTTTTCATCCCATGTTGGTACTATATCAAGAAATCATAGTCATTCATATCTTCAACCATGTTCTTTGGAACATGTTAAACTCCTTTCGTTTTAATATATACCTTATCCTAATTTGATCAGTATATATATAGTCTTTTTTCAATAGACATCATTCCCTAACCACTTTATGGAAAATATTATCATTTAGAGATTTAAATATTCTTTTGTTTATTTTTTATCATGTATATTAAAATTTACCTGAGGATTAAGCTACCACCATATCATCTTTAATGCGGACACATTTCAATCACTTCATTCATGTAACAAAGTATTTCAAAAACCATTATTTATTGTAGGGTAGTCTGATTATAGTTATGGTAACAAACATTATTTTGAGATTTGTGAATGGTTCTTCACATTCATCTAAATATAGAAACAAGGAATCCTTCCATGTTAACTTGGTTCATGGATTTAACATTCTAGAGAAATTTCTCACAAAGCACTTATAGTAACGATTGAGTCCAAGAAAATTAAGGATCCTTATAATTATTGTTGGTCTCCTAAATTTCAACAACCTCTATATTGGTTTGATCCACACATATAGCCTCATGAGAGGTTAAATGACCTAGGAATGATGATTTTTGGTGTCTAAATGAAAACTTCATAAATTTCGCATTACATTATTCATTTCTCAATGTATATAGATCAATCCTCATGTGATCATTATGTTCTTACAATCTCATAGAATATATGAAAGTACCTTATATAATGACTACAATGAATTTATTTATCTAATCTAAAATACATTATTTTTCATATCAATAAAGATATTATGGGAATTTGTGTGTACAGATGGTATCACTTGGACTTCATATTTCCCATGTATTGTATGGAAGGTTATATTGGGCTCATCCAGTCCTTTCACTTTTAATTAATGATATTAAATTCAATGGTAAATCATTGAGAAGTATTGATACCATTAAATTGAACTAAACAAGTGATCAATATCATGATTATTGTTTTTATTAAGTTCTTGATAATCAATTTCAAGGTGACTAGATCCATATTTACTCATAACAAAGAGTACTTTTACACCACATGGTGATTCACATGGATGTATAAAACCCTTATATAAATTATCTTGCAGTTTGTTTTTTAATTCCACTAATTCTATTGTTGTTATTCAATAAAAAGTATTTTATATAGGCATAACATCTGGTATAATCTCTAATAAAAATTCAATCTTATGATGTACATGAATTCAGGGATTATTTTCTTAAAATGAATTGACATATTCTCAAAAAAATTCCCTAAAATTAATATCACGTTTTCCCTGACCAAATGATAAAAATAACCATCATGATAGGTTACTAAGAACCCTATAATGGATATAATTTCCATATCTAGTTTATGGTCATCCTTACACCAATATATGAAAATTGGTTTTTTTGGGAAATGATATTTGACTACCCAATCCTAAATATTAAAATGTATTCTTTGAGGATATATCCAACAAAAAAAAGATCACCAAAAATTATAAAAAATGGAGAATAATAAGGTTTATAATGAGAACATTACTAAGAAATTATATCAAAGTGGTGTTATAAAATTTTAATGAAATCATCATACTACAATTATTTTTCATTTATAATCCAATATTTTTCCATTAGTGTGGGATATGATTATTTTATAAAAAATAATTGATATGATGGAGTGGGTAGATCCAAAATTTTAAAATAATTTTTTGGTTTAGAATTAATAAAAGGTATACCTTTTATCCCTTCCCTTTTATGACACACATTAGTATATTTTATTTCATAGAATCTCCATTTCTACCATATTTTGGGGTTTCAGTGATGTCAATTGTTTTCATTAACCCTTGGTTTCAGGTACTTGTTGTTCTAATGAAAATTCTCCTATTGATTTAATCACTGGAGTATGGGTGATGTATTAGGTTGAGCTTTATTTTCATCCCTCCCATTAATTTTCCTCGTTATATCTCTTTTAAATTCATGTACTTCATGGATTTATCTTCCACACATGATGCATTTACATGTTCCTAAGAGAGTTCCACCATCCTTCTTCTCGTATCTTTTAATGCCAGAAGATGAATCTTATTTTATCAATTGGTTTAACTTTATAGTTCCCATGAAGCTATATTTTCATCTTATTTTCCTAGAAAATTTTAGATAATGGGAGTCACAGATTTCAATATCCATCTTAAGATCACATTGAGTAATCTCTTTTTAGTTTCCAATATTCCTTAAAACTAACATTTTTTCATGAGTTATTTTTAGATAGTAAATAAATTATCAATTTCTCCATTCAGTTTCAATGAAGTGTTCTATGAAATTCTCATAAGTATTTCTTCATCGGTACCGATGGATTTATCTTCATTTTGTTTCAAATTCTAAAAGTATCTCTCCATTATTATGTGAGGAGTTCAAAGAAAATATTTCTCAAATAATATTTTCTCAAACTCCCCCTATTATGTAGATTCAACTTCCCCCTTATGTTATATATTAATAATTAAATTCCTCCTTTGATAGGCCTCTCCCTAAAAATTATAATAGCCAAAAAATCTTTTCATACATTAACAACTGGATAATGAATAATATATGTTTCTATTTTTTTAGTCAATTTCTCATTAATAATTGAGTTTGGAGGCCTAATAAATAAGGGTAGATACTTCTACATTAATTCCTTAATGAAAATATATTACTTCCTTGTTGAATTTGTGAGTTTGAGTGGATTCATGATTCTAATCTTATATTGAGAGAGATGGTTTAGCATAGACATTAGATTTTACACTCCATCCCCCATCCAATTTGGTTACTCATTTGGAAAATGATTTAATTTTCCATCTCACTCACTGTTAACTTTTTTCTCCGGGTTTAGGATACTAAATAAATAAAAAATGGATAGATTATATATCAAAAAACAATAAATATATTAAGAAGTAACATGAAATGAATTTAATTCTTGTGATCTCCTATGTTATGAATCCTTTATTTCATCCTATGAAATATTTTATATTTCCAGTATTACTTTTATTTCATCATTAGGTGTGTTGGATTCTATCCCCTTGTTTTATGAAACTAAAAACCAAAAAATAACTTAACCCCACTTTGATACTAACTATGGTGACTCACAAATTACATACAAATATAATACATTAATCCATATTAAAATTATTTAGTACTTATAATAAATCACACTACAACAAATATATTTTTAATGCATTTAGATATTTGGAAGATACACAACTTATTTAAAAAAATTATAACAATCTCTGTAAACTTATCTTCTTATTAAATTGGTGAGTATAAACACTAAAAGGGGGAGAATATATTATTTCTATGGGTAAACATAAGTTATAATAATAAAAGATAAAAAGTGATCATATGATGAGCATATGGACATGAGAACATACTGAAACTGTATTATTATAACATATGACAATATTACCTAATAAAAAATATTTAAAAACATCATCAGTTACCACATCATGATTTTTAAATAACATTGAAAAAGTCTCATAGAAGTGTTACAACATGAGTCAATAATCATGAATCATGATAAATAAAATATTATCATTCGATGAAAAATAAAAATATCCAAAAAACAAAGTATAAAAAACATAATATAAATCAAGGCTAACCACCTAGGAATTTATATCTTTATGGAGTAGGTTAACCGACTGTCCCTAACATTTTATACAAGGGAATACCACAAATCTATAATAACAAAGTTTATATATGACATCCTCCCATGGTTTAAACTTTTCTAATGACATATAAAAAAATTCCGATTAAATGGTGTTTTATATGATATCCACCCATAACATAATGGTGAAATATACAATGGTGGTCCATAATGACTTGAAAAAATTCATAATTACAACATATCTTATTTAACCATAATAAAAAAAACAGTTTTATTATAATTCAAATAAATAATCATAATCTATCCAGAAAAATGAGGTGGTAGGTATAAATTTTTTTTATTCAAAATGGTTAATGGGAAGTATTAAATTACTTTTACAAAGTTGAAAATCAATTTATAAAATCATTATAAAATTTCTTTATAAAATAAAATGAAACATTGATTACTTTTTATAAATTTATTTTGAATGAAATATATTTTTTTAAAAATGGTATTGAAAATACATTGTAAAATATTTAAAAATTATATAATTATGATCATAATGAAAATGGATGATGATGATGGAAAAATTCATTCATATAAAATATATTTAGAAATGATAATCCTTTCACAAATTTATAATGAATGTCAAGGTCATTATAAAATGGCTAATACATGAAATGGTAATAATTTTACCTTATAAATTTTAAATAAAAAAATTTCAGTATTAAAAAAATACCTTAAGAAATGATAAAATTAGATATATGGCTACTCGTTAAAAAATAAAAAATATGGACGTAGAAGAAATAGATTCCTGACTGAAAATAATTAATAGGGTAGGATAATCTTATTAGTATATTTTTCACTAATTTATTATCCAATGAAAATTATTATCGAATGATTTAATATGAATCCCATAATGAAATATATTAGAGGAAAATGGAGGAGTTTTAGAAATAAAGACTATAGTATTCCCCTAGATGAATATTTAGTCCTAAATAATCTAGAATTCAACGTGAGATTATAAAGGAAACCCTTACCTTTATTATTGTGTTGAATGAAACATCCTTAAACTAAAATATAAAAAACATAAACATCATAATAACTTATATAAGAATTTTATTAATTTATGTTAACTTTTATATTATTAAATTATAAACATTAATTATAAAAAATTAGTAAAGTATTGTTTATTTTCATCATCATTTGTTCGTAATTATGATTATTTTCTAAATGTTTTGTAAAGGTGAAATTGATCTTAATCAATTGAAACCATGTTCCTTATGAAGATATAATTAAATTTAGTATAACCATTTTGTTATAATTATTTATTATGTGGAAATTTGATAGAAATTATGGGTATTCATCATGATAATGGAATCTATGATGAACTTGTTTTTGGAAATTTTCCAATAAGGAAATTTCACATTATAACAATCATTCATTTTTTTTAAAATAATGAAATACATTGATGATTTAAATTGTTATATAATATCATATATTTCCATTATTAATTATATGATTCATATTAATTTAGATAATTATGAATTTTGTATGGAATCATTCATTTTGGTGGTTATACCGACATAAACAAGAAAAATTTGTACTAGAAAATAAGTAAGGTTTTCTAGTTGTATAATGGCACTATGATTTTCAAAAAAATATAAAGATGATAATATAAAATCATTATAGTGGATAATGTTATTTATAAATATTGGATAATATAATTTAATTCAATATGATTGTGAAGAACTGATTACTTATTATGGTTATTTTTCTTATTATTGATATGAGTTCCTTATCAAAGAGGGATTCATACTATTTTATTGTAAATAGAAGCAAAAAAGTCTATGATGGATTTTGGAGAAGTAAACCGAGTAGATATTCATATTTTAATCATGGGAAAAAAAATTTGGAGGGAAATATGACTGTTTCTTCTTATAAGTATATTTTGAGTGACATTTCCATAAATACCCATTTAATAATGCATGAGGTAGTTATTTTAAAAATGATAATGCAATTAAAGTGGAACATAATGTATATGTGTCATGAATACCCTAGACAGAAAAAATTGTTGATATTTTTTCGTGATACTATCTATTTTTACCACTTACTTTAACTATTTTAACCTTATTTTACTTTTACCGTGTTATATAAATTTATTGTTAAAAAAATATTTGTAGGATTAAAAATAAAATTTATTTAAATAAAAATTTTCATTATGATGAATAAAAAATTGGACACTGTCTAATATAATTCAACATCTAAATAAGATAATTTTTTCTTTTAAATAAAAATATAATATATATATATATATATAGTTTTTTTATAAAAATGTAATTTTAAACACTATCTTCTCCCAATATCATTTCATATAAATTAATTATTTAATGGTGGTTTAATTTGTTTTTTATGCATTGAAATAGACAACTATATTCATCATCTACATGAAATCCATTTATTTAATTAAGATAAAAATACAAAATACTAAATAACATTTATTTTAAAACATATAATTTAACACAAAATATCATTAACCAAATCGTATAAAAAATAATTGTAAATATTCCAACAATTTAATTTAATCAATATATTGTTATTAGAATAATACATTGAATTTTATAAATTTATCTAATCATTCATTAATAATAATAATAATAATTGATATGTATATACCTTAAGAAAAATTCCTTTGTCCTAAAATGTTATAAACATTAAATTGATTGAGTATTACAAATATTAATGTGGAGGGCTTCCTCAATAAAGGCCATCATTATGTTAGAATAAAAAATCACACAAACCATCTTCCATTTTTTCTAGGATTCAAATATTTAAATTAAAATCCCTAAAATCATGGGACACTATGAATCCAATCATCATACAGTACACCTTATAATTATCCCAATCCATTGTGAGATACTAAGAAGGATAAGTGACATTTATTTTCAAATAGGGATATAATCGTCATAAAAAATAAAGCTGATAAATATTTTATGCTGAAAATATTTTTATTTACATATGGATTTAATCAAAAAATACTTTTTCTAATGCAATTTTATGATACATTATTATAATTTATTAATTTTTATCATAGATTTTAATATTTTATGAAAATAAAATGTATCTCAATTCAAATTATTTTGTAGTTTCATGTAAAAAACTATTCAACATAGTATATTTTAACATGTAAATTCATACTAAAATATTGTGGTGTTACATCTACTCTTTAATTTAAACTATGAATTCCATATAACTTTTTTCTATCAGGTTAAACCAAAATTAATCGAGTGATATTAATTGATAGTAGAGGTTAAATACCCATTTGGGTAAAATATTAAATGAGTAATTGGAATTTGGTAAAGATACGTCCCACCATATTCACCCCTACCCCCAGGTGCCTACTCTAATTTATTTTTCACTTGAACTACAATTAGATTAAACTAGGTCCCTTTAGTTTTATCAACTATTGAGTTATAAAAATTTTCATAAATTTGATGTGAAGTAAAAATTTAAAGAGTTTTTATAAGATCATTAAATTTAGGATTCTATTTCTATTATCATTTATATAGATTTTTCATTTTTATCCAGGTCTTGGAAAATAGGTTGAAAATTTAGGATAAGAAGATTAAAAAAAATTAAAAAATTCACAAGAATTCACTACTACTTTAGGGAAAGGAAAATGGTGGATTTTCAAGATCTAAGATTGATTACGAATCTGTTGATGGATAAATGACATACTTTAGTGACCATGAACGTATTAAATAACATTTTGAATTAAATTATAATAGTAAGTATTATTTATAAATGATCCATGTTGAGAATTAATCATACATATTTAGTATTTTAAATGGTTAAATGAGGAAAAATAATACTTATAATTGGAATATGTTGAAATATATAAGCGCATGTTTTAAAAAGTGAATAATTGAAACAATATCATCAATAAAGTGTAAAGTAAAGAATATATTATGCTTTTCAACAAATTAAAGCACATTTTTTATGATTAAAACATATAGAAATCAATTTATGATAAAAACATTCCAAATAAAATAATAAATGAAAAAATTCATTAATTGAATGAAATACCGAGTCATGTACACCAAGGAATAATAATATATAGTATGTCTCATGAAAACATAAAATATGCTTCTAAGATGGTAGAAAATTCTATATCTAGGACCAATAAAAATTTTCTATTTATATCCAGGCTCAAGGAAGATAATATATAATATAAATGATGATCAATCCAAGAGATGTATGTAAGGATTAATTTAGTGGTAAAAATATCAAATGAAAATTTTGAATTTTATCATAGGATTACATTTATTTCTATTACAAATCCTACTAAATATTTTCAAGGGATGTGAAAAAAAATTGGCCATATTTTAGAAAGTTGTATGAAAGTTTTACCATGTCAAAATGAGTCATTGAAAAAAAAAGGAAATAACTGGCGACTACGAGTTCTAAGACTTTTCCAACTGACAAGGAGTCAACAAAAAAGAATAAGGATGAGTATATTTCAGATTAATGATTAATAATATGGATAAAATTATTATAATTGACTATTAAAATGTAACAAGCACAAGACAGTAAATGTGAATTTCTTTTAGATGTAAAATTTTTTTTCCTTCTCAAAATAAAGTTGAAGAGAATAATAAATTCATATTATTCTATGATTATAAGTTAAATAAAGCCTTAGAAAATATTAATTGAATATATATAGATAATTTAGTAATTAAAATAGAGTAATTCTCATTTTGAGATCAAATTCCCATCCGTTTTTTATCATTAATTTGTTGATGGATTCTTTAATTTTTTCTAGTACCTATATATGGGATTGAAGATGATAAAAAGGGAACTATTTAATGTTTTACTCATTATTTGTAGAGAGGAATCATATATCATGGGTAATTTAATTTGTTTCTCCTTTAAACACATAAATTTCAATATCTCAATTTGCATTTAGATTTAATTATTAATCGTAAATTATTGTATTTTATTTTGATGAGAATTAATCATATTGAAAATATTTTGCAGTGATTCACTTATTTTGTATATTATAATATAATTCTTCTATAGGTGTAACATTGTATAGTTAAATATTAAATTTAATATTTCCCTAAAAAATAATGATGGAGGAATTATAATCAATTTTCTATCCTATTTCAATTTTCATTAATATGGTTATGTTGTGGGATTGAATATTCAATAAAATATTACTTCAAAAATGTGTAAGAGACATAAATAAATAAGTGTTTCTCTAGTTTTCATGTAAATATTAACTTTAGGTTCAATAAATAGATTGAAAATATATTTTTATAACCACTAAGAAATAATTTTATAGTTGGTATCACATTATTGATAATATATGAACTGCTTTGTTTTATAGATTTACCAACCTAATTTTATACACCCAACATAGCTAATTTGGATTAGATTTTATCCATTGATTCAATATTTCTATGAAATGTTTTTTCCATACATATATTTGGTGTAATTTACTAAATGTTGAATAATAAATCAGTTGTAAAATGGGGGACAATTACTTTTGAAATAAATTATGTTGAGGATATGGGCATAATTGTTTCCTTTATATTTGAATTTGTATTTATTATCAATAAAGGGAGGGAAAATTATGAACATCTAAAGACATATTGTCATGAATCATTAATATGCAATTCATTATTTAAAAAAAATAAAAATTTATATATTTATGTACCTACAGTTCTGAGATAGTTTTATTTATTACAATAATAATTTCAATAAGTATGTGTTTATTTTTTGAGTGATATAAGAATATATCAATCTAGATAAGTGAGTAGTTTCAAAAATATTTATCATACATAGACACTTTGATGAAAGAAAATGGGTCGATTTGAATCAATTTTTGTTGAGATTATCTTAAAACTAATTATTATGGATATGATCATCATGTCGATGAAATATTTTTATCTGTACATGTAGAGAAAACCAAATTATATATTGAATTAGAATGAAAAGATAACATAATATTAATGATATCATCCAATTATCATTGATCATGAACATTGATATATCATTAAAATAATATCCTTTGGATTATTTTTTTGAATGATTCGAAAATACCTCTAAATATATTAGGAGGCTATGAGAAGTTTTACACATGATCTTGAAATCCTATTTCAAGAGGAAATTTGAAAATGTGGTGATTCTTCCATGATGCGTAATAAATGTGTTGGTTGCACATATAAATTTATATTTGAAGGAACTCACATTGAATTTTGTAAGTTTATTAAGGATTTTGTAAAACTTATATCAGATTTCATAATAAATATGATTATTTTTTATAGTATTAAATGTATTTCATAAAACTCTAAGATAAAAATTTTCAACATTGTGAAATTTCATAACACTCTATTCAAAATATAAAAATATGTCTCATAATATAGAAATTTTTTTATATTCTATGTTTTTATATTTCAATTTGTATATATTATGAATTTTTATGGCCATGCAATATGATAGGAATATTTTTAATACAATGACTAATTTATAAGACTTCATAGAGATTTGGTAAGATATCTGAGCAAGCCGCATTCATTTTAAGAGTGTGAGAATTTTTCATGACTGAATATATTTCTAATTAACATAATTTTTGAATTTAATGAGATTTTAATACCCTTAAAATATTTTAAACACACACTATCTTATAAAATGTAATTTTTGGTATGGAAATTTCACAAATTCAAGAAATTACATGTATTTTTTAAGACATTCCATATCTTATGAAAAATGTGATGTTGGCTGAAACTTTTTCAGTGGAAAATAATCACATAATACTTTATAAGAATTATAAAAAACATGTATGTGTCACAAATATATTGAAATTTAGGATACATCTAAAGAAATATTCTACAATATTTTAAAAATAGTCATTTTATAAAAATAAATCACACAATGATATTTTTATGATCCGATTGAAACCTATGTGATCTTGGATGGTTTTTCGATATTTTATTACCTTTTTTGAATGTAATTTTATATATTATCAATGGAATTTAGATATCATAGAATGTTGTTCTTGAATAATTGAATTATAGTGTATGAATTTAATAAGTTTTTTTAAAGTATGCAGTAGGCCATCCACATATTCAAGTAAACGGTTAATATAGTTGAGTATATGGAATAGAGAAGTAGTATACATTATGATTACCTATGTAGAAAATATATAGTGTGTAACATCCATCACATAGATCACACTATTTATTATGTGGTTTACAATGGGAGTTCATGGTTATAAATGTGAGTATGATATCTCATATCGATGAATTTCATATGACATGAGGGTAATTGGTGATCACAATTTGAGGTGTATGAAATATAGTGTGTGATATAAGTTCATGTTGAGAACAACCACGACGTGTCGTACATGGATGACGAGTGTTGTATACAATTAGTAGTGGAGTGTGCGGTTAGAATGGAAATATTCTTGTCTATCTATGAATTTTGTATGTTGTTCGAAATTGTATTATGGGAGGTGTATCTACTGAAGGTATGAATAATAATTCTCATGTTTAGTGAGTTTATTGTAAACATTTTCTACCTAATACCCCACTAATCCATTTGTTAAAAAGTGATGACTGAATAATGAACATTGGGGTGATTAGATAATTATTATGAAGGGATATTTGTTTCACAATGTCAATCCATGAAACTAGCTAATGAATTCTATTAACTAGGTAGTAAAAAATAGATTATGTTTTCTATTAATCATCTAATAAATGTCTAAAATAATATTATGGTGGAGGCCCAAGAATTAAATATGTGGTCTTGGAGGGGGAGTAAAGGTTCTCAATGTGAGTATGTAGTGCGCTGTGTTCCACATGGTTACTTCACATATAGAATATTGTGCAAAATATTTTTACTTGAATATCTCAAGATGATTTATTAGATACTAAGGTGTATATTGGATCTAGAAATGCATGTTTCCATTATAAAAAATTATTAATTTATTCATGAAATATCAAATTAAAATTAATGTTAATAAAATGAGGAAAAAATATTATAGGGAAGTTCACAATGTTAATTCATTAGAAATAATCCAAAGGGTGTTCTGTTTTATCCTTGAATTCATTGTAAAGGAAAATCACCACGTATAGAGTGACCATGAATGAAAAATTAAAATGAATAGAAGTTAGAAACACATTGTGGATTCAAGTATGACCAGAACATTGTCAATAAATTCTCCCTGGACTAGTACTTTATTTGAACCATGTAAAATTATTTTCTTCTTTTAATTTCTATATTTGTGTGTTTTTTGAATGTACATTTACCTGTATTAGGGTTAATAAGTATCTACTAATGTGGGGACACAATTTTAATTAATAGAAATAAAATGTTAACACCTTGACCCACCCCTCCACTTTCAAAAACCCCAAGATACAAAATATTTATGGATTTAAATATAACCAATGGGTGATTGATTCGGGAAAAGGATTCAAAAGATGATCTTAACATGTTTAAAAAGAAGATAATGATGTGATTTTATCTTTTAATTATGAGATAGTAGTTCATGATGAGTTATTCCAGACCATAAAAAATTATGGGGGATCCTTTTAATGTAGGTCCAATAATTTTTTATATTTTCATGTCAAGAGAATATGACTTGTTTCAAAACATATTAAAGATGGTTGTTTTTTCGTAAATATTAGAAAATGTATTATATCCTTAGTTTGTCGAATTATTTTGAGGAGAAAAATCCCAATATATTTCACTTGATAAAAAGTAATAATTTTCCAATTGGGATAAAATGAGAATTAATAAGTAGAATTATTTTTTTGGAATACCACTAGCGGCATGTTGATAAATTTTAATGAATAACTAGGGATCATGGGGGCACCCTCCATGTGAAGCAGATAATTAAATTCAGTTGGGGGATCATGGAAACAAGATTGAAATAGATATTATTGATTTAATGTATAGAAAATAAGATATTTTATCAGTGAATATATATATATATATATATATATAGTAATATGAGATAGAGAAATAGAAATTTATAAAGAGAATTAATAACTGCATATAGCTCTGTTGAATAAGAACCTTAAGTGAATTTATGAAGAAGAATTTGATGGAAGGATTCTATTGATTAGGTCCAGTTCATTAAAAATATAGAAGAAGAAGATAAGGGGTAGGACTACAAGTATTCAAGACATTACCTTTGATATTTCTATATCGTTGAAGTTGTCTGGGGGATAAGAAGAATATGTTATTGGTAGACTTAGTTTCATTGGTGTTCATCATCAATTTTTTAAAGACATTCATATTGAGGAGTTTCAATATTAATAAAAATCACATGATCGAAAGTGTGTGAGAATCCTTTAACCAAATTTTGAATAAGATCTGGTTATTTTTCTATTTAAAAAGACTACATTTTATATTATTAGTTTATCAACTACATATAGTAAAGGAAACTATTTAGTGAGAGGATAATATTATTGGATGTAGTGACTTCTGAAAATACATTTTTGATCATCATCTAGATGGTTTGGAATGAATAAATAGAATATTATTAGTGTTTCTAAAATTAAATTTGTTCAGAAAATTGGGAGTGGGTATAAGGACTATATCATGAGATAATTGATTATCCTTCAAAATAAGATGAAAAATCAATGACAAGTTTTACACTAGTGAAAAAATAAATTGTAAATGTGTTTAGTTAATGATAATTCCTTCTTAGACTAAATTTTAATATCATCTATCAACTAATTATTAAATTTATTTCATTATAGAATAAAATTACATAGAAAGGTGCAGTTCTCCCATAATAGGGAAAATCCTTGTAAAATATATATATATAATACTATTAACATTACATCTTTTATTGCATGATGTTGTTTTATGTAGGGTTAAAAAAGGGTTCACTTTTATTTATAGTAAATAGAGTTTGAAATACCAAATGGGGTAAATGATTATACTAGTAATTATAATTTTAAACAAATTTATAAGACATGATTCACACCCCCCATTAGATGAATGTACACATTCTTGGGGAACTTCAAATTATACTTTCAATTTTCATATATTTATTTTATATACATCATGTCATATAAATTCAATTGTATCTAATATTTATAATTAATATTGTTGTTTGTTATTTAATAAATGTTTCATAATTCATTAATAATTAATATAATAAATTTATAATTAACTTATTTACAAAAAAAATTATAAATATACAAAAAATAAATTTCTCTATAATTTCCAAAAAATTATAAATTATATAAATTAATTTAAAATTGAACATAGATTAAAATAAGGCTTTCTAAGTTGTATTTTAAGAAATACATTATTTATTATAGTGAAACTAGACTTATTATCTATCCTACATTAGCAATAAGAAATTGTGGTTTTTAACAGATCATTCATAACAATGGAAATCATGATTTAAAATATCTAGTAGATCATAATTATGATTTGATTATCTATTTTACAATCATGTCACCGCACATTCATCTTATATGAATTCCCATATTACAAGATATGATAAACCAAAATGTAATGGAACTTAACTCCATCACATCCTAAGATATCTGATATCATAATTTGTGAGTAAATAAAAGATTGTTAAATCACATATCCTTTGACTATCCGAAATACAAAATGTAAATATTTTTGATGATATCTATTAAAACATCAATAAAATATCAAATGTTCATCATTTTAAAAAAAATACAAAGAATCAATGAACATAGTGAACCATTGATACAACTATATAAAACACACCACTACAAAATGACATTAATAATTCTAAAAAATGATGGAATAAAACTAGTCAATATCCAAATTAAACTATGAAGGATCAAATATGGTAAACAAGTTTATCTATGAGATAATAATCTTACATGAAAATATAAATAATAGAAGGAATAACATATGATACGTAGATTCAAAAAAACACTATAAGTACTAATAGAACAAAAAAAAAGAAATATATAGTTTGACCTATTTTTTGAAGGTTAACGCGACACATCTATCAATCGAATCACTCTAAGTAGTCTCCTCAGTTAAAATTCCCCAAGAAAATAATAAATATAACTTAAGGGAATTACACATGATAAAAATCAACTAGTATAAAAATTCCCCTACTAATTCCTAATTATTACCCTTGTTTTCTCTATGTAATAATAAAAGTGGTGGTCCAAGAGTATACAGTTTCATCACATGAAAATAACAAATCCCCTATAGATAATGACACAACCAAAACCTTACCACCTCCCTCACTACCCAAAATATGATACCAAATCCATGAGAACAACATGAATCACATAATAAATAATACCTCACATGGATAAAAAAATAAAAAACAACATAAGGGGTACAATAAGGAATTGATAAATATCACATCACAAATTCCATAGAGGACATCACTTTTCATATACATATGGAAATAATTTTTCAAAAATTCAATTCATATAAAATTATAAAGTAAATAATAAACACTTCCAAGTTAAACCAATTATGTTAAGTGAAACTCAATTTTAAGTTTATAAAACCAAGCCACCCTTTTAAATTAGGAAACTCATTAAACACAAAAAAGGGATCCTACATTGAAAACTGTATCTAGAATAAATCCTAAAGAACAACATAATTTCAAAAATAAAACCCACTTTAAAATTTTATCAAACATGAACAATGGGTAAAACATTATTTCAAAACCAAGTTCCTTCAAACATAGAAAATAAACACATTTTCCAAAGAATAAAAACCCAATTATGTAAAATATTTTAAAAATAAAAACTAGATACTATATAAAACATTAATTTAAATCTAGAAAACATTCAAAGTATAAAGCATTAATTGATCTCTCAAATAAAAGGATATGAATTAGAAACACATTCATATTGTGGTGGAATCTTTTCAGCTTCGATATAATCCATTGTATTTGGTCTCATAGGAGGGATCGAAACATCAATGAGGAAAATCACCAATTTTTTAATAACTAAAGGCATGAAAATTTGAAATCATGGCCAATAGGGTTAAAGGAGGAGAGGAAAATTAGTGAAACTCCATGATAAATATGAATGGAACTCTAACCATTCAAACTGGGTGAAGAATCACTAGGAAACAGATATGAAATATCCTTGGAGTCTCTATAGAAGAGGCAAGGTGGGATTGAAGATACACCCTGGTCATGGGAAAAGAAGTGGGGAAGCCAAGGGAAGAAAACCCAATAAAAAATAATCCCAAAGAAAAAATACCCATCTTTGAATAGGTTTCATGGTTTACTCACATGGTTAAAAAAATTGTTGGTAGCCATATAAGTCACCTTAATTAAGTTCTACGTGGGTTTCACACATTAGTTTTATGGTTTATTTAACCATTTTACTTATTCATGGGAACTAGAAATTGTCCCCATATATTATTATTTTCACCCAAAAAACATCATTAACTCAAGGGGGTAAATAATCCATCAAATACCCTCATATAAAAGTGACAAAAGGAATTTACCAGGGAGTATATTCGTTGTTATATTCACTAAAAAACAAAAAACCCTACAATATATCATAAAAATAACACAAATTAATTTGGATAAATCTATAATATTACTCAATAGAAAGAGTGTGTATTTTTAACTGCATAGTTCCATGCTAGTCACACTTGAATATGTTCTAAAGAAATAATTTTTATATATCATAAATAATAACAATATAGATTATGTTCCCATTTTTATAGAAATATACTTATTTCATTTTGACATAAATCCATGTATTCATGTTTGATGTCTATGTATTGTATTCTTATTCATTTTTTATTTTTTTCCTTTATCAACATATTCACTATGAATTCAAAATGATTTGTCCTTGAAGTTTCTCCATGAAATGAATTTGATATAAAAATTCCCTAGTTAAAAATAAATTTAGTTATACTATAAAAAATTTAAAAATTATTTTTATCTACATTGATCTTTTGAAATAAATTTCAAGAGTAAATACTTCTACAAAAAATATATTGAAATTTTAATTACTATAGTGATCATATTTGGAATGTGTAAAATCCGTCTCTATTGGTTAGTTTATTGGATCATAATATAGATTTGTATGTATATTATATGGAACAATACAAGAGGTTGGAATAGTATGTTTGTAATATTTTTATTTAAACACTTGTGAATGAACTTAGTTAAAAGTGTCTTAAACTAATACATTTCCTAGTAAATACAATTGACCATATAGGTATTGGATCTGATGTATATGATATGATATAATACTATAATTAATGCAAACCAATTTTATTTGAATTGAATACAATGATTAGAGTGATACAATAGTAAATTATTCTACCATATAGAATGTATAATCTCTAAATAAAATATATACGAAATAATTTTCATTGAAATAATTACAATTTAAATAAATATGAATAAAAAGGGAAAACAAATTGATTCCCATTCTAATTCAAATATTAGTGGAAATGTAAAAGTACTATAATTATTTAATCCCAAAGTGTAGGGTATCCATTAACCGAGGATAAAATGAATGCCTTACCACCATCTTAGTAACCCTCAATACAATGATCGACACCACTATCTTCCCACACTCGAAAGCCCTCTATTATGAAGTTAATCGGTTCTTATGTCATTAAGGAAATTGAAATACCTCGATATGATGATCTGCATCATATCTTCCTATCCCCAGAATCCCTCGATCGTTATCACTATGATCTATCACACAAAGCAGAATCAAATCACTTACTGAAATACAAGAACATGGAACAAGTTTTTCACTTCTGGTATCATCATGTCTTTATCATGAAGTTAAAGAGAAGTCACAAAATCTCTCTCCAGAACATGATAGAAGAAAAATTTATTTATTCTAGTTTGAATGGCCCCCTATTTATAGGCTTCAGGTTCCAATGATCTTATTTCCCCCAATGATCATATTTCTCTAAAAAACTCAGAGGGACTTGGACTACAGGCATTACAATGGTCAAAACAAAAAAAACACGACATCTTTTTGATTGTTAAATAACCAATTCAACAACATTTTTTAGTTATAAATTAGTGAGTAAATATGTATAAAACAATTAGTATGAGTAAAATATAATAGGTATTATAGTTATGATAAGAGTGTACTGTATTTTAAAAGTAAAATACATAAATTTTTTACTAGGCTTATCATGATAACAATACATATCTTACTTGAAATTTATATCTTGGTTTCGATTCTTAACATGATTACGATACATGATATTTAAACTATTTATAAATCTAGAATACAATGCATAATAAGAGCATGATACATAACCTTGTTATGATCTTTGACACAATACTTAACCTAATTACGAGGCATAATTTTGATACAATGCATAACATGGTTACGATGTGTGTAGTTATGATGCATGACATGGTTATGATAAATGACTTGGTTATCATATATGACCTGGTTATAATAAATATGATTATGATTCATGACTAGATTACGATTCTATTGATAACGATTCGATACTTATCATGGTTACGATTCCTATAGTACAAAATCTAATTCTAATTGTGAAAAAACATATAAAATTATGTGAGTGAACAACAATCGTGATTGTGATATGAATAAAACATGTAATAAAGACAATGTAAGTGATTACGATTGTGAAAAAACACACATGATAAACAATATATGTGATTACGATATGTGTGATTTGGTGATTTCTGAAAAAAAATGTTTCATGGGAAAGTAGAAACACGTTCTGACTCAACAATTACCCCATTTTAGAAAGAAAAAAACAAAAAAAATAAATCAATCAATAAATATTTATCTCCCCTAGATTTTAATAACTCTTACATATGTAATAGGGAATATGACTAATTCCACCCTTGGTTTAAACCATAACACTAGGGATCGTATTATTTTACATGAGTTTTACCTTTCAATATGAAATTCATAGAAATTATTCTTTTCCCAACCATTTAACCCCTTTTTTATTTTCAAAAAGAATAAGGGAAAGTATTTATTTCGTATGAAATTTTAGAGAAATAGAGTACTAAAATATAATTGTTACTAGAAACAAAATTTCATTACAACAAGAGTTCAAAACACATTCTTTCTCCTCTTGTTTTTCCAAAAGATTGAATAATATAAGATTCATATTTTTGAACTCCTTCCATTCCTTCATGAGTTTATAAATACATTTTTTGATCCTCCATCTTCTCATCATGTTCAACACTAACCAATTCTTTCTTCTAGAGACTTTTTTTAGAAGCTGATTGATTTTTTCTTGAGCATAAAGCTTTACATCCTGAGATTTAATCCTTGCTTCATAGTTATTGAAATCATCCCACTATAGTCTATTGGCCTTATCAAGGATAACAAATCAATTTCAGAGTGAAATAATCTCATTACTCTCATTTTACAACATTTCCTTTAAACACTCAATCCCTTCTGAGGCGACTCATTTTGAGGTGTCGTTTTATTGAATGTCTTAAAACATTTCATTCAAATCATCAATCAGCTCTAGATAGTGACTGTTGAGTTTATTTACGTGGAGTGAAAATTATTCTTGCATGTCCAGATGGTTGTCACAGCTTTCATTAACATTGTAAGACCCCTTCACAACCTTATTGCAAGCCTAACTATGCTCGGCAGAATGTTCCTTTAAAATATTGAAATCGACTTCAAGACCTAAAAATATTTCCATCAAAACCTCAATATAATTATTTCAATCATTATGGGAATTAATAAGGATTTCAATCCTAGCATCAACTTTTGGAATGAATGTTAATAAATTCTCCAATATATTCAAGGATTTTTAGATGTAATGAACCCCTTTCACAGAGATTGTTCTTTCATAATCTATGTCTTCGGTGTATTGTGGGAGATCAGAAAAATGATTTTCAGTGCAGATCACTTGAGATAGATGATTCTGATTTTTATTGTATTATTCCTCTTCTCATCCTTCTTTATCGGAAATCTGATTGACTTTCCTTGAGGAAACCTTTTTAGAATCATTCTTTGAAGAGTGAGGATCCAGAGATAGAAAATTGAAAGATAGAACTTATGAGGATTTTGTGGTATGAATTTTTCTATTTGTAACTTGTTTTTATTCCACTTATATTTTTTCTTGTCCTTGTTCCCCTTCTTGATCTACTCCTTCTTATTCATATTCTTGATAAAGAGATTGTGTAGCAAATTGTTCAGAAACCTGTTTCTCCTTACCATTCTCTGCTAGAATCGATTTAATCTTAACAGATGGATCTGTAATTTTAATTTTGATTTTGAGTTGCTTAGCTATTATGATAAGACTATCAATGTCAAAACCATTGTAATTTCTCTTCTAAAATCTCCTCTTTATCTCTTATACTTTCAATATTTATTCAGACCATACTTTCAAAGCCAAAGCTTCGGTATGATCTAATCCAAACTGAGGATACCCTTCTTTCCATTCATAATTTTTCTTTCTCTATTCAGTAGTAACCTCATCAGATTCATCATTTTTTTCATTGATGGATTTGGATTGGTAGTAATAACTACCGTTCTTTTATTTGAGTTTTACTTGGATTTCATCAGTGGTTGTTCACTACCTTTCACTACTTCCTTTTCATTCTCATCATCTAATTTTTCTCAAACTTCTTTAATTACGGATTGAATCATATCTTGAGCCTCCCTATTATATCCTTACATATTAAGGGCTCTATGAAAGAAGTATGATCTAACATGATTGTAACATTAAATAAACTCAATCACTCACTCAAAAACATGGTGATAATGGTAGGAAAAATGATCAATTTTGATTTTATACCACCATATTTGGATAATATTATTTTTTTAGGAAGAAGAATACCTAATATCTATTTGTTAGGAACGTGAGTGATGTTTAGGGTTTTTAATAAGATTAATGGAACAAGTATTGCCACACAGTATTTTAGTTTTGGAAACAAACTCATGCTATAGTCAGTTAGTGTGTGTTTGATCCACAACACATGAGCTCAAAAACTTTTAACTGCTACATATTTAGTTTCAGAAGTTGAAAATTATGTATACATTCTCATTCCTATGGGAAGAAAGAATGAATTCCTCCTCTTAATTTTGAGAAAAACATTTATCATTCCTAAAATTCACAAGTAAAACTTCATCACATAATTGGGTTATTATTATAATGTTTCTATTAATACCATTTACAAATAAAACATTTGAAATTAAAACATTTTCTTAAAGAACAACATTACGAATACAAATGATCTTTCCCCAGTCATTATCTCTTAAGGTAACTCTTCCAAATTTCATTAAAATAATATTTTCAAATAAATATTTGTTCCTGATCATGTGTCAAGAACAACCTCTATCCTGGTACCAAATGTTCTTATTGTTGGTACACTTCTTGGTTTCCTGAAAAATAAACAATTTGTTTTTCTGAACCCAAACTTGTTTGGATCAGGAAAAGATAGATATAATAATTTAATGAATCCAACTTTGTGTTGAAAAATTATCTTTTTTAAATCCTAAAGATTGAGTTTTATTAAGAGACCAATTTATTTCCCAATGTCCACCACATTGAAATTTAGTGCAGAAAGTAGCATTTGGAGGAAGAAAATGGTTGTGACTAAACATCGATTGTAAGTGTGTGTAACCAACTTGAGAACAATTGATCAGAGGAAAAATTTAAGAAAACATTTTTCCAAATTCTTTCCTTCCAATAGTAATGTTTGATAAAAGTTTATTAATAAAAATTATTTCATATTTTATCCTAGTGACTAAATTATCATTCTCACAAGAAATTGTTTTGGAATTGTTTTTAGTTTCAAAAACATTTTTCTTTAAAACAAGTTGTTCAATGTCCTTATAAATATTATACTTCATAGAACATACATCATTAAAGGTTTCTGAAATACTTTAAAAGTCAAGGGTATTATTATCAAGATATTTTGAAAGATATTGTTCTTATTTTATAATAATATATATTCTATAATTTTCCATATCATAATTTTTATAGAGTTTGGAATTTTCATTCTCATGTAATTTGGAAAATATGGATACTTCTTGAAAAAAAGGTAAATTGACCTCGAATGATGACGTTTCTTTATGCAAAGTGTAAGAAATTTTCTATATAGGGTGGTTTTCATTTAGAGATACATTTTTGAGAGATTTATCATTGTGTACCTTAGACATGAAACAATTGTTTTGAATATGTAACCTGGATATGAGTCCTATATTCTTCTGAACTGAGGATTCATATTCCAAGGATTCGTCTGATGAATCACTGCCACATTCACTCCAAGTATCACTTGACTTCTAGACATTCTTTTTCTTTAACTTGTAATACTTTTAGTTGTTTATTTTAGAATGTTTATCATTCCTATATTTTTTAGTAAAGGATAATCTGTTCTAATATGACCTACTCTTTTACATTCATAACTTGATATGTAGGAGTATTTCTTGTCCTTATTATCTTTCATTTTGAATCTGTATTGAAATTCATTCTTTCCAACAATCATGTCCATCCTATGAGCAAGATTGGCTAACTCATTTTTTTAGTGATCACTATCACTTAAATCTGATATAACAACAAATTTCTTAGCTTTGAATCTAGTTATCCTTTCGAGTTTCCTAGCTTTGGATGTATTAGTGAAAGCAACCCTTCCATTACGATTCTTCTTCTAATTGAGATCAGCATCTATTTTCATTCTTGTGTCATGCTGAAGAAGTGTTCTAAATAAATCATTAAGATTGATTTGTGTGACTTTCCTATTTTCTTCAAAAGTTGTACTTCTCAATTCCCACCCATTTGTAATTATGTAAATTATCTTGTCCCAAAGAGCTCCATCATAAAGACACTTTTCACCCATAGATTGTTGACTGTTGACGATTTTCATAAATATTTTTTTCACCTTAAATATTGGTTCTCTATAAGTAAAAATGAACCCAGGATATTCTGCTTAAAGCATAGCTCTTCTTTTTTCAATAACATTAGATGCACCAAAATGTCTGGCCTCCAATTTCTTATAGATACAATTGAAAACTTCACATAAAGATATCTGACTATATATATTCTTAGTCATGGAACACAACAAAGTATTGTGTACCACGTAATTCAGTTTATATTCTTATGTCTCTTGATTGGTGAAGGTGTTGATTTCCTTGTCAAGAATTATGTAACCTCCAGAAAGCATGATAAAGTTGACTACTCTCGTATTAATAAAAAAATTCTTCATTCGATCTCTTCAGTACTCATAATCATTCCCATAAAAAATAGGTGGTCTTGTTTGATTTAGATTGTCAATTTTTCTAATAGTCATTCCTAGCATCTTATAAAAACAATACATTTCCACTCCACACGTTAGTGTAGTAAGTAGTTATAAATAGAATATTTTTAAAAGGAAATAAAAGTGTATTGTCAAAAAATGTAAATAATGCAATACAAATTAGTGGAAACCTCTCCTAATACCAATTTTTGGATTGTTATATTGATATATATGTATATAAGATGGAACAATACAAGAGGGGTTTAATTGTTGGTTTAAAAACATTTAATTTAAACACTTCATAAAGAACATAGTTTTGAAGGTCTTAAAATTAAACAATTCACAATCGATAAAATTGAACATATAGGTCTTGGATCGGATGGATATGATATGGTGTAATACAATATGTAATATAAAACAATTGTATTTTAGTTGAATATAATGATGAGAGTAATACATAATTAAATGATTATACCATATAGAATATAAAATCTCTTAATTCAATATGTAAGAATGAATTTTAATAAAATAATTTACAATGGAAATAAATATGAATCTAAAGAGAAAAAAATTTGATTCCCTCTCTAATTCAAATTGTAGTGGAAATGTAAATGTATTATAATTATTTTATACCAAATAGTAGGGTATCCTTTCACCTAGGATAAAAGGATTTTCTTTCCACCGCCTTTATAATCCGTTGATACAATGATTAGCATTACTGTATTCATATCCCTAGAATCCCTATATTAAGAAGGTAATTGGAACCTTTATCTTTCAAGAAATTGAAATCCCTATGTATGATGATCGACTACACGTATTCTAATCCCTGGAATCCCTCAATTATTATCACAGTGATCAGTCCCACAAAAAAATCAAAGCAATTATAGAAATACAAGAACATGGAACAATATTCTAACTTCTTATACCTTTAATTCATTCGCATGAAACAAGATAGAAGTAAAAACATCTCTCTATGGAACTTGATAGAAGAAAAAGTTATTTATTATGGTTCAAATGAACCCTGTTTATAGGTTTTAGGATCTAACCGTCATATTCCCTACAATAATAACATTTAATCAAAAACATCAGAGAGACTTGGACACTTGGAAATACAACGGTCCAAACAAACAGAATACACAACATCATTTTGATTGGAAAATAAACAATTCAATGACATCTTTTAAGTTAAAAAGTAGTATGTACAGAAGTATAAAACAATGAGTATTTGAATTATGTAATTGGTATTGGAGTTATGATAATAGTGTAATGAATTTCTAATGTACAATACATTACTTGTTTAATAGGATTATTATGATAACAATGCATATAGTGATTGGAATTTATACCAAGGTTAGGATTTTAAAAGAGATTATGATACATGAAATTTAAATTGGTTATGATGCTTGAATAAAATGCATAAGAAGAGTAATATACATAATCAGGTTACAATATTTGACATAATACTAACCCCAGTTATGATGTATAATTATTATGTGGTAATTAACCTGGTTATGATGAACATGGTTATGATGCATGTAGTTACGATGTATGAGCTAGTTACGATACATGACCTGGTTATGATACCTGATCTGGTTATAATAAATATTATCATGATACATGCCTAGATTATGATTCAAGTGATTATGATTTGATACTTATGCTAGTTATGATTCCAATTGTACATTTCCTGATAATTATTGTGAAACAACATATAAAACAATGTGACTGAAAAACATTCATGATTGTGATAAGAATACAACATAAAATAAAGACCAAGTGAATGATTATTATTGTAAAACAACACAAATGATAAAAAAAATATGTGATTATGATTTTCATGATTTTGTGATTTCCAAAAAAAATGTTTTATGGGAAAGTCGAATCCTATTTTGACTCAATAAATGTAACACCCGAGACTTTTATGTTATATAAACCATCAAAGGAATCTTTTTCTACACAACACTTGCTTGTCTTGCTTTGCACGCAATCGCGACCTTCCTCGATAGCTTGCGTCGTACGCAATACCGAGTTTCACTAAACAACAATATTCTATTAAAACTAGCCGTTATGAATAGTAATAACCACTTTTTAAAATTTTATAAATTTTATTTTTCAAAATGGACTTCATTTTTGGACTCAGAATATCGAAATTAGCCTAGGGTGAAATTTTGGTATTTTTCTGAAAACTTTCAATTTTTGATGAATAGTGAAACCACTAAGTGGTAGGTTAAAAACTGAATTTTGCATAAAACGTAATTTTACCGCTTCTGTGTATGGAATTTCAAAATCCGAGAGACACGGTTAATATCAAGGACTAAAATGTGGTTCAATGAGATGAAAATAATTTTTTGGTGAATAGTAACTTTTTACTATTTTTACCGTGGTTAATAGTAAATAGGGTAACTAAGGGTAAATATGATATCAATATTACCCTAAAACATGTCCTAATTCTATTGGACAAGTTTAATTCGACCAAAAACAAACATAGGAATAAAATATGACCATTTAGGCCCACTTGGATTATATTAGGACATTTATTATTAATTTATTTAAAGAAGGGTTAAAATAGTTAAAATCAAAGTTTAATAAGTAAATAATTTTATAATATGGGGTTATACATAAGATAAATTCGATTTTAAATATTCATTAAAAAGCTAAAACGATTTCCTACATGATGGTATTTTATTTGTAATTTTTAGACATCAAATAATTTAATTTATATATGACACAAAGATGATGTAGTAATTATCTTATTAATGAAATATTGACATAATTGATAATATAAATACCAAAATAAATGTAATTTAAGACTTTTTATGAATTACACTAATTTTCTAGGTTACTATGATATATTAGTGTTGATTTAATAAACTTGGTTCGAACATATAATTCTGTTATGACTTTCAAAAAAATCATATATCAAATAGTGTCAAAATTGACACAAAATAGTTTTTAAATCAAATATTATATTATTAATTGTTATTTTATTCCTAAAAATCTAAGGTTCGGCCAAATGACTTAGATAAAGATATATATGTTAATAATAAACAATTTGAGGTTCGTTTGGCATGTTATAGTAAGTGTATTAACCATATAGTGAAAGAAAACAAAAAGACACGGTAAAAGTTAAATTAATTAACTTAGAGTTAAATCTAATTGATAAGGTTAAAATAATACCCTAAACTTGTCTAAGTCCTATTGGTTGATAGGATTTCGACCCTTCCCCACTTTAGCTTCGAAATAAGACCCTTTGGAACCATTATAAACCGATTTTGACTTTAATATAAAATAATATTTTGAGATATTCCTAAGGTGCCCCTCTCCTCCCTTATAAAAGGGCACATCCTCCCCCTCCTCCTCACACCAATTTGAGCACTCAAGCTCGGCCAACCCCTGCCATTTTTTCCTCTCCACTTCCCTATAATAATCCTAGAGGTCCTGGTCTTCTCCAAAGACCAATCTTAGTTCCTTAAGTGGGGGATTCAAAGAGGCGTTCCAAAGAAGAGGTAATATCCATTACCGATCTTTTCAATTTCTTTCTTCTTCAACTTCTTCTTATTTAGTTGTTTCATGATAAAGTAATAACATCATTATTACTTACATACTGATATGTTATTATAAATATGAAACAACCCTAATTCACCTTCTATCCATCCTACGGAAAAATGAAATCACCGCGCGTGCGTACGTACGGAATACCGTCTCCACGCCGTGGTGTAATCTATTTTCCACCATCACCTTACAAGGATGGGTATAATGGTGTAATGAGTAACTATATATGATTATTATGAAATAATATTGATACTGAAATAATATATATATACTCCAATACAATTCCACGATCATAGGAACGATATCATCACTCGTGCGTACGTACGGAATACCGTCTCCACGATGTGATGCGACTCGTTCTACATGATCTTCATTTCATAATGATTATATAAATGAATTGAATGAATGAATATGGTATATAATACACTAATACCATTCTGGAAATGAATTTTCTATAACCTAAAGATAAGAATAAGAATTTATTCGACAAAACACGCATAAGAACAAAAAGTTATAAAGACCCGAGTAACAAGTAACAATGAAATATTACTAACAAGAAGCTAATAATATGACCATATATGATATCATATCAATATGTATGATTCTGGAATAAGTCAATAACATTATTTAAACCATTATACAGGAGCTTCGGACACGAACAAAGCAAATCGGACCTAAGGTAAGGGAAATATCACAATCTCATTTTTATCCGAGATTGTTTATTCGTAAGTATTTACTGGGGTGTATTTTATCATCCACATCCATGTTTCATCAAGATGTAATATTATTTCCATCCTTCTACAATAGTTTATATCCAATTTTACCCTTCAGTAAGTTTTTTGTAAAAGATATGAAAGGAATCTTTTGTCGTTTTTCGTACGAGGTACTTTTTGACTTTTCCGACAAAAGTACGAAGAATGTTTTTTTTAACTTATACGGCATGAATGGATTTCTAAAACATTATTTCCAAGAAGCTTACTTTACAAGTATTCAAGTTTATTTTTAATCAACCTCTTTTAGTTTAAAATTGTATGACATGTTAAGAAAGGAAAAGTGTTTTTGAAGTAGAAAAGATATTTTCCTCAAGAATAAAGTTCAAGTATTTTATCAAAATTATTTTCCATCTAAGATAATAAAAGGGTTCTGTTTTTATCCCTATTATTACATGGATTTGATTATGTTGTGATGGAAATATTTTTATCTTATATGAATTGTTTTATGATGTCATGTTGTTTAAAAATCCCATTTTTATTACATGGGTTACGCTATGATGTATGATTTATGATTATGTGGCACACATAAGAATGGTATCATTATGAGATGGGTGGGACCTATATCTCCCTCCAATGCATTGGGTAAATATTTTATATCTCATGAGATAGACATGGCTGGAACGGAAGGTTATTTCGGTTCAGTGATACAGGACTGAAACGAGGAGTGAACACGGTTCAGAAAGGGACTTTGTCCACTAAGATAGTCTTGGCAATGAGTCATGACTAACAAGAAATGATTTTCCATGATTATGTGTGCATGCCACAAAGTTTCAAGTTTTATGTTATGATTATGGGGATCTCATTTTCACTTCTATGATTTATTCCATGTTAAGATATTATGATCTCTTTTGCAGGTTTTGATTTTCAAAAAGATATGATATGATTTTTATTTCCTTTATTTGCCCTTGCTGAGCATTTGAGCTCACCCTTTTATGTTTTCTTTTCCCCAGGTCAGGAAGATGGATATTAAGTAGAATATGCTAAAAGGGACCCTAGATATGATGAAATAAATGGGAGACACTGTAGAAGATTTATGAACCAGTTGTTTATGTTCCCCAGTTTCTAAAGACACTATACCTATACGGTCCTTTGTGGTTTTGTCATATGTTGTAATAAGTGTGATTCAATATTGAAGTATTAACAATGTATGTAAAGTATGGGTCGTTATAGTTGGTATCAGAGGAAAGGTATAGTCAACCATTGGAAACTAGGATGTGAAAGCCTTAGTAATAACCCTAAGGATAAGTCTAAGCATAGAACACAATCTTAGAAATGGCCATGAATAACCTAGGATAAGACCATAAGCATGAATTTTTTTTTTCTTTCTTGAATTATGTGGTTTCCTATTATAATTAGTGTTGCTCACACTATTCTTCTTGGTTTTAGTCAATGGCTGGAACCCGAAGGAACCGTGTTAATGCGGAATGCGATGGACAATGCAATGATTGTCCCCCTGAGCAACCAAACGATATGGGAGCTGGAATGCAAAATCTTGTAGCCATGCTCACACAACTTTCTCAAGCTATGAATCATGCAGGATTTCCAAACGAACAAAGGAGGAGGCAACATTCTGTTGAATCCTTCATGAGGCAGCGTCCACCATCTTTCAGCGGGTCTACTGATCCATTAGTTGTTGAACAATGGATTAGTACTACTGAAAAGATATTTTCAGTTCTTCAATGTTCTGAGCATGATAAAGTCATCCTAGCAGTGTATCGTTTGGAAGGAGATGCGGATCAATGGTGGAATCTTGTTAAGAATACGAGGCAAAGGGATGAAATTGAGTCTATGGAATGGGACGAGTTCAAGAACTTATTTTTCAATAAGTACTTACCTCGTATTATCCGAAAAAAGATGGAGAAAGAGTTCCTTGAACTGAAGCAAAGGGATGATGAATCTGTTAGTACCTATGAAGCAAATTTTACAAGACTTGCAAGGTACGCTTCTGGTATTATTATCCAACCTGAGAGTAAGATCGATCGATTCTTTAGTGGCTTAAAACCAAGTCTTCGAAGAGCGTTAGCCATAAGGGACTTCAATAGCTACGAGGAAATCGTTCGATGTGCTCTCAAAGTCGAGATGGAGATTGGAGTAACTCATCAGTCACATGGGTTTGATAAGAAGAGGAAGATGGAATTCAAAGAAAAATCTAAAGAGCACACGGAAAAGAAGATGAACTTTCCCTTATGCTCAAAGTGTGGAAAGAAACATGGAGGGAGTTGTCTTAAAGGGACAAGTAAATGTTTTAAATGTGGAAAGGAAGGTCATCGGGCATTTGAATGCCGTGATAATGGGAAGAATATGTCTAATGATGCAAAAAAAGGAAGGGATACACAGAATGAACCTACTACACTTCAATGTTTCAAGTGCAAGGAGATGGGGCATTATGCTAATCAATGCCCAAATCCAAGGGTTGATGATGATGGTCGACGTCAACAAACTCTTAAGGCTAAAGACAAAGGAAAGTCACATGCAATTTCTATCAGCGATGTGGAGTACGATAACGATGTGGTGAAAGGTACACTTACCATCCACTCTAAAGTAGCAAATGTTTTATTTGATTCTGGATCCACCCACTCTTTTATTTCTGAAAAATTTTCTAAGGGTATCACCGTATTACCTCAACAATTAGATGTTGAGTTAGCTGTGACAACACCTAATGGCACATCAATCGCATCAGAAGTTTATAATTCTTCTCTGATCGAAGTTTGTGGGAAAGTGCTTCCTGCAAATCTTGTGATCCTTCCTTTAGTGGAATTTGATGTGATTCTTGGCATGGATTGGCTTTCTCTACATGGAGATCATATCAATTGCCAAAGAAGGGAAGTCACATTTCATATTCCAGATCAACCTACGATCGTCTATCAATGCAAGGATGAACATAACCTTCCAGTGGAAATTTCTTCCATCTTATGGGTATTGATTCCACTAAATGAAGGTTATTTATCTCAAATAGTTGGTGAGAAACTCACGATTAAGAATATGCCCATTGTACGGGAGTTTGATGATGTCTTTCCGGAGGAATTACCGGGTCTTCCACCAAATCGTGAAGTTGAGTTTTCAATAGAACTCGTACCGGGTGCTTTTCCTATTTCAAAGACACCTTATAGAATGGCCCCAATTGAGTTGCAGGAATTGAAGAAGCAACTCCAAGAGAATCTTGATAAGGGATTCATACGCCCTAGTGCGTCACCTTGGGGAGCACCTGTTCTATTTGTTAAGAAGAAAGATGGATCAATGAGACTCTGCATTGATTATCGAGAACTTAACAAGATCACTATCAAGAACAAATATCCTCTCCCACGCATTGATGACTTATTTGACCAACTACACGGAGCTCAATACTTTTCCAAGATTGATCTTCGTTCAGGGTATCATCAATTAAGGGTCAAAAGGGAGGATATCCCAAAGACGTCTTTCCGTACAAGGTATGGACACTATGAATTTATAGTGATGCCATTTGGTCTTACTAATGCCCCTGCTATCTTCATGGATCTAATGAATAGAGTCTTTAGAGACTATCTTGATCAATTTGTGGTAGTCTTTATAGACGATATTCTTGTCTATTCAAAGAGCAAGGAAGAGCATGAAGATCACTTGATAGTTATATTGAAGACCCTGAGAAAAGAGAAGCTTTATGCCAAATTTACCAAGTGTGAATTTTGGCTTCAAAAAGTTGCATTTTTGGGTCATATAATCTCAAAAGAGGGGATATCTGTGGATCCAGCAAAAACAGAGGTTATCGAAAGATGGTCAAGACCAACAACAGTAACTGAGATCCGAAGTTTTCTTGGTTTGGCTGGTTATTATCGACGTTTTGTAAAAGATTTTTCACGATTATCTAATCCACTCACCAAGTTGACTCGGAAAGGAGTTAAGTTTGTCTGGACAGAGGAATGTGAAGAGAATTTCAAGGAGTTGAAAAGAAGGTTATCCAGTGCACCTGTGCTCACACTGCCTTGTAGTGGAGAAAGGTTTGTGATCTACAGTGATGCATCCAAGAAGGGATTTGGGTGTGTTCTTATGCAAAATGATATGGTGATAGCTTATGCCTCACGACAGTTGAAAATCCATGAGCAAAATTACCCAACACATGATTTGGAGTTGGCTGCGGTAATCTTTGCATTAAAGATTTGGAGGCATTACCTTTATGGTGAAAGGTGTGATATTTATACTGATCATAAAAGTTTAAAGTATATTTTCACACAAAAGGAGTTGAATATGCGTCAAAGAAGATGGTTGGAGCTGATTAAGGATTATGACTGCTCAATCCATTACCACCCTGGGAAAGCAAACAAGGTGGCAGATGCATTAAGTCGACAAGACCATGCTAGTTTATCCATGATGAGGATCACAAAAGATCCAATATTTATGGATTTACAAAGGATGGATCTTGGAATTATAATGGAAGGGGAAAAATCTTATATTTCTCAAATGAATGTTCAACCATCTATACATGTGAAGATTAAAGAGGCACAGAAAGAAGATGTCGAGTTACAAAAGAAGGTGAGAAATGTTCCTGAATTCAACCTTGATTGTGATGGGATAATAAAGTTCAGGAATCGGGTTTGCGTTCCTCCCATCCTCGAATTAAAGAAAGAGCTGCTGGATGAGGCTCATAGTTCTTCATTCTCTATTCATCCTGGAAGCACGAAGATGTATAGGGACCTGAAAGAGTAATTCTGGTGGGATGGCATGAAAAGAGATGTTGCTGAATATGTCTCTTGATGCTTGGTTTGTCAACAAGTTAAAGCTGAGAGACAGAAGTCTAAGGGGATGTTACAACCATTACCCATACCCGAATGGAAATGGGAAAACATCACTATGGACTTTGTCACAGGACTTCCTAAAACATCCAAAGGCAATAATGCTATCTGGGTCATAGTTGATCGTCTTACAAAGTCTGCACACTTCATTGCTATTAGAGAGGATTTCTCTCTAGATCAGCTTGCCAGGATATATGTAAAGGAAGTGGTAAGATTGCATGGAGTACCACTTTCTATTATATCTGATCGGGATCCGAGATTTACGTCGAAGTTCTGGCGAAGTCTTCAGCATACTCTGGATACAGAGTTGAGTTTCAGCACTGCTTATCATCCCCAGACAGACGGTCAGTCTGAGAGAACAATTCAAACCCTAGAAGATATGTTGAGAGCTTGCTCTATGGATTTCAAAGGAGGTTGGGATCAACACCTACCTTTGGTGGAATTTTCTTATAATAATAGCTTTCACTCCAGTATTCAGATGGCTCCTTATGAAGCTCTCTATGGAAAGAAATGCAGGACTCCAACTTGCTGGGATGAAGTTGGGGAAAGAAAGCTATTAGGACCTGATCTCGTTGATGAAATGGCAGAAAAGGTCAGATCTATTCAACAACACATAAGAGCAGCTCAGAGTCGACAGAAAAGTTATGCCGACAACCGAATAAAAGACCTAGAGTTTGAAGTGGGTGATAAAGTGTTCTTACGAATATCTCCCTGGAAGAGGGTTATGAGATTTGGAAAGAAGGGGAAGTTGAGCCCTAGATATATCGGTCCTTTTGAAATACTGGATCGTGTTGGGAAGGTAGCTTACCGATTGGCGCTTCCACCGAATCTCTCTCAAGTTCACGATGTGTTCCATGTATCTCTCCTGAGAAAGTACATACCAGATCCTTCACATGTACTCAGCTCAGAAGTTGTACCGCTGGAGCAAGATCTTTCTTATGAAGAACAGCCGATAGAGATTCTGGATCATAGCGAAAAAGTCCTACGAAACAAGACCACTCGCTTGGTGAAAGTTTTATGGAGGAACCACCAACTTGAAGAAGCTACATGGGAGCTTGAGGATATGATGAGGGAGAAGTATCCTCATTTGTTTGTTACAAAGTGACGAATTTCGAGGGCGAAATTCTTTTTAAGGGGGGTAGAATGTAACACCCGAGACTTTTATGTTATATAAACCATCAAAGGAATCTTTTTCTACACAACACTTGCTTGGCTTGCTTTGCACGCAATCGCGACCTTCCTCGATAGCTTGCGTCGTACGCAATACCGAGTTTCACTAAACAACAATATGCTATTAAAACTAGCCGTTATGAATAGTAATAACCACTTTTTAAAATTTTATAAATTTTATTTTTCAAAATGGACTTCATTTTTGGACTCAGAATATCGAAATTAGCCTAGGGTGAAATTTTGGTATTTTTCTGAAAACTTTCAATTTTTGATGAATAGTGAAACCACTAAGTGGTAGGTTAAAAACTGAATTTTGCATAAAACTTAATTTTACCGCTTCTGTGTATGGAATTTAAAAATCCCAGAGACACAGTTAATATCAAGGACTAAAATGTGGTTCAATGAGATGAAAATAATTTTTTGGTGAATAGTAACTTTTTACTATTTTTACCGCGGTTAATAGTAAATAGGGTAACTAAGGGTAAATATGATATCAATATTACCCTAAAACATGTACTAATTCTATTGGACAAGTGTAATTTGACCAAAAACAACCTTAGGAATAAAATATGACCATTTAGGCCCACTTGGATTAGATTAGGACATTTATTATTAATTTATTTAAAGAAGGGTTAAAATAGTTAAAATCAAAGTTTAATAAGTAAATCATTTTTTAATATGGGGTTATACATAAGATAAATTCGATTTTAAATATTCATTAGAAAGCTAAAAAGATTTCCGACATGATGGTATTTTATTTGTAATTTTTAGACATCAAATAATTTAATTTATATATGACACAAAGATGATGCAGTAATTATCTTATTAATGAAATATTGACATAATTGATAATATAAATACCAAAATAAATGTAATTTAAGACTTTTTATGAATTCCACTAATTTTCTAGGTTACTATGATATATTAGTGTTGATTTAATCAACTTGGTTTGAACATATAATTCTGTTATGACTTTCAAAAAAATCATATATCAAATAGTGTCAAAATTGACACAAAATAGTTTTTAAATAAAATATTATATTATTAATTGTTATTTTATTCCTAAAAATCTAAGGTTCGGCAAAATGACTTATATAAAGATATATATATTAATAATAAACAATTTGAGGTTCGTTTGGCATGTTATAGTAAGTGTATTAACAATATAGTGAAAGAAAACAAAAAGACACGGTAAAAGTTAAATTAATTAACTTAGAGTTAAATCTAATTGATAAGGTTAAAATAATACCCTAAACTTGTCTAAGTCCTATTGGTTGATAGGATTTCGACCCTTCCCCACTTTAGCTTCGAAATAAGACCCTTTGGAACCATTATAAACCGATTTTGACTTTAATATAAAATAATATTTTGAGATATTCCTACGGTGCCCCTCTCCTCCCTTATAAAAGGGCACCTCCTCCCCCTCCTCCTCACACCAATTTGAGCACTCAAGCTCGGCCAACCCCTACCATGTTTTCCTCTCCACTTCCCTATAATAATCCTAGAGGTCCTGGTCTTCTCCAAAGACCAATCTTAGTTCCTTAAGTGGGGGATTCAAAGAGGCATTCCAAAGAAGAGGTAATATCCATTACCGATCTTTTCAATTTCTTTCTTCTTCAACTTCTTCTTCTTTAGTTGTTTCATGATAAAGTAATAACATCAGTATTAATTACATACTGATATGTTATTATAAATATGAAACAACCCTAATTCACCTTCTATCCATCCTATGGAAAAATGAAATCACCGCGCGTGCGTACGTACGGAATACCGTCTCCACGCCGTGGTGTAATCTATTTTCCACCATCACCTTACAAGGATGGGTATAATGGTGTAATGAGTAACTATATATGATTATTATGAAATAATATTGATACTGAAATAATATATATATACTCCAATACAATTCCACGATCATAGGAACGATATCATCACTCGTGCGTACGTACGGAATACCGTCTCCACGATGTGATGCGACTCGTTCTACATGATCTTCATTTCATAATGATTATATAAATGAATTTAATGAATGAATATGGTATATACTACACTAATACCATTCTGGAAATGAATTATCTATAACCTAAAGATAAGAATAAGAATTTATTCGAAAAAACACGCATAAGAATAAAAAGTTATAAAGACCCGAGTAACAAGTAACAATGAAATATTACTAACAAGAAGCTAATAATATGACCATATATGATATCATATCAATATGTATGATTCTGGAATAAGTCAATAACATTATTTAAACCATTATACAGGAGCTTCGGACACGAACAAAGCAAATCGGACCTAAGGTAAGGGAAATATCACAATCTCATTTTTATCCGAGATTGTTTATTCGTAAGTATTTACTGGGGTGTATTTTATCATCCACATCCATGTTTCATCAAGATGTAATATTATTTCCATCCTTCTACAATAGTTTATATCCAATTTTACCCTTCAGTAAGTTTTTTGTAAAAGATATGAAAGGAATCGTTTGTTGTTTTTCGTACGAGGTACTTTTTGACTTTTCCGACAAAAGTACGAAGAATGTTTTTTTAACTTATACGGCATGAATGGATTTCTAAAACATTATTTCCAAGAAGCTTACTTTACAAGTATTCAAGTTTATTTTTAATCAACCTCTTTTAGTTTAAAATTGCATGACATGTTAAGAAAGGAAAAGTGTTTTTGAAGTAGAAAGGATATTTTCCTCAAGAATAAAGTTCAAGTATTTTATCAAAATTATTTTCCATCTAAGATAATAAAAGGGTTCTGTTTTTATCCCTATTATTACGTGGATTTGATTATGTTGTGATGGAAATATTTTTATCTTATATGAATTGTTTTATGATGTAATGTTGTTTAAAAATCCCATTTTTATTACATGGGTTATGCTATGATGTATGATTTATGATTATGTGGCACACATAAGAATGGTATCATTATGAGATGGGTGGGACCTATATCTCCCTCCAATGCATTGGGTAAAGATTTTATATCTCATGAGATAGACATGGCTGGAACGGAAGGTTATTTCGGTTCAGTGATACAGGACTGAAACGAGGAGTGAACTCGGTTCAGAAAGGGACTTTGTCCACTAAGATAGTCTTGGTAATGAGTCATGACTAACAAGAAATGATTTTCCATGATTATGTGTGCATGCCACAAAGTTTCAAGTTTTATGTTATGATTATGGGGATCTCATTTTCACTTCTATGATTTATTCCATGTTAAGATATTATGATCTCTTTTGCAGGTTTTGATTTTCAAAAAGATATGATATGATTTTTATTTCCTTTATTTGCCCTTGCTGAGCATTTGAGCTCACCCTTTTATGTTTTCTTTTCCCCAGGTCAGGAAGATGGATATTAAGTAGAATATTCTAAAAGGGACCCTAGATATGATGAAATAAATGGGAGACACTGTAGAAGATTTATGAACCAGTTGTTTATGTTCCCCAGTTTCTAAAGACACTATACCTATACGGTCCTTTGTGGTTTTGTCATATGTTGTAATAAGTGTGATTCAATTTTGAAGTATTAACAATGTATGTAAAGTATGGGTCGTTATAATAAATGTATATTTAACATAGGCATCGGGTAAGGATTTAAATAAAATTAAAAAATTATCTTATGAGGAAATGGTAACCCTCTATGGAACCTTACATATTTTAACATGAAATGAAAAATGAATCTTAATAATGGAATAGAGTTCCCACAAACCTGGAGTGTGGGAAATTTTTCTGCATATTGTACTTATAGTAAAATAATATCTCTTTCTAGTCATATTATTTATTACAGTATAGGTACTTTTCACTATAATTATATTATCATTATTTGTGAAGATTAGATTTTTCTTTACCACTATGTGCCTCATTGATGTAAAGGGTTTATTGATATGTAATAAAAAGATAATTTGGAGTGATTGAGTGAAAATTTGTTTCCCATTATATTGAAGTAGCCTCTCAATCCTTGAAATCCGGGAGGATTATTTTTCCATGAAGTCATTAATATATTTCTATACTAACTCTAGAAATGTACCATATATTGGAATGACATTATTTTTTAAATAATTTTTTTTAACTATATCATTATGATGTGTCTCTGAATATAGCTATGAGAATACCATAGGGAATCTCTTGAAAGAGATTCAGTGTCATTTGGGTTCACCAAACGTAATTGGTTGTAATATGAGCATTCTATATCATATCATGTTTTAAAAATATCAATTTGATAAAACTATATAGAAATCATATTATGTTGTTTCTCTGGAGAAGAAAATGAAAGGACCTTCCAAAAATCACTTAGAAATCAGCATTAACAGGGACTTCAAAATACTATGTTAATTGAAATCCCTTTAAGATTGTTTATATAATTTGAAAAGGAAATTGGTTTCTCGCATGTAATTAATGATTCAATGTCCATTATGAAACCCTTAAGCTTTCATCAATAGTTTAATTCCAACAATATCTATTAAATTAATTTTTTACCAGTAAAAAATGAAATAAAATCAACTTTATTATAAAAGTGATAATTATTTTAAACATTCAGATATATAATTTAATAAATCTAGGACCTACTTAGTGTTTTAAGTGACAAATCCATTATTAATATATCATATGATTCTTAAATAATCCAGGTAAAATTTATTTAAATTAAATAATAATTTTAACTAATATCAAGTAATGTTTTTGTGAATTTTGAGTGTATATGAACAGTAGAATCTATCAAAATTTTAACAGATTCAACATCCATTATAGTAACAAAAAAGATCAACATTGATCTCAAGTATCTCCTAAGGTATATTTCCCTAACACATAATTTTTTTTAGAATAATTCCCCATTTATTTGTAAATGGATAATTAATAATTGGTTTAATCCATCTTAATTTTTCACAATTTATTTTGGTGCCTACATTATCCATAAATAAAGTATACACCTAAGATGGACATTTCCGAGGTTTTTCCCCAAATTGTCCACATGTATCAAATTACACTATAACATTATTTTATTTTCATACTAAATGTCCTATTTTTAACACTCCCATAATCGTGACTTTTTTCTTTCCCTTTGGATATAATGATTTTTTGAAAAAATATTTCTTGATAGATGTTTTCATGATCACCTCATATTTATAAATTTTTTGAGAAAATAAATCACTTCATATACTCCATTTTACTCATACCAGAACTAAGTAGCAATATTCTTTTTTTCATGTATATATTTTCTTATATTAATAGATAATAATATGACATATGATTATTATTATCCAATTTATAATATTCTCTAAATCTCTTGTTAATTGTGTGATGTTAACTTTATAATCACCAATCATATCATCTTATTTATAATATAATTAGAGTAAATTTACTTCCATAACCTCTCATTATTCTCTTGGGAACACTAATCATGATATATTGTCTATAATAAAATATGTTCCCTATTCAAAACCATTTCTCCCTTATCAATATTGATATATAATAACCATAATTAATTGGTATATCAAATAATATGACAGAGCACCATCACACCCTTTTTTTTAGAACCCTAGTTCTATTAACAATATTTCATATTATTTGTATCTATTATTTTGAAATTGAGGATTTGTTGGGCCAACTAACAGATTTTGGTTTTTCCTCATAAAATGAACAATGTCTATTATGACTTGATGAATTCCAATTGGTTTTTATTTTCAGGTATGGTTATCTTCAATAACCAAAGATAACTACCTTAAAATAGTGATAAGTTATTCATAACCAATTTCAACATAATTAGTTTGGTTATTCAAAAAATATATATATATTCTTAGAGATTTGGGATTGTTTTCATATAATTCATTATGTTCCATGGTATAATATATTTCTTAACAAAATCAATTAATGAGAAACCACTAACTATCAATAAGTTATATCTTATAAACAATTATATAAATTTCTTTTATATTTCAAATGATAAACCATAAAAATATTTATCCATGAGGTTTCCATAATATACTATAAATAATTTTCTTATAAATCCAATGTTATTATTGATCTTATTTCTATGGTTCCTACTGAATTCCCTTTGATACCAATTATAACTCTTTGTGACTATAGTAATCATTATTTTTTTCTCTATTAATATATTGATAAATTATTATATAAGTTCTTAAATGGGATTCAATGTTTGGAATCCTAGGGGGCCCAAATTAAAAAAAAACATAACAACAGCATACAAGAAATTTATAGAATCGTTACATTATATAACGAGGTATTCATGATATCTTTATATTCCAACATAATATTAAACATGAATATTTAGGGAAATAAAAATTAATAAGAAATTGTATGTGTAAAATTATTAGTATTGTGTAACATATAAAAGAAACGACAAGATTAAATACATGATCATCAAAAATATAATATTGAAATAAAAAAGTATCATATAATGAAACATTAAATAAGACTCATAACATAATTATTGACAAAATTTAGATTTTTGGAAGAAAAATGGATATCATTGGTTTTATTATGAGTATAATGCATTATTAAATTACATATTCTAGTTATTTCAACTAGATTTCACGTTTTTAGATTTCCTAAATATCTTTTCAGTTTAGAGTTTTAGAAATTTCTGTGACAAATATTCATAACATTTTACTTGTCTTCCTTTTTGTCTTACACATCCTTAAGACCTCTTAAATTAATTTAAAAACATGGTTTGAGCATATAAATCCTTATAAGGGATATAAAAATAAAAAAATAAAACATTAGTCCTTGAATACTTCTAAACATATGAAATCATTTTCAAAAAAGACATACTTGTCACCCATATATACTCATTCTTTGAAACTTTAGATTTCGATGAGATTTACAAAAAACATAAAGGACATAAATAGAACCATAAAGGTATCTTGGGGAATTACATACATATTCTTGTAACCCTCTTAGATACCACATTATTTTTAACCCTAACAGCAACCTTTCAATGTAACCCACATGGCTACCTTATTGTTTAATCGTGATAGTTACATTTGGAGTAACCATATGGCCGACCTCCAACATACACCTAACCAATGAATTGTATGAATATATAGGTCCCAACATTCATTATAAACAATTACTAAGAACCATAAAATGATCTTAAAACCTAGATAACTTCTTAAAAACATTCTATTGGAATTTTAAAAAATTAGAAGTTTCAAAGCGGATTTTATAAGAAAAGTTCCTTAAAATAACATATAATTGATATGAGAATAAATATAATTAAAGGAATATGAGTATACACATTATAACCACATAAAAACATAATAAAAAAATTCATCACACAATTGATCTTAAAACCACATAATTAATGAATTATAAGGTTAACCCAAATATTGGTAATTTGGTTATGAATTCCCTTACCTTGGATTCGTCTTACTTCAACCATGGTTCATTATATGAAACTAGTTCTTGATTACCAAAGAATAACCCAAATGATCTAAACAGATATCATAATGATTTATCTAATGATTCATATACATACCATATATCCAAAATGATTTACGGTATCATTTAATATTCTAGAAACATAGGAATTCCATTTTATTCCACTTTTGGGATTTCATTTCCATACGACAATAAAATCAAATAAAAGCAGCCAAGGAAATAAAATTCTAGAAGAGTAATGAAATGGAATTCATATTTTCCAGAATATTAAATGATATCATAAATCATTTTGGTTATATGTTATGTGGATGAATCATTAGATAAATCTTTATGATATATGTTCAGATCATTTTGGTGGTTCTTTGGTAATCAAGAACTAGTTTCATTAGGTAACATAATATTAGTTATATATATTAACTCTAGAACATGAAAGAGGATATATAATACAATTTAAAATATTTTTAAACCCTTAAAATTATTTTACAAAGATATTACAACGAAGTAAAAAAATTGAAGATACATCACACATGATCTCGGTAAATCGACACATTATAGACGATGTTTTTTCTTTTAGAATAAAATAAAGAGAAGAGGAAATATATTGATTAATTTTTACATAAAAATGATATCCATCCTGAATATATATATAATTATATATGTTTCATGCATCTTAGATAATGGGAGGAGAAGAGAGTATAATAAAATAAAACAATTGAAAAAAAACACAAGGAACTGAAAGGGGATCTTTACTTCTTGATATCTTCTACTTGAGATCCCATTTAAGGACCCTGGTGTTGCGCTCTTTGTGAGACTAAAAGGTCTTAGACGTCGGGGAGGGAACTGGGAAGAGTATTTGGGTGATCTTAGACAAGGATCAAGTCTTGAGTGGTGTGGGAGGAAGAGGGGGTGATAGTGGTATTTATAGTAGAGTTGAGGAGGGGTTTTACATTATTTTTATCATTAGTTTAATATTTTTTTATAAATACAATGAATATTAATGATTTATGTGAAAAAAATAGTAAATAGGTCATGTGAGTTTCAACCAAGTGTTCTCAAATCATCCATGATTCTATAAATAGTGGATTTAACATCTAATTTATATATACATTATTTTTCGTATTTCACTATTCTTAAAATAATCAAGTATTTTCGAAAATTCCCAAAAAATTCCCCTAAACATTTTTCTACATGTATAATTCAATAATTAACTTTATTTCTTGAAAGTAATTTTTTAAATATTTGAATTTTATTTTTAAATAAAATAATTATATATTCAAAAAATAAAAATTTAAAAACTATAACTAATTTTATATCACCTTGATAAATTAATCATGATCACCTTGTCTTATAACCATAAGACAAGAATAATAATAATAATATTTAATATTCATAAGGTATATATTACTATTCATATTACTATTCAATAGGGTATGTTACTATTCACCAAAAAATAAGTTGGTTCTGTCAAACTCCAAATATCTTACTGATCACAACAATAGAAGATAGTTTTTTGAAATTCAAATCATAAAAGTTAAAAAATTATGTTTAATGTATAGCTTATAAATATCTCCTCTAAAAAATTTCATAATGTAGAGATTTAATATATCATGCATTTCAATTTATTTTTAAAACCATAGGTTGTTACATTCTCCCCGCCTTAGGGAAATTGATTCCACGAAATTTTATTCATTATCAAACAAGTGAGGTCACCTTTCCCTCATAGAAATTTTAGATTCCCATATTTCTTCATCAACCATGAGGTGTCTCCAAAAATCCTTTACATAGTGGGTTACCATATTCTGAAATACTTTTTCACATTGATCAAGAATCAAAACAGGTTTCTCTTCATATGATAAGTTCTTTTCCATCTGAACTTCTTCTAGGCTCAAAACATGAGAAGAATTTGGCACATTCTTTCTCAAAATCGAAACATGAAAAACATTATGTACCTGAGATAAACACAAGGGAAAAGCTACTCGATAAAATAATGGTCCAACATTCTCCTATGATCACAAAAGTTCTAATAAACTAGGGACTTAACTTTACTTTCTTACCAAAATGCATAACAGTTTTCCATGGTGAGATTATAGCAAAAATATGATCACCTAACTCGAATAAAAATCAATTCATCATGTTGTCTACATAACTTTTCTATTTTCTCTGAGCTGTTCTCATATGTTTCTAAATAATCTTCACTTTCTCATCCACTTCCTCTACTAGTTAAGGTCCCATAAACTTCCATTCCCCCACTTCGTCCCAGAAAGATGGATTTTGACATTGCTTTCTATACAATGCCTGAAAAGGGTCCATATATATACTATAATGAAAACTGTTATCATAAGAAAACTCAAATAAAGAAATATGTTGATCCTAATATCCATGGTGGTATATTGAATAATATAAATGAATATCCTTCAACGTTTGAATCATTTTTTCTGACTGCCTAACTGATTGAGGATGAAAGGTTGTACTGAAATTTAATTTTGTGCCCAATGAATTATAAAGTGCATTCTAAAAAAATTAAAATTGAAACTAGGATCTCGGTTATCCCTAATGTAAATAGTCACTCCATGTAACATGAAAATATCTTTGAGGTACTGTAGATAAATTTGATCCAAAGTCATCGTATCTCAAATATGAAGGAATTGTATAGATTTAGTCGGTTGTTCAACCATAAAAAATCACATTATTAACTGTAGATGTATTTTTTTGTCTCACAATGAAGTCCATGGATACATTTTCCCATTTCCAATCTAGAAATGGAAAGGGTTGAAGCATCCCCTTGGGAAACTACTGCATTGTTTTGACCTATTGATATGTCAAACATTTCACAGTAAAATATGCAATATCCCTTTTCATTACATCCCACCAGTAAAATTCCCTATAGTCTATATACATCTTAGTGCTGTCAAGATGAACTAAAAAAGGGGAAATATGTGCTTCGCACAATAATAATTTCCTCAACTGGTAATCTCAAGACACGCACAATAGTTTTTTTAAATTTTAAAACACAATCATTATCAAGGTTAAATTCTAAAATATACCCATTTTAACCAATTATTCCTTTTTCTGAAGCTCCCTATCTTCCTTCTTCACATACATAAGTCTGTCTGATAATGATTATTTCATAGAAAACTGAAACAAAACAGATGTATTTCATACACCAGTAACTTCTATGAAAAATTTAGTCAAATATATAATCAAGGGATTAAGTTTCAAACATAACATGGTTAATAATGCATGTTTTTTTCTACTCAAGGCATCCACCACTTTTTTATTTACCAGGATCATATTTGATCGTTAAATCATAATCCTTTATTAATTCAACCCATCTTCTCTGACTCATGTTTAATTCATTCTGAGTGAGTATATACTTTATAATTTTTTGGTCAACATATATTTGACACTTGGATCCGTATGAATGATGCCTCCCAAGTTTCAAAGAAAAAACCACAACTACTAATTCCAAATCATGAGTGGGATAATTTATCTCATGATGTTTTCTTTTTCATGAAGAATAATATATTACATGATCATTCGGCATCAAAACACTACCAATTCCCTTTAATGAAACATTACTCCAGATGAGAAAATCACTATTTCTAGAAGGTATACCCAAAACTATAGAATTTATCAATCTATTCTTCAGTTTCTAAAAACAAATATCATATTCTTCTATACAAATAAATGTAACCCATTTTCTGTTAACTCAGCAAGAATCATATATAACTATGAAATTGTTTTAACAAACCATCTATAATAACCTACCAATGAAAGGGAATGGAAAATTTATGTAACATTTTTATGACTTGGCCATTCATCAACCACTTTTGTTTTGGTAGGGTCAAATATTATTCCATCCTTATTTACAATGTTCCCATGAAAAGAAAATTATTCCTACCGAAAATCAAACATGCAGAATTTTATATACAGTTTATTTTCCTTTATGGTTTGAAAAAAAACCCTTAGATGTTTTTCAAGCTCCTATTTAATTTTATAAAATTCCAAAACGTCATCAATAAAAATAAATAAAAACTTTTCCAAGAATTCATTAAATATATTACTAATAAGATCCATGAATACAATAAGTTCATTATTTAACCCAAATGGCATAATAAAAAAATCCTAAAGCTCATATCTGTTTCAGAACACAGCCTTTGGGATATATGATTCCATTTCTTTCAACTAATGGAAAAACAACATCAGGTCAGCCATCAAAAAATATTGTGCTCCCTGAAGCCAATTAAACAATTCATCAATATGTGGAAATGGATACTTGTTTTTAATAGTGATGTTATTCAAGGCTCTATAATCAACGAAAAGTTTCATAGAATTATCATTCTTTTTAATGAGAAAAATAAGACCACCATATGGTGAAGTTCTATGATGAATGGATCCTTTATCAAGAAACTCCAACAATTTTTTTTTCAATTCAATAATTTCCATTTGATCTATTTGATAAGGAGGTTTTGAAATTGACTTAGAATCGTGAATTAATTCAATTGGAAATTCAACTTTCCGGTCAGGTATAACATCAAGTAACTCATCTAGAAATACATCAAGATATTCATTTACCATTGGCACATCATTAATATGAACAGTTCCCTTATTTTCATCAATATGAGAAAGATAAATTTCATTTCCATATTTCAAAATTTTCTTAGCTTCTTGATATGTTACCAATTGTTTATGTTAATTCTTATATACAAACTGAAACTCTTTCTAAAAAACTACTAACTTGTCTCTACAATAAATCTTAGCATGAGAAATAAAAATAAATCCATACCCAAAATGAAATCAAACACTACTAAGGAAAAAAACAATGTTTCCAGGTAAAGTATTTCAGCACACCACAACTGAAAGATTCTTTTCATTCTTATTTACTGTAATATTTCCTCCTAGTGTTTTAATAATAAGTTCCAGTATCATTTTTTGAGTTTATATTTAAAATTTACTAGAAAATTTCTCATAAATAATAGAATGTGTAAACCCCATATCAAGAAAAACTTTAGAAAAATGTATGTAAACAAACAAGGTACCTTATAAAAATTCATTGGATTACTTGACATCTACTGACATAGTATCTCACTTCACCATTCTTCTTATAGTCTAGCTTCTTTGAATCATTTTGGTCTATCTTTGGTGAGGAATCTACATAATGACCCATCTCACCACATTTAAAACACTCTATAGTTTCTTACTAGGATTAGTCTTATGATCATTTTCATTACAATATCAGGACATATATCCAAAACCACCACAATGAAAACACTTCCCCGTATTGTTAAGGCATTCCTTGGGGTTCTTTTTGCAACACTTTTCAAAAACTAGAAACTGGACTTTCTTAGCATCTGATTTAGTTTATTGATTATTACACATTTTTTCCATTTGGACATATTGTTATCCATGTTATCGAAGTGCACGTGATCATCAGAAAACTCAATTTCTACCCTCTTTTCACATTGGAAAAATTTCTCATAATTTTTGATTTCATGGGAATCCAATGCCCTTTGATATCTTGTCTTCAATCCTGATTAAAAATGATTGATTTTTCTATCAAGATCCAGAATAAGATCTGGATCATACTTCTCCATTTGGGTGAATTTTTCTTCATTCCCTTCCACTGAATTGTTATCTTCTTAATTTGATTCAAGGAATTGTTTCTCCATCCTAATTTGAACCACCTTAGGAAAATATTTTTTGAGGAAAAGGTCTTTTGAATTCATCCCACTCTGTAGATTCAATCTCTTATCTATCCCATATATTCTATACCATTGACCACCACTGATCTCCTTCACCTATTTAAAAACAAATGGAAAGACTTTCCTTTTGATTATGGGAACATCCTATAACATTGAATACATTTTAAAGGGATTTAATCCATATATCCTCCACTACAGGGTTAGAATATCCACTGAAAGTAGGAGGGTTCTCCCTCATAAAAATGTTCCACCCTCATCAGGTTCCATTGTGGTAGCTTAGGTTGTTCTCATCCATCTAGGCCACCATGGTTTATTTACTAATTTAGATGATCCATTTCCATCAAAAATAGCTCAATTCCAATGCCTATAATTCCAGGCTATAGATTCGAAAGGATATCATTATTTTGGTGCCTTTCTACTTCATCTTTTTTGTTTCTTCTACGGAAAACTATTCTGAAAAAACATATCTTTGTTCAAGAAACAAGATAATATTTAAATTCTATAACATTTCAAATTAACCATAGTCTAACAAAAATTAATGGCATTATTTTAACACCATCTTTACCCATAAATTTATCAACTCCATTCTTTGCTTCCATCTATAATGAACCAACCTTATTAAAATATATATTCTAGTATTTCAACTTGATTTCACTACATTATATCCCCAAAGATCTTTTTGGTTTATATGTTTAGAAATTTATGACATAACTGATCCATATCAACCCATAATTTTACAATGTCTGTAACATTAAAATATTATCCACTTCTTCCAAAACATAAAATTTTAAACAGAAAATAACAAAATGATTTCTTTGGGAAAACTTCATAACATTTAACTTATCTTCCTTATTTTTCTTATATAAACTTCTAACTTATGAAAATACTTTAAAACATAATTTAATCTCAAAATTTTCAATAAGGGATATAAAAAATTAAACAAAACATTATTCCATTAATACTTGTAAATTTATGAAATTTTTTACAAAAAAAAATACTTATTACCCATATATAATCGGTATTTGAAACTTGAGATTTCCACGAGATTTCCACAAAACATAAAGAACCTAAATAGAACCATAAAAGGAATATAGGGGAATTTCTTACATAATATTTTAATCCTCTTGGATAACTTATAATTTTTATGATTTTAACCCTCTTGGATAACTTCTAATTTGTATCCTCAAAAAACTACATTACAATGTAACCATCATGCGTACCTTATTGTGTAACCACCGTAGCTTCACATGGAGTTACCATAGGGCCAACCTCAAAATTACACATACCAAATGATTTGGAGGAAGATATCGGTCCCACTCTTCATCAAAAACAATGTCCAAGAACCATAAGATTGTCATAAATCATTAATCATTTCATAAAAACATTCCCTTTGAATTTTCTAAAACATGAAGTTTAAAAGACGCTTTTATTAGAAAAGTCTCTTTAAAATAACATATAATTGGTATGAGAATAAATATAATGAAAAGAATATATTAATACACTATAAATACACTTAATAAAAAATAAAAAAAATCATTTCACAAATGGTCTTAAAACCACACAATTACTTATGTATAAGGTTAACTCAAAGAATGGTAATTTGGTTAAGCTGTTCCTTACCTTCTGTTCCTCTTACGTCAAACATGTTTAATCCTCCAATATAGTTGTTAAAAGAGTATTGTTAATATCCTTAAAAAACATATTCATGTTCATAACACCTTATATGATCATTTAAAAACAACATTTCCCCATTTAATTATTATTATTTTTTCCTTCCATCATTTCAGGTGTGTTCTTTACATGATTTCCATGGCCAGTTTGTATTTGATTATCATTTCGTGGGGAAATGAAATTCCATATGTGGAATGAAATGTTATGAATATTTTTATAGAATATTAATTGATTCAATAAATAATTTTGGTTATATGGTATGTGGATGAATCATTTGATAAATCTTTTGTGATATCTGGTTAAATCATTATGGCGGTTCTTTGATAATCACAAACTAGTTTTATTATATAACATATTATTATATATATGTGTGTTATATATAGAACATAAAATATTATATATAATAAAAATTAAAATATATTTCAACCATGAAAATGGTTTTTTAACCAACTTTTAAGAAAGTATAGGAAATTGAAGACACATCATCCACGATGTCGGTAAATCGACACATCATAGATGATGTTTTTAATTTTAGAAAAAGTTGAATAATGATGATTTTTTTTTCATAGGAATGATAAGAATGAATAATATATATAATAATGGATCTTTCATTCCTCTGGGATTTGTTTAGGGTAACATATTATAAAAAAATAAAACATAAGAAAATGAAAGAGGATCTTTACCTCTTGATCTCTTCTCCTTGAGATCCTCTTTAAGGCCCATACTTTTGGCCTTTTCGTGAAACTAATAGGTCTTGGAAATGGGATAGGGGATTGGGAAGGTTAGTTAGAAGAAAATAGACAATTCTATTTAACATATAATTTATATATATGGTATTTTACCATATTTCAATATTCATCAAGAAATCAAGTATTTCAGAAAAATACCAAAGATTCACTTAGAACATTTTTCGACATGTATAATTCAAAAATGAAAACCATTTTTTGAAAATAATTTGCTAAATATGTGAAATTTAATTTTTAATTAAAATATTAATTTTTTCAAAATATAATAATTTATAAACTATAACTGATTTTATATCACCATATAAAATTAATCAAGATATCCTTATCTTGTAACCTTAAGACAGAAAAATTATAATAATATTTACTATTCATAAGGTTCATATTACAATTCATAAGTGTATGATACAATTCACTAAAAAACAAGTTGGCTTTATCAAACACCAAATATCTTACTGATCACTACCATAGATTCCTGTTTTTTGAAATTTAAATCTTTGAAGTGACAAAATTATTTTTAATGGCTAGTTTATAACTGTATCCATAAAAAATGTTTTGTTATATAGAGATTCAATGTTTCGTTCATTTCAATTTTTATTTAATACCTTGGGTTGTTACATTTATCTACTTCAAAATAGTCCAAATTTTGTGGGAGAATAAAATAAAACCCCATCCATAAGATTACCCATGTTATTTTAGAAATATTTATAAAAGAATTACCAATATGACATAACTAGAAGAATATTCATCTCTACACTATGGTTTTGTTAATATCAATAACAAATGATTCAAAAAACTCATTCATATATTGATATATATCAATATCTAAACATATTATGATTCGTCCTAAACTAAATATGTGATTGGTAATGACAATATAAGGATATCATCAATATGATACGGTTGGATGAATGGTAATATGGGAATAAACACAAAAAATATATAAGGCATTACACTCAAAAGATGATAACATTAAATGTATTATCAAATGAAATAATAAAGTATGAATGGAAAAAATAATGATATTGATTTTCAAAGTAATATAAATATATGAATTTCACATAGAAAAAAAAATTAAATAAAACCACTACTGAAATCAATTTAAGGAAAATATTTCTAAGGCTAAAAATTAAAATAACATAATAGAAACAAAATCATATAAGAAATCTTTATCCATGATAATATTACCTTGTACCTTTACCTGATACAATAATTTCAATGTTTAGGGATAATAAAAATATAGTTTTTAAGGAATAAAAAAATAAGATATCTAACCATAAATGAGTTGATTCACCATATCTAGGTCTCACACATATCTCTCATTAATAGTGATCTCAAAAATATATGATATTAATGTAATTAAACTTTTTAAAATAATATTATATTTTCCAAAAACCCATATAAACTAACTCAACTAATCTTATCAACATATGTTTCAATGGAAAACATCTTGAGGCATAAAAACCTTTTTCGACACACCACAAAAAAATCCATAGAAAATCATTATCATAGAATAAAACATCAATCCATCGAACCTCATCATTTTGGAGTACACTATTACTCTAGGGAGAGTTAGAGACTTAAAGGGTCTAAAATTATAATTAAATATATGTCAAGACCTAAATTTATTATTCATTTATAAAATTCATGTTTTTCTTCCTTTTTTATTTTTCCATATTTTGGTATAGGATTTAGGGTCGTAAAGAGTTTGTGGACGGTGTAAAGGATATTCTAAAAACATTCTTCCAGAAACAATTTTATTATGATTCAGTGATTAGGACCATTCCATATAATAGGTGTATGCATTATAGTTGATGTGGTTGGTCTACGGTGGGTTATCGAATTGAGGCTGCAGTGTAGCGTAATGTATCATTCCATAGTGGGGATTGTCCAGGTGAGAATTCCATGTAGCCTATTTCATGGTGATACCAACTAATATGGACACATTGTGATATCTAAAGCAACATCATTTATTTTTTCTGCATAAATTATACATGGATGGATGGGAATTTGATCTTGGAGAATTAATTCCTTTAATAGGATATTATAAAAATAAATTATGGGAATGATTTTTGATATTTAAGGGGATAATATAATATCTTTTATGAGTATTATGTGCAAGGATTTATGTTCTGAGGGTTCACCTATATATATAGTTACTCCCTCCTAAATTTACATCATTAAGAGATCTTTGAAGGGCTCTACAAAAAAATCCACACTACAGTGCACCCCATATGCTGAAATATTTGATGTTGGATAGTGATTTTATGCTGAAATGAAACTTGATGCACCATGGAGACCATCCTAGTCCTCTCTACGTTTTTCAATACCTATTCTAAACCATAGTGACTCTCTATATGGTTGATCCATTCTTTGACAGGTTTTCATGCACCATGAAGTGTTTTTTAGAGCCACCCTACACAGTTTGGAAACTCATTATACCATGGTGTGTTTACTTTATTCCACCTCTATATTATGGTGTATAATTTTGTTCAATGGTTTTTGGTTTCCCACACCTCCATTCGACAACACATTCCTTGTGAAATGGATATACTAAAATTTTCATAACTCTTTCATTATCCATTGATGAACCAAGCTTGGGGACCTTATTGAAGAAATCTACGTCAAGATTCCTTGGAAGGTTAATTTTTCTTCTATTTGTTGTGTCAACATGGTTTGGGTGAAGACATTGTAAATGTACCTTGATGCTAGAATTGATAAGTGTGAGGCTAGGATTTTATTACAATTTTTGTTCCATATGTATATTAAGCTTCCATGATCTGATATTTATTCTTTTTTGATACATACTAGATATGAGTATCATGGGATCGTGTGTGTGTCTATGAGTCCAATTGGATAATGACCATGTGATTATGTGTGGATATTTATATTTGATATTAGTGTGACTCGTTGTTTCTTTATACAAATATTTTTTCATGTTCTATATTATAGCTTGGGTAAATGTGTTTCAAGTATCAAGATGATCATTTGGAGTCTTTGTAGTGAACTAGTCTTTTCAGTGATAAATATTACATCTTTTTAGATTAATATTCAATTACATATCACAAATAAATGTTAGAGGATGATAAAGGTTATGTGTATTTATTACAAGATACACAGTCATCTAATTTCTTGAAATATCTTCAAGATCTCCCACAAAGATCTTCCCTCATAGTACTCTTCATAGAAAAATCCTACTTAAAATCATTCTTCATGACCTACTAATATATAACATAAGACTAGGTTAGCTCAATAGATTATTAAGGGTAATATGGGATATATATATATATTGTTGATAATATGAAAGAATACGATAAGAATAAGGGTATAAAATCAAGACCATAACATACAAATTTCATACCCGATATATTAAAGAACGTATCAATTAGTCATGGAATATATATTTGTAGTTAAAAAGATTTGAATCAAAAATGAAATCAAGTGACATGACCCATAAGGGAATAATATAGACAAAAGAATATATTAAAAAATGAATGTTTATAAAATTTTGAACATGTAGAAATAGAAACATGTTCACTCACTAAGGTAAGAACATTGAACTAGGAAATCCAATTAAATTATAGGCATGTAAACAAGTTCAAAAATAACATTATGAACATTAAACATAGACCACACATAACCTTATGTTAATGAAACTAGGTCTAAAAATAACCTTATTTACAATAAATTATGTCCTAACATAACAATATGAACATGAAATAAAGTTTACACATAATACATTAACTCATGAGTTATCATACATTACCCAATGCATTAGAAAGAAATATAATTCCAGGCCCACCCATCACATAGTTTAAACCATAAATTTTTTTTCCACAAGAATATTAAACATTCAATATATCATACCATCCTAATCCATGAATTGATATTGTGTTTTATAAACCATTCATCAATTAAACATATAATAAACCATGAAAATAAATGGGTTTTGTAAGCATATCATCATAAAGAAACATAAAGAGAAATAATAAGGATGGTATTATTAGATGGTATCATTATTAAATCATATTCAACATCATTTATGTTATCATTGATTAAAAATTCCATGAAAATATCATTGAAATTTTCTGGTATATCATAGTCTTTCTTCTTTAAAATAACTTATATAAAATATTAATATTTTGAAAATATTGATAAAATTTGTTTTTAAAATAACCTTGAAATTATTACAGGAATCTTAAAAATATTTATTGGTGAGGGAAAAAATGTTCATGCATGGGGTATAAGTTAAAATAAATCATTATATTCATACAATTTTAAAAATTCCAAAATAACATCATTCAGAAGATGGTAGGAAGATTCATTTTTAAAAAATTATAAAATATAATATATTGTTAAAAACTAATTTAAAAAAACATTGGATATTTTTATAGTTATTTATTATATCATTTTTTAAAACTTGTATATGGATGAAAATTATTTCTTAATGAAGATAAAAATAAATTTTTCTTTACTTGAAAATACTATTTTGGAAACATTAGTCCTTATAGAGAGTAAACTGAGTAGAAATCATGACTTCTACCTAAATAACTAAATGGAAAACATTAATGAGTTTAATTAGGGGTATATCATAATTTTTTATTATCAAAAGTTTAATCACAAATAATCCTGATAAATAATGAGATTGTGACATAAACCCTTACCTGTTTGGAACCTTTTATATCATAATCTACATTAATGAAAATTACTTCTATGGATATATAAATATCAATAACATTCACAATAAGTGACATAAAAATAAATTCATGGGAAGTATAAACACCAAATAAATGAAATAAGTGGTGAATATACCTTGTGTTTCCCAGAAATAAATATGTAACAAAAATCTCTTACCACAAGTCTTGAAATCCTTTGTACACATTTTATTTTATAGTAAAATAAATATAATTTTTTTATATCTATTAATGAACCATAATAATATATATCATAACATATATGATATATTTATATCCTTTTATCATATATTTATTAATAATTATATGTTAAAATTATTGTTTCGAATAATAACACATTTTCCTTTATTGTTTTTTTACTAATTTTTTTCCTTGCATATTTATCACATTTCCATCATCTCTAGAATTTATCCTAATTAAAAAATTGGTTATTTCTTTATCATAACATCATTGGGATACCAATTCACCACATATATCTTATGATTTCCCCAAATCACCTTTAAGAGTTAAGTCATATGATTCCTCAACACTTCTTCTATACTATTAAGAATATAAATAGTCTTCATGGTAGATAAATAATTATTTATTCTATTTTTCATAGGTGAAAATGTGTCATGGATTTATAATATACTATCTCCAAAAATTGATATGTAACACATCATGATCTTTGTAGAGTTTAAGTGTAATTTTAAGATAATAAGCAACATCACAAATTCATTCTAGAATATAAAAAGGCTTGATGTACCTTTAACATAGTTTCAATTTATTTTCAAATATTATATCAACTTTAAATAGAGAAACCATCCTAAAAACTTGATCTCCCACTTGAAATTTGTGGTCCTGAATTCTTTTATTGACATAAAATTTCTTTTCTACTTTGATATTCCTTTATATTGTTTTGAATATTCTTCACATTGATCATTATATCCTCAATAATATAGGGTCCTACAATCATTATATCACTAACATCAAACCATCATGTTGGAATTATACACCCATTTTCATATAATGATTCATATGGATCCATTTTAATTCTTAAACGGAAGATACTATTTTATGAAAATTAACCCAAATTAAAATTCTAATCCCATATTCCTTGAATGTCAATAAAACTTGACCTGAATTTATCTTCTGGTTTTTTAATAGTCCTTGTAGATTTATTAATATTTTAATGATGATATGTAGTGATAAAATGTTACTTGGTGTTATGATCCTTCTAAAGCATCCTCCATAATTTCAATGAAAACTATGAATCGTAATCTGATACAATTGAAATATAAGTAACATTAAGCCTCACAACATCATTAATATCGATCCTTGTAAGGTGATAAAGAGGTAGATCTTCCGTTATAGTGAGGAAATGTGTGGACTTGGTACAGTGATTAATAATAACCCATATTGAATCATTATTTGTTGGACTTTGTAGTAATCCTATGAAAAATTTCACAGTAATATCATCTCATTTCCACATACAAATAGGTAGAGGTTTCACAAATCATTTGGGATATTTTCTCTTATCCTTTTACCTATTGAAAAAACACTAATATTGACACAGAGTATAAAATTTACCATTTTATATTGTACCACAACAAATTTTCCATAAAATCATGATATATTTTGGTGATTTTGGGTTTATAGAGAAATTAGATATGGGTGTCATCTAAAAATTCATTCTTCAAATCAGGTATTGATATAACACATAAAATTACCCAAAGGTTTAGCACACATTATTCATTAAGAAATTCTACCATTTTCCCCATATTAACAACATTAATTTTCTTTTTTTAACTATTGTCATCGAGATGGGAAATTTTTCACTTTTATGATAAGGATGGATTGGTAATTATTTTTAAGAAGTGTGATGCCTCCCCTCCCATAATAATTCCCATATATAATTTTAATTAGTTCCTAAATAATGATTCCTTGGTATTCCTCATCTCATTTAGAACACCATGATCTATCCTACTCAATACATCAACTATGATATTATCGTATCCAAGGAGTTATTATATTAAGAAATCAAAATCATTAAGTAACTCTAGCCATATAATTTTCATTAGGTTGAACAATTTCTATAAAAATATGTACTTAAATATCTTATGTTTAATATATATCAAAAAAAATTCATAAAATTGATAATTCACCTATATGTTCAAGAAAACAATTATGTATTCCATCTCAAGATAATGGGTCGCATATCTTTCTCATGGATATTTTATTTCCTTTATTCATAGAAAATAAAATTATCATTATACATTAGGACACATCTAATTAATTTCTTTAATACATCATTATATATCACAAATCCATCCCCTCTCGATAGTAAAGTCAACATTGGTGGATTGATCAACCTCTACTTTAATTTTTCAAAACCTCCATTATATTCCTCTATATATAAGAACATAACACCTTTTTGTGTCAATATAGTTAAATTCCTTTCTAGTTGGGAAAAAATATGAAACATTCTTGAAAAGGAACCTATTAATACAATAAAACTACATACCTCAATTATATTTTTCATTGTATGTTACAACCTTTTTCATTGAAGTGTAAATTTATAATCCTTCACTAGGTAAAATATGTCCTTGAAAGAGAACATCATGAATCTAGAATTTAGACATTATAAATTTCCCATATTAATCATTTTCTCTAAGAAACTCAATAATTATTCATATATAACTCTTATGTTATTCATAGAATTTGGATAATACTAATACATCATCAATAAATATCATTATGAAATTATCAAAATATTCCCTGAACATTCTATTCATTAGATCTATAAAAAACTGAGCGAATTAATCAATATAAAGTGAATAGTTTAAACTCATAATGTCTATACACTAAACAGAATGTTTTATTTCAAATATCTACCTTCCATACTCACAATTTATGATACACTAAATTAAGAAAAAACATTGAAATTTTTTGAGATTATTGAAGTTTATTAAACAACTCATAAATATGATGTAGATTATGGTAACATAATCGAATTACCTATAATAAACACACACAGTTATAGTATCGTACTTAGTTTTCATAAAGAGAATTGGATATCCCTAAGGAGAAACACTGGGGAATATTAATCACTTATAACACTTTACCTTTTATTTTTTATTTCACAGTACTAACTCTCGAATGAACATTATGTATGGATTCGTAGAAATAGGTTTCACATCATGGATGATTTCTATAGAAAACTCAACACCATGATCATGTGCATATCTAGACTTCATTTGTACACACATCGATGAATCCTTTCATATTAAGAATATCTTATCTCAAAAAGGTAACATTTTTAATCCGTCAGTCATGTCTCCCCCAATTTCCCATGAATGTCATTAAAGAGATATACTAAGGGTTGAACGATGTTTGATTCAGATGATAATGTATATATTCTTAAGAAATGAAATTCCTTATATTCATCACAAATCATGATATCCTTATTATCGAAAAAAATCATTATATAATGAAAGACAATCCATACCAGTTATTAAATCAAATAAAACTATATTTATAATTATAAAATATGAAATTAAGGTATATTTATGCATCAAAATGGCTTTCCAAAACATATCATTATTATAGTAGTATTTTCTTTGAGTTCTATGATTAATAAATCACTTTTTAGTGTGAGAAAAATATATAATTTTCTTGTAAAATATGAAAAATATTAATGTTTGTGTGGATGTAGAATCTAATAAATAATTAGATAAATTTGAAGTTAAGTTCAATTTACCTTACACCAATTCACTTAAAACTTCAACTTAGGTTGTTTTAATGGTATATTCTTCGGTATATCCACTTGGCTTATTCTATGATAAGTTCCCATTATGTGTGGGAATTTTTTGGAATAGTTCCCTAACTTAGTATAATTAAATAACTATACTAGGATTTATTCTATCTTACTCTTGTAATCCTGATAATGATATTATTTCTCTCTAAAAAAGATGCAAACTCATGTCCACTTCAAGAATATACCAGGGTGTTTCCTTCCTCACATATCACCTGTTGTAAATTCCCCCATATCTTCTTCCCCAAATCCATTTTTCCCTCAAGAGGTACATAGTTGTCCACTTATTCTCTTTCATTCCATAAAATCCAAAATACTTGGATAATTCTTTCTCTGCCTTGGTATTACATGCTATATTATCCTCATATGATGATAATGTTTTGGAGATAAGTTCCCTTTAAATAATTATCATTTCCCCATAAATGAAATAATAAATCTTACTCTTTAGATTATATATGTAATCTCTAACCTACCTTTGTATCCTTGTAAATATGGATTCATACTTTGTAATATTTTCCTCTTCTATTTGATTATACATAGAAATTTTATTTCGATATCTTATTAGTGATCAAAAGAAAAGTATTTTTCCAATAAAATTACATTAAAACACATCCAATCAGTTCTCTATATTTCATAACCTCATTATTATTTTGAATCAATAATCACCATTGATATTCATCCCCTATGAGATGATAAATTTACATAAAAACCCTCTCCCCTTCATTACATCCGAAATCATTAAATACATTTTCTCTATAACTTATCAATTTCTAACCTACTAAATTATTTCTGATTCTATAGAAATATAGAGGTTTTTATTGAATGAAGTAGTATAACATTGTTACACTGCATTGTGAATAAGTAGGATGCTCCATACATGAAATATTGTTTGTCTAAATCAAAGTCAATTTCATCAAATAATTACAATTTATTCAGCTCCATCTCCAGGTATGTATTCATTTTATTTCCTAGTAGTTTATTGATATTATTTTCATCCCATTGATTATGTACCATTTCTAAAAATGATATACACAATATTATATAACAAAATTATGAATCATAATTTATAATTTTGAAACTGGTTAAACACTTAACATAAATTAAAAAATTGTTCATAGATAATCTAATAATCCTATTATTAGTATCATTAGTAAAATATTCATATCATAAAAATATTTTGAAATTTTTAATAAGGGGTTTTAATTATATTGTGAGCCAACCAAAGAATATCCCTATGGAGTATCTTTCCTAATATGTTATCTTAGGCCCACTAATCATGCACTAGTGATGATTGATTAAAATCCTAATTTTAAATTTTTTGATGTTATTACCCTGAGGTGCATCTATGTCATAGTCGCATCCACCTATCAGTATCTTGAAATTGAAGTATTTTCATGAAAATTGTATATTCGCAAGATTACCAAAAATTTATGATATTATCCTCTACTTTTACATATCCCTAGAGTCTATCATATAATTATATTCACAAATTTATGTTTTTCTAAATCTTGTTCCCATGGTTTATGATTAACATAATCCAATAAAAATGTTATAACCTAAAACTTTTATCCTAGTGCAAGCAGTTACTCTATAATATTATCACTTGATATAAATGATCATATCCTGAAGGATTATATAGTTTCATAGTCATGGAAAACTAAATACACTTTGGAATCTCACATTAAACTATAAAAAATAAAATGAAACACAATATTTTATTTGAGATAATTATTATTTCCTCAAGAATATCGTTCATATCAATCATATTAAACCTCTTGAAAACATGGTAATGGAAAAAAATAAAAGATTGGGCTTAGATGTTTGATATGTGAATGTATAAAATAAAATCTATTATAAAATAAATAGGGCATGAATAATATGGATGGATTAAATGATGATCAAATAATTATATATAAATAAAAACATCAGATTAAAACATATCCATGGATAACATTAATATTTTAACAATCACAATGAAAAAAATAGCTAATTTCATAATTATGGAATGCAAAATACAAAATGCATGAAACCTAATAAATAGTCCTTGTTCCAAGACATATTAAAAAAAATATAAGAAATATTTGAAACACCCAACCTATTTTTTCTCATCAGACCTATGGATGCATCCAGGGGCCTCTTAATTCTAGGATTTACCTGTTACATAAAAATTATAATGAAATTTTAATATAAATAATTATATAACTTATTCAAAATTCCTTACTAATCATTAACTAACAGTATTAAAAGATCTTTTATATAACATATCATCAATTTACTCAGTTAAAATGATCACAATACATCCAAAAAAGTATTATGCATTATTAATTATATTATTTCCTTATTAAAAAATAATATTCATCAACGTACACTGACATAGATGAAGAAATCTTTAAAATAAAACTAGAATATTTCTTGATCGAAATACCATTTTAATTTTGATATAACATATTTAAAATAAAAAAATTTAAAAAATATTTTGGAATAATATTCTTTTCAATAAATATGAACATATTTAAATTACATATAAAATTAAAATATTTTTATGATGGTGGGAAAATACATATATATTTTTTATGAATTTATTCAAATATTCTCATAAAAACTTTGGCAGGAAGTGCCTCATTCAAAAAAATAAATATTCCTTTTAAATTTTCTATATAATGTAAAACATTTGTAAAAGTGTATTTAAAAAATAAATATATAATAATAATATAATTATTCAATAAATTTTATTTAAAATATGGTAATTTAAGAAATATATTCCTAACCAAATAGAAAACACAAGTTGTTTTCCATAAAATTATTATTTTAATCTATCGACTACTTAAAAAGGGAAGATTGAAAGGAAAATTTGTATTTTCCATATATAAATATAGGGGAATAAAATATTTGGGGTATAAAATATAAAAATAACATAATTACCCAAATACAATAATTAACATCATTAATCCCGAAAAAGGATGATATTTTGAAATAAACTCTCACCTCAGGTCTGACAACCATTGTAAGTGAATTAACCTCCCATTTAATTCTTTAAATGTATTATTAATACATAGATGAACAATATAAATAATTATAATATCACATATGATCCACTTATACCATTTAGACACTTTTTTGATAATAATTCATTGTTGAAATCGTCGTTTCTAGGTGTTAACTATTTCATTTCTCATATAAGTTTGGCTTTGGTAGTTTTAGTACATGGGTATTTTCTAAGGTCCCATAATCTCTATAACTTTAAATATGATATAAATAAATTATATATTAATTATAAACATATTTATATAAATAATTGAATGTAACACATGAAAAATGAATCACATCAGTTCGTAGAGGTGGTAGTCCACATATACACATGAGCGAGGTTGTCATTTTTGAATAGGTAGATGGGTAAGAAGGAAAGTGTGGTGTTTTATTTATAGAATCATAATTATTTCATAAATATATTTTATATTAATTTTTTTACCTATTTATAACCTTCTATGTATTTTTGTTAAGAAAAATGAATTATATCGCCATGTGGAGATGGTTGGTCATACATATACACCAGTGATGTTTTCATTTTCCATTTGATAGAAAAATATAAATACGTGTTGAGACACTATAATTATAAAATTTATGTATATTTAATATATATATTATTATATAAGCATGTTAATAGTTGATTTTAAGGGTCTATAATAATAAACAAAATAAAAACACTCGGTTAACAATTTTATAACTTCTTCATAAAACAATATTTAACTTAAACTATAACCCATTAATATAATAAAATGGTAGTAACAAAGGCTATAGTTCGTAGGAAGGTATTTTGTGAATGTATTTGGTATATTATTTTCCAATATTAGTGTATTTTTTTGTGTTTGGAATTGAAGATAGGTGGTTTCCTTTTATAAGTGAGGGGAGGGACATACTTGTATTTACATAAAAAAAATTAATAATGTAAATTATTATTTTTATTCAAGGGGATATAAATTGTAAAATATTATAATATAATAATGATTTGGTCTAAATAAAAACATCAAATTATTTTAATATCTATTTAACAGGCATTTTTATCCATATCTTTTTGTTTAACTCCCGATAAACTCATTTTAACCCTATCCATGGAAACAAATTCGGTTTTGGTATTCATTGTGACAAAAAATTAATTTAAAAATATAGAAAAATGTAATTTTTTATTGTTAAAAATTCTGAATCTATTTTATATTATTCAATGTGTATAAGTTGTGTAGATTAATGATAGTATTGGTGTGTAAAACGTAATAAAAACCATGTTTCAAAAAAATTAATCATAAAAATAATTTTAAATAAAAATAAAGTATAATGTTTTAAAAATGGAATTAATTAGATAATGTTAAATAAAATTTGAGTTATATTTATTTAAAATTAAAAATTATAAAGTAACAATGAAAATATATTATTAAGTTAAAATAAGGAAAAACCATTTTTTATTGGATATAAATTTAACATTGATTTCTGAGATGATAGGAATATATTTCTAAGTTAAGCATTATTGTTTCAAATTAATTATATAAATTATAAAAAATATATTTTCCTAAAAAAAAGTATTCATGAACATCATAGTTATTCTTATATCATTATAAATTCATTGAAATTATCTTTATTATAAAATTGGTAATTTCTAATATTTCATCCACAAATGAACTATTTTTGGACCATATCAAAAATTCACTCTAAGATAATTTTGACATACTAAATCAATATACATATATATATATATATATCATAAAATTAAAATCCTAAAAATTTATAATTTTTTTTTTAATCATTTTTCTGAATTAATATATGTACATTGTTTTATTTTTTCTCTTATAAAGAAAATCAGAATATCATTGAATCTAGGGTGTTGGGGATATCCTAAGTAAGGACTACCCATATTGATCACAGACCACAGAGTGTTATGTAAAAAAACTATTTATGGTAGTTCTTATCAAATATAAACTCTTTATACAGGGTATCAAAGGTCTTTTTCGAGTTGTTTTTATTTTTGATCTCTCCAGTCTATTTGGTTCTATCCTGAAGTTTGGTAAAAATTAGGTATAGTCACTTTAATGGTTAGGACCATTCATTTTGGATTTTGTAAGATTTATCCATTAGAAATGTAGTATTTTGATAATATGTAGTGTGAGAATTCTGGTTTTCTTATGCTCTCATTGGAATAATTCATGAATAATAATGATAATATAACCACTTCATATATATTAGCAGGTATGAACCTATTGGAGATCATGAATATGATGGGCGATTTATATGATTTTTTGTGAAGAGGTTGATTAAAATATACCATTTTTAATATGATCCATGAGAGTTTAATATTGGTTCATATGTATTGTAGTAAAAAGAGAATGTGGAAATTGATACAGATCTTAAAGACCATTGTAATGTCCCAAATGATCTGTGTATTATTTTTATATATTATATGAATTGAGTTCGAGAATAGTTACTGAGATGGATTGTGACTCTGAGGCATGATGTTCCCATTATAAATGGTTGAATAATATTAAAATATTAAGTATCTCATGCACATAGTTTACCTGAGAAAGTGGAATAACATATAAACGGGTGCCTAGATCATATATCTGAGGACATTGTTTCATTCCAAATAGCGATATTACCTTATGTGAGACCAAATATTGGTCGGTGTGAGTTTATTGTGGAAATATTTCACAGGAATTTTAAATGAATATAATAAATTAGAAAATTTCATTTTAATTTATTTCATCAATATAGCGACGTAGCAGTAGGGTTGATTTTAAATAATACTTTTGGAAGTGATCTAGGGTTTGACTCAAAACCCTAGAGTTTTCTAGAGTCTCTGTGAGGAAGCTCTAGATAATCTTCTTTAGTAGGTGATGATATAAATTCAGTTCAAATATCAATGAATGCCATTCTGGATTGATTTTCCCAACAGTGATGACACGACATTCGATCTTCATCAGCAGGCAATCAAAAATATTTGTGGGATACATTAATTTGATTATTGTTTCTTATTCTTGATTCTTATGATGAATGTAAACTAATCCATGAACAGATTATCCCACAGATCAATTGTATATACAGGATGTGATGATATTTGTGGGTTTTATCAGAATTTGTTCATATATATTGATTGCTGGATTCGTTTATCATATTTACAAGAACGGATCGTGGTTTAAATGGACAATGGTTGAAGTTAATTCATCAGGACTATTCCCTATTCATTTTTTCGGCCAATTTCGTGTGTTTTTGACATGCATTCTTCATTCTTCCCCCAAATGTTCAATAATGGATCCTTGTGCCATCAATTCTTGAAAAAATGGTAAAAAACTAGAGATCTAAAATTAGGATGACTCGATGGTGGTATGACGGTTAGCACGGTGGCGGATCAAACTACAATGTGTGTCAGATATTCATTCTTTGGAAACAAATGATGAACACCTACAATCTTATTTTATGAAAATTTTGAGGACCTAAATCCCATCAATTCAATCTTAGAGTGACTGGATGACCTTAAATCTTGTGTTTCTAGGAGAACCAAGCACCGGAGTGAAACCCATATCATCAGCCGAGGTCAGTGGGTGGAAGAAGATGGGTTCTGGAAAACCTGATACACACGGAAGGTAGTCTCAACTACATGACATGTGTCTATCATTTCACAACTCACCGTGTACATATAAAGTACACAAACTTGGATTATCATAAATAGATTTCTTACATGGTGGGTAATACCCAACAAGGCATGTCCTGAATCGGTTGCATGGATTACCCTGTGTACTGGTACATGGGAAAGGTTACAAGGGTTGACATTGTGTACTGGCACACGGCTGAAGTATAGGGGTGGATCCGGGATGGAAGGACACATGATGGTACTCCTTCTACACGTCTTGTACCCATCTTTGAGATGACACGGTTTGGAATGACATGGTTCGTTGAACACGGGAAGTACATGGGGTCAAGGGACACTCTGTGTGACCCTACTACACATTGTGTACCCTTTTATACAAGGCCTGATTTGTTCCCTTCGTATCATGGACTATCTTTTTTAGGGTTCATTTCCATTATTATTTACCTTAAGGTATGTAAAAATCATTTCCTACTCATAGGAATATGTTCCCTTTATCAATAATTCCTAGATAGGTTTGTTGGAATCCCCTAAGTAGCCTATAGTAGGATCATATATTCATTATTCTTATCCAAGGTGGAGTTCTTGGTATTCACATGACCAACACTATGTGGGAATTGATCCTCTACTTGGAATGTTAATCCATATTTAGTTGTTTGCTTCACCCCATGTCCCTAACTATGATCCTGATATGTTGTATCATATCCCTCCTCATATCAATTAGAGTATCTTTCTTATGGTCAGACCCAAGGAGTAGTACCTTTCAGATGGACATCATCACTGATATTAGACTCAGAATTGTTTTCTCCTGGATGAGTGCTTCATGGAATCTTCAAGCTGAATTCTTAGGGTTGGTATGTATTGGTTGTGACTTACCTCAAGAATGTGTGTCTTGGATGATTATATCTGGATATTCATGTTATATGTTATTTAAACATATAATTCTGTTTATTTTTCTATATCTATCCTTTCTTTTGTTGCTTTGTGGTTCTGGGGTGTCCTACTTAGTAGTCTGATGCTCACCCATGGATTGTATCTTCTAGCACATTTCATGTCTTGTGTAGATGACCGCCCTTTTTATGGAGTCATAGGAGGGCCAACACCAGATATGGCTTTGTGACACCGGACAGACATAGGTATGTTCTTGTGGCTACATACATCATTCCCAATACCTTTTTCTTATAGGTTGGACTTGTGGTTACAAAATCTTTTGATGTTTATGTATTTTGGCCCAACTTTCTTCACATTACTTTAATTTTGTTTTTTTACTTTGGTTGTGAGACATAGTGGTATGAATTCACTGTTTACTTATTGGTTTTCTACATTTCAGAATTTTGTAGGATTGGAGATATAGGCATCTTTACCGATACATAGGAAATGACTCCCATGTTCATGATATTCCTACTCGGTGCTAGTCACCAGCCCCAAACCTAATAGAGGCGGGAATGGGGAGTCATGGAAGAGGCTCCATTTGGATGGGTAGTAATAGAGTGATCTCATAGGTGTTCATTTATACATTCAGATCGGGAGTCTATGATATTGGTTTGGGGCGACAGTGTTAACTGTTTTGAGTTAATATTTCAAGTCAGGGACTCCAATGTTGGTGTGGCGGCCAATGTATCCATACAATAATACTCTGATTACCTGATTTTTGAGTCATAACCTAAAGACACCAGTTTTACGGAAAATAATGGTAAATGCAGTATATATGAATGGTTTGTGGTTTCCATGTCCATCTTCTGTCATCTCTTTATATGTACTCTTTGACTATGGTACATCCTGATTTCTTACAGGACGCAACCACAATGCATACCAGCTATGATTTAGCAGTTAAATCATGAGGATGACCCCCTCAGTGATGAGGAATCAATATAGGGACCAGTTTCATAGATGTTAACTCTAGGTGGCACACCATCCATACCACCACCTCTAGAGAAGCATGTGGTGCCTACAGTAGCATCGGATGAGGGGGCTAGGATAAGCATGAAACACAAGATTCAAAAATTGGGACCCCCATTTTTCAAGTAGACCATAACCCACAGGTGGCTGAGGATTAGCTTGAGGAGGTGACTTTCTTTTTCCATCTAGTTAGGACACCATCAGATCAGATTGTGGGTCTGGGGGTGAGCCTTCTACACGGATCAGTAGGATGATGGTGGAGTTTGGATTTCCATACTCATGATGAGGAAACTCATCCATGGATAGAGTTTTAACACCTCTTTATAGATGATTTCACACCAGTTGTGATGAGATTTGTGCATATACTGGAGCTTCATCAGCTCCAGCAGGGCATCAGGATAGTGGTTGATTATTTATCTAGGATTACCATTTTTCTAGGTACTCCATGGGTATGTTTAAAGATCAATCCTTTGGGGTTAAAACCATCAAGTTAGGTCTACACAGATACATCCTATCTTGAATTATCCCTATGTGCATTTTGAAAAATGTCTGGGTGATTGAGTGTAATTCAGTTTTTGAATGCTTCTTGGATGGGTATATACAACCAGGGATAGTTAGCAGTTAATGAACATGAGCATAGAAATCAGTAGTAGGGGAAAAATCAGTCTTGAGGACCTATATGTATGGGATTATTTTAAAGGAGGCCCTAGGATAGATGATTTCTAGTTTAGGGCACACAGGGTGGGTCTAATCATCTTGGAGATAGGTGGTTCACTTCAGGTGATAGTAGGGGACATCTTGCCTATGATTTTTTGACCCGTTTTACTACTGACAAGGAGAATGGGGATGGATCATAGAGGTAGAGACAATGATAGGATTAGGAAGACATGGAAGGATGTGGATGTGGTAGAGAAGCTATGAGAGTAGAAATATGTGGTAGAAATTTCAACATGATACCACAACCACATCGGATTATCCACACCAGGATTAGGCAGATAGAGAAGAGGGGTGGGGGAACCGAATGTGGTCGAGCCATATGACTTAAGGGGTCCCTAATTGATTCAATGTACGATTAACGTTTTTTCAAATTTGGATTCAGTACTAAAAGACGTAGGTTTTAGTCATTCCTTTCTTTCTAAAAATATTATTCAAGACATAGATATTTTGGTAGAACTACTGACTCTATCATTATTCTTGGAGAAACATATGAGAGAATACTCAGTAATCACACACTTGTGCTTATAGTTTAATTTGGACCTTGGAGGAAAGAGTTTTTGTGAGATCCCCTTTGTGGTATCATTGAGGCCTTATGATTTCATTCATAGTATGGATTTGTTATCTATATTCTAATCCTAGGTGGACTATTTTATGTGACGGGTGTGGTGTGTTAGCAATGATGTAATTAGTTTTACCATTATTGAAAAAAGGTAAACCCCGGAAGCATTTGATGGACTCTTGCATATGAGGGTGTAGCTGATTACTCATAAGTTCGCTTGCCTAAACCTCACTGCAATAAATGTTTTGAGTTTCCATTTTTGTACAGTATTGTCATGGTACAAGGAAGTATTTCTTGAAGATGTTCCAGTTTTACCTCCCCACTATGAGATAGACATAATAAATGATTTACATCCTCGTACAGTGCTGAAATATTCCCCAATATATCAGATGGATCTTACAGATCATTTCTAGATTAGGGTATAGTTGGAGGACTTATAGAGGAGGGAATCATGAGACCTAGTGTTTCACCCTGGGTAGCCCCAATATTATTTTCCTAAAATAAATATGGAATATTTAGGTTTTGTGTGGACTATATGTTCTTAAACAAAGTGACCTTGAAGAAAAATTATCTAATACCAAAGATCAATGACCTCTTTAATTAGTTGAAAGATCCACAATGGATCTTGAAGGTTGACCTTGGATATGGTTATCACTAGCTATGAGTTTGGGATGAGGATATACCGAATACGACCTTTATATGTCATTATGTCATTATGATTTCTTAGTGATTCCCTTTAGCATGATGAACACCCCTACAATGCTCATGGGACTCATGAACCATATTTTTCAGCATTAAATAGACCGGTTTGCGGTAGTCTTCATCGAAGATATCCTTTTGTACTCGATGTTTGAGGATAATCATGTGAGACACTTAATAATAGTTATGGATGTACTCCTAGAGAAACATATTTATAGGAAACACTCAAAATTCTTTTTTTGGATTTAGGTAGACCACTTTTTGGGACATGTTATCTCTGTGGATGGTGATGTAGTTGACTCATCCAAGGTCAAGGTTGGGAGACTCTCAAGAGCATGAAAGAGGTATGGAGATTCCTTGGTATAGCAGGCAACTATTAGAGATTCATACCATATTTCTCCATGATATCATAACCTATGATATATTTGACTCAAAAGGGGAAGTCTTTTGTGTGAAAAAAGAGAAGTTCTAGTTGGGTTTTCAGTAGTTGAGGTAGAGTGTGAATAGATCTCTGATCTTGTGGTTACCAGAGGAGGGTTTCAAGTATGTAGTGTTTTGTGATACATCAAGAACCGAGAATGGTTGTTTATGGATGCATAGGAAAGTAGTGATTTCTTATGGTTCTCACTAGTTGATACCATATGATCAGAAAAATGTGACCCATGATCTTAAGTTAGAAGTGGTAGTCTTCATGTTGAATATGTGGAGAAACTACCTAATGGGATAGTAGTTTATCATCTACTCCAATCACAAGAGTCTCAAGTGTATATTCTATTAAAAGGATCACAACTTGATATAGATGAAATGTCTATACTTCCTCCTAGACTACCGATTTTAGAATTTCTATACTCTAGGGAAGTGGGATATGGTGGCATATTCACACATCATGGTATCTTGTTCACATCTGTTCAACGAGGTGTTGGAGAAGTTGGCATCATTGAAGTTATCCTATGTGGATAGAGATGGGGTATCTTACCTCATGTTAATGGTTTTTACTCCACCCCTCTTATATCATGTCATGGAGGGTCATCTTGGGGATAATGATTTCATGAACATACATTATCATATGTTTGTAGGGCATGCTCTTGATGGATATTCAAAAGGTGGGGATCTTATTGTTCTTTTTAGAGAACGTACAGTACAACCAGTGATGTCATTGGAGGTGGTTCTGAGGGATTTCCATACATCCCCTTTGGTCATACATCCATGTGTGGAAAAAATTTACCAGGACCTCTAGCATCAGTTTTAGTGGTTATGGATGGAGAAGAGAGTGGAATTGTTGGTTTCTCTATGCCTTGTCACCAATTGAAGGCAGATCAGCAGGTTCCACTGGGTTTATCTCAACCCCTGGAGGTGACACAATTGAAGCGGGATGTTATATCGATTGACTCAATGATGGGTTTACCATGTACGTCTAGGGTAAATGATTCCATTTTGGTGATTGTTTACTGGATCACCAAGTTATCCCACTTTCTAGATATCCGAGAGGAGAGATCAGTAGAGAGCTTGGGACGCCTCTACGTGCAGGAGAAAATTCAACTCCATGGAGTTCCATACACATTTTTTCATATCATGATTCTCAATTTACATATCTATGGTGTAAAAGATTTTATGGGGTGTTTGGGACCTATTTCCACTTGAAAAAGGTGTTTCTCCCAAAAACAGATGGACAGATGAAGTGAACCTCCCATGTTCAAGAGGACATGCAACGAGCTTGCATGTTAGGCTTTGGTTGTAGTTGGGAGGATCACCTAACACAGGTGGTGTTTTCATAAAACAACATATATCATTCCATCATTTTTAGGGCACCATTCTAGGATTTTTATGAGTGACACTACCTGTCACCACTTTACTGGACTGACCTAGGAGAATCAGTACTCATGGGCTTAGTGTTGGTTAGAGCTACTACTGAGAAGGTGAAGATCATCCAGGAGTGAATGAGGACTATATAAATCCATCATAAATATTATGCTAACAGGATATGGTGGCTATTGGAGTTTGAGGTAGGAGTCAAAGAGTTCCTTCATGTTTCACCTTGATGTGGAATCCACATATTTGGTTGGGGTGGAAAGTTATCTCTATGGTTTTTCGGCCATGTTAAGATACTACATAGAGTAGAATAGGTGGAATACCAGATATATCTAACATCATAATAGGATCAGGAACATGATGTATTCCACATGTCCCAGCTGATGAGGTACGTGAATGATGTATCACATGCCACTGTTTTGCGGGAGAAGGATATTGATGATAGAGCAACTTTTTTTGAGTACCTAGTGGAGATTGAGGATCAATAGGAGTGTATCCTTCATGGAAGATCAATTCATTTAGTGGGTGTTTGGTGCAGTCATATGAATATCTAGGAGAGCACTTAGTAGTGGGAGGCTCAGATTCATACCCAGTACCCACATATTTTTTAGTAGACTTTGTTTTCGATTTTTCAGGGATGTAAATCCCCAAGGTGGGAAGACTGTAATGTCCCGGATTTTTTATGTATTATTTTTAAATATTATATAGATTAAATTCAAGACTAGTTTTTGAGACTGATTGTGATTCTAAGGCCCGATTTTCTTGAAATAAATGTTTTAAAAAAATTAAAATATTAAATAACGCGGGCATGCAATTTTCCTACAAAAGTGGAATAACATATAAACAGGTTCCCATATCCAAAATTTGAGGACAATATTTGGTTTTGAATAGAAAATTTACACTAAGAGTGTGTAACATTGGTCAACGTGGGTGGATTTTGGAATGTATTCATGGGAATATTAAATAAATAAAATAATTTATAAAATTTTATTTTAATTTTTATAATTGGTGTAGTGACACAGTGATAGGGATGCTTTAAATAGTACATTTTTATGAGATCTAGGGTTAGTCTCGTAACCTTGGAATTCTATGGAGAGGTTGGTAAGAACCGATCAAGAATCCCCTCGAGCAGGAGATGAAAAACATTTAGATGAAAGATCAATAAATGAAATTCTTGGTAGATCTCGCTAATGTTGATGTCTTAATGACCGATCTTCATCAATGAGTAATCCCAAATCTAGGTTGGATGAATTATTTTGATTCTTATTTCATATTCTTGATTCCTATGATTAATGTAGACTAATCCATGAATAGATTATCCCACAGATCAATCTTATATGTGGTATGGGATGATATTTCCAGGGTTTATCAGGATTTCTTTCTAGTTATTTATTTCTTGATTTGATTATCGTTTTTATAGGAATAGATTGAGGTCGGAACAAATAGATTTTGAGGTTAATTCTATGGGATTGTTGCTTGTGCATTTTTTCCCCTATTTTAAGAGTTTTTGACACACGTTCTTAATTATTCCCAAAAAAATTGAATAATCGATCATTGAGCCTTCAATTCATGGCGCAATGATCCAAAACTAGAGATCTGGCATCGAGACGACTCAATGGAGGTGCGACATCGTGGTGGAAGATTGAATGATTGTGGGATCTAAATCTGTGTTCTTTGGAAATGATGAAGAACGCATATGTGTACATTTTCCAAGCCATATTAAGGCCAAAATCCCATTGACTTGGTGTTAGAGTAATAGAATAGCCTTTGATCTTGAGTTTCAAGGTGAACCAAGCACCCGAACAGAACCCGAGTGATCGAACGAGGTGAGAAGGTGGAAGAAGATGGGTTCTAGAAAACCAGATACCCAAGTCATGTAGTCCTTTTTACTGGGAATGTTTTCATATTTGGACCCTTGGGTGTGTACATGGGAAGTACCAGAACTTGGGGTGGAGCACATGGGTTTCCCACATGGCATGTACTCTTCCTCATGGAATGGCCTGAACTGGTTACACGGATTACCCCATGTACATTTACACATGAAATATTACATGGTTTGACACCATGTACAAGAACATAGCCAAATTACACAAGTGGACCATGGATGGAAGTATGTAGAGTGTGACTCACTCTATATAGTGTGTATCCATCTTGTACACGACCCAGTTTGGAATGACATGGTTCATTGTACACAGCCAGAACCTGGGGTCATGGAACATGGTGTGTGACCCTACTACATGCCATGTACGCCTTTCAACATGGATTAATTCTATTATACTCTTTATCTTGGAAAAGTATTGTTAGGGTTCATTCCCTATATAATTTACCTAAAGGTATGTATGAATAATTTCTTACTCAAAGGACTTTAATCCCATCAGGAGGACTTCCTGGAAATGTTGTTGGAATCTACTAAGAGGCCTAGAGTGGGATCCTCTATTTATTCTTTCTTCCCTAGGTAGAGTTCTCGGTATTAACATGACCAGCACTACGTTAACACCAATCCTCATCTATGGTAGGTTAAAACAGAATTGATTGGATTCTGTCACCCTAGGGCCTTGTCTTTGGTCCTCATATTTATTATTGAATATCATTTCAAATATATCAATATATCTTTCTCATTGAGAGACCCTATGAGCAGTACCTCTTAGAAGGACATCGTCAGTGCTATTGGACTCAAAAGTGTGTTCTCCTGGATTGGTGCTTCGTGGAATCTTCGAGATGAATTACTAGGGTTGGTATGTTGTGTTTGTGACTTATCTCTAGACAGTGTGTCTTGATTGAGTATATATGGATATTCTTGTTATATGTTTTGTAAACATATAACTGTGTACAACCGGTTGTATCATTACATTCTTGAATTTCTTTGTGGTTTTGTGGTTTCCTACTGAGCTTTGTTATACTAACCCATGCACGATCTTCTCTAACAGATATCACCTATTATGCATATGACCATCCTTTTAATAGAGTCCTAGGTGGAATAGGTGCATATGGTTCTTTGTGAGACCGAATAGACTGAGGTGTTTTCCTACGGCTCTAGACAGCAATCCCAGTACCTTTTTCTTATAGGTTGGACTTGTGGTTGCATACTCTTTTTGGTGGGCTTCTATTCTGGCCATTTTTACATTAATTTAATTTAATTTCTAGCATACTCTAGTTGTGGGATATAGTGGAATGTATGAATTTTTTACTTAGTGGTGTTTTACATTTCATCATTTTGTGTTCTTGGAGATGTGTGTGAGTGTACATATAGATACATAAAAAATGATTCATATGATATTTTTATGTCTTCTTGGGGAAAATCACTAGTACCTGGCCTATTGGAGGCGGCCTTGGAGAGTCTTGACATAGGCCCCACTAAGATGGGTCATGACCATCTTTCATCATTGTTCCTTCTCTTGGTCTTGAGTATACTATTTTTTATTTACTTTTCAATAGAGTACATCATAGATGTGTTATTCTCATATAAAACTTATTAGGAACTATCTATAAAGGTCGAAAGTGAAGTTCTCTAATAGAGGATACCCTTGAGAAGGGACTATTCTGATACAGATCTTAGTAGTTCATAGATACAATTCATTTCATATCATATGATGACCTTCTCATGGGAAATGGTTTTATGTTTATAGTCTTAACATGAATAACATTGTGAATAAACTTGTTTCCATCCTGGTATTCCATTCATATGATTTGTAACAAATGACTTTGGTGATAAAAGATTATTATCTATTCCTGGGTAGTTGTGTACCATGTTTTTTTTATATCTAGGATCTTTAATGAAGAATAAAGTGGATTTTAAGGTGGGTTTTTTCACATAAGGTTATCTATTATACTTCCTTTTTTATCATCTTTAGTAATTTAAATTTCAATGATGAAATGGTTTAATGGTGGGGAGGATGTAGCAACCTGTATTTTACCTATTAAGAATTATCTCACTTTTGAGATTTTGAGTCTCAAGACCTCTCCTCATATAAAATGGTAAATTTACCTTCATAGTTGTCCTCAAAAAATATGATAGTTGTGTTGGATATATCAGTGTAGTGTTTACCCCTAGGCGTGTTATGTTAATTATTTTGAGAAAATTTAATTTTAATTTATCTTAAATATTTTATAATAAAAAATTTATTTATCCTAAAATCATGGATGGTTATATCATAATAAAGTTATATTTTCCATTTAAAACCATTAAAATATTTGTAGAATAAACTAAGGTTAGTAATTTTTTCATTTCAATGTTTTTTATGTAGAAGTGGAAATGAAATTATTTAATAAAAATAATATATAATTCATATCATACACACAAATTTTATATGAATGGTTTATATATTTTAAAAAGTGTGTTTGATTGGAATTATAACATATTTTATAAGTATGAAACTATAGGTTTAATGGAACAGACCTCTCTAGTCCATTACATTGTCAAAATCTAATGTTTTAGATGATATGATGATAATGGTGACTTATTTCATGAGTTTTACAAAATTCCAGTTTTCCCAAAGGTATCTCATATGACGGAGATTCATCCCATAATGAGTCAATACAAGTGAGTCACAATGGTGAATCACACCAGTGACTTGCAATGGTGACTCACAATGGTGTGTCAGGAACCATAGGTTGCTGACAGTCAGTCGGGATGGGTGAGTCAGGAACGGTTGATCGTTGAAGATGGGTCAGGACTAGTGACTTGCAATAGTGAGTCAGGAACAGAAGGCCATTGACTGTAAATTGTGAATGGTGAATCGCAATAGTGACTCAATGATGGTGGGTCATGATGTTGACTCACTAAACAGTGACTGACCAATTGGTAGCTCCCTGAATGATGACTCTCTAAATAGTGTCTCACTGAATGGTGACTCACCGAATGATAACTCATCAAACGGTTACTCATTGAGTGGTGTCTCACCAAATGGTGACTCACCAATGGTAGCTCATCCAACAAAGCGCCATCCAACAGTGCCTCACCCACCGGTGACTCATGATGGTGACTCACCAAACTGTGAGTCATCCATAATAGTTTATCAAATTCCCAGTTATCTCCCTTTTTTCCAGTTTCACCCATTAACATTTTATTTGACGTAAATTGAGATTAAAACCATATTTAGGTATTTTTTAAGCTATTTCAAGTTCCATAAATCATATATATTATGTTTCAAAAATCCTATGTCATCTAAAAAGTCAAAATTCATGGTCTTGATCATGATCCATCTTTAATGTCCTTTGAATGTGTTCTTCTATTGATATAGAATATATCCCTTCTAAAGCGGATGCCCTTTCTTCCTTGTACGTTTCCTTTTACTATTAATTCCAAGCATTCTCGTACTATTCTTCCCCGAGGATATTTGTATATGTGATTCACCCCTAGATAGTGTTTCCCAAAATCCTTGTGCACCACCTGTTTGGCGCAAGGAGGTGGTGTTAATCGTCTGTTCTACAAAGTAGGGATCCCTTCATCTCTCTTTTATTTTTGTATCATGTAAGGAGGGAGTGTGAATGCTTCTCTTGTGAAGATAGTATAATTTTTAATAAATAAATATAATTTAATCTTTTTAATATCAATATAGAGGGGCTAGGAAAAAGTCACGCATGCATCTTTTTTATGATTTTTTTGTGGATATTTTGTTTTGTATAGGCTAATCACCCACTGAAAATCATGGTAATTGGTTGACTTTTTTGGTGTAGTTATAATGTCTTATGAGGGAACGTTGTTGATCATATGATGAATGGTTATATATATATATATAATTGATTAACCACTTATATTCGGTTAAATAAATAGATGAACCTGGATTATACTTCTTCTATGATCACCCCTGAATTATAAAAGTGGAACTAAAGAATGAGTGTTTGTTAAATCTTGATATGCCTTGAACTATTTATTTTGGAATTGTGGAATATGTGGGTTTTTTCTGAATTTTTTTGAAGTGGGTTTGTGGTCATGTCTATGTGATTTGGTGTGGTTCAGCTGGTGTGATTGAATCTCGTGTTGAGGGAATGAATGAGAAGTGTTTCAAGGTAGGGTTGTGATCTGGTTGTGCTGATATATGCTTATGGGGTGGACGAGAATGGTAATGCAGCATGGCTTACAAGGATGGTTGAGTAGTGTTGTGGAGTGGGTCTACACTAGGATTTTTTTTCTCAAGTTTCTAGATGTGTTGGGTGTGGTATGTTTGTTTGGAGGGGCTGGAAGAATGGTTGTGATGAGAGGTTTTTTCCTGGTGTGGATATGATTAAGGGGTTGGTTCTATTGAGGGGATCATTTTAGGTGGTATGACTTTATAGAATGATGATGGAAAGGGTTTTCATGGGTGTTAAGTGGGGAGGAAACATAGAGTGGTTTTTTTCACCATGGTTCTTCTTCCTTACGTGTATTATGTTGGGTGGATTATTGCATACTTTTGTTGGTAGTTTATTTGGTAGGGGTCAAATGAAAATATGGATTTATTAAAAAATAATGATGTCTGGTTAAATGAATTGGTCGGGGTTATGAAAGTTAATTGTGGTTTGTTGTATGTTTGTGCATTTAGAAGTAGAAATGAATGAGGTTTTGTGGGATGTTATTTTGTTTGAAAAAACCCCATAGGTTGGGCTAAGTGTTTGATAACTATATATATACTTGTAATTTCTTGTTCTATCTATATGCATCCCACCCTAGTAGAGAACTATGCATCGAACACCCCCATTTCCATGGGGGTGGGTGTCTTCCCAACATCCCAGTGGGGGGATGGATGTCTGGTTATTGGATCTTCCATGCTACCTCTTTTAGGTATTGGTAGCTTAAGAATATATGAGTAGGTTGGGGTGTTGTTTGTGTGACCCAGGTGTTTGCGGGCGAGTTATTACTTCCCAAGTGTGTTCAGGATGAGATGTGTTATGCTTTCCAAGGAGTCTTTAGGATGAGGTATGGTTGTGGCCCTGGTGTCTATGTGATGGATATGGGGATATTTGTTTTCCAATATTGATTAACTAGATCTGAGTCCCAAATGTCCGCGGGGTGGGTGTGGCTTCGGGCTTGTGGAATAGTGTAGAAGTGTTGGGGAGTTCGTTGTTAGGGTATGAGCAGTTAATCGGTGGGAAGTGGTGTGGGGTACCCAAAACATCAATGTGATTATTATATTAATTTTCTTGACTTTTGATTAATAGGGAGTGTTCCTTGGTGTGTTTGGGGTGGATAGTATACCTTATTATGTTCTTTTGGTTTTGTACGTTTTCTGATAGGGGAATCTTTATTATTTTCCACTTGTGAATGAGATATTTTTACTATTCCTACTGGGTATACTTGAATGATAACCCAATGTATATAAATTTTTATTCAGGTTTATAAGAGGATTACATGGACCATGTTGGAAATGAAAAGCTTGAACTTTCCGAAATTTTTTGTGTCACTGCTTATATTTAATTTTGGGTATTTACTTTGGAGTTCATTTGTTATTGTAACAGTTTTATTTGTAAACATTCATGTGGGATGGTTTGGGATTTCTTATATATATATGTCTTGGAGTTTTTTTGAGGTTGATACATCTTTCATCTTGATCTTGTTTACTATAAAAAAGGGTAATTCCACCAATTTAGTGAGATTTGTATACCCTTGGTACTAGCTGCCACCCAGAGGCCTATTGGAGATAGAACTCAGGGGGTCATCATCTCCCATTAACTATTTCCAACACAAGAAGGGCATCATTGGAGGGAGGGGGTCATGAAATAATGGTATCATAGGTGATGGTTGAGAGATAGGAGGGATTTCGGATTTTGGTATAGTGATGATTAAATGGGGTGGTAGGGAAACAGTGTTAGGTTATCTTGGGGAGTGACATATCCTAAGGAAGTATAGATAGGACATGAGATTTATGGTTTCCCTATGATCATATGAAAGGACTCTAAGCCTACAGAAAAAAAAATTGGCTACACTATTTTCATGGTATAAACCCTTGGAAAGGAACATACATCATAATGACTTTTATTCCTCTTTAATTTTTTTTGGGAAATTGAAATGGATAAGGAAATGGGTTAAATAAATTTAAATGAATCTTAAATAAAATTCCACAATACTCAAGATTAGAAGTTCCTTGTTTACCATTTTCAGTTATAGAACCCAGTTGTCATTCACATGTAGTGAAAGTAGTAGAGGCTTAGGAGGTTGACCTATTCGATCGATAGAGGGTTGATCCAGTGGAGGAGGAAGACTAGTGGAAGAAGATGCTTCATTTATTCTAGCAGCAGACTCTTGTAAAGTATGAGGGTAGCATTTTGGACATGGATACGGAGAGTCGGCTCGATGAGCTTGTGATCACCTTTAGCGTGATCGGGCCTCCAATAGGATAATGATTTCCTTTACAGGTGACCCAGATGAGGGGATCAATGCATTAGTTGTGTACGTTATACCTTGGAGAGGGGAAATATGCTGGAATTCTATAGGTCGATTTTGGTAAGGATTTTGGTGAAGAATTCCTTTATTCGATCGTGAATGTTGAGAAGAGGAAGGATTTACTCTCCCTCTATCAGAGGAGAATTTTGGTGTGGGAGAAGAGGATCACGTTCAAATATCTCCTTCAGTTTTACCAGAATCGCTTTTCAGATGAAGATTGTCATGCTAGATTCCAGGAAGAGGCACTTCGTCCTCCTCTCTAGTATGTAGTTACTCCCTTTACAAGAACGACGTACTTCAAGGAAAAAAATAAATCAGAGGTAGTTGAGAGGATTCACCCATGAGGAGTTCTACAATTATAGTGTATTCATCCAAGTTCATATAAGGTAAAGGATAACGGCAGTAGGTCTCTGGTTCTAGGGCCTTTGAGGTTCTGACTATCGGGCGACCGACCTCAGCAGTTTATGTTTGATCCTTCATGCCCTTGTGATTTTCTCGTAAAATTGGGACCGATGTGTTTAAATTATCTAGCTTTTTTCCATATCTAGAATTAATTCCCAAAGGATGTTCAAGATTAGTATAGTGGTGTTCAGAAGGTTCAACACCAACCTCAGTAGTAGTTTCTATCAAGTTTGTTTCATTAGCAGGGACAGTAGGCCCCATCTCCATATATAACGACAGATACTTTACATACATTGTTATTACATCAAAATTGAAGCATACTTATTACAACATATAACAAAACCAAGAAAGGACCGTATAGGTATAGTGTCTTTAGAAACTGGGAAACATAAACAACTGGTTCATAAAGCATCTACATTGTCTCCCATTTATTTCATCATATCTAGAGTCCCTTTTAGCATATCCTACTTAATAACCTTCTTCCTGACCTGGGGGAAAGAAAACATACAAAAGGTTGAGCTCAAATGCTCAGTAAGGTTAAACAAAACAAAAATCAATCACATCATATTCATAAGAACATAACATTTTTGAAATCTTAACCTGCAAAAAAAATCATAACTTCATAACATGGGATAAATCATGGCAGTGAAACGTAATCACAATAATAATAACTTAAAACATGAAGCTTTGTGTCTTACACACATAATCATAGAGAATCATTTCTTATTAGTGAATACTCATTGCCAAGACTATCTTAGTGGAAAAATTCCATTTCTGAACCGAGTTCATTCCTCATTAAAGTCCTGTTTAACTGAACCAGTTTAACCTGCCGTTCCAGCCATGTCTATCTCATGAGATATAAAATCTTTACCCAATTCATTGGAGAGATATATAGGCCCCACCCATCTCATAATGATACCATTCTTATGTGTGCCATAAAATCATAAATCATACATCATTAAATAACCCATGTAAAAAAAATGGGATTCTTAAACAACATGAAATCATAAAACAATTCATATAAGATAAAGGAATTCATAAAAATAATTCCATCCCAACATAATAAAATCAATTTAATAATAAGGATAGAAACAGAACCCTATATTATCTTAGATGGAAAATAATTTTGATAAAACACTTGAACTCCATTCTTGAGGAAAATATCCTTTCTACTTCAAAAACAATTTCCTTTCATAACATGTCATTCAATTTTATACTAAAAAAAGTTTATTAAAAATAAACTTGAAAACTTGTAAATAAAGCTTCTTGGAAAAAAAATTTTAAAAATCCATTCCTTCCGTATAAGTTAAAAAACCATTCTTCTCGTACTTTTGTCGGAAAAGTCAAAAAGTACCTCATACGAAAAACGACAAAAGATTACTTTCAAATATTTTACTAAAAACTCACCTAAGGTTAAAAGTGGATTTAATCAATTGTATGTGGATGGAAATAATATTACATATTGAGGATACATGGATGTGGATTATAAAATACACCCCAGTAAATACCAAAGTATACACAATCTCAGATAAAATGAGATTGTGATATTTTCCTTACCTTAGGTCCAATTTTCTTCGTAAGTGTCTGAAACTCCTGTATAATGATTTAAATAATGTTATTGACTTATTCCATAATCATAATTATTTTTATGATATCATATATGGTCATATTCTTAGCTTATTATTAGTAATATTTCATTTCTACTTGTTATTCGGGTGTTTATTACTTTTTTGTTCTTATGCGTGTTTTGTTGAATAAATTATTATTTTTTCTTTTTAGGTTATAGATACCTCATTTATAGAATATTATTATTGTAATATATATCATATTCATTCATTCAATTAATTTATATAATCATTATGCAATGAAGATCATGTAGAATGAGTCGCATCACATCGTGGAGACGGTATTCCGTACGTACGAACGAGCGATGATATCGTTCCAATGATTGTGTAATTGTATTGGAGTGTATATATACTATTTCAGAATCAATATAACTTTAAAACAATAATATATAGTCATTATTTACACCATTATACCCATCCAAGTAAGGTGGTGGTGGAAAATAGGTTACACCAAGGCGTGGAGACGGTATTCCGTACGTACGCACGCGCGGTGATTTCGTTTTCCGTAGGATGGATAGATGGTGAAATAGGGTTGTCTCATACTTATAATAACATATCAGTATGTGGGTGATACTTTTGTTATTACTCCATAATGAAACAACTAAAGAAGAAGAAGTGGAAGAATAAATGAAGATGAAATAATCGGTAACGGACATTACCTCTTCTTTGAAGCGCTTCTTTGAGACCTCCTTTTAGGGCACTAAAATTGGTATTTGAAGAATACCAGGACCTCTAGGATGTCTCTAGGGAATTGGAGAGAAGAAATTGGAATGGGTTGGACGAGATTGAAGGCTCAAAGTGGTGTGAGGAAGAGAGGGAGGACGTGCCCTTTTATAAGGGAGGAGAGAGGCACCTTCGGAATAACTAAAAATATTATTTTATTATAAAGTAAAATTCGGTTTTTAATAGCTCCAAATTGATATATTTAGAAGAATAGGTGGTTATGGGTCGAAATCCTCTAATCCAATAGAATTTATACAAGTTTGGGTATCAATTTTAACCTTATCATTTAGATTTAACGTTAAGTTAGATAATTTAACTTTTACCGTGTCTTCTTGTTTGCTTACACTATAAGGTTAATAAACTTACTATATCAAGCCAAAGGAACCCCAAGTTGTTTATAATTAATATATATAACCTTATCTAAGTCATTTGGCCTAACCTTATATTTTTAGGAATAAAATAACAATTAATAATATAATATTTGTTTTAAAAACTATTTTATGTCAATTTTGACACTATTTGGTAATTGATTTTTGTGAAAATCATAAAAAAATTATTAGTTCGAAACTATTAAATTAAATCAATACTAACATGTCATATTAACATATAAAATTATTATAATTCATAAAAAGTCTCAAATTACATTTATTTGGGTATTTATAACATCAATTATGTCAATAGTTCATTAATAAGATAATTACTGCATCATCATTTTATCATAAATAAATTAAATTATTTTAAGTCTAAAAATTACAAATAAAATACCATTATGTAGGAAATATTTTTATATTTCTAATGAATATTTATAGTCGAATTTATCTTATTTATAACCCCATATTAAAAATTATTTACTTATTAAACGTTGATTTTTACTATTTTAACCCTTCTTTAAATAAATTAATAATAAATGTACTAATCTAATCCAAGTGAGCCTAAATGGTCATATTTTATTCCTAAGGTTGTTTTTGGTCTAATTACACTTATCGAATAGAATTAGGACATGTTTTAGGGTAATATTAATAACACTTTTACCCTTAATTACCTTATTTACTTTTAACCGTGGTAAAAAAAGTTAAAAGTTACTATTCACCAAAAATTATTTTCATCTCATTGAACCACATTTTAGTCCATGATATTAACCGTGTCTCTCGGATTTTCGAAATTCCACTCACAGAAGCGGTAAAATTAAGTTTTATGAAAAATTCAGTTTTTTAACTACCACTTAGTGGTTTCACTATTCATCAAAAATTGAATGTTTTCAGAAAAATAACAAAATTTCACCCTAGGCTAATTTCGATATTATGAATCCAAAAATGAAGTCCATTTTTAGAAATAAAAATTATAAAATTTCAAAAAGTGGTTATTACTATTCATAATGGCTAGTTTTAATAATATTTTAATAGCATATCATTGTTAAGTGAAACTCGGTATTGCGTACGACGCAAGCTATCGAGGAAGGTCGCGGTTACGTGTAAAGCAAGCCAAGCTAGTGTTGTGTGTAGTGAAAGATTCCTTTGATGATTTATATAACATAAAAACAAAATATTTCTCATAAAATTCTCGGGTGTTACATTCTACCCCCCTTAAAATGAATTTTTCCCTTGAAATTCGTCACTTTGTAACAAATATATGAGGATACCTTTCCCTCATTATATCCTCAAGCTCCCATGTAGCTTCTTCTAACTGGTGGTTCCTCCATAAAACTTTCACCAAGAGAGTGGTCTTGTTCCGTAGTACTTTTTCGCTACGATCCAGAATCTCTATCGGTTTTTCTTCATAAGAAAGATCTTGCTCCAGCGGTACAACTTCTGAGTTGAGTACATGTGAAGGATCAGGTATGTACTTTCTCAGGAGAGATACATGGAACACATCGTGAACTTGAGAGAGATTCGGTGGAAGCTCCAACCGGTAAGCTACATTTCCAACACGATCCAATATTTAAAAAGGACCGATATATCTAGGGTTCAACTTCCACTTCTTTCCAAATCTCATGACCCTCTTCCAGGGAGATATTCGTAAGAACACTTTATCACCCACTTCAAACTCTAGGTCTTTTCTTCGGTTGTCAGCAAAACTTTTTTGTCGACTCTTAGCTGCTCTTATTTGTTGTTGAATAGATCGGACCTTTTCTTCCATCTCATCAACAAGATCAGGTCCTAATTGCTTTCTTTCCCAAACTTCATCTCAGCAAGTTGGAGTCCTGCATTTCTTTCCATAGAGAGATTCATAAGGAGCCATCTGAATACTAGAGTGAAAGCTATTATTATAAGAAAATTACACCAAAGGTAGGTGTTGATCCCAAACACCTTTGAAATCCATAGAGAAAGCTCTCAACATATCTTCTAGAGTTTGAATTGTTCTCTCAAAATGACCGTCTGTCTGAGGATGATAAGCAGTGTTGAAACTCAACTCTATATCCAGAGTATGCTGAAGGCTTCGCCAGAACTTCGAGGTAAATCTTGTAGGACCCCGGGACACCCTGAGAGGGGAGGGGTGAATCAGGGTGGCAACTTTTTCTTCTTAAAGTTGTGGATCTTGTTCCCACGTTGGTAGGAACTATGTAAACCTGTATGATGGATATGAACAGCAATTAAACATTCACATGCAGAGAGATGACACAACTATTTTTACTTGGTTCACCACTAAGGGCTACGTCCAAGGAGCATACGCCGACAGGTTGTCGGTCGTACCTAAATCCACTATGCTTCACTAGCTGCGGATTACAAGTGTTTGGGTACAGACACTCTGTCCCAGGCTCACTGCCTTTACAATTTTTCAGGGATAGCTCACTGCGTCCCTCGGGTCACTGCCGTTGACTCCCCCTGGCTCACTGCCGTTGGTGAAGTCCCACTCAGTTTATAGACGTAAAGGTCTCTTCAATAGGGGTGCATTGAAGTTCTTTGTCTCCTGTTCAGCATGAGACATTGCTTGCATCAGGATTCATATTTGATGCTCCTTTTAGTTCAATCCTTCTTCTTTAGTGCAATGAATGAATGCACTAGATCCCCTTGTCTTCGTTTGCCTGAATCACAATCACTGATGTGATTGCTTACTTAATGAAGTTCAGCTTACTCGGCGTTGTCAGAATCAGTTCTCCATGTATGCATGAGATCATGCATGTATCATTTAGATTTCTTCTTCAATCTCGCTTTGCACCGAAAGTATCAGGCTATCTTCAGTTCTTGTGCAGCTCCAGAAAGGCGGGCGCGCTTCAACAGTGTCTGGGTCTCCTTTTCAAGCCCAGCGCGCAAGTCTCCCGGCGGCGCGCAAGTCTCAGGCGCGCAAGTCTAACCTGGCGCGCAAGTGTCTCCAAAGCACTTGCGCGACTCTGCCTTCTTGAACTTCAAACCTGCGCGACTCACTTCCTTCCTTGCCCAAATCACCTAGGGCTCTCAACCATCAGTTGGCGTGCAACCTCTACTTGCGCGACCAAACTGCCACTTGCGCGGCTCAACCACCTGCGCGACAAGAGCTCGAACAATCTCAAAGTCTTGAGCTCCGTGAGAAATGAGGAGGGGTGGTCCAGTATTTATAGGCAAACTGGACCCCCTGCGCGGCGGCGCGCAAGTCATCCATCGGCGCGCAAGTCTTGTCTCCAGTAACCTATGTCGCGCAGCTCACTTGCGCGACCAAACCAACACTTTCACGACCTTCTTTCCTTAGCCAAATTTTGATGTTCTGATCCTCAAAAACATATGGCGCGCAAGTCTTTTATCCTCCAAGAGTATGGCGCGCAAGTCCCTTTGCCAAAATCACTATTCTTCATCTGTTGATTTTGAGGCCCTGAAATTTGGCAAACACTGGAAAACAGCGCCACCTTGTATCTGCTCTTTTTGTACCGCCTCCAAATCATCCATTCCTCTGTCGATGTTCTTGAATCAAACATAGATCATTGACCACAACTCTTGAACTCGACATGTCACCATGGAATTTCCTTTGTCAACAAATTTGTATGTCGTTTATTTGCTTTGTCGACAAGCACGATCACCTCAACAACACTTCTTCTTGGTGAACTGTATCCTTCAGCAACTCTTTAGCTTTTATCACAAACTCCAATATTGTGATATGTATTCTTTGAAGGAACAGCTTTAGTACCATCATCTTCTATGACAATGTGATGTGCATGGCCATTTCATAAGTCAACTCATTGGCACATTGCCTCCTTCATCAACTGTCATGATCAACTTCATGCAAACCATGTGATTCAATATGTCAAGAAGTCTCTAGCATGGTTCTCATGCAATCATGAGTAATTGCATGGTATTCATCAAAACCCATTGTTCTCATGGAATAATGAGGAATTGCATGGTCTTCATCAAAGCCCATGGTTCTCATGAAATAAGGAGTAATTGCATGGACTTCATCCAAAAACCTCATTCTTCTTTAGTCATCCTTGGATGGATCCTCAGATGGATTATACCTCACATTCTTCATTGTTGTAAACAATGTATCACCATTGACACATGTTCTTTGAACTTACGATCAGCACAACAATCTTCTGAATCACTACTCCTCTACTCCATCGGAGTACTTCATGATCTCCCTCATTGTAAGCTTCCATTCCTCCATTTTATTGGAGTACTTCTTGATCTCTTTCATTTTGATATTCCATTGACAACTATTGACAACAAATACAATCCTATACACAAAGTGGTTCCAACAAATCTCGGATCCCGATCAGATATAATAGAAAGTGGTACGCCATGCAATCTTACCACTTCCTTTACATATATCATTGAAAGCTGATCCAGAGAGAAATCCTCTCTAATAGCAATGAAGTGTGCAGACTTTGTAAAACGATCAACTATGACCCAGATAGCATTATTGCCTTTGGATGTTTTAGGAAGTCCTGTGACAAAGTTCATAGTGATGTTTTCCCATTTCCATTCGGGTATGGGTAATGGTTGTAACTGTAGAGACCCGTATCTTGACGTACATTGACATTACATTACTTTTGCGGAATACTTAGTACATAACAATAACACACACACAAGGATCGTAATAGTTTAGTGTCTTTGGAAACTCGGAATATAATCTTCTAATCGTGGTGAAAGATCTTCAAAATCTCCCATAAAGATCTTCCTTTTTTTTACCTAAAACCTTTCTTTATATCCTGGGGAAAAGAAAACATAAAAGGGTGAGCTCAAATGCTCAGTAAGGGTATACAAAAGAAATAAAAATCATATCATATCTTTTTGAAAATCATAACCTGCAAAAGAGATCATAATATCTTAACATGGAACAAATCATAGAAGTGAAAATGAGATCACCATAATCATAACATGAAACATGAAACTTTGTGGCATGCACACATAATCATGGAAAATCATTTCTTGTTAGTCATGACTCATTGCCAAGACTATCTTAGTGGACAAAGTCCCTTTCTGAATCGAGTAACCCTCGTTTCAGTCCTGTTTCACTGAACCGGTACAACCTACCGTTCCAGCCCTATCTATCTCATGAGATATAAAATCTTTACCCAATGCATTGGAGGGAGATATAGGTCCCACCCATCTTATAATGAATCCTTTCTTATGTGTGCCACATAATCATAAAACATACATCATCGCATAACACATGTAACAAAAATGGGATTCTTGAAACATCATCACATCATAAATCAATTCATATAAGATAATGGAATTCATAAAAATAATTCCATCACAACATGATCAAATCAATGTAATAATAGGGATAAAAACAGAACCCTTTATTATCTTAGATGGAAAATAATTTTAATAAAACACTTGAACTTCATTCTTGAGGAAAATATCATTTCTTCTTCAAAAACATTTTTCCTTTCATAACATGTCATACAACTTTAAAATAAAAGAAGTTGATTAAAAATAAACTTGAAAACTTGTAAAGGAAGCTTCTTGGAAATAATGTTTTAAAAATCCATTCAAGCCGTATAAGTTAAAAAAACATTCTACATACTTTTGTCGGAAAAGTCAAAAAGTACCTCGTACGACAAAAGATTCCTTTCATACATATTACTAAAAACTCACCGAAGGGTAAAAATGGATTTAAAAAATTGTAGGTGGATGGAAATAATATTACATATTGATGAAACATGGATGTGGATGATAAAATACACCCCAGTGAATACTTACGAATAAACAATCTCGGATAAAAATGAGATTGTGATATTTCCCTTACCTTATGTCCGACTTGCTTTGTAAGTGTCCGAACCTCCTGTATAATGATTTAAATCATGTTATTGACTTATTCCAGAATCATATTCATTGTTATGATATCATATATGGTTCACTTATGACATTATATTACCCGTTCTTTTGTAAATTCCATTTTAAAGAAGCGTTTTGGGTAAAATCGTTTCATTTATCGTAGGTGTTTTGACTTGTTGTTCTTGACATCATTATTACTTATATCATGATCTACATACTTCCAGAATATAAAATATGATTTATATATCATATATATTCAGTATATATATATATATAATAGATAGATAAATAAAATGAAAAACACCGTTCATGGAGACGGTAGTCCGTACGTACGCATGAACGCTGTTTTACTTTCCTTATTGTCTTGAAATGGAAGTAAGTAGATGACATACATATATATATATATATACATAAATCCAGTAACTTTATAATGTCATATATTTCATTATTATTTCTTATATATACTTTATAATCATTCTTAAATGGTTAACATGGAGAATGAATCTCATCGCGTCGTGGAGACGGTAGTCCGTACGTACGCACGAGCGATGATATCATTTCCATAAATATTGAACTGAATTGGATTGGATTATACAATATATCAGAATCAATATTATGTTGTAATAACTATGTATAGTTATTCTTTACACCATTATACCCATCCATGTAAGGTGGTGGTGGAAAATAGATTACACCACGGCGTGGAGACGGTATTCCGTACGTACGCACGCGCGGTGATTTCTTTTTCCGTAGGATGGATAGATGGTGAAATAGGGTTGTTTAATACTTATAATAACATATCAGTATATTAGTGATACTGATGTTATTACTTCATAATGAAACAACCTAAGAAGAAGAAGTGGAAGAAGAAATAAAGATGAAAGAATTGGTAACGGTAATTACCTCTTCTTTGAAGCGCCTCTTTGAGACCTCCTCTTAGGGCACTAAAATTGGTCTTTGAGGAAGACCAGAACCTCTAGGATGTTTCTAGGGAAGTGGAGAAGAGATTTTTTCAGGGTTTGGCCGAGCTTGGGTGCTCAAATTGGTGTGAGGAGGAGGGGGAGGAGGTGTCCTTTTATAAGGGAGGAGAGGGGCACCTTAGGAATATCTCAAAATATTATTTTATATTAAAGTAAAAATCGGTTTATAATGGTTCCAAAGGGTCTTATTTCGAAGCTAAAGTGGGGATGGGTCGAAATCCTATCCACCAATAGGATTTAGAGAAGTTTAGGTTATTATTTTAACCTTATCAATTAGATTTAACTCTAAGTTAAATAATTTAACTTTTACCGTGTCTTTTTGTTTTCTTTCACTATATGGTTAATACACTTACTATAACATGCCAAAAGAACCCCAAATTGTTTATTATTAATATATATATCCTTATCTAAGTCATTTGTCCGACCCTTAGATTTTTAGGAATAAAATAACAATTAATAATATAATATTTGATTTAAAAACTATTTTGTGTCAATTTTCACACTATTTGATATATGATTTTTGTGAAAGTCATAACAGAATTATATGTTCGAATAAAGTTGATTAAATCAACACTAATATGTCATAGTAACCTAGAAAATTAGTGGAATTCATAAAAAGTCTCAAATTACATTCATTTGAGTATTTATAACATCAATTATGTTAATATTTCCTTAAAAGGGTAATTACTTCATCATTGTTGTGTCATAAATAAATTAATTTATTTAGAGTCTAATAATTATAAATAAAATATCATTATGTAGGAAATCCTTTTAGCTTTCTAATGAATATTTATAGTCTAATTTATCTTATGTATAACCCCATATTAAAAATGTTTTAGTGAATAAACTTTGATTTTAACTCTTTTAACTCTTCTTTGAATTAAATAATAATAAATGTCCTAATCTAATCCAAGTGGGCCTAAATGATAATATTTTACACTTAAGGTTGTTTTTGGTCGAGATACACTTGTCCAATAGAATTAGGACATGTGTTAGGGTAATATTAATATCATTCTTACCCTTAATTACCCTATTTACTTTTAACCGTGGTAAATAAAAGTAAAAAGTTACTATTCACCAAAAATTATTTTCATCTCATTGAACCACATTTTACTTACTGACATCAACCGTGTCTCTCGGATTTTTGAAATTCCATTCACAGAAGCGGTAAAATTAAGTTTTATGAAAAATTCAGTTTTTTAACTACCACTTAGTAGTTTCACTATTCATCAAAAAATGAAGGTTTTCAGAAAAATGCCAAAATTTCATCCTAAGCTATATTTCATATTCCGAATTCAAAAATGAAGACTATTTTACGAAATTCATAACATAGAAGTTGCATTAATTAATTTTATAATTAAATCCCGCTGTTAAAACAAATAGCGTGTTTTTAAGAAACAATATCTATCAAAAGATTGACACTTGTTTATGTCTGGTTTAAATGTGCAATTACATCCAATGACCAACATTGTATTAAATTGTAAAAATATATTCTAAATATACTTTAAAACTACTCCAATTAATAATTTATCACTATTAATTATTTCGATTAAAAAAAGTTGTTTTTTAGTAATTTTCACTAGTCATCAGAATATGAAAGTTATCCGAAATGTACAAAAATTTCACCTTAGGCTAAATTCGATACTCCGAATCCAAAAATGAAGTTCATTTTGAAAAATAAGATTTACAGAATTTTAAAAAGTGGTTATTACTATTCATACCGGCTAGTTTTAATAATATTTTAATAGCATATCGTTGTTTAGTGAAACTCGGTATTGCGTATTACACACGCTATCGAGGAAGGTCGCGATTGCGTGTAATGCAAGGCAAGTCAAGGATGCGTGTTGTGCAAGCTCCTTTTGGTGTAGCGTACAACACAAGACATTAATAAAATTAAAAAGAATATTTTTTATAAAATCTTGGGCTGTTACATTCTACCCCCCTTAAAATGAATTTCGCCCTCGAAATTCGTCGAGGTTATAAATGGTTTACTATTTGAAAGTTTCTTTAATAGAAACCCACATCGTAAAAAGGAATATCAAAACCAATCTTTAAAAACAAAATTATGAAACGTAACGGTTACCCAAATAAACTAATCATTGGGTTTCCACATAGGTGAAAATATGGATATGGAAGAGAAATCTAACCATCATGTTCTGATGGAGAGTGGTAGAGAACATGGCTATGGAAAAGCCAATAATCACAAATCCATAAATTTGTGACGATCTAAGGTACCATCCGATTCATCAGGTATAAGATCACTAGGACAACATTTTTGGTTTTCAAGATCATTTCCCTAAAGTTGAAAATTTGAATTGGAATAAATACTTTCTTTATTTTGGTACAATCTCACTATTGTTCGTGCCTAGAACAATTTCCACTTCATCTCTTAAATAAATGAAGTTTAATTTGTTATTCGTGAAGTGTTAGCAGATCATGTGATAGAATGACGGGTCATTCCATCTGTCTCAAACAAAAGGTTAGAAAAAATTATATACATAAGTCGATCTATAGTGAGATTAATCATATATAGTTCCTAAAATGGACTTATACTTCATATATCATACTGCTTAATATAATAAAACTAGTTTCTACTAAACAGGGACTTCCTGTAGGCCAGTGGTAGGCGATAAAGGCCAGTCGCACTTCGGTTGTGGGTTCGATTCCCACAGCCTTGTCCGAAGTGATGGGTTGTCGCCCGTCCTGCAGGTTGTCCTTTTTCTAAAACTATATTACTATAACATCCCATTATATCGAAAAAACTTCTATCCTTAAACAATACTAACTTATGTCCAACATAATCCATTCCAATCTTTAGTCCTATCCATAATACTGCAGTCCATTCTCATAACATAGTGAAAACGATTACCAGAGATTTAATACCATCGTTGATCCCCATATATCATAAGATATATCTTGTTGGACACATTCTAAACATTCAAAGGCCTTAATCTTGTACTCTCTTGAATACCCATTGAACCTTAGTGAAAACTTGAATGCAGTTAAAAGTTAACACTTTCCACATACCAAAATCCTCAAAATTCTATATACTCAAACCATGATATCACTTAGTCCTTATATCAATCATGAGCTCATGAATACTGTTAAACATTTAATTTTCTCGTTTTCCCTTCATTATGCGCATAATATCTCAATTACTTTGAATACCACATTAGACAAATACATAAATATTCCAATACTACATGATACAACATTATTTTGGAATCCCATTACATAAACACTTAATCATTCCACCACATCATTGTCATATTCAACAGTTCCAATAGAGATCGCATGTGACTTCCCTTTGTCCTTTGCCTTAAGTGGTTGCTCATGTTGATCGTCACTAACCCTTTGATTAGGGCATTTATTGGCATAATGTCCCATCTCCTTACACTTGAAACATTGAAGTGTTGGTGGTGCTTTCTCTGCAGTGTTTTCTTTGTTCACATCATTAGAAACCCTTTTTCCATTACTTCGACACTCAGCTACTCGATGACCTTCTTTTCCACACTTAAAACATTTTCTAGTACCTTTAAGACAATCTCCACCATGCTTCTTTCCACACTTTGTGCATAAGGAAACATTCATCTTCTTTTCACCATTATTTTGAGATTTCTCCTTGAACTCCATCTTTCGTTTCTTTTCAAAACCATGAGATGGATATGTAAAACCAACTTCCATTTCTACCTTGATAGCACAACGCACAATTTCTTCATAGCTACTGAAGTCTCTTATAGCTAATGCCCTTCGAAGGCTTGGTTTTAAGCCACTAAAAATTGATCAACTTTACTTTCAGGTTGGATGATAATGCCAGATGCATAACTTGCAAGTCTTGTAAAATTTGCTTCGTATATACCAACAGATTCCTCATCCTTCTGCTTCAGCTCAAGAAACTCCTTTTCCATCTTCGTTCGAAGAATACGAGGGAAGTACTTACTGAAAAACAAGTTCTTGAACTCGTCCCATTCCATGGAATCAATTTCATCTCTTTGTCTCGTATTCTTGATAAGATTCCACCATTGATCAGCTTCACCTTCCAAACGATATACTGATAAGATGACTTTATCATGTTCAGAACATTGAAGAACTGAAAATATATTTTCAGTAGTACTAATCCATTGTTCAGCAACTAATGGATCAGTAGACCCACTGAAAGAAGGCGGACGCTGCCTCATGAAGGATTCAACAGAATGTTGCTCCTTCCTTTGCTCGTTTGGAAGTCTTGCATGATTCATAGCTTGAGAAAGTTGTGTGAGCATGGATACAAAATTTTGCATTCCAGCTCCCATATCGTTTGGTTGCTCAGGGGGACAATCATTGCATTGTCCATTGCATTGATCAACACGGTTCCTTCGGGTTCCAGCCATCGTCTAAAACCCCAAAAGAATAGTGTGAGAGGCAAAAATCATGCTAGGGAAAACAACATAATAAAGGGGTAGTACCCTCAATATCTAACATCTTAGGTTAAATTCTAAGATCGTTAGAGAAATTCTAGGACTATAACCTATATGTATACTTAACCTTAGAGACATCCCTAGACATACCTTAGAAATATCTCTAGGGATCTCACTAACATTTTCGCATCCTAGTTTCCAAAGGTTGACTAAACCTTTCCTCAGATACCAACTGTAGAGACCCGTATCTTGACGTACATTGACATTACATTACTTTTGCGGAATACTTAGTACATAACAAAAACACACACACAAGGATCGTAATAGTTTAGTGTCTTTGGAAACTCGGAATATAATCTTCTAATCGTGGTGAAAGATCTTCAAAATCTCCCATAAAGATCTTCCTTTTTTTTACCTAAAACCTTTCTTTATATCCTGGGGAAAAGAAAACATAAAAGGGTGAGCTCAAATGCTCAGTAAGGGTATACAAAAGAAATAAAAATCATATCATATCTTTTTGAAAATCATAACCTGCAAAAAAGAGATCATAATATCTTAACATGGAACAAATCATAGAAGTGAAAATGAGATCACCATAATCATAACATGAAACTTGAAACTTTGTGGCATGCACACATAATCATGGAAAATCATTTCTTGTTAGTCATGACTCATTGCCAAGACTATCTTAGTGGACAAAGTCCCTTTCTGAATCGAGTAACCCTCGTTTCAGTCCTGTTTCACTGAACCGGTATAACCTACCATTCCAGCCCTGTCTATCTCATGATATATAAAATCTTTACCCAATGCATTGGAGGGAGATATAGGTCCCACCCATCTTATAATGAATCCTTTCTTATGTGTGCCACATAATCATAAAACATACATCATCGCATAACACATGTAACAAAAATGGGATTCTTGAAACATCATCACATCATAAATCAATTCATATAAGATAATGGAATTCATAAAAATAATTCCATCACAACATGATCAAATCAATGTAATAATAGGGATAAAAACAGAACCCTTTATTATCTTAGATGGAAAATAATTTTAATAAAACACTTGAACTTCATTCTTGAGGAAAATATCATTTCTTCTTCAAAAACATTTTTCCTTTCATAACATGTCATACAACTTTAAAATAAAAGAAGTTGATTAAAAATAAACTTGAAAACTTGTAAAGGAAGCTTCTTGGAAATAATGTTTTAAAAATCCATTCAAGCCGTATAAGTTAAAAAAACATTCTACATACTTTTGTCGGAAAAGTCAAAAAGTACCTCGTACGACAAAAGATTCCTTTCATACATATTACTAAAAACTCACCGAAGGGTAAAAATGGATTTAAAAAATTGTAGGTGGATGGAAATAATATTACATATTGATGAAACATGGATGTGGATGATAAAATACACCCCAGTGAATACTTACGAATAAACAATCTCGGATAAAAATGAGATTGTGATATTTCCCTTACCTTATGTCCGACTTGCTTTGTAAGTGTCCGAACCTCCTGTATAATGATTTAAATCATGTTATTGACTTATTCCAGAATCATATTCATTGTTATGATATCATATATGGTTCACTTATGACATTATATTACCCGTTCTTTTGTAAATTCCATTTTAAAGAAGCGTTTTGGGTAAAATCGTTTCATTTATCGTAGGTGTTTTGACTTGTTGTTCTTGACATCATTATTACTTATATCATGATCTACTTACTTCCAGAATATAAAATATGATTTATATATCATATATATTCAGTATATATATATATATAATAGATAGATAAATAAAATGAAAAACACCGTTCATGGAGACGGTAGTCCGTACGTACGCATGAACGCTGTTTTACATTCCTTATTGTCTTGAAATGGAAGTAAGTAGATGACATACATATATATATATATATACATAAATCCAGTAACTTTATAATGTCATATATTTCATTATTATTTCTTATATATACTTTATAATCATTCTTAAATGGTTAACATGGAGAATGAATCTCATCGCGTCGTGGAGACGGTAGTCCGTACGTACGCACGAGCGATGATATCATTTCCATAAATATTGAACTGAATTGGATTGGATTATACAATATATCAGAATCAATATTATGTTGTAATAACTATGTATAGTTATTCTTTACACCATTATACCCATCCATGTAAGGTGGTGGTGGAAAATAGATTACACCACGGCGTGGAGACGGTATTCCGTACGTACGCACGCGCGGTGATTTCTTTTTCCGTAGGATGGATAGATGGTGAAATAGGGTTGTTTAATACTTATAATAACATATCAGTATATTAGTGATACTGATGTTATTACTTCATAATGAAACAACCTAAGAAGAAGAAGTGGAAGAAGAAATAAAGATGAAAGAATTGGTAACGGTAATTACCTCTTCTTTGAAGCGCCTCTTTGAGACCTCCTCTTAGGGCACTAAAATTGGTCTTTGAGGAAGACCAGAACCTCTAGGATGTTTCTAGGGAAGTGGAGAAGAGATTTTGTCAGGGGTTGGCCGAGCTTGGGTGCTCAAATTGGTGTGAGGAGGAGGGGGAGGAGGTGTCCTTTTATAAGGGAGGAGAGGGGCACCTTAGGAATATCTCAAAATATTATTTTATATTAAAGTAAAAATCGGTTTATAATGGTTCCAAAGGGTCTTATTTCGAAGCTAAAGTGGGGATGGGTCGAAATCCTATCCACCAATAGGATATAGAGAAGTTTAGGTTATTATTTTAACCTTATCAATTAGATTTAACTCTAAGTTAAATAATTTAACTTTTACCGTGTCTTTTTGTTTTCTTTCACTATATGGTTAATACACTTACTATAACATGCCAAAAGAACCCCAAATTGTTTATTATTAATATATATATCCTTATCTAAGTCATTTGTCCGATCCTTAGATTTTTAGGAATAAAATAACAATTAATAATATAATATTTGATTTAAAAACTATTTTGTGTCAATTTTCACACTATTTGATATATGATTTTTGTGAAAGTCATAACAGAATTATATGTTCGAATCAAGTTGATTAAATCAACACTAATATATCATAGTAACCTAGAAAATTAGTGGAATTCATAAAAAGTCTCAAATTACATTCATTTGAGTATTTATAACATCAATTATGTTAATATTTCCTTAAATGGGTAATTACTTCATCATTGTTGTGTCATAAATAAATTAATTTATTTAGAGTCTAATAATTATAAATAAAATATCATTATGTAGGAAATCCTTTTAGATTTCTAATGAATATTTATAGTCTAATTTATCTTATGTATAACCCCATATTAAAAATGTTTTAGTGAATAAACTTTGATTTTAACTCTTTTAACTCTTCTTTGAATTAAATAATAATAAATGTCCTAATCTAATCCAAGTGGGCCTAAATGATAATATTTTACACTTAAGGTTGTTTTTGGTCGAGATACACTTGTCCAATAGAATTAGGACATGTGTTAGGGTAATATTAATATCATTCTTACCCTTAATTACCCTATTTACTTTTAACCGTGGTAAATAAAAGTAAAAAGTTACTATTCACCAAAAATTATTTTCATCTCATTGAACCACATTTTACTTACTGACATCAACCGTGTCTCTCGGATTTTTGAAATTCCATTCACAGAAGCGGTAAAATTAAGTTTTATGAAAAATTCAGTTTTTTAACTACCACTTAGTAGTTTCACTATTCATCAAAAAATGAAGGTTTTCAGAAAAATGCCAAAATTTCATCCTAAGCTATATTTCATATTCCGAATTCAAAAATGAAGTCTATTTTACGAAATTCATAACATAGAAGTTGCATTAATTAATTTTATAATTAAATCCCGCTGTTAAAACAAATAGCGTGTTTTTAAGAAACAATATCTATCAAAAGATTGACACTTGTTTATGTCTGGTTTAAATGTGCAATTACATCCAATGACCAACATTGTATTAAATTGTAAAAATATATTCTAAATATACTTTAAAACTACTCCAATTAATAATTTATCACTATTAATTATTTCGATTAAAAAAAGTTGTTTTTTAGTAATTTTCACTAGTCATCAGAATATGAAAGTTATCCGAAATGTACAAAAATTTCACCTTAGGCTAAATTCGATACTCCGAATCCAAAAATGAAGTTCATTTTGAAAAATAAGATTTACAGAATTTTAAAAAGTGGTTATTACTATTCATACCGGCTAGTTTTAATAATATTTTAATAGCATATCGTTGTTTAGTGAAACTCGGTATTGCGTATTACACACGCTATCGAGGAAGGTCGCGATTGCGTGTAATGCAAGGCAAGTCAAGGATGCGTGTTGTGCAAGCTCCTTTTGGTGTAGCGTACAACACCAGACATTAATAAAATTAAAAAGAATATTTTTTATAAAATCTTGGGCTGTTACAGTAACATCCCCTTAGACTTCTGTCTCTCAGCTTTAACTTGCTGACAAACCAAGCATCGAGAGACTTATTCAGCAACATCTCTTTTCATCCCATCCCACCAGAAGTACTCTTTCAGGTCCCTATACATCTTCATGCTTCCAGGATGAATAGAGAATGAAGAACTATGAGCCTCATCCAGTAGCTCCTTCTTTAATTCGGGGAAGGGAGGAACACAAACCCGATTCCTTAACTTTATTATCCCATCACAATCAAGGTTGAATTCAGGAATATTTCTCACCTTCATTTGTAACTCTACATCTTCTTTCTGCGCCTCTTTAATCTTCACATGTATAGATGGTTGAACATTCATTTGAGAAAGATATGATTTTCCCCCTTCCGTTATAATTCCAAGATCCCTCCTTTGTAAATCCATAAATATTGGATCTTTTGTGATCCTCATCATGGATATACTGGCATGGTCTTGTCGACTTAATGCATCTGTCACCTTGTTTTCTTTCCCAGGGTGGTAATGAATTGAGCAGTCGTAATCCTTAATCAGCTCCAACAATCTTCTTTGGCGCATATTCAGCTCCTTTTGTGTGAAAATATACTTTAAACTTTTATGATCACTATAAATATCACACCTTTCACCATAAAGGTAATGCCTCCAAATCTTTAATGCAAAGATTACCGCAACTAACTCCAAATCATGAGTTGGGTAATTTTTCTCATGATTTTCATCTATCGTGAGGCATAAGCTATCACCATATCATTTTGCATAAGAACACACCCCAATCCCTTCTTGGATGCATCACTGTAGATCACAAACCTTTCTCCACTACAAGGCAGTGTGAGCACAAGTGCACTGGATAAACTTCTTTTCAACTCCTTGAAATTCTCTTCACATTCCTCCGTCCAGACAAACTTAACTCCTTTCCGAGTCAACTTGGTGAGTGTATTAGATAATCCTGAAAAATCTTTCACAAAACGTCGATAATATCCAGCCAAACCAAGAAAACTTCGGATCTCAGTTACTGTTGTTGGTCTCGACCATCTTTCGATAACCTATGTTTTTGCTGGATCCACAGGTATCCCCTCTTTTGAGATTATGTGACCCAAAAATGCAACTTTTTGAAGCCAAAATTCACACTTGGTAAATTTGGCATAAATCTTATCCTTTCTCAGGGTGTTCAATATAATTCTCAAGTGATATTCATGTTCTTCCTTTCTCTTTGAATAGACTAGAATATCGTCTATAAAGACTACGACAAATTGATCAAGGTAGTCTATAAAGACTCTATTCATTAGATCCATGAAGATAGCAGGGGAATTAGTAAGACCAAATGGCATCACTATAAATTTATAGTGTCCATAACTTGTATGAAAAGCCGTATTTGGTATATCCTCCCTTTTGAACCTTAATTGGTGATACCGTGAATGAAGATCAATCTTGGAAAAGTATTGAGCTCCGCGTAGTTGGTCAAATAAGTCATCAATGCGTGGGAGTGGATATTTGTTCTTGATAGTGATCTTGTTAAGTTCTCAATAATAAATGAAGAGTCTCATTGATCCATCTTTCTTCTTAAAAAACAGAATAGGTGCTCCCCAAGGTGACGCACTAGGGCGTATGAATCCCTTATCAAGATTTTCTTGGAGTTGCTTCTTCAATTCCTTCAACTCAATTGGGGCCATTCTATTAGGTGTCTTTGAAATAGGCAAAGCACCCGGTACAAGTTCTATTGAAAACTCAACTTCATGATTTGGTGGAACACCTGGAAATTCCTCTGTAAAGACATCATCAAACTCCCGTACAATGGGCATATTCTTAATCGTGAGTTTCTCACCAACCATTTGAGATAAAAAACCCTAATTTAGTGGAATCAAGACCCATAAGATGGAAGAAATTTCCACTGGAAGGTTATGTTCATCCTTGAATCGATAGACTACCATAGATTGATCTGGAATATTAAATGTGACTTCCCTTCTTTGGCAATTGATATGAGCTCCATATAGAGAAATCCAATCCATGCCAAGAATCACATCAAATTCCACTATAGGAAGGATCACAAGATTTGCAGGAAGCACTTTCCCACAAACTTCAATCGGGGAAGAATTATAAACTTTTGATGCAACTGTTGTTCCATTAGGTGTTGTCACAGCTAACTCAACATCTAATTGTTGAGGTAATACGGTGATACCCTTAGAAAAATCTTCAGAAATAAAAGAGTGGGTGGATCCAGAATCAAATAAAACATTTGCTAATTTAGAGTGGATGGTAAGTGTACCTTTCACCACATCGTTATCGTACTCCACCTCACTAATAGAAATTTCATGTGACTTTCCTTTTTCATTAGACTTAAGATTTTGTTGATGTCGATCATCATCAACAACCCTTGGATTAGGGAATTTATTTCCATAATGCCCCATCTCCTTGCACTTGAAACATTGAAGTGTAGTAGGTTCATTCTGTGTGTCCCTTATTTTGTTTGCATCATTAGACATCTTCTTCCCAACATTGCGGCATTAAAATGCCCGATGACCTTCCTTTCCACATTTGAAACATTTACTTGTCCCTTTAAGACAACTCCCTCCATGTTTCTTTCCACACTTTGAGCATAAGGGAAAGCTCATCTTCTTTTCAGTGTGCTCTTTACATTTTCCTTTGAATTCCATTTTCCTCTTCTTATCAAACCCATATGACTGATGGGTTACTCTAATCTCCATCTCAACTTTGAGAGCACATCGAACTATTTCCTCATATCTATTGAAGTCCCTTATGGCTAAGGCTCTTCGAAGACTTGGTTTTAAGCCACTAAAGAATCGATCGATCTTACTCTCAGGTTGGATAATAATACCAGAAGCATACCTTGAAAGTCTTGTAAAATTTGCTTCATAGGTACCAAAAGATTTATTATCCTTTTGCTTCAGTTCAAGAAACTCTTTTTCCATCTTTGTTCGGAGAATACGTGGGAAGTACTTATTGAAAAATGAGTTCTTGAACTCGTCCCATTCCATGGACTCAATTTCATCTCTTTGCCTCATATTCTTAACAATATTCCACCATTGATCAGCATCTCCTTCCAAACGATACACTACTAGGATGAATTTATCATGGTCAGAACATTGAAGAACTAAAAATATCTTTTCAGTAGTACTGATTCATTGTTCAGCAACTAATGGATCAATAGACCTGCTGAATGAAGGTGGATGTTGCCTCGTGAAGGATTCAACAGAATTTTTCTCCTCCCTTTGCTCGTTTGGAAGTCCTGTATGATTCATATCTTGAGAAAGTTGTGTGAGCATGGCTACAAGATTTTGCATTCCAGCTCCCATAACGTTTGGTTGCTCAGGGGGACAATCATTGCATTTCCCATCGCATTCCGCATTAACTCGGTTCCTTCAGGTTCCAGCCATTGACTAAAACCAAGAAGAATAGTGTGAGAAACACTAATTATAATAGGAAAAACATATAATCAAGAATAAAATTTCACACTTAAGGATTATCCTAGGTTATTCATGGCCATTTATAAAACACTAATACTGTGTTCTATGCTTAGACTTATCCTTAGGGTTCTTACTAAGTCTTTCACATCCTAGTTTCCAAAGGTTGATTATACCTTTCCTCTGATACCAAATATAAAGACCCATACATTACATACATTGTTATTACATCATAATTGAAGCATACTTATTAAAACATATAACAAAACCATGAAAGGACCATATAGGTATATTGTCTTTAGAAACTGGGAAACATAAACAACTTGTTCATAAAGAATCTACATTGTCTCCCATTTATTTCATCATATCTTGAGTCCCTTTTGGCATATCCTACTTAATAACCTTCTTCATGACCTGGGGGAAAGAAAACATACAAAAGGGTGAGCTCAGATGATCAATAATGGTAAACAAAACAAAAATCAATCACATCATATTCATAATAACATAACATTTTTGAAATCTTAACCTGCAAAAGAAATCTTAACTTCATAACATTGGATAAATCATGGCAGTGAAACGTAATCACAATAATCATAACTTAAAACATGAAGCTTTGTGGCTTACACACATAATCATAGTGAATCATTTCTTATTATTCAAGACTTGTTGCCAAGACTATCTTAGTGGACGAAGTCCATTTCTGAACCGAGTTCATTCCTCGTTTCAGTCCTGTTTCACTGAACCGGTTTAACCTGCCGTTCTAGCCATGTCTATCTCATGAGATATAAAATCATTACCCAATGCATTGGAGGGAGATATAGGTCCCACCCATCTCATAATGATACCATTCTTATGTGTTCCACAAAATCATAAATCATACATCATTGCATAACTCATGTAATAAAAATGGGATTCTTAAACAACATGAAATCATAAAACAATTCATATAAGATAAAGGAATTCATAAAAATAATTCCATCACAACATAATAAAATCAATGTAATAATAGGGATAGAAACAGAACCCTATATTATCTTATATGGAAAATAATTTTGATAAAACACTTGAACTCCATTCTTGAGGAAAATATCCTTTCTACTTCAAAAACATTTTCCTTTCATAACATGTCATACAATTTTAAACTAAAAGAAGTTGATTAAAAATAAACATTAAAACCTGTAAAGGAATCTACTTGGAAATAATGTTTTAAAAATCCATTCCTGCAGTATAAGTTAAAAAAACATTTTTCTCCTACTTTTGTCGGAAAAGTCAAAAAGTACCTCGTACGAAAAATGACAAAAGATTCCTTTCATTTATTTTACTAAAAACTCACCTAAGGGTAAAATTGGATTTAAACAATTGTAGGTGGATGGAAATAATATTACATATTTAGGAAACATGGATTTGGATGATAAAATACACCCTAGTAAATACCAAAGTATAAACAATCTCGGATAAAATGAGATTGTGATATTTTCCTTATCTTAGGTCCAATTTGCTTCGTAAGTGTCCGAAACTCCTGTATAATGATTTAAATAATGTTATTGACTTATTCTAGAATCATAATTATTTTTATGATATCATATATGGTCATATTCTGAGCTTATTATCAGTAATATTTCATTGCTACTTGTTATTCGGGTGTTTATTACTTTTTTGTTCTTATGCATGTTTTGTCGAATAAATTATTATTTTTTATTTTTAGGTTATAGATACCTCATTTACAGAATGGTATTAGTGTAATATATATAATATTCATTCAATTCAATTCATTTATATAATCATTATACAATGAAGGTCATGTAGAACGAGTCGCATCACATCGTGGAAACGGTATTCCGTACGTACACACGAGCGATGATATCATTCCCATGATTGTGTAATTGTATTGGAGTGTATATATACTATTTCAGAATAAATATCACTTTAAAATAATAATATATAGTTATTATTTACTCCATTATACCCATCCAAGTATGGTGGTGGTGGAAAATAGATTACACCACGGCGTGGAGACGGTATTCCGTACGTACGCACGCGCGGTGATTTCGTTTTCTGTAGGATGGATAGATGGAGAAATAGAGTTGTTTCATACTTATAATAACATATCAGTATATGGGTGATACTGATGTTATTACTCCATAATGAAACAACTAAAGAAGAAGAAGTGGAAGAATAAATGAAGATGAAAGAATCGGTAACGGACATTACCTCTTCTTTGAAGCGCTTCTTTGAGTCCTCCTTTTAGGGCACTAAAATTGGTCTTTGAAGAATACCAGGACCTCTAGGATGTCTCTAGGGAAGTGGAGAGAAGAAATTGTCAGGGGTTGGCTGATCTTGAAGGCTCAAAGTGGTGTGAGGAAGAGAGGGAGGAGGTGCCCTTTTATAAGGGAGGAGAGGGGCACCTTCGGAATAACTAAAAATATTATTTTATTATAAAGTCAAATTCGGTTTCTAATAGCTCCAAATTGATATATTTCAAAGATAAGGTTGGTATGGGTCTAAATTCTCCCATCCAATAGAATTTAGACAAGTTTAGGTATCAATTTTAACCTTATCATTTAGATTTAACTTTAAGTTAGATAATTTAACTTTTACCGTGTCTTCTTGTTTTCTTACACTATAAGGTTAATAAACTTACTATATCAAGCCAAACGAACCCCAAGTTGTTTATTATTAATATATATAACGTTATCTAAGTCATTTTTCCGAACCTTAGATTTTTAGGAATAAAAGAACAATTAATAATATAATATTTGTCTTAAAAACTATTTTATGTCAATTTTGACACTATTTGGTAATTGATTTTTGTGAAAATCGTAACAGAATGATTAGTTCGAAAAAATTTAATTAAATCAATACTAACATGTCATATTAACATATAAAATTATTATAATTCATAAAAAGTCTCAAATTACATTTATTTATGTATTTATAACATCAATTATTTCAATATTTCATTAATAAGATAATTATTGCATCATCATTGTATCATAACTAAATTAAATTATTTTAAGTCTAAAAATTACAAATAAAATACCATTATGTAGGAAATATTTTTAGATTTATAATTAATATTTATAGTCGAATTTATCTTATGTATAACCTCATATTAAAAATGATTTACTTATTAAACTTTGATTTTAACTATTTTAACCCTTGTTTTAATAAATTAATAATAAATGTCCTAATCTAATCCAAGTGGGCCTAAATGGTAATGTTTTATTCCTAAGGTTGTTTTTAGTCGAATTACACTTATCCAATAGAATTAGGACATGTGTTAGGGTAATATTAATAACACTTTTACCCTTAATTACCCTATTTACTTTTAACCGTGGTAAAAAAAAGTAAAAAGTTACTATTCACCAAAAATTATTTTCATCTCATTGAACCACATTTTAGTCCTTGATATTAACCGTGTCTCCAGGATTTTCGAAATTCCACTCACAGAAGCAGTAAAATTAATTTTTATGAAAAATTCAGTTTTTTAACTACCACTTAGTGGTTTTACTATTCATCAAAAATTGAAAGTTTTCAGAAAAATACCAAAATTTCACCCTAGACTAATTTCGATATTCTGAATCCAAAAATGAAGTCCATTTTGAAAAACAAAAATTATAAAATTTAAAAAAGTGGTTATTACTATTCATAACGACTAGTTTTAATAATATTTTAATAGTATATCGTTGTTTAGTGAAACTCGGTATTGCGTACGACGCAAGCTATCGAGGAAGGTCGCGGTTGCATGTAAAGAAAGCCAAGATAGTGTTGTGTGTAGTGAAAGATTCCTTTGATGATTTATATAACATAAAAACAAAATATTTCTCATAAAATTCTCGGGTGTTACACCATAGATGGGAGATGGAGCTGGAAGGGGCTGACCTCAGGTTGTTCCTCATGTAACTCAACTCGAGTGTGGTTAGAGATGTAATCATCCATAGTGGGGTAGAATAAATGAGGCATGGTCAGTTTCCTACTATAGAGGTAGCGATTCTATCAAGGCCAGAGATCCCTCGAGGTACAATTAATTTGTTCAGAACTCTTGCATGTGCTTTTTTTTATTTAGGAGATTCACACTACTTTGTTTTAATTGGTATATACTATTCTCTAAGACTATACATAGAGATAATTTCCATTCCCCTGGTGTTGAGAATTCCATTCGGAGGTTAGACCATCGTTTTTGATGTTTTTCGGGGATGTAGACCGATGATGGGGCCACATAATTCACGTTGGGGATCTCTTCTTACTACAGATGCAACCATATGATATCATCCATGGAATCGAATGGTTTTATTTTTTACATGTTTTTATCAACTACATTCATAGGAGATTCATTTTTTATACGTAGATGGCTAAAGTGTGGATTTTGATGGTGATAGGGGTTGTCAGGTGGGAAGTTGACATGTGGAGACTCTTCATTCCTTGTTGGATGAGTTTTCAGTTGATTAGGTGGATGCTAAGATGGTGGTGGCTCCCAAGGTATTTGGGGAGCTCTTGGATGTATTTCCTGAGGAGTTTGTAACTCTACCCCCTCAACGTGAAATTTTGTTTGGGATATACTTACAAACCTATTGTAGTCTGATCTTGATGTCTCATTACCAGATTGCCCCTTCTGAGTTGTAGGAGCTCATAAATCATATTGATGACCTAATGAAGTATGGATTCATCCATCCCATTGTGTCACTATGGGGTTCTCTAGTCTTGTTTTCGAAGAATGAAGATGGTGGTAGGAGGTTGTGTATAGACTACCGAAATTTGAATCTAGTGACTATCAAGAACCATTACCATCTCTTCAGGATAAAAGATATTTTCGACCAACTGAGGAGAGAATGTTGGTTTTCTAAGATCGATCTCTTGTCTAGGTATCACCAGTTGAGGATAAAGGACGGTGAAATCCAAGTGACTACTTTTAGGTGTTGGTATGGGAACATTGAGTTCATAGTTATGTCTTTCGGTGTTACAAACACACTATTTGCATTCATGGGACTAATGATATCTATTTTCTATGAGTTTCGGAATAGGTTCATCATTGTATTCATTGATGAAATCCTGATCATCTCGAAGTCATATACAGAGCATAGAGAGCATTGTAAGACTTTATTAAAAGTCCTTTGACACCACCAGCTCTATGATATGTTATCCAAGTGTATGTTTTGGACATGATAGGTACACTTCCTTTAACATGTGGTCTCACATTATGAAGTATCAATGGACTCTTCGACGTTCAAGGATGTAGTCTCTTGAGAAGCACCCAAGAAAGTTGTAGAGGCTCACAGTTTTCTCGGTCTGATTGGCTGTTATTGGATATTTTTACCTGATTTATCTCTAGATGAATCTCTTTTGATTTCCTTGAAAAAGGATAGCCATGATTTTGTGTGTATTGAGCAGTGCTACGCATCATTCATCTATCTGAAGTTGAAGTTGGTCAGTTCTCCAATACTTCGATATCTAAAGAAAGGGTTTATATTAAAGTTGTTTTTTGATGCTTCCCATCTGGGATTAGAATTCATTCTAATGAATTAGTAGGAAGTAATCTATTATGGTTCTTGGAAGTTACAAATCTATGAACTTAACTATGCCACCCATGATCTAGAGATAACAGCGTTCATTTTTGTGTTAAACTTGTGGCGACATTACCTCATTAGGGAATGATTTGGGGTCTTCACAGATCACAAAAGTTTGAGGTAAATACTTTCTTAAGGAGATAAGAACATGCGACATAATAGGTGGATGGAGTTTCTCTAGGATTATGATTTTGATATCACTTACACCTCCAGAAAGGGGAATATCATGGCGTGTTTTTTGAGCAGTAATTCCCAGAATGAGGTTGTTTGTAAGTCTTCAAACATGAGGAAGGTGATGGAGGATTTAAAATCCTTGCACCAAGATGCATGAATGGATTTTGGAAGGGGATATCTACTTTAGATGACAGTGTATTCATCTCTGAGGTTGTAGGTGGAGGAGTCTTAGAGGGTATAATCAGAGGCAAAAGTAATTCCCAATCATGTTAACCATGGTGATGATTCGGAGGGGTGGTCAGAGGATGGTCAGAATCTGAAGTTGTTCCATGGGATGTTGTTTTTTACAATGGTGATGATGGAATAAGTCTTTATTGAGATTCATATATCACCTATAGCAGCTCACCTAATATTTTCCAAGATGTGCCATGGTATGAGGATGCATTTTGGGTGAAATGGAATGAAGTGGGAATTGGTGATGTTTTTTGTGATATTCTTACTGTGATAGTAGGTGAAGGAGGAGAACCATGTTCCTTGTGGTTTGTATCAACACCTAGATATCCCCGGGTGAAAGTCAGATAACTTATCAAGGTATTTTTTCACAGGGTTACCTAATCTTCAGGGAGGATGTGATGCAATCTGGGTAGTGGTAGATCAGCTAACGAAATTAGATCACTTCTTAGTGATTAAGTAATCAGACATAGTGGATGCCTTGGACAAGAGGTATGTGGATGATATTGTGCGGTTTTATGGAGTTCTGATATCTATCATCTCATATTGGGATGTGTTGTTTACCTCATGAGTCTATAGGGGATTGCATCATGATTTTGGCACTCAGTTATTCCTCAACAATGCTTTCCACCTTCAAATGAATGGATAGACAGAGCAGACCATCGAGACATAGAAGGATATGTTGCGGGCATCCATCATGGAAAATGGTAGATCGTCGATGTGACATCTTCCCTTGTAATAGTTTTCTTACAATAATATTTATCACTCTTCCATTGGCATGGCTCCGTTTAAATATTTGTATGTAAGACCTTGTCATTAACCCTTTATGCTAAAAAATTGGGGAGGCAGTTGTTCTTAGTCCAGATATGGTATAGAGTATGACCAAGAAGCATCATCTTGATCGTGAGATGATGAAGGTAGCACCGGACTAGAAGAAGTCCTACAACAATTTTAGGAGTATGCCATTGGAGTTCGAGGTTGGGGACCCCTTGTTCTTTAGGTTTCTCCATGACATGGGCAATGTTGGATTGGCCGAGAGAGAGAGAGCTATAAATGAGGTTCATCAAACCCATTGAGGAGTTGGGATGAGTTGTCAAGGTGTCATACCATTTGGTGCAACCACCTTAGTGGGAGGAGTTTCATGTCTTCTTTCACATTTCTCATCTTCATTGGTATCATCACAATGACTTCCATGTCATTGACTATGGAGAGATGGAAATCAAGGATAATGTGATGTTTGTGTAATGACCAATGGAGATACTGGATCATCAAGAGATGGTGTTTTCTAGACGGACCATTCTATTTGTTCATCTATTGTGGATGCATTTTTCCTAGAGGAGAGTACTTAGGAGAATGAATTGCATATGCATGTTGAGTTCCCAGAGTTGTTCTGAGTTTTACCATTTCATGTTGTACATTGTAATGTGATGCTTGAACATTTTTTTCTATGAGATAAGTTTTTTACTTGTTCTACAATGTGTGATAAATTCCTGACATATGAAGTGGGGAGGACCTTATTTCTAATAAATATGCTTTAATGAAGATGTGATTAATCCCGTGTGGGCGAGTCAGTTCTTCCCAAAGTGGATAATATCTTGATATGGAGGATGTGATTCCCTAATCCTTTTATTAAGAAAGTGTGGAATGTTTTATAGTTTGTTGGGTTAGAAGATATCAGAGGAGGTGTTCTTGTATGTTGAGGTTTCACCCCATATTTCAAACAACATCGAGTTTATTATCATTGAACCTTGATAGTTGTGTTTCATGTATAGAAATATCCTCAAGAGATATCTCACGAGGTGGTTTTTCTGAACCTTCCTTTCTTTATAGGTTTGGTTTTGAATTATTGAGGGTGAGAATAATTTGGGATGTATCTGATCTATTATAATGGATCTCTCTAGTCCATTACTTTTTCCAAATCTAGTGTTTGAAGTGTTCGGGATATAATGGTGACTCATTCTAGGAGTTTTCCAAAATTAAAATTTTTCCAACAATAGCTTGTCTGGCGGCAAGTTTTCCACCAAGGATTTAGGACCCATGATTCATAATGGTTACTCATACTAGTGAATCACAATGGTTACTCACAATGATGAGTCAGGAATGGTAGGTCGCTGATGGTGAGTTGGGACCAGTGACTCGTAATGGTGAGTCTGGAATAATAGGTTGTTGATGGTGATTCAAGACAAGTGACTCGCAATGGTGAGTTACAAATGGTAGTTCACTGATAGTGAGTCAAGACTGGTGAATTTAAATGGTGACTCACTAATGGTGGGTCGCGATGGTGACTCATCGAATGGTCACTCACAGAATGGTGACTCACAGAATGGTATCCCCCTAAATAGTGACTCACCGAACGGTATCTCACCGAACAATGCCTCACTGAATAGTGTCACACCAAATAGTTACTCTCCAATGGTAGCACATCCAATGGTGTGTCACCCAATGGAGATTCTTCCACTAGTGAATCACAATGGTCACTCCCCCAATGGCGAGTCATCCCTAATAGTATTTCAAAATCTCAGTTTTCTCCAGTTTTCCAAATTTCTCCATTTAACATTCTATTTGATATAAATTGAGATTAAAACCATATTTAAGCATTTTTTAAGCTATTTTAAGTTCCATAAATCAAATCATTGACTTCACTAAAATATTGATTCTTATAAATGGTTTATGCACATTTTCTTAATCATGATCAAGGTTTAATGGCTTTTGAAATAGTTCTTTCTTCGATATAGGATATGTCCCTTATAATTCAAAGAACCTTAATTACTTGTATGTTTACCTTTACTATTGATATTGTTAATTCACAAAACTTTCTTACCCAAGTATCCATGAATTTGTGTTTCACCCCTAGATCACATTTCCCAAGAGCCTTGCACACCCCTAGTTTAGTGCAAGGAGGAGGTTCTGATCATCTAAACATTGAGGTAGGGATCCCTTCATCTATCTTTTATTTGTGTGTCATCTGGGGTGTGTGTATTAATGGTTCTATTATAAAGATAGTATAATTAATAATTAATAAAGATAATTAAATCTATTTATTATTAATATACAGGGGCTGGGAAAAATATACTAATTCTTCTGTTTTATTATTTTTTTATTGATGTTGGGTATTTTATATGAAAGTCACCCACAAGAAAATCATGGTTGTTGTTGGAATTTGTGTTCTCCCTTGTGATGACTTTTGATGGATTCATTTTGATCATACGGTGAAAGGCTGTATATGTGAATAAAACTGATCAATGGCTTATATTCAGTTAAATAAATGTATTCCCTAGGATTATACACAATATGTAATCCCCCCTTGAATTATCAAAGATGAACTAAAGAATGAGTGTTTTTTAAATCTAGATACACCTTTACCTATTTCATTTGGTGGTGTGAAGTATATGGGTTTGTTCTGAATTTTATTGTAGTGGAGTCGTGGGATTCGCTATGTGTTGTGGGGTTGTTCGGGTGGCGTGATGGAATATCTAGTTGACGGAATGAATTAGAAGTGATTCATAGTGGGGCCATAATCGGGTTTTGATGATATGTGCTTATGGGTTGGAAGAGAATTGTAATACAGCAGGGCTTCCAAGGATGGTTGTGTAGTTTTGTGGAGTTTGACTACATCAGGTTGTGTTTGGTCCTATTTCTAGATGTGTTGGGTGTGGTATGTTTATGCAGCGGGGTTTCCATAATGGTTTTTATGAGAGGTGTTGCTGGGTGTGGCTTTGAGTTAGGGTTTTGTTCTTTTGAGGGGAAGGTTTTAGGCAATATTACTTTAAATAATGATGATGGTAGTAGTTGTCATGGGTGTTAAGTGGAGAGTAAACGTGCATTGGGTTGTTTCACCATGGTTATTCTTCCGTGTGTTTCATGTTTTTTTGCATTGCTCAGTGTTGTGGATGGTAGTTTCCCAATAGGGATGTAATGAATAAATGTATTTATTAATAAAGAATGATGACTAGTTAAATTAATTGTTTGAGGTTATTAATTTTAGTTGTGGATGGTTGTATGGTCCTACATTTAGAGGTAACAACAAAGGCAGTATCTTGGTCTAGTATTTTTTTGGTAAAATAACCCATAGGATTGGAAGAGTGTTTTATACCTATATATATACTTATACTTTCTTGTGATTTCTACATGCACCATCCATAGTTGTTAACTATGTGCCGAACACCCCCATTGTCATGGGGGAGTGTGTCTTCCCAACATCCCGGTGGGAGGATGGATGGATTATTATTGGCTCTTCCCTACTCTCTCTTATAGGCATTGGTAGCCCAAGACTCTTCATCCAAGTTGTGGTGTGGTTTTTGAGTCCTAGGTGTTTGTAGAAAAGTTGTTCTTTCCCTGGTGTCTCGAAGATGAGATATCTTGTACATTCCTAGCTATCTTTAATATGAGGTATGGTTGTGGCCCGAGTGGCAATGAGAGGGATATGGTGAGCTTAGTTTTCCTAGGATATAGGACTAGCTATGAGGCCCATGTGTGTGTGGGTGGGTTATGACATGCGGCTTATGGAAGAGTGTGGAAGCGTCAGGACGTTTTTCGTTAGAGTATGAGCAGTTAAACATTGGGATGTGGTGTGGGGTACCCAAAAGATCCATGTGATTATTATATTACATTAATAGAATTGTGATTTTTGGTGAGTGTGCCTTTTGAGAATGTGGTGGCTAGTATACCATGTTAGGTGCTATTGGTTTCTGATGTTTTCCCACATGGGAATTAGTATGCATCTCCACTTGTGCGTGAGAGACTTTGGATATTCCTACTGAGTACACTCGTATTCTCACCCTATGTATATAAAACTATTTTCATGTTTTCGGGAGGATTATGTGGACTGTACTTGACCAAACTAGCTCAGACATTGGGACAGTAATTGTGTCACTACATAGCTTTACTTTTGGGTATTTACTTTGGAGTTCATTTTTAATTGTAAGAGTTTTACTTTTAAACATGCTTTTGGGATGGTTTTTGATTTCTTTTATATACAATTCATGGGGTCTTTTTGAAGTTTATACATATTATCTCCCAATATTTTTTACTTTAAAACGGTTAATGCCTCCCATTTTCTGATATTTGTATACCCTTAGTGATGGTCTCCACCCCGAGGCCAACTAGAGAAGACACCCGGGGGGTTCTCATCTCTCTTTCTCTATTTTCCAGTTTAGGAGGGTTATATTTGGAGGGATAAAGTCATCACAATAGGTTTAGAAACATATTTTCATAAAATGATTTCTCACCCATAGCCCCTAGGATAGAACATCATGAGAGTCACATATTTAATAAAATTTCCATTAATTCCATTATAAGTGTTGTTATTCATAAAATTAACCTATAAAATGCTTTTTATAAATTCACAATAATGTTTTTAATGTTTTTTATATAAATAAACCCTATTTTGAGAGAGAGGAGGTGAGGTGAAATAAAATCCATCTATGAGAACAAGGGACTATATTGAAATAAAACCAGATTTTGGACATTATTTGACAATTTTCCAAAGATAATCCAAAATCAAGAAAAGATAATCATTGTATGATTTTTCATGGCTCACTATTTTCATATTTTTATTTTTATTTTTTATTCGTAGCCTTTAAAATTAATACAAATGTTTTTAGTGAGTAAAACAGATGTCCCCAAAAAAATATAAATTTATTCTTATTATTTTTTATTATTTACCCTACATTTTTTTCATTATTAAATTAATTACATATTCATTGGTTTCCTGGATTCACAAAAAACACCATAAATTTAATTCTATGAATCTTCATTGATTTCCTTTCTGTATTCGTTACACATTAATATACAGCCTTCACTTTTGATTTCAATTCAATGAATATTGGTTTGGATTAAAAATAGAATGATATTTGGGATCATGATTGATTCATTTTACTTCATTTATGAATATTTATTTAGGTAGGATGATAATCTAGAAATGGATGATTTGTTGAGGTGTGTCGAGCAATTTTCGTAAATGATAGTGGTGAAAATTGGTATCGACATTTCATTAAATGTAATTCCAAACTCAATTTCATGTACATGATTTTTATAAATATAGAACCAATGGAATTGAAGTAACAAGCATGGCCTTTTTCGGGGATGTTGGTACAAAAGATGAAGATAATAAGGAAAAAGTAATTACTTCTATATTGTTTGGGATTTTATGTTTGGTTACCATGATTACTCAAAATTTAGTCCTTTTAAAACACATCTCACACCACCCTCCTTTCTATTAGAGACATTTAAGAATATTATTCTAGAACCATGTGAGTCTGTGTCACATGTAATGTATTCTTTAAAGGAATAACTCAAAATTACTTATCCATGCATTAGATAAATTCATGTATCTCATGAGCGTCACATGTTGTGTGTTTTCCTGGAGACACCATGTTTAATAATATAATATGGTAGCATATACGTTAGATATAGGCTAAGTAATTCGTTCAAGATTATATATCATATACTCTATGAGAACCCATTTTATATACTCATCCTTACACAACTAGATTTATAGGGATACACACCAAATTCTCCCATAATTCCCACATTACATTTATACCATCTAACACACAATATAGTTCACCCTTGATAATCCATTTAGATGAATGTACCACACCAGCCTACACTTGATGAGTAATATGACATGTACCCCTAATTTACATTTTGTGAACTTTTATAGCCTTTATTTATTTTTTATATCTTCCTAAACTAAGCCATATTTAACCACAAGAGTAGTCTACGCTATTAATTTTTCAATTTTGGAAATAAAAGTGAATTCTGATCTAGAATTAGAAGTGAGATTGTAGGTTACATTGGAAGATAGTTATTTATTGCTCTATAGATTTATCCACTTAATTTGGAAAACATGACCATAGTGTGCACAGGGTTGCATACACCCCTACTTAGGTGTAGAATATATTGTGAAAGTCCAACTTATTCATCTTGGATATGGTAATCACCTAAAAGTATGGTGTATATGACCTTAATATTTGGAATGCTATCTATATTTATATAGAACCCAAAAATGTTAATTTTCCCTACACAACTATGAGAGTTCAATTCCCATCGCTTACTTGGGAATGATTTCTCTATGTAGTTTGGTTCTGCATTTTCTGATACAAACAACTTGATGTGGTGTGGGTCCCCCAAAAATGTTATATACTCCCTTGGCCAGCATCTATACTTGAACATGGTGAAGTTCCCCTATTAATATTTTTTGAGGTTGAATTGGGAAACTTGTAAGAGATAATTAATTTATAATTGGATTTTGAAGATCAGAACTAGAATTGTTGTCTTAGGGCCCAGAGTTTTGAATTTATAGGCTCATTGGATGTGGATATTATGGTAGTTTAATTCCTCGACTCGCATAGATAACACAATGAGGATAAGGTACCACATTATTGTTTTCAATGTAAATGTTGGTGGTAGAAAAACTGGGTAGTTCTGATACATTGAGCCTTTAGATACCTTTGGGAAAAATTAGTTTCCTGTGAGATGACACTTATATTCAGGATATTAATTTTATTCATTCAAATAATTTCATTACTTTGATTATCCCTTGTTTCTTGTGAGATATTGACCATCAAGGATTTTATCTAATAGGATTATGACTTCTCTATATATATAAGAAATATATTTATACAGAATATATAGATCTTTTCATATCTTACTCCTTGATAGTTTAATATACCATAGTATAAGTTGGATTAATTGTTGTATTTTTATGGTCTATGGGAATACTAATGAGTATCTAAATCACACTACGATATATGATTTTATCCCACATGTATTTTGTTTGTAAAAAGTATTTTGAGATCAGATATGGTCGTTGTAAATCTAGATTTGGGGGGAATGTTAATATGTTAAGAAACATGGTTCTTGGTGGTTCATTATGGTTATGGTGATCATTACAATTTGAGACCGGTATAGGAGTCCTTATTATTAGGAGGAGTTATCCCTTGTTCTTGTTTCATCATTTCTGTTTCCCTTGTTATATGTATAGTTACAATAGTATTTTATCAATTTTTCGACATACTTATCATGTTATGTCTCTTACATGAATTATAAAATATTAAATTGTAAATAAATATATTGTTTTGGTTTTTGTTTATAATTTGAAATGGAGATATGACTATGATTTACTTGATATGGTTTCAGGAATCAAATATTCAATAATATGACTCTTTGGGGCCAGTTACCATCCTGTAGACTATTGGGGGATGGTTTGGGGTTCTACACTTGACTTAATGTTATCCCTTGGGGAGGTCTTGGTGGGTAAGGTCATTTTAGGGAATTCCAAAACCTCTATTTATAGTTCTAAATACATAATTCATCATAAGTTATAATACATTATTACTATCATTAATATTTTAACATCCTTCGAAACCAATGTCCCAAATTCAAGCGTCATTTTCAACCAATAAATCTCTATTTCCTACAAATAATCATGACAAGATACCACCGATAATTTTCTCTAAAATTCCATGAAACAACTTTTATAATAAAATATAATTTATTTATAAAAATAATCCCACAATTATTTAGAAAAATTGTCCATTAAATAATTAATAAAATTTTATAGTTCACATAAAATTTTATTTTATCCTTAAATTTAAACGATCATATATCTTAACAAAAATAAAATATAATGGAAAAATAATACTCTAAACTCAATGTTATTCTTGAAATATAAATTTGAGATAATAAATATTACCTTTGTAACCATCATATGTCTAATAATAAAAATAGACTCCCAAAAATTCACATTATACTATTGCCAAAATATTTAAAAAGAGGAAAAGTGTTTCATCTTTCATATTTTTCATACACTGTGATCACACACACTTACACCCCCCCCCCCTCACACACACACACACACACACACATATATATATATATTCTTTATGGTGTAACCCCTTATATATAGGTACGCATGGATACACCAATGATTGAGTAAAGACCCAAAAATTTCATAAACTATTCCCTTGTTACAGCACTTATCACATATCCTACATTAGTTATATTATACCAAATATTCTATTTATTGTTCAAAAAATAATTTTGATGTGTTTAATTTAAATTAAAAAATAACTAATGAGCATTTTAAAAAAATACTCGGTGGCTTATATATAGAGAAATTGGACACTCGATGTGATATCCCATATTATATACCACTTTACGTATATATCCTTAATAAATATACCTAGATCATATAGATTAAACATATTTATCTAATTTAGTGATCCAGACCATATTATGATAGATTATATAATTTTTTGTACATAGACAACCTTCAATATCCCTCTTGTAGTAAATATTTGTATAATTTTGACATATTTCACATTTTATTGAATCATATGTAATAATTTCAGAGTACACTCCCAATAAAAATTTGGATATAATTCCAAAACACTTTTAAATAAGTTATAATATACATTTATATATATTAGGGAAACACTTTGTACAAAAAATCCCAATTCACAAATCCTTTTTGTATGAAAACGCAGCTTTATAGCTTCAAAATTTTTTATGAATCTCTAATTAATAACCTTAAATATTAATATCCTTTAGAAAACCAATAGTTTTATTCAAGATATAATATTTTCTAGGGATATCACAATTAACCATACAAATCTCAATAAAAGAATCCACTATGGGTAATTTGAAAATAATTTATTAATATATACTCTATTTTTATAAGTCATTGAGTATAACCACAAGACAAGGAACATGTCATAACCCTCCCCACTATAACCCTTCCTTGTTGGATTGTAAAGGAATGTTTGACCTCTAAAACCAGAATCCTATAGCTAGTCGGTTGGAATTGAGCACCAATGGATTAAAAAATGGAAGGAGGTATTACTAACTTGATTTCACTTGTGCTAATAAAATTATTAATTTTTTCACTATAAAAACCTAGTAAATCAGGGAGCAAGGTTGATTCCCCATGGAAGGTTTTGGTGTGTGGTGACCAATAAAGGAAACAAATTCTAATGAAAATAAAACAACATAAGTGATGATAATAGAAAATAAAAGTAGTAATAATTAGTATGGAAAAATATTGAAGGTATATTTCATGAATGAGTGTTAAAAACTAAAAAATGGATTTTTTTAACAATATATCACAGAGGAATAATTTAGTTAAAATCAATGAGGAAGTTAATTAGATTTTTCAATGATAAATATTTTTTCCTTCGTTAATGATAAAAATCACAAATGAAATTAAATGAAATTAGAAAGATTATTATTTTGAATGTTCAACATTTTTTTATAGAATAATGTTTTTTTCAACTAAATAACTCATTCTTTGACAAAACAAATTGAAATAATTTTCCCCCAAATAAAATTGGAATTTTTTTCTGTGTTATACTCTCAAGAGAATATCACTTGTAATATTTATTTTAAAATGATTTTGTTGAAAAAAAATTGAATTCAAATGAGATTAAATGTCCTCAATTCTCGATGTTTTATAAAATAAAACAACCTAATAATTGGAGATGAGAGTAGGATCCATCAAATATATCCATGAATGAAGTAAAATATGTTACTCTTCAAAATAATTACCTAAATTAGATTATCTAAGAAACAATATTCAATTTTCAGGAATAGAAAATTTCATTACACGATTGATAGGAAATAGTAATAAAAGAAAAAAAATAATCTCCTCTATACAGGATCTCCACTTATTGTTCATGGTTCCACCAATTCACCTTATTTACACCCAATTTCTATAATTAGATAATTCCCTCTCACACACTCATATTTTTCCTACTCCAAATCCAAATCATGTAACATGTCCCTATAGTGACTCTACTTTTTAATACAGATTATTCAGCACATTTTTAAGATAATAGAATTATGATCTAGGATAAAAGGATTAGTATCATGGGAAAATTAATCACAATAATAACTTGTACGTGATAAAACATAAACATTTACTCAAAATATTCTCCATTATCCTTATAAATCTAATTTTATCTCTAATATATATAGTCACCTAAATATATACATTAAGGAAATTGGGTGAGCTAAATTCCCAATTAGAGGATGAATAAGGGAAATGAATCAATATAACATGAGTGATAATAATAATAATAATCATATCATATGAATATAATCATCATAAAAATTTTGAGGTAAACATTGGATTAAGGCATGGAATGTGGCAATTCCTAAAAATGAAACGGCATTCCTTAGTGGACAAATACTACACATAGTTGAGAACAAAGCTATCACCATGTACATGCATAACATATCCACATAATCCTAGCATCATCTTTTTAAACAAATATGGGACGATGTTGATGAATATTAAACATTTTATCACTAGATACAACACATTACCCAATTCATTGGAGGTATATATAATTAAAGGTTCACCTGTCACATTATAATGTTTACATAATCATACAAGACACATAGAATGTATTAAAATCATAGTTATGAAAAAAAACATGGTGAGTAAAGGGTTTCATATAGATTTCATAAATCATTATTTTATAAATAAAATGGGGGTTCCCAAATGAAAAATGGATAAACATATTTTGGGTAAGAATCATCATTCTTGAAGAATAAATAACTCAAGATGAGTTAAAATGTGTTTTGGAAAGAAGATTTTTTTGGGAAAATATTTATATTTGACATTAATGTAAATTGATCACATTTGTATCCCCCAAATGTTTTTTTATAATTAAATTATTTATATGTAATACACTAAAATTTATAATAAAATATGGATAACCCTAATAAAGGTAGACAAGTTTGATAATCCCCATACCTTCTATCTGAATCTGTTTTGCAATTTCACTTAATGTCATACATAATAAAATAAACTTCATTAATTACATAATTATGAAATTATTTTAAATTTATTTTATTTTTTATAATTTTATTGAGTTCATTTTTTGTCATTTTTATTATTTATAGGGTTAAATGTTTTTGCTCTTTTAGTGTTTGTTTTCATGGTTTCATGGTTAGTTTACTTGTGTATAACTATGGAAGATAATTTCAAATGGGAATAATAACCCAAAAGTGAAATTATATGTTATTAATTAACTTATATAATATTAAATTTTCTCATATATCATTTGGTTTTCTAGTATGAAGAGGATTAATTTGATAAAACATTAATGATAACTATTTAGTTTAATTTAGCGGCTTTTCTAAACATCACAATCTAGTTTTGTTTTATTAAATATTATGTCTATAAATTAGTTCCAGAACATTAAAAAAAGTTATAATATAAATATGAAAATGTATTTTAAGCCTAATAATGGTTTCAGGACAAGCCTTTAAGGTGGTAATGGAATAAAAAATATTTTCATCCACAAAGGTGGTGAATCAACATATCACTGATGATGTTTTCATTTTTAGAAAAAATGATAAGAGAATATATTTTATGATGGATATTCCATTAAGAGAATAAAATTATAGTATATATATGATACTAGAGTTATCATTCCAGTTTGGATAGCGGATTTTGGGAAGATGATAAAAAAATTAAAAGAGAAGGATAAAGGATTTTACCACTTAAATGTCATCTCCTGGAGAACCTCCTTAAGGAACATGGGATTACTCATTTTTTTAGAATAAAAACTCTTGGATGTTGGGAAGAGTCATGGTAATATAATCAGGTATACTTGATGCAAGATAGAATTATTATAAGGTGTTATGATAAGGGTTGGGGGTGTTATTATAGGAAAGGATAGGGGTATTTTTTATTATTATATTCATTAGTTTATTGTTTTGACTCAAGACTGCCAATAGGGTTGATTAATATGACTAAGTATAGTAAATGATGAAGGAGAGTTAGATATTATAGGTTCTTACATCACCCATACATCATCTATGATTCAAAAAATTCATGTATTTAGCATATATTTTAAATTATAGTATTTCACTATAGACAAAAAATTCAACTATTTTAGAAGAAACCCAAAAAATCACACTGACCATTTTTTAAAATCTAGATTTAAAAAATTGAGTTTATTTTATGAATATAATTTTTTAAATATGATAAATTTAAATTTTATTTAAAATCATCATTAATTCGAAAATTATCTATTTTAATATTATAATTGTTTTTATAACCCTTTGAAAAATTAATTATGTTCTCATAAAATTATCTTAAAATTATAATAAAACATAACATTAATTTATGAATCCATTTTATGAAAATAAATTTTCTTTTCAATAATTTTATTAATTATAAAATTTTAAATATACATTAAAGTCTTACAAAAATACCAACACATAATTTATAAGTTTTAAAACATTTATTTACTCATACCATGATATAATTATAACATATTTTAAATCAAAAGATACCAAAATTTTATTAATACTTTCAAAGTTGTGATTTCTATTATAATGTTTAGATTTTTATTCCTATTGGTCAAATTACTATTATAATGGTCATGTTGCTATTCTAATGGTATGGGTTCGTTAATTTCTATAAATACCATTTATTCAATTATTATTTTTTGGGAATAATTTTTTTATTGAGTTTTATTTGTGATGATTTTATTTATGACCTAATTATAAAAAGGTAAATTCTATTGATAAATTTTTTGGATGTTACATTCTTCTCCCTAATGAAATTTCATCCTCAAAAATTCGTTTTACACAATAAGGTGAAAATAGACAAGGTTATTTATCCTTCATTGATTCTACTAGTTCCCATGTCACTAATTCGTACATTTGTTTTCCTCATAGTAACTTGTCTGTGTGAGTTGTCTTGTTATGTAGTACTTTGTCTCTAGTCCAAAATCTTCCTCGGATGATCCATAAAAGAGGTATCATTTCTCATCTGTATCAACTCTGAGTTTCGTACATGTGAGGGATGTTTTATGTAATTCCTCAAGAAGGATATGTGGAATACATAATGCACTTGATACATGGTTTGTGAAGTGAAAGTTGATAGGATATTTCTCTTATGAGAGTAAGAATCTCAAATGGGAAAATGTAGCCTAGGCTATGATTCCCTTTCATTCCAAAAAACATGACTCGATTCCATAGTGATATTTGAGTGAAAAAATTATCTCCAACTTCAAACTCAATATTCCTTTAATGGTTGTCATCATATATACTTTTTAAACTTATAGAATCTATTATATATTATTAGATGACATTAAAATTCTCATACATCACTTAAATGAGATCAGGTGCCGGAATCATTTTTCACCAACTTCATCCCCACAAGTTGGAATTATACATCACTTCCATTACAGAGCTTCATATGGAGCAATTTGAATACTTGATAGCAAGATATTATTTTATGAGATATCAACAAATTCTATATGATTATCCCATCATCATTTTAATTCCACTTAGCAAGCTCTTAGCATGTCCTTGATCATCTAAACAGTCCTTTCAAATTGGCCTTCAGTTTTGGGTTGATAGGCTATACAGAAATTCAATTCAGTAGTAAAATTTGGCTGACCACTTCTCCTGAAGTTAGATTTCAACCTTGGATTTTGATCATATATGATCAAAAGTGGATCCTAATTCATCCTTCCCACTTCCTTCACATATATATTAGTATGTTTTTCTTGTGAGAAATCTTATCAAATAGAAATTAAGTAGAAATTATTGGCGAGTCAATCCACCACAACACATATCATGTTGTTTCCTTTGGATGTTTTTATAAGACGAGTGAAAAATTCCATAGTGACATTCTCCCATTTCCATGTGGGTATTGGAAGTCATTTCATCATCCACATTTGAATTTTTTCAAACTACTTTAACATTTTTACATACTAAACATCTTTAGATATACTCCAAAATATTATTCTTCATGATGACCCACCAGAATTTCTCTTGAGGATCACGGTACATCTTTGTAGTTTCGGGATGAAAAGAGAAATATAATATATGTACACTATCCAATATGTCCTTCTTTGTCTTAGGTGACAAATACACAAAAAACAATGTTCCAAACTGAATCACACCATCATCAATGATGTGGAACTCATGTGGCCTCAATTTCATTACCACTTTCAGCTTATTTTGTAGTTCTAAATCTTCCCTTAGTGCCTCCTTGATATTTTATTGGATATATTGTTTTGAAATAATTTGGAAAATTTAAAATGTATTCCCTTAAATTATTGTTTACAAATAAATGTTTGTATATCCATGAAGTTAGGGTATTTATCAATTAGTTTCATGGATGGAGTAAAAGGTTCTTTTCTGCAAAGTGAATCAGCTACCTTGTATTCCATTTCAGGATTATAGTGAATAAAGAAATCATATTCCTTTATTAGCACGGACCAACTTCTTTAATTCTTGTTGAGTTCTTTATATGTGAAAATATATTTTAGGCTCTTATTATTAGTATATATGTAATAGTTTTCACCATAGTGTTAGTTCTATTATATTTTCAATGAATAATATCATAGTCGCTAGATCCAGATCATATTTCGGCTAGTTCTACTCTTAGATCTTACTTCAATGGGGCATAGGGTATCAGTTTATCATTCTGCATGAGTACACAACCCAATCCTTTTTTGAATCGTCACTTTATATCCCAAAAACTTCTCCAATTTTTGGTACTGTGAGTATAGGTGTAGAGATTAGCCTCTTCTAAAGCTCAGTGATGCTTTCCCCACACTCTTTTTTAAATTCACAATTTAACCCTTTAATGCTAATTCAATTAGTGTGCTAGACAATCATGATAAATTTCTCATAATAATTGGGAGTACAAAACTAAACGAATAAAATTATAAATTTTTGTGACACTACTGGGTCTAGGATATTCATCAATTTCCTTTGTTTTTGATGGTTCTATATAAATTCCCTCATTTTTGATCACATGCCGCAAGAATTTTACCAATTGTATACAAAATTCACACTTTATAAACATTGTATACAATTTCTCCTTAATTAATGTTTTTAGAAAAATCATTATATATTTTTTATGTTCCTCCTTTCTCTTGGTGTAAATAATAATAGAATCAATAAACACTACTAAAAAATTTGTAATGTAATATATTACTAATCAATTTAACAAATCGATGAAGATTTTGAGGGAGTTAATACGTCTGAAGGGCATCATTTTGAATTCATAATTCACATAACTTTAATGGAATGTAGTCTTCTAAATATCTTCCTTATTCACCATCAGTTGATGATCTCCAAAATTAATATATACCTTTGAGAAGTAATGATCTCCATGTATTTGATCAAAAAAGTTATCAATCCTTGGGAGATGATACTTATTCATTATGGTGATCTTATTGAGATCTTAGTAATTGATACACATCTGTATTAATCCATCCATTTTCATCATGAAGATCACTTGAGAACCCCATGTTAATGCATTAGGGCATATGAATATTTTTTCTAAATGCTCTTGCAGCTGCTTCTTTAACTACTCCATTTAAATATGGGTCATACTTTAAAAGAATTTTGAGATAGGAGTCGCTACAGGTATATGTTCTATTGAGAAATATGAATAGTGATTTAGGGGGAGTCTAGGAAACTCTTCAGGGAACACATCATTGTATTCCTCCACAATTGGAATTTCATATAGGTTAATACCTTCCTTTAACTCAACCATTTGAGTGAGGTATGGTAATTCACAAGGCATCAACACCCACATCATAGATGTATTTTCCAAATGAAATTTGTGGTCTTCCTTACATTTTTAGTGGATCCTGTTATGGTTCAGGATATGAAAATATATCTCCTTTAACTGGAAGTTAATGTATGATCTATACAATGAGATACCATCCATTCCCAATATAGCATCTAATTCCACCAAAGGAAGTTTTATATGATTCTCTTTAAGAATCTTCCCAAATACACCAATCAAAGAAGAGTGAAACACTAAGTTTAAAATGATCACACTACTAGGTGTTTTTATGCATATCACTACTTAAAGGTATCGAGGCTTCGATTTAATTGTTCTAGAAAACCTTTAGGATATAAAATAATTCATAAAACAAGTATAAAATAATGATTTGTCAATTCTTGAGTGAATAGGAATTGTATCTTATACAACTTCAATTTCATATTCCACATAAGTAGTATTGATGGAATAAAATTTCCCATGCTCCTTTGGATTTGGGGTAAACTAAGACTGATTGCCTTTGAGGACCCAAGGTTTAGTGTATTGGATATCATAGTTTCCTTTCACCTCATAATTGATGAATTTAACCATAGATGGCGGATTAGGAGGTTTCCTACTTTATTCCATCATGTTGGTCATTTTCTTCATGTCTCTTTGAAATTCATGATCTTGGTTGCCTTATTTCCCACACATAAATCATTTCCCTATTCCTTTGTGGAAGTTCCCATGATTCTTTTTCCCACATTTTTTTCACGTGGATGATTGGATCCTCTTTCCTCATTTTTCATTTGACCCACTATTTTAAAACTCCATTATTATCTTATTATACTCATCACCATGGGACCATTCTTTAAACTCCATATCTATATTGGGGGAATATCAAACCACTTCTTCCAAACTCCCAATTTCTCAGATATCAAGAACCTTTAAAAGGTGTGGTATTAAACCAATCAAAAATATATCTATTTTTATTACATTGTTGATAACAATACCTAAGGAATATCTTGAAAGTTTTGTGAAGTTTTCTTCATATGTCATGATATGTCCCCTAAATTTTTCTCCAACTCCTTAAATTCTCTCTTAATCTTTGTATAAGTTGTTCAAGGTAAGTAATTATTGAGAAATAATTTCTAAATATCTTACCATTCTATATCGTAACTTTCTTCCTTTGGATTGGTATTATTTATCAATGACCAACATTTATTGGATTCTACATCTAAATGATAGACGGCTAGAGTCACATTTTCTTTATCGTAGTAATGGAGCATAGAAATGATCTCATTAATTGAGTAAACCCATTGTTCTGCAACAAGTGGATTGGAAAATCCACTAAATGCCAGTGGTGATTTTTTCATAAATGAGTCAATGGATAGTTTCTTCTTTCTGGGTGAAGGAATATGTTCCACATAGTTTGGGTTATTATTCATATCCCGAGACAACTGAGTAAGAATCTATATGAAATTTTGAACTCCACCTCCCATGAAATTAGTGATATCATTGAATAATTCATTGCATTGTCCCCCATATTTTTTTGTCCTTGTTTCTCCCAGTCCCAACCATTTTATAAAATATAATTTTTTTTGCAAAATTTAAGTCAACAAGTCAAGAATAAAAAATTTATTCTTTTCCAAAATTTACACTAAATAAATATCTTATGGTATCCCAATGTTATGAATTTTTCTAAAAGAAATCTTCTTAGAAGTTTACATTTTCTTAGTCTTATCCTAAGGGGTTTTACTAACATTATATAATATTAATACCTTAATTAACTAATATTTTCTCTAATACTAACTATAGTGACCCTTATTTTTATAACATGACAATTAACACCATTTTTATGATAATAGTGTTATGATCTAGGGTCAAAGGTTTACTGTCTTGGAAAAATTAGTACCATAGAAATCTTGTACATAATAAAAAAATAAACATTTATTTAAAATAATCATTTATATACACCTAAATCTCTAGTTCTCCCTAGTACACAAAGTCACTGAAGGATATACATCAAATAAAAGGGGTGATATAAAAGCCTAGTGACGGGATGGGTAAGGGGATTAATCAACCCAAAATGAGTGATAATAATCATCATAATAAAAAAATAATCATAATATCATCATCAAAGTCATTTGGGAAACATTGGATTAAGGCATGGAATGTGGAAATTCAAAAAAATGAAACATCAAGTCTTAGTGTTCAAATAAAACATAAAGTTGTGAATAAAGCTAGCGACATGTTCGCGCATAACATATTTTCATAATCCTAGAATCGTCTTTGTAAAAAAAATATTTCATAATGTTTCTTCCATATTACACATTATCTCATGAGATATCACATTACCCAATCCTTTGGAGGGATATATAATTCTTGTTTGACCCGTTATATCTTGATATTTATATAATCATCAATGCCACGTAGAATGTATTACAATCATAATCATGAATTAACCCACGAAAAGGAATTTGTGTAAAAATCATTTAACCAAAAATGATTTCATGAATAAACATGGGGTTCCCAAATGAAAAATGGAAGAACATATTTTGTTTAAGAATCATCATTCTTGAATACAAAACAACTCAATATGGGTCGAAATATATATTGGAAATAATAGTTCCTTTGAAAAATATTTATATTTGACATAAAACCAAATTGGAAACATGTATATCCCCCCCAAAAAAAATTTAAGAACAGTGGAATTATTTTTAAAGAACACATTGAAATTTTTCATGAAAGATTTTTATCCCCAAGAAAGGGAGTTGGGTCTGAGAATTCCCTTCCCTTATTTTAGAATTCATTCAACACTAGGGACTAATATCTTGGATAATAAAATAATATTCATTAATTTCTTAATTAATAATCAATTATATATCTATTTTATTTATTATCATTTTGTTATGTTCATTTATGGACATTTTTCTATGTTATATAGTTCAATATCATTGTTTATGGGGCATTAATTTTCATGGTTTCATGGTCAATTTACTTATGTAAAATTATGGAAGTTCTGGTAAAATTAGAATAATTCACTAGAATCAAAATTATATGTTATTAATGAAATTATGTAAGATTAAACAGTATCAAATATCATTTTTATAGTGTTTGGATGATGCACTTGACAAAACATTAATGTTAAATTTTTAGTTTATTTTTGTGGGTTTTCCAACCATCATGAATTAGTTTCATTTGATTTAATATTTTTTATATAAATTAGTTCCAAAACCTTAAACATGTTATAATATATATATATATATATATATATCAAAATCTGTTTAACAATAGTAATAGTTTTATGACCATCCTTGGGGGAATTAATGGAAAACAAGAACATGTCATCCATGAAGGCAGTGAATCGACATATCCTGAACGATAATTTATTTTTATAATAAAAGAAGAATATAAGAGATTTTATGATGGATATTCCATTAATAAATACAAATATATAATATATATGATATTGGAGTTGTCATACCTCTTTGTACATGTGATTTTAGGAGATTATAAGAAAAATTATAGAAATTAAAATAGGAGGTTTGCGGATTTTACCTCTTCAATGCCATGTCTTTGAGAAGATACATTAGGAAATTGGGTTTGGTCTATTGTTGATACCAGTAGCTATTATATGGGAGGAAAATTATAGGGAATTGAATTGAGAAAAATTATAAATGAAACAATTCTTATAAGGTGTGATGACAAGGGGTGCTGAGGTGTGGTATTTATAGGGGGAGAGGGGTATTTTTTATTATTATATTCATTAGTTTATTATTTTGGATCAATAATATAACTAGTGTTGACTTATATGACTAAATAAAGTAAATGGTTAAGGTTTTTCATGATAATTGGTGCCTAAATAATCTATACATTATTCATAACTCATAAATTCATGAATTTAGCTTATATTGTAAATTACTGAATTTCACTATTCACCAAAAATTCAACTATTTTTAAAAAATCCCAAAAATTCACCCTAATAATTTTTTAATGTGTATAATTAAAAATATACTCAATATTATGAAAATAATTTTCTGAATATGGGAAATTTAATTCTTAAATAAAATCATCATTTATTTAAAAAATATTTATGTTAATTTTATAATCATTTTTTTTGAAACTTTGAAAATTTAATTGATGTCACATAAAATTATCCTATAATTATATTACAAAATAATATTAATTTATCAAGAAATTTTATATAAATTTTATTTTAAATTATTATATAAATTATAAAATTATCAAAAATAATTTACATCTCACAAAAATAAAAACACTTAATTTATCATTTTTTAAAAATTACTTATATCATGATTTAATATTATCATATTTTTATTTATAAGATTCCAATATTTTATTTATACATTCATTGGTGATTTTACCATCATAATATCCTGACAACTATTCCTAATGGTGATATTACTATTCCAATAGTCTAGTTACTATTCCAAAGGTATAGGTTACTTAATTTCAATAAATTCTACATATTTCATTCTTAATTTATGTTTATTATGTTTTTTGGGTCTTATATGTGATACATGTGATTTATTACATAATTATAAAAAGGTAAATTACATTCAAAAAAATTGGTCGTTACAGTCCCCAAGTAAATGACCATGTTTACTCCTTAAAATCCATTCACACCATGCACCACTCATCAAGCTCACAATAAATAGTATTAGACTCATCTCTATTTCAGAAATTTGGAATTCCTATCACTACACATAATATCCCTCATGTGACTTGGAAAAAGATCATCCAAAAAATGCATGTCCCATTATGCATATTTTATACATCCAAGTATGATACCTCTGGACCAGTTTTAGGATCAATTCATCCTTCATGTTCTTTTATAAATCTATAGAATCATACATGAATTCATTTTCTTTAATCCACCAACATACCTAATCATATGGATCAGTCTCGTATTTCATCAATTTATTAATATGTAATGAGTGCCCCGTGATTAAATTCCATAAAAATGCAAATATATATTATTTTGAATTTAATTGAATAATCAAAACCTCTCTATTCCTCTATGTGAAAATAATCACTAAAATTATTAGAGAATAAATAGTCACAGTTAGTGGATGATTCAGTTTATTAAATAAAATAATAAATAATTAAATACACCATTATTTATTTCTTAAAGATTAATTAGTTCACTAGGATTTAGAGTTTATTCCATATCTCGTTCAAATGAATTGGTCAAACTATTAAAATATCGTAAAATGAACAAAATAAATATTTCTAGTAAATATGACATCCAATGTTCTATGAAAATAAAATAAATTCTAGAGAGAAAATAAAATGTTTCACCCAGTTAAATCATTAGTGAAAAAAAAATTTATCTTCATAAATGTGAAAAGATAGACTTCACAATTCAAATAAAACAATACCTAAAGTCGTAAAACTAAATCTCAAGATTAGTAAATTAGAAAAAAAAAAGTTAGAACTATTGTGAATTATAGTTATTAAAATTTCATATTCATTCACCACACAAATAACCCACCATTATTCTTAATTTTAAATCCAAAAGTTTTTGAAACATTTAAAATGGTTTGGTTGAGAATATATTTTCAATTAAGAAGTTAATATAATGTTTTAAGGGTTATAAGAATGTTTACAAAAATTACACTTTGTAAAGAGATAGAAAAATCACAACATGAATCAAATATATATCCACATACCACCATATACTTTTAAAATATAATAATTATATCAATTTAAAATTAAAAATTAAAAAATATTTTTAATTGGAATAAAAACAAACTTGTGTTGATAAAAATTATTAACCAAGAATTATAAAAATTTATATAAGCGATGAGTAGGATTCAATAGTGGTTCGAGAATGAAAAAAATATTTGAATAAGTAATCATAATCCTTTTAACTATAAATATAGAAGAAAAATATTTAAAATTATATAAAATATCTATAATAAATATATATGATGTCACGACCCGTCCTCGGGGCCCGTGCCGTGACCACCCCAAACCCGCCTTCCATAGGCCAGGGGCTGGAAACTAGCACCAATGCGTAATTCCCGATAGAAAGGGAAGGCATTGCCTTTGTAAAGTAAACAAACACCACAGATCAAGCAAGCAGTATAAGTAAACACTAAGTAAAACTGGGTACAACAGTAAGTGCGGAAAGTAAGTGTGCCAAAATAAAAACCCCAACTGAAAGTAAAGTACAACTGAAAAAGGGAGTACATCAACTGAAAAGTAAAGCCGCAGCGTCGAGTCATCCAATGGTAGTCCCACCTGAAGGGTGGGTACAGATATCCTCCACATCTCCTCGGGTCCATCTGTCTGCTCCGAGTACGCCCCGCCTAGTGGTCCACCTTCGAGTACTGACCTGCTCCTCGTGCCTCTACCACAATCAGCGATGTCCGTCGTCTGCAACCAACACAACGTAGTGCGGGCATAGCCCGTGCAGGGGTGAGTATAAGCTACTCATTAGGGACCCCGAGACCCCCGAAGGTCTCCCAGAATCCACAATGGATAATCCACAAAGGAATGATACAATCACGAAGTAACATTAAACAATACTTAGGTATATTCCCATACATATACCTAAGTCATCAATTCTTGTTCGGCTACAACATAAGAGCTCAATTATAACCCAGTCCATACAAGAAATCACAACCTGATCCACACAGGAAAGCATAACGTAATCCACACAGGATATCAAGCCAAACTTATCGAAGATAAGGATTGAAAGTCAAGATTTAGCTCACACAGGTATACTTCTTTGTAAGATGATAGAGATGATCAGATGTAGTCACTGATTCATCTAAGTCGTCGGACCCACACAGGATCGATAGTTACTAACCCCTTCAATGACCCACAAAGGATCTATAGGTAACTAACCCCCCGCAATGACCCATAAAGGATCGATAGGTAACTAACCCCCGCAATGACCCACACAGGATCGGACCCACACAGGATCTGTAGGCACTGGCCCACACAGGACTGCTGAGCGCTGACCCACACAGGCTTTGACCCACACAGGATTGGTAGCACTGATCCACATAGGATCGCTGAGTGTTGTAGGCGTCGTCGTCGAATCCAAGGAGGATTTCTGTACAATCGTCATCGTCGTCGTTGTCACAGCCAACTCTAGGGTTCCTGTACACAGCCAGCTCGTTCAGGAGGGTCCTCTCCATGAGTCGAAGGTCTGATACATCAACTGACACATAGTCCAGACTTGATGTATCCAAAAGTTCCATATCGTCAACAGGAACTCAACGTCACAGACGGCGCGTCAATCGGACGCCCGGTCTGAGAGTTATTGGATTTTTCGTCCCAGGGGCCCGGTTGGGTTTTAAGTCAAAACCAACCCAACGGTTCTCCAACTGCGTCCAAACCTCGAGCGGAGTAAGCCAAAAGATCCGTCTCACTTAGAGGAGTCCAACAAAGTCGACAGTACGTCAATCGGACATCAGGAGCTCAAGTTATAAGTGTTTCCGCTCCGAGGGCCCGGTTGGTTTCGTGTATGAACCAAACCGGATGAACCCAAAGTACATCAAAACAATGAGTGTAATATATTGAAACGACCGTCTCGTTCCAAGGATCGCATCGCCGCTGGCGGTGCGTCGATCGGAGGTTCGCAGCCTAAGTTATGGGCAACATACCGAAACAGTCCGGTATTAGGGGGTTCGGGCCCGGTCTGACCCGGCCCGGTACCCCCTAGGTCAGCCCGAACTGGGACGACCCGACTCGGTTCTGGGTCCGGCCCGCTTGGGCGCGGTGCGGCCCGGCTAGCGCGGCCCGGCCCGGCACGCTGGCGCTGGCCAGGGCCAGGTGGCTCGGCCATTTGGGCAAGCTGATGGGGGGGTGCATGCCCCCCTGTTCTGTAATCGCGGCCCCCATGATGGGGGCCCCTCAAGCTGGCCAGCCGGGGGTTGTAACCCCCTGTAATTCCCTTGACTGGCCGTCCCACTCCGGACGGTCGGTTGTTGATGCCACGGGACCGGCTTGGGCCGGTCCCCCTACTTCGACGCCGGCGGCCCGGAACTGGCCGCCGGTCCTGCTCCGCCGCGGCCTAAGCCATGGCCTTGATCCGTCCGGCGTGGCGCGACGGCACCGCGTCCCTCCGTCGCGGCCCCGCTCCGGCTGTGGTGCCTTCAGGTTCTTCCGGCGGGGCGCGACGGCGCCGCGGTCTTGTTCGAATCAACAGTGCGGCGCGACGGCACCGCGCATTTCTTGTCGCATGTCCCCGCGCGCTGCGACGGCACCGCGCCATCCTCGTTCCATTCCACCACAAGGTAGACAAGATAAAAAAGGGGAGGAGGGTCGGCCATGTTTGTGCGGTCCGGTCCCCTCCCATTAACCGGTAACAAGCGGTCCAATTGCACGAGGAATAATGACGGAAGAAAATCATGAAAAAAATGCATAAACCCCTACAACGTCGAATTCGTTAAATGAGGGTTTATCACGGAAATAACCGTCGCGGAAGAAGATGTCGCGGAAGGAGAGAGTCGCGTCCCGATGAAATGATTTGTTGGCGTCGCGTCGTCTATCTCCGAGGATTTGGCATTCTTTTCGACCTTTGTTGGAGGTCGGCATTCTCTGCGTTCTTTGTCGAAGAAGAATAAGTTCTTCAAGCTCCTCATCTTTTCTTCAAATCCTCCCAATGCAATAAGTTCCAACCAAAATAAAATAAGAACTTCCCAAATTTTATTAACATGACTTAATTTTGAAATTCAAAAGTTGAATTAATCCACTCAATTAATTAGCTCTAGTTGTCTTAATAAATGTAAGGTTATGGAAGGTTAGGGAAGATGAAGGAGTGGGGTTCGTGTGGGCCCCACCACTCTCATAACCTCCCATGGGAAGTTGGGTGGTTACCCCAACTTCCACTCAATGGATAAACAACATAAAATAAATAAAAATTGATGCTCAATTTTATTTTACCTTCTATAATTTTTAACAACTTCTCCCGTGTAAACGCAACTCCAGAAAAGGTGTTCCTAAGAAATTATCAGTGCTTACAATCCAACGGTGCCCTCAAAATTTGATTCCGAGCAATGGTTCAAAAGATATAAAAACCTGCTCGTTCGTTCACTGAATGTACCCGAGCTAAGCTTCGGATAGAAATTCCAGGCACACTGGGCCTCGGAATCAAATGTCATCAAAATCCCTGTTCTTGTAAAATCCCAAAGAAAATTAAGAAAAAAATTCCCTTGAATTTTACGGGTCTTTACATTACTCCCACCTCAGGGTTTCACGTCCCTATAAAGATACATCAAAAACTATGGGAACAAATGTGGGTACTGTGCATGCATCTGAGCCTCCCGCTCCCAAGTGCTCTCCTGGAGGTTCCTGTGCTGCCATCTGATTCGCACTATAGGAATCGACCATCCACGTAGGACCCGCTCCTGTCGTTCCTCGATCTCCACTGGGACCTCCGCAAAAGTCTCCCCATCATCTATGTCTAGCTCCCCTTGGTCAATGATATGTGTCGGGTCGTTCACGTATCTCTTCAGCTGAGATACGTGGAAGACATCATGAACTCAGTGCAACTAAGGTGGTAGAGCCAGGTGATAAGTCACCTCGCCAATTCTGCAGAGAGCCTGGAATGGTCCGAGGAAGCGTGGAGATAACTTGACGCCTCGGCCAAATCTCTGCAATCCACGTCGAGTTGAGACCCACAAGAAGACATGGTCGCCATCCTCAAACTCAAGTGGCCTCTACCTCCTGTCAGCATAAGACTTCTACCGGCTCTGATCTGTCATCATCCGCTCCTGGATGACCTGGAACTTCTCTGTCATGTCCTATACCATCTATGGTCCCACAAGTGCTAACTCCCTAGGGTCTGTCCAGCACAGGGGTGATCTGAAAGGTCGGTCGTAATACGCCTCGTATGGTGTCATCCTGATGGTGGAGTGGTAGCTATTGTTGTACGAGAACTCCACTAAGGTTAGGTGGTCCTCCCACCTACCACAAAAGTTGAGGACACATGCGTGGAGCATGTCCTCGAGAGTCTGAATGGTCCTCTCCGTCTGACCATCTTTCTGGGGGTGAAAGGCAGTGCTCAGACGTAGCTGCATCCCGAACGCCTCCTTAAACCCTTTCCAAATCCAGGAAGTAAAGCAAGCATCTCGATCGGAGACGATAGACGATGGCACACCATGAAGCCGTAAAATCTCCTGAACATAGAGACGTCCCAAGCTCTCCACTGATCCCTGCTCTCTGATGGGTAAGATGTGAGCCGACATGATGAGTCGGTTGACAATCACCCAAATAGAGTGGTGACATCTGGAAGTGCGTGGAAGTCCAGTCACGAAGTCCATAGATATGTCGTCCCACTTCCACTCTGGGACCTCCAAGGGCTGCACTAAGCTTGCTGGTACCTGGTGCTCTAACTTCACCTGCTGGCAGGTGAGGCATCGAGAAATGAACTCTTCCATATCCTTCTTCATGCCCGGCCACCAGTGTTGTCATCTGAGATCCTGGTACATCTTCGCCACTCCAGCATGTTCAGACAAAGGGTAAGTGTGAAACTCTCTCAGAACCTCCTCCCATAAAGAAACTGGTACCAAGTTACGTCCTCTGAAAAGAACGTCGTGCTCTCCTCCTAAATAGAAACCATCAGGTTCCTGTCCTGAGGATATCTGCACACGCCATGTCTCACAGTCGGTGTCCCCATTTTGTGCCTCTCTGACCCACTGCAGTAGTGGAGGAGTGACTGTGAATGACTGAAGGAAGGCTCCTCCATCTCTATCCACGAAGGATATCTGCAAAGCGGCTAGAGACTTTGCCACCTCCCCAAGTAGGTGAATGCCAGTCCTCCTGCTGAGAGCATTGGCTACCACATTACCCTTTCCAAGAGTATAGAATATCACAATTTCATAGTCCTGGAGGAACTCGAGCCATCACCGCTGTCTCAGGTTTAGGTCCTTATGCAATAAGATGTACCTGAGACTCTGGTGGTCAGGAAGGACTCTAAAATTCTCTCCCATCAGATAGTGTCACCACATCTTCATAGCGAAGACCACTGCTGCTAACTCCAGGTCATGGGTAGCGTAGTTCTTCTCATGCTGCCTCAACTGACGTGATCCAAAGGCGATCACGGCCCGCTCCTACATCAGGACACATCCGAGTCTGGTCCCTGATGCATCGCAGTAAACTACGTATCCAACTCCCTCCTCCGGTAGCCTCAAAATAGGCGCGCTGGTCAATCTCTGTCTCAGCTCCTGGAAGCTCTCCTAACAATTTTCTGACCACACAAGGGGTTTCCCCTTCTTCATCAAGGATGAGAGTGGCGCTGCAACTCTGGAGAAGTCTGGAACAATTATCTGATAGTTTCCAACTAGTCCCGAGAAACTCCGCACCTCCGTCACGCACCTGGGTGGCTCCCAAGCTAGCACTTCCTCGATCTTCGTAGGATCCATGGAAACTCCCACCTCATAGATGACGTGTCCCAAGAAGTGGACCTCACTTATCCATAATTGACACTTAGAGAGATTTCCATAAATCTGGTGCTCTCGGAGTGTGTCTAGTACAACCCGCTGGTGGTAGGCGTGCTCCTCCTCAGTGGTCGAGTATATCAAAATGTCGTCGATGAAGAACACAACAAATCGATCGAGGTATGGCTGAAATATCCTGTCCATAAGGTCCATGAACATTGCTGGAGAATTGGTTACGCCGAATGGCATAACCAAGAACTCATAGTGGCCATACTGACACCTAAAGGCCATCTTCTACACGTCCTCTTCTTGAACTCTGAGCTGGTGATAGCCTGACCTGAGGTCTATCTTTGAGAACCACCATGCTCCCTTGAGCTAATCAAATAGCTCTTCAATCCTCGGTAGCGAATACTTGTTCCTCACTATCACCTGGTTCAGGTGACGATAGTCGACACAAAGTCACAAGCTCTCGTCCGCCTTCTTGGCGAACAATATCGGGGAAGCCTAGGGTGAAACACTGGGTTGGATGAATCCTTTTCCCTACAAGTCCTCCTACTGTACCCGTAGCTCTCGAAGCTCAACAGGGGCCATCCGATATGCTGGAGTGGATATCGAGGTTGTTCCAGGGTACAGGTAGATATAAAAGTCTACCTCCTTGCGAGGAGGTAGTCCTGGAACGTCGTTGGGGAAAACGTCTGCATACTGATCCACCACTGCAGGAAAACCAGGACTCCGCACGTCAATTGCTCCTAGGATGAGGCTATCCAACTGATGAGTGATGGGTTGTCCTCTCCTATGCGTGAGTCCATCTTGTGCTGTGAAGGCTCCCTTCTCTCCGTTGAAGGTGAACCTTCTCCCGTCGGTGCATACACACCGCACCTTGTGCCTAATACAGTCAATCTGAGCATGGACTGTAGATAACCAATCAATGCCCAAAATGACGTCGTAGGGCCTCGACGCCGCTACAAGAAGATCCCAGTCGAAGATCTCGCCTCCTAAAGTAAGCTCATACTGCTGGCACCAGTGTGTAATCGTCACGTCTGCTCTCGTAGGAGTCTCTAGCCGTAAGGATCGAGCCAACGGCTCTGTCGGAATCTCCGAGCTCCGAAAAAGGGAAACGGCTATTAAAGAATGACTCGCTCCTGTGTCTATAAGAACTACAACAAGGGTGGAATAGACAGAGATAGTACCTAGAATCATCTCGGGCATGCCATGGTCGTAGGCCTCCACTGCCTGAAGTCATGCCTGTCTCTGCCCGCCAGCTCCCTGTGGTCAGGGTGGACCTCCTGGTGGTGGTGGTGGTAGAGCCTCATAGCTTCGCCCACGACATGCAGCTTGGCCAGGTCCTCTTCCTTGTCCGCCTGCTCCCTGAGGACAGCCACGGTCGACCCTCTGCCTCTTCCTGGGTGGTCCCTCAACCGTCTTCTACTCCTCTGCACGGCGGGACGGGCAGTCACGATCCATGTAGCCCTGCCCGCCGCATGTGTAGCACTGTCTACCTCTCGAAAAACTGGCCCCGCGCTATGTGCCCCGCACCACTGAGCCAGTGTCCTAAGGTCGTCTTCCTGAGGGTTTGGTATGCCTAGACCCATGAGTCATCCTTAGACTACCTGCTGGAGAAGACTCTGCTACGTGCCACCCTGTGGTAGGTCTCGCTGCTAATATAGGCTCAGCAAAGAAGCTATCGATCAGAAGGGCTCGCTCCAGTACCCCTGCCTGTGTCGGAATGCTGAGGGAGATCAGTGATGCACTGATCTCCTACCTCAATCCCTACTCGAAGGTCCGAGCCCGAAAGAATGGGACCCGTACCATGTCCGTCGAATAACGCGAGAGATCTGTAATTATTGACGAGTACTGGGTGACCGTCAAGCTGCCCTGCCGCAGTTGTAGAAGCTCATGGATGTGCACCACACAGAGGGTGGCTGGGATGAACTCCGAGAAGAAGAGGCTCTCAAAGTCCATCCATAGGAGAGATGCCTCATCGTGCACCTGGAGCATCAAGCTCCACCATCTACCTGCTGCCGCATGTAGGAGGCTCACTGCGAGGATCACCATAAGGTCTGCTTGTGTCCTCAATAACCTGAAAACTACCACAACTGCCACCAGCCAATCCTTGGCTGCCTAAGGGTTCGTCTCCCCACAGAACCTGGGCATTGGCTGATGCTGAAACTCATGCAATGCACTAAGGTGACGTGAATCATTAGCGGATGGGGCTGGTATCATCGGTGGCTCGGCGGGTAGAGGTACCGCCAGTGCCTCTTCTTTCAAAGGGCCCTGTACCGAGGCCTAATCGCTCGATGGGCAGTCATCATGCATAACTCTTGGAACCCTAGATGGCTGCCGTCGTGGGGCCATCTGGAAAAGAAACAGGTGCGCCATGGTCAAAACAGTATACCTGGTGAGCTGACACAAAGTAATCACAAAGAAAACTTGAAAGAGACATGCAATAAATGTTTTCGTGCATTAAGTCGGAAATCAGAAGTCAGGGTCCTGGTGTACGGATACGTTCGCCGCCGCACCAACACTGGACTCCCTGGACTGATAACCACACCCAATACGCTTAACATTATTGCTTCACAAAGAAGAAATATCAGAGTCCAAAGTTATGCGGTAGAACCAAACTACTCTGATACCAATTTGTCACGACCCTTCCTCGGGGCCCATGTCGTGACTACCCCAAGCTCGCCTTCCATAAGCCAGGGGCTGCCGACTATCACCAAGGTGTAATTCCCGATAAAAAGGGAAGGCATTGCCTTTGTAAAGTAAACAAACACCACAGAGCAAGAAAGAAGTAGAAGTAAACACTAAGTAAAACAGGGTACAATAGTAAGTGCGGAAATTAAGTGGGCCAGAATACAAACCCAAACTGAAAGTAAAGTACAACTGAAAAAGGGATTACAGAAACTGAAAAGTAAAGCCGCAGTGTCGAGCCGTCCACTGGTAGTCCCACCTGAATGGTGGTTACAGATAGCCTCCAGAGCTCCTCGGTTCCAGCCGTATGCTCCGAGTATGCCCTACCCAGTGGTCCACCTCCGGGTACCGACCTGCTCCTCATGCCTCTACCACGATCAGCATTGTCCATCGTCTGCAACCAAAACAACGTAGTGCGGGCATAGCCCGTGCAGGGGTGAGTATAAGCTACTCAGTAGGGACCCCGAGACCTTCGAAGGTCTCCCAAAATCCACAAAGGATAATCCACAAAGGAAATATACAATCATGAAGTAACATCCGACACTACTTAGGTATATGCCCATATATATACCTAAGACATCAATTCTCGTTCGGCTCCAACATCCGAGCTCAATTATAACCCAGTCCACATAGGAAATCACAACCCGATCCACACAGGAATGAAAAACGTAATCCACACAGGATATCAAGTCAAACTTATCGAAGATAAGGATTGAAAGTCAAGATTCAACTCACACAGGTATACTTCATCGTAAGACGATAGAGATGATCAGATGTAGTTACTAATTCATCTAAGCCGTCGGACCCACACCGGATCGATAGGTACTAACCCCCGCAATGAACCACAATGGATCGATAGGTGACTAACCCCCGCAATGACCCACAAAGGATCGATAGGTAACTAACCCCCGTAATGACCCACACAGGATCGGACCCACACAGGATCTGTAGGCGTTGGCCTACACAGGACCGCTGAGCGCTGACCCACACAGGATCTAACCCACACAGGATCTGACCCACACAGGATCGGTAGCACTATTCCACGTAGGATCGTTGAGTTTTGTAGTCATCATCGTCGAATCCACGGAGGATTTCTGTGCAGTCGTCATCGTCATCGCAGTCGCAACCATCTCTAGGGTACCCGCACACAGCAAGCTCGTTCGGGGGGATCCGCTCCATGAGCCGAAGGGCTGATAAATCAACTGACACATAGTCCGGAGTTGATGTATCCAAAAGTTTTGTATCATCAACATGAACTGAACTTCACAGACAGCGCGTCAATCAGACACCCGGTCTGAGAGTTATTGGCTTCTTCGTCCCAGGGGCCTGATTGGTTTTTAAGTCAGAACCAACCCGACCATTCTCCAACCGTGTCCAAACCTCGAGCGGAGTAATCCAAAAAGTCTGTCTCAATTATAGGAATCAAACAAACTCAACGGCACGTCAATCGGAGGTCCGGAGCTCATGTTATAACCGTTTCCACTTCGAGGGCCCGGTTGGTTTCGTGTACGAACCAACCCGGACAAACCCAAAGTACTCCTAAACCTTGAGTGTAATATATCGAAACGACCGTCTCGTTCCAAGGATTGCATCACCGCTAACGATCCGTCGATCGGAGGTTCGAAGCCCATGTTATGGGAAACAGACCGAAACAGTCCGGTATTAGGGGGTTCAGGCCCGGTGCGACCTGTCCCGGTACCCCTTGGGTCGGCCCGAACCGGGTCGACCCGACCTGGGTCCAGCTCCGGCCCAGCTGGCGTGGCCCAGCTTGGGCGCGGCCCGGCTTGGGCGCGGCCTGGCCTGGCGGCCCGGCGCACTGGTGCTGGCCAGGGCTAGGTGGCTCGGCTGTTCGGCCGAGCGGATGGTGTGGGGTGCCTTCCCCCATGTTCCGTAACCGTGGCCCCCATGATGGGGGGCCGGTCAAGCTAGCCAGCTAGGGGTTGTAACACCCGACTCTTCCCTTGACCGACCGGCCTACTCCGTCCGGCCGGCTGTTGCCGCCACGAGACCGGTACGGGCCGATCCACCTGCTCCGACGCCGGCGGCCTAGAACCGGCCGCTGGTCCTGCTCCGCCGCGGCCCCGCTCCGGCCGCGGTGCCTTCAGGTTCTTCCGGCGCGGCGCGACGGTGTCACGGTCTTGTTCGATTCAACGGCGCGGCGCGACGGCGCCGCACATTCCTTGCTGCATGTCCCCGCGCTGTGCGACGGCACCGCGCCTTCCTCGTTCCATTCCACCACAAGGTAGACAAGATAAAAAGGGGATGAGGTTCGGGCATGTTTTTGTGGTCCGGCCCCCTCCCGTTAACTGGTAACAAGTGGTCCAATTGTACGGGGAATAATGATGGAATAAAATCACTAAAAGAAACGTATAAACCCCTACCACATCAAATTCGTTGAACAAGGGTTTGTTGCGGAAATAACCATCGCGGAAAAAGACGTCGTAGAAGGAGAGAGCTGCATCACGGAGAAATGATTCATCGGCGTCGCGTCGTCGATCTCTGAGGATTTGGTGTTCTTGTCGACCTTTGTCAGAGGTCGGCATTCTTCGCGGTATTTTTCGAAGAAGAAGAAGTTCTTCAAGCTCCTCAGATTTTCTCCAAATCCTCCCATTGTAATAAGTTCCAACCAAAATAAAATAAGCACTTCCCTTATTTTATTAACATTACTTAATTTTGAAATTAAAAAGTTGAATTAATCCACTCAATTAATTAACTCAAGTTGTCTTAATAAATGGAGGGTTATGAAACGTTAGGGAAGATGAAGGGGTGGGGTTTGTCTGGGCCCCCTCACTCTCATAACCTCCCATGGGAAGTTGGGTGGTTACCCTAACTTCCACTCAATGGATAAACCACTTAAAAGAAATAAAAATTGTTGCTCAATTTTATTTTACCTTCCATAATTTTTAACAACTTCTCCCGTGTAAACGCAACTCCGGAAAAGGTGTTACTAAGTAATTATCGGTGTTGCGAATCCATTGGTGCCCTCATAATTCGATTCCGAGCACCGGTTCAAAAGTTAGAAAAACCTGCTCATTCGTTCACTGAACGTACCGGAGCTAAACTTCGGATAGAAATTCCGGGCACACCGGGCCTTGGAATTAAGTGCCGTCAGAAACCGCCTTTTTGTAAAATCCCAAAGAAAATTAAGAAAAAATTTCCCTTGAATTTTACGGGTCATACATGTGACTAATTCTCAACAAAACTACCCTTAATAGAAAAGCACAATTAACTATGTTTATTCAAAATTCATTACATTATTTAAATTGAGTGATTCCAATGGATTATTATTAAAAGATATTATAAAATAAAATAGATAAATATAATAACCATTAATGTATGGATTAAAATAAAATGAAACAATAGGTAGAGTTATTTCGAATTTATCCAGATAACTTCAACAATTATCTCCTCTTATGGCTAGGAAGTAATTTGAGTATATTCTCAAGAATATCAACACAACACTTATGAATCTAAACTGTATGTATCCTTGACTAACCAAGATAGTATTTTATGTCTTATAACCAACCACATTAAAGGTTGATCACAAATTGAAACCCTTTCAATTGTAAAGATAGAATTGATCATTCCTTCTGTTGATCATGCCTACAAAATAGACCTCAATAAGAGAAAATAAACCTTGTGATCTTATGGAAGATCAATTGACTAGAAGCTCTCATTGTAGGTCAATAAACTATGTATTTAAAATTCAATAAAGTGTAGGATTGATATCAAGAAGGGTCATACTGGTTTTTCTAACAAACTATTTTTACTACATCGACCATAAGTAAAAGATTATATTTGCAAGAAGTAACTATTCATGAAATTTGAAAAGTATTTCATCGATTAAAATAATAAATAAAATATTGTGGGAGTTTAGGTCATGGTCAAATTAAAGAGACAAGTGACCAAAAATAGTAATTAAAATGTGTGTTTTAATAACTGCATAAAGGATCGATCGACCGCACATTGAATACTCCACCATTAAGTAGACCGATTGCATGATTCCAAGTGAAAACAAGAGAGGTCAAGGACATCAAAGACCATATTTTTTTCATTCAATGAAAATAAAATATCCATAAAGATTATGCGTTGAATCCCATTATTTTATAAGTTTTAATTCATTAGATAGACCCAAATCTTTCACTCCACTAAAGTAAAGAGATAATAATCAATGACTTTGGCTAATATTAAAAGTGGTGTTTTATCCTCTAATCATTAACAATAAATGTTATATTCTCTATTATACCTAATTCTAAAAACCCATTTATAAGAAATTTTAAAATAGTGAATGGACCAGAAAAATTGGTCCTGAGTTTACCTATAAATGTTTTTAATTTTTCAGATGAAAATTTTGACCCTCTAACCAACTATAATTTTATTGTTCTAAATAAAAGAGTCATGAAAATATTTCATTTAGTCAATATAAATCTAATAATTTTCATAATAATTTTTTTTAATCTCATCATGTCCACTCAAATATAGATGTACTATTCTGCCATTAGATTTAAAATCAGTATTTTGTGTTTTCATATCCCGCAATGACTTATTATGAAACTCAACTAGAATATGTTATGAGGGGACTCAAACCATACATACATCAATATTATATCATTTCAATAAATATTCAATATATTTCAAAATAACACACAACTAAGGACCATATGGTTTTTAATATTTTGATAATAGACACAGAATTATCTTTTTTCATGGAAGATCTTAAACCTCTCCCAAAAATAACTTCTCACGTAGTACTCTTCTTAGTCATATACTCCTTAAAACCATTCTACAAAAACACTGTAAATGAAATATAATAAAGGATACTATAATATTCTCAGTAAGGGTAAACATATAATATATAAATCAATTATAATAAGGGGAATAATATAATAATAAGGGTAAGATATCATTACTAAAACCTATGAGGTCTATATGACATCCATCATATATCATAAATAGTGAGTCATAGAATAAAACATTATAATTTTAAAATAATTGAGAAATAAGAGTTTGGAACCTTCATTAATCAATCATGATCCATGAGTGTATATAAAATAATTAGAGCATGTAATGTTAATTTTCTAGCTCAATCGTAATAATATAAAATAATAATAATATCATAGACATCATACATTAATCATGTAATTTAAAAAATGATAATTCCATCATTATATTTAGAGTAACTTATATCTAGTTAACCTTTTCATCTCTTTTGAGTTAATAAACTTATTTATCACATAAAAGTTTCTTATCATCATCATAAATTATAAGTTTCTTAAGTATTTCATTGTTACCCAATTCATTGGGGGTATAGAGAATTTTTTTTCCACCCATCACATAATGAAAACCATAGCTATATATTCAATTAGATCAAAACAATTCATAATATCATTATATAATAACCCCAAGAGAAAAATTTATGTCGAAAAAATCTGATCACCTCATAATCATAAGCCTCCCAAAGAAAAGAATTTGATGGTAAAATAAGTGTTTTCCTTATATCATCATAGGTGAATTAAACATTGGGAATGAAATGGATTTCCTATAATAATTAAAAGATTATAATAATCATAAGTCATCCATTAAAATAGATAGAATAATAAAATAATATCCCTAGTGAAGTATAAAAATAATTATAGAATTTTATAATATATAAAAAATAAATCTAGTATAAAAATTGAACATTTCATTAAAAAATGGAATTTTTCATTTTCATTTAATATTTTTAAAAACTACTAATTCCCAAAATATTTGGAAAAATATTTTAATTTATAATAACTGTGGGAAATTTTAAATGAATTATTAATTTAAATAATAGTTATAATGGTTCTAAATTCCATTTGTGTAGTAAATGTTAAAATAATAATTTTCTTAATGCTTTTTAGAAAAAAACAAAAAAACAAGTTTAGAAAACATTATGAAAAATTATTTTTAAAATAATTAAAATAAATTAATCAATTGTTTAAAATTCATCAAAAAAATTCTTGTTTTAATTAAAATAACATTTTTGAAAAAAAATTTAATGAATATGGATATAGAAGAAAATTTCCATCGATTTTAGATGAAATAAGGTCAAATTTTATTAAAATAATTTTCTCAATCATATTGACTATACAAGAGAGGAAAATGATACAATTAGATGAATTTTAAAGTAATTAAAATATTAGAAAAATATATTTTTTTAAATGATAAAATCCATAAAATTTTTCTTAATTAATGTTTATTATAGGAAATCCTAAAAAGAAATTATATTGTAACATAAAAACTTATCGCTTTGGTAATATTTGATTCATAACCAACATGAAAGAAAAAAAATCAAATGAAACTTTAAAATCCATGAATATAAATTTATTCATGATATACCATGTTAATGGGGTATTATATACACCAAATGAAATAAAAAAGTGGAAATATTGAATTTGTATCGAAAAAACAAATGTGTGACGAGAAACCCTAATGTCAAGTCATGTATTTTATGAATTAAAATTTCATATATAGTAAAAAAAATTAATTATACATATATTCCCCCAACACACGAATATATATTATACTATTTACTTATCCTTAATAATTTTTATTAATCTTTTTTTTACAATTTCTTCATTCAAATAATCATTCATGTGAAAATTTATTGATTTTCAATGTATGTTTTAGATTTATAGTTTCTATTCTTGAACCTTGGTCATGGTTTCCTCATCCCAGGAAGCTTAATCATGGCATAATTATAATAATTATTCATTATATATAATTTTATAACCATTAATATAAAGTGATGATGAAAAATTAATTACATCACTTTGTGGAGATAAGAATGTAAGTATGCACCGGTGATGTTTCTTCTTTTTCATGTATAGAAAAAACATTAACGAGTAATTAAAATTTTAAAATTATAATTATATCATATATATTCATTTAATCTACCCCAATGACCATCCTTTTAAATTAGAAATGATAATCCAATCACATTTCTTCATGACTGTGGTGGTCCACAAGTATGCATTAGCAATGATATCATTTTCCAATGGATGAGAAGTTAAGATTGTATATAAGATAATATTATCCCCAAAGATTAGTTATTCTATAAATAAAGTAATTAAATAATAAATTATTTATAATTACCAATAATGAAATAAGTTTAGGTAAAATGAATCATATTTCTATATAGAGGCGGCACTCCACACGTACGCACAAGAGATACTTTCATGTCCCATTAGATTGAATGGAGGTGTAAAATGATTTTACCTTAATCATAATAACATATGATTATTTTGATGATACTATACTTATAAATTTTTCATGGATCAAAAATACATATATTATGTATAAGAATAAAAAAACATTGAATGAGTGAGGTAAGCTAGTTACCTTTGTTATGAGATACCTCCATTAGATTACATCTTATCCTCTCTTAGCATGTCCATAGATTAAGTAAAGAAAATAAAAAATATATGGAATATATTATTTTTTTTGGATGTTATTGGATGAGATATAATTCTAAATGTTTGGGAATATGGGAGTAGAAGAGGCGGTATTTTATAAGTGAGGGGAGGGGCACACATGGAATTATATAAAATATTTAAAAATTATAAAGTCACTTTCTTTTGGAAGTTGAACCAAATGTAAAATAAATAAAATTTTGGATAATATAATTTCAAAATATATTTAATTAATATTATTTAGATGAGTTTAACAGGAATTTTAACCCATATCTCTTCTGTTTATCCACTAATTAAACTCTTTGAACCTTTACAAAAGAAATGAATTTTTAAATCAATTACTATTCATAATGACTAAATTTGAAGTTTATAATATTACTTAATATTTATTATTTTTTTTTTAAAATAATTTATCCATTTTATATCATTGAAGTTATATAAGTGGAAGAATTTTATTTTAACACGAGTGTGCAAAACACAATAAAAACTGTCTTTAGAAACGTTCATTTTAAGGAAAAAATTGAATCTATTATTATTATATCCAAAGTAAAATAGCAAAGAGATAAATATTAAGATATGTTATTGAACATAATATAAAAGTAATAATTTAAATAAATAAACAATAGATATTAATTAAATTTCATAAAATAAAAAAATATTAAGTGCGTAAAAACATCTTTTTGGAAAAATATGTCCTTTTAACCTATAAATGATTTTATTTTAATTTCTAACAAACTGATAAAAATAAAAAAAATTATGTTTTTTACCAAATATTTTTTTTATTAGATGAATATTTTATATGAACTTTTTAATAAAATAAAATATCATTTAAATGAAACATAATTGAAAAAATAATGGTCATTGACAAAATATTTGAAAGAAACTATTTTGGATCAATATTATTTCCTAATTGAAAGAGAAATTATTTTTTATAGATTTATATTATATAAACACCATATAATTTTCATCATCTTATTAATTAAAATAATTATTCCAATTATTTCACTACTTCAATTAATCAAAACAATTTAACACTTTAAATTTTTTAAAAAAATTGTTATTAAAATATAAGGGTGTTACATTATACCACGTTATAGGAATTTATCCGATAAAATTAAATCATATTGTAAAAAAATTAAGATACTTATACCTCATCACATCCTCATATTCACATGTAGCTTCCTAAAATTTATAGCTTCTCCCTAAGACATTGAAACTATGAGTGTTCTTATTCTCTAGTTCTTTCTATCCATTGTCCTAAATTTATACTAGTTATTATTAATTGGAAATATCATGTTTTAGAGGTATCAACACTTATTTTCATATGTGTGAACGATTTTGTATATAATTCCTAAAAAGATATGAATTGAAAATAACTTGAACTTAAGAACGGTTTAGTGGAAGTATGAATTGGTAAGATATCATCACTACTTTATTAAGAATATAGAAGGGGATAATATACCTAGGTCTCAACATTCCCTTCATTCTTAATATCATAAAATTATTATATTTCTAAATTAAAAGGAATTCCATCCCACTAAATTTGAATTCTAGATCCCACCAATTATTTTTAGCAACATTATTAAATATACTCTGAGCTAATATTTTTTATTTGTAAACTATATTCGGAATCCAAGCTACCTTGATGTGCTTCTAAATGGATCTAACCATATTTTTTATTTATTTGGGTAGATTATACCTCAAAATTATTTAACAAACATCTCCTTCCTATAATGTTTGAGTTCTACACTTACTTCTATTGGGGGGATAATTAGGAGCCATCTCAATGCCTTAGTGAAATATATTATTAAAAGATAATTTGAAAAATGGAAGTTGTTGATAACAACATCCACTTAAATCTAGATAAAATTATCATAACATATCATACAGGGTTTAAATAGTCCTCTTATATTGACTTAAAATATAAAGATAACTAGGACTATGGAAATTAAACTCTATATCCATATATTTTAGAATACTTCTTTTTGAACTTCATTGTTAACCTCAAATATCAAACTGATAGAGTTATCTTTTTTACTATATGTAAACTTACCACTTTCTTAATGTATATATGAGAAACATAATATAGATAATATTCTGTGATCACAAATAAAATATGTTGACTTTGTAAGATGAATTAACAGCACAAAAATATAATTATTCAATTTAATTGTATTAGGAATTACTTTGTTGAAACCCATTGCGACATTTTCCTGTTTCCATAAAATTTTGGTTAATGGTTATGAAATATCATTATATTTGTACCTCTTAGCAATAACTTATGTTCCTACCAGGCACTATGATACATACTATGAAATATCTATCTTTATGTTATCCTAATAGAAATTATCCATAATGTCTTTATACATACTCATACTTCTAGGGTGAATAATGAATGATGAGCTATAAGATTTATCCAATAGATCCTTATTCTATTATTGTATATAAGGGACACATAATCTGATCCTGAAACGTATCTTTCCATCAAAATAAAGGATTAACATAGTTATATTAATTTCCTTCTTTTACAGCTCAATATCTTCTTTCTATGATTCCAAAATCCTAACATGGATAGATTAATGAATATTCAGCAATGCTATATAAAATTTTTCCCTATTCCATATGATTTAAAGATATTTATTTTGATAATCCATAAGTATTGGATGTATTTAAATACTCATAATGGACTAACTAGCGTGGTCTTTTCAAATCAAAGAATATGCCACGTTGTTCACCTTCTTAGGTTAGTAATGTATTAATTATTCATAATATTTAATAAAATACAACCACCTAATTTGGTGTATATTGAACACTCGCTCATTAAATATATACCTTAAACTTTTAGGATCAGTATATATGTCGTACCTCTTACCATAATGATTATGTAATTCTATATGTTCATGCATCCCATTCTATTCATTGATCCATCATTATGCATCACAAACCCATCTCTATTGTAGGTCAGTGTAATCACAGGTGTTCTAACATGCCTTATTTTCTTGTCCTTGAAATGTTTCTCACATTCATTTATCCATAAGAACTTGACTCCCATCCATGTAAATTTTATTATTATACTATATAGTCAAGAATAATCTCTCATAATGTTTTAGAAGTGTCCTTAAAACCCAATAAAACTAAAGATATCAATCACTTTTTTTGTTCCGGGAAATTTTTCAATAATTTTTATCTATAATGTGTCCATCGATATACCCTCACATGTGATTATAGGACCCAAGATTGAAAAATTTCTAACAATAATTCGCACATACATAAATTGGCATAAAATTTCTCCCTCCTAAAATTCCTTAAATAATTTTCATACTCTTCATTTCTCTTAGAATATATAATAATTTCATTTATAAATATCCCCAAAAATAGTTCAAGGTAATCTATAGACACTATATTCAAATTATAGTGCTAAATAGAAATGGAATTGGGATGTATAAATTGTATCACAATAAATTCATAGTGTCCAAACCTCATATGTAAGGCTATCATCTGTATGTCTTCACTTTTGATGCTAAATTGGTTATATTTAGAATGGAGTTACATCTTTTATAGGTATTAATATTTTTATAGTTAATCAAATAAATCATCAATATAGGGAAGATGATACATATTCATGATCATTATCTAGTTACATTAGTTATATTTAATGTCGATTCATAATTATCCATATTTTCTTTAAATTAGAAGATATAGTTTAACATATGTATCTTTACTTTGAAAATTATTCACCCATCAAGATTACCCAAGATTTTATTCATCAATTCATAAAACTCAATTGGGTACATTCAATTTCGGGTCTTGTCAATGGGTGTACAATATGTTATGATGTCTATTTAAAACATAGCTTCTTGATTTTGGGGACATCTAGACAATTATTTTGGAAATATATCTTTTTACTTATAAATAACTGGATTATCTTTTATGTTTCCCAGAAATCATTAGAGATAAATACAATAAATAAATTAGTAGTATGGATCATATAATATATGTAATTTCTATAGGAATTTTACATCAATCCTCCCACTGATAGATGATCATAAGTTTATTCATGATATCAAATGTGTCTTTATTATTCGATAAATTTATATAAAATCCATATAAAGAATGTTAATTAAGGCACAAGATAACATCAAATTACAGGAAATGATGAAAAATAATATTTTCATAGGGAATATTCTTATAAAAATAAATATGGAATACCTAACTCTAAATTGGATGATAACTGTGAATTAATTTTTATGATCCACTTTAGTGATAAAAATAACATAGTGCCATTCATGATTATTGAGTTAGCCCTTAGATAAAATAATTTACTCAGATAATTACCAAGTTACCCACATATATGTTATTGAACAATAAATGTAACTTTAGGATGTACTTTTTACAATCTATTGAACAGTTAATTTTCACTCAGAATAAAGTCTCATTTTTAACTTCTTTTAAACATATAAAACATCTTCATGCTATTTTGAGTCATTTCCCAATGTGTTTCATCCTATATTCATGAAATGTATGAAGTTTAGCCTTCTTTCGCGCATGAAATTTCTCAAAGGAACACAATTGAAATTGTATTATAAACTTATTATTTATATCATGAAACTCACCCATGTTGAGTTTTTTTACCATATATCAGGATAACTGGTTTGACATAATAACATTATTTCACATTCTGGATCCCATAAATTTTAGCTACCCAGGTGGACAATCATTGCACAATCTACCAAAATAATTTTCAAAATTATTTCTCTTAGTTATATAAATTATATAAAACCAAAAAAACATAGTTTGGTTATCAAATATCAATAATCCGACAAAATAGTCATATGATTATGAAAAAAATTCAAATGATGTCCTAAATTGACACAACTTTTTTAAACCCATGAAACTTTAAGTTCATCGCTTATCAGTATGTATTATTATAAGTTTTTATAGGTTATATCATCAGATTCATCGTATTTCTTCAACAAACAAATTTGAATTTCCAAGACATATCTCTGGGAAGTATCAATATAGGTATATGGTTTTAGGCCAACTCATTGTGCACCGGTAATGGACGAGTTAATACCCAATCTTTTGATTTCAATATTGTTACACCTTAGTGCATTTATAACAAAAGAAAATCCATTTTCTAGTATCCAAAGAGGGTTTTATTTTATAATAAAACCATACCCATTTATTTACCATAAAAAAGGTTATTCTTTTATACATAGGTTTATCCTAAGGGCTCTCACAAAATATTTCTAATAATAATCTCCAAAAATAAATAATCCTTCCTATTATAAAAATTGATGAATCCCAAACATTAAAAACAGAAATATTAAACCATTATAGATGAATATCCAATATATTTAACAAGTATACATGTTCATGTACCATAAAGGTTTTCATTCATTAGATACTAGACACTTAATCATCTTATTTTGATAAAGATATTCAAAAAACCTTCAATGATCTTGTAACTTAGTACACTTCATAGTCACGACCTACTAAAAACAATTCTATATTACCCGGGGAATGAAAAAAAATAGTGATTAAAGTTGTATGCTCATTATGGGTATACATAATATATATCAATCAATGATCATATGTGAACATAATAAAAGTACATATGTATGATATCATTATCCAAACATTTTATGTTCATTCCTAATTAGTTAAATATTATATATAATGAGTCATGGAATAATTCTTTATAGTTTCAATATACATGATTCATATGAGTGAAGAATAAATAATCTCAAACCATGAGTCATGAGATCCTATCAGAAGCCTAATAATATTTAATAATAATTTTATGGGATCAATAATAAGCATAAAAACCACTGTAATATGTTTGGAATCATACAATCCATATTAAATTACCTAAATGGGATAATTCCTTTATTATTTTAGGGGTAACTTATATCTAGAAATCCTCGTAAACTATTAGTATTTTTTAACTCCATCATGTCCCATAGATTTCTTAATTATATAATCACCTATGAGTTTCTTATCTCTATCATCATTACCCAATGCATTGCAGGACTATATAATTCCAGACCAACAAGACACATAAAAAAAACCATACATGTATGTGCATTCATATAAAAAATTAATAATAAGGTATTAATTTAGAAAACCATGGAAAGTAAATGGGTTTCATAAACATATCCCCATCACATAATCATAAAACTCCCACAGAAAGGATGTAGATTTTATCATAAGGGGATTTATTATCTCATCAAAGCTCAATTAACAAATTAGAAAGTAATGGGTTTCATGTAATAATATCATATTCATAATTATCATAAGTAATATAAAAATTTGGATGGAATCATAATATCCAATCTTCAAAGAATCATAAACATATTTAAAATATGTTTTCAGAGAGAAAAAATTACCATGAATAGAGAATTTGAACATATCTTATATAAAAGGGTAAATAATCTTTTTATCCTATATATTTAAAAAATGAAAATTCATAAAATATTTGGGAATGTTTTTTATTTGAAAAAAACCAAAGGAAAAAATGTAATGGAATTCTCATTTAAAATATATTCATGTTATATGGAAAGATCATATGTGCGATAAACATTAAAACAAGTGTACATTTTCACAGTTTTTTGAAAGAGTTAAAAATAACCAGTCCCTAAACTGTTGTTAAACATTAATTTGAAATCATTGAAAATAAATTAAAATATTTATTAAAATTATATTCATCAATAACTAGATTATATAACAAAACATTCTATAAATCATTTTAAAAAACATGGATTTTGGTTAAAATGATTGTCCGCACCAAAAGAAAATAATGTATGTTTTTATTAAAAACATTTTCTCACTCATTTAAAGTAAAAAAATAGATTAATATGTTACTATGAAAAAAAATTATAGTAATAACTATAGTAAAATATAATATATGGGGTTTCTTGTATAAGATACATGTAATTTTTTTCAATTTAAATTTAGCATTGATAGACATGAAAAGAAATGATATTGTAATATAAACTCTTACTACTTTATAAACATTTGAATCATTACACCATGAAATAAATAAATAAAATAAAACGTCAAATAAAATTTATATAAATACATTCATTGAATAACATATAAAATGGGAATTATACGCACTGCATGAAAGAAAAATGTGGTGAATATGGCATGTGTCTCACAAAAACCAATGTGGGATGAGAATCCCTTACATCATGTATCATATTGTACACATTAAAACCACATATTTAATAAATATATATTTATTATAAATATATTATTTATAAATATTAATATATATATATATAATAATTTTTATCATTCCATAATAATTAATAAATACCCTTTCATTTATAATTTCTTTAATAAAATGATCATTCATGTGAAAACTGGTATGTTATCCACACTTGATTCGGTTCAATGGTTTTGGTACATGCATCTTTTTCACATTTTAATCATATAAGGAATATTAATGATGAAATAATTATTTTATTTATTCAATATATTCATTTTTATAACCATTTAAATAATTCATTGATGAAAATTAAATTAAATAACTATATAGAGATGGTATTTTATACGTATGGATGAGTGATTTTTTACATTTTTATGGATGGAATAAGAAATTTTTAAATAATAATTCACCATTAAATAATAATTATTTTTTGATAATTATCACATATATTCATGAAATATATCCTTATTACCAACCATGTAAAACGATAATGGAAAATTAATCACATTACATCATGAAAAAGGTAGACCACACATATGCACGAGCGACCTTATTTTTTAAAAAATAGAAATGTAAGTATTTTGATTATTTATTATAATTAAAAAATTACAATTATGTCTTAAATATCATATATAAACATTAATTTCAATATGATAAGAAAAATTTAGTGATTAAGAGAGAAAATGAATCATATTACTACATCGTGGAAGAAGTCCACACGTATTCATGAGGGATACTTTTATTCCCCATTTAAAAAAGATGAGGTGGAAATTGGTAGTATCATAATCATAAAAATATCCAAGAATATTGATGAAAATATAAGAATTATGTTAGTTTTGATAAAATATATTTTGAGGATACACAATAAGAAATAAATATTGAATGAGTCAAGAAAGACAATTACCACTACTTTGAGTGACCTTATCTGACCTACACCTTAATCCATATTAGGATCATGAATTAATTTAATAAATCTATAAAAAATAGTGATGGGTTGATATATTGTTCTCAGTGTTTTTTAATAAGGTATCATAAGAGGTTCCCTATTATAATTGACGGTAGAGACACATATGCAATTACCTAACCATTTTAAATAATATAAAGTCTTATTCATATGATGGTGGAAGAAATGGAAAATTTATCCAAGGAAGTAAAATATAAGGTCTAATTATGTTTAAAGTATATTCTGACAAGTTTAAGAGACATGTTAACCCTTATCTAATTATTAAAACCCATTTTTAGAGTCTTTTAACCTTTATCGTCGTAATGAAGTTTTACCTCATTTAATATTCTTAATAACAAAATATTAGTTGAAATTATTACATAATATTTTTTATTATGATTCATAATAATGAATTTATTTTGAAATATTAATTTTCTAAAAGTTTTTGAAATTCATTTAAAAATAAATGTGAAAACACAATAATACTATTTTTAGAAAAATGAAATTTTTAGGAATAAAAATTAATTTATTCTTATTCGAGCCCTATTAAAAAATTGGATGTATATTAAAACATTTTATTGAATATATTATCTAATAATTTCGTTAAAATTTTTCATCAATAGATATTAATGTAATTTATTAGATTAAAAACAAATTGTGTGAAAAAAAGGTTTTTTTATAAAAACAACTCTTTTTATAATCAAATTATTTTATTTTCATTTATAACCAATTAATGAACAAAGAATTTATTTTATAATTTCGAAAAAAAATATTTTATATATTTTTAATATTGATATTTAATATTAAAAAAAATATTCTTTAAATAAGACATATATTACAAAACAATGCTCATAACTAAAATATTCCAAATCAATTATTCATGATCAATGGCATTTCCTAAGTAAATTAGCATTTATTTTATATAATTATATTTAATCAAAATACCAAATAATTTTCATCATATCATTATTAATAATCATTATTCACAAATTTTCAATGTTTCATTTTAGGAAATCAATAAAACAAAAAATATTTATTGATGATAAACTAATAAAAAAATCCTTGGGTGTTATAGTCATGTTTTACTAAAGAGATTTCAATTAGGAGAAATCCACATAGGCGTCTTGTAAGTTTTCTTATAGTCCCACAAAGTCTCATCTAATTTAAAATACTAATATTTTCCATGTAAACAATATTTTCTCTAAAAAAATTAATATCACTATAAGAACTTCCATCCTTCCCACTAGACTATGGGTGATAAGTTGTTCTAGTTTTTTTAGCACAACTATAATTTTTGATAATCGGTATGAATATAAACAACATAAAATGGGATCAAATTTTAGTTATAGATTCTTTGGGAATTCCAAATTTGGATAATATATATTTTTTCTGAATTTAAAAACACTAATTCCCGGGTTATTTAGGCATTCCATTGCCTCTACACCCTTGGGAACATAGTTTAAATCCACAATAACATTCCCATTCCCATAATAGGATACAAATGGTCTCAAAAAATATAAGCCCCGGTCATCGAATATTTTTACATCCAAAATCCCAATTTATGGAAAATATTATTTTACCACACTCATTTCCTAACCTTTGAGATTTTTCATAAAATTAAATAATATTCATAATATCCTTGAACAAGTTAGGCTATAAAATTTTATGTAAGTCCTTTTGGGTTATCCTCTTACACTCATGGTGTCCACACCATGGAAAATAATGACATCTCTAGTGAATGGGTAGCATCTCCTCCTCATGACACATCTTCTAAATATATATTCAATATATATTCTAAAATAATAGATCATGCAATAAATTATACATTAACAAAAAATTGAATTTAATTATTTGTTTTTATAAAAAGTCCTCTAGGATGAATCATATATCTTGAAAGCTGGAATCTTTTCATAGAAATCTTATTATTTTAATGAAATAGAAAATAATTTGTGATCTATGAATGAATTTTTTATCTCTCTTAGTTAAATATTTTTTTGTTGGGTAACTTATACATTTTTTCATCCCACATATTTACATCACATTTCCTATACTTTATTTCTAGGTAAAATTATTATAATTGAAGGGTCTATCTCAAGACTGTTAGCATAAATGTTTTCATAGATAAAGGAAACATGATATTATAATGATTTTATAATATTAGAAAATTTTAACCTATAATATATTCCCAAATATTATCAAGGTAAAACATAATAGATGAAATTAACTTTCATATATTTTTTTATATATTTTAGGCATCATTTAATAGCATATAGAAAGTTAAATCACAAGCAACCACCGCACCATCCATTTCCCAAATAATACTACCACTTCTACATCACAATAATCCCATATAATTTAAAAATGAATGAATTTTAAATTCAAGTTAATATAAAATCCTCTAATCAAAAATAAATGATGTATATTTAAGAAAATTGGGAAACCGAGCATAGTGATTTTATTAAAAAAACATTGTTAAATATTCAATAAAAAATATAATGACCATGAAAGATATTATTTTAATTAATTTTTTTTCTAAAGTGGTAGAGTTTTAATCAACACATTTTTTTAATTATAAATATTTTTCCCCATGTAAGTTACTTTTTTACCAAACATAATACCTTTCGTAACTATAAATTGAAACCATTAAAAATTTATTTTTTTTCTTTCCATATCTATAAAATAATCACTAAATATTGAAAAAAAATCAATATTGATACCAAATATTAATAAATAATCATTGAATATATTAATTCTACTTTATTTTATATCTCATAAAATTTCCACCATACACCTCAGACTGGTGGAAATACCACCAAACCTTCTAATGTGAATTCAATAGAAGGAAATATTCCCAAATGGATAAGTTAATATATTATTTCTAGAGTATTTAGGGGAAATGATACTTTTTCGGTAACAAGAGTAGCCACTAAGAAAAAAAATCATGTCCAGTTTGCCTCTTAAGAATTTGATCCAGAAATGAAATTTGAAAATGATATTTCATATTGGTTAAGTAGTATTTTCTATAATCAATGATGACACTAAACTTGTTTAATATCTTATTTTTATTTTTTTTCATTTTATTTTTAATAATAATAAATCCTCGATTTTTAGAGACAACATATACTTGATTAGTCCAAGTGAATTTTAATGTTTAAAAAATGATTCCATCATCAAACAATTATATAACATCCTCCAAAACCATCTCATTCATAATTGTTTTTTAACTTATATCCCCATAAAATATTATTTTGTTATTAATCTTCTTAGTTATTTATTACATGAATTATAAATGAATAATTCCATTTACATATGATATATTCGAACCAATAATAGACATGATCAACCTCAAAAAAGAAATTTAAAAACTCTATTCTTCACATACACCTAGAATTGATGGGATGATAAAATAAAATTAGGATGAATCATCCATAAAATGTATTCCAGATGAGATAAAATGAGTTTGATATGTAACATGGATGAATTTAAAATTTGTGAAATACAATTTTCATAGAAATTCCAAGGTTTTCAATATTCCTCTTAAAGAAGGCGTTGTAGAAATCCTCTTATTTATCCGTGATTCCAGTAGAAACTTTTCTTTAGGTTAAAAATTAATTTAGTGGTTTGGAATTTTTTTTATGAAAAACTAATCAATATACCCTAATTAATATCCAAAATATTCATGTAAAGGTTCTTCTTAATTTCTATATCTGGTTCCCTTGATAGTTTCTATTAGAATTTTTTTATATTGATTTCATTTATCTTACCCAGTACACCTCCTCTTCTTCATCAAATGGAAACTATAAATCTAGAATCTGGTATCATGAATATATTTGAATTTTTTGTGGATTCAATAGTCCGTCGAAAAACATTTAATTCTTTTTTTTATCCAATGATCAAAATAAAATTTACCTTAAAATCGTCAATGATGGAACCTTATTTAGCCCGAAAGGGACTACCAAGGATGATAGGAACTTCCTTACCAAGCTCCATGTGTAATATTATAATTCAATCATGTATACATAACTTTCCCACACTAAATATCATGTCATCAAATCACTGAATAGAGTGATTAATGGATCATTATTCAAACTATAAGACATTAGAGGGGGATATGGGACTCCTAATCTATATAATTGAAATAATTAAAATGGAATCCAATAAATAATCACTCAAAGATAACATAAATAATTATACATTCCACTATCACCTTCTGTAGATGTAACTAATAATCTACATAGATCTTTAAGTATAATAGTAATCATATTCAAAAGGGCGTCACTTCACTCATATATCAAGTTATAGGTAACTGATTAATCTATTGTTTTTTATTTTAATAAATTTTATTCAATGACCTAAAATATTATGGTATGTGAACTAATATATCAAGGAATGTTTTATTAGATTAATTTTTATTGATGATATATTAGAATTTATGAAAATTGTGTTTTGGAATATATTTCACAATTATTTGAGGGATGGGATCGGTTAAGTGAAATTATTCATAACTATATATATATATATATATATATATCACATTAATATATTCTTAAATAATATTCTCTCCCATAATCAATATGTTTATTAATTATTTTAATTTTAATTTTTAGTTTTAATAGTAGTTTTATAGTTGAATTCAGTGTTACTGTCCCAATATCTTGAATCCTAAGTTTCAACATTTTCATTTTCAGAAACTTCTATGATTTCTTTTTAAATAGGTTTAGTGTATTTTTATACATTAAAATTAGATTAAATAAAATTTTTAACTGTGAAAACTATTAGTTTCTCTAAAAATAACTTTTCAAGGGTGATTTTTAGTTTATCTTTCACTCTTTTATTCATTCCCCTGTCTAGATGCACCATTTAAAAATCTAAATTATGCTTCTTGACATTTGATTCAGCTTTCCCTAAATCATTTTGTGTTTTTTTATCAAATTAAAATTAAAAATTTTTCTCATATGAATACACTTTGAATAATATTTCATCCATATTAGAAAACCATTTCCTATAGAAATTACCTTAGGTGTGTGAAATATGGACCTTTATTGGTTTTGAAATTGTTTCTTAGGATATTATTATAACCAATGGGGAGAAACATGTCTAAAACCACCAATTTATTTATGATATTTCTTATTATAATTTTTATAAACAATGTTTTAGTTAATATAAAATTGATCAACTTTAGGCTATGACATAGGTCTATAACAAAAAAAATTAATTTTTAGGCTTATATGTTAGAATATAAAAGATATTACAATAAGAGTTTGAGTTTCTAAAAAAACAGAGTGGTGGATTAGTTCCCTTAGTGAGTTTTTTTATTTTAATTTAAAAAAAAATCTTCAACGTCATATTTTTGAATAAAATTGTTTTCATTCCTACCTATGGTGATTCTTTTGAACATTAATGTTTTTCTTTTTATTATAGAGTGTTGAAAAATTATTTTAATTCTTTATTGATTTTATAAGAAAATTCACCCCTAAGGAATGATCTACTTGAGTATGGTGGTATCATTTGAGACTATTTTATAATGTGTCTATAAAGAATTTTGGAGTATATTGATGGTTCAGACACTGCCTATGTTACCTCATAATTATATCTCAATCTTTAAGGAATATATTACTCTTATCTTGAAAAAATCATGTGATTTTATACCCTATTTCTATTTTCATTCCCTATGGGTATAATTTAATATAAAATTAATAAAAAATAGGATTCTATGTTTCAATTATATCCTCATTTAATTTTTTTAAATAATTTTCTTATATTCCCCATTAATTAAAATGATAAAAATATTAGTTTGGGAACTTCTTAATTTATCCCTTTATGTTATATCTATTATACCATACAATAGACATCCTTAAGTAAGTTAATATATTCTTAATTCCATAAATTATTGTATGATGGTGACGTAGAATATTGTAATTTTCTACTCTCATAATTGCAATAACTAATTTTCTTCCAAATACAATATATATTTATAGAAACTATAGGCAATTGAAACTCCAGAAGCCTAACTCTATCTTGTAGTTCATTTCTAGGTGAAGGTGGTTGATATTTTTATTATTATTATTAATAGCCTCACTTTTACACCATATTTTAGTTTTTTGGTCTCTTTTTTAGAAATTAACTTTTCATTAATCTCTGGTATAAAGTGATCAAATTTCTCACTTGTAGAAATATTTTTCAAGAAAAAATTGTTTTAAATATTTATCTATAAGAAAACACTAAAGTAATAACATAATAGTTCTCTTGAGTGTATTGATATTATAATTTTAGTTTTTTTATATGGATTTGACATTATATTGTTTCAAATAATTTTTTTAGATTTATTTTACCTTTATTGGTCATACATGACCATCCTAGAAATGGAATCAAAATTTCATTTTATATTTCATGATACAATCAAATAATTTATCTATATTCCTACAAATAAATAATAATATTGTAATTTGGGTCAATTCCTCAAGGATATTGTTTGTGTTTAAAGAATAAGAAAGATATAAAAAGACTACATAAAATGATAAAATAGTATTGATGAAAACAACCAGTATAAATATTAATGATATTGGGGAAATAAAGTGAGAGATGTGTTATATGATGTAGTCCATAAAAATAGTAAATTAAATTTTAGAATAATGGATCATAGATCATGTTTGGAGGGACAATTAATGAGAAATTGTTTTTAAATTGGTGGGTTCTGAATATGTTTTCCTTCATTTATCCAATAAGAAAAAACGGTGGAACTAAAATGAACATTTTTGTGTAATTATTTACAATTTTCAACCAGTGAATGGTAAAATCCTATAGTTTTTATAATATACAGTACACACATTCAAAAAATAATGAAATCATCATTCCCATGAATTATAATTCCATATGATTATGGTGTTTAACTCTTATGTTGATATCACCTATCTGATTTGTTTTAAAATGATTAATCATTTCAAAATTGAATTAAAATGTGGTGAGTTATCATATATTCTCTATGTTTTAGAAAATATAACATCTTAATAATTAAAAATTTGATTATCATCAAACAATGATATAAATGAATAATATAAAAGAAAATATTAATCAAACTCATTCCATAAATTAGTTTATCAGAAAAACATTCTTTAATTAACATGATTGACGAATTATAATATAATAAAGATAGGGTGAAGAACCATCTTTATTGAGGAGCTACACATTGAGCTCAAGATGACTCCCTTATTCATATTTTGGACCCAATTTCTCCATGTAGACGAATTTATTTATCTATTTGATCCATATGGATATTAATAACTATAATGTAATGTATCGCCTATAATATAACTAGCTTCACTACATAAATTCAATTCACACCCAACACCTCAACTTGAGAAAATATTAAGTAACATCAAACTCATATTCCTCTAATCCCATTTGAATTTCATGTCACTTCTAATCACCTTCCTCATGCAATATAAAAAAATATCTAATAAATAATTTGTAACCCAAACATCTGTCTATAGAGCTCCATGTGTTATTTTTCTAGAAAAATTCCAAGATCAATTCATCATTCATTTTTCTTTGATAATCTCCATAATCCTTCATAAATTCCTCAATAAAAAATTTTATTCAATCCCCCACAAAAAAAAACTCTTAAAATGGACTAGCCCAAAATTTCTCCATTTTCCCAATAAAAAATTGAGGATTTGTGAGTAAATTCAATAATAGGGAAATTTAAATAATTTTGAAATTTAATTAAAAATTATTATATAAATATATATTAAAAATTAAATAACATGGAATTTCAAAATAATAAAATTCTTGACCCACGAGCACTTAGAAATATCATTTAAAAAAATACATAAAAATATAAAATTAATATATTCATTAAGTATATGTAAATTAATTAAATGTATTATTAATAAATTAAATGATAAAAACACTCATTTCAATTTTGATATTAGAATAACAATAATAAAAATTCAGAAAAAAAACATTATTTACATAATTATGAATATAAGTACCTTTTTTTTTTGAAAACCAATTTCAATACTCTGTTTTGATGTTGTCAAATGTATTCAAAATAGAAAACATCAAATACCCTCAAAGAATAATTAATAAAGAAAAAAAACCACCAGTAAAATTCAATAAATTCAATTAAACAAATGGTCTCCACACCCAAATGTTACTCATATTCTAATGTTTATAATAACTATAAAAAACATGAAAAAATGAGTTCTTAAGACTCTAAATCATCAAAAAAACTCAACTCAAGATACCTGATTAATTTCCTCAATCAAACATGTATTTTCCATTCAATATAAAATATCAAATTATTGAGGGTTGATCACTGAGGAGTACATAGTATGATCATCCTTCTATAAAAAATCAACTTCCATGTGAAATAAATACAAAAAAGTTAAAGAGGTTTAATATCAACATATCCAAAACATAAAAAGTAATTATTATTTTGATTATAATAAGAAATATAAATCAACCAACCTATAATTTTTCACACCCCTAGGTGTCACTTTTTTTGAATTAATCTTGTAGTTATTTTTTCCTTGAGTTTTCCAGTGTTCTTAGTCAATGTTTGGAGTTTTGGAGGCTTTTTAGGGGTCGTATTTTGGGAAACCATGTGCCCCATGTAGTAGAAACCATTATACCTATGTAGGGGGAGAGGGGAGTTCATATTCTATACACAATTAAATAAATCATGGGAGAACATCATGTGAGGTATATGGGTTTTAGTCAGTGGGAGACACATGGTCTTCACATGGTTAGGAAGGCAGTGAGAATTAACCATGTACCCTTACCAGGTTGGGGTATTTTGGTCATCTCCCATTATTTTTAATTGGGGATTTTACCCAAATACATCCCTATTTTCTCCTCCTAACCCAAAAATACTCCCATGGGGTTTCCCTCTTTTTTAAATCTACATCATTGTGGTTCCATGATTTTTTATTGGAGATTATTCATTTAGATCTACATGTATGAGTTTCTCTTCTATTCTAATTTATTTTTCTTCTCTTTTTCTTCAATAATCCTAATGTACACTCTTAGACAATAATCTAGGTTAGGATTGTTTGGAATTTGGGTTTTTGGATTGTAATGGTTGTGATCCATAGAAAAAATATATTTCTAATGGATTTCATTGAAGGTGATAAGGTTACACCACTTGAGGTAGGTTTTTCAATTTAATCTTCAATTATTTATGTGTTCTATTGATTATTGAGATTTCTAAACTCATTTTTACCATATATAATCATGTTTTGGGTTATCTAGTAATGATTTGTTAATTTTTTCATTAACATAGTTGGGATTTCTTGTGTAAAATCATTAGATATTCATGATTATAATGATTATTTCATGTGAAATAGTATTTTATCCATTATATATTTTTGATAAAATTCCAATGTTGGTTATGAATGACAAAAACTTTTGGTTTTATTTTTTTGAAAAAAAAGAGAATTTAAAAATGGGGTTTTCCTTCTAGTTCAAAAAGGGGATTATATGTTTGAAAGGGGTTTTCATTTTTTAATAGATTCAATATTTTAGGAAATTAAATGGTGCTTACCTTATTATGGTTTGGCTATTACATAATGGTTGATTTGGTTTTTAACTTGTTCTTACATATGTTTTGAAAACAAAATTAAAAATGGATTTCCAAATTTCTATGCTATATATGTTATATGTGAAGAACTAGATGGAAATTTATGTATTGATGTTGATTATTCCCTTTTTGAGTCCCCTTGTGTTGTTGTTGATTTTTATAATTATCCATATAGTGGATGTTATGATTTTATTATTAATGTATTTATGTTTTTGGGTTCATTTTAAGGGCACAGTGGGAGATTGGAAGGACGTGATTATGGTTATAGCCCTTGGGAATTATTATTTTCATTTTATTACATTGTTTTCTCATGATCTGCCTCTTTTATTATTCCATAAGGATACAAAGGCTACTTAGTGGTATGTATATGGATGGTATTTAGCTAGTTTTGTTTTACAATATCATCCCACCTAGTTGTACGTAACACTTGGTAAGAGGGATTTTTCACCAATGAGAATAGGGTTAGAGTGATTTAGTTGAAGTATATGAAACCTTTAACCAATAATTATTCGATCCACCTATATGTGTCCTGAACTATCCATTTTTTCCCTGAGGTGTCTCCTCATCATACGTATCATATCTTATTCCTCCTTTATTTTTTGATATGTTTTTTTCTTATTACCTAGATGGAAATTTATTTATTTATTTATTCATATATTGTTTAGCCTTTTTCCTAATGTTATTATATTTCATTAATTATCATGTTACTTCTTGATTATTTACCCTTGTTTCCTTTCATTCCATTGAATTTTACTGTGGGAGATATTTTAAAGGGATAAAAGAGAAGTTTTTTTAAAAAAATTAATATCTTTGGTGTGAAACATTTTGAAATGTTTTAAACCTTGGTATGTTTTTATTACAAATTTTTGTAGTTTTTAAGGATTGGTATCTTGGTTTCCTTTGAATATAGTAATGTTATGGAAAATATCCATCTTTATTAAATGGTTTTACAAATGGGATAGATGGAGGAAGTACATGTTTCATACAAATATTATTCCTTGGTTTTGTTTTTAAATTGAAAACCAACTTTAACATTACATGTTTTTAAAATTCAAAATTTTATTCTTTTATAAATGAAATAAAATTGACTCAAAGTGGTGTCTTACTATATTAAGATCAAAAACCACACACTCAAATTTGTTGGTATGTACTACTCATTTATTGTGAATTTATATTCATATTGTCTTATAACCACTATTATTTGGGAATTAGGTGTTGTTTGTGTGATGGTCGGGAAAATAGAGTCACACATAGATGGTTATCGACCCTACAGTTTTGAGGAACTCACTAGATTGAGATGGTTTTGTCCAATGTTATTTTCTTTCTTATTCTTTTATATTCCTTGTTAATTTTGTAGATCTACTTTAAATTATTGTTTATATTGTATTCCTCTTGGAATGTACATATAATATTTAATTTTTTTTGTGATTAGATGTTTTTTTCATTTATAGGGCGAAACCATACCCAACTATTATGTTTGATACCCTTGGTGATCGTTGTCATCTTGGGGATTGGGGCGGCTCCTCGGGTATGTGGCAGGCTCACCTGCAAATCTGATGGATTGATGTCCTCAGATGGTTTGTTTTAAAATTTTATTAGAGTATGTTCTTATATGGGGCCTAGGTTCATGAGATTAATGTTCCTGATTTTTGGGGGATAGAGTTATAAGGGATCTAGGATCATCATGACTCGGGTGCTAGGTGTGGGGATTTTCTTGGACCTATCTTCTTTTTGTTTGATCTTAGGATTCCTATGGTGGTCAAGAGTCTTATATTGTTTTCAAGGTTATATTTCTTTTTTTGATAATTTTTTACGATGTAGTACATATACACTATGTTGTAGGGAGTTATTAGGAGACATCCTAGGAAATTTATCATTTCAATGTGAAAATGTGAATTGTTTTAGATGTTAGATGTTTAAGAGGGACGATTTATCAAACTGTGCATAGGCCATGTAGACCATTTTGGATTACATCCTTTAAAACTCACATGGTTGGTGCACATTATGAAAAACATTGCATCCATCCCATGTTTAATGGAGAAATTTTGTAAATTTGGTTTTTCCCCTCCTTCATTGGTTTTATCCCTTCTTAATTTTTTAATATCTTTTATGGATATTTAAGTATTGTTTTGTTTATTTGGAATTTTTAAAATAAATGTTTTATTTAATGGTATTTTAAATTGGTTTGAAAACCATTATTTTGTTGCTTGAGTTTCATTGGGGTGAAATTTTTTTCAACCCTAAACTTTATTTATGGGTCTTGTTGGATTTCAAGGAAATTCTTTCATAGGTTCTTGGGTGATGGAGATCTTGAAATGTTTTGGGCGATTTGGGGTGTTTATTTTTATTAAGGGATTTTTAACATCAATATAAGTGATTGGAGAAAAGTAATGTGATTTTGATGTTATAATAATTCCAAAATGATTTAGGTTTTCTGTTTAGAATGTTTCCAAATACTTTGGGTATAACATGGAAAATAGGGGGTTTTATCTATAATTGGTTGCTTTGAGATTCTACTTCTCTTGTGCGGATGTTTAGAGGTAATTTTGAAGCATTTTTTATTGGATTTATTTTATTTCTTCTATTTGTGTGGAATTTAAAACCATTTTTACTGAGTTTTTTTTTTGATGTTTTAGTATGAGTCCCCCATGATAGAACTAAAAATTCAAGAGGGTAATGCATTGGATATTCGTCCTATTATTATAGGAGTTGTCCTTATGGTCTATGAATATTCTCTAACTATTTATTGAGTGGTAGTAACATGTTCTTCTCAGCTCATAGATCATTCATGAGAGTTCATGAAATGATATACTCTAGTATTTTATTGTGATCTAGGATCCTATGAGTCAATTGTGTGGCTAGGAAATGTTAAAGAAATCTCTAACTTACTGTACACTCATGAAACAACTAGGGTGATTTGAACCATTACTTTATTGAAAGTTTTGGGCTTATAATTGTGGAGGCTTATTGTTGATTCCCAACCCTTCGAGGATTTATTTGGAGGACTTTTTATGCCATATTTATTCAGAGGTTTTTTCAAAATAAAGTGATAGTTGAGAAGGTTATTCCATTTTTGGGTATCCTACATGTTGTCCAATCATTAATGGATTGTGTTAAATGTTTTTTTTGTGTTTGGTTCTATTATCTCTATATTTGGCTGCTGATTATTCAAATAATTCATATTTCTTTGTTTGAGGACTTCTTTCGTAACTTTTTTTTAGTTCTTTGGTATAGCCTGACTACCTATACAAAAGTTGTTTTTAAGGTCATATTTGTTAAGGTTATCGTAGAAAGGAATCCTATTATGGGATATGATTCATTTCTTGTAGGAAATAAAAATGCAGTCTAACTAGTGAAAAGGGGAATCAAGAAGATGTTGAGGGTGAAGACATATTCATAACTCATTGTTCCCATTTTATTTATGTAGTAGCTAGTTTTTTTCATCCAGTGTGGGAATTTTTAGCACATTTGATCTTCTTATTAGTCAACACCAAAGACATATAATTATTGTGGCTATACAAGTCATATTCAAAGGTTTTTTATATGGTTGTCCATTAGAGTAAGAAGTCTCAAAACTAGTATGGATCTGGCTAGTGTTCGTGTTGGTTTTTCCTCTCAATAATTTAAAGGTGAGTTTTTTTGGGGGGGCATCCTATATTGTAATGTTTTTTTGGTTCTGGTATTTTCTCATATTTTATGTTAATAATTATACTTCATATAGTGTATGATGTGGATTTGTCCTTGTTTTTTTAAATTTTTTATACTTCTTCCTCTATTTTGGATTCATGTTTCTCTTTCTTGGTGTAGATCATAGACTATTTTTCCTTTTTCTGATTTAGACATTGGAAGTCCCTAGTGTTCATATGTCGATATTTGGTGTGTGGTTTATCTTTTAGTAAGGATATGGGTTCCACCCTCTTCTATGTATCCATTGGAATTACCATGAGACTGTGTTCTTGGGATTCAGATAAAAGGACCCTTATATAATTGTTAATACTCGTAGGCTAGAGGATTATCATTTTTTTGAAAGGAATTTCTCTCATTACCATGAAATTATTTTTCAGTTTCCTTTATATTCAAAGATATGCGCTTTTATATATCATGATTTTAAACACCTATTTTCTTCTCATGGTCATATTATAGTTAGTGTTTTCTAGTGGAGCATTACAAATTCAACTCAGAGATTTTGAGAATACATTTAATCATTGTTTTACTTTGGTTAGATGGAAATATAATGTTTCCAAATACGAAATTTTAAATTAACTATGAACAGTGGGGAGAATAATTTTTTACCTCCATTACCTTTTAGTTTTCTTGAATTGGGTAATTCATCATGTTTGGTAAAATTATGGTTTTTTTTAGGATTTACCCCCTTATGTGGTCAAATATATTCAATTTAGTGAGGAATTTTTCACTCAGAAACCCGAGTGAATCTTTGGATAGTAGTTCTCCCATGGGAATGAGTTTTATCCTCATGTAATTTATTTTAACATTTTAAAAGTTAGTTAGCAATTGATTACTCATTAGAGGGAAAGTGGTTGAAGAATTCTAGCTTACCCTAGGTTTACAAGGACTTACTTGGAATAAAATTCACATGGTGGGGTGTTTTTATCCCATAGTGTGTCTCATTGTTGATGGTAATCTTTCATTTTATTTTCCCCTTGAGTTTGGGGGTGTTCTAGGTCAAAATTTGTGGTTTTTAAGGCTTTTTATAGGGTTCAAGGTTAGTGTTCATAGTTTATGAAATTTATTACCCCATGTAGTGGTACATAAGGGAAACCACTATCTAAAAATAGTTAAAAAATTTTATGAGACAATTGTGTAAGTTTTGGTGGTTTTAGGTAGTGGTATACACATGGTCTATTCATGGTTTGGATTATTGTGAAATTTAACCATGAAACCTGCCCAGATTATGGTATTTTGGACTTCACACCTTCGTTCTAATTGGTGTCTCTTACCCTATCCACTCATATTTGGTCATATCAACTAAATTTTTTCCAATTTTTTCCATCTCTTAATCTCCTTAATGGTGTTTCCATGATTTTTTCTTGGTGATTCATTGTCTAAATTAGAAGGTATGAGATTTTCTTAATTTACAACTTTATTTTGTTCACCTTTTCTATATATCCAATAATCCTAAAGGTAATTATTGAATTATTTTATTGGTTAGGGAGGGTTTTATTTGGAAATTTTATGTTGTAATGGTTCTGAGCCATAGTATAAGACTCCATCCATTAAATTTCATTGAAATAAAAAAGGTTTCCACAATTGAGTTTGGTGTTTCCAATTAATTTTATTTTAATTAAGAGTTTCATTGATGGTTGGGCTTTATAAATTCTTTTATATTCTAGATAATTATTTTTTGTGTAATATTTAAGTCCAAGTTTGGTTCTCAATGATGAAAACTTTTGGTTTAGTTGTTTTGAAAAAAAAAGTGAAATTCAAAGGGTGTTTCCCTTTCGATTGAAAAATGGGATTCTATATTTGAAAAGGGTTTTCAAGTTTTAATGGAATTCATGTTTTATGAAATTAAATAGTGCTTCACTTATTTTGGTTTTCTTTTTCCTTGACGGTTGATTGTGATTTTCCATTGTTTTTAAATTTAGTTTCCAAATTTTATTAAAAATGTTCTTCCTAATGTATACTCTATATATGATTTAAGTGAAGGCAAGATTGGAACTTTGTGAAGTGATTTTGATTGTTCCCATGATGATCCCCCTTTTATTGTTGATGATTTTTGGCTTATCCATCTAATGGATTTTATGATGTGATTTTTTTACTTGTGTATTGGGGATAATTTCGATGGTAGTTCAAGAGGTGAGAAGGACCTAATTGTCTTCATAGCCTTTGGGGCTTTTTATTTTCATGTTATAACATTATTTTCACATAGACCACCTCCATTATTATTTTTTGGGGAGATTGAGGATACTAAGTGGGAAGTGTATTGATTTTTTTTGGATTTTTTTCAAAGGATAATCCCCATAGGTATGCTTAACACCTAGATAGTTGGATTTTTCACTGATGATACTAGTGTAAGCATGATTCAGTTGATGGATGTTTTTATGTTGACCTACTATCAGTTGGTCCTCGTATATGTTTCTTGAACTGTACTATTAGTCCCTCCATTGTTTCCTCATGATTTGTTTCATATTTTATAACTTTTTATTCATTGTTAAGTGTGTCTCTTATTAGCTATATGGACTTTTCTTGATTATTTTATTCTCATATGGTTTGAAATTTTTTGGCTAGTGATATTATGTCTATTTATTTAGCAATATGATTCTTTATCATTTACAAATTTTATATACATTCTTTCTATGTAAGGTGTGTGAGCGGTTTTAAAGGGAGAAAATGGTAGCTTTTTACAAAGTTCAAGGATTTAGTGAAAATTATTTTTCAACATGTTAAAACCCAGGAATGTTTGATTTCAAAAGTGTTTGTTTTTAATGAAATATATCTGGGTTTCCACTTAAATTAGTATTTTTTTGGAAAATATCCATCTTTGTGAAATGGTTTTACAAATGGATTATTTTTAGGAAGTACATGTTTTATTATTATATTATTCCCATGTTTTGGGTCTGAAATAAACACCTACAATATCATGGTTTGTTTTTAAAAAAGCCTAAAAGGTTTTTTTATAAAATAAATGGATTGGAATCATAGTGGTATCCTAATATCTTTGGATCACACCCTACATACAAATTTTGGTTGTTATTTAGTCGTCATGTATTGAGAATTTATCTTCAAGTTTGCCTGTGACCACTCAACATTGGGAATTGGGAGTTGTTTGAGTTATAGGGTCAACTAGAGAGTCACATGGAGTTGGTGATAAATCATTTAATTTCAAGAAACCAACTGCTCGAAGTGGTTTTGGTCTCTTCTGCCATTTGGTTTTTTTGTTTATATTCCTTTGTAGTGGTGCAGATATTATTTCGATTCATTATTATATGACAAATTTCTTTCTGTATACTAGGTGTCTTTATTTTTATTCCATAATTGTATGTTTTTTTGGATTTTAATTGTGAAATCGTCCCCAAGAGTTATGTTTGATACTCTTGTTGATTTTCATCAACCCAAGGGAATTTAAGATTCTCCTCTGGTATGTGGTGGTTCGGCGTGGTAATGTGATTAATGTATTTCATGGGTTAGTTCATTATAGTTTTCCACCTCAAGCTGCCAAAACATCCTCTATCTCTTATATCACATTTAACAAATTTTTGATAATCAATCATCTAAACTAAGTACATATCCAAAAAAATATTGTAATTATCAAAATAAAAAATTACAAAATGAAATTTCTAATCAACCTCACAAACATCATCAAAACCAATAAAAGAAAAGGGACCAAAAAATATCACTACTCTTACTTGTCAACTAAAAAATCACACTAATCCACTACATGATAGTAGGTCATTATATTAAAACCCATCACTGACAATTTTATAATGTGAGATATAATGAAAAAAAGATAAATTCAGTAATAAAGATGTCTTTACACCACAAACTACCTCATAATATCACTTCATTTCCACTATATCCACAAATCCATCACTATAGACCACATCACCACATATCCACAACAAAATATTAATAGTGTAAAATAATAAAGAATTAAAACCATATCATTCCCTCTTCCACCCATCTACTTCCCCCAAACATTCTTCATCATAATCCTGACATCCTATTTTGAGTAGAGTAATTTAAAAATGATGGACATCACCTTCATTCCCTCCACCTTCTGTAGAATTCCCCCACCACGCATCGCAATATAGAGACATCATAGGATCTATATCCTCATAAGAATATGACATATGAATCATGACCATGATCTATTACATCATTTATACATATTTAAATTACCTTGATCCATCGTAACAAATGTAGAAGAATATTCCATAAAATTATCAACTTTAGACAATATATTATAACCTTGATCCATTACAGCACAATCTCTTACACACATTGTTACTAAAAAATCCCTTCTACACCAAGTCTCAAATATTATTATCAAGAAAAAGGAATAAATATAACAAGAAACCAAAAAAAACTTCATGAACAAACTAAATTAAATATTATAATGAAAGCAACCGGAAATAAAACCCATATAACCCACTATAATACCAGTTGTTTCTTTCTCTCATTCTGAGTTATTTATTCTATAATAACCAATTCTAGTCATATTCCATTTTAATCACCCCAATAAATTTATCATTTTATTTATAGAAAATTAATTAAATATCCATTCCACTTTTTACCAATTGACTTTTTAGTTACCACAAATTTTAATCATTATATCATTTAAATGATTTATATCAAGTCTAAATTTATGTTTAATAACATATAAATAGCATTGATAAACATAACTAATCAATACAAAACACAAAGAACTTACCTTGAATTCATTCACACAACTCTCCCAAACTGATCTTATCATAATTTGAAGAGTACATGATAAATAGATATAGCCCACATACAATCTCTATTTTTTCATTTCTAATAAACTCCCATTCTCCTACAAAATGATTCAGTTCACCCTTATTATTTTAATTACTTCCTTTAACATTATAAACCACCCATTCAACCATTATATTAATAATTAGATAAATAAAACACCCCATGAACTCTCCATCAATATCAACATATTAATGAAAATTCACATACCATATTAGAAATACTCTATCTCTTAAAACATTTCCATTACTACAGCTTCCCCTAACAAACATAACCAAATTAATTATGATTTGGAAGAAATAATATTAACATTGAATTATCCCAACTCATAACATACCAATACCTATATCATAATTTTAGTTATAAAACATCACTTACCAAGTATAAAGATAAAAAAATCTCCAACACTCAAACTTTATCTATATTTAATTTAGCTGGTTTGTCAATACCAAATCTGGATGTTAATTTTCCATTTATATTCTCATTGTTATCTTTAACTCATTAATCAGTTCATTATAATAAAAGGAAATCTCTTCAAACATAAATTTATAGTTTCACCTAGTTTCCAAAAAAAATAAATATCACCAAGGATACCAAAGACGTAAAAAGAATAAACAAAATACAAACACAAAATTAATGTAAATAGAGTTTAAAAAATTATTAGATTTCTATATTTTTAATTTTATCATTACCCATTCATTAAGATCATTAATTGAATAACTAATTATGATAGAGACAATTTTCATTAGTTATAATGAGAAACAATAAATTACAATAGTGAATATAAATCAATAAGAATCAATATATAAATAAGTAACATAAAAACTGAAAAAGAAAAAATGAAACTCTCTCTATTTTTACTTCCTTATACATAAGCCATTATCTTCGGTTTTTCAATTACAATTACAAATAAGTCCACATATATTTCCCCTAGCTCTAATATAATTTTTTTATAAATCCATAGTAAAAGAATATATTATAGATAATATATCAAATTACATGGAAGAAATAATATAAGGAAAATAAGATATATTATTCTAGATTATATAAGAATACTTTAGAAATATAAAACCTCAAAAAATCATGATAAACTGATTTCAAATAACAAAAACCCAAATTTTAATGCAAATAAGCATGTATGAATATTTCCTCCAACATTGAATTGATGAGGAATAAATTGTATAAATCCATATTCTAGGTGCCAACATCAAGAATTTAAAATCTATAAGAAGAGATCCCAAGATAAACTAGATTTTAAGAGAATAAAAAGGAATATTATATAATCTAATATATCAAAAAATGTATAATATAATCAAGAAAATAAAACATCATAGACTACTAGTAAGAATCATGGTATAATATGGTCAAGTCAAACAAATCTTTGTAAATAATGTCATTCTCTCCCCTTATCTCTCATTGGAATCTTATAGTAAAACTATAATAAAATCAATCCATTAAAGGGAATTCATATTGTTTCCAAGGAATTCTCTATTTAATTTCTAAAATCCTAAGGATAGTGGAATAATACATGATTTATTCTTCTCAAACTTGACATTCCCAAAACCTGACCATTGAATAATAATAACCACTATGATATGAACATACATAAGTAGATAAATCCAGGAAACCAACCACCCCAGACCCCATGATATAGTGAGAAGAGTCCCTCCTCAATTACACTCACTGATGATTATTTGGGGTATTTCTTGTAATAATTTACATGGGTACCCTTCTACCAAAAAAAATTAGGATCTACATATCACAACAGCACCCGAACATTACATAAAATACCCTACATTTTATATAACCAAGAACTCCTCAACCTTGATCATATCATAACATGATAAACCATGCCACAACTGTAACACCCCAAACTTTTATGGATTATTCTTTTTTAATGAATTAAACTTCTATGACGGATTGCAATACACTCAACACCAAATCAATATTTCATTACATGAAACTTTGGGTTATCTTGTACTACACGCAACACTCGGTTAGCTTTTTCAACACATGAAACTATGTTTTAACAAAACCACAATAAATTATTAATATTTTTCAAACGTTATCATTATATCCCATTCGTTAGAAATAGAAAAATGAAACATAATAGCTAATTTATAATTTTTATTTATAATGTTTTTACATAAAGGAAACATATTGATTATATAAAATATAATTTTTAGAAAACTATTTATATATTTTGAAATACTATTTTCTCAAAGAAATTGTTTTTATTTATTTTTTGAAAAAAAAATTGGAAATTTAATTTGATAAAATAAATATAATTGTTTAAATAATTATATAAAAAAATTAGGGTGATTTTTTTAATATTTTTTCAAAAGTTTAATTTTTATTGAATAGGGAATCCAATAGAGTTTTAATTGAATACTGTCTTTTCATTTAATTTATTTATAATTCTAAATTAAATTTTAGTTTTCATTAAAATTTTAATTAGTAAATTATACATATATTAATCTAATTTTTTATTATAATTAATTAAAAATTGAAATTGGATATAAAAACTTTGTAAACATTTGATAATTTTTTCTTTAAAGACATTCTTTCTCATCCAGCCTATGAGATTAATTTTATACTAATTTTTTCTAGTTATAATATTAGAATTTGGAAAATGGATTGAAAATTTGGACTATTAATAATGTGTAAAATATAATAAGTTCAACTAATTTATTTACAAAATGAAAAGTGAATGTAGTACAAAATTAATTGTTATGATTAAGGTAAAAATGGGTTTACTGGGGGATAATCTAAAAACACAAGCGTATAAATAATTCATACACCTATATAAATACATTTTAAATAAATATTTGGAACACTAAACCTATCAGGTAAGATAATGGTTCAATTTGGATTATTTTAACATTTAAAAAACATGGGCAGAATTATATATTTAAAAACATTAAAAAATTTCTACTCACCCCACATATATAATTACTCCACCTCTCATATTAATGAATGTTTTTATTTTATTTCTTCACTAAAGCCCTTCAATTATTTTTATATCAGGATTATATAATAACTCGGGTATTTTCCATAAATTGAGAATTTTTTATGTTAAGGTTACAACCTATAACCAAACACACATACATCAATTGGGTTATGAAATCGCTATTCATGGGTATGGAAAACTACCAACTCATGAAACTATGTTATTTGATTTATTATTCTTTTGTTATTTTAAAAATAAATTTCCAATGTTTTACTTTTTAAAAAATGAAAGGAATCTTCATATCATTTTCCAAAATAATTCTTGTTTATCATTAATGAAAATATGAAAGTATTTTTAGTTTCTTCATGTTAGACATGAATATAATTTTTCAATTACATGACCTATCATTGTTTCAAATAATCCTCTATAGTATTTAAATGTTATTTTAAAAAATTATATAAAATTGTTTATGATTTAAAAGGTTTTTTTCAAGGAGGAAATGATATATTCCTTAAGAAATGTTTTAAATGGTCTTTAAAAATTATTTTCCATTTAATATAGCATATTTTTGTTTTAACTATGCCTTACTTGGTATATGATTAAAGGATACCATTGATATTCTTTTTATGAATGTTCAATGTTTTGATTTAATGATGTTTATAAAACCCTATTCTTTTCCACGGGTTATACCATCAAGAAATTCTTATGAAACACTCTCATTTTCATGGTTATTTCAATGAAGAAATTATTATGGATAAAGTTTCATTTCCAAAGTTTATGATATGATGAAATATTTATGATACAAATCTCATTTCATGTGTTACGATATGATGAATTTTTATGATCTTATGTCAAGCATCAACAAGGTTTTTAATATGAGATGAATGGGACCTTTATTTACCTCCAATACATTTCATAAAGATTTATATATCTCATGAGATATGAATTTCAAGAATCTGGAGTGAACCTAGTATATTAATACAGGGCTGGAATGAGGAGTGGAATTTTTATAGTTACATAGAATAGAAATAAGGAGTGAACTCAGTATAGTAAAGGATTTTTTCAGCTTTTATGGCATTGGCAGTGTTCTTTGACCATTATAAATTTTTTTTCTAAACATATGTGTATGCCACAAATTCTACTCCTTATATTGATATTATTATATAGTAGATCATGTTCTTTGATTCCCTTATAATTTATATCTTTTGAACTGCCAATATTTATTCCATATTTCATGATTTTAATCATTGATATGTATGGTATTGTTTTTAAAAAATTATACTCTTGTTATCATAACCTTATATTCATGTTTTGTTTAGGTACCTCCTTTTTCTACACTTACAGGCATCTGAGCTCAACATTTCTTATGTTTCCTTTCCCTGGGTTATGAAGAGATGTATTTTTCATGATATTTCTAATAAGGGTTATAATTTTGTAGAACAAAGTGGGAGATAATGTCTTTCACTTATGAACCAATGTTTTTGTTTCCATGCTTCCAAAGACACTAACATATTATGGTCCTCGAGTTTGTGTTTGTGTAATGTAATACATTTTGTGAGAAAATAATCAAATCTATATATATGTTAATCCTAGGATTATATAGTCTTTCTAAAATTATTTTTTTAGTTAACCTTTGGAAAAATAGATGATAAAACCTTAGTGATTCCCCTAGTGACATGTCTAAAGATAAGTCTAAGGATGATTCAAAGTATAAGTAAATTCCCTAGAATTTTGGTAAATGATAGAGTGAGTGGTTTCTAAGTAATTACATTCATGCATGTATAAAAATTTTTTTGGTTATAGAACATTTGTTCATAAGGTTAAAAACCCCAAAAACACCAAATTGATCTAGACTCGATATACCACAGGTGTATGGCAATGAGCCTTACTGGACACCATGTTTGACACTGCAATCGGATATTCTTTGGGAATTCAAAAACTATTTAAGAACCATCATGAAGGATTTAAATAGAATATGACTTTGAATAACCTAGTATAAACATAAGTTGTCATAGATTAAAGATGAATTCATTATTAAGAAATATTATAAGTTAATTTTGATGATTATGGTGTTACCTGTCATTATTACTATTTCTTACCCTATAATTTTTTGTTTTTTATAGTGGAAAGAACCCAAGGGTACCATGTTAATGAAGAGTGTGAAGGAAAATACAATTATAGTACTCTTTATAATCCATATGTCATGGGAGATGGAACGTAAAATATTGTTTCTATGATCATACATCCTTATCAAGAAATAAATCATCCTGAACGTTCAAATTAGAAAAAGGAGGTAATAGTTTTCTATTGAGTCCTTTATGAGGAAACATCCACCTTCCTTCAGTGGAACTATTAATCCCCTAATTTCGAAGAAGTTGAATAGTACCAATAAAAAAATATTTTCCATTCTCTGGTGTTTAGAACATGAAAAATACATTTTGGTTCTCTAATGTTTTGAAAGTTAAGAGAATTAATGTTGTAATCTTATCAAGAATATGAGGCAATGGGATGAAATTGAATCCATGTATTGTCATGAGTTGAAGAATGTATTTTTTAAAACAACAATCCTCATGATCTTCATATGACTATGTAGAATAAATTGCATGAGTTAAAGCAAAAGGATGATGAATCTGCTAATACCAATGAGGATAATTTTACAAGACATATAAGGTATGCTTCTTGTACGATAATCTAACCAATAAGTGAGGTTTATAAATTCTTCGGTGGACTAAAACCAAGTATTTAAAGGTAGTTATCAATATATTACATTGGTATATATGAATAGATTGTTTTAGGTGAAATAAAGGTGTAAATGTAGGTTGTAGTTACGTATCAATCTCCTGGTTTTGATAAGAAAAGAAATATGGATTTCAAAAGAAAATCTGAAAACTATGGAGAGAAGAAGTTGAAATTCACTTTATACTCAATGTGAGGAAACAATCATGAGGTAAATTTCCTTAAGGGAAATAAAAAAAAATTAATTGTATAAGGTAATTCCATCGAAAAATATAATGTCAAAGTAATTGGAATAAGTAAGATAACAATAATAATAGAGAGAAATTTATATAGAATAAACCTCCCCATCTTCAGTCATTAAAGTGTAAGGTGAATGATCATTATGATAACCAATACCCAATCCTTAGTGTTAATTATGATGACTGATGGAAGTAACCCATTATGTCAAGGGATAAATGGAAATCTCATGAGATCTATTTTTCTTATGAGGGGTGTGATAAGGACACTGTGAAAGGTACACTCATCATCCACTCTTGAATTTCTAATGTATTTTTTGAATATGGATCTATCCATTCTTTCATATCTAAATAATTTTATTAGATTATAAATATTTCACTGAAACAATTAGATGTTAAATTATCACTTAATACATCAAATGGTATGATGATCACATCTCGAGTCTATAATTCCTCTTCAGATGTTGTTGATGTGGTTGTGCTGCCTAAAAATATTTTTCCTCTTCTAGTTCAATTTGATTTCATATTAAGAATGGATTGGAATTATATACATAAATCACACGTCAATTTCGAGAAAGAGAAGCCAATTTGATATTCCAAACCAACTTATGATCTAGTATCAATGTTAAGATAAAAACAATATTCTGATGGATACCACGTCAATTATATTGTTATTAATCCCCATTATGAAAGGGTGTTTATCTCAAACATATGAGGATAAATTTAGAATTAATGATATTCCTATTGTATAGGAATTTATTGATGTATTTATAGAATAATCTCATAGTCTTCCACCAAAAACTGAAGTTGAGTTTTCAATAGAATGCATACTGGGTTCCACACCAATTTTAAAGACTCCCTATAGAATGTCCTTGAGTGAGTTGTAGGAATTAAAGAATAAACTCAAGGAAAACGATGACTATGGATTCATTCTCTTGTGTGTTTAACCATATATTTCACAAATTCTATTTCATAAAAATACTGATGAATCAATGTGACATTTCATTGATTATCAAGAGCTGAAAAATATCACCAATGATAATAAGCAACATATTCCATGTATTTATTACTTGGTTGATCAACTGTGTAGAGATCAGTACTTTTCAAATATTTAAATTCATTCTGGATATCATCAATTGAGGGTAAAGAATGATGATATATTGAATATGACATTTCGAAAAAGGTATAAAGACTATGAATATATAAGGATTCCTTATGGTCTCACTAAGTCCCCTATCATATTCAAGGATTTAATGAATAGAGTCTTTAGAGATTACCACAATTAGTTTTTCTTGGTATTTATATATCATATTCTTATCTATTCAAAGATCAAGAAAAATAATAAATATCACTTTGTAATTATACTAAAGACCCTATGGAAGGAGAAAAAATATGACAAATTTACAAACTATTAATTTTGGATACAAAAAGTTTCATTTTTGGGCCATATAAACCCCAAAGAGGGTATATCAGTATTTCCATCAAAGATGGGGATACTGAATGTTGGAACATACCAACCATGATGAATAAGATCTATAGTTTCATTGGGTTAACTGGATATTATAGAAGGCTTGTGGATAATTTATCACGAATATCTAATCCTCTGACCATGTTAACATGAAAGGGAGCTATATTTCTCCGGAAAAATGAATGTTAGGAAAATATCATAGAACTAAATAGAAGGTTAGTTGATGAACCTAATCTTACATTAATTTATAATGGATACAAGGTTTTTAATTTATAGTGATGCATAAAATAATAAATTGGTATGTTTTATTTAGTATAATGACAAGGTTATAGTTATTTCTGACAACCATTGAATATTCACAAGAAAAATTAATCAACTCAAGATTTGAAGTTAGTTTTGTTAATTTTTTCATTAAAGATATGGATAAATTATCACTATGTTGAAAATTGTGAAATATATACTGATCATAAATGTTTAAACTATATATTCACATATAAAAAGTATAATGTGTTCGAAAGGTGATGGTTAGACATGATTAAAGACTATTACTTCTCAATACATTACCCCTTGGGAAAGCTAACAAGGTGGCTAATGCTTCGGGTTAGAAGGATCATGCTAGCATATCCATGATGATGATTATAAAATATCCAATATTTCTATATTTCCAAAGTTTGGATCTATAAATCATGAAGGAAAGAGAAAATATTGTCTTTCTCCATAGATTTTTTTATTCATCTATCCAAGTGAAGGTTAAATAGATTAAAAATAAAAATTCTAAACATTTAAAGATGGTTAAAAATGTTTTGGATCTTAAAATTGACCATGATAGAATGATAAGTTTCAGAAACCATGTATGTCTTCCACATATACCATATTTGAAGAAGGATTTGTTAGAAGAAGATGATAGTTCTTCATTCTCTACTCATACTGGAAGTAAAAAAATATGTATAGTGATTTGAAAGAGTACTTATAGTGTGGTGGAATGAAGAAATATATCAAAGAGATTTTATCTTGGTGATTTTTATTTCATAAATTTAAGACTGAAATAAAAATTTCTAAGGGGATGTTTTATCCATTACCCATAAGATAATGGAAATTCGAAAATAACACCATATATTTTTTTTATTAGTCTCCCCAAAACATTTATAATTGAAAATTATATATGGGTGGTAGTCGATCTTTGTTCTATATTATCACAATTCATCACTGTTAGAGAATAAATTTTTCAAGATCATCATTCAAGAATATCCACAAAGTAAGTTATATGGTTTTATGGAGTACCATATTCCATTATATCTAAACAGGATCTGAGACTTACCTTATTGTTATTTTGTAGTATTATGGAATATTTTGATATGTAATTGAGTTTTAGAACTATTTATCATCCTTAGACAGATGTTCAGTTAAAAAGAACAACTCAAAACTAAGAGGACATATTGATATCTTTTTCATTGAACTTGAATAGTGGTTGGGATCAACACCTTCCACTAGTTGAGTTTTCATAAAGCAATAGATTTCCCTTATGAATTCAAATGTATCCTTGATAATCCCTCTATGGAAATAAATGTATTTTTCTAACATGATCGAATTAAGTTGGATAAATAAATCTATAATCACCTAAGATAGCTGATGAAGTTGGATATAAGGTTAAATCCCTTCAGCAACACATCAAGGTAGCTTAGAGTCTACAAAAAAAGATATGTTTCTAATAAATAACATGATCTAGAATTTGATGTTTTTTATAGGGTTTCTCTAATAATTTTTCCATGGAAGAAGGTTATGAGAATTAAGGAGAAAGGGAAATTAAGGTTTTGGTATATCTATCCATTTGGAATTTTTGATCATATTGAGATGGTATTTTATTTTTTGGGGATTTTATTGAACCTATCTCGAGTCCATGAGGTTTTCCATCTATCTCTCCTAAGGACGTTCATACCTAACCCTTCACATATACAAAACTCAGAGGTCAAATCGCTAAAAATGGTCTTTCTTATGAGGAACAACTGGTCAAGATTCTAGATCATATAAAGAAATTTCTATGAAACAACACTAGACACATGGTAAATTTTGTATGGTGAAACCAATAGTTTGAGTAAGCTACATGGGAACTTGAGTATATTATGAGATACATGTATCCTCATTTTTTTTATTATAGTAATGAATTTTGCTGGAAAAATTCATTTTAAGGGTGTTAGAATGTAACACCCATAGTTTTTATTAAATATTTCTTTCAAAATAAAATAAATTTACATGATGTATTATGTTACACACAACTAAAAAATAATATTTAGTTACAAGAAATCTTGGTTTACCTTTCAATTCATGCAACACTTGGTAATATTTCACGACACATAACACTGAGTTTTTACAAAACCAAGCTATATTATGAATATTATTCAAATGTGTCTGTAATAAACTAACCATTAGATATAGAAAAATTAAAAATATTAACTAATTTTAAAATGTTGACTAAAATGGTTTTAAATAACGAAAAAATATTGATAAAAATATATATAATTTTTTGCAAAGTCATTATATGTTTGAAAATATTATTTTCTCAAAGAAAGTAATTTGATTTATTTTTTGAAAAATAATAAAGTAATCATTGAAAATTTTATAAAAATAATTTCATAAAATAGAAACAATTTTTTTAAAAAAATAATATAAAAATTATAGTCGGATAAGTTTTTGGTATTTTTCTAAAAGATTTTATTTTTTAATGAATAGTGAAATGAACTGAGTTTTAATTGAAAACTGTGTTTGCATATAATTTTTTTATAGTAATAAATAATTTTTTGTTATTTGTTTTATAATTTAAATAGTTAAATTATACATATATTAATCCAATTTTGGCCATTGTAATCAATTTAATATTGTAATTAAATTTAAAAAACTTTGTAAACTTTGGTCTTTCCGCTTTAAAACCCCGATTTCTCATCATGTATTTGGGATTAATATTAAATTAATTTTTTTTCAATTATATGATTATAATTTCAAAAGGTGTATTCCAAATTTGTAATAATCATAATTTATAATTTCAATAATGGTCAAATTAATTTTTGACTAAAATGTGTACTGAATGCAGAAAAATTAATTAATTTTCCACGGTTAAGGTAAAAATGTGTTTACTGTGGGGTCGAACTAAAAATTTAGGGTTAAAAGTCCCACACACAATTATCTAAAAATCATTGGATGGAAATATTTCTAGAATTAAACATTTTATGTTCAATAATGTTCCATTTTTTACCATTATAACATATGAATAACATGGGTGGAGTTTTCTCTTTAAAAAATTTATAAGTTTTCCACTCACCCCGTTTATAAAAGGAAAACCACTATCCTCTCTTCCTCACATCTTCACAACTCTTTATATCAGCCAATCCAAACCCAAATAAATTCCCAAATTTACTCCCATGGCCCTAAAATCCTTATTTGGGAAGTAAATCCAACCATGGAAGTGTAACATCCCACCCCTACTCATCATCTTTACTCGAGGAGAAATTGCTACTTAGCCATAAGTGGAATCCCCAAGAATCCAAGGGATGGAAATAAATGGTAAGGGATTAAATAAAATGGTTGGAGTATTTTACCTTTTAAAGTAAAAAATATATCACCAAACATTCCATAACCAAACCCACTATTCGATGCATGATTACAAAGTGAAAAAATTCATGTAATTCCATTAATATCAAAACCAAGCTAAAAAAATTACCATAATGGAATACTAATAATAGAAAAGTAAATAGAGAAATAAAACTCCAACAAAACTCCATGACTCCAAAGACATAAATCTATAGATCTAAACAATCTACATCCTTCAACTCCACAATATATCCCAAAGTATCATGAAGAAACACTACTCACATCAATAGGGTTGAACATGTTAGAAACATTTATATAAAAGGACTTATATGAAACCCTTTAAAATATTTTATATGATAATATAAAACAATTTTCATACCAAAATAGTTTTACAACGAAAATCCATGTTCCAAGGAATGAAACAAAGCCAATATTTTAAAAAAAATCTCAAACATTCATTTTGGAATAATCTAATTCACTACACAAATCCACAAATCTAACCATACATTTAACCATAGACCTCATTATACTCATGAAGGGTGATTCATTCTTATACTAAGTCTTCACTTAATGAAAAAATTTTATGGTTGAAATTTCTACCCCTTATCCATCCCACAAATTATGGGGGAAACTTCATACCCTTTCCTATAATGAATACATATGAAAACACACAAACTATTATTCAAAAATCCATTTCCAAAACAATCATTTCACCAATTTCAATAAATCCATTCTTTCATAGAAAAACTTTCTAACAAAACATTTCCATAAATCTAGCAAATCCATATTTTATGATCAATATTTTATAATCAATATGACAATGAACTTACAAAATAAATGTTCAAAAATCCACAAACAATCATTAAAAAGGGTTTCTACTATGATTTTAACATCAATTTCACTATAAAATTCAACAAATTCAAAAAAAATTAAACTAATCCTTCCTGTTTTAATAATATGAGTTAAGACTAAACCACCTACCCTGGGATTTATGATAAAAAATGAAGAACAACATGAAAGCACCCATAAAACCAGGTTGAATCTCCAAAAAACAATCCTTTTATCTCTTCCCTAAAATCAATAGGTAAAAATCTAACCATGATTGTAATAAAACACTATAGATATATCCATAGTTTACTAGATCTAATAAATTAATATAAGTAATACAGTATATCTATGAAAAACTATGAAAAACTACCAAAAAAGAGGACTTACTAGGAGAATAAGACTTCAACGCATAAAGAACTCCCTATAGATCACTAATGATTTAATGGCTAAAAGGTTTTATACCCTTTGGGAGGAATAAATATTGATTTATGTCCAGAATGGATAAAAAACTGGGGGTTTAGATCAAATCCTAACCTAGATATACTTTTTTAGGATCTTGTTTTTAAACCATGCATGGTTAGTCACACTATTTGGAAAATTGTGCGGTAACCATGTGCCAGCCTCTACCCTATGGGTAACCTAGCATGGTTTGTTTTCCTAGTTAGACAAACCATATTTAAACCATTCAATAGCTATTTCTCCCAATTTTCAAGGTTTATATTGGGTGTCCACTTGGTTTGGAAAAACCGTGAACCTACTCGTGCACCGTCACATTAGACTTTATCTCACAATTCATGGTTTCTTGTAGAAGTTTCATAGTTTACACTAATTGTTCTCCAACCGTACTTATTTAGAATAGTCCCATAAACATTCCAAAATCCTTCCAAACCCTCTAAAACATTAACCAATCATTTTAAATACTTAAAAACATAGATAAATGGTTACTTTGTTGAAACTGGTGGTGATACATTCTACCCAACTTTGGTATTTTCATCCCTAGAAAGTAGGAAACTATAATTTCTCTGAAAGCGTTGAATCCATTACTCAATAATGTTTTCATCCTGTTCACAATTCTCTTCTTGAATCTATCTGTGTTGCGACGAAACATACACTACACCGATGCTTTTCCCCTTTAAGATATTATCCTTCCTATCCACGATCTATATTGCCACAAGTACCGATCATTCATCCAACTCTTTATCCCATCTAATCACATGGTTCAGATCAGGATTTTACTTTTTTAGTTTAGATACATGAAACACATTATGTATAACACTGAACCATGGTGGAAATGCCAACTGATATTCCACATCTAAAACCCATTAAAGTATCTAAAAAGGGACTATGTATCTAGTAGATTACTTTCTATAAAACCAAAATGATGATACCCTAGCCTTGGAGAGATTCTCAAGAATACATTATCACAGACCTCAAACAATAATGAACATCTACAATGACCCACATATGATATCTGATGACTCTTATTCTTCTCCATTCTCTTCTTGATTAACTAAATCATCTTTATTGACTCTTGAAAAAACTCATCCCAACAAGTGAAGTCTCACCTATTTCCAACAAACAAAGTGGATAATGAAAGGACCACCCACACAGGGCTTCAAAAGGATCCATATGTATCGAGGCCTAATAAATGTTTTTGTATGAGAACTCCACTAATAGTATTTTATCCTTCCATGATCCACCAAAATCTATTACACAGGGCCTCAACATTTCATCTGATGTTTTTTATCATCCTTTCAGATTACCCATCTATCTAATGATGATAGGTTGTACTCATAGTTAACTGAGCCCCTTGGGATTTCTATAAGGATTTCTAGAAATGAGACATAAACCTTAGATCTCTGTCTGAAACTGTTAAAACAGGTATTCCATTCCACTTTAACACTTCTTTGATATTGATTTTCAACAAGTCCTCCACCATATGAGATTCAAGAATAATGTTGAAATGGGATGAATTTGTGAGTGGATCCACTATCAGTCATATGGAGTCATATTTTTGAACTGTTCTTGGGAGACCTATAACAAAATCTATAGTACTATACCCTATTTCCACAAATGAATATGTAAAGACTAAAACATACCTTCTGGTCACTAATGCACTACCTTAACCTGCTGATATTTTAATAATCATGAAACAAACTCAGTCACCTTCCTTTTCATTCCAATCCACCAAAACTATTATTTCAAGAACATATACATATTTTGTATTTCATGATGAACATCCCATTTCAAATATGTTTTGTCAAGAACTAGCCCGGGTCGACCCTGAACCGGTAACCCGAGCCGGTCCGCGGCAAGTCCCGAGGGGCATTCCCGATCCCCCCGGGATGGCAACCAGTGTCGGGCATTGAAATTTTATTGTTGGGAACGATTTCAGCCCAAAACAAAACTAAATAGAACAGAATAAATAAACACTAACAGCGGAAAAGAAATAAAATCCACAGGACCACGTACCTCCATGTGACCTCTCAGGTCACCACCCAACTAGAGAGAAACCTCGCTTCAATACTGAGCTAATCAAAACAGAAGACCTGAGCAAGGGAGGACCTGCAACTGAAATGATAATATAGGCGTGAGCATTAAAAATGCCCAGTAGGTAAGCCAAAGTAAACCACTGAATCCAAATGTTTCCTTTCCCAAGAAATCCATTGACACAGGTTTGAAAAATACAATTATAAAATAGATTTTTCACATTTAAAAATAAACAACATGTTTTCCCCATTTGAAAATCCAACGCACACTATAAATCACTTCCAAAACCATTTCCCGTTTTTATTAACAAAACCAAATACAGATAATACTACGACTGTGCTAACAAGGAACAGGTAAACAGTACAGGCTGAAAACAGACCAATGAAACAGAAAGTAACCAAGTAATGCAAGATGATAGTAGTGCAACAGGACACAAGTAACGCTATAAGCTGTAAAGAATAACTGAAAGTAAACAATCAAGGTGAACAAGTAACCATGGGTGATCCTAAACATCCCTATAAAACCCCTGTACATACTCGGGTTCAGACTACCTGTCGGCGTGGTACTCCATAGTCAATAACCGACTGGCCGCCCTAATAGCCAACCAGTGGCACATCCCTCCTGGCCTGTCTACAACTCCAGGGGGTACTAACCCGTCTAATCAGGGTTAGAAAGCAACCGTCACTCGATAATCTATACGACGCCCAGGAACCCATGGTGGTTTTAGTAACACTGTGTAAGTGGGAGGCCCACGCACGCGTGACTCATCTCACCGCACTTGCCAACCCCTTACACGGACATCGCTACACGACAACCCTCGAAGGGAAGTCCCCCTGTAGAGATGCCCTCACAAGTACGTATATATATATGTATGTATGTGTATAATCACTTCACAGTTAATAATGTGCCAGCCGGGCCTCCACGTCATTTAATTATCAAAACCGCTTTATAAAAATACCTGAAGTCGCCAAGCGAGCACTCAGTTTTTACAAAATAAAATGACTTTACACGAACATTTCACAATATCATTTTAAATAACGCTAAACACTGTTTTTGTATTAAATAAAAGGCCAAACGGGCATATCTTCGTGGATTTCTTTTCAGACTAATTTAATGTGTCTCATGAAGAGGTCAAAATATTTTGAAACAAAGAACCATTTAGAAAAGTCAAGATTTCGAGAAACTAAAAATAAATAGAAATAAAAATAAATGCTAACAACTCAAAACACCATCTTCATTTGAGGGCGCATCCATGTGTGCACCTGGTGCACGCATGGATGCGTCATCATCCAATGGTGCATCAGACTTGCAAAGAGGCACGACAACATTTCCAAATCACACTAAATTTCATAAAAACCAACCAACACAGGATAATATAACCCAAGAATGATTTTTATTTCTTTCTTTCCTTTTTTTCTTTAAAAAGAAAACACCGCACCAGACCACCAACGATAACATCAGAAACACAGACATTTAGTTCCACCTTAACTGACAACGCCTAAACAAGTACAAGATACCATCTAGTGTACAACTATAACAACATAAAATTATAATTGCTTCAAACATAATTTTTCGAATAAAAACTATATTTTTTTCAAAACACCAAAATAAGCTGCGCAAGGATATCGTAAACACGCGAATCATGGAATAAAATTAATTTAAAATAATTCAAGTACCAGTAGAGTGCTTCGAAAAGGAAACAGGTGAATTCGCCTACCTCAAACCAGGCGCGGATGCGACAGAACTCCAACGGAAAGTAGAACGAAACCCTGCGGACTAACTGCGTACGCTGAACAGTGAAAAAGTACACATCACTCAACTTGCGATAGAAAGATGATTAATTCTAATTAAGTAAAAACACCAAGATGGGATAAAAAGGAAAATAAATAAATAAATAAACAAATAAATAAACAAATAAGAAAATAAATGAATATATAGATAAGTAATAACACAATAGTAATAACAATCATAATAATAATAATGTGAAAATAATAATGGTGATAACAATAACATCATAATAATAATAACACAATATAATGAAAATTTTCGCATAGCAATAGTGATAATAATAATAATAATAATGATGATAATGATAATAACATGATAATAACATGATAATAATAAAAAGTAATGATTTAATAATAATAGTAACAATAATAATATAATAATAATATAATAATATTAACATAATAATGATAATAATAATATAAGCATAATAATAATATAATAATGATAATAATAAAAATAGTAATAATAACATAATATAATAATAAAAATAACAACATAATATAATAATAATTAAAACAATAATAAATATATTCATAATAATAATAATAATAATAATAATATAGTATTAATAATAATAGCCCAATAATAATTATAATAATGATAAAAATAATAATATGATAATAATTATAATAATAATATTAATAATAATAATATTAATAATAATAATATTAATAATAACAATAATAATATAATTAGCATAATAATAATATATCAATAATAACAATAATGATAATAATAATATAAATCATAAAAATAATAGAATAATATTATTATTATTAATGTGATAAAAATAATAAATGTTTTATAAACACAAAAAATAAAATTAAAAATAAAAGCCAAACTTACAGCACGAGGGGGGGGGGGTTTTGCGGAGCAGCGGCGAGGCCGAAACGGAAGGAGGCCGGCGGGAGCAGGGTCGCCAGACGGCGGCGGATGGAGGCAGCCGGGACAGGAGGAGCAAGCGGCCGGAGTCAGGAAGGCCGGTGCAGCGCTGGGTGAGCGGGACGGGAGGAGGGTGCGGCTCGGGACGGGGAGAGGTGCGGGGCGGCGCTGGACGAAGGGGAGGCCGGGACTGGTTCGCCGAAAGGAGGGGAGGGCTGTGGACGCCGGAAGGAGGAGCTGGGTGCGGAGAAGCCGGGACGGCGGTGCGGGGTCGGCGCAAGGCGGAGGAGCAGGGCGGAGCGCGCCGGAGCGGGGTGAGCCGGGAGGTGCGCGGGACGGGAAGCAGGGGGGTTCGCGGGTGAAGCGGGGCGGAAGGAGGGTGCAGGGGAGAGGGCGCGCAGCCGGGGTGTTGAGGCGGAGCAAGGTCGGAGGGGACGCCGGGGGCGTCTGCGGCTGGGAGAGGGCACGGCGGAGAGGAAGGGGAGGCCGGCGCAGGGAGGCGGTGCGGTGGTCGGCGCACCGGGGTGGAGCAGGGGCGGAGCAGGGCGACGTTCGGGCCGTCGGACGCTGGAGCAGGGGGCGTGCCGGGACTGTTTGCCGGAGGAGGTCCGGGGTTGCGGGGGCGGTGAGCCTGTGCGGCGGCTGGGTGAGGGGCGCGGCGGAAGCTGGAGGTCGGCACAGGGGGGTCCGGGGTTCGGTCGTCGAATGGAGGGGACGGCGCGGGCGCGGTCGGGTGAGGCGGGACGGCGACGAGGGGTCTGGTGCAGGAGAGCCGAGCGCGGGAAGGTGGGGGAAGAGAGGATGGAGAGAGAGAGAGAGAGGTGAGGGGGGGGTGGCGGCTACGGGGACAAGGATTAGGGTAGGTTTAGGGTTAAATATATATATATATGATAAAATAATAATAATAATTATTATAATCATAATAATAATAACACTATAATAATAATAATAAAACTTATAATATTAATAATAATAAAACTTATATAACAATAATAAAACTTATAATAATAATAAATAATAATAATAATCTTAGTAACAACCTTATAATAATAGTAATAAAAACCAAAATAATAATAGAAGACTAAATAAAAGAATAAAAATCTAATCTTCATAATAATAAAAATTTATAATAATAATATTAATAAAACTTTATAATAATAATAATAAATAAACTTTATAATGAAGAAAATAATAATAATAATAATAATAATAAAATGACAACATAAAATTCTCAAATTTAAACATCGGGCGAACACGTAGTCACCCGGGCCGACCGCACGGTCACTGCTAACGATGTGATGACCGCGCACTGGCGCGAAACCCTTCAACACAAATAAACGTTAAAAATTCAGACCGAGACCAAGAAAAGAGTAAGATAAGGGTATCTGCGGTCGGGGTGTGACAATTCTCCCCACCACAGACACTTTCTGCCCCCAGAAAGTCACCAAGCCACAAGTCAGTCAAGATTCAGGTCCTTGCCTCAAACGGAACTAAAGGAACCATAGAGAACTGAGAACCTTGGGGATGACCTTACTCAGCACAGGTTACACCCGACCGATTCAAGAGAAAACTGGGGTCCGAGATTGAGGGGAGAACACGAAGGGGTTCTCCCCACCACAAGAACTTAACTAGTGCAGAAAAGTTGACCATCTAAATAGAAAACCCTAGAAAAGGGGGGTCGACGCGGGAACTCCCAACCAATTCGAACCAACTCTTATAGCATGATTAAAACAACACCTCCTCCAAGACATTGAATCCTCGACTAGAGTCAACAACCTTCAATACTAGGGGAAACCCTCGAAAACCCTAAACCAAAACATCGAGTCAGAAACATGGCCCACTGAAAACCATGAAACACAACCACATCTGACGAGCACTGCTAAACAAAGGTCAACCTACTGAAGAGTCACACTTTTAAGAAACACTTACGATTCAGAAACAACACATCCACATAATCCAGACTACTTGGATTATAATAGAACAAGTCTGTGATAACCCCATGGTAAAACAATGAACATACAACAACGTCAAAACTTAACAGCAGAAAAAAAAGTACTAAAAGATCTTGATTGTTCCACTGCTAACACGGAACACAAAACCTGGACCAAGGCTTCACACCCCTGGGGACTCCTGACTGTGCGCGAGCTTCGCCCCGAGACTTGTGGCTGGGGCTCTGATAGCTGAAGCATCTTCTGCCTCACAGTCAGGTACTGACATTCTCCCATCACAGTTTCCTCTTCAAGCGACGCTTCTTGCAAAACTTCTCCAGATGACCCAGACAACCACAGCGATGACACGTCTTCAGAGGGTTGCGACAAGACGGCTTTAAATGCCCGAAACGACCACACTGATAGCACACCATTGAACGATATGATGAACTGGAAACTGGGACCAAAGGGGATAACTCCTTAGGAACAGGTATCTCTGGCACCTTTTCCTCACCAGAGGGGGAACTCTTACGAACAACAACAGGGGACGCTGGAGTATTAACCACTCGCACACCAGAAACTAACTCAGCCAAGAAAGCTTCCTCTACCAGCTTCTCGAAACCAAGGTCTTTAAAAGGGAGGACTCGATCCTTTATCTCTAGACGAAGACCCCCAGTGAAAAGAGAGGCTTTCATGAGTTCATGCGACGCTACATCTGTAGAAAAGGAAATCAGTTCCTTGAAATGGTCAACATATGCCTTCACCGTCTGTTGGCCTTGTTGAATATGCACAAGTTCCCCCTTTTTCTCCAACTTCACTTCCTCAGGTACAAACCATTGGATGAAAACGACTTTAAAGACATCCCACGTCATTTCAACTTGTGTTGATGATGGGGTAACCCTCTTCCACTGGTCCCAAGCTGGACCCTCAAACAACTCCATAATTGCACGAACCTTAACATTATCGGGAGTTCCCAACATTCTAAAGACACGCTCCACTTCCTCGAGCCATTTCACTGCTTCTAACGGACCCTGATCACCATGGAGAATAGGCAATGTCTGAGGAGGACCAAAAACTGGGCATGACATATCCGAATCCTTAGAGACCTTTCTGTGCGGCATTTCCTGAGCGACATATAAAACACAAAGCCAAAACCAATCATCAAATCGAAGCAACATCAATAAAAGCGCCTTCATCAAAAACAGTCAGCACAAGGACCAAAAAAATACAACACAACCCAAAACAAAATCTCCTCTTTAAAATTCCCATTTCATTTTTGGATTATAAAACCACCCCCTTTTTTTTCAAGACTACTTTCCATAACCAATCCGTTTTTGAACCAAAAACATTCCAAAACCGTTTCCCCTTTAAAACCCATTTAGAAAACAAGGTCAAGCCCTTAATTTCAAATACACACCCAGGTAATCTCATGAACCGTTGCACATGTCTTCATCCACATTCCATTCATACTTGCATCAACACACACTTTCCATGCATTCTCACACATGTGCAAACGTTCATAAAGAGGAACCGAGGTTTCACCCCAAACCATTCTTAGCCAATTCCAAGCAAACAACAGATTTCCAAATCCAGAGATTTTAGTTTTAAAACCCATTTTATATATTTAAAGTCCTTCAAAAGAAACCAGTCCAATTTTTCAAAAAAAACCCTTTTTCATTTCCAACTACGCACTCGCCCAGACCAAAACGAAAACAACATCCAAATTTGCACCAATCACTGAAATGAGGGACTAGTATTCACACTCAACCTGGCGACATGGTAGTGGGCCATGTACCAAGTCAGCGTCGACCACTAGGAGGAATTCAAACCACGTACTCGGACTCCACATGGGTCACTACTCCATGTGAAATCGCGATGTAACATCGGCTTGCCTCCATTATCATCTCTCAATCCAAGACAAACCAGAAAAGACAAGGACACAATTCCCGAACTACCCCTGGTAACTCGAGGATCAGTGCGAGAAAGAGTTCGCGACGCTCTTCCCGCACCTACCCCTCGAGTTCCGATAGTCCTAATGTCCTTCTACCGAACAACCCAAATAACAAGAACCACCTTTGATACCATTTTGTCATGAAGCAGCCCGGGTCGACCCTGAACCGGTAACCCGAGCCGGTCCGCGGCAAGTCCCGAGGGGCGTTCCCGATCCCCCCGGGATGGCAACCAGTGCCGGGCATTGAAATTTGATTGTTGGGAACGATTTCAGACCAAAACAAAAGTAAATAGAACATAATAAATAAACACTAACAGAGGAAAAGAAATAAAAGACACAGGACCACGTACCTCCATGTGACCTCTCAGGTCACCACCCAACTAGAGAGCAACCTCGCTCCAATACTGAGCGACTCAAAACAGAAGACCTGAGCAAGGGAGGACCTGCAACTGAAATGATAATATAGGCGTGAGCATTAAAAATGCCCAGTAGGTAAGCCAAAGTAAACCACTGAATCCAAATGTTTCCTTTCCCAAGCAATCCGTTGACACAGGTTTGAAAAATACAATTATAAAATAGATTTTTCACATTTAAAAATAAACAACATGTTTTCCCCATTTGAAAATCCAACGCACACTATAAATCACTTCCAAAACCATTTCCCGTTTTTATTAACAAAACCAAATACAGATAATACTACGACTGTGCTAACAAGGAACAGGTAAACAGTACAGGCTGAAAACAGACCAGTGAAACAGAAAGTAACCATGTAATGCAAGATGATAGTAGTGCAACAGGACACAAGTAACACTACAAGCTGTAAAGAATAACTGAAAGCAAACAATCAAGGTGAACAAGTAACCATGGGTGATCCTAAACATCCCTAGAAAACCCCTGGACGTACTCGGGTTCAGACTACCTGCCGGCGTGGTACTCCATAGTCAATAACCGACTGGCCGCCCTAATAGCCAACCAGTGGCACATCCCTCCTGGCATGTCTACAACTCCAGGGGGTACTAACCCGTCTAATCAGGGTTAGCAAGCAACCATCACTCGATAATCTATAAGACGCCCAGGAACCCATGGTGGTTTTAGTAACACTGTGTAAGTGGGAGGCCCACGCACGCGTGACTCATCTCACCGCACTTGCCAACCCCTTACACGGACATCGCTACACGACAACCCTCGAAGGGAAGTCCCCCTGTAGAGATTCCCTCAAAAGTACGTATATATATATATATGTATGTGTATAATCACTTCACAGTTAATAAAGTGCCAACCGGGCCTCCACGTCATTTAATTATCAAAACCGCTTTATAAAAATACCTGAAGTCGCCAAGCGAGCACTCAGTTTTTAAAAAATAAAATGACTTTACACGAACATTTCACAATATCATTTTAAATAATGCTAAACACTGTTTTTGTATTAAATAAAAGGCCAAACGGGCATATCTTCGTGGATTTCTTTTCAGACTAATTTAATGTGTCTCATGAAGAGGTAAAAATATTTTGAAACAAAGAACCATTTAGAAAAGTCAAGATTTCGAGAAACTAAAAATAAATAGAAATAAAAATAAATGCTAACAACTCAAAACACCATCTTCATTTGAGGGCGCATCCATGTGTGCACCTGGTGCACGCATGGATGCGTCATCATCCAATGGTGCATCAGGCTTGCAAAGAGGCACGACAACATTTCCAAATCACACTAAATTTCATAAAAACCAACCAACACAGGATAATATGACCCAAGAATGATTTTTCTTTCTTTCTTTCCTTTTTTTTTCTTTAAAAAGAAAACACCACACCAGACCACCAACGATAACATCAGAAACACAGACATTTAGTTCCACCTTAACTGAAAACGCCTAAACAAGTACAAGATACCATCTAGTGTACAAATATAACAGCATAAAATTATAATTGCTTCAAACATAATTTTTCGAATAAAAACTATATTTTTTTCAAAACACCAAAATAAGCTGCGCAAGGATATCATAAACACGCGAATCATGGAATAAAATTAATTTAAAATAATTCAAGTACCAGCAGAGTGCTTCGAAAAGGAAACAGGTGAATTCGCCTACCTCAAACCAGGCGCAGATGCGACAGAACTCCAACGGAAAGTAGAACGAAACCCTGCGGACTAACTGCGTACGCTGAACAGTGAAAAAGTACACGTCACTCAACTTGCGATAGAAAGATGATTAATTCTAATTAAGTAAACACACCAAGATGGGATAAAAAGGAAAATAAATAAATAAATAAACAAATAAATAAACAAAAAAGCAAATAAATGAATATATAGAAAATTAATAACACAATAGTAATAACAATCATAATAATAATAATGTGAAAATAATAATGGTGATAACAATAACATCATAATAATAATAACACAATATAATGACAATTTTCGCATAGCAATAGTGATAATAATAATAATAATAATGATAATGATAATAACATGATAATAACATGATAATAATAATAAAGTAATGATTTAATAATAATAGTAACAATAATAATATAATAATATAATAATAATATTAACATAATAATGATAATAATAATATAAGCATAATAATAATATAATAATGATAATAATAAAAATAGTAATAATAACATAATATAATAATAAAAATAACAACATAATATAATAATAATTAAAACAATAATAAATATATTCATAATAATAATAATAATAATAATAATAATAATATAGTATTAATAATAATAGCCCAATAATAATTATAATAATGATAAAAATATTAATATGATAATAATTATAATAATAATAGTAATAATATTAATATTAATAATAATATTATTAATAATAACAATAATAATATAATTAGCATAATAATAATATATCAATAATAACAATAATGATAATAATAATATAAATCATAAAAATAATAGAATAATATTATTATTATTAATATGATAAAAATAATAAATGTTTTATAAACACAAAAAATAAAAATAAAAATAAAAGCAAAACTTACAGCACGAGGGGGGGGGGGGGTTTGCGGAGCAGCGGCGAGGCCGAAACGGAAGGAGGCCGGCGGGAGAAGGGTCGCCGGACGGCGGCGGCTGGAGGCGGCCGAGACAGGAGGAGCAATCGGCCGGAGTCAGGAAGGTCGGTGCAGCGCTGGGTGAGCGGGACGGGAGGAGGGTGCGGCTCGGGACGGGGAGAGGTGCGGGGCGGCGCCGGACGAAGGGGAGGCCGGGACTGGTTTGCCGAAAGGAGGGGAGGGCTGTGGACGCCGGAAGGAGGAGCTGGGCGCGGAGAAGCCGGGACGGCGGTGCGGGGTCGGCGCAAGGCGGAGGAGCAGGGCGGAGCGCGCCGGAGCGGGGTGAGCCGGGAGGTGCGCGGGACTGGAATCAGGGGGGTTCGCGGGTGAAGCGGGGCGGAAGGAGGGTGCAGGGGAGAGGGCGCGCAGCCGGGGTGTTGAGGCGGAGCGAGGTCGGAGGGGACGCCGGGGGCGTCTGCGGCTGGGCGAGGGCACGGCGGAGAGGAAGGGGAGGCCGGTGCAGGGAGGCGGTGCGGTGGTCGGCGCACCGGGGTGGAGCAGGGGCGGAGCAGGGCGGCGTTCGGGCCGTCGGACGCTGGAGCAGGGGGCGTGCCGGGACTGTTTGTCGGAGGAGGTCCGGGGTTGCGGGGGCGGTGAGCCTGTGCGGCGGCTGGGTGAGGGGCGCGGCGGAAGCTGGAGGTCGGCACAGGGGGGTCCGGGGTTCGGTCGTCGAATGGAGGGGACGGCGCGGGCGCGGTCGGGTGAGGTGGGACGGCGACGAGGGGTCTGGTGCAGGAGAGCCGAGCGCGGGAAGGTGGGGGAAGAGAGGATGGAGAGAGAGATAGAGGTGAGGGGGGGTGGCGGCTACGGGGAGAGGGATTAGGGTAGGTTTAGGGTTAAATATATATATATGTGATAAAATAATAATAATTATAATTATAATCATAATAATAATAACACTATAATAATAATAATAAAACTTATAATATTAATATTAATAAAACTTATATAACAATAATAAAAGTTATTATAATAATAAATAATAATAATAATAATAGTAACAACCTTATAATAATAGTAATAATAACCAAAATAATAATAGAAGACTAAATAAAAGAATAAAAATCTAATCTTCATAATAATAAAAATTTATAATAATAATATTAATAAATCTTTATAATAATAATAATAAATAAACTTTATAATGAAGAAAATAATAATAATAATAATAATAATAATAATAAAATGACAACATAAAATTCTCAAATTTAAACGTCGGGCGAACACGTAGTCACCCGGGCCGACCGCAAGGTCACCGCTAACGATGTGATGACCGCGCACTGGCGCGAAACCCTTCAACACAAATAAACGTTAAAAATTCAGACTGAGACCAAGAAAAGAGTAAGATAAGGGTATATGCGGTCGGGGTGTGACATGTTTAATCATAAAGATGTTTTTCCGGAAAATCTATAGGTATGACCATCTGATCTCAAAACCAAAATAACTGAACTCTCAACCATCTTCCATCCCTAAATGGTCTTCCTTACATTGAGTTTTGACCTTATTTCGAAAAAAATAAGAATTGGATGTTTGTGCATCTTCAACTATTTCAAAAAAAAATGATAACAAAATAAATTGGAATTAAAACCACAAAATTGCCTCAGTATTCACTTTCCAAGGTCATGATATCTACCACTAACATTAACTGCCATTGATCAGTAGTCTCTTTTTTCAATTGAGCATATGACTTTCATCTTAATTCATTTTCCACCATATTTCCATTACCTAGATTAAACATCATGTCAATGTCAAGAATTTGTAGATACTATATCCATCTTCTTTTTCGAAGGTTCAAATCCATTGTTGAGAAAATTGGTTTCATGATTTTTTTTCCATAAACACAGTTACTTCACAAAAAAATTAGTAATGATTCCAATTCATTAATGTATGGATTATAATATCTAATTAAAAATCATTTTTACATATTTCTTCTCATGAAACCATAACTTTCATGTGTCGTAAACATCAACATGATCTCTCTACATGATAATGTATCCCAAAACTGATCCTAAAGTATCAAAATAGACCAAAATCGCTTGTCTTGATTCTAAAAAAATAATGGTTGGTGTGGGTGGAGGTAGAACCTTTTTCTCTTGAAAATACTTCTGAAACTATTTTCTCCATTGGAATGGAACATTTTTTATTGTCAAATCTTTCATTAGTAAATCTAGTCATGAAAAATCAAGAACAAAGACTTGGTAATAACCAACTAATATGGGAAAGTGCATATGTCAAATAAATTTATTGGCAGTTGTAAATTGATAACAACCTTTATCTTTTCTGGATCCATAGAAACACCTTTTTCATATATTACATGACCAATGAAACATACCTCTTATATCCCAAAAAAATAAAACTTTGATAATTTGGCATACAAATATTGTTATTTTAATATTACTAACACTATCACCAAGTCTTTTTCATGCTCATGCCTTATACTTGAATAAACCAATATGTCATACACAAACACCACCACAAATGAATCTTGATACCTTTGAAATATCAAATTAATATAATCCATAAAGACTGATGGTGAATTTGTAAGACCAGAAGGCATAACTACATACTTTTAATGGTTATATCTAATCCTAAAATATATTTTTGGAGTATCCTCCCTCCAAACCTGTAATTAGTGAAATTATAATCGGAATTCAATTTTAGAGAACCACTATGTTTCCCTCAATTTATAGAATAGATAATCAATTCATGGATGTGGGTATTTATTATTTATCATAAAAAGGTTAAGATTATGATAATCCACCCACAAATGAAGAGTTCCATCATCCCTTTTGAAAATCAAGGTCGGTTATTTCCATGCAGGCATGCTCAATCGAAGGAATTATTTTCTCTCCAACCTTTACTACAGTAATTTTAGTTCCCCTATATCTTTTGGGGCCCTCTGGTAGGATGAAAGGGAAATATGGCTAGTACTTGAAAGGCTATCAATTGTAAACATCAGTTCCGTTGTATCTGGAAACCATGAGAAATTTTAGAGAAATACTTCAAGAAACAAATCAAAAAACTTTATAAAATTATTTTTATCGATCTATTCCATCGATACCAAAGTCAGCCCTGCCAACTAGTATGAGATTGTTCCAACTACAAGTTCCAACAAGCCTTCTAAAACTAATTTTATATTTGATTCTCCTTTAAAAAGGTGTATGATTCCATAATTAGTCATGACACTAACCATTTAGGGATTATAGTTTATGTGATCCTTCATCATATTCAACCAATTTATACCAAAAATTATTTCATAGACATCCATCTTTAACATAGATAAATCCCATAACAAATCAAATCAAATAATAGTTATAGAACACGATCTACATAAAAAAAGTATTGGCATTCTATTTGACCTAGAGGAGTTATAATTTTAACACTAAAGGAATTATCTCAAATACCATTGGGAGAAAATATGTTTCAATATTTTATGGTCGATAAACACAAAAAAAATTTCACCAAATAGGTATCATGCCAAGTCATCAGTGTATGGAATACTGTAACAAACTACAAATTTTTTAGGGTATTTCTTCTCTTGCAACCATAAATTTTCTGAGCCACAAAAAACAACATAATATCCCTACATAATAATTCATCCCGACTCTGATCCTAAAGTATAAAAATACACCATGTAACCTATTCCTAATTTTGGAAAAATAAATGTTGGTTTTGATTGAAGGATAACCTTTAGCTCTTGAGAATTCTTCTAAAATTCCTCGCTCAATTAGAATGGAACATTTTTTATTTTAAAATTTATCATTGGTAAGCCTAGTAATTCAAAATCTAGAATAAATCATTGATAATAACCAACTAGACTTGGGAAAGATGATTCCTCCACCCGTAGCTCCTAATATGTCTTTTTCGGCCACTATCTCTCTATTACCAATCTTTATATAATCCATTATAATGACCATGAAAATATTTGATTGAATATCCTAGATCAACCCCTACATGATGATACATTCCTAAAAGGATGCCCTAGTATCATCTTTAGGTGCAAAGAGGACTAAATTCATAAACCTAGTTGCATACTCTGTCACTTTGAGGATCTCCTACTTCAGGCTAAAGAAATTTGGTGTTCTTGCAATCTTGAATGTATGAGGATACAATTTTTTGTTGAACAATTTATAAAAACCACCCTTATAATTCCTTGTTACAATTTATAATGAGCTGCTAAATCAAAACATTTTCATTCAAGACCTTACAGCATATACATCACCAACATTACTCTCAACTCTACTGGTGTGCTAAGGAAATTCAAATTGGATTAATTATATGAAGCCACACCTATGAATTATCAGGTTTTGAATTAACTCAGAAGATGGGTGTATACTACATACGGAACTAGATAGAATTATCCATTTATATTGGTTTATACTTACTTTTCCCTCTATCCAAAGATGGAAAATATTGAACTACACTTTGAACTAGCTATTGATTCACCTTTGGCTCTGGTGCAACAACATTCTCAGTAGCTTCCTCTAGTTGTTTAATTTTATGCCTATCGGGTTCCATTTTCTAAAACACACAAAACACCACAATCCCCACACTCTATAAATTTAATTCATGAAAATTTCAATTCTAACATGTCACAATTTTTTAAAAAAATGATTTCCAAAATTAAACATTTTCCATGTCTAATTACTTTTAGAATTTCACCTTGCTTTTGAAAATCAACCCATTTTCTAAATATTATACAATAACCCTTTCCAAATCTCACATCTGAAAATAATTTCAACCCTTTTTCAAAAAACACCATTTTCTACCAAATCATAAATAATTACTCAAAATGAATATGAACTACTATTGGGAAGTCAAATTTATCAATGCATGTCATGATCATCTCATTGGATAAACCCATGGAAATGAGATTTCAACCCTTATAGGTTTCCCCAAAACACTTCTATACTAAACTCCTTGCTAACATAACATTCTATATAAAATGGGTAGCTACTAATTTTTTATGCTCTATATTTCATGTACTGACAATCATACTCCTTTCTACCAACCCAACCCAAGGAATAGAATGGAATGAATTTCAACTATAAGACCATGAAAAATTATTACCAAGTAAAGGACCAACCAACACAAACACTACAAGCAATTCAAGGACCCATCAAGATGATACTACATGAAACATACACCCCCCCCCTCCACAATTTCTTGAGCTAAGTCTAAATTACTATTTTTCCTTAAGTGACATACCCATGATGATAATGGATGGAAATAAATGTCAAGGCCCTAGATTCAATTATGGGATGGTTTTCCCTTTGAAATTAAATCAACCATAACCAAACATTACATAACCAAAAATAATATATTATTTATGATAAAAATTGAAACAACTAAAGTTATACCATTGAAATAAAAGAACTAAAACAAAGTACCATAGTGGAACAGTACCAACATCAAATTACATGCTGGGAGAAAAATCCCAACAAATCTCAAAGACACCAAAGACATAACATCATAACTCCAAACAATATCCATGCTCTAAATCTAAAAACAACCCAAAGAATCATGAAACACCATTATAGAAATGTGATACCTTCCCATTAACTATGTATTGATAGCAAATATCTACAAAATCCCCAACATTCTAAAGAAGAATTGAGTAACAATACCTAGTAGGTTTTCCCCAAATGACTTCCCTACACATGAGACAAGGATAGAACATCTTATCACATTTATAAAAGAAAATTATAAATCACTTTAAAATAATTTATATCGAAATAAAAAATAATTTCCATACCAAAATAGCTTTCCAAAAAAAATCCATTTTCCATGTAAATCCGCCAAACCAAACTTGAAATCCATTTCTAAAACTTCAATTTTAGAATAATCTAATTCATTCCACATATCCAATAATCTTAACATGAATGTAACTGTATACCTCCCTGTAATCTAAGTGGTGAGTTATCCTTTCACTAATTCATCTCTTAATGAACCATTTTGGTGGTGGAAATGTCGTACCCATATCAATCCCACAAATGATGGGGGGAAATTCATAAAAGTTTTCATCCTGGTTGCACATGAACACACAAAAACCATTATTCCAAAAAACCAATGTTGAAACAACCATTTCAACCATTTAAATAAGACCATTCTATTACAAAAAACATTTTTAAAAATCTATTTCAATAAATCCAACAATACCATATTTTATAATTAATTTTTTATTTTCAAGAAAAAAGAACTTACATAACTAATTTTCACCAATATAAAAACCATCACTAAAGACGGTAGCTAATATGCTTTGTACATATAATTCAAAATAACATTAAAAATTTAAAAAATATGAAACTAAGCCTTTATGATATAATAAGAGTAGTTGAGAGTGAATCCACATACCTTAGGATTTATGATAAAAAAATGAAGAACATGAAAAAAAATGACCACAAAACTAGGTTGAATCTTCAAAATCCCACTATAGATATATTCCCCTAACATAAACAAGGAAATATCTACACATTATTAGAATATACCACCTTATATATATCCACAGTGTACTAGATCTAAGAAACTGAGAGTGGGAAGAAATTATATCTAATAAAAACCAGGACAAACTAACACAAACAAGGAGTTACCAAGGGGATATATTGAGTTATGACCGAAATGGAGAAAAACATATGGTGTAAGAGATTATATAGACCCAGATCAAATTTTGAGGATCTAATTTTCAAACTGTGCATGGTAAGTCACTTGGTTAAAAAAATTGTATGCCAGCCTCTACCCCAAGGGGAACCTCACATGGTTAGTCCACACGATTAGACAAACCTTGTGTCGATAAGGAAAAATATATTTGTCCCATGTTTTACAATTTCTCTTGGGAGGCTGTATGGTTCCATAAACTGTATGCCTACTAGTGCACCATCCCATTAGCATCTCTCACCGCTCACATTTTCTTGTATGAGTTTCATGGTTTACACTAACTGTTCTCCAACCATTAATCTTTAAAATGTCAAAAAAACATTTATGAATTCTTCCAAACCCACCCAAAAACATTACATGCATAAAAACATAAATAAATTGTTACATAATTGAAATTTAGGGTGCTATAAGGAGGATTTTAGTGAAAACCTAAGAAGTATACCCGAAGAAGAGGTAGTGTTCATCAATGAATGTTTTTGTTTTATTTATTCCACAAACCCAATAAATTATTTTTATATCATACTTATATAAAAAAATAAATATCTTAAATATTATAATCATTTAATATTTTAAGGGTAAAACCTATAATCATATACACTTCCATCAAATGGGTTATGAAATAATCATTAGTGTGTAGAGTGGACTACCGCCTCACAAACCAATGGGGTTAGTTTTTCCATTACCACATATAAAGGATGATAATAATAATGTTTATACTTATTATATATTTTATTAATTATAATATTATGATTCTGGAATATTTATATCACATATACCTTTATGTTTTCCTTTTTTTGGGAATAAGATAACATCGTTCGTGTGTATGGAGGAATACCGTCTTGCGAAGCGATGTGATTCATTCACACTTTAAATTAATTGTATTAAGGACTTGTTTAATAAAAATACATGATATATGATAAGTAAAAATGATTATAAAATTATAATATATTAATTTATTTTCTTTCTTTCACACCGATATAAAAATGAAAAACAATGTTCATTTGTACAAACAGTTTACCGTCTACATGAACAATGACTTTCATTTCCAATCACTAAATTTTATGTATTAAAATAAATGCATATATACTAAGTATATATAAAATTTATATCATGTTTTAAATTATATAGATTATTAAATCATGATCTAATTAATAGTACCATGAATAAAAAGTCAAAACATATATGAAAAATAGTGGTTATTACTCGAAACATAACTTTAACGTTGAATTAATAATAAATAGGTTATATAAAGTCCGGGGAAAAATAATATATTGTCGGATATATATTAATATGGTTCTATTATATATTTATAATAAAATTATATTTTTTATACATTATTATTTAACGAGTATGATGGAATTCAAGACTTAAGGTAAGGGGATTTCTGTCTCACCATTATTTTTCTATCAGACACAAGCCATATTCACCACATATTTCCTTTATGTGGTGTATATAAAACCAATGAATGTGTTTTATAAATATTTAACTTAAAAATAATGGGATTTAAACATCTATTTTAGGATCACCCTTTTACAAGGATTGCAATTCGAAATTTACCCAAGCAGTAATGGATTTTTTGTCTCAATTTTCCTTCTTTGGGATGTAAGTTTTAATGCACATATATTCTCTCATGAGGTGTATATACAACCCCATTGATGTGGATTATAATGAATTTATTCATCCTCCTGATATTTTATGTTTTATGTTTTTCTCTTCCTTTATGGGGATTACATTTCAAAGCTACCAAAGTGGAAATGATTTTCTATTACAATCTCTTCGTTTATCGGAATTTTTTATGGTCAAGTATCCAATACTGAAATATCATGATCTACCTCTCATGAATCATTATTAGTTTTCTTATCCTATTTTTATTCTTTATATCTTTGTGTAATTGTAAAATTCTTCCACTATTTGGTACTTAAGATAATAAATGTGTTTTTTATGAAAATTTGACTTTATTTTTTTTTAGTCAGAAATCTATTTTCTTTCAAAACCATGTTTTTTTAAAAAGTTTTAAAATTTATTTTATTAAAATAATACAATATTTATAATAAATTTTTATCCATTTTTTACTTTTTAAAAAATGGAATGAATCTTAATATTGTTTTCTAAAATAGATAATTTTTAGATTTTACCAAAAATGTGGAAGAAATATAAGTTTTAATGTTTATGAAATTAATGGAATATTTTTATTCCATGACTAATAAATGATTAAAATATTTCACAATATGTTTCCAAATTTATTTTCAAATTAAATTGTTTTCAAAAAAAAGTATGTTTTAAAAAAAATTTATTTAAAAGAAAATATTTTCATCTGAAATTTTTTAAATGATATTTCAAAATTATTTACCATATAAGATTTAATCTATTGGTGTTACATATTAATTAATAAGTATATGATCTAAGGATACCATTTATATTTTTTATTAATGTTTTAGGTTTTTAATTCTTGTGTTTTATGAAATCTGTATCTCTTCCATGGGTTATACCATGAGAAAATTATTATGAAACTCTACCTCATCATGGGTTATTCAATGATTAAATGATTATGGAACCCATATATTTTCCATAGTTTATGATATGCTGAAATTTTTATTATAGAAATTTCATTTCATGTTTTATGATATGATTAATTTCTATGATCTTGTGGAACACATAAATATGGATTTCATTATGAGATAAGTGGGGCCTATATCTCTCTAAAATTCATTGGGCAAATATTTATATATCTCATGAGGTAAACACATCAAGAATAGGGAGTGAACCTGATACAGTAATATAGGGATGAAACATGGAGTGACCTTGGTATAGTAAAAAACTTTATCTGTTAGGATGGCCTTGGAAGAGAGCCTTAACCAATACGGAAATGACTTTCTATGCTTATGTGTATGCCACAAATTCCTAGCCTTATTCCAATGTTCTTATCTAATGGATCATGTTCTTTGATTACCTTATGATTCATACCTTATGAACTTTCGATCATTGTTCCATGTTTCTATATTGTGATCTTTCATATGTACGTAGTGATTTTTAAAATTTTATGATCAAGTTCTCATAACCTTATATTCATGGCATGATAATTTATATCCATTTATTACCCTTACTGGGCACCTGAGATCACCCTTTATTATGTTTCCCTTCCCTGGGTTATGATGATATTTATTTCTTAATATATGCCTAATATGGGTGATGTTTATGAAGAACATAGTGGGAGATGATGTATCTCACTTCTGGATTAGGTTTTATGACTTAAAGTTTCCAAAGACACAAAAATATTATAGTAATTAGGTTTTTATTTGTGTAATATAATAAATATTCTTAAATTTATGTAATAATTATCTATGTAAATCCTTGGTCTCTATAATAACAATAATTTCACTCTAAAGTGTAAAGGAATAGAAATATCATAGATAATCCCTGAGAATCCAGAACATACATTGATAATGAAAAACCTGTTTCTTATCCACTAAGAGGATATACCTCTCAAATAATGAAATTATTATTGATAAAGTCAAAAAAACTAACCAATCATTGTTAAAAAAAATATAATCCTCACAAATTAATTCCTTCACCAATAATTGGGTCAATTTAGGTGCCTGTTGAAAATAAACACTCTATAAATTGAAATTCTTTTGAAAAAAACAAACTATTCAAAAAGATAATTCTTATATGGTATAATTTAAATATTATTAAACAAATATCAAAAAATGGATTATTTTTATTATCATAGGGTATGTTTCACTTTTAAATCCATAGCTCAATATCCATCTGTGATTGAAATGCATGTTAAACATTAAGGATGCCATATTAAAAATTTCCCCTAACAATAAAATGGAAAAAAATCAACTTGAAATAAATTTGACACCTCAATACAATCATACATGAGACTATAATCCATACTATAACTCTATATATTAACCTCACTCACCACTTTCATGGACCTAGAGACGCACATATCAATGAATTCATTATGATCTTCACAAAAAATAAGGTGGAGAATTTATCAAAATCTCTCACCATGGATAAGTCTTTCTCAAAAATATTCACCCAATTCCTCACATCCATCCAAGAGATTAAATAAAAATCCCTTACGTATTGTTTAATTTTTGGCCAAAAATCATACACAAAATGTTGTGTTCACTCTTATTCTCTGTCTAAGAAACATGAAAAATGACTAATTGTATCAGTAAAATGATTCACTAAGTTATGAATGATTGTTTTTCACTTCTATATCTCCTTAATAAAATTCACACAAGATTCCACATGTTAATTATAAATAAAATAATTCTTTTGAAAATCATGAATATTTTCCCCTAGAAAATTCTACAGGTCACCACACAACATCTTTCATCGTATTCATGCCACTTTCCAAAATAAGAAAATATTTATGGTAACATGGAATTTATATGGATTATTAAATAACTCCATAAATAATTCAATATAACCATAACTATAATTTATTTTTTACGCACTTTCTCTAGGAATATCTGTAATTCCTGTCGATAAAAATTCTAGATAAATTTATCCCATGATTCCTACTTAATCTTACCTTTTCGAAAATCCCATTCAAATTTCATGAGAATATATTTATCTCAAAATCAATATCAAAATGATTTTTAACAAAAACAAAAAATCCACAGAGATCAATGATAAGGAGAGAAATACATTATATAAAAAAACATCAACTCATCAAACATATACCACTTTTCTCAGCCCTCTCTTAAACATAACACTTCCTTCTACCTCATATCATCACTTCTCACATAAATAATTAAAATTATATCTTACATAATAAAAATTCATCCTCATACCCATTCATTCTTATCAACCACATATATTTCCTATTAAATATAACAAGGTCTCACTAAGAAATACCTTAATTAATAATTTTCAAACAATTACAATTCACTCCACAAAAATATGAATCCGTTAATATTGTAACACCTAAAATAAAGTAAACTTAAGCTTAATTCTATTTCATATCATTCGTGTAGAAGAAAAATATCACACTATAAAGTATTTAATAGCTATTTTTCCTTATAAATGAAATGCACACATGATCGTAACATTAAATTCAAAAACATAAAATTCAATGTAACTGTATTATTACTCTATGTATAGTATTATGTTATTCTTATTACCCTTTTATTTTTCTCAGGGAAAAGGAAAAAGTTTAAAGTTGTGAGTTTAGATGATATGTATTGGGTAGCATGAATTGGAAGCTAAAATTGAAAAAAAACGATATAAAAAATATGAAAAATTTAAATAATAAAACGATTTCAAGATAATTATTATAATGAGAAAAATTAAATACATAGATAATAAAAAATGGATTTTTAATTATGGATTTAATAATTCTAGACATCTTAATAATAACATTTTTTCCTCCTCTTGTACATAATAATTGTATTATCAGGGACTTTTTCCAAGATCTCATAACTAATAAGGCTCGCATAAACTAAATAAACCATAATACTTTTTCTTGTGATACCTTCCATTTATTTAAGGGGATATATAATTTTTTTCCCTACTCATCAAGTATTAATTCTAATTATTCAACCATATGAAATAATTTTCTATTAATGTATGTCATAATGTTTAAAGGAACCATTCCCATTCAAAAAAAGTATGATTCAATACTTTTCCAAATAAAATTAATGGTAATATATTATCAATGATTCCAAAATAAATTAAATTATATATATATATATATATATCTGTGTGTGTGTGAATGTATATAAATTATGTGAACAATATAGGACATTCACATTGAAATGGGAAGTATACTTTGATATGGTGTTATATATTTGGTCACATTTAACTTATAGGGATACAATTAAGAATTAGTTAAATGAATAAAATGTTTGAATAAAAATAAATGGTTTAACCCCCCCCCCACAAAACATTTTTATAGGGAAATATTTTGGAATTATAACTGATTTTGAATATAATATATTATGAGTAAAATTTAAAAAATTCCATTTAGAAATGGGTTTACAATAATGACATATCAAAAAATTACATAAGAAAATGTAATGGATTTTAAAGGATTTTTTAAAGATAATTGAAGATAAGGTATGGAACCTTATCATAACTTGATCCTTCAAAAATATTATGAATAAACACCTTAAATTCTTAGATATTGTGATTATATAAATTGAAATGTAAATAAGTTTCTTGGGAACCCTTACTATACTATGTCTCTCAAAAACCACTCATTGTATGATCCTTAAGATTGAAATGGAAATAGAGTTATAGAACTATATTTATCAAAGTTTCAAACTAAAGATTTATTATAGGTAAAAAAATTGGAAAAAAAAGCAAAATAGTGTTAGAGTTGAGTGGAATAGGAGGATTTTTGTGTATTTAGTCTAAATGGGGGAATTATTTAAAAAATTTTAAAAATGCTCCTTAGACTTTATCATTTATTGAATATTTTTTGACTTTTATAATATTAATAATATAGAAGAAACATTATAGGTTTGTAAAAAATATTATTTTAAAATACATTATTTTTGTTAGTAATTTTATTTTAATTATTTAATCGTTTATATAATATATTATATCAATTTATATAATAATTATTCCATATTTTTTACCATATACTAATATTATATTATAATATTAACCTAAAACTTCTACCCTCTATAAAATATGAAAAAATAACCATTGGATAATTATAATAGGTTGATTCTAAATTTGAGGTTATTTTAAAGGGAAAAATATTATATATATATATATACATATATTGAATTTAATAATTAAATAAAAAAATTATTTATTTCAAAGTGAGGAATTTGGAACTAAAAATTTAAAATAATCCTTGGGAAAATGATAATAGTTATGTGGTTATTTATTAATGAATTCAAATTAACAATAGTAAATTATATTATTTTTACCAAATGAGTTCAGTTATTTTTTTAGAAACGTTTTTGTGAATAAATTAAATTTTTTGAACTTAGTTTGTATATATTGTATTTATTTTTAATATATTTTAATGATCATGATGTGTATATGAATCTTGATGGAGATATATTGGTTTAGAAGATGAAGAATTGAAGAAGTATCATAAAATTATATAAGGTGAAGGTAAACCCTATCTTGATTAAGATAAAAGTATACCATTTTTTAGATCATATTATATTATGTGAATAAAATTTTAAGTCTAATTCTGGAAATTATTTGAGGTTCATATCGTTTGATTTTCACATATTTGTTCATTTTCAAGGAATATGTTTTCAAAATAATTTGAGATTGGTTAGGATTCTATATTTTTGTTTTTATAACAATTAAAAAACAAACACGAATAGATTTGAGTAAATTCATAGAGAGGAAGGTGTTTTTGGGATTGCAGAGAACTGTTATTTTTTGAAGGGATATATCTTTTGTATAAATTATGTGTGCATGAGAACTGATAATTTTGAAATTACACTATATCTATGTTTTTTAATTATTTAATATACTTATGAGCTATCTTGAAGCATCGGTCTAGGTGTCCATGATACTTGATTGAGATCTTGAAAAGGATATATATATATATATATCGATATAGAATAAATTTGACAAACTCAAGGCCATCCAACCACCTAAGAACATATACCATCACATTGTGACAGTTAGCCAAAAACAAAGGTGTTATAGCCTCTAGAAACATTGAAGGTGGTATAAAGAATATAGATCCCCTACTCGTAGAGGCATAAGATCATGGAGTCATGAAGATATTGTATAAGGTTGAATGGTATACCCATAGGACCAGTGAAGGACCTATGAAATTTGAATGACCTCCTACTGAAAACATTTTATGATATACAAGAGGCATCCTGAATCAAGTATTTATGTTAGAAAAGCTTCACACTATCAAATTTAATATATAAAATAAGGTAATAATGAATTTCAAGGGAAATGGTATAATTAAAAATAATCTTCAATCTTACGATACACTTATGTTCATGATACACCATGTAATAGTAATTTGAACTATTCAATAGTTGAATGATACCCCATACCAGAGAAGCATGTGTCATGTTCTTGGGCAAGTACAATTTGTCTGAATAATGAGATTCACATACTGTAATATTCAGCTAAAGGTAATTTATCACTGATACTGGGAAAATGTGAACACCCAAAATCTATTGAAAGATGTTAAAAGGAATATTTAGAATTTTGATGTTTATATGAAGAACTCCATTAATAATAGTGAATTGGTTTGAAGATAATAGTGAATAGTAGAGGCTAAATAACTAAAAATATAGTGTGTGTGTGATTATGATCAAGATTATGAATATAAGTATGTTTTTGAGTAATTTTATTGAATTTATGTAAGTTTCATTAAATAGTGAATATGGGGCGTTTGGATTTTTGGACTATATGAAACCTATACTTATACATTCATATTAAAAAATTAAATGATTCAAAGTATGTGATTATTTTTGTTCAGATACCATGAATCATCCAATCTTGATACTTGAAAAATATGGTAGGAATGAAGGTATTTTCATAGTGAACTGTGGAAGAAAAAAGAGAATTTTGTCTGCAGTAGCCATTAATTTATCTAATATACAATGTTCATGATTCTATATTTAGAAAATAAGTATTTGGCTAATTTAAGATTTAAATAAAAAAATAACTCTATTAAAAAGGAATTTGGATATTTAATCTATAGATGAGATTTATAGAATATTTGAATTACAATAATGTAATATTCAAATGGTTTTTCAAATATCATGTAAGTAAATAAGAATTGGTTCAATGATAAATATTCTCCATATTTCATAAAACAATTAAAGGGAAAACCCAACACTGTATCTCAATTAAAAATAATATGTATTTAGGAATAGTACACAACCCAATGCTACGATGAAAGACCACAGAACACATTAAAAAAGTTTTAGGAAATATGAATTAGCCCATAACACTAACACATGCTGTATATTTTTTGTGTTGGATAGAAGAAGAAAATTTTGGTGAAAACTTATCACACAAATAAAATACAAAGTATACGAAGGGGGGGAGTTTTATAATGTTTGGTTAGCATAGAAAAAGAAATATAATTCTTGCATATATATATATATATGGAGAATGATTAAAATAATGAATAAGTGGAGGAGGGATAAGTCCCTACAGTAACCCCATATCCCAAAGGGAGTAGATGGTATGTGAACCAATGCAGGTATTTTATATGAAAATTGAAGAGGTTACTTTCCCATATGCATGTAGTAGAAGAATAATGTAACACTCGAGCCTAAATTATATTAAGTGAATTTTATATTTTAATAACACTATAATAAAAGTAAAATTTTAATATTTCATGGAACAAATATTCTAATTCAATAGGATAACTATTGATTTCTAACTTAATGGGTCAAAAAACCCCTACAATGTTTTTTTAAAATTTTCCATTTGAAATAGTTTTTTATGAATAATATAATATATATTATTTAACTATTAATACTTTTAATTATAATAATTTATTATAATTTTTTTATTAAAAATTTATTTACTATCAAATTTATAGATAAAAAATAATAGATCATTTGGTGGTATAAAGGGATATTTTTCATAAATTGTTTTCTTAAAAGGTATAATGTCTTCCAATTTTAATTAATTAAAATAATATTTAATGATGAATAATTTAAATTAAATTTAGAGAATATATATTGAAATATATTAATTTACATTCTTCCAATGATGATTACTATTCATATAGTCAATATAAAATCATCTTGTGTTTGAAAAATGCATTTATTGAAAAACTATTTTCTGACAAATTTTGTGGGTTTATTTTTAATTTAAATTCTTCCACTTATATGAATTAAATTTGAAAAAAAATGAATTCCATATTTTAATCATCATAATTAATATTATTTAATAAATTTAACTTAGTTATTTTTCATAATTAATAGTAAAAATAGTAAATATCAATTACCACAGTTAAGGTAAATATAGGTTTACCATGGGTTAATATATAAAGATAAGGGTCAAAATGGCCTAAAATATTTGTAAAACCCCATAAATTGGTTGGATTGAGAACTTATAATTTTCCCCTTATAATATGACCCATTCTTTATCTATACTTCCTATAAAGTAATAGGACATTATTGAAACAAATTGGAAAATTATAGTTGTGTCCTGCACCTTAATAATAAAAATGAACATTCTCACCTCTCTTATTCACACCTCTCAAGAAATGTGTCTCAAAAAAACAACCATAATCTCTACCCTACATCCTATTATAAATTATGGAGTTTATGGTATTTCAAAAATAATAATCCAAGGGTCATTAATATATGATCCAAATGAGTTTCTTCTTAAAAAAGGTAATTATATTTATCAAGATATTTCTTTTTTATGTCTTATTTTACCACCATTAATTATGTATTAACAGTTAAAATATAATAAACATATAAAATAACATATAATGATACGATATTATGTTGATTTTTTTAATATTTATCCATATCCTTCTTCATCAAACGGAAAAAAACCATTGCTTGTTTATACTGAGAACTATCGCCTCATGAACCTATGTAATTTTCGTTCTATTAAAAACTCGTATGGATATTTATATTGATATAACAATGAATATTTGTGATACTAAAAAAATTTAATTTTTGAATTTAATATATCATCCAATTCCTTATCCTTTAACACATTAATGAAATGATATTTTCACATATGCATGTGTATGGAATATCATCTCCAAAAGGCGTTGTGATTCATTTACCATGCCCAAAATTAAAAGAATTATACTAAAAATATATATAATAAATTAATATCATATTAATAAAATTAATATAATTCTTTAGTTTATGAAACTATATCCCATTCACTTGAACTATAATTTTCATGACAAAACATGCATAAGAAAATGAAGCATTTAACTCCTAAGAAAATGGTAATAATGAAATATTATTAATTATATGGTGACTATATGATATAAGAGGATTATATATGATATTATAAAAATTAATATGGTTCTGATATAAATTAATAACATGTTAAAAACGATTATATATGTGGTTAAATTAGGCTTAACTAATGGAATGTGTGAGGTAAGAAATTTCATCTCAATTTTCATTCCGTTGAGACATATTTTTAATTATGCACCTATTCAATTTTATGTGTTGTAAAAACTACACCTTCGATAAATTTAACAATAATCCCTATTTATTGACAACAATTAATTTTTTAATTCATTTTTATTATTTAAAGGTTTTATAATATAAAACAATCAAAATACGTAAGAATTTATTTAACAATATTACATTATTTTGGATTGATTTTATTTTCATTAAAGGAATATTATAATTTATCCTTCCTAAGATACAATAATTTTAATATCATCTACAATTTTTTGGGGTTTCTATATTTTCTTCTATATTTTCCTCTATTTTGTACTTGAATCAAGCAATGCAATTTTTGAAAGAAAAAAAAAAGATTTTAGTTTATCTTTTAATTGGTTATATCATTCATCAATGTCTATAATTTTGAAAATTCTTTTACAAAAGTCCTTTTATTATTAAATTTATTTATTATAGAAATTTTATGTCATACATTAATTTTTTAAAAATGTGTTAAGGGCACCTTTATACTATTTATAGAAATTGACATTTCTAACTTTCCCTATAAAAAGTTAAAAGGGTTATATATATATATATAGTGATAAAAGAAATCCTCACCACCTTAAGAAATTTATGAAATTTCTCTTCTTATACCCATTTTCAATTATTTCATAAAGAAACATATTTTATAAAATATTATTTTAATATTTCACTTCTATTTTAATTGTTTTTCCAATGTATATGATCTTCTTATAAGAAATATATTTCTGATGAACTGGTGAACAGATTTTCATATCTTATTTGATATTAATTTAGTATTTGATAACTTTATATTGAAGAATTCACTATCTTTTGATTAATGGAAATTATATTTATCTTAAATTTCCATATTATTTATACCATGGTTATGATTATTTCCTAAACCATATACCATTTTTATATACAATATTTTACTATGAAATTTTTTTTATTGACTAAGGAAAATCATGATAAATTCTTATTATATACACAAAAAAGAAATTTATTTGTAAGGAATATTAATTATAATTTTAATTTATCATTATTTATATGAGTAATGAATTAGAACTGTAGTGATGTGTGGGTCCTAATTATAGATATCCACTCATTGCATCGACAAGTCTCATGAGGAAAATTAGTTGGTCAAATTAAATGTATTTTTGGTGTATACCTATCTATATTTTTAAACTATATTCATAAACGGTCTTGATGGTATCGATCTATGATGTACAAGATCATGAAATATAATACAAATAATTTCATTTATTGAAATTTTAGTTATTATTATCCCAGATATTATTACATTGATATTATACATGGATACATTTCATGCTCAAGTTATAGATTAAACAAAATTTGTTTTAGGTTATTTACCTTGACATATTGATTATTCCTTATTTTATCAAGATAACGTATGTTTTACATTAACCATATTTATAATATTAAATTTCCATTATCTTTTTCCTTTCTCAAGGACAAGATGAAGAATTATTAGAACGACTTCAAAGATGCCAAATTTATTCCATTATTATGAATTATATTTTTTCCCCAGTGTCAAGTAGTTATCATGTATGTATATATTCCTCATATACTATATTTGGTAAGTGATTTTATATCACATTTATATTTTCCAATGTAATAATGTAAACATTGGCTCAATTTTACTATATTCGGGGTCATTACAGTTGCTATCCGAGAAAGTTTTATAGAAACCTCGAGAACTAGATTTAGGGAATCATATATTAGGGAACATAATAACCATATGATAAATATATAAGATGTATATAAATCACAAATAACATCCAAATGTTTTGGTTAGGTAGATATTATGTGTGTTTTCATAAAAATACTACTCTCTCTATATAATATCAGTGAATAATGAATTTTTATAGATTCATATAAGGATATTAATTCCAAAACTAGTTGGGTTTGAGTATATCTTAGCCATTTGTCTATTACATGAATATTATGACCATAAATTCTACTTGTTTTGAGACTCTCAGTGGATATTCTTTAGTTAATTCAAATTTTATTAACAATCCATTATGAATGATTTGACAATATTTTTATGATTCAATGGTATTACCAAGGATACAAAGTTTATGATTGTGATATTTACAATGAATACATTTTCAATTTATGTTATGAAATACACCATATTTAGAATTATTTGTTATGATTAAAAATTCAAAATTTCATGAACTAATATACAATATTACATTCTTTATAAATGGTTTCTATAGGAAATCATGGTCTACACACTCATGGTCAATGTAGAAATTTCCCCACTTATCAATCCAATACAGATGGTATTGGATTTAATCAGATCATGGATATATTTGGGAAAATTAATTGGCTTATAGAGAATAACCTTATCTGAATAGAGCCACCTATTTCTCTATTGTTTGATTCACCATTGTTGTATCTGTTCATGTGATAAATGTCCCATTAATTTTGATGGAACACTAATCTAGTAGTGGCAGAGTGTATTAAGTTCATTGAAATGATATTTATGGCCTTGAGATAAAATTAAATGGAAAATAATATACTTTTTGTATATTTTCACATGATTTTTTGTCATCAATTGTGGTCCTTTATCTAAATACTAAGGAGGAATATGGAATTGAAAATATGGAAATGAATTCTTATAAAGAAACATTTTCTGAAAAATATAATTTTTCATGTGAAACAAACTAATATAAAGAGAAAGTTCATCAGTTTAAATAAAAAGGATGAATAAATTATTGTGGTCTATGTGGATACCATTACTAGACTATGTAGGAACTCTACAAATTACTAATGTTATAGGAATTAATGATTGACCATTTCAATTATGGGAATGCTCCAAGTCTTTGAAGTTCTTTAGTTTCTAATAATTTTTCATCATACGATCTAATAGATTTTTATTCTATCAAAATATAGAATGAATTCTCTAGATTATATATATTCAGGGGAAATCAAGAGATGAAGAGTTTAGTTGGAGAACAGGAAAAATGGAATGCATCAAATAAGAAAAATAAGATGAAGTAATACCCATCATGGGAAAATTATGGATTGAAATGTACTGGAAGTGGCATGAAGGGAATGGGAGTATATTAAATGTACAATGACAAGGGTCACATATCTTAGGAATTTATAATAAATAATGATACCACTTCTATCTAGTTATTGAAATATAATTAAATGGAGAATTATTCAAACAAATGCCCCCAACATCAAGGAAATCTACCATATAAGAGGTTGGTGGGAATGCTATGCTTAGGTAATCCCTATAGTTAACTTTCAACTTCCCAAAGATGTGGGGACATTTACATTAATCATAGCCTAAAATTTAGTTAATTCATTATTTTATTATTTATCCTTATATTATTTTATATATTCTATATTGTTTACGAAAATTATTTATTTCCCTTGGAAATTAAGAATGGATTTCTCCATCCAGACTCATGGTATAATTCTCACTATGATAAGGATGTGTTAGGAAGATCCCATTATGACACGTAAATGTGATCTATTGGATAAATTTTCTAGTATTTATAAGGTTTATTTTGATATAATCCTTTTTATGGAGTGGCTTTCAAAATATAATGCAAAATATTATTTCAAAAATATGAAATAAGTGATTCTAGATGAAGATGTGAAATTCCTTATCTTTATAGAAAAAACATTATCAACAAAGTCATGTCTAGAAACACACCCAATAGAAATTATAAATGATATTATTTTGAAGGAATAGTAAACACAATCTATATATGAAAAATGAAATCTTAAAATTAAAAATGTAAATTTTATATTGAAATACATTGATGGATTTAAAGAGGAATTTTTTAGGTATCCACTAGAGCATGATGTTTAGTTTTATATTGATATAATCCTTTATATAAGACCTATATCAAATACTCCTTATATAATAGCCACAGTAGAATTATTGGTTTTGAATAAACAACTAGAAATGGTGTCTGAAAATGGATTTATTCACCAAATTGCTTCACCTTGGGGATCACATGTTCTTTTTGTTAATAGAAAATATGTTTCCATGAGGTTGTAAACTTTTTATAGGGAAATAAATACTACTATGATAAAAAAGTATCTTATACATTTCATTGATGACTTATTTGATCAAATTCATGGAGAGAAATATTTTCCAAAGATTTACCTTTTCCCTGGGAATCATCAACTATGGAATAATAAGAAGTATATTATGATGACAACATCTCAAATGAGGTATTTATTTTATGATTTTGTTGAAATTCCATTATAATTGACTAAAGTATCATAAATTGTTGAAGGATTAATAAAGAGAGTTAATATCTTTATAATTTTATGGTGGTATTCATTGATGATATCTATGGGTATTCTAAAATCTATAAGGACCATGAGAATCACTTAAAAGTATATCTTGACACTCATAGAGTAATAGAGTTATATAGTAAATAATCATGGATTCAATAAGTTTCTTTTTTTAACATACTTACTCCTCGGAGGGAATATAATTTTATCCTATGAAGACTATAGCAGTCAAAGAATTTGCTACAAAATTGAACACAATTGAGGTATGTAGTTTAGTTGGTTTGGATGGTTACTATCAGTGATTTTTTTTAAAGAATCCTGATTGGTGAATCCATTAATCAAGCTAACATATTAAGGGGTTTTGTTCATATGGAGAAAGGAATGTGAATAATGTTTTGATGAATTTAAGAGGAGATTGGTCAATGATATGATTTCAATCTACCATCGAGAAATGATGGATTTGTGATATATAGTGATGAATCAAATAAGGGACTTGTTTTTATCATTATATAGAAAGATAAATTTATTGCATATGTGCTAAGGTAGTTAAGGACTCAATTACACAAATATCCAACCCATGACCTTGAGTTGGCACATGTAATATTTTATTTAAAGATATAGATATATTATCTTTGTGGTGATAGATGTGAGATATACATTGATCATAAGATCCTAAAATATATATATATTCAAATAAATAGATCAATATGAGGAAAGGTGTATGGATTGAGTTTCTCAAGAATTATGATTTCTTTATACCCTACCACCCTACAAACGAAAATATCGTATGTTAAATGAGAAATATCATACATTTTTGAAAAAAAAGGGGATTAATGGAGATCCTATGTTCATGGATCTAGTAAAAAAGGATAATTGAATTATTTATTATGGGAAGAAATCACTCCTTTTTAAAAAGGTTTTCAAACTATCTTTATTGGAAAAGATAAAAAGTTCACAATCTGATGATGAGATTATTTAGAAAGAAATTAATGTTGTGAATGGTGGGAAGTTGGAAGACATCAAATACAAAGAAGGAATTATAAAATTTGGAAAGAAACTATTTGTTCCCTCTATATCTAATCCGAATATAGAATTATAGGATGATGCTCATAGCTAAAATTTCTCTACACACCCTAGTAGCAGCAAGATGTATAAGGATTTGAGGGAATATTTTTTGTGGGATCATATGATGTCCGAAATTTCCGATTATATATCAAGATGATGGGTTTAATAATAGGTGAAGGCTATGAGAAAGAATCATATAGGATTCTTGAAAAATATACCTATCCCCATGTGTAATATAATTACATTACTATAAACTTTTTTATAGGACTACCTAATACCCCTATAAAAAATGATGTGATATGATTTATTGTTTATCTCCAAACATAATCTATACATTTACTTTATATATTATATGATATAATACTTCATCACAATGAATTAATCTATGTTAATAATGTTATAATATTTAAATGGGAACCTATTTTAATTGCTTTTATTCATGATCCATTATTTACATAAAAATATGGAAGAGTCAGTAGACGTATCTTGATACTGACATTCATTTGAGCATCCCCTACCACCCTTAGATCGATGGATAGTCCAAAATGACTTTTAAAACATTATAATATATGTTGACTTCATGATCACTAGACTTTAATGGTATGTGGTAACAATATATACATATTTATATTTTTTATATAACAATTATTTCCTTTCAAGTATTGAAATGGATTTGTGTGAAGATTTATTTGGGAAGACATGTAATACACCAACTTTTTGTAATGAAGTTGGTGAAATGAAACTTGTAGGTCCATAAGATGTTGAAGAGACAACATCAAAAAGTTAAAATTATTTAGACCCACCTTAATAAAGGTTAAAGTAGGAAAAAGATTTAAGTTTCAAACTAATTGAAAGTTTTATAAATTTATGTGGGGGATTATGTTTTCAAGAAATTATCTCCATTGAAGGGTGTTATAATGTTCGGTCATAAAGTTAAACTGATTCCCAAGAACATCGAACCATTTTAAATTATATAAATATATTTATTTTTATCTTAGTGTTTGGAAATTCCACTAAGCCTCTCTATATTACATGAGGTTTTCCAAATATCATTTTTAATGAAGTGAATTCCAGAATCAATAAATGTGCTCACTTTTGAAGAAATATAATTGGAACCTAATTGAACTTATGATGAATAGAATATCAAGATTTTTGAAACTAGAGAGAAATTATTGTGGAATCATATGACTCAACTTGTAATGGTACATTGGAGAAATCATAAAATAGAGGAATAAAGATAGTTTATAGAGGATGTTATAAGGAATAATCACCCTCAATTTGTTTATAAATTTATATCTTTGAAAAATTATAAGTTGAATTTTTTATAGGAGGAAGGAATATAGTAGCAGTTCTTTAATAATAGTGTGTGAATTTAATGATTTAACAAAACTATAATATAATTAATATTTTAATAATTCATGGTTATTAATTATAATTCGATATGATTAATATTTACTTTGAACATACTAGATTAAAATAGGTCTAGAAGTAATTTTTTAAATTTACCTAAGAAATAATGCTTTTTGAATTATTTAAAATATATTATTTACCTATTAATATTTTTATTTATCATAATGAATTATAATATGTGTGATAAATAATATATTGAATATAAATTTGATGGAGATAATGAAAAGATAATTTTGAGGCAAAATGGGTATTTTTCATAAAAAAAATTTTAAGGCCTAATGTGTAACGTCCCTAACCGGTGCTCACCCATGTGATTGAGTTGGATTGCATATATGTCATCAGACATGCCTCCCTATATCCAAGAGTTTACTAACTAATTGTGGATTTATAATAAAAATTTGGTAAATATTATAACCTCCTGTATCGAGTAACAAAAACCACAGAAATAATAAAAATAGAAATAGATAATGGTAGAATGAATATAAACGATCAGAATATAACACTAGAAAGAAAAAGGAGAAGAGTATAATAATATAAATAATAACAAACCATGTACTTTCAACCTGAAATTTAACAAATTGATGTGTTTAATGTCATATAATAAAATATTTGAATACTTTATAAAAGGTTCCAAAAGACCCCAGTCTCAAACCCCATGTAAGTTATCTCTCCATGTTCCACCACATCTAGCAATCTTAATCCACAATAGGATCCCTTACCCTTGTCCAAACCTACATCCATAAAATCTACCTAGGAATGAATGGGTGGCCCATATAGGGAGTGAGTGAAACTCTATAGATTGATCCCAACATGTCTAAACAAATAAATTCTTATTAATATAGTGAATTTATTAAAGAGATAAATTGGGTATTAATTTAATAAATTAATACTATGAGAAAAACCTACAGACCCTCAATGTCTGTGTTAACACCCGGGTTAGCCAAAACTTTGACACCCTACTGGATAACTTTGACCATGTCATGGGACCATGCAATCCATATCCATAACCCTCATATTGTATAGTCATTAAAAATTTATAGGTCAATTTAATTGAGTAAAACCCCAAATATAAGCATTTCAAAATCACTCAGTGTAAGTCCAATATATAAGAATTTTGGTATTACAAGGTGAAATCCCTATATATATTAATTTTATCATCATCAGGCAAAATCCTAGTATATAATAATCTCATTATCACTGGGGGAAATACTTATAAAAATCATTTCAACATTATTAGGAACAAACCCAGTATATAATAATTTCATCATCATTGGGTGCAATCCCAATATATAATAATTTTATCAAAAGCTCACATTATGAAAAAAAATAAGTTATCATACATTATAAAGTTCATTTCACCTTATTACCATTTTTCTATCCCTTTATAAGAAAAAATTTAGGATCTCAATTATCAAAATCACTACATTAAATCCCATTTCATTTTTTATTTCAATTCCAAGGTCATTATCATTAAAAGTAGCGAAAAATTTTCCAATAAAATTTTCATACTGATTACACACCACTTAAGAAAATTAGTCTAGGTGATTCTATTTAATGAAATCATTTTAAAAAACATGTAATTCCAATTAATATTGTTAATAAAGAAATTAGTCAACATCCCAAAATATCATAGGGCTCTATGTTCAATCTAAACAAGACTCAATAAGGTCATTGGAGGCACATCTTTCGTGTGGTCATAAGTCCCAATATCAATTCTAATGGACCTAATGGGATATAATAGATGGTCCAAAAATAGGGTTATCATTAAATGCGGATTTATTTCATTATTTAGTACATGTGAATTATGTTTCAGTGATACTACACATAATAAAAATACTATTGAAATTTAAAATAGATAACAGGGAAATGTTTTAGTCCACCCACCTCAAAATAGATAAGACGCCAACAACTCTCATTGTATGATGTAAATATAGACTCCCACTTCCTTCCCTTTTTTAAAAATTGAAGATTATTCCAACACACACATCCTCTAGAGTTCATAATATGGAAGAGGAAATATATGAGGTGTAAATTAGTATAATGATTAAGGATTATCTTTAACCTTACGATCGATAACACGACGTTCCAACAAGATCAAGCCTCTAGAACAAACGCAATTTTCATTCATCGCCACTGGGGGTCGAAAAATGAGATGATATCAATTTTATAAAAAATCATGATAGTCCATAAAATTTAAAACCTATCATAACTCTTTTAAGGTATAAATAAGATATTTACATCATAAACCTCACATTTTTTTGAAAACAATGAAATATCCATCGCCTCAACACTAAAAAAAATAAAAATAACTTTTACAATGTAAAATTATTCTTTAATAATAATATAGAATTTAAATCTTTTCCTTGAAAGACTTAATATATTAATATATTTCAATGGTAATCTCGAAGGGTTTACACCATAAACTCCATTAATGTCATAAAATTCCAACTTATACACTCCATTGAATATTTTATGGAATTTTATAGATTTATGGGGTCGGCCCTACCTAATAAATTTTATATTGTAAATATTAATCTTTCATAATATATTTTCTTTGTAGGATGTACTCCCTATACATTTATAAATCTCATCCCAAAACTATCCCTATTCTTCAAAAGAGTGCCAATCTAGGCTAAAAAAGACAACTAAACTCATAGGATTACCACGATTAAAACAAATAATAACAAGACCCTGTGAGGTTTACCAAAAAAATAGAGACGTACATATAAAAGAATGGATCCTAAAACCAACCCACAATAGAATAAACTATCCCTAATCTTCTCCAAGAATCACTACAGGAGATTGGAGGACATGTCTGGTCACTATGCTTGCATATCAGACTACCTCTTCCATGTCTCCTCTTGAACATGCCCATGATTCCACTACACTCACACTAATGATATGGTCATCCCCTGTAGATTCTTCTCACTACCGTCCATAATCCAAATCAAATTCTGCTGAATGTATACATCAAAATACATATTGAAATCATCAATTTCTGTCACATAATAATGGTTAGGATGATATCTATGAATATGAGACACATGAAACACATCATTCATGGAACTGTAGCTACTCGGAAGGGCAAGATAGTACGCCATATGACTGACCCTTTCAACTGTCTTAAATGGCCTGAATAACATGGGTTCTATTATTCCCTTTTCCCTAATACAATGATTCCAAAATATAGGCAACCCATGAAGGAAAAATGTTGAAAATGTTAAATTCCAGAGGCCTTGTCTAATAGTCAATGTACTATTGTTGATATATCAACACAGTCACCAACCACTTTATGATCAACTGGACCTACTAATATTTCTAATACATGAAAGTAGGCCCAAAACCTTCTAACTCCCCTACCGTTAACCAAAAAATAGGAAAATGATAAGAAATTATATACAAATTCTCAAAAGAGTATCGAATCTAGGAAGTTTTTATAACATGAAAACACCAAAAGTGTTGTATTTTGTTACCAATAACTTCCAAAATCAAAAAAACAACATCATAATATGTCCTCCATAATATAAATCATCTCCTGAGATTGTATATCACTCTAATCATGATAGGTTAGAATCATGAGAACATGTAATCCCAACACCTTATGAGTACCCTGCTATAACCAATCTGTGAAACAAGTATCTTGATCTTATAAGATACTCCTCAAAACACAATGTATTCAAACAATATCTTGCGTATGAATACTACTCAGATCATCAATGGTGATTCTCTCCCTGATAGGGATGAAGTGGGTTACATTCATCAATTGATTCTTGATCACCCATACAATGTAATTATAATGAGTTTTCATTTGGAAACCACTATACAAACCCATAATGACATCATCCCATTTAAATCACAGAGTGGTTAGAGACCAAAACAACCCATCAAGCCTTTTATTCTTGGCCTTCAGCTACTGATAAGTGAAACATATAACCACAAAACTAGATGTATTATTTTTCATCCCAGACCACTAGTATTTCCCTTAGAGATCATGATATGTTTTTTAAGACCTAATATTACACTCATCCTGAAGCATAAAATTACTTCATCATCTCCCCATGAAAACCCATAGGATCCCATAATCCTCCATGGAAAAGAATAATGTAGAACCTTCTAGGAGTCTATCCTGACGGAGGTTCCCCACCATATTAGTTGCCCCTTAGAGAAAATCCCTTCAGATCAAATAACAGTACTATCTTGATATAGTAAACAAGCACTATTATAACCAATTTCAATTTCAAATCTACATATCCCCAGGACTATAGAACATCTTTATGCATGTCTTCAAAGAGCTCCATCAGCCAACACTAATTGAAAGACTCCTAGAGTTAATTTTTCTTTATGTTCCAGCTCAAATCATTGGAAAAAATGTTTCCCTTTACTATTGTGTGTTCTAGTACGATTTAAAAATACATTAGATACTCACCCCACATCCTTTACTAGAGGATTACGTCTTGTTGGTTAAATATGTACATGAGGCTCTGGTGTTTTATGTACACCCCAAAACCTCTTTCCAACAGATAGTGTCTCCAATATCTTAGGTCATATACCACCACATCTAATTCTAGATCTAGAGTTAGGAAATCCACTCATATGGTCTCAACTGTCTTAGGCCATAGTCCACATGATCCTCCTACATAATAAATACTCCAAGTATGTCTCTAAAGGAATCGAAGTACATGATATACTCTTACTCAGAATAGGAAAGGTTCGAATCATTTTTTGGTCATCTTTCTCTTGAGATTATAAATATCACTCCCATAAGAATCTGAGCAAACAAACATTACCCATTCTATAGTAATCTAGGAAAATAATTATTCCATATGATAGAAGTCCTATGAGAAATTCCGATAGTAACCTTCTAGACAAATGAAACTTCGAATCACTAATACATTCATGGGTCTCACCTGAGTACCATGGCCAAAACCTTCTCTAGGTCTTATGGAACTATAGTCTCTAAGATAACATAACCCAAGATTTTCACTCCATAAATAATGAAATTTAATTTAGATAGACTAAAATAATATTAATTCCCTCTCAATGTACTCAAGACAATGAATGATGTTGGGAATGATCGTCTGTATACTGGAAGCACACTAATATATCATCAAAAAACTACAAATAGATCTAGGAATGGATGAAATATATGATTCATAAAATCCATGATAATCACTTGGGTATTCTTGTGACTAAATTAAATCACCAAAAACTCATACAATCCATACCTTATTCTAAAAGTAGTCAGTGTTATGTCATATAGTCTCACCCTCAACATGTGGTACCCTGACCTCAATCTAATCTTGGAAACAATCTTTCAACCAATAGATAACTAAAGATATCATCAATGCATGTGTGTCTATACCAGTTATTGACTATCATTTGGCTCAATATCTGATAATTCACCCATAGATGACAGTCAACAACTGGTATCCTGTTATATTCCACTATCATTCAAACCATGAAATACTATCTACTCCATGAGACAACCCAATCTACACTAAATAATTCCTATATGAATTTCTTAAAGACCTAATTCACCATAGTAAAAATAGTTACTCCCTTATGAATATAGAAGATCACTCTCCTCTGATAGTAGAAGATATGATCTTGGTATATAAACAGTTAGTCCAAATCAAGAATAAAATTGAATCCTCCCATTTACAGTATGAAAATATCCCAAAAAAAATAGTATCCACAAATTTCAAGATAAAATTCCTTGAAATGTTTGATATCCTCTTACTACACTCCTAGTGGTGTGTCGGTGGTCATAAGACTATCCAATCTCTCCAAAACCAATCCCAGACCATTTTAAAAAAGGGGAATATATAATAGAATGTTACTCTACTATATCAAACAAAATTAATGAAAGGGTTTATGACACAATAATCATACCATAGATGGTATAATGGCCTATATTAAAACTAGCCTTAGTATACTGCATAAAATATAACAGACTCACCTCTCATACCTAGGATCTAGTCTAACTCCCTTGTTTTATTCCCTTTTAATATTTCTTTTATTCCATAACTAGGGTAAAAGTTCATATTCTTCAGCCAGAAAAACTATTGGAACACTAACTATATATTTTCTGAGGGGTTTTTTGGAAATTTTCAGACTCTGATTCTTGACCGAGTCTCTTATCATTTTTCTACTTCAATGAGTTCCTGGATAATATTTGATGATTGACTATCTTGTCGCAGGCATGTAAATATACTATGGGTTAAGGACATTGAGAATTTTTTTTGCCCAAATTGCCATATGATTAAACTATAGTAGATCATAGTTTGTAATAAGACTCGCAGTTCCCTATATACTCTTCCCACTACTTCACTAGTGAAAACTTTCATAGTGGTGCTTCTTACCACTAGAAGAAGAGTTCTCAGATCTCCCTGTGGAAACTACATGTCAATTTCTCAAGGCCACTCTCAAATTCAAGTATATTATGAGTGTTTTATTGATCACATTTGTAATGTTATTGAGGAGAAATATCTTCACCTACGACCTTATCTCATTTTGAATCACATCCTTGAAACATCTCACCCCAAAACCCTCATCAATGTTGAAATAAAAATAAATCCATTCTATGTCGGTGAATTTTCCATCATAGTCCATAATTGACATGAACACCTATGTTAGGTGCATGAAATCAGGAGACTTTTAATCTGTCAACATCTCTGGATAGAGGTGTCTTAAGAACTTCCCCACAATGTCCATCCAAGATAACTCTTCTAGATTACAAGCTTGCTCCAGAATGTCCCAAAATTGCTTGGATAGTCCTTGAATCATGTAATATTGAATAATTACCCTCCTATATATGGTTATATAAGATGTCTGAATGTATTATGGACTATATCAATTTAGAACTAATGTTCCTAGGGGTCTCCCTCCCCAGTGAACATAGGTAGATGTTGTATCTGGAACTCTCTTATCAACTCATACATCAAAGGAACAGTGGGAATAGTCACCCTCTCCTTGGATTTCATGCCCCTAAACAAATCAATCATGATGTTGATAATCCATATTTTTCTCCAAATCTATTCGATGTTCCAGTTCAAATACATTAGTATTGTGATGAGTTCAACTCTCCTCACACTCAATTCAAATATGAAAAGGCGGTATATTCTCTATAAAGGTTTTAAGAATACAATATAACACAAGTCACAAAATAAGGATCAAACTCAATATGTGAAAATAAGAGAGTATAATTTGATCATGGTTCCTATGGACTTATTTAAACAAGTTATATAAAAAATCATTTTTTATCAGTTCTAAAGAAATTTCCATTTCATAGTTCACATGGGCAGATATGTCACATACAATCAATATTCCCCAAGCATGAGAAATGCATGTAAAAAATATATCCATACATTCCATTCATGATTGATGCATACTCATATCATGTCATGAAATACCATGAGTAAAATATCCATTAATAGTAAGATCAAATAATGAGTAAATCCTCTGATGTGAGATAACATAAAAAACTATAACAAGTGAAAAAAAACGAACAATAATCTCATCCAAGGGCCCTCATATTTTCCCCCATACATGGGTTAGAAACTCCCATGGATGATCTAATTTTCATGTCCTAAAACATCCTAGTCTTCTTTATAAATTTCCAAAATAATAACACAAAAAAATGAAAACAAGTTTCTCTAATAAATCATTGTAATATCCCTAAATTGGTGCTCCCTCACATGAATATGTCAGGTTGGCTATGTGACCTAAGGTGTGCCTCCCTATACACTAGAGATTACTAAAAAGTAGTGAGGGGATAAGGAAAATTGTGTTGAGACTATACAATCCATTATGATGTAATAATTACAACTTAAATAATAATGAGAGTTGAAAAAAAAGAGAAACAATATAAATGAACAATTGATAATAATAAAAATAAAATTAGATGAATCAAATAATCCAAATAATAATAAAACATGTAATATAAAGTTGAAATATAACTAATTTATGACATTAATGTCATAAAATAATATAATATAATATTGTTTAAATGTTTCCAAAAGGCCATTGTCCCAAACCCCAAGTCAGTCTCGAAATCTAAGCTCTACCCGAGCCAGCAAGCATAGTAAACAACAGGGTCCATTTCCCATGTCTAAACCTACATCCATAAAATCTATCCATGTAAAAAATTCATCTCATATAATGTTTGAGTATAAATCAGTAGGTTGAAACCACTATTTATAAATAAATATTGTATGAGTAAAATAGTGAAATCAATAATTCAACAATTCGGGAATTAATTTAATAAATTCATTCTATGAATGATGAAAATATTATTCCCCTCAAGCTCCAGGTTGACACCCTGAGTCTATCAGATCTACTGATGCCCCATTCTGAATATCATTGAGCATACTACAGAACCATTCCATCCATAAACATAACCCTCAAAGGGTATATAACATAAAATAATTACAGGTGAACGAATATGTGTAAAATGGTTAAACCCATATATATAAGCATTTTAACATCACCAAGTGAAAGACCTATATATAATAATTTTAGAAACACTGGGTGAAAGAGTTATATATAATAATTTTAGAGTCACTAGTTTCAGTCCCTAGATATAATAATTTCAATATAACCACACATAAATCACAATAAACTATTCAACAAAATCCTTAGAGGATATTTCCCCAGATTACCATTTTTTATCACTTTATAATACACACTGTTAGGATCTAAGCTATCAACATCATTATATTAAATATCATTCCATTTATAATTTCAATTCCTAGGTCATTATCATGCAATAATAGTAAAAAAATGCTCAAATAAACAAGTCAGGATGATTACACGTCATTTAACCAAATTAACCTAAGTGATTCTATTTTAGTAAATCACTAAAAATATATTGTTACACCGATAGATATTTTTAATCCAATAATTATTCATATTTCCATAACATCTTAGGAATCTATGTACATTGGTACTATGTCTTAACAAGTTCATTCAGGGAACACATATTAGGCGGTCGTAAGTCTCAATCTCAATGCCAATGGACCCAATGGAATCTAATGAAAGGACTAAGAAATGTTTATAATTAAAGAGGGATTAATTCAATTATTTATGATGTGTTTAATTTGTTCCAATGAAATTTTACATGTTGTGCATACTATTGATATGTGAAACTGATAATATGGTTATGTTTTATACCGCCCACCTCAAAATAGAGAATGTGTTGATAGCTCTCAATGTTTGAGGTAAAGTCGGACTCCTTATTCCTTCCAATAGTAAAAGATTAATGTTTCTTCCAACTTACATGTCAACATGGTTTTTAATCATTCAAGAGGAAATATAATATAAGGAAAGAATGAGAAATAAAAAAAAGGATTCCCTTCAACCATATAATCTGAAACATGATGATCCAATGATATAGATACTCTAGATCGATTATAATTTTCATTAATCACCACATAAAGGTTTTAAAATGATAAGATATCTAAATTAGAAAAATGCATGATGACCACCATAATTTAAATTTGGTCATGAAAATTTTATGATAAAAATTAGTGATTTATTTTATAAACCCCAAGTTTAACACAACTGCTAAAAAATCATTTCATCGGTACTAAAAACATATATTACAAATTTATAATGTAAAATCCCATTATACATTGTAATATATGATTTATGACTTATTCTCAAAATACTTACAGCTTAAAAAATATTTCAATGGGAAGATTGAATTGTTTATTTCATAAACTCTATTTAAGATGTAAATGAAAAATTTATGGAACACCCTAAAACATTTACGGTTTAATCCATATTTATGGGTTCTACCATGCCCAAGTAATTTGACACCGTAAATATTAAACTTACATTGTAAATTTTCAATGTAGGCTTTCCTCATATCACTTATGGATATATCATCCCAAAACTGTCCAAACTCATAAACAATGAAATAATCAAGGCTCAGAAAAACACAATCAAACTCAAAGGATTACCATATATTAAATGAATAACAACTAGACACAATTAGGATTACCAAAACAAAAAGAGAGTTATACGGGGAAAAGATGGGATCTTACTTAATTTATTCTCATTTTAATTAATAAAAATGAGAATTAAAGATAAATAATTTAAATAAAATTTATGTAATATATATATATATATAAATATATGAACTAAAATCCATTTAATAATGATTTCTAGTCATATATTTAATATAATATCATCGTCTTCATGAAAAATTAATTCCTTGAAAACCATTTTTTGACATGTCTTATGGGTTTATTTTTAAATTAAATTCTTATAATTTTATGAATTGAATTTTATAAAATATATTAGATGTTTGGAATTATAATAATTTATATTAGGTAAAATATTAGTCTTAGTTTTTTTCATAGTGAATAGTAAAAATGGTAAAAATAATTACCATGGTTGAGGTAAAAACAGGTTTTCCAGGGGGTTAATCTATAAAGATAAGGGTAAAATGGTCTAAAAACGTGTTTAAATCCCATTGGATGGTTTTATTTTGACCATACCCTTATATAAGTTGAATATGATCCATTATATGGCCTCTTTTTCAAGAAAGTCACATGGCATTAGTGATAACCTTTGAAGAAAAACAATTGTGTCAGTCACCTCAATTATAAAAGGGAACCTACTGCCCCTACTTATTGAAACCTATGAAGCCATTTATATCAACCTAACCAAAACAAATATCTCTCCAACATAGTTATCTATAACCTAGAGGTTCTTTTCTTCACAAAATACTTTCCATAGAGTTCTTAATAGGAGATCTAAAGGTGTTTCATCTAAGTGAAGGTAGTTGTTTTCATCAATCACTTTCTTTATACTTATTCTTTTACAGTCATAAATTATGTCATAAAATTTAAAATATAATATAAATAGTATCATCCATTTTATGAGATGTTATTATGGTCATTTTTTGAATATTTATTTATATCCTAATATGTCAAATGAGAAACAAAACATCACTCATGTGGAAGGTTAACTAATGCATCATGAACCAATATAATTTATTTTCCATCACTGACTCACGTGGACAATAATAATGATGATGCAAATTAATATATAATATATTTGAGACATAATTTTTATTATTTTAATCTAACATATCAACCACTAATTATACATTCACCAATTAAGGAAATGATATATTCTCTTGTGCCTACGTATGACCTACCATCTTCACAAAGTGATAAAATTCATTTTACATGTACAGCTTACAAATAATGATTTTAAAAGGTATCCAATGAAGAAATATTACATTTAAAACATTAATATCATTCTGTATATAATGAAACTATATCTTATTCACAAGAATTGGACCTTCTATTAAAAAATATACATTGGGAAATGAAGCAATAAACACCAGAAATAATGGTAATATTGAAATTTTATTAACGATTGGGTGACAAGATTACATAAGAGGAGTATATATGATTTTATAAATAATAATTTGGTTATATTATAAATTTATAACATTCTTAGAACCATTATACATGATTTTAAATCATGTTAAACTAAAGGTAATCATAAGGTAAGTGATTTTGTACAAATTTCCATTTCATTACGATATATTTTTTATTATACACCTATTGAATTTTATGTGGTGTATATATTGTCTCATAGATATATTTAACAAGACAAAACTATTTATTCATGATAATTAACATTTAAATTCATCTTTAATCATTATTGAGTTTATAATTTAAATTATTCTGAAGTGGTTAGAATTTATTTTTCAATATCACTTTCTTTTTGGATTTTGTTTATTTTCATTGAAGGATTATTATCATTTATCATTGATAAGATCCAGTAATATTATAATCCTATAGAAATTTAAGGGGTTCCCATATTTTCATTCCACATTTCCTCTCTTTGATACTTGAATCAGGATAATAAATCATTAAAATAAAAACTTATTTTATTTCTCTTTTAATTAGGTATATTTTTGTTCTATGTTTATAATTTTAAAAAATTTAAAAAAAAACTTATTTTTATTTACTCGAATTATTTAATGAGTAAATTTTAGGTTGTTATTTATTTTTAAAAAAATTTGAAATGAATATTTCTACTATGTTTAGAAAGGATATTTTTTTACTTTCTTCACAAAAATTCCAAAGGAATGTTTTATAATGTATATGGTGATAACTAACTTCCCCTCTGGTGTAACAATTTTAAGAACATTTTATTATTCAACATAGTTTCAAATTTATTACAAAGAAAACTCAATAATTAATGTATTTTTAATATTTCACTTCATTTTTTATTATTCTTTCAGTGGAAATAATTTATTACAAACATTCTTATCTATGAACCAATGTTCATCAATTATCTGTTATTATTTTCTGGGTCGTTAACATTCTATTGAAACCTTAATTTTTTTAATAATTATACATTACATTTATATTAAATATCCTTATTCTATATATCATGGATATTACTATTTCCTAAACCTTATACCATTTTTACATATGGTATTTTTTGGTGAAAGGTAATTTTTTAACGAGGAAAAATATTGATAAATACATATTCTTTACTCGAAATGGATATTTATTAATAAAAAATGTTTATTATGAATTTAATTGATCAATAAATACATGAGGAATTCATTATACATTCAATGAAAAGTGGGTCTTGGTTATAGATATCCCTTCAAAGCAATAATATTTCTCATGAGACACATTACTTTTCTAAATTAAATAGGTTTTTGGTGCATACCTACAAATATAATTAAACAATTTTAGTTCAAGTTATTTATTGTAAAGATATCTTGACATATGACATCATGAAGTCCAACATTAATAATTTCCTTTATTTAGAATTTAGTTATTATTATCCATGAGATTTTTACATTAATATTAGTCCTGGATTCATTTCATTCTCAATTTATTTATTAAATGGAATTAATTTTTATTTATTTACCTTTCTATATTTATTATTACTTATTTATTTAAGATATAATATACTATAGATAACCCTTACTGATAATTTTAACTAGAAATTATTTTTCCCTTTCCAAATGATATTATTATAAATTCTTTGAATGAGTTCAAGGATGCTAACAAAATTAATATCTATGCTTTATATTTTTTTACCAATGTAAAATGTGTATCATGTATATTGTTGGATCTAAAAGACTACTAAATTGAATGTTACTTTGGTGTTAAACCATTTTCCTCATTGATAATGTAATAAATTAACCATCAACTCTATGTTATTAGAGTTAGGGTCATTAAAAATAAGAATTGTTAGTTACTCAATATAATGAATGTAAAAGTAGATATAGAGGAAAAACAAGTAGTCTTGGAAACACATTTATTGTGCATAGATGAAAATTAGTATAAATACTAATAAATAAGTTATAAAGGTGTAGTAATGACTATGAACTATTCTAAAAATAATGTGAAATGTATGATCACAGATAAAACCTACTTACTATAGATCCAATTCATATACTAGTGGGTTATATTATACTGGTAGAATCCAGATCATTCTAAGGAAAAGCCATAAATTTTGAAAGGTGAACCTTGTAAAGTGATATATAGATAGATCTAATCAATTATATTTTTATAATTAAAATAATTTTATAAAAATATAAATTATGATTAAAATATACCAACATAGATTCACCCTCCCCCCCATTAGTTGAAAATTTCCCAAAGTGGTCCTACATGTTAATACTACAATGGTCTTGTTTATATGTTACCTTTACAATGGTATAATTCCAAATTATAAGAGTCTAATGATCACATCCAATATGCTTTTATTCCTATAAAATAAATTCACCATCAGAGTTGTTTGATTATGTTACACGTGTTATCTTGTTCGAAGAATATTGATAGTCTCTTCATTAGGAGAAAAGGTACTCACTGGCACTATTTCATTGGTGATAAGTACATGTGTTGGGTCTAGCCTCTATTTCCTCAATTATGAAACATGGAAGGTGTTGTATACTTTAGAAAATTTTGATGTACTATCTAAATTGTATGATATAACACAAATTCTCTATAAAATTTCAAAATTAACAATATTAATTAGACATAAAATTCTATAATTACCGAAGATTAGAACTACCTTTCATTAAGATACTTTAGGGAATACATATTCTGCTACTTCATATTTCATTCCCTTTATATGATTATAATTATAGATATTATTTCCACTTTTATGAATCTTAATATTATTTTGAATAGATTAAAAATTCTTAGTTCCCCCCTTTTAAATTTTTTGTAACAACTAGAATCCTTTCTATAACATTATCATTGCAAGTTGGTGTATGATATATTTTACAACAAAGAGTTTCATATACTGCAATCTCAATGCTTTAGTAGAAGATATTGTTGAATAAAAATCCCAATAAAGATAGATACTGGTCTAATGTTAATTGGATATCATGTGTGAATGACTTCAACAAAAAAAATTGATATATTGTCCTTTTTGAATTCCCATTTGTTTCAGGCTGATAAATAGTGATCAAATATATCTCAATGTTCAATTTCATCTCATGAATCATCTATAATTTCAATTTGAAATTGGTGTTATGATTTGATACAATTGATTTATGTACCCCATGAAGCCTCGCACCATCATTGATATAGATTATTTAATGTTGTCAAGGGGTATATCATCCCATATTAACTGAAAATATGAAGGCCTAAAAAGGACATCTATAGTATTCCCTAATTTATTACCCCTCTTTGATGTCATAGGAAGCCCATTAATAAATTTCATCATAATATTCTCCCACTTCCACATTGGTATAGGGATTGGTTTCATGACACCCTTAGGAAGTTGTATTTAAGAAAATTTATATTAACATACTAATAATATTGAACCATAATTAGTAATTTCCTACATCAGGTTGTCATTAAATAAATATCCTCTTAAATCTATATATGTATTTATTATAGATGGGTGAATTGGTAAATTTAAGCTATGTGATCCATCTAGAAATTCCTTTTTCAACTCATTTTTCTATAGAGCACTTATTATATTCTTCAATACACCATCTTCATAGATAAATCCCATCTCTTTCATATCATTGATGGATTTAATATTGTTTTACAAAAACCTTATATATTTTTGGAACTTAATTATTTTATCTACTAAATATGTATTGTAGATTACATAGAAATTTTATGATGTATCCCCTTCCCCAATAATTTTCATTTTCAATATTACTAAATCCAAAAATATCAGATCATTATACATCCCAATTATGGATAGAACTCTATGATCTACATACTCAATACATTTTCCACTTAGTTTTACTTCCCATTGTGATGATTTATTTAATAACCATAGTCTGAAATTAGTTGCAATGATCCCCTTTGTCTCATATCGATCTTGTTCTTGGTGAATATATTCATATAACTCTATTTATCCCCATATATTTCATGTATTTCACAAAAAATATAGTTTATGAATACCTTCAATGGATTAGTTATGGTTTTATAATCAAGATCATGAATCAGATAGTTTCTTTGGGGGGAATTTAATTTCTTTGATTCATATACAATAACATGACCATTCATCTTAAGGAAAAACCTATGTATTTTCTTCTAAGAATCAATATACATAAAAAACCATCAATAACGATAAAGTTAATATATATTCATTTATCAATCTCTTCATTAGATCATCAAACAATTATTCATGTTCCTATGACTATATGAATATTACTGATTAACTTGTTAAATTGGTTTCAAATTTACTAGTAGAGAATATTTTTGAATGAATCACCAATAGTATCATATTGAAAAAAAAGAAAATTATGTATCAAAATTCTGTTTATTAGTAGGGTACAATCATTCCCTACCATGATCTTTAACGATTCAATAAATGTATCATCTTTGGAGTTGATATGACCAAGTAAAGAAAAATGTTGGAGGAAATATTTACACTTACTGAATTAACTATATAACATATCTTCTCAATGATAATGTAGAATAATATATCAATGGTTCTTATTATTATAATATATTTTAGAAAAAACTAGGATTTCATCATTAAATACCAAAACAAATTTATAAAGATAATCATTGAGAACTCTATTTTTACTTTCCATAGACGTTGATGGAGGGTGAGTTAATCTAAAGGGAATTATTGTAAACTCGCAATTCCCATAACTCATTTGAAATATCATAATTGATATATCATCCTTATTCATTCATAATGAAATATTAACAGAAAAATATGGATCTTTTATAAAATGTTGAGCACCTTGAGGTTGAACAAAGAAGTCATCAATTCTTGGTAAAGAATAATTTTAACATATAGTAATGGAAATGGTTTTTCTATAATCAATTAAAAACCTCATAGACCCATCCATTTGAATTTATAAATAATACTTCATCTCCCAAAGATAAAACACTAGGGAATATGAATTCATTTTTATAAAACACATGTAGATTTTTATTCAAATAATCCTATTCCACTGGGATATTTTGTAAATTCTTATAGATATGGGATTTTCAAAAGAGATAAATTCAATGGAAAACTCAACATTAAATTTTTTAATTTCTAGGACATTTCATTATCAATTTATAAATATATTATTAAAAAACAATTATATCGTTTATTCTTATGATATCCTTTCAGTTTATAGATTCATTTTTCTTCTAAATTTCATTATATAATTAAATTAAGATGAGTTAAAGGAATTGGTTTAGGAAAAAAATAATCTAATGAAGTATCTCCTATAAAAACATATTATTTTATACCCTGGTCACAAATTTTATCTTCTTTCCCTCAATAGTATATTCATTCATTATACCTTGAGAGAAAATCTATCCCAATGACTACATAAATGTAAACTATAGATATAATAATAAATGTTGTAGCAAGAAAATATATAACAATAATAATAGAAAAATTCTCATATAACATCCTTATAATATAATTTATTCAATGTTTTTTTATTGAAAACTAACCCTTTAGTGTATTTGGAGATGATTCAAGGTTCTTAGAAAACTTGAAAGATATAAAAATTTTCATAAGTAAAAAAATAAAAAACTGAATTATCTAAAACTAATTTTTAGACCAAAATATATTCCATCATGATATTTAGGACTTCAAATTCTAACATAAAAATTTCTATAAGTCATAATTTACTCCATTGGCCTCTTCTGAGGTTGGTTCCATTGATGTTTGGTACATTGATTGTAATAGTGTCCAATATACTTATAGTTGATGAACTAGAAATTTTAGGATCCATTATTGAATTTACGTTCTTGAATTGACAGAAAATATATGTACAGATGCAATAAAATCTATTTCCCATCAATAAAGTCATTGGGTGTTTCTACCCAAAGTTATTACATTTTGTGATTTACCCTTCCACCCTTTTTATTTTCCAATTTTCTCTCTACAAGAAACTCAAAAATCAACATTTTCTATTGGATTCCATTAACAATATTATACTTGAATAATTTTTTCTTTGTTTTGATATCACTTTTCATTATCTCCTCATATATGGAAAATGTTTAAGCAGACGATCCCCTTAAAAGTCATGGATTTAGTATAAAAAATAAATGGCGCACTGTACTTTATAAATTGTGTTTATAGTATAAATCATGTCTTACTAACATTGTGAATTTATCCTCTTACTAAATAATAGTTTCCTATTATTTGTTTCTTCCAATAAAAATTTTTTATTCCACATCAACAGTTTTCTCTTTTGGAAATTACATTTCAATGAATAACAACATAGAAAATTTCAATGTCATGCTTCATATTTTTTCCCTCCTTAGTGTTTTGAATCAAGGTTCACCATTGATCAACATATCCCCTTAGATGATATACATCCATGAAAACATTTCCATTTAATTAAATTATAATTGAGGAATATATTTTCTTAAGGCTTGATCCATTGTTCAGCTACTAATGGATTAGTGATTACATTAATGAATAGTGGTCAGTACCATATCAATCCATCCAATTTTATTACTCTCTATAAAGGGGACACATGTTAATTCATATGAGAAATGTTATTGGTCATAAAAATATTCAAGCATCCTTAATATAATTATAATATCCTCAAATCTAATAGTATCCTCATAGATATTATTAAGATTAAAATACCTACATTGATTATTGGTGTGGATACAGTTTCTATTCCATACATTTGGTTTAGTTTCAAAAAAATTAGAAACACATAAGTAATTCATAACATGATGAATAATGAATTATAGAATAAATGTCATATATTGGTAAATTATTATTTAAATGATTCTTGAATATCCTACAGTTTTATCATAAAGTTTTTTTCCTAACTATGTACTTATAAATCTAGTTCAAAAGGTTTATGGAGGTGAAACCACCTTTGTGGGCTAGCCTGGCTAGCAGAGAAGATGTGTGGGATGAGCCAAATTTCTTTGGACCAATGTTCAATCAGTCTGTGGCAGGTCTAGAGGGATGGATGTGATGGTGGGCTTCTCAAATAGTTGGGAAAATTTCAGGATATAATAATAATCTTCACCAATATTATTTCTAAAATGGGAAATGGTGGATGACAGTCATCTTTAGTGGAAGGCTACCTCAAAGGGGATGGAAAACTGGGCATCTCGATGGGGATCGTGCTCGATGTGCCAACAAGATCAATAATCTAGGGTTGTTTTAACATAATAACGGGTATAGAGGTTGATGTCATTGTGGAGGGATCATGGAAATCATCTGATGGGTGTTTTTGGTGCAAGGTTGGATAGTGATCTCAACAGTAGCAAGTCAACCGCATCCCTTCGACGGTAAAATTTAAGGTGATCAATTAACTCCAAAGCAGACCTAGATATGGGATTCAAAGTAGAATCATCAATCTGCGTAGGGCTACTAGATCATAAGAATTATATGGTATGGTATTTTCCATCAATCTAGGCATTGTTCTTTTCAAGGGGAAATGCTATCTATATAGTCTTTCAGGGTTGGATGCTAGGTTTAATGTAACAATATGCTCGGGTGGATCTATCCAGGTGGTTTCAGATCTCTGTGGCCCTTAGGGTCATGCAAAGGTTCCCCCTCAGCCCAATTAAAAAGAAAATTATCCAAATGTTAATAAAAATGCAATTCCTTCAATCCATTAGGGACAAGGTTTCTATTAACTATCTCTAATACAGACTAAAACACCACATCCAAATAAACATTGATCTATTTGATAAATTTTTATATTGGTTAAAAAAACAATATATCACATTAAAAAGGACAATATGGTTTTATAGACTTAAGATACTAGATTCAAACTTGATCCTCACATTACATTCTAAAAAATAAATAAAACATAAAATTTAAAAGAAATGATATTATTCCTCTAATTGAATCTTAAATCATTTATAGTAATCTTATTATCTTATTATGGAGATACATATATAAAATAAAGAGGTGATATCGTATGCTCAATAATAGGTATCATATAGTAGATACTAACATGGAAATATCAAGTCGTAAATAATATGATAGAATTAATAATCAATTTAATTCCATGTGATCATAAATTATGGAAAAATAATAAAATAAATAAATAAATAAATTGAATGTGATAGAAATCATATGGTATGAAAATATAATAAAATCATCAAGGCCTCATACTATATAACATAATTTTATTGTTATAGCCTTCTGTTATGAAAGAATACATGATAGTGTAGGCATACACCAAATACACTACACAAGTTTGTCCCCATGAGACCATATAATGCATCTAGGGGCTATCAAATTTGGGATCCCAACCATCATATAATAATAATATTGATTCCATCATATGAAAGAGTTTGAAAGATAATACATGTCATAGTTTTGAATGGAACTAATAACATACACCTACAGTAGTATTAAATTATAATTTTTATTTTACTAATATGTGTATAGATTTTAAAGGTTTCCCCTTTAAATTGAACTGTGTGTTTATCTAGGGTGACATCCAGTAATAGTGTATAAATAATATTATATTCACAATGAAATGTGTATTATACATGATGATAGTGTTTTATAGTAGAATAATTTCATTATATATATGTATTTTTTAGACTTCATCAAATAAATGAAATTTTTTGAGACTAAAGAAATTATAGGAATAATTCCATCTTGAATATAATTATTTTGAAATATTTTTTCATTATAATGTCTTATGAGGATAATTTAATTATAGGGAATTGTAATTTCCTGATCAAATCATTTATTTGTAAAAATGAAACATAGCATCAATACATAAGGAAATATAAAGAAATTCAATAGAAATTAGAAAGGTAAATGAAGATAAATGTATAAAAACCATACATAGAGTTCTCAATTTTCCAAGATTGAGAATGAACTCCTTATATCCTAATAGTTTTTTTTCTTCAAAAATAAATACTAATGTCGTTTTTGTGAAATCTAATACCCAAAATTATCACATTCATTTTTATATTTATAGTATTATACAATCCTTTCAGTTTAAACTATTTTAGGATGAAATTTTTTAATTTATATATATTTTAGAGGGATAAACAGTTTTTAAATAGTTTGTTTAACCATGTGAGTAAACCATCAAAACCTTCTCATGTTTGGTTATTTTTTTCTTTAATATTTCTTTTTAATTGGTCTTTCCATCAATAACATCCAAAATCATAGGTATCGATTGAGCCCCCCCCCAACCCAATCCTTCTTCCCCATCCTTCGAGCTCATCCATCGTGGTTTTTCGATGATTTATTGTGGTTTCATCCATTAAAAATCATGGAAAGTGATTCTCCTCTCTCTTTCCTTCGGTTTTCTACATGTTCATATCTTTTCTACAAACCCTACACTACGGGAAAAATGGGTAATAGCGACGGGTTATTTGCGACGGGACTTATTCTCGTCGCAAATACCTTTCGCAAAGGAGTATTTGTGACGGGAAACTATTCCCGTCGCAAATAGTTTGGCGCGAAATGCGCGCAAAACCGTGCGAAGGTTATTTGCGATGGGGTTTTATCCCCGTCGCAAATACCTGGCGGCGGTTAAAGACCATTTGCGACGGGACTTCAGTCGCGTCGCAAATACCCCGGCGGCAGGGGTTATTTGCGATGGGGCCCATCGCAAATAACTGTTTTAATGCCGCCAATAATTAAAAGCGGTCAGGGTTATTTGCGACGGGTTTTCCGTCGCAAAAAAGCCCGTCGCAATTAATCTAACCTATAAATACTGCCAACCATTACAATTTTCTCACTCTCAACTCTCAACCGTTCCAATTTTTCTGCTCTGAATCTTTTACGACTTTCAGTTGTAAATTTTTTTTTCCGACTTCGAGGATTCAGTTGGTGGTGTTCTTGAATTACAGCGGCTCGACATTGACATCAAGTTTAAGGTTTTAATCTGAATTTTAATTTAATATTTATTTTATTTATTATATTTATTTAGTTTAAATTTTTAGAATTTTTTTTCTTCTGATTTCTATTTAGAAATAATTATGAATAAGTATTAATAATTAACAGTAATTAGAGACAATTAAACACTAATTAATTTAAAATAGTTAGCTGTAATTACAATTAATTAGCAGTAATTATGAAAAAATAAAATTAATTTGAATTAATTAATAATAATTACAAATAATTAACATTTATTAGTAATAATTAATAATAATTACCAATAATTAGTAATATTTACTAATAATTACTACTAATTACTAATAATTCCCAATATTCAATAATTGCCAATATTTGTCAATATTTGTCAATATTTTTTCCAATAATTACCAATAATTACCAAGAATTGCAAATAATTGTCAATATTTACCAATAATTAGGAATAATTACCAATAATTAGGAATAATTACAAATAATTAGGAATAATTACCAATAATTAGGAATAATTACCAATAATTAGTAATAATTACCAATAATTAGTAATAATTACCAATAATTAGGAATAATTATAAATAATTACCAATAATTACCAATAATTAGTAATAATTCGTAATGATTACCAATAATTTGGAATAATTACCAATAATTACCAATAATTACCAATAATTAGTAATAATTTCCAATAATTAGTAATAATTACCAATAATTAGTAATAATTAGTAATAATTAGTAATAATTAGTAATAATTACCAATAATTAGGAATAATTAGTAATAATTAGTAATAATTACTAATAATTCGTAATAATTACCAATAATTTGTAATAATTACCAATAATTAGTAATAATTAGTAATAATTACCAATAATTAGTAATAATTAGTAATAATTTGTAATAATTACCAATAATTAGTAATAATTAGTAATAATTAGTAATAATTTCCAATAATTAGTAATAAGTTCCAATAATTAGTAATAATTTCCAATAATTAGTAATAATTTCCAATAATTAGTAATAATTAGTAATAATTAGTAATAATTTCCAATAATTAGTAATAATTTCCAATAATTAGTAATAATTACCAATAATTAGTAATAATTTCCAATAATTAGTAATAATTTCCAATAATTAGTAATAATTTCCAATAATTCGTAATAATTACCAATAATTAGTAATAATTACCAATACTTAGGAATAATTACCAATAATTCATAATAATTACCAATAATTCGTAATAATTACCAATAATTAGCAATAATTAGTAATAATTAGTAATAATTAGTAATAATTAGTAATAATTAGTAATAATTACCAATAATTATCAATAATTAGTAATAATTACCAATAATTACCAATAATTAGTAATAATTACCAATAATTACCAATAATTAGTAATAATTACCAATAATTGCCAATAATTAGTAATAATTAATAATAATTAGTAATAATTTACAATAATTAGTAATAATTTCCAATAATTAGTAATAATTACAAATAATTAGTAATAATTTCTAATAATTAGTAATAATTAGTAATAATTAGTAATAATTAGTCATAATTAGTAATAATTACCAATAATTAGTAATAATTAGTAATAATTAGTAATAATTTCCAATAATTAGTAATAATTTACAATAATTAGTAATAATTACCAATAATTAGTAATAATTTGTAATAATTAGTAATAATTAGAAATAATTAGTAATAATTACCAATAATTAGGAATAATTAGTTATAATTAGTAATAATTACCAATAATTAGTAATAATTACCACCAATTCGTAATAATTACCAATAATTCGTAATAATTACCAATAATTCGTAATAATTACCAATAATTAGTAATAATTAGTAATAATTAGTAATAATTAGTAATAATTACCAATAATTATCAATAATTAGTAATAATTACCAATAATTACCAATAATAAGTAATAATTACCAATAATTACCAATAATTAGTAATAATTACCAATAATTACCAATAATTAGTAATAATTAGTAATAATTATCACTAATTACCAATAATTAGTAATAATTAGAAATAATTACCAATAATTAGTAATAATTACCAATAATTACCAATAATTAGTAATAATTTGTAATAATTAGGAATAATTACCAATAATTAGGAATAATTCGTAATAATTAGTAATAATTAGCAATAATTAGTAATAATTAGTAATAATTAGTAATAATTACCAATAATTACAAATAATTACCAATAATTACCAATAATTACCAATAATTACCAATAATTACCAATAATTACCAATAATTACCAATAATTACCAATAATTAGTAATAATTACCAATAATTAGTAATAATTACCAATAATTAGTAATAATTCGTAATAATAATGAATAATTACCAATAATTAGGAATAATTTGTAATAATTCGTAATAATTAGTAATAATTACCAATAATTAGTAATAATTTAAATAATTACCAATAATTAGTAACAATTACCAATAATTAGTAATAATTAGTAATAATTACCAATAATTAGTAATAATTAGTAATAATTATCAATAATTAGGAATAATTAGTAATAATTACCAATAATTGCCAATAATTAGTAATAATTACCAATAATTACCAATAATTAGTAATAATTAGCAATAATTAGTAATAATTTCAAATAATTAGTAATAATTTCCAATAATTAGTAATAATTTCCAATAATTACCAATAATTAGTAATAATTACCAATAATTACCCATAATTAGTATTAATTACCAATAATTAGGAATAATTACCAATAATTACCCATAATTAGGAATAATTACCAATAATTATTAATAATTTCCAATAATTACCAATAATTAGGAATAATTCGTAATAATTAGTAATAATTAGTAATAATTACCAATAATTAGTAATAATTACCAATAATTAACAAGAATTACCAATAATTAGTAATAATTTCCAATAATTAGTAATAATTACCAATAATTATTAACAATTAGTAATAATTACCAATAATTAGTAATAATTAGTAATAATTAGTTATAATTAGTAATAATTATCAATAATTAGGAATAATTATTAATAATTACCAATAATTACCAATAATTAGTAATAATTACCAATAATTACCAATAATTAGTAATAATTACCAATAATTACCAATAATTATTAATAATTACCAATAATTAGTAATAATTTCCAATAATTACCAATAATTAGTAATAATTACCAATAATTACCCATAATTAGTAATAATTACCAACAATTACCAATAATTAGTAATAATTTGTACTAATTATCACTAATTACCAATAATTAGTAATAATTAGTAATAATTACCAATAATTAGTAATAATTAGAAATAATTAACCATAATTACCAATATTTAGTAATAATTAATAATAATTACCAATAATTAGTAACAATTAGTTATAATTACCAATAATTAGTAATAATTAGTAATAATTACCAATAATTAGGAATAATTACCAATAATTAGGAATAATTACCAATAATTAGGAATAATTAGCAATAATTACTAATAATTACCAATAATTACCAATAATTACCAATATTTAACAATATTTAACAATATTTACCGATATTTACCAAAATTTACCAATAATTACTAATAATTACCAATAATTACTAATAATTACCAATATTTACCAATATTTACCAATATTTACCAATATTTACCAATATTTACCAATATTTACCAATAATTACCAATATTTACCAATAATTAGGATTAATAACATTATTACATTATTAGTATATATTATTATTGATATTAAAATAATGTAATTTTCTATATTATATAAAATTCTCCTTTCATCTGTGTGTTTTCTGTCTCCACATGTAATATTTGCATTCTTTTCCGAAATTATCAACCTACTCACCAATGGAGAGGTGAAAGTGAATGCAAATATTACATGTGGAGACAGAATGTTAAACACACGGATGATAGGATAATTGTATATAATATAGAAAATTATATTATTTTAATATTAATAATAAAATATACTAATAATGTAATAATATTATTATTATATAATTAATATTTATGAAAAAATAATATCAGTATTATTAAAATAATAAAACATTTATATAATATTAAAATTATCAATATTTGTAACAGGTTTTGCTTTATTCTCAATATATTCAATTCTTAAAGGGTCAATTTTTAGGTTTATCTCAATAAAAAGATTGCGTCAGTCATGTCTGATGTAAACTCTATAATTATCCTTGCTTGAGTGTTTTTTCTAACAAATTATTCAAAACCAGTAATGATTTTATATTTTATAGAAAAATATGGAACAACGAGGTCATCAACAGTCATTATTAGATGACCGCATATGGATAAATCAATGTAGAAATCCAAACGGTTTTGGTTTAAATCAAGTATATATAGAGGGTATGGAGTCTTTTTTATCATTTGCGGCATCAAATCCAGAATTTGTTTCAGAAGGAAAAATGAAATTCCCTTGTAGAAAATGTGCATTGAGAACGTTTGACATGTTTGACAAAGTGGGGGGACATCTCTTGCATTTTGGTTTTCAACCAGATTATGTTTTTTTGGTATCAACATGGTGAACGCAGTTCCAGAGTAGGTGATACCAACTTGATTCCGGATCATTCCCGGTTTCAAGAATTAGTACATGATGTTGCAGGTTCATCTGTTCAACATACAGAAACTCCGGCTGATATAGATTCAAATCCTGAGTTAGAACCGTCTGAATTTTATGAGTTGTTGAGGTCTGCTGAGGATGCATTATATCATGGCAGCAAGATAAGAAAATTAGAAGCAGTTGCAAAATTTATGGCTATCAAATCAGATAACGGAATTTCAAACACCTGTTTTGACCAGATATTTTCTTTGCTTAAAACACTGTTACCCGAAGGAAATGTTTTTCCTGCAAATAACTATGAGAGTAAGAGGCTGGTTCAATATTTGGGACTTACTTGTCAGAAGATTCATGCATGTTCAAATGACTGCATTTTATATTCTGGGGAAAATGAGTCGTTGGATAGTTGTCCCACATGTGGGCAACTGAGAGATAAATAAGGGCAACATGGGAAGTCTGGTTTGATTCCTGTAAAACAGTTGAGATATTTTACGCTTATATCCATACTTCAGCGTTTATTCATGTCTAAGAATACAGCGACAATGATGTCATGGCATAAAGCGAATATTTCAACCGATAAAAGCTTGAATCATCCAGCCAATGGTGATTAATGGAAACATTTTGATAGAGTGCATCCATCCTTTTCTTTAGAAGCTAGAAATGTTCAATAGGGACTTTCCACTAATGGTTTATGTCCGTTCGGATCTTATGGTAGTCAATATTCATGTTGGCATGTTTTTTTAACTCCGTACAATTTACCTCCATGGATATTGATGAAGGAGCCATATATCTTTTTGACTTTACTAATTCGAGGACATCTGAAGAAGAACATTGATGTTTATTTGAAACCATTGATTGATGAATTAAGTTTATTGTGGAGTATTGGTGTCAGTACATATGATATTGCTACGAAATAGAATTTTATACAGAGAGCAGCATTGATGTGGAAAATTAGTGACTTCCCGGCTTATGGGATGTTATCTGGCTGGAGTACACATGGTCAGAAATCATTTCCTTACTGTATGGGAGAGAACAAAGCATTTATGCTCATTCATGGAAAGAAACCTTGTTATTTTGACTATCATTACAGATTTCTTCCAGCTGATCATCCTTTTCGCAGAAACAGATCTCATTTCAGAAAAGGAACAGTTGAAAGGGATGGACCGCCAAAAATTCTATCAGGTTCGGAGTTAAAATCAGTTGTATTTTCATTACCTCCCATCACTTTTGGTCCCACAATAAACCAACAGAAAATTTCTGGTTTTGGGAAAGAACACAATTGGATTAAACGTAGCATATTTTGGGATTTTCCATATTGGTCTGCTTTGTTGGTCCGCCACATGTTGGATGTCATGCATATTGAGAAGAACTGTTTTTATAATTTATTTCATACAGTTTTGTATATGCCAGGAAAGAGAAAAGACAATGTAAATTCACGTTTAGATCTTTCCCAAAATTGCAGGCGTCCAGAACTGGAACTATTTGAGAATGTCAGAATAGAAAGGTTACTGAAACGAAAAGCATCTTATACACTGTCTAAAGGAAACCATTTATTATTTTGTCAGTGGATTGCAGATTTGAGACTTCCGGATGGCTGTGAATCCAATTTGGGTAGATGTGTAAAGAATGGTCATATTACTGGATTAAAAAGTCATGATTGTCATGTTATAATGGAAATACATATACCCATTGTATTAAGAGATCTGTTGAATTCTGTGATTTGGGATTCCATAACAGACATGTCACATTTTGTTTGGGAAATTTGTATGGCTACAACAGATTATGATGTTCTATGAAAACTTGAAGAAGACGTTCTTGTAATTATATGTAAACTGGAAAAAATATTTCCGCCGTCTTTATTCGACTCAATGGAACATTTGATGTTACATTTTCCATATGAATCCAAATGTGGAGGTCCAGTACAGTTTCGATGGATGTACCCATTTGAAAGATTCATGCAAAAATTGAAAAGAAAAGTACGTAACAAAGCATCTGTTGAAGGATCTATTGCAGAAGCTTATTTGCAAGAGGAAATATCTTTTTTCTGCTCCCATTATTTTGAATTTGAGTATCCTTCAAAACACAATCGAATGGGATGGAACGAGAGGAATATTGATGAAATCGACAATCAATTATCTTTTTTCAACCATCTAGAGCTTGGTTTTGGTGGATTTTATGAACACTGGCTTTCAGATGATGAACGTCACAGAGCTCATACATATGTTCTGCTCAACTGTGAAGAGATGACATTAGTTGTATTGTAAGTGTTTATATCACTTATTCTATCATTTATGTTACACTAAATAACTTTTTTATAGGTTGTATGATAATCATATCAAGAAACAAATTCCACAAATTACAGCAGCTGCTCTCAAAGAACGCCGACAGAAAAATTTCTCTCAGTGGTTTCAAAAACTGGTAACATAAATTCTTTATCTTTTAGAAACTTATTCAATGTATAGTTTATTATATTGATAATTATTTCAAAAAAATTCAGGTGTCTCAACATGCTGATAAAATTGACAAACGGTTGTGTATATTGAGTAACCCACCTTCCAAACATGTTATAACTTATAATGCATATGTGGTGAATGGATTTCGATTTCACACACATGCATATGGGGAATCAAAAACAAACAATGAACAGTGGAGTTAGCTTGAGAGGATCTCATCATCGAGAAAATAAAGTTGACTTTTATGGCATACTTGATGAAATCATTGAACTCTGTTATCTTGGAAAACATTACATAACCATGTTCAAATGTCGGTGGTTGGATACAGATAGAGGCATGCGTGTTCATCCGACTCATGGAATCATCGATATTAAATGTAAAAGTGTTCTCGCAGTAAATGAACCACTCTTATTGGCTCAACAGGCACATCAAGTTTATTACGCAAAGTACTGTGCTACATCAAGAGACTTGACTGATTGGTGGAGTATAATAAAAATCAAAATTCGAGACAATCAGTTTAGTCAAAGTGAATGTGCTTTCACTGATGTGCAAAGAATTGAAGTTTTTCAGGAGAGTACTCAAAATCAATCTTTTTTACAAAGAGACATGAGTATCGATGATGACACCCCACATTTAAGAGTCGGTGATGACGATGATGTTAATGATGTCACATATGAATTTGAAATGGTAAGAGATGAAGCAACTGGAACTCTAATGGATATCGATGATGTTGTGGAGGAAAATGAAGATGATAATGACATATATGAAGATGATGATGAAGATGGACACTGATTGAATTCAATGGTAGTTATATACAATCATAACTAATATATACATATATATAATAATAATTATCAATTATTTGCTAACAACATTATCATTTTCTATTTCAGATGGACGACGACCCATTTCGTGAGTTGGCAGATGCTGAACTGCCTTTCGATGCGGATGAGTTGCTGGCAGATGACCATCAGCCTGCAGGCACTCCAGGGAGTACGCGGAGGGGGCACGGTCTTGCACGATTGATGATTCGTGACCCCATCTTCGACTGAAGTCCACGTCTTGGGTTTGATCCACGCACACGGAGGTGTGATAACCTGTGTGATAACCTTTGGATTTGACTAAGATTTCATTAATCTATTCACATAATAAATGTTTATTATTTTTACAGTTTTCCGCATATAGCAGTCGGACAGGGCAGCGCTATTTTGCGCAACTATTTCTCTCAGCCTTGGACCACATGGGAGCAGATTCCCATTGATGTGCAGCAGGCCATGTTCGGCCATTGGTTGGTACGTACATAAATAAATAATTTTTATTTTGAAAATTATTTCATTTCTAACTTGATATTTTGATTTATTTGTAGGGTTTATGGTATCCGATCGAGGATACCATGCGTGACGCCATCCACGAGGCATGGGAGGTGGCCATGCATGATCGCTTTCGTCATTTTTTGCACAATTTCAGAAAAGCTGCCACGAAGAAAGCAGGAGTGTCATATTTTGCTGAGTCATGTAGAGCACACCGACCAGAGTACATTTCATCCCATGTATGGTATGGATTATGTGCGCACTGGTTGAGTGATGCCTTTCAGAGGAGATCATCGGTGGGGAGGCAGAATCGGGGGAGACAGGAGGTGCCTCATCGAGCTGGGATTCGTACTTTCAGTACTCATAGACAACATCTGGTACGTACATTATTTATAAATATTTTATATAACTATAAATATTAACAGTTTATTTTTTATTCTTATAGGCTATCGAGCATCCCGATATTATGGAGTACGACGTATATCTGAGGATGTATAGTGATCCTCCTACTGGGGAGCTCAGAGGTGATCGTCAGCGTCACATCGTGGTCAGTATTATTTATTTTCATGTTTAAAAATTAACTGCATATAATATATTCACAATTTTAATTTTAAATTGCAACTACAGGAGTCATATGAGGCCGCAGCGTCACAGACCCAGCCTGAGAGTCATGCAGAGTCATCAGATCAGACCACTGGCCGTCAGTTTGATGATGTGGCATGGATGTAGGCCACCTAGTATGCCTTCGAGAAGGGCCGGGTAGTTGGTATCAGCTCTCGACTGACTCCCGTAGATTATTGTGGCAGTGCTGCGATGTTGGCGTCCAGCTCGAGAGGAGCTCGTGCATGTTCTTCTGCTACACAGTATGAGGATCAGTTGCGATCTCAGACTGCACTGATAGAGAGTCTCCGACAGGAGCAGGAGCAGATACATCAGCAACAGCAGCAACATGAGGAGAAGCGTCGACGCCAGCAGCAGCTGTACGAGAAGCAGATGAGTCGGTGGCAGCAGCAGCACCAGGAGAAGATGGAGTACATGCGCTGACTCACTCATGCTTTAGGGATGCAGTTTTCTCCTCCAGCATCTACAGATCCCCCCTCCCCCTCCCCCCCCCTTCATATTAGAGTTTGTTTTTCTGTTATAAATTTTGTTAAATCAAAATATGAATTTTTTTTCTATTCGTAGTTTCAGTCTCATTAAAAAATATTAATAATATTATATTTTGAAATAACAATATTAATATGAATAATAATATTATTTATATTTTATAATATTAAATTATATATATATATATTAAAATTTTATAATATTATAATTTAATAATATTTTTTCGTAATATTTGAATTATTTTAATATTTGAATGTAAAATAATTCTATTATTTTTATATTAATTAAAATAACTTATTAGTATTTTTTTATTTATTAATTATAATTCTAATATTATTATATTAATTAAAATCATTTATTAATATTCTATTGTTTATTATTTTTGAATTATAATTCTATTATTATTATATTAATTAAAATAATTTATTAATAATTTATTATTTTTCTTTGTGAATTATAATTCTATTGTTATATTAATTAAAATCATTTATTAATATTTTATTATTTTTTATTTTTGAATTATAATTCTATTATTATTAAATTAATTAAAATAATTTATTAATAATTTATTATTTTTATTTGTGAATTATAATTCTATTATTATATTAATTAAAAGAATTTATTAATATTTTTTATTTTTGAATTATAATTTGATTATTATTATATTAATTAAAATAATTTATTTATTTTTTATTTATTTTTTATTTTTTTATAGTATTTGTGACGGGATACTATGCCCGTTGCAAATAGTATTATTATTATTTTCATTAAAATAATTTATTAATATTTTTTATTTATTTTTTTAAAAAGGTAATTGTGACGGGCCCGTCGCAAATACTATTTTAAAAAGTTTTTTACAAATATACGGACTGATATTTGCGACGGGAAGGATCTCCATTGCAAATAATGCCTTTAGCGACGGGCCCGTCCTAAATAATTGTTGTTGCGACGCCATTTTCCGCAATGGGCTATTTGCGACGGGGGCCCGCCACAAAAGCCTATTAGTGACGGGATCCCGACGCAAATGCCCCGTCGCAAATTCCATTATTTCCAGTAGTGCTAGATGCTATAGATTTTGAATGTCCTCACTAGGTTTTTAATAAATTATATATTTTCGTTTATAGGTATTATGATCTATCTCTTTCATAAAATTATAATATATTTTTTAATAGGTGACATGTTTACCCCATTTTTGGTAGGTGTTCTTGTTTAATTTCATTTTATTGGAGTGTTATATGGATTACTAATGTTATAACCCCATTTTTATTGAACAAAAATATAGTATATGAAATCTAGGAGGGGTTTTTAAAATACTATCATTGAATTCTTTGTTTTTTTCTTCTCCAAAATGGTCAAACATAATATTTAAAGGGAATTACCATTTTAAATGTTGGGTTGTTCATTCTAGGTTTTTGATAAAATTCCAGTTAAAATCTTCTTCAAGAAAAATTATTTTTACATGATATTTTATGTAAAAAAATAAATTTACTAACTATATTTTTCCTTTTTAAGGGTTTTACTTATATGGTTAAGGGGGTGAATATTATTTTGACTTTATTGGTTGAGGATATCTTGGATTATTTATCCATGATGGTGCTTTTATTTTTTTATCTGATTATCATAACATACTTTTTTCAATGGTTTTAAAAAAATGATTTTTAAGAAGTGTGATTCTTGGTTTTAAGGTAAAAGAATGTTTGGATTGTTGTGAAACTTAAATTTCATTGACTTATGTTAGAACCCTTTTTTAGCTTCATCGTTTTTTGTTATTGATTTCTATATGCATGTGTTATGGATTTAAAAATTTTGATCCATGTTTATGTGATTGGGATGGGGACAATATTGAACGTGGGTGTTGGAGGTGAGATGGTTATGATTTTGGTTACATTTTTCCTTTGGAAGTGTAGTTTTCATATGATTTATATTTTCTTAGGTAGTGTCCCACCTCATTTCATTATTCCATGTGGAAACCTAGGCTACTAGTTGGGAAATCAATGGATGGATGGTTTTACCATTACTGATTATAAAATATCCAATAGCATCACTTTAAATTTTATAACCTCTATAGGGGGTTGTGTCACCAATGAGGTTATTTGTGAGTGACTCAGGTGATGATCTTTAGGACCATTAAAATACTGCATGTAGGTTCCACCTATTAACATGAATTATTTTCCCATTAGTTGTTATGGTGTTAGCTCATGATGTAAAATGTATTTTCCTTATTATATATTTTCTATAAACACGTGAGTGACTTATTTCCTAGATTGGGAACACTTGGATGTACTTGTCCTCTTTATTATTGAGTTTTTGTATTTATTATTTTCCAAAACCTATTATTATCATTCTTTGACGATCTTATATGATATTATATTATTTTATGGTTTCCCATTATTATTCACTTATATTTTATAAATGTGTTTCTAAAAATTAATGATAAATGGGTGTTTTATTTATAATTTTATATTTCATTTAATCTAATTTTAATTTTTTTTTAAAATAATTTACATGATTTTTTTTGAAATGGGATGTTTTAAGGGAAAAGAGATGTTTTAACTAAATTTCTTCAATACTATTATTTTAAAGGGGGAATGGATGGGTTGTATAAGAATATACATTGGAAGAAAAATATGAGAACATATCCAAAACATAATATTTAAATAAAGAAAATATTTGGTGATGATTTATTTTCATGTCAAGTATAAAAAATTAAAACTTGTTTTTCTATCAATTGAATTCAATCTAGAATTCTTTGTTTCACTTATAAAATGAATGATATGGACTCTTGGTGGTATACTATAAGATATTAAATCAAAAATTACATACATTTGTGGGAATAAAACCTTCTTTTCTTATACGGATGAGTAGGTTCATTGGGTTCTCATCTTGGTTATAACCACTCTCTTGTGGGGAGTAAGTGGTCTTAGAATAATTGTGGTGATATAGAGTCACACTATGGTATTCAATATATTCTTGAGATCATTTAACCAACTGGGTAATGATGAGTCTTATTCTTCTTAAACTTCTAATTTTAAGTTATTTTCGTGTTGTAAGTTTTATAAAATTTAAATAAAATGGTTTATTTTGGTTAGAAATTCGATTATAAAATATTTTGGTTTTTCCATTATTGTTATACCATGTTTTTATGGTTTATATTTTTAAAATATATTTATTTATTCTTAAAAAACATCCAATGTATATAGACCTCAAAATTAGTTCTTAGTTGTACAATATCATTTTATTTGGTTTATTGAGGGTTATATTGATCCCCAATGGTCACTTTTCATACCCTGGAACTAGTTTTAGCTCAATAATATTGAGAACATGCATGAGGCCCCATAGAAAAATAACCTCAGTCAAATTTTAAGTTAGTAAAGATTGGGTAAATAAAAATTGGTATCAAATCCAATAATCATTTGTGGTTAATGGTTCCCAATGTTTAGGACCGTCATGGCTCAAGAGGTTGGTCAAAGTAAGTGCCTAGTTATCTCTTCATTATGTTTAATCTAAAGATTTCATGGGTGTTTGGGATATTTATTTTCAACTATGGTTTTATATTTAGAAGATCCTAAAGTTTTATGATGTTGTTTTTACTACTCGTTTTTTTTAATTCCAAGAGTTATTTCTAGGTATTTTTTGTTTTAGGGTGAAATTAGACGAAACATAGGGGAATATTTCTATCAAATCATTTTTATTCCATTTGAACTACATCAGGAAAACTTCTAGTAGAACTCCTTTTTATAGCCTATGGTCAGAAAAACCATTCATCCAAAATATGTGTAGTGGTAAAAAGTTTGAAATCTTTTTATTTTCACAGCTTTGGTAATCAAATATTCTATTATGTTGGGGATATTTTTTATGGGTAATTGAGTTAAAAATTTTGGGTTTTAAAGGTAGTTTTCTCATATTATAAAAAATGTTTTATGAATGGTTTGTGAATAATTATAAAAATATGGTTAGGTTCTTTTAAATGGTTATATGAAAAGTTTCTAATGTTTTTTATAAGTTAATGTGGGTAATGATGATCATTAAAAATAAAAACAATTATTTAATAATTTTTTATGTGAGATTTTATATACTGTTATGGTATATTATTTATTTTTCAATTTGATGTTTTTTGACAAGGTAATTGAAAATATTTTAAAAACCATGTTTTATTACTTTTAAAATTCCCAAATAGATGGATTTTTAACATTATAATTTTATATTTTGATGATAGAAAGGTTTTCTAGTGGTGTTAAATTTTTAATGCTATTTTCAATTATCATTGGAAAAATATTTCAAATTTTAAAGGAAAAATTTATTTGGTTTGAAGGTATGAATTTTTATTTATGGGATGTTAATTTTTTTTAGTTGTTTTTTAATGGATTTACTTATTTTAAATGGATGGTTGTATCCTTTCCTAATATTTGGAAATAGAGAGGATATTTTGTAAGGGGTTTTAAAAATGGTATTGTGGATCAAAAATCAAAATGATTTGCATTCCTTTGGTTCCCTATTTTTTTAGTGTTATAAATGTTTTGAAAAAATAATGGGTGTTCTGTTGTCTATATTTATTTGGTGTATGATTTTGTATCCCTTTTATTGGATTTCATGGGGCTTCTAATAAATTTTTAGTTTTGGTAATGTTTTAGAATATGAACTTCTGGAAGGAGTCGATATGAAATAAAGGGAATGACTTATGTAGATGTTCTATGGATACAAGAGTTTTCTTTAAGGTCTCAGTCTATTCCATAACTCTTTATGAAGTGTATATTCTATGTTAATCTTGGTTTTAGAGTCATGCGTGAGAGATTTGGTATCATTATCAACTAGTGTTTGGTGGTGATCAAGGGTCCCAAGAGTTAATGGAGATTCCAGAAATGGTTGGAGCGAAATTTGAGTCACTAGGAACATAATAACACTATAGGATGAGGTTAAATACTCCTTTATTTTATTTTTTGGGTTTTTATTGTTCCAATATCACTATTAATGGCAAACCATTTGTGTTTTTTAAGGTTTTATATGTAGGAAGTGAGAGTTGATAATTCATTAGAGTTCTTAAGTATTCACTTTAGTGATCAGTTAGTGAAGGAATATATTGACTGCTTCACTAGACTGGTCCATTTTTTCCTGGATTTTGTCATTAAAGATTCAAATATGGTTTGGTTCTTTACCAGAGGCCACATCATAGATCTTAGTTTGGTGTGGTTTTAGTCTACACTAAAAACCTATATGGATATAGTTTATAAGTTTCCATTACCGATGAATTATTAGTAAGAAAACCTATGGAATATGATTCTTTAACCCCATATAGTTCTAGAATGGTTGATCTTGGTAGCGAGAAGAGATAACGATAAAGATATAATAATGGGAAAAAAAAATTTCCTTATTTTACTAAATTTATTAAAGATAAATATTTTATTGTGATTCTAGTGTGGTAAATCCGTACACACTTATCCCTCGTATCCTGAAGATCCAATGATAATCCAATATTATTCATATCATAGTAACCTTTTTATGTTTTGTAAAATAAACTCACGATATAAGAAGATGTCTTGGACCCAACAATGATAAAGTTTTTAGTTTGGAAAAATTCAATTATAGTAGATCAGGAAGCTATGTACGGGCTATATGAGTTTACTTATTTGTGGTTTTTTATTTCTGTTCGAACATGTTCAATATATTTTATATCTCTATATTCCAATTTTTTTTAATATGTAAAAGATTTCATGGATCAATGTACATATCTTTCAATGATTTTGCTTAGTTATTTCCTTGTTTGGAGAGATTTCGTTTCGATATTTGTTTTAATGAAATCAAACAGAATTATTTTGCACTTGTCTCTTAATGTGTAGATAGATTGTGATAATGATGTGTGTGATCTTAGTGTAATGTTACTTTCCTATGTTCCATCATTAAGAAATTTAAAAATGAGGGGTGGGGTACTATAGAAGGTATATGTGTGTTCTTCTTATTCTTGTAGGGTAATATGTGACGAATATTTTGGTATGGATATTCCATTGTTCATAGGTTTTATGACATAGGATATTCTAATGGTAGGGATTATATTTTAACACATGGTATAGATTGGTATTTTTGAGGTGATTATGAGTGGTGATGAGTACATTGACATTCTAAAATTCAATATAGATCGTAGGAATGTTCATACCATAATCTCGTAATTCGATCTTATTTTATTTATTTGGTGATGAATCTACATTCAGGATTCATAATTCGTTGATGGTTGGAAAATTTTTAGGCATCTTGGAATGGTAATTTTGAGGTGTGGGATACTCTCTACTTGTGTTATTTTTTTTAGGTTTGGGGAGTTGGGTAATTGATCATGTATTTATTAGAGGTTTAGTAGTATTTTCATACACACTTTTACTATCTTTTTTTTGACTTTATTGGGATAGAAATAGGTATGATGGGGAGAGTTACAGGTTCTGGTCATAGCGGATGAGCGAGAGGGATGGTGACAAACTTTTATTTTTTCCATTATTGATAATAAATCCAAGATCTATTCTGATGAATAACTTCATAACAAATGGAATTGAATTAAATAACAGGAAAGGGATAGAAAACCTGAAACCGAGAGAGGCTATATCAACACATTTTTTTTAAATTAATTTAATTAAATAAGAATTATCTCTAAGGTTGTTCTTTCTTTGTTGATGCACTTTGTCATAGATCTGCAGTGTGCCTCTATTGTGTTGTAGAATCTATGTGTAGGATTCCTCTAGCGATGATCAAAACATGTTCCATGGATCTTTGGATGTCACTGAAGGAGTCTCTGTATTCTAGAATGGAATATCCTTTCACTTGTGTTGTTCGTCTTTGATCACCTTGATAACCGATTCTAAATAATTCACCTTGATTCAATGGAGGAGGATCAATATCATTCTTGAGAGAGTTCTTAAAGAATAAATAACTCTCTAGTATTGGTATATTTTCTTCAATTCATTGTGCACAACTGAATTGGCATCCCTTATCTTCTCTTTGTCTAATGAGAGAAACCCCCATGTTAAATAATAACATAAATATTATTATTTCATAACATGCACTTAACGTGTGAGTTATAATTAAATATTATTTAATAAAATAATATTCAATATTATTATTCCTCACTATACCCATAAACATAGTCTGAAAATACTCCTCAATATTTTTTGGGCCTTGAATGATGAATATTTATTTCTTAAATAAATATTCCCAAATTATTTGAAGATAAATAAATATATATAATATTCAACAAATAGAAAATAAATATTTATTAATTATTCCACCCCTAATTAATTCTCTAAAAGAACCAATGATGGAATAAATGTGATAAGGCATATAAGAATAATTATTAAACCATGACCAAAAATAATATTTATTCAAATTTTTAAATAAAAAAGTATTTAACTGCGATTCTGGATAAACTTAGTGTGTGACCCTCTATGCCTCTTTCTCAGCGGCATTAGGTAGAATATCCTAAAGACCTATATTTTCATATTGAAGCACCCCAAGGTACCTATAGAATAAGAAGTTAGTTTCTTAATGACATGTCACCTCATATGAATTCTTAACATGTAACAAAATCTATTTGTCATAATATCTCTAATCAAACAGGTTTCACGCCAATGCCATCAACCTATATGCTTGATATCTCTTTCTTTAACTTTCTCAAAATTGAACATTCTTATTGATCCCCATGTACTTGAATTTATTTAGGATATATCATCTCTATAAAAGGGCCTGAGATATTATCTTCTGTTAAAGAACAAAAGGGTTAAATCCTTTATCGCATTATTCATTAATGCAATGATACTCGTGACATACCCGACATATCATACCTCACTACGAACATCTGTCATCATGGTTTTCGTTAATACTTCTAAGTACACCAATCATAATACTCATTAATAATAATATTAAAGTCTAAAAACCAATAAACACATCCATAGATATGTAAATACAATGACACATAGAAATGTGGATTTCCTACTCGTGCATCTTGTTCTCATAATATCCTATTGTACATTACCAAAGGTGTACACCGTGAGAAGGAGCCTCAAAGTCATATGAGTCTCCACCCTTGATTTCCTTTATCATTTGTGTCCCTTCAAATGATATTATCTAGCAATATAACATATATTCAAAAATAGTGTCATAGCACATCTTGGTACTTATCATAGAAGGGATCTACAATGACATTTTAGTGTGATACTTACACCTAAGATAGTATCTCATACATTGTTATGATGTAGAACAATAATGGTGTGATAATAAATTTATTAATATTCAAAACCTTGAATATAAGTTATCATAAATTACAAAAAAAATGCTTTTTCTAGGGAACCAAATCCAACAAGAATTGTGGAACATTAAACTGTCAAATTATTTTATATAATTTTAGTATTTCCTCCTTGGGAACAATTTCCTTTTTGGGAAATTTTTTGTTTCATAGTACATTTACCGGACTGTATGGTTTGGTTAATCATATAGTTCCAAGCATGTAACCCCTATAGTTTTTATAGTGTACGTCAAATGGTTATTGTATTCTTTTTCAATCCAAGCCTATGATCTATATGTCCTACTTGTGTTTGGTTATTTTTTAATTTTCACCATATTTTTAATTTATGTTTCAAAAAATGTCTTCTAGATTTCAATGGTCTTGACCAAGGCACATTCCAATCCCTCTTTGGCATCTGGCAGGAACTTCTATAGTGGTTTTTGATGATTTTGTCGTGTTTTTTCATTTATTAGTCATGTTTAAGGCTTCTCCTTCATATTTTCCATGGTATCCTATACATTACTCTCTTTTATTATATCATGGGTGGCCATATAGTATGAATATAATGTATAGGGTAGTTCAAAATTGGGGGTTTGAGTTTCTAGTGATTGTCATCCTTCTCTTCCAACCTATCTAGTGGTTATTGTTGAAGGTGACAGGGTTATGCATATGGAGGTTGGTGTTTCCAATTCATTTATTTAGTTCTATATTTCCATGGATTCTTGATGATATAAATTCATTTTTAATCTTTATAAATATGGTATAAGAAATACAGATGAGTTTTCTAAATGGTTTTTATTAAATTCTTCAGGATTTCCTTTTCCAAAATGGTTGGAATTCATATTTAAATAGAATTTTCATTTTAAATAGTGTGATGTGAATTATAATTGTTTGATAAAATACAAATGACCATATCTTTAAATAAAAGTGATTTATTTATGATTTATTAGGGAAACTATTTCATTTAATAAGTGGATTGTACCAGTCTAAAGGCTTTCCATGTTTTATTACGGGTGTTTATATTTTTTTAACTAGGTTTTTTATGATCCTTTGTATATTTATGAGTGATTGTTACTCTATATTGTTTATATTATTCCAAGAATTTGTAATATTTTCAATGTTGGTTATAAAAATGTATTTCCAAAGGTGTTATTATTGGTATTCGGGTAGAGGATCAATACACATCTTCTGATAATAGTATCTTATTGGTTGATGGTTACCCTCTTATTAAGACCCATAATTATCCATTGATGACGCTTGAATTTATGTGTTCATGGTTTAATGAATGTGATTCATGGTTATACTTTTCTAAAGGGGGATATTTATTGAAGGGGGGTCTTAGTGGTATTTTATTTAGGATTAATGTTTCCTTTAAATTGTTTATATTCATCCTAGAATTTATAATTTTTTCAATGCTTGTTATAAAAAGGGATTTCCAATGGTGTGTTTCTAGGTATTCATTTAAAGTATCAATAAATATCTTATGACAAGGGTATTTTATTGATTTATGGTTACCACCTTATTGAGATGCATAATAATACATTTATGAGGCTTGCATGTATGTGTTCACAATTTAATGAATGTGATTCATGATTATACTTTTCTACAGGGGGATATTTATTGAAGGGGTATTTTGGAGGGATATATGTGATTTATTTTATATGTTTCCTTAGGATTATTGGTTTTCATTTGATTGATGTATTCATAGTTAGTGGCCCACTTATCATAGTTATTCCATGAGTACACATGGTCTACTAATAAGTAAATTGAGGGGTGGTTACATTACTAGTTAAGAGTTACGCACTGAATAGTATCCCCAAGATGAATGTTATGACCTTAATTGGGGATTTGTCTATGATGAAGCTAGTTTAGAGAGATTTTGGTAATATGTTATGGACCAGTAATCAATCAGAAGTTGATTCCACTAATTCAAGTTCAATATTATACCAATAGTCTCTATGGTGTTTCCTCGTGTTATGTAATGTCTATTACTCTCTATATTTTTTAATAGATTGAGAGTAGTTAATTCTTTGTATTTATCTCTCTTTGATGTATTTTCAATATTTATTATTATGTTTGGATATTTTTTGTATTACCAATCATATTATTCCCATTATTTAATTATCATCAATGGTATTACCTTCTTTTGTGGTTTCCCCTTAATCTTTATTTATAATTTACGTGATTTTATAAATTCATCAAAGATAAAGGGGTGGTTGATTTAAAATGTTAAAAAAAATTTAAAAACACATTAAAATTTGTTTTAAAACAATATAAATGACTTATCATTCAAAGGGGATGTTTTAATAAAAAAATTATAAAATTATATTTTTATAGTTTGATTTAAAAAGGGGTATATTTCGATTTTAAATTAAAATGATTTGGAAAACATTTTTCAGAACTTGTAAAAAAAATTAAGGTTTAATGAAAGGGTATGATTTTATTCATATTTATTTCCATGATATTTAAATGAAATTAAAACTTATTATTATATCACTAAATTTTAAATAAGAATTACTATATTTTTTTATGAATAGAATGATATATACTCTTGATGATATCCTACATGGAATTATGACACACCCTACATACTCATATTGGTGGGTATGTAGACGTCAAGTCTAATATAGGTCAGAATGATATTAGGATTATGGTCTTTATTACAATATATTTTTTATGGGGAGCGCGTGATGCAAGGCTCATGTTGGTGACATGGGGTTAAAATGTGGTATTCAAGTGTTTCTTGATATCATTGGACTAGCAGGGTCATGTAGACTATCACCCCTCTCATCCTTCTACTTTATCAATAGTTATATTTTTATGTATTATATGCCCATATAAAATAGTTAATATTGATTTAAAATAATTTTATAAAAGCTTTTGTTTTACATTTTTTATTAATTCCTTGTCTCTGGGGTTTATATTTTAGAAGGATGCTTATTTATTTGTCATTAGATTTCATGGAGACCTTATGTCAAGTTTCCGGTTGGAACCTATCTTTTTTATTTGGTTTATTGGGCATGAAACTGATATAACATATTCACTTATGATAAACTAGAACTACTTTTTGGCTATATGTGATCAAGAACACACGATGGGCCCTATAGTGGCCTGACCCTAGTGAAATGTTTGGTCGACCCGAGTCAGTTCATTAAAGTAACCTTTACCACACTTAGTCTCTTGATAAAATATCTATGTACATGCATTCAGAAACAAATGGAGATAGTGGTTGAAAACATCATCTACCTAAGCCTCATCCTAATGCTTCTAGAGAGGTAAAAGGAGAGAAAACCCATGATAGTTGGTTTTTTATTGGAAAGGAATAGGAGGATGGGTGGTTATTTATTATAAATTAGGGATCTTTTTTCTAATATATAAACATAGGACTTGGAATTTAGGTTATGTAATTATATAAATCATTGGATTTACCATGGTTTTAAACTATGCAATTTCAAATTTAGGGACTCAATTTTTAATTTTACAATATGGAGATGCAAACACACTTAAAATATATTATTTTTTAAATGGAAAATATTTTCACTCATAATAGACTTTTTGAATCATCAAATATACATTCAGATATTCAAAAATCATTATTGGTCAGATGAAGTAATTTTATTGTTTAGAAATAAAATATTTTATTTAATATACATCTTTTTTTATTAGAATTATTTTATATTATTTATTAAAACATTTTTATATAAAAATGAGTCAAAATTGTTACTATATACACATATTATATTTTATTACATATCTAGAAATCTTGTTGTCTTAGAAAATTATGAAAAATTCACCATTTTTTAATTTTTTGACTTTTATTGAAAATTTGAGGTAAATTTTTTAAAAATAATTTTCTATATATAAGAATTTTAATTATTAAATAAAAATTTTATTTATATCAAAACAATTTATTTGGCTTTAAAAGTTAAAAACAATTTTCTAGGGAAAATTTATATAGTTAATTATTATTTATTAATGTATATACATTATTAATAATTAATAATTATATTTTTACCAATCAACTGTAGGCATTTAATTAAATAGTTTAATGTATAAATACTATGTTACTATTACAATTTTCAAATTGGCAAGTAATTTTTTAAATGTTTTTATTCTAATGGTCACCTTTGAATTCTAGTGGTAATATTACCCCTTATATATAAACTTCATTCAAAAATCTAAAAAAAATCACGACCTTCTCTAAGATTTTGTAGCATTTATATTCAAATTTCAATTATTTTCTTCATTATTTCATATTATCTTATATATTTTTTTGTTTTTTAGTACATTCTTTTAGATTTATAGATTATGATTGTACCCTATATTTTTATATATTCAATGGAACTATTAAGATCTATTATTATGAATTTAATTCTCTAAGTTTGTGGTGTACTATAATGTGTTTTTCCATTATAATGAAATAATTGAATGTGCATTGTGAAATAGTTATTATGATTAAGTATTTATCTATTATAGAAAAATCATGAGTCATACAAATATCATTTTTATAAAAACATTTGTTATATTTTATATTGAAATGCTTGTAACTAAAAAATAAATTATTAGTAAAAAATATCAATAATTCAAGGTAGATAAAATTAAATAACACATCAAGAAAAAAACAAAAATTACTGTAAATTTCTTTTTAGAGTAATAATAATACCTTATACATTAATGTAATTACATGAAAATTCTTCTAGATTGATAAATAAATAACTAGCCAAGATGTATTCTCATGGTTATAGTTGTCATTCTCTAAATAATCAGCCTTCAAACATCTTAATATCAATGAAACATGGTTTCACAAAAAAGAATGGTGATGTACTTTTACTTTCATATTTTAAGAGAAACATTCTAAAAAATATTATTGAGAAAATACCCATTAGTTTTTCCAATTAAAAATATATCTGATACAATAAAACATACACATTATTTCATGTTTTTTATTACTATTTATGAAAAAAGTCCTTTTATCCTTAGAAATGACTTATATAATAATCACTCTATATTTTATCTTTTCATTCCACATTATTGTCCAAAACAATCAACAATTTAATATTATTCATGCTTATTATTGTTTTAGTAAATAAAATATGGAAGTGTAAAGAAATCAAGTATTATAAAAAACCCTAAAATAAGATGGAAAATTTACAACTATTTATCATCATGAAACATATTATGAAAGTTATAATTATTTTAAAGTACTTATATAAGATTACATGTAATAAGAATAAATGATTTTTTAATAATTCAAAATATTAAGGAAGTATATTTCTATGGTATATATTTGATCAAAAAATTAATTAATTTTGGAGGAACAAGCTCAGTAAGGAATTGTAATCATTTTTTCAAGGGAATAGTAATTTATCAACAACCACAACATACATAATAAAAAAACATCGAATAAATCTAGAATAAAAAATCCAATGAAACTAATGATAATTATGAATATTGATTCCCTATTAATATATCCATTAAAAGTTATATATTCCCATAAATATATTTAGTAGGTAATAATGGCCCTTTTATTATCTCATTAGGGGGAATGTCTATGTCATTTTTGGTCTCTTGGGACTATGTCACATAATAAGCTGATGTTTTGTCATTTAACTATCAACCCTATTAAATCCACACATATTTGTAACTCTAAATTCAATATAACTCTCAACCAAAGAATTGATACCACTCCATCAAAACCCACTCCCACTAGAACTACACTTGGGCTACGAATTATATCATGGGGGACCCCAAGTTCCTTCCACTAGTAAATAAAAAATTAAAGAATAGAGCTAAGAATTTAAAATGAACAAATGGGAGGTAGTAACTTAAAAACCTAGGAAAAAAGAAATAAAAACACAAGTCATTTCAAAATAATTCCATGAAATATATAATCCCCAAAAACCCCAATGTGATCTATATATAAAATTTTCTGATCACCATAAAAGTGTGAGATATAATGAGCTACTAATACTTCAAATAATTTGATAAACACAACTCAAGTAACAAAATAACAGCTCTAATATCCCTCAAATTTCTTTTCAAAATATGATAGAAAATTTTGGATGGGTGAGAACATGGTTATATTTTTCTGGATCATCTTTTTAAAAAAAGAAGAATCCAGGGAAAAAAATATAAAATAGTATATTTATGTTATATTTACCAATAAAAAATATAAGGTGAAAATATAAATAACATAGGCATAGAAATATAAAAGCCTGAACATTCCATTCTACCTCAAGCTACTAGAACATCCTCTATTTTATGGATCACATTCAACCATTTTACTCCATTAAGTCATCAAAAACAACAACATATCCTAAAATAGATTATAATTATCATAATAAATAATTATCAAATGATAATTATTATCATCCCCATAAATATTAACAGAACCAACAAAGTAAAGAGGGTCATGAAATTTATCACCGCTCAAACCTTTTAGTTCAAATATAACTCTAAATCACCACCATGTTTAAAGAAACAATAGTAAAAACCCTCAAAAAATAATTAATAACCTAAAAACCAATGTAAAACTAAACATAATAATATAAAACTCATCACACCTTAGACCAAAAAGCTCACCAAGACATTTTTGTTCAAACATGTCAACAAATTCATTACCACAGATCATATCACTACATTTTATTAATTGTATATCCAAAGGTTAATATAAAAATAAAGTACATTAACATCATTCCCTCTTCCTATCATGTACATATCCCACCTGTATGATATTATAATCACAAACACCTCTTTATAAATGGTTAATGTGAACCTAAAGGACGTCTACTAGGAGCACTAATCCTTTCATGCACATCCCCCCCCCCCTATGCAACACATTATAAAAACATCCTACGAACACTATCACTAATTCATTATATCCAATTAACCATGATCCAGGTCCATTAAAACCCACATATATACCTAATATCTCTACTCATAATATCCCATAGGGAAATATAAATCCCAACCTCGATCTATTAAAGCCAATACATTAACCATTATGGAATTAAATATAATTCTATTCCACAATTCATCATCAAACCATTACTTTAGCACCAATATCTATGAATAAGAAATGTAATAGAAATGATCATTATTCAAAATAAACTAATAACTTTCAAGAAGAAACTATCTACAATAAAAAACCAACCAATAGGAAATAGAATCTGAAACACTGTAAAAAATACCATTGTTTTGTATCTTTTTTCCTTTTTATTTTTTCCACACTGACAGCAGAAATTCAAATTTAATTTTAGTCACCCGTATTAGTTAAACATTATGTTAATAGAAAACTCAATCAATTTAAATTTCACTTTTAATATATTATCATCCATTTTGTTATGGTTTCCACTCTAGTAATTGTCATATTATACATGTTATTAAAAAAAATTGTATATTTACTAATTAATATGTTACATTTATATTTTTAAACCATTCTTCAAGCAAAAACAAAAAACCCATCCATTATTCAACATGAAAATACACACACACCCCCCTTTCAAACTGTTCATTACAATATTTGAAAAAAAATGTAGTATGAGAGATATCCCTACACAAACTATTTGAACCAAAGGTGAGTTTGGTGTTTGATTTTTTAACAAGAAATAATCTTGTGAAATGTTGTCATAAATAATCAGTTTAAGAAGAATAAATTCTTACGATGGATAATCAATAATATTATATATGGAATTGATATTTGAGGATGAGTTAAGAAGCCAAAATATAGATTTGTAAGGATTTATAATTAAGCTAAATTTTTGTAGAAAATTATGGATATATTCAAATCATTTTTGGTTCAAAATCTATTAACAACACACCATGTTAGGGTGATATTTTCCATGCAGTGAAAGGAGTTTCAAAAAGAAAATTGGAAATCCATAAAATGTAAAATTCTTCAATGGAATCACATAATAGTAACTTTGTTTCATAGTCTAGAATATCATCAAATGAACTGGTCATACCCTAAAAATTATTTTCCAAAATATAAGTGATGTTTTGAAATATAGTGACTTAATAAAGAACATAATATTTTCTAATATTAAAGAAGAAATTTCCAAAAAAATCACATAAATAATGTAACAATTATTACCTTTCATTATTTGTAGAATTATATAACATGTATTGACTCAAATGTATTGTAGTGAAGATACTAAGGTAAATTTTAGTGGTTTTAGAGCACTGGAGATGCTCATTCCCAGGAATAAATTTATTATAAAAAAAGAAACAATCAAAAAAAATTATTGAGGAATTAATAAAATTTATTTGGTTATAATGAAATATACATGGCCATTATTAGATCATTGTGATATTTTGAATAAGAACATAAGTGAACACCATGAAAAAAACCACATATCATGAAAATTTTAAGAGTCGAAGAATGTAAAAGTTTCATTCCATAGAGGATATTTCCACAAAAACGTAATATATGTTGGAGATAAATGTAAAATGACTTCTATACAAGAAGAAATTAAGAGGGACCAAAAAAATTGTCTTTGAGTTGTCTGAAGAATGATATGTGATTCACGTTGTGAAGCAGTATACTATACTACTATTAGTTTTGGAATTATTGAAAATTAAAAGGATTCAACCAAATTATTCAAGTAATTAAAAAGAAAATTTTTAGTGGTATAATATATATATTATTTTGGATTATATAAAATATTATAAAGAATGTGATCATTCCAAGAATGGTTAGAGTCTAGGAGACAACATCAAGAAGGAACATGATACATTGTGAAGAGAAACTATCTTGCATATTCCAATATATTTTAAATAATTATGAATCTAATTATACTTAATGAGTTAATTTAGATTAATTTTTTATGTTAATTAATACATTAACCTTTGTGGTACACCTAGAATGATTGCAAAGAATCTGGAGGTGTTGGATTCATCTCAACCCTTGGATCAGGAGGTCGGTAGTATGAAAATATGTAAAAAATATTATTGAATTTGTATTTATATAGATAGAAATATTGACACATCCATAAATTTATAAGAAGATATCCATTGAGTATTCCATCTCCATATTTAAAGTAGTTTGAGAGTGGAGTCTTGGGGAAGACGAAGAAGGATGTACATTGGTATATATCATTGATAGAGAAAGAATGAAACAAGGTAATTCCATTTTGGAATTTTCCTAATCTATAATAATGAGTTTTTTCTACTGAGAAATTGATGAAGAAAAATACTCATCCTTATAATAAAGTATTTGGTCCCATAAATACTTTAAAAAGTATATCATAGCAATTCAATGTTCATGGGAGAATCAAATTATATGTTATAATGTAAGAAGAGTACCACACTGAATAGAGATAGACCATCATGTGCAAATACTAGTGAATAGACCCTCATTCTAATAACCTAATCATTCACTCATTGAATAAGTTCATAGGGTAGAATAGTAGAGAGTTACCACTTGATCATTAGTGATACTTTCCCGAATATGTATGGGTTTTAACACTTTACAAAGAGTTAGTGTAACCTAAAAACATGAAAACAAGAAAAGTATGTATGATGTATTATAGTAATTATAATATATTTTTCCTATGCAATTTAATTTCTATATCTATAATTTTCATTTCATGTGATTGATGAGATTAATAATGAGTGATTGGATGTGTTCCTACTAATAAAGGAACATGATCCATATGATTAGGTGGAACTAAGAAAATTTAAAAGACTAATAGTTACACACCTTTACTTACCCTAATCCCCCAGGTTGATTCAAGTAAACCTTGCCCCAAAAATTATTATTAGAGCCAAAAGTTACAAACTATAATTTTATTCTCTATATCAACTATTGGTTATATTCCTCACAAGGAAACTATGAAGAGAAATACATTTTATAGTGCAACAAGAAATGATGGTTAGTAGAAATAAATGTTTATGTTTTCATTTGATTTTAATAAGTAATTTATTGAATATATACTTTGATATGTTGATCTAAAAAAGTATAATGAATGGTTTGACTGTACAAGGATAGAGAATATTTGGACAATATCATATTCTAGTGAAGTAATTTAAAACACCTTTCATTATGCAACAACATTCTAGATGTGGAAGACTCTGAAAATAATATTTTCTAAAATAGTGGATGTGAAGGAGAAATATGAATCATCCTAAAAATCTAATGAAGACTACATTATTTCTGAAATTAATAAAAATTTAATAACATGAAGAAGAATCCAGAGCAGATGGATTCACAGATTGATGTAAATTGGATTGATATCAATAATATATATATAACTATGAATATCATGAATTGTGAATTTATCTCTATAAATTCTTATTCCTCTATAATGAATAAATTATTTGGATGGTCAATAAAAGTAGTGGAGAAAATATATGGTCTTTGATCTATAGAATTATTATGCAATGGAATATTACATATCCAAGAATTACTTGAAATGGTGGATCCATAGTAAAATAGGTATGGAGTGTACTATGCATTCATTGAAGATCTATCCATGGATAATAAGCTCTTGATGTGAGTAGTGCTTTCATTAAATAAAGATATAATTGTAATGGTTGCAAATATTAAGGGCCAAAGTGACCTACTTGAAGAGTTTCAAAGTGTATTGAATGAAACCGATCCGTGGCTATAGGCCCAAAATAACAATTTCTCACTATCAATACATCTCTGGAAGAAACTAGAAAATGATGGGATTATGCAGGATCTAGAATTAATGAGATAGATGACTAATTAGAGGAGAAATATATGATGATCCAGGATCCTGAATTAAATTATAAAACCTTGAAATGATATTATATGTTATAAACAATCATCATGGAATGCATAAAAAATCCATTACACAATCATGAAATTATGAAATAGGTATTGAAAATAATGATCTTGTTAAATCTGGATGATAGGTCTCTATAGGTAAAGTATAAAAAAGGTTCTAGTATTTGGGAAGATTGGTACAAACTATGGTTATGTTTCTGGAATCCCGAAGACTTAATTGAAGAAGAAGACCTATAAAAAAAGAAACTCAACATAGAAAATACAACATGATGTATCATGTTAAAGGGAGATGATTTATATGTCATAACCTAGTAAAAATGATGAGAGATTATATTATTTAATAAGAATAAAGTTTCATATGGAATTGTTCCCTTCCTATAATAAATGGGATGAAAGTTTACATTGAAGAAAAATTTGAAAACCTTGAGAATAGATTTACTTTTTTTTAGGAACATTGTGGAGCTCAATGAAGGGTACATCAAGAAATAATGATTTTTTCAGTAATAATAGAACACATGGAGAGAACATAATAAAATCATCAAAAGAATATTGGAATTTTCTTCAGTTTTGAGGAATATAGATGATAATGTTATGAAATTAATACCAAGGAAAAATAATTCATAAGATATTCTATTAGGGATTATTTTTTAAAAACATAAATTATTCCTTATTGGCTTCAAAAATAATACCTCTAAAAAATTAGTGATGATATGAGGTTAGTTCCCTCATATGGAAAAGGAATCATGTGGATGGATGTAATAAAAATGAAGAATTAGTGGAAACATGAATAAGGGGGTTCAATATCAATAAAGAGGTGGACCCAAAGATATGGAATATAAATAAACCTATATAGATAATCTATATTTATGTTTATACAAGTATTATTGTAAATATACCCAAAGTAAATTATTGGAATAAAGTTAGAAGTAAAGGTTTTATTTATAAATACCAACAACATTCCCAACTAGAGTATTTTGGAAGGTACCCATCTATTCATGTATTCAAATTCTTTTAATATATATTTTAAGTTTTACATGTTTAAAATGGAGTTATGATTTATTACATTATATCTTATAGAAGGATATTCAAACATTTGATTGTTCCAAATAAAGAAATCTATATAGTTTTAAATTAAATAAGTCAAAAAAATTATTTATAGTGCTTCTAGTTCTTAATATTTATCATACATATAAAAATAATAATTTGGTATCATGTCCCCGATAAAACTAAACATGTGGTGACAAGAAACCACATTGTTTTTATAATAGAAATGTGAAATTTTCATGCTATGAAAATAAAGAAAAAATGATATAGTGCATGATATAAGGTAATAAAGCTTCAATTAAGTATTTTTAAATTCCAACAGTATCGATCTACTATTATAGTTTCACACGTTACATTAGTCAATTTATTATATTTTCTTAAACCACTATAATTATGAGTAAAAAAAAGTATACATGGAAAGTAACATTAGTTTTTTTAAAATATTTACTTTGTTATGTCACTAATATTTATGAATCAAATTACATTTTTAGGATACCATGAAATTACATGAAGGAAGTTTCAAAAAAAAATTATTCCCTATATTGAAGAATGTATTAATACATGATGAAAAAATTCAAGGGTATTTGGGGATGAGCACTCAAATAATGTTTATCCTTATCTGAGAAAGTGGTTGTCTCATAAATATTGAACAAACATGTTTGTTGATGTTCCCATATGCATCGTTCTATTTTCATGGATAGTGGTCAGATTAGAATTTTTTCCCAAAAATTCAGTTGTTACTTAGACATAGTATTGTTATAGTTTGGGGTCAACCCCATGGGGAAATAGATGAAAAAGGTAACATATGACATGGAACCCTTTGAAGTAGGAGTCCTCATGAGTATATTTGGTTTGGGAAAACTATTGATATGGAATTAGGGTTTGAATTCATGAATAAAGAAGGGATCATGATCAATTTTTTGGCTTTATAGATAAGATGATCTTAACTAGAACATGGTAGGATCCTAGGGTTCAGGCTACGAATCAAGCGGAGGTTGCTAGTTGACTATGGTCAATTCAACTAGTTCTATCTATGAAGGAACTATTCCCTGATCTAGAGATAGTGATGACCAATATGCGTTATGATTGGATTCTAAGGTAGAAAGTGTCTTCAGCTATTGGTCATAGCCTAATCCAAGATAGGCAATACAGATCTCAAATCACACAAATCAATTAACTACTTACTTGAAGTACGAATAGAGATGGGTGAAATAAAAGTTCATCGATGATCAGTGCTTGGAAGAAAGATGAACGAAGAAGATGATGAAAAAATAAAATTAAGATGACACACACAATTATCATGATGTTTCTATTAAAACAAAAAAATAAAAACACACAAAGAAATTTCTAGTTTAGGGTGGAGGGAGTAGAAGATATTAAGAGAGTAATGAAAAGCATAAAAATATTCTACTTTGGGAACTCTCAAAATATGATTCCCTACTGCTTTTTATATATGTAAAATCTTACAAGATGTGAAATGGGGATTCAAGATGTGTAATTATGATCTGTTCATTACTCCACATATTTTTAATCTACACATATCTCATTTGTATCCAATTAGATATATGAATATTTGAATCATTTTCTAGATGTGTATCTAAGACGCATGATGATTATCTTCCTCAAATATTTATCTTTGGAGTAGGGATTGCGTTCAAATATTTCCTGATGTGTATATTCATATCATTATGTGTGATGGATTATTCACCTGTAGTTTCTCAATACCTCTCTCATGAATTTATACACAACATGCAGCACGCTAAGAAACTCTATAACACATCGTGTAATGAGGTTTCAGGACGTGTAATAGGAAAATTTTCATTTTTTTGTATTTTCTTATTTTAAAATTTGGAAACCTATTTTCTAAAAAAATCCACATATACTAAGTGAATTATCATTTAGATAATTGAAAATAATTAACTAAATTACTAGAAAAAATTATATATGTGTTTAGCTCATAAAATTCCCCCACACTTGAACAATTCCTTGTCCTCAAGACAAAATATCACAATAAGGATTTCAAAAAGGTAAGAAATTTTTAAAATAATAAATACTCATTATATCTAAGAAAATAAAACTAAGTGTATGTAGAAAAGGTTGGTCTCTAGAATCATACCTTCATAAAAAATATTCATGCCTCATAGGTTGTTATTTAGAAAAATTCTTAATCTTCTAATTATAAAATCTTAACTTTTACTTGAATTCTATACCCATTTTCAATTTACCTCATAATGAATTTTTCTCTCATCACTTAGAGAAAAAATGAAACTATAATTATTCTTATATCCAAAGTACATGCTCCTAACCATAGGCTTGTATTAGTTCAATCATCTCCAATTTGTAAATACAAATACAAAATTATTCTTAAGAACATTAGAAATTACGTTCTAATGACTCTGTGGCTATGGGAAAGTAGGTAAAAATTTAAAAATAAATCAAAAATGAGGGTAGGATCTGAAGTATAATGCATGAATTTCATAACAAGTGTAGTAAAATTATTACTTCATAGCTATAAAAGTTAAATATCATAGAATCACATGTTGGATCCATGTATATTTCAAGTAAGTACAAGAAGGTTATCTTATTCCTTACTTTTCATTTTCATTTTAATTTTTCAAAATTCTTGTCTAGGATAGGTATCACATTCATCCCCTAAAAACATATGATCCTTCCAAGGACTTATCAGTCTATAAATGGTGATTTTTGAACTTCATAATATACAACCCATGTCAATTTTTCTTTTTCTTCTGTATTTTTCAAAGGAATAGGATAGAAGTGAAATGACACAAGTTATACATTTTCCAAATCAAATGGTCTAGTGAACAACAGAACACATATATGTAGTAGAATCATCCCATACTAACTAAAAGCCTCCCCCATTTGTATTCAAAGTAAATTCATGAATTACCCAAAGAGAAAGGTATGAAGGGATAATTGTCCTGGAATAGTTGTATCCTATAAGTTCATTCATGGAAAATATAGGCTTAATGAGGGAAATATGCAAGGTTGGTATCATAAAAAAAGTAGAAAAATAAATATCAACTCAATCATTTCAAAATTGTATTTTTTTTCATTCATATCATCAATTATATCTCAATACAAGTTCTGATAGTTTTACATGTCCTATGTATCACTCAATAAATATGCTCAGTAAAAAATATGCAATTGTAGGCTCTCAATCCTCTCTAGAGTGAGAATACAAAAAAATTGGAAATTATTAAGGGTACAAAACCAAGGAATAAATCAATTAACTATAATTTAAAAAATGTTGAATTTGAATTAAATGACTAATCTTATAAATCATTCTAAAAATATAAACAGAGATAAAACATGGTTTTCCAACAATTAAAATCATAACATTTTCTTTTATTTAAAAGTGTAAAATGATTTTTAGGTTTGAATAATGCTTCAAATTTGAAAAATGTCTCCTAGATAGATGATAACATTCAAAAATTCAACTGTATCAAAAGTGAATGTCAGGAAAAACTCCCCCAAACATAGAAAAAGATAGCATCCGGATATCCATGGAATTATTGTGGGAGTTTTTTGGAAAATAAAGCTCCGAAAAATGAATTGGAAATTAATAAAATGATTACCAAGGTAATCTTGAGCTCACTGTATATAGTTTATTTCCATGAGGAAACTTGTATGTATTGAGTTGGACATGTGAAAAACCTACAAAATGGGATAGAAATATATTTCCTATACTAGATAAAGTATTAGTCTATAGGTTGAAAAAACATATAATTAGAATTATAGATAGGTGTATAGTATGATGAGAAAGGGTAACCAGTTTTATTCCAAAGAAATCATATTTATATTACAAATAGTAAAAGGGACTCAAAATGAAAATAAAAAGACTCTCACATAATGAATAAAACTATAACAATGATAAACCATGGGATGCCACCCATAAAGAGATAAGAAAATCATCATTAACCAAAGATATGGATCAATGTTTCAATAAGTGTAGTCCATCAACTTAGTATCTCCTCTAGTATCATTAGTTACTCATAGAAGTGTCTTCCAGATCGTAGGGTCTTTTGGTAGGATTGATGACTTTAGGAGTTGCGTGATGGTGAATCAAATGTGTAAGGACTAGTATCATAGCTTGTGGTTGTGTTTTTTGTGCATTAATCTTTAGTGATGGGTCTTTAAGTTTATGTTCGATCTCATCCATGTGATGAATAACTTTCTGAACCAAAATAGATGGTGGTACAGGTCCATTGACAATCACAAGAGAAATATAAGAGATAAAAATACTATTGAAAATTTTATAGATATGATAATTAATCCCAATAAATGTGACCCAAAGATTATCTCCCACATATATAAATGAGTGTAGAAGCACAAAATGTGGGAATAAATAGACCAAAAAAGAAAAAATTCTATCCATATCACAAAATTAAAATGCAAAAATGGAAAAATGGTCCAACTAAGATAAGTCTGTAGAGTCAAAAATCTCCTCCAAATTCCACTCCTGATCTGGTGGTAATTGTAGCTTTCTAGCTAGAGAAGTGGCAGTGGTGGTAGTAGGGGCGAGTGGATTTTTTATAGAAGGTGGAGTTGTGGAGCTGGACAAATGGGTTGTGGTAGGTGGTGTAGAAGTGCCTATCTGAAGTGGGGTCGTGAGTCTAGTTGTTGGATCAACATGTGATACCTCGGTGGATGTGGTAGTGGATGGACCCTTTCATCATCGAGCTTGGTCAGTGAGATACCCCTACTAGGTAGTAGGGTCAGATATCCCATAGGGAAGTTCATTATGGGATCTGGGTGGGGTGGGAGTGGTATAAGAGGAGGGGTCGATAAGTGCTGGTGGCGGCGGATAGTATATGGAAGAAGAAGGTGGTGGAGGTGTGGTGAAATCCGAAATCTCAGGAAAGTGGAGGTGTAGATGGGAATACATCCATTATAGATTCTCCAGGTTGCATAGTTACATGGCCAATAGATCTGTTTGGGTGAGTTGTGTGGATGGAGAAATAGTCAATGTGGAGGTGGTAAAGGCAGGGGTATGGGTGCGAGATACTAGAGGTGAAGTGGTGGGTGGATTATGTGGTGGGTTTTTTTCTGGTGGTGGGTCCTTCATGTCTATTACTGCCTCATGAAGGCCTGGTGCTGAGTGGTAAATATTTTCATCCATCACTAAGAGTGGCATCTTGGGTAGGATCAGAAAATCAATGGCCTCTATGGGTCCCAGGGATGTGAGGGGAAGAGTAATATCAAAAACTCAGATATGTCGGGTGAGGTGGGTAATAAATGATTTGCCCATCAATGTACGTTTTTTCCACTATACATGATCCTGGTATTTGTGGGAGAACTGGGCATCCAAGTTGACATCTAGGCCACCCATGGATGATTCCAAAATGAGTATGTATACCTGACTCACACTCCCATATGACACTTATCGGGAAAACCATGTGTGTGTAAGGGCTCTGTGGAGTATTTATAGTGTTGGTACGCATAAGTAAGTGGATTTGGTGATCTGTGGGTTATTCACTATCTGGGAATCCCATGAAATCTTCTCCCACAGGCAACTCGAATCTGTTAGAGGAGGCTTCTGTTGAGATTTTGGAAAGACGACAGATGTGTCATTCGCCTCTGTATATATTCCCAGGCCAATTTCGAACATGGAAAATGAGATCTCGTGCGGCCAGTGGACCAGAAAAAATTATAAGATATATATAGGGTCCTCAAATGTAAAAATGAACTCTAGGAACAAATTTTCTATGTTTCCTCACGAACCTCAAGAATTCAACATAAATAGAGTCTTTCTACGAGGTCAAGGATGTTGCCACAGATGTTTAGGTGGGCAAGAATGGCCATGTCCAATGTCTTGTATGTCCTCATAGTCTTTTTCTGGATCCGGTTGAGGTTTTCATGATACATCAGGTTGGAAAAGCATAGAATGGGATGTAAATGGATGTTTTAATCACTGGAGGAGTCCTTAGAGCTAGTCTTGGATTTAGTTTTAGAAGCGAGTTCTGAGTGGGCTATTGTGGTAGGTGCTGAAGGTGTGGGAGGTGCGGCTGCTCATTAGTGTTTGGCTGGCGACTGCACATCATGGTTGTATGACGACTCTAAAGTCACATGGAACATCATTTTGGTCTTTTCCATAATGGATGGATGTAGAGGAGTATCAGTTGAGGGGTAGGATTATGGGAGGGTTTGTTTGAGACTGAAATGGATGGAGTGGAATGGGGTTGTTAGTTTCATCGGAGGAAGGAGGGGTGGCTCGTTGGGGTTTTATGGTGGTTTAGAGTGGTGGAGGGAAGGGAGGGGTGTGGTAGTCTAGAGGGGAGGATGGAAGGTTAGGTATGGTGGTCGTTTAGAGGGTTGTTGCGGTAAATAGAGGAGGAGGGAAGGTCAGGTATGGTGGTCATGTAGAGGGGCGCGGGTTTTGGCATGAAGACGAGAGCAGAATGGAGGGGAGGTGCGTGGTTGGTAGGGGGGAAGGGGGAGGTGGTGCATGGGAAGATGGTGAAAGGCCAGCGTAGTGGGTGGGTTTTTGGGTCATGAACCTTGGGTTCACAACCTATTTTTAAAAACCATTCTCATGATTTTACATGAAATCTAACCTCAATTCATTTTGTTTACTTCTAGTTTTGTTTTTTTAAAGGTATGTGTCATGTAAAAGGTTTTCATGATGTGTAATTGACCTTTTGGTTTAATTTTAGTTCAAACCCTAGACATCCACTTATGGCATATCCTGAGCTTTCCTAAGGATATTATAATCTAATCTAGGATAAAATGAACTACCCTAGGTTTCCTACCAATCATCACTTCTTTTAAAAAAAATTGATAATATGACTCCTATAAAGATTAGATGAACTTTAAGATTATAACACAACCTTCACAAAAGGGTTCTTGCAAGATTTCCCTATTTAGACTGTTAACTTTAAAATTTGGTCAACCTTCCTTCTTAATTTAAATTGTCCCATATGAGAAAACATTAATGACTTTGCAAGGGTCGTACCATCTATATTTTATCTTCCCAGGGAATAATGGAAATCTAGAATTGAATAAGAGGACCTTATTCCTTGAAAAAAAAGCATATTTCAATGTGTAGATCATTCCATTTTATAGTTTTCTATTTTTATATTTTTTAATTTTCATAAGAATCCTTTTATATTTCTTATGGTTCATCCAACTGCAACATTCAAACTTCTATATCCTTCTGATAATTCAAATTTAACCTTTTAATATCCCAGTATGATCGATGATTTAGTTCAGCTGTAAAATGACATGTTTTTCCATAAACCAATATGAATGGTGTGGTACCAATGGGGTTTTGTATGAAATTCATTACACCCATAATACATCATCCAGTTCTAAACAATAGTCAGTCAACATGTGTTCACCATCTTCTCAAATATTTTTTAAATCTCCTGATTTTAAAATTTCACTTTCCCGCTTTTTTGTAGGTGGTAGGGAGTTCCTATGTTATTGATAATTCCATATTTTTTATGAAATCCTTTAACTTATTGACTGGTAAAATGTGTTCCATGATCATGAATTAGTAATCTAAGAAATTCAAATCTTGAGAACACGTTATTTTTCAAGAAATTCATGACCTTTTTTTGGTGCCATGTGATGTGGCTTCATCTTCTAACCATTTTGAGATGTATTCAATTGAGACAAGATTATATGATTTTCTAGGTAAATTTGTAAATGGTTCCATGAATTATATTACCCATACATCAAAATATTCAACCTATATTATTGGGTTTTCAGGAATTTCGTTTCTTTTTTCAATAGTCCAAGTTTGTTAGCACATATCGCATCTTCGAAAAAATTCTCTTTCATCTTAGTGAAGAGTGGGATAGAAAAGTCTACATTGTAGAATCTTTAATATGTTTCACTGGGGTCCATGATGACCTTTATTTGGTGAATTATGACATAATTCTATTCCATTTTGGATTTCATTTTTATAAGTCCAACATCACTACAATCCATTAGTCAATGATTGAACTGGAGTAGCTCATAATAGTAGAAATGTTTTTCTTCAACCAAAAATCTTATTCATTCTTGGTATGAGAGGTCTTGATGGAAAACTATCAAGCAGAGATACTTAGAAATATCAAAAAAAACAATGGTTATACCCTAGTGATGAAAATGGATTCATCAAGAAAATCTACTTCGATGTCAGTATCTTCATCATAATTGATGAGTGAATGTGGAAGTTGGGATAAATGATCAGTGATCATATTTTCAATGCCTTTAGTATCTTGTATGATAATATTAAATTCATGAAGAAGGAGGATCCACCTTTTATCATTTTCTTGGCATCTATCTTGTTCATTAAATACATGAGGGCGGCATGATTGTTGTGGACAATCACCTTGGATAAGACAAAATAAGAACATGATTTTTCAAAAGCATACAAAACCACTGAGAGTTAATTCTCTGTAGTTGTGTGGTTGAGTCGAACATAATTTATTATGTGGGTCAAGTGGTATATAGGATAAAATATTTGAAAAATTATTCTTCCTAAAATATCACCAATAGAAAATTCACTAGCGTCACACATCAATTCGAATTCATTGCCCCAATGAGGTGAAATGACTATGGGGTTCGTATTAGGATTTTCCTCAAAGTATGGAATTTTGGTGACATTCTTCAATGAATTCAAATGAAACTTCTTTTGAAAAAAGGGGCATTAGTGGGAGGGCTACATTGGAAACGTCTTTTACAAATTTCCTGTAGAATCTAGAAAGTCCTAGAAAGCCTCTTATACCCTTAACTATTGATGGTTTTGGTAAATCATTGATGACCTTTATCTTATATGGATCAACTTTTATGTAATCAATGGAGATTTTTTGTATGAGTATTATGACTCCGTCAACCATAAGATGATATTTTTTCCAATCCAACATAAGGAATTTCTCTTCACTACGTCTCAAGACTAACTCAAGATTTCATAGGAAGACTTCAAAAGATCTTCCACAAAACGAGAAATTATCCTTTAAGATTTCTAATAATTCCTCTTCCATATCTTGGTAAATATGATTCATGAATCTTTAAAATGTTTCTGGTACATTACATGTACTATGTGACATGAACCTCTAGGATAATGTGCCAAATGTACATGTGAATGTTTTTTTAGTAATTAACTAGGTCGACTTCAATCCGATTACATCATGAACAACAATCCAAGAAATAGTATAATTCATACCCAGATAGTATTTCCAACATTTGATCCATAAAGGTCCAAGGAAAATTATCCTTTCATGTTACTGCATTTAAGCTTCTGTAATCCACACAAAATATTCATCCAGTGATGGTGTGTGTTGATATCAATTAATTTTCATTAGTTTTAAATACTTTGAGTCCACCTTTTTTGGGAACTACTTAGAGTAGGCTTTCCCACTCACTATCATATATTTAAAAGATTATTCCTACATCTATAAGTTTAAATACTTCATTTTTAAAAACATCCTAAATTGGTGGAGTGATCCAACCTTGGGGTTAATGTTTGGGTTTTGTATCCTCCACAAGTAGAATTTAGTGGTTTCATACTATAAGACTGATCACTTTAATGTTATCCAGTCCCCAGGTAAATGATTTCTTATGTCTTCTCAAGACTTCAACCAATTTTTCTTACTTTGACTGAGATATTTTAGATTTTATGATTACTGGAAGGCAGGTTGAAGTTCCTAAGTATGAATACTTAAGTGTAATTGGTAGAGGCTTCAATTTCGGTGTCAGTGGTTGAATTATTGAGGGGGTGAAAGGTTGTAGAGTATCTCTTGTTAGAGTATCATTAAATATAACTTCGTAAAAATCATAATATTCTTTTACATCAGGGAGTGATTACTCACTATATTCTTCTACGGTCATATATTTATTTATTTTATGTGTAAGAGAGATTGAATTATATTCAATAGTACAATCTGATTGTTTAGTAGCTTTGATGAGGTTTAAGACTATCTATTCCTTTCTGAATCAAAAGAGTAGACAGCCTTGATTCGTGTCTATTAGATCCTTTCTTGTGGAAAAAAAATGGTCCTCATAGAATAATTGGGACATCACCTTATTCTTCCATGTCCAAAACCAAGAATTCTATGGGAAAGATAAACATTCCAACCTTGACTAGAATATACTCAATAATTTGGATAGGGAACTTCATTAAACGGTATTCTAGTTGTAGTTCAACTCAATATGGTTCAATCACTTGAAGTCCCATATTTAAAAATATACTCATTAGAAATAGGATGATTGTTTATCTAAGATCACATAGATATCTTATAAATTTACATTCTCTAATGGATTATGGGATTGAAAAACTACTGGGGTCTCACATCTTTGGTGGAATTTTCAGATGAATGGTAGCAGAGGATTTTTCATTCAGTGAGATGACCCTTTGATCTTTGTTTTTTATTTTATTTTAAAGTATATCATTAATGAATTTATCATAAACTGGAATCTAATAAATTACCTCTACAAAGGGTATGTTGATATGCAATTGCGTAAATATTTCTAGAAACTTCTTGTATTGTGCCACATGCCCCCCTTGTCTTTCCCTTTCTAGAAAAGGATGATGTGGACTGTATGGTGGTCAATCTACATTAACTAGATATTTTGGTTTCATAGGTATTTGGATGTTTAGATCTGGTAATGCATCTTGGTGTATCACACAAGCAATCATATCGACTTCTTATTCTACCAGTGAATGTTTCTTAGGTTCCGTGGTTTTTCCTTCATCACTTCCACCTGGTTGTGGAAAATCTTGAATATTTTTAATTCTCAGCACTATACTATTAGATTTTCCACTTGGCTATGTCTCTTCATTACCAGGTAGACCTCTAGGTAATCATTCTGATATAGCCTTTGAGATCTACCCCATCTGAACATCAAGATAACACAAAGCAGCACGTGGGTTCTATATCTATATCTATTGAGTAGTCATTCACTGGTATTCTTTAAAAAAAGTATCAAGGATGTTCTCTAGGTTATTCTTTATAGGATTAGTTTTTTCACAACCCCCTCCCTCCAAAGATTCCACTCCTGAGAATGAAATAAAGGGAGATAATGACCCCTGAGTCCCACCTCCAATAGGCCCCAGGGTGGTGACCAGCACCAAGGGTATAAAAAATAATAAATTGTGAGGCATTACCTTTTTATAGTAAACAATATCAGAATATAAGATGTATAAACCTCAAAAAAATCCAATATATAAATAAAATAAAACCAAAATCCATCCCATGTGCATGTTTAAAGTAAAATTGTTACAAATACAATGAAAATATCCAATGTAAATACTCAAAAGTAAATCTAAGAAGCAACAAAGTAATTATCCCCAATTCGGAGCTATTAATGCCCCACACAGTCCTCGTTGTCCTCCTGGAAACCTAAAAGAAATTTTATAACGTAGGATAATCATAAGAGTTTACTCAGTAAGAAAACCAAAGTGACTCATGCACAAGTGGAGAAGCGTACTAATGCCACTGTGAGAAAACAGTAGAAACCAACAGCACCAAACAAGGTATACTAGTCAACCCAACCTCACGAAAGGCTCACTTACAAAATAACTCTAGTAATGTAAAGAAATATAGAGAACATCATTGATAGGGTTCCTTAAACCACATTCCCACTGATTAGACACTCTCACACCCTAACGGAAAATGTCTTGGTGCTCCCATATCTTCTAAAAGTACCATGTCACATCGATTCTATACACACCTAAGCCTTGCAACTATATCATGCCCATAGACACAAGTGAAATATACCATCTCACATCCCTAAAACACCTGGAAAACCCTGACATGTATCATCCTGAAGACACTTGGGAAACCACAACTCATCTCATACTGAAGGCACCTGGGAAAACACAACTCTCCCTCACACACCTGGGCTTGAAAAACCACATCATGCCTGATGAATCTTGCTCTATCACCACCTAGAATAGGGAATGGGGAAGATAGGGTGTCCATCCATCCATCCTCCCACTAGGATGTTTGGGAAAGACATCCTCTCCATGAAAATGCGGTTTTTCATCACAAAGTTCTCAACTAGGGTGGGGTGCACATACAAAACACAATGAAAATATAGTTATGTATATATAGTATCAAACACTCAATACCAACCTATGGGTTCTCATTCAAACAACCAACCACCACGTGATACTTCCAACTTTGCTGCTATGTCTAAATGTACAGCCACACACAACAACAAAAAACCTAACCATGCCCCATCCAATTCATTTAACCTTTTCTCATTCTTTATCTAATATTAATTTATTCATTCCACCCCTACTTTGGAGACTACCAAGCTTAGAAAATCATAATCCACAAAGAATAAACCACATAGAGGAAGAATAAAAAAGTTAAAATAGGCCACTTCACATTTGTTTCTCCCCTTAACACCCATGCCTTCCACTTCCATCATCATCCTTCAAAGTAATTCCTCCAAATCCACTATCTCAACCATAAAAAACAATTTCCAGCTCATAGCCACCCCAATAAACTCCCCTAATCGCAACCATCGGTAGCCCGGATGCACACACACCACAAACAGTAACACAAACAAAACATAACATAGTTGAAGTCCCACATTACAACATTGTTTATCAATTCCACAATCAATCAATCTCTCAACCAGATATTCAATGACACCACCTGAACTTCCCCAAACATAGTTATATCCTCAATAATAGCACTACACAACCATAAAAGGAAAAAAATTTGTATTTAACAATGCCCTCATTCTTTAATTCCACTTTTTAAATTCATTGGTGATCAAAGAACAAATTTCATCCCGGGGAATCTATTTATTTAACCAAATATTTGTGGTTAATAAATTTCATATATACATCTGTTCAATATATGTTAAAGAACAAGACATCAAAATCCATCACATGTGCCTAAATAAATGCCACCAATAGCCATAATTTTTAGTGGTTGATTGGCTCATACAAAACACAATATGAATAAAAAATAATATAATAGAATCATGTGTCACTTATTCCCAGCACTTGTATATTTATATTAAATAGATTCAATTATCTTTATTTTTTATAATTATGCTATCTTAATAAGAGATACATTCAAATTCCCACCCCGCATGATAAACAAATAAATAGAGATGAAGGGATCCACACCTAGAATAACAGATGATCAACACCTCCTCCTTACGCCAAAAAGGGGGTCCATAAGGCTTTAGGGAAACATGATCCAAGGGTTCAACAGAGATGCACTTATCCTTGGGGAAGAAAGTTTGGGGGAACACCTAGAGAAAAATTAACAGGAAGAAAGGATCTCATCATTAGAAAGGTCAGATCCTATATCAACAAAAGAAATAGTTACAAAATCCATTAAATACAGATTACAATCAGCAACACACATTTTGACTATCTAAATGCCTCTCGAGCATTAGGAACTTAAATACACATTTATAACTTTTCAAATATTTCTATAATCACTTAAATATGGTTTTAATTTCTTTTTACATCAAATAAAACATTAAAGTGTTGAAACTATAAAAACTAGGAAAAACTGGAAATTTGACAAACTATCAGAAATGACTCACCATTGGGTGAGTCACCATATTGAATAACCAATGGTTTGGGAACTATTGGGTGAATCACCACTGCACAAGTCACCAGTGGGATATACTGGTGATGATCTACCAATGTAAAGTCAATGTTTGGTGAGTCTCCATTCAGTGAGCTACTGTTCGATGAGTCATCATCATTACTCATCGTCGTGACCCACTGTTAGAAACTTACTGTCAGCGACTCGCCGTTGGGATGAACTATTTTTTGATAGACCTAAATTTTTTAAAACTACATAAATGTGTCATTTTTACCTTTACAACACCTAAAACACTGAATTTTGACAATTTAATGGACCGAAGAGGTCCGGTCCATTTCAGGTTTCATGTTGGGGTCTTGGTTAAGTAGGAAAAAATTGTTGTTGTGTTCTCTCAGGGAAAGGTTTTCATTGTTCTTGATGTTGTGGTGTTGGTACATGGTTCATGGGAGGGTACCTATGTGTTCCTTGATTACATAATGGTTATTGCCCACTTCTCTATTGATAATAGCCCTATCTCTTAAGGGGTGGATGTTGAGTTATCCTCTACTGATAACACGGTTTCTACTATTGGAATGGTGAATTTTGTTTATTTCAATTGCTATAAATAAAATTTTGGTGTTGTTCTCAAACTCATGCCTTGTAGTCTGGGAATAAGTTTGGGAACCACACATTTCACATATTGTGTCCCCTTTATTGGAGCAAGAGTGTGTGGTATAGCATGCAGCTGAAATGATTCTACCTTCATTGTGAGTGCTTCGACTTGCACTACTAGTCTATTATTTTTATCCTCTTAGTGCATTCCCTTCCAAGGGGGTCCATGATCACCCTTCTATAGTCTGGAATTATGAGATACTTCATCAAAAATGGATTTTCTAGTATCAAGTGTTTTGAACATCAGTCCTCCATAAGCTACAACATCAATAATTGTGAGCGTGGATGGATAGAGAACATGGTATATTTCCTGAAGCCATATTCACATGTCTATTCCAGGGTGTGGTAACTTCCTTATCAGTTCCTTAAATCTATCCCTATCTTTCCATGTAGACTCTCGATCTATCTGATTGACATTGTAATTTTTGTTCTGTTGTTTCCATTTTTGGATTGGTGGAAATTATTTTTCTAGAAACATATTGGCTAGATTGTACCAAGTCATGGTTGACTCAGGAGCTTGACTCTTGAGCCAATTCTTATATTGATCTCACAAGTAGAATGGGAATATTTGAAATATAATTTAATATTATGTTACTCCTTAGATGTGAAATTTATTGTATACTTCTAAGAAGTTGGAGATATGCTCTTGTGAATCTTCACTTTGAAGTCCATGAAATTGGCCCATGTAATACCTCATATGAATTATTCCAGGTATTATCTCAAAGGTTGGGATATGAGTATGGTTTTCAAGATACTTGGTGTAGCACCATGTATTGATGTAAATCTATAATACAAGATGGTTTGTTCTTGTTGCACTAGGGTCTCTCCAGGGATTATTTATTACATATTCAGAGTGTTTGGCAGATTGGTCAAGATAGATTGTTTTGTTTGGTCATGATTGATTGGAATATTTTGAAAAGATATTATTTGATCTTGGAATCTAAGGATAACTGTTCTTATGAGTCAAGTCTCCTTGATCGAGTTGAGGGTCCAAAATTCATGCACTATTTTTAATAGAATGGATGTGGTGGAGTCTTGAAAGAAAATAAGAGAGAAATAGGGTGACTAAGAGGTAATCCCAAGTCATTTTCAATAGGTTTCCTATGTGAAGAAGATCCTTGATTACTCTAAAATGGTGCCAAAATTTGATGTTCCCACATGCATCATTCAATTCGCAATGGAATAAATCATATTACAATTCTTTGTTTCCCAAGAATAACTTTCTACTAAGACATGCTATAGTGATAGTTTGGAGTTTATCCCATGGGGAAATGGTTGTAAAATGTAACCTAAGGCGTGGAACCCTTTGTAGTAGGATTATTTATTAGTATATTTGGTTTTGGAAAACTATTGGTATGAAATTGGGGTTTAAATTTGGTACTAAGGAAGGTATTGGGATCAATTTTGGTGTTTTGTAGAAAATATGATCTAAACTATAACTTGGTAGGATCATAAGGTTTAGTCTGTGAAGATATAAGAGGTCACTAGTTGACTATAGTTAATTAGAAAATTTCTACCTAAGAAGTTATGATTTCTTGATTAGGAGATAGTGATGACCAAGATTCATTAAGCTTAGATTCTATGGTAGAATGTCTCTCGGGCTACTAGTAAGAGCCCAATCCACTTCCACCCAGATAGGGTCCTTCGTTAAAATATATTGTGTTCATGGAATTTTGAGTGAATTAGATTTATAATGATTATTTATCCTGATTACTAAACCTTAAGGTTTCGAAGTTAATAATTGAATGTTTATTAAATTCATATACCCCATCATTCGATCCCAACCTCGGGTGGTTTATCCACTCATGGTAGGATTTAATATAGATAAATGAGGAATTAAAATCATACTTAACATGTGGGAAAAATTTCATATTAAATGATTGATGAACATGAAATGATATAGATTAACAAAAATTGATGAATATTTAACCCAGCAGAGGAAATATAGAACTCAAACCACACAATTCAATTAACCACATACATGATGTATAAATGGAGATGTGTGCCACAAAATTTCATTCATGACTGGTGCACAGAACAATGTTAAATGAAAATGATGATTTCAAATAGGGATTTAAGAAGATGTCAACTATAGTCATGATTTTTCTATTAAATAAAAATAATAAAAAGAGTCTAAGAAGTTTTGAGTTTATGTTGGAGGGAGTAGAAGATAATGGGAGAGGAATAAAAATAATGAATGTCTTATTCTTAGAGAACTCTCAAAATATGATTCGCTACTTTTTTATATATAGACAAAATCTTACAAGATTTTTAATGGTGATTCACAAATATTTATTCCAATATGTGTTTTCCTCTATGAATTTTGAATATATGTGTATATCATTCGATATAAGAAAATTTGACTCCTTTTCACGACATGTATCTGGGACTCATGATTTGTATCTTCCGCTAGGCTTTTTCTTTGGAGTAGGAATTACATTCAAATCATTCACAACATGTATCTTCATCTCATGATCTGTAATGGATTTTTTCATATGTAGTTTCTCAAAACATTCATCATGACTTGCTTCATGACTAACATCAAGTTGTGAAACTCTACTACATATAGTGTAATGTGGTTTGATGAAGTGTAATTGGAAATTTTTCTCTTATTCTTCATTTTTTTATTTTAAACTTGGTAATACCATTTTCAATAAAAAAACAACACATACCAAGTTCATTATCATTTAAATCATTGAAAATATTTAACTAAATGATAGAAAAAACAATATATGATTTCAGCTTATCATATGTCAAATAGAAACACAAGGTTTATCAAAATCAAGTTATATTATTTGGTTCAACATGTTGTATATTTCACAGACTTGTGATTTATTTTATATTTTATGATGGTTTTATGTAGGTGAGATTAGGATCATAGTATTTTTTTTAAGATGACAAAATTCTTAATCTGAAATATTTAATTGAAGAAAGTGATTGATATGGACTTCCTTGAGGTTTTTCAATTAATATTTTTTTCTTACATTATTTTCTAACCCAGTAGGCTTAGAGTATTTTTCCACGACTCAATTACATGTATAAATTTACCACGCTAAAAAATATTGGGTAAAATTATGTTTTATAGGTTAAATTCCATGAAATCTTGAAAGGGGATGAATCTAGAATTATTTTGTTTAAAAAATGCTTCATAACCTCAAAATAAAATCTAGAAATGTTTTTATAAAAAAAATAGGTATTATTAATTCAAATTAATGTTTATAAGAAAACTATAGTTTATTTTAAACTAGTTGTTTCAGTATGTGGTAGAAAATCCAAATATTTAATCAATATGTAGTTATTCCATATGTTGTTATGGTGGTATGTAGAGTCACATATTGAAGAGTAATTTTTTTATAAATATTGTAAGGACAACCCAATTTTTTTATGAAAACTCTCAATTGATTGATATAGGATGAACATTAATGGGTTTCAACTAGTGAAATTAAATTGGTTGATAGGGAGGTCCTATGAAAAGGATAGATAAATCTTTGTAGTCTAAATTTCTTTTGTCAAGGAAACATTTTTCGCCATTTGAGGAAAAAATGAAGAATATATTTAGAATGTATTGTACGGATGAAGGGATAATATACATGATAATATTACCCAATGATATTCTATGATAAAGGGGGTATGAAAAAAATTATATTGATCTAGGGACCCAGTATTTTAAAAAATAGAGACTTGTGATATTTGAAGTCCATTCAAATTTTGATGTTAAAAGGGGATATTAGGGAAAATTAATCCATAACATCAAATAAAACTAGAGGATCAAATCATATCAATTGTTATGGAACTATTTATTAGATGGTGGATATATGATAAAATTAAAAAAACTAATGTTTTAGAATTTTAAATCCAAATGTGAATTTGGTGTTTGATTTTTCATTAGCCACTGAACTCATTAAGTATGATGGTAAAAAACAAATTGAAGATAATGAAATTCCTTGTATGATGGATCAATTCTTTTATATATGGAACTGATAACTCAAGATGAGTTTAAAATTCCAAATCAAGATATGTGATGATATTTAAATAACCTAATGGAATTTTAAAAACTTAATGTATATGATTATCATTTTGGTTCTCGAAGTGGAACTGAAACACCATGTCATTGTGATATTTTCAAATACATTAAAAATGTTTAAGTTGGAAAATGGATATGGTAAGAAATGTTGAAAATAAAACATTCATTGATGGAATCTCAAAATATTGACCCCAGGATTTGAACTAGAAAATCATCAATGGAATGGGTCATGTCCCGAAAACTAATGGCCACACCGTAAAGTGAAAATGATGAAATATTCTTAAGTATTAAAGAATACAGTTACATGTAAGAGTAAAGAAAAAATCTCATAAGAGTTATCAATTATAAAATTTAATTCATCTTAATTTTAATGATTTGGTTGTTTTCATTACATTGCACAACATTTTCATCACATCATATAGAAGGTAAACCATATTTATGTTGTTATAAATTTATATAGATGATCCTACCATGGAATACATACAACATTATAATATCCAAAATATTAAAATATAATTGATAAACCAAATCCATGACTAATAGTGGCATATAAACCTGTGAGCTATGATTTTAGATCATTGGGATGTTTATCATTAGAATTGGACTACACACCGTGTTGTAGATCCACACACTATGATGAGTTTGATAGTTTAATAAAGTGAAATTGTCATGATAGAAAATATTTTTAAGATATAACTTGTATAATGGATATAAATATGTCATAATGTCTAGCTATAAATAGTTGATATGTCATGATAATTTTCCATAAATATATTTTTATTATGGTGAGTGGTTTATTCCTAGAAGTAGTAGACCTAGTCTAAACAATTTGAAGGATCAAAGGAAATATAGAAGATTTCACCATGATATTTGGGGAATTAAAAAATAATAATTTTTCATGAAATCAAAAATATTATTATTGAATATACACTTTATGATGAAGAAGTTGATCACATCATGGGATGAGAGGAGTCAGAGAGACAACGGTGTGGAGGAATAGCTCATGCTATGAATAGGTGATTTCCAAAATATCTTTGTATTTAAGAAAAACATAAAGATATTGAAATTACCTGATATCTCATTGATTAATTTTGAAAAACACCAAACATTAATATACTGTATTTAAAATTAAATTTAAACCTATTATCATTTATTTTGTTGGTTAATGTGGCATGGATGTTTTTATAGGTAATTAGAGATGATTTGAAACAATTTCAATGGTTAGAGGACTAAATATATGAAATTTAGTCTTTTCAACCTATGGAACACTATTATAGAATATATAGTGCTAACCATAAACCCTAAATATGTGCATAAGAAAGTTTTAATCGTGGTTTTTTAAAACATGTTGAGCGCTCTAAAAAACTATGCATGTCCTATAAGAAATTTTAGAGGTGGATCATATGGTTGGTTCATATTCTAACAGAACCCCCATCTAAACTATGAAAATTATGATTCCTAAAATAGAGGGAACAACATATTTTTCTCATTGCCTATTCAATTGTAATGTTATTTCAGGGTTTAGCCAACCATATTTCCAAATCATATGAACATTGATAAGTGGAAATTATATGTTTAACCCAATGATTATAAAACAATTTATACATCCCCTCTTATATGTACCCATCCTTATATCTTACTTCATAAATTTCACATACATTACTTAATGGATTCATGTTTCATTGGTCCCTAAATCAATATTCAAGAAATACTATCCCTCTATCTTTTATGTTTTTAAATTTCCATTGATGTCTCTTTGTTTAATGTAATATATTTGAATTAAGCCATATTATGTAGTTTTTGTCTAATTTTATATATTAATTTATTAGAAATTGAACAAGTGACCGATATTAGAAGATTATGATCCCTTGAGAATATAATTTCTAGTCATGAAGTTTCCTCATAAAATCGTAACTTTTTTATTATTTCTTATGTAGTGTGGTCATGATGACATGACATTTTCTTAATGAAAAATATAGATAAGTGTTTCTTAACACTAAATCCTAAAATTAAACCTCACCATGGGAAGTTATTAGCCCCATGGTGACAATATACTAGTATTTTTCCACAGCATAGAGTGCACTTGGCCTTGGAAATTTAAAGGGAGACCCATGGGGTGCCTTCAGATTAAGTAAATAATCATGTATGTGTGTTTTTGGTTGTTATAATATACTATATAATCTAGATAAATTACATATTATAAAATCCCTTGATTAAAAAAATATAATATGTGATAAATTAATTATGTATTGTTCTGAAATTTCATGGACAAGCTCCTTCTATTTAGATCATGTTATCAGGTTGGAATTCCTTGGGAATGAAAATTGGATTCAGATTGTGAGTAATGGTTTATAATTCCTTGGATGTACACCTTGGACTTTGATTTATGACTATCAATTTTATTTCATTGGACATAATCATTTTTTTCGTCTATAGTTATTGTTATCATAGACATTCATATTTCTCTAAATATGGCACAGTCAATCATGGGTGTCACTATTGAAATTGAGGGTCAAAGATGGTTTTATTTATTTATTTTGGGTCCTCGTATCAATTTTCCCAAAATATAAAACTATATATAGACACATGGTATGGTTTATGTGATGTTATTGGTGTCCTAAATAGTCGTACACAAACTTTTCTCGGGCATTTATTAGGTACTTAAGTAGTATTTATGGTTTTAGGACAAGACAAGGAAAGGCACAATATAACTGATGGATGATTTCGTTAGTAGTCGTGAGGATCATGAGAGATTGGGTCAAGCTTGGACATGAGGCAAGTTTTGGTGATATATCATGGTTTCATAATTTTATTATTTCTTTTCGGATTGGTAATATAATTCATCCACAAGGAATACTATTAGATATATATGAATTTATATAAAAAAATTGTTCATTAAAGAATAAAATGGATTATGTTTATTATTGGCACTTTTCATGATGTTTATTTAATGATTTATATAGATTTATATGATTATTATTGTTTACATATTTTTTCACTCTCATATGAGAATGTACTCTCAAAATTGTATCACCTTAGAGAATCATCACATTTTGGTATCCTTTGGAATACGGGGAGGCACATATAAGATCTAATGGTTCCACTAGATGAAACAATGATTAGTGTTCTTCAGTCAGAGGTCATCCCGAAGTTATATCAAATCACATTCATTTTGACCATCTATTTTGGTAATGTCTAGAGGATATAGGGAATTATTAAAATTTAGCATGGAACTTATTCCAAGGAGTATCATACCCATGTATGAGAAATGTAAATTTTCTTGGAATGGGATTACTTTTAGTTTTTGTTGTTGTCCTCTTTCATCTCTAGTGACACACATGAATTTTTAATTTCGAATTTATAGAATTTTAACATCTGACTGAAAGGGAAATGGTGAGTGTGAACATGGATCATATCAGTCACATAGGATTTACATCTCTTCAACAATATTTCCTATGGTTGGTTACTTAGATACTATATTGGGGTCTATTATTTAATCTACAATATTTAATTTATATTTTTTTATTCCATATAAATTTTTGTTGTCATATTACATAACTGATATTTCAAATGGTTAAAATGTTATTACAAAATTACTTATCATAATTTTTATAAGGAAAAACTAAATAAAAATTCCAATTACAAGATATAATGTGTATTCCTCTTTAACTTTTTATTGAAATTTCATTTATCTAAGGTTTAATTTCAAAAATTTGGATTAATGAAAAATACAAATATTTGATGAAATTTATCCTTTGTATACGAGGTGGACCTTATGTTTACATGGTTTCGCCCTAGTTTATAAGAATATGAGGCTAATGAGAGTGCGGGAGATATAATATTCCTATGGTTTGAGATTTAGGAGATAAAAATTTTATATTCTATTATAAATATTCTTAAAATTTGATATAAAGAGTGGATATAATAACATGTTTTGAGGAATTTTTTTCATTATAGACAAATGCCTCCATGATTTCCTCTGATCAAGCCCTAGTAGGGTGTTGATGATAATTCCATTGAGTTGGTTTGGCCACGTCCTCTAGAACTGTCAGGTTAAACTATAAATTTTTAATTTAAATAGACCTTGTTACAAATTATGTTGTAGATGGAGAAAGAGGTTCCATGTTCTTCATCGATGATGTAGTTTCTTACCATAGAGTTTCTATTTCAACATTCACATTTTTTCATCAGATGGGCGGTCCCCATGAGGTTTTTTTCATTTTATAGTACATGAAAATGATCATTGATATTCTATTGATACCACTAGAGAGGAGGGTGATTCTTTATATGTACATAATTTTAGTAATATTGAAGATCTAGAAGAATTTCATTGTAAAACCAAATTGAAACATGGGGATAACTTGGTAAGACTTTGGTAGTAGTTTATTTGACCACATGATTACCAAAACCTTGATGTTCAGCAGGACTAGAAAGCTCATGCACCTTGAATTGGTACGTATGTCAGTGATGGAAAACACTTGTGGTTTTATATACTTCCAACTATTTTCATTAATGTAGATAGTGTATTAAGTGATGAAAGTGACACATTATAAATATTTCTTTGGGTATATGATATGAGTTCAGGTCAATGTCTTTTACCTGCTCATTATTTCAATGGTAGTGAGTCATACCCTTATATCTAAGGGGTAACTGAGAGAAACTTGAGGTACACCACATGTTGATTCAGTAATATAAACTGGTAGTTGTTTATCAAATGATAGGAATTTTTATTTATATTGTTCTCACATGGGTAGTATATAGAAGGGAAGTTAGAGTGGTGATCTAAATTCTTAGTATAACCGCTCAGTTTGATTTCATCAGTGTAGTTGGATTGACCAATATCATTTTTACTATGATTTTTCACCATTAGAGTTCTCATATTATAGGAGTATGACGCTGCTGTAATGATTTTTCAGGAGTAATCAATAGATTCCTAGTGATTGGGGATCTAGTTATGGATAAAATTCTGGATTTGGGTAATCAACGACATGGTAGGATAGTATTGGGAGTTTTATATTATATTCTAGTTAAAGTGGAATATGGGTTTCCATGGGGTAGGAGTAGTAACACCAACATGGTGGTGCAGTACCGGGGAGTATGTTTGGTACTTATGATAGAGGCATAGGCTTTCCGAATGGATTTTATTTTATGTTAATTAAGAAAGATATTAGACATTCTAAATAATGAGGTACTATTCTAGTGGCCTCAATTTCAACATCTTCATTTTTTTACATTGTAACTTAATATTCTTTTATTGTTTCCCATTTATGTTAAGGTTTTGTGTTTAGTTATAGAATATAAATATGGAATATTAACGATCTACATTTACCATAAATTTTGATTAGATGAAATTAAATCTTACATTTAATACACTCTCTAGAATATTGGTCATCAATTTAAATGGGATATATTTTTTGTATGGGACAATGAGATTAGATTTGCTTCTCAAAAATAGACTAGTTAGTGTTCTACTGGTCCAATATTGAGTATTTCTAATAAATGGAATATTTAACATCCCTTGAGTGTGGTAGTTATGATCATGATAGAGAGGTGGATGTTTTGGTTAGTTATGTAGGTCCTGGTAACCCAAAAAATGGAAGGATCATGGCCTAAAATACTAGTCTTATTGTAACACCACTTTGTTTTATATGTATTTCCTTTCAAATAAACATGAATTATTTCATTGTTTTCTTTACAAAAAACCAAGTGTCTAAATAAACAGTGATATAGTAATCCCTTATAACATAGACTTTATATTGTGGAGTATGTATAGGATTAAAAACATTATGAAATATAAGTATAATGGTTGGGTATGAATTAAATTTATTTATAATCACTAAAATTTAAAAAAATATTTAATGATTAAATGAAATATTTTTTGAAGAAACATATTTTTCTACCTGATATTATCTATACAAAGTGTATTAATCACAATTAAAATTGATTTAAATAAAAAATATTGATAATGTATATTAATTAATGAATAATAATCCATATATTATTTATTTAAATTTTAGGAATTAATAAAAATTACATTAAATAAAAATAGTATTTTTTCTTAAAAATATTTTTATGCACACTGTGTTTTTTTATAAATGGATTAAATATAACATTATTGATCACGATTTTTAATAAAATATAGAGATTATATATTCAATAAAATATTATATAATTCATTTTAATGTTTTTACTAGGCATGTAATGAATTTAAATCTATCTTTATACTTAATAATTATTTTTTCTAAAAATAGCTTTTGTTTGTTTTTGTGATCTTATTTTAAGGAAAATTTATAAAAAATATTAAAATTTAATCATTTAGAATGGATAAAATATTTTAAATCTTAATAATCAATATAAATTAATAAGTTCAAATTAATTTTTTATCATAATTAACAGAAAATATTGTAAAAAAGATAATGGTGGTTAAGGTTAAAACGAGTTTAATGGAGGTTAAACCTAGAGATATGGGTAAAAATGCCACATAAACTTGTATAATAGTTATTAGTTTAAGTTAATTAGACCTCAAATTATCCTACCTTCTATTTATTCTCTAATTGAAACATGTTTCACAAGAAAATGGCCTTATATTATTGAAATCTTTCATTTGATTGCAAGTGTGTCCCTCCACTCACTTATAGAAATGAACCCTTTAACCTCTAAGATTCATGAAAATTAAGCCTTATATCTCAGAATAAACCAACCAAAAACCTTTATAAATTCATAAACATTTTCCTATATCCCTTCTTCTTCTCCTAATAATAATCTTTTAAGGCTTAAGTTGCAACCCAAATGAGGTCTCTCAATGAAGAGGTATAAATCTTAACTGGGTAATTTCAATTTTATTTCTTCTTCCATTTACTATAAACTTATTTTATCCATAATAACATGATTAATACCATATAAAAAATATTTATATGTTATTATGATGATTTAAAACCCATTTTACACATCAGTTCAATCAAATGGGGAATGAAATGTGTCGTTCTTCCATATGTGTGGACTACCACCTCCACATAGCGATATGATTCATTTTCCACCACCACATAACATTAAAGGATAAATTGATATATTTAAAAAAAAATATAGGATATTTATGATATATTTATTATTATTTAATGATATAATACTATTAATCATAATTATTTATTTTAATTAGAAAATTAAAATAGTGTTCATTGATATGTATGGACTACCGTCTCAATGAATGATATAAATAATTTTTCTATATCTTTTTTTATGGATCATTATAAATATATATATATATAATGAATATATATATATATACATGATATTGATATCATGTATAATTTTTTTTAGATGATTTGTTTTCATGATCGAAGTAAATGGACAAGGTTTGCTAAAAAACATTCATTAAAAATGAAATAGTTAACACCCAGAAAAGAATATTTTAATAATAAATTCTTACTAAATGGGTGTTAAAATGTTATAAGTGGAAAATATATTGCACTATATGTGTTAATATAGTTATATTGTAGAAATATAATATATTTCAATATCTTATATAGGTGTTTAGAGTGCTTATAAATAATGTAAAAGTTGAGGTAAGAGATTTACGTTACAATATCATTTCTAATATGATTGATTATTCTTAAACTTATAATAATAAAGTTATATGATCTGTCTCTCATAAATATTATTTTTTATTATCATCTAGAACATTTTGAAAATTACTAGTTTTCATTTCATTTTCCTCTCTTTATATTCTCAAAATTGCAAAAGAATGTTTTTATAGAAAACTAGTTCTATTTTTACTATTTGGTTGAAAAAATTTCTTCCATACCTTTATTTTCCTAAAAAAAATTATGAATGTTTTAATGAATCTCAAAATATTTATTAAATCCATTTTCTATATTTTTTAATTTATTTAAAAAATTTAAAATTAATCTTGTTTTTATTTTCTAAAAAATGTACTTTTTATCGAAGGTGTAAACAAAATATTTTTTTAACAATTACGATATAAACGAAATGTCAAAACATTGTGATAAATCAATGATTTTATAATTATTTTAATTTTTTCCATGTTTATTTTCAATGAAAATTTTTTTCCTAATATTTTAGAAATTTTTAGATTTTGAATAAGTTATTTTTTAATTAAAAGGGCAGTTTCATCCTGAAATATTCTAATGAAAATTTATCAGAATTTTTTAACTATTATAACTTTATTTTATTTAACTCACAAGGGATATGATCAAATTATAATTTTATTATTATTTATATTGATGAATTATTATAATGATGATGAAATATTGATGATATTCATTTTTATTTACCTATGTTATGTTATAATTAAAAGAAAAAAATCATGATCTTGAAGCATACATATGAATGAATTATAATAAAGGTATCATAGGGTTAATTATATATCTCTAATGGATTGGGTAAAAATTGATGTTTTATGACCTCAAGCATGGTGCATGGGAGGTAACTCCAAACCCAAAAAAAGGTACACAGGAGGTTATCCTAATCCATGGGTATGTGTATGAGTGGTTAGATCAAGCCTAACATGTGATGAATGTCATAGTAGGTACACTTGATATAATATTTCTATGATAATTTTTATACCACACTTTATACTATGATTTTATGATATGAAATTATGACAATCATATTCTCTCATGGATCATGTTCTTTGGTTCCTTTATGATTCAGGTTTTTTGAACTACTTGTCCCTATACCATGGCTCATGATTCTGATCTATGAATTGATATGTTTGATTTTAAAATGTTAATCTCATATTCTTTTACCCTTAGAGCTATTGTATTCTTAAAAATTATCATCTAAAGTTATCTCCCATGTTTACCCATAATCGGAATATAATATCACCATTAATTATGTTTCCTTTTACCTAGGATATGAGCGATGGTTTTAAGAAAGATGCATTTAAAAAGGGTATTAGTTGTGAGTAACATAGTAGGAGATGATGGGGATATTTTATGTACCATTTTTTTATGTATCAAATTATCCAAAAACTATAAAAATAATTAGTTTTGGTATGGACTATAATGATATGAACTGAATATTAATCTCATAATATGTAATATTTATGTATGAAATTCTTATATCGAATTATTTTATATCATATCATAGTTTAATTATTTTTGAAAACTACGATGAGAGAATTTTAGTGATAAATATTTTGACAAGACTAAGTATAGAAGAATAATCCAAATTTATATTAAATAAAGGAATATTGTTTTCCTATAAAATGCATCTTTGTCAGTATTCTAGAAAATATATGTGATTGAGGAAAATTTTCACATAGTGGTAACAACTTTAAATGGGTTGTATTGGGTATTAACTTGATTTTCACCAATACATTATGAATTTCCCCAAGACTGCAAACAAGTCTAGACACTACCTCGGGATATTATTGTGTTAATTCTCATTTTACTTATAACCCATTATTAAGGATTTAAGTGGATTGTTATTATAGATGAAATATGTTAAACCTAAGTTTCATATACTGAAAATAAGGTGTCATGATTTATATATATGATTAATTATGTTCATGATTAAATTATTTCCCATTATGATTATTGTAACACATACTATGCTTTTTGGTTTTATTCAATTGATGGAATGGGAAAAAATATTTTAATGAAAAATGTGATGGAAAATAAAATTATTTCTCCCTAATAAAATGAATTTAATGAGATATAGAAAAAAAATCCTTTTGTGCTTAGAATATTTTATCATACAATGGATCATTTTGATCTTCCATATGAGCAATAAAGTTAACAACATTCTATTGATTCCTTCATCAGGAACAATCCACCTTATTTTTTGTTTTTTCTAATCCATTAATTATTAATCAATTGATCAATTCCATTGAAAAGATATTTTCCAATATCTAGTACTTAGATCATGAAAAAGTTATTTTAGTCATTTATTGTTTATAAGGATACATATATCAATGGTGGAATATTATCAGAACACAAGGAAATTTGAGAAAATTGACTCTATGGAGTGGGTTGAGATTAAAATGTATTTTTTAAAAATTAATTTCTTCTTATTCTTCATATGAAAATAAAGAATTAATTTATTTATCTAAAACCTACGGATTATGAATCTATTAGTACCTATGTGTAAAATTTTACAAGACCTGAAGGGTAAAAATGTGGTATCATTTAGAAACCTAAAAGAAAAATTGATGGGTTCTTAAGTGGTTTAACACCAAGTATTCATAGATTACTCCACAAAAGAGATATTAGTATCTATAAATAAATAATTTAATGTTCCCTTAGGGTATAAATTTATATCATAGTCACCCATAAATATCATCATTTTGATGAGAAAAAAAAGATATAATTTCATGTAAAATCTAAAAATGAAAAACAATGGAGGGAACAATTTGATTCTTCCTTTAATCAAGAATTATGGAAAGAAACCTCAAGGAAAGTTTCTTAAGGGGACTATAGAATACTTCAAGTGTGGAAAATATTTTTATAATGAATTCAAATTTTATTCTGATGGGAATATGTTTTCTAATGATGTGAATAGAGAGAAAGGTCTATAGAATAAAAAACTCAAACTCCAATGTTTAAAATGTAAGGTCTATAAGAAATATGAAAATATTTTTTAGTTTAATGGTTAATGAAAGTTATATATGTCAATAACCTATTAATCCTAGAGACAATGGTTAATCTCAGGTGATCACTATTACTGATGAGGTTTTGGATAATTAAGTGGTGAAATCAATACTTAACGTACATTCTAAAAATAAAAATGTACTATTTGATTTTGGTTGTACCCATTATTTTATATATTAATAATTTTCTAAGGTTATAAATTCACACATCAATAATTTTTTTTGAATTAGAATTCAAAACTCATAATTGTATGATGATTTCATCTCAATCTTATGATTCTTCTCTAATTGACAGTTGTGGAAATTTTCTTCCTTAAAATATCAATATTCTTTCCCTAGTTGAAATTATTGTCATATTGGGAATGGATTAACATTATTTATATAGAGACCATATCAATTTTTATGGAAGGAAAGTCAAAATTATGATTTCAAACCAACCTATGAACTATTATCTGGGTGAGGATAAATATGAACCTCTATTTGAAATTAAATCTATTTTATATGTACTTATTTTTATTAATAAGTGTTATTTATCTCATATTATTAGGGAGAAACCCAACATAATGTATATTGATATTTTATAGGGGTTTCCTGATGTATTTCTAGATGATTTTCCAAGTATTACACTAAATTGTGAAGTTGATGTTTTGATAGAGAACATACATGGTGAGACACATATTTCAATGTGAACACATATAATAAACCCAATTGATTTGTAGAAATTTATGGAAAAACTCCAAGATAATCTATATAGAGGATTCATTCATCCATGTGTTTCACCATGGGGTGCACCAATTCTTTTTATTATGAATAAAGATATACCAATACAAATAAGTATTGATTAACAAGAACATAATAATATCACAATAAAGAATAATTAAACTCAACCCCATATTTATTAATTGTTTGATAAATTACAAAGAGTTCAATATTTAACCAAGATTGATCTTTAATCTAGATATTAATAATTTTGTGTCAGAATATAAGAAATACATAAGATAGATGTCTTTATGAGGCATGGTCACTGTGAATTTATAGTGACTCCATTTGGTCTTAATAATCCCCCTATAATTTTTATGAATTTAATTTATTGACACTTTAAGGATTTCCTTGATCTGTTTTTGGTTCAATTTATAGATGATATTCTATTATATTACAATATAATGTAAGATAATGAAGATCACTTGAGGATTTTATTGAACATCCTAAGGAAAGAAAAACTATATGAAAAAAATTACCAAGTGTGAATTTTGGATATATAAAGTTTCATTTTAGATTCATATAATCTCATGTAAGGTTATATCAATTGTTCCATATAATATAAAAGTTATTGAAATTCATACGATAAAAACCAAGTTATGATATGTGCTTTTTCTTGTATTGGATGGAAATTATCAACATATCATGAATAATTTTCCCTAACTATAAAATCCATTAACCATGTTAAATAATAGTGTAGTTAAGCTTCTTTTAACTCATTAATTTTGAAAAAATGAGTAATTGATTAGAAATTTGGTAATTAAACCTATTCTCACACTACCTTGTAGTGGATAAGGGTCTCTGATTTGTAGTTATGCATCAATGGTGGGTTGGGATGTGTTCTTATTCAAAATGATATGGTGATAGCTTATGCCTCACAGAAATTTACAGTTCATTGGTAAAATTACCTGACCCATGAAACAAAGTTAGTAGTGGTACTCATTTCATTAAATATATTGAGGAAATATAGTTTTGGATAAAGGTGGAACATATAAACTAATTATAAAATCATAAATTATATATTCCCCTGGAATTATTTCAATACAAAATATAGAATATGGGTAGAGTTTATTAATGATTATGACTATTGAATTCATTTCCACTTTAGGAAACAAAAAAAATGTGGTTAAGTGTTTGAGTTGAAAGGATCATCTTATCTTATCTATTATAAATATCATAAAAAGATCAGATATCTATGGATTTAAAAATTATGGACCTTGAAATATTAAAGTAATAAGATAAAACATATATTTCTCAAATTATTGTTCCACCATCTATCTATATTAATATTAAATAGTTGTATAAGGAAGATGTGTATCTTTAAATTCATGTGATAAATGTTCGTGATTTGAACCTTGATTTTTGTAGAATGATAATATTCAATAACCTAGTAAGTATACTTTCAATACCATACTAGAAGAAGGAGTTCCTAGAATAATCTTGCAGAACATCATTCACTATTCATATAGGAAGAATGAATAATAATAGATATCTTAAATAGTATTTATTCTAAGAAAACTAAAAGATATATTTTTTTAGTATGGGTAAAAGTGCCAGATATTTTTTTTAGTTAAGTATGAGAGACAAAATACTCAAGGGATGTTATAATAATTACCCATACCATAATGAAATTGAGAAAAAAACAAGATGGATTTTGTTGTCAGACTCCCCAAAAAATCTAAAACCCATAATTCTATTTGGTTTTTAGTTGATCACCTTAATTCATCAAACATCATTTCTATCATATAATATATTTCTATTAATTAGATTCAAATGATTTAATTTAAGGGGTCTGTCTTAATAGATTATTACATTCTTGATATCTGGCCAATATCTAAGGCTTACCTCAATGTTATGGAAAATTTGTGAGAAAGAAATGGATAATGGGTTGTGTTTATTCATTTTCTATCATCCATAGGCATATTTTCATTATAATAGAACCACTCAAACCATATATGATATATTTATATCTTATTCTATATATTTCAATGTTTATTGGGATTAACACCATCTTCTATTTAATTTTTATTACAGCAATAAATTTTACTTGAGCATTGAGATGGATCCTTATGATGCTCTATATGGAAACAATGGGTAGAACTATTACATGCTTATATAAATTTGGTTAATTAAATCTATTAAGACCTATTCTATTTGGGAAAATAGAATAGAAGGCCAGAACCATTAAATATCACATCATGGTAGATTATATTCAGTATAAAATTTATCTAGACAATCATCAGTGGGATGTAGAATTCAACATTGTTGAAAAGTTATTACTATGAATTTTGAAAAGGGATAAGGATATGAGATTTAATAATAAGGGAAAGATAATATCTATGTATAGTTTCCCCTTTTAGATTCTTTACCGAGTAGGGATGGAAACTTCTCAATTGGTTCTTCCCTCGATCCTCTTGCAGGTTCATGATGCGTTCCATGTATATCTTTTGATGAAGTACATACTGGATCCTTCGCATGTATTGTACTTAGCATTTGTTAGTGTGATGAATCTTATGAATAAAATATATTTGAAATTATGGATCATAGAGACACAGTTATGTGAAACATTACTACTCACCATTCTAAAATACATGACAGGAATCAAATATTAGAGAAAGCTACATAGGAACCCAAGGATGTGATGAAGTAGAGATATTCCTAGTTTTTTTGTATAAGTGACGGAGTTTTGAGGGAAAAATCATTATAAGGTTTATAGAGTATAACACCTAAAGATTTTATATGTATTTTCATTCAAATCAACTTGAATTATTCCATAGATTTCTTTACATGTAACCCAGAGTCCAAATAAACCATGATATGGTAGTCCTTTATAACCTAGTCATTGGATTGGTTAGTATTAATTGGATTAAATATAGTATTAAATGTATTTATAATGGTTAAGGAATATAAAAACGTTTTAATAAGAACTCGATTTTAATTAAATCATTTATAATTAAAAGATCCATTTTTCGAAGAAACAAATTTTCCAATATGATATTATCTTTTAAAAGTATATTATAGATATTTATAATTCATTTTCATTATAAATATTGAAAATAAATATGAATAAATTAAAAATCATCCATACATTACATATCTAGGGGTAATTAATAATGACAAAATAATTTAATGATAAAAATTATTTATTTTTTATAATTATTTTTTTCTCCCAATGTTTTTTATCCTAATAAATTAAATAAATAATTATTGAGTAATTATTTTAATAAAATGTATAGATTATATATTCAATCAAATATGTTTACATTTATTTGATATTTGTTACAAGGAAATTAATGAAAATAAATTCAGTTTTATTCCTAAAATGAACTTTTATAAAAATAATTTTCATTATATTTTGGAAAATTATATAAAATTGAATGTATGCCACTTATATAAATTTGAATTATTATTAAGTGTATCATATGTATTTTTTTCAGAAATCCTATCTCTCAAATTATGTTTCAAGTGCACACTCTATGTTCTCTTTAGTGATTCCTTAGGACATGATATGGAAGATCATAACTAAGATTCTTGTTAGGGAATTTGAATTGGTCCCATGAGAGGTTTATTCATGGTGGTTAAAATGTCTATTGTGGGGTTAGAACCTCATAGTGGTTATAGTATGATCATGATATTATTTATCTTGGTCAACATTGTATGGGAGGTCCCATAGAAAATTTGTACTTAGTACCCTCCAAGTGAGAGGCATGTGGTGAGGTTTTAATTTGATGTTTCCCACATGAGATCTATCTAATGGGAGATATTATTTATGACCCAACTGAGGGTTGTGACATGGTTAGAGGACTTGTCATAAGGGATTTTAAGGGGATTCATTTGAGTCTCTTTAGACAGTTCCAAGAAAGAGGGATCATGTAGAGACTCAACTTAGGGGTTATAAGGGGATTTGCTTTGGTTGTTTTGTATGGTTCCAGAAATTCAGAATATATAGTCTTATATGGTCTATGGATATTAAGATTTGTTTTTTGGGGTTTTATTGATTGAAATTTTGGAAGTTTTTTTGGTGATCCATTCATTTGGAGCCTTCAATATGGGTTGAATCCATGGGGTATTAGGTATAGTTGGATGACATTGAAATGTGGTTTTAGATGGGTCATTGAAAGTCTTCTGGCTGCTTCTATAGTGATTTTGTTGTTTACAGATTTACCTGGTGTTGATTTGATGTTTTTGGAAGGTTTTTGTTCTAGTTTCATCAAATAAGGATTATTATATAGCTATTGGATAATAATTTGATATATATTTCATCTTTTGAATTTTGGTTACCCCATGTTATGTTTACCCTATGAAGGTTCAGTGCTCAGATTCAGTGTTGGAGACTACATGTGTCCCCATATAACCTATATATGGGTGGTGAGATCTTTTTATGTCATGTTCATAATGAAAAGTTTGGAAATTTTATTTACCCATTCTTTTATGTTCTATTCTTGGTATTATTTAGGTTGTTTTTTCTCAAGTACAGGATTTGAGAGGAGTCCTTTGGGTTATTATTTTATTGGGGATTATCCTTGGGTTTGTTTGGATTCGCTTCCCAATTGGTAGATTTTATGTGGTTCTAGGTAGGTAACATATGATTTGTATGGATAAAATCCTTTTATTTTAGTGGATATTACAAGAGGTTTTATTTCCATGGTCTTGAAAATTTTAAAATGATTAATGTTCGTTATTGAGCTCCTTGATTATGATAGTACTAGGTTATTTTTTCAAGACTGTTGAGACATTTACAGGATATCAGAGTACGATGAGAATTCATGTCTCTAGTTATGATCAAATTATTGGAGTCTTAGAGTCCATTAGTGGTTCATATGGATTTATTTGATGACTATTCGAATAATATAGGGTCTAAAATTCATCTATATAATTTAATTTTCTGTATTTTATCTCCATAAAATTTTATCTGATCCTCTCTGTAGTCTATAACTTAGAAAAACACATCCTCCAAGGCTCATGGGTCTAGCCAAAGTGAATTTGGTAAGTGCTAGGTGGTGCAAAAATTGAGGATCTATAGGGGTTGTTCTCTTTTATGCATTTTCTAATTAGGTTCCTTCATTTCATATTCAATTATTTATTTTCATTCCAACTATTATGATTCAACTAGCTATGAAAACCATATTTTCATAAACATTATAGGAAATCAAAGGATTGGTACCATCACTAGGGGAATTCTACTAAGGATTTATTTCTCACCCCATGTATGTTAACCTTAGTATGTGTGAAAAAACTTATATCTATTTTTGGGTTGATAATATGTTTCCAGGAGGATTAGGTGAAGTCCCACTATTTTAGGATTGAGCTAGACTACTCATTTAGATTTTAATGACCATGTTGGAGTAGATAAAAAAATTACATAATGGTATTTATTCATGACTCTAGCATTGTGGTCGAGCCTTGTGAATATTATTTCTATTGTTTATTCTATATATAATCATCCCAATGGGTTTTTAATTGATGAGTATTGTCATTTCCATAGGAATGTATCATTTTTTGTTCATGTATTCCATTTTATATAGCATGAATCTTCTTTTTATTCATTATATGTACTCTAATGATTATAGATGTTTATGATTTTTGTTTTTTAAACAATTATTTCACTCTGATATAAGGTTATATCCTCCCCATTATACCTCTTTATACATTCTCTACTATTCAATAGCCACTTGCATGCGGGTAGGTTTTTATGAGGCTTGTGGTTTTCCAGATCAAGTTTTATGTTAGGTCGACTCAATATGATTTGTTATAAAATTTTATCAGATATATATCTATTTTTATTATTTTATTATTATTTGAGATATTGTATATAGTTGATTTAATAATGTGTTAGATACTTTGATTTATATTATACTTGTGTGTGGAAAATAACTTCTCTAATAGAAATTACAGGTTTCTATAGAGATGGTATTGTATTGAATGATTTCTATTTTTATGGTTTTATTATTTAACCTTGGGTGAAACCTTTTTTTGGATTTATTAGGTTGTGGTTTATGTTTGTTTTTATTGAGGCCCATGTGAACAAGGTTTGTGAATATGAATCATTCTAAACTCATATGATTCACTTGGCATGCACATCTCTTTTTGTGACATAACTGATGATGGAGTTTTAATTGATTAAAGTGTTGATAAAAAAATATATGATGTTTTCCCATATATAATATTGATTTAATTCTAAAAAAATAAATAAATATAATTTTATGTTGATGGTAAATCAGGTGGATATCATGTAGATATTCTCATCAGTGATAGAGGTGTGGTTCCATCATAAAGAAATTCATGGGAGACTCATAGTAGGTTGGTGTAGGATTTTAATTCCTTGGTGGTAGTTCAAAGAGGGAAAGGATTCATGGGAGGTGTTTAGATTGGACTCGTGTTACCATAAAACTATGGTTTCCTTGAGAATTTTTGTAGATATGAATGATAACTCCATAGGCTCAAGGTGTGGTGTGTTGGGACTACTCATGTGTTTTTGGTCTGTTGAGAGTAAAGGTTTGGTTTAATGTCAAACCCAATTAGTTCTCACAGTGAATCTGGTGATATGTTGAGATAGTGGGTCATTGTTTGGGGTTATTTTCTGATTATAGAGTGATAGGTGGTTTTGTGGTAAGATTTTTCATGAGTGAGAGGTCTTTTTTTGAAGAATAATGACAAGGGTGATTTGACTTGATGAAACTCTCATGTTTGAGTGACTTGGTCAATGTTGGGATCTCATTATCTTGGGATCAATAGGATGTGACTCTAGTTATAATGAGTCCAGTTTTTAATCAGGTTTTGTGGTATTATTTTATTGTTGTATTCTGGAGGAGGCATGTGTATACTATTGAGGCACGATTCCAATCCGTTTGGAATTGGGTGGAGTAGACTGTATGTTGGTTTGTTGAGATCTGGTCAAGTCTTGGGGAGACCCAAGTGGTGTAGTCACATTGGAACTACTGTGGTTGTTTCTTCATGTGTATAATAATGGAAACCATATGTTTTTTATTATACCTTAAGACATTGAAGTTATGATTCTCATTATAAGTGAGTTATTGATCTTGAAGGATGTAATATTTAGTGAGTTGATAATGGGATATGGTTTTGGTTTTTGTTCAAGCACTTGGGTATGAGAGTTTTGGCGGTGTCTAGTTATTATAATGGATAGTGGTCATAATGGGAGTCATATAAGCTCATATATTATATTTGGGTAGAAAATTTGGATAATTTTATAGTGTGTAGTATCCTTACATTAATAGTTTAATTACCCATATATTGAAAGGGTTTTAGGAAGTGGTGATACTTGTTCATGAATAGATATGGGAGAATCATAATTTTGGCTGTACATATAGAACTTAATTTATGATATTTCTTAGAGAAAAATGGATTCATAATTTAGATGTGGTTTTGGAAAGATTTTGGATATTGGCATTGGGTTTAGGTTGGAGTAGGTGTGATCTAGGTGTGATATAGATAATTGTAGCATTAGTGGTTGACATTGATCACATTGGGACAAGTCAGCTAGATAAGGATTGGGTTGTTATTTTTCACATCTATGGATAAATTTTGGTGGAAACTACATCAGGAATATCGTTTGGTATGTGGTCCTAGGGGTTTAAGTATTTTTCTAGTGTTTTTTGGAGAAAGTTTGGTGTATATAGTCTTATGGGATGGTGTTTTTTAGTTAAATCAGGATTGGAATTAAAAGCTAGAGCATGCATGTTTTTAAGTGAATTGATGGATGGGAAGGGTAAATATGTTAATTTTGATGTGCACCATGGATTCTCAAAGGATATAGGCATAATTATGGGGAGTTTTTAATGATCCTCATAACTATAGATTATAAAATTTAAATGAAAGATAAATCTTAGTCCGGTTTAAGGTTAATTTGGTGAACTCAGATTCATATTTGACTTACAATAGTTAGATTCCAATATTAAACTTGTTTTTGTGTAGCTTATGTCTTGGGAGGTGGCTTAGTTTTTCAAGTGAGTTTTAGGATATTTGGTTTTTTAATTGAGTTTTTTAAGTGTTTTCACCCAAGTTCATAGTTTTTTTTTACAGAATTTAGTTTAAATCATGAATTCCATTGAGGCTTAAAACGTTTTTATTTCAGTTTGTACGGTACATGATTCAATGCATGACTAGTGTATGGTTTAGAGAAAATTGGGTAGCTTTCAATAAAAAATATGTGTGTTAAATGGACTTTTGTCCTAGGGTGCATAAATTGTGTATAGATATTGAAAACCCATAAGGTTATTGTGTAAGGTATTCGGTTCAATTTTTCTTGGTTAGCACATTGTTTAGTAATTCATGAAGCCAAACTATGTGAGGTAGTTTTCTTAAGAAGTGATGACTATATGGTTGGAATATGGTTTGTAAAATATTATAGTTTTTCTTTTTTTGTTAAACATGGTGAAATTCACTTATTCCCCTTGGACATAAGTCTCTCATCCATTTTTTTCTTCCCCTTAAATGCATGAGACAAACACCCCTTCATCTCCCTCTTCCAACATGATCTCCCTTGATTTGTGGGTGTTTTGGAGTTATTATTGTAATTTTGAGGTAGGATTATTCCTCTTAACCCTCTATTATGACTTTTCTATTTCTAAAATTGATAATGTGGCCTCTATTCTAGGGTTTTGGTGATGATTTCATTTGATCATGGTGGAATCATCGAAGCGTGATGGGCCTTTATCATGACATAGTGAGAGGATATATTGTGACAAAGTAAAACCATCATCTCTTGTAATTTTGATGTAGGTAGAATGACTAATTGATTTTTCATGTGTTTTTAATTAATTTTATAAACTTACTTGTAATCATGTGTCTCTTGTTATGGGTTTTTCTATCATGTTATTGGGGTTGTGTTATGGGTCTCTTGTAGGTGATGGATGTGGTTTTGGAAATTGAAAGCAACTAGGTGAGATTTTAGGTTTTCTGACTATTTTTTTGAATAATTATTTATAAATATTTAAAACTAATTTTATATATTTTTTCATGATATATGTACTTTGGGTATTTTAAAAGAATGGATTTGATCTTGAATATTTCAAATTTTAACTATCATGTAGGTTAGGTGTTGAATTTTTTTCCATTTCTCTATTTGATAGTATTTTTTTAATTACATAATTTTTAATTTTAATATGGGATTTTTAAGATACCATATAGGGTCTTAATATGTTTTCTTTGAGAAGTGGGGATCTTAAATGCCTCACCGATGGGATTTGTTCAGAAACACACTCTCTTATTCAGTGATTCAAGAGCATTCCACATGTGATTTTAGGTTATGATTAAGGAATGGAAATGGGGGGATATGAGATATGATTCCTAACCTTGATTTTGAATAGGATTAATGAGTGATAGCTTAAACATTTTTTCCTATATTTTACAATGTGTTCAAACAATGTTGTTTTCAAAGGAAAACATTGAGATTATTCATCTTGGTCAAGTTGGATGTGAGGTTTCTCATGAGGATTAGGACTTATAACCCTCTAGGGCTGTGGTGTGTGACATGGTTTTACTATGAGATACCCCATTTCAGAAATATATAAATAGAGATGTGATTTAGGAACTTTGTGAGGGTTTTGTGCTTCATTGACAATGTGGAATGAGGAATGAAAACATGATTTGTTTCATTTTATAAGGATAGTTATCGAAATGTGGGATCGAGTAGAAACTTGGTTTAGGGGTGCCAATGGTGTTATATTTAGTGGAGAAAAGGTCAGGTACTGGAGTTGTTGGATATGTAATTATGTTTCAGTGTTACCCTTTTGATTCATATGGAAGTGGTCTGGGGGACCATGGGTACCCCTAGTTATATTGACCCCCTGAAGGTTCGTTGCTCAGTTTCAGTGTAGGAGAATTCTGTAGTCACCATTAAATCTAGAGATGGATGTTGTGATAATACTTTGGTTCTGTTTATAGTTAGGAGTTTAGGCATTCGATCGACTTATTTTGTATGGATTATGTTAGGGATGTATGTGGTTTTTCTTGCATAGGTATAACATATGAGAGTGGAAATTTGGAATATTATTTTATTTTTTTTGAGCCTCAAATTTATCTAATGTTCTCCACTATTGGGAGGTGTTAGAAAGATTTAGGGGAAATTGATGATCTGGATGAGTGTAGCCCCTATAATTTAGTGATTATAACTATGATTTTGGTTTCTATTACAGCATATATTTGAAATGGAGTAGGTTTTCTATTGATATCCTTGATCATGATGGATTTCGGTTGGTTCTATAGGACTACTGAGGCATGGATAGGTTTTTTGTAACATCCTTCAAACCCAAAACACTACTTCGTTCCTAGAATGGTGATCTCTAATCACTTCATATGAACCTTACCATATTCTATAGGCTTCCAATTAGTAGTAGGGGCCATGGTAGTATTGTAGGGAGACTATACAACCACTATCAAAGTATCAATAATAGTGGAAATAAACAAAATATCAAACACATACATCACATAAAAGTACATATAAGTAATAAAAACAATAAACATGGTATAACACAATGAAAATCCAATATATAGGTATAACCAACTGATCACCCATTTGGAGGATCACATATTCATATAAAAATAAAATAATAAATAAATAAATAAATAAATGTATAGGAGCATCCACTATAATAAAATCACCTCAACTCATAAAAATATTTAAATCCCATTCAAGTATCACCAAATCAATCAATCATAGCCTTACCTCAACCCACCATGACCTATAATAAGTGAGGGTATTCTTGGGTGACCACAAGTAATGGTGTCTTAATTGGGGTGTGTGTATAAAATTAAATAGTTAACCAACAACGTAGTCCTTTACATACCAATGATTCAGATATTTCTGCATGTGCCATGATATAAATTAATAATTAATGAAGGAAATAAGTAAATCAAAACTAACCAACATCAACCCCAAGATCTGTAACCCCGACCGACTATTCATGCTTCATCCGAAGCTGGAGTGTCTATTAGAACATCATGATGATTTTTCCATCCATAATCACAACATGGGTGTGTACTATCCCCATTGTATTGAAAACGTCATGTGGGACTCATCCACATTGGTATATTGATAACAACATGTTTCAAGCTTCATCCCAATATCACAAATTGAGGACTATTCCATTCTAATATGCAATGGTCTCAAAAACTAATCACTAGAATCTTAAAAGTCATTATTGTGCATACCAAATACCCCATAAGACCCTGAGACACAACGTGTGGTAATAATTTCATCATTTGAAAGGATTAATCATTCCCACTAAAGACATCACAAGACCCTGACAGCTCATACATGGTAGGAACATCTTCCCCTTCCCGGAACTAATGTAATCCCAAATCCAAAACCATGGAGCCCCCACTAACTATATCAATGGACTCCCTGAAGATATTTTTCATTGACTTCTTGAACGGCGTATTCATGGCCTCCCAGTTGTGATTATTTAACACCACCCATTGGTTGATTTCTTTTCAAACAAAACAAACACCCACCTAGGGGGATTTTCTATTTAATATCAATGTTTCCTGAAGGGTGTATAAAATCTCAATAATAGAACACCTCCCTCAAGGCTGTTTTACAAATTAGTCATAAAAATAAAGGAAAAAAAGGTTATTCATATTCCTAAACCAATCTACATAATATTTTCTCAACTACACCCTATCACTAGGGAAAATATATCATTGGGCAACCCACTCAGGTCCCCTAGGTCACAAAAACAATAGAAGGGAATTCAACATGGGTCTATGGTCTCGATCAAGTCTTGGATCATTACCAATATCATATATGACATCTATTCTTAGTAATATCATACACATTATAGGTTAAGCTATACTTTAAATTTTCCAATGGGATGGTTCACGCCCTATCTCAATGTTTTAGGGGTCTTGTCTGGTTTCTCCTATCAATCTACCCATATCCATCATTCCTAATGGAATTATAGTGTCATATAGGTCATGATACGACCTAATAGGACTGATTAGTCTCCTAGACACATAATTAAGGGACACTATGTCTCATATATCCTAGTTCATTTAATTAACACCCTAGGGGGGTTTAGGTGTTAAGGCTTACCAATGGTCCAAGCCTTTGTCATCGGTGGTTAAGACATCCAGCTTGTGCACTAGTTCAGTGGTGATTGAGTCTCATTTATACTCTTTAATTTTAAATTACCATGTGAATTTAACAATTTATATTAAATTATAATTTTAAAATTAAATTCAATTATTTATCTAATAAAAAATTGTATGTATCCTTATGGGTGAGACCATACATACAAATGCATATAAATATAACTCATTAAAAAACCAATTTAGTTCTAGGACCACCTAACTCAATTGATGAATATTTCCCCCCTCTTAATTTGACACTTGATAACTCCACCTAGGCTCTCCAAGACCATCCATACCTCAAACTACCATATTCCACCAGGCAATATCTTAACCAATATAACATAACATAAACAATTAATTGTAAAAATTATAATTAATAATTTATTTCAAAACAACATGGAATAATCACTGAACCACTCACTAAGAACTGCCACGTCACTAAAACCTCGGCCAAACACACTTGGGGGGGTCTTATAACATCACTTCCACCAAGAACAGTACATATCCTAACTATTTATAACCATTCATTGAGAATAATAATTCAATTTAAGAGAAGAACATATAATAACCACTAAGTTATAATACCCCATCTAAACATTGGGTGACCATGTGTAGATGGTTTCTTGGGAAATCCTTTATTTAGGACACATAATAACCAGATCAAACATAACCCCTTCCAACGGGATTTGATGGAATCTAATCAAAAATACTAAACTCGGATTTCTAAAATTAGAAGAAACTATGGGGATAGAGAAAAAGAGGTTGGAAGAGGAGGAATCCCACCTTAAAAATTGAATAATCACACTTAAAATAACCTAAAACTTAAGGTAAATGAATAAAGTTTAGGTGGGAATAGAGGATGAGGTTGTGTGTGCTAGGTTGAAGAAAGAGGGAATGGGTCTTAAAACAGAATAGTGTAAACCCCATAAAATCTATATCTAATGAGCCTTATGTTTCGACCACACAACCTTCCAAACCAATCATTAATAATGTGGTGGGAAATATCTATGAACACCCCTCTCATGCAGTTGATCTACATGGTTTTCCAAACTATGTTCCAACCATGAAAATTGGAACTAACTCGGTATCAAAAAGTTCCCATGGTTTGTCAAAAAAAATGTGAAAAATATGTTTCAAGACCCAATTCCATAAAAAGTATCTTGATTCACCGAGGAATCTACACGGTTCCCTTAAAATTATTCTCTAACCATTCCAGACAGTCATACATTATATAAATTTAACTAAAAACATCCTCTCTCTCTCTAGGTTCTCTACATTTTTTCCAAAACCATGCACTCCAAAATCTGATCCCATGAAAGAAACCATTGAAAACATCTAAATAATAACTTGATATTCCCATAACACACCCAATCAATTAAGGAACCTCTTTATTTTTAATCTATATCCAAATACACCATCTTTTAATGCTTAAACTGTTAGATTATTGAATCAAATCCAAGTTCTCAAAACTGTCCATCCAACAAATTTAAAAAAAAATCAAAATCCTCCAAAAATTGATGACCCATATATAGACATGGTGAAATAAAAAATCCCCACTATAACACTTCCCATCATTGACACATCTTAATGATATTTCAATCATAAATTCCAACCCACATCAACCACCAATTCAATTCCAAATGTCAATTCCAACCGTGAATACCCAACATTATTCCCTGGTATAACTCCAAATTCCACCAACTCTATTTATTAAAACATGATCCGCTACTCAAATCTGTCACTTAAACACAAAGACAGTGTTACACAACATTTTTATTTCTTGAGACAATCATAGCATCGTAGTGTTAACTTATCATCCATCCTATGGTGCTCCCACCATAGGGAGATAATCATTATGGAAAATTATGAGTCTGGTCCCCTCAATCCATTAGAATTTCATATTAAAACATTCATTTCATAATCTAGTGAAATTATTATAGTGGTTTCCAATGTGTTTCACCCCAACATATTGAAAATCAAAACTCAAGAGTTAGTACCACTCTTTATTCCCAATTACCCATTAAATCCAACGAGTCCCCATCACCTAGAAATATTAATTGAATATTCTATCCTACAGTAAAAAGTCCCAAACAAACCTCAAAACACATCTAACATATATAATACAACATACTTCATGCACATTCCCAGACACAACAAAAAATTACCCACATGAACAGTTTTTAAATCTCCTTTAGTCAATCCGTCTTGAAAATGCTTAACTACAACAACAGAAACATTTCTGAATTCACACTATTATGATTCCTTAAATACAAAAAGAACCCAATGTTTATAAAAAAAACATATAATCCCAAAAAAATTATTAGTGTGATTTATATGTTAAATCATCAATCACCAAAAGACTATCATCGTGTTATATCTTACCATTAGCATCGATGCATCTCAAGTACGATCACACTAGAACCATATCCACCTTATATCCACTATGAGGCTAATGATAATTCTCCTTAAATCCTAAAAAATGTATTCCCATATGGTATTCACTTTCTCATTAGAAACCAATTTCCATCTGTACCATCTACTGACCATTCTCATGAAACCACAACCCTACCCACATAAAGTACATACCACCCTTGAGTGATAGGATTTTTTCCAACATATGAGTGCCCTCCTATTCGATCTATTATATCAAACACTAAACCTCACTTACCACTCTATTTAAATCCCTAAATGTGATGATTGAACATGGCACTAGCACAGAGCATCAAACACTACTAGTTCCTTCCTAAAAAACACCACATTTGGCATCAGTTGAAATCAAATTCATAGCATGGGTCTGGCCCTAAAATGGTTAGTGGTGTACTCCCAACTATATGGATAATTTTATATCACTCCATGAGCACCAAATCAAATTTATCAAACCCTAAAAACTCATTTCTCGATCATCCTTAGTTGTTCCCATGACTACCATCCTCATACCTCATGTTATTCATGGGGAAATTGCTTTCACAATGATAAATTTACATTATTTTAAAAATATTAGGTCACCAGGTAAACTATAGATTCACTAGAAACCATTAGTACTTGGACCAATCATGACTATACTGGATTCATAATCCATCAAGAAGTTATGCCTCAATCTCAATCAATATTACGGGTGAATAATCATGTTCCATCATGACATAGAACTACAATCACACTCCCACGAGTCACATTTTATCAAAACTACGTAATATTCCTACACTTCTAGGTAATATCCTAGTTCATGTTAGGCATTCCTTGTCAAGATCTCCCTTGATACTCTCCATTAAAATCAATTAATTCACATGTGTCAATGTCTAATTACATGATCACCCACCAACCTAACATAATTTTTATATTATAATAATTACTTCATGCTATACAAATGAAACTCATAAATGAATCTAAGATCATAGGGATTGGGTATCCTATATATCCTTCCCTTGAAACTACACCTCAATAAAAAAATCACCAATACTCATAGTGATTTCCTCATAAAAACCCAACGCATCTCTATGCTTAAACCGCATACCTAATAGCACCAACCATGCACCAATGTAAACCAAAAGCATCTACCCAAACTCTAGTTTCGAAAGAATTAAATATATTGGGCTAACCTTCACTCAATTATCCCAAATACAAAAAACTACCCCCATATAATCAAACACATAGTCACATCCCAAGGTCAATGGGGTCTCTCCCTAGCATATTGGTCATGTATAACAGAATATCATTGCCCATGGACCATCATTCATACACTCACCTTGAATATTACATAGAATCCAATGGGCCCAACCTGTAACTCAAGTGTATCACACAAACTCATCACACATCACCAACAAAAATTAGTATCCCATAAGTAACTAATTCTCACCAAGAATCCACCTACGGGACAGCTCTCTCAAGAATTACATTCACATCATGGTGAATTTATACATTTCAAATGAAAACACCTATTCATGGACATATCCCATTAACCACAATTATATAGTTTTTTATATAGAATTCCATTTCAAGTTATGTTGTTAAATTTTATATTGGTTGATACTAACACATTAACTAACTAAACCAAAATACTAATGAACCATAAGAGATTTATCATAAGGGCCACCAATTCATTTATCAACCTATAAGGGTCAATGCACCACAAATGGACATGGGACCCACTTAGACACCACTGATCACCAAGCCATATGACCTATGTGATCTGACACCATAATAAGATACATATATATGGTTGGTTTTCTAGCTGATTAGAATAAAATCAATAACTTATATCATAAAAAATCATATGATAAATTTTTTAGACTTAAAAATTTTGAACCTCAGACTTTAGTGATAAATAAAAACTAGTAGGGTTATATGTCATGTGAATACTACATGCCTAATATGATGCATGCGTCATATCTTGCCACTATGGGATGAGAGTGAAAATTCATTATGTCATCATTAAAATAAAACATCATGAGAATCAGGTGAGTTGAAAATCAAACCATTATAATATCATATATTAAGAAACGAGATCAAAAGCCCCCTATTTCCTAGAATTTATATCGTAAGAGGTTCTCATGACGAACTTAATTGATATTAATCATGGTTTATAACATATTAATACATCACCTATATATCATTCACAAAAAATAGTAAAACAAATGTTAAAAAAAAGATATGATAGCACTTTGTAACATCTCGCTACCTAAGACCACTACTCATTTCTTGGACCAAGGGTCTCTACTAACCATAGGTGTGCCTCCCAGTATGATAGAGGACACTAACTACTAGCAGAAGTCCATGGTGGTACCATGGTCAGAATATACCACATGCATCAATGTATCAGTAATAATGAAAATGAAAAAAATATATACCAAACACATCCATAATAAAATAATACACATGAGTAATAAAAACAATAAGCATGCTTTAACAAAATTAAAATTAAACATGCATTCATAAAGGTTGGATCACCCATTAGGTCGATGACACCTCCATATAAAAAAAAGAAAAAAATGAAATAACCGTATATGAGGATTAAATATAATCCTCAACCCTCAAATTAGAACAATATATGAATACCATTCATGTTTCTCTATCTCAATCATTAAACAACAAGCCTTATCCAACCTAAACCTACAACAAGTGAGGTTTTACTCGGGTACCCCATTGAAATGGTGTCCTGAGCTAGGAGATTATACCGAACACAACAAGGAACCATAAATGATTCCACAAAAATAATAATGATGCAATGATATGTTCATGTGACATGATTTTAGAAAATTATAACTTCTAGAAATAAGTAAAAAAAAACAACCATAGTCGGTCCCCAGTTATGTGACCTCGATTGACCAAATATGCTTTAGGAAAGCCTGGAATGATTCTAAAATCATCACAATGATCATTCCAACCATGATAATGATATAGGGGTACGTCGCCCTGGTATACATATAATGACGCAAGGGCCTCATCCCCCCCCCCCCACTCACTGGTATATAGATAATGACCTAAGGGAGGCTCCAACCTTGCATCACAACTCAGGGACTACTCCATCCTAGTAATAAATGGCTCGTAAATTTGATCCCCAATAGAACAAAGGTATTTTACAAACCCACCAAACACACCATGATACTGGAGAAGATAGAACATATTGGTAAAACTATCCTCCGGATAGCTTCACAAGTCCCACCAAAGACCTGTCTTTCCTTTTATAACTCTCACATGGTAGGACCATTGTTCTCTATTAGAAATAAATTATTCTTAGCTCTAAATCCATTCAATCCAACACAATAGTAACATTAACATCCCAAAAGGGAGTTTTCATAATAACCTTGTAGGGATTATTCATGATCTCACAATTAGGGCTATTCATGACCACAAATAGGTTGTTTTATTTTAATACAAAACAGACATTTCATTTTATGGTTTTTACAATTAATATAAAAACTATATCTAAGGCATATACCGTATCAGTAATAAAACACCACTCCTAAAGGAATTTTATAAATCACATATAAAAATAATGGAAACAAGTGTAGTTAAAATTCTTAAACCATTCATCATTGTCCATACCCATGAACACCCCTCACTAGGGCCAATATATCACTAAGTCACACACTAGGGTCCCGTATGTTACCATAAAAATTAGATCACCACATATTGTTTCCTTGGTATTCGTAGAGTCTTAGGTAATCACCCATATCTTGGGGGGAATCCTCTCCTTGAAAATTTCATAAACCTAAAATTGTAAAATATTCTCTCTATAGTTTATAGTTATGGCTCATGGTCCATCTCAAAATATCTAGGTACTCTCTTGTTCAGTCCACTCACCCAACCCATATCCATCCTACCAAATGAATCTATCGTATCCCATGGGTCATGATACGACCTACTGGGGCTGATAAAACTCAAGTGAACCTATAAAAGGTCCATTAAATCTCATATAACCCAAATTATTTGATTAATTCCCCTCATGAGGTTTATGTTTCGAGGCATACCATTGGTCCAATCCTTAGATAAAGGCATCTGAGACATCAAACCTATGTACTAGGTCTATAGTTCCTAGGAATTTATACTATATTTATTCATAGATACTCATGTGAGTTTAAAATTTTAATATTAAATATAAAATTTAAAGTAAATTGAACACTTAATAGTATAAAAAAGGTATTACACCATAGGGGTGAGACTGTAAATAGACATACATATAAGAATCATGCAATATGACATTGGGCTAGTTCCAGGACCACCTACCTCAATTAATGAAAAATTTTACCATCTTAATTCACCACCTAGAGTCTCCTCTTAGGCTCTCTAAGACTGTTCTAGACTATACCATGTGTGTACCACCATTTTATCCCCTTTCACACATAACATAAAATAAAATAAAAACCTTTATAACTGTTATAATTAATAATTTAATTGAAACTAATGCAGTATAATTTCTAAATCACTCACTGAGAACCTATGCATGCTGTGAACCTCAAAAAACCACACTCTGATGGTTCATAACACTCTCTGAGCACCAAACTGAGTATAAATTGTAATCTTTGTCAGTCTATTATTCACTAAAATAATTTAATTTAAGAAAAATAATTGAAAAAACAATGTAGCAATATAGATCATCAGATCATAGGGTGGCCACATGTGAATGTTGTCTCTGGACGTTCCTTGTATAGGATTCATGAAATCCCCATCACATTGAGAATACTACACCATTATCTTGTGGAATTGGAATGAAAACCCAAATATCAGTCATATGAAATTATAATTAACCATAGGGAAGGAGAAAAGGATCTAGGAAGAGGAAGAAACTAACCTTAAACACTAAATAGTCACAAATAAAATAATAAAAAATAAAATGGGTATCAATAATGTAGAGGGGTGAAGGGAGGTTAGCTCATGTGCATGTAAGGGAGAAGGAAAAAATGGCGTTGGAACATAAAATCAAATAGGGAAAACATTAAAATTACAATTTTAATGGGTCACTCCATTTGGTTGTACAGTTTTTCAAATCATGTTTTAATAGTGTGGTATGTATTATCTAATAACATCCCTATCCCATGGTTAAGCTACATGGTTTTCCAATCAGTGTTCCAACTAAGTGAAATGGAACTCCATAACTCAATAACATTTCACATGGTTTGTCTACAACCATGCACAAATGATGTGATATTCTCTATTTTGAAACCAAGTTTCAATATTCACCTTGGAATCCACACGTATGCCTCAAAACCATGTGTTAACCATTCATGCAACTATACACTATATAAATTAAACTCAAAACATCTTCTCACCAAGGGTGTCGCATAGTTTCTCCTAAACTATGTTTTTAAAACCATGATTTTTGGAATAAACCAACAAAAACATATGAAAACCTACCCTAAGCTATCGAGACTTTCCAAATCACTCGAGGCGCCTCTTTTACATCAAACCATATCTAAAAACTTCACCTTGGTGTTCTATAGATCTCAGAAAATCAATCTGAATCTTGGTTATAAAAATGGTTCATCCACTAAATTAACAAAAAAAATTAAATCCTCTTAAAAATCAAGAACTTTGTTTACAAATGGTGTGACACCATTATATTTTATGATATATTTCCCTTTAAATAAATTTAATTTCTTTTGAATATTTCTTTTCATTTGACTATGAGTCTAAATGAACTATAATAGAGTATATCATTTTAAAATTGACAATAAATTGGGATTAAAAATTGGAATAACCACATTATTAAAAATATGTATAGTGGTTTTATATAATGTAAATTATTAATTAATTCATTAATAATAGGTAATTAATTTTTATTAAAGTCATTTTATGCTTCAAAAAGATGATATAATCAAAAATGGTTTTTATTGCATGTTGATTATAAATATTATAATAAATTTAAATCAATTTTATTATTTTATATTATAAAAAATGTTATCTTTTTTGAAATCAAAATTTCAAAATTATCTTAAGGTGAAATATTTTTATTTTTCTAAAATGATTAATTTTTCAGTAAATAGTGAAAAAATTGATTTATGTAAAAGTTGTCATAAATTTTCATGTTAAAGTCCCTTTATGTTCATAAAATAATATTTATGTAACATAAGTATAATTTAAAAATAAATAATATAATTAATAACATATGAATTATTATTATACATGGTTTTGGTAAAAGATCATTTTTTGGTTTAAAAACACTATTTTCTAAAAACTGTTTTTATGCACACAAGGTATTTTAATCATGATAAATAAAAATAATTATTAATTAATAGTATTAATGATATTTTTAGATTATAAATTCAATAAAAAAATTAATTATCACTTTATTGTTTTTTTCGTGGCATTGAATGTATGTAAACTCAATTTTATGCTTAAAAGGACATCTTTTTAAAAGAGGATTTCATTCTATTTTATGTGATTACTTAAAATAAAATTCTTACACTTATATAAATGGAATTTTTTAAAATAGGTCCCATATTTTTGAATCATCATAATTGATAAAATATAATATGTTATCCTTAAATTTTTTTCATAACGAATAGTAAAATAATAAAACATATTATCATTGTTAATATTAAAACTCCTTTATATGGGGTTTAATTAGTAGATTAGGGTAGGTTTGTAACATAAACCTATTAAAATATTATTTTATAGTAATAATTAAACCCTATATAATCTTCTATTCTAAAATTATACCTTTTTAATACTTTTTTATTGAGTAAGAAATTATTATATATTAGTCTATTGAAAAAAATTCCAAACATGTTTTCTCCCTAACATATGATTCAATACATTTTTAATTAAGATTATTTATTCATTAATTTCCAATGAAAATAATTATATGATATTTATATTATAAACCCCTTTCATTTTCCTTTACTCTAGTTATATCTGGAATTTTTAAATAGTATTATAAATTTTATATCTTTGATTCCTAAAATGATAAAGAAAATGTTTTTAAGAAAAACATACATTATTATTGTTACAGGGGAAAATTTTTATTCCATATATAGGATCACTAAATTTTTTCCATGAATGATTTATATTTTCTTCAATGATTTTTTAAATTCACTTTTAACCATTTTTTACTTTCTATGAAATTGTTTTAAAAGGATCTTATTATCACTTTCTAAACAAGATATGTTTTAAAAATTGCATGAACATAATAATTATTTTGATGATTATAGAATGAACATAATTTCGTATCATCATAATCAATTAATGATTTGAAAAATCCTTTACAATTTTACATGGTTATTTTTAAATAAAAAAGTATTTCTTAATATTTTTTGAAATATTTTGATTTTAAATAAGTTATTTAAAAATGAAAGGGTATTTCTCACATGAAATAATCTAGTTATATATTAATGAAATTTCCCATATATGATGACATCAGTTGATATTAATTATTCTTTATTTGGAATATGATCTAATGATTCCATCCCCGTTATTTATTTATATTTTTTATTAGTATGATGATCAGATGTTTATGAAACTCATTTATTTTCTATGGGTTATGCTATGATTATAAAATGAATGTTATATAACACTGGTAAATACATATGAATGGATTTGGAATATATAGTGGTTTGGACTATTATATCACTCTAATGAATTGGGTTAAGTGATATTGATTTCTTAAGAGATGATGATTATAATCGTGGACATGATTGTGAATATCTTTATATAGAATTTGATTCATGAATATGATTTCTTATAAGTGTGTTCACATGATTGTGTATAGAAACAATGGCCTATACTTGTGTTGACATTTTTATGTGTCGTTATGATTGATTCTATCAATCTCACAATATTATGCATGAACATTATTGTTAATATTTTTTTAATCATTTTGATGATTTTGTATGATTACTTATTACAATGATCACAATATTATCAGTGGACATTACTGTGAATATCTTTTTTTACAAGATTATGATTTCATAAGTTTATTATTTCACTTGCCTATGTTATGAATCCTAAAGGTTGATTACTAATCTAACTCCTTTATTAAAAAAATTATAGATTGGAATTGATTATAAATATTATGATATCAACTATACTGTGTATGAATATTTTACATTGAGAACATTACCCTAAATATGTTTTCATTAACTTATGATCATCTTATACTCTTATTACTTATATCTACCATTTTTACCAATATTGTAAATTTTATCTCACACTTTTTTTTGTTTTCATTCTCCTGTTTTTTATGAAATATTTTAAGTATGATATGTGTAGAAGGTAACTAATATGATGCTCATTGTGTGAGATGTTGATTATCTTTCATGAAATGAGATGGTTATGTTTCTAGAATACAAATACCTTAATCCTTTACTATCCTTAGGCATGTATTAGTATTAAATTTAATGAATGTTCATCTAAAATGATATAATATTTATGTATGTTAGGCACAGGTCACATTAGTTGGTATTAGAGTAGGGTATAGTTAATTTTTAGATATTAAGACTAGATTATTTTATTGAAAACCCTAGGGATAATACTAGGTAAAGAATTACATGTTGGTATTTTGGAAAACTAGAGATTATGTGGTTTTCCTAAAAATATATACTTTTTATATAAAACATTTTGATGTGGTTTTGGTATAGATTCATCTAGGAGTAATAATTATAAAAAAAATTAGTTGAGTATATCATGAATGTCATTCTGGTGCATTGTGAATGGGCCCTTACTACGCAACTATTTTGACCCTATTGGGGGATATACTTTAGTTAATTAAAATTTTATTTATAAACAATTATGAAGGATTTGAGTTTATGATGACCGATTAATCCTATGGTTTATAGAATGAAAATAAGTTTTCATGATTTATAAATTTTATGAATGATTATTCAGGATTACATGATTACTCTCTATGATAATTTATTCTCATGATAAAAGTTTTATTTTTAGTAAAGAAATGAATATGTAATGATGAAGTAGAGGTGGTGATAAGAATTCTTAAATACTAAAGTAACATATTTTTTTGACCTCAAGTTTTTTTTTATAAATCAGTTAGTATTTGAAGTGATTATTCATGGATAATATTTATAGATTAATTTAATTGAATTGGTCTTCATGCTTTATAAATTGTCCTTATAATTTCAATTATTGTTGGACTACTCTTAAAGGTAAAATACATGTGTCAATATTGTTGAATAACAATATCATTTCTTACAAAATCAGGATATCCATCCTAATATGTGTATTAATTAAAGATTATCTAATAAGGATAATTTTTTAAGGATGTAAATGCCATAAAAATTATAAGTCCCTGAAAATATATGTTATCAACCATGAATAATAATTTGTGGAATAATTTAATAATACCATGTGATATAATTATTGTATGATAATTTGAATAAATATTTTTTTATGGGATTCTACTATAAAATTTCCAAAACAAAAAAGTTGAGGAACCATCTCAATCTCACATTTTGTGAGGGGGATTTAAATCACTAAACTATCATGATGGAATGGGTGACTGAGAACATTCATGGGAAGGTAGGTGAAAATTGAGGTGAATGGGTGTGCATAAGTGTGCGTATAGAGGTCCTGAAGCCACCATGTGGGTTGGTATGGTGGTGTGAGGTGGTCTGTGATGTGTGGTTTTTAGAGCAGACCCTAGGCTACACTTATCAAGATCTCATTGAAACAATATTCATTATATAGTGGTGATCACTTGAAGAGATATTCAATGTCAGATTATTACTAAATGGGTACTTTTTACCACATTAAAATATACATAAAAATATCTGACATCTACTCTATTTATTCAGGGATTTTCAATCGAGGATCGAATCATTATCTCCATCTCGTATATGAGGTTTCATATTTCCATTGTTCTCCTACCAATTTTGAGTCGCAGTGTGAATTCCCTCAACCAAATTCAAAATTATATGATCATAATTATATTAAATCCATGTATTAATTATGGATATGATATTCACATTCCCAATACATACATCATGGGAATTCCAAGATCCATGCACATGTAAGCAATCAGGAATGAATTACAGTGGATCCGAATCAATTTTTCATAAATGATAAATCTCGACAAATGAACTAGTGATATTTAAATGATAATTAATGCATATTTTCATTGAATATATAAATACAAAATTAAGGAGTAAATTAAATGATATCCACAACACCAATGGTTCATCATGTGTTCATTGAGTATTTTGAAGAGGTACAAGTTCATGAATATTCCATGATGTATCGCTGAATATCAGATGAGGTTAAGTTATGGATAATGAGTAAGGACTAGAATTTCAATTATTAAAAATGAAGTGTAGAATTTATTTATCTACATGAATAATAAAAATACCATGATCCATCGATTATTTTCAATTGTTTCCACATGAAGATACAGGTTGGCCCAAGTCTTTTAGGTGTTTTAAATGACTATAATGGGTTCCTATTTGTGAAATAGAGTTTCAATAAAATCTCATGGAAGATTTATATCCTAGACCCTTTAAGAATTTCAAATCAATAAACCTGATTATTTTAGATTTATTTAAATGGGGCTAAAGCTGAGATAAATATGGAATGAGTTTGAGAAAAAATAATAAAATACCTAAAACTATGGGTATTTAAATTGATAAAAATAAATTTGTTATTCATAACACTTTTAAATCATGTATTAAATGAGATATCACAATAATTATTTTTTTGATCAATGTCTGCATGCTTGTGATGGATTTTTATTGACAAAAAATAATTCTGAGTGAATTTTATACATTGTTGTATCAAGATTTGGTTAACCTTTTAAGATCAACAACATGTTTTTATGATATTAAAGTAGGAATACATAAATAGACCTATAAATACAACTACATATATATAAGGATTATCATTAAAAGGTAATGGGATCCCTGTGAGGTTACTATAAGTCTTTATTTGTTAGATTTTATTTTTTGAATTATTTTAGTTTTTTCCAGTGAACTCTAGAAGTCAAGAGGTCATATTGGGTTCTAGATTGTTCAAGTTATGTTAATGATAGTAGAGAATTCATATTGGTAGGTATAACATAAATGGTAAGGGAAATGAATTTAAGCTAAACCTTGTAAATATTGTGTGATATATTTATATTTTATTTAATCCCAAGAGTTCTTCAAGAAATATTCTTGAGTGGATATAGAAAATTAAATAGTTCAAGTGGTTAGATTTAAATGGACAAAAATTCCTAATGTAGGGTACCAATGAGTAACCATACCCCAACATCAATGGTAACTATCTTTTGGACTTTAAAAATAGACTTAGAGATCCAAGGTTCCCTCTAACAACCCAAATAAGAAATAGAGAATTTAAATTATATGAATAACTAGTGAGTTCCTATATTTTGTGGTATAAATTAACTAAGCTAGTGGAATGGAATGTTTCATACCTCCTTTCACCTATAATTGTTGTTTGAGATACTGCTAAAGTTTCTTTTCAATTGAATTTTGGGGATACCCATATTAATCATGGTGAAAATAGGAATATATATATATATAAAGGCACAAAAGTCAATTTTGAGGTACTTAATGAAAAAAAAATTAACCAAGGTTATGGGTCTTAAAACTACTAACGAATTATAGGATAAATTAGATATGAAAGAAATATAAAATCCAATGAATCCTTGAAATATTTAAAGAGAAAAATATTTGAAGACCTGAAAATAGTTTATGATGAAAATAATTATGCTTATTTCACAATTGGAAGTGATATTATGAGAAACATCAGGATATGTTTTTTAGATTCTTGGTGATTCTATTATTGTTAAAAAACTATTGAGGAATTTTAAAAATAGATTTTAGGTAAAAATATCAAACCATAGAGATAGATAATATATTATTATTTATGAGATACATAAAATAGTTATTGCATGTGAAATGAGAATATATCATGCCTTCAAGAATAAATCTATTGATGAGAGAACATTTAATGATTTTAGAAAATTTAATGTTAAAGAGGAAGAAGATTTTTTTTAATGAAGTGAGTAAAACACTAAAGAATTTGAATAGTAATTCTATAATATTATGGTTATTCTCTTTAAAATATTCAATGAGGTAAAATAGAATGAAAATTTTAATAAATTATTAATATTTTAAAATTGTGAAAATATTGGTTATACTCTAAGACATTTTCTAAAGAAGTAGTTTGAATAATCTAACTCAAAAATATAGATACCCTAGAGGAAGAAAGGGTAAAATAAGAATAATTATCCCACCTTTGTTAAGGGAATTTTTATGAGAAATAAAAAATACGTGTGATTCATATACTGATTTAGATAATAAAGTCACTCATTTTCTCATGTTGGGAATGGATTTCATTCATCATGTAGCGATGATTAAAGAGAACAAATAAAAGATCTTGAATGGGATATTAATGGTTATTTGGAATATTGTCTTAAGAAAATTACACAATCAAAAAAATAAAAAAATATCTAATAAAAGAAAATAATAAAGTAACTACTTAAAATAAAGAGGAGTAAATACTAATTTTTGATGAAGAAAATAGGATCTAGTTAGTAAGGAAGCATCTTTTGTTAATGAGATTGAGAATCACATACTAAAATTTAATAAACAAGATAATCTGATATGTGATTTAGAAGAGATATTGACTATCGGAGAAGATATGTTTTTAAACAAAATCCATATGTGTCATAGTTCAACATGAGCTGAACAAATCCAATAAATATTTCATTAAATTTGTTAATAATAAGGGAGAATACTCTTAATCCAAGTTGAATGAGGGTAAATGTGAACCTAATAATTTTTTAAATAGTTATTTTATTCCGAAATACAAGGATGTTTCAATTAAGAGGAAATATTTTACACTAATGGAATATATAAATTTATTAATGAAATAATCTCCTATAAGAAAAATGAAGACTTATTCTACAAAAGGAAATCAACAATACAGTTTTTGAAAGAAGTGTAATGAATCAATAAGTTAATATTTTAGAGGTTGTAGATAATTTTTTGGATGGTATGGAGAAACATAATATTCTTGTTTGTATAGTATGTAATTACTTTGAAATAGGTAAGAGTTGAGAGGGAGAAGTGATGAGAAAATGATAAAAAAATAAAAAGAATTGGGAATGAGGTGCGAAAATTGGGCAAGGCTCAAAACAATAGATGGATACTACACTATACTGATAGGAATTTATTATGAAGTTTGATCCAGAATAAAATTAATAAACTAAATTGTTATTAGAGTAAAATAAAGTATGTATCACCCAGGATGTGTCACTGAATGAAAAAAATAACGGCTAAGAAAAAAATTCTCAGCCTGATTGTGACTTATAGAAGTGCAATCAGGTTCATTAATATTCCCAATTATTTTTTGTGTTGTGATCTATCATGCGTGGAATTAAAGGAGAAATTTTATGATATCTCTTTTAGATAAAATTTATGATGAATTATTACATGGAGTATCCTTATTGGAATATCATGATGATGTGCATCCATTGAAGTTGATATTTTATTATAAATGAGGTATATCAATCACACTTTATACCCCTAATTCAATTACATTATTCTATAAATTAAGGGGGAGTGATATTGGATAAATGTGAGGCAAAGAGGGATTTATTCTTTTCCACATAAAATTTATGATGTTTTTTAAATTGATTTTCTTAACAACCTCTATCTTTAAATTTGATAATTTCTAAGCATGGTATCACACGTGAGTATTTTTTGTATCTCTTATAAAACCTTGGTGAAATCTCTATTATTTTATACACTAGGTTATCTATTGTAGACTTATAGTTGATTAACTAAAGTAACTTTTCCAACAATAATTTGATGGAATTCCTTTTCTTTAAGATAATAGATTGTTATTTGAGAATAATAAATGAAAACCCCCACTTATCAATTTCATATTATTTTAAATATGGGTAGAATATATTTGAGAACTACATACTGACTTTCATGATGTGAGGGGATATTGAACACAAAATACCAAGGGGGGATTGTTGAACCTAGGTATTTCATTGGTTTTCAATGAGTTTATATGTGACATGATGATAATTGGATAATAGTTATAGACTCATTTAATTTAATTATATGTCAATCTTGAGAAATGTATCTATAAATTGTGATGATTGATGAACTTGTCTTAAAGCTTAAAGGCATGTGTCAACAGTGTTGAAGAACAAGAACACTATTTACATCCTAAAGATATCTATCCTAATATGTGTGGGAATTTGGAGTTTTTTAACACTTATTAAGATTTAAATATTTAAATATAATTAAAAAATTGAAGTTCGTAATAATATATTTAATTTACCCTGAAGAATATTTTGAAGAATAATTTAAGAAGACCATGTGTTTTTATTATTGTATGATAATTTGAATAACTATTATTATGTGAGTCTATTAAAAAAATTTCTATCCAAAGAATTAATGGAACCAACTTAATCCTATATTTTAAGAGGATTCCCCAACCACGTAAGATATTCGGTTAAAAATTATAACATGGAAGTACGGGTAAGAGTGAACCTATAAGGGAAGACATGTGTTCATATAGACGTGAAAAATTGTGCATGGGTGTTAACATGAAGGTTCCAAAGACATCATAAGGGGTGGAAAACCAATATGAGGTAGAGTGTAGATTGTGGTTTCATGATTGAATCCAAAGCTATTTTTATCAAGAACACGTTAAAATAAGATTCATTATATAGAGGTGATCACTCGAGGATACATTTGATATTGTAAAAACAAAGAGAAATAGTGTTCACCTGCTTGAAAACATAAATAATGAAAAATCACCATCTTATCTATATAATCAACGCATTTTGATTTAGGTCGGAATCAATATCATTATCTGATGTTTGATGGTTTATCTTCACATGGTTATCTCACCATTTTTGGATTGTGGTGATAATTGCCTCAAAATAGTTAGAGATTCTATGATCATGCTAATATTATTACCATGTTTTAATTATTAAAGTTATTATCATAAGCATGATACATGAATCATGGTAATTCTAAGATCCATACACATGAAAATTTCCACGAGTTAATTATAGTGTCTTGGAACAAGGATTTTTCCGATGATACATTTTGTTTTAATACAGCAGTCATGTCAAAATGATCGTTCATGTTGCTTTGAATTAAATGACTGAAAAATAAATGAAGGAGAAAATTAAATGTGGGTTCCATAATCAATGGTTCATCAAGAGTTCATCAGTTATTTTAAATAGGTGTAATTTTATGCATATGTGACGATGCATCCATGAATATCAGATAAGATCGATCTATGAATACGGAATTTTACCTAATATTTTTTGTATTAAAAATTAGGTGAAATATTTATTTATCTTCATAAATAATAAAAAATCATTGATCCTCTGGTAATTATAATTGATTTTCATGAATGAATGTTTGAGCAATAGAGTTTGATAAAATCCACATAGAGGAGTTATATACCAAACACATCATACCTTTGAAAATAAGGAAACTATATATTTTTGGATGAATTTAAATGATGAGGAATTTGTGGTGAATCTATAATGAGTTTAAGAAGAAATAAAAAATACCTGAGTCTATGGGTATTTTAATTAATAAAAATAAATTTTTATTCATAAAATAATTAAATCATTGACAAAATGAAATATGTAAAAGTTATGAGGAACCATGTGCATATTCTAGAGAAGAAGTTTTATTGAGAAAAAATACTTGATGAAGTGTTTTAGTTTCTTTTAATGGGCCCTGGAAGCCAAAGGCCATAGTGGATTCAATTTTTTGAGATTTTGTAGAAGATAGTGGAGAATCTATGTTGGGGGTGGTACAACCTACATGTTAAGAAGTGGTCCATTCAACCAAACCTGGTAAATATTTTTTTTCTCTCTTTATATTCTTTATCATTTGGGGGAGGCTATGAGAAATATTATTCAGTAGATAAATAACATTAAACTATTCAAGTGGTTTAATTTAAACTGAGAAAGAAAATTAAAACCATTGTACTATTAATTCACCCCCCCTCATTGGTACCTAAAAAATCCTTAGACACTTCAATTAACTAATTTCTTATGAATTTATTTACATCATCAAAAGAATCAATGGATTTTCATTCATATCGTCAATGATTAGATGTTGAGTTAATATTATAAACTCGTATTGTTATGATGATAACATCTCAAGTCTATAGCTCCTCTCATATAGATTTATATGGGAATATATGTCCTGAAATCATGTGATTCTCTACCTGGTTGAATTTGATACAATTTTGATCATGGATTGGATATCTCTATATAGATCCCATATCAATTTTTGAGGAATGTAATTCATATTTTACAATCCAAATCAACCTACGATCATATTTTCATATGAGGATGAATATGAACATCAAATGAAATATACATTCATTGTATTGGTATTACAACCTACATATGAGGTATATATATCTCAAATGCTTGGGGAGAAACTCAAAGATGAATATATGCCTATTTTTCAGGATTATGCTGATGTATTTCCTCATGAATTTATTTATATTTCTCTAAATCATGTAGTTGTGTTTTCAACAGAACTCATACTTGGTGTGAATCTTATTTCAAAGACACCATATTGAAAACCCCTAAATAATTGAAATAATAAAATAAGTAATTCTAGGATAATTTTGATAATGGATTAATTTTTCCTAATTCAAAAGTTGGGGGTTTGTCTATTATTTATGTTAAGAATAAATATGGGTCAATGGATCCTTACTTTCATTATTGAGAACATAAAAAGATCACAATCAAGAATTAGTATCCTCTACCCCATATAGATGATATTTTTGATTAATTAGAAGTGGCTCAATATTTTTCAAATATTGTTCTTTGATATTGATTTTATCAACTGAGTGCCAGGAATGAGGATATAAATATGATTTCCTTCCACACAAGGTATGGTCGTTATGAATTTATAGGGATTACATTTGGACTTAATGATGATCCAACTATCTTCATGGATTTTATAAATAGATCCCTAATAAATTTCATTGATATATTTGTGGTAGTCAATGGTGATGATATTTTTATATAATTGAAGCTAAAAGATGATCATCAAAACATCTGAGGATTGTGTTGAGGGCCCTGAGAAAGGTAATCGATATGTTAAATTTATAAAGTGTGAATTTTGGATATAGAATGTTTCATTAAAGGGCCACATATTCTCATGTGAGGTAATAGTAGGGGATCCTTCAATGATGGAATTCATTCAGTAATATCCTAGAACCACTATAGTAATTGAGATCCATAGTTCGCTTTGGATGGTTGGACACTACCAATGCTTTGGGAGATATTTCTTATGTATATCCAATCCAATAAAATTTTTGAATTGGAAGGGATCCAGGTTTCATTAGATAGATGAATGTGAGAAAAATTTCAAGGAGTTAAAGTAAAGTGTTTCCAGTGCAACGATACTTACAGTTCCCTATAGTGGAGAAGGGTCTTTGATCAATAAGGATTCATTGAAAAAGAAACTGTGATTTTTCCTCATAAATATGTTGTCATGATAGAATATTCCTTTCACAAATTTAGAAAACACAATAAAAAGTACTCAACTCATGATTTGTGACTGGAAGAGGTGATGTCTTCATTAAATAACTCATGGAATTATCATTTTTTTCAAATATATGATTTATATACTGGTTATAAAATCATGAAGTATATATTCAGGAATAAAGAGTTCAATATTCCCCGAAGGAGATGATTGGAGGTGCTAAATTTTTATTAATAATTAATATATTATCTCCTTGGGAAAGTGAACAACGTGGCTAATTCTCTTAGTCGGAAAAACCCTGCTAGTTTTTTCATGATTAGGATTAAATGAGATCCAAAATTTTTGTATTTAAAAAATATGGATCTAGAAATCATGAGGTAAGGGGATAGATCATATCTTTTTCAAATGAAATTTCATCAATCCATAAATGTGAGGTTTGAAGAGGGTAATGAGAAAACAACACCATGCATTTCAACATCAAAATACCCAAAATATCATAGGGGTATAATTATTTTTTTTTGTAGTTGATGTCCTTAAAAAGTCAACACACTTCATTTCTATTATCGAATATTTATCACTTGATCAATTTTCCCAGATATAAATTAATGAATAGGTATGGTTTAATAGAGTTCCATGGCCATTTCAATCTGAACGGGATATGAAGTTTAACATGAATTTTTAGAGAATTCCTCAGAATACCCTAGAAAAAGATTTGAGTTATAGTACTACAGATCATTCTCAGACGGATGGTCAATATGATATGATCAATAAAACTCAATAATATATGTTATGATCCATATCTATTAATTTCAAAGTTGTTTGGGATAAACACATTTATTTAGTTCAATTTTTCTATAAAAAAATATCTTTTACTTGAACATTCAAATTTCTACTCATTAAGGACTCTATGGAAGGAGGTGTAGAACTCCAAATGTCAGGGATCAAGTTATAAAAAGAAATAAATCAACACATAAGATAGTTTAGGAAATGGTAAATAAGTTTAGAACTATTTAGTATCACATTAGATAATATTATAGTTGATAAAAATGTTATAATGACAACTATTGGAGAGATATAGAGTTTGAATTTTATGATAATTTATTCTTATAAATTACAGCTTCGATAAATTTTATGATATTTAGAAATAAGGTAAAGTTGAACCCTTAATATATCAGTCCCTTCGAAATTGTTCATCATATCAGGACGGTTTATTGTCTCTTCACAATTCCCCTAAATCTCTCTCAACTTCATGATGTCTTCCATGTATCTCCCATGAGAAATTTTATATCAGATCCTTCACATATACTAAACTCAGGCGTTATTCCACTACAACATGATCTCTCTTATGAAGAAAAACTAGTGGAGATTTGGCATCGAAGATATAATTTTTTTCAAAACAAGACAACACCCCTATTCAATGTTTCTCATTGAAATCATAAATTATTTAAAGCTATTTTGGAACAAGAAGATGTGTTAAGGTTGGAGTATCCTTAATTATTATTATTAGGGTGGTGAAATTTTAGGGGATAAATTATTATTATGTGTTATAATGTTACTTCTTAATATTTTATGATATATTCCTCTTTAAATAAATTTAATTTCCTTCATATATGGTATATTATTGGAACCTATTATTTTAATTGGTAATTTGAATAAAAATAACCACATTATGAAAAATATATATATAATGATTTTAATATAGTCATAATGTAAGTATTAAGGTATAATAAATTGGTACTCAATTTTTAGTAAATTCATCTTATGCTTAAAAAATATGTTTTCTTCAAAAATAATTTTTATCTATCATTTAGAATGTAAATTGTAATTGTCTTTTTTCACATTTAAAAATTGTATATTATAAATAGGATATTATTTTTGAAATCATTATAGCTAAATTATCTTAATTTTAATTTATTTGGATTTTTCTAAAAATATTAATTTTTTAGTTAAAAATAAAAAAAATACTAAATTTGGGAAAAAAATGATTTTCATGTTAAAGTCCAATTATGTTTCAAATTTGATATAAATTTAGTATAAATCTATTTTAATTAAAAATAATCTAATTATTTACATATGAATTAGCATTATATAAGTGATATTTATAAGTTCATTTTGGGGTTTGAAAATGCATTTTTATAAAAACTATTTTTATGAACAAAAACTGTTTTTATCTAAATAAATTAAATAAAATATTATTGGATAATTTTTTTAATGAATTATATATAATATATATTCAATAAAATATCTTAACATTCATTTAATGATTTTTACTTTTCAAAGAATATATGTAAATTCAGTTTTATGCTTAAAATGTATCCTTCCAAAATAGGTTTTCATTGTGTTTTGGGTACTTATTTAAAAATAAATAATACAAATTATATAAATGGTGTAATAACATGATAATTTCAATGAACACTATGTTTTATATAGTATAAAACATGCAACCGAGATCCGAAATGAACAAAAAAAACACAATTATTTAAATATGACATTTATAACATATCCTTTAAATTAGAGGGTATGAATAGGATTAACTACATTATAAAATTAAAATATATATTAATCAATAAAAACATATTGATAAAAAAAATTCTCAATTTTTAGTAAAGTAATTTTATTATTCGAAACTACATTATCTTCAGAAAAAGGTTTTATTTTCTTTTTGGGAGCAAATATTATAAAAAAAATTCTAATTTTCAGAATTTTAATTTTATAATAAATTTATCATTTTCAAAATAATCAGACCAAAATTATGATTGTGTTAAATTTTGGCATTTTTTGGAAAAGATTAATTCTTTGGTGAATAATGAAATATATCGATTTTTGTGAAACTGTCGTTTTAGTTTCTTCAAAAAGTATCATTATTATTTAAATTTTATATCAATGAAATATAAGTATTATTTAATAATTTATAATATAATAAAAATCAAAAGAATCATAATTATACCTTATTTTGGTTTAAGTACATTTTTTGCTTAAAAATGAATTTTTCCAAAAAACAAATCCATCCCCTCTCTTAGAGAAGACACCCCTTCTCTCAATTCATTACAACACATTGAGCCATATATCATGATTGATTCCAACCCACTTCTATTATAAACATAATTATACAAGTTCTATATTCTCTTTCTCTTCAAATAGATCGACCATAGGTCCCTTTATAAGTGATCTAAGGGAAGTCTACCGAAGAAGAGGTAATTATCTTTATCGACTCTTTAATGTTTATTTCTTGTTATGCATCCTCTTAGTGTGTTTGAACAATTATAAAACAATAAATAAATTATAATTAATATGATTATATATTATTATTCTTGTGTTATAACCTTTTTCATCTCATTTATATCATATAAAAAGAGACAACATCGCTCGTACGTACGTACGTACAGCTTACCATCTTCATATATAGATGAAATTCGTTCTTCATCGCCTCTTTAGTTGGATACTTATAAAGATGGAAATAGTAAATATGTATGATATATATTAATATGATACTATAATTATAATATCAAATATACCTTCTTTCCTTCCATCCCATTAGATAATGATAATATCGTTGGTGCGTACGTGTGGACTACAACCTCCACAAAGCGATGTGATCTGTTTTTCATTTATTCTTTACATGGATTCTAATATATATAGATTTTATGAGTATATATTATATTTATGATATAATAATAATTCTATAAATATGAATTATTATCTAACTTTCTTTCATTCCCTCATTCAAAAAGTGAAAACAACATTCATGTGTACATACGGCATGCCATCTCAATGAACGGTGTAATTTATTTTTCTATCTCTATCTTTTATGGATAATTGAAAATATATATTATATATATATATAATATTTATATAATTAATAATACTATGAATATGATGGAACCATAATAAATGTACAAGGCCTAAAACTACCAAATCAAAACATACATGAAAAACGAATCAGTTAACACCTGAAATAATGATAATAGTCAAAAATTGTTAACAAATGGGTGATAAGATTTTTTTAATAGATCATATATGATATTAAATATATGTATATGTTATAGTTTTTAAGTATAGAGAATATAAATTTATTACACATTATGTTAAGATCAATTATGAGGAATGTCAAACTTTACATAAGGGATTCTGTCTCGATATTCTTTTAATTAAAATATATTTCAATAGTATGCACCTTATCTATCTTATATAGTGTATATACTACACTTTGATGTATTTATGATAATTATTCATTAGAAATCACATTTCCTTAAAATATATATATACTTTATATCATGGAAATTGTTATATCCAAAACTGAATATCATTTCAAAAGGTTGTGTTTTAAAATGAACGTTATTTGATTTATTTTGGAATTGTTTATATTTTATACTTTTTAATCGACAAGTATATTTATGAATAAGGTGTGTGTTTTTATGAATTTAATTTTATAATTGAACATATATGAAATTTATTGTACTTGAAATAAAAATTAGTCCTGTAATTATATATCCCCTCAATGCATTGATAGGTATTATGAGATAAATCACTTGGCCAAGTTAAATGGGTCTTTGACCATAGTTTCAAAATGTCTTAGTGTAAGGTCATACTGGTAGAGATATCATAATTTTGTATATCATGAAATCCAATATTATATATTTATTTCATTTAGAATTCAGTAATTATTATCCATGAGATTATTGCATTGATATTATATATGGATTCATTTTGTGGTAAAATTATTGATTAAATGGAATTTTTTTCAATTTATTTGAATTTCTGTATTGATTATTCCTTTTCTAATCATGATAGATTCCAATATACAAAACCCTTGCTAATACCTTTATCTGACTATTGTTTTTTCTTTTCCCTGTTTTTAGAAGAAGAAATATTTTAGTGAGTTTCAATGATGTAGAACATTTACATTTTCTATGTCTTATATTTTATTTCCAATGTAAAATGTAAAAAATTTATGTATCCAGTTCATTAAAACTACAAAACTATTTGGTAATTTTAGATGAGATCAATTTATCTTAATCCATTTTAATAAATTATTCACTGGCTCTGGGTTACTGGATTTTGGGTTATTATAGTTGGTATGAGAGGAATTTTATTAGAAACCTTAGAAAAAAGATTTTAAAATAACATAGATAACATGAGAGTTATTATAATCCCTTGTTATATTTGAGAACTTTTTTCATTATTGGGAATTTATTTTCTATCTCAATATTCATGATGATTATGATATGACTCATTATGTGTCATTTTTCAGTGATAGATCCAAATGGTAGAAAGGTAATTAATACCCATAGACAATGTAGGGACTGACCAATTGACCAAACCAATACATATGGTATTGTGACTAATCATGCCATGTTTATATCAAGGAATTTGACTCAAGTTATGAAAAATAAATTTGATTTTAAGGAATATCCTATTGTTATATAGTGTGATTCACCTATCATGGATCACTTCATGCAAACAAAACACCATATTTTAGTTAAGATACTAAATAAATAGAAATCATGGAATGGAATACTTTTAAGTGATTTTATTTTATAAATAATTCCCTTGATAACAGTGAACAAAAATAAATTGTTTGTTCCTCACTTTAATGTAGATGGATGAAGAAATTGTAGTGTAATATCATACTAACTTCCCAATATTATCTATACATGCTTAAATCAACATACATAATTTAGAAAGAAATATTGACTGATTCTTTGATGCAATTTTATTGAGTCTCCAAAGGGTGCTAGTTTCTAAAATATTTTAATGTTATGATGATATAGTATCATATGATATTGATATAGAGAAATAATTTTCTTGATCTTATAATTTCAATGAAAATTTGGAGAGGAAGCGGCCATCTAAGAACCATGAAAAAGGTATAGTTTCAAATAATAATAATGGAACAAACCAATTTCCATGATGTTAAAATTATGGAAAGAAACATCATAGAAAATTCTTTAAGTGCATGTAATTTTATTACAAGTGTGTAGACAATGGCCATCAAGATAATGAATGAAAGATGAATAATGAAATCAATGATGTATAATTATTCAAAATTAGTGAAATTGGGTTTCACTCACACTAATTCCACTAGAATAAATGGAACATACCATAGAGGATGGTGAGGTGAGAAGGAAAATCTTATGTGATCGCTATAGATGAAGTTGAAGTACCAAATGTTATGTTGGAAAGTACATTATTCATAACCTCTAATTTATCCAATTCTTTAACTGATTTTTGATCATCACACTCTCACTTATCTTTAATATTTTCCAGTAAAATTATATATTTCCCTCTAAGCTTATGAAGATATTTTTCCTTCAAAACTTCTAATTTAAGTCTCACCGTAATAAATATATTCCAGTTGTCTCCCATTATGACACATAAATGTGTACTATTTGCAGATGTTATTATTATACCTATGTTTGATTTTGATATAATACTTGGTATGGATTTTATTTCAAAACATAATGAAAATTTTATTACAAGTAATATGAAATTATGATTCATAATGTGGATGCCAAATTTTTTATCATTAGACGGGTGACTTCATCACCAAATTCATATATAGATCCACCCCCATTAGAACTTCTAAATTAGATTCATAGAGATGATAAACTGAAAAAATCAATTTATGGAAAGGGTAATGATCAAATGGAAGATATACCTATTATACAAGAATAAAATGAATTATTTGCTTTGTGATTACCTTGGAATCCACCCTAATTTGAAGTAGAGTATTCCATTGATTTATTCCCTAATGAAAGACCAATATCAAATAATCCCTATAGAATGGCCACATTGGAATTAGTTTAGTTAAATAAAAAAACTAGAAGAGTTGTTTTCTAAGGGATTTATACTGTCTTTTTTCACCTTGGGGATCCTCTATTATTTTAATTAAAAATAAATATATAACCATTATTAGCCACATTTATTATTGAGAAATAAATGTTGGTATGGGAAATAATAAGTATCATATACCTCACATTGATGACTTCTTCGATCAACTTCATGGATCTCAAAAAATTTCAATGGTTGAAATTTATGATGGTTATCATCAATTACTCGTAAATAAGGAAAATATTATGAATATAGTATACCTAATGAGGCATGGAAATTACATGTTTATGATAATTCCATTTTTATTCACAAATTCTCCCTTGGATTTTATGGATCTAATGAATAGAGTATTCAAGGAATAATTTGATAATATAATTGTGGTATTCATTTATGATATATTTTTGTTTTATAATAGCTATTAAGATCATGATAATCACTAGAGGATCATTCTTTAGTCTCTTATAAGAAAAAATTTGTATCAGAAATTAAACAAGTTTAAACTCAATATTTATAAAGATTCATTTCTTTCCCTTATTTTCAAAAAATATTGAATCTAAGTTGATCCTGAAAATAAAAAATAAATAAAAGAATGACCTACACCAACAAACATTATAGAGGTATTAAGTTTAATTGGTTTTTTATGTTACTATGGAAAATTTTTGAAGAAAAAAATCCATATTGGATAACTTTTTAACAAATCTTACTCATAGAGGGGTTAAGATTGTATAGGAAAAGGAATATGAATAAAATATTGAAGATTGGAAGTGGGGATTGGTGAATGCTCCTATTTTGACTCTACAATTAGGAAATAATATGTTTTTTATATATATTGAAGCATCGAAAAATGGATTATGTTGTTCCATCATGTAGAATGATAAAGATATCACATATGTATAAATCTAGCTAAAGAATCATGAAGAGAACTATCTAACTCATGATCTTGAGTTAGTAGCTGTAATTTTTTATTTTAAGATAGAAATAAATTATTTATAGGGTTAAATATGGTAGTTTTTTATAGAATATAAGAGGATAAAATACATCTTTTCATATAAAGAGCTCAATATGATGAAAATATGATGGCTCGAGCTTCTTTAGGATTATGATTTATCAAGACAACACCACCTGGGGAAGGTAAAAAAATGTAACATATTTATTGAGTAGAAAATATCATAGATTCCAAGACAAAATGAGGATTATAAGGGATCCAATGTTCATGTATTTATTAAAAATAGATATGGGGGTCATTAAAGTAGGATAATCAACACACCTTTTTCAAATTATTTCCAAACCATATTTACTAGAAAAGATAAAAAGTTCTCAATATGATTAGGATATTTTTCAAAAGAAAATTAAAGCTTTGAATGATGATATATTGGAAGAATTTTTATATGAATATGGAATTATAAAATATGAAAATAGGATAAGTGTACCATCTATATGTAATATTAAATCGAACTACTAGATGATTATCCTAGCATGATCATCTCTATAAACCTTAGTAGCACTAACTTGTATAGTAATTTAAAGAAAAAACATTGGGATAATATGAAGTGGCACCAAACCAAATTCAGAATTTATCATTAATTTTTTAGTGTTTTTCTCATAAACTACTGCAAAAAAATAAAAAACAATTAGCAGTTGTTTTGAAAAAAATTCATGCTCAATATTTTTCATTTTTTTTTAAAAATGGCACTTCTTCCGTGGCTTCCCCTGAACCCGACCCCCACTCCCACCCCCTCCCACCCCTACCCTAAACCCTCAACCCCCCCCCCCCCCCATCCCCCTTCTCCCTTGAACCTAATCCCCCATTTTGGCCCCTCTTCTCTCCAAATCCTGAGCCTAATCTCGAGCCACCACCCCTCTCCCCCCCAAACCCTCTATGTCTCCCCTTTCCCGTATCAACCCTATTACTACTCCCCACCCCCAATACCACACTTAACCCTCACTAACACACCTTTATCTCATTTATTGTTGATTTATATCCTCTCACTCAATACTCACCCAACTTAGCCAAACCCTAACCTAATTTGGGGTGTTCTATTTTGTTGATTCTGGGAGTATAAGGTTAGTGATCCCTAATTGAGGTAAATAATTTCTACCTCCATTGAAGGTGATGAATTTCCACTCATTACATGACTTTATTTGATTATTTATTCCATTTTGGATCAATTTTAATTAGTCTTTTCTTCATTTTTATGTACCATTTTATTCTGTTGTGTTTCTTCGTCCTCATTGAGGTGGGATAGTTCCACCATTTTCAAATTTGGTGAGTTTTTGGTAAGTGACCCTTTGTTTTGGGTCCTTAAATGTATCATCAAAGCATAAAATTTATAGAATAATAATCTCATCATGGTAAATCAAAAAAACATATGAAATATAGCTATTTAATTCAATTTTTATGACTATTGGATATGATAGATTTTAAAATCAATATTTTCATTAATTTCGATGTTTTTGAGTATAATACCTTTATAATTGATATTTTTTTCATTATATAAATATTTATTTAGTTTATATATTTTTTATATATTTCTCTTCAATTTTCCTTGAAGTGTTCAACTCCATGTCGATATTTTGATGGATTTTGGAGAATATGGAATGTATCTCAATTATTACATAAATATTTATTTTTTTAAATTGTTATCATTTTGATATTTGTATAAATTTTTTGAGGATGAAAACTTTTTTTCCTTTTATGAAGTCAAGGATTGATCAGTATAGATTGATCTATGTGGATAAAAAATTCCTTGAATTTTCTTGTGTCCTAATTTTGAATATTTTAGAAGTTTCGAATTTTATCCACTAGTCATTCTTGTTTTGGATTCAATTATTTCATATATATAAAATATATTATCTTTTAAGAATATTTCTTCTGATGAGTAAATGGATAGGTCTCTAGTATTTGACAATTTAGAGCTTCTAGACCCCTTTTCTGAATCTAGTATTTCTTTTCATTTATTTAATGATGCCCTATTTATTAATCCTTATGAATTTATTAATACATAAAATCTTTTTTTTAATTTGAAAGGTTGTTTTCATGAAAAATATTTAATCATAAATTTGTAGTTCACATCATCCATTAATAATAGAACTATCATGATAATTTCCTTAGATACCATTGGGTCATTATCTCCTAGTGTTGAATATTCAGAAGTTGTGGTGACTATTTTTTTATCATCTAAATCTTAACTATCTATTCTATTGATTTTTTAGCATCAAATACAATGTAGTTTTTTGGTAGACTCCTATAAAGTAAATATTAATGAATTTATAGATTTCATGAGTGGTATAATGTGATGAAAATATTATGTACATCACTACTTATGTTGGTATCTAGAATGTTATAAACATAAATATTTAAATTAAAACAAGAAAATTTATTAGTAGTAGAGGTGTTTTTATTCACTATAAGAATTAAATAAGTTGTAACAATAGTTATTAAACTAGAATAATTTTGAGGTATAATAAATTATTTCATTATATATTTTTAATATATATAATCTATTATATTACAAACAGAGGGAGGATAAAAATCCATTTGATAAAGATTTTAAAAAGTATAAGGAAAAATGTTGCTATAATATTTTTTATTGGGTATCAAAGAGGGATTCTTGAGGTTACCAATTGAATCATTTCTCTCTTAATTGTTAGATCATAAAATTTAATATCCTTTAATAGATAGATATGATACCAATTATTTTCTCAAGAAGAGTATAGGTTCTAGTTCATTTAATTCTTAATGAAATGTTTTATAATATCGGTTTTTCTTGTTTTTTGAGCCTTATGAGAAACCTAGGGTTATTGAGTAGGATGACATATATAGGAAGGGTCCCTACACCACTTAAAATGATTGGTAAGTAATATGTGAAACCCCCTCTAGCTAGATATGAGTTATAAATATAAATCCACTACTATGTTGACATAGAATTACTAGGAGAACCTATACATAGTGACCCTATGGTGTTTCTTATATGATTACTATTTTAAATTAATAATTTTATGGTTTTATCTTTATTATATTTTTGGTTATACTATCCCTGGTTGATTTCATTTTTTTATATTGACATGTTTAGTACTTTTATGACTCTTCTCATAACAACTTGGGTCATATTTTTTCACTTCCATTTATCTATTTTATGACATATAAGGACTTTTGTCTTTTAATTTTTTATCAAAAATTGTAGTCACATTATTTTATATTTATATATATATAATTTGGATCACATTACCAAGGAACACACCTCGGTAAACTAAGGTTTTTGGAAGATTTTTTAGATATTTCAATTTCTAGTTGATCTGTTGATGGAACACGAAGATGTCCAATCCTTAAATGTAAATTTGGAAGATGGTTGAAGAGACGTAAAGTTTATGAAAACTTGGTATTGAAGCAATTAATTTCTTAGAATTAGTGTTGGATTTGGAATGGATAATCAAACTTTACATAAAGTTTGAACACAGATTTCAATGAACAAAATGAGATCTCAACCTCATCGACAATGGAAAATGAAATTCAAAACATTATAAATTATTCATTTAGAATTTCAAGACAAAATAATTAACATCAAAACATTTTAGAACCACCATTTGAGTGTTCTACAAATAATTACATGAAAAGTGATGTTTTTTGGACTATAGGACAACTAGATCAATATAATTACATATCATTGGATCCACCTCTCTATTCTACGGAGACTAATATAAGAGATAACATCAATGAGAACAAAAAATGTGTTTTATGATTTAGTTGATCATAAAAATCTATATCTATATAGTTGTTATCTAAAATATTCAAAACAATATTTTTTGTTGAAGTTTTACCATATCAAATACCTATGAAGAGTTACAAATAAGTTGCTATCTGTGATATTAGAATTGTTTTGTGATTCCTTTCCTGAAATATTCCTTGAAATGATATTGATGTATACTTTACACCTCTTATTGAAGAGTTATAGGAGTTGTGGAGAAACATTGTTGAGACATATGATTCAACTTGTAAAAATGTTCAAAATTCACATTGAGCTAATGTGGACTATTAGTAACATCCCTAGACGTTGGAAATTGTCTTATTGGAACACATACATAGGTATCGATTACCATTTTTGTAACTTTTATTTTGATCCTGAATGAATTCTTTATATTAAAAATAGTTCTTCTTATGTCATATCAGAGTTTTCAATTAATCTCATATATTTTCGTTCAACAAGTAAAAATACAATGGTTTCATTGATCATAAACCACCTCAAAAGTTATTTGTTGGTTATGAAATTTTGGAATAACATGTAAATGTTGAAATAGAATTTGGTAAGGCGCGTAATTTTAATGATAAAGGGAAATGAGTTTGAAGTTCATCATTAATTAAAATCGAAACAGAACAATATAATAAAAAAGGTATATTCTTAAAACTTCCATAATGGGAATTTAATTTTTTTCATCATAATCATGATGTAATGAATATTGAGGAGAATTTTGGTGGCAATTTTATCTTTAAATTTCTTAATGATAATGAAAAATTGATGGAACACCTCAATGCTTTGAAGGACTTATAAACAATGAATATAAAGTGTCATCTATGGCCAAATGAGAATGTAAAGTATTCCCCAGTAATTTTTTAAAAAAAAAATAGGGATAAAGATACATTCATTTGAATTTTATAACTTGTGATGGTATCTGATGGGTATTCAAGTAACATCTTAAGGTGTGTTGACTAATGGAATTATAGGTAACATGGATTGAAAATTCATGATTCAAAAAAATTACAGCAGTTACTAATAGTGGCATTGCGTAAATTGTAACCTAAAAAGGTTACTATAGTATAACTCCAATTTTAAACATTATATAGACTAATATGTGAGAAAAATATACAACCTCATAATCTTGAAAACTGTCAGGTTAGATTTTTACTGAGACATTGTTCAATGGAGATGATCTTTCCTCCATCTTTTTTTTCTTTCATGATGCATTTAACTATTTATTTGGTCAAGAAAACCAAATTAGGAGGCCTCATACATTATCGCTGGATGTATCCAATTTAGAGTTTATTTATATGTCTCCATCTTAAGTAAAAAAATTCTTGTAAATTTATTAAATAACTAATTATATTTCATTTATTAGGTTTCAAATATATCTTGGTAATTTGAAATCATACATGAAAAATAAAGCTCAACCTCAAGACACTTTTTCTGAAGGATATTTAGTAGAGTGTATTACATTTTGTTCTAGATACATGGATAATATTGAGAAAAAATTTGATTGAGTTTTATATTTTGATGACACATCAAATCAATCTCAACTACATGGGAAATAAAAATTCATTCCTACTGTTTTCTAGTCAATTGGGCAGATCTCAAATATTACACTGACAAGATGGAATTATTATTAGCACAAAGATGTGTGTTTCTGAATAGTGAAATTTCAAAACCATTTATTGAAGATCTCTGGATGTAAACAAGGACAATAATGAGAATTAGAATATTAAATGAGAAATATATAACAAAATATATTAATAAATACCTTGTATAATGATTTTAATTTCATGTATGTTCATTAATATTTAAATCAATACAAATATTAGGTTGACACGTATATTTTGTAAATCTAATAATGTATATTAATTTTAAAAGATCATGAATACTAGTACATGAGATGTGTTATTAGAAGACATGGTGTATATGGATCAAGTTCCACAAAAATAGGCTAGAAATGTCAAATCAGAAGATTTTAATGGCTATAAATTTCACACAATCGATTGGGAATGGGGTTTGAAAAAATATAACAGTGGTATATTGAAAGTTTCAAAATTATGAAACTATATAAATCTTATTAAAATTATAGAATTTAACTACCATGATCATTTTTTAGTTATTTTATTTAAATTAAAGTCGGTAGATATTACCAAGGCTATTAAAAGAGATTCCATTCAATTTACTTCTATGAACTTCTCTTTCTTGAGGGAATTTAGTGAACATGAATTACATGATCTGTATATCTTCTCATCATAAGATAAAATGGTATGTTATGTGGTAGATGTTGTGGATAAAGGGTGGAGTGTTGTTTTTCACATAAAACATAGAGACTTGTATGATATGGATGATGAATTATAAGATTCTACCTCTAACAATGAATCCCATTAAAATTAGGAAATGAACTTACGTGTCAAAAAGATACTAAAAATATTTTTCTTTTAAGGGTGGATGAAGTATATGAAGAATTGATGGAGTAGGATAACTAAATGATTGAATTAAAAAATGATTTTATGTGCAATCATCCATTAACTTATCAACCACCGATGTTATATGTGAAATCATTCATTTTCTTGTATTTATATATTTTATTTGTCAATACTATAAATCTGTTATCATTTTTTTCTTGATTTCTTTGAAAATTATGATCTAAAAATAATTTTACTTTTATAAATAAGAAGAAAGCCATGAAAGAAGCATGTCACTGATTCCAATGACTCCCATTTGACATTCCCTCGACCACAAAAACACTTGAGGATCCACCGGGCTCCCTCCCTATAATATATGGGACACCGTCTGTCTTCCACCCGTCAATATCTAACATGACCTCATTCTCCCTTCTATAGGAATATTGCACACCCTCCATTCTTATTGTATCAGTATATGCCACATTACCTCTCCATTAAGTAGGTTTAGTAGTGAGGGACCATGTTTCTACTCTAGTTTCTTCATGAGGATATTAGAGGGTGATGGTTATAGGCACACATTTTAATGTTAATAAATTTATATAACTTTTCATATACTAATAACTACTTTTAATAAAATATATAAACAATGTTACTAACAAGAAATATATGAAAAATTGAGATGTATGGAATCAAAATGGATTGTATACAGTTTCCCACTTTGAATGTTATGGGTACCCATGAATGATTTCGCGTGATTATGGGGAAAGATTCTAGGCCAGTTGGCAGCGAATACAGTTACCCTTCCAATTACCTATTCTAATTAGATTCATATGACTCAAATCATGTAAAAATGTAGTATTTCATTCCAGTATAATGGTAATTTTAATACATTATGGCACAATTTAATGTCATTATGTAATTAAATTATAATATTTTTAAAATGAATCTTCTTGTATAGATCTTATTCCACATTACCATTACTGATCATATGGCACAAAAATCAGCGTTGAAAATCTTGGGTAAGAAATGGTGTTATTTTAAATAGATATTGTGGAATAATTTTAATGATACATCATTTACCACTCAGTTTTAGTATGATAAGGTACCAGAAGGGGTACCAAGAGAGAAGAGGAAGGTGTTTTTTGATAGTCATCGCCATGATAATCATGTAGTATTGAAAATATATTATAATATTAAATTAATTTTACATGTATAAATCTATATGGAAAGGATGTGATATTTCATATATTATTAATATATATAATTTTATTTATTTTAGGATTTCATTAAGAAAAATTCATCTAGGATAGATAAAAAAATCACCCCCCACAATGTCGGTTCAAATAATTTTTCTAGAAATAGATCGACTATGGTAATATTTTTATTATATTAAATATTTATAAGATAACATTATCTATTTCATATACTAACTTTTTTATTTATATTTGTTTAATTTATTCAAAAAAAATTTGGAACTAAGTCTCCAGAATAGAACTTTTATTGGATGTTCATACAAAATCTTATGGTAGTTATGTGAATGATCTTGGAAAAGAATTTGGGGAATGGATTACTTTTTCATTGTCGTATATTATTGATAGTTTTAAAATTTTTAATATGTATTTTTTAAAATAAGAAAAACAATTAATTTATAGGTAAAAGAAAAAAAACTATGGGATTCCAATCCTGAGTAGTCCTTCTTGGTCTCCCAGGATGACCCATTTGTTCAAGTCCATGGGTTGGATCATCCTAGTCTTGTGTTTGGGATGGTTTTGGGACCATTACCATCTGATTCCTTTGGAAGTTAAATGGGGATTTTAGTATAATCTACTCTTGGTTTTAGTTACCCTATACCATGAGAATCTCACAGGTAGTTTATTTCAATGTAAATCATGATTTAGCAATATGGGAGTACAATCCCAGAATAGTGGACTCATAAAATGATATTAGATGAAAATTTCTTTTCACTATATAAATTTTAAGGAAATTTCCTTAAAACATTAAAAAATCTTGATTTATGTCAAGAATTATACATTCTTTCAAATTGAGGATCCTTTTAGTTTTAAAGTTTTAGATAATTAGGCCATAAATCATACATAAAAAACCTTAAAATACATAGTGGACACTTCTGAACAATATCCATTTTCTTATAATCTAACACTTTTAAAATAAATCATGATCCCTTTTATGATACTCTTCATGAAATTCAATATGAATTATTCCAATCCCTTAATCATCTATAAGTCCTATGAAAAAACATTAAAAACATGGGATGAGCACAAAAATATCAGTAACGTACATAAAAAATGAAAACCATTAATCTAGTGAAAAAAATGATAACACATTTAATATTAATTGGGAAAATGAAAAAAAAAACATTTTCACATGAATAGAAGATCGCACTGTGATTCACTGTTTCATTTTCACCCTTACACCACTATGCTAAACATGTTTTATCTTGAAAATTATAATAATAATAATAATTTTATTTCCATGTTTGAATAATTTATTTTGTATTTATCACTTTTAAAAATGGATCTGTTACATGTTTCGATGATTCCATTGCAGAAGGAGGTGATTTAGAGGGCCTGTGAAGATGTCCAAGAAAAATGAGCCAAACTGTGTAAGATCCATGCACACCAGTGGACTCAAATGAATATTGAAACTAAACTGTGCATCCAAATGAGATGAAATTTTGTGGGATAGTACCAAATTTAATGGTATACATTTCATATGAAGGAATGGAATTCTTAATCGGCCTCTACAATTCCCAACCAACCTCATATTTCTAGCACATCGAATCTGCATGAAGTCAAAAGGGGTGTGTTGTGAGCTGTCCATATCTCATGATATAGTTTTCAAAATGGTTCCAAACGTTCAGTGGACACATAAAAGAGGTGGGAATACAAATTTGTTTTTTTAAGCTAGATGAGGTTTTTTGGACTTCAAAACCCATGTGAAAATTGATTTTAATAAATCTGTGTGCTCAAAACCACCTTCCCACCTTGGGCTCCCCATTTGTAAGTTCAATCCAGAAGTGAAAATCTATCATTTGGAAGTCCTAGAGAAGTATCCTCCTCCTCCTTGATGTTTTTATCCCTTTATCTTCATAGGGGATCAATAATTAATAAGGAGTTCTACCTGAGCTTCCTCCTCCTCTCAATGTCGGGCTAAATGGTGGGCATTCGTTGTGAGGGCGTTACGCACATGTCAAGGGAGTTTGGATTCTTATTTTAGCTACTAGTTTGGATTAATTTGGTTGTGAAAACATTTATTTCCATTTATCTTCCAAAATTATATATTTGAATTCTTTTTTTGATTCATGTGATTGAGATACTCTTAATTTATAACCGATCAGTGTGAGATTTTGAGTGTGTGACTTGTGTTGTTGTGATTGAAAAACACAAGAATCATTTTCTTACCCAATTAATTGAAATTTCAATCTACTTTGGAAGCTCTTATTCCATACATAAGTTTGGTACCTTGACAATATAATTGTTATGTCAAGGTTTGGTTCTTCAAGTAATGAATTAAAGGCTTAGGAATTAATTGGGATTCCAATTAATTTCAAACAAAGAATTACTCCAAACCAAAATTAGTCTCCAATAATGACGAACTTTAAAGTGTTTAGTGAACCCAAAATGAACCCTTTTATCTCATATTTTTCAAAATCAGTTTGGTTTCTCATTTTTTAAGCTTTCAATTAAGTAATTTTATCCTAAAAGTATTTTCAAAACCACCCCATATTTTAGTACATCTTATTAATAACACACAATCTAAACCCACCTACTCTCCTTGATAGATGACCTAGGGTCTTTCCTACACTATAAATCAACATTAGAAATATAATAAATTTGACTTGTCATGATAATTCAGTTAAATTTTGGTGTCGTTTCTGGGGAGCGCTTTGGTTTTTAGTACGCATTTTTTATAATATTTTTTGTAAATTTTTTCAATATTTATCTATTTTATATTATAACTCTACCTATATTTTTTTATTATGATATATTTAATATGTAGGTTTGGTGTATCACACATTCTAATCCAGGAGATTTTCCTCCTTTCAAACGAGAACTAGATAGGATCCTACTTTAGTGACCCTAAGACGGAGAAGAGAGCCCTTAGAAGGAGGACACAAAAAACATCGACACTTTTCTTGATCCTTACTCTTCTATTTTCAGAACCAACATCAAAACTGAAATAAACGTTCATAACATGGCTAAAAATAATTGGACATTAAAATAACAAAAATAGCCTGATATTGATATCCAATCCACTTACATTCAAATGCAATATGAGGCACCCAATTTTGAACTAAAATCCGGTCTAATTCATTTATTACCAAGATTCTATAGACTTCTTAGAGAAGATCCACATAAACACTTAAAAGAATCTCATACTGTGTGTTATACATTAAAACCTACAAATGTGGATGGAGAACAAGTAAAACCCAGAGAATCCCCATTTTCATTAGAAGACACTGCAAAAGATAGGCTTTATTATGTTAATTCACAAATAAGAGGATGGGAGGACATGAAATTCCTTTTTCTTGAAAAATATTTCCTAACCTCTCGAACTGCAACAATAAGAAAAGAAATTTGTGGGATAAGACAATATCAAGGGGAAACACTTCATGAATATTAGGAAAGATATAAAATTTAATGTTTAAGTTGTCCACACCACCAAATAAGTGATCAACTTTTAATTCAGTATTTTTATGAAGGATTAATTCCAATTGATTGTAACATGATTGATGATGTTGTAGGTGGTGCACTAGTAGATAAAACCCCAATAGCTGTAATAACCCTGATTAATAACATGTCACAAAACACTCAACAATTTGGCATAACATCCAGCATACCCATTCGAGATGTCCATGAGGTGTAAAGTACTGAATTTGAGAAGATGTTGGACACGAAGTTTGAGGAGGTAAGTACCCTTCTACGAAAACTTTCTCTCTCCCAATGGAAATCTCAATCTCCTCCTCCCATCCATTGTGGAATATTCTATTTTGAGACCCATTATTCTGAACAATTCCCCCAATTGAAATAAAATTCTGGGAGTTTTGAGGCAATATTCCTAGGACGCCCCTATAACCAACCCTTTAGGCAAGAATCATACTATCCATCCAACTCTAGGTGGAAAAACACCATTCTCCGTGGAACTAAGAAGGTTAGAGTAGTCATTCACCACTACCGCCCCGAAATCTTCAACCACACCAAAGGCCTTTATAACCACCCCCTCCAAAACCAGAGCCTAGACTAGAATATATGATTAAACAAATGGCTTCCAACAATCTATAATTACAAAAAACCACCCAGGCAGCCATACAAGACCTCAAAACCCAATTAGGCCTACTATCTAACTCGATGGGGGGAAATTCAATGTCACGGGTCGTCTAAACTACCTTCTCAACCAATAGTTAACCATAGGGATAAAGGAAATGAGAGTTCAATCACCCTTAAGAGTGGGACAAAACATAAAACCCAAATGAATTCTCTATTAAAGTCATTCCCTCTTGAAGAAACCGTCATCCCAACAATTGAAAATGTTCCAAATGTTGGAAAACCATGTCTTGAGATAAGCCACTCTAAAGAAAATAGTGTGTCTATTGATGAGTCACCTAGCCCAAAAATTCATATTCCATTTCCACAAAAGGCCACCCAACTTAGAAAAAAAAAGGAAACTGAACTTGATAAGGAAATATTAGAAACTTTCAAAAAAGTGCAGGTTAACATTCCTTTGATTTATGTAGTGAATCAAATTTCACGATACGCCAATTTTCCAAAGGATATGGGTACACAGCGAAGCAGAATTCAAGGTGATTAAAAGGTAAGATTGGGGAGTAATTTCTCAAAATTGATAGAACCATCACTACCTACCAAATGCAATGATCCTAGAATCGTCTCGATTCCATGCACCATAAGGGAGTATTCATTTTCCAATGCTATGATTGATTTAGGTGCTTCTATAAATGTGATTCCTCACTCTATTTAATATTTATTTCATGTTGGAGAATTGAAGCCATAATGGATTGTTGTTTAACAGGCCAATCAGAGTATCGTAAACCCCTCTGGTGTGTTAGAGGATGTTCTTGTGAGTGTGAAAATTTTCATTTTTCCTGCTGATTTTTATGTGCTTAAAATGGAAGATGATAGGATAAATGGATATACCATAATTATATTATAGAGTACCTTCTTGAAAACTAACGAAACCATAATTAATGTCTACAATGGTACATTATCTATGGAGTTTGGTGGTGACATTTTCCACATCAACATCCTTGATTCCATGAAGCACCCCTCAGAAGAACATTCCTCTCTCTATCTATTAATTAAATTGATGTAATTCTTTCCCCTAAACAAACAACATTTTATTCCCATGATCCCCTTTCTAATTTTTCTTAGTTGATTGAAATTCTAGGTAATGAACAATTCATTTATTGTTTTAGTGGTCTAGAAAAGTGTCATGTATGTTTACTAATTGATAATTTCTTGAACACCGAGGATACAATGACCATAGATGATACTGAAAATCTTTTAAAAGCTCATTCCTCATATGAGGATGATACCATTGAGCATTTAGATGATATTAGGGACCTCTTACTTTCACAAACACTCCAATTAATCTAAAATCCACCTAAATTTAAACTCAAAAAACTGCCTCAAGATTTAAAATATTCATATATTGATAATGTAAACAAGTTTTCCTTTATCATTTATAATTCACTACCTCCTAAGAAAGAATACAACTGTATGAAATTTTGAGGGAGTATAAACAATAATTGGGATAGACACTTGATTAAATTTCTGGTATTATCCCATAAATTTTTACACATCAAATTTTATTAAATGATGAGGCCAAACCAGTGAGGCAAGCACAACATCGACTAAACCCAAACTTATTAGATGTCGTGAAAAAGGAGGTAACAAAATTATTGGATGATGGAATCATTTACCCCATCTCTGACTGCCAATGGGTTAGTCCTGTTCAAGTAGTTCCTAAAACAATTGTCCTTACATTAATCAAAAATGAAAACAATGAATTGGTTCCAACTCGTTTGTAGAATATTTGGCGTGTCTTCATAGACTATCACTAAATAAACCAACACACTTGGAAGAACCATTTCTCTTCATAATTAATTGACCAAATTCTATAGAGGCTAGTGGTTAAGTCCCACTAGTGTTTCCTTAATGGGTATTCTTGATACTTTCAGATCCATATTTCCCTCAAGGATCAGGAAAAGAAAACCTTCACTTTCCCCTTTGGCACATTTGCATATAAGAGGATGCATTTGGTATTTTCAATGATATATGTACTTTCCAGCGATGCATGGTTAGTATATTTTCAGATTACCTAGAGAATTTCATGGAAGTATTCATGGATAATTTCACTTTTTATGGATCTTCTTTTGATGATTGTTTGAGTAGTATTTGTTTAGTCCTACATCAATGTATTGAAAATAATCTAATACTAAATAATGATAAAATCGATTTCATGGTGCGACATGGTATAGTTTTGGGACTCGTCATTTCTAGGGATGGTATTCATGTAGATAAATCAAAAGTGGATGTCATTTACTCACTAACATTCCCTAAAATTGTACGGGATGTGTGGTCTTTCCAAGGTCATGATGTATTTTTTTGTCGTTTCATTCATGACATTAGAAAGATTTCACCCCCCCCCCCCCTATCTTGGTTACTCCAACAAGAAAAGTAATTTGTTTTTGATAATGAATGTGAGGATGATTTTAATAAGTTAAATTGGAGTCTCATGTCACCCCCGGTAATCCAACCAACTTGGTGGGACTTACCAATTGATATCATGTGTGACACCTCTAACTATTCAGTTGGAGTAGTCTTATCACAATGGTTTGATCGAGATCCACATGTCATTTCCTATGCCTCGTGTACTTTGGACCTTTCCAGAGAAAACTACACCACAACTAAAAAATGATTCCTTTCCATTGTGTTTTCCATGGAAAAATTCATGTCATACCTTTTAGGTTCCAAGGTCATTGTGTTCTCATACCATGTAGCCCTTAGGTGTCTCCTTAGGAAACTAGAAGAAAACCCACATCTCATTCGCTGGATGCTCCTCCTTCAAGAATTCAATTTAGAAATTAGTGATAAAAAAGGAGCAGAAAATGTGGTGGCTGGCCACATCAGTAGGATCCACCCATCCTCGGACATTGACTCATACTTCTATATTTATACAAATGATATGTTTCCCAATGAGAAATTGTACCGAGTGCAAGATGTTGTTCCTTGGTATTATGAAATTGTAAATTATTTGATAGTATCTTGCATTCCTACCGATTTCAAGAAAAACCAAGCTAGTCATCTTAAACATGAGTCTCGTTGGTACATTTGGGATGACCCCTACCTTGGGTGCACCTGTAGTGATCAAGTCCTCTAGCGTTGTTTTCCCAATAGCGATTTCTAGTCCGTCCTTATGTTCTTCCACACTCTTGCTTGTGGGGGCCACATTGGTCCCCAACGGACTACTCGCAAGGTCCTCGATTCTAGTCACCTTTGGCCCACATTATTTCGAGATGCACATAACTTTTGTAAATATTATCCCCACTGTCAAATAATGGGGAATATATCTAAAAAAATGAGCTTCCACAAAAACCCTTGCTCTTCCAAGACATTTTTTATGTTTGGGGAATTGAATTTATGGGACCATTCCCCAATTCATTTGATAACCTATACAGTCTATTGGCGGTGAATTTTTTTTCAAAATGGGTAGAGGCACGAGCTACAAGGACTGTTGATTATAAGGTAGTTGTATAATTTTTGAGAACCCAAATCTTCTGTAGGTTTGGCTTACCTAGGTTCATCATCAGTGACCAGGGTTCTCATTTCTGCAACCGAACCATGAAATCACTTTTGCGTCGGTATGGGGTGATTCACAGAGTATCTACTGCATATCACCCATAGACCAATGGTAACGTAGAGGTTTCAAATAGATAAGTAAAATAAATTCTTGAAAAAATGGTTCAACCTAATAGAAAAGATTAGAGTCTTTGACTCGATCATTAATTATGGTCTTACCGCACTACTTTCAAAATCCCATTGGAATGTCACCCTATGGGCCTGTGTTTGGAAGGATTTGTCACCTACCTGTTGAGATTTAGAACTGAGCCTACTAGGACATCAAACAATGTGATTATAATCTTTTAGGTGTAGATGCTCAATAGAAGATACAGATTTAGGAGCTTGAAGAATTCCGGAGAGATGCATATGATAAATCCATGATTTATAAGGAGCGAACCAAGGATTCCCATGACTATCTCATCCTTCATCATCAGTTGCACATTGAGAAGAAGTCCCTTCTATAAAATTCAAGGCAAAAGTTTCATCCAGGTAAGCTTTGTTCCCGCTGGTTTGGACCATACACTATTACTGACATCTCTTCATTTGGTGTTGTCCAAGTTCAAAATAAATAAACCAAGAAAACCTTCACTGTGAATGGGCAGTGGCTGAAGCACTTTCATGAATCTATTAAAGAGTCCCCGATGGAGGAACTCCATGTTCAAGAATCCACCTATGAATGAAACTCGCCATGTTTTATCCTTACTTTCCACATTCTATTTTCTTACAGTGAGGACACTGCACACTTTACATGTCGGGGAAGGGTATATTCCTGGGTTAGTTAATAATTTTCATCATCTTTTTCCTTTTTCTCTTTCATCTTGCTGAATTGTGTTGTTACTTTCCCCCTTCACTCTCAGAATATTAATTTTTTATGCCCACATTATCATGGATAATTATACGCATTTAATCATGGAAGTTATTGAAAATGAATGTGGAAGATATGTATTTCATGTTGTTTTAACATTTAAAAATATGATTAATTTTGAATTTCAGTAATAATTCAAAACTATGGTGTGACTTTATTTTGAAATTTAATTCTTTGTCGATGATATAATTTTGAAACTTTTGAGAAGAATGCTTCCATTTCTTAAGAATAGTTTAAAGGAAAATTGTGTCACTTAATCTCTCCACACATTTGTTTTCACCGAATCATGATGTGTAAAAATTTCTCACTTAATGACAGATAAATATAAGATAGGCTTATTTTTCTCTACATTACAAAATCATTTTTCCATTCATTCATTCCATATTTGATATATTTCATTACTATACTAAATTGACTTATTTGTTTTTACCTATTATCTGATTGTTGTACACCCTCAAAAAACATAAAAAATGGGTTGTATATTTGGTAGTTCAAAAACAACCCTTCCTTGACTTTTTATCATGTTATAACTATTACAATTAGTGTCGTGAGGAGATCAAACAAGGGTTGGGAGAAGAGTGTCATATTTGTTCCTAGTGAAACTTTTGAAAAAAAATGAGGGGAGTGATGAAATGTATAGCATATGTGGATATTTAGGTCGGGATATTATTGATTGACTTCTAGGAATGCTTAAATGAGTGGGTTTTGAAATTTTATTACGAAGGATGTGGGGCACATTTAGTGGAAAGGATCTTGAAAGTAGAAAATTATTAAAATAAAGTATATTTACTAGATAGAAAGTGGAAAGAATATCATGAAATGGTTTTCACACACACACATGGAGAATTAGTGACATAATTAACTTTTAAATTATTTTCTTTGATTGTTATTATGCATCTCTTGAAATTATATTTGGATACAATTTTTGAGACATATTTTTCCATGATCATTGAGAATAACTCCTTGGTGTGGTTTTTTCTTTGATCACATTTCAATCAGAATTAAATTTTCATTGAATGTTAAATCTTTATGAAGTTAGAAATATTTACATGCACAATTTCAGAAAATTTAACTTTTCCAGGGAGTTCAATTGTTTAGGTGTGGGGGTGTGATCGCACAACGATTCACTGTTTCATTTTCACCCTTACAAAAATGTGCTAAACTTGTTTTATATTGAGAAATATAAAAATAATAACAATTTGAATTCCATGTTTGAATAATTTATTTTGTGTTTATCACTATTAAAAATGGTGATGTTACATGTTTTTATGGTTACATTGTAGGAGGATGTGATTTGGAGGGCCCATGATGATGTCCAAGAAAAATGGGCCAAACTACATAGGATTCATGCACACTAGCGGACTCAACCGCATGTTGAAACTAAACCATGCATCTAAATGATCTGATATTTTGCGGTCTGATCCAAAATTTAATGGTATGTATTTCATATGTAGAAACTGAATAATCATTTAGCATCTATGATTCCCAACCGACCTTATCTGTCCAGCACACCGAATCATCGTGAAGTCAAAAGTGGTGTGTTTTGATCTGTCCATATCTCTGGATCTAGTTGTCCAAATTGTTCCAAGCATTCAGTGGTGATATAAAGGAGGTGGGGATTCAACCTGGTTATTTTCTCCAAAGTTAGATAAATCATTATAGATGTCGAATCCCATGTGACGAGTGGTTTTAATAAATATGTGGTCTCAGAACCACCTTCCCATTTTCCTATAAAATGGCACCTAGGGCTCCCCATTTGTAAGTTCAAACCAGAAGTGAAACTCTTCCATTTGGAAATCCTATAGGAGTCTCTTCCTCATCCTTGAAGTTTGGGAGGACCCTATCTTCATAGGGGTATCAATAATGAAGAAGGAGTTCCACGCGAGCTTCCCCCTCCTCTCGTTGTCGAGCTACACGGTGGGTGTTCTTTGTGAAGGAGCTATGCACATGTCCTAGGAGTACCGATTCTTATTTTAGCTACTGGTGTGGAGTAATTTGGGTGTAAAAAAATTTATTTCTATTTATGTTACATAATTACATATCTGAATTCTTTTTTTATTCATGTGATTGAGATGCTCTTAATTTTTAACCGATCGGTGTGAGATTTTGAGTGTGTGACTTGTGTTGTTCAAATTGGACAACACAAGAATCCTTTTCTTACCGACTTACATGAGATTTAGATCTTCTTTGGAAGATCTTATTCCATGAATAAGTTATGGACCTTTAAAATATGATTGTTATGTCAAGGTTTGGTTCTTCAAGCAATGAAATAAAGGTTAAGGAATTAATCAGGATTCCATTTAAATTCAAACAAAGAATTACTCAAAAAATAAATTAATCTCCAATAATTATGAAATTGAAAGTGTGTAGTGAACTCACAATGAACCCTTTTATCTCATATTTTTTAAAATATGTTTGGTTTCACAACTTTTAAACTTTCAATTAAGTAATTTCATCCTGAAACTATTTTCAAATCCACCCCCTGTTTTAGTACTTCTTAGTAAAAACGCACAATCTAAACCCACCAAAGCTCCTTGAGATACGACCTAGGGTCTTCCCTAGAATATAAATCAAATTTAGAAATATAATCAATTTGATGTGTAACAATAATTTGGTCAATGAAATGCATTTTTTTCTCAAAGAAAATCATTAAAACCAATAGCAATCAATTAAAACTCCTTTAGGTGACTTAGAGCATCATATACATAAAACCCTTTCAAATCTCTTTAAATTGTAATAACCATATAGAAAACATCCAATATAATTATATCCCAATGAACATGAGATATATAATGGGGATCACCCTTTATATTATCTATATCGTTCTCACCCATTATCTATAATGGGGATTATCCCTTTATATAAGCTATAATGGGCTCACCTATGAGCTATAATGGGTTCACCAGCAAGCTATAATGGGGATCAACCCTTCATATAAGATATATCAGGATAACATGTGAGCTATAATGAGTTTCAACCCCTCCTATAAGAAATACTAAGCTCACATGTTTCATATAATTCTCAACATTCATTTCATGAATAAAACACTTTCATCACAAAACACTTTTTTAAAAACTCATAAAACCCCATATGAAAAAAAACAATTTGTATAAAAATTCCAATTTCATTTCAAACCCCATTTTTAATACGAAAATACCCAAAATGATAAAGATGATTTTTAATTTAAGGAATTCTGAAATCTTGAAAAGGAAGATTAAAATAAATTAATGGCCACATCGACAGAAAATTCATAGTCGTCATATATGATAAGAGTATAAAATTCTTTTAATCATTTATCAAAATGTTCCATTTAAAAATATGTAAAAAGGTACCTTTTTGGAAAAAAATTAAATGAAATTAAGAATATACATAAAAATTTATTTATAATCATTTTATATCCATATAAATAAATATGTAAAATAATATCAAGAATATTTATATAGATGAAAATATTTCCTAATTAAATCTCCAAACATTCAAAGTGTCTCATACCACTTTGAACATTTAAATCATAATATAAATGAAAGAATATATTTAACCAAAACATTGAATAAAATTATTATAGATAAAATATGGATATAAAATGTCATTGTATCTGTATATACACCGTATAAAAGAATAAAGGGGTATATCATCAAAAAATGCCTCAATGAAAGGAGATTGAGACGAAATCTTTCACCTTGAGTCCGACTCATCGTATACAATATTTATCTTCCTAAATAATAATATTAATTTAATTATTTACTTTATTTATATCATTTAAATTTTTATTATTCCTTTTACTTCACTTATTATAATTTTATAAGAATTACATAATTATTTAAGTTCATGTCGGGCTTTTTGATGTTATTCAGTACCTGAGTCCCAGATGACTTTGATATGATGTCTATAGTCAAAATGGTCATAAATCCATCATTTATAGAATAATATTAATTAAATAATAATAAATTTTACACATCAATTGTAATTTTCAATGAAACCTTTAATTATGATCATGAATAATGAATTATGTTACAATAATAGAGACGATAATTTGTACATACACATTAGTAATGTTTCCATTTTCAATCATCATTTTGGAAAGAATTTAATTATTATTTTGTCTGTAAATAATTATCATAATATCATTAATATCATAATAATACTTTAAATATACTTATTTACGTTATCCATGTGATTTGGTGACTAAAACCGAATCACAGCGCTACGTAGAGGTGATAGTTCACACGTACGCACGAACGACGATATAATTTTTATGTGCATGGAATGTAAAACTTTAATTGATATATTATTATTTTATAAGGATAAATATGACATAAATATCAAATATGAACATTAATTCTATCATTATAACCATCCTTGAGAGATGGTTATGGAAAATGAATTATATCGGTTCGTGGAGGTGATAGTTCACATGTACGCATGAACGACTAATTCTTTTCCCAATTAATAGAAGTGGATATTGATTTAACTGATGATATTAACAAAATAAAAATTTTTTATATTGATGATACAATAGTTATTTTTTCATCATGGATAAATATATTTGAAGTAAGTGCATGAAAAAATAAAATGGAAACACTTAAATAAAAACATTACCTTTCCTTTGGGTGATCACCTTTCCAAACAATTTAACACCTATAAGGAGGGTTTTATTCCTAAACTAAGGCCTCTAAAATGTGGGTAGATATCAAAGGAAGGGTTTTGTCAGTGATTTTAGGAAAAAAAGTCTTTTAAAATGTAAATAATAGATAATAATGGGTGCCTTTTCATAGGAGATGTGAGGGGAACCCTTGGAAACACATAAAATATTAAATTAACAAAAATTAATTTTATATTTTAAATGAGTCAAAATTGTGATATCACTAAGATAAGATGATTATGGTTCAAAATATTCTCATCCAATAATTTTATATGTATTTATTTTATTTTATACATTATATTTTTTTAACCCTTATATAACATTTTTCATTCTTGTCGTGATATAACGTAATATTTAATTTGAGGGTTAATATAATTACTATAACACGAAAAAAGACCCAAAAATGAGTAATTTGTGGAATTTTGTGTCTTATACCAACTATTTCTCCTAATCTTGAATTTTTATAAATTATATATCATTTAATTAAATATTTTATATGTTAAGATTTTAATTATATCAATTTTGAAAATATTCATTCCACAACTTTTAAGAAAATTTCATAACAACTTGATTCCTTAAAAAAACAATTTATGCATCCTTAAACTATTATAATCATCCATAAAATTCATGTATGGTCGAAAATATTTCAAAATTATATTTATTTTAATATTATTAAAATCATTTATTTGATTTTACTTTTAATAAATCAATAATTGCATTATCATTGTGTCACAATGAAGCTTAATTATTTAATATATAAAAATTATAAATAAATTATCATGATGTGGATAAACATTTTAATTTAAAATTAATATTTATAATCAAATTTATCTTCTATATAACCCTATATTAAAAATTATTTACTTAATAAAAATATGTGTATGACATTTTTAACTTATCCTAAAATAAAATACAATTAATTTTGTTTTCATACACAGGTATATTCAAAAGGTTATAATTTCATAAAAAGGTTTATTTTTTTAGACTCACTTATCCAATGAAATTAGGACAAGTTTTATGGTAATTTTATAGTATTCTAATATAATTCTTACCTTTAATTACTCAATTTACCCTTAACTGTGGTAAATAATATACTAAAGCTACTATTCACCAAAAATTAAGTTGATCCTATTATATCAAAATTATCATAATAATTACAACCATATATTTCCATTTTCAAAAATTTAATTCACTAAAGTGGCTAAATTAAGTTTACCATTAATCCCGGAGATGTGGCAGGAAGGAAGGTAAATGAGACGTTCAAAATATCAATACATTTTGATATCTAATTTCAATATAAGAAATTACTCCAATGACCTATATTGGATTACTACATATATTATTTATCTATTGTGACTTTAAAAATATTTTTACATTATAATAATTATTTAAAAAAATCATTTTTAACTACAATGTAGTATTTTTCACTATTCTTTAAAAAAATAAACTTTACATAAAAATACCAAAAATTAACCCTAAGTTAATTTTTATATTATAAAATAAAAAATACGTTTAATTTGAAAAATATTATATATAAAAGTCACAAATACTAGATTTAAAATAGGTTCTCCAACAAAAGGAATCAATATTGTATTTTTAGAAAAATACACCTTTTATCTGTTAAATTGTATTTTTTATTATATAATGTCTAGAAACACATAAGGTGAATTTTAAATATTATATTGAATTTATTTTTAATTAATATAAACCAACAAGAGTGATTCAATTATTTTATAAACACATTTATTAATATTTAAATATTTTTTCATAAAAACACATCCTTTATATCCAATTAGTTTTTTTATTTTCATTTCTAGTTAATTTGGTAACCAATGAATCATTATATAAACATGTGTAAACCATATTTTCATATCTCAGTTAACATTGTTGTTTCCCTTCATCCTAAATTCAAGGTTATTACTACCATATTAAATTACAATATTTAGTTTTTTTTAAGCTTGATGTGGCGTATCATGTACGTTATCAAACATTGTGTTTTCATTTAAAAAATAAGGATGTTATAGAAATAATTGATTAAATTACATCAAAAGATGACTGCATGTGTCCTGGGTGATATTGAATCAATATATGGTTTGAGTGAGCTATAAAATCACACAACTTCATAATAATTTAGTACACAAACATTTATAGGTTTGCAGTTTGAATTTAAATATATAGCACTATTTAATTTTCTATAAAATTAGAATATAGTTATCGGTATCTCTGAGTGGAGACTGAGACAAAGATGGTGTCAATCTTATTATTTCATGTAGTGATTAGGGTTGAATTTTTATTTAGTGATGGTGATGTGAAACTAAACTCAAGAAAGACTAACCCTGATATGCTGATTGAGAAACAATGTTGTGGTACGAGGTAGGGGATATCTATATTTCCCTTACGTTGAATGAAATCGATATTCTTGGATGATTTTATATGTCTTATTATTAATTTTACCTTATACTCCTCATTCTTAGGCTCTTCAGTTTTTGTTTTTTAGTAATACTTATTGAAATTCTACCTTTTTTCATTCTCAAAATCTCTAGTCTCTTTCAACCATTTATGACCTTTTTTTAGTTCTTAATTCCACTTGGTAATTCACTAAAAACTATTTTAAAGCTCCAAAAACTATTCTAATTTGTTAAATTTTGTGGGTCACCACTTTCTCATTTTCATTCATATCAGTTGAAGGGGATCCCTAGGAGACAAATAGAATGAAATAAAATATTTTAGAGAACACATTCAAAATTTATATCTTCAAATTAAGGCCTAGATCACTAGTATTAAATATAATTAATGCATACAATGTGACTACTAGACTTATATCATATAGATTATTAGATTAGAATTACATCAATTACAAGGTGGATTTATAGATATGTAAATAAAGACTATGTTTTATGATCTTGTGTGATCCAAAAAAGTAATTGACCTTATTTGGGGCTACTCTACAAATATCCCAACAAGAGCTAAGTGAAAATATATATAATTTAAAAAACCCAACACCACCACATTATTATGGTGTTCCATGGGAATCATATATTATTTAATAAAATGGTTTTCGTATGATTTTGATGATCTCCCATTAAAATTATCCCTTTTTATTAATGGTTTTTTTGAAAACTATTACACCGTGATCATGTTACTTCATCAGCAGAGGATGAGGAAAGTACAAGAATCTAATATAGTTCGTAGTTGGGACATGTTGATGGAAAGATAATGGCTTCAACACCATGGTCATTAATCTAGAACAATATTTGGGAGGAAAAAAAATAGTTTAACACAATCCATAAATAATTTCCATGTAAGAAAACATTAAACTATGTTTATTGATATTTCTTACCATGTAGAATAATCATCCCATGTTCACCCACACACACATGCATGTATACTGTGGATTTATCTGGGTCGAAGGTCAACCAACATTTCTTATTCTATTCATGATGAGACTAGGACTAATATTTTATTGTGAATGATAAGATCATGCAATGGGGAGTGTTACCCAATGAGGCTAGATTTGAGAAAGTCGAGAGGATATTTGTTAGGAACTTCATCAATAGCTCATAAGATACTTCCACATTTATGTGTCATTAATTTTTTTCATTTGAAACTATGGTATTTCTCATGATGTATAAAATTTGAAATGCCTTAATTATTTTTGAGTGCTGAAATAAATTTATCGATTTCTTTGGTTTTACATATTTATCTACCCTTTGTGCATGTCTCATGATATTTATTTACCCTTTTCTTTGTCATTTTTTTGACATCTTATGTGTTTTGGTTGTTTTTTATCATGTGAATCATGTATATGTGTCTTTGTCTAGTATTATTTATATCTCATTTCTTCTTTCACTCCTTTTCTAATTGAATTGTGAAAGCATGTGATGATCATGACATGTGCACATAATCAAATTTTTCCAATTATATAACTCTCTTTGTCCTTTTAATACATTCCACTTGGAGCAATATTTGACCTTATTAATTCTTGGATTATTATTCTTGAAATAATGATAATCGTTCTCAATTTTTTTAATGATATGAAATATTTTTTTTTGTTTATTTTTTGATCATTTTTAATTTTTTTTATTCTAAATTTTAATTGTTGGTTACTATTCTTGTTATATTAAGGATAATTTGTATTATGGTTTTGTATCACTTGAACATTCGATGTTCTGATTATGTTTTTATTATACTAGAATAGTTTTTTATAGTTTTTATAATTTAATAGTATTATTTTTTCTTTTTTAGGTTTATAGTTTCTGCTGTAATTTTTTTAATAGTGTTATATAGTGGTGGTTTAAACTGCCGCTATATATTGTCAAATATTGTTTCACAGTGGTTTATAAATCATCACCATATATATTCAAAACATATATCACTATGGTTGAAATCTCCTATATATATTATTAAATTTTTTGGTGGTTTAAACTGCCATTATCTCCTCTGTAGTTTTTTGACATGAAAACCCACCACTAAAAATGAAATAACTCACACTAATAAATGTTTCAGGAAAAGTCCCATAAATCGCCACTAAATGGATGAAACTGATGCAATTTTGATGTTGACTCCATCATTAGTAGTGGTTTTTAAAAACCATCATGGAAACATTTATTGGTCGTATAAACCATCTCCCTCCACCTATTTCATTGTAGTGTGTGAAATTGTTGATAATGTTTCATGATGTTTGGTTTGTCAATACACATAGACTAAAATATAGAGTACTAGAGGATACGTGTAACCTATAACTATTCTTCTATTTAAATGGGAATACATTATAATAAAATTTTTCATCGGATTACCAAATAATCCTAGAAGGAATGAGGAAATATGGGTTTTTGTTGTTCCCCTTACCAAATATAAGCATTTGTACAATATAAGTGAATATTTCCCTCTAAAAACCCCCACAGAGATCTATATTAATGAATTTTTAATGCTTCATGGAGAAGGTAACATCCCAAAAAATCTATGCATGGTTTTCCTTATTAATAAATTTTTATGAAATGATTTGTTTTAAATAAAAAACCAAATAAGATAAGTTTTCATAATCAAATTTATGAAACTAAATGATTTTATTTTATCAAAATAAGTTGCGTTTTTATGATAAATTAGAATTTTGAAATGATAGAATATTACTTTTTTCCAAGAAATACTATTTTTTAAGGAATATATTAAGAAATATATTTCAATACATTTATATCTTTAAATAAATAGATTTTATTAAAACAATATAAATATATTTTAATTATATATTTAAAAAACATTTGATTTATTACTTAGAAGTACTTTTATTTTAATAAAAAATTTATAGTTTTAAACACCTCATTTTTTTAAAATTATTAATTTCAATTTATATGTATTATATATCTAATAATAATATTTTACATTAATAAGTAATAAAATATTAACTTGATATAAAAAATAAAACAAACAATGATATGTATTAAAATTAATATATGTTATATTAATTTTTTTATATTAAATTTTAATAAAAAGTGTACAAGTGATTTAGTAGAATTATTTTAATTTTTAAGGTAAATATATGTCTAAGGAAGTACATAAATATGTAAAACAATGTTAAAAATTATTTAGTTTCTATTTTTAATAATCCTTATATAATTTTAAAATTTACATAGATTGTAAATAAAAACATGAAAATCATGCTAACCACAAGGTCCATTGGCTTCTGAACTATTATGCTAAGAAATTTAAACCCATAGGGGAGGGCTAGCCCCAGCATCCCGCATGGATGCTGGGAAGACCATGCACCTGCATGGGCAGGCCAGTTTAGGCATAGCATATGAATAGTGTGCCAGAATTCCCACATGGGATTAGGCATGTCAGCCTGTCCACATATGTATGGGTGAAGGTGTCTCTGAGTTCCAACCTCAGTGACTTAGCACAAATAATTTTTGGAATGGGTTTTTTTATTAAATGCTCACAAAATGGATGAGTTTTCAATGTGGAATGTCCAGATTTTGGTACTATTCACCCCACTAAGAATGTTACGCTTAAACAATAGTCACCCAAGGAGACCAATGCCAGACATTTGATTGTATTGACCAACATATTCAACCTCACATTGAATTTTTAAAAACTCGATGTCATCATACCTACCTCCTTACACAATAATATATCACCATTATGATCGATCCAGAAAGTGTTCAACTCGGTACCCCTACCTCCTCTCTCATTATCCAATAGTGAAAAACTAAAACCCCCCGACATATAAAACTAAGTAAAATGACCCTTTTTTGATCTTAAGACCCAATAATCAATTATGGGAAGACTTTACCTCTTAAGAAATCTTCTCAAGGCTAAGATAAATCTAAATATGTATTTATAATCGAATATTACACTTAAAAAGGGATGTAAGTTCATATTTCTAGTTTCATCGGGTAATATCACATGTGTAATTGATGTATAAATAAATATATATATATACATATATATATATATATATATTTATAAATACATCAATAATAATAATGATATTTCTATTAAAAATATCAGCATGCTCTGCAATCCAAGAGCTTAAATAAAACAAGGCTTTGATCTTTGAAAGTAGGCTTTTGTTTATCATTGATTTATGGGATTCCCTTTGATTATTTTTAGATAATATTCAAAACATTTACCCACACATATATATATATATATATGTAGATAAATAATGGAAATCCCTCTTTAGCCATCAGAAAAATCCTTCCCAAACATTCAATTCCTCTCTTGATCTATACTGTCAATTCTAAGCTCTAACAGGGGAGAACACCATTATTCAAGCCAAATTTAGTTTTAATTTATGATAAGGGTTATTTTTTAATGCTTTTAGTTTATAATTTTTTCAAAACCCTTTATACATAATGTATTATATTATCAAAACATTATTCATTCAAAGAAAAGCATTAATTTTTTTATACTATGAATTTATGTACGTGTAAAATCTCTGAAATTTATATTCCAATGTATTCTTTCATAAACCTTATTTTGTAATGGAATAATATTTTAAAATTATTATTTTAATATTTTTAAATAGATATTCCAATTATTTTATTTCTAAAATAAAACATTGCATTATTTCAGGTTTTATTTCAAAACCCACTTCACACATGGGGATTATTTTTATAAGCAATGTATTTCTCTAAAAAAACTTATTTTATATAAGGGAGTTATTTTAAAAATTCTATATTAAATTAAATATTCAATTTTAAAATTCTAAAAAAATCATTTTTTTTATTCTATGTATTATATAAAATCACTTTTATGTAAGGTAATATAATCATTTTATGTAAGAATTTGTTCCTTTATAACTATATTTTTCAAGAAAAACATTAATTTTAATTTTACAATAAATTTTTCTAAATGAAATTATAGTTTCACACATTTGTATTTTTATTTATTAAAACCCCAATTATGGGGAAATGTTTTATTTTGTTTTCAAATACTTCTGAGAAGAAGAATATTTTTAAATAATTACTTTCACAAGTTTCATGTGGGTTTTAAAAGATATCATTTTATACATGTGATACTCTTTAATATGTTTTAATGTAATTTTTGATAATAGTTATGGACATACACTATATTTATTCACGACATGTCATGCATATATGCACAAGAAAATGTATATGATAAATTATTCCATAACAATAATTATTTTAAAAATATTATTTATAAACTATGGATTTCCCCAAATCTTTGTGAAAGAATGATGTTTTCTTGAAATCTAATTTTTATCAAAAGTGCAAGTGATATAAAATTATTTTCCTATAGGAAATAATTTATTTAGACTTGAAAGGTTATTTTAGTGGAATTATTATGAGAAATGGAGACCTTGAAAAAAATTTACAAATTCAGCGCTATGATATCAAATGTGTTGATGAGGAATAGGGAGTTTACCCATAAGCTCAAGGGGATATTTTCTTAACAGTGAAACTACTAGTGGCCTCATGGTTTTTTTATAGTTTTCTAAGTATCTTTATATTCCATAAGATATATTATTATTTTTAAAAGAAATGATTTTCTTAAACTTTTCAAGGAGAAATACAAGTATTTTTTAAAGGATGTTATATTTTGAAACTAAATGGGTTTTCAAAGTAATCAGTATTATAAAATATTTTGAAAATTATTTCAGTATGTATTTTTCTTGAAAACTCTATATGTATATTTTTGGTTAATTATTTTTTATATTGAAGGTTTTTTAATTGATATAAATAGAAATGTATTTTTAAGTGAATTGTATTCAAATGAACATTTTAAAATTCATTTTTGAAAGTGATATATATTTTTAAAGGATACAAAAATTATATTCTTCAATTATATATTTTTAAATACATATAGTTATATTTTATAAAAGTATTTAAAAATGTTTGTATTTGATATAATGGAAAAAAAATTGAATGTCCTTTTGAATAATAATTTTTTTAAATGGATTTTAAATTATTTTAGAACCCATTACTATGAAATTTTATGCTCAAATTAAGTTTAAAAAAATTCACAGGCCGATTTAATGTCCCAATGGTGATTGTTTTCATTTAAGAATCTAGCATGAGATAATTCAAAATAAATTTTTTAATTTTTATTAAATTATGATGTTATATAAGTATTTTTCATAATACTTTAAAATATATACTAGAAAATATCATTGGATGTGTAATGGACTCTATATTGTTTAGTTATTTTTTAAAAAAAAAATTACCACATGTTTTAGCGTCGGATCCGGGAGAGTGGGTATGGGGTTTTTACATTTGGTATCAATGGATTGGTTTCGAAAAATTTGTTGATTATGAATTTTTTTTAGGATAATATAGGAGATACAAATTTTATTCTCATGTTTCATAAAATTAAACTCCGGACAATTATTAGGTATATAGAAATTTTTATGATCCTACTTTTTCTAATTATGAAAATGGATATTTAGAATTTCATTATGTATGATAGTAGAATTTCATGGGTGGAATAATTGAAGGGGGGATGTTGCATCCCTTAAATTATGAGCATAGTTTTCCTTCTTAATAAATATTTATGAATTGATTTTTTTTTATATTATAAATTCAAATAAGATATGTTTTAGTATTATCTTTTTTGAAACTAAATGATTTTATTTAATCAGAATTATTTTTGGATTATAAGACAATTAAAAATATTTAAATTATAAAATATTACATTTATTTTTCAAGAAATAGTATTTTTTAAGAATATTTTCATCCAAATATTTATATATATAAATAAAATTTAAATAAAGTTGTTTTCTTGAATCAAGATAAAATATATCTTATGTTTATATTTAAAAAATATATAACACTTTACTTAAAAGTATTTTAATTTTGATATAAAATTTATAGTTTTCATAACCTCATATTTTTTATAACATTTTTACTTTTAATTTATATGCCATATATATGTATTAATAATACTTTATATTAGTAATTAATGAAATATTAACTTGATATAAAAATTACAATAAATAATAAGATGTGTTAAAGTTAATACATGGGGTATTAATGTTTTTATGTTGAATTTTAAGTGTAAAACAATGTTATAATTTTTTAGTTTTTTATTTTAATTATCATTTTTTAATTTAAAAAATTACTTAGAATATTAAAATAAACTTACCAACCATGTTGGCCATGAGGTTCATTCCCTTCTACCCTTTTATAGGGAACACGTTCATACCACGTAGGAGGGCAGGCACAAGTTCCCTGCATGGCGTCTGGGAAAACCAAGCCCCTGTATACGTAGTCTAGTTCTAGCATAGTTAGTGAATGGTTTTCCTCGAGGTTCATAAGGGGTATGGCATGTCATCTAGTCCCCATATGTGTGTGTGATGGCCTATCTGGGTACCAACCTTGGTGCCTCAGATCGAATGATCTATTGAATGTGTTTTGTTATTAATCACTCATATAAAAAATTTGTTTTCCGTGTGGGACGTGTAGGTGTGAGTACTATTCACTAGCCTAAAAAAGTTACTCTTAAAACACAACTATCTAGTCAGACCAAAACTATCTATTTGATTCACTTGATCATCATCTTCAAACTCACTCTATTTTTTAAACCCTAGACACTACTATCACCACCACCATCCTTTGTAACATACCACCAGTATCCTGACCTACAAATAGTTTAGTTTGGTACCCCTACATCCACTATCTTTACCGAATATGAAAACTTTGAAACCCTCGACCTATAAAACTAAGGTAATTGACCTTTTATAGGTCTTCACACATAGGTAATCACCAATGAAAATCCTTTCCTTCCCAAGGAATATTTTTAAGGCTCAGATAATATAAATGTGTATTTATAACATAATAATACACTTACAAAAAAGGAATCCAATTCATATTTCCAGTTTCATCGATTTATATGACCTGTAGAATTGATGTATATATATGTAATATATAAATATTTATCTATAACAATAAAAATAATAATTTCATTACCATAGAAAATCACTTCTTTCTCTACAAGACATGATCTAAAACACCTCGAAGATTTAACACTTGAAAGTATGATTCAATTAGTCATTGATTTATGGGTGAAACTTCGATTTTTTATACCATGTTCAAAATTTGAACCCCAATATATATATATATATATATATATCTTTGTATGTGTGTGTGGGTTTGTGTGTCTGTAGATATATAGGGGGAACCCCATCTTCTCTCATTGGAAAATCCATGTCCAATCTCTATCTTCTTCACATGATTCATACATTAAATTCCATGATTTGGATGTAGAGAACACCATTGTTCAAGATTGACTAGGTTTTAATTTCCTGTAAGGGTGATTTTTTTTAAATCCTTTAATTTATGATTCTTTTCAAAATTTATTTTTATATAATGGATTACTTCCTAAAACCCCATACTTTTTCAAAGAAAATAATTAATTTTATTTATACTATAAATATTTATTAGGGGAAATATTTTATAATTTATATTTCAATTTTTTCTTCAAAAAATCATATTTTTCAAGGGGGTAGTATTTTAAAGTTAATATTTTATGATTTTAAAGATCTCTAATATTTAGATGATCTAAAAAACAAAACACTGTATGATTTTGAGTATTATTTCAAAACCCAATTCATTTAAGGGGATTTTTTTTATAGAGAGAATTGTTTTATCTCAAAATATAATTTTTATATAAGGAAGTTTTTTTAAAAATCTATTTTCAATAACTTCTTTATTTTTAATATTTTTGATGTAAAGAAAAAAAATTATGATTTTATGTTTTATTTTGAAACCCTTTTATATAAGTGAATTACTATGATTTATTGTAACGAATTATTACCTTAATAAATATATTTTTCATGAAAAACATTAATTTTATTTATACTATGACTTTATATAAAGAAAATATAATTTCACATAATTATTTTTGTATTTATTAAAATTCCAATTATATTAAAATATTTAATTTAGTTATGAAATCCTTATGATAAGAAGAATATATTTAAATACTTTTATTTTCATATTTCTAGTGGGTTTTGAAAGATGTAATTTTATGCATGAGATGCACTTTAAACTTTTTGAATTTAATTCATGTTCATAGTTATGGAAATATACTATATTTATTCATTAAATTTCATGCATATATGTAGAATAAATTGTATATGATCAATTATTCCTTAATTAAAATTATTTGTAAAGAATTATTTATAAAATATTTATTTCAAAAATCGTTGTGAAGGAATTATGTTTTATTAAATATATTTTTTCCAAAGGTTATGTGATATATAATTATATTTCTTTTGGAAATAATTTATTTATACTTTATTGGACGTTTTATTATAACTATAAAGAGAAAAGCCAACCTTGCAAAAATGTTTTATTTAAAAAGTCGGAAAATGGGTATTGAATGTGATGATGAGGAATGGGGAGTGAGTTCATGAACTTAAGGGGATGAAGTAATAAAGGTAATACTACTAGTAGTCTCATGGTTTTCTTAAGGTTTTCCAAGTATCATTGTATTCCATTATAAATAATATTATTTTTCAAATAAGGTATTTTTTTAAAAAGTTTTCAAGTATAAATCCAAGTAATTTTCAATGGACTTTATATTTTGAAATTGATTGGGATTTAGAAGAACAATTATTTTTAATGATTTTGAAAGTTATTTCCTTGAATTTTTCTTGAAAACCCAAGTTGTATATTGTGTAAAATTATTAATTATATCAAAGGCTTTTTATTTTATACAAAGAGAAAAGTTTTTCAAATATAAATTTTTTCAAAGGAATGCTTTCAAAGGAATTTCTCAACGTTATGTATATTTTTAATGGATTTTAAAATCATTTTCTATAGTTATATATTTTTAAAACCCTAGAGTTATATTTTTTAATGTTATTTATCAAATTTTTTATATTTTATATAAACCAAAAAAAATCAAAACAATTTTTGAATAGTATGTTTTAACAATGATTTCCACTACTTTTGAAACCCCTTACTAGGAAATTTTGTAATCACATTTGGTTTTAAAAAAAATATATGCTCAGTAGAAGTTCAAAAGGTTTTTATTTATTTAATGATCTACCATTAAATAATTAAAAATAAATGTTCTCAATTTTTATTATACTCTAATGTGATGTAAGTATATTTCATAATCCTCCAAAACGAAGAATAAAAAAGATCCCCATATATATAATAGACTTTATAATTTTAGTTTGTTTTTATAAAAAAAATATACAACATGTTTTAGAATAAAATATTGGAGTGTGGGTATCAAGCTATTATGGAGAACCACTTTCAATTATGTTTGATTATGATCTCTAATTTACATAAAAATTCAAGAAAAGTTATCAGAAGGATCATGATAGGAAGCTTAATTTGAGAAATACTTATCACCCTCAAACTGATGGAAATTATTAAAGGACAATTTAAAATTTAGAATTCATGTTTATCTCATTCTCACTTGACTTTAAAGGTATATGGGATCACTATTTACCTTTGGGGTGTTTTCTAATAATAAAATATTTTATTCATGTATTCAAATGGCATTGTATGGAGCATTATTTTTCAAGAGATTATGTACTCTAACTTTTTGGGCTGAATTTGTAAAAAGAAATATTATGGGCCCAGAACATGAAGAGAACATACTGGGGAAGGTAAATACTATTTAAGCCCACTTTAAAATAGCTAAAAGTAAGAAAAGGAGCAATGCTGATAACTAAAGGAAATATTTTTCATTTCAAGTGGGAGATCAAATTTTCTTGAACGTATCTATATAGAAGGGTATTATAGGGTTTGGTAATAAAAGAAAGCATATCCACATATAAACCAGTCCTTTTTAAATTCTGTAAATAATTTGAGTGGTGGTATACTGATTGGCAATGCACCCAAGGACCACTACTGTACATTATGTGTTCCATATCTCATTATTAAGGAAGTATATTATAGAACCAATACATATAACCACATATGTTGAAACATAATTGGAACCTGATATGTCTTACTATGAATAGCCTATCCAAATTATTGACACTATAGAGCAAGTGTTGAGGAATCATAAGAATCGACTCGTAATGGTACTTTGGAGTAATCATAAAATAGAAGAAACAACATGAGCACCTAAGGCTTTTATGAAGAAGAACCACCCTCATTTTTTTAGAAGGTAATACCAATGAAATTTTCAAGGATTAAATTTTTTGTAGGAGGGAATAATATATTATCCAAATATATTAGAACAACATTATGTTGAATAGAATATACAACACACAACACCATGTTGAAATAATCCGAAAAATATTTTTATTTAAATAATATATTTATAACGTAGATATTAAATTTGAGGGAATGAATAGGATTAAATACTTTATTAAATATATATAAAGGTAAAACTAAATGTAAATATGTTGATAAATTCTTCTCTAAATTTTTATTAAAGTCATTTTATTATTAAAAAACAAGTTTAATTGAAAAAAATCTTTTTATGGTTATTTGTGATAAAATATTATAATTAATTTATCAAAAATTTTGATATATTATATAATAAAAGTCACATCATTCATCAAATCATCATATCAAAATTATATTTTTGTGAATTGTTTTTATTTTTCTAAAAAGATTAATTTTTTAAGTGAATAGTGAAAAATAATGATTTTCATATAATTGGCATTTTCTTTTAATAAATAATTATCATTATTAATTAAATTTTATATAAATGTAAAATAATAATTATTTAATCATATATAATGAAATTAACATCATTTGAATCATTATTATACCATATTTTTTAATAGGTACATTTTCGAGCTTAAAATTACATTTTTCTAAAAACGGTTTTCCACTGTGTTTTACATATTTCTCTTAAAAGTAATCTCATCCACTTCTGCAAGTTGAATTTGAAAAATAGATTCCATATTTTTAATCAGTATGTCAAAATTTTGTAAATTGACCCTTTTTGACATTTTGAATTGTGAATTAAGTAATTTATTTACGACATTAAAGGTTGAATTAGGTAATTAAGGTTAAAAATAAAGTGATAAGGACTAAATAATAAGCCTAAAACTTGCCTTAATTTAATTGGATGATCCTATATCATCCATAATGATTAAAAAAATTTAATATATTTCTTTTTTTCCATTTTACCGTGATTTTAACCTAATATAATATTTTATATAAAGAAAACTCAAAAATTTCATTCTCTTTATTTTATTATCTTCAAAATTTTAACATAGGGATAAATAATGGATATGGTTAGTTATAAATATTCAGTTGAAATATAAATGATATTTTTCATTATGATAATTTATTTTTTGTTTATTTAGAATAAATTATTTCCATAAATGCTTATGAACCACTAACACAATGCATGTCTAAGCATAAAAAATCAATAAAATTATTTTGAAAATTCTAAAAAAATATTATCAGTCAGTTTTTTCTTCTAATGTTTTTTATATAACCATGGAATATAATATATGTTTGGATTCATTGGATTTTAATTTCATTATTTTCATGCAGTTTTAAAACTCAAATTAAATTAATAGTTACAAAATTGACATTAATGATATTTTATAACTATTAAAAATTTATTAAATTATTAAAAACACATAAAAATATGATTTTCAAAAAAGTTAATAGGTTATGGTATAAAATATTATTTTTGGTCCATTTATGGGTCTTTTTCCTCATATAGTAACATTATTGACCCATAAATTACAGAAACATTTATATTGTGGTAATTATCAAAAGGGTTAATGAGAGGATAAAGCTAAAGGATAATGGTAAATACACAAATAAAACAAGTTTAAATTTTATTGTATGGGATTATTTTAAATATTCATAATCATATATGTTAATTATATCAATTTGTGACCATTTAGACATGAAATTTAATTTAATTTAATTTAATACATTAACAAATTCATTGAATGCCACTCTATTATCTTATAAAATGACACCACTTCTCTAAATTATTTACAACATATTTATCCATCTAGATTGACCAAAATATACTCACATCTTTTCTCAGCATCCTTATCCAAGTTATATTATTTCCCTCCCTTCAAAAAATAAACCCTAGGCCCTTTGAAAAGAGATCTAAAATAAGTCTATCGAAGTAGTGGTAATTGTCTTTATCAACTATTTGAAGTTTGTTTCTTATTATAATTCATATTAATGTATTGTACCTATCCTAAAATAATTTATAAAGATTAATAAATATTCTTATATGTTATTATGATTATGTTACAATCATTTTCTATCTATTTTCCATCCTGTGAAAGGTGAAAATATTGCTCATGTGTTTGTACAGCTTACAGTTTCTACGTAGCGATATAATTCGTTTATCATCACCTCTTTAGTTGGATGGTTATAAATAAATAACAAGTTAATATATATTTTATTTATGATATACATTTTCTTCTTTAATTATAATATCATTGAAAAAAATTAACTTCTAATCTTTTTGAAAACTATAACATCACTCGTTCGTACGTGTGGAATACAACCTCCATGAAGCGATGTGATCTGTTTTTCATTTACACTTTATGTGGATGATAATAAGGATAGATTTAATGAATATATATGATTTTTATGATATAATAATAATTCTATAGATTTTAATTATTATTCTCATTTTTTTATTCGATCAGTCAAAACATGAAAACATTTATCTTGTGTACACCGGGTTTATGGTCTCCTTGAATTTTGTAATTCATTTTTCTATCTCTATATTTTATGGGTGAATTTAAATATATATATGTTGAATATATATATATGATATTTTTATCACAAATAAAATTCAATATACAATGGAACTACAATCAATGTTTGACAACTGCAACTACCAAATCAAAAGTTATATAAAAAACAAAGCACTTAAGAGTCAAAAGAAATGATGATAATAAAAATATTCTTAACAAAAAGGTGATAAAATGATATAAATGGATCCTATATGAATGTATATATTTGTATATTCTTCTGATATATAAGAAAAATGGAATGTACCTAATTTAATTTTTATATTTAACGTACTTTCCATTTATGTATTTATGATCATTATTCATTAGACATCACAATTCCTTAAAATATCCATATTTTTGTATCATTAATTTTCTTATTTCCAAAACCATATACCATTTATACAAAATTTTTTGCTTTGAAAGTTATTTTGTTGAAAATTTAATTATTTATAATCTTTATTCATTACATGATATGGAAATTTTTTAACAAGTAATATTTTTTATGAATTTAATTTGATAATTTAATGTATGAGGAATACATTGGACATGCTATGATAGGTGGGGCCTGAAATTATATTACCCCTAGATTCATTGATAGGGATCATGAGACAAATTAGTTGGCCACATTAAATTGGTATTTACAAAGAGTTTTAAAATCTATTGGTTCAAGGTCTTGATGGGGGATATATCATGATGTCTAAGATCAAGGCATCCAATAGTATGCACTTCCTTTATTGTGAATTCAGTTATTATTATCCATGAGATTATTATCTTGATATTATCCATAAGTTAATTTTGTTCTCAAGTTATTGATTAAATATAATTTGTTTCCAGTTATTTACCATATCCTATTTATTATTCATTATTTCCTCATGATATATTCCACTGTACGTGACACTTATAGGGTATTTGAGAACACTGTTATTTTGTTTTCATTTCCTGTGTTATGATGAAGAAATCATTGAATGAGTTTCAAGAATGTACAATAATCACTTTTTCAACGTTTTATATTTTTTTCATATGTAAAATGGTAATAATTTATGTATCTTTTTCTTCCTGAATACGAAACTATTTAGTCTTTCAGGATGTGATCTCACGTATATTAGGCCAATATAACAAAGTAGACATTGGATTTGGGATATTGGAGTTTCATTTGTTGCAAATGGAATTTAGTAAAATGGATCCTATAATTTTAATCATCATTTTTTATATAATGTAATAGGTTAAACATCGTTTTTCCATAATTTATTGTAAAAATAGTAAAATTAGGTTTCCATAATTAAGGTTAAAATGTATTTACTAGGCATTAAACTAAGATATAATGGTAATATTTCCACATTAACATGTCAAAATAAAATATATATTTCAAATTTCGACCCTATATCATATTCACTTTAAAGATGATTCATTTGGAATTATTTGGATTGTTTATGAAATTAATATATTTTAAAATTTTCAACAATTCCAAGTATGCCATCTCCCTCACTTATAAAAAGACATCCCTTAACCTCTATTCTCTAAACCTCATATGCCTTCTATATTAGAAAATACCAACACTAATTCATTCCTATCATCTCAAAAAATATCATAGAGGTATTTTTTTGATCAAAATACCATCCACTCAAGGCTTAAGGTGTAATATAAAGGATGTTCGAACACATATGAAAACAGACGATACATGAGGTAAGGAATTTATGTTTCAATCCCATTTTAATCATGATTGTTTTTACTTTAATATCCATTGAGGGAAATTATATTATATTTATATAAAGAAACCATTTCATTTTATTATCCTCTAGTTATTTCTATAATTTTTAAGTATTTGTACCATTTTCCTCTTTTAGGTACTTAAATTTATCAAGAAAATGTTTTTAATAAAAGAAGGAGTTATTTTCTTTTTGGTTGGGGAATCATTTCTTCCATATCCATGTTCTCTAAAAATATGTAAATAATTTTTTTTACTATGATCCAATGTTTGTTTAATTTTTTAATCCATGTTTGGATTTCTATAAAAATGTTAAAAAATAACATTTTTATCATATTCTGGACAAGGTATGTTTTACCAATGTTATGAAAAAAATATTTATTTTAAAAATTATAGAATTAATGGAATATCTTACTGAAATTACCACTCAATTATATGAAGATCCCTTTACAAGTATCAAGCCTTGTTTTCAAATCTCATTTTTCAAAAATATTTTTAAAATATTTGGATTTTAAATAAACTATCCCAAAATAAAAAAGGGTAATTTCAACAAGAACTAGTTTGGTGATATTTCAATAAAATTTTTTATATTTGATAACATATTTTACTATTAATTATTATTTACTAAGGACATGATCCAACGATATCATCCTTATTCTTTCTCTATATGGTTTATAATTATAATTATGATATGTTTAAGAAACCCATTTATTTTACAATGGTTTTTCTATGATGATATGATGAATATTTTATGATCTATTGGAATTTATATATATGGATTAGGATTATGTGATGGTTGGGTATGTTACTCCCCTCCAATGAATTGGGTAAAGGGATATTAAAATCCCATGAGATGATTATGATAATCGCTAACATGATTTTGAATAACTTTATTCACATTTTGATGCATGTGTATGATTGTTTCAATATATGATTTAAATATTTTTCATTAAAAATATATTGAATGGATTTATTCACATATTAATACATTATTATGATTTATTTTAGCTATGTTCATTCGATTATTCATAGATATGATTTATAATAGATTTGTTTACAAGATTATGATTTCTTATGCTTATGATGTTGCATGCCTAAGTTATCATCCTTGAGTGAGAATTACTACTTTGACACCCTTATTGATCATACTTCTGGAAATAACTTGATTAGATAGTTTATGATCTAAGAATTTTTTGGTTTGAATATTTTATTTTGATAATATGCACTTGAATATTTTTTCCATACCCTTATGATCATCATATATTCTTATGATTAATATCTCTCATGTTTACCATTACTAAGAATTTGAGCTCAACCATTATTAGGTTTTCCTTCCCTAGGTTTTGATGGATTTTTTTTAAGTATGATATGTCTCCAAGGATACTGATATGATGATCATTGTGGGAGATGTTGTAAATCATTCATGAAATAAGATAATTATATATCTAGCCTTCAGAGAAAATAAATATTTATAGACCTTGGGCATGTATTATTGTGAAATGTAATGATAATTCATCAAAACTTATTTATTATTTATGTAGGTTATACTCAGGTCACCTCACATGCGTAATTACGTACTCTCATTGTCGTTGAAGTATCATTTTCTTGTTTATATAATATTATTAGAGTCCTAGATCTTGGTAGTGGTGGATGTGGTAGTCTAAGATTCCTAGTCTATGACCCTAGGGTCCAAAATTCATGAATGTATATTTGTTTCATGTCTTTAGGATATTTATTGTTTGGGAATATGCACCAATTTTTTGGAGTATAGTTAGCAATATTCTCTAGATATATCATATCTAGAAAGCGTAGGTTTAGGTAGACATCATAAGCATATAACTAGAGGATCGATAGGGGCATATGAGCCTCAACCCAGTTGGTGTGGTATCCTTAAGTTCATGCACGAGACCCAGGTTCAAAACCAGGCGGAGGAATATTTGTGGTACTGTAGCAGTACTATAACAGGCATTATAGTAAGCATTGTAGAAGATTATACACAGTGCAGGCACTATAGAAGACTGTACACTATGCAGGTACTATAGAAAACAGTACACTATGCAGATACTCTAGCAGAACTGCACACTGTGTAGGTACTCTTGTAGAACTATACATTGTGCAAGTACTGTAAAAACATTGAACACTATGCAGGTACTATTGAAGATTGTACATTTTGTGGTACTCTAGCAGTTACTGTAGCAGGTACTGTTCAGTACTGTAGCAGCTGGAACTATTCACCTTGGGTCATCGGTTTGGACTTGGAGCCCTTAAGGCTTTCGGGCCACACAGACCTTCAGGTCAGTAGGGATTTCGGGCAACCTTTAAGGCCTTCAGGCCACCTCAAGGCCATCATGCCACATGTAGTTTCCCCAGACAGACTACAAAAAAGGAGCAGCCCTAGAAAAAGATTCAGAGCAGGTGCACTCACCAGAGTAGAGCCAAATGGATTTTCAGAATGAGAGGGTATGGCTATGCCATCAGGACCAGCCTATGCTTGCACGGGATGCCCAGCTAGATGGACATGCGAAGGTTGAGAGTTATAATCACGATGTAGGTGTTGAGGAGGGGTAGTTCCTTGTAGACAGTCTAGTTTAATTCCCAAATACCTTCGGGTCATGTAATATCCTAAGCTTATGGGACTTGTAATATCTGAGCCTACGGGACTTGTAAGTGTTACCCTTTATCCCTTTAAAGGTGGGTTATCAAAAATCAATAAAAAAGAAGGCCTTTGGGCTATTCGGGATAGAGGATCGATAGGGTTCATTCTATTTTATGTTCTATCTTACTAGGTTGTTTCGTTACTTATTTTGTTGTTTAGTTTCATTTCAGTAGTTATAATTCCGCTAGTATATTCATATCACATGTGCATGAATTTTTTATGATAGGATAGGATATGGAATGCCATTGGGGGTGGTCTAATGTGGAATTATTTCTGTCCCTTTATATGGGTACCTCAGTATACATGCAAACCCTTATGTATTTGTTTAGGATGATCACATAATGTGAAGTGGATTACATGGAGTCCCATAGTATCATGATCAAGAATGAAAACTCATGTAGATTATAAATATCATGTTATATAAACTCAAGAATTTTTTGATATTTGGTTTTAGGTGGGGATTTTGGATTTCAATCGAGCCTTTTGAATATTATTTCTTTTATTTCTTTTGTAAGCGTTATTAGACCAATGAGTGATTCGTATATATATATATATATATATATTAATAACTATTAGTTTAAATGGTTTTTTATTTCCATATTCCATTTAAAAAAATATCCTACTGTTCTTTATTCATTGTGTGTACTCTGATGATTATGGATGTGTATGTTTTTTGTTATTTTCACTACTATTTTACTCTAAGATAATTGTATATTCTTCCAATTATATTTCATCATACCTAGACTCTTATTTAGCATCCTATGGAGTATGGAGAGGTTCCCTTGGGTCTTTGTGGTTAGTTGGATCGAGTTACATTTCTAATTGGCTTGGATTAGTTTGTTATATTACCCTTACATTTTAATCTATTGCTATTTTTCTTATTAGCAGAATAATGAAGAGGAAGCTTCCAGATCTAAAGTCTTTTTCCCTAAGAGTAAATGTATATGGTGGGGATCCACCAACATGTTATATCACTCAGGGTGATTATATTCTTCATGTCACTACTACAATATTGGGCTCTGAAGCCCCCTGACATGGGCGACTGCCTATGGCGGTCACTATAGGTGCCCGATAGCAACCGCCTCTGGCAGTCAATGAGCTTTGTTAAATACATTGGGGGGGCTTCGCCCCCCCCCCCCTCACGATCCCTCCTCCCTCGTCGTGTGCCCTCCCCCATCACCACCCTCCCCAGCGTGCCCCCCCCCCCCGTCGTCGCGCTCCCTCGCCGCCCTCCACTGCTCGTCGCCCTCCGCCCTCATCATCTTCCGCCCGCTGCTCGCCCTCTGCCCTCCGGCCATCATCTTCCCTACCCTCCATCCCCTCGGGCATCCCTCCACCCTCTGGCCTCCAGCCTCCTCCCCCTCTGGTCTTCGACCCCTCTAGCCTCCACACTCTGGCCTCCACCCTTCGACCTCCAGACTCCACCCTCCCCCCCCCCCCCCACCACAAAGAGCCCCCCCCCCTGCTGCCCGTCCCCCGTCCAATCACCACCCTCTGCTCCAACTCCCTGCTATCCCCAGTCCCCTCCCTCGCCGCACCACCACCGCTCATACCTTCCCTCACTGTCCCCTCCCTTCTCGCATCAATGTCGCCTGGTCCCCTCCCTCCCTGTATGGTCACTACTCGTCCCCTGGTCGCTGTCGCCCATCCACTCTGGAACCCCACTATCCTTGTTCCCCTCCCTCGTCATCCCACCCTCGATGCACCGTCGCCACCTCACTGCCTCCTCTCCTCTGGCTCCACGCCGCCACCGTTGCCCATCCCCTCCCCCACCGCACCAACTCTGGCTCCGACTCCCCTTCGTTGTCTCTCCTCTACCTCGTAGCACCGCCATCGACTCCCCTCCCTTCCAGGTTTGTAGTGCAATCAGGTATGACGTGGGCTTTCACTTACATTATATATTTATCAATGGTTCACAAACAATTGATTAGTATTTATTTTAAATATAGTTGATTTGAAAAATTCAAATGTAATAAGTATTGTGTAAATGTTTGTTATACAGATATTATTACAGATAAGAGTTGGATCGTTCTTCCAAATTGAAAATCTAGAGAATATTTCGATGGAATTCTGTAATAGTTTTGAAAAAACCATGTGATTCCTAATATAAACCATTGTACTTGTTTTTGATGACTGATCTCATGTTCACTATTTTTAGTCCCCGGACAGCCCCCCCCCCCCCCCCCCACCTCAGACAGCCCCCCTCTACCCCGGAAATCCCCCTCCCACCCCCCGGACAACCCCCCCTGCACCCTGGGACACCCCCCGCCTCCCAGACATCCCTACCACACCCCGGACAGCCCTCCCTACCCTTAGACATCACCCCCCCCCCCCACCCCCCGACAGAACTGCCCACCCCGGCCAAGCCCCCACCCCCACCCCCACCCCCCCCCCCACGTTTCCGGAGTTCTAAAAGACCAAAACGGCATGTGATGGTAGAATTCAGATAAAACGTTCTCTGAATGACCTGAGGCCACATGAAAACAATAGGAATATTATTCATGACATGTAGGAGGAGACGGAATGTCCATCGGATGTGCGGTGCGCGCGGTATGACCGAATGTGTCGTTTTCAGCAGTTCAGTGCACTCTAAAAGGGCGCGTTGGGTGGTCAGAACCACCCGAACGGCCTAGGAAGTCCATGAAATCATATGAAAACAAATATGGTGTGAATTGTGAAATGGTCGGGTAGACGACACATCAATCGGAGGTGTCATTTGACCGCGATGACCGGAAACGCGTTTCCGGAGTCATAAAAGACCAAAACATCGTGTGACGGTAGAATTCATAGAAACCATGCTCCAAATGACCTGAAACCACACGAAAAATATAGGAATATTATTCGTGACATGTAGGAGAAGACAGCACATCCATCAGACGTGTGGTGTGCGCGGTACGACCAATTGTGTCGTTTTCAGCAGTTCGGCGCGCTCGAAAAGGGCGCGTTGGGTATTCAAAACCACCAAAATGACCTCTAAATTCCATGAAATCATACAACAACAACCATGGTGTGAATTGTGAATTTTTTGGGTAGACTTCACATCAATCAGAGGTGTCGTTTGACTGCGGTGACAGAAAACGTGTTTTGGGAGTCATAAAAGACCAAAACGGCGTGTCACGGTCAAATTCAGAGAAAATGTGCTCCGAATGACCTAAAACCACACGAAAATAATAGGAATATTATTCTTGACATCTAGGAGGAGACGTCACGTCCATCGGTGTTCGGTGTGCGTTGTACGACCAAATGTTTCATTTTCAGCAGTTCGGCGCGCTCTAAAAGGGCGCATTGGGTGGTCAAAACCACCCGAACGACCTCGGAATTCCATGAAATCCTAAGACAACAACTGTGGTGTGAATTTTGAAATCTTCGGGAAGAAGGCATGTCAATCGGAGGAGTTTTTTTACTGTGGTGACTGGAAACGCGTTTCCGGAGTCATAAAAGGCCAAAACTGCATGTCACAGTCAAATTCAGAGAAAACGTGCTCTGAATGACCAGAAAACATATGTAGACAATAGGAATATTATTCTTGACATGTAGGAGGAGATGACACATCCATCAGATGTGTGGTGCGTGTTGTACAACCAAATGTGTCATTTTCAGCAGTCTGACACGCTCTAAAAGGGCGCGTTGGGTGGTCAAACCCACCCGAACAACCTCAAAATTCCATAAATTCATACGACAACAACTGTGGTGTGAATTTTGAAATGTTTGGGTAGACGACACGTGAATTAGAGGTGTCATTTGACTGCGGTGATGGGAAATGCATTTCCGGAATCATAAAAAACCAGAACAATGTGTCACAGTCGAATTTAGAGCAAACATGCTTCGAATGAGCTGAAACCACATGAAAACAATATGAATATTAATCATGAAATGTAGGTGGAGATGAAACATCCATCGAATGTGCGGTATGACCAAATATGTCATTTTCAGCAGTTTGGCGCGCTCTAAAAGAGCACGTTGGGTGGTCAAAACCACCTGAACGACCTCAGAATTCCATGAAATCATACTAAAACAACCTTGGTGTGAATTTTGAAATGGTCGAGTAGAAGACAGATCAATTGGAGGTGTCGTTTGACAGCGGTGACCGAAAACACGTTTCTGGAGTCATAAAAGACCCAAACGGCGTGTCACGGTTGAATTCAGAGAAAACGTGCTCTGAATGACCTGAAACCACACTAAAATAATAGGAATATTATTTATGACATGTAGGAGGATAGAGCACGTCTATCGGGCGTGCGGGGCCCATGGTACGACCGAATGTGTCGTTTTGAGCAGTTCGGCATGCTCTAAAAGGGCGCGTTGGGTGGTCAAAATAACCCGAACGACCTCATAATTCCATGAAATCATATAAAAACAATTTTGGTGTGAATTCTGAAATGGTCGGGTAGAAGGAACGTCAATCGGAGGTGTCGTTTAACTGAGGTGACCGGAAATGCGCTTCTGGAGTCATAAAAGACCAAAACGGCATGTGATGGTCGAATTCAGAGCAAACGTGCTCCGAATGACTTGAAACGGCATGAAAACAATAGTAATATTATTCATGACATGTAGTAAGAGACATCACGTCAATCGAATGTGTGGTGTGTGCGCTACGACTGAATGTGTCGTTTTCAGTAGCTAGGCTCACTCTAAAAGCACGTGTTGGATGGTCAAAACCACCCGAACAACCTTAGAATGCCCTAAAATCATAAAAAAACAACAGTGGTGTGAATTGTGAATTGTTTGGGCAGACTGCTTATCAATCGGAGGTTTCGTTTGACCGTGGTGACTGGAAACGCATTTTCGGATTCATAAAAGACCAAAACGGCGTGTGATGGTCGAATTCAAAGAAAATGTGCTCCTAATGACCTGAAACCACATAAAAACAATATGAATATTTTTAATGACATGTAGGAGGATACGACACATCCATGGGACGTGCGGTGCACGCAGAACGACCGAATGTTTCATTTTCAGCAGTTCAGCGTGCTCTAAAAGCACGTGTTGGGTGGTCAAAACCACACGAACAACATCAGAATGCCATGAAATCATACGACAAAAACCTTTATGTGAATTTTGAAATGGTAGGGCAAACAGCACGTCAATCAGAGGTGTCGTTTGACAAAGGTGACTGGAAACACGTTTCCGGAGTCAAAAAGACCAAAACGGCGTGTCACTGTCGAATTCAGAGAAAACGTGCTCCGAATGACCTGAGAGAAAACTAAAAAAACATGAATATTATTCATGACATGTATGAGGAGATGGCACGTCCATTGGATGTGTGGTGCGCATGATACGACGAAATGTGTCATTTTCTTCAGTTCTGCGCGCTCTAAAAGGGCGCATTGGGTGGTCAAAACCACCTGAACGACCTTAGAATTCCATGAAGTCATACGACAACAACAGTAGTGTAAATTGTAAAATTTTTGGCAGACAGAATGCCAATTGGAGGTGTCTCTTGACCTAGGTGACTAGAAACGCTTTTCAGGAGTCAAAAAAGACCAAAACGGCATGTCACTGTCGAATTTAGAGCAAACGTGCACCGAATGACCTAAAACCACACGAACACAATAGGAATATTATTCGTGATATGTAGGAGGAGACAACACGTCCATCACATGTGCGGTGGGCAAGGTACGACCGAATGTTTCATTTTCAGCAGTTCGGCGTGCTCTAAAAGGGCGTGTTGGGTGGTCAAAACCATCCAAAGGACCTCGAAATTCCATTAAATCATACGACAACAACCGTGGTGTGAATTTAGAAATGGTCGGGTAGACGACACATCAATTGAAGGTGTCGTTTGACCACGGTGACCGGAAAAGCGTTTCCAGTGTCAAAAAAGACCAAAATAGTGTGTGATGGTCAAATTCAGAGAAAATGTGTTCAGAATGACTTCAAACCACATGAAAAAAATGAATATTAATCATGACATGTAGGAGTAGATGACATGTTCATCGGACGTGCGGTGCGCATGGTACGACCAAATGTGTCATTTTCACCAGTTATGTGCGCTCTAAAAGGGCAAGTTGGGTGGTCAAAACCACCCAAACGACCTCAGAATTCCATGAAATCATACGACAACAACCGTGGTGTGAATTTTGAAATGGTCAAGTAGACGGAATGTCAATTGGATGTGTCGTTTGACCATGGTGACTGGAAATGTGTTTTCAGAGTCATAAAAGACCAAAACGATGTGTCGCGGTCGAATTCATAGAAAATGTGCTTCGAATGACCTGAAACCAAACGAAAACAATTGGAATATTATTTGTGACATTTGGAGGAGACGGCATGTCCATCAGACGTGTGGTGCAAGTGGTACGACTGAATGTGTTGTTTTCAGCAGTTCAGGCAGCTCCAAAAGGGCGCGTTGGGTGGTCAAAACCACCCGAACGACCTCGGAATGCCATGAAATCATACGACAACAACCGTGGAGTGAATTTTAAAATTTCTGGGTAGAAGGTACGTTAATCAGAGGTTTCGTTTGACCGTGGAGACCGGAAACGCATTTCTCGAGCCACAAAAGACCAAAACAGTGTGTCATGGTCGAATTCAGATCAAACATGCTCTGAAGGACCTAAAACCACACGAAAACAATAAGAATATTATTCATAACATGTAGGAGGATACAACACATCCATCGGACATGCGGTGCATGCGGTATGACGAAATGTGTCGTTTTAAGTAGTTCAGCGCGCTCTAAAAGGGCGCGTTGGGTGGTCAAAACCACCCGAATGACTTTGTAATGACATGAAATCATATGACAACAATCGTGGTGTGAATTGTGAAATGTTCAGGCATACGACATGTCAATTGGAGGTGTCGTTTGACTGCGGTGACCGAAAATGCATTTTTAGAGTCATAAAAGACCAAAACGGCGTGTCATGGTCGAATTCCGAGAAAACGTGCTCCAAATGACCTGAAACCACACGAAAACAGTATAAATATTATTCGTGACATGGATAAGGATACGGAATGTCCATCGGACATGCGGTGCATGTGATAAGACCGAATGTGTTGTTTTCAGCAGTTCATCACGTTCTAAAAGAGTGATTTGGGTGGTCAAAACCACCCGAACGACCATAGAATTCCATGAAATCATACGACAACAACCGTGGTGTGAACTGTGAAATGGTCGGGCAGACGACACGTCAATCACATGTGTTGTTTGACCGTGGTGACCAGAAACGCATTTTCGGAGTTATAAAAGACCAAAATGTTGTGTGATGGTCGAATTCTGAGCAAACGTGCTTCGAATGACCTGAAACCACACGAAAACAATAAAAATATTATTCTTGACATGTAGGAGGAGACAACACATCCATCAGATGTGCAGTGTGTGCGCTACGATTGAATGTGTTGTTTTCAGCTGTTCGGTACACTCTAAAAGGGCGCATTTGGTGGTCAAAACCACCCGAAATACCTCATAATTCCATGAAATCATACTACAACAACCGTGGTGTGAATTTTGAAATTTTAGGGTAGACAAAACATCAATTTGAGGTGTCGTTTGGCCGCGGTGACCGAAAACGTGTTTCGGGAGTCATGAAAGACAAAAACGGCGTGTGACGGTCAAATTCAGATAAAACGTGCTCCGAATGTCTTGAAACCACACGAAAATAGTAGGAATGTTATTCAAGACATGTATGAGGAGATGGAACGTCCATCTAACTTGCAGTGTGCGCGGTACGACCGAATGTGTCGTTTTTAGGACTTCGGCGAGCAATAAAAGGGTGTGTTGGGTGGTCAAAACCACTCGAACGACCTCAGAATTCCATGAAATCATATGAAAATAACCGTGGTGTGAATTTTGAAATTTTCAGGTATATGGAATGTCAATAGGAGGTTTTCTTTGACCGTAGTGACCGAAAATGCGTTTCAGGAGTCATAAAAGTCCAAAATGGCGTGCCAGAGTCGAATTCAGAGCAAACGTGCTCCGAATGACCTAAAACCACATGAAAACAATAGTAATATTATTCTTAACATGTATAAGTAGATGGAACGTCCATCAGACATGTAGTTCATGTGGAAAACATTTCTTTTTAGACAATAAAACTCTTTCAAAAACTAAAGCAACGACTCTAAAACAAGAAAAAAAATCCTAAAATGATAACATTTCTTAAATTGGGGGTTTAAAATTATTATAGAACCCATGAGATATCATATTTCATTTTTTATATGTATATAATAACTGAATAAATATGTCAAATTTATGTTGGTTTAGTTTAGTTTTTTTCTTTGTATCTTATTATAGGTTAAGCGACCACCATTGGCAGTAGCTTCAGAAAAACAGCGATCACCAATGGTGGTCGCTGTAGGCTGGCATTTTGGCCAACTTCAGAGACCGCCAATGGTGGTTGCTGTAGGCTGGAATTTTGGCCAGCTTCAACAACCGCCAATGGTGGTCACTATAGGGAGAATTTTTAGTATTGTGTACATGTTCATTTATTGGTTTTGACATGTATGTGTCAAGAGAAGATGTGGGATTCACATGCCTCAAAGTCGGAGGTACACCCAATTTTGAAATAGATGTATCATGGAATACACCAAAATTACTTATTATATAAAATTAATATAGACATGGTGGGTTTTACTATGTGTTTATCCACCTTCCAAAAATTTATGTCGAACCGCCAGTTCCCTACTAGTCTCTTACAATTGTTTCCTATTCATAAGTAGAAATGAGATAGTGTCACCATGGATTTAATAACATGGTTTCCAAGGACACCAAAACGTAGTGATTCTATATGGGTGACAATTGGTTATCTAAAAAAGGTGGGTTATGTTCAATTGATATTAGAGATCTTTTCAATGGATTGGTTTTAAAGCTATATGTTCGGGAGATAATACACTTACATTGGGTCTCATCGAGTGTTATTTAACATCAATACTCTCACTTAACATTGTACTTTTTGAAAGGCTTTCTAAAATACCTTGGAAAGTAGGTTTGTAAGATAACATTCTACCATTTGAAGAATTATGGGATATTTTTAATGGTTATTCAGATCATGGATGATGTACTGAGAACATGCATCCCAAACATTAGTAGTTCCTAGAAGAATCACTTTTCTCTAATGTATTTCACAAATAATAGTAGTTATAAGGAATATATATAGATGGAACCTTATAAGGATCTATATAGTTGACCATTCCATTGAACTCTATATTAGTTTGTGGTGGGAAATCAGTGATTATTAGGTCGAGTCTCATACAGGATATGTTGGGGAATATTTTCTTGATTCAGAAGTGGATGACGTTCTCCTATAGGAGGCATAGTTCATATAAAGATTTGTAATGTTGGCCTCTAGAATTTAAGGTTGGTGATTGTGCATTCTTATTATTTTCACTCAGTTTGCGATATTTTCATGTTTAGAGGTAGGGAAAGCAAGAACCTTGGTATATGGGGTCATTTGAGATAGTGGAGAGGCTTGGTATAGTAGCATACCCGTTAGCTCTCAAAGTGTGTTTTAGTTCCACGGATGATTTATTCTATGTATCCTAAATTTGAGGATACTTTACTAATTTGTCTCATGTGATTGGAACCAATGATATGTATTTTTATCGTAACACATCCTTTGAGGAGAATTCAGTATGTATATTTAACCAGAGATAAAAGGCTCTTCTCATTAATAAAATTCCTCTAGTATGTGAATAGTGGTATAATAGATGTATCTATGAGTATACATGGGAGTTAGAGTCTGACATTAGGGCTTAAAGGCCATATATTTTTATTAATGAGGCCCAATGATATTTTGGATGATATATCAAGGATGAACATCAATATGGTGAGGAGATTATAAAACTCAATACCTTATTTGGGTGATTTTCAATTTAACTTTAACCCTAGTATCATGTCATTTATATTTAATTAGTATTGGATGTGCATTCAAGGATTTAGAGAGGATTTAAGAATGATTTAGTAGTCCATGAAAATATGAAAAATGGGAGCTTAAAATATAATGAAATCATCCCTAGTATCCTATACTTGAAGGTTATATTATAACATTGGTACTTGATATATGTGATCACATCCCAATTTACCGAATAATTTATTAGTCTTTGAAAACTAGATACACACATCAATCTTACACTACATTTGAAAACATAAAACACAATATAGTTTTTTCTTTCCAAACACCGTTACTCCATCTAGAATAACCTTTTATATCTATCTTAATACACTTCATGAAATCATAGGGAGACGAAACATAAGAAATGGGTGAGATCATATGCTTAGTAATGGTATGCATACAACAGAAGCTAAATATGAATAATAAGGCTTCAATAATATTTCAGGGATATATAATTATCATATAATTTCATATAAATAATCACATGATCATAAATATTATCCATGAATATAATAATTATTCAAATAATAACATGGGAATCAATAACTAATTTCATAATAATGGAATTCATAATGTGAGATATCTTAAACTTACCTTCGAGGCCCTGTTCCAAGAGTACCTCATTCAGAAAATGAAAGGAAGATACCTTTAAAACAATTTTTTTTAAAAGATAAAAATGTGTAAAAATTTCTTTTATAAATAATTTTATAATAGTAAAATATTTTTTTAAAATATTATAAGGAAAATATGGAAATGGAAAAAAAGATTCCTGATAGAGTATAAAAACAAATTCAGTTTTCCTTAAAACATTATTTTTATCTCTTGAGTACTTAAAGAGAGGAAATTGAAAGGAATATTAGTTATTTGTAAAAACAACCAGTGTATAATAAGATATATTGGGTTTAATATATAAATATAAAATAATTCCCCTAGTGGAGACTTAAACATAATCCATACTGAATAATGATGAGATTGTGAAATAAAACCATACCAAAGGTCTGAATTCTTTCATATGTGTTTGAACCTACTATATAAAAAATATAGATTCATTATACATAATTTCCACAACTATAATCGTGTATATAATTCCTATTATTATTTATTTAAAACATTTTACCACCTTTTTATTGATAATTATTTATTAAAATTGCTATTATGGGGGATAACTACTTCATATGTTTTTTGTTCAGTAGTTTTGGTCATTTTACTTTCATCAGGGTTCTATAAATTAGAGAAATTTAATCACAATATAAAAATATTGTATATTATTTATATATGTATTTATAATTATCCATAAAATTTAGATATTGAAAAATGAATTATATTATTCAAGGAGGTGGTAGGTCGTATGTACGCATAAATATTGTTTTCACTTTTCAACAGATAGAATAATAAAAAGGTAAATAATAATTCACCTTTAAAGAATCATTTATATATCATATATATAATATATATTTAAAAAATATATCCTTATTACAAACAATGTAATGTGTAATGTAAGAATGAATTACATCGCTTCGTGGCGGTGGTAGTCTATATGTACGCACAAGTGAAGTTATCATTTTTTTCAAAGGATAAGAAGGTAAGAATGAATATATGATATTATGATTCTAGAAGAATAATTATTCCAAAAATCTCCCATATAAAACATAGAATAATCATAATAACCATCCATTAAAGAAGTTTATAGAAATACAATTTTATCCCTTTGAGTTGGTAGTAGTCTAGATGTGCGCACAAGAAATAATTTCAATTCAAATATGATAGAAAATAGGGTAGATAATGGTGGTTTAATAATAATTATAAAATATCACTAAATTTAGTATTTTTAATTTATTTTTTTAATTTTAAATAAAATATATTAATTAGAGGCAAAATGACACGTAAAAATAAATTGATCAGTTAAGGTGATCACATCTTCTTTGAAAAGATACCTTTAGATATCCTCTTATGGACCCTACTATAGGATTCATGGGATGAAAAACAACTCTATAACATGGATAAGGATTTTTTAAGGTATTTTAGTATGGTTTGGTCAAGATAAATGGGTCAATATGTCTGAATAATTTATAGGAGGAGGTTCCCTTTATAATTCAAGTGAGTGATATATATAAACTTTTTCAATGTTTTAAAATAATCTCTGGTCACATTCATGGAAAAATGGCTCAAAAGGTATCATATTCGAAGGGGATAAGGGTATGGTTGACAAAAACCCAACCAATTGGGGTTAATTAATAGTTCACATCATTATAACCTTTTTCATTTTATATTGACCACCAATAAACATGTTTTAAGCATAATCGTGGTAGTGACTTTTTCAATATTTAAAGGTTATAATTTTAAAAATAAATCATAAATTGTATCATGAATGGAAAAGGGGTGAAATATTAGATTAAAATACAATCCTAATTTTATAATTTCATCTTTTTTATGATTTTTAAATTATTTAATAGAATATAATTTTTCCTAAATTTTCATTAATGTCATTTTTTAGACTATTATTATAATTTGTCTTTAAATACATCATCAAAAAACACAATCTGAATATAATTCTTTACTCCCTAAATAATATATTATTATCAACTATAATAGTTGTGTGGAACCATAATTCAACCAAAAAATATTTGATTTAATGTTTTAGAAATTATTTACATGAAATTTTACACAGCTTGTCGATCCACTGTGTTTGTGTTCTATAGGCGTTTGAGGTAATTATTTCATCACTATAAAGTAAAAATAAATCCCCATGACAAAAAATAAATTTATTAATATCTAAAAATAAATATTTAAAACTTAAAATAACCTCATTTTATCCTTATTAAATAATATTAGAGATATTAAATTCTAGAGAGTGACATTTTATATATATTCATTTCCAAAAATAATATAAAGGTCAATATCAATGAAAAAAATAACCATATATCTATATTTTCAAGAAATATATGGAAATATAAAAACTAAATTTATGAAATATGATAAATGTAAGTTTTAGAGATATTTCAAAGCTATATCATATTGTTTTTACCATGTTTTACCTACATTACCCTTACCGAGGTGGAAAATATTCACCAAGGTTACTATTCATAATTACCAAATTTAAAATGCCCCTAATTAAAAAAATTATTATCATTATTCTAAATATGTAATCTATTTTTCAGAAATAAATTCAAACAATTGGTATAATTTAGTTTAAAATTAAACCAACAAAACGCGATGAGAATTAGTTTTCCCGAAAAAAAATATTTACTAAAGTATAAGAGTTTTTATACAAAAATATAGCATTAAAATAATTCCAATGAGATTAATTTAATTATTAATAATATAATTGAACTTGTTTTACATTCTAAGACATTCTAAAAAATGGAACCTTGTAAATGTTCTGAATGAAAAGGTATTTTTTTAAAAATCTATATTTTGCACTATTAGTAGAAAAATTAAAAAAATTTGAAAATTTTGAAAAATATATATTTAAGATACAAAATAATTTGTGATTTAAATAATGTAGTTATTTCTTTTAAAAAATTCTAAAAGTTTTATAAATTAGTTATATTATTTTCTCACAAAAAACAACAAAACCAATTTTTGATGAAAATTTTACTTTTCTAGCATATAAAGACTGTACTAAAAATTCCCGATAATATATTAAAATATTTTTTATCTAAATAATTCATATATAAAATTAATAATTTTGTTATTCCCATTCATACATCCAATTTTAATATTTATTATATCTCTGATTATTTAAATTCAATGTTTTGTGTGAAATAAGCTGTCAAATAAAACTAATTTATTTTAAAAAAAATGTATTCTAAAATTTCATGGTGTGAAATTATACCCCCTTATAATAATTTCACCCTCAAAATTCCATGACTGTAATACAAACAATATAGGATACATCTACCTCATCACATCTTGGGGTTCTCATGTAGCTTCATTAATTTTAGGATTTTTTCACAAAATGTTGACTAGGTCAGCGGTCTCGTTTGGCTGCACTTTCTCTATATGATATAGAATATCCGTTGGTTGTTTCTCATAAAATAGATACTACTATAGTGGAATGACCACTACATTCATAATATATGAATGATCAGTTATATACTTTATTAAGAGTGGTACATGCAACGAATCATGAACTTGACCAAGATTTAGTGGAAGCGCCGAGCGATAAGCTACCTTCTTTATGATAACATTTGATGAATATATTTTAATATAAAATTATTGAATAATTTAATTAAAATTTTTAGTTATTATCAAATATTAATTGTTTTATTAATCATTTGGTAGGTTACTTAGAATGAATATATAAGCAGAAAAATGAGTGAAATGGAGATGAACTTCACAATTAAAAGGATGCCATGGGACATAGGATAGGTCAAGGTTGAAGTATGGGATTCAAAAACATCGAATCAAGTCAAAAAACACCCAAAATGTTGAATATATAGATTTAAATAATAAATCACATATTCACTATGAGAATTACTAAAAAAATTTCATTACGTGATGTAGCTCAGGGAAAATAGCTTTTGGAGGGGGTGCTTGGAAATTCATAGTGTGACACATAGTATCATGTAATGAAACATTCTAAAATAACCTAATAATTAGTGAGGATACATTAATTTGAAGGAAGACCAATACTTTAATTCTTGGTAACAATCGTAGTCGACCTGACTAGGTTCGATTACCTATTTTATTTCCTAGGGTGTCCTTCACACCTATTAATAGAGAAATGGGGTGTTCATAACACTAATTCCACAATGAAAGATGAATTTCATGGAGATGATGTGATAAAAATTGAATCCTCCAAATTTTATTGAGAATTTATTTTCCTCTTCCCTGCCAACCCTCTTATAACTACAATGAGGGGAAATCCTATATTTTTTTTGGAAGATGAAATATTATGAGGTAATTTTCAATTGAAATATCATTTTTTTCATGTCTTAGGGTGTTTCATGTAAATTAATGTATTTAAATTGTTTTATTTCTTTAATTTCATGACCACTTATAACGTGATTAATAAGATTAAAATTTTTGGCAATTGATCTTTTTAAATATCACATTACCATTATGTAAATTAAAAATATTATTTCTAAATATGGCATAGAGATAATTAACTCATTAAAACCTAAAGTAATGAACAATATGAAAAGATACTTTTTTAATTAAGAAAAAGATACCAAAACCAAGGATTATTCTCTAATTCGACTCCTATGATAAACATGAAAAAATAATTTAATTTCTAAAAACACTTAAACGTGAACTTGGAATTTACAAAATCCAGAATGCTTTTCATTTTGATAAAAACCAATTAATTCCTTTGATATTTTTTCCAATCAATCAATAAATTATTTATTTATTTATTTATTTAAAATTCCAAAATTACATTTTTTTCACCATCTTATGGGTTTGACAAGGAACTCACCGTTTTTTTTTCATAGAATTAGTTAGGAGAAAAAGTTCAGGATTTTATAAAAAATTTAATTTTATTAGACCTATAAGAAATTAATTATGCCCCATGAGAAGATATGTTTTTTTCATCATTTCTCGGGATAGTTAAAAAGAAAAAAATAGATTCTCATATTATAAAATTTTTAATTATTTATTGTTTATTTTATTTTAATTTACCAATTTTATATTTTGTGAGCTTGTTTAAAATTTTTAGATTTTTTATGTATGACTATTCCACACTCTCAAAGGGGAATGGGGATTTTCCGCATAATCCAAAGCAGTAAAAAAATCCTAATATGATAAAATAAATTAACTGCAACTATAGTTATCGTTGAACTAGATCATGTTTCCAGGGTTCCAAAAAGACATCTAGGGGTATGAATGCACATAAAATATAGGTGGTGGTCAAAACAAAAATACAACTAATCATCTTGGACCCACCCATTATATCATATCATTTTAAGATCCAGTATACCATTATCCAAAATATCTCCAACATTGTTATATTCTATGTCCAACCGCAAGAATATCTAAACTCACATATGGTAATTTTTATTAAACTCTACAACAAATTTCACTTCCAAAACATTTCAAGTGATGCGGTAAGGATTTGACTTTTAATATTCTCATTAAGGGAAATTTCTAGATAATTGATTCTGAGTTTTCAAGCTCATTTCATCACAATGTGGGATGATTTTATAATATATTAATTAATGTATTTCTTCCCTCCATCAAAATCCATGTACATGACGGTAAATATTTTTAACTTTAATAAATTTTAGGATGAATCACTTTACAATTATTGTGATCATTTTAAATAAATGATACAAAAATTACCTCACCATGGAGTTGATATTTGGAAATTAATTCAAATACTTTATAAGGGTTTTTTACAAGAGAATAGGTCAATTATTGATGTTAGAGCAGGAAGGTCCCTAATGAGAAAATAACCAGAATAAAGTTGTAATATACTCAATGAAATGGAAAATAATAGCTTATAGTGGCAAGGATAATGGTCATAATGAATAGGTATCTATATAGTGAACAATAATGAATGGTTGGAAGTGAAAATTGAAGTGATGTGAATAGTGATGGCCACTATGATGGGACAATAATAACTACCCAAAGGGATGTATATTGATGAAGATAATTATGAGGATTGTAATCTGGGTAAAAAATTTCATGGTTGTCTTCTAAAACAATGACTACTTTATCAAAAAATAGATCTTGGGATTCAGTAAAAACAAGGCCCATCTCTCTAAAGGTAAATGCATGCAGTAAGGGATACTTTTGAATTCTTCATGGTGACCCCAAGAGTTACCATCAAAAAATTGGTATCTTACTCGAAAGACTAATGATCAATAATAAAATATTTAATGGACTGCTCAAGAGACCCGAAGTTCGCACTATGAATCCTTAAATTCCATGTCTATAAAATATCAGAAAAAGTATAAGAGAGTAAAATATTATTATATCACGGGCACATAAATTTCCACCCCTATTAATATTTTAAATTTATCACCATATAAAGTTATAAAATAACAAAAGAAAACTTTGGGCCATGTATAGTGCAAGCAGAGAATATAGAAACAAATGAAGGGAATGAAAATGTTGTAGAAGAAGGAGAATATAGACCGCCACCATTCAAGCCAAGACTTCCACTTCCAAAAAGTACAGATCAATGGAAACTTGATTATAAATGGAGTATTTTCATTGAAAAAATTAAAATATACATATTAAACTTTTTTATAGAAGTTATCACCAACAATGTATACGATGTTTATGAAGGAGTTGGTATCAAATAGAAAAAGGCTAGATGAAATCGGCATAATCCCACTCACATGAGATTTTACAGCCATGATGTCAAAGTATCTCCTAAGGAATAAATTGAACCCTATTAGATTTTTTATTCTAACCAATATTATATCTAATAGATTTTGGAAGGCTCTATGTGACTTAGGTAAAAAAATGAACATAATATCCTACAACATGTTCAAGAGACTATGACCTGAATACATAAAGACTATGAAGTTCACACTACTACTAGAAGACTCAATAATAATTTACCCATGAGTACTTGAAGAAGACATTCCAATCAAAGCAGATATGTTTTACTTCTTAGTGGAATTTATCATTCTCAACATAGAGAAGGAGATGACACCCATTATTCTAAAGGTCCCATTCATAGTGACCAGAAGAGAATTGATCAATTTCTATAGTGGTAATCTATGCTCAAGGTTTTGAAATTAGTAGTTCTATTACAATATACATTAGTCAATGAAGAACTATTACATGACGGATGACAACTTGGAGGAGCATATCATGCCCATTATATAATATGAGGATATCAAACTACCAATAATTAATGTGAGAATATTAATAGATATAATATAGAAAACCATGAGACATGACCACCAAAGATGTAGGAACCTCAAGAAATGGCGTGTTTGAGAAAGGAAAATAGGTATGGATAGTCTCCAGTCTTGTTACTGGTTTTTCAAATTTAGGAAATAACTAGTGGATAGAATCTATGGAGGTATAAAAGATACTACCATCAGGAAGTGTAAATATGAGATCAATGATTATAAAGGAACCCAAATAGATATATATGACCTCATTATGACTATTCATCGATCCAAACTGGGTAACATCATTCAAACACCCTATCATATAAGATAATTATAGGTAAGGTGAAGCTAATAATGTTAAAAAATTCACTTCAAGGAGTCATCCTGAGATTTAATTTTTTTTTCTATTTCTATTTTCAAAATTCACTCTCCCCCAATATTTTCAAATTTAATAGAAAAAATACCTTGTGCATCAATGACTTTTCCTAGAAAAAATAAAGGCACTAGGAAGAAACATGAAGGAAGTTTAAGAAACTACATTTAGGTGATTTTCCTCATGAGGTTTCAATTCAAGTCAAGAATTGGTATAAAAATAACATATTCAGTATATTTTCAAGAATCATTAAATGAGTATTATGAGTTTAAATTTCTTATTTTATCACACCCACACATTTAAAATTTTTTTATCTTTTTATCATATAATTTCATTCCCTGTCTTGAATTTTTTCTTTAATAATTAATATATGAGGAGAATTTCATTAATAATTGATATTGAGATAATACTAATTCTATGTTTTAAATTTATTGGTCAAAAAAATTAAAAATAAAAATTATAGATTAAATATTTTAAGATAAAAATGGGGAATTTAATTTTGAAAATCCATGATTCAAGAGATTATTTAATGTTAATAAATGAAGTTTTTCTAATATTTGGTCTACCTTTAATTTCTCTTATTTTCATTAAATAATTATATTTTTTATTTGAATATATAGGTGTAGTTGTCCAAACAATTAATTCTCATTCTCAAGACATTTTCTAAGACAAATATTTCCCATTTTTTTATGAGTATATTTCTTATGTTAAAATCATCCTTTTTTCTTCTAGAACATGGTTTTAATATTATTAAATCTCTGACTTTAAAAAATCTCATTTAATATGATTTATACATCATTTTATTAGCCCTTATCTTGACATATAATCATACTCTCATTTTTATTAAGCCTATTGATTTCATGAGCAACATTTTTAGGGAATTTTAGATTTACAAGCCTATTGTATCCTTTACTACCCTCCTCTAAGTTTTTTTCATAATTATCAAAAATTGGGGGGGGAGAGAGTAACATGGTGGAAGGGATATTTTTATTCCAATAGATATGTGTGGGGGGTTCCATTGTAGTTGCAGAAGTTTCACTCTTATAAATTTATTATAATTTATCTCCCGCCCCCTATAAAAATATAATAATGGGTTGTGTTTTAAAGGGTTAAAAATCACCAATTACATTTCCTATTATTTTTATCATTTGGGGTTGTGTGGTGGATGCGAGACATATCCAAACTCCTCTTTTGAAAAATAAGTAATAGGGTGAGTAATTCATTGGTATTCATTTCTTTATGAATTTTAAATTTATTCTGGGGAATGGGAAGTGACATCTATTAAAATGAGAATTTTTCATTAATATTTTATTGATTATCATGAAAAATTCCTTAGATTTTAACCTCTTTTTATAGATTTATTGAATTTGTACATAATTTACCCACCAACCCTTAAAAATTAGAGTACTTTTACACAAATAGTGAATCCATCAGATTTCTTATGATATTTTTCTCTAAAGGGTCTAGAAATTAGATTTTTTTTGTTAGCATATTATAAAGATAATTATTCAAGGTATGAGAAAATAATTATTCTAGGTATAATTAAATTTTCACATATATGTTTCACATAGATAATGAGTGTAAAAATTAAAGTGAATTAAGTTCGAAATTATATTCACATTGAAGAAAAATTGAAAACATAAATGGGAGAATAAAGAAGAATGGATAAGTCAAAATAGAAAAATTAAAAAACTTGGTTGAATTATCTCTTTCAAAAAAGGGAGTTTGATGAAATTTTTTTAAGTGATACATGAATGTTAAATATTCCTTTAGTCAAATAATTTTATTGACATTGAATTTAAATCATCATAATATGGCCATCTATTATGATTTTTTGAGATTTTATTTTGGATGAAAAGCATGATTTTATGTTTGGAAGTGTTTTATGCTTACATTTCATCCATATATTTTAACATTAAATTCATAATTTATGTAGGAATCACCTGTTAAAAATGAAACATGATACTCTATTAAAATATTATTATAAAAACGTGACAATTATAACATAGTCGTTACATTTGGGGGTATGAATAGAAATAAATAAATTATGAAACTTATGTTTTAAATATTTATAAAATAAATTCAATGGTTATAAAATTGATTAGAAATAAAATAAGAACCATTTGAATGAGAATGAAATATTTTTAGAAAAAACTATTAATCTCAAAGGATGATTATTCATGCTTTTTCCCACATAATTTAAAAATAATTTTTTCCATTAAAATAAAATTTATTTTAAAATTTATATTAATTTTTTAAATCATCAGATAAAATTTAGATTAGGTTAATGTTTTTGGTATTTTTATGAAAAGTTAAATTTTTTAATGAAAAATGAAAAATACTGATTTTTATTAAAAACTACCTTTTTATTTAAAGAATTTACAAGACCCATTTTATTTTCATTTGGTTTTAAAAGTAAAATTATTTCAATAATATATTAACTAATACAAATTATTTAATTTTAAAAAATTTCATATTTATTTTTTATAAAAAAACTTTTTCAATTGGAAAATCATTTTTTTAACATGTATTAAGGTTTAATTAGAAATTATAATCTGCAAATTTTGTGAGTTAAATTTAAAAAAATATATTCAATATTTTGAATCAGACTAATTTATATAATCTAATTAGGTAAAATTAATTTTTCACCATAATTAATAGTTAAAATAGTAAATATTTATTTTCTACGATTAAGGAAAATCTTGTTTATTGAGTGGTTAAACTAAAACTAAATGGGTTAAAATGACCTAAAACTTATATAATTCCAATTTTAAGATCATATTTAGACCTTATATATTATAAGGTTTGAAAATTATCCTTTTTTTAAGCCTTATAGAATGAGAAAAATTTCGATGGAATTATTTCTTTAAAATAATTCCAAGGGTGTCCTCTACCCCACTTATAAAAGGCAACCCCTATACTCTCCTTTACACACTTCTAAAAAAATAATTTTTCAGCAAATATTTGGAAAAATAACTTCCTTAATTACTTCCAATCATACAATAATATTTTTTTAGATATATAACCAAGGAACGATTTTGGTGTAAACTAAAAGATGTTGTCTAAAGAAGTGGAAACATCCTTAACTGAGCGTTTTGTTTTATTTATAATTATATCTCCATAAATTTTTATTAAAAAATGATGATATAAAAAAATTAATTATCTTCCATATATAGATATTTTTATTTGTTAGTGTAATGAAAAAAAATCCATTTCCTCCTCCCTTAAATGTGAAAAAAAACCATTGATCGTATCTATAGTGGACTACCAACTCACAAACCAATATAAATCAATTTTCATCACAGCTTATCATGGATAGATATAATGAAGTATTTAATTTCTATATATGATATATATTATATAATTTTACTTCTTGAATTATAATATCAAATATACCTTCTTAAATTCTATTTCGTAGAGAAAGTGATTGTGTCGCTCGTGTATACGGTGGACTACCACCTCACAAAGCGATGTGATTCGTTTTTCATTTACACTTTACATGTAATAAAATAAGGATTGATTTAATTTTTATATATTATATTTATTAAATATTAATCATTATTAAAAGTAAATATAAAATATAATTTCTTACCTTATCATCCATTGAATAATTGATAACGTTATTCATATGTACGGTAGACTACCGCCTAATGAAGAAATGTGATTTTTTTTATTACTATATCACTTGGATGGTATGTTTAATTATATTTTTGGAAATAATATTATATTTATGATATAATTATAATATTTCAAATATAAAATAACACTTTCTTTCCTTGAATCATGATCTTGAAAATTGTAATCGTTACTAATGTGTACATATTGTTTACCGTCTCTATGATTGTAACCTAGTTCATTTTTCATAACCATATTTCATGGATGGTATAAAAAGAATAATTTATGTATAAAAAATATAATTATTTCATGTTTACCATTATGGATATGGTAAATTAATTATCTCATTTACCATATTCAACTTACCAAAGAGATTTTGGATATATGACTCATTTATCATTAAAACGTCTCATGTGAAATAAATTTGTTATGTATTTGAATATGAAATGGTAATAATTAAAATAAAATGAATAATAAACATGAAAAATAATATTAATATAATAAATTCTTAACTTGATTTTATCATTCATTAATTTAAATAACATAAGTGATATATCGGGATCAAGGTAAGTGATCTCTCTAAACCACACTTTGCATCGCATTATGAAATTTCTCTCTCTAACTCACTTTATCTAGCTCCTTAATGTGGTGGAATGGTTGTAGATTTTATATAAATATGACTCTAAAATATATACCTAACTTATTATAACTTTAATTTATGGGGCAATACATGTCTTGTGATCATTTCCAAAATGCCTTCATTATGAAATTTCCTTTTCTTATGATATGAAGAATGATTATGCAACCCATTTTCCATAAATGGGAAATTATAATGTTATATATTATGATTCATTAATTTATGTGGAAAAAATATATCATGAACATATTTTATAGGTATTCCTAGGTATCACTTCAATTCATTGGGTAAATATTTAGTCTAATGAGGCATCATATATAGGAATTGAGAGTAAAGATAATCCATTATGGGACTTTTTCAACCATGGGATATAGCCTTGAATTGGGTATATGTCATGTTATATATTGTTTCCAAATATCCTATGATTCCATGATATTATTATACCATGTTATTTATTATATAATTCCATGAAATTACTCAGTATTATTCCATTTTATGATATCATGTTATATCTTTGACCCTCATGTAATGTTTCCTTATCATATTTATTCCCTTAATAGGTTTTTTAGCTCAGACCATTATTTATGTATTCCCCAGGTAAACCCATATATTTTCGGGAGATAAAATTTATTTTAGGATCTCGCTTGGGAAAATAAATAAGGATTTCATGTTATATGTCCCTTTTCATATAATATGAATCTAGTTTTCTATAGACACTATGACATTACATTCCATGTGTTGTATAAATGGATATTTATGTTTAAGAATTGTGTAATAATGTTTTTTAAAATATAAGGTCACCATGGTTGGCGTCAGAGGGAGGTTTATTTAACCATTGGAAGTAGGATGATAAAAACTTATTTAAAACCTCAAGGACAAGTATAAGGATACCTTTAAGTATAATTCTATGTATAAGAAAATATTTTGGAATGTTACTTAACTATATAAAGAGTGGTTTTTATGAAAATTCATGCATTTATGGATATTGCAACAAGATGTGGATCCAACATAGAGGTATCTATGGGTAATAACCCCAAAAATAGTGTATTGAGCTAGACTCAATCATCACATTGTGCACAACATTGGTCCTTACATCACACATAGTTTTACACTCCCAAGGGATATGATTTTGAAATTCACAAACTCTTTTATAAAATATTTTGAAGGACATGAAAAATTTATTAGGTTTAGAAACATAATTGGAAAAATTACCATAGATAACATAGATTTAAACCTTGAGTCCAATAAGTCAATAAATACTTATCATTCATGGGTTATTATTTTTAAGTTTATAAGTTCCCATTTTCTATGTTATAGTTCTCTCATAATTTGTTTATATTTATTTCAGTTAATTGTATGAAATAGGAGAAACTATGTCAGCCACCAACATGATAGGAAATGTAATGATTTCCCAATGATATGCCTATTGTTATTAGAGTGGGAGCTAAGAACTTCATTGAAGTAATGTAGAAACTATCCCATATTGTGTACAATAACATGAATTAACTGGAACACCCTACTCCTCTTAATAAGAATCAATTTTTAGTCGAGTCTTTTATGTAAAAAATCCACCAACCTATAGTTGATATACTAAACACCTCGTTGATGAAAAATTTATTAACTCTGTTGATATGATATTATCTATCCTCCAATATGTAGGATCAAAATAATTAATGAAGAAATTTTATATAGTATCTAATGATTCTCAATACACAAGGGGGGTGAATTGTATACTTTAAAAATTCCATTAGAACCTTTAAAGTTGGTTAGAAACCTATCTATTATTTAACAAGGTTAAAAAAGATAATTCACAAAACCTCTTAATTCTACAAACTTGATTGATTCCTGAAATATGATTCCGAGAATGAAATTCCAGAAAAGTGAATCCAGAAATGAAACTTAACAAAAGTTTACAAAGATGAATATTCTACCTTAAAGCGTATAAAATCTTACTAAATCAGATTACAAGAATAAGGAAGTATAATATAGTTATACTTTCCTCAACATTCAAAATGCAGCGGAAAACATGAAACAAACAAGTAACAAGTAGTAAATATTTTAACCTAAAGAGAAGGGCATCCAACAACCTTGGATAAAGGTCCCTTGATTTATACTTTCAAAAAAGTATGTCTTACCCACACTAGGGTAATCCCTCGATACGAAGATCAGATTCTATCTTGCTATCCCCGCAATCCCTCAACTTCGAGGTAGTTATCACCTTTGGGTATATGTCATGTTATATATTGTTTCCAAATTTCTTATGATTCCATGATATTATTATAACATGTTATTTATTATATAATTCCATGAAATTACTCAGTATTATTCCATTTTATGATATCATGTTATACCTTTGACCCTCATGTAATGTTTCCTTATCATATTTATTCCCTTACTAGGTTTTTTAGCTCAGACCATTATTCATGTATTCCCCAGGTTAACCCATATATTTTCGGGAGATAAAATTGATTTTAGGATCTCGCTTGGGAAAATAAATAAGGATTTCAGGTTATATGTCCCTTTTCATATAATATGAATCTAGTTTTCTATAGACACTACGACATTACGATCCATGTGTTGTATAAATGGATATTTATGTTTAAGAATTGTGTAATAATGTTTTTTAAAATCTAAGGTCACCATGGTTGGCCTCAGAGGGAGGTTTATTTAACCATTGGAATTAGGATGACAAAAACTTATTTAAAACCTCAAGGACAAGTATAAGGATACCTTTAAGTATAATTCTATGTATAAGAAAATATTTTGGAATGTTACTTAACTATATAAAGAGTGGTTTTTATGAAAATGCATGCATTTATGGATACTGCAACAAGATGTGGCTCCAACATAGAGGTATCTATGGGTAATAACCCCAAAAATAGTGTATTGAGCTAGACTCAATCATCACCTTGTGCACAACATTGGTCCTTATAGCACACATAGTTTTACACTCCCAAGGGATATGATTTTGAAATTCACAAACTCTTTTATAAACTATTTTGAAGGAGATGAAAAATTTATTAGGTTTAGAAACATAATTGGAAACATTACCATAGATAACATAGATTTAAACCTAGAGTCCAATAAGTCAATAAATACTTATCATTCATGGGATATGAACCTATTTTTTTGGGGTATAGTTAGCAATATTCTCTAGATATATCATATTTGGAAAGCGTAGGTTTAGTTAGACATCATAAGAATATAACTAGAGGATTGATAGGGGAACATGAGCCTCAACCTAGTTGGTGAGGTATCCTTAAGTGCATGCATGAGACCCAGGTTCAAAAACAGGAATAGGCATATTTCTGGTACTGTAGCAGTACTATAACAGGCATTATAGTAAGCATTGTAGAAGATTATACACAGTGCAGGCACTGTAGCAGACTATACACTGTGCAGGTACTATATAAAACTATACACTATGAAGATACTCTAGCAGAATTGCACACTGTGCAGGTAATCTTGTAGAACTATACATTGTGCAGGTACTATAGCAGAACTGTACACTATGCAGGTACAATAGAAGACTGTACATTTTGTGGTACTGTAGCAGTTACTGTAGCAGGTACTGTTCGGTACTGTAGCAGCTGGAACTATTCACCTTGGGTCATCGGTTTGGGCTTGGATCCCTTAAGGCTTTCGGGCCACCCAGACCTTCGGGTTAGTAGGGCTTTCGGACAACCTTTAAGGCCTTCAGGCCACCTCAAGGCGATCAGGCCACATGTAGTTTCCCCGGAGAGACTACAAAAAAGGAGCAGCCCTGGATAAAGATTCAGAGCAAGTTCACTCACCAGAGTAGAGCCAAATGGATTTTCAGAATGAGTGGGTATGGCTATTCCACCAGGACCATCCTGTGCTTGCATGGGAAGCCCAGCTAGATGAACATGCGAAGGTTGAGAGTTATAATGACGATGTAGGTGTTGGGGAGGGGTAGTTCCTTGTAGACAGTCTAGTTTAATTCCGAAATACCATCGGGTCATGTAATATCCTATGCTTATGGGACTTGTAATATCTGAGCCTACGAGACTTGTAAGGGTTACCCCTCATCCCTTTAAAGGGGGGTTATCAAAAATCAATTAAAAAGAAGGCCTTCGGGCTATTCGGGCTAGAGGATCGATAGGGTTCATTCTATTTTATGTTCTTTCTTACTAGGTTGTTTATTTACTTATTTTGTTGTTTAGTTTCATTTCAGAAGTTATAATTCCTCTAGTATATTCATATCACATGTGCATTCATTTTTTATGATAGGATAGGATATGGAATGCCATTGGGGGTGGTCTAATGTGGAATTATTTATGTCCCTTTGTATGGGTACCTCAGTATACATGCAAACCCTTATGTATTTGTTTAGGATGATCACATAATGTGAAGTGGATTACATGGAGTCCCACAGTATCATGATCAAGAATGAAAACTCATGTAGATTATAAATATCATGTTATATAAAGTCAAGAATTTTTTGATATTGGGTTTTAGGTGGGGATTTTGGATTTCAATCGAGCCTTTTGAATATTATTTCTTTTATTTATTTTGTATGCGTTATTAGACCAATGAGTGATTCGTATATATATATTATAATAACTATTAGTTTAAATGGTTTTTTATTTCCATATTCCATTTAACAAAATATCCTACTATTCTTTATTCATTATGTGTACTCTGATGATTATGGATGTGTATGTTTTTGGTTATTTCCACTACTATTTTACTCTAAGATAATTGTATATTATTCCAACTGTATTTCATCATACCCAGACTCTTATTTAGCATCCTATGGAGTATGGAGAGGTTATCTTGGGTCTTTGTGGTTATTTGGATCGATTTACATTTCTGATTGGCTTGAATTAGTTTGTTATATTACCCTTACATTTTAATCTGTTGCTATTTTTCTTATTAGCAGAATAATGAAGAGGAAACTTCCATATCCAAAGTCTTTTTCCCTAAGAGTAAATGTATATGGTGGGGATCCACCAACATGTTATATCACTCAGGGTTGTTATATTATTCATGTCACTACTACAATATTGGGCTCTGAAGCCCCCTAACATGGGCGACTACCTATGGAGGTCACTATAGGTGCCCGATAGGAACCGCCTCTGGCAGTCAATGAACTTTTCCAAAAAATTGGGGGGGCTTCCCCCCCCCCCCGCCCCTCATGATCCCTCCTCCCTCGTCGTGTGCCCTCCCCCATCGCCACCCTCCCCAGCGTGCCCCCCCCCCCCCCCCGTCGTCGCGCTCCCTCACCGCCATACACTGCTCGTCGCCCTCCGCCCTCATCATCCTCTGCCCACTGCTCCCCCTCTACCCTCCGGCCATCATCTGCCCTACCCTCCATCCCCTCGGGCATCCCTCCACCCTCTGGCCTCCAGCCTCCTCCCCCTGTGGTCTTCAACCCCTCTAGACTCCACCCTCTGGCCTCCACCCTTCGACCTCCAGACTCCGCCCTCCCCCCCCACCTCCCCGCACCCCAGAAACCCCCCCCCCCCCACCCCACCACAGAGAGCACCCCCCCCCCCCCCCCCGCTGCCCGTCCCCTGTCCAATCACCACCCTCCGCTCCAACTCCCTGCTAGCCCATGTCCCATCCCTCACCGTACCACTGCCGCCCATCCCCTCCCTCACTGTCCCCTCCCTTCTCGCATCGATGTCGCCCAGTCCCCTCCCTCCCTGTACGGTCACTACTCATCCCCTGGTCACTGTTGCACGTCCACTCTAGCTCCCCATTATCATTGGTCCCTTCCCTCGTCATCCCACCCTCGATGCACCATCGCCACCTCACTGCCTCCTCTCCTCCGGCTCCACGCCGCCGTCGCCGCCCATCCCCTCCCCCACCGCACCAACTCTAGCTTTGACTCCCCTTCGTTGTCTCTCCTCTACCTCGTAGCACCGCCATTGACTCCCCTCCCTTCTAGGTTTGTAGCGCAATCAGGTATGATGTGGGCTTTCACTTACATTATATTTTTATCAATGGTTTACAAAAAATTGATTAGTATTTATTTTAAATATAGTTGATTTGAAAAATTCAAATGTAATAAGTATTGTGTAAATGTTTTTTATACAGATATTATTACAGATAATAGTTGGATCGATCTTCCATATCGAACATCTGGAAAATATTTCGATGGAATTTTGTAATAGTTTTGAAAAAACCATGTGATTCCTAATATAAACCATGAAACTTGTTTTTGATGACTGAGCTCACGTTCACTATTTTTAGTCCCCGGACAGCCCCCCCCCCCACCTCAGACAGCCCCCCTATACCCCGGACATCCCCCCCACCCCCATACGACACCCCCCACCCCTGACACCCCCCAACACAGGACAGCCCCCCCCCCCCCGCACCCCCGGACACCCCCCCCCCCCACACCCTCCGGACACCCCTACCGCACCCCGTACATCCCTCCCTACCCCTGGACACCACCCCCCCTCCACCCCCGGACAGACCCGCCCAACCCGTCCAAGCCCCCACCCCCCACCCCGGACAATGCCCCCCCCCCCCCCGCGTTTCTGGAGTTATAAAAGACCAAAACGGCGTGTGATGGTTGAATTCAGAGCAAATGTTTTCTGAATGACCTAAAACCACACGAAAACAATAGGAGTATTATTCATGACATGTAGGAGGATATGGAATGTCCATTAGACGTGCGGTGCACACGGTACGACCGAATGTGTCGTTTTCAGCAGTTCAGTGCGCTCTAAAAGGGCGCGTTGGGTGGTCAGAACCACCCGAACGGCCTCATAAGTCCATGAAATCATATGAAAACAACTATGGTATGAATTGTGAAATGGTCAGGTAGACGGCACATCAATCGGAGGTGTCATTTGACTGCGATGACCGGAAACGCGTTTCCGGAGTCATAAAAGACCAAAACAGCGTGTGACGGTCGAATTCAGAGAAAAAATGCTCTGAATGACATGAAACCACGCGAAAAATATAGGAATATTATTCTTGACATGTAGGAGGATACATCACATCCATCAGATGTGTGGTGTGCGCGGTACGACCAATTGTGTCATTTTCAGCAGTTCGGTGCGCTCTAAAAGGGCGCGTTGGGTATTCAAAACCACCCAAATGACATCTGAATTCCATGAAATCATAAAACAATAACCATGGTGTGAATTGTGAATTTTTTGGGTAGACATCACATCAATCAGAGGCGTCGTTTGACCGTAGTGACAGAAAACGCGTTTCGGGAGTCATAAAAGACCAAAACGGCGTGTAACTTGAAAATTCAGAGAAAACATGCTCTGAATGACCTAAAACCACACAAAAATAATAGGAATATTATTCTTGACATCAAGGAGGAGACGTCACATCCATCGGTGTGTGGTGTGCATTGTACGACCAAATGTGTCGTTTTCAGCAGTTCGGCGCGCTCTAAAAGGGCGCATTGGGTTGTCAAAACCACCCGAACGACCTCAGAAATCCATGAAATCATAAGAGAACAACTATGGTGTGAATGTTAAAATCTTCGGGCAGAAGGCACGTCAATCAGAGGAGTTTTTTTGACTGTGGTGACTGGAAACGCGTTTCCGGAGTCATAAAAGGACAAAGCGGCATGTCACAGTCGAATTCAGAGAAAACCTGCTCTAAATGACTATAAAACACATGAAAACAATAGGAATATTATTCTTGACATGTAGGAGGATACGACACGTCCATAAGATGTGTGTTTCATGTGGTACAACCAAATGTGTCATTTTCAGCAGTCTGACGCGCTCTAAAAGGGCGCGTTGGGTGGTCAAAACCACCCGAACAACCTCAAAATGTCATAAATTCATACGAAACCAACTGTGGTGTGAATTTTAAAATGTTTGGGTAGACGGCACGTGAATTAGAGGTGTCATTTGACTGTGGTGATGGGAAATGCATTTCCGGAATCATAAAAAACCAAAACAGCGTGTCACGGTCGAATTTAGAGCAAACGTGCTTCGAATGAGCTGAAACCACACGAAAACAATACGAATATTATTCATGAAATGTAGGTGGAGATGAAACATCCATCGAATGTGCGGTACGACCAAATATGTCATTTTCAGCAGTTCGGCGCGCTCTAAAAGAGCACGTTGGGTGGTCAAAACCACCTGAACGACTTCCGAATGCCATGAAATCATACTAAAACAACCTTGGTGTGAATTTTGAAATGGTCGATTAGAAGACACATCAATTAGAGGTTTGTTTGACAGCGGTGACCGGAAACACGTTTCTGGAGTCATAAAAGACCCAAACGGCCTGTCACGGTCGAATTCAGAGCAAACGTGCTCTGAATGACCGAAAACCACACTAAAATAATAGGAATATTATTTATGACATGTAGGAGGATAGAGTACGTCCATCGGACGTGCGGTGCGCACGGTACGACCGAATGTGTCCTTTTGAGCAGTTTGGCATGCTCTAAAAGGGCGCGTTGGGTGGTCAAAACAACCCGAACGACCTCATAATTCCATGAAATCATATAAAAACAATTTTGGTGTGAATTCGGAAATGGTCGTTTAGAAGGAACATCAATCGGAGGTGTCGTTTAACTTAGGTGACCGGAAACGCGCTTTTGGAGTCATAAAAGACCAAAACGGCATGTGACGGTCGAATTCAGAGAAAACGTGCTTTGCATGACCTGAAACGGCATGAAAAAAATAGGAATATTATTCATGACATGTAGTAAGAGACATCATGTCAATCGAACGTGCAGTGTGTGCGCTACGACTGAATTTGTCGTTTTCAGCAGCTAGGCTCACTCTAAAAGCACATGTTGGGTGGTCAAAACCACCCGAACGACCTTATAATGCCCAAAAAGCATACGAAAACAACAGTGGTGTGAATTGTGAATTTTTTGGGCAGACTGCACATCAATCAGAGGTTTCGTTTGACCGTGGTGACTGGAAACGCATTTTCGGATTCATAAAAGACCAAAACGGCGTGTGATGGTCGAATTCAAAGAAAATGTGCTCCTAATGACCTGAAACCACATAAAAACAATATGAATATTTTTAATGACATGTAGGAGGAGATGGAACATCCATTGGATGTGTGGTGCGCGTAGCACGACCGAATGTTTCATTTTCAGCAGTTCAGCGCGCTCTAAAAGTGCGTGTTGGGTGGTCAAAACCACACGAACAACATCAGAATGCCATGAAATAATACGATAACAACCTTTCTGTGAATTTTGAAATGGTCAGGCAAACAACACTTCAATCAGAGGTGTCGTTTGACAGCGATGACTGGAAACACGTTTCCGGAGTCAAAAAGACCAAAACTGCGTGTCACTATCAAATTCAGAAAAAACATGCTCCGAATTACCTGAGAGCACACTAAAACAACATGAATATTATTCATGACATGTATGAGGAGATGGCACGTCCATCGGACGTGCGGTGCGCACGGTACGATGGAATGTGTCATTTTCTGCAGTTCTGCGCGCTCTAAAAGGGCACGTTGGGTGGTCAAAACTACCTGAACGACCTTAGAATTCCATGAAATCATACGACAACAACAGTAGTGTAAATTCTAAAATTTTTGGTAGACGGAATGCCAATTGGAGGTGTCTCTTGACCTAGGTGACCGAAAATGCATTTCAGGAGTCATAAAAGACCAAAACGGCAAGTCATGGTTGAATTTAGAGCAAATGTGATCCGAATGACCTAAAACCACACGAAAATAGTAGGAATATTATTCGTGACATGTAGGAGGAGACAGCATGTCCATCAGATGTGTGGTGCGCAAGGTACGATCGAATGTGTCATTTTCAGCAGTTCGGTGCACTCTAAAAGGGCATGTTGGGTTGTCAAAACCATCCAAACGACCTCGAAGTTCCATTAAATCATACGACAACAAACGTGGTGTGAATTTAGAAATGGTCGGGTAGACGACACATCAATTGAAGGTGTCGTTTGACCACGGTGACCAAAAACGCGTTTCCAGTGTAAAAAAAGATCAAAATAGTGTGTGACGGTCGAATTCAGAGAAAATTTGTTAAGAATGACTTGAAACCACATGAAAAAAATGAATATTAATCATTACATGTAGGAGTATATGACACGTTCATCGGACGTGTGGTGCGCACGGTACGACCAAATGTGTCATTTTCGCCAGTTTTGTGCGCTCTAGAAGGGCGAGTTGGGTGGTCAAAACCACCCGAACGACCTCAGAATTCCATGAAATCATACGACAACAACCGTGGTGTGAATTTTGAAATGGTCAGGTAGACGGAATGTCAATTGGATGTTTCGTTTGACCACGGTGACTGGAAACGTGTTTTCAGAGTCAAAAAAGACCAAAACGGTGTGTCGCGGTCGAATTCAAAGAAAACGTGCTTCGAATGACCTGAAACCACACAAAAACAATTGGAATATTATTTGTGACATTTTCAGGAGATGGCATGTCCATCAGACGTCTGGTGCAAGTGGTACGACCGAATGTGTTGTTTTCAGCAGTTCGGGCAGCTCCAAAAGGGCGCGTTGGGTGCTCAAAACCACCCGAACGACCTCGGAATGCCATGAAATCATACGATAACAACCTTGGAGTGAATTTTAAAATGTATGGGAAGAAGGTACGTTAATTAGAGGTTTCGTTTGACTGTGGAGACTGGAAATACATTTCTGGAGCCACAAAAGACCAAAACAGCGTGTCACGGCCGAATTCAGATCAAACATGCTCTGAATGACCTGAAACCACACGAAAACAATAAGAATATTATTCATAACATGTAGGAGGATACAACACATCCATCGGACATGTGTTGCATGTGGTATGACCAAATGTGTCATTTTTAACAGTTCGGCGTGCTCTAAAAGGGCGCGTTGGGTGGTCAAAACCACCCGAATGACTTCGTAATGCCATGAAATCATATGACAACAATCATGGTGTGAATTTTAAAATGGTCGGCCATACAACATTTCAATTGGAGGTTTCTTTTGACCGCGGTGACCGAAAACACATTTTCGGAGTCACAAAAGACCAAAACGGCGTGTCACGGTCGAATTCAGGGAAAACATGCTCCAAATGACCTGAAACCACACAAAAACAGTAGAAATATTATTCGTGACATGGAGAAGGATACGGAATGTCCATCAGACATGCGGTGCGTGTGATGCGACCGAATGTGTTGTTTTCAGCAGTTCATCACGTTCTAAAAGAGTGATTTGGGTGGTCAAAACCACCCGAACAACCACAGAATTCCATGAAATCGTACAAAAACAACCGTGGTGTGAACTGTGAAATGGTCGGGAATACGACACGTCAATCACATGTGTTGTTTGACCGTGGTGACCAGAAACGCATTTTCGGAGTCATAAAAGACCAAAATGGTGTGTGATGGTCGAATTCGGAGCAAACATGCTTCGAATGACCAGAAACCACACTAAAACAATAAAAATATTATTCGTGACATGTAGGAGGAGACAGCACATCCATCAGATGTGCAGTGTGCACGGTACGACCGAATGTGTTGTTTTCAGCAGTTCGGTGCGCTCTAAAAGGGCGCGTTGGGTGGTCAAAACCACCCGAAATACCTCAGAATTCCATGAAATCATACTACAACAACCGTGGTGTAAATTTTGAAAAGTTAGGGTAGACAAAACATCATTTGGAGGTTTCTTTTGGCCGCGGTGACCGAAAACGTGTTTCTGGAGTCATGAAAGACCAAAACGGCATGTGACGGTCAAATTCAGATAAAACGTGCTCTAAATGTCTTGAAACCACACAAAAATAGTAGGAATTTTATTCATGACATGTAGGAGGAGACGGCACGTCCATCGGACTTGCGGTGCATGCGGTATGACCGAATGTGTCGTTTTTAGGACTTCGGTGAGCATTAAAAGGGTGTGTTGGGTGGTCAAAACCACTCGAACGACCTCAGAATTCCATGAAATCATATGACAATAACCATGGTGTGAATTGTGAAATGGCCAGGCAGACGGAATGTCAATAGGAGGTTTTGTTTGACTATAGTGACCGGAAATGCGTTTCGGGAGTCATAAAAGTCCAAAATGGCGTGCCAGAGTCAAATTCAGAGAAAACATGCTCCGAATGACCTAAAACCACACGAAAATAATAGGAATATTATTCGTAACATGTATGAGTAGACGGAACTTCCATCAGACATGCAGTTCATGTGGAAAACATTTCTTTTTAGACAATAAAACACTTTCAAAAACTAAAGCAAAGACTCCAAAATAAGAAAAAAAATCCTAAAATGATAACATTTCTTAAATTGGGGGTTTAAAATTATTATAGAACCCATGAGATTTCATATTTCATTTTGTTATATGTATATAATAACTGAATAAATATGTCAAATTTATGTTGGTTTAGTTTAGTTTTTTTCTTTGTATCTTATTATAGGTTAAGCGACCACCATTGGCGGTCACTTCAGACAAACAACGATCGCCAGTGGTGGCCAACTTTAGAGACCGCCAATGGCGGTTGCTGTAGGCTAGCATTTTGGCCAGCTTCAGCGTCCGCCAATGGCGGTCGCTATAGGCCGAATTTTTAGTATTGTGTGCATGGTCATTTATTGGTTTTGACATGTATGTGTGAAGAGAATATGTGGGATTCACATGCCTTAAAGTGGGAGGTAAACCCAATTTTGAAATAGATGTATCATGGAATACACCAAAATTACTTATTATATAAAATGAATATAGACATGGAGGGTTTTACTATGTGTTTATCCACCTTCCAAAAATTTATGTCAAACCACCAGTTCCCTACTAGTCTCTTACAGTTGTTGCCTATTCATAAGTAGAAATGAGATAGTGTCACCATGGATTTAATAAAATGGTTTCTAAGGACACCAAAACGTAGTGATTCTATATGGGTGACAATTGGTCAGCTAAAAAAGGTGGGTTATTTTCAATTGATATTATAGATCTTTTCAATGGATGGGTTTTAAAGCTATATGTTCGGGAGATAATACACGTACATTGGGTCTCATTGAGTGTTATTTAAGATCAATACTCTCACTTAACATTGTACTTTTTGAAAGGCTTTCTAAAATACCTTTGAAAGTAGGTTTGTATGATAACTTTCTACCATTTGAAGAATGATGGGATATTTTTCATGGTTATTCAGATCATGGATGATGTACTGAGAACATGCATCCCAAACATTAGTAGTTCCTAGAAGAATCACTTTTCTCTAATGTATTTCACAAATAATAGTAGTTATAAGGAATATATATAGATGGAACCTTATAAGGATCTATATAGTTGACCATTCCATTGAAATTTATATTAGTTGGTGGTGGGAAATCAGTGATTATTAGGTCGAGTCTCATACAAGATATGTTCGGGAATATTTTCTTGATTCAGAAGTGGATGAAGTTCTCCTATAGGAGGAATAGTTCATATAAATATTGGTGATATTGGCCTATAGAATTTAAGGTTGGTGATTGTGCATTCTTATTATTTTCACTCAGTTTGCGATATTTTCAAGTTTAAAGGTAGGGAAAGAAAGCACCTTGGTATATGGGGTCATTTGAGATAGTGGAGAGGCTTGGTATAGTAGCATACCAGTTAGCTCTCTAAGTGTGTCTTAGTTCCACAGATGATTTATTCTATTTATCCTAAATTTGAGGATACTTTACTAATTTGTCTCATGTGATTGGAACCAATGATATTTATTTTGATCCTAACTCATCCTTTGAGGAGAATTCAGTATGTATATTTAACCAGAGCTAAAAGGCTCTTCTCATTAATAAAATTCCTCTAGTATGTGAATAGTGGTACAATAGATGTATCTATGAGTATACATGGGAGTTAGAGTTTGATATTAGGGCTTAAAGGACATATATTTTTATTAATGAGGCCCAATGATATTTTGGATGATATAACAAGGATGAACATCAATATGGTGAGGAGATTATAAAACTAAAGACCTTATTTCGGTGATTTTCAATTTAACATTAACCCTAGTATCATGTCTTTTATTTTTAATTAGTATTGGATGTGCATTCAAGGATTTAGAGAGGCTTTAAGAATGATTTAGAAGTCAGGGGCATGAAAATATGAAAAATGGGAGATTAAAATATAATAAAATCGTCCCTAGTATCCTATACCTGAAGGTTATATTATAACATTGGTACTTGATATATTTGATCACATCCCAATTGACCTAATAATTTATTAGTCTTGGAAAACTATATACACAAATCAATCTTACACTACATTTGAAAACATAAAACACAATATAGTTTTTTCTTTCCAAACATCGTTACTCCATCTAGAATAACCTTTTATATCTATCTTAGTACACTTCATGAAATCATAGGGATATGAAACATAATAAATGGGTGTGATCATATTCTTAGTAATGGTATGAATACAACAGAAGCTAAATAAGAATAATAAGGCTTCAATAATATGTCAGGGATACATTATTATCATATAATTTCATATAAATAATAACATGATCATAAATCTTATCCATGAATATAATAATTATTCAAATAATAACATGGGAATCAATAACTAATTTCATAATAATGGAATTCATAATGTGAGATTTCTTAAACTTACCTTCGAGGCCCTGTTCCAAGAGTACCTCATTCAGAAAATGAAAGGAAGATACCTTTAAAATAATTTTTTTTAAAAGATAAAAATGTGTAAAAATTTCTTCTATAAATAATTTTATAATAGTAAAATATTTTTTTAAAATATTATAAGGAAAATATGGAAATGGAAAAAAAGATTCCTAATAGAGTATAAAAACAAGTTCATTTTTCCTTAAAACATTATTTTGATCTCTTGAGTACTTAAAGAGAGGAAATTGAAACGAATATTAGTTATTTTTAAAAACAACCAGTGTATAATAAGATATATTGGGTTTAATATACAAATATAAAATAATTCCGCTAGTGGAGACTTAAACATAATCCATACTGAATAATGATGAGATTGTGAAATAAAACCATACCAAAGGTCTGAATTCTTTCATATGTGTTTGAACCTACTATATAAAAAATATAGATTTATTATACATAATTTCCACAACTATAATCATGTATATAATTCCTATTATTATTTATTTAAAACATTTTACCACCTTTTTATTGATAATTATTTATTAAAATCGCTATTATGGGGGATAACTACTTCATATGTTTTTTGTTCGGTAGTTTTGGTCATTTTACTTTCATCAGGGTTCTATAAATTAGAGAAATTTAATCACAATATAAAAATATTGTATATTATTTATATATTTATTTATAATTATCCATAAAATTTAGATATTGAAAAATGAATTATATTATTCAAGGAGGTGGTAGGTCGTATGTACGCATAAATATTGTTTTCACTTTTCAACAGATGGAATAATAGAAAGTTAAATAATAATTCACCTTTCAAGAATCATTTATATATCATATATATATAATATATTTAAAAAATATGTCCTTGTTACAAACAATGTAATGTGTAATGTAAGAATGAATCACATCGCTTCGTGGCGGTGGTAGTCTATATGTACGCACAAGTGAAGTTATCATTTTTTCAAAGGATAAGAAGGTAAGAATGAATATATGATATTATGATTCTAGAAGAATAATTATTACAAAAATATCCCAAATAAAACATAGAATAATCATAATAACCATCCATTAAAGAAGTTTATGGAAATACAATTGTATCTCTATGTGTTGGTAGTAGTCTAGATGTGCGCACAAGAAATAATTCCAATTCAAATATGATAGAAAATAGGGTAGATAATGGTGGTTTAAGAATAATTATAAAATATCACTAAATTTAGTATTTTTAATTTATTTTTTAATTTTAAATAAAATATATTAATTAGAGGCAAAATGACACGTAAAAATAAATTGATCAGTTAAGGTGATCACATCTTCTTTGAAAGGATACCTTTAGATATCCTCTTATGGACCCTACTGTAGGATTCATGGGATGAAAAACAACTCTATAACATGGATAAGGATTTTTTAAGGTATTTTAGTATGGTTTGGTCAAGATAAATGGATCAATATGTCTGAATAATTTATAGGAGGAGGTTCCCTTTATAATTCAAGTGAGTGACATATATAAAATTTTTCAATGTTTTAAAATAATCTCTGGTCACATTCTTGAAAAAATGGCTCAAAAGGTATCATATTCAAAGGGGATAAGGGTATGGTTGACAAAAAACCAACCAATTGGGGTTAATTAATAGTTCATGTCATTATAACCTTTTTCATTTTATATTGACCACCAATAAACATGTTTTAAGCATAATCGTGGTAGCGACTTTTTCAATATTTAAAGGTTATAATTTTAAAAATAAATCATAAATTGTATCATGAATGGAAAAGGGGTGAAATATTAGATTAAAATATCATCCAAATTTTATAATTTCATCTTTTTTATGATTTTTAAATTATTTAATAGAATATAATTTTTCCCAAAATTTCATTAATGTCATTTTTTTACACTATTCTTATAATTTGTCTTTAAATACATCATCAAAAAACACAATCTGAATATAATCCTTTACTCCCTAAATAATATATTATTATCAACTATAATAGTTGTGTAGAACCATAATTCAACCAAAAAATATTTGATTTAATGTTTTAGAAATTATTTACATGAAATTTTACACAGCTTGTCGATGCACTGTGTTTGTGTTGTATAGGCATTTGAGGTAATTATTTCATCACTATAAAGTAAAAATAAATCCCCATGACAAAATCAAATTTATTAATATCTAAAAATAAATATTTAAAACTTAAAATAACCTCATTTTATCCTTATTAAATAATATTAGAGATATTAAATTCTAGAGAGCGACATTTTATATATATTCATTTCCAAAAATAATATAAAGGTCAATATCAATGAAAAAAATAAACATATATCTATATTTTCAAGAAATATATGGAAATATAAAAACAAAATTTATGAAATATGATAAATGTAAGTTTTAGAGATATTTCAAAGCCATATCATATTGTTTTTACCATGTTTTACCTATATTACCCTTACCGAGGTGGAAAATATTCACCAAGGTTACTATTCATAATAACCAAATTTAAAATGCCCCTAATTAAAAAAATTATTATCATTATTCTAAATATGTAATCTATTTTTCGGAAATCAATTCAAACAAGTGGTATAATTTAGATTAAAATTAAACCAACAAAACACGATGAGAATCAGTTTTCCCGAAAAAAAAATATTTACTAATGTATAAGAGTTTTTATACAAAAATATAGCATTAAAATAATTCCATTAAGATTAATTTAATTATTAATAATATAATTGAACTTTTTTTACTTTCTAAGCCACTCTAAAAAATGGGACCTTGTAAATGTTCTGAATGAAAAGGTACTTGTTTAAAAATCTATATTTTGCACTATTAATAGAAAAATTAATAATTTTAGAAAAATATGAAAAATATATATTTAAGATAAAAATCAATTTGTGATTTAAATAATGTAGTTATTTCTTTTAAAAAATTCTAAAAGTGTTATAAATTAGTTATATTATTTTCTCACAAAAAACAACAAAACCAATTTTTTATGAAAATTATACTTTTCTAGCATATAAAGACTGTACTAAAAATTCACGATAATATATTAAAATATTTTTTTATCTAAATTATTTATATATAAAATTAAAAATTTGGTTATTCCCATTCATACATCCAATTTTAATATTTAGTATATCTCTTTTTATTTAAATTCAATGTTTTTTTGTGACATAAGCTGTCAAATAAAACCAATTTATTTTAAAAAAAATGTATTCTAAAATTTCATAGTGTGAAATTATACCCCCTTATAATAATTTCACCCTAAAAATTCCATGACTATAATACAAACAATATAGGATACATCTACCTCCTCACATCTTGGGGTTCTCATGTAGCTTCATTAATTTCAGGATTTTTTCACAAAATGTTGACTAGGTCAGTGGTCTCGTTTGGTTTCACTTTCTCTATATGATATAGAATATCTATTGGTTGTTCCTCATAAAATAGATACTACTATAGTGTAATGACCACTACATTCATAATATATGAATGATCAGTTATATACTTTATTAAGAGTGGTCCATGCAACGAATCATGAACTTGACCGAGATTTAGTGGAAGCGCCAAGTGATAAGCTACCTTCCTTATGATAACATTTCATGAATATATTTTAATATAAAATTATTGATTAATTTAATTAAAATTTTTAGTTATTATCAAATATTAATTGTTTTATTAATCATTTGGTAGGTTACTTACAATGAATATATAAGTAGAAAAATGAGCGAAATGGAGAAGAACTTCACAATCAAAACGATGCCATGGGACATAGGATAGGTCAAGGTTGAAGTATGAGATTCAAAAACATATAATCAAGTCAAAAAACACCCAAAATGCTGAATATATAGATTTAAATAATAAATCACATATTCACTATGTGAATTACTAAAACATGTTCATTACGTGATGTAGCTCAGGGAAAATAGCTTTTGAAGGGGGTGCATGGAAATTCATAGTGTGACACATAGTATCATGTAATGAAACATTCTAAAATAACCTACTAATGAGTGAGGATACATTAATTTGAAGGAATACCAACACTTTAATTCTTGGTAACAGTCGTAGTCGACCTGACTAGGTTCGATTCGCTATTTTATTACCTAGGGTGTCCTTCACAACTATTAATAGAGAAATGGGGTGTTCATACCAATAATTACACAATGAAAGATTAATTTCATGGAGATGATGTGCTAAAAATTTAATCCTCCAAATTTTCTTGAGAATTTATTTTCCGCTTCCCTGCCAACCCTCTTATAACTACAATGAGGGGAAATCCTGTATTTTTTTGGAAGATGAAATATTATGAGGTAATTTTCAATTAACATATCCTTTTTTTCATGTATTAGGGTGTTTCATGTAAATTAAAGTATTTCAATTATTTTATTTCTTTAATTTCATTACCACTTAAAATGTGACTAATAAGATTAAAAATTGTGGCAATTGATCATTTTAAATATCACATTACCATTATGTAAATTGAAAATATTATTTCTAAATATGGAATAGAGATAATTAACTCATTAAGACCTAAAGTAATGAAAAATATGAAAAGATAATTTTTTAATTAAGAAAAAGATACCAAAACCAAGGATTATTCTCTAATTCGACTCCTTTGATAAACATGAAAAAATAATTTAATTTCTAAAAACACTTAAACGTGAACTTGGAATTTACAAAATCTAGAACGCTTTTCATTTTGATAAAAACCAATTAATTCCTCTGATATTTTTTCCAATCAATAAATAAATTATTTAATTATTTTATTATTTAAAATTCCAAAATTACATTTTTTTCATCATCTTATGGGTTTGACTAGGAACTCACCGTTTTTTCATAGAATTAGTTAGGAGAAAAAGTTTAGGATTTTATAAAAAATTTAATTTTATTAGACCTATAAGAAATTAATTAAGCCCTATGAGAAGATATGTTTTTTTCATCATTTCTCGGGATAGTTAAAAAGAAAAAAATAGATTTTCATATTATAAAATTTTTAATTATTTATTGTTTATTTTATTTTAATTTACCAATTTTATATTTGGCGAGATTGTTTAAAATTTCTAGATTTTTTATGTATGAATATTCCACCCTCTCAAAGGGGAATGGGGATTTTCAGCATAATCCAAAGCAGTAAAAAATCCTAATATGATAAAATAAATTAACTGCAACTGTAGTTATCGTTGAACTAGATCAGGTTTCCTGGGTTCCAAAAAGACATATAGGGGTATAAATGCACACAAAATATAGGTGGTGGTCAAAAACAAAAATACAACTAATCATCTTGGACCCACCCATTATATCATATCATTTTAAGATCCAGTATACCATTATCCAAAATATCTCCAACATTGTTAAATTCTCTGTCCAACCGCAAGAATATCTAAAGTCACATATGGTAATTTTTATTAAACTCTACAACAAATTTCAATTCCAAAACATTTCAAGTGATGCGGTAAGGATTTCACTTTTAATATTCTCATTAAAGGAAATTTCTAGATAATTGATTCTGAGTTTTCAAGCTCATTTCATCACAATGTGGGATGATTTTATAATATATTAATTAATGTATTTCTTCCCTCCATCAAAATCCATGTACATGAGGGTAAATATTTTTAACTTTAATAAATTTTAGGATGAATCACTTTACAATTCTTGTGATCATTTTAAATAAATGATTCAAAAATTACCTCACCATGGAGTAGATATTTAGAAATTAATTCAAACACTTTATAAGGGTTTCTTACAAGGGAATAGGTCGATTATTGATGTTAGAGAAGGAATTTCCCTAATGAGAAAATAACCAAAATAAAGTCGTAATATACTCAATGAAATGGAAAATAATAGCTTATATTGGCAAGGATAATGGTCATAATGAATAGGCATCTATATAGTGAACAATAATGAATGGTTGGAAGTGAAAATTGAAGTGATGTGAATAGTGATGGCCACTATGATGGGACAATAATAACTACCCAAAGGGATGTATATTGAAGAAGATAATTATGAGCATTGTAATCTGGGTAAAAAAATTCATGGTTGGCTTCTAAAACAATGACTACATTATCAAAAAATGGATCTTGGGATTCAGTAAAAACAAGGCCCATCTCTCTAAAGGGAAATGCATGCAGTAAGGGATACTTTTGAATTCTTCATGGTGACCCCAAGAGTTACCATCAAAAAATTGGTATCTTGCTCGAAAGACTAAGGATAAATAATAAAACAATTAATGGACAACTCAAGAGACTAGAAGTTCGCATTATGAATCCTTAAATTCCATGTCAATAAAATATCATAAAAAGTATAAGAGAGTAAAATATTATTATATCACGAGCACATAAATTTCCACCCCTATTAATATTTTAAATTTATCACCATATAAAGTTATAAAATAAAAAAAGAAAACTCTGGCCCATGTATAGTGCAAGCAGAGAATATGGAAACAAATGAAGGGAAAGAAAATTTTGTAGAAGAAGGAGAATATAGACCACCCCCATTAAATCCAAGACTTCCACTTCCAAAAAGTACTGATCAATGGAAACTTGATTATAAATGGAGTATTTTCATTGAAAAAATTAAAATATACATATTAACCTTTTTTATAGAAGTTCTCACCAACAACATATGCGATGTTTATGAAGGAGTTGGTATCAAATAGAAAAAGGCTAGATGAAATCGGCATAATCCCACTCACATGAGAATTTACATCCATGATGTCAAAGTATCTCCTAACGAAGAAATTGAACCCTATTAGATTTTTTATTCTAACCAATATTATATCTAAAATATTTTGGAAGGCTCTATGTGACTTAGGTAAAAAATGAACATAATATCCTACAACATGTTCAAGAGACTATGACCTGAATACATAAAGACTATGAAGTTCACACTACTACTAGAAGACTCAATAATAATTTACCCATGATTACTCGAATAAGACATTCCAATCAAAGAAGATATGTTTTACTTCTTAGTGGAATTTATCATTCTCAACATAGAGAAGGAGATGACACCCATTATTTTAAAGGTCCCATTCATAGTGACCAGAAGAGAATTGATCAATTTCTATAGTGGTAATCTATGCTCAAGGATTTGAAATTAGTAGTTCTATTACAATATACATTAGTCAATGAAGAACTATTACATGACGGATGACAACTTGGAGAAGCATATCATGCCCATTATATAATATGATGATATCACACTACCAATAATTAATGTGAGAATAGTAATAGATATAATATAGAAAACCATGAGACATTACCATCAAAGATGTAGGAACCTCAAGAAATGGCGTGTTTGAGAAAGGAAAATAGGTATGGATAGTCTCCAGTCTTGTTACTGGTTTTTCAAATTTAAGAAATAACTAGTGGATAGAATCTATGGAGGTATAAACGATACAACCATCAGGAAGTGTAAATATGAGATCAAAGAATATAAAGGAACCCAAATACATATATATGACCACGTTATGACTATTCATCGATCCAAACTGGGTAACACCATTCAAACACCCTATCGTATAAGATAATTATAGGTAAGGTGAGGCTAATAATGTTAAAAAATTCACTTCAAGGAGTCATCCGGAGATTTAATTTTTTTCTATTTCTATTTTCAAAATTCACTCTCCCCCAATATTTTCAAATTTAATAGAAAAAATACCTTGTGCATTGATGACTTATCCTGGAAAAAATAAAGGCACTAGGAAGAAACATGAAGGAAATTTAAGAAACTACATTTAGGTGATTTTCCTCATGAGGTTTCAATACAAGTCAAGAATTGGTATAAAAATAACATATTCAATATATTTTCAAGAATCATTAAATGAGTATTATGATTTTAAATTTCTTATTTTATCACACCCACACATTTTATATTTTTTTTATCTTTTTATCATAGAATTTCATTCCCTGTCTTGAATGTTTTCTTTAATAATTAATATATGAGGATAATTTCATTAATAATTGATATTAAGATAATACTAATTCTATGTTTTAAATTTATTGGTCAAAAAAATTAAAAATAAAAATTAGAGATTAAATATTTTAAGATAAAAATGGGGAATTTAATTTTGAAAATCCATGATTCAAGAGATTATTTTATGTTAATAAATGAAGTTTTTCAAACATTTGGTCTGCCTTTAATTTCTCTTATTTTCATTAAATAATTATATTTTTTATTTCAATATATAGGTTTAGTTGTCCAAACAATTAATTCTCATTCTCAAGACATTTTATAAGACAAATATTTCCCATTGTTTTCATGAGTATATTTCTTGAGTTAAAATCATCCTTTTTTTCTTCAAGAACATGGTTTTCATATTATTAAATCTCTGATTTTAAAAAATCTCATTTAATATGATTTATACATCATTTTATTAGCCCTTATCTTGACATATAATTATACTCTCATTTTTATTAAGCCTATAGATTTCATGAGCAACATTTTTAGGGGATTTTATATTTACAAGCCTATTGTATCCTTTACTACCCTCCTCTAAGTGTTTTTCATAATTATCAAAAATGTGGGGGGGAGATAGTAACATGGTGGAAGGGATATTTTTATTCCAATAGATATGTGTGTGGGGGGGTGGGTTCCATTGTAGTTGCAGAAGTTTCACTCTTATAAATTTATTATAATTTATCTCAATCCCCCTATAAAAATATAATAATGGGTTGTGTTTTAAAGGGTTAAAAATCACCAATTACATTTCCTATTATTTTTATCTTTTGGGGTTGTGTGGTGGATGTGAGACATATCCAAACTCCTCTTTTGAAAGATAAGTAATATGGTGAGTAATTCATTGGTATTCATTTCTTTATGAATTTTAAATTGATTTTGGGGAATGGGAAGTGACATATATTAAAATGAGAATTTTTCATTAATATTTTATTGATTATCATGAAAAATTCCTTAGATTTTAACCTATTTTATAGATTTTTTGAATTTGTAAATAATTTACCCACCAACCCTTAATAATTAGAGTACTTTTACACAAATATTGAATCCCTCATATTTCTTATGATATTTTTCTCTAAAGGGTCTAGAAATTAGATTTTTTTGTTAGCCTATTATTAAGATAATTATTCAATGTATGAGAAAATAATTATTATAGGTATAATTAAATTTTAACATATATGTTTCACATAGATAATGAGTGTAAAAATTAAAGTGAGCTAAGTTGGAAATTATATTCACATTGAAAAAAATTGAAAAACATAAATGGGAGAATGAAGAAGAATGGATTAGTCAAAATAGAAAAATTAAAAAACTTGGTCGAATTATCTCTTTCAAAAAAGGGAATTTGATGAAATTTTTTTAAGTGATACATGAATGTTAAATATTCCTTTAGTCAAATAATTTTATTGACATTAAATTTAAATCATTATAATATGGCCATCTATTATAATTTTTTGAGATTTTATTTTGGATGAAAAGCAAGATTTTATGTGTGGAAGTGTTTTATGATTACATTTCATCCATATATTTTAACATTAAATTCATAATTTATATACGAATCACCTGTTAAAAATGAAACATGATACTCTTTTAAAATATTATTATAAAAACATGACAATTATAACATAGTCGTTACATTTGGGGGTATGAATAGAAATAAATAAATTATGAAACTTATGTTTTAAATATTTATAAAATAAATTCAATGGTTATAAATTGATTAGAAATAAAATAAGAACCATTTGAATGAGAATGAAATATTTTTAGAAAAAACTATTTTTTCTCAAAGGATGATTATTCATGGTTTTTCCCACATAATTTAAAATTAATTTTTTCCATTAAAATAAAATTTATTTTAAAAATTATATTAATTTTTTAATTCATCATATAAAGTTTACATTAGGTTAATGTTTTTGGTTTTTTTATAAAAAGTTACATTTTTCAATGAAAAATGAAAAATACTGATTTTTATTAAAAACTACCTTTTTATTTAAAGAATTTACAAGACCCATTTTATTTTAATTTGGTTTTAAATGTAAAATTATTTCAATAATATATTAACTAATATAAATTATTTAATTTCAAAAAAATTCATATTTATTTTTTATAAAAAAACTTTTTCAAATTTTGAATGTTTTTCTTTTGGAAAATCATCTTTTTAACATGTTTTAAGGTTTAATTAGAAATTATAATCTGCAACTTTTGTGAGTTAAATTTAAAAAAATAGATTCAATATTTTGAATCAGACTAATTTATATAATCTAATAAGGTAAAATTAATTTTTCACCACAACTAATAGTTAAAATAGTAAATATTTATTTTCTACGATTAAGGAAAATCTGGTTTATTGAGGGGTTAAACTAAAAATAAATGGGTTAAAATGACCTAAAACTTATATAATTCCAATTTTTAGATCATATTCAGACCTTATATATTATAAGGTTTGAAAATTATCCTTTTTCAAGCCTTATAGAATGAGAAAAATGTCGATGGAATTATTTCTTTAAAATAATTCCAAGGGTGTCCTCTACCACACTTATAAAAGGCAACCCCTATCCTCTCCTTTACACACTTCAAAAAAAAATAATTTTTCATCAAATATGTGGGAAAATAACTTCCTTAATTACTTACAATCATACGTTAATATTTTTTTAGATATATAACCAAGGAAGTATTTTGGTGTAAACCAAAAGATGTTGTTTAAAGAAGTGGTAACATCCTTAACTGAGCGTTTCGTTTTATTTATAATTATATCTCCATAAATTTTTATTAAAAAATGATGATATAAAAAAATTAATTATCTTCCATATATAGATATTTTTATTTGTTAGTGTAATGAAAAAAAATCCATTTCCTCCTCCCTGAAATGTGAAACAAAACCATTGATCGTATCTACGGTGGACTACCACCTCGCAAACCAACATAAATCAATTTTCATCACAGCTTATCATGGATAGATATAATGAAGTATTTAATTTATATATATGATATATATTATATAATTTTACTTCTTGAATTATAATATCAAATATACATTCTTAAATTCTATTTCGTAGAGAAAGCGATGGTGTCGCTCGTGTATACGGTGGACTACCACCTCACAAAGCGATGTGATTCGTTTTTCATTTACACTTTACATGTAATGTAATAAGGATTGATTTAATTTTTATGTATTATATTTATTAAATATTAATCATTATTTAAAGTAAATATAAAATATAATTTCTTACCTTATCATCCATTGAATAATTGATAACGTTATTCATATGTACGGTAGACTATCGCCTAATGAAGAAATGTGATTTTTTTTATTACTATATCACTTGGATGGTATGTGTAATTATATTTAAGGAAATAATATTAAATTTATTATATAATTATAATATTTCAAATATAAAATAACACTTTCTTTCCTTGAATCCTGATCTTGAAAATTGTAATTGTTACTAATGTGTACATATGGTTTACCATATCTATGATTGTAACATAGTTCATTTTTCATAACCATATTTCATGGATGGTATAAAAAGAATAATTTATGTATAAAAATTATAATTATTTCATGTTTACCATTATGGAGATGGTAAATTAATTATCTCATTTACCATATTCAACTTACCAAAGCGATTTTGGATATATGACTCATTTATCGTTAAAACGTCTGATGTGAAATAAATTTGTTATGTAATTGAATATGAAATGGTAAGAATTAAAATAAAATGAATAATAAACATGAAAAATAATATTAATATAATAAATTATTAACTTGATTTTATCATTCATTAATTTAAATAACATAGGTGATATATCGGGATCAAGGTAAGCGATCTCTCTGAACCACACTTTGCATCGCATTATGAAATTTCTCTCTCTAAATCACTTTATCTATCTCCTTAATGTGGTGGAATGGTTCTAGATTTTATATACATATGACTCTAAAATATATACCTAACTTATTATAACTTTAATTTATGGGGTAATACATGTCTTGTGATCATTTCCAAAATGCCTTCATTATGAAATTTCCTTTTCTTATGATATGAAGAATGATTATGCAACCCATTTTCCATAAATGGGAAATTATAATGTTATATATTATTATTCATTAATTTATGTGGAAAAAATATATCATGAACATATTTTTATAGGTACTCCTAGATATCACTTCAATTCATTGGGTAAATATTTAGTCTAATGAGGAATCATATATGGGAATTGAGAGTAATGATAATCCATTATGGGACTTTTTCAACCATGGGATATAGCCTTGACCTGGGTATATGTCATGTTATATATTGTTTCCAAATTTCCTATGATTCCATGATATTATTATACCATGTTATTTATTATATAATTCCATGAAATTACACAGTATTATTCCATTTTATGATATCATGTTATACCTTTGACGCTCATGTAATGTTTCCTTATCATATTTATTCACTTGCTAGGTTTTTTAGCTCAGCCCATTATTTATGTATTCCCCAGGTTAACCCATATATTTTCGGGAGATAAAATTGATTTTAGGATCTCGCTAGGGAAAATAAATAAGGATTTCATGTTATATGTCCCTTTTCATATAATATGAATATAGTTTTCTATAGACACTATGACATTACGATCCATGTGTTGTATAAATGGATATTTATGTTTATGAATTGTGTAATAATGTTTTTTAAAATCTAAGGTCACCATGGTTGGCCTCAGAGGGAGGTTTATTTAACCATTGGAATTAGGATGACAAAAACTTATTTAAAACCTCAAGGACAAGTATAAGGATACCTTTAAGTATAATTCTATGTATAAGAAAATATTTTTGGAATGTTACTTACCTATATAAAGAGTGGTTTTTATGAAAATGTATGCATTTATGGATATTGCAACAAGATGCGGCTCCAACATAGAGGTATCTATGGGTAATAACCCCAAAAAAAGTGTATTGAGCTAGACTCAATCATCACCTTTTGCACAACATTGGTCCTTATAGCACACATAGTTTTACACTCCCAAGGGATATGATTTTGAAATTCACAAACTCTTTTATAAACTATTTTGAAGGACATGAAAAATTTATTAGGTTTAGAAACATAATTGGAAACATTACCATATATAACATAGATTTAAACCTTGAGTCCAATAAGTCAATAAATACTTATCATTCATGGGTTATTATTTTTAAGTTTATAAGTTCCCCTTTGCTATGTTATAGTTCTCTCATAATTTGTTTATATTTATTTCAGTTAATTGTATGAAATAGGAGAAACTATGTCAGCCACCAACATGATAGGAAATGTAATGATTTCCCAATGATATGCCTATTGTTATTAGTGTGGGAGCTAAGAACTTCATTGAAGTAATGTAGAAACTATCCCATATTGTGTACAATAACATGAATTAACTGGAACACCCTACTCCTCTTAATAAGAATCAATTTTTACTCGAGTCTTTTATGTAAAAAAGCCCCCAACCTATAGTTTATATACTAATCACCTCATTGATGAAAAATTTATTAACTCCGTTGATATGATATTATCTATCCTCCAATATGTAGGATCAAAATAATGAATGAAGATATTTTATGTAGTATCTAATGATTCTCAATACACAAGGGGGTGAATTGTATACTTTAAAAATTCTATTAGAACCTTTAAAGTTGGTTAGAAACCTATCTATTATTTAACAAGGTTAAACAAGATAATTCACAAAACCTCTTAATTCTAAAAACTTGATTGATTCCTGAAATATGATTCCGAGAATTCAATTCCAGAGAAGTGAATCCAGAAATGAAACTTAACAAAATTTTACAAAGATGAATATTCTACCTTAAAGCGTATAGAATCTTACTAAATCAGATTACAAGAATAGGGAAGTATAATATAGTTATAATTTCCTCAACATTCAAAATGAAGCGGAAAACATGAAACAAACAAGTAACAAGTAGTAAATATTTTAACCCAAAGAGAAGGGCATCCAACAACCTTGGATAAAGGTCCCTTGATTTATACTTCCAAGAAAGTATGTCTTACCCACACTAGGGTAATCCCTCGATACAAAGATCAGAGTCTATCTTGCTATCCCTGCAAGCCCTCAACTTCAAGGTAGTTGTCACCTCTGCCTTCCTCAGTATGGAAGTCCTCAAACTTTAAGGTAGTTGGCACCTCTGCCTTCCTATCCCTGGAATCACTCGAATTAACTCAGCAACATTTGGAGTCGCATGAAGCAAATATGAACAAGGTGTTCAGTGTGCACTAAGCATGAGATTCTCTCTCTAGAAATCACTTCAACAGCATGAAATCTCTAGAGTCATAGAACTGGTCATCCATAAGTCCTGAGCTCTTTCAAATGAGTTATTATTTATAGGAATAACTTCAACGGTCGGCTCCCTCCTCCAACGGTAATATTTTTCCTTGAATTTTGAAGGGACATGTACACGTGTAACTCAAAAAATAGTTAGTTAGTAACAGAAATCATGAAATTGTATTATAACCAAAACATGAGTAAGAAAAAAATATGTTACTTCTCCAAATTCATTTTTCATAGTGTAAGGAAAAATTGAATTTCTAGGTCTAACCAAAAAATCATTTGGTGCCCATAATTCAAGGATATTCAGATTCTGTCTTTAGAAGAATTCAGAACCAGAATTATATAGAATTCTAGAGTATAAATTTTAAAGAAATTCAGAGTCTTTAATTCAGTAGAATTTAGAGTCTGAATTCATAAGAGTTTGGAGTCTGAACTTACAAAAGCTCGGAGTCATAATTCATAGAACACGGAGTCAAAACTCATAATACTTCAGAGTCTAATTTCAGAGAACTCAGAGTCAGAACTTAGAAGAGTTTGGAGTCTGAATTCAGAGAACTCAGAGTCAGAACTGAGAAGATTTTAGAGTCTGAATTTAGAGAACTCGGAGTCAGAACTCAGAAGAGTTTAGAGTCTAAATTCCGAGAACTCGGTGTCAGAACTCAAAATAGTTCAGAGTCTGAACTTAGAGAACTTGGGGTCAGAACTCAGAAGAGTTCAGAGTCTGAATTCAGAGAACTCAGAACCTGAATTCAGATCCTGAAAACATAATGCTTTGTAACTAAGTATATATATGATTCCAAGGTTTTGGATATGAAACCAAATTTTATACTAAGTGACAAAATGAACAATGAAAAACAAGGTAAGGATAAATTTTCATGGGAAAGGAAAATATTCCTTATGATAGTAAAGAATATGGAAAATGAAATTTTCTTTAAGATAAGGTGTTGGTGATTTTCAAAACATTAAGAAATGGTAAATTCATAAGGAAACCTTATTTACTCAAAAAATATCCTCAAACATTAAGGAATGGGAAAGTTATAAGGAAACCTAATTGACTCAACAATTTCTCCCTTTTTGGAAAGCACAAACATCATTACGAAAAAGAACATAAGGGCTTAGAAAATAAAACTTATCTCCCTTTACACATGGGAAAATATGAATACGACTAACTCTCCATTAGGATTTGAAACACTAAGGATTGTATTCTAGATTTCTGGAATGTGACATCGCATTTAATTGCATACAGAAATCTTCTTGGATAAGAACTCCCCCTTAGATGAATTCCCCTTTACCTAAAGAAATTTCTTCTTTACTTAGAATTATTTTTCCTTTATCCCCCTTTGTGAATTTCAAAAATAAGTACAGGGAATGGAAAAGTAAATATGGTACCTGGAATATTAGTAAAAAACATCCAAATAAAAACTAACAACCAAAATTTCATTAATATTGGAAAAATTTATATAACAATGAAAATACAACAAAAGATCAGATTTAAACAAGATCATATTTCTTTTTCCTTGTGCATCAGCTTATTCACTATTGTTTTGAGCTTCTTATGATCCTTGTGGTCTTCCTCTTCTTACTTGAGAATCTGATCCTGATCCTCAGTTTTTTCTCTAGATCCTTGATTCTTTCTTCTTGAGCCTTAATATCTTCTTCCTGAGCCTTCAAGAGTTCTTCGTTCTTGGTAATATTTTATTATATCTCAATCTGAAGATCTCTTTATCTCTTCCATCTTTGAGAAACTGAATATATTTTCCCATTCAAATCCTTCACTTATTGACTCTAAGAATTCTGTTCCAGAGTCAGCTTTTATTAAAAACTGCTTGTGACATCCTTGATCTTACCATCTTCATTGTCAAATTCCTCCTTGACATTATCCTGTAACTCATCAAGATCTATTATATCTCCAACTGTCTTCTTTTTCCAGCTAAACATTTTCTTACAATACCTTTTTTGGGCATCATAGTTAATGAAAAAATTCTTGAAATATTCCTCATGATTTTCACACTTATCCATCACTATGAATACTAAATATGATTTCGGGTTCAAGGTGTGTTGAAGCATTTGAAATCTCGATTCAATGCTTGGAAAATTTCGAATGGTCCCAACAAGCTTCATCAGTGACTGAACAACGAAATCATGTCCAAGGGATGATGATTAAAAATCTAAAACTTTTCTAGGTGAGGGCTCTTTCTCTATCTCGACAAGTTTCCTCTTTGAAGATTCACTAGCTTCCTTCTTCTTCATAACATCTTTACTAGGTTTATCAACAAACACTTGTTTTCCATTATCGGTTTTCAGAATGAATTCCTCATCCGGTGATTTATGTTTAATATCAGGCAGCTAAACAGTTTTATCTTCATCTATATCTCCTCTCTGAGCTCCTGCCTCGGCATCCTCTTGGTGTATGAAATGATGATTAAAAGTTTCTTCTTCAGACAGCTTATTCAGTTCTTCTTCAACCTTGTCATCTTCTCCTTTCTCATCTTTCCTAGTTGTATCCATCTTTAATGATTTTGCTTAATAATTTCAGATTGAGAGCTTCTCGGATGGGCTTTCTTTCTCAGGGAAATCTTCTACTTTCTTAGTGAAATCTATGGTGTCACCACTGCTTTCTACTTCTTCTTCAACTTCATCTACTTCTTTTACTTCTTTGACTTTTTCCAAAGTCACTAATTTCTTTCCCATAGTTTCATGTAAAGCTTCTACCAGGAAGGATTCAGGTACCATAATTTTTTCAGAAGCTTTCTCAGTATCACTCAGAAGGGATTGAACAATATCTGCTTCAGCCATTTTCTTCTTTAGTTTTTTTTCTTTTTCTTCCCTTTCTATATATTCAGTTGTCTTCTCCTTTATATATATTGTGTACGCAGGGTCTATACCAAACTTGGGATCCCCTTATTTCATTTTCTTCTTATCTTCCCTCCACTTAGGCACTACCTCATCTAGATATGATTTTTTATTATTAGGTTTTAGAGGTGCGGATGGGATTTCCTTGGGCTCATCAGTTTTTCCTTCCACTACTACTTCCTAAAACTTCCTCTTCCTTCCTCCCTTTTTGGACGGTTCAGCCACTTCTTGTTTTTTCAGAACAACTTCGGCTTCTTCCGCTGGTAAGTCATAAAATTCTTTGGAGTCTATATAAAAACCAATGTTCATCCTCTTTAGGGTATCATCACTGACTAAAATGAATTTGCAATTCCTTGGTTTCGAGCTCCAAGGAATTGTAAAATATTCTAAGAACCGGACAAATAATATAGAGAGAATGGATGGATACATGACTATCTGAGCCATCAAGTTTCCATTCTTAATATTCTCAATGGTAATGAGAATATACTTAACCATATTGATCTTCCTTTGGTTCACCAACAAATCCAAGATATACATGTCACTCTTCAACAATGTATCATAGTCCCCTTTTCTCGGAATGATGAATCCTTGAACCTATAATTCAAGAATCTGATGATTTGTAGACAAGTGGGCAATCTTCGGAGTCTTTACATCAGATATTCCAAGACATTCCATAGCCTTCTCCTTAAAAAAACTTCCTTTAACAACTTGAAACTTATGGGAACAGAACTCAGCTTACCCTTTGTATGGAATACCAAATAAATTAGCTACCTTAGTATATGAAAGTGAATAAGTCTTTCCATATATCTTGAATGAAAACTTCTCTCCGCCTTCTTCCTTGAAAAAACTGACCGATTCATAAAATCCAACTAGCATGTCCGGATATACTAAATCTTGAGCACCTGGATTCGATATGCAAACATTCTCCCATCCATTCAGATTAATGTCCTTCAAGATAATTTAATCATACTTAGAAAAGAAGTTCGGATGCACAAACCTTTCTCTATAGACCTGCCACTCAGAGATTGGTTTGACAGTAGACATGTCATTCTGAGAAGATTCTTCAAGAGACATTCGGAATTGAGAAACCCATTAAAATTTGGAATGATCTTATGTAGAAGGGAAGAACTTTATCACACAGGAGCATGATATTCAATGTGGGACAACCATTGGGGGTCCTTTGTATAGGCGTTTAATGCGACGGTTCATCCTCCAAACTCAATCTAATGGCTGAAAATCCTTCAGATCAGATCTGACGGTTGATATGATAGCCTCAATGAAAACTTGGTAGAATATAATCTTTTGAGTTTTTTAAGAAAAACATTTGGATTTAAGGAAAAGAGAATCCGACAATTAAAAAATTGAAAATTTTACCAAGTAAAAGATGATTAAGAAAACTCAAGAAATGAAACATACCACTTGGATTTCTAGGAATATTATTCGTATTGAGGAAATATTTTCTCAAAGAACATTAGATTCCAAAAATTTTGATTACGGGAAAAAAATAAAAATGAAAATCTCTATTACGAAAATTTTAAGTACAAAAATCATCATTACGAGAATTTTAAGTACAAAAATCTTCATTACAAAATATTTTTAGACAACGAAAAATTTTAGACTAACTATATATATAAAAAACTTCTTTATGAAAAATTTAGAAAATATTACAATGAAAATTTTCATTACTAAAGATTTGAAAAATCTGGCTACAAAAATTTCTATTACGAAAGATTTGAAAAATATGATTACAAAAATTTCCATTACGAAAGATTTGAAAAATATGACTATGAAAATTTTCATTACGAAATATTTGAAAAATATGACTAAGAAAATCTCCATTAAGAAAGATTTGAAAAATCTGACTACAAAAATTTCCATTATGAAAGATTTAAAAAATCTGACTACGAAAATTTCTATTAGGAAAGATTTGAAAAATCTGACTACAAAAATTTCCATTACAAAAGATTTGAAAAATCTGACTACGAAAATTTCCATTATGAATGATTTGAAAAATATTACTACGAAAATTTCCATTACGAAATATTTGAAAAATCTTACTAAAAAATTACCATTACGAAATATTCTGCTCTAATCTAACAATTAAATGTACTCCCCCTATGAAAAGTAGTTTATTACTATAAGTAGATTGGTTTCAATAGAAATTTAATAAGGAATATTACCTTATGGTTTTCATTCCTAACTTCTGTTTAATGTATTCAAATATATTTGAGGATAAAGATTTTGTGAAAATATCAGCAATTTGATCTTGTGTTCTGATAAATTGAAGAATAATATCTCCTTTTTGTGTGTGATACCTATGAAATTAATGCTTAATATATATGTTTTTTTCACGAGAGTGATGTGCAGGGTTTTTACTTAAGGCAATGGAACTATTATTATCACACAAAATTTGTGTTTTGGTAAAACTTATACCATAGTCTGTGAGTGTGTGTTGCATCCACAACACTTGAGCATAACAAATTTCAGTTGCTACATATTCAGCTTCAGCAGTGGAAAGTGCTACTGAGTGTTTATTATTGCATGACTAAGAAACTAATGAATCTATTAATAAATTAAAAGTTCTGGATATACTCTTTATATCCATTCAAAATCTTCCAAAGTCAGCATCTGAAAACCTTTTTAGGACAAAATCATTTCTATAAGTATAAAAGAGTCCTAAATCCATGGTTCCCTTTAAGTGGTGAAATTTTTTTCCACTGCCTTTAAATGAGATTCCTTAGTATTGGATTGATATCTTGAACATAATTTTACTAAAAACATTAAGTCTAGATGACTAGCTATCAAGTAAAGTAAACTTTATATCATACCTCTAAAAGATGTTTGATCTACTGGTTTCCTAGCTTCATCATGATCAAGTGTGTTTATGGTACCAATGGGAGTACTAATACTCTTAGTTTTTTCGTATCCATACATTTTAAGAAGATATTTAATATACTTTTGTTGATATATATATATATATTCCTTATGGTTTTTGAGAAATTTGAAAACCAAGGAAAAATATTAACTCACCCATCATACTCATTTCAAACACAAATTTCAATAGATATGCAAAGGAATTAGTTAAATATTGCTGAGTTGAACCAAATATAATGTCATCAACATAAATTTGAACAATCAATGCATTTTTCTTATCTTTATTTATAAAAAGGGTTGGATCTTCATTTCCCTTAACATAATTATTTTAAATCAAAAATCATGTAAGTCTTTTATACCAAGCTTGAGGGGATTTCTTAAGTCCATACAAGGATTTTGTAAGTTTAAAAACATGTTCAGGATGTTTTGTATCCTCAAAACCAGGAGGTTGTTCAACAAAAACATCCTCTTGAACAAAACCATTAATGAAAGAACATTTTACATCCATTTGAAAAAGTTTGAAATTGAAGAATGATACAAAGGCAAGTAGAATATGAATAGATTTAAGTCTAGCTATTGGAGAATAGGTTTCTTCATAGTCTATTCCTTCTTGTTGATTATAGAATTTATCAACCAATCTAGATTTATTTCTTACTATGATTCCATTTTCATCACATTTATTTCTGAAGACCCATTTTACTCCAATAATAGAATTTTCCTTAGGTCTTTCAACAAAGGTCCAGACTTTATTCCTTTCGAATTCATTTAGTTCATCTTGCATAGCTTTTATCCAATCATTATCACCTAAAGCTTCATCAATGCTTTTTGGTTCTAATTGGGAAAGGAATTCTTGATGTTCTATTTCATTTCTTAAGGAACTTCTAGTCCTTGTAGGTTGATTCACATCACCAATGATATTATCACTAGGATTATTCTTTAGAAACAACTTATTTGGGTTTTGTAAAACTTTTTCATCAACATAGGGTAGAAAGTATTCTAGGGTAAATTCTTTAGAAACATCTTCTTGGAAATTTTCCTTATTAGAAGGATCTTATAACAAATCTTGATAATCAGTTTTTAAAAACACATCAGAAGATGTATGTGGAGGATGTTTAAAAACAAAAGGATTTGTTTCATCAAATTTGACATGTACTGTCTCTTCAAAAGTACATGGTATTTTATTAAAAACTCTATAAGCCTTATAAGTTGTGGAGTAGCCTAAGAAAATTCCTTCATCAGATTTTGGTGTGAATTTGTGTAAATTATCTTTAGTATTCAAAATTAATACCTTGTAACCAAAACCCTTGAAGTAGGAAAGTCTATGTCTTCTACCATTTCATAACTCATAAGAAGTTTTGTTAATAAAAGTTCTAATCAAAACACAATTTATAATATAACAAGAAGTACTTATAGCTTCATCCCAAAAAATTTTGGCTATAAAATATTCACTCTACTTGGTTCTTGTCATATCCTTAAGATTTCTAATTCTTCTTTCAACAACACCATTTTGTTGAGGTGTTCTAGGTGCATAGAAGTTATGAGTAATGCCTTTTCTACTAAAAAAAGTTTCAAAATCTGAATTTTGAAATTCTCATCCATGATCACTATGAATAGTTATCAAAGGAAGGTTTTTCTCATTTTTAACTTTCGCTCTAAAACTTTTGATTTAATAAAAATCTTCAGATTTATTTTCTAGAAAATATACCCACATGAATCTAGTGTAATCATCAACTAGGAAAAATACTTAATATTTTCCTCTAATGATTCCAGATTGTGTTGGGCCGAAAACATCCATATGGACTAACTATAATGCATTAGTAGTTGAGACTTCACCGACTAATTTAAAACTTGATTTATGTTGCTTTCCAAATTTACAAGGATCACAAACATTTGAAGATTCAACTCTAAGCTCTGGTAGATCCTTAACTAGTCTTTTCTTAGAGAGTTTTCATAGGTTCCTAAGGTTATAATGCCCTACCTGTCTATTCCACAACCATGAATGATCATCCATTTACTAAGTCAAGGTAGGTCTTGGCTCCTAAGGTCTTCTAAGTTTAGTGTGTAAACATTCTCTTGCCTATTAGCAGAAAGAATAAACTCTTCCTCGGAATTGTGTACTAAACGCTTGTCATTCCTAAAATTCACAAGGTGACCTTCATCAGATAATTTACTTTTGATAATTAGGTTTTTTTAAGACCCTTAAATAATAACGCATTTGAAATAAAAGTTTTTCCAAGAAGAACAATGTTACCTATACCAATAATCTCTCCCTTATAATTATCTATGAAAGTTACTTTTCCTCCTTTCATCTTGATAATATTTTCGAAGAAGTTTTTATTACCAGTCATATGTCGGGAACATCCACTATCCATGTTCCAAGTATTCCTGTTGGTACATTCCTTATCTTCTTGAAAATAATAATGTTAGACTTTCAGAATCCAAAATTTCTTGGATCCTGAAATTTCAGAAATCAAAATTTTAGGCACCCACATTTTCTTAGAAAAATAGAATTTATGAAAACCTAAAGACTGGGTTTTGTGTAAGGAAAAATTTTCTACCTAGTTTCCACAACACTGACACTTAGTGCAGAAAGGAGCACTTTGAGGAACCAAATAATTGTTACTAAAAATCAGTTTAGAACTAGTATAACCAAAACCAGAATTATTCCGTAGAGGTCAAATTTTGGAATACATCTTAACAAAATGTTCCTTACCTAAGGTGATGTTTGAAAAACACTTCCTCAAGGAATATATTTCAAATTTTAGTAAGATAACTAAGTTCTTATCTTCGAAAACATTTTTTTTGAGCTAGAGTTACGCTCGAAACCATTTTTCTTAGAAATTACTTTTTCTACATCCTTATAAAGTTTATCCTTATCATAATCTACTTCCTCAAAGTTTTTTGAATTACTTTCGAAATAAAAAAATTTCTTATCAAGATCTTTAGAATGATATGACATTTCCTTAGTAAGAATAGTATTTCTAGAATTTTCTTTATCAAGCTTTTTCTTGAGTTTTGTATTCTCATTCTCAAGGAGCTTAGAAAACCTAGAAACTTCTTCATAGGTAGGTAAAGTATTATCCTTGTTGAAAGAATATTCTTCATCATAATATTCATAATATTTACTATCATTATAATTATCAATTAGGGATACATTGGTCATAGATTCTGCATTGATTTCCTTATCCATTAAGAAATGATTTTTAATAGTTATTTTGGCTACTAGACCAAGATATCTTCTGTCCAGAAGATTCACAATCTGATGATTCTTCAGAAGAGTCTCCTCCACTGGCACTCCAGGTGTCATTAGCTTTCAAGAATTTTTTAGCTTTATCTTTGTAGTACTTCTTTCTATTTCTCTCAAAATGTTTCTCTTTTTGTTCATTTCATTTAAGAATACGACAATCAGGTCTTATATGTCTATCTCTCTTGCATTCATAACATGTGACTTCTGAATCTTTCTTATATTTCCATTATTTCTTCTTGTATCTGGATTAAAAATTCTCTTTACAACAATCTTGTTCATCCTTTGAGAAAGATTGGATAGTTCATTTTCTGAAGATTCACTTCCACTAGATTCAGATTGTATAACAACCTTCTTAGATTTAGATCTAGTAACTCTCTCAGCAGTCTTGGATTTCATATGATTTGAAGTTTTTGTAAAATAAACACTTCCATTTCCATTCTTCTTCTTAACATTATCAGTATATCTCTTCATTCTAGTCTCATGTTGAAGAAGAGTTCCAAAATGTTCATCAAGATAATTCTGAGTAACCTTTCTACTCTCATCAATAGTTGTTCTCTTGGATTCCCACTCATTAGGCATGATGTGTATGATCTTGTCCACAAGATCTTCATTATATAACCCGTTCTCACCCATAGATTTTAAACTATTAATAATATTCATGAATCTTTGTTGAACTTTACATATGGATTCTCCATTAGGAAAGAAAAAAACCATGATAGTCAGCTCTGAGCATGTCTCTTCTTGTTTCAATAACTTTGGAAGTTCCAAAGTGAGTAACTTCAAGCTTATTCCATATACAATTTGCTGCTTCACAAGATGAAATTTGGCTATATATATTTCTAGTCATGGGACAAAGCAGTGTCTTGCATACCTAATAATTTAATTGATATTCATGATTTTCTTGATTGGTGAATGTACTAACTTCCTTATCATGGATTTTATATCCTCCAGTAAGCATGACAAAATTTTCTACTCCAGTATTGATAATGAATGTCTGCATGCGATCTCTCCAACATTTGTAATCATTCCCATCAAAAATATTTGGTCTAGTAGGATTTAGGTTGTCTATGAAAACAACATTGATTCCTGCCATCTTAAAGAAAATCATTCCACACAAACTTGTCAGTAATAAAAGTTTGTAAACAAGGAAAATATTCCTTAGCAAGGAAAATATAGAATAATGAAAAAATTGAGCAAGGAAAACTTACATGTGAATATAAGTATTTTAGAGACCTCCTATGATACCAATTATAGGATCAAAATAATGAATGAAGATATTGTATGTAGTATCTAATGATGCTCCATACACAAGATGGGGGTGAATTGTATACTTTAAAAATTCTTTTGGAACCTTTAAATTTGGTTAGAAACCTTTCTATTGTTTAATAAGGTTAAAAAAGATAATTCAAAAAACCTCTTAATTCTACACACTTTCTTGATTTCAGAAATATGATTCTTGGAATTCAATTCCGGAAAAGTGAATCTAGAAGTGAAACTTAACAAAAGTTTAAAAAGATGAATATTCTAAATTAAAATTTATAAAATCTTACTAAATCAGAGTACAAGAATAAGGAAGTAGAAGATAGATATAATTTCTTCAACAATAAAAATGCAGTGGAAAACTTGAAAAAAACAAGTAACAAGTAGTAAATCTTTCAACCCAAAGAGAAGGGTATCCAAAAACCTTGGATAAAGATCCCTTGATTTATACTTTCAAGAAAGTTTTTCTTACCCACACCAGGGTAAGCCCTTCATATGAAGATCAGAGTTTTTCTTGATATCCCCGCAAGCCCTCAACTTCAAGGTAGTCGGCACCTTGGTCTTCCTTAGCAAGGAAGTCCTCAAACTTTAAGGTAGTCGGCACCTCTATCTTCTAATCCTCAAAATCCCTCACATGTCCTCAGAAACATTCGGAGTCGAATGAATCGAATCTGAACAAGGTGTTCAATACGCATTAAGCATGAGAGTCTCTCTCTAGAAATCACTTCAATATCATGAAATATCTAGAGTCTAGGAACTGTTCATCCAAAAGTCCTGAGCTCTTTCAAATGAGCTCCTATTTAAATGCACAACTTCAACGGTCGGCTCCCTCCTCCAACAGTCATATTTATACTTGAATTTCAGAGTGACCTGTACACGTGTCACTCAAACAATGATTAGTTAGTAACAGAAAGAACGTCATCATTTTATAACCAAAACATGAGTAAGAAAAAATATGGTTACTTCACCAAATTCATTTTTCTGAGTGTAAGGAAAAATGAAAGTTTGGAGTCTAACCAAAAATTTATTCAGTGTCCATGATACAAGGAAATTCAGATTCTGTCTTCAGAAGAATTCAGAACCTGAATTCTATAGAATCTTGGAGTATGAATTTCAAGGAAATTTGGAGTCTTAAATTCAGTAGAATTTGGAGCCTAAATTCATAGGAGTTCGTAGTCTGAACTTACAAAAGTTTGGAGTCTGAATTCAAAGAACTCGGAGTCAAAACTCATAAGAGTTTGGAGTCTTATTTCATAGAACTCGGAGTCAGAACTCAGAAGAGTTCGGAGTCTGAATTCAGAGAACTCGGAGTCAAAACTCAGAATAGTTCGATGTTTGAATTCAGAGAACTTGGAGTCAGAACTCAGAATATTCTGGAGTCTGAATTTAGAGAACGTGGAATCAGAACTCAGAAGAGTTCGGAGTCTAAACATAGAGAACTCGGAGTCATAACTTAGAAGAGTTCGGAGTCTGAGTTCAAAGAACTCGGAACCTGAATTCGGATCCTGAAAACAGAATGCATTATATCTAAGTATATATAGGATTCTGAGGTTTTGGATATGAAACTAAATTTTATACTTATAGACAAAATGAAAAATGAAAAACAAGCTAAGGATAAATTTCCTTGGGAAAGGAAAATTTTTCTTATAAAAGTAAAACAAAGGGAAAATGAAATTTGCCTTAAGATAAGGTGTTTGTGATTTTAAAAACATGATGAAATGGTAAAGTCATAAGGAAACCTTATTTACTCAACAATCTCCTTAAACATGAAGGAATGGAAAAGTCATAAGGAAATATTATTGACTCAACACAATATACAGAGCAAGAGATATTTTTTTGTCCATCTATCACATTAACAGAGAAGTGGATTAGTGGTGGCCACTTATTAAGAAAACAAAGTCCAAATTATATTGATTCTATTGAATTAGAATACTTCAAGTAAATATTTTTCAATAAATACTATCTATGAACACTCCATATAAAAATGGAGAGGTAATTCCTCAATATAAAGTAATAGGAAAAGGATTCTATCGAGGAATATGGGAAAAATTTTAGAAGGCATTCAAAGTATGCCTCTGGAATTTTTATCAGTGCCAAAATTAATGTGGACTCTTTATTTTGTGTTTTAAAGTAGATTCGAAGAAATTATTTGGCGATTAGAGTCATTGATGATTACAAATATATTTCTCATTGTGACCTCAGAGTTGATATGGAGATTGTTGACTCTCAGTGGTCTCAAGGGACTAGAGACAAGAAAGGTAAAATAGAGTTTCATTTAGGAACATAAATAGATAAATACCTGGAGAAAAAAATCCAGCATCCCACTTGTCAAAAGTGTGGAAAGATTTGTCCCCAAAAATGAATAAGGGGTACCATCAGATGCTTCAAGTGTGGAAAAGAGGGGAATCAGGCTAATCAGTGCCATAGGGAAATGAGGGAGCCCACTAATATAGAATGATAAAATAAGTTTTAGATCAACATTATGCCTTCAGTATAGTTTTTTAACTATAATTAACAAAGAAATTATGAAATCCAATTCCCTAAACCAAGGGTTCTCATAGATAATCATCAACAGCAACCTATAAGATGACAAGAAAGAATGTATGCAATCACTAAGGTAAAGGTGGGTGTCAACAATGATGTGTTAATAGGTATACCATTAATTCATTCAATAATATTGAACATAACTTTTTATTTTGGTTCTACGCATTCTTTCATATCTTTCAAGTTTAGCTGAAATGTTCAAACACAACCTCAAGACAGGGGGGTTGAGCTTTCTATGAGAAAATCAAATAGATATAAGGTTGCATCTTGTGTATATAACTCCTACCCAATCAATTTATTTGGACTTAATCTTCCATAAAATATCTTCTTACTTCCGTTAGTGGGGTTTGATGCTATTTTAGGCATGAATTGGCTATCCTTACATAAAACTAACATCAAATATTGAGAGATGATGATCACTCTTCACATCCCAAGTCACTATCTTATTTTATGTGAGTATAAGGGAAGGATGAAACTCACAGAGAATATTCTATTAAATAGTGGATAATATTTCCTTATGAGCAAGCTAAGTTATCCTAAATTATTAAGATAATGGGACAGAATCATTCTTGAAGACACTCCCATTGTGAGGGATTAAACTAATGTATTGCCTAAGTAATTTCATGGTCTTCCTCCAGACCTGTAGGCTGAGTTATCAATCATACTTATACCTAGATATCTATCCATATCCAAGACTCCTTATAGAATGGACACCGTTGAGTTGGAAGAACTTAATAAGTAGTTACAAGAGAATCTATAAAAGAGTTTTATATACCCTAGTGTTTCACCATGGGGTTCACTAGTCTTCATCCTCCAATGTCCTGAAGACCTTCATTTTTTTTTCAATTTTTGATAATCCTCCTTTCAAGGGGTGAGGTGAAACCCTTACAAGGCCTGTAGGCATAAGTATTACATGCCTCATAGGCCTTATAGTAATTCATTTCCCATATGCTTCAAACATTACATAAAACCCAAAGGTATTACTTTGAGGTACTCGTCCCCATCATCTTCATCGTGAAATCATCACTCCACCTTCGCATGGCTATTCAGCTATGTTTTCCCATGCATGCACATGATTTTCCCAAGGGCATGTGATATACCCTCTCATTATTACAATCTGTTTATCTTCTAATATAATGAAATATCTTTGCTTATTCTCCTTTTGGATCTTGTTCCTTGTAGGTTTTTTGGTTTGCATCTACACTTAAGGTGGCCTGAATGCCTTGAGGTGGCCCGAAGGCCTTACTGACCCGAAGGCCGGGGTGGCCCGAAGGCCTTAAAGGACTCGAGGACCAAATCAGTGGCCCGAAGGCCCAAATGGGGGAATAGTTTGGGATACTATAGTGTAAAACAGTTCCAGATACAGTCCTGCTATAGTACATGCTGCAGTACTGGACAGTTCCCGCTACAGTACATACTATAGTACTACTATAGTAACCCAGAAATATGCCTCCACCTGGATTTGATCCGGGGTTTTCTGGATGCACTTATGGGTTAATGAACCTCTATATTGATTATCAATCACTCAAAAAAATCATTATAAATAACAAGTATCTCCTACCATAGATACAAATCCCCTTTTATTAACTAAGAGGAGCACAATATTTCTCTAAGTTGGAACTTCATTTAGGATATCACCAATTTAGGGTGAACAAGGTTGATATTCACAAAAATTAATTTCAAACAATGTATAGACTCTATTATTTCATAGTTATTCCTTTAAAACACAAAAATTATATATAAATATTTATATACTTTATTAATAGTGTCTTTAGAGATTACCTCGATAATTTTTTTGGTATTTATAGATGATATTATTTTTTACTTCAAAATTAAGGAGGAGTATAAGGAGCATTTGAATAATATTCTAAAGGATTTCATAATGGAGAATATATATGAAAAGTATATTAAATATGAGTTCTATATGAAGTAAATATCATGATTGGGTCATGTTATTACCAGCAAAGGAATGCCTATGGACCCTTCTTATAAAAAGGAAATTGAGGTATGGCCTAGATCAGCATTTGTTATAGAGATATATGGTTTCCTTGTGTTTTATAGGTATTATCAAAGACTTTTGAATACATTTTAGGGATTTTCAAACTCCCTAACCAAGATAATAAATAAGAATGTAAAATTTTTCTAGACCATTGTATATGAAAAGATCTTTAAGGGGTTGAAAAGGAGAATTATTAATGCACCAGTACTTACACTACCTTTATGTGGGGAACTTTTATGGTTTACAGTAATGATTAAAAGAAGGTTTTTGGATATTTAATATTGAAAAATGATAAAGTGATACCTTATGCCTTAAAGAATTTGGAATTTCATGGGCATAACTATCCCAAACATGACCTGGAGTTGGATACAGTGATATTTAAACTGAATATCTTGAGACATTATATATATGGGGAGAAGTGTGAAATATTTATGGATCACAAGAGCATAAAATATATATTCACACAGAATGAGATTAAAATGTTCCAATGAAGATGTTTTGATCTAATAAAGGACTATGACTACTCAAACCACTACCATCCTGAGAAATCAACAATGTGACAGATGCTCTAAGTAGAAAGGATCCATCAATTTTATCAATAATGATAATTGATAAGGATTCAATATTTTTAGATTTGAAAAGTATGGATATGATAATATTAAAAGTATATTCACCATAAAATTATTAAATAATGTCTTAAATATCTATTCTTGAGAGGATCAAGGAGGCCCATTAAGATGATGAGGTACCGCAAAAAAAGGTAGTGAATATTCTAGAGTTCAACATTACTGAAAATAGAGTTATATGGTTTGGATATTGGATCGGTGTCCCATAAAAACCATATCTAAAGAGGGAGATTGTGGATTATTATAATATCTCATATTTATTTATTCTTTCAGAAATAACTAAGATGTATAGGGATCTGAATAAAAACTTATGTTTGGATAACATGAATGTAGGGATTGAGGAATTTAGATCTCGATGATTGGTATGCCAACAAGTCAATGCTGAATTAAATAAGTCTAGGGGAATGATGAATCCATTTCCCATAATATTCTAGAAAAGGAAAAAGATAACTATGGATTTCCTTATAGGATTACCTAGGACTCCTAAAGTTAATATCTCATTATAGGTGGTACTTAATCACCATACAATGTCATCACATTTCATTTCTATCAATGATGATTTATCTCTTGAACTACTCGATAATATATACATAATTCATGTGGTAATATTAAATTTAGTTACACTATTTATTGTATCTAATTGAGATCTAATTCTTACCTTAATATTCTGGATAATTCTTCAGCAACTGTATGATATATAACTCAGTTTCAGCACTTCTTATCACCCTCATATGGATGCCCTGTATAAGGTAACCATCCAAACTCTATAGGAAATGTTGGGGTATTTTTCAATGGATTTATTATGATACTTTTATCACCACCTTCCCCTAGTAGAGTTCTCATAAAACAATAGTTTCCATTATATCTTTTAAATGGAATCCTGTGAGGATCTTCATGGGAAGTAGTGTCAACATATGAAATTATTTAATAAAGTTGGAGAGTAGAATCTGAGGGGACCTATTCTTTCCCAAGACATTAAATACAAGGTCAAACCCATCCAACATTACATGAAATGTGTGAAAATTTAAATTAATATCTATGAAAATAATCATTGATGGGACCTTAAGTTTCAGGTCAGATATAAGGTTTTCCTCTATATTTAACCATGGAAGAATGTCATGAGATTTATAAAGAAGGGAAGTATTTTTTCAAGATATATGTTTTTATTTGAGATCATTGATCGCATCGGAGTGGTGATCTATTGACTATTACTCTCACTTATCCTATCTCAAGTACATGAAGTGTTTCATGTATCCCTCTAGAGGAAGTACATACCAGACCCCTTGCATGAACAAAATCCATGGGTGGTAGTGTTGGGTAAATACCTTTCATATGAGGAGAATCCAGTGAAGATATTGTATCATAGAGACATATTTATATGAAACAATATAACTCACCTCATCCAATTTTTGTGGAGAAACCACAAGTTTGTGGAAGAAACTTAGGAACCGAAAGAGGTTATGAAGCAGAAGTACCCTTAGCTGTTTTCATCTTACAATGTAATAGGTAATGTTAATGGTGAAATTATTTAATGGGGGAATAATATAACACCTTGATACATTATGATGTATTTCCTTTAAAAAACAAATCTCATCAATAACATGTGATGCACTCAACACCTGATTTAAATGAAACATGCTACTCTGTTAAAATATTATTATGTAAACATAATCATTTTAATATTAAGGTTAAATTGGTAGGAATTAGTTGGAATAAATAAATTAATATACTAATGTTTTTAACATTTATAAAATAAATTCAATATTTATCAATTGATTATAAAAAAAGAATCATTTGAAAGATAAATAAATGTTTTCAAAAAAAATGTTTTTTCTAAAAGTTGGATTACTCTGTCTTTACACACAAAATTTAAAATTAATTTTTACTACTTCAAGAAAATTAATTTTAAAATATTAATTTAATTTTTTGAGTCAAAATATTAATTTTATCTCATGGTGAATTCTTTAATAAAATTAAATGTTTCATTTGTCTATGAATTGTGAAAATATAGATTTTTATTTAAAACTTTTTTTATTAAAAAATGTACAAGAAACATTTTAATTAAATATGGTTTTAAAAGAAAATTTAGTTAAATTATATATTAATTAATTTAAATTAGGTCCTTGTAATCAATTTCTTATTTAATATTTACATAAAAACTTCTTTATGTTTTGAAATTTTTTCTTTTGGAAACCCATTTTTCTGACAGATTTGAGGGTTTATTTAAAAATTAAAATGTACCACTTCTATGAGTTGAATTTTTAAAAATGGATTCCATATTTTTAATAATAATAATTTATATTATTTAATAAGTTTAACTTAATTTTTTATTAAAATGAATAGTGAAAAGGTCAAAAATTATTTATTGTGGTTAAGTTAAAAACGGGTTTACTAAGGTTAAACTAAACATATAACTATTAAAAATGACCCAAAAAATCTAAATCCTATTTTATGGTCATATTTATTCCTTATAACTTGTATTTTTATAAAACAAATACCATTTTTATCCTTTTTTCATGAGAAACAATTGGGTGGAATTCCTGCTTTTCAAAAATTCAATGTGTGTCCACCCCCCCCCTGTTTATAGAAGGCTTCCCACTATCCTCTCCATTAAAAACTTCCAAACCCCATTGGATAATAAAATACCACACCAATTAACTTCCCTAATTACCTCCCTTTATCCTAGATTCCTTGGTTTGGTAATAAATGAAACCAAGACATATTTTTGATTTAACAAAAAATAAGTTGTTTGAAGAAGAGGTAATGTCCTTTACCGAGCATTCTATTTTATTTCTTCTTCCACCACCTTAAAATATTATTAAATCATGATGATATTAAAAAATCAGTATATTATATATTCTTTTATGATTTTAAGGTATGTTAAAAACCTAAAACCACCTCATCCTCCCTTAAATGTGAAATTAAACTGTTGATTGTGTGTATGATGGACTACCGTCTCATGAACCGAGGTAATTATTTTTTCCATAACTACTTCTCACATATGGATATAATGATGTATATAAATTTTATATATTATATTAGTGATATAATTATACTTCTGGAATTATAATATCATGTATACCTTCTTACTTTCCATTCCTTGGAGAATATGATAACATCACTCGTGTGTACGGTGGACTACTGCTTTGTGAAGTAATGTGATTTGTTTTTAACTTATGATTTATAAGGAAGGTAATAAGTATTAATTTTATATTTATATTTTATATTCATTACATATCAATAATTATATAATATAAATATATTATATATGTTCTTATCATATCATTCATTGAATAAATGATAACTCTGTTTGTCTATACGGTGGATTACCACCTCGCAAAGTGATGTGATTCATTTAATTACCACATCACATAGATGGTATGTGTAATTGTATTTAAGATAATAATTTTATATTTATGATAAAATTATCATCATATAAATATAAAATAACACATATCTTCCTTATATCATGATCCTTAAAAAATGGAAACGTTTCTCATGCTTATGTACAGCCTACCATCTCCATGATTATAACATAGTTAATTTTTTATAAAAATATTTAGTGGTTGGTTTAAAAACAATAATTTATATAAAAAATAATTATTATATCATTTTTATCATTCAGGAGATTATTAATTAAAAATCACTTTGACTTTATTAAACTTACCAAATTGGTTTTGGACATAAGAGTTGTTCATCATTAAAACATTTTATGAGAAAGTAATTAATTATCTACTTTAATAGGACAAGGTAAAAAGTAAAATAAAATGAATAATAAACCTTAAAAGGGTTATTAAGTAAATAGAAAATTAACATGATTTTTTCATTCCATAATATAAAGAACGAACAGGAAAAAGTGGGTATGAGGTAAGGGATCTCTCTAAACCGCCCTTTCCTTCAGGTTATGAAATTATTATCTCTAATCACATTATATACATATTTCATTTTATATAATTATTATAAATTATGTATATATATACACATATCTCACATATGTTCCTATATTATTCTCCCTTCGATTTACGGGTTAATACATGCCTTGTGATCATTTCTCAAATACATTCATTATGAAATTTCCTTTGTTTATGATATGAATCAAGAACACGAAACCCATTTTCTTTCCATGGGTAATTATTATGGTATTAGTTCACTTTTATTACATTATTTAGAACCCATAGATCATGAAAATTGTTTTATGGGTACACATAGATATCTCTCAAATCAATTAGGTAAACTTTTATTCTCATGAGGCATCATGTATGGGAATATGGAGTAAACCTAATCCATTATGGAACATTTCCAACCATGTGATACTATCTAAGAAGTTATCCTTGACTCATATTTATGTAATTTTATATATTATTTCCACATTTAATATAATTTCATGGTCTTATTATTACATGTTATTTATTATGTGATTGCATGTAGTAACTTATGAGTCTTATCTTTTATGATATCAGGTTATACCTTTGACTCCCATGTTATGTTTCTTTATCATATTTATTCCCATGCGATCCTTTTTACGTCACCCATTTCTTAATTTATTCCCTAGGTTATTGTTTCCGATGCTTTCGCCGGGGCTCGCGCGCATCTGTCCGTCACGCGGAGGAGGACGTGCGGTTCTGTTGCCCCGCATTCCCGCTTTCCAAAGGCGGGTGGCATTCGTTCCTTATTTAGGTACGTCTGCTCCTTGATCTAAACGGGATGATGGGATGTCGGTCCTTCCTTCTGGGGATTCCTCCTCAGAACTCGTCACTTAGTCCGGGTCTCCCTCATAGATTTCATACGTAGTTCGTGAAACTCTTCCCAGTGTCATGTTTCCATGGACGCCGGTTAATTACACTGCTTCTATCGGGACATTCCAAAGGGTCCGTTCAGGGCAGCAACCTTCAGTCGGGGGAGTAGTCACGTTGAGGCATCAGTAGCGTGTCTGGATGCTGGGGAACCTGGCGTGTCTGGCTGTTATCCCTGGTCACAGGGCTTCTCGAGGGCGTGGAAGCTCGAGGCATCCCACATCGAGCGTGGGGAATTATATGTCATAGACACATATCTGAGGTTTTCCTCAGCTTCCCGTGTTTAACACAGGGTATGCCATGAGTTTAACGTCCAGCGGAGATGGATCAACCCAACCAGAGCATTAGCTAAGATAGATCGGATCGAGGGATTCTCCTTGAAGGGATGTCGATACCGGGGCCAACCCATGGGCGGCTGTGAAGAAGAGCATATCGACATGGCCTCACCGGGATATGACGGTCCGGGCGAGAATCAGGATGGGTTGTAGGTGGATGAATGAAGTAGAGGGGGAAATGAAATGGGACCATCGCAGGGGGCGATAGTGAAGTTGGGCTTGAGCCTTGAAGAGGCTTCCTACGTATCCACGTGGCAGGGAATCAAAGTCCGCGTAGTTCGGGATGGCGCCGGCGAACCAACGTGAAGGTGGACCTTGGTCCGATGGTCATCATCAGTGTACCGACGTGAAAGTAGACCCGTGGGTCCACTAGTGGTGGGCTTGAACCTTGGGAAGGTTTCCTACGTACCATGACTTGACCCGGATCAAAGACCTCGTAGTTCAAAGGATTGATGGAATACAGTTTAACGTCCTACGGGACGGTAGTGAACCCTGACGTGAATAAACGACGGGCGGTGGGTGTCAGCGTACCGACGTAAATGAGGGACCTTGGTCTGATGGGAGATGGGATTGAACCTCTGGGAGGATTCCTACGTACCATGCCTTGACATGGATCAAAGTCCTCATAGTTCGGGATGTGGAATACAGTTTAACGTCATGCGGGACGGGGGTGAACCAACGTGAGTGAGGTCGGAATGACCGGATGGTGGGTGGACTTGAACCTCATGGAGTATTCCTACATACCACGCCTTGACATGGATCAAAGACCTCGTAGTTCAGGTGGGGCTTTGTCGGCGAACCGACGTAAAGGTGGACCTTGGTCCTATGAGTGGTGGTCTTGAACCTCTAGAAGGCTTCCTACGTACCATGCCTTGACATGGATCAAAGACCTCGTAGTTCAGGTGGGAATGGGTATGCAGTTTAATTTCATGCAATACAAAGGGAGGGGCATACATTTTAACGTCATGCTGGATGAGGGCGAAACTCGACGTGAATTGGATGATGGGTGGGCTTGAACCACATGGAGGCTTCCTACGTACCATGCCTTGACATGGATCAAAGTCCTCGTAGTTCGGATGGGTTCGTCGGTGAACCGACGTGAAAGTAGACCCGGGGGGTCCACTATTGGTGGGCTTGAACCTCGTGAAGGCTTCCTACGTACAATGCCTTGACATGGATCAAAGTCCTCGTAGTTCGGGTGGAATGTGCAGTTTAACGTCATGCTGGACGGGGATGAGACCCGACGTGGATAAATGATGGGTGGGCTTGAACCTCATGGAGGCTTTCTACGTACCATGCCATGACATGGATCAAAGACCTCGTAGTTCAAATGGAATGGGGGGGTCAGGGTCGGTGCTCACTCTAAGCCCACGTGAGTCATGCTCGGTGTGAGAAACAAGAGGTTGCAAGGACCTGACGATCACGTCGCGAAGGGTGCGTCCGTGAGAAGCAAAAAGGGGCTTACACGTTAGGCGGCCCATGGTGTTGGGACTTACTCCAGGGTGGAGGCCCATAGTGCGACAAAGTGCAGCGAAAGAGGGATTTGGGACCAATGGTGGGAGGTTCCTCATTGCCAATCACGCCCTCCACTTACCTTGGTAGTGGGGAAGTACGGAGATGCAGAGGTGCAGTCATCCGTTGGGGAACTAGGGTCGCCCTTTCTCCTACGAACATACGCCACTCCGATAAGGAGGATATCACCCCTTGTGGATGGGTGATTCCATTACCGTGGAGACGAGTGGTGTAAAGAATGTTCGACCTAGTGGGACCCTTCGTGAGGGAGACAAGGTTGGGTCACAGTTTAACGTCATGTGTTGAGGACGTGGTGCTTGGTAGTTTAACGTCCTGCAGCTCGGACGAGGTGGGTTCACTCCGCACCCCTAGGACTTAAATAACTGGTACCCTCTGGTCCTTGGGGAAGGGAAGGTACCAGTAAGGCCATGGTCATGGGGGGTTGTGGAACGAACAATCAGGGGGTCCACATTAGTGTGTCTATGCGAAGAAGAAATAGCTGTTAGCGTGCCTATGCGAAGAAGCATTAGGAGAAGCGACGCTACGAGTGGTATTGTCCATGGGACTTTGAAATCACATCGTGCAAACCTGGGGGGTCGCACGGGAAGAGGAATCACTAAGCAAAGGAGTGTTCTTCGCAGAGTGGAGTGCCTTGGCCTTGGCATGGTGCATGGGTGTGAGTGGAAGGTGCTTTGCGAAGTGGAACAGTGTTCGCGGAGCACTGCTTCGCGAAGAAGGGGTGTCTCGCGAAGCAGGGTCCTGCGAAGTAGTGTGCTTCACGATGTGAAGCGATCCTGCCTTAGCATAGGGATCATTAGTACGGGTTGGGTATTTCGCAAAGCATAAGTGCTTCGCGGCTGCCCGGGTTCCCTTGGGAATCCCCTTCCTTCGCGAATGCCCTTGAGCTTCGTGAAGGGCATCCCTCTCGGAAGAGGGGCTCAAAACGAGACAAAGCAGAGGTGTCTCGAGAAGTAGAAATACCTCGCATAGCTCATGATTCCCGGGGAAAAGAGTGCTTCGCGATTCGGGACAGGAGAAGCCGAAAGGTCGGATTGTCTGTCTTCGGGACTCATGGGGAGTCCAGTATTTATAGGGAAGGGGCGCCGCGAAGCAGAAATCGCGCGCCGCCTCCGGTGCTTCGCGGCGCGCTCACGAACGTCAAATGCGTTCGGGGAGCATCACCGCCTCTGGAGCTTCGCGGCGGCTCGCGAACATCAAATGAGTTCGCAGAGCATCACCGCCTCTGGAGCTTCGCGGCGGCTCGCGAACGTAAGATGCATTCGCGTAGCATCACCGCCTCTGGAGCATCGCGGTGGCTCGTGAATGTCAAATGCGTTCGCGGAGCATCACCGCCTCTGGAGCTTCGCGAGGCCGCGATGGTCGGGGCGCTTCGCGGCGGGGCTTCGCGTCGGTGCTTCGCGAGGCAGCGCGCCAGCCGTCCTTTTCATTCCTTTCTTTCAGGCCATATTTTGGCGCCAACAAATGCCCCCCCTCAGACTTGGAGCCGCGGAGGACGAAGGGTCGAAGTCTGAGGGAAAATCGCAAAAATTGTCGGTGGTTCGCGATGCCGCTCCACGAAGGGGCCCCGCGGTGCTCATCGGGGCCACCGATCCGGGCGCGCCGCGATGCTCCGTGCGGGTAAGGTGTGACGCGATGCTCCGGGGTCGCCGCCTATAAATAGGGTGGTCGACCTCTTTTGTCTTCACGTGCCTTCCTTGCCTTTTTGTGCTCTCGACTTCGCGAAGCTCCGCGTACTCCACGACAGCCCTCCGCGAATCGAGCTTCGCGGCGACTCGCGGGTCTCCGGCTCTGCGTCTGCGCCAAGCGAACCTCTGCTTGTCGGCCTTGGCCAGACTTCGCGGCTTGGTCTCGCGACCGATCTTCATGATCCGGCTTCGCGATTCAGCTTTTCCGTCAAGATTCGCGGTCGAGCTTCGCGATCCAGCCGAAAAAAATTCGTTTCTGAGGGCCAGAGTTAAAATGGCCCATCAAGAGGCTGTATTGGGGGTGCTTGCAGATGCTGCTCGTCGAGATGAGATGGCCAACCGTCCAGGCCTGGGGGAGATGGTCCGAAGCCACTCAGACCACACTTCTTTGACAGATCTGCTATCGGAGGGTCAGAAGGATTATCCGCAATGCAAGAAACTGCCATTGTACGGCTTCGGGATGAGGGATGACGTCTTTATCCATGAGGCGAGTAGGGATGAACCAGCTTGCTGGTTCAGGAGCACACCGTGCCAGCACCAATGGTTCAGGGTGGCTAATGGTCTTGCGCGGGAGGACTTCACACCCGTCACCGCTGACTGTCTCCACAACCATGTGAACGATATTGATGGGAGGCCATTTCAACCGGAGACGTCCCCTCCTCTCTACCGTACCATGATGAAGGCGGCCTTGCAGGATTCGAAGAAGGGATGGTCCGACGATTTGGACCTGCGCCAGGGCGGTAACTTTACTGATGACTGGGCCTGGGCCTACTAGGTAGGCGCCTCATGCGAGGAGTTCGGGGCCGAGCTGAGGAGAGTGGGATTGTATGAGGCAGCGTGGGCCTCCCAATTCCACATTTACCAACCCAAGCAACTGATGCCGTAATTTCTGAGCAGATGGTCGTCTAGGACCAACACTTTTCACCTGCATCACTGGGAGGTGGGCATCAGCCTGTGGGATGTCCACCAAATTTCTGGGGTTCCGATCTTGGGAGCCATGTATGACGAATTCCTCCCTGTCATCAGCGCGTGGGAGGATATGGAGAAAATGCCGCGACTGGCGTCAGCGCTGATGGCACTCGTCCCTGGAGAGGACAAGGAGGCAGTGAGGGATGTCCATTTTAGGAGATGGTTCAAATGCTTCCTGAATTTCCCAGAGAATCTAGAGTTCCCTATGAGGCCTCGAACTTGTCCGAGGGCGGCCCAACGGGGCAAGGGGCACTCGTATTGGTGGGTCTTGGAGGACAGCCAGTGGAAGACTTGGGGTTTCAGTGTCAGCACTGAACAACAGCCGATAGTCAGGATGGCGGCGTTCATCGTGGCTTTCATCTGTGGATGGATCCTACCGGTGAGAGATACAAGCATGGGGGTGCGGCCCAGCTCATTTATCATGGCGTCGATGTTGGCCATGGGTAAACGGATCAATCTGGGGATTCCGATGCTCACCAAATTGTACAAAATGATGCGGCATATTAGGGAGGGAAAGAATCCATCAAGGATATGCGGGCCCTTCCACCTCCTGTATGGGTGGATCGCAGTGCATATCAGGGGGATTTACGAGTATCCAAACCCCATTTCGCCACCGGGGTCGAACTTCCGCCCCTCCATCCTGAACGCGGTCGGGAGCTTCCCGTTCAAACTGGTCGTTCCGATGGTACTGAATCGGGTGTGGAGGGCGAACGAGTTTAATTTCCACCCCTTCCCCTTGCCGACGGGGATACTTACTGATGACGGGCGGGGAACGGAAGAACATCGGGCTTACCTCCTGGCCTTTCAATGTGGAGTTTTGGTGGCACGGATAGATCGTGAGCCACTCTGCAAACCGTACACCCCACATCGATTTACGAGGCAGTTCCGGTGCCTCCAGCGGTTGACCCCGCAGGTCTACTGGGAGGTGCGTCATGAGGAGCACCCGTGTTTGATGAGGCAGTTGTGGCTCATGTTCACACGGGAAGATGGGAAGATGCAGATTGCATTGCCTCCATCCACCGCTTCTTTCGGATTGGTGAAGGAGTACGCCATCAGTTGGGAGGCTGCTTACCTAGGGGAGATGCTGAAGCAATCAACTATCCGGGTCGGTGACGGTGGGCCTCCTCTATCTCGAGGTCGGGGTCGGAGGGTAGTTAGGGCCGCTCGCGGTAGCGGGGCTGCCATGGCGGCGAGACCCGCACTGGCCGAGGGTATGGCAGTAGCGGTGGATTCGGTGATTCCGGAAGAGCAGGTTCATCCAGAGGGGCGGCCACCGAGGGGATTTCGTAGGATATCCACTCAGGCTCCGGGGAAGCGTCTGCGTCATATTGACCTGGCAGAGGATGTCGTCTTCCCGGAAGCTTGGGACATTTGGGATGTCAACCGGAAATTCCTCAGCCCACCCGAGATATGGGCCCACCTAAATCGCCTCGGGATGAAATTACTGCGCATAGGCCCAATTCGGGCTGGATTCGTGGCATCTCCAGTGGAGGCAGAAAATTACCTTGATGAGCTGGAGGATTACATCCACTCCAGTGGTGTCCCTCGCCCAATGACAGACCGGGTGAGGGTACTGTTGAATTAGACGGTCCCCCCACAGTTATCGGCTACCGATCTGAGGGAGCGCTTCCCCTTGCCGGAGGAATCAGAGGACTCCTCTCGGGGGGATGAGGCTGGAGGAGGGAGCCCGTTGGAGGAGGGCGAGGTCGGAGACTGAGGCTCAGAATCCGATGACTTCGCGGAGGCTCTCGAGGTAGCATTCCGAACTTCTCTCCTTGCGATCTGTTCTTGGGTCTCTATGGACTTCTCACCAATGTTTGAGCCATGCAGGAGGAACTTGTTCGCAGGCCTCGTTCTCGCTCCTTGGCGGGTGATGATGTGGGACCATCAGAACCCGCACCTATGGCTGCGTCCAGTTCCGCGTCTGTTGGGACCAGGGCGCCCGAGGTGGCTCCTCCGGAATCTTCAGATCTTCCAACAGTATACGGAGGGCCTCGCCTCGGGGTCCCGTCAGTACCGGCTCAAGGGCAGCGCCAGGAGGTCGATATTCGTAAGTCTCCTCTACCGTTCTCCTCGTTGTCACATGTAGGCCATGCCAACTAACGTTTATGTCCCTCTCTGTCGTACAGTTCTTCGACTGGCGTGGGCTGCTGTGGAAAGACTGGTCGGGATGTCTGGTGGCGCCCCTCCTAGGGGCATGCCGGTGATGGTGGCGATAGTCCCCCCATCTCCTCAGGCTGCGACGCACACCATCACTGGTGGGACCATCAGCAGGGCTGTACCCGAAGTCATTGAGGTGGACTCCGAGGAAGAGGATCAACCGGTCGGTCCCAGTCCTGTTGTGCCTGCTTCGGCGCCTGGTGTCGTACTGGATTCACCACCAGATGTAGATCCTGTCGAGGATTTCCTGCGGGTGTACCCCGCGTACGATCCTGCCAATCACGCAGACTGGGACGAAACGGCCTCCGACGAGGAAGACAACAGCATAGTCCGCCGCCGGTCGTGGAAGTTGAACACGCGCTTTATCAAGGACACCCCCCAAGCGCAATGGCTGGCCGAAATGGATAGACTCCGCTCGCGATTGCGCGAACTATGTGCTAGGGGAGTGGATGCCCAACGTCCTCACGCACTCATCCGAGATCTTATGGCTGAGAAGATCCGGGAGCATGATCGTGGGCTCAGCGTGGGCTGGCAGCAGAGGAAGGCGACCAGCATTAAGAAGCTCCAGGAGGCTGAAGGCGAGGTCCAACAGATGCAGACCCGGGCAGACAAGCTTTCAGCCTCTCTTGATGCACAATCTGAGCTGGTCTCATGGTTGAAGGCCCAGCTGGCAGAGGCAGAAGAGCATATGAGGCAGACCTCTAGAAAGATGGCTGCCGTTCAAGCTGACGTAGAGAGGGCCAAAGCCAGGACTGACGAACTGCGCCCCGCCGCTACTGATGAGAAGTGGGAGCTGATTCAGCGGCAGCAAGCCTTGGATGCCGCAAGTGAATGGGTGGCAGAGATGTAACACTCTTTTAACGGGGTCAACCCGTCCATGGGGGGAGTCAGCCCCCGAGTATTGTAACAAACCCCAAAAAAAAATTTATTGGTACTTTCGTGCTTCAAATTTTTTTGTTTTGAATGTCGTAGCGTGCACGATTTCCACTATTTGTTACATCCCTACAATGTTTGTGGGACGTTCATTGATAATTCCCCAAGCCCACGTGGGTCGATCCCGATGTGAGAAATGGGAGATAGTTGCCCTCTCATCCCACCGTTTCTTCAGCGTTCTCTTATGCACGAACGGGGCAACACCAGGGGTGCTGAAATCGATCCAGACAGATGAAAATGGGAAGTGTGAATCACGATACCCAAGATTCGGAACACTGTGGGGATGGCGTGACAATAAGGGACAACCGTTAACCTTGGAGGATAAGCAGTATCCTTACTGCGTTAGCCTGTAATGGAGAAAAAAAATGAGGGTCGACCGTTGACCATGTTCGAAACACGGGACCATGTCACAAATGATGTCGATCAATCCTTCAGGACGTTGGCCCAGGACAGTTGTTGGACCATAGGTTAGACATCCATACTGTTAGGGGGTCCTTCCAGACATGACCCGTCTTCCGGAACGTTGGCCCAGGATGGTAGGTGAGCCGATGCAGCATGAGACCAGGCTGTTAGGGGGTTCCTTCAGACATGAAAGGGGACAAGAGTCCAAATAAGGGGTACGCAAAGCGTGGAATTTGGAGTGATGGTTTGTCCGAACAGGATCCAACACTTAGGTAGTTACACCACCATGGTGGGAGCACACCAGATGGGCACATCGTTCTGATCATGGATCATTCTTTCTTTGGGACAGGGCCTCTCTGGCAAGGGGGTCTGTCGCTTCCCAGTGGGATCTTGGGGCATCCTGAACTTGTTCAGGGTAGAACCGCAGTTTAGTGTCATGCGTTGAGGACACATAGACTCATATAGTTTAACGTCATACGATAGGACGTGGAGAAAAAGGAAAGATCTCAGGGAGCGTGTGGTGCGGTAGATATGAAACCGACATGAATGAGTACTTGGAGTCCAAATCATACCACATACCCCCGGAAGAAACTCTTCAGGTTGAGGGACCAAGAGTGAGGGTTGGGCTGGGCCCGAAGCAGAGTGCTCGGGCGTTCCTACATACCCCATGAGGATGGGAATCAATCCATACGTAGTTCTGGAGGCGCAGTTTAACGTCATGTGGGATGAGGAAAAGCCCGACCGTGTTGGTACACATCCTGCCAAAACTACTAAGCCCACGTGAGTCGTGCTCGGTGTGGGAAACAAGCAGTCATGGTGGGAATTTCCCAACACAAGAAGGGGCAGGTTAGGGGAAAGGGATGCTCGGTGAATACCGGCCCAATGACACTAACACGATCATTTAGCGCACCTAGATGTGCGAAGAGAAAGATCCGAGTATGATGGAATTCCATTTGAACATTAGGAAGTCGAAATGTGTGAATCATAGCGCTCGCGATTCAGATCACTATGATGGAAGCGTGACGATGGAGGATAACTGCTGACCATGTTCGCAACACAGCATCCTATCGCGTTAGCCTAGAATGCGGACAAACAAATGAGGGTTGACCGTTGACCATGTTCGAAACACGGGACCATGTCACAAATGTTGTCAAATATCTGTAGGTACGTTGGCCCGAAACGATTAGAGGGCCCTTAGGTCCAACATTCATGGAGAGCCCTTAAGCCTAGTATCCATGTCGTCCGAGGGTCCTTTTGGATGTGGAGGAGTATGAGGATCCAAATAGCGAGTTCACGAAGCATGGTCATGGGACGAGGGGAATGTCCCCATGAAAATCCCACACTTCAGGCTCTTTGTCAAAACACATCTGAATACGACAACGAGACGTATTAGAGAGAGGGAGTGGATTCCTTTCCCAGGGGGAGATCTTAGTTTAGGGTCATAGAATTCAGACCATGGATGGGTAAGGGGAGTAGGGGATACATGGAAAGGTGGTCACAAAACCCGACGTGAATGAGGACCTAAGCCCTACTTACCATGCATTCTCTGGGGAAATGCTCGAGTCGAGTCGAGGGACCGAACACAAAGGTTAGGCTGGGCCCACGGGGGAGTTCCCGGGCGCTCCTACGTATCTCATAAAGATGAGAATCAAGCCATACGTAGTTCTGAAGGGTGGCACGGTAGGGTACCAGTGCCAGGGGAAAAAAGGGGAGTGCGGGCGTGCCCCTTGCACTAAAAGAAGCGGAATTTGATGAATCTTGTTTGTTCTTTAAGTTGAATGGTTATTTTTTGTGAAGCGACAGACCTAGAATAGTAGGTCGTGATGTCGCCACAAGGATCAAGCCGTGATAGGCGTTGACAAATGGCGTGGCACGTGACCAATACCCAACGTGACGTCCTCTACGACGAGGTCATCACAATGCAGTGCCGTTTTTCGTCGTGCGGCCAGGATGATAATGTCACAGTTTAGGGTCGTATGATAGGACCATGTATGCATTTTATCATCATGCAGCGCAGACGTAGCAGGGACGATGCTAGGCTGGAAATGTGCGCAGTGTTATGAGACAATCGATGGAGACATGATCCCACATCACACTATGTGCCACTCCAAGAGGGAGACCTCAGGCCGAGGGGCCTATATAATGGTAAGAGGTGAAACAGGGGGGGAGACTGGTTCCCCAAATGGGCTGTACCCGATGATAGGGCATCTGGGTGGTCCTATGTATCCCATGAAGATGGGAATCAAGCCACACGTAGTTCTAAAGGGTGCCTTTTAATGTCGTGATGGACAAGGAATAGGAGGGATAACTCTCAGAATGGGGGTGTTTGTGGTGCATCCTTTGCAAACCTGACGTGAATGAGGACATAATCCCACACTACGCCACGCGGTCCCATAGTCGGGGTCCCGATGGAAGGACCCGAGAGGCGAATTAGATGAACTCAAGATGGGCCTAGAGACAAGGGTTCTGGGCATTCCTACGTATCCTATCGAGAAAGGAATCAATCTGAACGTAGTTCCAGATGGGAATCTTAGTTTATGGTCTTAGAGCTCGGACCATGGATGGTGACAACTTCCCGAGTAAGCACAGATGTCAACCCGATCCCTAAGCCCACATGAGTTAAACTCGGTGTGGGAAACAAGGGGGTATCCTCATCGCAATACTTGGGGAATCCATCAAAGGGGAGTCGGCAGAGAGCCCTGAAGGACACCTTCGACACGGCTTGTTTCCCCAACATGCAGACATGCACGGAGGAAATGTACCAAGAGTTTCAAAACTCTACTTGGACACGATGAAGTGATGAAGGGCGTGAATTGTGCACCTGACATTTGTGGACTAATGGGTTGGCATGGCGAGAGAGGAAAACTATTAACCATGGTGGAAACGCAGCGTCCATATCGCGCTATCCTGAGGTGGGAACAGCAAACGAGCATCGACCGCTGACCATATTCGCAACGCGGGATTTTATCGATTTTATGTCCAAAACCCTCGGGGGCGTTGGCCTATAACGGTAGGAGAGCCCTTGGGCGTAGTATCCAGGCCATTCTTGGGGGTCCCTCTGGGTGTGAAAGGTAATGGAAGCCCTGATGCAGGGATACACAAAGCCTGGAAAGTGGGTGCGGACGTGTCTGAGTAATGCTTGTCATTCCAGGTAATAAACTAGAGTACTCTTAGGCACATTGGTGAACCTCCGAAAAGGGATCGACGAAACAGCTCAGTAAGGAGAGGCACATGGCGGTCATTACGAGACCGATGCGAATGAGGACATAATCCCACACCACACCATATATTCCTCTCATGAAGTAAGGGTAGGCCAAGGGGCCAAGATGGGATGAAGATTCCCGAGGGATGGGGCTGGAACCGAATCCTAGACATTCGGGTGGTCCTACATATCCCATTAGGATGGGAATCAAGCCATACGTAGTTCTCCAAATGTATTTTAACGTCATACGGTACGAGGAGGGGAGTAATATACCACTAAACAAGGGAGGTGTACGGTATGGCGAAGAAGCCGTCGTGAATGAGGACATAGTCCCACACCACACTATACACTCCTATAAGGGAGGACCTGGGCTGTGGCCCAGAAAGGCCAAGGGGCCTGATGGTTAGGCATTGGTCAGGAAGGCTTGACCTGCTTATAGTTTAATGTCTTGCAATGAGGACAAGGTTCGGGGACCCAAGAAGGCCAAAGGGCCTGAGGCTAGGCCTCGTAAAGGGAGGGCGTACGGAATGGTACATGATCCCGAAGTGAATGAGGATGTAGTCCTACATCACACCATACACCCTCGGTAAGATGGGACCTGGGATGGGGGCCCGAGAAGGCATTGGAGACCAAGGTCGGACATCAGTCAGGAAGGCCTGACTGGTTTGCAGTTTAACGTCTTACATGAGGACGGGGGCCAGGGGTCCAAGGAGGCCAAGGGGCCTGAGGCTGGGCCTTGGAAGGGAAGGCGTATGACATGGTACATGATCCTGACATGAGTGAGGATGTAGTCCTACATCACATCGTACACCCCTATGGGGAATCGGGGTCGTGGGCCCGATCGCTAGCACCACCCGGGGGGAAGTTTGTCAGCTCGGGATGGGGCAGAATGAATCACTGCACTCGGTGTCTGGGACATCTCGGGGTGGACCCGAAGATCCAGGACACTGTTGACCATGTTCTAAACACAGCGTTCCTATGGTGACCCGATATGGGAGCAACAAATGAGCGTCGACCGCTAACCAAATTCGCAACGCGGGACTTGTATCGGCTTGTTGCTTGAAAACCCTCGGGGGCATTGGCTCGTATCGGTAGGAGATCCTTTGGGCGTAGTTTCCAGGACGTTCTTGGGGATCCCTCTGGGTGTGAAAAAATGATGGAATCCCAATCAAAGAGTGGGTGAATCATAGTTGTATCCATCCATGAAAGAGGCAAACATCTCCAGGGGGGATGTGCAGCCGGGTTGAGGCTTGCTCGATGTGAGTTGGGGCAAAAGTGTGCACCCTGCCATGTCTTGACCGGAGGGGAAGATTTTGGCTTTTGGGCTGGGCCAACAGGCAAAATGTCTGGGCGTTCCTACGTATCTCATGAGGATGAGAATCAATCCATACATAGTTCTTTAAGGCCATGCAGTTTAGCGTCGTGCGGTGAGGATGCGGGAGGATAGAAGAACGGGAGTGGGCACATGGTGTGACCCTTACAATCCGAAAAAGAGTGGGGTTGTATGAGTGGGGCTAAGAAAGCCTACTCCCTGCTACACAAAGGTCCTCCAAGGAAACTACCCCCAGGGGGGGAATAGTGGAAGAGAAATTCTTGGGGTTGGGCTCAAGACGAGGCATCCGAGCGTTCCTACGTATCCCATGAAGATGGGAATCAAGCCACACGTAGTTCTTGACAGGAAGTTTAACATCATGCGGGACGAGGAGCATCTCATTTGGGGATGTGTACGGTGCGGAAAGTAATCCGACATCAATGAGGACGTAGTCCTACTCCACACCGTACGATCCCGTAAGAGGGTAAGTCGGGGAAAAAACCAAGGGGCCTGGGGCCAGACCGCAGTTAGGGGGACCTGACCAGCTTATGGTTTAACGTCTCGCGGAGAAGATGGCGGACCAGGGGCCCAAGGAGGACAAAGGGCCTGAGGCTGAGCCTCGGTCAGGAAGGCCTGACTGGCTTGCAGTTTAACGTCTTGTAGTAAGGATGGGGGGCCAGGGGCCCAAGGAGGCCAAGGGGCCTGATGCTGAACCTCGATCAGGAAGGCCTGACTGGCTTGTAGTTTAACGTCTTGCAGTAAGGACGGGGGGCCAGGGGGCCCAAGGAGGCCAAGGGGCCTGAGGCTGAGCCTCGGTCAGGAAGGCCTGACTAGCTTGCAGTTTAACGTCTTGCAGTAAGGACGGGGGGCCAGGGGCCCAAGGAGGCCAAGGGGCCTGAGGCTGAGCCTCGGTCAGGAAGGCCTGACTGGCTTGCAGTTTAACGTCTTTCAGTAAGGACGGAGATGCAGTTTAAGTTCGTGTGGGACCATCTCGCAGTTTAGGGTCGTGCAGGACCCTTTTTCCCTAGGAAAATTATCGCTTGAGGAATTTGGCATTGGTGAGAGGGGTTGTATGCTCTCCATCTGTGGCCACCAAGGAGTTTGCTCCATTGGGATAAACCTTATGGATGATATAAGGCCCTTCCCATTTAGGTTCTAATTTGGGCGGTTTCCTACCAGGAATCATTGGCGCTTGAAGGGCCAGTACCAGGTCGCCCTGTAGAAAAGAGCGGAGATGAACCTTCTTGTCGAAGGCCCTCGCTATCTTGTCCAGATTCCTTTCCAGATTGTGCAGGGCATGAAGCCGGTTCTCACCCAATGCTTCAAATTCAGCTAGACGGATCTCAGCTACCTCATTTGATGTTTGGTGATCATAAACTGTAGTGCGTAGCAACGACAGCTGGATCTCAATGGGTAGGACGACCTCAGCTCCATACACCAGGGAATATGGGGTCACCTGGGTGGAGTTGCGAGTCGTCGTCCGGTAAGCCCAGAGGGCGTTGGGGAGCTTGTCCGGCCAACTTTTCTTGTTCTGACCAACTATCTTCTGAAGAATGTTAGAGAGGGTCTTATTGAACGCCTCGATCTGTCCATTCGCCTGCACGTGGTAGCGGGATGTATGGTTTGACCGGATGTCGTACTTGGCGTACAATTTCTTTAATTCAGCTGCTCGGAAGTTGGTGCCTTTATCGGTGAGGACGGCATGAGGTACCCCAAACTGGTGGATAATATTGGAGTTCACAAAGTCAATGATGGAACGGGCCTTGACCTCTTTGAGCGGAACTGCCTCCGCCCACTTGGAGAAGAAATCTGTAGCAGTCAGGATGAACCTACACTGGTGGGCTGTTGCCGGTGGATACGGTCCCACTATATCAAGCCCCCATACCGTAAATGGATAAGAGTACTTGGTGGGGTGGAGGGGCTCAGGCGGCCGATGCAGGAAGTTGGCGTGAACTTGGCATGCATGGCATCTCTTGGCATACCCAATACAATCGTGGATCATAGAGGGCCAAAAGTACCCTAACCTCCGGATTTAATGGGACAACTTCGGCCCAGCTTGATGGGCGCCACAAGAACCGGCGTGAACCTCTTGCATAACTTGAGGTATCTCTACTCCTTGGATGCAACGGAGGAGGACACCATCGAAGCTCCGCTTATAAAGGATCTGTTCAAGACTGGGGCCGCTCTGGAGGGTAAATTGCAGCGCGCGATGTAGGATTCGCTCGCGCTCGGCCCGGTCGTCTGGGAGCAGACCATTTTGGAGATACTCGACAAAAGGTGACCTCCAGTCGGGAGTGGCTTCAATCACTGCGTCTGGCGAACCTGGGACCCCTGGCGTGGAGGGTCCAGCAGTGAGATGACTCACCCGCAGGCCGTCATTGTCCTCTTTGGTGACGGGTGCAATGACTCTCTTGTGTTCCACGTGTATGATCAAGTCATCTTGCTCGGGTTCTGCGAGCGACACAGCTAAACTAGCCAGGGCGTCTTCTTGGCCGTTCTGCGACCGTGGGACATGGGTAACCTCTGGTCGAGAAGAGAAATGGGCCATTAGGAGGAGGGTGTACTCCAGCAACGGTGCATGCTCTGGCTTCCTGACGATGTAGTCACCATTAACCTGTTTGATTACCAGCTCGGAATCTCCCTTCACATGTAGATGGGGAACATGGATCTCAAGGGACAATTCGAGGCCGGTGATGAGAGCCTGGTACTCTGCCTCGTTGTTCGTACAACCTTCTGACAACAGGAACGAGTATGACAGGACGTTCTGCGCCAGGGTAATGAAGACAATACCCAGGCCCACTCTGTTGAGCTTGGGATCGTTGATCCTCCTACCGGTGGGGCTCTGGGAGGCGCCGTCGAAATGCATTTTCCAACACGGGACATCATGATCGACTGAGAGGATCGTCTCATCAGGGAAATCCAGTTCCATGGATTGATCCACGGAGGTTGGATGGGCAGCTAAAAAGTCTTCCAATGCATGTCCCTTAATGGCCTTCTGAGGTACAAACCTGATATCAAACTGCTGGAGAATCACCGCCCACCGTGCTAGTTGGCCAGTCAGCATGGGGCAGTTCAGGATGTACTTTAGCTGGTCCACCCGGGAGACCAATTGCACCTCATGGTGCTGCAGGTAATGTCGCAACTTCTGCACTGCGAATACGAGCGCAAGGAAGCTCTTTTTTATGGGGGAGTATCTAACCTCCGTATCGATAAGCATGCAGCTGAGATAGTAGAGACTGTTCTCAGTACCCTCGTTATTATTCTGGGTGAGTAGCGCACTAAGGGATCTCTCCAGGGCAGTCACATAAAGGACCAGCGGCTTTCCGGAGACGGGTGGCATCAAGACCGGAGGTTGGAGCAGATACTGCTTGATTTCCTCGAAGGCGGTCCGACACTCCTCATCCCATTCATAGGCGGTGCCCTTCTTCATGAGCCGGGAAAAGGTCTTACACTTGCCGGCCAGATTCGCGATGAATCGGTGTATATAGGCTAAGTGGCCTTGAAGGCCTCGAAGCTCCCGAATGTTGCTCGGGGGAGGCATTTGGATGATGGCCTTGATCTTCTCTGGCTCGATCTCGATACCTCGGTATCTGACAACAAAGCCCAGAAACTTCCCGTAGGTAACCCCGAAGGCACACTTCAGCAGGTTCATCTTCAGGTGACAGGAACGGAGGAAACCGAACACTTTCTCAAGGTCTTTGAGATGGTCCTAGCGCTGACATGATTTGACTACGAGGTCATCCACGTAGCATTCCACCAATGTCCCGAGGATCGGTTTGAATATGCGATGCATGGCCCTCTGATAAGTGGCACCTGCATTTTTCAAACCGAATGGCATGACCTGGTAGCAAAAGGTACCTTAGGGAGCCCTGAAGGCAGTGGACTCCTCTACTTCGGGGGCCATCCGGATTTGGTTGTACCCGGAGTATCCATCCATGAAAGAGAGAGCCCGAAACCCGGCCGTGGCGTCAATCAACAACTCCGTCATCGGGAGTGGGAAGTCATCCTTTGGGTTGTGGTGATTAAGATCGCGGAAGTCGATGCAGTCTCTGATTTTCCCATTCTTCTTCATGACTGGCACAATGTTGGAATGCCACTTGGGGTACTGGACCTCTTTAACGAAGTTGGATTTGATTAGCTTATCAACTTCAGCCTCAACCATAGCACCATGAGAAGGGTGCATCTTCCTGGGAGGCTGCTTAAACCCACGATGTTTTGCCGGGAGGCCCAAACGGTGAACGGCCACCTGGGGATCTATCCCTGGCATCTCGTTGTAACTCCAGGCAAACACATCACGGTGCTGTTTGAGGAAGTCTACGTACTGCTGCCGCTCCTCGAGGGACATGGCTGCACTGATCAATGTGGGTCTTGGATCTGCCTCGCTTCCAAGGTTCACCTGTACCAGTTCATCAACCGTGGTAGAGACGCCTTCTTCAAAGGAGGGGGGAGCATCCTCCAGGTCTTCCTCCCCACCCGTGGGGGGACTTCCCGCGACGGAATATACTTCTACGTTATCAAAATCCGAGGGGCAGCTGGTGCCGGCTAGGGCAGCAGCGGTCATCACAACGGGAGACTCACTTGCCATCGAGACCGTAGAAATGAAAGCAGTCGAACCTATCCCATCTGGCCTTTGGCCTAAGGGGCCCCGTTTGATGATATCAAAGCAGTGGTGGCGTGTCGGCCTGAGTCGGTTAATTCCAGCCCGGCGGAAGAGACACGTATGGAACACCGCCATTGTCATCAGCTTGACGTCCCAGTACCGTACAGGGGTAGGAGGTTCCGGGATCACCTGAGCCTGGTTGATGTAGGAGTACGAGGTGATTTTCCACCGTCGCTTGGAAACGGGAACATGCCTTCCTTGCGTACTCAAAACAACAAAACATTTCCCCATGTCGGGGTTCATGGCCTCCAACCGGTGGATCGGGAGGATGTAGGCGTCATCCATGCTTGCCCAGGGATCACTTGTGACCGGGGCGGGTTCATCCTCACTTACTAGGATCTGTTTATCCTTACTTTTGTAATATCCTGCATCCAGGTAGCGAGCCTCACAAGAAGAGAAAGGGTAAGCATCTCCTTGGAGCACGCCTACTCGACCGTTGAGTGAGTACTTGAGGCACTGGTGATACGACAAAGGGACCGCCGCGTGCAGATGGAGCCATGGCCTACACATCAACGCGTTGTAGGCGGTGTCCTGAGAGACGACCATGAACTTGGTGCTAGTAATTAAGCCACCGAACTGAGTCTTCAGGCGGATCTTGCCAACTGGGGTTTGCTCGGTCCTGTCGTACCCCTGGATCCTGAGGTCAGAGGGAGTTAAATCACCTTCAGACAGACCCATCTTTCGCAACGTCCGGGTCAGAATTAGATTGATTCTGGAACCCGTGTCAACGAGGCAGCGGCGGATTTACATGCCATTGAAGTGGCCAGTGATGTACAGCGGGCGAATGTTCCCCTGTATAGGAGGGTCCTCATCTTCACCATAGAACGAGATAACCGCCTGACATTCGGCATTTTCAATCGCCTCGGTATGGAAGGCTTCTCCAGCTGCCACCTTCGTCTCAAACTGGAGGGGGATCCTTAGGGCCTCGGCAAGTGCCTCGCGCATTTCAGATGACAGGCGAAGACCCTCAAGGATGGAGAGCCTCGCCGGAATGCCGGCCAAGTGCTTCAGGACATCATACTTTCGTGCCAAATGCGAACCTCTGCTTACAGGAGGTCGGTCGGCATTTGGAGGCATAGCGGGTCCTGCCGGTTGAACCGGCGATCGGCTAGTACTGGGCACATCTTGCTGCCTACTAGTAAAATCCTGGAGAGTAGTCGCCGGACTAGGATTGGACAGCGGAGGTTGGCCTGTATCCGGGCAAGACTGACTGTGATAAGAACGAGGCAGCTCTCCCCTATCTAGTAGCACGAACGACGGTGGAGGTAGAGCCGAGGGCGTTAGATGGGGTTGCGCATGCTGAGCTCCGCACTGAGCCTGCTGCCTGGTCTCAGTAGCATGCATGGCTTGGCTGAAAGTGCCTGCTGACGTACCTCGATGACCGATGCGGTTGCGATTCTGCTGATGTTGACGTCACCTGGGAACGTTGGGGAGGTCTATCTGGTGTTCCCCCTCATCGGGGGTCATATAGGGCTTTACCAGCTCCACGGTGTTAACGGAAACGTACCCCTGGATGTCGCTCGAGGAGTCATCCACCGCTGGGTGGATTCTGGGAGGAATCCCCATTTTAGGGGGCATAAAATCGCCGAGAGTGTGGGATGACGACGGCACCGGCGGTGCGCGTTGCTTCTTCTTGCGTCGTCGCTGCGTGCCCTTTTGGGAAGAGGTCGACTGTGAAGATGATGCGGAGGCACCGGCTACTTCTTCTGAAGGTTCCAGCTGCTTCAGGCGCGCCTGGATGATACCTTGGGCATGAACAATGGTTTTTCGAGCCATCCAGTCGTCGTATTTCCGGGATCCATGGCTGGGGACCTGCTCTCCTGCCCCGGGGTGGCTCTTCGGGACAGGGTTGATCCCTATCATGGAGTCTCGGGGCAGCGCTGGCGCCATGGCGGAGAGGGCCCCCACTCGAGATGGCCGAGGTGCGAGGGTCAACGGGGAAAATGTCTAAGGGTACATGGGGAGGACCTCCATGAACATCACCCATGCAGGCGGGGCCTCTGTTGGAATTGGCAGGAGCATGGGGAGGACCTCCATGGTCGCTGCGGGTGGAGCGAGGCTGACCTTCGCTCCTCGAGATTCTGGGGTGAGGAGGACCTTCACCGGTTGCAGAGAGGACGTAGGGAGGGACCCTACATTGGAGAAGTACCGAAGGGACGGCTCTTTTAGATCGGTGGTCAGGGGCAAGAGGATGGACTCCATACCCTGTATAGTGGGCGCGGGAAAGATTTTCGCGCTTAGAGTCACTGCCGCGGGGAAGGTCTTCCTTCGGGATGGGGGTAGCACGAGGCATGCCTCCATGATGAACTTTGGAGTGGGGAGGACCCACGCTCTATGGAGTAGTGGTACGGGGAGGACCTCCGTACGGGGTGACATCACCGCGGGTTAGTTCGCGGCGATAACCACTTGGGCCTGCAACCCGGAGAGTCAACCCAGCCTGCCCGTGGGGTGGTTGGGGTCTCGATCCTGGTTGGGTGAAGGAGTGCCCCTGCTCAGTGTATGAAGGGGCTTCACGATGCACGTAGGCGGTGGCTCGGGCCGCTGTAGCTGTCGACGTTGACGCGCCTAGGCGAGCGTCCTCAGCCCAGGCCCGGCGCTGACGTCGGGTCAGGCGAGCTGGTGCAGGTGGTGCAGGGACGTAGTCTGCCTGCTCTTCCTATGGGCCCGGACGGCGGCGCTGACACGGCCGAGCGGGAGCTCTCACCTGGAGCCCTTGGGTTGGGACCCTGAGCGGGCTGAGCCGGACGGCGCCCGCCTCATCAGCGTAGGGCGAGGAGTCGTCAAGGCGTTCCGGAGACAGGCTCCCGAAACGGTTGAACGTTGGGGTGGGGAGTAGGGGATCCCTGTGCGGCCTGTTAGGGTGGAGTTGACGGCGGGGCCTGGAGGCCTCCAGGTCCAGGCGGTCCATATCCCAAGTTGGGATGACCCCTTCTTCCTCGTACCTGCGCACGAGGTTGTTGATCACCCTTCGCTGGATGACCTCTGATGGGGAAAGGGGACGTGGGCGCCCAATATTCCGCGATGTGGCAGCCGTTGTGGCAGTAGCGGCGCCATGTCGGTTGGTTGTGGCAACGTTTCCCCTACCCCTGCGTAGGCTAGCGGGCGGTGATCGCATCTTCGTAACAGCAACCTGGTTCCTGAGAAACGAAGGGATCAACTCATCAGCACTAAGAGGGAAAAGGATTGACAACCAGTTCCCCAACGTCCTTCCATTCTCTACGTCTGTAAGTAGGATCCACGCCAACACACTGTAGAACGGAGTGCCTCATGTTCTACTGCCCCAAATTTCGGTGAGTTTCACGACAGGCCTGCTTATTTTCTTTGCGGGACCAGGTGCCGGATATCTGGATCCGGTGACACGTAAATCTACTGGTGTCTCGAATGCTACTAATATCCATATTGAGGAGAATAATTTCACATCGGGTTCACCATTTCTGTTTCTGACGCTTTCACTGGGGCGCGCGTGCATCCGTCCGTCACGCGGAGGAGGACGCGCGGCTCTGTTGCCCCGCATTCCCGCTTTCCAAAGGCGGGCGACATTCGTTCCGTCTTCAGGTACGTCTGCTCCTTGATCGATATGGGATGATGGGATGTCGGTCCTTCCTTCTGGGGATTCCTCCTCATAACTCGTCACCTAGTCCGGGTCTCCCTCATAGATTTCATACGTAGTTCGTGAAACTCTTCCCAGTGCCATGTTTCCATGGACGCCGGTTAATTACATTGCTTCTATCGGGACATTCCAAAGGGTCCGATCGGGGCAACAACCTTCATTCGGGGGAGTAGTCACGTTGAGGCATCAGTAGCGTGTCTGGATGCTGGGGAACCTGGCATGTCTGGATGTTATCCCTGGTCACAGGGATTCTCGAGGGCGTGGAAGCTCGAGGCATCCCACATCAAGCACGGGGAATTATATGTCATAGACACATATCTGAGGTTTTCCTCAGCTTCCCGTGTTTAACACAGGGTATTCCGCGAGTTTAACGTCCAGTGGAGACGGATCAACCCAACCAGAGCATTAGCTAAGATAGATCGGATCGAGGGATTCTCCTTGAAGGGATGTCGATACCGGGGCCAACCCATGGGCGGCTGTGAAGAAGAGCATACCGACATGGCCTCACCGGGATATGACGGTCCGGGAGAGAATCAGGATGGGCTAGAGCCTTGAAGAGGCTTCCTACGTATCACCGTGGCAGGGAATCAAAGTCCGCGTAGTTCGGGATGGCGTCGGTGAACCAATGTAAAGGTGGACCTTGGTCCGATGGGAATCATCATTGTACCGACGTGAAAGTAGACCCGTGGGTCCACTAGTGGTGGGCTTGAACCTTGGGAAGTTTTCCTACGTACCATGCCTTGACACGGATCAAAGACCTCGTAGTTCAAAGGATTGATGGAATACAGTTTAACGTCCTGCGGGACGGTAGTGAACCCTGACGTGAATAAACGACGGGCGGTGGGTGTCGGCGTACCGACGTAAATGAGGGACCTTGGTCCGATGGGAGATGGGCTTGAACCTCTGTGAGGATTCCTACGTACCATGCCTTGACATGGATCAAAGTCCTCGTAGTTTGGGTTGTGGAATACAGTTTAACGTCATGCGGGACGGGGGTGAACCGACGTGAGTGAGGTCAGAACGACCGAATGGTGGGTGGACTTGAACCACATGGAGGCTTCCTACGTACCACGCCTTGACATGGATCCAAGACCTCGTAGTTCAGGTGGGTCTTTGTCGGCGAACCGACGTAAAGGTGGACCTTGGTCCTAAGAGTGGTGGGCTTGAACCTCTGGAAGGCTTCCTACGTAGCATGCCTTGACATGGATCAAAGACCTCGTAGTTCAGGTGGGAATGGGTATGCAGTTTAATGTCATGAAAGACAAAGGGAGGGGCATACAGTTTAACGTCATGCTGTACGAGGGAGAAACTCGACGTGAATTGGATGATGGGTGGGCTTGAACCTCGTGGAGGCTTCCTACGTACCATGCCTTGACATGGATCAAAGTCCTCGTAGTTCGGACGGGTTCGTCGGTGAACCGACGTGAAAGTAGACTCGTGGGTCCACTATTGGTGGGCTTGAACCTCGAGAAGGATTCCTACGTACCATGCCTTGACATGGATCAAATTCCTCGTAGTTCGGGTGGAATGTGCAGTTTAACGTCATGCTGGACGGGGATGAGACCCTACGTGGATAAATGACGGGTGGGCTTGAACCTCATGGAGGCTTCCTACGTACCATGCCTTGACATGGATCAAAGACCTCGTAGTTCAAATGGAATGGGGGGTCAGGGTCGGTGCTCACTCTAAGCCCACGTGAGTCATGCTCGGTGTGAGAAACAAGAGGTTGCAAGGACCTGACGATCACGTCGCAAAGGGTGCGTCCGTGAGAAGCGAAAAGGGGCTTACGCGTTAGGCGGCCCATGGTGTTGGGACTTACTCTAGGATGGAGGCCCATAGTGTGACAAAGCGCCGCGAAAGAGGGATTTGGGACCAATGGTGGGAGGTGCCTCATTCCCTATCACACCCTCCACTGACCTTGGTAGTGGGGAAGTACGGAGATGCAGAGGTGCAGTCATCCGTTGGGGAAATAGGGTCGCCCTTTCTCCTATGAACATACGCCACTCCGATAAGGAGGATATCACCCCTTGTGGATGGGTGATTCCATTCCCGTGGAGACGAGTGGTGTAAAGAATGTTCGACCTGGGGGGACCCTTCGTGAGAGAGACGAGGTTGGGTCACAGTTTAACGTCATGTGTTGAGGACGTGGTGCTTGGCAGTTTAACGTCCTGCAGCTCGGACGAGGTGGGTTCACTCCACACCCCTAGGACTTACATAACCGGTACCCTCTGGTCCTTGGGGAAGGGAAGGTACCAGTAAGGCCATGGTCATGGGGGTTTTGGAATGAACCATCAGGGGGTCCACGTTAGCGTGTCTATTCGAAGAAGCAATAGTCGTTAGCGTGCCTATGCGAAGAAGCATTAGGCGAAGCAACGCTACGAGTGGTATTGTCCATGGGACTTTAAAATCACATCGTGCAAACCTGTGGGGTCGCACGGGAAAAGGAATCACTAAGAAAAGGATTGTTCTTCGCAGAATGGAGTGCCTTGGCCTTGGCATGGGGCATGGGTGTGAGTGGAAGGTGCTTCGCGAAGTGGAACAGTGTTCGTGGAGCACTGCTTCGCGAAGAAGGGGTGTCTCGCGAAGCAGGGTCCTGCGAAGCAGTGTGCTTCGCAATGTGAAGCGATCCTGCCTTAGCATAGGGATCATTAGTGCGGGTTGGGTATTTCGCGAAGCATAAGTGCTTCGCGGCTGCCCGGGTTCCCTTGGGAATCCCCTTCCTTCACGAATTCCCTTGAGCTTCGCGAAGGGCATCCCTCTTGGAAGAGGGGCTCAAAACGAGACAAAGCAGAGGCGTCTCGCGAAGTAGAAATACCTCGCGGAGCTCATGATTCCCGGGGAAAAGAGTGCTTCGCGATTCGGGAGAGGAGAAGCCGAAAGGTCGGATTTTCCGTCTTTGGGACTCAGGGGGAGTCCAGTATTTATAGGGAAGGGACGCCGCGAAGTAGAACTCGCGCGCCGCCTCCGGTGCTTCGCGGCGCGCTCGCGAATGTCAAATGCGTTCGCGGAGCATCACCGCCTCTGGAGCTTCACGGCGGCTCGTGAATGTCAAATGCGTTCGCGGAGCATCACCACCACTTGAGCTTCATGGCGGCTCGCGAACGTCAAATGCGTTCGCGGAGCATCACCGCCTCTGGAGCTTCGTGGCGGCTCGCGAACATCAAATGCGTTCGCGGAGCATCACCACCTCTGGAGCTTCGCAGCGGCTCGCGAATGTCAAATGCGTTCGCGGAGCATCACCGCCTCTGGAGCTTCGCGAGGCCGTGATGGTCGGGGCGCTTCGCGGAGGGGCTTCGCGTCGGTGCTTCGCGTCAGTGCTTCGCGAGGCAGTGCGCCAGCCGTCCTTTTCGTTCCTTTCTTTCGGTCCATATTTTGGCGCCAACAGTTATCCAAATAAGTTTTAGAAGATCAAATGGATTTAAGAAGCTCTGTATGGAGAATAAATAAGGATTTCTTGTTTTATATTTCTTTTGAGTTAATATTAACATAGTTTTCTAAAGATGATAGGATGTTACAATCCTTATATTGTATTAATGTAGATTTAGGTTTAATAATCATATTATAATTTGTTTAAAATTCATGGATATATATAGAAATATATTTTAATTTTATAATGAAAATGATGCTCTGGGATAAGGGATAGGTCAATTCTAATGTATGAGGCTCAGAAATGAAGAATTGATTAAGTAAGACATTGAAAAAAATGGAATTAGAATATTACTGGAATGAATAAAAGATTCATGATGTGAAATATCCAAAAAAATAATGATTTTAATCAGCCTATGAAAAATGTATTTTAGAGGAGGATCCCAACAATTTTGGTGGTGACATATAGTGTCATGTCATGAAACATGCAAGCATGACCCAATAATGAGTGAGTAAATGTGAAGTTGAATAGAGACTAACACTTTAATTCTAGATAATAACAATAGTTAAACCAATTAGGTTTGATGAAACATCTTATTACCTGAGGTATCCTTCACACCTACAAAAGAGGCCTTGGTTGATCCTCTAAATCATTCCACAATTAACAGTGACTTGCACGATGATAATGATCCTCATAAGAGAATCCTAGACCTATTATTTATAATTTACTTTTCTCTTCCCTTATAACCCTCTCATAACTACCATTAGGGTTTAATCCTATGTTTTTGTTGGGTGATGTAAAATTACTTTTGAATGTGAAAGTGAGTTATTATTATTCTTATTTTTTAATTTTTTTGGTTATTTCATTTAAATTAAAAACTTAAAATTATTATTTGTATTTCATTTTATGACCATTGAAAACATGATTATGATGTTAAAAATAAATTTTGGCAACTGATCATTTAAAATTCCATGTGGCCATTGTGTAATATAAAACAAACTAATTAACAATATGAAAAGTGAATTTTTTCATTAAGTAAATTATAAGAAGACTATGGATAATTCTATGTCATGACTCTAATGATGAAAATAACAAAATAATTTATCTTCTAAAACATAGATACACATGAAACCAGAATTTAAAAAACATAGCATGCTATTATTTTTATAAAAAACAATTTATCCCTTTTATCCCTTTCTTGATAAATCAATAAATTATTTAATTATTTAATTATTCAAAAAAACATTTTTTATCATCCCAATGGGTTAAAAAAATATCTCGCAACTTTCTACATAAAATTAGTTAATTCCAAAAGTTTATGATTTTATAGTTTTTTCAATTTTATTATACTTGTTTGAAATTAATGACACCATGTGGGCAGTAAAGTCCTGATATAATAAATAATTTCCAAGGGATAAATATATCTAGGGCTCATATTTCCATTCTTTCAAAATATAATATACTTTTTCCAAGGATATATTGAAAGGAATATATGTCACCAACATTAAACTCTAGATATCATAGATGATTGTTAGCAAAACATTTATAAAGAATCTAATATATCCTTTTGTGTTGTTGAATTAATATAACCGAATCTACCATTCCCTTAGGTGGATTTGTTCCCAAAATCTATCATTATACAACTTTATTCTAGAATTTTGGATTTCTAAACTTCTTTCTACTAATGTATTTATAAGGATTCATATTAAAACTCATGTAAAATCTATTATTGTAAGAAAATTCCAAAAATGGAAGGTGTTGATCCCAACCGCATTTGAAATCCATATAGAAAGCTCACAATATGTATTCTAAAGTTTAAATGTATATATTTAATAGAGAATATATCTTAGGATGATAATAAGTGATGAAACCGAACTCTATATCTAGTTCTTGTTGAATTCATCACTAGAAATTGAGGCAAACCTCATATATCGATCAGATACAATATAATTTGGTACACTATGAAAAATTACCACTAACTTAATTTATATTCAAGAAATCTGACCAAGAGGGAAATATTTTTTGATGTAAATTAAGTGCACTGACCTCATATGGAGAACAACTACAAGAAAAATAGTATTTCAACCTTTTGATGTTTTGGGGAGTCTGATGATAAAAATCCAAGTTGATGTTTTCCCAATTAAATTATTTTATAGGTAATTATTGAAACATCCCCTTATAATTTATTCTTTCATAATTAACTTTCTGATATACTGGGCACTAGGATACATAATCTGCAATATCATTATTCATATTATTCCACCATAAATAATTTTTCAGATTTTTATAAATCTTCATAATTCTAGGGGAAATAGAGAATGATGAACTATGACATTCATCCAATAGCTCCTTCTTCATGTCTAATATTGATAAGGTACATACTAAGTTTATAAACCCTATTAGTCTAGTATTATCATGGTTTAACTCAATAATATTCATCACCATCTTATGTAATTCCACATATTCCTTCTGCGCCTTCTTCATCCCCTCATAGATGAATGGTTGAACATTCATCTAAGAAAGATAAGATCTCTCCCTTTTCCTCTTTATTTCAAAATATATCTTCTATAAATCCATAAATATTGGACCTCTTTCAATCCTCATAATTGAAAAAATAGCATGGTAATTTTTACTCAAAGCATCATCAAACATGTTTTCCTTGCCAAGTAGGTAATGTATTTGGAAATCATAATCTTTGATCAACTACAACCATCTTCTTTGGCACATATTCAAATATTTATTTGAAAATATATACTTATAGTTTTTATAATCATTATATATATCTCACCTCTCACATTACAGATAATTCATCTATATCTTCAGTGTGAAAATTTCCACTTCCAACACTAAATCATGAGTCAGGTAATTTTTATTAAGAATTTTTAATTGGTATGACACATATATTATCACCATATCATTTTTCATAAGAACACTTCCCAAACTCATAATTGATTTATCACTATAGATCACAAACTCTTATCTAATTAATGTAAGTGTGGCCAAATGTGTGATGACCAACCATCTATTCAATTATTTTAAATTCTCTTCACATTCATTTGTCATTAAGAACTTAACCCCCTTCCAAGTGAACTAGGTGAGTGTATTATATTTTCATGATAAAAATCTCTCACAAATCATCAGTAGTATCCATCCAACCCAATGAATATTTTGATTTTTGTTACTATGCTTGCTCTATTCCATTGATCAATAACTTCCATTTTCAAGGATCCACTAATATACCCTCACATTAAATTATATGGCCAAATAATGAAAATTTATAAATACATGATGCACTCTTTGTAAAATTTTCATACAACTTCTCCTTCCCTAGGATATTCATCATAATTATCTAATTTTCTCCATGATTTACCTTTTTCTTTGAATATATAAGAATATATTCTATAATAAATACCACGAATTGATCAAGGTAATTGATAAAAAATCTATTAACTAAATCCATGAAGATTGTTGTAGAATTGGTAATTTCAAATAGTATTAAATTAAATTCATAACAACTATACCTCATATGAAAGTCTTTCTTGGGTATATCCTCCTCCTTATACTTAGATGATGATATCTATATCAAAAATGAATCATGGAAAATATATATCTCCTCATAATTGATCAAACAGATCATTGATATAGGGTAAAGGATATGTATTCTTAATATTGATATTATTTTGTTCCCAATAATCATTGAAAATATGTATTGACCAATATTTATTCTAAATAAAAAAAGAAGAGTTCCACCCCGAGGCCATATACTAGGCTGAATAAATCCACTATCTAGATTATCCAAGTGTTTCTTCTTTAATTATTTCAACCCAACTAAGGACATTTTATATGGAGTCTTTGATATAGGCATAGAACAAGGTATGAGTTATATTGAAAACTCAAATCATGATTTTGAGAAGAAAGGATAATTCCTCAAGAGATACATAAACATATTCATGAACCATAGAAATATTATCAATGTTTAGTGTGTCCCTAAACATTTGAGATAAGTATCCATCATGAATAGGTAACAAAAATCATATGATTTGTTAAATTTCCATTATGTGTTCATGTTCAACCTCAAACTAGTAGATTACTGAAGGTCGATTTTTAATATCAAATAAAACTCCCCTTACTCAAAAGTTGATATTGGATCTATACTGAGAGAGCTAATTTATAATCAAAGTTACATAGAATACAAAAAAAAGGAATAATAATAACATTCATAGGATAAAAAATTCCCAAAAACGTTTATCAATTAGAAGGTATAGACATGAGATGTGGTAATACTTCCATTATGAGTTTTCACTTCCAAATCAATATCTAATAATTTATGTGGTTATGTGATACCCAGAGAAAAAAATTAGATATAAAAGAGTTTTTAAAAACATAATCAAATAAAAAAATTTCAATCCTAGAAAAATTGATAAGTGTACCCTTAACCCTGTGTCTAGGAGCTTCCACTATGGATGTAGTAATTCCAAAAGCTTATCCTTATCCCCAAGGATTATTTTTTTGTAAGTTCCCTTAACGTTTGGGTTATTAGTTTGAATTTTTCTACATCACTTTATAGTTAAATAACAATACATTGATCGATTTTACATACCCTTGAATTCATGAGCATGATGGCCCTTTTCTCCACACCATCAGAAAACTGCATTTCCTTTTAAGCATGAACCAATGTATTTTATTCCACAAGAATAACATGTTGTAAAACTAACCTTTCTATTCTTTTCATTATTTATTTTTTTCTATATAATCTCATCCTTTTCTAACTTTCCTACAAAAATAGAAGACTTGGATAATTAAATCTCTTTATTAATGTCATATGATACTATATCATCGTAATATGAGAATATTTGGGATGACATATCCCATTAAAGTATTGGAATTACCCCATTGAATAAGTGTTCAATATTTATATTTAGATTGTGTATATACTCTGCAATATGAATTGTTAACCATGTAAATTTATCTTCATACATATCAATATTTTTTTCTTTTTTCATAGAGTTAGGGTTTTTCTCTATATATCCACTCATTTTTCTCAAGGAAAATATTTTTCAAAGAAAAGTATATTAAAAAAATTTAACTCATTGATCATTATTTACTCATCATACTTAGTGTTTTTAATCAATGACCACCATTGATCTGTATCCCCCATGATATAGTAAACAACTTTGAAAACTTTTTCCTAGTCATTACTTCCCATAACTAGTAATATATTTTCTATAGAATATATCCATTACTCAAATATAAATGGATTCATTTCCCCTTTGAATGATGTAGGTTGTTGTCACATAAAACATTATTTGTTACGCCGTGTTGTGGGTCAACAGGTAGATCTATATGAATGAGTTAAATGGTTATAATGTGAGTTAGTTACACCAATATAGTTATAACTTGTTTAGTTCGAACACCAACTCCAAATTCAACTTAATTATCTTTCATAGAATGGAAATAACTATATACTAGGTCTATTACATCTACCACCATGGAACAAAATGAAAAGAAGAAAAGTATAGTAAATCGTAGGCCCAGGTACTTTACTATGTGACCTGACCCTCACTCAACCCAAACCCTTACCACCCAACCACCAATAGTGGGGTGAGGATAATCCCTATATAGATTACTTATATTTATATAGTTTCCATTCCTTCTACTTAGTACCATTTCTAAAAATTGGCACACACAAGATTAGATCATAACATTATGAATCTTGATGTATAATTTTGAAACTAGTGAAAAACTTCACATAAAATGACATTTTATGCATAACTAATCTCAAAATCATAAACTTGATTTCTTGGGAATATTCTCAAATAATAAAAATATTCTCTAATCTATCATAGAAGTTTGAAAAGGAAATTTAAATTATCCTGATCATATCCTTCGGTAGTGTTTATCTTGTTTTGCAGTAAGGGCACACGCACCGTGCACTAGAATTATAGATGATGTATACTGGACCAACTACTTTTAGGGTTATCACCCCTACATGAATCGTTAAAACTGCATTCACATTTAGGATGCTGAAAATTAATTATTACTAGGAATACCACATAATATCTACCTTACCAAAAAAATATGATGTTTTCTTATACATAGACTTATCCTCAATGTCATAAAAAGGGTTATGTTCCCTAATCTATGTTCTTAAAAATCTAGTACTCATGATTTCTATAAATATCTATGCTTTTCAATCCTAGATATTACATATTTTTATATGAATATTAAATAAATTAAACAAATAAATTTATGGGGACCATAATATTTTTATGTCTTTGGAGACTAAGTAGACAATCTTGTAATTTAGTGTCAAGATCTTCGACATCTCCAATAAAGATCTTCCCATGTTTTACTCTTCCTAAACATACCCTATTTAAAACCCTTATTCATAACATTGGTGAAGGAAAAAATAATAAAGGGTGATCTTAGATTCTCAGAAATGGTAAACAAGGTAGTTACATAAGCATAAAATGGTCATAAGGGAATGATAACATGAGCATAAAATTTAAAAATCGTGACCTTCATATAAAAGATCAGAATCTTGAGCCATTGAATAAATATTTACCATTCATAGGACATGAATCATAAGTAAATCAAATATCATGCTCAATAAGATCATAATATTTTCATAAGACATTGATTTGTGGCATAGACATAAGTATAGAAAATCTTATATTAAGGATAGCCACCAATACATTTATAAAGAAGTTATCCTTGGGCTAACCAAGCATGTAACTACATTGGAATTGGTATGACCTCCCATGTAACCACTTTGGGATTGGTATAACCTCCTATGCACCCTTTGATATCACATAACATTAACAACTACCTAATGAATTAGGGGGATATATATGTCTTTCCCATCACATAATGAAAATCATATTTATATATGCCACAAGATCATAAAACATTCATAACATCATAACCCAAGAAATGAAAATGGGTTTCCTAAACATTTCATTATCCCATAACCTGTGAAGTATAGACAAGTTTCATAATCTTTTTATTGTAGGATAACCCATGAAAAGAATTTGGATTCATATTCATTTCCTCATTTAATAACATATGGAATAGAAATAGGTTTCATAAACATAATTCCATCATAAAATAAACCATTTAGTGAAATAAAAATAATTGTATCCTTGTATCATAACCCCCAATAAATCATAAGTAACATCAAATGATGTCATATTATATGGAAAATGATTTCTGAAAGATAACTTGAAACATTTCTTTGAGGAAATAAAACATTTTCTTAATGAAAAACACTTTTAGAAAATAAAATAATTTAAAAAATCTTTTTATTTAAATGTAACCTTGAAAATATATAAATTAATCTTCGATGAAAATAACGATCGTGATAGAGGGAAATTTCCTTCATGTCATACATATGAAAATAATGATTCCTTTAAAAATTTTGGTAAAATACAAATGGTCATTTTTTGGAAAACATCATAAAGATTATATTAAAAAACTTTTTAAAAAAATTAAAATATGGGTGAAAAATTATTTAATAAATTATTCAAAGTATGATCCAAACATTTTTGAAAACATTTTCAGAAAACACAGTTTAGAAGGAAAAAGGTTTTTGACTGAAAATCTTATTTTTCTTAAAAAAATTATTTTTGAAATCTTGAGTACATAAAGAGAGTAAGTATAATAGAAAACATTCATCCTCCTGACATAATAATTGGATAATAAATTTCATGAGTTTCTTGATATATTTATCATAATATTTAATCATTAAACATATAATCATAAACAATCCTGTTAAATGATGAGATTACACCATAAAAACCTTACCACATTAGTAACTTTGAAATGTAATCCCCATGAAAGAACATCATTAAATGTAACATAAAATATCGTGATTATAAATAAATTCATGATATTACATGTCAAATCATTTGTATATACACCTCATAAAATAATATAGTTTCATAACTTAATCATTTGTCTCCAATAAGAGAAATTGTGACAAAAAAACCTTTCTGATTTGTTAAATTTTGAACCATAAAACAAATAAAAGAGATATACTCAAAGTGATATCTAAATAAAAATAATTTTCAGGAGAATAAAAATAAAATAAATTAATGGTTTATATATACTTGATATAAATTAAACATTCATTGAATATGGTATTTGTCTCATAGAAAATAAAAGTGAGATGAAAATCTCTTACTACTTTACTAATATCTTGAATCATAAGATCCATTAAATAATAACATAAAATTAAACATTAAATATAATTAAAATAATTATATTAATTATATAACATATAAATTGTTCACTAGATACACCACACAAAATAATAAATTGGTGAATATGGCATAAGTCTCCTAGAAATAAAAGAGACTAGAAATCCCTTATAGTAAATCTCAACTTCCTTCACACACATTAAAACCTAAAATATAAAAAATATAATTTTATTATAAATATATTAAAGAACCATACATATATATATAATACCATATATGATAAAATTATGACCATTTATTACCCATTTATTAACAATTCTATTTTAAATTCATGTTTCCAGCAATAATTTCTTTGTTTTTTGTGCATATTTTGATTTTTTATATTTTTTGTTATATTAAACTGGTCAAGGTTCCATAATCTAAAAAATTAATTATCAGTAAATAATTATCATATTTTTACATCAAATTATACTATTAATACCGAGCATGAAATACGGTTTTGAGAAATAAAGTATGTTACAAACATGGTGAATGTAGGTCGTACGTACACATCAGCAACATTTCCATTTTCCGTGGATCATTTTGAAAAGTTGATATGTAATATTTTATATTTAAATAATAATTATAATATAAAAAATATCATATAATTATACATATCATCCATGTTTTTTAGTATTTAAAATAAGGTTGCATCGCTATGTGAAGGTGGTAGTCCATACGTACATGAATGATGTTATCATATTTCGGTGAGTGAAAATGTACAAAAGAAAATTATATATTATCTTTTAATAATGATGAATATTTAATTAATATAATAATTATTTCATTTATATCACAAATATTCATTAAAATTATCTTTATTATTTTTCATGTGAAGCATTAGTGAAAATGAATCACATCGCTTCGTGAGGCGGTAGCCCTCTGTACACACGAATGTTGTTATTATATCCCATGTAGAATGGAAATTAAATAGGAATATATTATGTAAAGACTCTATTGGTATAATTATGTTATAAATATAACATATATACTTTATATACATCATCATACCCAACCTTGAGAGTTTTTAATGGATAAATTAATGACATCAGTTGGTGAGGCGGTAATCCACCATACACACGAATAATTATTTTGTGACCCATTTCAGGGAAGTGGAGATGGTGGTAGGTAATTACCTTAACATAAAAGAAAATAATAATATGAAATATACTTATAATATTTTTTTCATCATGTCTTAATAGTAATTTAAGTAGGTGTAGGAAGTAAAAAAATTAAAACACTCTTTGAAAAACATTACCTCTTCTTTGGGTAACCTCGTTAGGTTTGCACCAAAAGTGTTAGGTCCCAGATCCATGTGGATCGACCCTTTGTGTGTTTTGAAAGACTGGGGTACACGGAGAAGGCTCAGAAGAATTCTGGAGGAGTTTGGTAGCAGAAATCTTGAAACGATGGGGATACACGACATGAACATGGGGTACATGACGTGACAGATTCGATTTCCATAAAAATAAAACAAAGCACTGAGGAAAAGTTTTTTTTTATGGAACCCAACCTCAAATAATTACATGATGTTAATGGGAATTACAAATCATAAAATTACCAACCATTATATGTTTTAAATACATACCAGTCTCTTGGGTCTTTCCAACTTTATGACCAAGGTTCCCCTCCTTCTCATCCCAGACGACCCAGTAGATACAGTTATTGTGGGGAAGGCAATTGTGATCCACTACTTTGATCCATTCTTGAGTGAAGAACGTCAAGAACCTTTTTAGGTAGGGGATTAGTTTCTTCTCTATTCTTTTGTTTACAACTGTATAGTTAGAATGATTTATCCCTTTGGATTGCAATGGAATTGACCAAATTAAATACTTGAATCGGATTGAAATAATTGGTTTGAATGCATGTTTTTGCTTTACACCATGATAACGGTTTACCTCTTTATTTTGTAGATTTTTTTTATACCTATGCTTCATTTTTTCATTTTTATCTTGATGAAATTGGTAAAGAATGTAAATATATAATTAATTGATAATTAAATGGATAAATATAATGATGTATGTAAATGAATCTGATTATTGTTGTTGTAATCCGATGTTTATCAAATTGATGCAGATGGGCATTCCTATTCCAGTTGTATGTTAAAATTGAAGCATGATGGTGTTTGTTGTTTAAAGTAAATTCAATTTAATTGTTTAAATTAATTTTTGGTAGCTATGATACCATGCAGTTAGGTTTCCAATAATTGGATCCTACTAATAATGAACCATTTAATTCAAGATGGATTAAAGAAATAGTTTTTGATAAAAGATAATTCCTGGTAGGGTTTTGAGATACATTGTTTATTCTAAAGGACAAATATCCTTATGCTTGGAGTTGTGAGATATCATTTCTTGTGAAGGCAGAATGCCTTACTTAGGGTCAAGAGCCCAGTTTCTTTGTCATTTGTTTCCTGCTGCTTTTGTTGTGGTGTGAACCTGAGATTCATGTACCAGGAGGGATGTTGTGGTATGTGGGGTAGGGATACCCATTAGTTGTGGCAGTATTTGATTCCTAGAGTGGCGAGATGCATCGGTTTATATATATGGGTGTCGGGGAAGACACTAGAGATGATGAAACAGGTTGGATGTGAATATTGGTTTCTTGTTGAATATTGTTGGTTGTTATCTTCTGTACTTTCCCCACTACTCAAGGCAGCTGGTTCTGCTTACCATCCTTCCAAAAGAGTTTAATATGCATGGGGTATTAAATGTTCTTTTTGGGTTTATCTTCTTGAGTATGGTGGGTCTATGGTCCAGTTATAGGTGGCAAAGACTCGACGGGTAGTTCATCTACTCACCATGTTGAGCCCCTTGTGTTTGGTAGCATAGTTTTTATTTTCTAGAATACCTATAATTATGGGAAGTGATAATGTTTTGAATAAATTATTGAACAAATGATGTTGAACCCATGAGGTTGGAGGAGGCTGGGATGCAATGTTGAGGTTACAATTCAAAGGAACTGTGGATCTTTGATGGAATGTTAATGAATTGTAATGTGGAATTTTTAATGGTTAATTAATGTTTAAAGAATTAATTAACGTAAAGTGTGACTAATAAAAAGGGTTAAATTAATCTAATGTATCTCTTTAAATGTTTTTGTGCTTATAGGATACCTAGATTAGTAGTGACAGTCGGGAGTCTGAGAAACATTAGTTGTAGTTGAGTCTGAGACTAGGTTTTTTCCCATAGTGTGGTTTTTAGATATATTATATCATGACTGTTTTTTGTTTCTATATACTACCCCACCCTGTTAGTTAGGGAAACTGACACACTAGGGATTCTTAACCCTAGTGGGGTTTTTTCCCCAACATTCTGGTGGGAGGATGGATGACTGACTACCCCCTTTGGCCCCGCTCCCTTCTCTTGGTGGTTACTTGTGCTGGTAGATGCAGTGATTAGTTTTCCCCCATATATGTTTTTAGAGGTCGATAATGGCATGTGGTTATTCACACACATATATTTTGGGTATAGTTTCATATGGAAAACTATAGGTGTAACGTGTATAGGTTGTGACAGCGTGAGGACGCTTACTCGGTGTATGGGATGTAATAGGTTGAGGTATAATGACCGAAATATAATAAACGTTATGTGAGCTATGGTGTCTCCCCAAAACTACCTGGTTAATTTGGTTGCGTGGATGTGGTGGTTGTACTTCATGAAGTGCATGTTGCGGTTCTTCGCCCAGGTGTCTCCAGACAGGTCTTTTTGGAGAGAGATGCTTAGGAAATACGACATTGAGGAAAAGTGGCAAACTAATGGGGATGTGGTATCAAGGTACCCTTGATATTTTTATTATATTATATACTCTTGTATGTGATACTTTGTGAGAGTATCCATGGTGAGGATGTGAACTTAGTATAATTTTTTAGGTGACGAGTTAGTTTCACTTTTTTCACTATTCTTTAGCATTATTTCGTCACTTTTCCATGAGAGGCTCTGGGGAGGATCCTACTTAGTATAATTTTATACTCACCCTATGTATATATAAATTGTTTTCCTGGTCACTTGGAGCGGGTTATAGATCAGGATGGTTACTACTAGCATGGGGTTGCAGGAGTTGTCCAGGCTTCGTGGTTGCTATTCTTTTTTACTTTATTTTGGTACTTGGAATTTTCCATTTCAGTTATAGTAGTTATCTCATGAAATTACATATGTGTACTTGGAATTTCTTTTATATTGCAGTCTGAGATGGATTTGGTTGGTGTCTATCTTATATCTCTCTTTCGCATGTGTTCTCTCAGAGGGTAATGCCTTCCATTTGTGTTTTTACTATACCCTCGGTGCTAGTCACCAACCCAGGACCTACTGTTGGTGGGACTCAGGGATCACTATCTCTCATCTCACATTGTCGGCCTAGGAGCAGTACACCTTGTGGGTGGGGGTCATGACAGAGTGGTATCAAAGTTCTGGTTGAGGGAGAGGATGGATTTTGCTGTTAGGCATAAGTGAAGTTTCATGGGTTGGTAGGTAAATAGTTTTATATAAGTTTAGAAAGTGATATAAACACTAGAGATCGATTGAGAAATAGTCATTTAGGTCCCCCAGTGATCTGTTGCATGGACCTTTAAGTTTACAATGGCTACTAAACGAGGTGATACTAGTTGCAGGTTAGAGACCTTGGAAAGGATCATGCATCATTCTTCTTTGTTCCTATGTTTGAATGCATATACCTTGAGATAGGTTAACCTAAAATAAAAAAAAATAAAAAAATAATTGACTAATATTGAGTCTTCCATATTCCAGGATTAGGATCTCTAACTGTTTTTTAATTTGTAGGTACAACTCTTGGTCGACGTCCTCATCAGGTTCATGCATAAAATGTCCAACATGTTGTGAAAGAAGATCACCGCAGGGTATAGGTTAACGACGATGACACGTGTAGGTAAAAACTATAAGAGTTCTAGTGCCATAGTCTACAAAAGTACAAGTGATCCTTTTCAGATACAGTCATGGTATACTGGTTGGAGGAGGTTGATATAGCCTCGGTTCGATTTTTTCTCGGAAGGAGTGATCGGTGTCTTTTTTTTGACGATGCTACATGTAGCAGCGATGCAATGGTGGTTTTTGTTCCTTGGGGATCGTGAGGAGTTGGAGATCTCCTAGGAGGAGTTTTGAGACAAGTTCAGAGTTGAGTTTCTTTCTTTGAATGCGAAGAAATCTATTCTCCAGGATCTTTTTATCCTTCGACAGGGGAGCTCTAGTGTGTGAGAGTTTGGAATCCATTTTAGGAACCTTTTACAATATTTTTCAAACCTATTTCCCAATGAGGAGGCCAGGGTGAGGCATTTTGAGGAGGTTTTTCATCTATAGATCCAGCACCAGGTCACCCCTTTTATATAGAAGACATATCTTGAGGTGCTAGTGAGAGAAGAGGTCTTCTATAAGACATTGGCATGAACTGGATCATCGCGATAGGGTAGTCATCATGATTCCTCGTGAAGTAGAGTTTTGGTCTGGGGTTCCCGGTATCTAGGTCAAAAGAGTTTTTGTTCAGTCGAGGTTAGGTCACAATCCTCAGTATCTCATTACTCTAGAGTTGGCACCTGTCTATCCAATTATAGGTATCAGGCGCTTATTTTTCTTATGGAGAGATAGGTCATTAGTAGAAAGAGTGTCTGAACTTTCAGAGCAGTCATTGTACCCCAGGTGTTCTGCTCTAGGTTCCTCTGTTAAGGCAGTTCCATCCTAGGAAGTATTAGTAGTTTTCCCCAGCTTTGGATCATTAAAGAGTAGAAGGGTTAGGCATAGGATAGCCCTTTGATGCTCATCATCCTCATATATTAGAACACGGTTGTGGTGGTTGTCATCATCAGGTTCAGATAGGTCTTGTAGGATGTCATGGTCAGCTTCATGCTTTAGCGTTTCCTACACCAGTCAAGCCAAATGTCATTCATGGTAACCTTTTCTTGTTTTCTACTTTGGTGTAGTCCTTGATTGATTCAGGAGTGACTCACTCCTTCATATCACCTTCCCTTGTCCATGCATTGGGACTTGTGGTAGAGAGGCTTCCAATTCCCTTGGTGTTGACTATGGTGGTTGGAGGTTGAGCTGACTTGTTTGAAGTATGTAGAGACTATAATCTAGTGTTGGGGAAGAACTTCTCTTCGGGAAATTTCCTATGTTTAAAGATACAACCATATGATTTCATCCTCGGCATGGATTAGTTGTATTCGGTGAAGGCTATCATGGATTTCTTTAGGAGGCAGGTGGTGTTCTTTGATGAATATGGAGATCCAGTGGTGTATGATGGCGAGCAAGACCATCATATGGGTCAGAGGCATATTCCATCCTTATCGTCCTTAATGGATGAAATGATGTAGACTTCTTCATAGGTTTAGTAGTTGGTGTTTCCTAGGGTCATAGAAGAGTACCCCGGTGTCTTTCCAGAAGAGGTTATAGCATTACCCCCTCAAAGAGAGATCGAGTTAGGGATCGTGCTTCAACTAGGAGTTTATCCTATATCTACGTATCCATATAGGATGGGCCCTTCTGAGTTATGGGAGATATGTATAAATCATGATGGTAGGTTATAATGCAGTTTTGTTCAGTTGAGTGTGTCACAATGGGGTTCACTTGTTTTTTTCGTGAATAAGGTTGATGGAATTTTTCAGTTGTGTATCGATTATCATCACTTAAACTGAGTGATGGTGAAGAATCTCTATCCTCTTTTGCGGATTAATGAATTATTCGATCAAATGAAGGGTGAAATGTGGTTTTAGAAGATCGACTTATAGTCAGGATATCATTTGATGCCTTTGAAGGATGAGGATATCCCAAATACTGCTTTCTATTGTCGTCATGGGCAATATGAGTTTTTTGAAATTCCATTCGGTGTGACGAATGTTCCAGCTATGTTCATGGGATAGATGATTGTTGTGTTTTGTGAGTTCTTTGATAAGTTCATTGTGGTTTTCATCGATGAAATCCTTGTGTACTCCATAATTTATGAGGATCAGGACGAGCATCTACATTCTGTTTTGCAAGTTCTTCGTCAACAGAAGCTCTTTGGGATGTTCTTAAAGTGTGAGTTTTGGGCTCGAGAAGTTTTTTTGGGCATGTAGTGTCCCAGAAGAGAGTAGTTGTGGATCCATTGAAGATAAAAGCATTTGTGTCTTGGGAATCCCCCAAGATAGTGGCAGAGGGGAGAAGTTTCCTTGGTCTTGCAGTCTACTACAAGAGGTTCATAGCCAATTTCTCTTAGGTTGAGACTCCTCTAGCAGCATTGACTAGGAAAGATCAACCATTCATGTGGACTAATACGGGTTAGACAGCTTTCGATTATTTGAAGGAGAAGTTGGTAAGTGCTCTAGTTCATTGTCTTCCAGCAGAGGTAGTTGAGTTTGATGTTTTATATGATGCTTCGCATCTGGGGTTAGGTTGTCTTCTGATACAGTTGATATTATTTGTTTCTTATTTGTCTCTATAGTTGCTTCCCCATGAATTGAAATATGCCACCCATGATATTGATTTGGTAACTTTGGTGTTTTCTCTGAAGTTTTAGAGAAAGAACCTCATTGGACAGTGCATTGTGGTTTTCACCGATCATAAGATCCTGATGTATTTTTTCTCCCAACGTGACTTGAACATGTGGTAGTGTAGGTGGTTGGAGTTCTTACCTGAATACAACTTTGAAATATTTAACACTCCTGGAAAGGAAAATTTTGTGGCTGATGCGCTGCATAGGAAGTCACGTAGTGATGTAGTGCGTGAATTTGGTGATTCCTAGAGAGTTATGAAAGAACATTCAACAATACACCTCGATATGGGAGAATTTCTGGGAAAATGTTTTCTTTTTCAGATGACGGTGCAGTCATCTCTGGTGCAATAGGTGGAAGAGTCCCGGTTGGGGGATCTAGAGGTGGAGGTCTCAAGAGACCGAGTTGCTTATGGTGAGGCCCCTGATGGTTGGTATGAGGATGAACAACACTGGGTTTTTTATCAGGGAAGGTTTTTCATTCCTTTATTGATGCATGAGAAGGTTCATAGAGATTCCATAGCTTTCCTTTAGCAGTGATGTCACGACCCGTCCTCGGGGCCCGTGTCGTGACTACCCCAAGCCCTCCTTCCATAGGCCAGGGGCTGGCGACTGGCACCAAGGCATAAATCCTGGTAAAAAGGGAAGGCATTGCCTTGGTAAAGTAAAAAAACACCCAAGAGCAAGCGAGCAGTAGAAGTAAACACTAAGTAAAAACTGAGTACAACAATAAGTGCGGAAAAGTAGGTGGGCTAGTATACAAACCGAAACTAAAAGTAAAGTACAACTGGAAAGAGAAAACAGCAACGGAAAATTAAAGCCGCAGCGTCAAGCCATCCACTAGAAGTCCCACCTGAAGGGTGGGTATAGATGTCCTCCACAACTCCTAGGGTCCAGTCGTCCACTCTGAGTATGTCTCGCCCAGTGGTCCACCTCCAGGTATCGTCCTGCTCCGCAAGCCTCAACCACGATCAGCGTTGTCTGTCTTCTGCAACCAACACAACGTAGTGCGGGCATAGCCTGTGTAAGGGTGGGTATGAGCTACTCAGTAGGGACCCCGAGACCCCCGAAGGTCTCCCAGAATCCAAAAAGGGTAATCCACAAAGGAAAGATACAATCACGAAGTAACATTCGACACTGCTTAGGTATATGCGCATACATATACCTAAGTCATCAATTCTCGTTCGGCTTCAACATCCGAGCCCACGTACAACCCAGTCCACATAGGAAAGCAAAATGTAAATCCACACAGGATAGCAGAACACAATCCACATAGGAAAGAAAAACAGGATTTCAGCTCACACGTGTATACTTCTTCATATGACGATAGAGACGATCAGATATATCCACTGATTCATCTATGCCGTCAGACCCACAAAGGATCGATAGGTACTAACCCGCAATGACCCACAAAGGATCTGACCCACACAAGATTGATAGGTAACTAACCCCTGCAATGACCCACAAAGAATCTGACCCACACAATATCGATAGGTAACTAACCCCCGCAATGACCCACAAATGATCTGACCCACACAGGATCGATAGGTAACTAACCCCCGCAAAGACCCACACAGGATCGGACCCACACAGGATCTATAGGCGCTGGCCCACACAGGACCGCTGAGTGCTGACCCACGCAGGATCGGACCCACACAGGATCTGTGGCACTGATCCACGTAGGATCGCTGAGTGCCGTAGTCGTCACCGTCGAGTCCACTGAGGATCTCTGTACAGTCGTCGTCATCGTCGCAGTCGCAGCCAGCTCTAGGGTTCCCGCAGACAGCAAGATCGTTCGGGAGGGTCCGCTCCACGAGCCGAGAGGCTGATACATCAACTGACACATAGTCCGGAGTTGATGTATCCAAAAGTTCCGTTCCGTCAACAGGAACTGAACGTCGTAGACGGCGCGTCAATCGGATGTCCGGTCTGAGATTTATTGGCTTTTTCATTCCAGGGGCCCGGTTGGTTTTAAGGAAAACCCAACACGACCGTACTCCACCTACGTCCAAACCTCGGGCGTAGTAATCCAAAAGATCCGTCTCACTTGGAGGAATCCAAAAAAGTCGACGACACATCAATCGGACGTCCGGAACTTAAGTTATGAGGGTTTCCGCTCTGAGGGCCCGGTTGGTTTCGTGTACGAACCAACCCGTCCGAACCCAAAGTATTCCAAAACCTTGAGTGTAGTATGTCAAAACTACCGTCTCGATCCAAGGATCACATCTCCACTTACGGTGCGTTGATCGGAGGTCCGTAGCCCAAGATATGGGAAAAAGACCACAAAGGTCCGAAATCGGGGGGTCTTGGCCCAGACCGACCCGGCCCAACCCCCCTGGGTCGGCCCGCACCGGGTCGACCCGACCTGGGTTCGTGTCCTCCCCGGATGGCGTGACCCGGCCCGGCCGGCGCGGCCCAGCTGGTGCTGGCCGGGGGGGCCAGTGGGTCGGCTCGGCCATTACGACCGAGCGAAGCGGGGGGCGCGTTGCCCCCGCTTGAAAGAGCCACGGCCCCTTGTGGGGCCGCCCTTGCCAGTGGACGCGGTCAGCTGCCATGTCCCGTCCCCCTCTGGTCCCACGCGGTCGTGGGACCGCACCCTGCTGCCGCGGAATCAGCCGCGGCATCAGCCGCGGCGGCTCCTTCCGGCGGCGCGCCGGGCACCGCCGCCACCTGCCGCGGTCGCCGCCGTGCCGGCGAGGCGTGCCGGCGGGCTGCTCCGCGGACCACCGGAGGAGTTTCGGTGGTCGGAATTGTGTGTCGTCTTCGCCAATGGCCCTCTCGGGGTCCGTCCTTCACTGCGAGGAGCTTATATCACCCGTGCGGCTTACTTTGTCGTTGCCCGCCAATCCGCACACCAAGAACGAAAGGACGGTTGGTTCGGACTTGTTTGTTGGTCCGTACCCACCGCGTTAGTGGTTTTAAAAGTCTCACAACATATATTTAAACAAACCACGGATATAATCACATAGATTAAAATGAAAAAAAAACCCTTACCTCAACGTTGTCGTCGAACATGAGTTCGTCGCGGAATTGACTGTCACGGAAGAAAAGGATCGTCACGTCGTGGAAGGGGCGTCGCTGTCATCGCGGTACACAGCATTGCGCAGTCAAACTCCGAGGATTTAAAATCATACAGATTTAATTGGACCATTAAAACCCATGATGAGGATATAATTCACGAATAATTAAAAGAACCGCAACCCCCTACCTCAATCGATTGTTGATCAAAGATTGTCGCGGGGAAGGAACATCTCGGAAGAAGCGTCGTGGAAGTATAATCGTCGGTGTCGCAGTACACGACGTCGCATCTTTGATCTCCGAGGGTTCGGTGCTCTTCATCGCCCTTCGTCGGAGGCCGGTTTTCTTTTTCGGTGACGATGCGTTCTTCGCATTCTTCACGAAGGAGGATGAAGATCTTCAAGCTTTAGAGTTTCTCCAAATCCTCTCAACAAGACACCCTCAAGTAAAACAAGTGTTGGTCTTATTTTATTTCCGATGACAACAATTAGAAATTCAAATTTAGGAAATGAACAATTAATTCGATGAATTAATTTTAATGACTTAGCTGCCCAATTAATAGGGGTGTTTAGTATTTAAGTAAACACATTGGTTGACTTTATTAAAAAGAGGTTTTCGAGGGTGTGTTACTTAGAGGGAAATAAACGGTGGGGCTCATGTGGGCCCCACCTCACAAATATCCTACCAAGTGGGTAGGATATCATGGGTCCCATCTTATCCTCTTAACCTGACTTAAGCCACTTAAGTAAAATAAAAATAAAAAGTCGCACCACTTTTATTTTTATTCCTTAACATAACCCCAAAAATTAAAACCCACACCCGAGCAAACGCAACTCTGGAAAAGGTGTTTCTAAGCAATTACCGGCACTGCGATTCCATCGGTGCCCTCGGAATTCAATTCCGAGCACCGGTTCAAAAGTTAGAAAAACCCGCTTGTTCGTTCACTGATCGTACCGGAGCCAAACTTTGGAAAATGATTCCGGGTACACCGGGCCTTGGAATCAGGTGCCGTTAGAAACTGCGTTCTTGTAAAATTCCAAAGAAAATTAAGAAAAAAATTTCCTTGAATTTTACGGGTCTTTACATCACTCCCACCTCAGGGCTTTACGTCCCCGTAAAGATACATCATAAACTAGGGAAACAAATGTGGGTTCTGAGCATGCATCTGAGCCTCCCACTCCCAAGTGCTCTCCTGGACGTTCCCGTGCTTCCATCTGATGCGCACTAGAGGAATCTACTGTCCACGTAGGACCCGCTCCTGTCGATCCTCGATCTCCACCGGGACCTCCGAAAAATTCCCCCCATCATCAACGTTTAGCTCCCCGTGGTCAATGATATGCATCGGGTTGTGCATGTATCTCCTCAGTTGAGATACGTGGAAGACGTCATGCACCTGGAGCAACTGAGGTGGTAAAGCCAGGAGATAGGCCACATTTCCAATCCTGCTGAGGACCTGGAATGGTCTGATGAAGCGTGGAGACAACTTGCCGCCTCGGCCAAATCTCTGTAATCCAAGTCGAGGTGAGACACGCAAGAAGATGTGGTCGCCATCCTCGAACTCTAGTGGCCTTTGCCTCCTGTCAGCATAGGACTTCTGCCGGCTCTGAGCAGTCCTCATCCGCTCCTGGATGATCTGGACCTTCTCTGTCATGGCCTGGACCATCTCTGGTCCCACAAGTGCTGACTCCCCAGGGTCGGTCTAGCACAAAGGAGATCTTCAAGGTTGTCCGTACAACGCCTCATATGGTACCATCCCGATGGTGGAGTGGTAGCTGTTGTTGTATGCAAACTCCACCACGGGTAGGTGGTCCTCCCAGCTGCGACCAAAGTCAAGGACACATGCGCAGAGCATGTCCTCGAGAGTCTGTATGGTCCTCTCCTTCTGACCATCTGTCTGACGGTGAAAGGCGGTGCTCAGACGTAGCTACGTCCCGAACGCCTCTTGCAACCCCTTCCAAATCCGGGAAGTAAAACGAGCATCTCGATCGGAGACGATAGATGATGGGACACCGTGAAGTCGTACAATCTTCTGAATGTAGAGACGTCCCAAGCTCCCCACTAAGCCCTGCTCTCTGATGGGTAAGAAGTGAGCCAACTTGGTGAGTCAGTCGACAATCACCCAAATGGAGTCATGGCCTCTGGAAGTGCATGGAAGTCCAGTCACGAAGTCCACAGATATCCCGTCCCACTTCCACTCCGGGACCTCCAAGGGCTGTACCAAGCCTGATGGTACCTGATGCTATGCCTTCACCTACTGGCAGGTGAGGCATAGAGAAACGAACTCTACCATAGCCTTCTTCATGCCCGGACACCAGTGCTGTCGTCTGAGGTCCTGGTACATCTTCGCCACTCCAGGATGTACCGCCAAGGGAGAAGTGTGAAACTCTCTCAGCACCTCCTCTCGTAAAGCAACTGGTACCAAGGTACGTCCTCTGAAAAGGACGCTGTGCTCTACTCCAAAGGAGAAACCATCAGGTACCTGTCCTAAGGATATCTGTGCACGCCGCGTCTGACCCGCTGCAGTAGTGGAGGGGTGACTGGGAGAGACTGAAGGAAGGCTGCTCCATCTCTATCCATGAAGGATATCTGCAAACTGGCTAGCTGCTCTGTCACCTCCTCAAGTAGTTGATTGCCCGTCCTCCTGCTGAGAGCATCGGTTACCACGTTCCCCTTCCCAGGAGTATAGACTATCTCAAAATCATAGTCCTGGAGGAACTCGAGCCATCGCCGTTGTCTCAGGTTCAGGTCCTTCTGAGAGAAGATTTACCTGAGACTCTGATGGTCATAAAAGACTGTAAAGCGCCCGCCCATCAGGTAGTGCCGCCATGTCTTCAGAGCGAAGACCACTGCTGCTAACTCCAAGTCATGGGTAGCATAGTTATGCTCATGCAGCCTCAACTGACGTGATACATAGGCGATCACTGCCCGCTCTTGCATCAGGACAAATCTAAGTCCGGTCCCTCATGCATCGCAGTAGACTACGCACCCTACTCCCTCCTCCGGAAGCCTCAAGATAGGGGCGCTGGTCAATCTCTGTCTCAGCTCCTGGAAGCTCTGCTGACATCTCTCTGACCACACAAAGGTTTTCCCCTTCTTCGTCAAGGATGATAGTGGTGTCACAACTCTGGAGAAGTTTGGCACAAATCTCTGGTAGTATCCAGCTAGTCCCAAGAAACTTTGAACCTTTGTCATGCTCCTGGGTGGCTCCCAAGCTAGAACTGCCTCGATCTTCGCAGGATCCACTGCAACTCCCGCCTCAGAGATGAAGTGCCCCAAGAAGTGGACCTCATGTATCCAGAACTGACACTTCGAGAGCCTTCCATAAATCTGGTGCTCTCGGAGTGTGTCTAGTACAACCCGCAAGTGGTAGGAGTGATCCTCCTCAGTCGTCGAGTATATCAAAATGTTGTCGATGAAGACCACGACAAATCGATCGAGGTATGGCTGAAAGATCCTGTTCATGAGGCCCATAAACACCGCTGGAGCATTGGTTTTGCCGAATGGCATAACGAAGAACTCATAGTGGTCATACCGACATCTGAAGGCCATCTTCTGCACGTCCTCATCCCAAACTCTGAACTGATGATAGCCTGACCTGAGGTCTATCTTTGAGAACCACCGTGCTCCCTTGAGCTGATTGAAGAGGTCATAAATCCTAGGTAGCGGATAATTGTTCCTCACTGTCACCTGGTTCAGCCGACGATACTCGACACAAAGTTGCAAGCTCCCATCCGCCTTCTTGGCGAACAATATCGGGGAAGCCCAGGGTGAAACACTGGGTCTGATGAATCCCTTGCCCTGCAAGTCCTCCAACTATACTCGTAGCTCTCGAAGCATGGAGGGAGCCATCCGATATGCTGGGGTGGATATCGGGGTTGTCCTGGGGTATAGATCAATATAAAATTCTACCTCTCTGTGAGGAGGTAGTCCTGGAACGTCATCCGGAAAGACGTCTGCATACTGATCCACCACTGCAGGAAAATTAGGACATCGCACATCAACTGCTCCTAGGATGAGGCTAGCCATCTAATGAGTGATGGGATGTCCTATCCTCTGTGGTAGTCCATCCTGTGATGTGAGGGATCCCTTCTTGCCGGTGAAGGTGAACCTGCTCCCGTCAGTGCGTACACATCGCACCTTGCGCCTAATACAGTCAATATGTGCATGGACTGTAGATAACCAATCCATGCCCAAGATGACGTCGTAAGGCCTCGACACCGCTACAAGAAGATCTCAGCCAAAGCTCTCGCCTCCTAGAGTAAGCTCACACTGCCGGCACCAGTGCGTAATCGTCGAGTCTGCTCCCGTAGGAGTTTCTAGACGTAAGGATCGAGCCAACGGCTCTGTCGGAATCTCCGAGATCCGAACAAGTGCAGTGGATATGAAATAATGACTCGCTCCTGTGTCTATAAGAACTGCAGCAAGGGTGGAATAGACACAGATAGTACCTCGAATCATCTCGGGTGCAGCGTGGTCGTAGGCCTCCACTGCCTGGTGTTGTTCCTGTCTCTGCCCGCCAGCTCCCTGTGGCCGGGGTGGACCTCCTGGTGGTGGTGGTGGTAGAGCCTCAAAGCGTTTCCCACCACCTGCTGCTCGGCTAGATTCTCTGCCACATCCTCCTGCTCCCTGCGAACCGCCACGGTCGACCCTCTGCCTCTACATGGGTGTCCCCTCAACCGTCTGCTGCTCCTCGGAACGGTGGGTCGGGCAATCACAATCCATGTGGCCCTACCCGCCGCATGTGTAGCATTGTCTACCTCTAGAAATACTGGCTCCGCGCTGTGTGCCCCGCACTGTTGAGCCAATGTCTTGAGGTCGTCTGCCTGAGGGTCTGGTCTGTCTGGACCCATGATTCATCCGTCGACTGCCTGCTGCAGAAGACTCTGCTACCTGCCGCCTGGCGGTAGGTCTCGTTGTTGATGTAGACTCAACAAGAAAGCTCTCAATCAAAAGGGATCGCTCGAGTACACATGCCTGGGTCGGAATGTTGAGGGAGATCAGTGATGCCCTGATCTCATGCCTCAATCCCTGCTCAAAGGTCCGGGCCTGGAAGAATGGGTCCCATACCATGTCTGTCGCGTAGCGCGGGAGATTGGTAAATCTCGCCGAGTACTGGGAAACCGTCAAGCTGCCTTGCTGCAGCTGAAGAAGCTCTGGGATGCGCACCGCACGGAGGGTGGTTGTGACGAACTCTGAGCAGAAGAGGATCTCAATGTATGTTCAGAGAAGAGATGCCTCATCGTGCACCTAGAGTATCAAGCTCCACCATCGGCCCGCTGCCGCGTGCAGTAGTCTCGCTGCGAGGATCACCATGAGGTCTGCTGGTGTCCTCACTAACCTGAAAACTCGTACCACTGCCTCCAGCCAATCCTCAGTATCCTGGGGGTCCGTCTCCCCGCGGAACCTGGGCGGTCTCTGGCACTGGAACTCATGCAGGGCACAAAGGCGATGTGCATCGTCAGCGGCTGGGGCTGGAAGCATCGGTGGCTCGGCGGGTAAAGGTATCGTCGGTGCCTCAGCTGTCAAAGGGCCCTGTACCAAGGCCTCGTTTCTCGGTGGGCTATCGTCACACACAACTCTCAAAACCCTAGCTAGCTATCGTCGTGGGTCCATCTTGAGAAGAAACAGTTGAACCATGTTCAAAAAGTATACCTGGTGAGCTGACATAAAGTAATCACAAAGAAAACATGAAACACACATGAAATGAATTTTTTCGTGCATTAAGTCGGAAACCAGAAGTCAGGGTCCTGGTGTATGGATACGTCGGCCGCCGCACCAACACTAGACTCCCTGGACTGATAACCACACCCAATACGCTTAACACTATTGCTTCACTTAGAAAAATATCAGAGTCCAAAGTTCTTCGGTAGAACCGAACTCCTCTGATACCAATTTTTCACAACCCATCCTTGGGGCTCGTTCCGTGACTACCCCAAGCCCGCCTTCCATAGGCCAGTGGTTGGCGACTAGCACCAAGGCGTAAATCCTGTTAAAAAGGGAAGGCATTTCCTTGGTAAAGTAAACAAACACCACAGAGAAAGCAAGCAGTAGAAGTAAACACTAAGTAAAAATTGAGTACAACAGTAAGTGCGGAAAAGTAAGTGGGCCAGTATACAAACCCAAACTGAAAGTAAAGTACAACTGGAGAGAGAAAACAACAACTGAAAAGTAAAGCCGCAGCGTCGAGTCGTCCACTGGAAGTCCCACCTAAAGGGTGGGTACAGATGGCCTCCACAGCTTCTAGGGTCCAGCCGTCCACTCCGAGTACGTCTCGCCTAGTGGTCCACCTCCAGGTACTTTCCTGCTCTACAAGCCTCAAGCACGATCAGAATTGTCCGTCGTCTACAACCAACACAACGTAGTGCAGGCATAACCCATGCAGGGGTGAGTATGAGCTACTCCGTAGGGACCCCGAGACCCCCGAAGGTCTCCCAGAATCCACAAAGTGTAATCCACAAAAGAAGGATACAATCAAGAAGTAACATTCGACACTGCTTAGGTATATGCCCATACATATACCTAAGTCATCAATTCTCGTTTGGATCCAACATCCGAGCACACGTACAACCCAGTCCACATAGGAAATCAAAACATAAATCCACACAGGATAGCACAACACAATCCACATAGGAAAGCAAAATAGGATTTCAGCTCACACAGGTATACTTCTTCATATGACGATAGAGACGATCAGATATATCCATTGATTCATCTATGTCGTCGGGCCCACAAAGGATCGATAGGTACTAACCCCCGCAATGACCCACAAAGGATCTGACCCACACAGGATCGATAAGTAACTGACCCCCACAATGACCCACAAAGGATCTGACCCACACAGGATCGATAGGTAACTAACCCCAGCAAAGACCCACAAAGGATCGGACCCACACAAGATCTGTAGGCGCTGGCCCACACAGGACAGCTGAGCGGTGACCCACACAGGATCGGACCCACACAGGATCTGTGGCACTGATCCACGTAGGATCGCTGAGTGTCGTAGTCGTCGTCGTCGAGTCCACTGAGGATATATGTACAGTCATCGTCGTCATCGCAGTCGCAGCCAGCTCTAGGGTTTCCGCACATAGAAAGCTCGTTCGGGAGGGTCCGCTCCATGATCCGAGAGGCTGATACATCAACTGAAACATAGTCCGGAGTTTATGTATCCAAAAGTTCCGTTTCTTCAACAGGAACTCAACGTCGCAGACGGCGCATCAATCAGACGTCTGGTCTGAGAGTTATTGGCTTTTTCGTTCCAGGGGCCCGGTTGGTTTTTAAGGCAAAACCAACCCGACCGTACTCCACCTGCGTCCAAACCTCGGGCGGAGTAAGCCAAAATATCCTTCTCACTTATAGGAATCCAACAAAGTCAGCGGCACGTCAATCGGACGTCCGTAACTTATGTTATGAGCGTTTCCGCTCCGAGGGCCCGCTTGGTTTCGTGTACGAACCAACCCGGCCGAACCCAAAGTATTCTGAAACCTTTAGTGTAGTATGTCAATACGACCATCTCGATCCAAGGATCACATAGCCGCTGACGGTGCATCGATCGCAGGTCTGTAACCCAGGATATGGGCAAAAGAGCAAAAAGGTCCGAAAACGGGGGGGTCTGGGCCTGGACCGACCCGGCCCAACCCCCCCTGGGTCGGCCCGAACCGGGTTGACCTGACCCGGCCCGGCCGGCGTGGCCCGGCCCAGCCTGGGCACGACCCGGCTGGCGCTGGCCGGGTGGCCAGTGGGTCGGCTCGGCTGTTACGGCCGAGTGAAGTGGGGGGCGCACTGCCCCCCGCGTGATGGAGTCGCGGCCTCGCGTGGGGCCGCCCTTGCCAGCAGACACGGCCATCTTCCGCGTCCCATCCCCCTCCAGTCCTGTGGTTTCACGGGACCGCGCCCTGCCCCCGTGGCTTCAGCCGCGGTGGATCCTTCTGGCAGTGCGCCGGGCGCCGCCGCCACCTGCCGGCGGGCTACTCCGCGGACCACTGGACGAGTTCTGGTGGTTGGAATTGTGTGTCGTCTTCACCAATGGCCCTCCCGGGGTCCGTCTTTCACTGTGAGGACCTTACATCGCCCGTGCGGCTTACTTTGACGTCGCCCGCCAATCCCCACACCAAGAATGAAAGGACGGTGGGTTCGGACTTGTTTTTTGGTCCGCACCCACCACGTTAGTGGTTTTAAAAGTCTCACAACAAATATTTAAACAAACCGCAGATATAATCACATAGATTAAAATGAAAAAAATCCTACCTCAACGTTGTCCTCAAACGTGATTTCATCGCGGAATTGACCGTCGCGGAAGAAGAGGATCGTCGCGTCGTGGAAGGGGCGTCGCTGTCATCGCGGTACACGGCGTTGCGTAGTCAAACTCTGAGGATTTAAAATCACACAGATTTAATTGCACCATTAAAACCCATGCTGAGTATAAAATTCACAAAGAATTAAAAGAACCGAAACTCCCTACCTCAATCGGTTATTGATCGAAGATTGTCGCGGGGAAGGAACGTCGCGGAAGAAGCGTCGCGGAAGGAGAATAATCGGCGTCGTGGTACACGGCGTCACGTCGTCGAACTCCGAGGGTTCGACGCTCTTCGTCGCCCTTCATCGGAGGCCGGCATTCTTCATCGGCGACGATGCGTTCTTCACGTTCTTCGCGTTCTTCGTGAAGGAGGATGAATATTTTCAAGCTTTAGAGTTTCTCCAAATCCTCTCTACAAGCCACCATCAAGTAAAACAAGTGTGGGTCTTATTTTATTCCCGATGCCAACAATTAGAAATTCAAAGTTAAGAAACAAACAATTAATTAAATGAATTAATTGCAACGACTTAGCTGCCCAATTAATAAAGGTGTTCAGTATTTAAGTAAACGCACCGGTTGACTTTATTAAAAAGAGGTTTTCGCGGGTGCGTTACTTTGAGGGAAAGAAACGGTGGGGCTCGTGCGGGCCCCACCTCACAAATATCCTACCAAGTGGGTAGGATATCGTGGGTCCCACATTATCCACTTAACCTGACTTAATCCACTTAAGTAAAATAAAAATAAAAAGTCGCACCACTTTTACTTTTATTCCTTAACTTAACCCCAAAAATTAAAAACCACACCTGAGAAAACGCAACTCCGGAAAAGGTGTTTCTAAGAAATTACCGGCGTTGTGATTCCAGTGGTGCACTCAGAATTCGATTCTGAGCTCCGGTTCAAAATTTAGAAAAATTTTCTCATTCATTCACTGAACGTACCCGAGCCAAACTTCAGAAAATGATTCCGGGCACACCGGACCTCAGAATCAGGTGCCGTCAGAAACTGTGTTCTTGTAAAATTCCCAAGAAAATTAAGAAAAAAAATTCCTTGAATTTTACGGGTCTTTACAAGTGAACCCTGGTGTGACAAAGATGTATCAGGCCTTGAGGATTCAGTTGTAGTGGCATGGGATGAAGCGTGTAGTTGAAGAGTTTGGGTCTCAATGTTTGGTCTTCCAGAGGGTAAAGGTTGATCACCATGTCCCCAGTGGTTTTCTCCATCCATTAGATATTCCTCAGTGGAAGTGGGAGGACATATCAATGGAATTTTTTACTATTTTTCCTTGAGCTCAGTGAGAAAATGACACCATTTGGGTGGTAGTGGATCATTTTACAAAATCATCCCACATTATAGAAATCAAGGAGTTGAGATCAGTGGATGTTTTGTCGTGGCAGAATCTAGAGGTGGTGGTGAGACTTAGTAGAGTCCCGAGGATTATAATTTCAAATAGAGATCCTCGTTTTACCTCTAGGGTGTAGAGAGGTCTCTTGAATGATTTTAGTACTCAGTTATGCCTTAGCACTGCTTTTTATTCGTAGACGGACAGCCGGACAGAGTAGACCATCTAGATTCTTGAAGACATGTTGTGCTCTTGTGTCCAAGATTTTGGAGGTTTGTGGATGAGGAACTTAACCTTGTTGGAGTTCTCTTATAAAAATAATTTTCACTCCACCATCAGTATGGAACCATTTGAAGTATTTTATATCCAACCATCCCATTCTCGGTTGTCCTAGACTGGGTTCGGAGAGTCAGCAATTCTCAGACCAGAAATAGTATAGAATACAATAGAGATGGTTCAGGTGATTCGTGAGAGGATGAAGACATCACTGGATCATCATAAATCATATATTAACCAAAGGATGAGACCATTGGATTTTGATATTGGGGATTATGTGTTTCTGAAGGTGGGTCCCCGTTGTGGGAGTATAAGGTTTGGTAGTTGTAGTAAGTTGTCTCCTTGGTTTGTTGGGCCTTTGGAGGTGTTGACTCATGTTGGGGCCATGGAATATCGAGTACCACTTCCCCCATATATGATTCAGATACAAAATGTTTTCATGTTTCACAGATCCATCATTATCTTCATGATGACTCGGATGTCATTGATTGGGGAGAGATCGATGTTGATGATGATGAGAACTTTGAGGAGTGGCCTATGGATATTCAAGACTGTAAATATAAGGTGTTTCACGAGAATTCTATCCCCTTTTTCATGTCTTGTGGTTACATGGTGGCATGGAGGAGAGTATATGGGTATGTGAGTCGTAGATATGTGCTCAGTACCGAGAGTTGTTTGATTTTTAGCTCTTTCCTTGTAACGATGTTCCTTTTATGGTTGTAGACCTTTCCCGTCTATGAGATGGTTTCCTTAGTTTATTATTGTGGATTTCTCTCTTTGAGAGGTATCTCCCTTTGGATAGGGTTTTGGATCGGGTTGCGGTTTTCATGAGGCGTTTCATTATTCTTTTGATGTGGTTGAGCTCCTGTGGTGGAAAAATCCTTGAGAGGTATCTCACATGGTGGTTGTCCGGACAACCCCTTTATGTTTCCTCTCTAGGTTGGTTTTGGATTCTCAAGGATGATAATGTTTTGAGAGTTATCTGATGCAAGGTCCTAGAACCGCGTGGATTGACCCTTTGTGTGTTTTCAAAGACTGGAGTACTCAGAGAAGGCTCAAAAGAATTATGGAGGATTTTGGTCACTGAAACCTAGAAGCAGCAGGGGTACACAACATGACCATGGGGTACACGACATGACCGGTTTGAGTTCCAGAAAAATAAAATAAAGCACCGAGGTGAAGTGTTTCTCATTAGAACCTAACCTCGAGGAATTACACAATGTAAATGGGAAGTACACATCGTGTACTGAACCATCGTTGTATGTTTTAAAGACATACCAGCCGCTCAGGCCTTTCCAACCCTACGGCAAAGGCTCCCCTCTATCTCATCCTAGGCGACCCAGCAAACCCCTCTATGGTGTTTTAGAGATCCCTTCAGCTGGGATCGATCTCAGGCTTCCTTCTTCAATCTATCTTCAATCTGAGGTAAGATCTACCTATGTTCTTTGGTTTTCTTTGATCTTCTTTATCTCATTTCTCTTTTCCATGTTATGGTATTTATTCTTCATGGCTCTAACAGAGTTTCTTTTTGTTGTTGTTGATGCGGGTTGTGCCACGACATCCTCGGGTGGATGTAGTTATTGTATAGAAGGTGATCATAATCCATTTCTTTGATCTGTTCTCGAGTGAAGAACATCAAGAAACTTTTGAGGTAGGTGATTAATTTCTTCTCTATTTTTATGTGCAATCGTAGAGTTAGAATGATTTATCCCATTAGATCTCAATGGAATTGTCCAAATTAAATACTTGAACTGGATTGAATGAATTGGTTTGATGGAATGTTGTTTCTTTGCACCGTGATAACAGTTTTCCTCTTGATTTTATAGATTCTATGATATCTATGCTTCATTTATTAGCACGTTTCTCTTGATGAAATTAGTAAAGAACGAAAATCCAGAATTAATTGATAATTAAATGGCTAAATATAAATATGCATTTAAATGAATCTTGTTATTTCTATTGTAATCTGATGTTAATGAAGTTGATTTAGATGTGCATACCTATTCCAGTTGGATGTTAAACCTAAATCATGTGGTGTTTCTTATTTAAAGGCATGTAAAATTAATTGTTTAAATTAATTTTTGGTATCTACGATAACATTCTGTTAGGTTGAACAGAGCTGCAACCTACTAATAATGAATTTTTTAATTCAAGATGGATTAAAGAACTGGTTTTTCATAAAAGATAAGGCCTTGTAGGGTTTTGAGATACCCTATTTCTTGTAAATCCCAAAGTTCCTTGAGTTGTGAAAGCTCATTTTGTGTGAAGGAATAATGAATTTCTTGGGGATAAGAGCCTAGTCTCTTTGTTGTTTGTTTTCTACTACTTATGTTGAGGTGTGAGCCTAATATGGCTGATCCTGGAGGGTTGTTGTGGTATGTGGGGCAGTGAGGCCCATTGTTTGTGGCAGAAGTGGATGCTTAGAGTGTCTAGATGCATTGGTTTATGTGTTTTGCTGTTGGGGAGGACACTAGAGATGATGAAATGGGTTGGATGTGAATATTAGTTGCTTACTGAATCTTATTGATTATTATCTTCTGAACTTTCACCACTGCTCAAGGACTCTAGTTTTGCTTAACCTCCTTTAAAAAGAGGTGAAGACGTGTGGGGTATGCCACAGGCTTTCTGTGTTTAACTTCTTGAGGATGGTGGGTCTATGCTCCTGATATATGTGTCAAAGACTCTATGGGTAGTTCATCTACTCACTATGTTGAGACCTTTATGTTTAGTAGCTTAGTTTTCCTTTTTTTAGAATGCCAAGAATTATGGGAAGTAATAGTGTTGTTAATAAAATATTGTATAAATAATATTGAACCCATGGGGTTAGAGTTGGCTGGGACACAATGATGAGGTTACAATTCAAAGGAACTATAGATCTTGGTTTGAATGCTAATGAAATGTAATGTGTAATTGTTAATGGTTAATTAATGTTTAAAGAATTAATTGACGTAAATTTTAAATGATAAAAAGTGAGAGTATCCATAGGGAGGATAGGAACTTAGTTTACCTATTTAGGTGATGAGTTAGTTTCACATGTTGTTCACTGTGCTTTAGCATGCTTTCTTTACTTGTGCATGAGAGGCTCCGGGGAGGATCCTCCTGAGTATATTGTTATACTCACCCTATGTATATATAAACCTTTTTCTCGTTCACTTAGTGTAGGTTGGATATCATGATTTTTACTACTATATTGGGGTTATAGGAGTTGTTAGATCTTCTTGGTTGCTGTTATTTTTACTTTCTTTTGGTACTTGCAGTTTTCCTTTTCAGTTATAGTAGGTCTTGCATGACATTACATATGTGTACATAGGATTTCTTTTATATTACAGTTTGATATGGAATTGGTTGGTGTCTATCTTATCTCTCTCTTTTGCATGTATTATCATAGAGGGTAACACTACCCATTTGTGTGTTTATTAACCCTCGGTGCTAGTCACCAACCCAGGGCATACTTGAGGCGGGACTTGGGGGGTCACTATCTCTTTTTACACATTGCTGGCCCATGAGGGGTACACCTTGGGGGAGGGGGTCATAAAAAAAAGCCTTTGAAAGTTGAATTTATACCCAAAATAAGTATTATAGTATGAAAGGAGGTAATTTGAGAAGTTATTTTGTAATGGAATAGCTGAACCAAAATGGTTTTATGGTTTGAAGTTGAGAGGAGACTGGGTGGATTTTTATATGTGAGGTGAGTGTGATACTTTCAATTTTGGAAAATAAAAATTACACCCATGTTTTTTACATGAAAAAGGATAAAAATGTATTATTTTTTATACATAGGCATTATAGGGTGTAAATATGTCCATATAATATATTTTAGACAAGTTTTAGCTCATCTTATTCCTTTCCTTTTTAGTTTACCCCAAAGTAATTTTTTAGTTCTTTTACTATTAATTATGTTAAAATTTAAGTTGTACATATTATATTATATATATTAATATTATTACAATTATGGAATCCATTTTTTAAAATTTCATTCATATAAGTGGAAAATTTTAATTCAAAATTAATTCAGCAGACACATTGGAAAAGTGGGTTTTCAAAGAGAAAATGTTCACAAGTTTACCAAATTTTTATATAAAATTTTAATATGAAAATGACACCAATTACCTAAATTTGATTAATAGATATATAATTGAGATAATTATTTCAAATAAAATTAAAATATAGTTTAAATTTATAAATAATTTAAATGAATATCTAGTTTTCAATTATACTTTGGTTTTTTTCATTATTCATCAAAGAATTTATCTTTTAAGAAAATTATAAAAAATTTACCGAAATATAATTTTGAAATGATGATTTAAAAAGTGGAATTTATTTTCCCAACTAAATTTTCTGAAACTTTCAAAAAAATAAATTAATTTCACAAAAAGGTGGAAAACTACTTTTTATAAAAAAAATGTTTTTGTGCATAAAATTAGTTTCATTCTTATCTCTTTCCTGGGAAATACATAATATAAACATTTAATTTTTTTATTGGATTTATAATATATAAATTTCATTAAAATAATCCACCAATAATGGTTTATTTAATTTATTGAAGTAAAACGTGTTTTTTTACATAAAAATTGTGTTTCAGAAAAAATATTTCCTTTTTTCAAATTGTTTTTATTTTCATTTTTCATTAATTAGTCACCAAATAATTAATTTTATATACATCTGTATACAATATATTTTCATAATTTATTTAATCAAATTAATACCCTTCATTATAATGGCCATGTGATAACTATTATATTAAAGATTAATTTTTTAATTTTTTTTATGTTTCATTTAAACTCAATGTTGTGTGTATCAAAAGCAGCACCCAGTGTTGCATGTAACTTAATAAAACTCAATATTGTGTGTAACTCTTGATAAACTCAGTATTTCAAGTAATGAAAAAATAATAAAAAGATTACATTTTAAAAAAATCATAAAAACTTGGTGTGTTATAATCTACCCCCCTTAAAATGAATTTCACCCACAAGATTTATCACTTTGGTACTAAAAATTGAAGATACTTATACCTCATTACATTGTAAGTTTCTTCATAAATTATTCAAGATAGTGGTTTCAATATAAAACATTGACCATGTGAGTGGTCTTCTTTGGTATAATTTTAAATGATCCGTAGTCTCTACCGGTTTTTCTCCATAAGGAATATCATGATCTAGCGGTATAACCTCTGAATATAGTACATGTGATAAATCAAGTATGTACTTACTTAGGATAGATACATAAAGAACATATCAAACCTGAGAGAGGTTCGGTGGAAGTTCAAATTGATAGGCTATTTTTTTATTAGATCAAGAGTTCCAAGGGGATTGATATACCTATGTCTTCAATTTCCTTTGTAACATAATCACTATTTAACCATTTGGTTGTGATTCGATCAATTTACACTTCATATATTACTACATTAAATGAAGATGGAATTTTTTTTATTCCAAAAGCACTAACAGATAAAAATATACTATATCTAATGATAACTCATTTCTTCTATCTCTAGTTTAAAAAAATCATCACTGGTTATCCAATATGGATAAATCTTCATATGGTTAAATAATACATTAATCTATAAAACATCATCAAAATTTCAATTTAATCCATTACATAAATGGTTAACCGTATAACCCTTTCAAAATTCTAAATTTCTAAATAAGGTTAATAAATTTCTCAAAATAAATTTAATATTTATCTCTCATATATTATAAAGTAGATCTTGATTATCATATACCAAACATTTGAATATCTTCATCATGTATTCTCTTGAAACAAGATAATAACCTAAATTTCCATAAAATCATATTGAAAACATACGTTCTTCCTCATTCCTTAAATAAAAAATAGATTATTAGATATATTTATTAAATCCAAAAATGTTTTAAACTCCATAAATGATAGCATAAACCACTTTTTCAACAAATCAATAATCAGTTCCAAAGTAATCAGTATTTTCCAATTTAATTATTCATATCCAAAATCTCTTTATCCAAACATCATTATATCATCTAGAACATATTATGGGTTATCCATCCTTATTAAAAATATCAACTTACTATTAAATCACTTTTCTATTCCATTAGTACCATTTAACATATTTTTATAATCCATAAAAAACATATACTAAAAAATCCTTATATGTTAAATGATTCATATAACATAATCCTTAAATTAAAATATATAAATAATTTAATCATTCCACATCATTATTAAAACATTAACTAGGATTCATCAATTAATTCCTTAATACCACTTTCCTAAAATATAAAATATGAATCGTGTCTTAAAATTCATAAAACTCAATTTAATAATTCTTCTTATGTTTAAGATAAAAATATCGTTATAATAGAACATGAATTTTATATGTCATTCATGGTCTCTTCATCATCAAAAATATAACCCCTACTCATACCACATTATAGATTCACTTTACAAGTATCCCCCCATATAAATTGATTTTAATTCACATACTTTCTACAATTAAAACATTCATTCATTGATAATATCTTAGGGAGACCAATATTCCATTACATTTCATTAAATAATATTTTAATTTTATCCTGTAATCACAATATCCTTCGTTCTAGTCATCATTTCATTTGGATAATCATAAAAAAATTTCCTATCACATTCAATGATAACCCAGTTCATTCTGGTTCCTACCATTAAATAAATCAAAAAATCAAAAGAAAATTATAATGAAAAAAAATATGTTGAAAAATCATTTATAGGAGTTTTAATAAATACACCATCTTTTAAATCAAGGAAACCCTAGGATTAACCCAGTTCATTCATGATCATCATCTATTTAAGTCTTTCATGATAGTTTGTAAAGAATTTTTTAATTTCAAAATCATATCCCCTATTAGTGTAGGATCAGGTGTGTATCATGACCTATTTTTTTGAACCATGTGATGATTGAATCCATCTTAATGCACCCTTTTTAGAGTTATTTCTCCGGGGTACCTATGTTCTAGATCCACATCCACGTATAGTATCCAGATAAGGATGTAATTATTTAGAAACCACTTTCTCTATCCTTTATCAAAATTCTAGAACATTTTCCTATACTTTCACTCATCCATATAATTATCTTTATAGAAATTCCTAGATAACCTTAGAAATATCCCTAGGTATCTCACTAACTTTTCCTCATTAAAGTTTCCAAAGTTTAAATAAAACTTTCCTATGATAAAAACTATTACGGTCGAGAATTATTTTCAGTTGAATATCATTGATACCAATCAGGGAATTACATGGGTGGTTACACCACTTAAGTAGGACACACCACCATACACAGTGGTATCCCTTTCCTCATGAATCCCTTGGGTAGAGACATGCTTCATCCAACGCTCACATGCGAGAGTTCCCAATGATCATATTACTTCATTTTCCCTATATACCAACTATTGAAACCTTGGATTTTTTACATAAATATTACATATTTTTAAATAAATATTCAACACATTATAAAAATACACTCCTGTGGACCATAAAAGTTTAGTGTTGTTGGAGACAAAGTAAAAAATATTCTAATTTAGTTCCAAGATCCTCAAAAATTCCCAAAAATATCCTCTCACCTAGTACACATCTTATAATTACCCTACTTAAAACCAATCTTCATACCATGGGGAAATGAAAAATATAAAAGGGTGAGATCATAATCTCAATGAGGTTAAAAAAGAGAGATATATAATCATTACATTAGAATAAGGGTATGAGAACATGAGAATAAAATTTTAAAACCATACCCTATATATGAAAGATTATAATCTTGAGTCATGAAATATAAATTATTATTTCATAAGACATTATTCATAAAGAAATAAAATAAAATGATCCAAGAGATCATAACATTTCCATAAGACATAGATTGTCAACAAACATATGATCATAGAAAATATTATGTCAATGATTCCCACCAGGACATTCATAACATTTTAGGCATTGGTTCACCACTCGTGTACCCACATTGGAATAGGTATGACCTCTCGTGTACCCTTTTTGGGATTGGGATAACCTATTTTGTACCCTTTGATATCATATAACATTAATCATTACCCAATTCAATGGAGGGGATATAGTTCCCACCCATCACATAATGAAAATCATACATATGTGTACTAAAAGATCATAAAACATTCATTATTTCATAACCCATTAAATTAAAATGGGTTTTATAAAATTTTAATCATTCCATAACCTATGGAAAAGAGACATGTTTCATAATCATTTCATCATAACATAACATGTGAAAAGAAGTGGGTTTCATAAGAATTTAATCTTGGTTTAACATGTACATGAGGAAAATGTTTCATAAATATCATGTCATCAAAAATATAAATCATTCAGAGAAATAATAATAATTTCATCCTTGTATAATAACCCCAGTATTGAAAAATAAACATCAAAGCATGTCATCTAAGATGGATAATTATTTTGAAAGATCACATGAGTCATTTCTATGAATAAATATTAATTTTTCACTTTGAAAAACACTTTTTAAAAAAAAATATTTTGAAATAATTTTATTTGAAAATAAACTTGAAACATTTAAAAGAATCTTCAAATAAAATAACGGTCATGATAGTGAGGAATTTCTTTCATACTGTACATGTTAAAACGAATATTCTTTTTATATTTTCAATAAAATCCAAACCTAATTATTTTAGAAGAAAAATAAGAAGATTCCATTCAAAACATTTTCTAAACATTAAAACATGGCTAAAAATTTATTTATAAAATCATTTTTAGTATTCTGAAGGCATTTTGGAAAACATTTTTTCAAGAAATTGTTTTGGAGGAAAATGGGTTTTCAACCCAAAATCTGGTTTTTCTTAGAACATTCTTTTTGAACTATTGAGTAAATAAAGAGAGGAAAATGATGGGAAAATATTATCCTAATGAAATAAAAAAATAGGAGAAAATTCATGAGTTTATTTAGATACATATCATAATATTTTATCATTGAAAACATAATCATAAACATCCCTAATAAGATATAATATTGTAAAATAAAATCATTACCACCTTGGTAATATTGAAAGGTATGGTCCAGGAATTGACATCATTAAATGAAAATTAAAATATCATGAGGTAAAATAAATTCATGATATTGAATGTAATTTTTTTTATATACACCTTGTAAAAGAATATTTGTGTGTAGCATAATCATATGTCTCAAAGAAGACAAATTGAGACAAAAATCCCTTACCGATTTGTTAAATTTTGAACCATACACCCCATGAATGAGGGATACTCAATTGGATATGTAAATAAAAATATTTTTCATGAAAATTATCATAAAATAAATACTAAGGTAATATATACACCACATAAAATAAATATGTAGTGAATATGGCATTTGTCTCACTGAAAATAAAAGTGAGACGAAAGTCCCTTACTACTTTTCTAATATATTTAATTGAAATACCCATTAAATAATAGAATTAAATTAAAATATAAATATAATTAAATGAATTAGATTCAAGACATAAAATTTCAATGGGTCGGTATATTCACAACATAAATTAAATAAGTGGGGAATATAACATAAGTCTCCTAGAAATAAAAAAGATGCTATAATTCCCTTACCGTAAGTCTCAACTTCCATTATACATGTTTGAACCTTATGTATAATAAACATAAGTTTATTATAAATAACTTATAGAACCCAAGTTACATATATCATACCATATATGATTTACTTCTCACCTTTTATTACCTATTTAACAATAATTCCCCAATTAAAGTCATGTTTTGGGTGGTCATTGCTTTATTTTTCATGCATGTTTTTATTTTTTTATATTTTTGGTTATATTATATTGGTCATAGTTACAAAACATATAGAATTGTAATAATTACATGGTTATCATATTTATACATAAATTATATTTTTAATACTAATCATGAAAATGGATTTGAGAAATGAAGTATGTTATGATCATGGAGATGGTAAGTCATACATACATATGAGTAAAATTTCCATTTTTCAACAATAATTACAGAAATGAGGTAAGTAATATTTTATAATTATATAATTATGATAGTATAATAAATATCATATAATTATTCATATCATCTATTTGTTAAGGTTATGAAAATAGAGTCATATCTTTGTGCGAAGGCGGTGGTCAACACGTACACGAACAACATTATCATACTTCAATGAGTGAAAAGGTAAGAAATAAAATGATATATTATCTTATAATAATAATGAATATTTCATGAATATAATAATTATTTCATTTATATCACATATATTTATTAACTGTATCCTTATTATTTTCCATGTGAAGTGTTAGTGGAAACAAATCACATCGCTTTGTAAGGCGGTAGTCCACTATATACATGGACGATGTTATCATATCCCATACAAAATTTAAGGTAAAAAGGTATATATTATATAATGAATCATGAGGTATAATAATGTTTCAAATATAATATAAATACTTTATATAAATCTTCAAACCCAACTGTGGTATGTGGTAATGGAGAAACGAATGACATCGGTACATGAGGCGGTAGTCCACTGTACACACAAATGATGATTGCATAATCCATTTGATATAAGAGAGTATGGTTGTAGTTAATTAAATTAACATCAAAATATATCAGTATATTTAAGATACTGTGGTTATTATATCATCCTATTTTAATAAAAATTTAAGGACTTTTAGAAATAAATAAAATAAAATTTATCCTTGATGAATGCTGCCTCTTATTCGGGTAACCTCCTTAGATTTTCACCAAAATCCTTCCTAGGATGGATTTCTACTCAAACTAAGGCTTCTAGGATGAGAGGAGGTATGTGGAGAATATATTTGGGTAGTTATTAGCTAATAAAAAAGTTATTTTTTTTTAATATTAAAGTATATGGGGTGGCCTTTTTTAAATGAGGTCAGTAACACATATGTAATTTTTGAAATGAAAATGGTGTACCCCTATTTTTCACATTGAAAAAGTGTAAAAATGGTGTAATATTGATAATTATACATGATATTGTATAAATATGGTTAGAAAAATAAATTTTAAAAAAAAAATTAGGTCCTTTTTACCATTATATTTTTAGTTTAAGCCTCCAGTAAACCCAGTTTTACCTTAACCATGGTAAATAATTTTTTTTGGATTTTTTTAATTATGTTCAGAAATTAATTAAACAATATAATATAATATAAATTATTATGATTAAAAATGTGGGATCCATTTTTCAAAATTCCATTCACATAATTTGAAAGTTTTAATTTAAAATTAATCCTGCAAATGTGACAAAAAGCTAGTTTTTAATGAAAAATGTTAAAGTTTACAAGGTTATTATATCAGAATTCAACATTAAAATGATTAAAATAACCAAAATAGGATTAAAAATATATAATTGAACTAATTTTAATTAAAACCCAATTAAAAATATAATTTATGTTCCAAAATAATTTTAACAAAAAGGCATTTTTTAACTAAAATTTAATATTTCCACTTTTCAACAAAAAAAATAAACTTTTCATAAAATAATCAAAAATTCACCCTAAGAAAATTTTGAAATTATTATTTCAAAAAATATATTTATTTTAAAAATTAAATTATCTAAAATTATAAAAAAATAGTTTTAAATTAAGAGTGAAAAAATATGACAAAACTACTTTTTAGAAAAATATTGTTTTATGAATAAAAAAATATTCATTCTTATCTCTTATATAGAAAACAAAAAATATGAATGATAAATAGTTTATTGAATATATAGTATATTAATTTAATTAAAATAATTCACCAAAACTAGTTTTTCTAATTTATTGGGATAAAATGTTTTTATTTGTATAAAAATAGTTTTTTAGAAAAATATTTCCTTTATTTTGAAATAGATTTTATTTAATTTTTTAAATAATTGGTCACCAAATAATTCATTTTATATTCATGTTTATACTATATATTTTCATAATTTCTTTAATAATATTCATACCTTCTATTCTGATGGCTATGTGATACATATCATATTAAATAATAATTTTTTAATAATTTTTTATATTTTGTTTAAACTCGGTGTTGCGTGAATCACAAGCTACACCCAGTGTTTCATGTAATGAAATATAAACATAGTTTTTCATGTAACATAATATAATATCATTATTTATTATAATGAAAAAATATTGAAACTTAATATTTAGTTGAAAAAAATGTTTCCCAAAATTTTGGGGTGTTCTAGTTTCTCCTAAACATGCTCTAAGAAAAACTGCAAAGATCCTGAACCTTGTAGCATAGATATGGTGGTTTCATTATTAAATTTGTACTATATACAAGTGATCACATACTAAAGGGACAAATATTTTAATATCCTTGTGAAAATAGGTACATAAAAAAATTCATTACATTTTAAAATATATAATACAACATAGTACATTCATTTAAAACATCATTATTCTATCTAGAATATCCTTACATATCAGTCATAATACACTTATTGAAATATTAGAGAAAGGAAAAATAATAAAGGGTAGAGCATAGAATCTCAGTAATGATATGCATATAGTAGAGGCTAAGAGATAATAAATAAGGCATAAATAGTATGATAAGAATAAATGATGATCAAATAATATCATATAAATAATCACATGATCTTAAAAGTTATCAATGGATATCATAACTATTAAAATAATTACAAGGACATAAATAATTGATTCCATAAAGATATAACGTATAATTTTGAAAATCCAAACATCACCATTGAGGCCTAATGCAAATAAATCCACATAAATGGGTAAGGATTTGGCTAAATACCTAAAGGGTTTTGTCTCATGATACCTACTAATTAATCAATGTGATATGTAACTTTATTCCCCACACATCACATAATAATTCCAATGTATTCATCATATATATAAATAATAAAACTTAATAAACATGCCTGAAAAATAAATAACTACTCATATTGGAAAAATAGCTTATAGAATATCATTACTTTTCCCAGTCAACCTGATTATAAACCATCAATATAAATATGGTGGATGGATTAATTAGATTATATCCTTAGAAAATCGTAAAATTAATTAAATGATATTTACATAGAGTAAATTACATTAAAATATCATTGGAAAAATATTCAATAGAAATAACATTTTAACTTTGAAATAACTTATTTAATATATAATAATTTTCCAAATATTAAAGGAAAAAATTCATTCAAATTATCCTCTCAAAAATTTAAAGTAATTTTGAAATAATTGGGTGGTAATGAAGGTGGTAAATTCCATTTATTCCATGTATATTAAAACAATGATTCCTTCTACATTTTTAGTAAAAGTCAAAAGTTCATTATTTGGGAAACAACAATAAGATTCCATTTAAACCATTTTGAAAAAATTAAAACATGGGTAAAAATGTATTTAATAAATTTATATATAATATTAAATAAAATATTTCAAAATATTTATTGAAAATATAGACATAGAATAAAAAAAATCATAACTGAGTAAAAAATAAAAATTCAACTTTCCTTAAAAACATTATTTGGGTATCTTGAGTAGTTAAAGAAATAAAAAAATTCAATTTATAAAAATAACCATATAAGAATAAAATATAATGTTTTTAACATAGAAATATTAATTAATTCATCCATAGGATACTTAGAAATTAACAATCCTGAATAATGATGATATTGTGAAATAAATCATTACCTCAAGTCTGAATTCCTTCATATGTGTATGAACCACTTGTATAATAAATATTTTGTTATAATAAATCAATTCAAGAACCATAATCATATATATCATTCCATATATGATTTACTTATAACCTTTTATCACCCATGTATTAAAAATTCCTTATTAAAATCATTGTTCCATGTGATAACTGCATCGTAAGTTTTGGTTCGGTGGTTTTGGTCATTCTACATTTTTCATACTTGCATAGTCTACATAATGTTAATAATCATATAAATATAAAATATATTAGTTATAATTGTATTTTTAATCATCCATAAATGGTATATATTGAGAAACTAAAAACACCATTCCTGGATATGATAGGTTGTACGTACTCATGAATGTTGTTTTCACTTTTCGATACATGGAACAAAAAAATTGTAAATAAAAATTCACCTTTCAAGAATTATTATTGTATCATATATACCATATATATCATATATATCATATATTTCATATATTTCGTATATTTTGTATATATCATATATATCATATATATTTATTAAATATATTCATATTATCATAAATATAATGAGTAAAGGAAGAACTAATCACATCGCTTCATAGAGGAGGTCATCCACATATACACACAAAAGATGTAGCAGTTTTTTAAAATATAGGAAGAAAAGAAAGTAGATATGAAATTATTACTAATGAAGATTAATTTTGAAATTAATATAATATATTAACATTAAACCCATCATTATAACCGACCATGAAATAATATTATGGGATTTGAATTATATTGCAACGTAGAGGGGGTAGCCCACACGTATGCACGAGTAATACCTTAGCTTCCCATTTTATTGAAAATAGGGTGGACAATAGTGGTTAAATAAGCATAATAATATTTAATTATATTTAGAATATTTTATATACTATTTTCTTATAAATAACATATATTAATATTAGTTAAAAAATAAGTTAAAAAATAGTGTGATCGGTTAAAGTGATTACTGCTTCCTTGAATGAACTCATTTAGATATACATTTAAGGACCACAGGTTTTGTATTTTTGGAAAACGGGTACCTCTTGAACTTGGATAAGTATGTTGGGGAGGTATTTTAGCAAGTTATTTTTAAGTTAAATTTCTAAAAATATATGAATATGTGAGAAAAAGATGTGCTTTTTATAATTGAGGTGAGTGGCACACTTCAAATTGTTCAAAGTTTTAAAATATTATTAAGTAAAATTGTTGTAAGAAATAAAGAAAATGAAAAATATTATAATTCTATAAGTTTATGGTCTAAATAAAAACAACCAATTGGTTTAAAGAAATTTGTTAGGTCACTTTAACCCCTATCCTTTTATATTAACCCCAATAAACATATTTTAATGCTAATTGTGGTAATGGATTTTATAATCTTAAACAGTTATAAATTTACTTAAAAAATTAAAATTAGATCATTAATTGAAATGGGATGAACATTTAGACTAAGTATAATCCTAATTTTCTTATTAAAAGATATTAATGATATTTAAATGATTTAATAAAAAATTATTTTCATAACACATAATTAATTTTATTTTTGAAACTACTAATTAAATTTATCTTTAAAGAAATAATTAAAATTATTGAATTAAAATATAATCATTTAAAATATAAATAATACATTATTATTAACTATAAAAATATTGTAACCATAATTCATCGCAAAAACATTATTTTAAATGGTTTTAAATTTATTGACATTGATTTTTCATGACTTGTAGAAGCATGTGTCAACGTTGTATAAGAGTTAAGGGTAACTATTTCCAGAATGAAAATTAAAAATAAATTACCATGACAAATAAATTGTATCATGTTTAAAATAAAAATTTTAAACTAAACATAACCTCCACTTATTCTTATGAAAAATACTAAAGATATTAAAGTCAAGAGAGTGACATTTTATATTTATTCCTTTCTTAATATCATAAAAAGGCCACTATTAAAGAAATATTTCACCAAGTGGCCATATTTTCAAGATTTTAAAGTAAATTTAAGAACTAAATTCATAAAATAGGATAGATTAAAATATTATAGAAATTTTAAAGACTTATCCAAATATTTTAACCATGATTTACCTATTTTACCATTACTAAGGTGAGAAATTTTCACTAAGGTTACTATTCATATTGACCAAAAATAAAAGGGATGTATTTAAAAAATTAGATACTCAAAATTATGAATATGGAATCCATTTTTAAATATTCAATTAATATTATTGTAAAAATTAAATTTAAATTAAACCTGCAAAACGCGATAAAAAAAAGTTTTCAAGAAAGAAATGTTTTTAGAATTCTAAATGTTAATATACCAAAATCCAAGATAAAATTAGTTCAATTGACCCAAATTGGATTATTATTAATATAAATGAAATTATGTTACTTTTATACCATTTAAAGTATAATTTTACTTTGAAAATGACTTAAATGAAAAGACGGTTTTTTGTAAAAATCGTTATTTTTTCTATTCATTGAAAAAATAATCATTTCAAAACATTATCAAAAATTCAGTCAAAGATAATAAAGAAATTATTATTAAAAAATTAATTAAATATTTACAAATACATTTACTATAATTTTAATAAACTTTTTATATTAATTTCTCACAAAATGCAATAAAAAAAAGAATTTTTGAGGACTAATGTATTTTTTGAATAATAAAAGGACTTTAATAAAAAAATTAGTATTTATTTATCAATATGTTTAATTTATCAAATAAATTTATATATAATTATCAAATTTTGGATATTCCTTTTTAGGCAACCAATTTTAACAATTACTATATCATGGTTCATTTAAACTCGGTGTTGTTTGTGATGCACACTATCATCGAAAACAAGTTTATTTAAAAAGAAATATATTCATGGTTGGAACATAGTTTGAAAAACCATTTATCCAAACTATGTGAAGTATATTTCCTTAAATATTGGTAATTGTATTGATAGAGTATATTTTTTCAAATCCTTTGGCCAAAATATTTGTCCTTATACAAATAAAAATTACAAGCTTAACCAATGATTTTAAAAGACCAAAATCCCATATTTTCCACACATGTTTGAGCTGAAACCCCTCCTACACATGTCCCTCCTTCATTCATCAAACATTTGGTGATTCCACATCTATTACTTCTCATATTATTATCCCATTCATCCCAATTATAGGATAATAGTAAGTTTGTCCCTCTATTTAGGGCCTTTCTCTATTTCCTTCCCCAATGATTTACATTATTTTATTTATTTGTATTATGCCCTATTTAATGGTTTTGTTTTGATATTATCTTTATATAACTTTGAAACTGAACTATTGTATTTAATTGAATTATTTTGCCTCCATGGGCATAATCTATTTTATCTTAAGACTATCCATTAAAATTATCACCATTTTATTAATGCTTTTTATGTGAAATTGTTCCAAAATATTGAAAAAAATGACAGAAAAATATAATTACGTCTAACGTAGCCCTAAATCATGAAAAATATACTCTCCATGGGCCATTATCAGCACCATTATTATTGTATACCAGAATGTTTTCCCTTTATAAGTTACTCTTGGCCATGGAAATGTAATGGGAAATTTAAGTGGTGACCCTCAGGGTGTTGTGGGTCCAAATGAAGGAACATATATCTGTGTGGTGGATCCCTAAGATATAGTATATGATTCATTGAATTTTTTTATTTTACTACCCCTTCATTAACTAAAATAAAATTTGTGATAAATTATAATTAGCCAAGACTAATCTACATAAACATTATATCATTTTTTCGTAATACAAAATACATTACACAAATAGATGCCCAAATAAAGTATTAGTTTAGTGATTTTGAAAACATGGAAACATACACTCTGGTTCATGAATGGGCTAAATTATATCATACTAGGATCTCCAAGAATAAAAACCCTCTTATACATACCATACATAAAATATATCTTCATAACCTTGGGAAGGAAACATAAAAATGGGTGAGCATAAATTCTCAATAAGGGTAAAAAGGGAGATATGTAAGCATAGACATGATCATAATGGTAAGAGAATGTGATCATAGCATTATAATACCATACAATTCATATCAAAGATCATAAATATGAATAATAGCATAAATATTAGTAGTTCATAAGGCACAAATCATAAGGGAATCAAGAGTATAATCCATGAAAGAATAACATAAGAGTAAGACATTGAATTATGTAATATACATAAACATGTAATATCATTTCCTCTAAGTCAATACACATTACCATAACTTATTAGGCACTTCATTTGGGACTACACCTACTGGACAGGATACACCATAATCCCCAATCGCTTTCCTTTCCTTATAAGGGACCGGGTGTCCCCATCTTCTCATAGTGGATCAAGTTTCCCCATTTCCCATACTGGATCGGGATTCCCCGTCATCCCATAGTGGATTGGGTTTCCCTATATTCCTATATTGGATTAAGCCTATCGACTTGAATCCCATCATTATCTCATGAGATATAAATCTTTACCCAATTCATTAGAGAGAGTTATAGGTCCCACCCATCTCATAATGAAATCATACATATGAGTTCCACTAGATCATAGAAATTAGTCATATCATAACCCATGAAATAAAATGGGTATCATAAACATGTAATCATATCATAACTAGAGGAAAAATATATAGGTTTTAAAATTATTTCATCAAATCATAACCTGTGAAAATAATTGGGTTTCATAAGCATATAACCCCTGAATGTAACATGGGTATCATAAAAATATTACCCATGAAAATAAATATATTTCATAAGTATCACCCCATTAAAACAAAAACAATTCATAAAAACAATATGAATGGAACCTTTAGATCATTTCCCTAGAAAGGCATGAGAAATTCCAATGGATTTCATCTTATATGGGAAATAATTTGGAAATATCTTTTAAAAACATTTCATGAGTAAATTATCCTCTATTATAAGAAAACTTATTTTTAAAACATAAAACCTTTTTAAAACCTTTTTATTTAAAAAATATGAAAACTTATAAAGTAATCTTTTAAAACTTTTTTAAAACATTTTTCTTATAAAACATTTAAATAAATATTGAAAATTGTTTGAAAACCATTTTCCTTGAAAACTTAAAAAATAATCCTGAAAACATTTTGAAAACTATTTCTTTTAAATTAATTTTAAAATTTATAAAGAAATCTTGAAAATATTTTGGAAACATTTTTCTTTGAAAATAGTTTTAAAAATTATAAAAAAAATGTTGAAAAAAATTTTAAAACCTCGTTTTTTAAATAATTTGAAAACTTCTAAATAAATCTTGAAAATGTTTTGAAAAAAAAATTCCTTGAAAACTAATAAAAGATGCTTGAATTTTTTTTTAAAACCATTTCATTGAAAATACTTTGAAATATTATAATGAAAACTATAAAACGATTCAAAATCCATTTCTTTTAAAACCTTTTGAAAACTTATAATTAAATCATCGAAACATTTTGAAAAACATTTCTCTGAAAAAACATAGAAAATATATAAAGAAATATTGAAAATATTATCAAAACATTTTCTTTGAAAACACTTTGAAAACTTATAAATAGATATTTAAATAATTGAAATAATTTTCAGGGAAAATAACCTTTTGAAAACATATAAACTAATTTTTTAAAATAATTGAAAAAATTAAACATAAAATATTTTTCAAAATATTTTTCTTTGAAAACACGGTTTTGAAAGAATAAAATTTGTGACTGAAAGGAAAAATAAAGTCATATTTTCATAAAAAAAATTATTAATTATCTTAGGTAAGAAAGATTTATAAAATAATACTAATACATTATGACATAATTAATATATATAGGGGAATAAAATTCATGAGTTCTCTTGATATAAGGATCATAATATTTCCTCAATGGAAGAATAATTATAAACAATCTCTATAAATGATTAGATTGTTTCAACAAACTCTTACCAATTGGTAACTTTGAATAATACTCCCCATGAAAGATAATGAAATTATCAGAAGTTTAAAATATCATTAAAATAATTATTTTCATTATATAACACTTCAAATATAATGTAAAGACCCGTAAAATTCAAGGAAATTTTTTTCTTAATTTTCTTTGGGATTTTACAGGAACGCAGTTTTTGACGGCACTTGATTCTGAGGCCCGGTATGCCCAGAATTTCTATCTGAAGTTTAGCTCGGGTACGTTCAGTGAACGAACGAGCGGGTTTCTCTAACTTTTGAACCGGTCCTCGGAATCTAATTCCGAGGGCACCGATGGATTCGCAGCGCCAGTAATTGCTTAGGAACACCTTTTCCGGAGTTGTGTTTTCACGAGAGAAGTTGATAAAAAATTTTGGAAGTTAAAATAAAAATTTAACTACAATTTTTATTATTTCTAAGTGGTTAAAACCTTTGGGTGCAAGTTGGGGGAAACCACCCAAATTCCCATGGGAGGTTTTGAGGGTGGTGGGGCCCACACGAACCCCACCCCTTCATATTCTCTAACTCCTTCAACTCACCATTAATTTTGATAACTTAAGTTAATTAAATAGGTGAGTTAAATTTGAATGATTAAAATTCAAATGCTTAAGTTATGTTAATAAAATAAGTAAGGGGCTTATTTTATTTTTGTTGGGGTCTTGTTGCTTTGGAAGCCTTTGGGAGAAAAGCTAAGGAGCTAAAGGAACTTCTTCATCTTATAAGAATAATGCGAAGAACGCGAAGAACGCCGGATTCCTCGGAGATTGACGTCTCCTTCCGCGACGCCTCCGTCCGCGACGTCTCCTTCTGCGACGTCTCCTTCCGTGACAGTTATCTCCGTAGCGAATCCTCGCTGAATGTGTTCAACGAGGTAGGGGATTATGTGTTTTTATTTGTGAATTATTCCGTCATCTATCCTCATTCATTTGGACCGCTTTATATCGTTTAAAGGAGGGGTCGGACCGCCAAAACACGGCCGACGATCCTCCCATATTATTTTTGTTGTTGTGGTTCGAAGGAAAGTGACGCGGTGTCGTCGCACCGTGCGGGAACGAGCGGAAAGAATGCGCGGCGCTGTCGCGCCGCGCCAAAAAAAAACCGAAGACACCGTGGCCGGAGCGGGGCCGCGGCAGATGGGTGCGGCGCCGTCGTGCCGCGCCGGACGGACCAAGGCCGCGACTTAAGCCGCGGCGGAGCATGGGAACCGACGGCCGGAATCGGGCCACCGGTGTCGGAGCAGGGGGGACCATCCTTGCCGGTCCCATGGTGGCAAAAGCCGGCCGGCTAGAGCGGGCCGGCCGGATAGGGAAGAGCCGGTGGTTCAAAACTCCCGGCTGGCCGGACATGAGCGGCCCCATAATGGGGGTCGTGGTTACACACAGGGGGGCAGTCCCCCCCCCCCATCCGCTCGGCCAAACGGCCCAGCCCCCTGCTGGCGCCAGCGCGCCGGACCGCGCGCAGGCTGGGCCGGACCACGCCCAAGCGGGCCGGACGCAGACCTGGGACGGGTTGACCGGGTTCGGGCCGACCCAGAGGGTATCGGGCTGGGTCGGACCGGGCCCGGACCCCCTAATATCGAACCTCTTTGGGTCTTTTGCCCATAACTTGAGTTGTGGACCTCTGATTGACGCACTGTTAGCTGCGATGTAGTCCTTGGATCGAGACGGTCGTTTTGGTATATTACACTCAAGGTTTCGGAGTACTTTGGGTTCGGCCGGGTTGGTTCGTACACGAAACCAATCGGGCCCTCGGAGCGGAAACGCTTATAAATTGAGCTCCGGACATCCGATTGACGTGCCATCGACTTTGTTGGATTTATCATAGTGAGACGAACCTTTTGGCTTACTCCGCTCGAGGTTTGGACGTAGTTGGAGTACGTTCAGGTTGGTTTTGACTTAAAAACCAACCGGGCCCCTGGGACGAAAAAAGAAAATAACTCTCCGACCGAGCGTCTGATTGACCCGCCGTCTATCACGTTGAGTTCCTGTCAACGATATGGAACTTTTGGATACATCAACTCCGGACTATGTGTCAGTTGATGTATCAGCCCCTCGGCTCCTGGAGCGGACCCTCCCGAACGAGCTTGTTGTGTGCCGAAACCCTAGAGCTGTCTGCGACTGCGACGATGATGACGACTGTACAGAAATCCTCCGTGGATTTGACGGCGATGACTACAGCACTCAGCGATCCTACGTGGATCACTGCTACCGATCCTGTGTGGGTCTGATCCTGTGTGGGTCAGCGCTCAGCGGTCCTATGTGGGTCAGCGTCTACAGATCCTGTGTGGGTCCGATCCTGTGTGGGTCATTGCGGGGGGTTAGTTACCTATCGATCCTTTGTGGGTCATTATGGGGGTTAGTACATATCGATCATGTGTGGGTCCAACAGCTTAGATGAATCAGTGGCAATATCTGATCATCTATATCATATTACGAAGAAGTATACCAGTTTGAGCTGAATCTTGACATTCAATCCTTATCTTCGATAAGATTGACTTGATATCATGTGTGTATTACGTTATGCTTTCCTGTGTGGATTGGATATTGATTTCCTGTGTGGACTGGGTTCTACTTGAGCTCAGATGTTGGTGCTGAACGAGAATTGATGACTTACGTATATTTATGGGAATATACCTAAGTAGTGTCGGATGATACTTCGTGATTGTATCATTCCTTTGTGGATTATCTTTTGTGGATTCAGGGAGACCTTTGGGGGTCTCGGGGTCCCTACTGAGTAGCTTATACTCACCCCTTCACGGGCTATGTCTGCACTACATTGTGTTGGTTGCAGACGACGGACAGCGCTGATCGCGGTTGAGGCTTACGGAGTAGGTCAGTACCCGGAGGTGGACCACTAGGCGGGACATACTTGGAGCAGACAGCCGGACCCGAGGAGCGGTGGAGGATATCTGTACCCACCCTTCAGGCGGGACTTCCAGTGGACGGCTCGAGGCTTCGAATTTACTTTTCAGTTGTTGTACTCCCTTTTTCAGTTGTACTTTACTTTCAGTTTGGGTTTGTATACTGGCCCACTTACTTTTCTTCACTTACTTGTGTATCAGTTTTTACTTAGTGTTTACTTCTACTGCTTGCTTTCTCTGTGGTGTTTGTTTACCTTACAAAGGCAATGCCTTCCCTTTTTATCGGAAATTACGCCTTGGTGCTAGTCCCCAGCCCCTGGCCTTTGGAAGGCGGGTTGGGGTAGTCACGACACGGGCCCCGAGGATGGGTTGTGGCAAATTGGTATCAGAGGAGTTCGTTTCTACCACAGAACCTTGGACTCTGATCTTTCTTCTATGTGAAGCAATAGTGTTAAGTGTATTGGGTGTGGTTATTAGTCCAGGTAGTCCAGTGTTGGAGCGGCGGACGACATATCCGTACACCAGGATCCTGACTTCTGATTTTCGACATAATACACGAAAACATTGATTGCATGTGTGTTTCATGTTTTCTTTGTGATTACCTTATGTCAGCTCACCAGGTATACTGTTTGACCATGGCGCACCTATTTCTTTTCAGGATGGCCCCACAACGGCAGCCAGCTATGGTTCGGAGAGTTGTGCATAACGACAGCCTACCGAGCGATGAGGCCTCGGTACAGGGACCTTTGACAGCAGAGGCACCAGCGGTACCGCTACCCGCCGAGCCACCGACGCTTCCAGCCCCAGCCGCTGACGATGCACATCGCCTTAGTGCACTGCATGAGTTTTAGCGCCAGCGACCGCCCAGGTTCCGTAGGGAGACGGACCCTCAGGCAGCCGAGGATTGGCTGGAGGCAGTTGTATGAGTTTTCAGGTTAGTGAGGACACTAGCAGACGTCATGGTGATCCTCGCAGCGAGCATACTGCACGCGGAAGCAGGAAGATGGTGGAGCTTGATGCTCTACGTGCATGATGAGGCATCTCTCCTCTGGACGGACTTTTAGAGTCTCTTTCACTCAGAGTTCGTCCCAGCCACCCTCCGTGCGGTGTGTATCCAGGATCTTCTTCAGCTGTGGCAGGGAAGCTTGACGGTCGCCTAGTACTCAGCGAGATTTACTGATCTCTCGCGTTACTCGACGGACATGGTACGAGACCCATTCTTCTGGGCTCGGACCTTCGAGCAGGGTTTGAGGCAGGAGATCAGGGCATCTCTAATCTCCCTTAGCATTCCGACACAGGTAGGAGTACTGGAGAGAGCTCTTTTGATTGAGAGCTTCCTTACTGAGCTTGCATCAGCAGCGAGACCTACCACAGGGCGGCACGTAGCAGAGTCTTCTGTAGCAGACAGTCGACGGATGACTCATGGGTCCATGCAGACCAGACCCTCAGGCAGACGACCTCAGGACACTGGCTTAGCAGTGCGGGGCACACAGCGCGGAACCATTCTTTCGAGAGGCAGACAGTGCTACTAATGCGGCGGGCAGGGCCACATGGCTCGTTACTGCCCGACCCGCCGTTCCGAGGAGCAGAAGACTGTTGAGGGGCCACCCAGGAAGAGGTAGAGGGTCGACTGTGGCAGTCCGCATGGAGCAGGTGGATGAGGTAGAGGAGTTGGCCGAGCAGCAGGTGGTGGGCGACGCTTTGAGGCTCTACCACCACCACCACCACCACCAGGAGGTCCATCCCGACCACAGGGAGCTGGCGGGCAGAGACAGGCACAACTTCAGGCAACAGAGGCCTATGACCATGGTGCGCCCGAGATGATTCGAGTTACTATCTGTGTCTATTCCACCCTTGCTGCAGTTCTTATAGACACAGGAATGAGTCATTCTTTCATATCTGCTGCCCTTGTTCGGAGCTCGTAGATTCCGACGGACCCATTGGCTCGATCCTTACGGCTAAAGACTCCTACAGGAGGAGACTCAACGATTACTCACTAGTGACGGCAATGTGAGCTTACTCTAGGAGGCGAGAGCCTCGACTGGGATTTTCTTTTAGCGACATCGAGGTCTTACGACATCATCTTGGGCATGGATTGGTTATCTATAGTCCATGCTCAGATCGACTGTATTAGGCGTAAGGTTCAATGTGTACGCACCGACGAGAGCAGGTTCACCTTCACTGGCGAGAAGGGAGCCTTCGTAGCACATGATGGACTCCCGCAGAGCAGAGGATAGCCCATCACTCATAAGTTTGCTAGCCTCATCCTAGGAGCAGTTGACGTATGGAGTCCTGGTTTTTTTGCAGTGGTGGATCAGTATGTAGACGTTTTCCCCAACGACGTTCCAGGACTACCTCATCGTAGAGAGGTAGACTTTTATATTGACCTGTACCATGTAACAGCCCCGAAATCCACTCCAGCATATCGGATGGCCCCCGCTGAGCTTTGAGAGCTACGGGTATAGTTGCAGGACTTGCAGGGCAAGGGATTCATCTGACCCAGTGTTTCACCCTGGGCTTCCCCGATATTGTTCGCCAAGAAGGCGGACGAGAGCTTGCGACTTTGTTTCGACTATCGTCGCATGAACCAGGTGATAGTGAGGAACAAGTATCCACTACTGAGTATTGATGATCTCTTCAATCAGCTCAAGGGAGCATGGTGGTTCTCGAAGATATACCTCAGGTCAGGCTATCATCAGCTCAGAGTTCGGGATGAGGACGTGCAGAAGACGGCCATCAGATGTCGGTATAGACACTATGAGTTCTTAGTTATTCCATTTGGAGTAACCAATGATCCAGAAGTGTTCATGGCCCTCATGAACAAGATCTTTTGGCCATACCTCGATCGATTTGTTGTGGTCTTCATCGACGACATTTTGATATACTTGACGACTGAGGAGGAGCATGCCCACCACTTGCGGGTTGTACTTGACACACTCCGAGAGCACCAGCTTTATGGAAAGCTCTTGAAGTGTCAATTCTAGATACATGAGGTCCAGTTCTTGGGACACGTCATCCCTGAGGCGGGAGTTGCGGTGGATCCTGCGAAGATCGAGGCAGTGCTAGCTTGGGAGCCACCCAAGAGCGTGACGGAGGTGAGGAGTTTCTTGGGACTAGTTGGATACTATCGGAGATTTGTGCCAGACTTCTCCAGAGTTGCGGCACCACTCTCAGCTTTGACGAAGAAGGGGAAACCCTTTGTGTGGTTAGACAGATGTCAGCAGAGCTTCCAGGAGCTGAGACAGAGATTGACCAGCACCCCCATCTTGAGGCTACCAAAGGAGGGAGTTGGGTACGTAGTTTACTGTGATGCATCAGGGGCTGGACTCGGATGAGTCCTGATGCAGGAGCGGGTAGTGATCGCCTATGGATCACATCATTTGAGGCTACATGAGCAGAACTACGCTACCCATGACCTGGAGTTAGCAGCAGTGGTCTTCGCACTGAAGATGTGGCGACACTATCTGATGGGAGAGCGCTTTACAGTCTTTTCTGACCATCAGAGTATCAGGTACATATTCTCTCAGAAGGACCTGAACCTGAGAAAGTGGTGATGGCTCAAGTTCCTCCAGGACTATGACTTTGAGATAGTCTATACTCCTAAGAAGGGGAACGTTGTAGCCGATGCTCTCAGCAGGAGGACGGGCATTCAGCTACTTGGGGAGGCGACAGAGCAGATAGCCGCTTTGCAGATATCCTTTGTGGATAGAGATGGAACAGCCTTCCTTCAGTCACTCACAATCACTCCTCCACTACTGCAGTGGGTCAGAGAGGCACAACGTGGGGATGCCGACTGTGAGACGCGGCATGCGCAGATATCCTAAGGGTAGTCACCTGATGGTTTCTCATTAGGAGGAGATCACGACGTCCTTTTCAGAGGACATACCTTGGTACCAGTTGCTTTACGAGAGGAGGTGCTGAGAGAGTTTCACACTTCCCCTTTGGCGGTGCATCCTAGAGTGGCGAAGATGTACCAGGATCTCAGACGACAGCACTGGTGGCCGAGCATGAAAAAGGTTGTGGTAGAGTTCGTTTCTCGATGCCTCACCGTCCAGCAGGTGAAGGCAGAGCACCAGGTACCAGCAGGCTTGGTACAGCCCTTGGAGGTCCCGGAGTGGAAGTGGGATGGGATATCTATGGACTTCATGACTGGAATTCCATGCACTTCCAGAGGTCACGACTCCATTTGGGTGATTGTTGACCGACTCACCAAGTCGGCTCACTTCTTACCCATCAGAGAGCAGGGCTCAGTGGAGATCTTGGGACGTCTCTATATTTAGGAGATTGTATGTCTTCAAGGTGTACCATCTTCTATCGTCTCCGATCGAGATGCTGGCTTTACTTCCCGGCTTTGGAAGGGGTTACAGGAGGCATTCGGGACGCAGCTACGTCTGAGCACTGCCTATCAACCTCAGACGGATGGTCAGACAAGGAGGACCATTCAGACTCTCAAGGACATGCTCCGTTCATGTGTCCTCAACTATGGTCGTAGCTAGGAGGACCACCTACCCTTGGTGGAGTTCGCGTACAACAACATCTACCACTACACCATCAGGATGGCACCATACGAGGCGTTGTACGGACAACCTTGCAAGTCACCTCTATGCTTGACAGACCATGGGGAGTCAGCACTTGTGGGACCAGAGATGGTCCAGGCCACGACAGAGAAGGTCCAGGTCATCTAGGAGCGGATGAGGATAGCTCAGAGCCGACAGAAGTCTTATGCTGACAGGAGGTGGAGGCTACTGGAGTTTGAGGATGGCGACGACGTCTTCTTGCCGGTCTCACCTCGACGTGGTATACGGAGATTCTGCCGAGGCGGAAAGTTGTCTCCACGCTTCATCGGACCATTCCTGGTCCTCAGCAGGATTGTTGAGGTGGCTTATCGCCTAACTCTACCACCTCAGTTGCACCGGGTGCATGATGTCTTCCATGTATCCTAGATGAGGAGATACGTGCACGACCCTATGCATATCATTGACCATGGGGAGCTAGACATTGATGGTGGGGTGACTTTTGAGGAGGTTTCGGTTGAGATCGAGGATCGACAAGAGTAGGTCCTACGTGGACAGTTGATTCCTCTAGTGCGCATCAGATGGCATCACGGAAACCTCCAGGAGAGCACTTGGGAGTGGGAGGCTCAGATGCGTGCACAGTACCCACATTTGTTCCCCTAGTTTTTTATGTATCTTTATGGGGACGTAAAGCTATGAGGTGGGAGTAATGTAAAGACCCGTAAAATTCAAGGAAATTTTTTTCATAATTTTCTTTAGGATTTTACAAGAACGCGGTTTCTAACGACACTTGATTTCGAGGCGCGGTGTGCCCGGAATTTCTATCCGAAGTTTAGCTCGGGTACGTTCAGTGAACGAACGAGCGGGTTTTTCTAACTTTTGAACTGGTGCTCAGAATCGAATTCCAAGGGTACTGATGGATTCGCAGCGCCGGTAATTTCTTAGGAACACCTTTTCTGGAGTTGTGTTTTCACAAGAGAAGTTGTTAAAAAAATTTGGATGTTAAAATAAAAATTTAACTACAATTTTTATTTTTTATAAGTGGTTAAAACCTTTGGGTGTAAGTTGGGGGAAACCACCCAACTTCCCATGGGAGGTTATGAGGGTGGTGGGGCCCACACGAACCCCACCCCTTCATATTCTCTAACTCCTTCAACTCACCATTAATTTCGATAACTTAAGTTAATTAAATAGGTGAGTTAAATTTGAATGTTTAAAATTAAAATGCTTAAGTTTTGTTAATAAAATAAGTAAGGGACTTATTTTATTTTTGTTGGGGTCTTGTTTCTTTGGGAGCCTTTGGGAGAAAATATAAGGAGCTAGAGGAACTTCTTCATCTTAGACGAAGAACGTGAAGAACGCGAAGAACGCCAGATTCCTCGGAGATCGACGTCTCCTTCTGCGACGCCTCTGTCCGGGACGTCTCCTTCCGCGACGTCTCCTTCCTCGACGGTTATCTCTGCAATGAATCCTCGCTCAACATGTTCGACGAGTTAGGGGTTTATGTGTTTTTATTTGTGAATTCTTCCGTCGTCTATCCTCGTTCATTTGGACTGCTTGATATAGTTTAATGGGAGGGGGTCGGACCGCACAAACATGGTCGACCCTCCTCCCTTATTATTTTTGTTGTTGCGGTTCGAAGGAAAGTGACGAGGTGTTGTTGCACCGCATAGGAATGAGCGACAAGGATGCTCGGCACCGTCACGCCGTGCATTTGAAAATTGAACCAAGACGTGGCGTCGTCGCGCCACACTAGAAAAAAAACTGAAGACACTGCGGCCGGAGCAGGGCCGCGGCAGAGGGGTGCGGCGCCATCGCGTCGTGCCAGACGGACCAAGGTCGCCGCTTAAGCCGCGGCAGAGCAGGGGAACCAGCGTCCGGAATCGGGCCGCTGGCATCAGAGCAGGGGGGGACCGGCCTTGCTGGTCCCGTGGTGGTAGAAGTCGGCCGGCCGGAGCGGGCCGGCCAGACAGGGAAGAGCCGGGGGTTCAAAACCCCTGGCTGGCCAGACGTGAGCGGCCCCATAATGGGGGTCGCGGTTACACATAGGGGGGCAGCGCCCCCCCCCCCCCCCCCCCCCCCAATCCGCTCGACCAAACGGCCAAGCCACCTGCTGGCGCCAGTGCACCGGGCCGCGCCCAAGCGGGCCGGACCTAGACCTGGGACGGGTCAACCCGGTTCGGGCCGACCCAGAGGGTATCGGGCCGGGCCCGAACCCCCTAATACCGAACCTCTTTTGGTCTATTGCCCATAAATTTATCTGTGGACCTTAGATTGATGCAACATTAGCTATGATGTGATCCTTGGATCGAGACGCTCGTTTCGGTATATTACACTCAAGGTTTCAGAGTACTTTGGGTTCGTCCAGGTTGGTTCGTACACGAAACCAACCGGGCCCTCAGAGCGGAAATGCTTATAACTTGAGCTTCGGACGTCCGATTGACGTGCCGTCGACTTTTTTGGATTCCTCTTAGTGATACGGACCTTTTATCTTACTCCTCTCGAGTTTTGGACGTAGTTGGAGTAAGGTCGGTTTGGTTTTGACTTAAAAACCAACTGGGCCCCTAGGACGAAAAAGCCAATAACTCTCAGACCGAACGTCCGATTGACGCGCCGTCTGTCACGTTGAGTTCCTGTTGACGATATGGAACTTTTGGATACATCAAATCTAGACTATGTGTCAGTTGATGTATTATCCCCTCGGCTCGTGGAGCGTACCCTCCCGAACGAGCTTGCTGTGTGCGGAAAACCTAGAGCTGGTTGTGACTGCGACGATGATGATGACTGTACAAAAATCCTCCGTGGATTCGACGGCGATGACTACAACACTCAGTGATCCTACATGGATCAGTGCTATCGATCCTGTGTGGGTCAGCGCTCAGCGGTCCTGTGTGGGCCAGTGCCTACAGATCCTGTGTGTGTCTGATCCTGTTTGGGTCATTGCGGGGGTCAGTTACCTATAGAACCATTGTGGATCATTGCGGGGGTTAGTACCTATCGATCATGTGTGGGTCTGACGGATTAGATGAATCAGTGGAAATATCTGATCATCTCTATCATCTTATGAAGAAGTATACCTGTGTGAGATGAATCTTGACTTTCAATCCTTATCTTCTATAAGATTGACTTGATATCCTGTGTAGACTACATTATGCGTTCCTATGTGGATTGGATTGTGATTTCCTGTGTGGACTGGGTTGTACTTGAACTTGGATGTTGGTGCCGAATGAGAATTGATGACTTAGGTATATGTATGGGCATATACCTAAGTAGTGTCGGATGTTACTTTGTGATTGTATCTTTCCTTTGTGGATTGTCCTTTGTGGATTCTGGGAGACCTTCGGGGGTCTCGGGGTACATACTGAGTATCTTATACTCACCCCTGCATAGGCTATGTCCGCACTACATTGTGTTGGTTGCAGACGACGGACAACGCTGATCACGATTGAGGCTTGCAGAGCAGGTCGGTACCCGGAGGTGGACCACTGGGCGGGACGTACTCGGAGCAGACGGCTAGACCCGAGGAGTTGTGGAGGCTATCTGTACTCACCCTTCAGGTGGGACTTCCAGTGGACGGCTCGAGGCTGCGACTTTACTTTTCAGTTATTATACTCCCTTTTTAAGTTGTACTTTACTTTCAGTTTGGGTTTGTAGACTGACCCACATACTTTTCCACACTTACTTTTGTATTAATTTTTACTTATTGTTTACTTCTACTGTTTTCTTGCTCTGTGGTGTTTGTTTACCTTACAAAGGCAATGCCTTCCCTTTTTATCGGAAATTACGCCTTGGTGCTAGTCGCCAGCCCCTGGCCTTTGGAAGGAGGGCTTAGGGTAGTCACGACACGGGCCCCGAGGAAGGGTCGTGACATATAATTATATAAACCTTGTAAAACAATATACATTCATAACCAGTCATGTGTCTGAAAGAAGGAAAATTGAGACAAAATTACTACACCGATTTGGTAACATTTGAAACATAAACACTATGAAATAAATATCATAAAAATGATTTTTAAATTCCGATAAATTTAATTATAATAATCATATAATAAATCCATGGTATATAAACACACCACATATAATAAATAGGTGGTGAACGTGGCTTGTGTCTCACAGAAAATAAAAGTGAGATGAGAAAACCCTTATTACTCGAGTAACATTAGAATTGAAATCCCCATGAGAGAATAAAATAATTTAAATATTTTTATATCTATAAATAAATTAAATTAATTATATATCATATTATAGACCATAAAAAATAAGTGAGTGGTGAATATGGCATGTATCTCACAGAAATAAAATGTGAGATGAAATTACCTTACCTTAAGTCTTGAGCTTATTTTTACACGTTCAAAACTCATGTATAATAAATATAAGATTATTATAAATCCACCACATAACAATATTATTATATCTCATTCCATATATTATTATTTTTTATGACTTTATATTACTCGTTTTTTAAAAACTCTATGTTAATATTATGATTCAGGTAATATATAATTTGTTTTTTAATATATGTTTTGGCTTGTTATTCTTGATCATCATACCAAGATCATGATTTACTCATTTCTAGAATGTAAATAATGAGATAAATATCACATATATTCGGCATATTTGTATTTATAATAATATATAAAATATATAAATATGAAATGGAATACATCGTTTGTGGAGACGGTAGGTCGTACGTACGCATGAACGTTGTTTCCATTTTATTGTCATATTGAAAAGAAAAAATTAAGTGGAATATATTTATATAATATCATTAAATTATAATTATTATGTAATATATATCATATAATTTCACTAAATCAATCATTAATACATTCCATGTAGAGTGTGACCGAATCACGTCGCTTTGAGGAGGCACTAGCCCACACTTCCCCAAAAAAAATTATCATATTTACACAAAATGGAAAGCACATAGTTAAGTGATATATAATAATTAAATAAGAATAAATAAATCTTAAATATCATATTTATCATATGTATCACACAAAAATATAGTGTACATCATAATTCTCAACCATGAGAGGTGGTAATGGAAAAATGAACAACATCGTTTCGTGAAGTGGTAGTTCACCGTACACAAGAACAGTAAGTTCATTACCCATTAGATGGATGTATGTGTAATTTTCGATATAACCCTTAGAATGAATACATATTAGAATTTTTATGATAATTATTTTATTATATAAGCACATAATAATAATATTTGAGGTGTGTAGAATAAAAATAAAACAAAGGAGCTTGAGGCAGGTTGTTACCCTTTCTTTGGGTAACTCTTTTTGGGTTGCACCAAATGGATTCCTTTGATGTATTTGTTCAAATATATACTCTTATAGGATGAATTCATAGATGTTGTGAGCTTATTTGAGTTGATTAGGGGTGATAATATTGGCTTCATAGGTGTGAATAAATGGGATGGGTGAGTGTCTTTTTATAATGGAGGAGGAGTGGTATTCTTGTCAATTTTTTAAAAGGGAATTACAACCATGTATTTCCCTTTTCATGTAGATCAAATAATATAAAAAATTCTGAAAAAATTATTATAAGGTATAAATATGGACATAAAATGTATTTTTTACATTTTTATAGGTCATTTTGGCCCTTAAGTTTAAGGATTACTGCCTTATTAAGCTTAATTTAACCTTAATCGCTGTAATTAATTTTAATTACATTCACTTATAATTTTGGACAAAAACTAAGTTAAATTAACTAGTAATTATAAATTATTACTTTTATAAAAATTGAATTAATTTTACCAAATTCCAATCACATTATTGGTAGAAATTAATTTAAATTTAATCTTGAAGATGGGATGCCAATGTGGGTTTTTAAAGTAAAAATATTCAAAAGTTTGCTAAGTTTTTATATCCAGTTTCAAAGTGAAATTGATTAAAATGAACTAAAATGAATTAATTTTTTTATAATTTATCTAATTAAAGATTAAAAACAATAAAAAATACAATTTAATCTTATAAATAAATTATATGAGAAATCAATTTTGAGTTAATATCCAATATTATTCACTACTCCTCAAAAAATGAAACTTCTCAAAAAAATACTGAAATTTCCCCCAAAGTAAATTTTGATATTTCTATTTCAAAAATGAATTTTATTTTTTCAAATAAAAATTATAAAAGTGTCGAATTCAGATTTAAAATTGGTTCTTCATTAAAATGTGGTAAAATTACTTTTTTAAAATATCATTTTATTCATAAAACTGGATTTATTCATATCTTATGCCTATAAAATCTATTGAATAAGTGTAAAAATATTTTATTGAATATATAATATATTAATAAAATTCATCAATAGTCGTTTATTTAATTTATTTAGGTAAAACATAAAATTAGTTTTCTTAGAAAATGAATTTCTTTATTTTCAAATAGTTCATACTTTCAATTCTAGATAAAAGGGTTCATTTTATTCACATATTTAAATCATGTTTTATTCATAACATCCATTCTAATAGATAGACAAAAAATATATTAATACTTTGACAATAATATTAATAGTATTTTTTAGTTTGGTAAAAATAGGTCTTTCATGTAACGTAGGCTATCGATGGGAATCAGCATTTCATATAACACAAGCCAAACATTTTGTTGCATGTACCGAAAGATTATCCATGTGTTTTTTATAGTGTAATATTAAATTTTTGTCGCATGAAATTTCTTCCAAACATAGTGATTTCATATTGAACAATCTATATTTAAAGTAGCATGAAATGAAAAATATCTAAAAGATTAAATTAATTCAAAAATATATATTTCACAAAACATATGGGTGCTATATTATACCCCCCTTAAAATGAATTTTACCCTAGAAAGTTTTCTATTTTATTAATGGTTTAATAATTTAAAGTTACTTTCATGGAAGCCCACATCATAAAAATTAATACTAAAACAACCTTTTAAAAAGAAAAGTTGGAAACCTAATAGTTACCCAGAGTAAGACATAACTAGTTTTCTACATAGAAGAACACTGGTTAAAAGTGAAAATATATACTTAGAGGAAAAGTGTAAATATTTATAGGGAGTTATTGAGGTCCTAAATAAAAAATAAGTGAATTATCAATGTAAAGTTAAGGGACTCAAATCCATAAATCAATGATGATTTAAAATTCCATCAGTTCAACAAAAATTAATGTATTAAGATAACATTTTGTTTCTAGATCATTTTCCAAAATTTGAATAATTTTCATGAAAAGATAAACTTGAATGATTTCAGGAAAACCTCACCCTTTTTTGTTCCTTTATAAATTTCCAATTAATCTATTATACTAATATATAAAGGTTAATTTTCCATTCCTAGAGCATTATATGATCATGAGATCCATAAATAGAATGATAGGTTATTCCATCTATAATAACAAAAAGGTTATCACATGTTATCCAATATTCATAAATACACATATGGTGAGATAATAATTTAATTATAAAACCTCATAAATTTTTTTATATGAACCATTAAATAAATTTTTAACCTTATAACCCTTCATGAAGATGAAAATCCAAAACCTTATAAATATGGTCACTAAATCATCTTAACATTTACTTCCAGTATATCATGAAGTATCATTTGGTTTTCACATTCCAAACATGTGAATACCCCCCATCATATATCCTCTTGAAATATGGTAATAACCAAAATCACTATAAATCCTCTTTAAAAAGGCATTTATCCTTATTCCAAATAATACTATATATATTTCCTAAATACAAGAAGCTATAAAATTCATCCATGGTATCATAGAATACTTTTTAAACAAATCTGTTATCAGTTATAAGGTAATCAGTATCTCCCAATTTACTTATTAGTATCCAACATATCTTTATCGAAACATAATTATCTCAACATCAAGAATAAATTAATGGATACCGTACATTAATTAAAATATCACCTTTCCATAATATCATTTTTTTACCTCAACATCACCATTCAATATATCCTTTAAAATCCTTAATGAAAAAATTATAATAAAAAACCTAATATATTTCATGATTCATATAGCATAATATTTTAATTCCAAAACATAAATACTTAATTATTCCAACTTTCTTCTCAAACTATTTACTAAGAATCATCATCTTATTCCTTAATACCCATAAAATATGATATAATAATCATCTATTAACATTTATTAAAATCAATTTAATTAGGCTTGTAAATAACACTATTAGAACAATACATACCTTTCATATGTGATTCGTGGTCTCTTCATCATTTGTAGAAAAACCATTACTTGTATCACCTTGTTGATTCTCTTCATGAGACTTCCACTTATGAAATTGATTTTTATAATTCTTATAATTTCAACATTTAAAGTAGTCATAAATTTAAAACACCTTAGGGGTACAATATTCTCATTCATTTCTTTAACTGAACTTTTCATTTTCACTTTTCAGTTACATTCCGTGTATTATTCTTTCCCACAGTCAAAACATATTCTTATTCCTCTAAGACATTAACTTGGGTGCTTCTTGCCGTATTATCGACATATAGGAAACTGAATCTTATTCGCTCAACGGAATCCATTACATAAACTCTCAGTGAACTCCTTCCTTGTCTTCTATGGTGAGTCTGATAGTTGGTTAAGGTATACATTGTTAATAATATTCCATGAAAACTGATTAGACATGATTAAAACATCCTTCACTCTAGTGATCATCCCATTTGACTACTCATCAGAAAATTTTCTATCACATTCATCATTAACCCAGTTTTTTTTTGGTTCCCACCATTTACATAAACCAAAATGAATATAGTAAGAAACACATGTCATTGTGAGGAACCACATAATCATTAAACCCACCTATATAATTTCTAAATAATGAAAACTTATTTAATCTATGCCACCTTAGGATTATCAGAGGTAATCCATAGAAAAAAAAATTAAATCCTTTATGATGGTTCATGACTAGTTTTTGAATTCCCAAATCATATCCCCGGAGAGTTTCAAACTTGATGTGCAGTATGGTCTAGTGTCATGTATCACGCTATGCTCGAGTCAGGCCTGAAGTACCTTGTTGGAGTTTTTTCTCCTAGGTAAATCTATTCCAAAACCACATACTATTTTAGTATCAAAACAGGGATGTATTTCTAGGAAACCAATTTCTTTGTCCTTTACCAAAATTCTAGGTCATTGTCTTATACTTTTCCTTGTCCTTAGACTTATTCTTAGATACGTGGATAGACATATACTTATAAATATTCATAGGAATCTCACTAAATTTTTCTCATCCTATTTTCCAAAGGTTGAATAAACCTTTTCTCTAATACCAACTATAACGATATAAGCTTAACATACATATAAATTACATAATTGTTTAAAAATATCTAATACATTACAAAAACAGACACTCAAAGTAAATATTATATTTGTTCATTTAGAAACATGGATACATAAATACTAGTATGTGAATGCGCTAAATTATCTCCCACTAGGATCTCCAAGACTATCACCCCTCTTAGACATACCATACATAAAATATATCTTCATAACGAGGTGGAGGAATCATAAAAATGGGTGATCTCAGATGCTCAGTAAGGGTAAACAAGGGATATATGTACGTATAAACATGACGATAAGGGTAAGGGTAATATACCATAATTATAACATTTGGGATCAAACCCACCATATCAAAGATCATAGACATGAATCAATTAATAAATATTAGTAGTTCATAAGGCATGAATAATAAGGGAATCAAGAGCATAATCCCTGAAAGCATAACATAGGAGTTAGACAAGGAATTTTGGCATACACATAAACTTGTAATATCATTCCCTATAATTCAAGATGCATTTCTATAACTTATCAGGAAACTTCTTGGAGACTACATATACTATGAGGGACACACCACTATCCCTAGTCATAGTCCTTTCCTTGTAAGGGATTATCTATCCCCATCTTCCCATAGTGGATTGGGTTTCCCCATATTCCCAAAGTAGATCGGGATTCTCCATCTTCCCATAGTGGAATGGGTTTCCCTATATTCCCATAGTAGATTAGGTTTCCCTATCTTCCCATAGTGGATTAAGCTCATCGACTTAACTCCCATCATTATCTCATTAGATATAAATATTAACCCAATTCATTGGATGGATATATAGGTCACACCCATCTCAAAATGAATTCATACATGTGTGTTCCACTATATCATAAACATTCATCATATCATAATCTGTGAAATGAAATGGGTATCATAAACATATAATAATATCATAACATATGGAGTATGAGACAGGTTTTATAATCATTTCATCAAAGTATAACCCTTGAAAATAAGTGGGTTTCATAAGAATATAACTCATTAAAGTGAAACAAGTTCCATAATCATATAACATGTGAAAGAGAAACAGGTTTCATAAACAACATTTCATAAAAACATAAACCATTCAAAGAAAGAATATTAATGGAGCATTTGAATCATTTTCCTAGAAAGGAATAAGAAACACCAACAAATTTCATCTTATATGGGAAATAATTTTTAAGGATATTTTAAAAACATATCATGAGAAAATTATCATTTCTTCTTTAGAAAATGATTTTTAAAACCTAAAACCTTTTGAAAATAATTTTATTGAAAATAAATATGAAATATTTTAAAGGAATATTTGAAAACATTTTAAAAACATTTTTCTTCGAAAACTTATAAAGAAATCCTGAAAATCTTTTGAAATCCATTTTCCTTGAAAAATTATAAAAAAATCTTGAAAATGTTTTGAAAACCACTTCTTTTCAAAAAATTTGAAAACTTATAAATAAATCTTGAAAAAAATCTGAAAAACTTTTTCTTTGAAAGTAATTTGAATACATATAAAGAAATCTTGAAAATGTTTTGGAAATATTTTTCTTTGAAAATAATTTCAAAACTTATAAATAAATATTAAAAAAATTGAAAAACCATCTTCCTTTATAATTTATAAAACAGTCTTGAAATTTTTTTGAAAACCATTTCTTTGAAAATACTTTAAATAATTTTTATAACACTTTTTCTTTGAAAATAATTTGAAAACATATAATGAAATATTGAAACAAATTTGGAAAATATTTAGTTGAAAATAATTTAAAACTTATAAATGAATCTTGAAAAAAAATTAAAACATTTTCTATCAAAATAATTTCAGTACATATAAATAAAGGTTGAAAATGTTTTTGAAACCCATTTCTTTGAAAACACTTTGAAAAATTATAATGAAATATTGAAATCATTGAAATTATTTTCTTGGAAAATAAACTTTTGAAAAAATAAAAAGGAATATACCAAAATAATTTAAAAATAATTTCAAACATAAAAAAATTAAAACATTTTTCTTTGAAAACATGGTTTTGAAAGAACGAAAATATTTTACCAAAAATGAAGAATAAAGTATGATTTTCATAAAAACATTTTCTTAATTATATTAAGTACCAAAGAGTAATAAAATTGAACTAATATAGGATGAAATTAATAATATATATAGAGGAATAAAATTCTTCAGTTATATTGATATGTGGATCATAATATTTCATCAATGGAAACATAATCATAAACAATATTGAAAAATGATGAGAATATTTCAATAAACTCTTACTACTTCGTAACTTTTAATTATACTCCTATTGTAAGAAAAATAAATTACATGAAGCATAAAATATCATTAAAAGAAGTAGTTTCATGATATAACATATCAAATTTTAGTATACACACCTTGTAACAAAATATATGTGCATAACATGGCATGTTTCTCAAAGAAGGTAAATTGAGACAAAATTACTTTACCAATTTGGTAATTTTGAAACATAAACCTCATGAAATTAATATCATAAAATAGATATATAAATACCAATAAATTTATGTTTAAAAATACTATAAAACATCCATGGTCAGTAAAAACACCACTTATAAGAAATAGGTGGTGAACTTGGATCGGGTCTCACTGAAAATAAAATTGAGACGAGAAAACCATTACTACTAGAGTAACTATTGAAATGTGATCCCCATGAAATAATTAAATCATTTAAATAATTTTATATCATTAAATAAATTAAATTAACTATATAACATTTCATAGGTAATTATATACACCACCCAAAAGAAGAGACTGGTGAATATGACAAATATCTCACAGAAATAAAACGTGAGATGAAATTCTCCTACATTATGTCTTGATTTTATTCATACATGTTCAAACTCAATGTATAATAAATATAATTTTATTATAAATCAACCAAAGAACCATATTATTATATATCTAACCATATATTATTTCATTATGAATTTATATTACCCATTTATTAATAAATCCATATTAACATTATATTTTGAATAAAATCTCCTTTTTTTCATATACATTTTGGCTTATTATTCTTTATCCTCTTACTTAGATCATGATTTAATTATTTTAGTAATGTAAATCATGATATAAATATAATATCTATTTATTATATAATTATTCATAATAATATTTATAAAATAATGAAATATGAAATGGAATACATAGTTCATGGAGATGGTAGGTTGTACGTACACATGAACACTGTTTTTGGTTTATTATTGTATTAAAAGAAAGAATTTAAATGATATATATATATATATATCATTAAAGTAGAATTATTATTTCATATATATCATATAATTTCACTAAACCCGTCCTTAAAACATTCTGTGTAGAGTGTGAATGAATCACATCGCTTTGAGAAAGCGGTAGTCCATACTTCCCCAAACAAAATTATTGTATTTACACAAAATGAAAAGTATGAAGGTATGTGTTATATAAAAATTACATAAGCATAAATAAATCATAATATCATTTATATAATATAAAAATATATTTTACATCATAATAACCAACCATGATACGTAGTAATGGAAAAACGAGCAACATCGTCACAAGAGGCGGTAGTTCGTCGTACACAAGAAAGGCATGTTCGTTACCCATTAGAAGGATGTGTGTATAATTATAGGTAGAACTCTTAAAATAAAAACATATCAGAATATTTAGGATATTTAGGTTATTATATAATCTTGTAATAATAATATTTTAGTTTTTGGAGAATGAAAATAAAATAAACGAGCTTAAGGAAGGATGTTACCTCTTCTTTGGGTAACTCATGTTTATTTTCCCTAAAAGGATTTCTTTGATGTATTTTTCCGAAAGGGAAGATTCTAGGATGAATGGATTCATATGGGATATTATTTTAGTATTTGTTTTAATTCAAAGGTATTTATATGTTTTAATAAGTGCGAGGGGTGAGAGTCTTTTTATAATGTAAGAGGAGTGGTATTCCTGTAAATTTTTATAAAGGGAACTCCACCCACATTTTTCCCATGTAAAGTGTATCCAATAATGGAAAACAATTGATAAAAGGGATTATATGTTCTAAATGTGTCCATATAAATGATTTTGTACATGTTTATATGTCATTTGGATCATAATTTTAAGGTTTAGTCCCTTATAAAGCTTAATTTTACCTTAATTATTGTAATTAATTTTAATAACATTCACTAATATTTTTTGGTAAAAACCTAATTCGTCCTATTTAAACATTATAAATTATTTCTATTCAAAATATGGAATCCTTTCTTTCAAATTTAAACCACTTAAGTGGAATAAATTATTTTAAAGTAAAAAATGTTCAAAAGTTTGCTAAGATTTTATATCCAAGTTCAAAGTGAAATTGATTAGAATGAAAAAAATTATATTAATTTTTAAATTATTGATCAAATTAAACATTATAACCAATAAAAAATATAATTTTACCTTATAAATAGATTATATTATAAAATTAGTTTTGAATTAAAATTCAGTGTTCTTCATTATTCATCAAAAAATGAAATATCTCAAAAAAAATACCAAAAATTCACCCAAAGTAAATTTTTATATCTATCTTTAAAAAATGAAGTTTATTTTTTCAAAAAAAATTAAAAAGTTTCAAAATAGGATTCAAAATGGGTTCTATATTAAAATTTAGTAAAATTTCCTTTTTCAAAATACATCTTTTTATACATAAAATTAGATTCATTCTTATCTTATGTCTATAAAATCTATTGGATGAGTGTAAATATAATGGATTGAATATATAATATTTAACATATTATTTTTCATTTTGAGGTATTCTTTTGTTTATTTTTAGTCTTGTGTTGATCCCTTGGGTTTCCCATGAGGTTTTGATGAAAAATGGAAAATTTGGGCATAGAACTACGTGGTGCATGATTAGAACATGGTTTGTCAAACTGTGTACCCTTTCTTAAGAAACCATGCATAATTTTGTAATTTTTTGGGAAATATAGACTGCACGGTTAGTGCATAGTTTGTTAAACTATGTTGGTAAACTATTCGGTATGCCCCTCTTGGAAAGTGAGGGGTGCAGAGTTTCCACATGGTTTGGAAAACCATGCAGGAAACCCATGAAAATTATCCATATCATTAAAAATTTAATTTTTACCCTTTTCACCCTTTTATTTTTAACCCCAAACACCCCTAATCCTACCAACTTGGGATCCTACATCCTATGAGTCTCCTCCCTCCCTCATTTATCCCTTGTATATTCATTTTCTTTGTCTATTTTGTGTGGATTTTTCAAAAACATTCAAGTAAGTTCCACTCTCCCTTGGTTTCCCCTATTTTCTAAGGTTCTTCTCCCCTGTTTCTTGATTTCTCATTTTCCAATGGGTATAATGATCTAATGATGGTATGATCTTGTGTTATTGAGTGATATTTTGATGATTAATGTTCAATATTGCATTGTTAGTGTCTTATGGTGGTGTATTTGTAGGTTTATCGCCAGATTCCAGAAGTTTCCAGGATTTAGGTAGGTGATTCCTTGCTTTTACATTATAAGATGGTTTTTTAATTCTTTTTGTGCTTCCTAAATGTACTCTATTGAATTTTTTTAGAGGTGTGAAATGTGTTTTCCAAGTCTTTTTTGGTGTATATGGACTTAAAAGTGATTTTCTAAATGAAATTGGATAGATTTCATGTGTGTTTTCATGTAAATATTTCAAAATTTTTATTATAAAATGTGCAAGTGGTGAGAAGGGTGTTTTCAAATGTATTTTATGCGCATGTGAATTTTAAAGAGGTTTTTCTTATGAGAAGTGGTGGTTATATATATGTTTATTCACTTTTCCTATTTTTCATATGAATGTGGTGATCTATGTGATATGTGAAAAATAAATTGAGCATAAAGGTAATCTTAGGTATCTAGGTGCGCGTAAAGTGAATACTATATTAGTTTAATCTAAAGTGGCTTGTCCTAGATTCATTTAAAAGGAATTATGATTATAACACTAACTCAATTATGATGATTATTTGATGTTTCTAGAACTTTGGATGAATTCCTCTCTAGTGGATTGTGCATGATAATGTTGTGGGTTGTGGTTCTTATACCATGTTTCAAAGAGATATGAGTTCCCCGGTGTCCCACTAGTGATAGTACCTTTAGGGGTTTCCCATGGTTCTCTTTTGGTGTTGTGTATACCTTTGGCATATATTCTACTTTACTCTTATGTTAATTAGCAAAGCATGCATCTTGAAAAAATCTTTCTAAAAATGTTTTGTTAAAAAACTTCCAAGTTATTTCTTAAAACTTCTACAGTGATTTTTAGTCTAATGTTATGGCATGGAATCCTTCTTTTGGGTGAATTCCTACTGGGCTTTGGATCACACCCTATATACACCTTTGGGGGTATGTGGATTTTGTTATGTATAACCCAGGTAGAGGAAATATATATCATGGTGAATAAGGTGGATATGTATACTAGTGGTTCACTTCCTTCAAGTGTTGTTGGTGGTGGATTGAGGATGATGTTTTTCTTATTACATGGAGCTTTTGGGATTGTGTCATTCTTCCCATCTCATTTTATTACTTTTGGGTTTTATTTAAAGTTGTGAACCTTGAATAATGAAATTGTTGTACCTCATATGGCTATGTTTATTCAGTTATGCGATGTTTATTATTTTTGATAGTTTTTGATTATATAAATTGGAGAAATCATCCCTAAAGCACAATGTTGATACCTAAGAACTAGTTTACAGCCTGTGAGGATCGGAAACACCCTTCAGGGTATGTTTTGAACCTGGTCGAGTGTCGGTTTGGATGGAATCTTTTCTTAGATCATTTAAAAATGGAATCATAGTAGGTAACACTCTTTTTGGGTCATGTTATTTAGTAAATAGTCTTGATAGATAGGATCTAGGACTGTCATGGCTTGAGGTTCTAGTTTCAAGTGGGGTTTCTGGACTACACACCACGAGAGAGATCTTGATTCACCATGGGATGTTTAGATTTTATGTTCCCTCTCCTATAGGTGAGACATAAAAGATAGAGACTATATATAAACACTAGTTGGGGTGTATTTGTTTAGTTTGTCTTACTATTATGATGGATTTGGGTATGTTTTGATTTATTAAAGTGATAGTGATTGTTGTTTTTTCCACTTAAATTTTCCATAATGGTTGTATTGATGGTTTTTATTGTGATTATTTATTATTGTAGTATAATTCCTCCTTGGAGAGTTTTGGTGCAGCTGTGGGAAGAGGCTGGATAGAGTTATCCCACACCAATTTATCATAGATTAGTGAAATAAGTGGTTCAGGTTATCCAAGCATTGGGACAAGGAGTGGGCTCTAGTCCTACTCATGTTATAGAAGCCGAATCAGGACCTGTGAAGGACAAATATCAAGAGTTTCCCAAGAATAATTGTTCTTATTTCTAGGGTATCATGAAACCCCAGGAAGTAGAGGAGTTTCTTGAGAAGATAGAGAGGATGTTCTAGTTTCTTGACACTCATGAGGAAGTCAGGGTAATATTTTCTTCGTTCAAGTTAGAAGGGCCCAGTCAGATGTGGTGGGACTCAGTGGTGTAAGATGTAAAGCTTGATTATATGTGTTAGAAATACTTTAAGGTCATTTTAAACAATCAGTATAGTCCTAAGGTCTTGGCCAATTCCAAATCTTTGGAGTTTATGGATCTAATCTATGGAGACCAGTATGTGGTGAAATATATTAACCGCTTTGCTAATCTATTTTAGAATGAACCTAATATCATTTTTAATAAGAAAAGGAAGGCTCAAAGGTTTGAGAAGGGGTTGAAGCCATAAATATAATCTTGAGTCTTTTTATTTAATCTTAAAATCTAGGCTGAAGTGGTTGATTGTTCCATGATGGAATAAATTGATCATAACAACCAGCCTGGTTTCCATGGATTACTGTTTTCTAGGGGCGGTGACAATTCATCCGAGAAGAAGAGAAAGCATGATGAGTAGGGGAAGAATGGAGGTGTTAGTTCAGGTCATCCTAACCAGTTTTTTTTGCAGCTTCCAATGTGGGGTAAATTGTGTGCCCCTAATGTTGGAAGTTAAGTATTATATGAATTTTGTGCACATATCCTACCTTTTCACTGATGTGGAGCTATGGTACACTTATAGTAGTTTTTTAGGGAAACATGTTCTTATCAGAGTGTTATAGGATCTGTAGTTTTGAAAGGGATGTCATCTTGGTCACAACCATCTAGGACAAAAGGATCTCAGTTTGGAGGTCATGGTGGTAGGGATGGATCATCTTCTGGGAAGATTCAATTCAGGGTACATTCGTGGGCTAGTGTCCATTCTCATGCTCAGATAGATACAAGGAAACTCCAAACAGTGGATCTAGAATTAGTGGAATCGGATGCAGGGCATGCGATAGTTCAAGGTACCATTATTATTTCATAATTCTTAGATGTTTCTCTCATTAATACTGGTGCTTCTATTTTTTCTCCATATTTATGTGTTAAATTTACCAACTAATATTATGCATTATGTGATGGATCTGGTAACACCACTTGGTAAGAAGAGAAAGAAGGGTTTCATTTGTCCATCTTGCACACTCACCATGTCAGGGTTGATTTGGAATGGGATCTTCTTATATTTGTAATTGGACCTATTTTAAGTGATCCTTTATTTGAATTGGATGATACTTTTTTAGAAGAACATATATTCCTATTGAAGGTGAGTAATTTTTATAGAACCAGATGGAAGTTCCCAAGTTTTTCAAGGAGAATGGGATCCTTGATTAGGTCATATAGGATATCTACTTCAAGATTATAGAAACATTTTTTATCAAATTTCATCACTCATGTTAGAGGATGATGATTCTTCTCCTAAGGGAGGATTACCTCCCATGGTGGATGAATTCCAAGAGATCCATCTAGAGGATTTTTTGGGTTTACCTTTGGAGTGGGAGGTGGATTAATCTATTGAGTTGGCATTGGGAACACAGTCATTATCCCTAATAATTATATATAATCATAACCTATGACATAATAGTATGATCATTATCCAAGTTTAACATAAATATTTTTCTCCATGGGGTTATTTATCATTCCACTCTTCTATAATAAATATAGCATAGGTAAATAAATGATAAGTTGGAAATTAAAATGTATGACATGAAACATTTTTATACACTTAAAGACTTTGAAAATAACAGTAAAAATCATATATAAAAAATTTACCCCTACCATATTCAACTTTGAAAGGACTATAATTGAATTTATAATTTTTTATATTTATTACTATTTTTATTATACTATCCCCATGTTACATTTTTTGTATCATCATATAGTCACCTTCTACATCACTATGTAGCCATATAATTATAAAACCTCCCAAATAAAATCCTTTATAAAATAGTATATTTAAAGAAATAATATTTTTTTAATGGACATATTGTGAATCTTAACCCTTATACTTGATAGATAAACTTTCTATCTGAATAACTCACTTTATAATATCCAATTTTTTAATGGATTTTAATTTTTTTTTAATGCATTAAAATTATTTTTTTTAAAATATATTATAATTAAAACCTTCTTTTTATCACTAGTAATAAGAAACAATGTCACTCATACAATCATCTCTTTATTAATCTATATTTGAAAAAATTCTTAAAAACCTCGAATGTAATTTTTTTAATGTAATATCTATAGAATCAATGTTTTTATATTATTATGTTTTGTGTTTATATATTAATTTCTATAAACTCTATTTTAACTATTATAGGTCAATTAGAAAATATATTTTCTCAAGAAGATTTCGTTCTCTGACACAAACACTTTTTTCACCAAAGAAAATAATTATTATTTTCCATTTTGGGAGTTCTAACAAGCTGATATAAAACCACATCTAATTTATGTCATTATATAAATTTTCATTTTTATCTAGATAAATAATTTGAAAATAATATTAAAATTATTAAAATGATTTACTTTATAGTAAATACATTAATAAAGTGTTGTATTTTTTATCACAATAAAATTTTAAATACTTTTAAGCATTATTTTTTTTATAGATTGGACTATTAGATCATGAACCATGTGTTTTTAAATGAATTAATCAATTACTATAAAACCCATTATTAAACATAAAATGTGTTTTTATTATAAAAATATAATGTAAAATTAAAAATGATAAACATTGGTTTATAAAAAAATTTCATCTAACTTAGGTGCATCAATTTTTCATTAATTTAAATAAAAAAGTCCATATTTATTATTAAAATTTAAAACCATTAACCCCATTTTCAATTTCTCCTCATTTAAAAATTTATATACTTATGAAAAAAATTATAATGTACTACAAGTATCATATAAAATCCTGAATTTGAAGAATTGATTTTTATAATATAAATACATGATGTATACTTTTAATAAATATTTTACATATAAATTTTGTATTTTGAAAATTTATGTCTATAATTTCCTTTCATCCCATAATATAAACATTTTCCATATTTAATGAAAACTATTTTCAACTTTAGAGATGAAAATATATTTCTAGAATCTCCATAACCTGTACGCATATTCTTAAACTAAAATATTTGTATTATCTAAGCCAAAAAAATAGATTGATTTAGAACCTCACATGTCCTACTTTTAAACACTAAGCATATTAATTGTAATGGTATTGTATTATAAATACATTCATATGATAATTAAAAATTGGTTGATAACATTTATTTGGAAATGATTTCAATATAAAGTCTTCAGCTGGATCTATCCTAAGTAGTGACCCAAATCTATCTAGGATAAGCATGTTCCTTAAAGAATTTAGAATATGAGTTTAAAATTAATCTTTTAATATCTTTATATAAAAAAACAACATAATTTAAACCTAATTATTATCTTTTCATTCTTATTTCCAATAGATCTAGTTTAGATTATCTATGTCCCAATGCGTATCCATATTCTCATGTGTCTTTTACAACATTGGTTCTATTTAAATAAGAATAACTTCAGATATATCATGATAATATTTATTATATATTCTATAATAGTAATTCTACATAGTTTTTTCTTAAAATGTGGTTTCTTTTTAAGAAATTAGTTACTCTAAAACCTTAAACATTACCTCTTACTTGATAAAATTATAATACTTATGCGAACAATCAAGAAAATTACTACCTTTTAGATTTTCATATTTTATGATGGATATAAATTATAGATTTGAAGTTTTATTTATTTATATCTTAATAGATAATAAATTTATTTGTTAGGATTAGTATTATATTCTATAACTATTCAATTATGAATTTTGTTGAGTAAACATTGATTAAAATAATGGACCACTATTTCTCAAATATTTGAGTTTATTTTGGATATTATCTCATAAACTAGAAATTTACATAGAAAGTAATTATAATTATATCATAGACAACTCTTGTATAATGGAATGAAAAAAACCTATTATAATTCAACTAATCTTTCATTCCAACTCTCTCCCTCTGGGAACCTAATTGTTACACTTACCTATCCAAGTGTCGTATAATGAGTTGATATTTGGTATTTTACATAAATAAATATTATGTTAAGAGATTATTATAAAATAATAATTGAACTAGTACAACCAAGATATGTTAAAATAAAATTTGATAGTTATAATATAAGAGTTAAATTAGAATATATAAAACCAAGTTACCATATTACGAAATCTATGAAAAAATGAAATGACATCATGTAGGAGAAGTCTCCCTCATAAAGTTATTTTATATGATTTTGGGAATGGGGTAGCTTCTATAGGTATTTCCCTAGACCTAGTGAAATAAAAACTCAATAAAATATGATATGATAAAAATCATATGCATTAGAAATTGAAGCTCATCGAAATTTCCAAAAGATCTATGATAGTGGAATCACCACCCTTGACTACACAAGAGTTTAACTTATACTAAGAAATTATATGTAAGTATTGAGGTAAAATGTAACTATAAATGAGTATCATATAATTAGGTAATTATTAATGTAATATTTTATTTACCACATGTATTTTAAACATTTTTTATTTTTACATTTAAAAAAAGTTTATTTACTAATTCTTTGATAAAATTAACGATAAATTTTTATTTATAAAAATGTATTTTTTATAAAATAACATTTTATGCACTTCATTTAAATAAAATAAATAAATCATATATTTTTTATATTAATCATATTTTAACCCCAAAATTACTAGTAATTGAAATAATATATAATTGTTATTCTTAATATTTTTTTATTATATTTCTTTGAAAACATTTTTAATTATATTTTCATATTTTTAGATAAAAGTTAAATTATCAAATTTTTTATAAGAAATTAAAAATAATCATGTTTATATTCATCATTTCAATATTATCTTAACATTAATGTTTGACTTTTTTCAAAAATAATTGATTTTTTTAATGAAAATTCAGTTTTTCATAAAAAAAGTAATTTTTAGGCCATTATCATTATATGAGAGAGACCTAGAAATTTATAAAAATATTTAAACTATATAATATGTGTTTAAATAGTAAAACTATAAATTTTAAAATGCAAACTAGAATTTATAAAACCTATGTTCAACATTTTATAAACTTATGTAGTATTTTCTAATAAGAGAAACATTTTTTTACATTAAATTAAATATTATTTTGGTAAAATTAAATATCATACTTTACCTTAAATTCATATAATGTTTATATTTTTTATAGTTAATCTATTTTTATCATGAAAATAAAAATTAATGGATATTTACTATGCCAAAATTATAATATTATAAAACACATTTTTCAAAAATACAAGTTTTTACATGTTACATACACTAATGCTAAAATTAATTATTATTATTATTATTTATATTAATTTTATATATTAATATTTAATCAATATTTGGAATTATTATTTTAAAAGTATTTAATAAGGTAGATTTTAATTTTAGGAATAAAAATAAAATTACTTAGGTAAAAACAAGTTACCATGGTAAAATCAATAATTGTAATATTGATAAATCAAACCTTAAAGAATTTGAAACTTGTTAAAAACATGTTTCTAATTGAGAAGATGAATAATTACAGTAATTATATCATCCTCTAATCAATTATTTCCAATTTTTTAGCCATGTGACATGTGAAACATGTACTCTTTTTATATTATGTCAAAATATTTACAAAAATGTCATCAACACCACTTATAAAAGGGTCCTTTCACCACCCATTCAAGACCACACACAAAAATCAGTTTCAACCTAAAAATATATACATTATCCTTCCTTCATAAACCTATTAATTTTACTAGATCCTATGCTCATAGGATATTGTCTTAAGACCTCCATTTCCAACGAATCTTCTACGGGAAATCTTGTTTTCTTAAACTTATTTCTTTTCATTTTTAATTTTTTTTAAATAATTTTCTAATTCAAAAATAATGAGATCAGTATTACTTTTATTTTTATTTTTATTATTTTAAGTTTATAAATATTAACCACCTTCCTTTTTTTTGTATTAATAAAAACAAAACAATCATTTTCACGTTGTACAAACCACCGCGTCCATGAAGCGGTGACATTGGCTTTTCACAACAACCTATCTTCACTGATTATAAGGGTAAGACTAAAAAATAAATATATCATATGTAATATAATTACAAGTATTAAGATAAAAATTATAATCCAAATTATTTTTCTCTAATTATTCTTGAAATGGAAACATTAATTTAACATTATACATATTACCATCTCCACGAAGAAATGTATCTCATTATTCATCTAGTTTCTTTCATATTTACTAAATTATATTAAAATAATATTAAAACATAAAAATTATCAAAATAATATCATTATTATTCAAAAATATTTCTATTACTCTAAAATAAAACACTTTCATAATCATAATCATCCATTAATTATGGTATGTTCATGTTTAGGTCAGTCTAACCATGTACTTGAAAAAAGATGTAAAATAATATCATGGATGACTATTAGAACAAAACTAATGATGTTATATGATAAAAATAAGTAAATTATTATTTTTTTTTTAATGATAAAAATATTATTGAGATTATTAGTTAAGATAGCACCATTTATTTATTGAAAATCATCAAAATATTTCTGTCTCCCATATCATCTGCAAGAATCATAACAAAAACATTCATAAAATGAAATTATAACAATATAAAATATCATAAAACATAAATTTAATTACATTATATTATAATATTAATTAAGGAAAAACATTGGGTTATGAATTAAGAACAACACCGCTATTATGAAACTACTTTAAAATAATCAAAATTAATCACATCAGATATTGAAAATAGATAATAAATAATTAATATAAATATAAATAATAATTATAAATAAGTATTGGACAATTTTATATATATTAAAAATGTTCTAAAATATGTTATTAATATAGTTATATTTGTTATACAGGAGGTTACATCACATTTGAGTAAGTGGGAAAACAAGGTAGGGGTTTCTATGTCACATTTTCAAATTCATGAGACATGTTTGATATTGCGAACAATAATTTATTTTATATGGTGTGATTACTTTCTAATGAATTTATTTTTACATATTCAAAACATTAATTTTTTTTAAATATTAATATCTGGTTCTTTCTTAACATGGTATTCGATTCAAAAGATATAAAACTTATAATGGGTTTTGTTCTCAAATTTTCACCCATTGGGACATATTTATTATAACACACCATTTACTCTGTATAATGGTGTATTTAATATATATTTAATATTTTGTATCATAATTATATCATTATTAATGCTATTAACTATTTCATTTGAAATCATATCATTTAAGAAATTTTCACTCGAGTTTTTCTAAGGTTGTAATAGGTTCCTTGTCTCAAATTTAATTTTTCGAGACATATTTCATAGTGTGAACCATGATATCTTTGATATGGTCTAATTCCTTCCAAAAAAATTTTATATAAATGTAAATAAATTGGTTTGTAGATCTATATTATGTTCTTTCTTAAAAAAATCCTTTGATTCAAAAGATACCAAAGATGAAAGGGCTTTTTTAAAAAATGTTATTGAATTAGTTAGGGTTTAGATTACGCATATTATTTTGAAATAAATATTTTTTTCAAAGATAATACATATGACTAATTTTGATTATTATAAAAACCCTCTTTATTTTATTTTTATATTCATCAGTTTTTAGATTTTCACTAAAAATTCCATTTCCCACTGACTCATATACAGTCCTGTCTTTTTGAACCGGTCTAAAATATGAAATTTTTTGAACTTTTTCATTTACTAGACGAGTTGGTTTTTAAACCAAGAATTGGGATTAATTTCTGCAAGTTAGGACTATTTAAATTCTTTATATTGGGCTTGGATAAAGGCTCAAGAATTTTCTCAGGTAGCTCGACGTGTTTCTGGTGCACTAAACCCAGAAAATCTTGTTTTAAAGGGGTTTCAGAGGGCATATGGTTTTTCTAGAAACCATGTTTCCCATAGCAGTGATCGTGTAGTTTTTTACTAGAGAGGTAGTGGCCTTCACAGAGGTTACACACGGTTAGTCAAACCATTCACGATAAACCATGGATCTTGCAAAATTCCAGGCATAGGCATTCGTATGGGCAACACATTGCTAGTTAAACCATGCAGTTCAGTCATGCGGGATACCCCTGTTATCCTGTAGTATACGCACAGGCTATGCATGGTATATCAGACTATGCGAGTCAAACCATTCCGTTTACCCTATTATAAAATTGGGGTTTTCATTTAATTAAATTAATGTTGAAAGGAATTTAATTTAATGATGATTGAATGGAGAAATTATTTAATTAAATTTAAAGTTCAAAATAATTTAATTAAATGAGGTTGAAATATGGAATTTATTTAATTAAATTTAGTTGAAAAGAATTTAATTAAATGATGTGTAAATGGGGATTTTGGGGTTTATCAAAGAATTATTTGATTAAATGATAATAATAATAATATAATTTCCATTATTATTATTATTATATTAATTTTATACTATTATTAGATTAATTTTTGGTTTATAGAAAACCTTGGGAGAATTTTCTACCTCATGATCTGTGACACCCCTCCATGCTGGTTGAGACACAGGCCCCCCTTCTCTCCCATGGTGTAGCACACACCACCCCCACTACAGATCCCTCTTCGTGCACCTGTCTCCTCCTAGTTTCTTCAAAAAAATTGTCTGTCTAAGCGAGGTACGGACTTCTTTATGAGTTTTCTTCTTCACATCATCTGTTTTGGCCCTCTATCACCTATATTTTGTTAGGACGAAACCCTAGGTTCAAGTTTAATTCAGTTTCTTCAATTAATATAGTTCTAGGTGGTATGGAAGATGTCTAGGGACTCGTTGGTCCGTATTCCAATGTTTTCCACTGAAGGTGAAGTGGTTTGTCTTGATTTGGCTCATCAATGTCAAATTATGGTAAAGTTATACACACTTAATTGGGTTTTCACACTTTAAATTAGGTGTTTATGGTTTATATGAGTTCTTGGTAACTAATTGGATGTGTTTTGGTCCTTACCACACTAATTTCAGGTTCCAAATATTGTTTTAGGGTGTTGTGACTAATTCCAAGTTCACACGCACATTTTTGTTTAAGTGTGTGCAAATGAGCAGATATTTGTTTGACTTATAAAGCATTGTCTTGGCCAATTCATTGAGGTAAGGGCCTCAACATTTATTTATTTAGAAAAATTTAGTTTTTGTTGATTTACTACTTTTGATAAATTGTACTATAAAGTTGTAATGAATTTTTTACTGATGTTAAATGATTTGTTATATTACAAAATGTGACACCCCGACCCCAATTACCCAGAGTCGGTGCATTATTTTAATACATTGGCTTGATTATAAGGAATAAAATCCTAAAGGACCGATCGGTTTAGTAGTCTTGGAAAATAGATTACATACATGAATGTTACATTACACTTCTTAACATACAAAACAACATAAATAATCCTACAAAAATGCCATTATCCTTTGGCTTAACCCTGCATATCAATCACAATACACTTGTTGAATCCTGGGAAAAATAAAACATAGAAAGGGGTGAGCTCAGATTCTCAGTAAGGATAACAATACAGCGAAAACATTCATAAATAAGCATAAAAATTTAAGAAAATTTTAAATAAAACAAAAGCCTTTTAAACATGAACTTCAGCCTAATATGGAAAAAATAAAATGAATTAATGACATTTACTTACTCACATGGATATTCTACTAGTCAAATAATCAAATTCAATATCACTAACCACTTTCATAATGATGGAATGCATAATTCCAGACTATCATAACCACATAGTCAAGGCCTTATGCCAAGACAACAAATACGATTTTGTCAAGTCCTTCTGCCAAGAAACTAGTTTGTCTTATGAGACCTACCAATGCATCGAGGAGCTATAGCAGGCTACGCCCATCACTTACTAAGTCCAATGCATTCCTCATATGAAAAGGTTTAAAAATAACATAAACATTCATATTAAAACTAGCATATGAAATGTAAATACTTTATCCATAAACCATGAGTGGTATAAAAATAACACATACACAGTAAAACATATCACAAAACCTTCAATATTATATGGATGTTTTTTATCATAATAAATCAACCTCAATAAAAAATAATATCCTGTAAAGTATTCTGATATAGTTGAAAATGATGAGTAAAACTTTTTGAGAGAAATAACCAATTTGTAAAATTATTTAAAAGTAACACATTTATAAAGGAAGTAATTTTATAGAAATTTTTTAATCAAATTGTCCCATACCACTTTGAAACTTTTGAAAATAATTATCAATTCAAAACATTCATTTCCATATAAATAAATCCTTAAAATCATTTTGAAAACATTAACATTGATTAAAAATATTTAGAAAGATAAATATTTAACACATTTAAAATTATGATCTTGATAAATATTACCTTTCAAAAATCCTTAAAATATTCATTTTCAAATCATTTTTATGAAAAATGGACTTGGATGATAAGAATGTCCCATTAAATACTTACACATAATCAATCTTGGATAATAATGAGATTGAGGAATTAACCCTTACCAATTTGGTAACTTACGAAACATACACCCCATGAAAGAGGTATCATACAATGAATATTTAAATACACATAAATTAAATTTTACTACACAAATAATACAATTATGGGTCGTAAATACACCACACAAAAGGTAATAGTGGCAATATGTCATGAATCTCACGGCAATGATGAGCGAGATGAAAACCCCTTACCTTGCACTTTCCTTTAGTCGAGGGTACATTTAACCTCCTGTATGAAGACTGTAGTATGTTATTAAATTATACCAGAACCATATTAATATTTATGATATCATACATTATTCATTTATGACATTTTCAACCCATTTAATAATAATTTCCATGTTAAATTAACATTTCGGGTAATAATCGCTTTCTTTATCGTACGTTTTTTAACTTGTTAATCTTGATTGTATCACTTAGATCATGATTTAAATACTTCCAGAATATAAAACATGATTTATATATCATATATATTTAGAATATAATTATGTATAATAGATATATATGTGAAATGGAAAACACCATTTATGGAGACGGTAGTCCGTACGTACGAATAAACATTGTTTCCATTTTCATAACGTATTGAACAGAACTAAGTGAATAAAATATATGTAAGTACATATATATATATATATCTCCAGTAGAACTATTTTTTCATATATTACAAACATATTAGTAATATATATTTTTATAATTGTCGATGAATGGGGAATGTGGAAATGAATCTCATCGCGTCGTGGAGACGGTAATCCGTACGTACGCACGAGCGAAAATATCATTTCCTTAATGGTGTGGAACTGGATGTTATATTAATTTTACAGATACATTATCATGTTATTTTCATTATTTATATACATATTACTCATCATTATATCCATCCAAAAAATATAGTGTTGAATAACAAATTACACCACGGCGTGGAGATGGTAAGTCATACGTACTAACACATGGTGACATTATCATTCATAATATGGATAGAATAATGAATATAGTTGTGAAATATTTATAATAACATCACATTATACAGAAGATACTGGATTTATTATTTTAGAATGGAAATAACAAATAAATAATAAGTGGAAGAAGAAAGGAACTTGAAAGAGGGTGGTGAAAACATTACATCTTCTTCGGGTTCTTCCTTTTGATTTGATCAAAATGGCTTCTTAGGTTGGCTTTATGATCAAAATAATTCCTCTATTTTGAAGTGAGGGAAGTTGAGAGAATATTTGGTAAGGATTTGGCCAAGATAAAAGGATTTTAAGGTATGAATTTGAGAGAAGAGGGAGTACCCTTTTATAAGAGGGGTGAGGGGAACCTTTCGAATGGCCAGAAATTTTATTTTATAATAAATTAATATTCATTTTCTAATGGCTAAAATGTGGATTATTTAAATTTTAAGGTGGTTATATGTTTAAAACCACTCAACCAAAGGGTTTGAGATAGGTTTGGGTCACTATATTAACATTATCTTTTTTATTTAACTCTTAGTTAAATAGTTTGACATTTACCATGTCTCTCTATATTTTTATATTATATAGTCAATAAACTTAATTTAAACTTAAAATAGACCCCAAAATGGTCCATTAATAATACACCTATCATTATATAAGTCTTTTGTCCGAACATTAGATTTTCAGGAATAGAATATCAATCAATAATATAATATTTGTTTTAAAAACTCATTTATGTCAATTTTGACACTATTTAATAATTGATTTTTGTTAGTCTTAAAAAATTAATTAATTAAAAAAAATCATTTAAGAAATCCTTAAATGTCATATTAACCAATATAATTTTTGGATGTCATAAAAACTTTCAAATTATATTTATTTTAACATTTATAATACTAATTATTTTATTCATTCATTAATAAGGAAAATACTCCATCATTATTGTGTCATAAAAAAATTTAATTATTCAATTTCTATAAATTATAAATATAATACCATTATGTAGTAAATATTTTTATCTTTCTAATTCATATTTATAGTCGAAAATATAACATATATAAACCTATGTAAAAATTTTTTTGCTAAAAGATATATGCTTATGTCATTTTTGTATTTACTTTTATTTAATTAATGTAAAGTGTCCTTATCACTTACAAGTGGATCCATGGGGTCCTAAAATCGACCCAAAAATGCCCATGGTTGGACATGTATCAAACAATAGGGTTATCACACGTTTTAGGGTAATTTATTATTATTATTATATTATTTTTTTACACTTATTTACCGGATTTACCCTTTAACCATGGTAAATAAAATATTTACCAAAGTAATTATTCAAAATGTCTAAAAATAAAAGTTAACTATTTACATAATTTGAACCTCATGATTATAAATATGGAATCCATTTTTCTAAATTCAAAACACAGAAGTGGCAGAAATTAATTTAAAATTAATTCCCGTTGTTAAAACAAAAAGAGTGTTTTTAAGAGATAATAACTATCAAAAGATTGTCACTTGCTTATGTCCAGTTCAAATGTGAAATTATGTCCAATGACCAAAATTGGATTAAATGGTAAAAATATAATCTAATTATACTCTAAAATATCTCAAATTAATAATTTATTACTATTAATTATTTCGATTAAAAAAGTTGTTTTTAATTAAAATTTAGTAATTTTCACTATTCATCAAAATATGAAAGTTATCCGAAAAGTACCAAAAAATTCACCCTAAGATATTTTCGATATTATGAATCCAAAAATGAAGTCCATTTTGAAATATAAAATGTATAAAATTTCAAAAAGCGGGTATTACTATTCATAATGGCTAGTTTGATTGGTTGTGGTGTGTGTTAGAACTCGAAGTTGCGTACAACACACGCTACTGCATTATTCAAAGAGAAGCATATTGTGGAAGCTTCAGGTGTTACATTCTCCCATCCTTCAATTAATTGTATCCTCACAATTTGAAATTATTTTTCAAAAATAAAAGGTTGAAAATAGAAAATACCTTCGGGAAAACACACATTGAAAATTAGGTTAATAAAATTTAGTCTTAATAAGATGAAAAGGGATATGAAAGAGTGACCACTAGATTATGATCTCGATTAGGAGAACATTGGTGAAAATTACACCATGGCGTGGAGACGGTAAGCCGTATGTATGCACGCATGGTGACATTATCATTCATAAGATGGATAGAATAATGAATATAGTTGTGCAATATTTATAATAACATCACAGTATATAGAAGATACTGGAGTTATTATTTTATAATATAAATAACAAATAAAGAAGAAGTGGAAGAATAAAGGAACTTGAAAGAGGGTGGTGAAAACATTACCTCTTCTTCGGGTTCTTCATTTTGATTGAATCAAAAGGGATCCTTAGGTTTACTTTATGATCAAACTAAGGCCTCTAGGTTGAAGTGAGTGATGTTTAGAGAATATTTGGGAAGAGTTTGGCTGATACAAAAGGCTTTTAAGGTCATAATTTGAGAGAAGAGTGAGTGCCCTTTTATAAGAGGTGTGAGGGGCACCTTTGGATAAGCTAGAAATATTATTTTATAATAAATTCATATTCGGTTTATAATGGCTCCAAAGTGGATTATTTAAAGGTAAATGTGGGGATAGGTCAAAAACAACTCAACCAATAGGTTTTAGACAGTTTTGGGTCTCTATATTAACTTTATCTTTTTGATTTAACTCTTAGTTAAATAGTTTGACATTTACCATGTCTCTTTGTATTTTTATATTATATAGTCAACAAACTTACTATAAACTTCCAAGATACCCCCAAGTGGTCAATTTACACCTATAATTATATAATTTCTTTTGCCTAACCTTATATTTTTAGGAATAAAATATCAATTAATAATATAATATTAGTTTTAAAAACTCCTTTATGGCAATTTTTACACTATTTAATAATTGATTTTTGTTAAAGTCTTAAAAACTTTATTAATTCGAACCAAATTCATTTAAGAAATCCTAACATGTCATATTAACCAATAAATTTTTTTATGTCATCAAAAATTTCAAAATTGTATTTATTTTAACATTTATAATAATAATTATTTGATTCTTTCATTAATAAGGAAAATACTGCATCATTATTGTGTCATAAATAAATTTAGTTAATAAATGTCTAAAAATTATAAATAAAATACCATTATATAGGAAATCTTTTTATATTTATAATCAATATTTATTGTCTAAAATATAACATATATATCCCTATGTAAATGTTTTTTTTCTAAAAGATATATCCTTATGTCGTTTTTGTATTTACTTTAACATAATTAATATAAAGTGTCATTTTCACTTAAAAGTGGATCCATGGGGTCCCAAAATCGACCCAAATATGCCCATGGTTGGACAATTATCAAAAAATAGGGTTATGACACATTTTAGGTTAATTTATTATTATTATAATATTATTTTCTTACCCTTATTTACCGGATTTACCCTTTAACCATGGTAAATAAAATATTTACCCAAGTAATTATTCAAAATGTCTAAAAATAAAAGTTAACTATTTACACAATTTGGACATATTGATTCTAAATATGGAACCATTTTTCTAAATTCAAAACACAGAATTGGAAGAAATTAATTTAAAATTAATTCCTGTTGTTAAAATAAAAAGCGTGTTTTTAAGAGATAATAACTATCAAAATATTGACACTTGGTTATGTCCAGTTCAAATGTGAAATTATGTACAATGACCAAAATTTGATTAAATGGTAAAAATATAATCTAATTATAATCTAAAATCACTCAAATTAATTATTTATCACTATTAATTATTTCGATTTAAAAAGTTTTTAATTAAAATTTTGTAATTTTCACAATTCATCAAAATATGAAAGTTATCCGAAAAATACCAAAAATTCACCCTAAGATAATTTTGATATTCCAAATCCAAAAATGAAGTCTATTTTGAAAGATAAAATGTATAAAATTTCAAAAAGTGGGTATTAATATTCATAACAGCTAGTTTGATTGGTTGTGGTGTGTGTTAGAACTCGAAGTTGCGTACAACACACGCTACTGGATTATTCAAAGAGAAACATATCATGGAATCTTGGGGTGTTACACAAAATCAGGGTTTTGTAATAAAACCCCTCCAATAGAGGTGCACTACCTTCAAGCTAGAAACATAGTGATTAGACTGATATGTTTGCTTAGCTTGCTGATTTGTGTTTTCCTGTTCTTACCCAGTTAGAGGAAGTTGTTTAAACTATAGTAATATTTTTTTTCTTAGCTACGAGATGTATTTCCTCCTTTACATGTTGATGCACAATGTTTAATTGGTTCTTATGAATTATTGTGGGATTAAATGGGTGGTTAAACCCATGTGAAATGAAATAATGTGAATGGTATTAAATGGGAGGGTAGGCCATGTGATAGGAATAGATGTGAACTGCAACAACGAGTGGGTATATTTCTTGGTTGCATGGGTTTTGAATGGGGAGATTTATTTTGAGACCAAGGGTTTGAATTTTGAGACCTTGAATGGGAAATTGGGATAATTAATATGGGAATTAGTTATGATTCATTGAGTGGTATAAGTTGAGATAATTAATTTCGCATTAATTTTGTGCTTTGAGATTAAAATATAGATAATTAATTAGGGGTTTATTTAAGAGATATTGATTTGTATAAGTTGAGATAATTATTTGTGAATAAATTATGTACCTTTGATAATATGAACTAGATAATTAATTATAGGATTAATTATAGAAATTTGAGATTATAATGAGATAATTAATTTTGGAAAATTAATTATGGAATATGAATTGTGATATTGATTAATTAAATGATGAATAAATTAATGTTTTAAATAAATTAGCAAGTTGTTGAGTTAACTAATGGAATGGATGTTTTTAACTAATTGTTGAATTAGTAATGGGCTTGGGGTGTATAATTAATTAGTAAATTAATTATTTGACAAAAAAATGGGAACATGGTCATTCTAAATTGAGAAGTGAAAATGGTAACATGGTCATCATACTTATGCATAAAGTGAATGGAAACATGGTCATTCTGAATTGAGAGGTACAAATGGTAACATGGTCATCATACTTATGAGTAAAGAGAATGGGAATATGGTCCTTCTAAATTTAGAAGTATATATGGTAACATAGTCATTATACTTATTGGTAAAGAGAATGAGAACATGGTCATTCTATTGAGGAGTAATCATGGTAACTTGTTCATCTTAATTGTGATTGTTATAATGGTAGCTTTATCTTTAATTTGTGAATTTAAAGAATGAAAATAAAGGTACTTAGAGATATGGCCTCACTTAAGAATATTTTGATCACTGGCATGAGTCGAAACAAGTATTGAGATATGATATCCCCTTTGAATACTTCGGACTCTGGCATGAGCTGAAGAAGTAATTAAGATATAATATCATCTTTACATACTTCGGACCAAGGAATGATCCGAAGCCGGTTTTGACATATGATATCACCTTAAATATTTCAGACTCTAGTAGGATACAAAGTAGGTATTAATATATCATATTACCTATGGAACACTTCAGGATCTGGTATGAGAAGAATTTAGTATTGAGATATAGGTATCCACAGGAACCCAAGAGTTAAGAAATGAGTAAGTAAAGAATATTAAATAATGTGATAAGATTGAATAATACATTATTTATATATATAGTCCCTATTTAGACTCTTATTCTAGCTATGATCTAAATTAGGTATCTCCATCAAGTGTCCCTTTGGAACTTGGATGGGTTTTTTGTTATTTATTCAATTCGGATATTTCTTTGATATACTTATACACTATTTAATTATATTTCATTGTCTATATTGAGATATAATGTAAGAACCCGGGTTTTTCTATAAAATACTTTGGAATATTCTTGATGTTATTCCAGAGCAGCGCCTTTAGACGGCATGCGATTCCGAGCCCCAGTGTGGCCGGAATTAAATTTTCAGTGTGTTCACACAGGGAACGCCAAATAAATGGGATAACTCCCAAACAGTTATTTAGATCAGAAATATGAGTGTATGGATGGGTCCAAAATGGGGTGTTTACCCTAGGAACGACATAAAATATGTCGGTGTGGGACGTTGGGACCCCTCACCCGTTAGCGGAACGTTAAACAGATAATTAAATTAATTAATTAATTCATTTAATGGATAAACTCGAGTATCTCATAAACGGTAGCTCAAATTGGAAAACCAAGGGCACTGTTGAGTTCGGAACGTGTCGTTTACCCTATGAAGGGTGTAATTTTCACGGGCGCGGGCCTTCTGTGAAAAATGACGCCAGGGGCGTTTTCGTAATTTGGTGGCCTCGAGCTTTGAGTTTAATAAATTTTTAACGGGGCCTCAGATTAAAATTTCAATATCGTCGTTGTGCTCAGGAGGTGGTGTTTACCCTAGGTTCATTCAAACTTCAATCGCGTCGGGGGTTTTGGATGAGGGTATTTTTGGGGGGTCGAGTTTTTAATTAAGGAGTTTAATTACTTAAACTCCTCTCCCTCTCCCCCATCCTCAATCCTTCCCCCTGGAGAAACCCCTCACCCTCAACCTCCACTCATCCTCCTCCTCCTCCTCCCACCCAATCAAGTTGGAAGCGGCAACGGCGGGGTGCAGATCGACGGTGAATCACCGGGCTAGGCCCAACAAGGTAGGAACATGCGTTTCATTTTATTTTTCCCACACCTACTTTGAGTTCGATTAATCACGTTGAATTGTTGTTTTATTTTTGATCAAAGAACATGAATGTGTAGTATATTTTCTGATATTTCTGACTCCTTTTATGAATTTTAATTCCAAGTCCTGAGCCGCCCACAGCGGTCTGGAAAATTTTGGTTGTGTTTTGGGGTTTTTTGGTGGTTCCAGCCAGTCCAACGGGTGGTCCGGCCTTCCCAGGCGGCGGCACGGCGCTGTGGAAGGCAGCTCGGAGTGGGGTGACACTTGCTTCAGTGGAGCTGAATGGGGGTGGCTCGCGGTCGAGCGGTGGCGCTGGCGAGCGGAGGCGGTGCGCGGCGGGTCTTCGGCAGTAGGCGGCGACCTCGGTGGAGCAAGACTAATGTGTTGCAGGTCTTTTTTTGACACGGCGCGAGGAAGGGAGACCGGCCAACATGGCTGGTCCGTTTGAGAAACTGGACCCAAGGTGTGTCCGGTGGGTGGAGGTGGGTTGCGGCCAGCGGGCCGCGGCGAACTGGACCGGACCCACGGCTGGGCCGCAGGCCGGTGGTCTTGAGTGGGCCGACCAAGGTGGACCGGCCCGGTTAGGCCCCCCTTGCATTCATGTGGCCGTATCTCCTAAACGGCGTGTCCGTTTGACGCACCGTCTACGGTTGTGGAACCGTATCGACAAGGAAAACTTTTTCAGATGGCCTCAGGAATTTTTAATTCCCGAGATGAGGGCCTCGATGGTGTGTCACGCCTTTAAGCGTATTGTCGTTTTTCCGGGGGTTCTTGTTTTGGACGGCGCGGACACATCTGATGTCCGAATTGAGCGTCGTTAGTGGCGTTGCAACCCTGGCGTTGAGCCGGAGTTTTCAAATGCGGTTTTAGGTGTTGAAACCATAGTTGAGGCAGGGGCCCCATGGCTCGTCTTTCGAGCTGCATGCAGCGCCTTACAACATTTTCATCGTACATCCGTTCGGGGCGTGCAAGTAGTCGATCTTGGGTGTTTTTATGAGGGAATTCCAATGGTGCAATCCACCCTCTTTAATCCAGATTGCCGGTGCGGTCCCCACGAGGGCCGTTTTGGGAGTTGGCGGTGATTTTTATCTTTATCACCGGGTGTCTGTTTCGGACAAATTAATGGCCAATCCTGTGTACATTTTTGAGAGGATCACAACGGTGTGATCCATTCGTTGTGCTTCAAGACTGGGATGTCGGTCCCACGAAGCACCGCTTGTGTGCGGTGCGGTGGAATTCATCTTTTTCACTGGATATCCGTTGCACTCGAGTGAGCATTCAATTTGACGTGTCTTTCTGAGGAGATCTCAATGTGTGATGCACCCAACATTTTTTGGGGTCGAGGCTCGGGACCATGGGATGTCGTTCGGGCATAAAGCGGTGTCAGATGACTTTTACATTGGATATCCGTTGGAGGCGAGTAAATAGTCTATCTCGCGTGTTTTTCTGTGAGGATTACAACGGTGTAATCTTTTCAGGCAAGCGGAGCCTCTTACGTGATCTTATTAAATGTGGAAATGTGAAGGGTCCTTCGGTGGCAGTTCTTTTTTCTTTGTTCGGAAGTGAGCCCTTGGCGTGCGATCGCGTGCACTACCGTGTGAGTGAAGTCAATGTTGAAGAGTTATGGTTGTTCGTGCCTCAACTGTTGAGGTGGTAATTTGGAGTTGTTACGATTACGCCTTCGCGTTGACGTTGGGTGTCGTGTGTATGTTAGCCTTTGGGCTGGAGACGTGACATAATCTAGGAGTATGCGAGAACGCTTGGAGGTACATGTGTTTGTTTGTACCTGAGAACGTTTGTGCGCTTGGTTGGAGTTGACTTGGGGTCACACGTTGTGTGGGCCCCATGTGTGTGCCATGTTCTGCTTTGTATACCCTTGAACTCTCACGACGTAGAGGGTCCTTCTGTTCTAGTTTGTTTGACCAGAAGGGTTGAGTTTCCCCCTAGTTCTTTTCTCATTGTTTGACCAGCAGGGTTGAGTTTCCCCAGGTTTTGTTCTCGTCTGTTGGACTAGCAGGGTTGAGTGGGTTTCCCCCTGGTCCTGTTCACGATGGTTTCGACCATCAGGGTGAGTAGTTTTCCCCTGGTTCTGTTCTTGATGGTTTGGTCGGCTGAGTTGCTTCGTGTTCCCGGGTAATGTTCTTGTTGATTTGGTGTGACCATCACTTTAAACGGGCACTGATCCTCTACCCAAGAGGTTGTTTCCAGTAGGGCTGGCCAGGAGGTTGTTTCCAGTAGGGCTGGCCAGTTGTATCATCCAGTAGGTATGGCCAGAGCGGTACCATCCAGCAGGGATGGCCAATGGGTTACCATCTAGCGGGGATGGCCAGTACAGCGGTGTTCACCGAGCAGTACCATCCAGCAGGGACGGCCAGAGCGGTACCATCCAACAGGGATGGTCTATGGGTTACCATCCAGTGGGGATGTCCAGTACAGCGGTGTTCACCGAGCAGTACCATCCAGCAGGGATGGCCAGAGCGGTTCCAGGTTTACCTCCAGTGGGGATGGTAAGTGGTCTATGATGCCGGGTTTACCTCCATCTAGGCTGGGAAGTGGTCTCTGACGCCGGGTTTACCTCCAGATGGGTAGGGAAGTGGTCCCCAATGACGGTTTCGAGCCTCCCTCTAGTGGAGTACCCTTTTACGGGACTGGGCATTGGGAATCGTTGATGAATTTAGCCGGTTCTCCCTCTAGTGGATTACCCTTTTACGGGACTGGGCAGTGTGGCACCCGTCGACTCTTGTCGGGTCTCCCTCTAGTGGAAACCCATCGACTTCCAGGGATTACCCTCTTGCGGGGCTGGGCTGGGGGACGCCTGTCAACTTTGAGGAGACCTCTCGACTACGGGGCAATGACGAGGTGTGGTTTGACATTCCCCCAGAACTCTCAAGTACAAGGGGTTCGTTCCCCACTGAGATGAATCCTTACGACGCGACCTAAAATCGTGCGGGCAAGTCAGTGCCAACCAAAGCAAATAGTGTCAAGGTGTGGTGATTTGATCCCCTTGACTTGCAGTTTGGGGAAAACGTGCGGGATGATGGGCATTGATGGTGTTTACTTCTGGTACTTTTGGTGACTCACTTTCTTGGGCTGAGCTATGGGATGAAGATCCCCTTACGATCTTGTTCAGGTTTCTTGAAAGAGCACACATATATATATATATAACTAGTTCCAGTACGCACTTCTTGGTCTTGGTTACTCTCCCTCCAGGAGAGGCAAAGACGCGCGAGGTATGCCACATTCTTTCCTTGTCTATCTTCTCATGGTTGGGCGAGTCTACTCTCCTACTATAGGCAGCAAAGACTCGACGAGAAGTTAATCTTCTCACCGTTTCCAGCTCCGTATGTCTGGACGAGTCTACATCCTTTCTCTTGTTGGGTTGATCTGGACTCTATACTATAAATCTACTGCACTACTTGTTTTACTCTTTACTGAACTCTCGGTTGTACTCCATTACTTTTCCCTATTCGATCTACTGCTCACCCTTCGGTACTTCCTTTGTTGCTCCCTTGAGCCATCGGGGTATCCTACTGAGTATTTTTATACTCACCCCTACTTGGCCTTTGCCCGTACTTGGTGTGCCCTTGCAGACGACGGAAAGGTTGGTCGTGACTTCAGTGCAGCTAAGGATTTCAGAAGCTTGGACTGCGTATGGTGGTCGGAGTCAGGTTCCAGATGGGGGACCCTTCCAGCTGTTTTTTTTTGTTTACCTATTGCTGGGTTGTGGCACCTTTTCTGGTTGGGCGTGTGTTTGGCCCTTTTCTTTTTCTGTTTACTTTAAGCACTTGCTTGTATTGTTTTGAGGTCGACACACATTGTGGTTTATATATATAGCAGTTACACTTTTCTTTACTTTTATTTTTCTTTTACTCTGCACTTTTTCATTGAGTGTGTTGCGTGTGTGTGTGTACGGATACTTAGGCAAAGGCCTCCACGAGTTGTTTATCCTTCGGTGCTAGTCGTCATCCCCTGGCCTATGGAGGTGGGCTTGGGGTAGTTGCATCTCGAGCCCGGTTAGGTTCGGGTCGTGACAAAGTGGTATCAAAGGTGGTTCGTTCCTTGGGACATTGTTCGGACGTCCCTAAAAAAAGGAATTGGTTGGGATTTAAGGTAAATAGTGTTAGTGTCTCTAGAGAGGCTCTCAGGCCTAGGAGTCCAGTAATGGTGCAGCGGCCGACGTATCCATTCACCAGGACCCTGATAACCCTCTTGTCGGCTCGGCATGCTGAGACACTCGTTGGAGGGAAATTGGTTTGTGCATCACATAGGATTGAGTCTTTGACTGTCCTTATTGAGTCAGCTACCCATTGTTGCTACTCTTATATACATATATTTTCATCTTACCGCGACACTCCTTGATAAAATTCAGGATGTATCCGCAAAGACATCCATCCAGGATACAAGCTTTGGTGCGTGATGACAAACATGTGAGCTACGAGGCCTCAGTCTTGTACCCATCATGTGAGCCCCTTTCTCTGGGTGGGCTGGTAGTAGCACCCCCACCTATTGAGAAGCAGACAGCTTTAGTAGAGCAGACTGAGCTTGACCGCAGGTTGAGCACGCACCGTGAGTTCCAGCGGTAGAGACCGCTGAGGTTCGGTGGTGAGCCAGACCCTCAGGAAGCAGAGGTTTTTCAAGAGATGGTGGTTCCCCTTTTTAGCCTTCTATAGACGCCGACATATCTTATGGTGGCTTTGGCCTCCAACCTTTTCTGTGGAGCATCTTGGCGTTGGTGGATTCTAGTTACTCAATTTCTTGATGATTCGTCACTTTTGTGGGGTGACTTTCAGTTGTTTTTTCATGAGGAGTTTTTCCCCTCCTGCTTACGCTCTATTCAGATTCAAGAGCTCCTGCAGTTTCAGCAGGGAGGGATGACAGTGGCCAAGTATGCAGCTAGTTTTGCAGACCGTGCACGCTTTTACCCGGACTTGGTCCATGACAGCAACTTCCGAGCACAGAAGTTTGTGTAGGGTCTGTGCTGAGAGATTTTTGCTATCATAGTACCCTTGGGCATTCCCACATATGTCGACGTGCTAGAGAAGGCACTGGTGGTAGAGAGTTTCTTGTCGCATTCTACAGTTGGTGGAGGTAGCAGGCTCGACAGAGCCGAGACGTCTTCCTCAGCTAGCAAGCATCAGCAGCCAGAACCTCGACGCAGGTGGCTTTCCGATAACCAGACTCAGGGGAGTGGTCGTACACCACAGTGGAACCAGAGGGCACCAGTGCAGCCCAGAGAGAGTCGGTGCTATTCTTGCGATGGGAAATGTCACTTGGCACGGGACCGCCCGACCAGGCATACGGAGAATATCAGGCATGCATCAGGTGCACCACCACGACAGAGGCAGTGCCGTGATCAGAGTAGCGCTGAGAGAGGTGGTGCTGGCAGAGGAGCGGGAGGATTTGGTAGTGGGGGATGACTTTACGAGGTCTTCCCATCACCACTAGGTGGTCCACATCGAGATCTGGGAGCTGAAAATTGGAACCACGGATAGCTGCGAGCTTTGGATGTCTACGATCCTGCAGAGCATGACGTGATAAGAGGTACACTCTACAGCTCTTCTACTTTTTGCAGTAGAATTGTTAGACTCTGTGCGTGAAATTCTTTTTCTCTCTACTCCTTGTTTGAGTTGTTATGAGGGTGGCGTGGGGTGTCGGTGTAACCCTGTGTTGGTTAGGTAAAAGACATGGGACCATTTTCTTTAGTCGATGGTGTCTACTCCTTCACTTTCTGATCATATAATAGAGTCTTGGTTGCGAGACGTCGACTATGAAATCTTGGGTGACCAGATATCCTTGGGTGTTTCACCATATGGATATTCTGAAAGAGGGAATCACCGAGCTTTGTCCCAGGTCCAAACAGTGATTCGAGTCACGGTTTGTGATGTAGGAGTTCCCTTAGGGAGGTGAGCTACCCTAGAGGGCCTTTGGGCCGTTTGAGACCGTGTGAAGGGATATCGAGGTTCCCAACCGCCTTTCCCTAACCCCCCAAGGTATGGAGTGGGAGCACAGTGTCTCCCGCGTGACTCACCTGAGAATAATTGTACATGATCCTGTGCACGTCATCGATAAGCGTAGACCTCTCGTGAGTAGATCAAATCCTTTGGTCTGGGTGCGGGGACGCGGGACTATGCATTAGTTCTTCTGGGTACAGAGGATCCAGGTGTGGGCTTAGTACCATGAGTTATTCCCTGGTTTTTCTTTTTGTGGATGAAAATCTTGAAGGAGTGAATGATGTAAGAACCTGGTTTTTGCTATAAAAGACATTGGAATATTCTTGATGTTATTTCAGAGCAACGCCTTCAGACGGCGTGCGATTCTGAGCCCCTGTGTGGCCGGAATTAAATTCTCAGTGCGTTCACACTAGAAACGCAAAATAAATTGGATAACTCCTAAACGATGATTCAAGTCAGAAATCTGAGTGTACTTATGGGTCCGAAATGGGGTGTTTAACCTAGGAACGACATAAAATATGTCGGCGTGGGACGCTGGGACCCCTCGCCTGTTAGCGGCACGTTAAATAGATAATTAAATTAATTAATTTATTTGTTTAATGGTTAAACTCGAGTATCTCATAAATGGTATCTCGGATTGGAAAACTGAGGGCACCGTTGAGTTTGGAATGTGCCATTTACCCTAGGAAGGGTGTAATTTTTGCGGGCGTGGGCCTTCTGTGAATAATGCCGCCAGGGTCGTTTTCGTAATTTGGCGGCCTCGGGCGTTGAGTTTAATAAATTTTGAATGGGGTCTCGTATTAAAATTTTGAGACCTCCATTTTCCTCGAGAGGTGTTGTTTACCCTAGGCGCAGTCTAACTTTAACCGCGTCGGGGGTTTTGGATGCGGGTGTTTTCGGGGGTCGAGTTTCTAATTAAGGAGTTTAATTACTTAAACTCCTCTCCCTCTCCCCCATCCTCATTCCTTCCCCCTGTAAAAACCCCTCACCCTCAACCTCCTCTCATCCTCATCCTCCTCCCTCCCAATCAAGGTGGAAGCGGCAACGGCGGGGTACAGATCGATGGCGAAGCTCCGGGCTACGCCCAACAAGGTAGGATCATGTGTTTCATTTTATTTTTCCCGCACCTACTTTGAGATCGATTAATAAATTTAGAATTGGTGTTTTATTTTAGAGAAAAGCACATGAATGAGTAGTATATTTTTTTATCTTTTCGACACTTGTTACGGAATTGAATTTCGAGTCCCGAGCCGCCCACAGCGGTCCGGGAAAGTTTGGATGTGTTTTGGGGTTTTCCGGCGGTTCCGGCCAGTCCGGCGGGTGGTCCGGCCTTCCCAGGCAGCGGAGAGGTGCTGTGGACGGCGGCTCAGAGTGGGGCGATGCTGGCTTCAGCATATCGGGATGGGGGCAGCTCACGATCGAGCGGTGGCGCTGGCGAGTGGAAGCGGCGCGTGGCGGGTCTTCGGCAGCAGGCGGCGACCTCAGGGGAGCAAGACCCGCGCGCTGCGGGTCTTTGTTTGACGTGGCACATGGAAGGGAGACCGGCCAGGATGGCCGGTACGATTGAAAAACCGGACCCATGGAAGGTCTGGTGGATTGGAGGCGGGCCGTAGCCAGCGGTCCGTGGCGAACTGGGCCACGGGACGGTAGTCTGGAGTGGGCCGGCCGGGGTGGACAGGCCCGGTTAGGCCCCCCTTGCATTCAGGGGGCCGTGTCTCCTCAATGGTGCATCCTTTTGACGCGCCGTCTATGACTGTGTAACTGTATCGACGAGGAAAACATTTTCAGATGACTGGTGGAATTTTTAATTCCCGAGATGAGGGCCTCGGTGGTGTGTCACGCCTTTAAGCGGATTGTTGTTTTTCAGGGGGTTCTTGTTTTGGACGGCTCGGACACATCCGATATCCGAATTGACCGACGTCAGAGGCGTTGTGACCCTAGCGTTGAGCTAGAGGTTTCCAGTGTGGTTTCGGGCATTGAAACTGGAGTTGAGGCATGGGCCCCACGGCCTGTCTTTCGACCTGCGTGCAGCGCCTTACAACTTTTTCATCGGACGTCCGTTCGGGGCGTGCGAGTAGTCAATCTTGAGTGTTTTTCCGAGGGCATTGCAATGGTGAAATCCTCCCGCTTTAATTCAGAACACTATTTCGGGCCCCATGTGGGCCGTTTTGGGAGTTGGCAGTGATTTCTATCTTTATCACCGGGTGTCTGTTTCGGAAAATGAATAGCCAATCTTGTGTACATTTTTGAGAGGATCGCAACGGTGTGATCCGTTCATTGTGCTTCGAGACCGGGATGCTAGTCCCATGAAGCACCGCTTGTGTGCGGTGTGGTAGAATGCATCTTTTTCTCCAGATATCCTTTTCACTCGAGTGATCAGTCAATTTGACGTGTCTTTCTGAGGAGGTCTCAATGGTGTGATGCGCCCGACTGTTTTTGGGGTCGAGGCTCGGGACCACGGGACGCCATTCGGGCATAAAGGGGTGTCAGACGACTTTTACGTCCGATATCTGTTAGAGGTGAGTAAATAGTCTATCTCACATGTTTTTTCGTGAGGATTTCAATGGTGTAATCTGTTCAGGTGATCAGAGCCTCTTACGTTATCTTATTAAATGTGGAAATATGAAGGGTGCTCTAGTGGTGGTTCTTCTTGCTGTGTTCAGAAGCGAACCCTTGGCGTGCGATCACGTGCACTCCAGTGTGAGTGAAGTAAATGTTCAAGAGTTGTGGTTGTATGTGCCTCAGCCATTGAGGATTCAAGTTAGAGTTTTTACATTTACGCCTTCGCGTTGATGTTGGGTGTCGTGTACAAATTAGCCTTTGGGCTGGAGACATGACATACTCTAGGATTATGTGATAACTCTTGGAGGTAAATGTGTTTTTTTGTACCTGAGAACATTTGTGCGCTTGGTTGGAGTTGACATGGGGCCACACGTCATGTGGGCCCCATGTGCGTTCCATGTTTTTCTTTGCGTACCCTTGACCTCTCGCGATGTAGAGGGTCATTCTATTCTCATTTGTTTGACCAGCAGCATTGAGTTTCCCCCTGGTTCTATTCTCATTGTTTGAACAACAGGGTTGAGTTTCCCTTGGTTCTGTTCTCATTTGTTGCACTAGCAGGGTTGAGTGGGTTTCCCCCTGGTCCTGTTCACGATGGTTTCGACCAGCACGGTAAGTGGTTTTCCCCTAGTTCTGTTCTTGATGGTTTGGCCGGCAGAGTTGCATCATGTTCCCTGGTAGAGTTCTTGTGGATTCAGTGTGACCAACAATTTACGCGGGCACTGATTCTATACCCAGGAGGTTGTTTCCAACAGGTTTGGCCAGGAGGTTGTTTCCAGCAGTGCTAGCCAGAAGGTTGTTTCCAGCAGGGTTGGCCAGTTGTATCATTCAGCAGGGATAGCCAGAGTGGTACCATCCAGCAGGGATGGCTAGTGGGTTACCATCCAGCGGGGATGGCCAGTACAGTGGTGTTCACCGAGCAGTACCATCCAGTAGGGATGGCCAGAGTGGTACTATCCAATAGAGATGGCCAGTGGGTTACCATCCAGCAGGGATGGCCAGTACAGCGGTGTTCACCGAGCAGTACCATCCAACAGAGATGGCCAGAGCGGTTCCGAGTTTACCTCCAGCGGGGCTGGGAAGTGGTCCCTGATGCCGGGTTTACCTCCAACTGGGCTGGGAAGTGGTCCCCGATGCCGTTTTTACCTCCAGATGGGCTGGGAAGTGGTCCCCGATGACAGTTATGAGCCTCCCTCTAGTGGAGTACCCTTTTACGAGACTGGGCATTGGGACTCATCGACGACTTCAGTCGGGTCTCCCTCCAGTGGATTACCCTTTTACGGGACTGGGCAGTGTGGCACTCGTCAACTCATGTCGGGTCTCCCTCTAGTGGGAACCCATCGACTTCCAGGGATTACCCTCTAGCGGGGCTTGACAGGGGTGGCATGTCAACTTTGAGGAGACCTCTCGACTGTGGGGCAGTGATGAGGTGTGGTTTTACATTCCCCCAGAACACTCAAGTACGAGGGGCGCTTTCCCCACTGAGATGCATCCTTGAGACGCGACCTAAAACCGTGCAGGAGAATGAGTGTCGCCCAAAGCGGATAGGGTCAAGGTGAGGTGATTTGAGGCCCTTGACTTGAAGTTCGGGGCAGACGTGTGGGATGATGGGCATCGATGGTGTTTACTTCTGGGATTGTTGGCAACTCACTTTCTTGGGATGAGTTACAGGATAGTGATCCCTTTACGATCTTGTTCAGGTTTCTTGATAGAGCACATATATATGTATATACCTTGTTCTAGTACCCACTTCTTGGGCTTGGTTACTCTCCCTCCAGGAGACGCAAAGAGCGCGGGGTATGCCACATGATTTCTGTGTCTAGATTATCATGGTTGGATGAGTCTACTCTCCTGCTATAGGCATCGAAGACTCAACGAGAAGTTCATCTTCTCACCGTTTCCAGCTCCTTATGTCTGGACGAGTCTACCTCCTTTATCTTGTTGAGTTGAGCTGGACTCTCTACTGTTACTCTACTGCACTCCTTGTTGTACTCTTTACTGCGCTCTCAGTTGTACTCCTTTACTTTTCCCTATTCGATCTACTTCTCACCCTTCGGTACCTCATTTGTTGCTCCCTCGAGCCTTCGGGGTATCCTACTGAGTATTTTTATACTCACCCCTGCTTGGTCTTTTCCCGCACTTGGTGTGACCTTGCAGACGATGGACAGGTTGGCCGTGACTTCAGTGAAGCTTAGGAGTTTAGGAGCTTGGACTGTGTACAGTGGTCGGAGTCAGGTTCCTGGTGGGGGACCCTTCCAGCAGTTTTTCTTTTGTTCACCGGTTGTCGGGTTGTGGAACCTTTTCTGGTTGGGCTCGTGTTTGCCCCTTTTATTTTTTAGTTTACTTTCAACACTTTCTTATACTGTTAAGAGGTCGATGCACTTTGTGGCTTATATATATAGCAGTTACACTTTTCTTTACTTTTATTTTTCTTTTACTCTGCACTTTTTCATTGATTGTGCTGCGTGTGTGTGTGTGTACAGGTACTCAGGAAAAGGTCTCCCTGAGTTGTTTATCCGTCGGCACTTGTCGCCATCCCATGGCCTATGGAGGCTAGCTTTTGGTAGTTGCGGCTCGAGCCCGGGTAGGGTCGGGTCATGACATAGACACCGATGGTCCTAACCTATAGAGATTTATATCTCACACCCTATTTTGGGACTTTATTGCACAAGGTTACCCGAGTTGACTTTCTTATTATTAGGACCTTGGACTTTATTTTTGTTTTCATTTTTACATGGGAGTTAGTGTTGAAAGTGGGTTCCCTAGACCCAACTTGTTTTGTACTTTGATTACGACTACATGTATTCAGTTTGTTGTTATAAATGTGTTTATCTTGCCATGATATTGTAGACACTTCTGCATCCACTTTATTAATGGCAATGTCCTTAGATTACCTATCGCATCAAATGGTTATAGAAGCTCCCAAGCTATAATGAGAACCCTGAGATGCCATGACAGTAATCTTAAAGTAACATCCTATGGTCCAGTTACATCATTCTGAAAGGACACAGATGATGTGTGACCATCAGGTGCTGGGGGATCATAAGCATTGAGACTTCATCTCATGAAGTTCGCACTTGATGATCTCTAGCTATTGAGATCATGAGGACAGACCCGCTTAATATGAACACCACATGTTTCTGGTATCATTGGTCATTCCTATCTACAGACATGTGTAATGGTCTCATAAATTGAGATCATTATCAATGAATATCATTTAATTACGTACATTTTATATAAGGTGAAAACCATGGCAACAAGTCGTGGTGAGGTAGTTTATATCGGGTACGTCATTAATGGCATGGCCTTGATTGAATGATCGAGAAAGTATTTTTCGCTTCCGAGTTTAGGAAGAGATATCTCGGGCCTGGTTGATTAGGATGGTTACACCTTCATTAAATCCATGTCCATGGTAGTGGAAGGTAAGACCGTCCAGCCAAATCAACAAATAAAATAAAGAAAATAAATAATGATGACACTAAGTATGCATTCTGCTTTATTGATATATCAATGACGAAGAGATTAGATTACAAAGACCATGTTCATAGGAAGGTAGCCATTGCTTTGACTTTTCCTTATTTGTATATGGGCCTCGATGGGTTGCTAGACCCCGCTCTAGGTTGGTGATATTATTCACTGCTATTGAGATAAGGGCCTAGAGGGTCACACACAACAGTGCTTTGACAATCTGCCCTATTCTAATGTATAGGATTATAGGACTTGGTGGGCCCCACCACAGGGTCCAGGTATAATACAAGTCCTATGTATCACCAAGTAATAAATAAATTCTTTTATTTTTCAATTTTGGAATAACTCGTTGAATTTATTTATAATATGTATTTACGAGTGATTAAGTAAATACATAGATAAATATTAATCAGACAGATATTTATATCTTGGGTTAGTTTAATATTATCAAGAGGTGCGAGTCGAGTTAGACTCATGTTTATCACGTAATATATATATATACATATATATATTGCAGTTTAGTGATAAATAATAAATATTATTTATGGAATAATTTAATTTGTCATAAATAATTATTTATAATATATAAATAGGGAATGTTTAATACACAGGGGTCGGTAACCCTTAACACGTATTTTAGAAATTCCCTATATATAGTAAGAGAGAGGCTCTCCCTCGGGTACTATTCATCCGTTGGAATTGAGAGCCTCTCTCTCCTCCTGAGTTCTAGAGAGAGACTCTCTCAAACTAGCAAGTTCTTCAAGTCCTACCTTCACGGATCGAAGAAGCTAGTTTGTGGTGATCATCGCTGCGTCGAAGTGTGCATCGAAGATCCGCGCTAGCACCCAGATCTTGAAGAATGGTGCGCGAGCAGATTTGCAAAGCGTGTGTGGATGATCTAAAGGGCTTCAACGTCGGAGTCTTCGAGCAACGTTCGCCGGCGTCCTGCACGTCAATTCTGAACAAGGTAAATGTTCAAGTTTAATTTTTTTTGTGCTTCTTAAGAACCTTGCGAGATCCTCAGACCAATCTGGGACAAGATCACCGAAGTTCACAGGGTTATGTCACTCCAGTGAAGCAGAAAATTTTTAAAATCCTGGCCCACCGGCTTCCTCGGCATAGTCCCGGTACCTAACAGTGGTATCAGAGGGATCACAATGTTTTTCTGAGTCAAAAAACATTAAAATTCATTAAATTTAATTTTGGGGTGTTAAAACGGTTCATTCGGAATCGATCGCACGTCGTTTCGATTTCGAATGATCAAGATACGATCATTTGAAAATTTTAATCGGATCGACGTTGCGTTTTTCGTTCATTTGATGTTAATCTCAAATTGATAATCAACATAAAATAAATTTTTTGTTATAAATATTTTATAGTAAAATATTTTATAATAAATATTTTATTATATTTTATAATAAATATTTTATTATAATTTTAAAATAATAAAAGGGAGGGGACCAAGACCAAGACCCCAAATGGGGTCTTCTTGCCTTTTAAATAAAAAGGGGAAGAAGAGACCCCAAAATGGGGTCTTCTTCTTTTATTTAAAAAAAACAAAGGGGCTGGAATTTTTTTTCTAAAAGACAAATAAAAAAAGGGGCGGAGGAAGACCCTTACGAGTCTTCTCTCCCACAGCGCACCAAGGGAGGCCGAACCCTAGGGCATCCCTCTCCCCACCGGACCAGCCCCAGGCCAAGGTGCCTCCGGCCGGGCGCCACCCTCCACGCCGCCCTCCCGTTCACTGGACCTCCCTCGTGCCGGCCTCCTCACCTCCGCGCCGTGCGCGCCGGCTGCCCCGACCCCAAGCCAAGCCACCTCCGACCAGCCGCAGCCTTCTGTGTCGGCCTCCCCTTCGCCGGACCGCCCTGCCCAGCAGCCTCCTCCCCTCGCGCCGGCCTCCTACTCATGCGCCGGCCACCCCAGATCTCTTGCTGACCTCCTCCTCTAGGCCGCACCGGACCGACTCCGTCTAGCCGCCCTGGACCCTCGCTGGCCCCCTCTTCCAAGCCTCACTGGACCGGCACCCTCCGGCCACCCCGAGCCCTCGCCGGGCTCATCCTCTGCGCCGGACCGGTTCCGTCTGACCTACCCGATCCTGCGCCAGACCAGACAGCAACTTCACCGGAGTAGCGGGCTGCCGGGAGATGCAGCTGTCGCGGGAAGCGTTGGACGTTGCGGTCACACCGCGGTCACGCCACGGTCACGCCGCGGTCACGCCGCGGTCACGCCGTGGTCATGTCGCGGTCATGCGGCGGTCACGCCGTAGTCAAGCCGCGGTCATGCCGTGGTCACACCGTGGTCATGTCGCGGTTCCAGGATGACATCCTGCGGCGGTACGCAGTCCCTCCGGACTCCTCTCCAGTTAGAGGTAACCTGCATTGAATTAATTTTAATTAATCTAGTTTTTTAAATTAAATTAATTGGAATTAATTTAGGGGTTTAAATTCTTTTAATCCAAAATATTAATTTAATTTAAGTTTAATAATTAAACTAACGGTTTAATTTAATTTAATTTTTGGAATTAAAATTTAGTTAAACAAAAGGAACTGATAAAAATAAATTATTTGAATTTAATAAAATACATTTAATTTATTAGAACACCCTCACATAATTTAAATTTATTGCAATTTAATTTTTATTGCACTTTTACCCCGACTAGTCTTTAGCTATTGACCGACCTGTGTATGTCTGTCATGTACTTATTTATTTAATTATTTATTCAATGTGTGCGATGATTGTAATATTTAATTAGATAAATGACTATCTGCGAATTGTCTTTTAATTAAAATATGTATAAGGGCATGTGTGTCCATTTCACCACTTGTATTTTGTACCCCAGACCTCATCGCCTACATGCGAGTATATTTTTATTTATTCGGTGATGATCCAAGAGGAAGACCCGGCCAAGTTGAGGTGGTAGTCTAAACAGGAGTTGGGCACTTTTCACTGGGGCCAGTAGCGACACGAGTCATGTATCGACTTAGGTATGGATGCCCCTAGGTGATGATTGATGAGTTATCGATCAATCGTTATAGAATGATCAAGACCAGTCGGAATGCATGATTTACTTTATGCACAGTTTATTATTTTATGCGACTGCATGATTATTGCATGATCACATAGGATAGTAAACAAGAGAAAATGCATAATGTTGTGACTAATAAATATTCTATTGAATGTTCAGCTGTGAGCGCGACAACCATGTTTGAACATAATAAAATAGAAAAGGATTATATTCATCAATCAATATTAAAAAAACTTCAAAGATATATTAAGTCCAAAATGCCTTATATTTCTCACATCTAAACAAAACTGGCTATTTGGGTTCTCATCAACCTCAGTTGAGGGTGACTCTTACTACTGGGGCGTTTTCATGTGAGAAATGGGTCGACTTAACTAAAGTGAGTTGTCAAGTATTAGCCTTAGCTAACTTGATATCACTTTAGAGGCAAGAGGTTGAGGGAATCAAGTTCAGATTCCAAAAAGCTGGGACTTTACTCAACTACACAAGGAACCACAAGAACAAGTGGTTGTCCAGCATAGTGCATACCTAGAAACCCTCCAAGTAGTGTCATGGCCCTAGCTTGTAGACTACAAGGGAGGTTTCGAGGATCCTTGGCACTATAATGCTCAAGAGATAGAGTATTATGAATCTAATAGTGAGGGCTGTTAAGGTTTGTTAAAATAGTGGGAGACATTAAATGATATAATAATTTATTAATCATAAAATGTCAAAAGGTAATCAAGACAAAGTACTAACTGCTAAATGTTTATCTGATATAGATTCAAAATGGAAATCACCAACACCACTAGTACTTTATCACTGCAATCGATCTTGGATAAGGAAAATATCATGGACGGCAATAACTTCTAGGAGTGGTACAGGCGCTTGCGCATAGTACTACACCAAGAAAGGAAGTTGTATGTGCTGGAATCCCCAATTCCAGCTGAGCCTCCTCCGGGAGAAAGCAAGATGGAAAAAGATAAGTGGAAAAATCATGTAGACGATGCGCTTGATGTACAGTGCATCATGTTGTCATCCATGTCCATCCAATTGAAAAAAATGCATGAGGAAGAGGACACCTAAAAGATGCTTTCACATCTCCAAGAACTATATGAGGACAGGGCTTGGCAAGAAAGGTATGAGATCTCAAGTGCGCTTTATAAGTGCAGGCTGGCAGAAGGGCACCAAGCCGGTCCTCACGTACTCAAGATGATTGGGTATATTGAGAGGCTTGAAGCCCTTGGGTTCAAACTGAACCAAGAACTAGCAGTGGATCTCATTCTTTCCTCTTTATCGTCAAGATTCTAGACTTTCATTGTCAATTATAATATGAATGATTTGACGAAGTCGCTCCCGAATCTTTTGGGTTTAGTTCTCCAAGATGATAAGGACATGAAAAACACCAATACATCTATCCTTATGGTGAACAAGAAAAACAAGGGCAAGGAAAAGGGGTCTAAGGCCAAGTCAAGTCCAAAGACACCATTGCATCATCCTTCCAAGAAGCCAAAGATTCAGAGGCAAAGTAATGATCAGGAAGTTGTCTGCTTTGGATGTGGAAAGAAAGGCCACTGGAAGAAGAATTACAGAGCTGGGAAGAAGAAGAAAGTTGATGCTTCTGCTTCAGGTATTTTTTTCATTGAATGCAATCTATCTTTATCTACAAGTTGGGTATTGGATATGGCATGTGGCTCACACATTTTTATTCATATACAGGAACCAAGTAGGTTTAAGAAGATTGAAAAAGGTCAAGTGGATCTCCGAGCTACAAATGGTGCAAGTCCGGCGGCCTTGGCAGTGGGAGACTATCACATGACTTTACCAACTGGTTTGGTTCTTATTTTAAACAATTGCTATTATGTACCGTCTATTACCAGAAACATTATCTCTGTGTCATGTTTAGACACTATGGGTTTTTATTTCAAGTTTGGAAATAAAAGTTGTCTCTTTTATAGGGATAACATATGTTATGGTATGGCACATCTTAACAATGGTTTATATATACTAGAACTAGAAAACTCAGTAATGGATATGAATGAAAAAAACAACCAACATGACTCAAATAACACCCGCCTATGGCACTTCAGGCTTGGTCATGTAAACGAGAAGTGATTACAAAGATTACATCAAGAAGGGTATCTAGAATCGGCACAGTTAGAACCCTTAGATGTATGTCAAGCTTGTTTACAAGGAAAGATGACCAAAGCACCTTTCTCAGGAAATGGAGAAAGATCCAATGCAGTACTGCAATTAATACATACCGATGTATGTGGTCCATTTCCAGTAGAGGCAAGGGGTGGTTTTCTATACTTCATCACTTTTACCGATGATTATAGTAGGTATGGATATATCTACTTAATGCGGCATAAGTCAGATTCCTTTGGTTTCTTTAAGGAATACCAAAATGAAGTAGAAAACCAACTTAGTAAGAAGATAAAAGCACTTCTCTCAGACCGAGGTGGAGAATATCTTAACCAAGCTTTCATTGATCACTTGAAGGAGTGTGGGATAATATCCCAACTCACTCCTCCTTATACACCACAATGGAATGGTGTTACTAAAAGGATTAATAGGACCTTTCTTGACATGGTCAGATCAATGATGAGTCATACAACTCTTCCATTATCCTTTTGGGGATAGGCCTTACAGACAGCAGCATATACCATTAACTGAGTACCAACTAAATCTACAGATGGGATTCCATATCAGTTATGGTATGGAAAGAAACCCAATCTGACACACATGCATGTGTGGGGGTGCGAGACATTTGTCAAGACTTTACCAAGTGACAAATTAGAAACCAGAAGCACTAAGTGCATCTTTATAGGTTATCCTAATGAAACTAGAGGATACTACCTATATAACCCTTTAGATAGAAAAGTATTTGTGGCATGATACTCCACATTTCTAGAATGGTATCACATTTCTACTGGAAATAGTGGGAGAAATATTGACTTCGATGAAGTAAATGCTCCAGATGCACAAGAGTTGGTAGAGGAACAATCTCTACAAGAGCAAGTGGAAGAAGAAATTGTTCCTGAGACATAGATACTGCGTAGGTCTACGTGAGAGGTTAGAGAACCAGAGCGTTATGGTTTTCTTATCACCGAGTTAGGTGACACAATAATCCTTGAGGATGATGAACCTCTAACCAACAAGGAAGCAGTAGAAGGCAAAGAAGCTGCTACATGGCAAGAAGCCATGAATTCAGAGATGGATTCCATGTACCAAAATAAAGTTTGGATTTTGGTAGACCCTCCAGCTGATGTAAAACCCATTGGTTGAAAATGGGTATTCAATAAAAAGCTGGACATGGATGGTAAGGTTAATACCATTAAAGAAAGACTGTTTGCAAAGGGTTTCAGACAACGTCAAGGCATTGACTATGATGAAACCTTCTCACCGGTGGAAATGCTTAAATCCATCAGAATGTTGCTTGCAATAGCATCCTTTCATGATTATGAATTTTGGAAAATGGATTTCAAAACTTCTTTTCTAAATGGAAATTTGGTTGAAGACGTCTACATGACTCAACCCGAAGGGTTTGTTAAGTAAAAGAATGCCAATAAAGTATGAAAGTTATAGAGATCCATTTACGGATTGAAATAAGCATCAAGATCATGGAATGTTCGCTTTGATGAGGCCATAAGAGATTTTGGTTTTTTCAAAAATGAAAGCGAGCCTTGTGTCTATAAAAAGGTTGAAGGAAATGCTATTGTTTTCCTAGTTTTATTTTTTTGACGACATATTAATCATGTGAAATGAGGTGCAAGTCTTACAGTCAATTAAGAATTGGTTAAATGAATGCTTCTCCACGAAAGACTTAGGTGAAGCAGCTTACATTCTAGGGATCAAGATCTATTGAGATAGATCTCAAAGGCTGCTTGGCCTAAGTCAAAGTACATATATTGACAAGGTACTCAAAAGGTACAATATGGAACAATCCAAGAGAGGATTGTTACCTATGTCACATGGTGTAAATCTCTCTAAGAAAATGTGTCCACAAACACAGGAGGAGATTGATAGAATGATTAGAGTCCCTTAGCTTCGGCAGTGGGTTCTATCATGTATGTCATGCTATGTACTAGGTTTGATGTTTCCATTGATTTAATCATGGTGGGTAGATATCAATCCAATCCAGGAGAGCTGCACTGGATATCTGTTAAAACTATAATTAAGTACTTGAGGCGTACTAAGGATACACTGATGCTAGTTTCCAAACATATCATGATGATATGAAATCACAGTTAGGCTATATCTTTTGCCTGAATGGTGGTGCAGTGAGCTAGAGAAGCTCAAAGCAAGCTGTGGTTGCTGATTCTATAGCAGAGTCCGAATATATTGCAGCTTTAGATGTAGTAAAGGAAGTAGTCTAGATATGTAGATTTATCTCAGACATTGGTGTTGTACCTAGCAGTGCAGACCCTATTCCAGTATATTGTGATAATACTGTTGCAGTGGTGCTTTCCAAGGATCCCAGGTCTCACCAAAGGACAAAGAATATTCTTCGGAAGTTTCATCTCTTGAGGGATTTTAATCAAAGAGGTGAAGTGACAATTAGTAGAGTAGCCACAGAGGACAACGTGGCAGACCCCCTGACTAAAGCCATTTCTTAGCAGAAGCATGATCTACATGTAAGAGCTAGCGGATTGAAACTTGTTAGCAGTTGGCTCTAGTGAAAGTGGGAGTGTTGAAAGTTGGTGCCCTAGACCCAACTTGTTTTGTACTTTGATTAATGTTACATGTATTCAGTTTGTTTTTATACATGTGTTTATCTTTCCATGATAGTGTAGCACTTCTGCATCCACTTTATTAATGGCAATGTCCTTAGATTACCTGTCACATCAAATGGTTATAGTAGCTCCAAGGCTATAATGAGAACCCTGAGATGCCATGACAACAATCTTAAAGTAACGTCCAATGGTCTAGTTACATCATTCTGAATGTACACAGATGATGTGTGACCATCAGGTGTTGGGGGCTCATAAGCATTGAGACTTTATTTCATGAAGTTCACACTTGATGATCTCTAGATATTAAGATCATGAGGACAGACCCTCTTAATAGGAACACCACATGTTTCTGGTGTCATTGGTCATTCCTATCTACGGACATGTGTAATGGTCTCATAACTTGAGATCATTATCAATGAATGTCATTTAATTACTTACATTTTATATAAGGCAAAAACCATGGAGACAAGTCGTGGTGAGGTAGTTTATATTGGGTACGTCATTAATGGCATGGCATTGATTGAATGATTGAGAAAATATTTGTCACTCCGGAGTTTAGGAAGAGATATCTCGGGCCTGGTTGATTAGGATGGTTGCACCTTCATTAAATCCATGGCCATGGTAGTGGAAGGTAAGACCATCCGTAAAAATAAACAAATAAAATAAAGCAAATAAAGAATGATGACACTAAGTATGCATTCTGCTTTATTGAGATATCAATGACGAAGAGATTAGATTACATGGACCGTGTTAGTAGGAAGGCAGTCGTTTATTTGACTTGGCCTTATCTCTATAGGGGCCTCGATGGTTTGCTAGACCCCACTCTAGGTCGGTGATATTATTCACTGCTATTGAGATAAGGGCCTAGAGGGTCACACACAACAGCGCTTTGACAATCTTCCCTATTCTAATGTATAGGATTATAGGACTTGGTGGGCCCCACCATGGGGTTTGGGTATTATCCAAGTCCTATGGATCACCAAGTAATTAATAAATTCTTTTATTATTCAAGTTTGGAATAATTCATTGAATTTATTTATAATATTTATTTACGAGTGATTAAGTAAATACATAGATAAATATTAATCAGGCATATATTTATATCTTGGGTTCGTTTAATATTATCAGGAGGTGCGAGTCGATTTAGACTCATGTTTATCACGTAATATATATATATTGTAGTTCAGTGATAAATAATAAATATTATTTATGGCATAATTTAATTTGTCATAAATAATTATTTATAACATATATATAGTGAATGTTTAATACACGGGGGTCGAGAACCCTTACTGTGTATTTTAGATATTCCCTATATATATTAAGAGAGAGGCTCTCCCCTGGGTACTATTCATCCGTTGGAATTGAGAGCCTCTCTCTCCTCCTGAGTTCTAGAGAGAGACTCTCTCAAACTAGCAATTTATTCAAGTTCCGCCTTCACGGATCGAAGACGCTAGTTTGTGGTGATCATCACTGCATCTAAGTGTGCGTCAAATATCCACGCTAGCACTCGGATCTTGAAGAATGGTGCGCGAGAAGATTTCCGAAGCATGTGTGGACGATCTAGAGGGATTCGACGTCAGAGTCTTCGAGCAACGATCGCTGGCGTCCTGCACGTCAATTATGAACAAGGTAAATGTTCAAGTTTAATTTTTTTGTGCTCCTTAAGAACCTTGAGAGATCCTCGGACCAAGCCGGGACAAGATCACCGATGTTTACAGGGTTATGTCACTCCGGTGAAGCAGAAAAATTTTAAAATCTCATCCCACCGGCTTCCGCTGCGTAGTCCCGGTACCTAACAGTTAGGAGATAAGGACCTTCAGAAGCTCGGGATGCTCATGGAGATCACCCTTGGGGATTTGATTCAATTCATTACTTCTGTAATAAGATGTAAAGCATTCTGTTTTTTTACTACTTTCATATATGTATCACCATGAAATGCATGAATTGTATAAACTGGTTTTGACAATTTCCTTTATTCAGTTAATATTGAAATTGTCTTCTGCTATTTTGGTTATTTATTTATATCTACTTTCATTGTTGTCATCTATTTATATATTGTTATAATATTGTGAAAACATTGATATGAAGTATCCCCACTTACTATCCTTACAACCTTACCGCTATTCATCAGGCTCTGGCGTATGGGGAGGTACACTTGAGGTCATGTGGCGACCATCCAACTACCAGTTTGATGGTAATCTGGGTTGGGACGTTAAAAAGTTGTATCATAGCTTTAGTTTTCTTTCTATTTCCTTTATCTTTCTATTTTGGGTTGGCAGATATTAGAATAGAAAATTGTTGGCACTTAGTTAATAATCATGCTTGGGACTGATCACCCCATGTATGGGGAATGACCAAGTGGTCAGGGTTGAAAATTGATGTTTGTGTTGTTTTCTATTACAGTTGATGTGATTTAACCTTGGATGACTGGTGTATTTTATGCTACTTATTTTTTTTGGAATTTTTGAAATTTTTCTTTGGCCTGATATGCTAATGAATTTTCATTACATGCATCATATAAGCACTAAGAAATTCTCATTACATGTTTATGACATGCCATGTAGTTTCATTAGTTGGATGCCTACTAATTTTGATTATGTGCCTTGCGTGGAATGTCATGTTTCGATCTACATTATCGTGCCTAATTGTATAACATGTTTATATGATTATATACCAAGTTTCATATATTATTTTTCATGTTTTTTTGTTATTCCATGCTTCTGTGTTATAGCATGTTTCTGTGTTATTCCTTATGATAACATGCTAGAGATGTTTTGATGTGTAAATAACAGCATGGGGGGAGAATTGTTGACTGAGTTTACGAAGGGAGACATTTTCAGTTATAAGGTGTATGGGCACATTATAACTAGTAAAAGGGTAACCCAAGTATTCAAATAATTGAAAAAAATGGGTTCTAAAGTTGAAAGGTTAGAATGTAATTAATTTGATTAACTGGGAGCCAAATTCCACCTATAAAGTGTATGGTCACTTTATGGATTGGAAGATGGCCACTCATATTACTTGTGGGGATATTTTTTTAGAACATGGTTTTGAATAAATGGGGCCCTTGGAGGTCACCTTCTGGTTAAAAGGAATTTAGATGCAAAATTTACTATTTATGATGAAATAACAATAAATGTTAAATTTTAAAGCGGAAGTTTGATATAGCTTTCCTGTTTTTCCTATTGGGTGTTGATTGAAAACCAAGTGCCTTGTTGTGAAATAGTACTTATGGGTTTTTTAAAATTCTTTCAAATGTTTAGAGATTGAAATTAATTAAGGAAAAGTGGGATTTTGAGCCTAATAAATTCTATTTTGTGTGACCAAGAGATAGGGTCGACACGTATGCTTTGTAAGGTACTATCTCATGGTAGGTAGCACCCTTATAGCATGAGATGCCTTGTTTCCACTACAGGATTTTAACGTTGGTGTCTTTTGGGTTTCATTTTCTCTAGTAGGACTTTTGGGTTTTAAAATACACCCTTGTTTGAATGGGTGGTCTCTGTACTTTGACTCTTGTTATGGGAATAAGAATTGAGGAATGCTTGGTTCACTAGGTTAGACGACTCGGTATGTTGTGATCCAAGTTATAAATGTTTGAGATGATGTACTATTAGTTTTTGTGAACTTGGGGTAGTATGTTTTGACATACGTGTTACCAACGAGTGTTTAGTGATGTAACAAATCAGTTTAGTTCTGTGTGATCGTGGGATATTTTTATTTTAAGGACATTAAGGTAAAGTAAGTTCGTCCCACCACTCGGGAGGACTTTTCGGACTCAGATGTTTCGACACACTGGTGGTTTTAAGTTTCATCATTCATACCAGATGTGTCGATGTGGTGATCATGGTTCATGGAACTTCACATGTGTGATTAAGGTGTTTCTAAACTAGTGCTCTTGTGGGTGTTTGGTCTTTTATTTCGATAACATGGAAACTCCTAAAGTGGGTAGTGTCACATCGGTTTTGTTGTACGTGTCAGTGCTTGATTTGTAGAACGACTTCGATAAGGTTGGTGGTATGGGAAACCCTTTAGAAAATTCATTAGTTTTGGAAAATTTATTGTGGTAATATTTGAAAGAAAACGGATTCCTTGGGTGATATAGGCATCATTTTTTTTTTTGATGATGCATTGGAAAGTGAAGCCAAGCATTTTGTAAAGAGTCGAACGGTAATAGTTCAACTGATATTTTTGGTGACCTAGATTTACTCTTAGTGTGAACTTATGAATGAGATGATCATGCCCCCTATCTTGACCTCGTCCTAGAAATTCTAAGAGAGTGTTGGTCTTATTCCATGCTAAAGTTTTAAAATTTGTTGGTCTTGATGAGTGGTTGTTATTTGGGTTGTACACGGGATGCATGGTTCTTTGGGTTATGCCATTGTTCATGCTGGGTAACGATAGTTTTAAAATAGCATAGAAATGGGTTGACTCAAGAATGTCACTGGATTTCAAGTAAGGACTTCATTATACATGTGTTTGGTGGTGGAATCATTTTAAGGTAATGTCATCGGTTTAAGGGTGAATGTGGGTTTATGGGTCGGCGATGTATTTCAAGGAGAAATATGTGGTTTGGGAATTTGATGTTAAATGCTAATACCCTATGTGGAAATCACCGACGGGAAGATGGTTGAGGAGATAATTACGATATGATGTCTATGGTTACGTGGGTTCAGTTAAATGTCCCTTCGATGTTTTGGGTTGGATTTTGATCTTGGGATTGGGTTTTTTAAAAGACTTAAGTTGTTGGGTTTTTGAAATGGTTAAGGGTGAGTTTGAAATTTGGAAACACGACATGATAATTCAAATGAAACTTAATGACCTTGGTGGATTGAGTGGTGATGTTGTAGTTTTTGATGGCTTCTTGGGGATGATATATTTTAAGGTGGGTAGATTGTAGAGTCTTGGGTTTTTGAATCGGGCTAAAATAAAAAAGTTTTTGAAATTTTTTATTTACTAGATAGGTTAGCTCTAAAACCATGATTTGGGATGAAGTTCTATGAGTGGGGAATATTTAAAGTGTGGATATCAGGCTTGGGTAAAGGATTGAGGAGTTTCCCAGGTGGCTCGAGGGGTTTCGGGAGCAGCAGAACCAAAAACTCAGGTTTTAAATGGGTTGTATAGGGTGCACGGTTTTTTTGGAAATCGTGCGGCCCAGAGAAGTGATTGTGTGTCTTTCTACTGGTAAGGCAGTGGCATTCACATGGGTTGTGCACACATAGTAAAACTGTGTAGTTCAAACCATGTGTCTTACAAAAGGCTAGGTAGAGGTGTATGTAGAGGCTACACACGGTTAGTTAAACTGTGTAGGTCAGCCGTGCAGGATACCCCAGGTATCTCATAATGGACGCATGGGCTGCGCATGGTATGTCAGGCTATGAAAGTCAAACCATGTTGTTTACCCAGTTTTAAATTTTTTTCCATTCAATTAAATTAACATCAAAAATGAATTTAATTAACTGATAACGTAATGGAGAAATTATTTAATATAAATTTAAATTTAAAAATAATTTTATTAAATGATGTTAAAATGGAGAATTTATTTAATTAAATTGAGTTGAAAATAGTTTAATTAAATGATGTTTAAATGGGTAGTTTGGGTTTTATAAAAGAATTACTTTATTAAATTATAATAATAATAATAATATAATTTACATTATTATTATTATAATATTAATTTTATGTTGTTATTAGATTTATTTTAGGTTTATAGAAAACCAAGGGAGCCTTTTCTACATGAGGTGTGACACCCCACCCTACTTGGTGAGATGAGTGACCTCCTGATCTCCCATGGTGCAGCACGCACCACCCCCACTACGGCTCCCTCTTCGCACGCCCATCTCCTCCCAATTTCTTCATGGAACTTGTCCATCTTGCCAAGGAAAGGCCTTGTTTATGCGTTTTCTTCTTCGCATCGGCATTTTCGGCTCTCTGTCACTCATTTTCTATTAGTATGAAACCCTAGGTTCATGTTTAATTCGATTTCATTGATTCTTTCAGTTCTAGGTGGTGTGGAAGATGTCTCGGGACCCATTGGTCCATATTCTGATGATCGCCGCTGAAGGTGAAGTGGTTCGTCTTGATTCAGTTCATCATTGTCAAATTCAAGTAAGTTTATACACTCGTTAACTAGTTTCTCTCCCTTTAGATTAGGTGTTTATGGTTTATATGAGTTTTAGGTAATTAATTGGATGTGTGTTGTTCATTGCCGCACTAATTTTGAGTGTCAAATATTGTTGTAGGGTGTTGTGATCAACTCCAAGTGCGCACATTCATTTTTGTTGAATTGTGTGTACATGAGTGGAATATTTTTTGAGTTAGAAAGAATTATCTTGGCTCATTTATTGATATAGGGTTCTCAACCTTTCATTAATTCGAAAATTACAGTTTTGGTAGATTTACTACTTTTGATAAATTTGACTACAATGTTGGAACGAATTGTTTATTGGTGTTAAATGGTTTGATAGGTTTCACAATCACAATTTTGTAATAAATCCCCTCCAATTGAGGTGAGTTTCCTTCAAGCTAAAAACATATTGATTAGACTGATATGTTTTCTTATCTTGTGGGGATTTTTCTTCATATTATTTTCTAGTTATAGTAAGCTATTTAAATTATAGTAATATGTTTTTCTTAGCTAGGAGATGTATTACTTCCTTTACATATTGATGCACTTAGGTTAATTGGTTCTTATGAATTATAGTGGGATTAAATGGGTGGGTAAACCCTTGTGAAATGAAAAAATGTTAAGGGTATTAAATGGGAGGGTAGGCCATGTGATAGGAATATATGTCAACTGCAACAACGAGTGGGTATATTTCTGGGTTTCATGAGTAGGGAATGGGGAGATTGATTATGAGACCAAGGGTTTGTATTTTGATGCCTTGAATGAAAAATCAGGATAATTAATCTCGAGATTAATTATGATTCATTGAGTGGGATAAGTTGAGATAATTAATTTTTCATTAATTATATGCTTTGAGATTTTAATATATATAATTAATCAGGGGATTAATTATAAGATATTGATATGGAGAAGTTGAGATAATTATTTGTGAATTAATTATCTGCCTTTGATAATAAGATCTAGATAATTAATTTTTGGGTTAATTATAGATAGTTAATATTAGAAGGAGAAAATTAATTATGGAATATGAATTGTTATATTGATTAGTTAATTGATTAATTAATTAATTGTTTTAAAGAACTTAGTTAATTATTGAGTTAACTAATAGAATGGATGTGTTTAACTAATTGTTGAATTAGTAATGGGATTGGGGTGGATAATTAATTGGTAAATTAATTATGTGATAAATAAAGGGAACATATACATTCTTAATTGAGGAGTACAAATTGTAACATGGTCATTATACTTATGAGTAAAGATAATTAGGATATGGTAATTCTAAATTGAGAAATACAAATGGTAACATGGTCAGAATACTTATGAGTAAAGAGAATGGGAACATGGTCATTCTAAATTGAGAAGTATGCATGGTAACATGGTTATTATAATTATGAGTAAAGAGAATGAGAAGATATACATTATATTGGAGGGTAAGAATGGTAAAATGGTCATCTTACTTACATTTGTGATGATGGTAACTTTGGCTATAATGTGTGAATTTAATGAATGAAAATAATGGTACTATGAGAGATGGCCTCAGTTGAGAATATTTCAATCTTTGGCATGAGTCAAAATAGGTATTGAGATATTTTATCACCATTTAATACTTTGGACTCTAGCATTAGCCGATGAATTAATTAATATATAATATCATATTTACATACTTTGGAATCAGGCATGACCCGGAGCAGGTATAGAGATATGATATCACTTACCATATTTAAGACACCAGTAGGAGATGAAGTAGGTATTAAGATATAATATTACCTAGGGAACTCTTTAGGATTCTGTATGAGAAGAAGTATGTATTGAGTTATGGTTATCCACAGGAACCCTAGAGTTAAGAAATGAGTAAATAAAAAATATTAAATAATGTGATAATTAGTTCATTATACATTATTTATATATATATTGGTTCACGAACAAGATCTGGTCTCCACTAATATCAGTATAAAATCTTGCCCATTACAAGTCTCGAAGGGTGTTCCCTATCCCCACAGGCTGTCACAAGTGCCTGGGTAACAATAAGTTAGGTTTGGGAATGATTTACCTGAGTATGAAAGCATATAACATTAAAAACAATCTATAATAAGAATCTGAAATTTTCATGACAAACATGTTTTAAAAAAACAAAATCTGAATACATGGATTTAAATATAGTACAAGAGGTCCAAATACAAATAAATACAATAGAAAGACATCCAAAAAGACTCCACACAACAAGGTGTCATCACCCCTGAGCTGTCTCCACAACACTACACCACAGGAGGGGGCTAACAACCCAAACCGCCTTCACCTGAGGCTTTGCGTTTACCTGAGTCAAACATAACTAAGTCTACATACACCCAAGGGGTTTAATTAGTGTGTTATACTAATACCAATAGGATAACACCCAAATATTCCAAATAGTATTCAATACAAGGTAAAAAAACAAGTAATTTTAATATGTAAAGAAAAGTGGTGATAAATTCCAAGAAATGCAACTTTCAATGGAAAAAAGTTTTTAAACTAAAAATTTCAGAATGTTAAAAAAAATTAAACATGACATGTGAGATACTATAAAGTAGTGAAAAACACTCCCTAATAAAATTGTAAATACTATAAATAAGATGATCACCAAAACTAGGAACACCATTAGGCAACTTGATAGTCTTGGGTCCAATGTACCTCGTACCTCGGTGTAAATTATCCAAGTCGCAATACTTTCCCATGCATGATCCACTGGTATAGAACATACCCATAACCTAGTGGTCCCCAAACATAATCCACATAGTTTATTTAGAGTTTTCGTTATCTGTTTTCTCAGTGAAATAGGGACAAAACTCATCTGGTTCACTAGTCGTACTAGTACATATCCGACCACCTAGGTACCCGGTCTTCCCCTTTTGTGATAAAACAATTTCAGCAAGCAACACACATTAATTTGAATATAAAAACACCACTACTAGTAACATACAAACAATAAATTATCTATAAACATCTGATACCACTAAAAACAAACCATAAAACATTTTTATTTTCAATAGAAGAACTTCTAAAAATCTCAAACTGTTTTGCACCCAAAACTCTTTGAAATATCCAATTTTCACACTATTTGAATAATTTTAAGTCACAGAAACAACAAATTTCGTTCAATACCCTTAAATTAAACCAAAAATTAAATTATGTGACTACCCCATATGAAGCAAGAAGTTATATCTTTTAAAAAACCCCTATTTTCACATAAACATGGCACTTAAAGTCCACTGGCTTCCCAAAAACCATTTAAAAAAACTTTTTTAGGAACATAAAAAGAGTATAAATATTCAAAACATGATTTTCATCCATAAAAAAGTTTAGTAAAATCAACTAGGTAATTATAGTGCATCCCCAAATGAACCAATAAAAGATTTATATGAAAAACCCCCAATTTCACCTAAAATTAGCACTTAAAATTCACTTTCATTACAAACACCCCTAAAACCAATTTTTTCCACAATAATCAAATATAATAAACATTAAAATATCATAAAAATATCATCCAGGCAACAAATATTGCATACACAATGGAATCAACTACCAAAATAATGAAAACCCTTGAATCTTTGTGCAAAAATCAAACTGCACCACCACTGCACCACAAGGAACTTATATCAAGCCTAAATCTAAAATAATAGACCAATAAATCCAGAATAAAACCCTAGGTTAAAAACTCTAGTTTCTAGACATCAGGAACAACAAGTATAAGGGAAGAAACCCTAATAAAATTGAATGAAACCCTAAGAAAATTGAAAGAAAAATGAAGAAGACCCACTTACTTGAGGGATCTTGAATAAATCGCCCCAAATACACCAGTATCTGAATTTGAAAGCCGAAAAAAATAAAATTGAGGTTAGAATAATGAAGATAAGGTCATGTAAGAACTATAATGGGGAAAAAGAGTAAGAATTTAAAGATTTGTGAAGGAAATAAGTTACCTCTTTAAATCTGGAGGATTTGAGAAACCCTATGAATTTATTCCCAAATTTGTGATTCATAATAGGTAAAAATAGGGGGAAAGATAATGGTATTGTGGATAGGTTCAGTGGTCTTGTGTGACACATAGAATCACGAAAAATGATAAAATTTTAATAAGTTATTAAATAAACAATTTCTTTTTAAAACTGGAAATGGGCTTCTGGTCTGGCCCAATTCCTTAAATAAAAACACAAATCCACCATTATTATGGATTCATAAGGGGTAAAATTTGAAATGGTGGTGTTAATAGGTCAGGGGAGGCCATTTAAGAATTTAAATGGAAGAAAAATATTAAAAAATGAAGGAGTTATAAAGGAAAGAAAAATTATTTTTAAATCTGGAAATGGGCTCACGGTTTGGCCAAAATTTTGAAAATGCACCACTTCCATGAAAATGCATGAGAAACCACTAAAATAAAGTATGAATGGAAATTAAATGAAAAATAACTTTAAAATAAGTTATTTATGTGACAATTCTCCCCACCATGAAAACTTTCCATCCCGAAAAGTCAACCTGAAGCTTGATCTGAAAACAGAAACAGGTACTCTTCCTCAACCCATGAATTCTGCTCCCATGTCTCATGTGTATCATTCCCATGCAGCCAAAGAACCCAAACAAATGGAATAGAATTTCCCCAAATCAAATTTTCTTGGAAGTACACTATTCGCATCAGCCTCTCAACAACAGATAAATCAGGCTCAATATCCAACTCCTCTCAATTCAGTTCATGGGATGGATCTGGGTTTTATTTCTTCAACTAGGAGACATGGAAGACATCATGGATGGATATCAACTCAAAAGGTAGGTAAAACCAGTATGTAACCTTTCCAATATGCTCGATTATCTCAAAAGGTCTGACATACCATGACGTCAGCTTCCCTTGCTTTCTTAATCGACGATGGCTCAGACAAGGGGCCACTTTCAAGAATACCCTATCGCCCACAAAAAACTCTATGTCTCAATGCCTCTGGCTAGGATAAGATTTATGGAAACTCTGAGATGTCAATAACAGATTCCTGTTCAACTTGACCTTCTCAGATGTCACCTTCACTAGACTCGGCCCCAACAGTGAGGTCTCACCTACCTGAACCATACACAGGGGGGACTGACAAGGCCGACCATAGAGCGCCTCAAAAAGAGACATTAAAATCTAATATTGGTAAATATTATTATAAGAAAACTAAACCAATCTCAAATAGATATCCCAGATACCTCTAAAGTCCAAGACACATTCCCAAAGCATGTCTTCCAAAATCTGAATTGCCCGCTCTGTCTGACCATCCGTCTGAGGGTGGTATGTCGTGCTCATCTTAATCTGAAACCACAAGACCTTATGAAGTCCTTCCAAAAATCAAGAAGTGAAGAGAGGGTCTCTATATGAGACAACTACTGATGGAACACCATAGAGTCTCACCACATCCTAAAGATACAAACAGCCCAACACATCCACTTTAGTTGTATCTTTGATCAGAATGAAGTGGGATGATTTGGTTAGATGATCAATAACCACCCAAATGGAATTCTTACCCCAAGGCGTATGATGAAATCCGACAATGAATTCCATGGAGACCTCATCCCACATTTTGGTAGCAATGGGTAATGGTTGGAACAAACCAGAGGACCTCTAATGCTCTGCTTTCACCTGATGGAATCTGTAGCATCTCGACATAAAGTCTGATATGTCTCGTCGCATACCTAGCCACCAAAACTCTCAAAATACATCATAATACAACTTGGTGTAACTCAAATGGACATTCCACTAAGACTGGTGTTTATCCTATATCACTACTTTCCATAGAGATAATGGAACTACTGAACGGTCCTTTAAACACAAGATTCCTTTGGGAGATGACGAACAATTAGAGGACATCTCCCCACTATGAAGAAACTGCCTCGACCACTGACAAAGATCATCACTATGTTGTTCCCTCTAAATCAATTCCAATGGTGAAGGAGTCAACTGAAAGCTTGCCAAGAACGCACCTCCACTATGCCCTCTGTTCTCCACATGCATCTGATCAAAGAGCCCCATCAAGGTCCACTCATCACTGGACTTCCGCAAATCTTGCACTGGAACTCTTCTACTCAATGCGTCGACCACCACATTGCTCTTTCCTAGTGTGTAGACAATTTCAAAGTTGAACCCTTTCAAGTACTCGATATAATGATGTTTCCTCAAGTTTAGGTCCTTATACGATAAGATATAGGCCAAGATTTTGTGATCAGAGTAGAAAACAAACTTCTCCCCTAAGAGATAGTGATGCTAGGTCTTCAAATCTTGAATCACCACTGCCAAAACCAAGTCATGGGTTGGGTAATTATTTTCATGAGGTTGAAGTTGGTGAGAGCCATACGCCATCACTTGATCATCCTGCATAAGAATTCACCCAAGACCCATACCTGAAGCATCAAATTGACCACATACTTATTCCCAGCATCAGAAAAAATCAACATGGTGGTGGTAGTGAAACACCACTTCAGCTCCTTGAAGGATGCTTGACATTTTGGGCCCCCTAAAAACATCACTCCTTTTTGGTTGAGTGTAGTCATTGGTGAAGAAAGAAAAGAAAAATCCTTAATGAATCACCTATAGTAACCAGCCAGGCCAAGGAAACTCTTGATCTTGAACACATTCCTCTGTTTCTCCCAAGACATAACCGCACTGATCTTCTCGGGGTCCACTAAAACCCCTTCCTTCGATATCACGTACCCTATAAATTTAACTTCCCGGATTCAAAAAGTACACTTTGACAACTCTACATAGAGGTGGTGATCCCTCAAAGTGCCCAAAATGATCCTCAAGTGATTTTCGTGCTCCACCTCAGAGCCATAGTATACAAGAATGTCATCCACAAACCCCAGAATAAAGGAATCGAGAAACTAATGGAACACCCTATTCATGAGTTCCATAAAGACCAATAGATAATTGTTCAATCTATAGGGCATGACAAAATACTCAAAGTGGTCATACCTACTTCGGAAGGTTATCTTTGAGATATCTACCTCATTCACTCTTAGTTGATGATAGCCCAAAGGCAAGTCTAATTTTGAGAACCACTTTTCCCCTTCAACTGATTGAACAAATCATCTATTCTGGGTAAAGGGTATTTTTTTCTTAATTGTTACCTTATTTAGCTTCCAGTTTTTAATGCACAACTAGAGGGATCTGTTGTCCTTTTTTGAAAACAACACAGGAGAAGCCCAAGGAGAGATGCTTGGGTGAATAAATCCTTTAGATTTTAAGTCGTCCAAATGTATCTTTAATTCCCTCATCTTGGTGGGGGTCATGTGATAAAATGGAAGGGATATTGGTTGTGTACCTGGCACCAGTTCAATCAAGAACTCCACATCCTTCTTTGGGGGAAAACCTAAAACAACATCCGGGAATACCTCCAGAAACTCATTCACTACATGAGGTAGTGCACCTTCAGGGGAAATACCATCTTCCTCTAGTGTGAGCGACAATAATTTAAAGATAAGACTTACCAACTCTAGCAGTGGAGTTTCTACGTGACCTAACCAAGGATCCCATTATCCATGAAAAACTAGACGACTCCCATCGGGTGCTCTAAAACTCACTCGCCACCTATAGCAATCAATGTGTTCCTAGAAGTGTACTATCCAAAACATGCCAATTATTATGTCAAAAATTCCCATATCCTAGACCAAGAGTTCCCACTCCATCTCAATCCCTTACACGGAGAGTTCACATGACAGGAACCTAAGACCCTTCTCTTTCTTCTTTCCTAGCGGCTTCACCAACTCCATCGCAAAAGACAAAAACTCAGTTGGAAAATTCAGAGTGTCCAAAAAATTGGGAAGAAATGAATGAAGCAGAGGCACCAGTATTAGAAATAGTAGTATCTATAGAATATGTGATCAAAATGGTACCTTGAACTATCGACGGTCATGCCTCTGATCCTGCTAGTGCTTGATCCACTACATGGAGATTTCTGGTCTCTGACTGAGGATGACTGCTAGTCTGTGGTTGTGCCCTAAAAAATATATTCCCAGAAGATGACACATCCCTACCACCATGACCACAAAATCGAGATCCCCAAGTCCTCAATGGATCATATTGTGCTGGCACTCCCCTTGAAGCCACTAACCCTACCCAACTCAGAAGTGGACATGCCACCCCGCAGAAGTGATGAAAATTCCCCATACCTCTACACTGGTAAAAAGGACTTAGGGTAAGTGTCCTTGCTAGTTAAATGTACCTTGGCTTCCCACACTGGTGTTACATGACCGATCTCGCATCATAAGTCACAGACGAAAACTGCCTGGAATAGTAGCCAGAACTACCACCTCCTTTCTTCACACAATCATCCCGCTTCCTTTTCTTCTCTGAGTAGATGCCACTAACCACTGATGATACTAATATAGAGAAACCATCCCAACCTTTACTATCAATATCCACCATGAACTCCTGATCAATGACCTCATCATAGGTCCTCATCTTAAACAAGAACACCTGGTAGTATATCTTTGGTTGCAAGCCTTTCTCAAACCTTTGGGCCTTTGTTTGCTCATTAGAGACGATTTCAATAGCATACTGAACCAAATCAGAGAAATGGTTGGCATACTCCATCAAAGATAGATTCCCTTGAACAAGTTCCATGAACTCTTGGGACCTAGTATATGCTAAGACCTCACGGTAGTACTGCTCATTGAATATAGCCTAGAAATCTCCCTAGTGCATCTGCTCATTATTCCTAGTCTGAAGTAAAAAATTTGAACCACCTGTGGCTTAGACCCTCCAAAAAAAGGAGGAACATTTCACCCTAATAACCTAGAGTGTACCTAGGAACTCGAACATGCGCTCGATCTTCTCAATACATTCCTCTGCTTCCTAGGGTTCTATATTTCCATGAAAGTTGGAAGGCTTATTTTTTCAGGAACTCTTGGGCCTTGTCCTTTCTAAGATGTGTATCATCCTCTCTAACAGGAGATGGAATAAGATCTGGTCCCTATCCTAGAGCCTAGATAGCCCAGACCACAACCTCGACTAGACTCTGATCAATAGGTGTGGGAAAACTCTATCTGACTTCCTCACGTGGGCGCATGGTAGCTTTCCGGGGAGGCATGTTGCAACAAAATTAAATAGTCAAAAAAACAATAGTTAATACAATAATTCTGGAAATTATAATCAAATACATCAAATATAAATAATATAAACACGTTACAGTAATAAAAGAAACAACTACTTCACCCCCGCCTGATGTCCACGTGTGGTTTACAGCCCACACGTCTCACCTGGAAGCGAATTAAATCAAACAATTCCAACCTTAGATGTTGACTCAAGATCTTCCACGAGGGGTGCAGGCCAAGAAACCTACTCATGACCAAAACAATGATCCTTGACAGTCCTACCTCCTTTCTATCATGACTCTTCCCAAAATATAAATATAACTCAAAAACATTGGCCCCCTTGGATACCATTTTTCACGAACCCGATCTAGTCACCAATAATACCAGCATCAAATCCAACCCATGAATAGGACCTAAGGGAATTACATATCCCCATAGTCTGGTACAATTTCCTGGTTATTAATGAATTAGGTTTTGGAATGATTTACCCAAGTATGAAAGCATAAAAAAATAAAAACAATCAATAAAAGAATCTGAAATTTTCATGTCAAACAAGTTTTAAAAAAAACAGATCTGAATACATGGATTTAAATACAGTACAAGAGATCCAAATATAATGAAATATACCATTAAGACATCTATAAATACTCCACACAACAATGGGTCATCACCCTCGAGCCGTCTCCACAACACTACACTGTAGGAGGGGTCTAACAACCCGAATCACCTTCACTCAAGGCTTTGCCTTTACCTGAGTCAAACATAACCAAGTCTACTTACACCCAAGCAGTGTAACTAGGATGTGATCCTAATCCCAATAGTATACCACCCAAATATTCCAAAGATTATGCAATACAATGTGAAAAGGCAAGTAGTTTTAATATGTAAAGAAAAGTGGTGATAAATTCCAAGAAATTAAACTTTCAATTGAAAACATTTTTTAAACTAAAAATTTCATAATGATAACACAATTAAACATGAAATGTTAGATACTGTAAATTAATTCAAAACACACCCTGATACAAGGGTAAATACCACAAATAATATGAGCACCAAAACCTGGAACACCCCTTTGCAACTAGATAGTCTCGGTCCCTATGTACCTCAAATCTCGGTGTAAAGTATCCAAGTCTCAATCCATTCCCATGCATGATCCACTAGTAGGGAACATAACCATAACCTATTGGTCCCTAAACATCATCCACATAGTTTATTTAGAGTTTTCTTTAACCATTTTCTCAATGAAATAGGGACAAAACTCTTCCGTTTCACTAGCCGTACTAGTACATATTCACACACATAGGTACCCAGGCTTCCCCTTTTGTGATAAAATATTTTCAGCAAGAAACACTCATTAATTTGCATATAAAAACACCAATACTGGTCACATAAAAACAATATAGAATCTATACAGATTTTATACCAATTAAGAGACACCACATAACATTTTTATTTTCAATAGAACAACTTCTCAAAATCTCACATTGTTTTGCACACAAAACTCTTTGAAATATCCACTTTTCACACTATATGAACACTTTTAAGTCACCAAAACAAAACTTTCACTTCAATACCCTTAAATAAAACCAAAAAATTAGTTATGGGGCAGACCCATATGAACCAAGAAGATATATCATTTAAAAAACCCCATTTTCACACAAACATGGTACTTAAAGTCCATTGGCTTCACAAACACCATTTAAAAAAACTTTCGCAGGAAAAACCAAAGAGGATAAATATTAAAAACATTATTTTAAACCCTAATAAAATTGAATAATATCAAATAGGTAATTATATTGAAGCCCCAAATGAACCAATAAAAGATTTATATGACAAAATCCCAATTTCACCTAAAATTGGATCTTAAAATTCAATTGCATTACAAACACCACTAAAAACAATTTTTGCAGAAATAATAAAATGTAGTAAACCTGAAAATTTCATAAACAAAAATCTAGGTCACAATTATTTCATACAAAATGGAATCACATACCAAAATAATGAAAACCCTTGAATATTTGTGCGAAAATCAAACCGCACCACAACCGCACCACAAGGGACTTATATCAAGCCTAAAACCAAAATAATAGACCAATAAATCTAGAATCAAACCCTAGGTTCAAAAACCAAGTTTCTAGACATTAGAAACCTCAAGTATAAGGGAAGAAACCCTAATCAAATTGAATGAAACCCTAAGAAAATTGAAAAAATAATGAAGGAGACCCACTTACTTGAGCAATCTTGAAAAAATCTCCCTAAATACACCAGTAGCTGAATTTTTGAACAGCCAAAAATGAAATTGAGGTTCCAATAAGTAAGATAAGGTCATTTAGGAACTATAATGGGGGGAAAGAGTTATAATTGAAAGATTTATGAAGGAAAGAAGTTACCTCTTCAATTGGGACGATTTTACATACCCTATGAAGTTCTTCCCTAATTCGAGATGCATACGAGCTCCGAAGAGTGGGGAAAGATAATGGGCTCACATCTGAATTCAGTGGACTTGGTTGAAACTTATAATCATCGAAAAATAATAAAAATTGAATAAGTTGTTAAATAAACAACTTTTTTTTAAAACTGGAAATGGGCTACCGAGCTGGCACAATTCTTTAAATAAAAACCCAAATCCACCATTATTATGGATTCCTAAAGGGTACAAATTTAAATGGTGGTGTTAATAGGTCAGGGGAGGCCATTTAGGAATTTTAATGGATAAAAAAATGTTTAAAATGAAGGATTTATAAAGGAAACAAATTTTATTTTTAAATATGGAAATGGGCTCAGGGTTTGGCCAAAATTTCGAAAACGCACCACTTCCACAAAAATTAATGAGAAAACCCAAAAACAAAGAAATAATTGAAATTAAAGGAAAAATAGATTTAAAATAAGTTATGTATGTGAAAATTATCCCCACCATGAAAACTTTCTATCTGAGAAAGTCAACCTGAAGCTTGATCGGAAAAAAGTTATGGGTACTCTTCCTTAACCCATGACTTCTGCTCTCATGTCTCATGTGTATCATTAACATGCTGCCAAAGAACCTTAACCAATGGAATAGACTTTCCCCTAACCAAATTTTCTTGGAATTCTAATATTCTCATTGTCCACTCAATAGCAAATAAATCAGTATCTATATCTAACTCCTCCCAATTCAGTACATGGGATGGATTTGGGTTGTATTTCTTCAATTGGGAGACATGGAAGACGTCACGAATGGATGTAAACTGAGAAGGTAGGGTCAAACTGTATTCACCTTGAAAATATGCTCAGTGATCTCAAAAGGTCTGATATACCATGATTTAATTTCCCTTGCTTTCCCAATCGAGGATGGCCCAGACGAGGGGCCACTTTCAAGAATACCCTATCGCCCACAGAAAACTCTAGGTCTCGACACCTCTGGTCAGCATAAAATTTATGGAACCTCTGAGCTGTCAATAACTGATGGATGATCAACTTAACCTTCTCAGATGTCTCCTACACCAGACTCATCCCCAATAGTGTGGTATCACCTTCCCCATCCCAACATAGGGGGACTGACAAAGCCGACCATAGAGTGCCTCAAAAAAATCCATTCGTAATGAATATTGGTAACTATTATTATAACAAAACTCAACCAATCCCAAATATTTATCCTAAGAACCTCCAAAGTCCAAGACTCATCTACAAAGCATGTCCTCCAAAATATGATTTTCTCACTCTATCTGACCATCTGTCTGAGGGTGCCATGTCATTCTCATCTTAATCTGAGACCCCAAGGCCTTTTGAAGGCCTTCCCAAAATAGAGAAGTTAAGCGGCGGTCTTTATCTGAGACTATTACTAATGGAACTCCATGGAGTCTCACGACCTCCTGAAGATACAAATAGTCCAACTCATCCACTTTAGTTGTATCTTTGATCAGAATGAAGAGCACTAATTTGGTCAGATGATCAATCTCCACAAAAATGGAATTCTTACCCTAAGGAGTACAAGGAAATCCAACAATGTTGTCCATAGAGACCGCTTCCCACATCTAGGTAGGAATGGGTAATTACTGGAGCAAACCAGAGGACCTCTGATACTCTACATTCACCTGCTGGCATGTGTAGCATCTCAACAAAAAGTCTGTTATCTCCAATTTCATACCTGGACACCAGAACTTTCTATGGACATCATAATACATCTTGGTTTAACCCGAATTGACATCCCACTGAGACCGGTGGATATCCTCCATCACTACATTCTGCAGAGATAAAGGCACTACTGAACATACCTTGAATCATAATATGCCTTCAGAAGATGGCGACCAATCAGAAGCATCTCCCCACCATGAAGAAACTACCACAACCACTAACAAATCTCATCACTGGCCTGATCATGCTAAATCAAATTCAATAAGGAATCAGTAAAATTAAATATTTCCATGAACGCACCTCCACTGTGCTCCCTGGTCTCCACATGCATCTGAGTAAAGAGTCCCATCAAGGTCCACTCATCACTAGACTTCCACAAAGCCTGCACTAGAACTCTTCTACTTAAGGTGTCGGCCACCCCATTACCCTTTCCTGGTGTATAGACAATGTCAAAGTTAAACCCCTGCAAGTACTTGATCCAACGCCGCTTCCTCAAGTTGAGGTCCTTCTGTGATAAGATATAGGCCAAGATTTTGTGATCAGAGTAAACCAAAAACTTATTTCCATAGAGTTAGTGATGCTAGGTCTTCGAATCATGAATCACCACATCGACCTCCAAGTCATGGTTTGGGTAATTCTTTTCGTGTGGTCAGAGTTGGAGAGAGCCATACGCCACCATGTGGTCATTCGGCATAACCACACAGCCAACACTTATACTTGAAGCATTGCAATAGACCACATACCCCTTCCTAGCCTTAGGGAAAATCAGCACAGGGGTGGTAGTCAACCACTGCTTCAGCTCCTCTAAGGATACCTGACATTCTAGGAATCATTCAAACTTCACCCCTTTCTGAGTGAGTGCGGTAATTGGTTAAGCAACCCAAGATAAATCCCAAACAAATCGCCTATAGTAACCAGCCAGGCCAAGGAAACTCCTGATCTCAAACACATTCTTCAACTTCTCCCAAGAAATAACTGCACTTATCTTCTTAGGGTCCACTGAAACCCCCTACTCTGATATCACATTCCCCAGAAATTTCACTTCCCTAATCCAGAAAGTGCACTTTGAAAACTTTGCATAGAGGCGTGATTTCTCAAATTGCCCAAAATGATTTTCAAGTGATTTTCGTGCTCTTACTCAGAGCCAGAGTATACAAGAATGTCATCCACGAACACCACAACGAAGGAATAGAGATACTGACAGAATAACCTATTCATGAGTTCCATAAAAACTGCTAGAGCATTGTTCAATTCTAAGGGCATGACCAAATACTCAAATTGGTCGTACCTACTTCGGAACATTGTATTTGGGATATCTGCCACTTTCACCCTGAGTTGATGATACCCTAAATGAAATTCTATTTTGAGAACCACTTTTTCCCTTCAACTGATCGAACAAATCAATTATTCTGGGAAAAAGTGATTTATTTTTAATTGTTACCTAATTTATCTTCCGGTAGTCAATGCACAACCAGAGGTATCCATCATCCTTTTTCGAAAACAATACAAAAGCGGCCCAAGTAGAGATGCTTGAGTGAATGAATCCTTTGGATTCTAACTCATCTAGTTATATCTTTAATTCCATCATCTCTATGGGGGCTATGCGATAAGAGGGATGGGATATCGGTTGTGTTCCCGGTACCAGTTCAATCAAGAACTCTGCATACCACTCTGGGGGAAAACCTGAAAAATCATCCGGGAATACCTCTGAAAACTCATTAACTACATGAGGTAGTGAAACTTCCGGGTAAATACCATCATCATTTAGATTGAATGATGATAACTAAAGTATAATACTTCCCAACTCTTGGAGTGGATGTCCTACGTGACCCGACCAAGGATCCCATTCTCCACGAAAAACCTGACGACTCACTTCAGGTGTTGTGAAACTCACTCATCGCCTGTAGCAATCAATGTGTTCCTAGAAGTGTACTATCCAATCCATTAAAATTATTATATCAAAAATTTCCATATCTAATACCAATAGGTACCACTCCATCTCAATCCCTGACACGAAGATCACACACGACGGGCACCTGAGACCCTGCTCCTTTCCCAACGGCGTCACCAACTCCATCGTAAAAGACAAAAACTCAGTTGGTAAATTTAGAGTTTCCAAAAATTGGGCAAAAATGAATGAAATAGAGGCACCAGTATCAAAAAGAGAAGTAGCTATGGAAGATGAAATCAAAACGGTACCTCAAACTGTCGACGATCCCACCTCTAATCCTACCGGTGCCAGATTCACCACATGGAGATGTCTGGTCTCTGGTTGAGGACAACTGCTAGTCTATGGATGTGCACTGAACTACCTCTACCTAGAAGATTACCCAACCATAACACCATGACCACCAAATAGAGATCCCCCATTCCTCGATGGCTCGGACTGTGCTGGAACACCCCTTGAATCCACTAACCATGCCCCACTTGGATGTGGACGTGCCACCCTGTAGAAGCACTGTAAATTCCCTATGCCTCCACCCTGGTAAGAAGGATTTAGGAGAAGTGGTCATGTTTATCGGATGTTCCCTGGCTTCCCAAACTTGTGGCATATGACCGATCACACATCAGAAGCCGCAGACGAATGATGATTGTAATAGTAGCCTAAATTGCCACCTCCTTTCTTCACTAGTTCCTCCCGCTTCCTTTTCTTCTCTAAGGAGCTTCCACTACCCACTACTGATACTGATTAAGAGAAACCATCCCTCCCTTTCCTATCACTCACCACCATGAATTCCCCATCAACAACCTCAGCATAGTTCCTCAGCTTAAACAAGAACTCCTGGGAGTATATCTCTAGTTTCAAGCCTTTATCAAACCTTTGGGCCTTCTCTTTCTCATTAGAAACGATTTTAGGAGCATACCAAACCAACTCAACAAAACGTTTGGAATACTCCATCATAGATAGATTCCCCTGACAAGGTCCCTGAAATCTTGTGACCTGGCATATGCCAAGACCTCTAGGCAATACTACTCATTGAAGATAGCCTTGAAATCTCCCCAGCGCATCTTCTCATTCTTCCCAGTCTAAAGTACTGATTCCCACCACCTGCGGCTGGGACCCTCCAACAGAAAGGAGAAACAATTCACCCAAATATCCTTGGGTGTATCCAGGAACTCAAACATGCACTCGATCTTCTCGATCCATTCATATGCTTCCTGGGGTTCTATGCTTCCTCGGAAGGTGGGAGGCTTATTTTTTCAGGAACTACTAGGACTTTTCCTTTCTAGGATCAGTACCATCCTCTATAATAGGATATGGAACAGGATCTAGTCCCTATACTATATCTTGGACATCCTGAACCATGTCCTCGACTAGCCTCTGATCAATAGGTGTGGGAGAACTCTCTACAGCTTCCTCTCATGGGCATATGGTAGCTTTCCAGGGAGGCTTTTACTACAAAATGCAACAATCACAAAAACAATAGTTAATACCACAATTATGGAAATTTTAATCAAATACATAAAATATAAATAATCCAAACACATTATAGTAATAAAAGAAACTACTACTCCACCCATGCTTGATGTCCACGTGTGGTCTGCTGGCCACACGTCTCACTTGGAAGTGAATCCAATCAAACAATTCCAACCTCCCCTATTGACTCAATGTCTTCCATGAGGGGTACGGTCCAAGCACCCTACTTATGAACAAAATAGAAATCCCTTATAGTCCTAGATCATGTCTATCCCAACTCATCCCCAAATAGAAATATAACACAAAAACATTGTCCCCCTCTGATACCATTTTTTCACGATATGGATCTGGTCACCACTAATACCGACATCAAATCTAGCCCATGAATAGCCCTAAAGGTTGTTCCATATCCCCATCGGCTGGTACAAGTTCTCTATTATTAATAAATTAGGTTTGGGAATGATTTACCCTAGTATAAAATCATAAAACATTAAAAATATCAACAATGAGAATCTGAAATTTTCATGCCAAAAAAGTATTATAAAAACTAGATATTAATACATGGATTTAAATACAATAAAATATGTCCAAATACAAAAAATACATCATCAAGACATCCAAAAATACTCCACACAACAAGGGGTCATCACCCCTGAGCCATCTCCACAACACCGCACTGTAGGAGGGGTCTAACAACCAGAACCGCCTTCACCCAAGGATTTTCCTTTACCTAAGTCAAACATAGCCAAGTATACATACACCCAAGGGGTGTATGTAGGGTTTGAGCCTAATCCCAATAGGATACCACCCAAATATTCCCAATAATATGCAATACAAGTTGAAAAGTCTATCAGTTTTAATATGTAAAGAAAAGTGGTGATAAATTCCAAGAAATGAAACTTTCAATTGAAAATAGTTTTTAAACAAAAAATTTTAGAATGTTAACACAATTAAACTTGAAATGTGAGATAATGTAAATTAAATCTAAACACCCATTAATACAATGGTAAATTCCATAAATAAGATGAGTATTGAAATCGGGAACACCCCTAGGAAACTAGATAGTCTCGGGTCCTTTGTACCTCGTACCTCAGTGTAAAGTATCCAAGTCACAATCCTTTACCATGAACGAGCCACAAGTAGGGAACATACCCATAACCTAGTGGTCCCAAAACATCATTCACATATTTTAGTTAGATTTTTTGGTATCCGTTTGATCAATTAAAAATAAGGAAAAACCTCATCCTGTTCACTAGCCATACTGGTACATATCCGCCCACCTAGGTACATGGGCTTCCCCTTTTGTGATCAAACAATTTCAATAAGAAACACAAATTAATTTTCATATAAAAACACAAATAATGGTAACATACAAACAATATAGTATCTATGAACATTTTATACAACTTAAAACACACCACAAAACATTTTGATTTTTAATAGAACAACTTCTCAAAGGCTCACATTATTTTTCACCCCAAAATATTTGAAATATACAATTTTCATGCTATGTGCACACTTGTAAGTCATAAAAAGAAAAAATTCAGTTTAATAACCTTCAATGAAATCAAAAATTCAGTTATAGAGCAACACCATATGAACCAAGAAGATATATCTTTTAAAAACCTCTTTTTCACAAAAACAAGACACTTAAAGTCCATTGGCTTTACAAACACCATTTAAACAAACTTTCACAGGAACAACCAAAGAGGATAAATTTTCAAAACATGATTTTAAACCCTAATACAGTTAAATAAAATCAAATAGGTAATTATAGGGCATCCCCAAATTAACCAATAAAAGATTTATATGAAAAAACCCCAATTTCACCTAAAATTAGAACTTAAAATTCACTTACATTACAAACACCACTAGAAACAATTTTTTACAAAAATAATCAAATGTAATAAAACTGAAAATATAATAAAAACGGAATATATTTCAAAAATATTTCATACAAAATGGAATCACCAACCAAAATAATGAAACCCTTGAATCTTTGTGCAAAAATCAAATAGAACCACTGCCGCACCAAAAGGGACTTATATCAAGCCTAAAACCAAAATAATAGACCAAGAAATTCAGAATCAAACCCTAGGTTAAAAACCCTAGTTTTGGGGAATTAGTAAACTCAAGGATAAGGGAAGAAACCCCAATAAAATTGAATGAAACCCTAAGAAATTTGAAAGAAGAATGAATGATACCCACTTACTTGAGGGATCTCAAAGAAATCACCCCAAATACACTAGTAGCTGAATTTGAAAATAGCCAAAAATAAAATTGAGGTTATAATGAGAAAGATAAGGTCATGTAGGAACTGAAATGGGGGGAAATAGTAATAATTGAAATATTTATGAATGAAATAATTTACCTATTCAAATCAAGAAAATTTCAGAAACTCTATGAAGTTCTACCCTAATTTGTGATGTATACGAGCCCCAAAGAGGTGGGAAAGATAATGGGTGTGTGGATAGTTTCATTTTTCTTGGGTTACACTTTGAATCACCAAAAAATAATAAAATTTAATAAGTTATTAAATAAAAAAAATTAAAATTGGAAATGGGCTTCCGTGCTGGCTCGATTCTTTAAATAAAAACCCAAATCCACCATTATTATGGATTCCTAATGGGTCCAAATTGAAATGGCAGTGTTAATATGTCATGGGAGGCCATTTAATAATTATAATGGATGAAAAATGATGAAAAGTGAAGGAGTTATAAAAGAAAAAAAATATTTTTAAATCTGGAAATGGGCTCATGGTTTGGATCAAATTTCAAAAACACGCCACTTCCACCAAAATGCATGGGAAACCCCCAAAACAAAGCAAGAATGGAAATTAAATGAAAAATATATTTAAAATAAGTTATTTATGTGAAATATTTTCCTTGTATAGATTATTATACTAGCTATGAGCTGAAGAAGATATCGTTGTTAGGTGCCCCTTTATTACCTAGATGGTTTGTTGGTTATTTTTTCAATTCTGATACTGCTTCGATATACCTACACGCTATTTAATTATATTGAATTGTGTAGATTGATCTAGAAATTAGTGGTCCGAACCTACTAATATATATATCCCACACACTATTTGGGTCGCTATTTCACTGGGGTACCTGAGTATACTTTCTTGTTCTTGGGTCCTTGGACCTTACTATTGTTGTTTACTGTACCTGGGAGTTAGGAACAAAGCACTGAGATGAAGATCAGGATTCTCATGAAGATCACCCTTCATTCTTTGATTATTTTATTTACTTATGTATATAGATGAAAAGAATCCTATTTTGTTTATTTATTTCATATATGAATCACTGTGACATAAATGAATTTTATAAACTGGAATTGGCCATTTCCTTTATTTAGTTGATATTGTAATTGTCTTCCATTATTTTGATTATTTATTTATATATTATTACTCTATTTTCATTTATTTATATATTGTTATACTTTTGTTAAAAATCTGATATGAGGGTATAGTTTCCCCACTAACTATCCTTATACTCTCACTGCTAGTTAGAAGCCTCTAGCAAATGGGGAGGACACTAGAGGGCATGTGGCGACCAGCCCGGCTACCGGTTTGATGGTAAGCCAGTTCGAGAAGTTATAACTCATATTTTTAGCTTAATTTATTATTGTAAGTAAAATAGATAGAATATTTTTTCTTATTTAGGAACTGACATATTTCAATTTCCATATTTGTTGGTTTCTTTTTAAAATTCCCTTATATGTTCCTCAATAATTTATCATAGTCATTTTATTCTACATGAACTTATTTTTAGAAGTTGTAATGAAATTTTTAATGTCTCATCAAGGGTTTTTTTCATCAAAATGTCACTACTGGAAAATAAGTCTATACCCACGGTTTTGGGAAAAACTATGGCTATAGGTCGCACCTATACCCATAGTTTTCCAAAAACCATGGGTACAGGGTTTGGTTCAGACCTATACCCATGGTTTTGCAAAAAAAACAAGGGTATATGGTTTTGTTCAATTCCTATACCCATGGTTTTGGAAAACACTGTGGGTATAGTTCATACCTATATGCACAGTTTTTCAAAAACCACAGGTATAGGGTTGTTTCAAGTCTTATACCCATGGTTCTCCAAAAAACCATGGGTATAGGATTTGGTTAAAAATATATACCTGCATTTCTCTAAAAATAGTGGGTATAGGTTATAGTTATATCCATGGTTTTTTTAAACCATGGATATATCTTTGTTGCACAAGTGCGGGGAAAAAATATTCCACGGGGAAAAATAGTGGGAATGCATATTTCCATGGTTTTCCACCTATATCCATGATTTAGAAAAATACATATATAAGTAAATATATATTTATATAATAATAATTGTATGTGGTGTAGTGGTTAGGCATGTGGATAGTATATAGATGGTCCATGGTTCGAATCTAGTTGGAGTCATTTTTTAAATCCTATAGCTATGGTTTCATAACCATGGGTATAAGGTTACTAACATGGTGGACTATTTCCCACACGTATTCCCACAGGTCATAATCGTGGGTATATAATTTTCAAATCATGGCTATACCTCATAGTTATACCAACTCCTTAATCTTACACGGTTCTCTGAGCCATGGGTATATCCTATACCCATAGTTTTTTGGGTTATAACCACGGTTCAAAACTGTGGGTATAGGGTGATTTTTTAGTAGTGTGTGAAAATTATCCTTTTTAACAATTACATGTGAACATGTAATTCCACTACATTCACTATTTTATATGAAGCTTTATCAATATATTTTCAAGGATTATAAAAGAAATTATTTTTCTCTGAGATTTATTAAATTCTTATTTTTAAATTATTTCAAAAGATTGAGGATATTTCTTATTTATAATGTAATTTTTTTAAAACACCTAAGAAGTATTTTTCATCTAATTCATTGTCCATCAACATATATTTTTCCTGGTCTAAGATATTCTTAAAATGTTAGAATATAACTTCTTTATCTTTATGGATTATTTAATGTTATTTTTTATGAAATATATAATTCATCAGTACCATTGTATTTCCTAAAAATCTTTAGTGTATGATCATAATTTTTCTTCCAATGTCTTTCCTCTATGAATACCTTATTTTTCATTCCCATGATTGATGGTTGTTCTCTTAGATTCCATACATTGATTGAATTTTGAAATCATTGACTTAACTTTATACATGTTAATCTATACAGTGTAAATACCATATGGTTTATAATCTCAATTAAAGTGTATTTTCCTAGAAAAGTTTTTAATATCATTAGATACCCATTTATTTTATATATGTTTATCATGTTATAAATATTGATAGATTTATGAGTGATACCTTATGTGAATCAATTTTATAAAGGAAGTGAAATCCATTTTATTTGTATGGTTTCATTGTGTTGTGATGAATGATTGATTCCAAGTGAAACTCATATGTATAGATTAATGATAGGTTTCATATTATTTCACCCTCTAATGCATTGTTTAATGTTTTATATCTTATGAGATTATTAAGCATAAGCCTTATTATATTATGATCAAAAACTAATGGGTGATAATTCACAAATTAAATGGTGATCATTCTTGGATATTCTCAAAAACCAAAGGGTGGGACTTATTATATATTCTCAACAACTAAAGAATGGTTCTTCTTAGATATTATCATGATATAATGATACCCTTTTATTATGTCTATTCCATTGTTTTATTGAAAATTTTATGAATTCTTTATTATATCATAGAACATATTTATTGACTTAATTTTCCACACTCTCTAATTTATTTCTTATGTTATTCCATGTTATATTACATGACTCATGTTTTATAATATAATTTTATTGGGTATCATGTTCATATGTATACTGATTATACCAATATGCTCATCTTATTCTCACATATCATTTTTATCATTATCACTTATTTTTACCATTATTGAGCATTTGAGCTCACCCTTTTCATATGTTTCTATTTCCCCATGTTATAAAAAAAGTAACACATATATTGTGTTTAAGAGTATCATATAAGGAAATTTTTCTGGAAATATTGAAAACTTTTTTTATTAAGAATTTTTTTATGTAACACCCTAATAATTTATTTTCATTTAAATGAATATGAATTTTGATATCATGCAACACATTCAACCTAGATCTTAAACAAACCAAAAATTAATATTAATAAAGCATGACTTTTATAACCTTGATATTGGGTTGGTGAGTATAGATTGGAGTAACCGAATAAAGAAAAATATTTTTTAATGATATAAAAAAAAATTATTAAATCAAAAAAAATTATATTCATCTAATTATTTTCACTAAGAAAAATATAAAAATAAATTCATTTTATTCCATAAATTCATTCTTCATGAAAATGTTTTTTAGTTATTTTATCTTCAAATAATTTGAAATAATTTATACCATTTTTATAAATTTTATTTTAGTAATTGAACTTTATTTTTTAAATTTAATGTCAAAATTCCATCAGTTTTGATTTTTGATCTTTTTCAAAAATATCCATTTTTAGGTCGGGTAGTGAAACATACTGATTTTGCAAGAGGAGTCATTTTTATGAAAATATAATGAAATAATTGTAACATGAAATATTATAAAAAATCATAAAAAATATATATTTATTAATTAATATAATTCATATAAAAATAAACCATTGATGTTATAAATATATTCTTAAGATTTTGGAAATATATGTAATTTTTTTTGTTTAAATAGAAAATCCTTTTTAGTTCTTCTCTATTAATAAAGTATTTACAAGTTTAATTTCAATTTTGGTTTGTTTTGAAATAAATATATGTATCCTTTTATTTAAAATAATCTAATTAATTACATTGCAATCAAAATTATACTTAATTTTCTATAAAATCATTTTTGTGATTAAAACAAACATTTCTCTAAAAATGGTTTTCATTGAATTTTAATAACATTTGTTAAAATTAATTTTTACAAATTTTGGAAATTGAATCTAGTTAGATGGATTATATATTCTGAATAAGAAAAATTAATATTATCTAAAAATTTGAACTTAATTTTTATCCATAATGATTTATAAAAACACTAAAAATTTACCACAGTTAAGGTTAAAAGGGTTTATTAGTGGGTTAAACTAAGAGATAAAGGGAAAATTCCACATAAACATCACTAAATATTTTCGGTAGAAGATATTTCAAACATATCAAATTTAAGAATTATTTTCTTGTCCATTTTTGTTAATTTTATTAAGAGAATTTCTTTATATTATTTAAATATTTTAAGTAATTATATGTGTATCCCTATCCTCACACATAAAAGGGCACTTCCTCTTCTCTCTTAGTAACCAACATTATTCCATATAGTTTAGCAAAAACTAAAAGGGAACTTACTCTAAAAATTTTCTAATTATAAAATGTTATAAGTGGATCAAATATTATATTATAAATGTTAATATAATTTTTGAAAAGTATTTAAAAAAACTTAAATTTACTATAAAATAGTTTAAAATAACTTATGAATCATATTGGACTTGAGGTAATGGTTTCTCATCCCACTTTTGTTTCTAGGAGACATAGGCCATATTCACCACTTGCTTCATTCATGTGGTGTATATACTATTCCTTTGATATGATACATCATGAAAATCATTAAATTCATGGTATTGAACATTTAATTTGTTGCTATTTATTTCATAGTGGTAATGATTCAAGAGTTACCATTTGGGTAATTGTTTTATGTTACAATCTCACTTTTTATCAAGACTGGTTATACTTAAATTTATAATGTTGAAATTATATGATCAATCGCTAATAAATATTTTTTCCTTATTTATCCTATGGTTTGTTTTATAAATTACAAATTTTACTTTCATTTTCAAATCTATATGTAATCAAATGTTTGAAAGAATTATTTTAAAGAAAAATGAATTTGTTTTTCTATTTGGTCAATAATATTTTTCTTCCATGTTTATATTTTATTGAAAACATTTTCAAGAATGTGTTTAATATTAACTAATGATTTATTAAATTACTTTTTACCAATGCTTTAATTTTTTTAAAATGGTTTAAATGGAATCTTCTATTCATTTTCCAAATGAGGTATAGTTTAGAAAACATTTGAGAAGAATTTTTGTTTTCAAGTTTACAGTAAGAATGAATTTTCTAGCCATCAAAGATAATATTTTCCTTGAAACTTTCAATAAAAGTTTTAATTTCTCTTTGAAAATAAATCTTTTCCTATTATTATAGAAATTTTTATATTTTAAATAGGTTATTTGAAAATATAAAAAAAAATCCATCAAGAAATGTTCCAACAATATTGTAAAATTATTTTTATCTATATTGACATTATTTGAATAATCTTACACTTTACTAGGGATATTATCTATTAATATTATCCCACTATTACATTGGGTACCATATGATCAATAATATTTCATATGGTATTTTTTAAATACTAAAGTTTATGTGGATTATGTATTAAATTGTTATTAATTTATTTCTAATAATGAATTAATTATACTCAGTAAGTAACTTGTGAGGCATGTTATATCCCCTTAACTCATCAATAGGACTCATTAGACAAACTTTTTTAGTTATTTGGATATTCCTTGCATACTTTAATTTTTTTCTTTACTAGAGGCCTTGATTGTAAGATTATGTTACTCAGAATTATGCATCTTATCATTATGGAACATGTTGTTATTTTAAATGTGATTATTTATGTTTTTATGTAATCCATATATATATTCCCATTTTATGATATTATTTATATGTAATATTTGATTATTTTTTATCTTTTCCATATTATTCATGTTTTATTTATTCTATGATAGCTTTTGTTGATCAATTTCACTCATTGGGCATCTGATCTCGCCCTTTATTAGGTTTTATTTTCCCAAGATACTAATAAAGAAATATTTAAAGATTTGAGAGGCATATTATAAGAAACATTAATGATACCACTAGAATTTTAAGTCATGATTTAAATTTTTAAAATTTACTATGAGAATAATTTATAAATTTTTTCTCTCAATACTATTGAACTATTCAAAACATTATGATGTGATCTCTTATATCTTGTTCCAATGTAGTAAAATAACTAAAATCTAAAGGATAATAGATTTGGGTGGTTACAGTTTATATAGTGGTAAAATATCCTTTTGTTTAAAAAGACAAGAGTATTTTTTGTTATTATTTTATACTAATTATATAATACTAAAAACTTAAAAGGTATTGGGGTTGTATTGTAATTGAGTTTTTTATTTAACTTATGTTGTTAATATGGTCATGATTATCGGCTTTCAAAATTTGTATCAGAGTAGGGTTTAGATAATTTTTGATATTATGATGTTATTTAAGGAAAATTTAATGTTCGATAAGTTATGTTTGATCATAATTTAAAAGTTATATTTAACCCTTTATTTTAGATGAGGTAAAATTGAATAATTTTATGATTGGGATAAGATAACTTTATTTAAAACCCCTGGGGATAATTTTAAGTTATATGTCTAAGTATAGGATAACATACATAAATTTTGGAAATATAGATATTGTGTGGTTTTCCTAGAAATAGCATCCATGTATATATTCTAAAAGTTCATGTATTCTTTAGAATAGATTGCCTAGGGGTAATAACCGTAAAAAAATTTCCCTGGTTGTTCACTCAATCACCACCTATTACATGAAAAATCATCTTAACTGTACACAGGGTTTGAAACTCTCGAGGGATATGATTTCATTAATCAATTTTTCTTTACAATCGATTAACAATGATTTATTATATTAACTAATTAGGGTAAGAAGAATTATAGAAACCAAACAATTGAAACCTATATTGAAATAAGAGTGATTAAGGTTGAACTGAAAGATAATTTGATTTTATTTAAGAGCAAGACATTTTGATGTCAAGTTTTCATGAGAAAATTTATGATAATTCTATTACGATGTTGATTATAAATCACTCACATTAACCAATTTTGGTTTTTTAATAGATGGTATCTGAAGGAACGAAGTTAACAGTGGATTTAATGAATAAACTGGAAATTTTACTAATGAGAATCCTAATAGAATAATAGAATAAGTGGGAATTCTTGTGTTTATTATAAACCAGCAATAAAGAATTATGATTAATAATGTGTTCTTAGTTGAGTTCCAAAACAAACCAAATAAGTGAAGGATGTAGTATTGAATAATTTTAGGTGATGAATATAATAAATTAAATAATATTAAAACTCCATCTTGTCAAATATATTTAAAGAGACACCTATGTCTATGTCTCAAAGGAATTAGAATATGTTTGATATGTAGAAAATCTGGGAAAATTGAAACAATATTCTGATGAAAAGGTAAGATTTTAGTAAACATGCCCATGAAAAAAGATGTTTTTCCTAAAGATTCGCAAGCAATTTGATGTTTTAGATGAGATGAATTTTAGAACTATGGAAACTATGGTACTAATAATAGGGATTTAGATAACAATTGACATCATAAACATCATGGATTATGGGAATAAGCAAAATCATATGCAACTACTATTATTTAATTGTATACTGCTAATAAAGCAGTGGTTGGTACACATATTCATAACTACATTTTTTTAAGGTCTTATGTCATTTAATTTACCACTAAATAGTATGTGTTTAAAGAAAATCACTAAGTGGTTTCATTATTGTATCCATGTTATATGAATTTTTTTCAATATTTATAGGATCGTGGATCATGAAAGTTGTATTATCCTTCTTATAGATTAATTTAATGTAATTTTGGAAATGAATGTATTCTCTTAATTTGGAGATAAATTATTTAATGGAATAAGGAAATAAAATTTCATATCAATCAATGATAGTCTATCAATTAAATTTTGGTTATGAAAATCCGTAATAATTAAATTATATAATATGGATCTTTTTACCCATTAACTATAAACTCAATGATCAAATGGTTAGTTGAAAATTCAACACTAGTTACATTCCAAAAATAATATAAAATATGTGTTTTCTAGTCATACAAAGGATTTTGATCATTAGAAATCATTATAAATTAAATATAGAGTGATTTTTATCTTATATGCATTCTTAACTATTTCATTAGTTAGGAATAATTAAAATTTAAAGGGATCAATTTATTTAAGTAGATATAATGAAACGACTCAAGATTTCATTATTTACTTTCCTTAAATATGTATTGTATTAATAAATTAATATACATGTAACAATGAACTAAAATTATATTGTGATATATTAAAATAAAATGTGATTGTTATAATATAGACATTAAATTATAAGGTATAAAACACAGTATCCATAATATGATATCTATAAAGGAAAGAAATGGCATTGAGTATCAGAAGTCTCCCTTTTGAAGCTCATTTACATGATCTTTGGAAAGAGGTAGATTCACTAGGGTTTCTCTTAGATAATTCCCAATATGAACATGAACAAGTATGTTTTGATTAAAATCATTTTCAAAAGACATTTAAGATTGTAGAAATTTCTAGAAGACTAATGCAAGGGTAATAACCACCCTCGACTACCACTGATGATTACTTTATGCTTAGATATTACATGGAAATATTGAGGAGATATGTAAATTGAAATTAGAATGATATTACAAAAGAATTCTTAATGTAATATGTCAATTACCACACATGTTTTGAATATTTCACATTTTTACATTTTATTAAAAAGAAATTTTATTTACTAATACATTGAAAATTTTAAATAGATCATTTTGTTTTATAAAAAAATAATTTCTTCTAAAATTTAATTTTAATCACTTTATTTAAATAAATTAAACATGTTATATTTTTTTATATTAATAATATATTTATTACAATTTTACTAGTTATTTATAGGAAATAATAATAGGAATGGTTAATACTTATTTTATTTTGTTTCCTTTGAAAAAGTTTTAATTATATTTTTATGATTTCAATTATAATTAAAATTATAAAATATTAAAGTATAAAATTGAAAAAAAACAAACTTCATGTTTTGATTCAACATGTCAATATTATATTAAGATAATTGTTTTATATTTTATAAAAATAGTTGATTCTTCTAGTAAAAATACAATTTCATCAAAATTATAACTTTAATTACATTATTATTTTATAAGAAAGACACATAAATTTATAAAATTATTTCATTGATCAAATATGTTTTTAGGGATTAAAAATATATTTTATTAAATATTCCTATGAATTTATAAAACCTATATTTAATATTTTCTAATATAAGTAGTATTTTACTATAAAACTATTTTTTATCTTTTCTTTTAAATAAATATTATTTTTGGGAAAAATTAGACTTTTGACTATATTTAAAAGAAAATTAAAATTATTTTTTTATAATAAACCAATTTTTTATAATTAAAATAAAATTAATTGACAATTTTATATTACAAATAAATTTAAGCTTAAAAATATACTTTTTCCAAAAATAGGCTTTTGCGCATTACATGCAGTAATGTAAAAAAATTACTACACATAAAAATTTTATATGATAGAATTAATTCAATAATTATAATAATTTTTAATAAATTATATAATAAGGTCAATTTTATTTTTATGCATTAAAAGTAAATTTCCTAGAAATTAGTTGTCGAGGTAATATCAAAAATAGTAAAAGTAATACATCAAGGGGTAAAAGGATAGAAGCACGTTTAAAAAATATTTTTAATTGAGTGGTTGAGATATTATTTAACTTATATATTAATCCAATACATTATTTCCCATTTATTGATCCACTTGACATGTGAAACATGTTCTCTCTTTATATTAAGTTAAAATATTTATGAAAATTTCATTATCACTACTTTTAAAAGGGGCCTCTAACCTCCCATTAAATACCTATGAAAGAATGTAGTTTCCACATGAAAATATGGCCATAATCCTTAATTTATAACCCTATTCCTTTTCATTAAGCCTTTTTTTTAAATATATTGTCTTTAGACCTCTATTTCCCAGTAGTCTTCCAAGGGAAAGCCTAATTTCTAAATGTGAGTATATTCATTTCCTAAGATTTATTTTTTCAATATTCCTTTAAAAAATAAAATTTTATAATTCATATATAATAATATTATTAAATTTTTTATATATAATTATATTATGATATGGTAATAATTGTTAACCACTTTACATCTTTTCTATTAAGAAAAACAAAAGTACCATTTTTTGTGTTATGCAGACTACCGACTCCACAATACAATGACTTTCATTTTTTCTAACAACCTCTATTAAATTATTATAAGGGTGATATTAAATAAAATATATTCCATATTTAATATAATTTTTATTATGAAGATATAAAATTTAATCGCTTTCTATCCATCTCCCTCTTTCAGAAATGTGAACGTTAATCGTACATTGTGTGAACTACCGCCTACATGAAGTAATGGATCTCATTTTTTATCTAGTTTCATTATTATCTATTAAAACCTCCTAAAATATGATTCAAAACCATAAATTAATTTCAATAATATCTGTATGATTCTACAATAATGATATTATTCCAAAATAATCTACTTTAATAACAATAATCATCCATTAATTGTGGTATATTTAGGTCTGGTTCGGTCTAACCACCTATATATTCAATGATATAAAATAATATAATGAATTAATATTAGGAAAAAAATACTAAATATATATGATTTAAATAATCAAATTATGATTTTATTTTAGTTCTGGAATGGTAACATTAATTAAGATACCATTATTCATTTGTTAAAAATCATTGAAACTAGATTATCACCAATTTCATATACAATATTCATAATAAAAACTTTCATAGAATGAAATTTTAATGTCATAATATATCATAAAACATTAATTATAGTGTCCTATATTATTTTGGGATGATGAAATTTGGGGAAATAAGGGAGAACAACACCATTATTTTGAAACTAGTTCAAAACAATCAAGATTACTCAAAACCAATATTGAAAATATATAATAACTCCTTAATATTCTTGTATATAATAATTATAAATGAATTTTATATAATTTTAAAGATATTAATATGTATATTAATTTATTTATTAAGATAATTAGGCTTTTTATACAGGATATTAGAGGGTGTTCAAGTATAAAGGAATATAAGGTCAGGGTTTATCGAATTTTCAAATTCATGATACATGACTCATATTTCACTCCACAATTGATTATATGTCAAGTTATTACTACCTAATAATTTTATATTTTAATATTCATAAATTTAATGGGTATTAAAGATCCATATTTTTCTTTTTATTTACAAGGTATTCAATTCAGAATATACTAAAGTTGTAAGGGTTTCTTGCCTCAAATTCTCATCCCTTGAGATATATTTCTTATTATACATTATCTCTTATTTATATTGGTGTATTTAATATCCCTTTAATATTTTATATCGGGATTATATAATTATTAATGGTTTTAAATTTTTCATTTTAAATCATAACCTTTATGTGGTTTTGACTTGAATTTTTCTAAGTTTGTAATTGGTTTCTTGTCTCAAATTTAATTTTTCAGGACATATTTCATATTGTGCACCATGATATCATTGATATGGTGTGATAACTACCAAATTAATTTATTATACCATATTCATGTAATTAATGTATTTTGAAGTTTCATATCATGTTTTTTCATTAAAATTCATTTGATTCAAAAGATAAAAAATTCATATGGGATTTGGAATAAAATGTCACTCAAAATGTATGGGTTTTGATTTTCAATATTATTTTCATATCATGATTTTTTATAAAATATAGTAAATATTTATATTTTGTTTTTTTTAATATGCCATCATTTTCTTTGGATATTCATGGGATTTTACATATCCCCTAAAAATTTCATTTACCATTGACTCATTTTTTCCCCGAAGTGTCTTTTGTAATTGAAACTGACCCCATAATTCTTCTAAATTTGTAACCTCTATATTTATATATTTATTTTCTGTATTATTTATTAAATTTCCATATCTATGTTTCAATAATTTTTTAAGGTCATTTCATACTAAATTACAAAAATTATGAAATTTTTACCATTTTCTAAATAACAGTCTGCATACATGTTCATCCAAATTACATGACAAAAAGAAAATATTTCCATTCAAAAAAATTTCAAGACTATTTAGGTTTAGAGTTTTATTGAATTAAGAAAAAAACATTAAAAAATAAAAAACATGTATTTTTCAATTAATGTACATTTTTTACTATAAAAACAATTGTTTAATCCATTACATGTCTTCAACATCTCCCAAAAAATTTTAATATAATATAATATTCTAAAAAAATCTTAAATATTACTTTTCTTAATAACATAGGGAAATATAAGTATAACAAATGGGTGATACCAAATTCATAAAAAGGGTAAACAAAACATATTAAAATAAAATACCATAAGTGAGAATAATATTAGAATGTGGTTATTATAAAGATACATAATGTCACAAACTGCCTAAGATAACCCACCTAAATAGTACTTAAATCATTAATAACATATACCAATGAGATTTTAAAATCCATATGGTCTCGTGACTAGAAAATGGGAATAAAAAAACAATATGTGATGATTTGTTCACAATAACATCTTAGAAAAGTATTATAGTGGATAAGAATCAATAAACAGTTGATATTCTGAACACTCCTTTGGATAAAAGGTACAAAAAATACTAGGTATATTTACAAAAATAGTACATCAACCAAATTAATCACAAAATCCATCAGAACTCCATTAGTTGATCTTTATGTAATAAGTAGATCATGAGCTCCACTGGTCACCACCAACACCCAATGTTTTCTAATAATGAAAATCCACCACCATTGAGTGGTGATTTACCTTTAAATAGACTTTTCATAAGAAAATATAAAAACACATGAAGGAAAATTTTCGGAGTTAGAAAAAAATTCCATTAGAAAATCAACAATAATTTTATAAGTAATCTAGAACAAATAAACCAAATTTTTGTAATTTTAAATAAAATATAAAATGAAAATCTTTTCACAATTCATATCACACATAATTTTGAAAACATTTCAATGGATAGTATAAAACAAATACAAAAATGAATTTTATCAAAATAGGCATATATATACATCTTTGTAAAATTTTAAAAAATAAACCATTTAATCAAAAGTGGTACAAGTATCACATTTCATATTTAATGACATCAAAATCAAAAAAAATAATCATACTACCATGGATATAAGTATTTAGAGTTATTCATGTTAATTCATGAGGTTCTGAAATATATTATTGAAATATGGATCCATCAATGAACTATTTTACCAAGGTATCAATCCTAGGTTAAAAGGGAATATTTCCCCAAAAGAATTAATTACATGCCCTCAGAGAGTTCAGTTTTGTTGTCAAAATCAATATTTTTTAGGTAATCATCTTTATCTATAATGCATACCCTAATCCTTACTAACTAGTCTCAATTTTTATTCAAGGAAATAAAACATAAAATGGGATATCATTTATTTCTATCAATATCAAATATTTTAAAATGTCATTTCAATAGGTCCCATGTTCAATTATCAACAAAATTCTATTTCATTTCAAAAACCAAACATCAAAAGGTTTTTTTCCAAAATAAATTATTTCAAATAAAATAATTTTATTTCATATACCAAAATAATTAATTCCATTTTAATCTCCTCAAAATAATGCTTCAATAATTTATGTCACTTAAATAACCCTTTTTATAAATAAATACTTTATTTTTAAATCCATTTTGAAGAGATATTGATACACACTCCAGGCATTTCCAAAATCACTGATCAAGAAACTCAAATCAAAATTTATATACCAATTGAAAATTTAATTCAGAAAAATAATTAATGGTTTCAAATGTTAGTGTTTTTCTTATGAAACCACCTACCTCAATCAATATCAATAAACTAACACATAATTTTCAATAAAATAGTCGAAGGAAAAATATTAAGGGAAACTCCTATAATAAAAAATCATCTAGTAAAGATTATTATCTATCAATAAAATAATAATCCATCACTATAAATGAATAATAGAGATTAATAATGGATAACCCATGATCAACTTGATATTACACATACTGGGATAGAATTAACACATCAATTGGTACTTTAATCCATGAAGAAACGTTGTTGGGAGAGCCAAACTCATCTCTAGAGAGCCTCTATAGTTATTTGCATCAAATTATATTTGTGGGGGAGGAGATTTAAATTTAAATATAGATTTAATAAAAGAGAAATATTATATTACCATTGGTTTTATCAACACCTTCAGTGTCATGGTCTAGATACTACACTCCAACAGCTATCCAGTGGTGTTTGGTAGACTACCTAGCATTTTGTATGTCCCACCAGCTATTTATCATACTCTTACCAATTAGTCAATGGGATTCCTATAAGAAACCACTTATTCAATCAACCCACTAGTTGTCTGATTGGATTCATGTAGGAAATCCATTCTACCATCCCTCCACCAGCTAGGTGGTGGCCCTCATAATATTGCTAGTGGATATCCTGTAGCCATTTTTTCAATAAGATTAATTCAAAACCCTTTACAAAATACTCATCCACCTCCAGAAACCACAAGAATAAATCAAAAAAATCACAAACCCCTTAAAACCTTAAATAAGGGTAAAAACTATGAAATAAAGTCTAAAACTAAGGATCAAGGAAAATAAATGGAAATTAACAAGAAAGAAAATAGAAAAAAAAAGAAAAAACAGGGTTTATACTTAGAATATGGTAATGGAATGTTACACATAAAAAAATCATACCCAAAAAATATTAGGTCATAAATCATATAATTGATCTTGACATAAAATTAAACATAAATCAAAAGAGTGAGATTGTAAATGTTATTAATGATAGAATAAATAATTCATGAGAATAACCATAAAACCAAGAAACATCATTCAAATATGGAATACACATTAGTATAGGTAACATAAATTTTTAATCCCCACCATCAATGCCCATGCTTAAGATAAACTACAAAAACTCATAAATACTTAACTCAGGATATATAAACACTTGAATAATGAATTAGAGGGTGATGTTGTACCTAACCCATCATTATCCAATATTATTAATTATACTTGATAAATAATTCACTTATCACATAATAAAAACACTGGGAAATAAGAAGGGTTTCACTAAGGATTGAAATAAAAAACATTCAATTTTTATATAATAAATAACCCATATAAAGAAAATTGATTTTATATCCTTTTCAAATGGATTCACATAAATAAACCATATAACATAACAAAACCATTGAAACTATATGGGTATCTAAAGATATTTAGTATCACTCTAGGTAAATAACATTCAATCAATATAATTAATAATATTATATTTATTCTAAAAAGATAAATTCCATGTGTTAAATTTAATTTTTTTTAATCAATCAACCTATGGAATATTTGTTAATAACCTTAAATCATAGGAATAAAAAATAAATTATTCTCATTTTCAAGGAATTTTAAGGAAAATTAGATTAATAAACCATCAAGAAAATACAAAGTTAGTGGGGGTTATTTAAAAGATATAAAATATCATCTTTAATTCATATTGAGAAGTAAATAGGATGGTGTCATTTGAAAAATATCTTTGATCAATAAAAAATGTGTCAAATGATAATGAAATAGATGAATACTTTTAAAAAAAATTGGAAAACAAATTTTGAAATAAAAAATATACTCAAACTTTTCAAATCATTTTAAAAGTGATATTTTGTAAATCATGGAGAAAAATAATTTTATTTTTGAAACCATTAAAACATTGAAATAAAGTTTCAAATAAAATAACAAAGGTTTAAGAAATATGTATTCCCAAGAAAAATGTTAAAAGAGATCAATTTTAATATAGTCATAAAATGTTGAAGTTATGGGTTACTTTAAAACTTCATTTTAAAAAAATGAAGTGAAACTTTGGAAATAAATTTCCCATCAAAAATAAACTTCAATAAATAATTCCTCGAAAAATCAAAAATATTACCAAAATTAATGTGGGGTTAAAAAAAATTTAAAATATATTTTTTAACCCGCATCATAAAAATATTATTATATTTTCATTTTTAGAATGGGTGAATAGGGTTTTTATAATTATTGAAGATAATTCATAGTAACCTTCCTAAAAGTGGAACATAACATTATTGGGAAGGAAAATATAGACTTTAAAAAAGAGCTTATTTTGAGATAGAGGTTTATTCAGGATAACGTTATACTTTTAGGTGAAAGAAAAAATAAAGTATGAATATTTGAATCAAAGGAAAAAATTTCCCTATAAATATAAAATAGAACGTCATATAAAATAATAAATCAATTAATAAATATAATATTTATGGTCAATGTTTGATTGAAACCAAAAAACTCAATGAAATATATTTGAGTTGCCAAAGTCCCTTGCGAAAAACAGAGTTTATAAATTAATAAACTTTCTAAAAGGGAGTCTATGTGTTAAAAATTTATGTCCATGTAATTCAAGAGAAAAATAACACATAATAAAATCATAGGGTAGAATTTACCCACTTATATGAAATATGCTCACGAAGAACAATTATGTCTCAATAAATTTTAATTTACTTAACAAAATAAATTACAAATTGAGAAGAATAAAAACCTAATGAATGAGGGAGATTTAAATTGAATATAAATTACGACAAATAAAATTTATTTCATGATATAATAAAAAAAATTACGCAACAATACACCATATAAAATAAATTTGGTGCATAATACAAAGCATGTCTTAAAGTGATGAATTTGATATGAACATTATTACCTTAATCCTGATTCCTTATTAACTTACACCAAACATATTGAATAATTAAATGATTTTATTAATAATATAACAAATATCGTATTTCATAAACACAACCATTTATAATACCCATTTATAATTATACCATACACATATATATCTGTTACTTTTTACCTATGTTCCAACATCAGGTTTTTAAAATTTTAAAAGTTTATACTAGATTCAAAGGAGAAAGGTCAAAATTTACTCTTCATATAAAGATAATATTTCAAAAAAATAATGGGTTCCAAAAAATAAAAATAAAATATAGAGGTTAGGAACTTATACCTTACTTCTTGGATTATCTATTTTTTGAAGGAGGTTTTTCCTTTTAGAGATGGTATTTTGAGAAAAAAAACTCTTTAAGGTGTCTTGGAATGTTAATATTGGGTTTTGGTATATTTTGAGTTGGAAATATGGGTTTATAGTGTTTGGGGTAGTAAGGATAGGAGATTCCATTTTATAAGTGAAAAGGGGTGGCCTTTTTGTAAATACCCAATTATTTTCAATAATGGGAAGTCACGCTCAAGGAAAGTGGCATCAAAATTGAAAAATAATAGAGTGGGTAATGGATATGGTTTATAAACACCTCCAACACTCAATTAAAAATATTTTTCAATTATTTTAGGCCCTTTACATCTTACATTACTCGTTTTTACCATTTTAGTTTTCACCACGGTAAATAGTTTTTACCTTGGAAATATATATTTTATGCTCAAAAATACAAGGGTCCTTATTGTATAATTTGGACCTATTAAATATAAATTTTAAATCCATTTTTTATTCAATTTTTAAAAGTGATAAAATTCATTTTTAAATATTAAATGTATAATATATTAAAAATAATTTTTTAAATCTATATTATATTCTCAAATGTAAAAAATGGGTTTGTAAATTAAACCCAACATTTTTAAATTTATAAATTCACTTATAAAATATATATTTTATTATAGGAAAAGGTTTTATGAAGTTAAAATTAATACTTATACAAATAATTTCATAAATGTTTTGTTATTTTTAAAAATAGTAATTTCCACTATTCACCTAAAAAATAATATTTTTTAAAAACCACAAAATTTCAACACAAAAAATTATTGAAATCATAAATGGAAAAATGAAGGTCATTTTTTCAAATTCTATTTCTATAATTTTCTACTTTTTTACTTTTAAATAGATTATAAAATATAATGAGAAATGTTTCTATAACTTCTTGAGGTATTAAAAATTCTTAAATTTATTTACTAGCAACTAATAATAAAATTAGAACTATTATATTATATATATTATTCATATGAAAAATATAAAATATATAGTTTTTTTCTTTAAATAAGGCATATAAAAAAATTTAGGAAAAGAATTTTTATGAATCTAGTGATCTCGCTAATGTTTTCAATGAATTATTAAAAAAGCATCTTTTTATTTAAAAGACTAAATGAAAAATGCATAAAATATATGTGATAAATAACTTAATATATTAATAATTACCTTATAATATCATAATATGTTTTTATAATCTAGAATCTTAATTTTCCAATGTATGATCCATGTATAAGATAATTTCATGTGTTATTTGAGGGTGTTTATTCTGTTAGATTATATCTAGTTTAAATTCCTACAAGATTTAATTTCCCCCATATAGTATTTTTCTCATACCATAGTTGTTCACATTCAACTAGGGATTAGTCTAGGGAAAACTCTAGTGAAGCTAACTCATTCCCAATCCTGGGTAAATATTCTTCATAAGAGAGACTTCCACTCCAAAATTTCATTTCCTTATTTCACATATTTCATAATATGGTTACTTTATTTTATACCCACTAATATAATGGATACATTATAATAGTCAAATTTTATTTTATCATATCACGGTTTCTATTTAGTTTAGTGTTTCATGTTGAAAAAACTATTAGCATAACTGTTTCTTAATGAAAATACATTGTGACATACTAGGTCATTGCATTCTAACCCCCCCCCCCCCCACCACTAAATTAATTAAGCCCTCACAATTTTATTCTTTACTCATTGGATAAAATAGTTCTATGTATTCTTAACATGTTTATAATTTAGGGTATAACATATAATATGACATATACCTTACTCTCTTAGAATATATAAAATTATTTATCCTTCCTTAAGAAATATTAATCATTCATACAATCATATATCCATGTATGTATATATACTAATAATATATTCCTTATAACATAGATTTCCTAAAACCATTTGAATCTCTAAAACATTAAACAATAGGGAAATCAAATAATCCTTTAGAAATTTTCTCTTATCTTCGTCCACTAGTTTATAAAATCATACAATAGTCAATATATATTATAATCCTAAAAATAGAGAAAATTTACCAAAAATATCATGAATTACTTTTAAAATAATTAAAATATCAATTACAATGGTATAAAATCTATCTTACTCACTTTTCTAAAAATAAAGCAACCCTTTATTACCACAACATAAAGTATATGTTAAGCCAAATAATTTTTTACACCTCAATCGTGTGTTCTTCAATGGTTATCCCCAAAATATAATCTGGTCATAAAATTGATTTTCAAGGTCATTGAGACCATTTAATATATGTTTATAATCCTTTAAAGGAAAATTATTAGAGAAAAATACTTATATATTGCACATAATTCTCATAACATTTATCATATACCAGAATATAATCCGTAAATGTCTCTCTCTAGTGTAAATAGCTCAAATAAATAATTATTAATTTCTATTAAGTTATCAATATCACTACCTTAGGCAAGAATAAGACACTCAAATTTTTCAATTATGACAAGAATATACTAAAATTATAAAACATTTATTCATCACCCTTATTTGGTTTTAAAAAGAAGTGTTTTCTGGATACATACCTTTCTCAACTTCATTTTTATAATCCTATTTCAACCAAATACTAAATCAAAAATTTTAAGGACATTATCCAATACAATCATAGTAAATAATCATATGAATATAAAAACTAAATATTCTCTAATTACACCTTCATTTGATCTTTTATACTTTCAATTCAATATAATTTGATTTAATTTAGGTACTATGGTAATTATTAACCTAATCCCTTAGTGTAATTAGAAAACAAATCCTTTATAGTGATTTTTAAATAGAATGTGATTAAACAAAGCATATCCCTATGGTGAATCAAAATAAGTGTTTAGTTAGGCCTCTTCATCGTGCACCAGGTGATAATTGATTCAATACCCAATACACCCTTTTTACGGTTGTTAACCCTAGTTACATCTATTCCAGAGCCTGAATCCATAGGAATTATCTATAAAAGGTTTCTTTTTTTGAGAAATGTGGAGGTAGTGCTGCCTTTATTAAAATAAAAATATATATAGTAACCCTATAACATATAGGGAAACAATAAAAGGGCTCAAAGAAAAAGTTATCTACCTGTATTTTTCTTCAGCGGATCAGTGATAATTATTTATTCTTTACTTATTATAGGATATGCGGCCCTTTTGCGACCATGTCCCCAAACCCTCACTCTCCCCCTACTTGGAGGATGAGATTGAAGCCTATTTAGTAGAGTCCCGACATCAGTGCTGTCAGAATCGGAGCTATCCTTCTGCCGCTCTCTGGAATGTTTAAGAGAAGTGTCTCTTGTCACTGGGTTCATCATCCCTTCAGCTTCCATTACATCAATCAAAGAAATCTCCTGAAGTGTTGCCATAGGAGAGCCTAGATTTTATTCCTACATCTGAATGTCACCATCATTATTTTGATTAGAGGAAGTAGCAAGGTTACATGCAATCGATTTCTCAACCATCACTAGATGAAAAACTGGAGACTTCGACTTCTAATATGAGACAAGCTTAAATCCCTCATCATCTACAACATATTTTGAAGAATCATTACAATCATTAGAGATAACCACAGTTTCAAGTTTTAAATCTTGTTTTCCCTCGTTACCAGAGACATCCAACCTCTCATGTGAGAGTTGAATATCAACTTCCTCCTGTATCTCATCTTACATCAGTTACTCAGCCATTGAGGCTTCATTTCTTCCTATAAAATGAGATTTCTACAAGTCATCTCTACTTCATTTACTATGGTAATCATCAATGTGGAAATTTTCCTCTTTAGAAAATATAGTACCCCAAGAATTTGTCTTACTCTCTAAAGTAGAGGCATAGACCTGGTCATTTTTCTCATCAACGATTAACTTGACTGTATCCTCAGGAACAACACACTTTTCTTATTTCTTTTGATCTACATTATCAGGATCAGTTTCAGTTCTATTAGAGCTCTTACAAGGATTAACCTCAAGCTACTTAAATTGAGAAGGAATATAAGTCTTTCGAGTAGATTCATTTTTATTCTTCTTGAGATAGGTTCACATATCTTGTCCTCGCAAAGAGAAAAAGATGTATATTATGGAGCGTCTACAAGAAGATAAATCTTCACATAAAGCAGTAAAATATTTAAAAAAATTGTCAATTTTTCAAAGATAATCTTCAACTCAATAATTTCATCTTCCATTTCAATAATTACATTATCAACCAGTTTAGAACCCATCTCAACCTCTACCAAAAACCTAGAGAAGTGGCCAAATCGAGATACTTCCATTTCCTTGTTAATTTTGATCAGTATACCAATTGACAATGCAATATCATATATAATTTTGGGGTTCTGGAGTATCCAATTTAATCCATATACCCTTACCCAAATTTGAGTAGAAGTATTACTAACATCAAGTGGATTAAATTTTTTATTCCATTCAAAAAGGTGAACAATCTCAGGTTTGAGCACTATCAACCCAAATACCTAGGCCTGTAGTTTTATTTATTTTATGGAGAAGAGCATATGGAAGTGTACCCATCCAATAAATATACACTTTCAGTTTGAATAACCCCATATTGACAAGACATACTCCTTTATTTCATCAATTTTCAAAGGTTGTGAGCCTTTGGGAAGAAATAAAAAAGCAACGATCGAGAACTCACCCTTTTTGAGCCTATCTAAAACAAAATTGGGGTCATATTTAATTTTCATAAAATTCCCTTTTCTTCAAATAGAGGATTCAATTGCACCTTTCATACTAGTAAAGGATCGAACTACAATAGCTCCCTCAGTCTTAGGAATAGCATGATTGTCCTTGTTCTCAACTGGTTTGTGATACACACCCACCGCCTTCCCTAACACCACCTCTAATCAAGTAATAGGCACCTGGAAAGTTTTAACATCAATAGATTTCACAATTTGACCCTTAGACACCTTCTCAATGATCCTTTCACCAGATCTAGGAAAATTTGCCATGATTCTCTGAACATCCTTCACTTTTGTTGAGATACTACGGGAAGAATCTACCCCATCCAACACAGCTGAGGCATCTGACATTCATTGGGTCCAAACTTCGTCCTTCTATTGTAATACCATAGTGTGACCAAAGTAATGAATGGGAATTATTTCTGAGGTGAAACTCTATGTGGCATCGCCATCAGTTCTATCCCACACCTGCATCGCTCCTCCCACATGTCCATACAAAGTTGTTATTTCTAGGAAAACTGCATAATCTCTACTTTACCAAAAATTAAGGATGTTATTTTGTACGTAGAATTATCCATTATATTTTTCTATTGGGTTCTTAATAATTTTATCTTATCAAAATCCCTATAATATTAGAAAAATCTACCTAAAAGGATATATATTCCTTTTTAATTATAATCAACCTTCTCTTATAAACCTTTGATGATGTTTCTAACTCATATTTTTCCCTAACTAATATCATCTTAATCTCTAATGTTATCTAAACCATGCTATAATACCAAATATACCATACCATGGACATGGTCATCCAAATTACCTAAAATAAATAAAAGATTTCATTTCAATACATTCAAAATACCTTTAATGTTTTTATTTTTAGAGAATTTTAAAAAAAATTAACTAACAAGCTTATTTATTTTTCAACTTATAGAAATTCTCCCACTATATAAACAATTGGTTAATTCTTAATAAGTCTTAAACGTATTCCACAATTTCTTAACATAAGATACCTTTTTAGAAACAAATTTCAAATTATTTTTCATAAGAACCTAAGGAAATGTAATCATAATAATTGGTGGACTTCAGATACTCATTATGGGTAATGATATTCAATGATAATCAGGTATTTTAAGTGAGAAAAAGATGAGCATATGGTTATAATCAAGATATAAATGAAAATAATACCCAATAAATCATAGGTCATAAATCATGGCATAAATATTGAAATAAAATAAGATATAAATAAAAAGAGTGATTAAATAAACATAATTCATAAGATTATAACATGGTCATGAGAAAAGTATAATACTTTGAAACAAAATTCAAATATGGAATATATATATATAAGTATAGGGAACATAATTTTCATGAGTCACACCATAAGTTCCCATTATTATGATGAAATAAAAATTACTTGTGCAAACCCATGTCATGAGATATAAACTCTTAACCAATACAATGGAGGGAGATATAGGACCATGCATATCATTCATCCTTATAAGTGTATGACACATGAAAATCACATACTTCCCACATCTTAAATAATCTATTGAAATAAGATGGGATTCATAAATAATTGAAATGAAAACCATTAACTTTTTATATTATAAACAACCAGTGGAAATAGAATGGGTTTTATATCCTTTTAAAATGGTTTTAGATAAATAAATCATCTAACATGATAAACCAATGGAATATAAATGGGTACCTAAATATATTTAGTAATATTATAGGTAAAAATCATTCAATCATGATAATAAATCATATGGTATTTACACTATATAGATAAAATTTATATTGTTAAGTAAATAATTTCTCCAATCAATCAATGTATAGAATTTAAGTCAACACCCTCCAATAAAAGGAATCAAAAATATGGTATTTTTAAAGGGAAGGAATTTGATGAAAAAATATGTTTTTTTACCTTTAATGACAAGGAAAGAAAATAGAATTAATGGTGCAATTCCATGATATAAAAAAATATCTATAATCTATCTAGAGAATGAAGCGGATGGTGTCATTTGAATGTTTTCTTTGATAAAGCATAAGATGTATCATATGATTGTAACTTAGTGGACTAATACATCTAATGAGTTTTGGAAAAATCATTTTGGAAAAAATAAATATCCTTGGAATTTTGAAATCATTTTAAAATAAATATTTTTTTAATCTAAGATAAAAACAATATTATTTTTTAACCCTAAAAATATAGAATAAATTTTTCAAATAAAATTATATAGGCGGAAAAAAGATGTGTTCCCCTGGTAAATTCTAATCATTTTCAACATATTTTTAAAATGATGATGTTACAGGTCACATTAAACTGTTATTTTGAAAAATGTGATGTGAAAACATTGGAAAACATTTACCTTTTAAAAATAGACATCAATAAATTATTCCATGAAAAAAATAATGGTTATCAAAAAAATGTGGGATGAAAAATATTTGAAAATATCTTTTTTTGGAAACCCACATTGTAAGAAATAGTGTTATATTTTCCATTTTTAAGAGGTTGAATTGAATTATTAGAATAATATAAAATATTTCATATTATCTTTACCAAAATGAGTAAATAAAATTGGGGAGAAGGAAAATATATACTTAAAATAAAGATCCAATTAGTATATGGAGGTATGTTCTAGATAATGTAGTACTTTTAGATAAGATAAAAATCATGTTAGAAGCCTTGAATCAAAAGGGAAATTATCCCTATAATTATAAAATATGAAATCATATAAATTTTTAAATGAACTAATATATATAATATATAAGTTATAATATTTAAATAAACCATATAACTTAATTAAATATATTTGAGTATCCAAATTCCCATGAGGAAAACATAATTCATGAAGTATGAAACTTCTGAATAAGGGTTTTATTTGGAAAAATTGTATATACCTAGATATAAAGACAAAATATTTCATAATACAAGAATAGGGAAACACTTCCCCACTTTTATGAAATATGTTCTAGAAGAATAATTATAATTCAATGAATGTGAATTAAGATAGAGAAAACCCTTATAACATAGAGAGTATCAAAACCTCTTGAAAGAGGTAGAGATTTAAATTGAACTTAAATTACCCTGAATAAATTTTATTTCATTCTATAATAACTCAATTAAGTAATATATGCACCATATAAATGAAATTGGGTGAATACTACAAAATATGTCTCAAATAGTGTAACTTGAGATGGAAACCCTTAACATTGTATTAATTCATTATGCACTTACAAAAAAACATCATAAATAAATAAGTTAATATTATTAATTACGTAACCAAGAAAATTATTCAAAATAATAACAATCTATAGTCCTAAAGGTCAATCATTCTATATATATTAGTTATCCATTACCTTTTTCCCATATCTAGTGTTTATAATTTTAAAGGTTTATACCGGTTTCATAGGATCAGTTTCAGTATTTGTTCTTTTTCCAAATTCTATATTTCCCAAAAACTGTTACTGTAACGGATGATTTATAACGATTTATGATATTTAAATTTTATTTCATGATTACATTAGCATTTATCTTACAAGATAAAATCCATAACAAGCATTTTTCAGTGATTTTTAAGAAGCTAAGTGTGTTTTTATAATTTATTAATCAAAAATTAATGTGTCCATTATATAAAAAATTCTTTTTTATATAATATTATACAAGTAGTTATTTTTTTATAATTAACCATGATATAATTTCAGAGTATTGTTCAAGTTGGTGGTCAAACTGACCCAAACATGATTATACTATGACTAATGGATGATTATGAGGTGATTACGTTAAAATATCATTATACCAGTAGCATAATGATATCATTTAGAGATTTTTAGAGTGATATACCATAATAAGAAACAATTTTGGGATAAATTAATGGACACAAAATGATTTCATAGTATGAATAAATTGTTTCCCTCTTAGTTTTCTTGTTAAAGATGATTAATCTTTTAAAGATTATTTACCCACAATATATTTAATAGGATATTAAATTGTATTAACATAACCTTATTAATATCATAAAAATAATATTTATCTTTAAAAATCATACTTAGAACCATCCTATAATGTAAGTAATGAATAATAGACTCGTTTATTCATGGAAGTGGTTGTAAGCACACATGCATGATTCATTATTACAAAATTAATAATTTTTTTGAGAGGGGGGTAAATCCCAAATGGACTAAAGAGGACTTAAAATAGTTCATCCCAAGTGCACCACCTCTCAAAATAATAATTGACATTAGAGGGAGAGACACCATGAGGGAAAAAATACAATTTTTTACTTTAGTATCCCAAGAAGTGATAAAGTCTGTAAATTTATTCCCCTCATGCCATGTATGAAGGAATTTCACCTACATGTTGGTGAGGATCTTGAATATGCATATATAATAATTGATAGAACATAGGGTTCGAGTCTTCCCTTGAAGGGATTTATAAATAAAAATAGATTCAGTTTCCACTAATTCAAGTGTAATGTTGTGAGAGTGGCGCAAATCTATCACTTTGAGGATGGAACATGCCTCTTCCATAGTGGATTCCATGGATCCAAAAAAGAAATTAAAATAAAGGATAACCAGGACTTTTTTATTAAGACAACACCCCTACCCCTATGCATAAAACCAATAATTCATGAACCATCCACATTTAGTTGAAGGATGTGGTAGGACCCTGGAGAGAGGCGATGTAATGTCTTCCAACCATAATCATTCTAAAATATGTGGCATTCTCTCACAATTTTAAAATAGGAATCAGGTTGACCTCCAGGATTCTTTCCTTGAACATCATCGCCCACCATGTCCTGGAAGATCCTCCATATAATCTCAGATTTATTTCATTCCACATACACCAACATCAAGCTACCATTATCATCACCCTCACCTTATATTCATATATGTTTCTATATTTTTAATGGAATGAGGAACAAAGGAGGTTTTTTATTAGGTTTTTAAAAAAATGTACAAATGGGTTAGGGTCCCAGATAATTTTAAATCAGGGACCCGAGAAGCATGAACCACGTTCACGCTTCTCCGATCTGAGGAAGAAGCGTGAATGGGGTTCATGCTTCTCCTTCTACCGCCAGATAAGCATGAACACTATTCATGCTTACTGGTAGTGGTGGAGGAATCATGAACCCTATTCACACTTGTAACGCCCTGACCCCAGTTACCCAGAGTCGGTGCATTATTACATAACATTGGCATGATCACAAGAAAGATCAAATCTCGAAATACCGATTGGTTTAGTAGCCTTGGAAACACTAGATATATTCATAAAGTTTTACATTACATCACAAAGTGAAAAAAAACTACTATAACAACATAGTCTCCATATTCCACACTCATATCCCCACATACTATCCCTGTAGGTCATTCATAACTTACTTCTTCACATCCTGGGAAAAATAAAACATAGAAAAGGGGTGAGCTCAAATTCCCAGTAACGATAACAATATAGCGGAAACTTTCAAAAATAAGCATAAACTTTTAAGGCAATGTATAACTAAAAAAAAGCCTTTTAAACTTGAACTTAAACATAGTATGGAAAAAGAAAAATGAAATAATTCCATTTACTTATTCACATGGATATTCTACTAATTGAATAATCACATGCAATATCAATAACCACTTTCATAATGATGGAATGCATAATGCCAGACTATCATAACCACATAGCCAAGGCCTCATGCCAAGACTAAAAATAAGATTTTTTCAAGGCCTTGTGCCAAGACACTAGTTCGTCTCATGAGACCTACCGATGCATCGAGGAGCTATAGCGGGCTCCACCCGTCACATATTAAGTCCAATGCATTCCCATATGAAAAGTTTTAAACATAACATAAACATTCGTATTAAAACTAGCATACGAAATGTCAATAATTTCACCATAAACCATGAATGGTATAAAAATAGAACATCCATAGTCAAACATATCACAAAACCTTCAATACAACATAGAAGTTTTGTATCATAATAAATAAACTTCACATAAGCGTAAAATCCAACAAAGGATCTTGACATAGATGAAATCAAAACTCTTTTTAGAGAAATATCTATTTTATTTTGAAATCATTTAAGATCCATATAAAATAAAACATTTTCTTTGAAAATATTCTTATAAGCTTGTAAGGGAAACTTCGATGATTTTATAACGGCGGAAAATAGCCGCACCCGCCGTATAAGTTAAAAAAACATTCTTACCTTAATTCTGTCGAAAAGGTTAAAAGGACCTTGTTTTGAAAATGATGGAAAGATTCCTCTTATAAAAAGTCAAACAAGGGTATAAATGAATTTAACCCATATTCTTGTAAATAATAAAAAAAATTTGAAATACATTTTTAATAAAACATGGATGTGGATGATAAAGAGATCCCAGTAGATTATTACGTATAAACAACCTCGGATAATGAAGAGATTGTGAAATAACCATTACCTTGTACTTTTCCTTGGTTGGGGTAGGTTAACCTCCTGTATAATGGTGAAATAATTGTTATTAAATTATACAAGAATCATATATATTAATATGATATCATATATGATCATTTAACATTAATTTTTTAATAATATCTTTTAATTATTGTCGTTTCGGGTGTTAACTTATTCATTTTCTTTTATATGTTTTGTTACATAAACCGTGTTTGTTATGGATAGGTTGTATCTTATTCATATCCAGAATTATATCAAGTCCTTAAACATCATTTTTAAATCATAAAATGATAATTATACTTGAATGGATACGATGGAGAATGAATCTTATCGAGTTCGTGGAGACGGTAGTCCGTACGTACGCACGAGCGACAATATCATTCTTTTGATATTAAAATAATATATAAATGGATGGTATATCATATATAAAGAATAATTAACATGTTATATTTATTATTTACATGAGTTACACATCATTATTATACCCATCCAAATAATAATATATTGAATGACAATTACACCACGACGTGGAGACGGTAAGTCGTACGTACGCACGTATGGTGACATGTTATTCAAAGGGTGGATAGAATACTGAATATGGTTGTACCATATTTATAATAACATCACAATATATATATGATACTGGAGTCATTATTTTATAATGGTAACAACAAAGGAAGAAGAAGTGGAAGAAGAAATGAACTTGGAAAAGGGTGGTCAAATCATTACCTCTTCTTCGGGTTCTTCCTTTTGATTTGATCAAAAGGGCTCCATAGGTTGGCTTTCTGATCAAACTAAGGCCTCTAGGTTGTAGTGAGGGAAGTTGGGAGAGTATTTGGGCAGATTTTGGCCGAACCAAAAGGCTTTGAAGGTGTGAAGAAATGAGAAGGAGGAGTGCCCTTTTATAAGAGGGGTGAGGGGCACCTTTGGAAAATCGAGAAATATTAATTTATGATAAATTTATATTCGGTTTCTAATGGCTCCAAAGTTTATTATTTAAACGCTAAGGTGGTTATAGGTCGAAAAAAACTCAACCAATAGAATTTAGACAGGTTTGGGTACTTATATTAACCTTATCTTTAAGTATTAACTCTAAATTAATTAGTTTCACTTTTACAATGTCTCTTTGTATTTTTATATAATATGGTTAATAAACTTACTATATACATCCAAGATACCCCCAAGTGGTCCATTAATGATTACCCTATCATGATATAAGTCTCTTGGACGAACCTTAGTTTTTTAGGAATTTAATATCAATTAATAATATAATATTTGTTTTAAGAATTCTTTTATGTCAATTTTGACAATATTCAATAGTTGATTTTTGTGAAACTCATAAAAGATTGATTACTTCGAAAAAAGTCAATTAAAGCAATACTAATATATCATATTATCCTATAAAAATAGTTTAATTCATTAAAAGTTTCATATTATATTTATTTGGGTATTTATAATATCAATTATTTTAATTTTTTACTATTATAGTAATTACTTCATCATCATTGTGTCATAAATAAATTAAATTATTTAATGTCTAAAAATTATAAATAAACTATCATTATGTAGGAAATCATTTTATCTTTCTAATTAATATTTATAATCTAAAATCCAACACATATAACCCTATGTAAAAATTGTTTTTCTAAAAGATATATGCTTGTGTCATTTTTGTATTCATTTTAACTTAATTAAAATAAAGTGTCCCTATCACCTACAAGTGGCTCCATGGGGTCCCAAAATCGACCCAAAGATGCCTATGGTCGAAACATTATCAACTAATAAGGATAGGACACGTTTTAGGGTAATTTAGTATTATTATAATATTATTTTTTAACCCTTATTTACCAGATTTACCCTTAACCATGGTAAATAAAATATTTACCACAGTAATTATTCAAAATGTCTAAAAATAAAAGTTACCTTTTTACAGAATTTGAACATCCTGATTCCAAATATGGAATCCATTTTTCTAAATTCAAAACACAGAAGTGGCAGAAATTAATTTAAAATTAATTCCCGCTGTCAAAACAAAAAGCGTGTTTTTAAGAGATAATAACTATCAAAAGATTGACACTTGTTTATGTTCGGTTTAATTGTAAAATTATGTCCAATGAGCAACATTATATTAAATGGTAAAAATATATTCTAAATATACTTTAAAACCACTCAAATTCATAATTTATCACTATTAATTATTTTGATTAAAAAAGTTGTTTTTAATTAAAATTTAGTAATTTTCACTATTCATCAAAATATGAAAGTTATCCGAAAAGTACCAAAATTTTACCTTAGGCTAAATTCAATATTCCGAATCCAGAAATGAAGTCCATTTTAAAATATAAAATATATATAATTTCAAAAAGTAGGTATTACTATTCATAATGGCTAATTTGATTGGTTATGGTGTGTTAGAACTCGGTGTTGCATACAACACACGCTATCACATTATTCAAAGCGAAGCGTACCGTAGAAGCTTGGGGTGTTACATTCTCACCTCCTTCAAATAATTCCGTCCTAGAAATTTCTATAATACTACCGCATGAAAAGACTCGGGTGGTTCTTCATCATAAGTTCCTCGGGTTCCCACGTTGCCTCTTTCATCTTATGGTTTCTCCACAAAACTTTTACTAGATGCGTCGTCCGGTTTCTCAGCACTTGTTCTCTCGTATCAAGAATCTTGACGGGCTCTTCGCAATAAGACAGATCGGGTTCCAGTTCTAATTCTTCATAGGTGAGTACATGTGTTGGGTCAGGCATGTATTTCCTCAACAGAGATATGTGGAACACATCGTGAAATTTAGAGAGACTTGGCGGCATTGCCAATCGGTAAGCTACAACCCCAATTCGTTCTAGAATTTTGAAAGGTCCGATGTACCTGGGACTCAATTTACCTTTCTTACCAAAACGTATGACTCCCTTCCATGGAGATACCTTCAGAAAAACATGATCACCGACTTGAAATTCCAAATCCTTCCTTCGATTATCAGCATAGCTCTTCTGCCTACTTTGAGCTGCTTTGATGTGATTTTGGATTACCTTCACCTTTTCCATCATTTCCTCCACCAGTTCTGGGCCTACAAGTTTTCTTTCACCAACATCATCCCAACAGGTTGGTGTACGACATCTCTTCCCATATAACGCTTCATATGGTGCCATCTGAATACTCGAATGGAAGCTATTGTTATAGGAAAATTATACCAGAGGTAAATATTGATCCCACATACCATGAAAATCAAGTGAGCAAGATCTCAAAATGTCTTATAAGGTTTGAATAGTCCGTTCTTATTGTCCATCTGTTTGAGGGTGGTAAGCAGTGCTCAAATGAAGTTTAGTATCCAGTGATTTCTGAAGACTTTTCCAAAATCTTAATGTAAAACGGGGATCACGATCAGAAACAATCGATAGGGGTACTCCATGAAGTCTCACAACTTCATTAATATATAGTCTTGCTAGACGTTCCAGGGGTAGATCTTCTCTTATAGCAAGAAAATGTGCTGATTTGGTAAGACGATCAATAATAACCCATATCGCATCGTTCCTTCTAGGAGTCTTTGGTATCCCCATGACAAAGTCCATCGTAATATTGTCCCATTTCAACTTTGGTATGGGAAGAGGGTGCATGACTCCTCCAGGCTGTTGCCTTTCAGCTTTAACTTGCTGACAAACCATACATCTTGACACAAAATCAGCAATCACCCTCTTCATGTTGTCCCACCAAAAATGTTTCTTCAAATCTCTATACATTTTGGTGCTCTCAGGGTGTATAGAGAAATTGGAACTATGAGCATCATCCAGCAATTCCCTTTTTAGATCAGGTATATCGGGAACACAAAGTCTCTTCCCGAATTTCAAAATTCCATCTTCAAACACAAAGTCTCTCAATCTCCCATCATTCACAGCTTTAATCTTCTTTTGGAATTCTTCATCATCGGTCTGAGAACTCTTAATCCTTTCTAGTAAAGATGGTTTGGCAACCATTTGAAAAAGAATTGATGTTTCGCCTTCCCTGGTTATTCCCATGTCCATCTTCACTAGATCCATGAAAATTGGATCCCTTTCAATTCTCATCATGTTCAAAACTCCATGGTCTTTTCTGCTCAAAGAATCTTCCACCTTGTTTGCTTTCCCCGGGTGGTAGTGTATCGTACAATCATAATCCTTGAGTAATTCAAGCCATCTCCTTTGCCTCATGTTGAGTTCTTTTTGTGAGAAGATATACTTCAAACTCTTGTGATCAGTATAAATCTCACATTTTTCACCATAGAGGTAGTGCCTCCATATCTTCAAAGAAAAGATCACAGCTGCTAACTCGAGATCATTAGTAGGATAGTTTTGTTCATGAATTTTCAACTGTCGTGATGCATAGGCAATAACTCTATCATTCTACATAAGGACACAACGAAGTCCTTTCTTTGATGCATCACTATAAATAACGAACCCATCATTCCCCGATGGTAGAGTCAATATAGGAGCATTGACTAATCTTCTCTTCAGTTCTTCGAAACATTCTTCACACTCTTTTGTCCAAACAAATTTAACCCCTTTACGTGTGAGCTTCGTTAATGGGTTAGCCAATCGGGAAAAATTCTGGATGAAACATCGATAATAACCTGCCAAACCAATAAAACTACGTACCTCAGTTATACTCGTAGGTGGTGGCCATTCTTGGATTGCCTTGGTCTTAGAAGGATCAACAAAGATTCCATCTTTAGAGACAATATGGCCAAGAAAAGAAATCTCATGAAGCCAGAATTCACACTTGCTAAACTTTCCATATAATTCATGCCTCCTCAGAGTCTTCAAGATAATGCGCAAGTGATTTTCATGATCTTCATAGCTTTTAGAGTATACTAATGTATCATCAATAAATACCACCACAAATTCATCGAGATACTCCTTGAAAACTCTATTCATCAGATCTATGAATACAGAGGGTGCATTAGTCAATCCAGACGGCATTACAGTAAACTCGTAATGCCCGTACCTGGTTCGAAATGCTGTCTTCAGAATGTCTTCCTTCTTCACACACAACTGATGGTATCCAGATCGAAGGTCAATCTTTGAAAAGTATTGAGCTCCATGCAGTTGGTCAAATAAATCATCAATGCGTGGTAGGGGATACTTGTTTATTATTGTTATAGCATTGATCTCCCTGTAGTCGATACATAACCTCATAGATCCATCTTTCTTTTTAACAAAAAGAACAGGGGCTCCCCATGGAGAAACACTAGGGAGAATAAATCCCTTATTACTCAATTCCTCTAGTAGTTTCTTTAGTTCAACTAATTATACAGTGGCCATTCTATAAGGGGTCTTCGATATAGGCCTTGATCCAGGAATCAAATCAATGGAAAACTCAACTTCTCGTTCTGGAGGATGTCCAGGTAAATCTTCCGGAAATACATCTAAAAATTATTTCACAATAGGTACATCCTCTATTTGAACAATCCTTTCCTCACCCACAGTTATTTCATTCTCTTCCTCCACAATAATTGAATTTAGTTGAGCTATTGAGGGTGGATCTAAATAAGAATTAGTTGGTGACGATTCTGCTCTAAAGATAACGTGTTCCTTATCATTATCATCAAGAATCGTAACCTCTTTCTTCTTACAATAAATATTCGCATCATAGTCTGAAATCCAGTCTATACCGAGGATTATGTCAAACTCAATCATAGGTATGACGATGAGATCAGTAGATAACGAACATTTATGTGCTCTAATGGGGACTGATTCACAAAACTTTGTTGCAATGATACTTCCCTTAGGGGTTTTAACTGACAACTCCCTTATTAAATCAAATTGGAAATATCTAATTTTCTTAGCAAACTGGGAAGATATGAAACAATGCGATGATCCAGAATCAAATAATGCATTTTCTAAATTTGAGGAAACCATTAAATTACCTGCCACCACGTCTTTCGGAGCTTCTACCTCAGCAGTAGTGATAGCATAAGCTTGGCCTTGATCCCATGGCCTTTTCTGAGGTAAGTTCTCCTGACGCTTAGGACATTCATTTGCATAATGCCCCATCTCCCTGCAATTGTAGCACTGAACGTTGGTAGCTTCCTTCTTCCCCTTGCAATCACGAGCTTGGTGGCCTTTTTCACCACACTTGTAACATACTCCCATTCCCTTCAAGCAAGTACCAGGATGTTTCTTCCCGCATTTACCACAAGATGGATATTCAACCTTTCCCTTATTCCCCTTATTTCCATTCCCAGATTGATCAGCAAGCCTCTTCTTCTCTTGCTTTGCTTTAAAGTCATAAGACTTAGAGAATTCCTTTTCGGTCTTGATAGCACATGAGACAATGTCTTCGTACGATGAAAAGGATTGTGAGACTAATGCTCGACAGAGAAATGGTTTTAACCCATCAAAGAAACGATCAATCTTACTTCTTGGGTTACGTATATAATCACCAGCATACCTTGCTAACCTTGTAAAGTTAGCCTCATACTTTGTAACATTCTCATCCTCTTTATGTCTCAAACTCAGAAATTGCCTTTCCATATCTGCTTGATGGTCGCGAGGAAAGTATTTTTATAAAAAAGATCTTTGAACTCCATCCATTCCATATTTGATACTTCATCATCTTCCTTCGTATTTTGAATCAATGACCACCATTGATCAGCATCTCCAGTGAGGCGGTAAACTACCATGATAACTTTTTCCCTTTCACTGCTCCCCAATGCCTGAAAGATTTTCTCTAGGGAATTTATCAATTTCTCATATACTAAGGGATTTGTACTCCCATTGAACGTTGGTGGTTGTTGCCTCATGAATCGATCTAACATTGATCCTCCACGCTGTGGATCAGGATGCTCCATACGAGTAAGGTTATTATTCATAACCTGAGCAAGTTGTCCCAGTATGGTGATTAGTTGATCGGCACCAGTTGCATCACCAGCTCCACTATAATTATCTTGAGCAGGAGGGAAATCCCTACATGGAGTGCGTGCATTGATACGATTTCCATTTCTTCCACTAGGCGCCATTTCTAAACAATGGCATAAACTGGATCAGTTTATGAATCAAAATACATAATCCCATACTTATAAAACACTTAACATAAATTGAACTATTTATGGATATAATCCATAATCATAAAAATGTTTTCTTTGAGGAATTATATACTCATAAACCCTTCATAATGATTTTTAAAGAAAATGAGAGTTATCCAAAGCATATCCCCCGGGAGTGTCGTAACCAAGAGTTCAGCAATGCCTGTTTGTCGTGCACCAGTTCCCGTTTGAGTCTAGCTCAAAGCGGTGTTTTCAGGTTTTACCCCTAGGTACATATGTGCCAGAGCCGCCTCTACCTGCTCGTATCCAGACAGGGATGTATTGCTCGGAAAACTCACAAAATCTCTATAATACCAAAATTCTAGGAAGTTCTTCTATACTAATCCTCAAAGTTCATCTTAGGTCTATGTGCTCTAATCAGAGTTTATCTAAATCTAGCTTCCAAGGTTTGTACTAAACTTCCTCTGATACCAACTGTAACGCCCCAACCCCAGTTACCCAGATTCGGTGCATTATTACATAACATTGGCATGATCACAAGAAAGATCAAATCTCGAAAGATCGATTGGTTTAGTAGCCTTGGAAACACTAGATATATTCATAAAGTTTTATATTACAACACAATGTGAAAAAAAACTACTATAACAACATAGTCTCCATATTCCACACTCATATCCCCACATACTATCCATGTAGGTCATTCATAACTTACTTCTTCACATCCTGGGAAAAATAAAACATAGAAAAGGGGTGAGCTCAAATTCCCAGTAAGGATAACAATATAGAGGAAACTTTCAAAAATAAGCATAAACTTTTAAGGAAATGTATAACTAAAACAAAAGCCTTTTAAACTTGAACTTAAACATAGTATGGAAAAATGAAAAATGAAATAATTCCATTTACTTATTCACATGGATATTCTACTAATCGAATAATCACATTCAATATCAATAACCACTTTCATAATGATGGAATGCATAATGCCAGACTATCATAACCACATAGCCAAGGCCTCGTGCCAAGACTACAAATAAGATTTTGTCAAGGCCTTGTGCCAAGACACTAGTTTGTCTCATGAGACCTACCGATGCATCGAGGAGCTATAGCGGGCTCCACCCGTCACATATTAAGTCCAATGCATTCCCATATGAAAAGGTTTAAACATAACATAAACATTTGTATTAAAACTAGCATACGAAATGTCAATACTTTCACCATAAAGCATGAATGGTATAAAAATAGAACATCCATAGTCAAACATATCACAAAACCTTCAATACAACATAGAAGTTTTGTATCATAATAAATAAACTTCACATAAGCGTAAAATCCAACAAAGGATGTTGACATAGATGAAATCAAAACTCTTTTTAGAGAAATATCTCTTTTATTTTGAAATCATTTAAGATCCATATAAAATAAAACATTTTCTTTGAAAATATTCTTATAAGCTTGTAAGGGAAACTTCGTCGATTTTATAATAGCGGAAAATAGCCGCACCCGCCGTATAAGTTAAAAAAAACATTCTTACCTTAATTCTGTCGAAAAGGTTAAAAGGACCTTGTTTTGAAAACGACAGAAAGATTCCTCTTATAAAAAGTCAAACAAGGGTATAAATGACTTTAACCCATATTCTTGTAAATAATAAAAAAAATTTGAAATACATTTTTAATAAAACATGGCTGTGGATGATAAAGAGATCCCAGTAGATTATTACGTATAAACAACCTCGGATAATGAAGAGATTGTGAAATAACCCTTACCTTGTACTTTTCCTTGGTTGGGGTAGGTTAACCTCCTGTATAATGGTGTAATAATTGTTATTAAATTATACAAGAATCATATATATTAATATGATATCATATATGATCATTTGACATTGATTTTTTAATAATATCTTTTAATTATCGTCGTTTCGGGTCTTAACTTATTCATTTTCTTTTATATGTTTTGTTACATAAGCCGTGTTTGTTATGTATAGGTTGTATCTTATTCATATCCATAATTATATCAAGTCCTTAAACATCATTTTTAAATCATCAAATGATAATTATACTTGAATGGATACGATGGAGAATGAATCTTATCGCGTTCGTGGAGACGGTAGTCCGTACGTACGCACGAGCGACAATATCATTCTTTTGATATTAAAATAATATATAAATGGATGGTATATCATATATACAGAATCATTAACATTTAATATTTATTATTTACATGAGTTATACATCATTATTATACCCATCCAAATAATAATATATTGAATAACAATTACACCACGACGTGGAGACGGTAAGCCGTACGTACGCACGTATGGTGACATGTTATTCAAAGGGTGGATAGAATACTGAATATGTTTGTACCATATTTATAATAACATCATAGTATATATATGATACTGGATTCATTATTTTATAATGGTAACAACAAAGGAAGAATAAGTGGAAGAAGAAATGAACTTGGAAAAGGGTGGTGAAATCATTACCTCTTCTTCGGGTTCTTCCTTTTGATTTGATCAAAAGGGATCCTTAGGTTGGATTTATGATCAAAATAAGGCCTCTAGGTTGTATTGAGGGAAGTTTTGAGAGTATTTTGGCAGAGTTTGGCCGAACCAAAAGGCTTTGAAGGTGTGAAGAAATGAGAAGGAGGAGTGCCCTTTTATAAGAGGTGTGAGGGGCACCTTTGGAAAAGCTAGAAATATTAATTTATAATAAATTCATATTCGGTTTCTAATGGCTCCAAATTTGATTATTTAAATTTTAAGGTGGGTATAGGTCGAAAATAACTCAACCAATATAATTTAGACAGGTTTGGGTACTTATATTAACCTTATCTTTAAGTATTAACTCTAAATTAATTAGTTTCACTTTTACAATGTCTCTTTGTATTTTTATATAATATGGTTAATAAACTTAATATTTACATCTAAGAGACACCCAAGTGGTCCATTAATGATTAACCTATCATGATATAAGTCTCTTGGACGAACCTTATATTTTTAGGAATTTAATATCAATTAATAATGTAATATTTGTTTTAAGAATTCTTTTTTGTCAATTTTGACACTATTCAATAGTTGATTTTTGTGATACTCAAAACAGATTGATTACTTCGAAAAAAGTCAATTAAATCAATACTAATATATCATATTATCCTATAAAATTAGTTTAATTCATTAAAAGTTTCATATTATATTTATTTGGGTATTTATAATATCAATTATTTTAGTTTTTTACTATTATAGTAATTACTTCATCATCATTGTGTCATAAATAAATTAAATTATTTAATGTCTAAAAATTATAAATAAACTATAATTATGTAGGAAATCGTTTTATATTTCTAATGAATATTTATAATCTAAAATCCAACATATATAACCCTATGTAAAAATTTGTTTGCTAAAAGATATATGCTTGTGTCATTTTTGTATTCATTTTAACTTAATTAAAATAAAGTGTCCCTATCACCTACAAGTGGCTCCATGGGGTCCCAAAATCGACCCAAAGATGCCTATGGTCAAAACATTATCAACCAATAAGGCTAGGACACGTTTTAGGGTAATTTAGTACTATTATAATATTATTTTTTAACCCTTATTTACCGGATTTACCCTTAACCATGGTAAATAAAATATTTACCGCAGTAATTATTCAAAATGTCTAAAAATAAAAGTTTCCTATTTACACAATTTGAACATCCTGATTCCAAATATGGAATCCATTTTTCTAAATTCAAAACACAGAAGTGGCAGAAATTAATTTAAAATTAATTCCCGCTGTCAAAACAATAAGCGTGTTTTTAAGAGATAATAACTATCAAAAGATTGACACTTGTTTATGTTCGGTTTAATTGTAAAATTATGTCCAAGGACCAACATTATATTAAATGGTAAAAATATATTCTAAATATACTTTAAAACCACTCAAATTCATAATTTATCACTATTAATTATTTTGATTAAAAAAGTTGTTTTTAATTAAAATTTAGTAATTTTCACTATTCATCAAAATATGAAAGTTATCCGAAAAGTTCCAAAATTTCACCTTAGGCTAAATTCGATATTCTGAATCCAGAAATGAAGTCCATTTTAAAATATAAAATATATCTAATTTCAAAAAGTAGGTATTACTATTCATAACGGCTGGTTTGATTGGTTATGGTGTGTTAGAACTCGGTGTTGCGTACAACACACGCTATCACATTATTCAAAGAGAAGCGTACCGTAGAAGCTTAGGGTGTTACAACACTTCCTTTGTAAATGTCATGAAGGATTCATTAATATGGTTCATGCATCCTCCCAACCAAATTCTATAAAAGGACCCCCACCCAAATCTCATTGCCCTCTTATTTTTGTTGTGAATCCCTACAGAAAATATTTCTCGACATATATTTAATATGTGATGACTAGAAATTTGTTTTTATGTGTATGATTTATTTATTTAATATTTATTGATGTGTGTATGAATGTATAAATTAGTGTATTTTTTATGATTTAATTTATGAATGGGTTATTGTTCGTTTAATGATATAATTCATATTAAATGTTTTGAAAATTTAAATACGGTGTGTCTAAAATGTAATTTATATTTAGGGAAATAAAATAAATAAAAATATATATATATTTAATTTAAATGGAGAGTTGAATTTATTTATATTTATATAAAATAGGTTATTTTTAAAGTAATATAAATTTCAATTATAATATTCTATACACTTACATAAAATTGTTTTTAAAAACGTATATATTTTTAATTTAAATAGAGAGTTGAATTTTTTATATGTATATAAAATATGTTGTATTTAAAGTAATATAAATTTAAATTATAATATTCTATACACTAGTTATATAGTTTATTAAAAATATGTTAGTTCTATTAAGTATCATATTTAAATTTATTAAAATATATATAGAAAATTATTTTTATTAATGGTATAAAAAACATTTTTCATAAATAATAATTTTAAATTATATTAAGTGTAAATAATTATAATTTGATGTAATAAAGTATAAAATATAATTAATTAAATATTGTAAAGTAGAAAAAATGAAAAAAAAATTATATATGTGTAATTTTATTAACTTTAAAACAACATAAGTTTATATTATTTTAATTGTTTTTATGTAAGTGTAAATTATATTAATTTTATTTACTACTAATAATAATTTTAATGAATAAATTTAAATTATATTAAGCATTAATAAACATTTTTTCAAGTAATAAAGTAAAAAATACATTTACATATATTTTGGAAAGTAGTATAATGAAAATATATATATATATATATATGAAATTTTATAAAATTGAAAATAATATAAGTGTTCAGTATTGTAATGGTTGTTATCTAAGTGTAAATTATATTAGTTTTAATTAAATTTATTAAATTTATATATACATACAAATTGAAATGTTAAACTTTTAGAAAATAAGTATAGATATTTAATATATATTTCATCGAGTAATATGTAGAGTTATATAAAATGTATAAAATAATAAGTATACCAAAAAAAAATAAGAGTATTATGTGATGACTGATCTTGAGATGACTGATCGATTCATAATTGAAATTTCATGTCTTTTTTGTGTATTTGGTTAAATAATTTTTAATAATTGCATTTTCTTTTATTCATTGATGACCTACAAGTCATTCATCAATAAGTATGTAATGACCTGCATGTACACCTAAAATAAGTTATCTATTTCATACCCCTATACCCCCCCCCCATATGCATATGAGTAAATCTATAATTAAAAGGTGATCAACAAGAGGCATCCCCAAAGAGGTGTTCGAGAATAGGAGTTCCACAAGAGGCATTTGACAAGAGGCATTATTGTTTAAAAAGAGACTAGGGGTTACTGAAATATTTGATAATAGAGACTCAAGGAGTCTACCCATAGGTTTTTTTTAGTTTATCATATAATGATAAACTAATCCATAGTACATCTCAAGATAAATTCATGGTTATTTATTCATAAGAAATTAAAATTTATGAAACAATTTTTGATGTGGTATAGAAATATATAATGTTATATTAAATTTGGTTTGGTAATTATATCACCATCACTATACCTCAATAGTGATAAACCAATCCATATTAAAATTCTCAAGATAAATTCAATTATTCAATCATAACCAACTTAAATAATTTAAAATTTTCATGTAGTATATAATATGTTATTAATTATTTTTTCTACGTAATCATGTCTACGTAAATATATTGCAACGGTGACTAAATTTATACTGATTAGGATTTTAGCTATAGTTTTTCACCTGTAGGAGTGGAAAATATTCAAGGTTGTCTCACATTAGATTTACTTTGAAACAATATTCATAATCGGTTAAAACTAATGGCTGATCAATCAATTACTTCAATAACATATCAACATCATCAATATCCTAATCGTTTTTGGCACACCAAGTACCCTCTGGTCAAGATGAGGAATGGATAGATGCATCTCCGTTATTCTAGAAACAGTGTAGTAATGGTCTGATATAATTGTATGTGGATATTTTTTATATTCATGTGGTGCAATTAATTACTACAAAACCATGTTTTGTGAGATCTTTAGAAATTGTTTCTTTAAAACACTCTTATTAATTTCATCCTCCTCATATTTGTATTGTGATAAAACCAAATTATAAATAAGATGATCATAACTTGGAAGGAAATGTAGGGTACATCCCTTTTTGTACTACTGATATTTTGAATGGAAGTTTATCTAAGGATGAATTATCGGTTGAGGTATTAGGAGATGATGTGCATGAGAGTGATGTGGGGAATGAACCTTTTGAGGTTCCTATGAGATACATATATCCATGGTAGGGTGATGTGGGGAATGAACCTTCTCAAGTTCCTATGAGAGACATGCATCCATGGCATCCACTAGTTCATGGTAATAATCCTTCAGTATTGAGTTTCTAAGTTAAAGGAATTTTTTATAAATAAATTTTTTATTGGGATGTCATTACACCAATTTTTTAATTCCCTAGCATTATAAGGAATATATCTTCATTAAATGATAACACTATCAATGTTAGGCAGGAGTAATAAAGTAAACATTCCATGAAAATGTGATTAAACAATACTATATAGAGCGGAATTTCTCATTTGTGGTTGATGATTTTAAAAATAAAAAATATCTCATTCTATGTTAAAAATATGATCCAGAATGTAAATTATAATTAAGGTAAATTTATGGTAAAAATTTTTCATGTAATAAGATAACCAAATTAGAAGGTCCATACACTTGTGTGCATCCAATATTGTTTCATGATCACTCTTCACTTGATGTGGAATTTATATCAACGGTTATTGTTGATATGATATGAACATGTCAGGACATTCCTATTTCCTTTGTTCAATAAATAATTCAACAGTTGTTTAACTATATGATATCCTATAGCAAATCTTGAAATGAAAAATAGAAGAGAGTTATAAAAAGTGTATGATGATTGGGATAAATCTTATGAACGGTTTGCACAACTTATGGAATTTTTGTATCTCAACAATAAGATTATTTATCATTTTAAAAATATTGAGTATGTTTCCCCCAATCACCGATTTGATCGATAAAAGGTGAATTTCAATAGGATTTGTTGGGCATTCATGCCATGAATCGCTGCTTTTCCATATTGTAAATAATTAATTCAGGTCAATGGAACTTTCCTTTATGGTAAGTATATAGGTGTTCTACTCATTTCTACTATATAGGATGGTAATATTTCTCCTTTACCACTTGGATAATATAGAGTTGAAAATTAGAATTTTGAATCCTAGAGAAGGTTTTTAGCATGTGTACGCATTCAGGTCACACAAAAATAGGGAGTGTTTTTGGTATTTGATCATCATATAGTGATTATAGAGGCTATAAATAGTGATGTGCTTTCTTGGACAAATCTGAATGCTTATCATCAATATTTAATTATACATATTTCATGTAATTTGAATAATCAATCCAGAGATGAAGCAATAAAGAAGGTGATCCTCAAGTTGGGTATGTTTTTATAAAATTACTTTTTTAAAAGAAATTTTAATGTAGTTTTTAATACATTATTCTATTATGGTTTTAGTATATGATCCCTAACAAAAAAAATTATCGACTTATTGAAGATATTTGAATGGCTAATGAATATGTGTATGAATATATGATGAAAATTTCAAATGAAAAATGGTTATTAGCATATTATGGTGGTAGGAGATATGGCTATGTGACCACTAATATAGTGGAGTGAATAAATGGGGTCCTAAAAGGTGTTCAAAAACTCCCAATCATAGGGTTAGTGCAAGAGAAATTTTATATAAGTGTGCACTACTTTGTTGAATGGTCCCAAAAGGCATATTAGATGATGTAAAATGGAATGTGTTTTACTCAGCATTTCCAAAGTGACATTGATCTGATACTACATACGGATTCAAGTTAGACTGTTTTAACCTTTAATCAATAAAAGATGAGTTTTTAGGTAAGATAGTGACATGAGTGGGTTACATGAACCAGTGTTTGAGTGCTTATGGTCTTGTTGGATAATAGGTACTGCGATTGTGACAACATTCAGGCATTTAGATATCCCTCTGCACATGTTTTTGAAGCGTGTGTATAAGGACCCAACCTTATTACATACATAATCCTGAATTCAGTCAAGAAAACACTTCCTTTTACACTGAGGATCTTTTCAAGTTTATATATTTAGAGAATTGGGACATAATACATTCATAACATTACACATTGTTACATAGTGGATACCATAAAAACAGTTTTCAATTTTTCAATAAATTGAAAACATTAAAACTTAAACATGATTCCTTGACAATTATTCAACAATTAACATGGATTCCTTCTTTGGCTTACGCATCCATTAACCTGTGAAAATCATTTAAAAACTTGTGATGAGTATAAAAACTTAGTAAGGAATATTAAAAGAAGTAAATAATACATTAGTCCATGAATACTTGTAACTTATGAAATCATTTCCAAAAGACTTACTTATCACCTGTATATATATATATATACTTACCTGGTGAAACATGATATCTCCAAAAATAAATAAGAACATAAGTATAACCATAAAGGTATATTGGGGCATTACTTACATAATATTGAAACCCTCACGGCGACCTTATAATTTGTAACCCTCACTGCTACCTTATAATTTGTGTAACCATCGCAGTTACACTTGGAGTAACCATACGGTTGACCTCAAACTTACACATACCCACTTAATTTTAGGGAGATATAGGTCCCACCCTTCATCAAAAATAATTCCCAAGAACCAAAATATAATCATACAACATGAATATTTCAATAAAAACATTGCTATGGAATTTCGTAGAACTGAATAAAAAAAGATGATTTTTAATAAAAATCCCTTTATAAATATCATACAATTGAAGAGAGACTTAATTTAGTGGATGGATTATGTATATATATTGTAAATTCACATAATAAAACATAATATAAACATAACCCATCACACAAAAAATTTAAATATCACATAAATAATTAAGTAGAAGGTTAACCCAAAGAATGGAAATCAGGTTAAGAATTCCCCTACCTCAGGATTTTCTTACTTTAAACTTGTTTAAACCTCCTTTATATTGATTAAAAGAGTTTTATTAATATATTAAAGAAATATTTTCATGTTTATAACATCTTATATAATCATTTCATAACCTTATTTCACCCATTAATTGTTATTATTTTGTTCTTGCACTGTTTTGGGTGAGTTCCTTACATGATTTCCATGATTGGTTCATGATGGATGTTCTTGTCAGTTGGAAGTGAAACTCCAGAATTGGAATGAAATGGTATTTACATATTTCTAGTACCATAAATTATACGATTTATCATTTTGATGTTTTATATTAGGATTATTCGTAAGTTTAAACATTAATGATGTTCGTTTAGATCTTCTAGTGGTTCTTCGATAACAACAACCTCATTTTGTCTTATAAATTAGAACCATGAGTACAAAAGAATTACAGAACCATGGATGAGACATAATAAATATATTATAACCTAGTTCAATCATAAAAATGTTTTGATGACCATACTTAAAGTAATTAATGCAAATTTAAATCACATCGTCCACGATGTCAGTAATTCAACACATCACGGAAAAATTTTAATTCCTTGAATAAGTGGGGGAGGAGAAAAATAATGATGATGAATTTTCCATGAACATGATATCATCCATAATATACAATATTCTAGATCTTTCATGCCTCTTGGGTAAGAGGAGGTGCAGAAAGAAGAAGAAAATAAAGGAATCTTAAAATAAAAGAAAACTTGATAAATTTCTCATGAAAATTCAGTAGCCTAACGTCATCTCTTAAAATTTCATAAAAATAGTTTGATGAGATTAAAGGGATATATAATTATTCATAAATAATATGGTCAGTAATGGGGTATATTTAATGAAATATCCCATCATAATCCAATGGGAATGGAAGATAATAACATAAAATGAAAGAAAAAAAGAAAATAAAATAGGATGTTTACCTCTTGATCTCTTCTCGTTGAGATCCTCCTTAAGGGCTTTGATTTTGGTATTTTGGTGAGGCCATAAGATCTAGGAAATGTGGAAGAATATTTGGGAAGGAATTTGGCAGAAATTAGATAATCCTTAACACTTTAGAGGTGTGGGAGGAAGAGGGGAGTGAGGGTGGTATTTATAGTGGAGAAGAGGGGGTATTTTTCATTATTTTAATCATTATTATAATATTTTTGCTCAAGAATATGAATAATATTAATTCATGTGACCCCAAATAGTAATAATGGCATGTGATTTTGAACAAAGTGGGATTACATCATCCTTGAATGACCTATGATACATTAAATCAAGTATATAGCATTTATCGTATTTTATCGTATTTTATTATTCATCAAAAATTCTTGAATTTCAAAAAAATACCAAAATTTACCCTAAACATTTTTCGTCGTGTAGAATTCAAAAATTTAGTCCATTTTTGAAAAATAATTTTCAAAATATTGTTAATTTAATTTTTAAATAAAAGCATACTTAATTCAAAAATTAACAGTTCTAATTCTACAACTACTTCTTTATCACAATGAAAAATTAACCAAGATGTTATTATCTTCTAGCCCTAAGAAAATAAAATAATAATAAAATTTACTATTCTTTAGGGTAATATTACTATTCATAAGAGTATGTTACTATTCACCAAAAAACAAGTTATTTTCATCAGACTCCAAATAACTTAATGAACACAATTGTAGATGACAGATTCTTGAAATTCAAAACACTATGGTAGTAAAGTTATTCTTAAAGGATGGTTATAAATATCTACTTTAAACAAAGTTTCATGCATTTCAATTTATTTTTAGAAAACCTTGGGGTGTTACAGTGTGCTTCGGTAAAAATATCACATGAGCCTTATGTTGACCTGATGTATCACATGAGCACTTTGGTTAACTATTACATTGCATCTTGGATCCCTATTGGTGACTTTTATTGTATCCCATTATCTATTGATCATCTGACTATCATCCATGATATTTCCAGGTTTCACAAGTTGGTTTTATTTTCATTTTGGTTTTTTTCAATTTTGGTCATTTTTTAAATTATTGGATTCATATTACCAGGTCGTTCCCCCATGGAATACCAAAGTATACTCGTATCAAAAATGATATGGATTTTCCTCATCGATGTGGAGGATAAATACAATGTAGTATTTTTCACGCATAAGGGCATACTCATAAGAGATGTCCCCAAGTGGTGGGACAGATCTCCACATCCCATCATCCATGATCAGGTCTGTGTATTTTATCATGATTGTGTATATTTTGTTTCGTATGTGGATGTTTCATTAATGAATCCTTTTATTTCTGACTTTCTACATTTCTAACATGTTTTAATTTTGGTTTCTTTTATTTATGCATTTTATGAGAATGAATTTTGTGATACTATAACTATTAAAATATATATATACAACAAAAATGAATATATCATGCATATACATGTTCAATGTGTGTTTCTCATCACTTCTTATTTATATAAAAAATTAGAATAAATTAAACTTCATTAGAGATCAATAAAACAAAAAATTCATAAACTAAACCAACTACACTGCCCACATATATTTTTCTACTTTATTTTTCTTTTTATAGTTTCTTAAAAAATAGTACAATTTTTATTGAATTCACTATAAAAAATGTAACGACGATGTCATTTTCGAAGATGGAAGGTCCTCCATTGCTCACATCCTAGGCTACTCATGTTTCACGACTGGTTTTAGAGGGACATCTTATGCATCCTTTGATTATACATAGATCTCATCATTTCCTTCATGTTGCACGACCTCTCGCAATCATCCCACATCTTCGTTGTTCTGGGTTCTATGGTATAGTGATGTGAAACTTCAGATTTATTGACTAGTATCTCATTTATGTACTCATAGATATATGGAGGCCAGAGTCACATACATTCCATTTTACAAAGGGGGAGATTACTAATACACTACAAGATGTTTCCATTATATTGGACCTCCCCATAGACGGTGTGGCTATGATAGGATGAGTTGGAGTATATTGGTTTGAGATTATTCATAGATTACCAGCCAAAGAGGTCAAAGAAGATGGAAGGTCCATTGCCAGTGGAAGATTAATCATTCCCTGGTTAGACCATCACTTTTCACATCTAGCAGAGGATGATGATGAGATCACCATGTTGCGATTTGCACGTGATGATATTTGGAGGCTGATAGATGCCACGATTTTTATTTATCACTCAATTAAATTATTAAATCTGATTTATTTACCTTTTATGGAGGATTTATACTAGGAAGAATGGTATAGTTGGGGGTCAATTTGTCTTGAATATACAATACATAGTTTTATTCAGTGCATTTTTCATCGATAAGATGCATATCATAGGATGTTTTGTTCTTCTACAGATGTGGGTATGGGAGCATATCCCTTGCTTAGCTCCACATGCCCATGAGTCATTGCCTACAGATATTGTAGCAGAGGCTCTGTGTGAACGATGGTATGTTATTCCATCATATTAATGTATAACTTAATTTTATAAATTTTTATTATAAAATGTAACTATAAAAATGTTATATATAGGTGGATTCGGGCACATCGGCATTCAGATACTACCAGACATGACGTCCACACCTACAGACTTATACTGGACAGCCTTAGGCCAAACAATGTAAGTGATTATTATTTATATTGTTAAATATTTATTCTTTACTATACATCTATTCATTTATTAATTGATTATTCATTTTTTCTTTAAAATTACATGGATTCCATATAATGATGATATCATCTAGATCCTTCCATAGTATTGTATAGTGAAGCTTTCTACAGGGTCCTACATGGTTCCATTGATTCATTCTCATATTGTCAAGTGACATCAGACTGACAGAGTTATGAGGTAGTTCAGATTACTTCAACCCATTCTTGACTCGCCCAGTCAGTTACCTTCACTTCATTCCCAGAAGATGTCAGGGAAGAGAGACTTTGATTGGAGGAGATATCATGACACATATATCAGTCTATGGGATAGACTACATGAGTCTTGGTTATGAGGAGTGTGGAAAACACATTTTCATTTATTGGATCAGATGGATTATGTGTCCTAGTACTCCAGGTCCCCAGTCAGATTTATAACACGATGTGGATAGTAATTTCATTATTTGGTATTCATTCTTCCTTCCAATATTGAACAATATTTTTATTAACATTACCTAACAATGGAATTTTCTTCACAGGATTCTCATATCACCCATCTCCTTCACATCTCTCATCCAATAGAGGGAGGTGAATTTGACCAAACATATTTACACAGCACTATGGAAGATTTGATTCCTTTGATGGATGATATTTATCATGGAATTTTATTTGATACACAACATGATGATGAGGATGATAACCCTGATATAGATGTAATAGGGGTTAACAACCCTGTTATAGATACTAATGTTGTACAGGAGGAGGATGTACATCATGATCGACCAGATGCTCCTACAGTTTCTCAGACATAGCCAAAGGCAGGTATAAAGGTTTACTGGTCTGAGCTAGATGCTTTATTATGACCTGATTTTCAAACAACTATAGCATTGCATCCATCTTCTTCATATGTTGGTGAGAGTTCCAGCTAGCATCAACTATAATTAGAGTAAGGACATAGTACTTGCGATGACATGTTACATCCTCCTACTATCACACAGGAGGATATAGAGGTTGCTTCCAATGATGATATACATGAGTAGAATAGGTCAAAGTGGAGACATAAACATGCATGGCATAGAAACATCCTATATATTTCTGGATATTGGAAAAAGGAGTATCCATCCCATGGGAATAAATTATATTGATATTAGATTTATGATACATGTTGTATGTGCATTACTGTTATCATTTATAGAGTTATATTTTTTTCAATAAGTTCCTTACTATTATCAAATTATCTATCAAAATCAATAATTACTATATGTTATTCATATTAATACTTACTATTATTATCTATATATTTAAAAAACTAATATTCTTAAATTCATTAATAAATATTAATTATATTAATTATTTTGAATTCAAAAAATAATATCGATGAAAATATCTATCAACTTAAAGAAATCATGAAAAATATTATTGATCTTAATGATTTGAAATTGGATATGGAATCCTAGAAAATCATAAACCATGAATCTTTGTTGAAAAAAATTAAGTTTCATGAAAAATAATTTAAATTAATAATGGATATTTGTGAAGACTAGGTTATTATGATTGAAGATCAGAAAAACCACAATATGAGATATTTGGAATTAGAAGTGCATTTGGACAATTTTGAGAAGATACAAATTCAGAAGTTATAAAAGGAGACAGTTCATACTAGTAAAAAATCTTCACTAGAGAATTTTAAGGTTAAAATACCTCCATCATGTGATAAAATTATATACATTATGAAAAATATTGATTTAATATTCTTCCATAATAATAAAAAAATCCTTAAGTGGGTTAATATTTCATCATCCATGAAGGCTAATAAAGAAAAAACTCCACTAAAATCAGAATATAATGTGAATAGATCCCTATTACACCAATATAAATCAAAATAGATGTTTAGATGTTCAATAACGAATACTAGAATAATTAGACCGACTTCATTGAGAAAAAACTCAACCTTCCTATTCAAATTAAGAAGTAAGTAATATCCGCCATATTTCCTTAATCGTTATTCATTTTATTTATTCTTATAATATAAGGAATTTATGGTGAACCCTATTTTCAGGGGATAACATGATAAGTAATGAGTACTATCAATTCTTGATCACAAATATGAATAATTTATCATCATTGAATGATTCCTCAATAGGTTTTCAAATACAAAAAAGAAATAGGGTAATCATTGATGAATTTTAAGAATGTGTTATAATATAAAATAAAATAAGTATAAATAATATATCATCAGTGTTTGATCATATTTTTGGTATCCTAAATTATACGTATTGAATAATATCATCCTTGGTAATGTTATATAAGTTTTCAAATATGGATAGTCATAAGTCAAAGAATAATTCTGGTGTATTCTCCATATTGGCACATTTTGATAACCATTTTTTAAGAGATCCGCCATTATAAAGATGTTTATGAGTGTTTCCCTTGAGGGGTAGGTAAATAAAGAAATATGAAGTTAATACCATAATTACTATATCATTTAGAATCAAATACAATTATAATAGAATTTTCATAAAGATTATGTTATTGAAAGAGGTATATTTTTCTAAATCTCTTTTCCTTTCTTAACAAAAAATTAATCTCAATAGAAAGGGATTGTAATTGAATTAATTAATGACATAAGAAAAGTTGAAGTATGGATGTGCTCAAAGGCCACTTATCCTTCTAATTTAACTTTGATGTTTTTGATCTATTTTCTAAAGTGAATACAGGAGTTTTATGTTGATTATTCTAATAAAAGTTTCATATCTCATTTAATATCTTCATCTTAAAAAAAATTGGATTACCCATGATGATAAGTACATGAGTTCTCATTTCATGTGGTATCATGATCAGTTGGTAGAGGAAAACATTGTTTCCCAAATCAAATACTATTGTTTTCTATAATAATTTGGCTCATGTAGACTTAGAATGAAATAATGGATGACACATTTCTTAAGTATGAACTGATATCATTTTCCATTGAACTTTTTACTTCATATTAATATATGGGAGAATAATTGGAATGAATTTTGATACGTAAAGTTGAGATATTAACATATTAACATATTCAGTTGGAAAGAAATTTGGATGTATGGATCTGCTAGAAAAATTGATGAACAAACACTACTAGAAATTGACCAGTGCACTAAAAATCAGACCAGTTGATCAAAATGGGCATGAAAACTATAATTAATATTTTTTTATTGTTTAATTAATATTTATTTATATTCATTGGTATTTTATACATATTGATTATTTTTTAATAAATGTGTATTTATATTTATTTAATATTTATATCTATTGATTATTTTTTTAATTAAATATTCTGAAGGAAGCATGAAGCCCATTCAAGTTTCCCTCATAAAATTCACAAAGGAAGTGTGAATGGGGTTCATGCATCTCAGGACCCTTTTCTAAAAATACATGGTACCCTCTCCAGTTTATCAAAAACACCTTAAAAACCCAATAAAACCCCTAAAAAGGAAGTTTGCATTTTTTAACTATAGATCGCAAAGCCTATGTCAATAGAAAAATCTATTCTAAACTCTCGTATCCCACTCTCCCTCAAATAAAAGTTTAGTGGACATTTATTCAATGGATTTACTACAGCAAGGGAAATTTGAAGAGAGCATGAACCAAATTCTCCAAACCTACTCATTAATGGAGATATCATGATTATGGATATTAAAAATGACGAAATTTTATTTTTTAGAAATTTATTTTCACCAAAGGGTTCCTCCCCATTCATATAAAGAAACTTTATCTTGGATAATGTGGTGGTATCCTTCCACTGAGAAGGTTCATAGGGATGAGTCCATAAAAAAATTATCTTGGCCTGAGTTTATCATAATACTGCAAAATATATATTTATATTGATACTTCAGTATAGTATTAATAATTTATGGGTACCTTATTTATTGATATAATGTAATATCTAGGGTATGAAATCTGGGGTACCCTAGCTCTGATCCATCCCAATTGTGATTCCAAAAATTTATCTCTTTGTATCCAATTATCCATCATGAGTGATTCAGGAGAACAATAATATTCCATCAAATCAAGATCCATAAATGAGTTCCCCCCCGCATCATTCCATTTAGGAGAGTCATGTACTTACTTATAATGACTTTTTTCCAAATAGAGTGACCCTCCAAGTACTCTTAAACCAACTTACCTTGCAGACTCTATGTAGCCTCTACAACACTCTTTATATTAATTCCTCCGGCTTCGACCTCCTTAGACATCTTAACCCTTGATTCCTCATAGAATATCCCTTCTATAGAAGAATCATAGATGAATCCCAACATGATATTTTCTATATTCCTCAAAATCACCTTCTCCATGTTGAGGACAGACAGGACGTGCCAGGGAATAGAAGAGAGAGCATAGTTGATGAGAGTGATATGTCCCCCATAAGAGAGGAAGTGATCTATATAGTTTAATATGTGGGATGATATTTTTTTTAAAAAGGAATATAAATATTTAATGTGGATTCTAACACCCCAATATTTTAAGAAATATATTTTTTCAAATAAATTTAATTTCTTGGATAGCTTATGTTATAGGGAACAGAGTGTTTAGATGAACAATGATATACTATTAAAATATTACTATCACCTAGCCATTGGATTAGAGGTTATGAATAAAACTAAATAAATTATGAAAATTTTTGGTTTACACCTGTGTAAAATGAATTAATTAGTTATCAAAAAAATATAAATAAAAATAAAAAACATTATAAAATAATAGAGATGTTTTTCTTAAAAATAGTTTTTATGTGCGTAGTGTATTTTTATCCAAAAAAATTAAATTTATTACTATCGGGTAATTATTTTATATAAATTTATTCAATATATATTCAACCAAATTTTTTAACATTCATCTAATATTTTTTATAATATAATAATAATAAATCCAATTTTACGCTAAAAATGTATTTTTCTAAAAATTTGCTTTCATCACATTTTGCGCACTTACACAAAAAACAATTTTGACCATATATAGGTGTTTAATTAGATAAAGTAAATTAAATATTTAGAATTAGGATGTTAAAATTTTTTAAATAGTGTCATTTTATTTTTTGTCAATATGAATAGTAACTATGGTAAAATATATCACATCGGTAAAGGTTAAATCAGGTTGATATAGGTTAAAATTAAGTAGTAAATACATAATGTCTAATCCTAATTATAATTTAATGGAGTTAATTTAACCCTTATAACAATAGGCTTGAAATTTATTTCTTTAAAGGAAGATTCTCCATGAAAATGACATATATACTATTTAAATCAAATAATGTTACAAAATATCACTCTCTTTGTTTTTAGTTAGGAAAAAATAATGTTATAAATGAATATAAGTGTATATTTTGAGGTTAATGAAATTATTTTCCTAATAGAAATTTATTTTTAAATTTCTAATAATTATATAATGACCTTAATTTCTTAAGCAACACTGAAACAGTACTTCTGCAATAAATAATGAAATATAATAAATGATTTTCAAAATTTTAAAAGTGATATTATTTAAATGAGTTAAGGTTTATCATAAATTTTATAGATCTATATGTAATGTTAGAGAGGTTTTGAATAATTATATTCAAATTCACCTTTTTTCTTGATTTATTTAATATTAAATTAAATAAATAGTGTTACAAATGTCATTAATGATATTTTATAATAAATAATATTTTATTATATGATATAAAATTAATAAAAATAGAAAATTCATCCAAAAGAATGGTATTTATTTATAAACATCAAACCTAGTCCTTTTATGTGTGTTTTTTCATTTAATATTAACATTATTAACCCTTAAAGTCTAGAAAACATTAATATTATAGTAATTATCAAAAGGGTTATTACGGGCTAATACTAAAATATAAGGGTACAAATGTGATATAAACTTTTTGAAAATTTTATTTGATGAGAATATTTAGAATCATACTGTAGAGACCCGAAGCTTGACGTACATGGACATTACATTAATTTCACAGAATACTTATTACATAACAAAAACAGACACACAAGGACCGTAATAGTTTAGTGTCTTTGGAAACTTGGAACGTAATCTTCTAATCGTGGTGAAAGATCTTCAACATCTCCCATAAAGATCTTCCCCTTTTTTTTCTTACCTAAAACCTTTCTTTATATCCTGGGGAAAATAAAACATAAAAAGGGTGAGCTCAAATACTCAGTAAGGGTAAGCATGGATAAAATAAAACATACCATATACATTTGAACTTAAAAACATGAACATAGTGTTTAAACATCAAAAGCTTGAGCAAAGACATAAAACATGGAAGTACGTATGGCATAGATCATAAAGAAACATTAATAATGATAAAATAGCATGGGATAAAACATGTAATTGTGGCAACCATTAAGCACATGATATGATTTCCATATTAGCCAAGGCATTGCTTCCAAGACCATCTTAGTGGACAAAGTCCCTTTCTGAATCAAGTTCACTCCTCGTTCCAGTCCTGTATTACTGAAACGGTTTAACTTGCCGTTCCAGCCATGTCTATATCATGAGATATAAAATCTTTACCCAATGCATTTGAGGGAGATATAGGTCCCACCCATCTCATAATGAAATCATTCTTACTTGTGCCCCAAAATAAACACACATCATTCATAAAAACCCGATAAATAAAATGGGTTTCATAAACATCATCCCATCATCACATAATCCATAGAAAATAAATGGATATCATTTCATAATAAGAAAAGTAAAACCATGTAAATCATAGAGACATTGTACACATATGAAAATAATTTCATCTTAGATGGAAAATGGTTTTGATAAAACACTTGAAATGAATTCTTGAGGAAAATATCCTTTATTATTCAAAATCAATTTCTTTTCACAAAATGTCATGAAATTTTAAAAGAAAGATATTTTATTGAAAATAGTCATGAAATATTTTTGATTAAGATTCATTAAAATAAGGCTTTATAAAACCGTAGAAATCCTTTCATGCCATATAAGTTAAAAATAACATTCTCCTCGTACTTTTGTCGGAAAAGTCAAAATAGTACCTCGTAACGTAAACAAAAGAATGATTACTTACATACCATGTAGTAAAAGTCAAAAATGGGTAAAAAGGACTTTAAAATTACATGAAAACCCTTTTATAAAACATGGACATGGATGATAGAAATAACCCCAGTAAATACTTACGTATAAGCAATCTCGGATAGAAAACAATTTAGATTGCAACATTATCCCTTACCTTAGGTACGATATGCTTTGTATGGATCCAAACCTCCTGTATAATGATTTAAATAATGTCATTGAATTATTACAGAATCATATTCATTGTTATGATACCATATATGGTTCACTTATGACTTTATATTACCCATTCTTTTGTAAATTAATGTTAAAGTAGCGTTTTGGGTAAAATCGTTTCATTTGTCGTTCGTGTTTTGACTTGTAATTATTCATATGATTACATAGATCATGATTACTTAATTCCAGAATATAAAACATGATTTATATATAATATATATTCATAATAAACATATATATAATAGATCAGAAAATGGAAAGAAATACACCGTTCATGGAGACGGTAGGCCATATGTACGCATGAACGCTATTTTCGTTTCCTTATTGAGTTGAATGGAATTAAGTAGATGATATACATATATATACACATAAATCCAGTATCATTATTATGTCATATATTTAATGATTAATTATTATATATACTTTATAATCATTCATGAATGGTCAACGTGGAGAATGAATCTCATCGCGTCGTGGAGACGGTAGTCCGTACGTACGCACGAGCGATGATATCGTTCTCATGATCGTGGAATTGTATTGGAGGGTATGTATACTATTTCGGAATCAATATCACTTTAAAATAATCATATTTATATATATTATGTACACCATTATAACCATCCAAGTAAGGTGGTGGTGGAAAATAGATTACACCACGGCGTGGAGACGGTATTCTGTACGTACGCACGCGCGGTGATTTCATTTTCCATAGGATGGATAGATGGTGAAATATGGTTGTTTCATACTTATAATAACATATCAGTATATTATTGATACTGATGTTATCACTTCATAATGAAACAACCTAAGAAGAAGAAGTGGAAGAAGAAATAAAGTTGAAAGAATCGGTAACGGACATTACCACTTCTTTGAAGCGCCTCTTTGAGTCCTCCTCTTAGGGAACTAAAATTGGTCTTTGAAGAAGACCAGGACCTCTAGTATGTTTATAGGTAAGTGGAGAAGATAATTAGGCAGGGTTTGGACGAGCTTGAAGGCTCAAAGTGGTGTGAGGAAGAGGGGGAGGAGGTGCCCTTTTATAAGGGAGGAGAGGGGCACCTTTGGAATAACTAAAAATATTATTTTATTATAAATCCAAATTCGGTTTTAAAAAGCCCCAAATTGATTTATTTAGAAGCTAAGGTGGGGATGGGTATAAACCCTCTCATACAATATAATTTAGACAAGTTTAGGTTCCTATTTTAACCTTATCATTTAGATTTAACATTATGTTAGATAATTTTACTTTTACCGTGTCTTTTTGTGTTCTTACACTATAAGGTTAATGAACTTACTATAACAAGCTAAACGAACCCCAAGTTGTTTATTATTAATATATATAACCTTATCTAAGTCATTTTTCCGAACCTTGGATTTGTAGGAATAAAATAACAATTAATAATATAATATTTGTTTTAAAAACAATTTTATGTCAATTTTTACACTATTTAGTAATTGATTTTTGTGAAAATCATAACAGAATGATTTATTCGAAAAACGTTAATTAAATCAATACTAACATTTCTTATTAACCTATAAAATTATTTGAATTCATAAAAAGTCTCAAATTAATTTTATTTGGATATTTATAACATCAATTATGTCAATATTTCATTAATAAGATAAGTAATGCATCATCGTTGTGTCATAAATAAATTAAATAATTTAATGTCTAAAAATTAAAAATAAAATACCATTATGTAGGAAATATTTTTATCTTTCTAATGAATATTTATACTCGAATTTATCTTATGTATAACCCTATATTAAAAATTATCTACTTATTAAACTTTGATTTTAACTATTTTAACCCTTCTTTAAATAAATTAATAATAAATGTCCTAATCTAATCCAAGTGGTCCTAAATGGTCATATTTTATTCCTAATGTCGTTTTTGGTCGAAATAAACTTATCCAATAGAATTAGGACATGTGTTAGGGTAATAATAATATCATTTCTACCCTTAACTACCCTATTTACTTTTAACCGTGGTAAAAAAAAATAAAGTTACTATTCACCAAAAATTATTTTAATCTCATTGAACCAAATTTTAGTCCTTGATATTAACCGTGTCTCTCAGATTTTCGAAATTCTACTCACAGAAGCGGTAAAATTAAGTTTTATGAAAAATTCAGTTTTTTTAACTACCACTTAGTGGTTTCACTATTCATCAAAAAATGAAAGTTTCCAGAAAAATACCAAAAATTAGGCCTAATCTATATTTGATATTATAAATTCAAAAATGAAGTCTATTTTACCAAATTCAAAACATATCAGTTACATTAACTAATTTAAAAATTAAATCCCGTCGTCAAAACAAATAGCGTGTTTTTAAAAGATAATAACTATCAAAAGATTGACACTTGTTTATGTCTGGTTTAAATGTGAAATTACATACAATGAACAAAATTGTATTAAATTGTAAAAATATATTCTAAATATACTTTAAAACCACTCAAATTAATAATTTATCACTATTAATTATTTCTATTAAAAAAGTTGTTTTTAATTAAAATTTAGTAATTTTCACTATTCATCAGAATATGAAAGTTATCCGAAAAGTACCAAAATTTCACCCCTAAGATAATTTTGATATTCCGAATCCAAAAATGAAGTCCATTTTGAAAAATAAAATTTACAAAATTTCAAAAAGTGTTTACTACTATTCATAACGGTTAGTTTTAATAATATTTTAATAGCATATCGTTGTTTAGTAAAACTCGGTATTGCGTACTACACACGCTATCGAGGAATGTCGCGATTGTGTGTAATGCAAGGCAAGTCAAGGATGCGTGTTGTAAAAGCTCCTTTTGGTGTAGCATACAACACAAGACATTAATGAAATTAATAGAATATTTTTCATAAAATCTCGGGGTGTTACATTCTACCCCCCTTAAAATGAATTTCGCCCTCGAAATTCGTCGGGCTTATAAATGGTTTACTACTCGAAAGTTTGTTTAATAGAAACCCACATCGTAAAAAGGAATACCAAAACTTGTCTTTAAAAACTAAAATATGAAATTTAACGGTTACCCAAATTAACTCATCACTGGGTTTTCACGTAGGAGAACATAGGTGAAAATATGAATATGGAAGAAAAATCTAACCCTCAAGTTATGATGGAGAGTGGTAGAGAAAATGGCTATGAAAAATCCATCAATCACAAAGCCATAGATTTTTTATGATCTAAGGTACCATCTGATTCATCAGATATAAGGGCACTAGGACAACATTTTTTTTTTCAAGATCATTTCCCTAAAGTTGATGAAATTGGAAATAGAAGAAATACTTTTGTGATTTTGGTACAGTCTCACCGTTGGTCGTTCTTTGGACAATTTCCACTTCATCTCTTAAAGAAATGAAGTTGAATTTGTCATTCGTGATGTGTTAGCAGATCATGTGATAGAATGATGGGTCATTCCATCTACCTCAAACAAAAGGTTAGAAAAGTTATCAAAAAATACATAAGTCCATCTATTAATCGTATATGGTTCATAAAATGGACTTATACTTCTTATATCATACTGCTTAATATAATAAAACTAGTTTCTACTAAACAGGGACTTCCTGTAGGCCAGTGGTAGGTGACAAAGGCCAGTCTCACTTCGGTTGTGGGTTCGATTCCCACAGCCTTGTCCGACGCGATGGGTTGTCGTCCGTCCTGCAGTTTGTCCTTTTTCTAAAGCTATATTACTATAACATCCCATCAATAATATCAAAAAAAAGTTTTATCCTTAAACAATACTAACTTATGTCCAACATAATCAATTCCAATCTTTAGGCTTATCTAAAATACTTTGGTCCGAGCTCATAGTATAAAGAAAACGATTACTTGAAATGTCATCAACCAAGCATGTGAATACCATAATTTATCCCCCGTATATCTTGTTGGTCATATTCCAATCCTGTGAATACCTTAATCATATATTCTCTTGAAAAATGAATACCTATTAAACCTTAGTGAAAACATGAATGCTGTAAAAAGTTAACTCTTTCCTCATACCAAAATCCAAAAATTCTATATACTCAAACCATGATATAACCTTCTCCTTATATCAGTCATGAGCTCATGAATACTATCATACATTTAATTTTCTCCTAATCCCTTCATTATGCGCATATCATTTACTTTCCAAAAATACTGGTACTATTCATCACACACTTTCAAAACTTAAAGAAAGACAACAGTGTAACAATCCTTAGATGTCTCTTTATTCCATAGTACCATGAGATTACTTATACAACATTACACTTGATAAACATGTAATCATTCCACTACCTTCTTAAACCATTGACCGAGCTTCAACAATTCTATCATCTCACATATCATTTGTAGTCTCTTCATCATCATCAACATAAATATTACCCATACGACTATACTGATTATCTTCATGAGACTTTACCTTAGGGAATTGGTTTGCATAATTCCTGTACATTCCAAATTTAAAAAAATTTAACCATTGTTGATGTCGTAGCAATACCATTATCCTCATCCACGGTGTTAACAGAACCTTTTCCTTTGCACTTACTGGCTTTATGTCCTTCTTTTCCACACCCAAAGCATCTTCCAACTCCTTTGAAACATTCTCCTTGATGCCTCTTCCCACATGATTTACATAGGGGAAATTGAAATTTCTTTCCTCTATGATCATCATGAAACTCCATCTTTCTCTTATTAGCCGAGTCAGGAAACTTACCAAAGTTGTGATTATTTATAATATTATGAGATTGCTGATTAGGCATAATAACGATGTTTGGACTTCCAAATCCCATTTCATTTGGTTGCTCATGAAGAATATCATTCCATTGTCTATCATATCCTCCATTATCATGAATCTTCCTATTTCCAGCCATTTTCTAAAACCCAAAAAGAATAGTGTGAGAGGCAAAAATCATGCTAGGAAATGGAGATCACCCTCAATATCTAACATCTTAGGTTAAATTAGAAGATCGTTACCGTAGTTCTAGGACTATATCCTATACGTATACTTATCCTTATGGACATCCCTAGACATACCTTAGAAATATCTCTAGGGATCTCACTAACATTTTCACATCCTAGTTTCCAAAGGTTGACTAAACCTTTCCTCTGATACCAACTGTAGAGACCCGAAGCTTGACGTACATGGACATTACATTACTTTTTCGGAATACTTATTACATAACAAAAACAGACACACAAGGACCGTAATAGTTTAGTGTCTTTGGAAACCTGGAACGTAATATTCTAATCGTGGTGAAAGATCTTCAACATCTCCCATAAAGATCTTCCCCTTTTTTTTCTTACCTAAAACCTTTCTCTATATCCTGGGGAAAATAAAACATAAAAAGGGTGAGCTCAAATGCTTAGTAAGGGTAAGCATGGATAAAATAAAACATACCATATACATTTGAACTTAAAAACATGAACATAATGTTTAAACATCAAAAGCTTGAGCAAAGACATAAAACATGGAAGTACGTATGGAATAGATCATAAAGAAACATTAATAATGATAAAATAGCATGGGAATAAAACATGTAATTGTGGCAACCATTAAGCACATGATATTATTTCCATATTAGCCAAGGCATTGCTTCCAAGACCATCTTAGTGGACAAAGTCCCATTCTGAATCGAGTTCACTCCTCTTTCCAGTCCTGTATTACTGAACCGGTTTAACTTGCCGTTCCAGCCATGTCTATCTCATGAGATATAAAATCTTTATCCAATGCATTGGAGGGAGATATAGGTCCCACCCATCTCATAATGAAATCATTCTTACTTGTTCCGCAAAATAAACACACATCATTCATAAAAACCCGATAAATAAAATGGGTTTCATAAACATCATCCCATCATCACATAATCCATAGAAAATAAATGGATATCATTTCATAATAAGAAAATTAAAGCCATGTAAATCATAGAGACATTATACACATATGAAAATAATTTCATCTTAGATGGAAAATGGTTTTGATAAAACACTTGAAATGAATTCTTGAGGAAAATATCCTTTCTTATTCAAAATAAATTTCTTTTCACAAAATGTCATGAAATTTTAAAAGAAGGATATTTTTTTGAAAATAGTCATGAAATATTTTGGATGAATCTTCATTAAAATATGACTATATAAAACCATAAAAATCCTTTCACGCCGTATAAGTTAAAAATAACATTCTCCTCGTACTTTTGTTGGAAAAGTCAAAAAAGTATCTCGTAACATAAACAAAAGAATGATTACTTACATACCATGTAGTAAAAGTCAAAAATGGGTAAAAAGGACTTTAAACTTACATGAAAACACTTTTATAAAACATGAACATGGATGATAGAAATAACCCCAGTAAATACTTACGTATAAGAAATCTCGGATAGAAAACAATTTAGATTGCAACATTATCCCTTACCTTAGGTCTGATATGCTTTGTATGGATCCAAACCTCCTGTATAATGATTTAAATAATGTTATTAACTTATTAAAAAATCATATTCATTGTTATGATATCATATATGGTTCACTTATGACTTTATATTACCCATTCTTTTGTAAATTAATGTTAAAGTAGTGTTTTGGGTAAAATCGTTTCATTTGTCGTTTGTGTTTTGACTTGTAATTATTCATATGATTACATAGATCATGATTACTTAATTCCAGAATATAAAACATGATTTATATATAATATATATTCATAATATACATATATATAATAGATCAGTAAATGGAAAGTAATGCACCGTTCATGGAGACGGTAGGCCGTACGTACGCATGAACGATGTTTTCGTTTCCTTATTGAGTTGAATGGAATTAAGTAGATGACATACATATATATACACATAAATCTAGTATCATTATTATGTCATATATTTCATGATTAATTATTATATATACTTTATAATCATTCATGAATGGTTAACGTGGAGAATGAATCTCATCGCGTCGTGGAGACGGTAGTCCGTACGTACGCACGAGTGATGATATTGTTCTCATGATCGTGGAATCGTATTGGAGTGTATGTATACTATTTCAGAATCAATATCACTTTACAATAATCATATATAGATATTATGTACACCATTATACCCATCCAAGTAAGGTGGTGGTGGAAAATAGATTACACCACGGCGTGGAGATGGTATTTCGTATGTACGCACGCGCGGTGATTTCATTTTCCGTAGGATGGATAGATGGTGAAATAGGGTTGTTTCATACTTATAATAACATATCAGTATATGAGTGATACTGATGTTGTTACTTCATAATGAAACAACCTAATAATATGAAGTGGAAGAAGAAATAAAGTTGAAAGAATCGGTAACGGACATTACCTCTTCTTTGAAGCGCCTCTTTGAGTCCTCCTCTTAGGGAACTAAAATTGGTCTTTGAAGAGGACCAGGAACTCTAGGATGTTTCTAGGTAAGTGTAGAAGATAATTTGGCAGGGGTTTTCCGAGATTGAAGGCTCAAAGTGGTGTGAGGAAGAGGGGGAGGAGGTTCCCTTTTATAAGGGAGGAGAGGGGCACCTTTCGAATAACTAAAAATATTATTTTATTATAAATCCAAATTCGGTTTTAAATAGCTCAAAATTGATTTTTTTATAAGCTAAGGTGGGGATGGGTCTAAATCATCTCATCCAATAGAATTTAGATAAGTTTAGGTTCATACTTTAACCTTATCATTTAGATTTAACATTAAGTTAGATAATTTTACTTTTACCGTGTCTTTTTGTCTTCTTACACTATAAGGTTAATAAACATACTATAACAAGCCAAAAGAACCCCAAGTTGTTTATTATTAATATATATAACCTTATCTAAGTCATTTGGCCGAACCTTAGATTTTTAAGAATAAAATAACAATTAAAAATATAATATTTTTTTTAAAACTATTTTATGTCAATTTTGACACTATTTAGTAATTGATTTTTGTGAAAATCATAACAGAATGATTAATTCGAAAAACGATAATTAAATCAATACTAACATGTCATATTAACAAATAAAATTAGTTTAATTCATAAAAAGTCTCAAATTAATTTTATTTGGGTATTTATAACATCAATTATATCAATATTTCATTAATAAGATAATTACTGTATCATTGTTGTGTCATAAATAAATTAAATAATTTAATGTCTAAAAATTAAAAATAAAATACCATTATGTAGGAAATATTTTTAGATTTCTAATGAATATTTATAGTCGAATTTATCTTATGTATAACCCTATATTAAAAATTATCTACTTATTAATCTTTGATTTTAACTATTTTAACCCTTCTTTAAATAAATTAATAATAAATGTCCTAATCTATTCCAAGTGGTCCTAAATGGTCATATTTTATTCCTAAGGTTGTTTTTGGTCGAATTACACTTATCCAATAGAATTAGGACATGTTTTAGGGTAATAATAATATCATTTTTACCCTTAACTACCCTATTTACTTTTAACCGTGGTAAAAAAAAGTAAAAAGTTACTATTCACCAAAAATTATTCTCATCTCATTGAACCAAATTTTAGTCCTTGATATTAACCGTGTCTATCGTATTTTCGAAATTCTACTCACAGAAGCGGTAAAATTAACTTTTATGCAAAATTCAGTTTTTTTAACTACCACTTAGTGGTTTCACTATTCATCAAAAAATGAAAGTTTCCAGAAAAATACCAAAAATTACGCCTAAGCTATATTTGATATTATAAATTCAAAAATGAAGTCTATTTTACCAAATTCAAATCATATGAGTTACATTAACTAATTTAAAAATTAATTCCCGTCGTCAAAACAAATAGCGTGTTTTTAAAAGATAATAACTATCAAAATATTGACACTTGTTTATGTCTGGTTTAAATGTGAAATTACATACAATGAACAAAATTGTATTAAATTGTAAAAATATATTCTAAATATACTTTAAAACCACTCAAATTAATAATTTATCACTATTAATTATTTCGATTAAAAAATTTGTTTTTAATTAAAATTTAGTAATTTTCACTATTCATCAGAATATGAAAGTTATCCGAAAAGTACCAAAATTTCACCCTAAGCTAATTTTGATATTCCGAATCCAAAAATGAAGTCCATTTTGAAAAATAAAATTTAAAAAAATTCAAAAAAGTGTTTATTACTATTTATAACGGTTAGTTTGAATGATATTTTAATAGCATATCGTTGTTTAGTGAAACTCGGTATTGCGTACTACACACGCTATCGAGGAAAGTCGTGATTGTGTGTAATGAAAGAAAAGTAAAGGATGTGTGTTGTACAAGCTCCTTTTGGTGTAGCGTACAACACAAGACATTAATGAAATTAATAGAATATTTTTCATAAAATCTCGGGGTGTTACACATACTCCCATTAAATTTCAATATTATCAATTTGGGTCCATCTTTACAAAAAAAATTAAATTAATTTAATATTTTAAGAAATTTTAAGAGTGTCCCTTCCCTCAATTATAAAAGGGCATCCCTCATTTATCTTATTCAGGCCACATTGATCCTTCTAGCTCGACCAAACTCTACCAATTTCTCCTATAGGATTCTAAATACACATCTAAGAGGTTTTTTTCTTCCCAAAATACTAACCCTAGATCCTTTTAGAGGAGATCTAAAGGATTAATTTCAAAGAAGAGGTAATTGCCTTAAACAATTACATTCTTTTAAATTTTTTCTCTAAAATACTATAATTATATTATATTATTAATAAAATTATAAATTAAATATCATAAATATAATTAAAATTTATTATTATTATGAAAACACCATTATACATCGTCTTTACCATCAAATGGGAAGTAAAAGTATCGCTCGTGCATATATACATCTTATCATATCCACATAGCGATAAAATTAATTTTTCATCACCATATTTTATATAAGGGTATTCTTATGTGTTTAATATTTATATATGATATTTATTAAATATTTATACATCTATAATGACAATATAATTTATAAATTCTTACAATCCAATCCTTTTGGAAATGATGATGTCACTCGTGTGTACATGTGGACTACCACCTCCAGGAAGTGATGTGATCCATTTTTAATTTATATTTTACATGGATGGTAACAGGGATGATCTGATGAATATATATGATATATATGATATAATAATGATATTTTTAAGTGAATTAATATTTACCTTTCTTTTGTTTCATATATTGAAAAATGAAAACAGCATTCATGCTTACGTATGGATTACCATCTCCATGAATGGTATAATTCATTTTTCTATACCTAACTTTTAGGGATGACTATAAATATATATATATATATATAATGAATATATATGATATTTTTACCATGATTAACACTATGTATATGATTTAACTAGGATCAAATTACAAGGTTTGAAAATAAAAAACCAAAACTTACATGAAAAACAAAGCAATTATCACCCAGAATAGTGATTTTCATAAAGAATTATTAATAAAAAAGGGATAAAAGGATAAAATTAAATCATATATGGTTTGATATATATGAGTATGTTTATATAATAATATATATAATAATACTATATTTATTATAAAGGGGTTATTAAAACATATGAAGGAATTCAGACCTATGGTTAGGGGTTTTATGTTACAATCTCATTGTTTATTGTGATTGTTTATAATTCAATTTATGATGACGAAAAATTATGATATACTTATAAATAAACTCATAAATTTTCTTATCCTCTAATTATTTCATGAAAATAGATGTTTTCCTTTCATTTTCCTCACCTTAATTATTCAAGGGACCCAAATATATTTTTAAGGAAAATTGAATTAATTTCTCTTTTTGATCGAAAAACATTTTTCTTCCGTATTCATGTTTTAGAAAAAAAATTAAAATAAGGTTTTTTCAATTTCTCCAATGATTTTTTCAAGACATTTATACCCATATTTTAAATTTTACAAAATGGGTTTCATGCAATATTATTTTAATTTTCCAAATAAGGAACTTTGTGAATTCTGAAAAAAGTATGGAAGGAATATTTTTTTAACTTACACAACATGAATGAAATTTCCAACCATCATAATATTACTTTACAAGTTCCCATGGTTATTTTCAAAGAAAAATTTTCTATTATATATTAGAAATTGTTATGTTTTAATGAAGTGATTTCAAAAAGGAAGGCTTATTTTCCTAAAGAATTTTTTAATGATCTATTGATTCAGCAATGATAGAAAAATTCAATGTTTCTTATGTTTTACTAAGAATATTATCCATAGATACCATCCTTAGTCTCTTTATGGATGTTTTTTTTGAAATTGTGTTTATAAAACTCATTCCTTTTCCATGGGTTTTGTTATTATGAAATTATGGAATGTTTATGAAACTCATTTCTTTTCCATGGGTTATGATGAAATATTTATGAAACCAGTTTATTTTCATGGGTTTTGATATGATGAATGGTTTATGATCTTGTAGAACACATATATTTTATTTTAATTATATGATGGTTGGGAGCTATATCTTCCTCCAATTCATTGGGTTATTGATATCTCATGATATAAACATAACTTGAATGGGTGGTGAACCCAGTTCTATAAGGGTCTTTTTCCACTATGATAGTCTAGGGAGTAAATCTTGACTGCTATGATGGTTTGGGGAGTGAACTAATTCCACTATGATAATCTTGGAAAATAACCTTGACTACTAAGGAAATGATTTTCTATTCTTACTTTTATGCCAAAATTCCATGTCTTATGCCTATATTATGCTCTCATTTCTCTTGTTATTTGATTCCTTTATGATTCCTATATTATAAACTGTCAATATTTATTCCATGAATCAAGATTATGATCCATGATATATAGGGTTTGGTTTTCAAATGTTAATCTCATGTTATTAGGACCTTTTCCTCATGTTATTATTATATGATCATTGATATGTTCCTTATTTAACCTTACTAAAAATCATATATCATCCTTTCTTATGTTTCCTTTCCCATGTTATGATGAAAGGATTTATGTATAATATTTCTAAGAATTGTGATAGATATAAAGATGTAAGTTGTAGATTTTTTAGAACTATTTAGAAGTAGTGGATCTGTTTCCAAGTTTCCAATGATACTAGACCTATATGATTTTGGAATGGATAATTATATTATATAGATAATATTCATTTACTTATATGTAATATCTATGTATGAAAAGTTTGGGTTTCTATAGATGGTATCAGAGTAAGGTTTAGTTAACCTTTGGAAAATAGGATGAGAAAACGTTAGAAAAAACCCTGGGGATAAGTCTATGTATAGGATGAAATAATAATTATTTTCTAATGATTATAAATTACCTATATTAAACCTAAGGTTCTATAGAATAATTTTCCATGATTTATAAATCCTATAAATTAATTTTCATGATTATTTGGTTTCCCACAATGATTGTTATTACTCACACTTTGCTTTTAGTTTTAGTCATTTTCTAGAACTCAAAGGAATCATGTTAATGTTTAATGTGATGGACAATGAAATGGTTTTAATCCAAAGAAATAAAAAAAATTGGAGATGTAATGAAAAATATCATTTCTATGAACACAAATATTTCTCCAGTTATGAATCATGATGAGCTTCCAAATATGAAAAATAGGGAACAATGTTTTGTTGAGTCCTTCATGAGGAAATTTCCACCTTATTTTAATGGTTCCACTAATAAACTAGTCACTGATCAATGCATCAGTAACACTAATAATATATTTTACATTATCCAGTGTTTAGAACATGAGAAAGTTATTATAGAAAATTATCATTTGGAATGAGAATAAGATAAATGGTGGACTCTTATCAAGAAAACAAAGAAACATAAATAAATTGACTTTATGGAGTGGTATGAGTTTAATAGCTTATTTTTCATTAATTATTTTCCTCGGATTATTTTTATGAAAATGAAATATTAATTCCTTTAGTTGAAACAGAAGGAAGATGAATCCATTGGTATCTACTAGGGAAAATTTACAGGACCTGTGAGGTACACTTCTATTATTATCATACAATCTAAAAGTAAGGTTGATCAATTCTTCAATGACATAAAATCAAATATTTTAGGGGAGTTATCTATAAGTCACTTTAATAGATATGAATAAATCATTTTATGTGCAATGATTGTGGAGATATAGATTGGAGTTACCCATAAATCTCATGGTTTTGATAAGAAAAGAAAAATTGAATTTAAAAGAAGTTCTAAAAACCATGGAGAGAAGAATATGAAATTTCCTTTATGCTAAAATTGTGGAAGGAAACATGGGGGAAATTATTTTAAGGGGACTATAAAATTATTCCAGTTTGGAAAAAAAATTCATTAGGTAATCGAATATTTAAGTTAAGGTAAGAAGTTGTAAAATGATGTGAATAGAGAGAAAGAACCATACAATGAACCGCCCACAATCTAGTGATTTAAATTCTAGTATTATAGGAATTATACTAACTAGTACCAAAATATTAAGGTTAATGATATTTATTGTCAGAAAAAAAAATTTAATCCTAGAGATATAGGTGGATATTATGTGATCACTATTTTTAAGGAGGGATATAATAATGACATGGTGAAAGGTAAACTTAACATTCACTTTATAACTATTAATGTGTTATTTGATTCTTGATCTACCCACACTTTTATTTCTAAATAATTTTCAAGGGTGTCATATAACCACATCAAAAATTAGATATTGATTTTGTAGTAAAACCCCTAATGGAATGATGATCGCATCCCATTTCTGTGATTCTTATTTGGTTGAATTATTTGGGAATGTGTTTTATAAAAATCATGTCATTATTCCTTTAGTTGAATTAGATGTTATTTTGGGAATGGATTCACCTTACATACATATATTTTTCATTAATTTCTTGTGAAGGTAAGTTACATTTTATATTTCAAACCAACCTATGATCTTCTATCATAGTAATGAAAAAATGAACTTCCTATAGAAATTATATCCATCATATAGCCCATAAATCCAATTAAAAAGGTGGTTTTATCTCATATGGTTTGGGAGAAACGTGATATTAATGATACTGCTATTTTTCAATATTTTTTTTGTATTTATAGTAAAATTGTTTGGTCTTATACCTAATTTTGAAGTTAATTTTTCCATAGAACTCATACCTATTGAAACACCTATTTCCGAGATTACATGTAGAATGGCCCCAATTGAGTTGAAATAATTAAATAAGAAACTTTAGGGAGATATTGACATGGTATTCATTCATCCAAGTTCATCACCTTTGGGTGCACCGATTCTATTTTTTTAGAAAAAAGGTGTATCAATGTAACTCTACATTGATTAATGAGAACATAACAAGATCACTATAAAGAACAAGTATGATCTACCCCATATTGATGGCTTATTTGATCAGCTATGTGGAGATCAATACTATTCCAAAATTTATCTTCATTCTGGATATCATCAATTGATGTTCAAGAAGGAGAATATGCCCAAGATAGTATTTTATTAAAGGTATATACAATATAAATTTATAGTGATTCCATTTTGTCTTACTAATTCCCCATCTATATTCATGGATTTAATGAATATTGTACTTAGGGAATACCTTGATAAATTTTTGGTAGTATTTATAGAAGACGTTATTATATATTAAAATAGAAAGTAAGAACATGAATATCACTTAATTATTATGATAAAGACCCTGAGTAAGGAGAATATTTAAGAAAAAATTACCAAGTACGAGTTTTGCATTCATAAAGTCTCATTCTTAGGTTATATAATATCAAGTGAGGGTATATCTCTCATGAACCAACCCAGGTCGACCCTGAACTGATCACCCGAGCCGATCTATGGCGAGTCCCGAGAGGCATTTCTAATCCTCCTCATCTGGAGATAAGTTCCAGGGCATCAACATAATACAAATGGGAAGGATTTCACCCAATGAAAGAAAACTAAGCAGTAGAAATAAAATAGAACAAAGCGACATAAATAAATGATATAAAAGGAAAGAACGACAAAAAAATAAACAAACATGTCCAAGACAAAGACTCTATGTAACCTTATGGGTTACTCTTCGATACCAAAACCAAACATCTCCCAAGGTGATCTGATTCAGAGCTGTAACCTATAAGAGAAACTAAAAACAAGACAAGTCTATACGTGTGAGTATTAAAACCCAGTAGGTGGGCCCAGATAATTCTATTCCCAATGCACATGCTTTAAATAAAGACACTTTGATTTGAAATTTTGAACTACATAATATAAAAATAGTGTTTCCATACTTTTTATTTAAAAAAAATCAAACAAACATTATCTATTGCCCTAAAAATTTAAAACAACGTAAAAGAAAGGAAAATGGGAGTTGTGTTTTCTCTTTCAAAATATCCATTTAAAAATCCTTTTTAAACCAACCACATATTCACAGTTTTACTAAATAAAAACCAAGACTAGGTATAATGAATAAGTTCCTATACAACAAGGGAAATGTAACTAATAGTACTCATAGTGGGAAAACACAATAAATCCTAGGAACTCAGAGGAAGACTAGAACGTACTATACATGTAACTCATCCTAAAGGCATGCCTACTCTCAATAAAATCCTAAATCCCTAATGCCCAACCATCACCCTACCTAGACTGGTTGAGGGCCTCAATACCAAAGAAATAATAACAAAAATCTCCCCCTATTATGGGCCACTAGTAGTGTGTAATATAACTAGTGCAGAAATTGTTCTCTGTAAACCTCTTTACTATACTAGGATCCCAAGTTATATTTCTCAACGGGGTGTTCCACGCAATTCAAACAACAATCCACATATATATATATATATAACCAAACACACCACACAATCTGTCACCACCCCAGTCACCTCAAGGTTAGTCCCCTACCTTAAAATAATTGTCATATGAGATAAATCCCATATCAGGCACCCTCCAAACTCATGATCAACCAACTTGGAAAGAGACCCAACTCCAGAGGTTTTTTCCAAATAAAACAATTTAAAATACAAAATAAACCATACAACCTCTTTCACAAAAACCATTCATTTTATTAATAACCACACACAATCCACTTTTACAACCAAACTCATATTGTAAAGTCTATTTAATCAATCTCTCACACTATTTAAGTTAGAAACACCCTTACACGGGCCAAAGGGGTATATACTATTAGGCACCTAATGTGAAAAACACATTTAAAGACTTAAATCACCACTTTGAATTTCACAAACCTCTTTGTTAAAACTAAACAATGCCACAACAAACCACTAATATTTTCAAAGAGAAAATCGGGAAATTTTGACTAAAACATGGTGTGTGAAACTCAGAAAAACACAACACACATCAAGGTACAATTTTCAAATCAATCACTCCTCAAAATAATTTCCAAAACATGTTTCGCATTATTAATATTATATAATAAACCATTTAAAAATTTATAAAAACAATTTTGAGGAATAACCCACAACTTTACACACAAAAAAACTCATTCAAAAACCCATTTACGGTCAAACGCACACGTGCAGCATATCAAGGTAGAACATGCACCATTTTCATGATTAAAATAAAAAATTGCACAATTTAATATAACTATTAAACAGTATATAATTTATTTCCATCAAAATGAACCTTATTTCACAATATAAAATTATTCTAACAATATTTAGTGTCTAATTAACAATCAAGAAAGGTTAAAACATCAAGCAATAAAATAAATCTAAATTTAAAGAATATGTGCAATGGGTTCCTACCTTAAAAGAAAAATAAGCTGAACATTCCAGCTCTTCATGCTTTCTAACTAGAATATGCTTCTACCCGCTTGCATGCACATAATTTAATATATATATATATATATATATATCCTTAATCCAATGCACATATTCCCCACACCATGACAGAATACATACATGGAGGGCATATAATATATATATATATATATATATATATATATTTACATACCTAATCATGTGTGTGCATGCCCTAGAGGACATTCAAAACCCACTGTAATAAAAATCAGAGACTCTGAAACACCAAGGCAAGGTTAACGCACACAAAATAAAATACTAAGAACCCAAAATTAATTACTGGAGACTCAAAAACCACAAATCCCAATTATAAACAGATAAAATATTAAAAACAAAATAAAAAATACCCGAAGTGGTATGATAAGGGTCGAAAACACTATAACTCAATGATAAGATCATTAAAATAAATAAAGACTATAATTAAAGGATGTGAAACAATTTAGAAATATAACACCTTACCTTAAATTGATCACGGAGAACCAAAACCAGTGCGAAATCTCATTAGCACCTACACCACACCTTTGCAATTCGAGCATAGACCCTAATCATCCAATTGGACTCAAGATTTTAAGGATTTAACCATAATAATTAAACCCTAACCATGGGGGGAAATTGAGAGAATAATAAAGATATAAAAGGGAATCGTGCCAGAACAGGAGGTACCAGTGAGTGTGGTGCACGCCAGAAAGAGGGCGATGTCGGTGAGGCAATGCTCTGGAGATGGGGTCGTAGCCAGAGGCTGCAGGTGGAGTCGTTCCATGCTGAACAGGAGAGAAAGGAGTCACGAGTCGGCTATTGTTTGAGTGGCTCACCAGAGCTGGATGGACGGATGGGGGAGGTCACGGCTCTACTTCCTGTGCATAGGTAAAGGGACCGTTGGAAAGGGGGTTGAATCCGGGGGTGAGGCGATAGGAGAGTGGCTGGCTGAGGCTGGCACACCAGTGAGGGGAGGAAGAGGGGGGATTCCTGGGTGTTGTGCACAAATAGGGTCAGGAGAGGGGTGGTTCGCACATCAAATTAGGGGGAGGGGGTGTTGGGTAGGCTAGGTTGAACCAAAAAAATATAATAATAATAAGAATAAAATAATAAAAAAATTATTCATTTCATTTTAAAAATAATAATAATATTCGTAACAAAAATAAAATTTTCAAATAATGCAATAATTAACATTTATTTTAATTACAAGTTTACTCATTTTAATTTTTTAAAGATAGACGGGTCACGTAGTTTCCTGGGTGAAGCTGCACAGGTTTTCCAAAATGCTCTTTGCTCGTGTTCCCAATGACACCAAACCCAAATGCGTACTTTTAGAAATAAACTCAAAATTTTCATCTGGGACTCAACCCGAAACACAATTTATTTAAGGCCAAAGAAATAATAAAATAAAATAATTGAATATTTCAGGGTGTGACAATTATCCCCACTATAACAATATTCACCCCCAGAAATCCACAATAAGACCTAGACCCAAAGATGAATCTCCTTAAGTGTCACCCACCTCCAAAAGTATAAGTGCCTCTAGTTGATCGATCCAAATAGACAATAAAATCCCATGAGTTATAACTCATCTTGAAAACACAAACACCTTAACCACTACCAAACGGAACCCAGACTATCTATTCCAACTAAGGGATGGACAAACATAAACCACCTCTGACACTTATTCCCATAAATCTTAGTCTAATAGAACCGTTGGGTGTACTTTGATCCAAAATTTTACTCAAGAGGAAGAACTTATGATTAGGTGGTTCTGCAAGAGACCACCCACCACAAAATGATACATGAAAAGAAACATTGATACTAACATGGTAATTCCTGAATAGACTCCCCACTATAAGGATAGTACTAACACAAAATTACTTTAGGTGTAACTCTGTGATACCCACTGTGGGTCTCCCCAAAGTAAGAACTGATGAGATTAACTGGACATGAAAACTTCCCACACGAACTAAAAACCCCTACCATAAGGGGGGAGAAGGTAAGGTCTAAACTAATAGAGCATCAAAACTACTTTCATCGTTATATCAAAAATGTTGCACCCTCGAAAGAACACAAGACATAACACATTAAGAAAAAAGGTCAAACCAAGGCCCTTTTACATCACTAGGATTCTCTTGACTATGTTCCAGCTTCACTCTAGGGCCTATGGCTAGAGCTCTGATGATTGAATAATCTATGGCTCACAGTTATGCTTCATGAATTCCCAAACATAACACATTAACAAAAATTTCACCAAACACACTTCCAATAAAATAAAGGTTTCAAAGAGGTTTGAAAAGAATCATTCTTACAACTGAAGGAAAAGAAACACCATAGAATGCTACAAGAGGCGACCACTACATCCAAGGAACACTACAAAGAAAAAACCAAAAACTAATCCCAAGCATTTTCCTACTTCAACTAACGGGCTGAGGTGACCTTCAACAAGCCAGGTATGAGTTCAGCACGCTTCTTGGAAACACCTCAGCAAAACAACTTCATGTGACCAAGACATCCATAAGTGTAGCACGATCATGAATCACTCAGGCACGTCAGCTTATTGTGACCCTACCTACCACACTGGTGATATACCACAACATTTCATTGAGGAGAAGATGACTAAAGGTGTGGAGGCCTCTTAATTCATCTATTAGAGCCACCAGCATCAGGTCACTTCCCATTCTTTCTATCGACATCCTTTACACTACTCCCCAAGGTCATGGGAGGAATCTTCACCTCATGTCCTCCTACTAACTCAACTTAAGTAAGAAATTATTTCCCCAAAACATCCGATAAAGGCTTTCCCATTCTTTAATCTCAGGATGAAGCCCGAGCTCAAAATGTCAAGCTTTCACAGGATCATTTCCAACATAACCTGGTTCATATGAAGCTAGGTCCAAGAAATGATGAAATAATTCCAACACTGATCCAACACCTTGCTGAAGACCACACAACTCCATCCTCCCCCTTGCCTTCATCACTTTGTAGAAAGACTATTGGATGAACAATGACTTGAAGAACTCCCAAGTGAGATCTTTTCGACGCTTTCTTCAAGACACAGAATTCCACCATTTCCAGGTTAGAACTACAAGTATAAAGGTATCCAAATTCACCTTCAATGACTCAGGAGGCGTGAGAAAAAATAAGTTCCTCTCAAACTACCATAGCCACTCCTCTTCCTTAAGCGGATCTGCTTGTCCATAAAAGAGAGGAGGGTTTAATTTCTGAAACTCGAGGACGTAGTATGTGGGCTGATCAACTGAAGGATTTTCTAAGGGCGCACCACCCGAAGCTGTACCTTGTTCATTCATCAAATATTTGTGGGGGAGAACACTAAGGAACAAGGGAATAAATAACTTAATAAAAACATGGACATTTACAATTTAAATTTAACTTTTCACAATTTCCAAAATAAAACTTTGCAAACAGTTTTCATAATTAAAGAAGACCCAAATGATTCACTAGGGGAAACTATTGTTGATGGGTGGCTCGAACATATGGTTATCGGCCATACTCTATTCATGCCACTATCACAAAGGGAATTCTAGGGAAATTTCCCTGGATCCACATGGTTTTCTAGGCCCTTCCACCTCATTAGGCTACTTTCCCAACTCCCTTTTCATTTCCCAACATAAAACAATTCAAAGGAACCAAAAAGACACTAACAACCCGGACATCCCATGGTAACCTGAGGTTTGGAATGAGAAAGGGTTCAAAATTTCCTTCCCATTATTACACCTAAAGTCCCGAAAATCCTACTCCTTCTACCATGACAACCCCAAATAACAATGGTTGCTCTGAAAAATAAGGCCCGCTCAAGAGTCGACCTACTCTGATACCATTTTGTCACAAAACAACTTAGGTTAACTATGAACCGCTCACCTGAGCTGATCCACAGCAAGGCTCGAGAGGCATTCCCGATCCTCCTAAGCTAGCGATAAGCACCAGGGCATCAACAGAGTAAAAAATGGAATTATTTCGTCCAATGAATGAAAACTAAGTAGTATAAATAAAATAGAACAAATCAAGAAAAATAAATGATTGGAAAGGAAAGAACGACCAAAAAACAACCAACCTACCTAAGACTAAGACTCCGCGTAACTCTGTGGGTTACTCTCTGATACCAAAACCAAATATCTCTCAAGGATATCCAAATAAGAGCAAGAACCTACAAGAGAAACTAAAAACAGGAAAAGACTACAGGCATGAGTATTAAAACTTAGTAGTTAGGCCTGAATGATTCTATTCCCAATGAAAGTGCTTTAAATAAAGACACTTTGATTGGAAAGTTTGAACTACATGAAATAAAAATAGGTTTTACATACTTTTATTTTAAAAAAATCAAACAAACATGATCCATTGTCCTCAAAATTTAAGACACGGTACAAGAAGGGAAAAATGGGAGTTGTGTTTTCTCTTTCAAATTTTTCTTTTAAAAATCCTTTTTAAACAAACCACACATTCACATTTTTACAAAGTAAAAACCAAAACTAGGTTCAATGAATAAGTTCCTATAAAATGAGGGCAAAGATACAAGTAGTAATCATAGCCGGAAAACATAGTAAATCATAGGAACTCAAAGGAAGACCAGAACGTACTATACATGTGACTCATCCTGAAGGCATGCCTAATTCTGATTAAATCATAATGTCCTAACACCCAATCGTCCCCCTACCTGGCCTGTTTGAGGGGCCTAATCCCGTAGAAATAATAACAAAAATATCCCCCTCCTATGGTCCACTAGTAGTGCCTAATCTAACTAGTATAGAAATAGTTCTTCGTAAACCACTTTTCTATGATAGGATACCATGTTATACTTCTCAAGGGGGTGTTCCATGAAATTCAAACAATAATCCAGATATATATATAAGAAAACACACCACAAAATATCACACCACCGTGGCCACATCAAGGATAGTCCCCTTCCTTAAAATAAGTACCATATGAGGGGAGTCCCATACCGAGGACCCTCCCAACTCATGATCAACCAACTAGGCAAGAGACCCAACTCAAGAGGGTTTTTCCAAAGAAACCAATTTAAAATACCAAACATACCTTACAACTTCTTTCACAAAAACAATTCATTTTATTAATAACCACACACAATACACTTTCACAACCAAATACAAATTTCAAAGTCCATTTAATAAATATCACACACCATTTAAGTCAAAAACACACTTACACAGGCCAAAGGGGCATATAGAATTAGGCACCTAATGTGAAAAAACACATTTAAAGACTTAAATCATCACTTTGAATTTCCCAAACTTATTTGTTAAAACCAAACCATGCGACAACAAATCACTAATCATTTCAAAGATCTGACCAGAAAAAATTGACTAAAACAATGTGTGCGCAACTTAGCAAAACACAACACACATAAATTTCCAATTTTAAAATCAAGCGATCCACAAAATAATTTCCAAAACATGTTTCACATTTTTAATATTATCTAATAAACCATTTATAAATTTATAAAAAACAATTTTGAGGAATAACCCATAGCTTTACACACACACAAAACTCATTCAAAAAGCCTTTTTATGGTCAGACGCACACCTGCGGCGTATCAAGGCAGAACACGCACCATTTTCATGATTAAAATCACAAATTGCACAATTTAATAAAACTATTAAACAGTATTTAATTGATTTATATCAAAACTCACCTTATTTCACAAGATATAATTATTCTAACAATATCAAGTGTTTAATTAAAAATCAAGAAAGGTGAAAACATCAAGAAATCAAAGAAATATATATTTAAAAAATATGTGAAATGGGTTCCTACCTCAAAGGAGAACTGAGCTGAACATTCCACCTCTTGACGCTTTCTAACTAGAATATGTTGCTACCCACTTGCACGCACACACTTTCATATATATATATATATATACTTAATCTAATGCATGTATTCCCTGATCCATGAGGGAATACGTACATGGAGGACATATATAATATATATATTTATATACGTACCAAAGAATATGTGTGCGTGCCCTAGAAGACGTTCAAAACCCACTGTAATAAAAATCAGAGACTCAAAAACATTGTGGTACGGTTAACACACTTACAATAAAATACCAAGAACCGAAAATTAATTATCATACTCACAAACCAAAACCCCAAATTATAAATTGAGAAAAGATTAACAATAAAGGAAAAAATACCCAAAATGGTATGATAAGGGTCCAACGCACTATAACTCAATGATTAGATCATTAATATAAAAAAATAATCTAATTAAAGGAAGTGATACAATTTAGAAATATAACACCTTACCTCAAATCAACGAAGGCGGACCAAAACCGGTGTGAACTCTCATTCACACCTACACTGAACCTTTGCAAGTTGAGCAGAAACTCTAATCATCCAATTGGAATCAATATTTTAGATATTTAACCATAATAATTAATCCCTAACCATGGGGGAAAACCAAACCGAGAGAAGAATGAAGATACCAAAGGGAAGATCTTCAGAATAGGAGGCACTGGTGAGGGTGGTGTGTGTCGTAAAGAGGGTGACGTTGGGGAGGCAATGTGCTAGAGATGGGGTCATCACCGAAGGATATAGGTGGAGTCGTTGTGTGATGAATAGGAAAGTAGGGGAGTCGTGGGTCGATCATTGTTCAAGTAGCGTGCTGGAGCTGAATGGCCGGAGGGGGGGAGGTCACAGCTCCACTTGCTGCACATATGGAAAGGGACTGCTAGAAAGTGGGTTGCGTCTAGCGGGTGTGGAAATGGGAGGTCGGTCAGCTTAGGGCAGTGCGCCGGTGAGGGGCGGAAGAGGTTGGATCTGTGGGTGTTGTGCGCAAACAGGGTCAGGAGACAAGGGGTCGCGCATCAGATTAGGTGGAGAGGTGTTGGGTAGGTTAGGGAAAACTAAAAAATAATAATTATGATGATAATTATGATGATGATGATAATGATGATAAAATAATAATAATAATAATAATAATAATAAAAGTATTAATTTCATTTTAAAAAATAATAATAATAATATTCTTAATATAAATAATAATTTTAAATAACACAATCATTAACATTAATTTTAATTACAAGTTTAATCATTTTAATTTTCCAAAGACATACGGGTCACGCATTTTTCTGGGTGAAACCACAAAGGGTTTCCAAAACGCGCTTCGGTCATGTGCCCAACGACGTCAAACCCAAACATGCACTTTTTGACATAAACTCAAAAAAAAAATCCTGGACTCAATCCAAACCCCAAAAAAATTATTTAAGTCCAAAGAAATAGTAAAATAAAATAATTGAATAGGTCAGGGTGTGACAATATCAGAATAGTCTTCAAAGAAATAAGTTATTGAACATTGTTCTAGACCAACCATAGTGACTAAGATTTATAGATTTCTTGGTTTTGCTAGAAATTATTGGTGATTTTTGGAGTATTTCTCATAGTTATTGAATCCACTCTACAAGTTAAATCAGAAGGGTGCCAAGTTTTTTATATTAATTAATGTGTGGAATGTTTTACGGGACTGAAGAGAAATCCAGTCAGTATAGCTATGATTACACTACCCTACAGTGGAGAAGGTTTTGTAAGATATAGAGATACATAAATGAAGGTATCGGGATGAATCATCATATATAGCTTATGCATCATGAAAATTGGAGGTCCATGATTAAAATTACCTAACTCATGATTCTGGAGTTAGATGAAAAAAAATTCATTAAAGATATAGTGGAATTATCTCTATGGTGAAAGTTGTGGCTTATATACTGATCCCAAAAGTTTAAAGTATCTTTTCTACTAAAAAGGGTATGAATATGTTCCAAATGAGATGGTTGTAGTTGATTAAAGATTATAATGGCACAATACATTACCACCCAGGGAAAGTGAACTTGGTGGAAGATGATTTGAGTCGAAAGGATCATACTAGATTATATATGATGTGGATCACAAAAGATGTAATTTTTCTGGACATGAAAAGGATAGATATTTAAATCACGAATGATTGGGAGACATTTTATATTTCTAAAATGAGTGTTCAACTATCTATTAAATTGAATATTAAAAATGAATAGAAAAAAGATGTATAACTACAAAAGATGGTGAGAAATTTTCATGAGTTCAACTTTGACTATGATGAAATAAATTTTTAAAAACTGTGTATGAGTTCTTATGGTACAATATTTAAAGATGGGTCTATAGGATAAATCTCATAGTTCTTTATTATCTATTCATCCTGGAAGTACAAATCTGTATAAATATTTTAAAGAGTATTTGTAGTGGGGTGGAATTAAAAGAGATATTTCATAGTATGTTTCTCAGTGCATGGTATTTCAATATGTTAAGGTTGAGAGATATAAGTCTAACAAGATGTTATAACCATTACCCATACCAGAATGGAAATGGGAAAACATCACCATGGATTTTTTCATAAAACTCCCAAAAACATCTAATTGGTATAATGCTATATGGGTTTTAGTCGATCACCTTACAAAGTCAACACACTTTATTCCCATTAGAGAATATTTATATCATGATAAACTTACTCTTTTCTAATTTAAGTTACTGTTAATATTTCATGGTGTACCATTATAAATTGTATCAGTTTGGGAACTAAGGTTTACCTTAAAGTTTGGAAAATTCTTCAAGAGGCCCTAGATATAATGTTAACATTTAACACTTCGTATCATCCTCTAATAGATGTTTAATCTAATAGGACTACTCAAAATATATAATAAATTTTGAGATATTCCTCTATGGATTCCAAATTTTTTTAGAATCAACACCTTCCTCTGGTGAAATTTTCTTACAATAATATCTTTATCTCTAATATTCTAATGGATCCTTATTAATCCCTCTATGGTAGGAAGTGAATAACTCCAACATTCTAGAGTAAATTTTAATAAATTAATATTTTAGGACATAATATATCTGAGTCAATGGAATAAAAGTTTAGATCTATTCAACATCACATAAGAGTAGCTTAGAGTTGATAAAAAAATTATGCTGACTATCATAAAAAATATATAGAGTTTTAAGTTGGTGATAAAGTATTTATATGAATATATTACTAGAAGAGGGTAATGAGATTTATAAATAATGTAAATCTAATCCCTATTTATATTAGTTGATTTGAAATTCTTAATTTTATCGGGACTATAGCTTATCAATCGGTGCTCCCACTGAATCTCTCTCAAGTTCATGATATATTCAATGTATCTCTCCGAAGGAAGTACATACCAGATCCTTCACATGTATTTAACTTAGAGGTAATACTAATTAATAAATTTCTTTCTAATGAGAATCAATTAGTGTATTTTCTATATCATAGAGAGAAAGTTATATGAAATAAGACCATGCACACAGTCAAATTATTTTGGAGAAACCACTAATTTGAGGAAGCAATGTGGGAACTTGAGGATTTATGAGGTATAAGTATCCTTAGTTGTTTGTATTAAAGTAACATAATTTCAACGGAGAAATTTGTTTAAGGGGGTAGAATCTAACACCTTTATATTTTAAAAAAAATCAAATAAATATAATTTCTTTGATAACATGTGTTACATACAACAACAAGTTAAGAAGACTCACGACATACTATTAAAATATTATTATAACCTAGATATTGGATTGGTGGGTATGAATAATAATAACTAAATTATGAATATTTATGGTTTACACATGTATAAAATTAATTCATTAGTCATCAATTAATTAGAAATGAAAATAATAAACATTTAAAAATAAGTGAGATGTTTTTCTAAATACATTTTTTATAAGAGAAATGTATTTTTATCCAAATAAATTAAATTGATCACTATTGGTGAATGTTTTTAATTAAATTTATATATTATATATTCAATCAAATTTTTTAACATTCATCTAATAGTTTTTTATTAAGGATAATAGAAAAACATGTTTTATGCTTAAAATTTTATTTTTATAAAAATTGATTTTCATCATATTTTGCGCAATTAAATTAAAATTAATTTATTCTGTTTATAGATATTGTATTAGATAAAATAAATTAAATATTTATAATTATAAAGTTCATATTTTTTTAAAAGGCCCCTTCTATTTTTGGTAAATTTGAATACTAATCGTGGTACAATTCATCACATTGGTAAAGGGTAAATCATTTCAATCTAGGTTAAAACTAAGCGGTAAGGCCATAATATTTAATCATAATTATTATTTTATGAATTTTATTATACCTTTATCACATTATTATCAATATATATTAGATTAATGGAAACTTTTCCCTAAAAATGACTTATATAATATTTAAATCAATAAAATTTACAAAATGTCACTCTCTTTATTTTTAAAATCTCGTATGTGTCCACATAATAACAAAATCAAGTTGTGAGAAAATATAAGTTTCTATTTTAAGATTAATGAAACATTTTTATTGATATAAATTTATTATTTAATTTTTAGGTAATCAGATGATGGCCTTAATTTCTTATGAAACAATGTTAAAGTAATTCTCGATTTAATAAGAAAATATAAAAAGTGGTGTTGAAAATATTAAAAGTTAAATAATTTGAATGAGTTAACGTTAACCATGAATTTTATAGATCTATATAACATATTTTGTTGGTTTGAAATTATTATATTCAAATTACATTTTTTGTATTGATGTGTTTCAAGTTAAATTAAATGCATAATGTTAAAAATGAAATTAATAATATTTTATACTAAATAATAATTTATGAAATGATATAAAAGTAATAAAAATAATATATTATGAAAAATAAATTGGATATGATTTTACACATCAAACATGGTCTATTTATATATCTTTTTCATTTTATATTAACATTATTAACCCTTATAGGGAAGAGAGATTTAATATTATTGTAATTGTCAAAAGGGGTAATGGGGATTAAAACTAAACTATAATGGTAAAAATGAGATCCAAACCTATCAAGAATTTATTATAAGAGAGTATTTATACTCATAATGATATTATATTCGAATAATATCCATTTTTATCCATTTTTACATTAATATTAATGTATATTTATGTAAAAAATTTAATAAATTCAAATATTTCCCCTTCTATAAATTATAAAAGGGAACCCCTTTTATCTATTATTCACACTATATTGATAATTATAGATCAACCAAACTCTGAATATTTCTCTCATAAAATTTCATATCCACATACAAGAGGTTTTTTTCTTCCCAAAAGACTAACCTTAGAGCCCTTATAGAAGATTTAACGGAGTTGTTTCAAATAATAGGTAATCGCCTTCACCTATCACATACTTTTAAATTTTTATTTTACCTCCACTAAATATGTTATATTAATCATGAAATAGTAAATTAAATATACTAAATATACTTAAAATTTATTATGTTTATTAAAACACCATTATACATCACTGTTCAAATCAAATTCAAAGTGAATGTACCGCTCGTGTGTTCATACGGCTTACCGTCTCAACGTAGCGATACAATTCATTTTTCATCACCATATTTTATGGATGGGTTTTATAATAGTTTTAATATTAATATATGATATTAATGAAAAAATTATACTTCTGGAATGATAATATCATGTCTACATTCTTACCATACAATCCTTTGCGAAATGATAACATTGATCGTGTGTGCGTGTGGACTACCACCTTCACAAAGAGATGTAATTCATTTTTCATTTATATTTTATATTGATTGTAATAAAGATTATTTTAATGAATATATATGATATATAAGATAAAATAAGGATCTTTTAAATGTTAATTAATATTTTCATTTCTTTATATACATTGGATGAAAAATGAAAACATTGTTCATGCGTACGTACGGCTTACCGTCTCCATGAATATGGTAATTCATTTTTCTATTCCTAAATTTTATGGATGACTATATATATATATATATATTGAATATATATGATATTTATACCACTATTAATATTATTTATATGATTGAACTATGATAAAAGTATAATAATTGAAACTACTAAATCAAAATTTAAATGAAAAATGAATCAGTTATCCCCCAAAATAGTGATTTTAATAAAGAATTGTTAATAAACAGGTGAAAAGGGGTAAAAAATAAATTGGATATGTTTTGATACATATGAGTATGGTTATATAATATAATTTCAAATAAATATATATTTATTAAATAGGAGTTTTAAAAACATATGAATGAATTTGTACTCTAGGTAAGGGGTTTTATATTACAATCTAATTGTTTATCGGTATTGTTTATGATTGTCTTTCCATTGATGAAAAATTTTAATCTACCTCTTAATAAAATAATTAATTTTCTTCTATTATAGTTATTTTTTTGTAAATAAATATTTTCCTTTTATTTTCCTCACCTTAAGTACTCAAGAGACCAAAAATATTTTTTTAAGGTAAATCAACTTCATTTCTCTCTTCGGTTGAAATTTTTTTTTCTTCCATATCCATGTTTTCTAAAAATTATTTAAATAAATTTTTTTACTATTATAAAATTATTTTTTTAAGAAAATTTTACACATGTTTTAATTTTTAAAAAATAGTTTTAATGAAATATTCTTATTATTTTCCAAATGAGGTGCTTGGTGAATTTCTCAACAAAAGTATGGAAGAAATGTATTTTTTAACTTATACAGAATTAATGAAACTTCCTTATATCATGGATACTCAGTGTTTGTAAGCTTCATTTAAAATTCCCATTTTTTAATGAAAATTTATTTCTAATATTTTAGAAATTTTTATCTTTTAAATAATTTATTTAAATCCTAAAAAAAATTCCTAAAGAATGTTTTAATGATCTTTTAATTCATCAATGACAATGACCTTTGATGTTTTTTTGATTTACTATGAATATTATCCAAGGATACTATCCTTACTCCCCATATGTACTTTTTATTATGACATGTAGTTTATGAAACCCAGTACTTTTTCGTGGGTAATCTTTTGATGAAATGATGGAATGTTTATGAAAACCATTTATTTTCCATAGGTTACAATGAAATTTTTATGAAACCTATTTCTTATCATTGGTAATTATATGATGAATTATTTATGATCTTTTGGAACACATATGTATTATATTAATTATATGACATGTGTAACCTATATCTCCCTCCAATTCATTGGGTAAATATTAATATCTCATTAGATAAATATAAATGGAATTGGGAGTGAACCATGTTCAGTAAGGGATATTGTCCACTATAATGGTTTAGGGAGAGATCCATGAATACTATTATAGTTTGGGTAATAAACCCATTACACTATTTTAGTCTTTTAAAAGTGCCTTGAATACTTAGAAAATTATTTTCTATTATTATGACTATATTGAAATTACATGACTTCTGCTAATATTATTTTCTCATGGATAATTTTATATGATTCCTTTATGATTAATTTCATATAAACTACCATTATTTATGACATTTATCGATATTATTTCCTATAATATTAAGGGTATATTTTTCAAATGGTAAGATCGTGTTCTCACACCCTTTTTCTCATGTTATGATTATATGATCATTGATATCTCCCTAGTTTACCCTTACAGAGCATCAGATGTCACCCTTTCTTATATACCCATTCCTAGGTTATGAAGAAAGGTTTTATGTATTATATATCTAAAAAGGGTTATAATTGTGAAGATATAAGTGGGAGATGATGTAGAACTATTTTGAACCAGTTGTTGTTGTTTCCAAGTTTCCAAAGAGACTTGACCTCTATGATTCTAAAAGGATTATTATATTATGTAATAATATTCATCTACATAGGTGTAATCCCTATGTATGAAAAGTTTGAGTCATTATACAAAGCCTCCCTAGGAATATTGGGGATCCCAAGAACTCCTTTTTGAAGTGTCTCCTATGAACTTCCAAGCGCTCCTCAATTTTTTTGTGTCTTTTCAAGAAATAATTCAAAAAGAAAATGCCTTTAACATCCTAGTTAATAATATTTCCACTACACTTAAAATATTTATACATAATTATATTAATTTTATAGATATTTATATTACTTATATTTAATACTAAGGTCATATCTCCCATTTAGAGAAGATAATAGAAACCAGTGAAGTGAGGCCTACATCGGAAGGGTTGGATGATTCTATTGAGGATGCTTATAGACAAATATATTATGAGGGATTCTTTGACCATGATGAAAACACTATGGGACAAAGGTTACCCTACCTAAACTCATGAACTGATTTTAAGAACCCTTATTTTTCCCCCATGAATGAAAAAAATATCCAAGTGGTGCTAAAGTCTCAAAAAAAGAGATTAATAACCCATCTAGAAAAACCCATAAAAGCCACATATTTTTTTGATAAATCCCCACTCCATCCTATCATATAATTTTTCTATATCTATTTTAAGGGAAATTATAGATCCATAGTACTTCTATTTGAAATCACTAATAATTTTATGAGCCGTGTAAATGACCAGCTGAGTAGACCTACCCTTGATGAATCCTTGTTATTCCTTGTAGATCCATTTTCACAGAGGAACCAAGAGTTTTTGTTAATAAAGCTTTCTAGATATTATAAAGAACGTTTAATATGATGATAGGTATGTATTATATAAGGGAAGAGGGGTCTTTCACCTTTGGGATGAGTATCACGGTGGTAACATATGCCATCCAAGGTTTTCTTCCTCCTTTAAAGTAGTCCTTGATGAATTCCAATAGATCTCCCATGACAAGGTCCCATAGTGTTTTATAGAATAAACCCATGAAGTTATCAGATATGGGATAACTTTGAGGTATAAGGATAGGATGGCTTCCCAAACCTATTTTTTCCTCAGGATTATTTTAAATAACTTGTTGGATTCATTTTTTACCACTCGGGGTATGATGTTAAAAATGTGTGTATAGTCCCATAGATAACCTTCCTTCATGGAAGGTTTAATATCCACAAGTAAATATTTTAAATGGTATGCAACCATAAATCCCACCACATACATTTTTTAGTGTAAGGGACATCCTCTATAAATATTTTCAGGATGATGTCTTGTTTCTTCTCTTTGATATATGTCAGAAGAAATGTAGTGTTTTTGTCCTCAGCATTAATCCAAGTTTCTATAGACTACTCATAGGATATTCCCTATTTAACCAAGAGAATTTACACAATATGGTTTTTTATAGAGAAGGGTGTTTAAGATCTCTACATCCCAACCTTATTTGATTTCAATCTATTCTTGATCAATCTCAAATTTGATGGCATTATTATTTAGAAAAAATGGGGTCTATTGTTATTCCAATTATAGAGATTCAATTTTAATAATAGAATCCAATTGTGAAGACCCACCCATGAGTGATCCAACATGTATTCATTCCAATTTGTGATTTCTATGAGGTGGTAACTAGGATTCGACACCCACTGGTTGGAATAAGAAAAATGTTTTCTCCCACTCCACTATGGTCCCAATTTATGGGGATCAGATAACAATCTAAAATTGGATGGACAAGGTGATCAAATATTATGTTAGGGAAAGAATAAATGGCATGGATATTATCAAATAAATTTCCTGGATATTATCAAAGAAATTATCCATTTAGAACCAAGTATGACATATTCCATTCCAATTATTACTCAAGGAAAATGTATCCCCTCAGAAACCCATATACAAGAAAACATTCTAGGAAGAAAAGGTAGAAAAATACTTTTTATCCTTCTCGGGGTACACCCCTCCTCAATTTTTCTTTGAAGGATCTAAAATGGAATTAAAATCCAAACCTATGAGCCATTACAAGTCCCTAGGATTGAATTATTTTAGGTATTTCCACAGTGTTACTCTATATTGTGCATCACACTTAGCATAAAGAAAAATATATGACATAACTAAAGCTACCAGAGCTTAACTTTGTAGATATGTATTGATTATAGATTATGATTTTCTCTAAAAAAGAGGGAGACTTTCTAGAAAATCAAAAAAAATTGATTAATTCATCCCCATGAGAGTATTCATATAGTCCTAGAATTTTAAAAAATTCTATAATAATGGAATAATACTACTTGGGTTAAAGAACCTCTACTATTTAGGGCTTATTATGTGGAATTTTAGAATATAGGAAATCTATCTTTACCCGGTCTCCTAGATCATGGGAATTCAATATGAAAAGGGATATCATTGAAGGCAGGGACTCCTTGTTTTGTCCCCTAGTGTTTAAGAGAACCATGAATGGAAGGAATAAATAGCTTAATCACATTTGGTGTGAGATATAGTGATAATTTCTCTGAAGTGGGAAGTGAGTCCACATGTGTTTATACCTAAGATATCAAGTATGTCTGAAAATGAATTGTATCTATTTTAGAGAGAGAGAGGTTAGTGAATGGAGGTTCCAGGGTCCCCGGGGTTGAGATACAAGGTCAAAGATGAGAGGATGATGACCTCCTTTCCACAATAATGTGCCTTATCCAAACTCACTAATAACACTAGTGGAGAACTAGGTGGGAGTTGAGGAGCTTGTCATGGAATTTACAACACTAAGTCCAGACAAGGGCCACCTTAGCCGTAGAGGGGGTCCATTCCATCATGGATGGTTCTAAAGGTATAACTAACATAGGAGATTGAATGTGCTCAACTATAGGTGTGGAAGGAGTAGCATGCTCTAAGATGACCCTAATGGTAGAGTTTGGACTAGTAATCTCTAATGGAGGACTAGTGTTCACCATAAGAAGAAGTGGGATAGGATCAGAAGAAACTTAAGGTTGAGGAGCATCATGCCCAGTAAAAATATTTCTAAAAATTGAAAGGTAGTGGCCTTAAAGCTAAAAACATGAGAATAATTTCTTTAGAGAGGGGTATAAAAAGGTCTTCCACCATGAGACATAATATCTTACTCATATAATGATAGACAATGGAATCATTTGAGAGAGATCCATTTCTGCACACATTCAGGCCATTGTATATTCTTGAAGGTGGGGCATATGGAAATCCATAGAGTAATAACCTGATAGAATCACCTATTAAATCAATAAATGATATATATTAAAAGGTAAGGGGATGACCTAGAAGATTAATCCCCACCACCTCCTGATCAAATTCATTCCTGGAGTGAGCTTCCATCAATCAGCGAAAGAATTTGAAGTGCCACTTCCTCACTGACCTAGTTCTCTAAGACCAAGTCATAATGACTTCCCTTGGAAGATAGAACCATGAAAAATTTCTTCTAGTTTATTATCTACACCCTATAAATATTTTCCAAACCCTTGGATGTGATGAAGTTCTAGAATAACAGAAGAGGCTACTTGTCCGGGATAAACCTAGCCATCGATATCCATCATTGAAACACCACTGCCTCCTAGAAGGAAGTAACGAGAAAATAAAGAGACATAGAGCTATCCACCATGTATGAAAAAAGATAATAAAGTGGGATAATAATAATTAGGGATATAGAAATATTTACTGGGGTGGTTGAGGCCAAAGCAGCACCTCTTTAAGAGAAGGACCATCTGTCCCCATCCGGTCTGGCTGAATACGGAATTACCCTGATAGAAAAACTAAGGAAAATAAATGTATAGGAGGACTAGGAACTTCCACTGGGTGAGTAAATAGTATATCCATGGATTTTTGATCCATGATAATGATCAATAAATTTTAAAACATAAGGGGCATGTAAGGTGCACTCATAGAGGAAAAAGTTTATAAATTGGGTTAAACCGTTGAGGGATGGTCTTTTGAGAATAACATAACTACTTTAAGGTGGATAGTAATATTAAATATGGGGATGGAAAACTTTTGTTCCAAACCTATGGGTTACTAGTGTGAGAGGAATTGAGGTGAGGAGATCCCCTTTTATAAGTGAAAAGGGTTAGAATTTTTTGAAATTCCAAAAACTATACAATAATAAAAAGTCACTATCATGGAAAGTGGCTCCAAAATTGTGGAATAATAAAGTGTATAAGGGATAAGATAGATCTAAAATTCAACCTATTAATTAAAAATATGTTTTAAACATGTTAGTCTATTTACCTCTTCGGTTACTCATTTATACCAATTTGGTTTTAACCACTGTCACTAGTTTTTACCTAGGTGATTTATCCTTTATGTCCAATAATAAAATGGAATTTTTTATATAAATTTAGACCTAATAATTAAAAATTTTAATCAATTTATTTTGATTCAATTTTTAAAGGTCATAAAAAAATTTAAACTATAAAATTTATAATTTATTAAAAATACTATTTTTAGAAAATTTAACTTAAGTTTTAAAATGTCAAATGTGGGTTTGTGAATTAAAACATGGATTTTTTAAATTATAAATTCATATATATAATACCTATTTTTTAGTAAAAGTTTTATTTAATTTAAAATTCATACTTATATACCAAAATTTCATAAAAGTATTATTGTTTTTAAAAATGGTATTTGTCCCAATTCACCTAAAAATCAATCTTTTTAGAAAAATCCAATATTTTCATCATAAAATGACACAAAAGTTCTTAATCCAAAAAATAATATTATTTTTTAAAATAAAATTTCTAGGATTTTATATTTTTACTTGTAAATAAAAATCATAAAATATAATTATAAAATGATTTAATAACTTTTCAAAGTATTAACCATTCTTATTTTTATTTCCTATCAACTACTAATAAAATTTGTATTATTATATTATCAATATTATTCTTTTCAAAAATATATATTATATTTTTTTTCTTTAAATAAGGGACATATAATCCGTTTTTTTATAAAAAAATTAAATAATATAATGAAATCACTAATGTTATCAATATAGTAGTAAAGAAAAAAAAATTTATTTAAAAGTAAAAATGAAGAATATGTAAAATAAATTTAATAAATTACATAATACATCAATAATTTCCTGATTATATCATCATAATTTCTAGTTAAATATCCCATTAAGCTCTTATTGTAAGATCTAAGCATAAGGTATGATCTTATGATAGTCAAGGGTGGTGTTTTAACTATCATAGACCTCATGAAAATTTTTAAAAACCATAATTTCTCTCATAAAAGATTTCACTCTTATCATAGTTATTAGAGTTTAGATTGTGCATGGTCTAGGGAAAAACCTATGGAAGGTAAATACACCCAAAGTATGACTAAATGATCTTTATAAGGTATTGTTCTACTACTTGACACAATTTCCTTTTTTGTAGATTTCGTTATATGGTCACTTTGTTTTATACTAGCCAATTTGATGGTTATATTATAATAGGAAATTTATATTTAAACAAATTATGGTTTAATTTTATATTTTTATTTCATGTCGAACAAGTTATTAACATAATATTTTTTTAAGAAGTTTCAAATTTAAATCTTGAGTCTTTACATATCATTTGGGTTATTTTTATAAAAAAGTTAAAATATCCCTTTTTAACATTTACGTATGAATATATCATTATTTTTCCTTTTTTGTTTCATATGAAGAATTATCTCTACATTTTCATGGTTTCTAAAGGATTTTATTATTCTCATATATTTATAAAATATTTTAAAATATCAAGGATATTCATTATTTCCTAATTTATCTTTCTAAAAGTTCTAAAAATTATTTTTCATCTAATTCATTTTACATTGACATGTATTATGTTTGATCAGGATATTTTTATAATGTCACCATCCACCATCTATCTTGGTATGGATTATGAAATATTATTTTCTATCAAATATATATTCTTTCATTTCCTTTTTCTAGACTAATATTATTCTGTGTACACCCATAATTTTTCTTCCAATGATTTCCCCTATGAATAACATATTTTATATTCCTTTGTTGGATGGGTGTTCACCAATATTCCATACATCGATTCAAAGGGTAAATTATTAACAAAACCATATACCCATTATTTGTATGGTGTAAATAGCATATGTTTTAATATATTTATTGAAGGGTATTTATCGAAAATATTACTAAATACATTTAGATACAAATTTATTTTCTATTTGTTTATCATGTTATGATTATTGATGGATTTATGAAAGATCCCTTATCTGAATCCATTTTGAGAAGTTTATAAAACCCATTTTATTTCCAAGAGTTCATTATGATATGATGAATGATTTAGTATGGATAAATGATGGTAGAGTTCATATTTCATGATACAATTTATTGGTTACTATTTAATATAATACATCTCTTCTTATATTATGCTCAAAAAAAGGGTAATCATTCTTGGATATTCTCACATACTGAAGGGTTCTCCTTCTTGGATATTATTGTAAAAAAAAGTTTGGTCCTTCTTGGATATCCTCATGAACTAAATCATAGGCCTTAATGGATATGACAATAATATGATGGTACCCTATGCATTTGGTTATACCAAATTCTTATTCTTATTACTATTACTATGTTATGATCTCATGGCTCATGTTTATTGAATCATGTTTCCAAACTCTATGATTTATTTCTTATGTTATTCCATATTTAATTCTATGAATCGTTTTTTATTATATAATATTTATTAGGTAATACATTATTATGTATCTTGATTATAACCATGTTCTCATTTTATGATCACTTGTAATCTTTGATTATTATCGCTTATGTTTACCCATACAAAGCATCTGAACTCACTATTTTCATATGTTTCCCTTACCCTTAATTATGAAGTAAAGTAATATGTATGTTGTTTCAATAATATTATATTTTGTGTAAATTTTTTGGTAAATGATGAAGAGTTGTTATGGGTTATTTAGTTATTTATATATTGGAAAAAGAAATTTATATGAAAAGCACATTATTGTTGACAGTTAATTTTTTTTCTTGATTATCTAAAATTTTAAACCTAAAAAGTATTGGGAATTTTTTTATTATAATTTTTTCTTTTTTTATGTAGTTGGCAGGGTGCTAATTTTAGGACTTTAAAGAAGAAGAATTTCATATGTGATATAGGCACCTAATCAATACGGAAACCCATACCAAATGAATAAGTTCTTGAAGAGTCTTCATATTATAAGTAATACAAAAACATTTCAATTGAGTGGTTAATTTATCTCAAAATTTAATTCAATATTAATCTCATGTATATTATATCTCATTCATTACCAAAATATTAATTTTTTTAAAAATATTTTTTTTTATTCATATGTTTATCAAACAAATTAACATGTTTCTATCAATTTAATGTTTATTTATAAATTTAATGGCATGGGACATACATATATAGTAACAATTTTAACTATAATATTCTAGACATATACATATGAAACATATGAATATAGTGTAAAAGTGGTTTCATATAATATATTAAAAACATGAGTGTCTTAATTTTAATTTAATATCAAGTGTAGTGTGACATTTAAATAATCCCACTACTTTAAATAGAGTAATAACTCCCATCCTAATGAGAAATCTAATGTAAATTAAAATTATCAATAAAAAGTTAATCTTGAATTTTTTATTATTTGAATGTGTCAATATTTCCAAATATGTATTATTAATTGAAACAAATACATAAAAATTATAACCAGTAAATCACTTACCTTGGTTGAACTAAACTAAATTTTATGTAATACATGGAATAAAAATACTTAAATAAAATTTATGACACATATAAAAGTAATTTAAACAATTTAAATTTAGTATAATTAATGTTTATATATAAATAATTCACATATTATGAATATATGAAAAATGTATAAATAAATAAATGGTTCATAATTTTAAAAATTATATTTATAAAAACTTTATATGTCATGTCTTGGTCTTAAAAATATAATAATTTTCATTTTAATGGGTATTAGAGGTGTTTAGAGAGATCTTGGGTGTGTTATGAAGGAACTATTTGTGTTTTTTAGTATTTCAAGGTTCTCTATGACATATTGGTAGGCATGGTGATGGTCATAGTGTGGTATTTTTTGGAGATGAGTGCGTGGTGAGGTAGAATTTTGGATTTTTGGTCATGGACCTTGGTGGTTTTAGTTCTTGGTGTATCACGGGGTCTAAAACACCAATAGTGGAAGGATAATTATTTAGTGGAACCCCTATGTAAAATGAGGAAGTAATCTATGTCTATAGTGGAGGGAAAGGTGTCTCCTTAAATATGGTGGTCCATTTTTGACATTTGGAGCTCCACACCCATGTATGAATCCATTTTCAATGGTGTGGGAATGGTAAGGATAATTTGATGAGAAAATGAACATTATGATGAGGAATGTTAATAATGATAATGGTCTCTTCATGTCATAGTACCTAGAATTTTGGGCTAAAATGGTTAAGGGTTTCCCCAGTTCAATAGTAAGTGTCTATAATTATTTTCTAGAAGGTCGAAATAGAGTCTTCCATGTTGTGGTGCATGTCATGGTTCTGTAAATGTTTTTAATTCTATTTTTAAAAATATGTATAGGTTCAAAGGTATGTACCATTTCTAAAATCTAGAAACATGGATCTCTCTTTGATTAGAGGTAATTGGTGTGGTTGGTTACATCAATAAATGGTGGAGGCCTATTAGGATTTCTCTATAAATAGAGGGTTCAACCATTTTATTTTATAGTTTATATATTCTCTACAAACCCTATCCAACCTAAGTCCCTCTTAGTGAACTCTAATCCTTTATATTTTGGGTTTAAACCTAATAAATATTTTGTAATTAAGTATATTGAATCAAATTTGTATCTTATACCCTTTATATATTTTTCCTTATTCCTTTCATTGAAAAGGTTTACTTTGATGGGTTCCTCTAGTTTTTTGTTTATATTCAAGCATGAACTGATGTGGGTTTGTTTTAGTTATGTTCTTGGGTGTTTTGATTAAATTTTGGTGGTGGTTGATCCTTGATTATTTTGTTCTTGGGAATTTATTCTTTGAAGAGTTCAATCGAGCTAGATGATTCGTTAACCCGCTTTATTTATGTGTTTATATGGTATTATCATGATCTAATTTCAATGGTTGAATGGTTTTAATCAATGTTAATTTTGATAATTAATCATAATTAAGATAATTAAAATAATTATAAAGGTGATAGTATTTTCATATGTTTATGCTTAACCTAGGTTTAATGCCTCGGGAAATATATGAGATTGTGTGATTTTATTGAAATAATTATTATTATCCCTTAAAATGATTTATATGATTAAAATGGGAAATTTATGATATTGTGTGATTTTAAGGCTCAACCTTGAACTCCTCTAATCATGAGAGTATTTTTTGAAGTATTCCTATGATTTTTTCTAATTTATTGATATATGTTGTATTTAGGGTTTTTTATTCAAAACCATGTTCATAATTAATTATTTGATTCAAGATAGTAATGGATAATAATGATTTCTAATATTAAAGGGTATGAGGTTATTTTGAGCCCAAATTTCCTTGTTTAGCATGTTTGGATTGGTTTGATGGCATTATCCCTATGATTTATTTGTGATGAAGATATATTTCAATTCCAATCTTATTACTTAGGATAGTAGATCCCTTACTATGAGTAATAGTGAAACCTATTATGGTTAGTATATTACATGAGGGATGGGCCGGTTTTCCCTTGGTTGTGGTAGTTTTTTGATGTATATGGTATTGGGATAGAATATACGGTGTATAAATTTTATGGGGATGAAACTATGATGGTTGGTATGGGTTTCGAGTAAAGCTTTATCATCTTTCATGATGTTTTTTATTAGTTGTTATTTTATTTATTACTATGGATTTAATATCATTCTACCTAATGAATTTGGCCTAACACACTAGGAGTGCATCATTATTGTGGTAGCTCGAGTTGAGTCCTAGAATTCCCAGATTTTGGGATAAAAAGGAATTATAAATGAACTCATGGTAATTTGATTCGATGATGGTTATGAAATAATAAATGGAAACCATTGGATGGTTGGAATAATGGATTTACTTACTTGGGTGATATATGGAATAGGAAAGTGAATTATAAAATCAATTTTTCTTTTGATGATCAATGTAAATAGATAAACAATAATTTATAATATTGTTTGATAAATTAAATGGTAATTTATTAAATTACTATAGGAATCATTATGATTTTTTTTGTGTGATTAGATGAGATTATCTTTCTAAACATAGATATTTGAGTCACGATGTCATGAGGTACATTATATATAGTCATGTATAGGGTTGGATAACTTCCCTTAGACTGGTTGTCTTTTGTACTATCATTATATTCTATTATTTCATATTCACAATCACCCAGTTTAGAATCTTTAAACTCTAATTTTTTTGGTTTTTGGGTGTTTTCCCCAAAAAATGGTTTTTGAGGGAACAGATGGCTAAAAACTCCCTTTTCCTTACTCTACATTCAGATGTAGCATGGTTTGTAGGTATATCATAACTATGATGGAATAAGGTATAAGTATGTTCTTATACAGGCTATGATGTCTCCCAGTTTACCATACATTAATGTATCAGAATTAGTGGCTTGATGTTATAGTATATACATTTATTCTAGCTTTAGTGATTGTAATTACTGTAGGAGTACTTTCATTAACTATAATGGAATAAGGTAATGTGCATGATCTACAAGATGCATTATCATCTTGAATTACAACATGGTTATGAATTATGATGTTGTGATTGTGATATTCTATATGATTTGTAATATTATATGCTAATATGGTTGTGTTATGGTTTCCTAGTTATGATATATGACTTATAGAATGGATTGAAGCACAAAAAAAATTTCATTAGGGTGTGAGAGAAACAAGCCAATGGGAAAGTGGATACAGGGTACCTTTCATATATATATATATATATATATATATATATGTTCATTTTATACCATTTCACTTATTTATGTGCATGACTTGGTGATCTATCCTGGCTTATTTTGGTATAAGTTCACCTATTTTAGATAATGAGTTGGTTTCATCTATTTTTTCACAAGGCTTAAGCATGCTTCTTTCATATTTTCATTTGGGGTTCCAGGGAGGATCATACTTAGTATATTTGATTACTCACCCATGTATATATATACATATATTTATTTATTTAAATATATATATATATATATTATTTAAAATTTATAGTATTGGGTCAGTGATCGAGCTGGTAATTACTAGTTTACAGCTGTTATTCTGAAGTTTTTGGTATTCTTCACCTCTTCCTAGGTGATCCCTTCATATTTTTATATTTTTCTCATTGTATGATATTTCTTGTACGGAGATTTGTTATTTATTTAATATATGGATTTTATTACTTGATTTATATTAGTTCATGGGATATACTAAGTGTAATTTGTACCATTTAATCCATGTTTATACCCTTAGTTTAAGTCCCAAATCCCTGGCCAAATAATGGTGGGATTCATTGGTCACCCATCTCTTTACTATTGTCTCAAAAGGAGTGCCAATGGAGAGGGGTCATGATAGAGTGGTATAAAAAATTGAGAGAGTGGATGGATTTTAGTGATAAACATGATTGATCACTACATGGGTTGGTAGGGAGACATATTCATTTGATATTATCATGTCATGTAAACAAGGGGGTCATCTAAGACATAGGATTTTAGGACCCTTGTGATCTAACACAAGCACCTTAAATTTGTTGAACGTACTAGTCAAATTGATCCAACATACAGGCTAAGAAATTAAGTATCAAACACCAAGATTTTTTATTCCTATGATTGAATTGAATAGATGATTAGAATTAAGAATAAACATAAATAATGGATCTTGAGAATTCAATATTCAGTTTTATATATCCCCAAGTGATTTCATTTTGAATTTATGGAACCATTTCGATATCCCCATCAGTTTCATGTTGATGATATTCAATAGTATGTGCCAAAAAGTTTCAATAGATTTTTGATAGATGATAAAATCACTAGGAGTAGAATTATTTAATAGTTTCAGTGTTAAATTCTATAAAATAATGAAGGCTTCATTTTATATTAGAAGACTTTTCAGGACTCGATCCACTAAGGCCCGCCTAGACAATGACAAGACAAGTGTGACTACCCCAATCCAGTCTCCAATTGGATAGGGGTTTGAGACCAATGTCAAGTAGGCATGTCCCATGCATGGGTGGAACTAGCCTAAGTACTCTAACGCATGCACACATCTCTAATCTCATACAATGCGGATATGTAAAACAACTGATACTAAATAATTCATACATCTAACCCATAATCAGAGTACAAAAGAAATACTGAAACCGATAAAGAATCCAGATACAAGACCAAAAAAATCTAAAAAGGATTCCAACCTACTCAGAAGTATGGGACTACTACCAAATGAAACACTAGTATACACCATAGTATTTCTATCCCAAACTATGCTCCACCTAAACCCCATCCTCCTAGAACTCCATCAAAAGGTCACACGTCTAGATAATACATGTCATGTTTGGGAAGATCCCATGCATTGGTAAGTATAAAAAAAATATTAGGACATGCAGAAATCACTAATAGTAAAACATCAAGAGTAGGCAGCTCATACTTGAAATACAACAACAAAAACTGAAAAGTACTCATAAAAGATGATCGGTCTCAAGTTTTCTCAACCAAAACTGTTATCTATTGGATAATTCTTGAGGACTCTAAATAATTATCATTACATAAGTACTCACTCCATGATCCATGTAATCACTTATGATGCTCATCTAATTGGTCTTGATCATTGTTCCCTACCCAAGAATTACTCACTAGAACTTTGAATATCTTATCATCATATTAGGGGATCACACCCAGGTCTATTGGGGGATACCACAAACCCTACCAGGTCAAATTTCTATATAGGGTATTGACACCCAATTCATGGCGGCCATGTTGATACCGCAAACCCCACCTAGTAATGATATAGGATCCCACCTGATCCCATAAGGGGATTTACCAAACTCTATTTGAAATGTAACCCTTAAAGGATATCACAATCATATTCCAAGGAAGTAATGATGCACTATACCCTCATGGGAAGGGAATAGGGAATCTCACTCAACTAATCCTGGTCTATTAAGTAAATGAAGATCTGAAAACACACTCATAGGCAGTAAACATTGTGTACTAGGGGTACATTGTGTGTCTTTACAACCTCTGGTATCCCTGTGTATCATCATCTCACATTAAATGTAAAACATAAAATACATTGCCTATCCTACAAGGGTACACTACATGTAGAGGTTTCTGACACTCTATATGTTCCATTTTTCCATGCCTGCGTACTTCAAGTTGTGCCCATGTATAGATTGTCATGTTTGATTACATTTCTCAGTAGGTGTACTCTAGTTGTGTCCAAGTACACGGCTCAGCTAGTGTACTCTAGCAGTGTCTGAGTACATGTCTCAACCAGTGTACTCTAGTCGTGTCCAAGTACACGGCTTAGCCCGTGTACTTGACTCGTGCCAGTTTATCCTCCAAGATAAAAAAAATTACACAAGACATATGTCATATGGAATGTGGTAGGTACCACACAGCGTGTGATCCTTAATTTTCTATGGAATTCCTAGCGCTACATCCAGGGCCCCACACAACATGTATCTCCAGATTAGAAGTCGTGTGCTGCGGAGTATGTAGGAACTCATGGTTCCTTCTCTGCATATGACCATAGAACCATTGCCTTTGTATCTTCCAAGAATATCTTTGGCAATGGTGGATCTGTGTTGACTACTCCTCTCCATCACCGATCACTGAAAACTAGGTTTCTATTCACTCAAAAATTGGTACATTTAGCTGAAGCATCAAAACACCAAACCTTTTTCGGGCATCCACTAAGAAAATGGGATATATCAATCCAATTCGGATCCTTTTATGATCATCCTCCATCATCATCTGACCTCAATAATACCCTCTATCATGAAACAAACCCAAAATATTGATTTTTTGCACCAAATAAGAGTTGTGAAATGAATGAATACCTGGTATTCATCAAACCATTGGTCAAAGAAATTGTTTGCGATTATCACACCCTAGCTCCCATGTACCCGGATCCAGTGCCATACAGAGGATCAAATTCGGTTCAGGCTCTGAGAAACCAGCTGCTTCTAAAATTTTTCTTCTGCTAACAATTGGTACCTGAAAATTTTATCTCAAAAACATAAGGTGAGCATACGAATGCCCAGTAAGGGGTTTAAAAATAACATACTATACTCAAAATAACTATTGAAATCATTGTTTAAAATTTCCATAAAACATTTTCTTAAAATAGATGTAACACAAACATTATACCATGAAGACCATTCAAAGAGATATAAGTGCACAATTTAAAACATGCTAACATTAACATAGTTCAATTAAGGCAATGCTCATTCAGGATAACAAAAAAAGGCATTTTATACTGAAATGAAAGTACAAGATTAATAACTAATTGTATTTCATAATCAGAGTTGCGCTTAAAGATAGTAACATTAATTTCATCTTTTACACTTGTGTAACAAATATTGGCTATAAAAATCTCTGAACTGAACTGAAAGATCATTTTTATTTGATTTTTGAAGCAGCCTCTTTAAGGGAGAGTGGTAACCAGCGGGATACAAAATCACAAATTCCCCATTCAAAATTCAAAATTCAAAAAGAAACCGGTGATACACAGAACCCAAAATGATCAGATATCTCACCAGTCACCAACCAATCACGCCGTAGAGCATTATCACCATGCCGTAAGCCAAAATCCTATCGTCTATAACCAACATCATCACTGGAACAGTCGTCGTCACCATCCATTCACCAACATCGATGTAACCAACCAGAAATGGAGACCGTCGAGAACCATCGAACAGTTGTAGAACATCCTCAACTTATCTCCATCATCCTTCCATCACAGAAACTAGAAACAAACAAATCCACAGAAACCAAAAACATAATTTTCACCCAGAAAACCAACACCGTCGTCATCGTAACTGACCGAACATCACCAATCACTGGATACTGATAGATTCCATCGTACCCAAATGAAACAATAGAAATATACACCATCAATGTCGTCGAGAAAGGATCAAGTCTCCTGGAACTCTGAAATCCCCTCGAATAGTACTTCCCAAAGCTCTTATAGAAACCATCTCACCAGACCGACCCGGGGAGGAGAGACGGTACATGAAGCCAGGGTAGAGTAAGAGGGGAAAGAAGCATAAAGGAATTCAAGAGCATCACCGAAAACCGCAACCAAGCAAAGAGCCTTCACCCGCACCACGACCAAGCAAAGCGGTAACTTATATTTCATGTGGGGTACTAAACTCACATCATCTCAAACATTACAAGTAAAAACTTAAAAGTATAAACTCAACCTTAAACATTATCATTTAATATAATGAGTAAAGAGTAATCAGTACATAGGAATATGAAGTCACAAGCATCCAATATCTATACTCATAAACTAAGCATATTAAAAGAAACATTTGAAAAACCATGATTAGGGTTTCATGTTGTGTAAAGTATTCATTAAAGAGGGCATGTATAAAAGTAGTGATAGGTCAAGACAAAAACATTTGAAACGTATATTAAGTAATTTCTTCGCAAACCATATAATTTTATAAAAGAAATTGGAAGTCAAAGTTAGAATTCATACATCCGTACCCACATACCCGATTACCCACCACAAGTATATGCAAGATTCTAATTCTATGTTGGTTTATCACTTGTAAATTAATTAAAACATGGATTAAATTTCTAGGGTAAAAATATTTAATTGTTTTGAAAAATAAAAATATATTATGTGTGCTCATATTTAAGAACATACACGATTAGATGTAAATATTTTCTACACAAAGTGTCTCCATGCACTTTAGTCCTTTATTATCTCATATTTCAAACTCAAAAATCCTTAATCTGGCTTATGAGGTATATGAAAATCAGAGATTCGGGAATTTTATACTTACATATTTTCATATAAATATATATATATATAACCAATTATAAGTTGAGGCACAAAATAAAATTTGCATGGGTCATCTGTACTTAGGGTCCTATAGCTTAAGATCTTGCAACCCTTGAAGGAATAAATGACCTCAAACTATAGGGAACGGTATCTTATATTACAAGTGTATATACATATATATACAAAAAACCAAAACCGCAAAAGCAAGATAAGACTTACTCCCCTACCTTAACTTGAGGAGGAAGAGGGTCTCGGGAGGTGCTGGAAAACTTGGAGGACTTGCTAATATCCTCTGAAGTCTTGGGTACAAGGATCCGAGAGTGTTCCTCAGTTTCTTCGAATGTTTTTATATAACTAAACCTATATATTACATTTTTTTTAATACAAGTGTCAAGGGATCTGAGGCCAACATGGATTATAAAAAGAGCAAGGAAAGAGGTCTTCGTGGAAACCGTGAGAGAGGAGGGTCTGGCGGCTGTCATGGTGAAGAAAAATGGTGCAAAATAGAGTATAGAGCACTGGTGCAGCGCATGCCGCGGGAGGAAGAAGTCAATGCCCCAAGTAGAAAACCGGGAGAGATTTCGACGGCCAAGATCAGATCTGTCTTGAAATAAAGGGTCGAGATGCATCTGTGGTATTTAAAAGATATTGAATGTCTCGAATTAAGAACAAGTCTGATTAGACAGCATGAGATCGAATCGGCGATTTAAAAAAAATGAGTGGCCACGATTAGATTGCGCCAGATCAGACGGATGACAAAAATCTGGTGTTGCGCCGTGGCTGCTAAAGGTCGAACGTGGGGTCGATTTTGACGGCCCAGATCACGTGATACAAGATCCAATAGCCAGGATCTCATTTCTCCCAGAAAAATGCTTCCCACATTGAATCGGTGGGATTTTCACACCTCCTTTATAAGCCTCATCCTCTGATGTAACACTTAGAAACACACATCACACACCCAGGGGGCCTTATACATGGGCTCCCGCCTCCCCCGCAGGCCTCGGCCTACCCTCACTCACTACAGCTTGTGCCCATGCTTTGCGCTCAAGAACTTGCTCCCAAAGCTCTTGTGCACCTCTCGGGAGACCTATGCCCGACCACGGGCTGGCCTGGGCATGGGCTGAGGGCTAAGCTCAGCCACCCTATGTGTGTTTCCTCCCTCGGCCCATCCATAAAAGGGCTGGCCCTAGCGGGCCCAAATTTTTTATATAACCTAACTTAAAAAAATTAAGTTTTAAGGGATAATAATACCATATAGAAATTTTCCTTTTTATACATGGATTTTTGTAAACATTATAAGGTTAACATTTACAAATTAACCTTTGTCATAAAAGTATTTTCTAAGTTTCTCTATAAATACAAATCCTTTAATATAAAAAGTTATAAATCGAATGATAATTCTTATACTAGTGTTGTAGTGGTCTAAACTTAGTTTAATTAAAATATAATTCAATTAACAGAAATTTAAACGTAGTTTAAGACATTAAATGAAAATATTTACAACACTTTTGAATTAATTGCATCATGTTTTGAATTCCTTATTACATTACAAAAACACCTACTTATAATTCAAAACATTCCTCTATTCCCTTTTTAAAGATCATTGTTATGAGTATTTTTAATTTTTTTTAATTTATAACCTAATTACATGGTGGAAAAGAATATACATATAAATTTTCAATTAATTGTCCAACGAGTCTAATGGCTATATTTATAGTCATTAGAGTTCCAAGGTTTCCCAAGGCAACGGTCACATTAGTGTCTTATAAATCCAGGACCTAGGGTGTCCTAACACTCAAGTTGACTGAAGAATATGGTTCACATCATACCTTTGGTGCTTAGTGTGGCCGTAGTGGCTTCATCCATTCTTGTGTTAATTATGATGAATTCTAAGGACCTATATTATTTCCTTGTGGTTCTCATTGTTTTAGGTTGTCTCCCTGTAATTATGGTAGGGTTCTTAATAGGTATTTATGGTTATCATGATTTCCTTTTGATCTCGGTGTATTGTAAACACTACGGTGTTATTATTCAAAAAAACTCATTGCATCCATTTCATGTGCTTATTCCATTGCATCATATTATTATTTTTTCATAAGAGATAAGTTTTGTTCAGGTAATCGACAAAATAAAAACATAGAAATTACCATTACATGAAACAAAAGTTCTTGGGGTGTCACATTATTCCCCCTCTGAAGAATTGTGTCCTCGCAATTCATTTCGTAAAACCACAAATGAAACCCTTCTATGTTCTTACCACCAACCCCATCTTAGAGGTTCCTCAGGTGAATTCAGCAGTAAACCCAAATGGATTCTCAACTCCTCAACTTCTCTGATCCAGAAACACCTCAGATAGAAGGGGTTTAACTCTTGCATCGAACACTCGAGCTTCCAGAGGAAAGCTCGAATGATGGTATGTTTAGAAATAGTTGAATGAACCAACTCACAAAGAACTCTCCGAACAATGTCTCGATTGAGAACATATAAGTCATAGACGATGTCGTAAAGGCTAAAACTAAGAAGTTGGTACATGTAAGCCACACAAATATTTCCCTCAAAATCTGCCTCTTGAAACCTTAATTTGGCCGTGTAGTTCTGATCTAGGGTGAAGCAAAGGAAAAGCCCTTTGTTGTATTTTCCTCTTCGCCTACACTTAGCCAGTTGTGTTGTGGCTATGCAGTTGTAAATGGAAGAAATCCATTGACAGGTGCGGAGAATTTCTGGACTATTTTTCACTTCATATAGTTGTTTGCACATTTTTCAAAGGTTTGCAGGAGGTAGGTATTCCTCTTCATAGGTTTTGATCACAATGATCTCCAGTACCTCTATATGGAGAGATAGTATATGGGTTTTTCCTTCCATCTAAAAATTTATTATGAAACTTAACTTAGTAATACTCATTAAATAAGTATAGCCTATGAAAGGGTAACAAAATAAAAGACAACAAGTTATATTCTTATACAATCATTGGTACATAAAATAAAATAGGTCTAATGGTTTCCCCGCATTCCTAATACACGAATCCCCAGTTCAAGTTCCAAATTCATGATCTCCCAAAACCATATGCAACCCAAGAAATCAGGTTTGATATCATGGGGGAACTTATGGTATCTCCATAGTCTGAAAAAAGGGATGTATAGATGAGAGACATAATTATACACTTGATGTATGTACACCCATCGGGTGGCTTTGTATTCAAGAACTTTGAAATCCAACACTTGATCATAATGGCCATAGGACAGAACTTGACACATAAATGTTGCGCGGAGGTCTCCCACTGCTGGAGCTTCTTGGAAGGCTGTGAGGGATTGTATTACCTCCACTATGGTGAAGCATCTAAATAGTCCATCATAGTATTTTCCCCGTCACACGTAGGATTGAAATTGGGCTTCCATCATAAAGATGAAATCCAGGCCTGCTCCCCGGTGGATTCAAATTATTCAGGGAGAATTGGATATATCATGAAGATGTTTTCATGTCATACAAATGTGATCAATGTTTATATAATTTTCAAGGATGGATATTGAAATTTTGGTTTCCAGGTCTTCATTGGGAAGGGACAGAAGGTTTGTACCTTCATTTTCCATCTAAAAATTAAGAAAACAACATTCTTATTATTGTTCATTAATATTACTTAAGTCAGTTTTTATTGTTCATATCTGGTTTTCTAGAGTCATCTAAAATGAATCCTATGATACCAACTCTCAAACCCCAGCTCTCGTGTACCTGGATCTGGTGCCATACAGAGGATCGAATTTGGTTTAGTCTTTGAGAAACCAGCTGCTTTTGAAATGTTTCTTCTGCTAACAACTGGTACCTAAAAAACTTATTTCGAAAACATAGGGTGAGCATATGAATGCCTAGTAAGGGGTTTAAAAATAACATACTATACTCAAAATAACTTTTGAAATCATTCTTTAAAAATTCCATAAAAAATTTTCTTAAAAGAGCTATAACACAAACATTATACCATGACAACCGTTTAAAGAGATATAAGTTCACAATTTAAAACATTCTAACATTAACATAGTTCAATTAAGTCAATCCTCATTCCTGATAACAAACAAAAGGAATTTTATGTTAAAATTCATGTACAAGATTAATAACTAAGTGTATTTCATAATCAGAGTTGTGCTTAAAGATAATAACATCAATTTCATCTTTTACACTTGTGTAACAAACATTGTCCATAAAAATCTCTGATTATAGCATAATAATATGCCATACTTATACTTCCTCTGTTTCTCATAAACATAAGTTCCTTAACCAGGAATATTCTACTAGTCGAATAATCCTCTGGTTAATTAATTTTCATAGTCTTGATGAGGAAAAAATCATACGTCGGACTGTGTCAAGGCCTCAGCCAAGACGTCTAGTGATTAAGCCCTCAACCAAAATCCATAACTCATAAATGGGAAAGGCCTCATCTATTTCTTCTTCTAGTTGTCTCATGAGACCTACCGATGCATCGAGGGGCTATAGCGGGCCCCACCCATCACATAATAAGTCCAATGCATTCCTCATACCTCTAAATCAAAGTGAACATCCCACTTTGATCTATTAAATTGAATGTCACATATCAAACCTAGTGTACAAATTACTTGGTAAATTATTTAACCTTACATTTTATTCAAGGTGTCCCACACCACCTTGAACAATTAAATCAATAAACTCAGAATAAATTTAATATTAAAATCATCCACTTTTAAGCATATGTAGTGATTCAGGCACAAAACAATGAATTGTGTGGTTAATCCATTAATTGGAACATAAGTTAAGGGTACTTGTGATGAAATACACAAAATAAGTACCAACTTGGCCACATAAAATGACAAATTCTAATACCATGTTATTAAGGAACATTCATGATTAAATAATGAGGTGAACTTACCACAATAAACAAAAGGGTAACTTAACACTTCATGTGGGGTACTAAACTCACATCATCTCAAACATTACAAGTAAAAACTTAAAAGTATAAACTCAACCCTAAACATTATCATTTAATATAATGAGTAAAGATTAATCAATACATAGGAATATGAAGTCATGAACTTCCAATATCTATACTCATGAACTAATCATATTAAAAGAAAACATTTGAAAACCCATGATTAGGGTTTCATGTTGTGTAAAGTATTCATTCAATGGGGCATGCATAAAAGTAGTGATAGGTCAAGCCAAAAAAAAATTAAACTTATATTTAGTACTTTCTTCGCAAACCATAGAATTTTATAAAAGAAATTGGAAGTCAAAGTTGGAATTCATACATCCGTACCCACATACCCGATTACCCACCACAAGTATATGCAAGATTCTCATTCTATGTTGGTTTATCACTTGTAAATTAATTAAAACATGGATTAAATTTCTAGGGTACAAATATTGAATTGTTTTAAAACCCACAATTATATTATGTGTGCTCATATATAAGAACATACATGATTAGATGTAAATCGTTTCTACACAAAGTGTCTCCATGCACTTTAGTCCTTTATTATCTCATATTTCAAACTCAAAAATCCTTAATCTGGCTTATAAGGTTTATGAAAATCAGAGATTTGGGTATTGTATACTTACATATTTTCATATACATACATATATATATATAACCGATTATAAGTTGAGGCACAAAAATAAAATTTGCATGGGTCGTCCGTACTTAGGGTCCTATAGCTTAAGATCTTTCAAACCTTAAAGGAATAAAAGATATAAAACCATAGGGCAATGCATCTTATATTACAAGTGCATATACATATATACACTATGACAACCCTGCTTTTTAATAAAAACTTAAACATGATTTATTACATAAAACTTCACTTGATACAACAATGAAGATTGAGAGGTTTAGTGTCTTTGGGGCTTAGGATCATTACATAAAAACTTGAAATATGAAACACAACATCTTTATTTAAAACTTCCTTTACATGACCACTACATTCCCTCGTACTTAGAATTGCATGGGATAACCTGAGGACATGCATAAGAAAAGGGTGAGCTATAAAGCCAAGTAAGGGTGTACACATGGAATAACATGAGGAGTACAATAAATGTTAGACAATAGGCATATCGATAGAGAATAAAAGAAACATGAACATAAAGGCATGATAAATCATGATATTCATAACATGGAAATATGGAAACAACACTTAACATGGAATTAGCATGAGCCAAGGCTCATTGCACATGGAGCATGAGTAAATCCTCATTGCACATAAAGAATGAGTAAACCCTAGTTGGAATTGAATTAGCATGATTCAACACTCATTTCACATGAAGTATCATAATACTATACTTTACCCAATGCATTGAGGCGCTATAAGGGCGCACCCTTCTTAAACATTTCATTTCATGCATAAGTGTGCCACATGGATCATAAAACATGCATTCATAAAACATAATCATTTATTCCACGATAATGGAATGTGGAATTAGTACATGAAAATTTGTAATAAATAAATAAATGTGCATAAATTTGAATACCCTTGATGGAGAAATGGTCATAGTATTCACTACACAATGACATTGGCTTAGAAAATCAGTGCGATTTCGGCAGCGTAACGGCGTGACATAAGAGTTCATAAAAAAGGTTGATGAGAGAGAAAGTAGTTCCTCATCATATTTACATGTAATGGACAGTAAGGAGGTAATATAGATACATGTCCCAACAATTGTAATGGAATTTAGATTCATGATACAAAATTATTGCTTGAATGTAAAAGAAGAGAGAGAAGTTCCTTTCGGAATTTCGGCATAGAAACGGATGTACATGGGAGGAATTTAATGAGAGAGAAAGGGGTATCCCATAATTCAAAAAATAAGAGGGCAGTATGGGGGAGGTGCGAAACCATACCCCAACATTAATAATTGAAATTAAAAGGGTAATACAACTTAAAGAAAATTGAAAAAAATGAGAAAGGAAGAAAAAACCCTTACTTGGAAGTGTGCTTCCAAAGGATAGAGAGAGGCTTGTGAAAGGCTTCTTGGGAGCTTGGGAAACCTTGGGAGGATTCTAGAGAGAGTTGGGCAGAGGTTGGATGAACTCCAAAGGCTTTGAGTGAGGAGGAAGTGGGAGCCTGGGTGGGTTTATATAGGAAAGGTGAGGAAATTCTTTATTATTTCAGTTTGGGACCCCTATATTAAGTTAATCCAAACCACAAACCATCCCATGGTTTTTGCACATGGTTTTTGGAAAAGGGAAAAGGAAAAAAATATTTTATAAGTCCAAAGTCCTAACTTCTTAAAATATTAGGGTTTCTTATGTGGAGGTGAGTCACACTCCCATGGAAATTAATTTAAAAAGGCAAGGTGTTGAATATGTCTTGAGGAGACCATTAATGCTTTGAAAAGTAAGTCAAACAAACCCAAAATCAAATTATTTTAATTTTAAAACATATATTTGCCAAACATAAAGAATATAGTTATTTATTACATCAATATTGGGTCATTATGAAGTCATAAAACACATTATATATTTAAACGGTATTTAATTTTTACCCAAAAATTTGACTGTCTCAGAAAATTATGAAAAATTCACCGTTGGATAATTTCGACATCCTGATTCTATAAATGACATTTATTTTATCTAAAAAAAATTCTAAATATGTTAATTTTCACTTTTAAAATAAAAACCGAAATTTATCGAAAATTCACGGGGTTTGACAGAAACGACTTTCAAACTTTAATAAAAAAAATTAATTTCATTCATAAAATTATAAGATGATTTATATTTAATAAAAAATTAATTTAATAAGAATAATATTATTTTATTAAAATATTATTTAATTCAAAAATCCCTTAATATAATAAAATAGATTTCTTAATTAAATAATAACTAAAAACACCATTTGTACTTTAAAAACTATTTACAATGTATCAAAAATGACTAGAAATTATATTCATTATTATATAAAAAAAAATTATGTACATGGACATAGTACTACTTATTTGTTACATAACCCCTTAAAAAAACTGCATAAGACCTAAGGGTAAGGTGTGCGATGGTGACAGACTCTTGGGGTGGCTCGGATAATATCGCTCGAGTGGTAATTTCAATCAACTTCCACTTTTCCCATAGACGGTCACGTTCGAGCTTGACATGATGAAGTTCAGCTTGGGCTTGGTCAAGAGAAAATCCCAAAGACGCCACCTCTTTTCCGAGCTCCGACAAATGGGCTTCGTATGGGGAAATTCTACTAGATGAGGCCATCTCCTCCTTTGTCTGAGTAAATTTGGATTTATTAAAGCCCTATATTTATACTAATAATGTGATCACTGTTCAACAGTTATATTAGAAACGGTCAAAATTCTTATCATAAAACCAAGGAAGTTGACATTTTATAAAAACATAAAGAGACATTTAATTAGATCAAGAGGGATTTCCATTAATGAAACTTTGGGTCGTTACAATATTCCCCCCTTAAGAAATTTCGCCCTCGAAATTTTTCTTTTCCCACACTAAAACAGATGTAGGTTACTCAGCTTCATCATTTCCTCCGATTCCCAAGTCGCTTATTCAAACTTGTGGTTTCTCCACAACACCTTGATGAGGGGCATTGTCTTATTTTGTAGAACTTTTTCTCTACGATCTAAGATCTTCACTGGTTGCTCCTCATAAGAAAGATCATCTTCAAATTGTACCACCTCAGGAGAGACTACATGTGAAGGGTCCAGTATGTACTTCCTTAAGAGGGATACATGAAAGACATCATGTACTTTGGCCATAGTAGGTGGAAGTTATAGTAGATAGGCCACAACCCCGACACTATCAAGAATCTCGAAGGGGATGATGTACCTTGGACTTAACTTCCCTTTCTTTCCAAACCTCATGACCTTCTTCCACGGAGATATGCTTAGAAACACAATGTCTCAAACTTTAAACTCAAGGTCTCGTCCACGATTATCTGCATAACTCTGTTGTCGACTCTGAGCTGCCTTGATATGTTGCTGAATGGTTTTTACCATCTCCACCATTTCCCCGACCATTTCTGGTCCAAGCAGCTTACGTTCACTGACCTCATCCCAACATGTTGGTGTTCTGCATCTTTTCCCATAAAGGGCTTCATATGGTGCCATTTGGATGCTCGAGTGGAAACTGTTATTATAAGATAACTCAACAAGAGAAAGATGTTGATCTCATCCTCCTTTAAAGTCCATTGGGAATGCTCTCAACATGTCCTCAAGTGTTTGGATAGTCCCCTCGGATTGGCCATCAGTTTGAGGATAATAGGCCGTACTGAAGTTCAGTTCAGTTTTCAGAGAATGTTTAAGACTCTTCCAAAACTTAGAGGTGAATCTTGGATCTCGGTTAGACGCAATAGCTAGTGGTACTCCATGAAACCTTACCACTTCCCTGATATATATCCGTGCCAGTTGATCCAAAGATAAATCCTCCAGAATATAAATGAATTGTGAGTATTTGTAAGACGATACACAACAACCCAGATTGCATTATTGCCTTTGGATGTCCTTGGAAGTCCAGTGACAAAGTCCATGGTTATGTTCTCCCATTTCCATTCTGGTATGGGCAATGGTTTCATCATCCCCTTAGACTTCTGCCTCTCTGCCTTCACTTACTGACACACCAGGCACTTTGATGTATATTCATTGATCTCCTTCTTCATATTATCCCACCAAAAGTTTTCTCGGAGATCTCGATACATCTTTGTGCTCCCTATGTGAATAGAGAAATTTGAACTATGTGCATCATCCAAAAGTTCCTTCTTCAGCTCTGGACTTTATGGAACACATATTCTTTCCCCAAACCGCACAATTCCTTCTTCATTAACATTAAACTCCGAGGATTTCCCTTTTTGATAGCTTCCACTTTTTCTTGAATTCCCACATCATCCTTTTGAGCATCCTTTAACCTTTCCAAAAGAGATGGTTGAGCAATCATTTGTGAAAGGATTGATTATGTTCCCTTCTCTATGATTCCCATGTCTATCTTCATCAAGTCTAAGAAGATTGGATCCTTCTCAATTCTCATCATTGATAGAATTGATGGGTCCTTTCTACTTAGGGCATCTGCCACCTTGTTTTCTTTCCCAGGGTGGTAATGTATTGAGAAGTCATAATCCTTGATGATCTCTATCCATCTTCTCTGGAACATATTAATCTCTTTCTATGTGAAAATATATTTAAGACTCTTGTGGTCAGTATATATCTCACATTTCTCTCCATAGAGATAATGCCGCCAGATTTTCAAGGCAAAGATCATCGTCGCTAACTCCAGATCATGTGTTGGATAGTTTCTCTCATGGATTTTCAACTGCCTTGAGGCATAGGATATCACTTTATCATTCTTCATCAGCACACAGCCTAATCCCTTCTTTGAAGCATCACTGAATACCACAAAAAGTTCCCCACTTGTGGGTAAAGTGAGCACGAGCGCAGTAATAAGCCTCCTTTTCAACTCCTTGAAGCTTTCTTCGCATTAATCACTCCAAGAAAACCTTACTCCCTTTCAAGTTAGCTTGGTAAGTGGGTTGGACAATCGTGAGAAATTTCTCACAAATTGTCGATAATATCCAGCTAACCCCAAGAAGCTACGGATATCCGTTACCGATGTTGGCCTTGTCCAACCCTAAATTGCATTTATTTCGGAGGTATCCATAGATATCCCATTGCTTGTGATGATATGGCCCAAGAATGAGACCTCTTTCAACCAGAACTCACACTTGTTGTACTTTTCATAGAGCTTCTCCTTGCGCAAAGTCTCTAGTACAGTTTTTAAATGCTCCTCATGATCCTCCTTGGTTTTGGAGTATATTAAAATATCATATATAAAGACTACCACAAATTTGTCAAGGTAATATCTAAAGACTCTATTCATCATGTCCATGAATATTTCTGGAGCATTGGTGATATCCATGCTTGAGAACTCAACATCTCTTCTAGGTGGGATACCTGGCAGTTCCTTGGGAAACACTTCCGCGAATTCCCTCACAATAGGAATTTCTTCAAGGATGGTTTCTTCTTTGGACTCAATCATCTGATCCAGATACGCGTGCTCATAGGTCAGTAATATCCATGCTTGAGATGATGGAGCTAAAGGAGATTCATCTTCCTCCTGACACTTGTAAAGAATCGGGGGTCGATTCTCCATATGGAGTGTGATTTCCCTCTCCCGAAAATTTATGTTGGCTCTATATAAGGAAAGTCAATCCATGCCAAGAATTGCATAAAATTTCACCAGAGGGAGTATGACGAGGTTCGCTGGGAAATTCAATCCACAGATTATAACAGGGGATGACTTATATTCATGGGATGCAATGATTGCCCCATTTGCCATACTCACCGACATCTTCACTTCCATGATTTGTGGTGGTGCTGGGATTGTTCTACTAAACTTTCGAGATATAAAAGAATGCGTAGAACCTGAATCAAAAAGTGTGTTCGCTATTCTTGAATGAATAACTAGCATACTTTTCACCACTTAGTTGTCAGGGTTCACTTCGGCAGAAGTGATGGAAAAAGAGCTTCCTTGCTACCTTGGAGGTTGTTGGTTGTCTCCGAAAACCCTTGGATTAGGGAACTGATTTGCAAAATGACCCGGTTCTTTTCATTTTTATCATTGAACAACATGTTGAGGTTCGAACGGAGCTTTCCTCTCCTCTATCGCAGTCGTGGGTATTTCTTGCCAACAATTAACAGCTAGGTGCCCTTCTCTTCTACAGCTGAAGAATTTCCTCGTACCCTTAAGACAATTTCTAGGGTGCTTCTTTCCGCACTTTTGGCAAGTGGGGTGCTGGATCTTCTTAGCACCGTTGGATTTATCCATCGGACCACCAGCATTGAAGTCCACCTTACGCTTATTGTCCCCATGATACCCATGTGATTCTCCGATCTCCATTTCGACCTTGAGGGAAAATCGGACAATTTCCTCATAGCTGTCGAAGTCACGGATCGTTAATGCTTTCTGCAAGCTAGGCTTCAGCCCACCAAAGAAGCGGTCAACCTTGCATTCGGGGGTAACGAAAAAGCCGTAAGCGTATCGTGCAAGCCTTGTGAAGTTTGCCTCGTACACTCCAATAGGTTCTTCGTCTTTTTTCTTGAGGGAAAGGAAGTCCCTTTCCATCTTAAGCCTGAGGGTGCGCGGAAAATATTTATTGAAAAACATCTTCCAGAAATCCTTCCATTCCAACACCTCGATCTCCTCCGCAGGCTTCGTATTTTTTATCAATGTCCACCATTGATCAGCTTCACCCTCCATATGATAAGCATCCAGTAGAATCTTCTCTTGTTCAGAACATTGAAGGATGGAGAATATCTTTTCAATGGAGTTGATCCATTGTGCAGCGATCGTGGGATCGGATGATCCACTAAAAGTAGGAGGCCTTTGTATCATGAAGCTCTTGATAGTGACTTTTTCCTTCTTAGGAGGGTTTGGACGTTCCTCTTGACCCATGTTTCTATTCAAAACTTGAGTTAGCTGAGAGATAAGCGTGAAAAAGTTCGCGATTCCCTCTCCCATTGGATTGGGCATCCCATTAGTACAGTCATCACACTGATCTTCACAATGGTTTTTAGCCCGAGTCCTCCTATTATCGGCCATTGGCTGGAATAAAAGGAAATTTAGGGGTAATACATAAAGGTTAATCCAAAGACAAAAGTTGATGACTTATAAATAAACTTTTATTTCCTTAACTCATGAGTCTATAGGCTTCAATCTAGGCTTTTCATGATCTACTTTCTAACATATATTCGTAGGGGAATTTTTTTTAATTCCCTTAATAAGGGTTCATACTAAGCTTGTGAATTTATCAAAACATATCCCCCGAGAATGTAGTAACCAAGAGTACATAAAGGCCCGTTGTTGTGCACCAGTTCCTGTTCGAGTCTAGCTCAAAGTGGTGTTTTCGGGTTTTACCCCTAGGATACATCTATGCCAGAGCTGCCTCTACCTGCTCGTATCCAGACTGGGATGTATTTGTTTAATAAACCACTTACTCAGTACTTAACAAAACTTAGGGATGTGTTTATTATACTTAGTCTTGTATCTAAGGCTTTACTAGGGTTTCCTAATCCCAAAAATAACTAAACCTATCCTCTGATACCAACTATGACAACCCTTCTTTTTAATACAAAATTAAACATGATTTATTACATAAAACTTCACCTGATACAAAAATGAAGATCGAGAGGTTTAGTGTCTTTTGGGCTTAGAATAATTAAATAAAAACTTGAAATATGAAACACAACATCTTTATTGAAAACTTCCTTTACATGACCACTACATTCCCTCGTACTTAGCATTGCATGGGATAACCTGAGGACATGCATAAGAAAAGGGTGAGCTATAAAGCCCAGTAAGGGTGTACACATGGAATAACATTAGGAGTACAATACATGTTATACAATAGGAATATCAATAGAGCATAAAAGAAACATGAACATAAAGGCAAGATAAAGCATGGTATTCATAACATGGAAATTTGGCAACAACACTTAACATGGAATTAGCATGAGCCAAGGCTCATTGCACATGGAGTATGAGTAAATCCTCATTGCACATAAAGCACGAGTAAACCCTCATTGCACTTGAATTATCATGAGTCAACACTCATTTCACATGATGTATCATGATACTATACTTTACCCAATGCATTGGAGCACTATAAGGGCGCACCCTTCTTAAACATTTCATTTCATGCATAAGTGTGCCACATGGATCATAAAACATGGATTCATAAAACATAATCATTTATTCCAAGATAAAGGAATGTGGAATTCATACATGAAACTTTGTAATCAATAAGTAAATGTTCATAAATATGAATACCCTTGATGGAGAAATGGGCATGGTATTCACTACACAATGACATTGGCTTAGAAAATCGGTGCGATTTCGGCAGCGTAACGGCGTGACATAAGAATTCATAAAAAAGGTTGATGAGAGAGAAAGTGGTTCCTAATTATATTTACATGTAATGGAAATTAAGGAGGTCATATAGATACATGTCCCAACAATTGTAATGGAATTTATATTCATGATACAAAATTATTTCTTGAATGTAAAAGAAGAGAGAGAAGTTCCTTTCAGAATTTCGGCATAGAAACGGGTGTACATGGGAGGCATTTAATGAGAGAGAAAGGGGTCTACCATCATTCAAACAATAAGAGTTCAGTATGGGTGAGGCGCGAAACCATACCCCAACATTCATAATTGAATTTAAAAGGGCAATACAACTTAAATAAAATTGACAAAAATGAGAAAGGAAGAAAAAACCCTTACTTGGAAGTGTGCTCTCAAAGGCTACAGAGAGGCTTGTGAGAGGCTTCTTGGGAGCTTGGGGCACATTGGGAGGATTCTAGAGAGATTTGGGCAGAGTTTGGATGAACTCCAAAGGCTTTGAGGGAGGAGGAAGTGGGAGCTTGGGTGGGTTTATATAGGAAAGGTGAGGGAATTCTTTATTATTTAGGTTTGGGACCCCTTATATTAAATTAATCAAAACCACAAACCATCCCATGTTTTTTGCCCATGGTTTTTGGAAAAGGGAAAAGGAAAAAAATATTTTATAAGTCCAAAGTCCGAACTTCTTAAAATATTAGGGTTGATTATGTGGAGGTGAGTCATGCTCCCATGGAAATTAATTTAAAAAGGCAAGGTGTTAAAATAAGTCTTGAGGGGTCCATTAATGCTTTGAAAAGTAAGTCAAACAACCCCAAAATCACATTATTTTAAGTTTAAAACATATATTTTTCGAACTTAAAGATTATAGTAATTTATTACATCACTATTGGGTCATTATGATGTCATAAAACACATTATATATTTAAACGGTATTTAATTTTTACCCAAAAATTTGACTGTCTCAGAAAATTATGAAAAATACAACGTTGGTTAATTTCAACGTCCTGATTCCAGAAATGACATTTATTTTATCTAAAAAAATTTCTAAATATTTTAATTTTAACTTTTAAAATAAGAACCGACATTTATCGAAAATTCACGGGTTTTGACAGAAATGGCTTTCAAACCTTAATAAAAAAATTTAATTGCATTCATAAAATTATAAGATCATTTATATTTAATAAAAAATTAATTTAATAAGAATAATATTATTTTATTAAAATATTATTTAATTCAAAAATCCCTTAATTTAATAAAATATATTTCTTAATTAAATAATAACTAAAAACACCATTTGTACTTTAAAAACTATTTACAATGTATCAAAAATGACTAGAAATTATATTCATTATTATATACAAAAAAAATAATGTACATGGACATAGTACTACTTATTTGTTACATAACCCCTTAAAGCAGCTTCATAAGACCTAAGGGTAAGGTGTGCGATGGTGAAAGACTCTTGGGGTGGCTCGGATAACATCGCTCGAGTGGTAATTTCAATCAACTTCCACTTTTCCCGTAGATGGTCACGTTCGAGCTTGACATGATGAAGCTTAGCTTGGGATTGGTCAAGAGATAATCCCAAAGACGCCACCTCTTTTCCGAGCTCCGACAAATGGGCTTCGTATGGGGCAATTATACTGGATGAGGCCATCGCCTCCTTTGTCTGAGTAAATTTGGATTTATTAAAGCCCTATATTTATACTAATCATGTGATCACTATTCAACGACTATATTAGCAACGGTAAAAATTCTTAACATAAAACCAAGGAAGTTGACATTTTATAAAAACATAAAGAGGCATTTAATTAGATCAAGAGGTATTTCCATTAATGAAACTTTGGGTCATTACATACACACAAAACCAAAACCGCACAAGAAAGACAAGACTTACTCCCCTACCTTAACTCAAGGAGGAAGAGGGGCTTGGGAGGTGCTTGAAAACTTTGACGACTTTCTAAGATCTACTGAATTCTTGGGTGTAAGGATCCGAGAGGGTTTCTCTATTGCTTTGGATGTTTTTATATAACTAAACCTATACATTACATATATATATATTTAATAGAAGTGGCAAGGGATCTGAGGCCAACAAGGATTATAAAAAGACCAGGGAAAGAGGTCTCCATGGAAACCGTGAGAGAGGAGGGTCCGGTAGCTATCATGGTGAAGAAAAATGGTGCAAAATAGATTATAGATCACTGGTGCAGTGCACATCATGGGAGGAAGAAAACAGCACCCCATGTAGAAAACAGGGAGAGATTACGATGGCCAGGATCAGATCTGGATTGAAATTAAGGGCCAAGATGCGTCCGTGGTATTTAAAAGATATTGAACGGCTCAGATTAAGTCCATGTCTGATCGGGTGGCATGAGATCGAAGCATCGGTTTTAAAAAAATGAGTGGTCATGATTAGATCATTCCAGATCGGACGGATCACAAAAATATGGTGATGTGTCATGGCTGCTGAAGGTCAAACGCGGTGTCGATTTCGAAGACCCAGATCGCGCGATACATGATCCAACGGCCAAGATCCCATTTTTCCTGGGAAAATGCTTCCCACATTGAATTGGCAGGATGTTCACGCCTCCTTTATAAGCCTCATCCTCCGATGAAACACTCATAAAACACACAGCACACACCCAGGGGGCCTTACACACGGGCTCTCACCTCCCCCGCAGGCCTTGACCTACCCTCTCTCACTACGGCTTGCGCCCGTGCTGCGCGCTCTTGTGCTTTCTCCCAAAGCTCATGTGCGCCTCTCGGGTGACCTATGCCTAACCTCGAGCTGGACTGGGCATGGGCTGAGGGCTAGGCTCAGCCACCCTGTGTGTGCTGCCTCCCTTGGCCCAGCCATAAAAGGGCTGGCCCTAGCGGGCCCAAATTTTTTGTATAACCTAACTTAAAAAAATGAAGTTTTAAGGGATAATAATACCATATTGAAATTTTCCTTTTTATACATGGATTTTTGCAAACATTATAAGTTTAACGTTTAAAAATTAACCTTTTTCCTAAAATTATTTTCTAAGGTTGTCTATAAATACTAATCCTTTAATATAAAAAGTTATAAATCGAATGATAATTCTTATACTAGTGTTATAGTGTTCTAAACTTAGTTTAATTAAAAATATAATTCAATTAACAAGAATTTAAACATAGTTTAAGACATTAAATTAAAATATTCACAACACTTTTGAATTAATTGCATCATGTTTTGAACTCCTTGTTACATTACAAAAATACCTACGTATAATTCAAAAAATTCCTCTATGTCCTTTTTAAAGATCATGGTTATGAGTAGTTTTAATTTTTTTTAATTTATAACCTAATTACATGGTGGACTAGAATATACTTACAAATTTTCAATTAATTGTCCAACAAGGCGAACGGTTATATTTATAGCTATTAGAGTTCCATGGTTTCCCAAGGAAACGGTCACATTAGTGGCTTATAAATCCAGGACCTAGGGTGTCCTAACACTCAAGTTGATCAAAGAAGATGGTTCACGTCATACCTTTGGTGCTTAGTGTGTCCATGGTGGCTACAGCCATTCTTATGTTCCTTATAAAGAATTCTAAGGAACCATATTATTTCCTTAGGGTTTTCATTGTTTTAAGTTGTCTCCCTATAATTCTGATAGGGTTCTTAATAGGTATTTTTGGTTAGCATTATTTCCATTTGATCTTGGTGTATTGTAATCACTACGGTGTTCTTATTTGAATAAAACTCCTTATGTCCATTTTGTGTGATTATTTCATTGCATCATATTATTATTTTTCCATAAAAGATAAGTTTTGTGTCACGACCCTTCCTCGGGGCTCGTGCCGTTACTACCCCAAGCCCACCTTCCATAGGCTAGGGGCTGGCGACTAGCACCAAAGGCGTAAATTTTGGTATCTGGGAAGGAATTGCCTTTATAAAACATAAAAACAACCAACCTGAGTACAAGAGGAAGTAAAACACTAAGTACAAAAGAAAGTGCTGAAAAGTAAATGGGCCAGAATATAAACCCAACTGAGAAGTACAGCTACAACTGAACGAAATACAATAGAAAAGACAAACAGCTGGAAGATAGAAGCAGCTCCTGGGGCGTCCAACTTGGATCCTTCCTGAAGGGTAGGTACATATAGCCTCCTCATAGCTCTCGCCCGCCATCCTTCTCTGAGTACCATCTCATCTTGAAGTCCACCTCCGGGTACTAACTCGTCATGAGGTCCACCTCCGGGTACCGTCCAGTCTTCGAACACTCGATCTCAGTCAGCGTTGTCCGTTGTCTGCATCCAACACAACGAGGTGCGGGCATATCCCATGTAGGGGTGAGTATACGATACTCAGTAGGGACCCTGAGACCCTCAAGGTCTCACTAAATCCAAAAAGGATAATCACAAAGAAATTTCTCAACAGATAACCCTTACTTAGGTATAAGCCCATACTTATACCTAAGTTATCAAGTAGCCCATCTCAGCCACGAGGTATCACATAGATATGAAGTTGATGGATAACCACTACTTAGGTATATGCCCATACATATACGTAAGTTATCAAGTAACTCATCTCAATCATGAGGAAAACACAAAGGTCATTGACTCAGCTCAAACCAGGATTTTCATTATCGAAACCGCAACTACTGAAGTGCTCCTCCTCTGTCGAGTACACTGATCCTATCACGACTCCAAGGCGATGCTCACTAACCTTAGAATACTGAGGTACTCCTCCTGTCGAGTACTGAGGGTCAGCCACCCAAACACATTGGTGCTCCCCGCCGGGGTCTGCCACCCAAACACAGTAGTGCACCCCCCCCCCCCACAATAGCCTGCAGAGGTACTCTTTCTATTGAGTACCATGGGTCTTCCACCCAAACACAGTAGTGCTCCCCGCCATGGGTCTGCCACCCAAACACATTAGTGCTCCCCACTGGGCTATACAAGTCACTCTGACTCAAATCGGACAAGCAGTCATCAGGTCTCAGCCAGCTACACGGTCTCCGTACTCCGTACGCTCGTCTCCGGGAGGGTCCGCTCCATGAGCTACTGGTCGATACTCCAAGTATCACAAAGTCCCACAAAAAAGTATCTCAAAGGACCGCCTTGTCATAGGGGTATCAATGAAACAGTCGGCGCGTCAATCGGACGCCCGGTCTGTGAGTTATTAGCCTTTTCGTCCTGGGGGCTTGGTTGGTTTCGTGTACGAACCAACCCGAATGTATCTCAACTATACCCCGAACTCTCATAGGTTAAACTCAAATGGATCATTTCTCAATGTGATCACCAACGCCGCTGATGGTATGTCGAATGGACGTTCGGTCTGAAAGTTATCGGCTTTTCCATTCTAGGGGCCCGGTTGGATTTCAGGTACAAACCAACCCGGCCATATTCCAACTACATCCAAATATCAGGTAACATATACCAAAAGAATCTTCTCATCAATAGTAATCCAACAAAGTTGACGGCACATCAATCGGACGTCCGGAACTCAAGTTTTAACTGTTTCCGTTCCGAGGGCCCGGTTGGTTTCAGTTTCGAACCAACCTGTCCATACCCATACTTCTCCTAAATCTTCAGTTTAATATACCGAAACGACCGCCTCGATCCAAGTAACCCTAAACAACTGACGGTGCATCAATCAGAGGTTCATAGCTCAAGATATGGACGTTTAACTGAAGAAGGTTTGAAATTAGGGGGTTTGGGCCCGGTCCGACCCGGCCCAATACCCCCTGGGTTGGCCCGAACCGGGTCGACCCGACCCAGGTCCAGGTCAGGGCCGGTTGGCCCGGCCTGGTGCTGGTGGCCCAGCTCGGAAGTTTGAGGCTCGGCCAGCGTGCCCGAGCGGACGCGGAGCTGGGGGGCGTTGTTCCCCCCAGTTGACAGTGAACCGGCGCGGCTTTAAAGCCCCCCCCCCAAATCCGAAACGGATTTTCCGTTCCGGTCCGCCGCGGCTCAGCCGCGGCGGTCTTCTCCGGTGTCGTGCCAGCGCTGCTTTCCGTGAACCACCGGACGGGCACCAGTGGTCCGTTTCGCCCGCCCTCTGCACCTAAGGTCACTACGAGGCCTGAACTTCACTGTGGAGACTTCAAATCACCATTACGGCCTGTTTCATCATCGCCCGTTAATCTGCACATCAAAAAACAATCGGCAAAGGGTTTTCAGGCCTAGTTTGTTTGGCTCGTGCCCTCCGCGTTAGGTGTTATCAATTGGAAATAATCAACACAAGATTTCAACAACTTAACAAGGCACAATTTTAATCAATTAAAATTGAACCTAGTTCCCAACAATACACCCGTAATTAAATATTCTCGTCTCGCAAATAATAACATTCACAGATAAACTTGATAATGAGTTGATCCGCATTATTTTTTTATAAGGGAACAATCACGAAAATATTAACATTCTAAAAACAAACCCCTACCTCGTGTCGTTCGTCGTTCGTTGACGATATCGTGAAAGGGAAAGGACATTGGTTCATTGACGTCATTGAAAGGTAAGAGGTGATGGTGACGATGGTCATTGGCATTCGTAGTTTCCTCAAAGACCTTCGATCCAGCCCGAGCATCTATCGTTGGATATCCGACGATTGGAGAACCGTTCTTCATCAAGGGAGGGAGTCGTTCTTCAATAAAGAAGTGTCGTTATTCAACGAGGAGGAATTCTCTTCTCTTACTTCTTCTTCTTCTTCTTCTCACAAAGGCTCTCTCACTCTCCCCAAAGTCTCCACACAACAATCCCAACCCAAAATAAAATAAGACTTACTCTTATTTTATTATAACATGCCAAGCATTCAAAACTTAAAATTCAAACTCTTAGTTAAATTAATTGAATAGGTTTAATCAATTAATTTAATGTGAGTTGGCATGAAATAAAGAGGGGGAGAGGGTGAGTTACACAATTAAAGAGGGAGTGAGGAGTTATACATTAATTACAAGGGGTTGAAGGGGGTTTGGGAAAGTGAAGGGTTGGGTCTCATGTGGGCCCCACCTCAACTTAATCCTCACTTGGTTAGTTAGCAACTAGTGGTTTCACCCCAACTTCCACACTTAGGATATAACCACTTAAGTTGGGAATAAAATTTGTACCACAAATTTTATTCAATTCTTTATTAATTCCCAAATACTAAAAACTCCTCCCAAGAAAATGCACCTTTGGTAAAGGTCCTATTAAGAAAATACCAATGCTGCGAGTTCATCGGTGCCCTCAGATTTTAATTCAAAGCACAGGTTCAAAAGATAGAAAAACCCGCTCGTTCATTCACTGAACGTACCCGAGCCAAACTTCAGAAATTGATTTCGGGCACACCGGGCCTCGGAATCAGGTGTCGTCAGAAACTGCGAACTCATAAAATTCCAAATAAATTAAAAAAAAAATTCCTTAAAATTTATGGGTCTTTACATTACTCCCACCTCAGGTCTTTGCGTCCCCGTAAAGCTTCAACACACACTAAGAAAAACAAAGTGGTACTGAGCACGCATCTGAGCATTCTTCTCCCATGTGCTCTCCTGGAGGTTCTCATGCTACCAGTGAAAGCGCACCTGAGGAATCAACCGTCCAAGTAGGAACCTCTCCTGTCGATCCTCAATCTCCACTGGAACCTCCGTGCATGTCGTCCTGTCATCGACATCCAACTCCCTGTGGTCAATGATGTGTGAAGGATCATGCACATATCTTCTCAGCTGAGATACGTGGATGACATCATGCACCCGGTGCAACTGAGGTGGAAAGGTCAAGAGATAAACCACCTCGCCTACCCTGTTGAGGACCAATAAAGGTCCGTTGAACCTCGGAGATAACTTGCTGCCTCGACCACATCTCCGTAAACCTCGTTGAGGTGAGACCCGTATAAGGGTGTGGTCACCATCCTCAATCTCTAGAGGCCTCCATTTCCTGATTAGAACTGAAACTCAAAACTCCTGCTGCCACGAGGGTAAGGTTGACCGACTCAAGAGTGATCGACCGCACCCTCCTGTGCATGAGTTTATCCTGTGCTGTCTGGGGTTTCCTTTTCACCGACCTAGGAAAACCCATCCCAATGTTGTAGATAAACCACAATCTTTTTTTCCTAATACAATCAATCTAGGTATGAACTGTGAATCCAATCCATACCCAGACCAACGTCGTAAGGCCTTGACGCTGCCACCAAGAGATTCCAATCGAAACTCTCACCTCAAGGGTCAGATCACGTTGTCGTCGTAAGTGTGATTATCGAGTCTCCTCCCAAAGGTATCTCCAGACGTGAGGGTCAAGTCAATGGCTTACCATAAACTCTAGGTCTGGGACAAGATTCGTGGAATAAAGTAATGATTCGTATCAACGTCTATTGTAACAGCAGCTAGAGGTGGACACAGACTGTCCCTCGAATCATTATTAAAGCCATTGGGTCACACTCATTGACCACATGCAGCTACTCTTTTTCCCTGCCCTCCAGCTCCCTGAACCTGGCAGGGATAACAAAGGCGGGTGGTTGTAACATGTTGAAATGCACACCACCTCATGCTGCTCTCCTAGCTCTGCCTCCACGTCTGCTGCTCCGTAGACTCATCTGTCCTTAACACTTCTTCTTCGTGAAAAAATTTTACACGCCTGAGTCTCTAAGACTGCCGATAGTTTCTTGTTTCTTACTGCACTATGCAGTCTTCATCTGCTCTTGGATGATATGCACCATGTCCGTCATAGCTCGTACTATCTATGGTCGGTAGGAAGCTTGCCCATGTGGTAAGTCAGTCAATGACCACCCTTCTTTGCCTACAATCTGTAAAAGCTGCTAAGATTTCTCCTTTGCCGAAAGGAGAAACTTGGTCTCATCCCCTGGATGAACCACGCCCATTGCCTAATACAGTCAATCCTGACATGAATGATGCATTCATGCCATGGATGACATCGTAAGTCCTTGACGTTACTACCAAGAGATCCAACCGTCACTCTCACCTCCAAGGGTTGAGTCACACTGTCGTCATCAGTGTGAGGTCACTTGGTCTCCTCCAGTAGAAATCTCAAAAGTGAGGGTCAAGTCAATAGTTTTAACCGAGACCTCTCAGTATCAACAAAACAAAATGATAGGAAAGTAAACATCACAAAGATAAGTGTCTTTTATTATTGCATCTCGAAGTACAAAGACACAAATGCAACAGCAACATGGAACTTGAAGAACTAAGAACAAAAAGGCATCCACTAGTTCCGCTCTTGTCCACCTGCTTTTGGAGCTCCACTACCTTGTCCACCACTCGCTTGTTGCACAAGCACCCGTCGCTGCTTCTGTCTCGGTGGATCCTCCAAAGCCTGTGGATCAACTGTGCGGGGAGTCGGACAGTCATGTGCCATGTGACCCTTCCTGCCGCATGCATAAAACTTCCTACTCCTCGTATGGCTGGCTCTATTTCGTGTGCCTCGCACAACCAAACCTATATCCTGAGGTCGCCCACCTACTGTTCTGGTCCTCTTGGACCCCTGCATCATCTGTCTACTGCCTACAGATGATTCGGATGCTGATGGAAAATCTTGCAGCAAAGGCAGCAGCTCCTGAGCACGCTCGGAGTGTAGATTCACTGGTATAAACTCCACCCTGAAGAAGTTCTATAAGTCTCCCCAGGTGAAGGTCATCTCATCACAAAACTGGAGCATCTGACTCCACCATCTGCCTTCTGCTTCCTGAAAAAGTATGGAATCAAGGATCACCATGAAGTCCGCTGGTGTACCTACTATCCTTAAGACTCTCACCACAGCCTCCAGCCAATCCTCAGCTGCTTGTGGGTCCGTCTCTCCCCGGAACCTGGGTGGCCTCTGGCGTTGGAACTCGTGCAGAGCGCTCAAGCAGTGTGCATTGCAGGCTGCTGGGGCCGGTGGCATCGGTGGCCCAACGTATGGTAGTACCGCTGGTGCCTCAACTGAAAGAGGGCCCTGTACTGAGGCATCGTCGCTCAGCGGGCTGTCAGTACATACATATCTCAAGACTCTAGTTGTTCATCCGCAGAAAGGAATCCTGAAAGAAACAGATGTGTCACGGTCAAACGATTATACCTGGTGAGCTGACCTAGTTTGAGCTTTTTTAAGGAAAAACCTTTGAAAACACACATGAAATTAGTGTTTTCGTGCGCTGAGTCCGAAATCAGGAGTCAGGGTCCTGGTGTATGCATACGTCGGCCACCCGCACCAACACTGGACTCCCTGAACTGAAAACCACACTCGGTACCCTTAAAACTATTACTTCACAGAAAAGAAATATCAGAGTTATAAGTTTTGTGGTAGAACCGACTCCTTTGATACCAATTTTTCACGACCCGTCGTCGAGGCCCGTGCTGTGACTACCCCAAACCCGCCTTCTGTAGGACAGGGGTTGGCGACTAGAACCAAAGGCGTAAATTTCAGTATCTGGGAAGTAATTGCCTTTATAAAACATAAACACAACCAACCAGAGTACAAGCAGAAGTAAAATACTAAGTACAAAAGAAAGTGCTGAAAAGTAAATGGGCAATAATACAAACCCAACTGAGAAGTACATCTACAACTGAACAAAATACAACAGAAAAGACAAACAGCTGGAAGATAGAATCAGCTCCTGGGGTGTCCACCTCGGATCCTTCCTCAAGGGTAGGTACAGATATCCTCCTCATCGCTCTCACCCGTCATCCTCCTCCGAGTACCTTCTCATCGTAAAGTCCACCTCTGGGTACTAACTCGTCGTGAGGTCCACCTCCGGGTACCGTCTAGTCTTCGAACACTCGATCTCAGTCAGCGATGTTCGTTGTCTATATCCAACACAACGAGGTGCGTGCATAGCCTGTGAAGGGGTGAGTATACGATACTCAGTAGGGACCCCTAGACCCTCAAGGTCTCACTAAATCCAGCAAGGATAATCACAAAGAAAGTTCTCAATAAATAACCCTTACTTAGGTATAAGCCCATACTTATACCTAAGTTATCAAGTATCCCATCTCAGCCACGAGGTATCACACAGATATGAAGTCAATGGATAACCACTACTTAGGTATATTCCCATACATATACGTAAGTTATCAAGTAATCCATCTCAATCATGAGGAAAACACAAAGGTCATTGATTCAGCTCAAACCGGGATTTTCATTATCGAAACCGCAACTGCTGAAGAGCTCCTCCTCTGTCGAGTACACTGATCCTGTCACGACTCCAAGGCGTGGCTCACTATCCTTAGACTACTGACGTACTCCTCCTGTCGATTACCACAGGTCATCCACCCAAACACAATAGTGCACCCCACCGGGGTCTGCCACCCAAACACAGTAGTGCACCCCCCCCCCAATAGCTTGAAGTGGTACTCCTTCTGTTGAGTACTGCAGGTCTTCCACCCAAACAGAGTAGTGCTCCCCACTGGGCTATACAAGTCACTCTGACTCAAATTGGACAAGCATTCATCAGGTCTCATCCAGCTACACGGTCTCCGTACTCCGTACGCTCATCTCTGGGAGGGTCCGCTCCACGATCTACTGGTCGATACTCAAAGTATCACAAAGTCCCACAAAAAAGTATCTCAAAGTACCGCCTCCTCATAGGGGTCCCAACGCAATAGACGACACGTCAATCGGACGCTCGGTCAGTGAGTTATTAGCCTTTTCGTCCCGGGGGCCCGGTTGGTTTCATGTATGAACCAACCCGACCGTATCTCAACTGTACCTCGAACACTCATAGGGTAAACTCAAAGGGATTTTTTCTCAACGTGACCACCAACGCCGTTGACGGTTCGTCAAACGGACGTTCAGTCTGAAAGTTATTGGTTTTTTCGTTCCAGGGGCCCGGTTGGATTTCAGGTACAAACCAACCCGGTCATATTCCAACTGCGTCCAAACCTCAGGTGAAGTATACCAAAATAACCGTCTCATAAAGAGGAATCCAATAAAGTCTACACACTGTCAGTTGCGTAATGCCCCCGAATGATAAAGGGTTAAATGACTAAATGATATGACTCATGTCAACAAGGTGCACCTTCCTTTTCGGGAGCCTGTCTGATTAGAACTCCAGAGTTAAGCGTGCTTGGCCTGGAGTAGTGATCAGGATGGGTGAGCTCCTTAGAAGTTTCTCAGGGTGTGTGTGAGTGAGGACAAAGCACACTGAAAAGGACATGTGTTGGCTTGTGGGGAAAATCATTAGTCATATGACTCGTTCAGGCACATGGGTGGGCCCCAGGGTGGGGACCACGTGTCTGCGGGGCAACTGGTGGGCAAGGCCCAGTTGTTACATTTTTTTCAGGTAATAGACAACATAAAAACATAGAAATTACCATTACATGAAGCACAAGTTCTTGGGGTGTCACAGCGATGAATGTGGGAAGAAATGGGGGAGAAAACCATAAACCATAAACATGAGGAACAAAGCTTAGCCTTTTTTCCATTTCATCCTTGATTTGTTGTTATAGAATAGGAAAATGAAGAGGAATGAGAAATAAAGAACAAATAAATCATCCCTAAAATAAATCAACCATCGATGTGCAAATAAATTCGTGTTCATGGAATTGATCAGCATTCAACATGGGATAAATAAGTGGGATGAATCTGTATAAATAAAACTTCTAAGTAAGAGTTTGGCTCGATTTCTAATAAAGAACAATCCTACATTTCCTTTATTGGTTTCATCCATGAATTATGTTGGCACAAAAATCCTTGATCTGATCTTGATCTATTATCATCTGTCAACGTCTATCAAATGGATCCTCTCTAGATCTCCAAGGTTTTTCGGATAACCTAGATATTTTCCCATAACTAGGTATTTATAGAGGAGGAATTGGGTCATTTCTTCATTATAATAAAATAAATAGATATATTTATTTATTTATTATTTTTACATACAATAAATTTTTCACAAACGCTTAACGCCAAGAAAAGTTATGGCGTGGCTAAGGTAAAACTCGCATTTTGAACTCAATGGAGGCCTCTTATTTTTTATATGAGACTCCATTATAGATTTATTCCAATTTAACCTAAAAACTATGTTTGTATGATATTAATATATTTAATATTTTTTAAAATATCAATTTTGGGATCACTGGGCATCAAAATATCACGTTTTCTCAGCACCTTGCTCTGAAAATATTATTAGATATATTTCAAAGCATTTCATGGAAAAAACCAAGATATTAAATTCTATCCAACTTAATGAATTTTTTCAAAAAATAAGAAATGAATTTTCAAAAATATTTTGGTAATGAGCTCATATCTAGAACTCCCATTCCCAGGTTCTCTCTTAAGGAATCTTGTACTACCACCGGACACACACCAAAGGAATCGCTTGCCCATAGTGAATCTCCTCCTACTTATCCTTTATCTCTATTGGGTACTCTACAAAGGTAGATCCATATCTAAATTCTATCTCACACCATTTTATAACATTTGATGGGTCATGAACATACCTTCTTATTTGTGACGCATGGAAAACATCATGTACACGGTCTAAATGTAGCACTAGTCTCAAGCAATATGTCACCTCACTAACTCTATATAGTATCTATAAAGATCCAATGAACCTCATAGATAACTTGTCACCCCAACTAAATCTCCATAATAAAAATTGGGTTGAAACCTTTAGGAACACATAGTCTCCCTACTTGAACTCTAAAGGCATCCATCATCGGTCCACATTAGTATTTGGATATATATTTATAGCCCCCATCCATTTTTTCATGACATGAACCTTCTTTGTTATAGCTCGCACCAACTATAGGCCCATAAGTGCTGAATCTCCTTGGTCAATCTAGTATAGTGGTGAACTTTAAGGTCAACCATGAAAAATCATAAATGGTTCCATATTGATTTTATAATAGTATCTATTGTTGTATGAAAACATCAAAAAGGGTTCGTGATCCTCTGAACTACATCCAAAGTCCAACATTCAATCCCACAGCATGTACTCCAAAACCTAAATAGTGCTCTTTATAGCCATCATTCTGGGGGTTAAATGAAATTCATAAATGAAATTGAGTCCCAATAGCCTCCTACAATCTTCTCTATAACCATGATGTGAAGAAAGCATCATTTTCTGAAATGATCATCAAGGTAACCTTATAGAGTTGGACTATCTCCTAAATGTAACGGCATCCCAATCTCTCTATTAAACTATTCTCTTAGATAGATAAGATGTGCTATGACTTGGTGAGTCAGTCTATGATCACTCAAATAGAATCATTCCCTCTAGAAATATATAGTAACCCCATCATAAATTCTATATATATATCATCACACTTCCACTTTATCACCTCTAAGGGTTGAGATAAAACCATTGGAACCTAGTTCTCAACATTCACCTACTAACAGTAGAAGAACCAAGAGATAAACTTTATTACACATTTCTTCATGCCCGGACACCATAACTAATTTGAGAGGTCTTGACACATATTTACCACTCCTAGATGTACTTCCAAATGGTATGTATGGAACTCTCTCATCACCTCCTCCTACAGCATCACCAGTACCATTTCCCATCCTCTAAAAAGGATAACATGCTCCCCACATTTATAAAATACACCAGGACCACGTCTATTAGATATCTGATTATGTAAGGTCTCTCATTCAGTATCTATATTATGAGAATCACTAACACATTATAAAATCATGTGGGTAACAACTATCAACTATAGATATGGATCACCATCCTTGTTCACTGAGGAAAACTGTAATGTGGTTAAAAGCTCTGAAGGCTCGATCAATAAATAAGAACAAGATCTCCTACTGAGAGAATATGTTGTTATATTCCCCTTCCTAAGATTATAGTCTATCTTGAAGTTATAATATTAGAGGAAATCGAGTCATCACCTCTATATCATGTTAAGATCCATCTAAAAGAAGATAAACGTGAGACACTTATGGTCAGAGTAGATGATAAACTACTCGCCCATAAGGTATTATCACCACATATTCAGGGTTAATACCACTGATACCAACACAAGATCATTGGTCACATAGTTCTTCACATGTAGTCTCGACTTTCAAGACATATAGGTGATCACAGCCTTCCTCTTCATCAGCACACAACTAAGTCTGATCCTTAAGGAATCGTAGAACACTACATACTTTACACCCTTTAAAAATTTTAGGATGGGGTGCTCATCAACCTCTACCAAAACTGCTAAAAATATTATTGGAACCTTTTAATATAAACAAAATGTGGCCCCTTTTGGGCCAAATTAGTAAAAAGTGTCGATATCCTGTAGAAATTGATCATGAATATATTATAATATCCTTCTTACCCAAAGAAACTCTACTCATCCATCATGCTCTTGGGTGGTTCCCAAACTGAAACTACCTAGACCTTCACCGGGTCTAGTGTTATACCATTAGCCAAGATGATGAGTCACAGAAGGTGGATCTCCTGAATCCTAAATTTACACATTGAATTCATTGAATAATAATTGATTAAATATAAGATCTCTACCTGAAATTAATGTTTTGTGCATTATTATGCAGGACTGACATTTGGATAAATACCAAGGAAATCATGGAAATTGAGGAACATAAAGGCACTTTACACCAAGCCACTTCAAGTCTCCATGTGACAATGTAAAAGGAATAAGAAACCAAGGTATATGGTTGAATTCAAAGAGAAAAAGGGATATTATAATGGAAAAAACTAAAGATCTATGGAAAAATGGATATTCTGATAGTGGAATATGAAATTACATGTTGCATAATCATTACATGTGGTGAATCGGTGAAACTCATGGAATAAGTAAAGGTTGGTAAATAGAGGAAATCAAATTGAAGTAAATATTACATGTGTCGCACTGTTAAACATAAGTTTCATGTTGTGAAACATGTGGATTATTTCTAGAAAGGCCATAGGTCATGAATTTGGTACACGTGGTGTAAAATTATACATTATGTAAAATTTACACATCATATAAATTCCCAATACAATAGAAAAATGGGTATTTTTATGAATCTTTGATGGGATTAATGACTTTTGTCCCCTAAATGATAATTAAAAACTATTTTTCACTTGGGTAATCTCATTAATGACTGGTAGTCTTATAAATAAGGTGTTTGACCAAGGTATTGATGCATTTTAGTCAAGCCATGAGGCTCAACCATCAGGAGGCTTCCATAGGGTTATGTCCTTCCATAGATAGGTTTTTCTTTTCTATTTTGCTTTTATTTTCTTTATTTTTCATTCATGTAACCTCAAATGGTGTTTATTTTAATTCCAATATTTCTCTTTTCTTTATTATTTTTTCATTATTTATTTCTTAATCTCTATCCTATAGATTTGATTTTAATCATTATTGGATATCACCTGACGATGGTTGGCTAAAACATATAAGGGAGAAAAGAATCAGTCAAACGGGGTTCACACCATCATTACTTGATTTTATTTCACTCGTAAGATGATTTCATTCAAAATTATCATTTTGTGCCTATGTGTCTATTTTATTCAACATTGATCATTTGACCATATGTCTTCAGTAATGAATGAACCCCAGCATGACTGAGATTATTTATTCATGACTATTTAATGGAATCACTCTTCTAATTTTAGAAATATGAACATCATGCACTTTATTTATTTTGATTCATATGATCATGACGAATTGGGATTATAGGGTAGTTTGGTAGAGAATAGGCATTTCTTCTATCAATGAAAAAAATCACAGTAATTTGATATAATTGTTTTTAAAGTTAAGTTGAATTAATTTATTTAGAAAACCCATCCCTATAAATAGGTTCCCCTATCTTCTATTTTTCTATTATAATTTATTCATTTTAAATTGCATCATTAGTTTAATAAAATCAATCAAAATTAGAATGAACCAATTTTTGGTTGGGATTTTTTATTTTTGTGATCCCCCTCTCTATGGGTTCGACCCTACACTTCTATTATACTATGCCTTTGTAGTTAGTAAGGTATCGGATGATATAAATTTATAATTTGACCCAAAACTAGAGGATTTAATGATGCCTTCTAGGCACATCAAGTACACTAGGGTGTCATAAATTAAGACCACTGTGAACTAGTATAAGAAATGGAAAAATATCTATTTCATGAGTTTGATGAACACTGTTAGAGAATTTTCATGCCTAAAGGAATAACCAAGTACTCATAGTGACCATAGCAACATCTAAATATCGTCATCAGTGTATCTGTATCCCAACCTTATAGATGGTGATAACATAATCTGAGGTCGACCTTCGAGAACCATAAATCCCCTCTCAACTGATCAATGAGATCATCGATATTTGGTATTGGATACTTATTCTTCGTAGTTAATTAGTTTAGGCACCAATAATCAACACACAAACCCAAGATCCCATCCACCTTTTTGGAAAACACCACTAGGGTTGTCTGGGGAGAAATACTAGGTATCACAAATCCATTCCTCTAAAATTCCCCCAACTTCACCCTCATATATTGAAGATCTGTGGTGGGGAATCTAATATGATGGTGTAGATATCGGGGTCATCCCATGATATAAGTCAATGCATAAGTTTATCTCTTAATGGGGAGGTAATCCTAGATTTTCCTTAGAAAATACATCCTCACACACCGCCACTGTCGTAAGAAACTAATAACATGTAGAATTTAATTCTCCAAGATTCATGATAGAGAACTAGTGAGTAAACGGCTATACTCTCCTATGTATAAGCCAACCTTACTCTACCTGGGTTTCTTTCTGACCCATAAATGAAAACCTTGATCTTTAATCATGGTTACACTATATCATTTTCATGAAATAGTCAATATATGTATGAATTGGGGATAGAAAATCCATACCTAAATTGGAATCATAATTCCTCACTACTTATATAAAGAGATCCCATTCAAATATCTTACCTCCAAATATTATGACACATGATAATAAGAACTATGTGATCACTGAGTCATATCCTATTAGAGTCTCCAAGTGTAAGGGTTGATCCAAGGGCTCAACCAAAATATCTCAATCACAAACCAAAGAATTATCAAGAAAGGATTGGATCAAACCCATGTATATTAGTATGGTATCTCAAGTAGAGTAGAAAAATATAATACCACTAATCATTCTAGGATCCTCAAGGTTATAGGCCTAAACTTATTTTAGTTATCCACATCCCTATCCACCAGCTACTTGTGCCTAGTGTGGACAACTTAGGGACGGGGTGGTAATAGGTCAAACCACCTACCACCACCTGCTGCTCTACTTACCCATCTATCGTGTATGTATTCATGGATACCACCTTGAACCAACCTCTATATATACCTAGGTGATCCCTCAACTATATCTCTATAAAATATAATATGGATCAGACAATCTCATGAAAGATGTCTCTAACCTTAGCATTAGAAGCACTGCCTCTCCCTCGACTGACTCAATCCATCCTAAGAACCATGAACCGCTGATCATCTATCCTGGGATTGACTTCTAAAGAATCTTTCATAGTTGAATCCTTGATACTTCCTTTGGATACTAGATTTCAAGGTATCTACTCCTAGTTTCCCAATACTAGAATCCACTTTCAATATTTTCTCTACAAAGAAGCTCTCCAAAACTAGATCCAGCTCAAGCACTCTAGTATAGGTGGGAATGAAAATAAATATCATTGAAACCCAGATATATTTATGTAATGCTAACTCAAAGGTCTATGCCCTGAAGAATAGATTTTGAAAATATCTATGGAGTACTGTAAGAGATTAGTAAACCTTGCTAAATACTCTTCCATGGTTATACTACCCAATTATAAAAATAGAATCTTCTAGATGCATACTGATCACAATGTAGCTATATATAACTCCTCCCAGAAGAGACACACAAATTATGAATAGGAGAGATAAGTCTCGGTGTGTGACTGAGTCACCAAACTCCAGCATCACCTAATATTTTCCTAAATAAGACTCACTGTGAAGACTTCTATTTGATCTATAGCTGTCCTTAGAAGGAATAAAAATTAGTTGAATGCCTCTAGCTAGTAATTAGACACCTAGGGGTCTGGATCACCCCAAAACCTAAGAGGTTTCTACCTATAATACTCATGCAGTTTACTCAGCCTAAGTGTATCCCCAACAGGTACTGCAAGCACTATGTGTTTCACTATGGGTGGTGGAATAAGTGGAAAACCACCATGAGGTACTACCTCCAATACATTCCCATGTACTAAAGCCTTATCACTTAGTAGATCATAATTTTGATCACATAGTGGAATCCTGGTTGGATATATTTTTAGAGTCATCCTAAAATAAATAATAGTTACCATGGTCAATAATTATATCTAGGGAACTGACTGAAAAAGTACATAGAAACCAAAACTCATTCCTATATGAAGCGTGTACAAATGTTTTCTCCTACAACCAGTATCTACATGTACTGAGTTAATAGGTAGGTTATTAGAGTTTTGGTTAATAGATACATAGGCCACCACACAATCACTATATGCCTTGGCATGAAAGCTGAACTCTAAATACATTAACATTATTATCAAAAATCCCAAACAAACCTTACAGATAAAAAAATTAATCTCTAGTCCTAAGGTAGAACCAAATCCTTTGATTCCACTCTATCAGGACCAGACCCATCGGGGCCTACATAATTGGTGATAATCCAAGTGTGGAAACCCCAACCCAACTCCAATAGGCTAGGGGAAAGTGAATGGTGCTAAGTACGCATATCCCACACAGGGGAGGCATTATCCTAAGTATGTGTACACACACACACACATCAATAATCCCATACAATGTTGAAATGTAAAACAACTAATACCAATGCATTCATAGATCTAGATCATAATTAGAGTAAAATAGAATTATTTTTAGTAATAAAGAGTCCAAATATAGGCCCAACCAAAACTACAAAGGAACCTAACCTTCTCAGAAGAAGAAGAATACTATCAAATAAAACACCATTATACACCTCAGTCTGTTTATCCTAGAACTATTATTTTCCTACTATCGATCCTCCTAGGAATCCATAAAAAGGTTATTATTCTATATAATAAACGAAACATGTGGTCATAGCCCATGTAGGGGTGAGTATAACAATACCTAGTAGGACACCCTGAAATCACTAAGCATAAAGCATCAAGAGTTGTCATCTCACAATAGAAATACAACAAATAAAATCTAGATGTACTCATAATTAAAATTATCCTAAAGTGGTATCAATAAATACTTTCAGCCATAGGATACTACTCAAGGATTATAGGTAATTCTCATTCTAGGATTACTCGCTCCACGATCCATGTCATCAATAATCATTCTCATCCAAGAGGTTATGATTTTCCTGCCCCACATGATAGGTACTCACTAGATATCTAAATATAACATCATATAAGTAGAAGATCACACCCAGGGCCACTGGGGGACACCATAAAACCTAAAGAATAAGCCTGATAGATAGGGGATCAATGTAGTGTTTATGTTTGTCACACTGATACCGCGAACCCCACCTAGGAATGATAGAGGATACCAACCTAGTCCCATAGGTGGGATGCATCGAACTATATCCAAAATTGAACTTGTCATGGGGATCATAATCCTATGCTAAGGATGTAATGTCACACTATACCATCATAGGAAGGGACTAGTTAATCACACTCAATTTATCTTGGTATACTGAGGAGTAAAGGGTTACAAACACCCTCAAATAGAGTACACAACATGTACTAGGGGTACATAACATGTCTTTCTAACCTCTATTCTACCCATGCATTTCCATCTCACATGGCTTGTTAACCTCAAAATACATAGCATGTCCTCCAAGGGTACATAGTGTATAGAGGTCATCAGAATTCTTCTCGCGCCTATATACTTCATTCCATGCCTATGCACACCTGGTTTTGTTCTAATACTTAGCTAATCCTATGTACTCTGGCCATGTCTGAGTACATGGCACAGCCCATGTACTCTAGCCATGTCTGAGTACATGACTTATCCCACGTACTCAACCCATGCCTGTGTATCCTTTGAGATACATGGAGTGCAACCATTTAGAGTTCACACAGCATATGGTAGGGATCATATAGTGTGTATTCCTTGACTTTTCAATGAAACCCTTACATCATAGCCATGATCCCACTTGTCATGTATCTTCAGATTACATGATCCATACCATAGGGTTTGAAGGAACCCATGATTTATTCTCCACATATGCACATGTTTCCACAATCTATATATTTAATGAAAATATTTTTGGTAATGGTGGATCTATATTGATATCCCCTTGTTGTCACTTATCTCTAGAAACTAGGCATTGATTCGCTCAGAAATTGATATGTCATGCCGAACTGTCACCACACTAATCCATATTCACACATCCATCGAGAAAAAAGAATTTGTTGGTCTGATGCTAATACATTTCTAATAATCCTCCATCATTTTCACACCTCATTTTTACCCTCTATCATGAACTGCACCCATAGTATTGATCTGTTGTGTCCTCCAATGGCCTGAAGGCCTTCATTTTTTATTGATTTTTTATAATTCACATCATTCTAGGTATGTGTGTGTATATATATATAATTATATAAATAAATTTATAATTATATATAAATATTTTTTATATATATTCATTTATAATTATAATTTTATTTATTTATTTAATTAAATATAAAATTATATTAAATATATTTAAATAATAAATATATTTATCTTATTTATAATTGTATATATTTATATAATAACATATAAATAAATAAATAAATTATTATATAGTTATATATAATTATATATAATTATATAAATATATTTATAATTGTATAAAAATATTTTAATATATATATATATATTAAATTCATCGATGAAGCCTCTTTTTTTATTGAAACAAAAGACCATTTTTTTGGCAAAGGAGACTCATTACATGGCTCATAGGATCAGTGGAAATTAAAGCTCATTACGTGTCGAAGAACAACCGTGCAATGATTAAATACCTGATATTCATTGAACTATGGAACAAAGAAATTACTCATGATGAACATGTGAATAAACTAGAGAGAAAACCAGAGACTATATATATAAGGAATAAACCTTATCCTTTGTTTATTTTAGCCTCAATTCATTGTCATATAATATAAAAACAAAGAGGAATGGGCAGAAATGAACAAAAAAATCAACAATAAAATAAATCAATCGTTTATGTGTGAATCAATTCTTGTTCAAGGAATTGATCTAAGTTCGACATGGTATAAATAAAAAAGATGAATATGCATAAACCTACTTAGATTTTGGATTGATTTATTATAATTAATGGTCCTACATTTCCATCATTGGTGACATTAGTGAGTTATTTTATCGCAATGATCCTCATTCTGATATCGATCTGTCATCCACTGACGTCTCTCCAATGGATCCTCTCTAGATGTCTAGGGTTATGTGTGTAACCTAGATATTTTCCCATAACTGGGTATTTATAGAGGTGAAATTAGGTTGTTTCATCTTAATAATAAAGTATATTAATTTATTTATTTATTATTAGTGCATGTTATAACATTTTTATAAAATCATAATGCTAATAAATGTTATGTCAGTTCTAGGGTAAAATAAGGATTATAAACTCAACAATGTCCTTGGATTTATGTTTTGAGACTCAGTTCTAGAGTTATTCCACTTTTCCAGGAAAACTATGCACATGTTATATTAATATATCTAATATTTTTCAAATATAAATTTCAGGATAACCAGGCCTCATAATCTTGGTCTTTATTAGTTCCTATATCCAAAACTATTACTGGATATATTTCAAATCATGATATGGAAAAAATATATTACAAGACTAATGCATGGTTAGAGAATTTTAGGTTTCTATTACATTGATCTATGATCATAGATAGAACTGGATTTCATTGTTCGCTAATATATTGTGTATAAAATCTTGATGCTGGTGGATTTTATTCCTCAAATATCTTGAAGAGCAAGTGGTGTAATGGAATAAGATTAAAATTTTGTTTTATAATCAGTTTTTCTCATCGATGGTGAAGGAATCTTGTTGGCCAGAGATTCCTACTCACTACAAATAGAATTCTATCTTGTGGGTGTTAGGTATTTGGTATAATAGTATCTTGAATTATAAATCAAAACTTATTCTAGATAAAAGGGATAGTGGATGAATTTTGAGGAGGATTTTTATCTATATATTTAGTTAAAGGTCGCTCAATTCATCTTTCTGATAAAGCATGAGGTGTCGGTGAAGGTGGAGTCCATTGAGAGTATAACAACCCTTCTCTTTATTACACACTTAAACATGATTTATTACATAAAATTGCACTTAAGACAACTCTAAGGATATATAGGTCTAGTGACTTGAGAAATTAAGAACATTACATAACAACTTCGAACATGAAATACAACATATTTATTTCAAACTTCTTTTATATGACCAACTCATTTTGTCGTAACTGACACTACATGGGATAACCTGAGGACATACATAAGAAAGTGGTGAGATAGAAAGCCCAATAAGGGAGTAAACAAAGAATAACAAGAATAATACAATAAATGTCAGGAAATAGGCATATCAATGGAGCCCAAGAGAAACATGAACATAAAATCATGATATATCATGGTTATCATAACATGGAAATGTGACAACAACATACAACATAATATTAGCATAATCCAAGGATCATTTCACATGGATTATCATGAGTAAAACATCATTTAAAATTAATTATTATAATTAAACTCTCATTTCACATGGCATATCATGATACTAAACATTACCCAATGCATTGGAGCACTATCAGGGTGCACCCTTCATAATCATTTCAATATCATGCTTATGTGTGCCACATATATCATATAAAATGGATTCATTCAACGTCATCATTTATTACATGATAAAAGAATGTGTAATACATATATGTAAGTACCTTTAAATAAGTATATGTGCATAAAGGTGAATCCCATTTATATAGAAATGGGTATGGTATTCACTATACGATGATTTCAGCTTGGAAAATTGTGGTGCAGTTTCAGCAACATATCGGCGTCATATGGAAATTCATAAATTGGGTTGATGAGATAGAAATGGGTCTATAATAATTTATACATGAAATATAAATTAAGGGTATCATGGAACATAATATCCCAACATATGAAATGGGATTTAGATACATAATATAGAAAAAATTCTTGAATGGAAATAAGAAGAGAGAAGTCCCTTACGAAATTTAAGCATGGTAACGAGTGTACACAGAAGGAATTAATGAGAGGGAAAGGGGTCCCTCCTCATTAAAACATAAAGAGGAAAGTATGGGGGAGGTGAGAAATCATACTCCAACATTTTCAATTGAAAATTAAATTGAATAACAACATAAAGAAACTTGGATAAAAATGAGAAAGAAAGGAAAATAAGGATCTCTTACTTGAGTGTGTGACTTCAATAGCTTGAAGAGTGTATTATTGAGAGTTTGTCGATCCTTGGGAGGATTATATATATGGGAGATAAGGTACTTTATCCAAGTATTTTGTGTGAAGAGAAGTGGGAGCTTGGGTAGGTTTATATAGGAAATGAGAGGTGAATTATTTAATATTTCACAAACTTAGGTTTTGGAATCTGTATAATTAAATATTCAAAACCAAAAATCTTCACATGGTTTTTTCCCATGGTTTTTAAAAAAAACGATTGGAAAAAATTATTTTATAAGTACAATGGCCAAAAATAATAAAATATTTATCCAGTTTATGTGGAGGTGAGTCACACTCTCAAGGAAATGAATTTAAAATCATAAAATATATTATACATATTGGAGGATTCACTAAGGCTTTATAAAATAAGTAAAACAAATCTAAAATCACATTATTTTAATATTAAAACATATATTGGGATGATATTACCCGTTTTAGTAATTATTACATCATTTTGGGGTCATTATGATGTTATAAAACACATATTTTATTTATACAGTATTTAATTTTAACCCAAAAATTTGACTGACTTAGAAAATTATGAAAAATTCACTGTTGAATAATTTTGATGTTCTGATTCCAAAAAATATTCATTTTATCTAGATAATTTCCAATATTTGTGAATTTTCACTTTTAAAATGGAAACTGATATTTATTGAAAATTCACAGGTTTTGAAAAAAACAGTTTTCAAACCTTAATAAAAATTACATTTGACTTCACAAAAATTATATACTCATTTATTATTAATTAATTTGATAATAATATTTTTTAAAAAATATTAATTATTTCAAAAAATTATTAATTCCTTAAAATAAATTCTTTAAAAATACACTTTATGTTTTACCGTATATAAAATGTAACTCTTATCAAACTGATTACCTAATCATTTATAGATAAAGAACTGATATAATCATAATTTATTAGAATTTTTTTATAATATTATTAATAAAAACCTTATTTTAATATAATAATGTATATATTTCTCAAAATTACCATTTTTACCTAAAAAATAAATTTTTCAAATTCATCATTTTTTAAGAAAGACTACTAGTATAACGGAATTAATTGATTAATACTTTTATTTATAAAAAGGGATTACACAATAAGTAACTAATACCTTATTACATATCCCCTTATTACACCCACATAATATGTAATGGTAAGGTGTGTGATGGTGTCAGACTCTTGGGGTAGCTTGGATAACATCGCTCAGGTGGTAATCTCTATTAACTTGAACTTCTCTCATAATCTATTCTATTAAAGATTAACGTGTTGAAGATCGTCTTGGGCTTGGTCAAGATTGAATCCCAATGACGCTACCTCTTTTCTGAGCTCCGATAAATGGTCTTCATACGGCCTGAGTCTACTAAATGAGGCCATCCTCTCCTTTGTTTGTGCCGAAAGGATTTTTTTCAAAAACCTTATAATTATATCAATCGTTTGATAACTATAAAATGACTATATTATCAATGGTAATTATACTTAATGGTCATTTAAACACGATAAAAATATAAAAAAAGAGTGCATGTTTTTTCTATATCTATAATACATTAAAATAAAGGTAATTTTATTCATAAATGATTGGTTCATTACAGCATTCCCCCCTTAAGAAATTTCTCCCATGAAATTTCCTTTTCCCATGCTAAAAAATATGGGGGTAACTCTGTCTCATCACTTCATTTGGTTCCCATTTTGCTTCTTCAAATGTTTGATTTCACCAAAACACCTTGATGGGGGTCATCGTCTTATTTTGTAGAACTTTTTATCTACAATCTAAGATCTTCACCGGCTTCTCTTAATAGGATAGGTCATTCTATAATGGTACCACCTCTGTATAGAGTACATGTGATGGGTTAGGTATATACTTCCTCAAGAGTGATACATGGAATACATCATGTACTTGAGATAGGTTCGGTGGGAGTTCTAGTCGATAGGCCACTTCTCCAATGAGATCAAGGATATCAAAAGGGTCAATGTACCTTGGACTAAGTTTTCCCTTCTTTACAAATCTCATAACTCTCTTCCATGGTGATATGAGGAGAAATATCATGTCTCCAATATCAAACTCTAGGTCTCGTCAATGATTGTCAGCAAAACTCTTTTGTCGACTCTGACCAGCTTTAATGTGCTGGTGGATGGTCTTAATCTTCTCCGTCATTTCCTAGACCATGTCTAGACCTAGAAGTTTTCACTCCCCAACTTCATCCCAACATACTGGTGTTCTTCACCTCTTCCCATAAAGGGATTCATAAGGATCCATTTGGATTATTGAGTGTAAATTGTTGGTGTAAGAGAACTCAATAAGAGTAATATGTTGATCCCATCCTCCATTTAAGTCCATTGAGAATGATCTCAACATGTCCTTAAGTTTTTGGATAGTTCGATTAGATTTTACATTATTTTGAGGATGATAAGTCGTACTAAATTTCAGCTTAGTATTCATAGCATGTTGGATTCTCTTCCAGAACTTATAGGTGAATCTTGGATCTTGATCGGATACAATCGATAGTGGTATTCCATGCATCCTTACCACTTCTCTAATGTATATATGTTCCAGTTGATCCAATGAGAAATCCTATCAAATTTCAATGAAGTGTGTAGTCTTTGTAAGATGATCCACAACAACCCAGATAGAATTTTTTCCTTTGGATGTATTTGGAAGTCTGGTGACAAAGTCCATGGTGATATTCTCCCACTTCCATGTTGGTATGGGTAATGGTTGCATCATCCCCTTATACATCTACCTCTCAGCCTTCACTTGCTGACATACCAGGAACTTTGATGTATACTCAATGATTTACTTCTTCATGTTATCCCACCAATAATTCTCTCATAGATCTTGATACATCTTTGTGTTTCCAAGGTGAATAGATAAATTTGAACTATGTTCATCATTCAAAAGTTCTTTCTTTAACTCCGGATTTGATGGAACACATAGTCTTGACCCAAATCTCACACTTTCTTCTTCAGTAACATTGAACTCCAAGGATTTCACTTTTCTAATAGTTTCCACTTTCTTCGGAATTCCCACATCATCCTTTTAAGCATCTATTAACATTTTCAAAAGATAATATCGTGAAAAAATTTGTGAAAGGATTGATGTTGTTCCCTTCATTATGATTCCCATGTTCATCTTTATCAAATATAAAAAGATTGTATCCTTTTCAATTCTCATTAATGATAGAATCACTGGGTCCTTTATACTTAGATCATATGTCACCTTGTTCTCTTTCCCATTGTGGTAATGGATTGAACATTCATAGTATTTGATCATCTCTAACCATATTTTTTTTTCATATTCATCTTTTTCTGTGTAAATATATAATTGAGGCTTCTGTGATCTATATATATTTCACACTTCTCCCCAAAGAGGTAATGTCACCAAATTTTCAAATCAAAGATTACTACAGCTAACTCCAGATCATGTGTTCGATGGTTATGCTCATAAAATTTCAATTTCCTTGAATCATAGGCAATGACTTGTAATTTTACATCAACACATAGCCTAGTCCCTTCTTCAAAGTGTCACTGAATATCACTAAAAGTTATCCACTTATGGGTAGTGTGAAAACAAGGGCAGTGATAAGCCTCCTATTCAACTCCTTGAATCTCTTTACGCATTCATAATTCCAAGAAAATTTTACTACCTACCGAGTTAACTTGGTAATAGGGTTCAAAAATCGTGAGAAATTTAACCCAAATTGGCGATAATATCCAGCTAACCCAAGGAATCTACGAATATCAGTCACAAATGTTGACCTCATCCATCCCTCAATTGCATTTGTCTTGGATGGATCCATAGATATCTCATTTATTGTGATGATATGACCTAATAATGAGACTTCCTTCAACCATAACTTACACTTTTTGTACTTTTCATAGAGCTTCTCCTTTCACAAGGTCTCTAGTACAGTGCTTAGATGTTCCTCATACTCCTTCTTGGTTTTAGAGTATATTATAATATCATCTATAAAGACTACCACAAATTTGTCAAGGTAATATCTAAAGACTCTATTCATCAAGTCCATGAATATTTATAGAGAATTAGTGATTCCAAAAGGAATTACTATGAATTCACAGTGATCGTACATTGTACAAAAAGAAGTCTTGGGGATATACTCCTTCTTCACCCTTACTTGGTAATATCCCAAACACGTATCCACCTTGGAGAAGTATTGTGCTCCACGTAGCTGATCAAACAAGTCATCAATTTGTGGTAGAGGATAATTTTTCTTTATTGTGATTTTTTTGAGCTCACGATAATCAATGCAAAGGCACATTGACCCATCCTTCTTCTTGACGAAGAGGACTGGTGCACCCCATGGTGAAGAACTTTGGAATATAAACCCTTTACCCAGATTTTCCTGTAGTTGTTTCTTTAGCTTCTCAAGCTCCACAAAATCTATTCTATATAGATTATTGGATTTTGGAAACACCCTAGGTATTATATCAAGTGATAATTAAACATATCTTCTTGGAGGAAGACTAGAAAACTCCTCAAGCAACACATCAGAAAAATCCCTCACAAAAGGAATGTATTTGAGGATGGTTCCTTTATTAGACTCAATCATCTGTGCAAGATATGAATTCTTATAGGGCATTAATATCCACACTTGAGATGATGGTTATAAAGAAGATTCATCCTCATCCTTTCACTTGTACATAATCGGTGGTCTATTCTCCATATAGAGAGTGATTTCCCTCTCACGACAATTTATGTTGGCTATATATAGGGAAAGTCAATCCATGATAAGAATTGCATCAAATTTTACCATAGGTAGTATGAAGAGGTTCATTAGGAATTTCAATCCACAAATTGTGACAGGGGAGGAGTTATATTCATGGGATGAAATAATTGCCCCATTTTCTGCTCTCACCAAAATCTCTACTTCCATGATTTTTGGTGGTGTTTGGATTGTTCTACTAAAATTTCAGGATATAAAAGAATGCATAGAACAAGAATCAAAAAGTATGTTATCTATTCTTGAATGAATAACTAGTATACATATCACCACTTCGTTTCCAGGGTTCACTTCAGCAGTAATGATAGAAAAATATCTCCCATGCTGCATTAGAGGTTGTTGGTTGCCTCCAAAAACCCTTGGCTTAGGGCACTAGTTCACAAAGTTCCCTGGTTCTTTGTAGTTGTAGCAATGAAAAATGTGTTGAGGGTTGAATGGATCATTCCTATCCTCTGTCGCAGTAGTGGGTTTTCTTATCAGAAAATATTGGCCATGTGCCCTTTTCTTCCACACCTAAATCATTTCTGCATCCCCTTCAGGCAATTTATGGGGTTATTCTTTCCCCACCTTTGGAAAGTGGGGTGCTGGAATTTATTACCACTGTTGGATTTATCTATCGGACCACCATAATTAAATTCCAATTTCCACTTTGTATCTCCATGATACCCCAGAGATTCTCCAATATCCATTTTGACTTTTAGGGCACATCGTAAAAATTCCTCATAGCTATCAAATTCATAGATTGTTAGGGCTTTATGTAGGATAGGTTTTAGCCCACCAAAGAAGTGTTCAACCTTTCATTCGCAAGTAATGAAAAAACTGAAGGCGTATCATGAAATCCTTGTGAAGTTTTCCTCATGCGCTCTGATGGATTTTTCTTATTTTTTCTTGAGGGAAAAGAAGGCCCTTTTCATCTTAATTTGGAGGGTGCGAGGAAAATATTTATCGAAAAATATTTTCTAGAAATCCTTCCATTATAATGCCTCGATATATTCCTCAGGATCTTTATTTTTTATCAATGTACACCATTGAATAGCTTGACCCTCCATATGATAAGCTACCAGAGGAACCTTCTCTTTTTCGGAACATTTAAGGATGGAGAATATCTTCTCAATGGAGTTGATCCATTGTTTGGTAATTGAGGGATCAGATGATCCATTGAAAGTAGGAGGCCTTTGTATTATAAAGCTATGAATTGTGGCTTGTTCTTTCTTAGGGGGTTTGGATGTTCCTCTTAAACCAAGTTTTTATTAAAAACATGAGTTAACTGATAGATTATCGTGACAAAGTTTTTGATTTCTGCACCCATCGGATTGGGTATCTCATTAGAAAAGTCATCATATTGATCTTCACATCAGTTGTTAGCATGAGTCCTATTATTACAGGACATTCTCTTGAATAAAAGGAAAGTTAAGGGTAATTATTTTAAACTATTAAACATATAAAGTGGAATCCAATGAAAAAAAATAACATACAAATTACATTGATTTCCTTAAATTATGAATTTATAGGCTTCGATCTAAGTTATCCATGATCTACATCCCAACATATATTCTTCGGGGAATTTTTTTATTCCCTTAAAAATGGTTCATACTAAGCTTATGAATTTACCAAATCATATCCATTAGGAGTGTATAACCAAGAGTGAATCAAGGTCTATTATCGTGCATCAGTTCCCATTAGAGTTTATCTCAAAGCAGTGTTTTTAGGTTTAACCCCTAGATACATATGGCCCAGAGCCACCTCTACTTGTTTGTATCTAGATAGGGATGTATTTTCTTGATAAAACACTTAATCTATAATCAGAAAAAATTAGGGATTATTTTATTATACTCAGTCTTATCCCTAAGGATTTCACTATAGTTTTATAACCCTAATCCCAAAAATAACTAAACCTATCCAAAATAACTAAACTTATCCATTGATACCAACTATAACAACCCTTCTCTTTATTACACACATAAACATGATTTATTACATAAAATTTCACTTAAGAAAACTCTGAGGATAAAGAGGTTTAGTGTCTTGGGAAATAATTAATATTACATAACAACTAAAAACATGAAATATAACATCTTTATTTCAAACTTCTTTGACATGACCAAATCATTCCTTCGTACTTAACACTGCATTGGATAACCTGAGGACATACATAAGAAAGGGGTGAGATATAAAGCCCAGTAATGGATTAAACAAGTAATAACATGAACAATACAACACATGTTAGGCAATAGGCATATCAACGGAGCCCAAGATAAACATGAACATAAAGGTATGATATATAATGGTTATCATAATGTGGAAATGTGGAAATAACATACAACATGATATTAGCATGATACAAGGATCATTTCACATGGATTATCATGATTAAAACCTAATTGAACATGAATTTTCATGATTAAACCCTCATTTCACATTGGGTATCATGATAATAAACATTACCCAATGCATTGGAGCGCTATCAGGGTGCACCCTTCATAATCATTTCAATCTCATGCTTAAGTGTGCCACATAGATCATATAACATGGATTATTTCAACATAATTATTTATTACATGATAAAATAATGTGTAATAAATACATTTAAGTAAAATTAAATTGGTATATTATCATAAATGTTAATACCCTTGATAGAGAAATGGGTATGGTATTCACTATACGGTGATTTTGGCTTGGAAAATTGCAGTGCAATTTCAGTAGCATAACGGCATCATATAGAAATTCATATTTAGTTTGATGAGAGATAAAGGGGTATATCATCATTTATACATGAAATAAATATTAAGGGGTTCATGGAACATAATATCCCAACATATTAAATGTAATTTATATACATAATATAGAATAAATTCTTGAATGGAAATAAGAAGAGAGAAATCCCTTACAGAATTTTGGAATGGTAACGGATGTATAAAGAAGGAATTAATGAGAGGTAATGGGACTATAATAATTAAAACATAAGTATGGAAGTTTGGGGGAGGTCTTAAATCATACCCCAACATTTTTAATTGAAAATAAAAGGGTATACCGACATAAAGAAACTTAGATTAAAATGAGAAAGGAAAGTAAGGATCCCTTACTTGAGTGTGTGACTTAAAAAGCTTGAAGATGGTATTATTGAGATATTGGGGTGCCTTGGGCATATTATAGAGAGGGGAGGTCATTTTAGGGACGTTCTCCAAGGATTTTGAGTGAATATAAGTTGGATATTGGGTGGGTTTATAAAATAAATGAGAGAGGAATTCATTAATATTTCACAAACCTAGGTTTTGGAATCTATATAATTAAAAATTAAAAACCACAAACCTTCCCATGGTTTTTTCCAAAGAGTAGTGTCAAAAATTATTTTATTAGGACTATGGAAAAGAATAATAAAATATTTCCCTTTCTTATGAGGAGGTGAGTCACACTCTCAAGGAAATGAATTTAAAATCAAAAAATATGTTATACATTTTGGAGGATTCACTAAGGATTTATAAAATAATTAAAACAAAAATAAAACAAAATTATTTTAATTTTAAAACTTATATTGGTGAAATAATACCCATTATATTATTTATTACATCATTTTGGGGTCATTATGATTTTATAAAACACATATTTTATTTATACAGTATTTAATTTTTACCCAAAAATTCGACTGTCTCGTAAAATTATGAAAAATTAATTATTGGATAATTTCAATGTACTGATTCCAAATATAATATTCATTTTTTTAAAATAATTTTCTAAATATGTGAATTTTCACTTTTAAAATGGAAATCGACATTTATTGAAAATTCACAGGTTTTGAAAAAAAATGATTTTCAAACCTTAATAAAAATTGCAGTTTACTTCATAAAAATTATATAATAATTTATTATTAATTAATTTGATAATAATATTTTATTATAATATTAGTTATTTCAAAAATTATTAATTCCTTAAAATAAATTCCTTAAAAATACACTTTCTATTTTATCGTATATAAAATGTAACTCTTATCAAACTGTTTACCTAATCATTTACAGATAAGTAACTAATATAATCATCATTTATAAGAAGTTTTTTTATAATGTTATTAACAAAAACCTTAGTTTAATATAATAATGTATATATTTCTCAAATGTACTATTTTTACCCAAAAAATTAATTTATCAAATTCATCATTTTTTTAAGTAAGACTATTCTTATAGAGGAAATTATGGGTAAATAATTTTATTTATAAAATGGTATTACACAATAAGTAACTAATAACTTACTACATGACCCCTTATAACACTGGTATAAGATCTAAGGGTGAGGTTTTCGATGGTGATAGACTCTTGGGTCAGCTCATATAACATCGCTCAGGTGGTAATCTTTATTAACTTAAACTTCCACCATAGGTGATTCAGTTCAAGATTAATGTGTTGAAGCTCGACTTAGGCTTGGTCAAGAGTGAAGCCCAGTGATGCTACCTCCTTTGTGAGCTCCGAAAAATGAGCTTCGTATGGCCTGAGTCTATTGTATGATTCCATCCGCTACTTTTTCTATGTTGAAAGGATTTTTTTCAAAAACCTTATATTTATATCAGTTATATGATCAATGTTCAAAAGCTATATTATCAATGGTAATGATACTTAATAGTAATTTAAACCCAATAAAAAATATAAAAAAAAATAGTGCATGTGTTTTCTATATCTATAAGACATTAAAAGAAAGATAATTTTATTCATAAATGATCAAGTCGTTATAGATATGATGTTGTATAGGACAATATCATCATAGGATGGGAGTCATTCAGAATCCCCATAGAGGGGATTTATATCAAGTAGTACACTATTTTTTTGTTAGATGAAGTCTCATATAGTGGGGAGTTAGTTACAATCTATTATATCCTATTTCATTGGAGCCATTAGGTTTTGGACCTCTATCATTGAATCAAGCATAGTTTGTTTTTCTTATGGAGGTCGTGTCCATCAGAAGAATGAGTTACCAACCTACCTTAGTAGTAAAAATAATGTTTATATACCATTTTAATCTCTTTGATTATAGTAGTATCCTCCAAGGTAGCAGTATTTGGATTCTCTAGGTTTTGATTATTAGATTTTAGATGGGGGAGTTATAGTAAAACCCCGTGAATCACCTCTTCCTCAAGGATAGAGAGCAGGGAATATCCATGAAGGTGATCACCAATAAGATATAAGAGTCCATGGAGAATCATTTTTTTGATACATGGATTGGATTTTATAATTCTAGGATATCCATATGTCATGTGAGGTATTATATACTTAAATTTTACTTGGGATTTGAACTGTTTGATTGAGGTGTTATGCACTCCTTCATTACACCCACCCTATTCTATGTTATGGTACTTCAGTTGGTGAAGTTTTCAATTCCTTTTTTTTTACTACACTAGTTACATGTAGGGATAACATATATGATGTGTATAGATATTTTTATATGATTCTACGATATCATCATACAATGGGAGAATTCCTATGTTTCTGGATACATCCATATAACATCATCTACATCCTGTAATGTCATTATTCAATGAAAAATAAAATTTATTTGTTTAAGAGAAGAGTTTTATTCTATGATATTTTGGAGTTCATGAAATTTTCATTATTTAGTGAGACCCTTGGATGGGTCATAAGAATTTTGATTCCTTGTCTCCTTTTATTTTTTATCTAATTTTGAGTTTTATGGAGGATTAGTTGGTGGTTTTTCTTATGATTATAAAAGAGTACACTAATGTATTTCTGAATGGGGTTGTGACTCTTCCCCCACTATGTGAGATAAAGTTTGGGATATATTTTTATCGTGTTTTCACTTTTATTATGATGTTACTATATAGGATGGTAATTTTTGAGTGGAAATAGTTTTGAATTTATATTTATGATCTTCTATGTTGAGGTTTTATTCAACCAAGTTTGCTTCCTTAGGGATCATTGGTATTTTCTTAAAAGAAGTTGGATATCATTATACAATTTTGAATTTATTATTTTCAATTAAATTTGGTGATAGTGAAGAACCAATATCCCCTATTATAGATTAGTTATTTGTTTGATCACCCAAAGGGATTTATCCAGTTCTTGAATAAATTTTTGGTTGGGATATCATCATATATGAGTGAAGGATGAGGATTTCCTAAAAGTTTCCTTCAAATATTTTTATAGTTATAATTTCGTTTTAATTACCTTTAAAATCATAAAATCTCCGTTTTTTTATGTTAATAATTAATTATATGTTCTATGAATATAAAAACTAGTTTGTGGTGGTGTTTATTAATGAAATATATATGTATTTGATGTCCTAGGATGAGCATGAAAAGCATCTAAGAGACAATTTTAGGGATTCTTCAACATCATCAACTATATGGGAAGTTATTATAGTGTATTTTAGGTGCCTATGAGATTAATTTCTTAGGAAATTTCATGTCCCAGTGTTGAGTACCTATGAATACTTAAAATATTTAGGTAGTTGTTTCTTAAGGATCCCTTAAGAAAGATTTGGAGGTGAAAATTTACCATGGTATTGTAGAAATTTACCAAATAATTATACCTAAATTCTCTCAAATTGATATTCCTATAGAATATTTGAACATAAAGGATTAGTCTTTCACATGTACTAGGTAATGTTAGGATAATTTTGAGTAAGTAAAGGAGAAGTGGTCCAATTATCTCATTGTTTTCCTACTAGAGGAAGGTGTTGTGTTTGAGGTTTATTGTGAAACAAGATGTCTTGGGTTTTGATAGTTATATCATCATGAACATTAATATTCCATCTATGATATTGATTTTTCTATGGTTTTGTTTTATCTAATGTTTTGGTGTCATTATCTCGTTTTTGAACTCCTTATAGTCTTCATAGAATAAAAGAGCATGAGGTATACCTTCACCAAATGTGATTAGAAATTGAAAAAATAATAGAGGATGGAATTTATATAGAATTTCATTTATGATATTTTATATACACTAGTGAATGTTAATTTCATTGATGGTGTGTTTAGTAAGAATTCATGCAGTGATTTTGTGCATGGTTCAGGAGATACTTGGAGAGTGATGAAGTATCTCTCTATGATGCATCTTGATATGGTAGAAATTGGCGGTATATGATATCATTATAAAATTATGGTGTATTTTTATTTTGTGTGGTAGTTATAGGACTCCTAGTCTAGGGATTCTAAAGTAGAGGTTTAGGGAGATTAATTTACTTATAGTGATTATTCTAAGGGATATTTTAAGGATTATCAATATCAAGTGTTATTCTGGGGATGGTTTATAGTGATTACATCAATGATGTGTGAAATGGTTCTCAGTGAGTTTCATAGTTCACTATTTGTCATAATTCATAGTGCTACAAAGATATATCATGTTTTTATGTTTCAGTTTTAGTGGATTAGGATGACGATATTGGTTATAGTATTCATATCTCAATATTTAGTCTTCAAGATAGTGGTGTATAATCATCATGTTCCTAGTGTTTTCATTCAGCCACTTTATGTCCTCAAAAGGAAGTTTGAGGACATATTAGTAGACTTCATCACTGGTTTTTCTCAATCTTATATAGGATATGATACTGTATTGGTGATTGTGGACAATATGATGGTGTCAGATCACTTATTATTGATTAAGGAGTCAACCGTGTTTGATGTTTTCGTTAAGAAATATTAGGGGAGTTACTAAGGCTCCATGGGATTCTGAAAATTATAATCTCAAATCATCATCCATGGTTCATATCTTGAGTATAGAGAGGTCTCCAACCTGATTTTGACTCTCATTTTTTTCTTAGAACTTCTTTTCATGTGCAGATGGATGGTCAGATAGTGTATAATATCCACACCATGGAAGTCATGTTATGTTCATGTGTTCTTGATTTTGGAAGTTCGTGGATTAATCACTAACCCTTATTAAATTTTTCTTTTAATAACAGTTATCACAACACCATTTTTATAGCCCCATTAGAATCACTTTATACCCTTTATGGATTTATAAAAGAATTGGTCATGTTAGATGTTAATGTTAACTATTCCTCTGATATGTTGGTTGTGTTCTTATTATAGTGAGATATATAAGAGGTTTTTATAGGGTGGTTATTTTGATTACCCTTTTTCCTTTCATGGTTTTTGTTTAATTCTCAAGGATGATAATTTTTTGAGTGGTATCTATTGTAAAGGAAAGAATTTTTTAATCCATCCCCTTACATTTTCTTAGGATTTAGAGTTTTTGAGAAGTTTTTATGGAATTCTAAAGGCCATAGTTAGGTTTTTTATAAATATAGGTTCAACACAAAATGTTTGTTGTCATAGTGGTGGATCTATTGAGTAAAATTTATATATTTGGTCATTTTGAGAATGCATTGTGGAGAATTGTCCATAGAAATTATCCATTTTAAATACTGGTACACCATGTGTTCTAATACACTCATGTTGGAGGAAATAATTTTTAATATGACCCCTATGTAACATGGGTGATGGATTAATTCCCAAGGTTGAGGGTTTCGTGTTGTGAGGGGCCTAAAAGTTTTTCTTTTTAGGTGTATATAGATCCACTCCCATGTATATATCCATTTTCACAGGTAAGGTCATTATAGTGAGAAGTCGAAGAAACACTATGTTGTGTAAAGAAGAAGTGAAATAGTGACAATAGCCTTTCCATGTTGTGTTATTAGGAGTTATTAGATTAAATTGAGAAGGGGTATCCCATATATCATAGTGATTGGTCGTGGTGGTCATCTTAGAGGTGGAAATGGTGTCTTCCACACCATGGTTCATGTCCAGGTGTCATTCAAATGATTTTGAAGCAGTTTCAGAAGGAGTGTGAGGCGAGAAGGGATATTCCTTTTCAAATTATAGGAAACATTGATATCTATTTCATAAAAGAATTCATATATGTGGTTTGATTCACCATTCCATGGTGGAGTCCAATTTGGTTTTCTCTATAAAGAGGGATTCATGACTTCCTATTGGAACAAAGGTTTTTCATAGCTGGAAACGGATTGTTTTGTGTTTATTTTCAATCCATAGTGGTTTTATCAGGGATATTGCAAGCCAAGTGATATTATGGAGTAGGTGGATTTAATATTAAAAGACGATTCATTCCCCAGTATTTTCTAAATTTTTAGATCTATAAATTATGAGGATGGGAGAAGCATCACGAAATATAGATTTCTAGGACTAACTCTTCAAAATATGGAAAAAAGAATGTATTTAACAAAGGATTGAGTTTCTTAATGATATGTATCTTCAAGAATGAATCTAGTGTCTTGAAGGTTATAAGGTTCGTGAAAGAAGTTTCATGAAAAATGGAAGAGGCGTAAATAGAAGATGATAAGCTACGCGAATATGAGAATCTTTACGAACAAAATTTTTTTCTAAAAGCTTCAAAAAGAAGAGGAGCTTAAAGAACAAGGATGAAAAAGTTTTAAAAAGGTATGTGGTGAGCTTGAAAGATTCAAAAATATGTGTTTCCTATAAATATATTATTACACATCATTTAAGTCATGATGATAATTTTTAATAAGGGTGAAATTCTTTGATTTCACAAATTTCTTATGAGAAGGGAGTTATTCACGAATCATGAACTCTTCATGAGAAAAATAATCACAAAAATAATGGTTGATAACTAATTGAAAATTAGTCATTTTAGAAAATGGATTTTCTCAAATACTAAGAGTTTTTCAATAGTTTTATGTTCCATGAAGGTTTATAGTTCCATGAAGGATAAGAGCTTTGAGAAGTATAGGAGCTTCATGAAATTATATAGGTTAAATAAAGCTAAAATATCTTTGAAACAAAAAAGTGGGTTTTGTAAAGGCTATGATATTCATAACTAACAGTCTTGAGCATATGGTTTGAGTTAATAGTGTATTCAACTGCATCAATTCAAGATTATGGTGCAAGTAGATTCTCATTCTAATCAGGGAAAAAGATTTATATTCCCAATCCATTGAGGTGAACTTCAAGATGATAAATTGAGTAAGAATTATCCCATGGTAGTGAGAAAGTGGGAGTTTATGGAAGTGATCCTATGAGGTAGTGTGTTATCCCTAAAATTCATGTAAATGTAGTAGGTCTGTAATAGAGTGACCTTGTCTAGATAATTTTAATCAACAATACCTAGTGAATCTTAGTAGATTCCGGTACAACCAAAATACTATCAGCGTATGCTCCTTGGACTAGCCCTTAGTGGTTAACCAAGTAAAAATGTTGTGTCATGTTTCTATTTTTGTATATGGGTGTTTAATATTTTCATGTTTCCATCAAACATATTTAAAGTTCCAACCAATGTGAGGAAAATATCTGACTCATTGAAATAAATATTTGAAACCCTGATTCTCCCTTCCCCTTTTAGGGTGTTCTAGGGTCCTACAAGTGCTATTGGAATGAGGTTATAGATGTTAAATCTATCCTATATTGTTGTTATCATGTAGAATTCAGTGAATATTGGGTAGTTCTCCTTTTTACGGAAGAAACTTCTAGATTTGGAAGAATAGAATTAGATCTCATATATGATCACTTAGGATGTAATTTCTCTATGCCACAGTTCAAGGGATCAGTTTAGTGATGAAACAGGTCTTTATATGATTGAAACAAATAGTAAAATGCTTTATGTAGATGTCCAAGTTCAAAATTCAATTATTATAGAACTATCTAATCAAATCTATTTTAATTTTATGAGTTGCACTAAATCCAAGTCCATGTGGGATAAAATGTAAAAAAATATTAAGGTGATAACAAAGTGAAGGAGGACAAACTTTAAGTTTTTCATAATCAATTTGATGATCTGAAAATGAATCCATATAAAAATGTAGATAGTTTATTTAATTTCATTACTGAATTTTTTGGATCTATTCGAGTACTTGGGGAAAAAATTAAGGATATTGACATTTTGAAGGAAATATTGAGAAGGATCCCACCTTTGTATAATACAAAAGTTTCATCCCTTGAGGAAATAGATCTATCTAATATTTCTCTTGATGATATACTAAGCAGTCTAGTGCCCTATTAAATGTGATTCAAACCAGAAGATACAAAAATTTAAGTGAGGAAATAGAATTTAAATCTAGGGAAAAACTTGACATTTCCAAAGTTAATAATGATGGAGATTATGTACATAATGAACTTATTTCTATTTTTCCAAAAAATCAAGATATAAAAAGGTATATTTGAAGGAAATATTTCTTTTTATTGTTTTCCATGTGGTAAATTGGGACACATTGCTTCTAAGTGATCAAGAAGATTCGATGATGTATAAAGTGAATCAGAAATCATAAAGATTCCTCATAGGAGGTTCCTACAAAAAGGAGAATTCAAATTAGAAAATAAATTATAGAGAAAGTGATTCATCTAAAAATAGGAACAAGATAATAATGACTTTTTGGATGATGTAGAACCATATTTTAAATCTAACATTGAATATTCCATGATAGAAACATTTGAAAAGGTATAACTTATGACAGATTAATATAATCAATAAAATGGAGATATCAAGGTGGAACTTTAGAGTTCTCTTGAAGATATTGACCTTCAAATAAATAAAAACATAAATATGGAAGTCAAGTTAAAATATTCATTAGAGTATGTGGATCATCATGAAGCGCATACTGATTGACTACAAGGACAAGAGTAATAACATTTGATAACACTTGAATGATTGGAATAGGTTTTGGAGTTTAAAATTAGGATTGAAGAGAAGGAAAAGGTCATCAATAACCCCACCTAGAGACTAGAGGAAAAGGATATGATAGTTGATGGCCTTGAAGAAGAAGTTATCTATTTAATAAGTAAACTGGAAACTAAGTCAAAATCAATGGAAACAAAGAAGAAATTAAAATTTGGAAAATCTTCATATACATAGATTTTGGAAAGAGTTAAACGTGGTTATGATGTATTATATATATCCTTGAATTATTAACCTTATAAATTTGTGTTAAGAAGTGGAATTAAATGAGATATAGAAAAATCATATGATGGAAACTAGATGATCCAAATCAAAGGGAAGTAGAAAGTTGGATATATCACAAAGGAATATGATTTCCTAATAGATATAGCTTTGAACCAAACAAATAAGAGATCTGAAAATAATCCTCAATTATCCAAAAAGGATAATTGGTCAAATACCTAAACAAAAGAGGGGTACATGTGGAGGACTGTAAGTGAGAAGATATTTCCTATTATAAAATTTCAATTATGTGGATTTTTGGTCCATACCATGTCTTAATGTGAAGATTATAATAGATATTTGAATGGGTAAGCACTTGGAAGTCAACAAATTAGAGTGAGACCATATCATTCAGAATATTGAAGAAATAATTTCTATGGATATTTTTTTCACTGTTCTAAATTTTTCCATAAATCTATTCATTACAGGAAGAGGAAAGGTGGGAAATTTAACTACAAAACTCCGAGGAAAGTCAATATCGATCAACTAAGTAGAATTACCCTTAAAATAGGTTTTCACATTTGGAAGAATAATATGGTTATAATTCAACAATGCATGTTGAAAAGATATTGGAAAGGATATATTTTTCCTCTAATCAATCAAGTATCTCATGGAAGTAAAAGAAGAATATTGAGAAAGTCAACATGGAAGAAATCACTCTCAAAGCTAAAAAGAATAGAAGCACTTGGATTCTTGAGAGAAAATTCTCATCCCACATGATAGGAAATATAAATTTTCTAAAGAATGATAAGAAAAGGGTTGATGGAATAGTGAGATTTGGCAATGGTGGGGCCTTAAAGATCAAAGGTTGTGGAAATATAGAGTTAGAAAATGATGATCTTATGAAAACATAAGTACTCTATGTGGACGGATTGCATCATAATATCCTCAGTGTGTGTCAACTCTGTAACTCAAGACTAGTAGTGACATTTAATCATAAGGGGTTCGCCTTAAAAGGGAGGATAGGTAATTACATCACGAAAGGATGGAGAAAATGGTAATTTATCCCCTGCAGATAGTAAATAAAACACTTATATCCTAACAATTTAATAGTAATATAACTTATAGAACTGTAGTTTGGGTCACATTAATTAAAAAATCATTTAAAACTTATCTAATATAAAATATACTATCGAAATTCACAGTATGAAGTGTGATCAAGAAAATACATGTGATTCTTGAATATGAGGAAATATGGTCTATAATTTATATCAACTGAGGAAAAATGGCATCAAATATTCTTGATATCCTCTACACAGATGTGTGTGTTCCAATAAATTTGGTTGTTAGATATAGAGATTGGAACTTAATTATTTTTATTTATGATTATAGTAAAATATCATGTGTGATATTTATTTATCACAAATAGAAAGTGATTTTCTACATGAAGATATATCTTCAAAGTATTGAGAATAAAACTATCCACACAATCAGGACATTACGATCTGATAATGGAAAAAAATTCACATCCATTGAATTTGAAAATTATCTTGAAAACATGGGATCAATAATGAGGTGTCTTCAGTGGGAACAACTAAAAAAATGGGGTATTTGAATATAGAAATATACAAGTGAATAATATGTCCAGAACTATACTGATTGAGAGTTTTGTTTCTTATCATTACTGAAAAGAGTATGTTCAAGTTGTGGTGTACCCTCAAAATTTAATATGGATATTTATAGGAGATAATAGGACACATTATGATATATGTGATGGAATGAATCCCTCAATAAATTATTTTCATTTGTTTGGAATTAAATCTTCCATCTAAAACAAAAAGGAAATCAAGGAAAGTATAGTGATCTTGTAGATGATGGAATGTTCCTTGGATACTCAATGAAGAGTAAATCATATGGATAACTCTATTTTATATCTATATATTGATATGTATTTTATATGAATTTGTTGAATATTAATTGATTAAATTTAAGATATATTCCTGATATTGATTTTTTTTGTATTCTTATGTAGGACTATAATTCGGATCTTTACCAAGGAAATCATAGAAATTAAGGAATATTAAGGCACTTCATGTTGGGACATGAAGTGTCGTGGCGCAACACAAGAAAACAAAGATGAAGCAATGATTGAAAAAATGTCAAATGGATCAAGTTTTTAAATGGATGAACAGATTATAAGATTTTTGATGGACACATGATGTTTTGATGACTTTAAATTGAAGAACTAAGAAAAACGAGGCTTCTAGTACTTAAGATTAACATTACACGTCATGTAAATATTACACAATGTGAAAATATTATAAGGCATGTAATAAGTTCATGAAATGAAGTGAATAAAAAAGTTTGGAATTTGGCCCCGCAAATTACAGATTGTGTAAACATTACATGATGTGAAAAAGTTAGATATACCCATAAAATAGTGATTTTTTATATATCTTCAATGGGAGTTATAAGATTTGACCTGAAATGGCCATTTAACATTGGATATTACCTAGGGGAACCCATGGATGACTTCTAATGTTATAAGTAAGGGGTTTCATCCAAATAAATTAATTCTATTCTAGGCATGGAGAGGCTCGAATATAGGGAGGCTACCATAGGATTTCAACCCATTGTTCTTCATAGATAAGTTTTTCTTTTTAATTTCTTATTTTCTTATTTTACTATAATAGTTGGATGATTTATAGTTTAATTCCCTAATATTCTCTTCATTCTCTTTTATCTAATCTCTTTGTTATGGGTTATTATTTATTCTTCATTTTCGGTCACCCAATGATGATCATTGAATCTTAATAAGGTTGGGGGTTGAGAGTAGGGGTGTTGAACATAATTAATATCTATAAATTTAACTTTGCTAACTCTGTGTCTAGGAATTAGCTTAAAAACAATTTTTATCACATTCTCTTAGATATACTTGTCCATGGTAGGTGTAATTGAATGAACACGGCTTGGATAGAGTTTAGCGGGCATGGACCATTATCCTGTGACACTTTATACCATAGAAGCTAAGATTAATTCATCTAGGTTGTTAGTTATACCCAGACCAAGGGATGGTTGCATCATTGGTAGATTAAATTAGTTTTACCATAATTAAATGCTGACCCTTGCACTACTTTTCATCATATTCTATTGGTTTATCCCAATTTAGATTTAGGATTATATTTTTCCTATACCCTAAAATTGACCTTGATCCATTCCTATCTTTATTTTTGAATTTTATTTATTTGATTTGTGTTGTTTAACTAGTTTAACAAAATCAACTAAAATTGAAGTAACCTGGTCTTTATTCAAGAATTTTTTATCATGTTCCCTACTCTCTATGGGACTAACCACATACTTCCACTTTTCTATGAATTTATTTTTAGTGTTGTTTGGGATAAAATAAATTTATAATTTGATCATTCCTGGAGGATTTTATGACATCTTATAGATCCATAAAAAATTTTCTCCATTTACAGGGATCATTAGAGCATTGTAGATGACTTTATATTGATTAATTAGGTCAAATTATTTTCTTATCCCATTATTATTTATTGTTTTTAGTTTAGTTATTTATTTTTTCATTTTTTTTATTATTCTTTTTCTATTTATGCATGCTGGGTAGTTGTTGGTGTTGTGTAGGATGGAATATATGTCTCATTATTATTATATCATAACAGCGTCAGAGTGCATCATATTTCAAGAGTATCCAACCACATGGACGGTGTTTAATTCTGAAGGGTGGTCACATAAAGAAAAAAGGTGGGATGATTTATATTCATACTGATATGATGATTTCCAACATCAACAGTCTAATGATTCCTATCATCAAGACTGTAGAGGAGACCCTAATATTAAAAACTACCAAAGTGGATCCAAGGCCGAGAAACACTCAAAATACCAACTAGCTAGATTTACTACATAGTACATTGATGCAATGGACAAGAGGATGGATAGTCACAAGTCCCAACTTAGCAAATAGGAATAATTGACTATTCACCTTTCTCAAATCATTTTTAATTTAAATTCTCTTGTTAGTGTCCATACAATAGTTTCTAATGTAGATATAGGTTGGTTTTAATAAGAATAATATTAGGAAGTGGAGTATGTCAAGGTTTTTGACACAAATAAAACTCTAGAACAGTACATTCAAAAAGACCCATACTTTATAACAAATCATGAGAAAATCCAAAAAAATAGACTTACCACCTTTATAAAAAAGTGAATTATAGTATTGCATAAGTTGATGGATGATCATGAAGCACAATATATAGAAAATGGATAAATGACTGAAAACCTTGCTCAAATTATTTCTAATTTAAATCCCCTTGTGAATAATTTATTTTTGATTTCTTCTACAGGGATATAATGGTTTGATGAGGAAGAAGATAAAGTAGTGTTTGATGAAGTACAAGATGTTGAAAAAGAAAATAATCCATATGAGGATAAGGTTATTAAGGAACAAATCTTGGAGCATGATGAGATTTTTCAAAGTGATTAACCATCATATTATGATGAAAAAGAATAACCTAAAGCATTAATTCTATGAATAAAAACAGACTAAGAAGAAAAAATAGAATACATTTTGAGACTGTGAAAAGAAGAGGAATGAAATATGATCAAAAAAATTGATTTAATGGTAAAATTGGAAGAGGAGAATGTGGTCAAATTGATATAAACCATATAATCATTGGAAGAGGAAATTGTGAAGGAATAGAACAATATCTAAACATTCACTGATCTCACTTACATTCTGGAGACCAAAGAAGCATTGGAAACCCTTATAAATATACCATAATAAAAATAGAAGACCATGGAAAATATAATCAATGAAATACAAGAGAGGAAATAGCATACATATGTTGTGATATAAACCATATTTGAAGAATTTAAGAAATAATAACCTCCAACAATTGAAGCAGAAGATGAAAAATTAGTGGCAGAGCATACGAGATACAAAATAAGGTCAAGTTTTGATTTATTTGAATTTTTATTAAACTTTTCCTCAATATACAGCCCACCATAATCACCAAAAAAGGAAAAAAAATGTTGTAGGTGTAAGACCCCGGGACATCCTGAGAGGGGAGGTGTGAATCAGGGAGTCAACTTCTTCTCTTAATGTGATGGATCTTGTCCCCACGTTGGTATGAACTTGTAAAACCTGTATTATGGATATGATCAGCAATAAAACATTCACATGCAATGAGTTGACACAACACTTTTACGTGGTTCACCACTAAGGGATACGTCCAAGGAGAATATGCCGACAGGTTTCCAGCCGTACCTAATTCCACTATTCTTCACTAGTTGTGGATTACAATGGTTCGGGAATAGACACTCTGTACCAGGCCCACTGCCTTTAAAAATGTTCAGGTATAGCCCACTGTGTCCCTCGGGTCACTCCTGTTGACTCCCCCTAGCTCACTGCCTTCAGAGAGATCTCGGTTAGTATATAGACTTGGAGGTCTCTTCAATATGTAAACATAGAAGTCTTTGTCTCCTGTTCATCATAATACAATTCTTGCATCAGAGTCCTGAGTTGATGCTCTTTTGTATTAAATCTTCTACTTTTAGTGAAATAACTGAATGCACTAAATCTCCTTCTTCCCTTCCTTTAATTCCAAATACTGACACCTGAGTGTATCGTTATATTTTCCTCTTTCTGTGTAGATCCGAGTTTAGTTTCACGAATCGTTCTTCTTCTATTCACAAAGAAAAATGAGGGTGTTAAACACCAGTCACGTGTGTTTGGTACTACTTCTCATCGTAAAACCAAATGGTTCACTGTTCTTCCATCTTCGCAAACCAGATTTGAGAGTGCTAAGCACCTATCAAAGGCTTGTGGGACCCCCAAATTATTCGATCACCTTTCCCGGTGTCTTGCATGTAAAATTCAAACCTTGCGTGTAAAAATAAATTTTTAGCACGAAAAAATATTTTCACGGAACTATTCTTTTTCGCGTAGAACTTCCCTTTTTCACGCAGCACCTTCTTTTTTTCACAACACTTCTTCTTTTCGCGTACCACTCTATACCTCAATTTTTTTCCGCATGTCAGAGCTCGATATTTTTCAAAGTGTCAAGCCACCCCAAATTAGAGGGGTTCACCTCATATTTATAGGCATTTTTTACCTTGCATGTAAAACCCCTTCCAGCGTGTAAAACTATCTGTCGGTTCTTTAGATTACGCATGCCTTCCTTTTATTTTCACGCACCACCTGGATTTTTCGCACACCTCATGACTTTGTCATTTTTCATCATTCTGAACATGAAGCCTCTCTTGTGCATAAAACATCAAACCCACATTTTGCGCACAACCATCTTTTCGCGCACAAGTTTTATTTTCTATGCACATGGCGCGAACATCTCTGATTTTTCACATGCCTCTTGGCATTTCTGATTTTAAGTATTTCTAATATGAGACACTGCTTGTGCAAAAAACTCACCCAGCTATTTCGCGCACAACTTTTTTCCACGCGCATTCCCATTTTTCTGTGCACTTCTATGGATTTTTCGCGCAACCCATGCCTTTTCCATTTTTTGACATTCTGATTCTAAAACACCTATTGCACGAAAAATCTCTCTCCACTATTTCACACACCATGTTGTTTTTCACGCAACTCGTTGTATTTTGCGCACGCCACTGTCTTTCGCGCACGCTGCTGTTTTTTCACGCACGCCTCTTCTATTTCATGCACAGCCCACCTATTTCTCCCACCACTTCCTCTTTGCGTGCACCTCATTTTGCGAACAACCCATGTCTTCATTTTCCGATTTTTAGGCCCAAAAATTTGGAAAACACTGGGAAACAGCGCCACCTTCAATATATACTTCTTCCATAACCTTCATGCTTCTAATCTGTGATTTGGATTCTTCAGAAACTCTTCTTATTTCATCACAAACCCCACTATCATGATATATATCCTTTGATAGATCTTCTTTAGCATCATCATATTTGATACAATGTGAATTGCATGACCATCTCAGAATGCCAATCCCTTCCACATTGTCTTCTTTTTCAACTGTCATTCTCTAATTCATACAAATCATACAATTCTATTATTTAAGTAGTCTCTTGCATGATTCTCATGCAATCATGAAGAATTGCATGGTCTTCATCAAATCCCCATTCTTCATTAATCATCCTCAGATGGATTATACCTTATGATCAGTACAACAATCATCCGAATTTCCATTCCTCCATTTCATTAGAGTACTTCATGATCTCCTTCCTTTTGATCTTCATTGACAACTATTGACAACAAATACAACCTCATACACAAAGTGGTCCCAACAATCTACCCCTTTGTATTTTTTTGTCAATAGCTTAAATCTCTCCTGAAATGAATAGGTCAATGTCAAAATGAGAATCTTCACTAGATCAGCTTTACCTCACAAAATTTCATTTCACTTTTTCTCCCCCTTATTGATAAGAAATACAATGTTCATGGTAGAGAGGGTATTAATCTATACTTAAGCATTGTGTCATCAATCATTTCACTCTAAGTCTACTTGATCAATTCTCGGTGTAGAAAATAATAGGATTTGATTTAGACAACAAGGTTGTCCATTATTCACTGGTAATGATACCACATGAGATGAGAACTCATGTATTTTTTCTTCAAGGGTTTACCACTTTCATTTCAGTCTAAAGAAATCAAATGTGATAGGGAACAATCAACCTGAAACTCATTCACTCACTTCAACAAATAGATCAAAAACATTTAAGTGAAATTGGTAGGATAAGTGGCCTTGGGGCACTTCCATTCTTCTTATGTCACTGGCCAATTTAGTTAATCTCCCTTTGTAGAATGATCTTTATTCTGAGTAACCAAGGGTGAGAAATTGAGAAATTATATACCTTTTCCAATGAAATGTTCTTCAAGAAATTTACAGAGTAATTGCATTTAATACCAACTGGAGTTGATACTGATTGAAAAAATAATTTTGGAATCTTATTCATTTTTATCCCCCTCAAGGGAAACACTCCACATCATCTTCATCTAGAGTGATCCTTCATCATATTAATCTTTTAATATCAATTGAATAATCTTATAATGATGAAAACATCTTTAGCTTATCTGTCAAGAGTTTACAATATTCACTACTTCTCAGGTTCTCCCCCTGAGATCATGCTTTACCTTTAATTACTTGTATTATTAGCACAAATACAATACACAAATGATTAAGGTAATAAGGTGGTTCCTCCTTGATTCATCAATATGAGCTACATGGTTGAGATGCTTTTCTCAACCAAGTTCCTCTTTTTTACTTCAGTCTTCATGCTTGCACATTTGAATATATGTTCTGATCTGTGTTGATTTGGCATGGCTCTGTTCACATTCTCTTCTACTTTGTATGGAGAATTGTTCTTCTTAACATCCATCATGAATGATACATTTTTACTCCTTTTAAGGACTACTTCTTGCTCTAGTATTAAGGTTAGACAACCTTTTGCGATGTGACCAGATCTCATACATCTCTCACACAGAACATTATTAACACGTGTTTTTATTTTATTTTTCACTCTCTCATGATTTTTATCTTCATCACATGAAATTTTTTCTTTTCCTTTATCACCATCCTTGGCCTTTTCATCTTCAAGTTTCCTCATTCTTCTCAATCTTTTGGCCAGATGACCAATATGTCATTTGGAATTGTTGCAGCTAGTTTGGATCTTCCACATGGGTTCATCTGAGTTTTATCCCTCTTAGTTTTTCTTTTGGATGGATGACCCATCAATTTCATGGATCTAAAATCTTGGGTCTTCTCAGCTTCCCTACATGGGATCTTCTTGGGGAAATGTGTGTTCACAATATTCTTCTGATTTCTTCCCAAGGTTCTTGCTTCATACTTAGCCGGCATCGGAGGTCTTCTTTTCTTATCAATAGTGAAAGCATGTTGATATGGGCATGTGCCTACCTTGTGACCACTGTCGTTGTATATATCACAGATGTTATCAAGAATTCCAAATTTTTTTGCTGTAAACAGATGCTTATGGATCTGAAGAAGTTTATTCTTCTATCTAGATTTCTTCCCTTTGATACAGGCTTTATTTGTGCTTTTTCATTTAAGGGATTATACCAGAAATCCAGTGCATAATGCCTAAATATATTTCAGCACCGACATTGACCCACAAATCTTTTCTTCTTTATATATTCTGTATGAGGTTGTCAGGACTTCTTTGTAATTTTTTGTGCTCTATTTGAGGAACCATCTTCCTCCTTTTTCTTCCCATCCAACTTAGCCATAGTGTTAGGTTTCTTATCCTCCCCTTTCTCCACCCATACTTGTTTAGAATTTTTCTTCCAACCTTCACTTTTTGTAGATACATATTTAGAAACAATATTACAAGTTTTTATGGATGGTACCTTTACTTTATTAGCTGCTTGTAATAGATCAGTGAGTGAAGTCATGATCTTCTTATCACATGTTAGAGGTCTTTTGACAGTATAATCTTATGGTGAGCATTGAGTACCAGCAGTAACTGATTATTGAGATGGATAATCAAGAGTTTTCATAATATTATTTTCACATGTTGGAGTTATTTCAGATTTAGAATCCTCCAATGAAAATTGAGTGCTAGAATCTCTTGTTTCATTCTTTTGTGAAGCCTCAATATGTGTATTATCAAGATTTGTCAACTGGGCTTCCAATTTTTGACTTTCAATATTGAGGATGATCTTCTGATGATAAATCATGATCATCTTCTCTTCACAAGTCTTCTTCATTATTTCAACCTCATCTTCATGAATCTTAACTTTTTTTTGTAACAAAGAGTCAAGTTTTCTAAATCTCTTAGAAGTTTCTTCCAAACAAAAACTCTTTACTTAAGTCCTCTTATTCGGTTCAACTTCAAGTGCATGGATCTTTTCCTTTAGAGTCTTAATGACTCCCTCTTTTTATTCAAATACTTTAATCTATTTGGTGAGATTTATGCATTCAATAATTTTTCTTTCTAATACCTTTTCCAAATTATCAGCTTCTCTTTCCAATCGGTTGATCTCAACTTGCATTCATTGAAATATTCTAAAAATAGCAGCAACTCTTTCTTCCGGAATATCATGAAGATAACTTATTAATTTTTCCTGATCACTTGAGATAGAAGTGTCTTCCCTTCTTATGGTAGGAACCTGGGACACCTGCTCGATACTTTCCAAGCCTAATATTTCTTCATTATCGGAAGGGCATGGAGAACAAGACATTGTATCTTCTTTGGACATGAGGGACTTCTTCAACTGCTTTTTCTATTTATTTTTCCTGTTTGTCATGGTCTTGTTGGATGTAGGCTTCTTCTCAGAAATGACTGAATCTTCATCAAGACTGCACTTCATTGTTGAATTTAGGAAAGAAACTCAAAACCTCTTCTGAATAGAATTACTGAGAGTATCCAACATACGTGAGCCTTTCGCTCTGATACCACTTGTAGGACCCCAGGACATCCTGAGAGGGGAGGGGTGAATTAGGGTGTTGAATTTTTCTCTTAATGTGATGGATCTTGTTCCCATGTTGCTAGGAACTTGTAAAACCTATATGATGGATATGATCAGTAATCGAACATTCACATGCAATGAGTTGACACAACACTTTTACTTGGTTCACCACTAAGGGCTACATCCAAGGAGCATACGTTGATAGGTTTCCGGTCACACCTAATTCCACTATTCTTCAATAGTTGTGGATTAAAATTCTTTGGGAACAGACACTCTATCCCAGTCTCACTAACTTAACAAATGTTCATGGATAGCCCACTACGTCCCTCGGGTCACTCCCATTGACTCCCCCTGGCTCACTGCCTTCAGAGAAGTCTCAGTCAATTTATAGATGTGAAGGTCTCTTCAATATATAAACATAGAAGTCTTTTTCTCCTATTCAGCATGAGACAATTCTTGCATCAGAGTCCTGAGTTGATGCTCTTTTGTATTCAATCTTCTAATTTTAGTGCAATAACTGAATGCACTAAATCTCCTTCTTCCCTTCCTTTAATTCCAAATACCGACACCTGAGTGTATCGTTATATTTCCTTCTTTCTGTGTAGATCTGAGTTTAGTTGCACGAATAGTTCTTCTTCTCTTCACAAAGCACAACAAGGGTGTTAAAAACCAGTCATGTGTGTGGGGTACTACTTCTCTTCGTAAAACCAAATGGTTCATTGTTCTTCCATCTTCACAAAGCATATTTGAGAGTGCTAAGCACCTTTCAAAGGCCTACGGGACCCCCAAATTTTTCACGCACCTTTATCGATGTCATACACATAAAATTCAAACCTTGCGCGTAAAAATACCTTTTTGGTGTGAAAAAGTATTTTCGTGCTACTCTTCTTTTTCGCACAGAACTTCGCTTTTTCGCGCAACAACTTCTTTTTCGTTCAACACTTCTTATTTTCGCGCACCACTCTATACCTAAATTTGTTTTCCATTCATCAGAGCTCGGTATTTGTAAAAGTGTCGACCCACCCCAAATTAGAGGGGTTCACCTCGTATTTATAGGCATTTTTGACCATGCGGGTAAAACCCCTTCCTGCGCGTAAAACTGTCTCTCAGTTATTTAGATTATGCATGCCTTCCTTTTATTTTCGCACACCACTTGGATTTTTCACGCACCTCATGACTTTTTCATTTTTCATCATTCTGAACATGAAGCCTCTCTTGCGTGTAAAATATCAAACCCACATTTTGCGCACAACCATCTTTTTTCTCACAAGTTTGATTTTTTGTGCACATGGAGTGAACATCTCTGATTTTTCACGCGCCTCTTTCCTTTTCAAATTTTAAGTATTTCTAATCCGAGACACTGCTTTCTTGGAAAACTCACCCAGCTGTTTCGTGCACAACATTTTTCCACGCGCATTCCCATTTTTCCGCGCACTGCTCTGGCTTTTTCGCGCAGCCCATGCCATTTCCATTTTTCGATGTTCTGATTCTAAAACACCTCTTGCGTGAAAAATCTCTCTCCACTATTTTGCGTACCACACTATTTTTCACGTGACTCATTATATTTCACACACACCACTATTTTTTCATGCACGCCTCTCCTATTTCTCACACAGCCCACTTATTTCATGCACCACTTCCTCTTTGTGCACACCTCATTTTGCGAACAACCCATGTCTTCATTTTCCGATTTCCAGGCCCAAAAATTTGGAAAACATTGGGAAACAATGCCACCTTCAATATATGCTTCATCCATAACCTTCATACTTCTTTTCTATGATTTTTCTTCTTCAGAAACTCTTCTTCTTTCATCACAAACTCCACTATCGTGATATATATACTTTGATAGATCAGCTTTAGCATCATCATATTTTGATACAATATGAAGTGCATGGCCATCTCATAATTCCAATACCTTCCACGTTGTCTTCTTTTTCAATCGTCATTCTCTACTTCATACAAATCATATGATTCTATTCTTCAAGTAGTATCTTGCATGGTTCTCATGCAATCATGAAGAATTGCATGGTCTTCATCAAATCCCCATTCTTCATTAATCATCCTCAGATGTATTATACCTTATGATCAGTACAACAATCATCTAAATTTCCATTCCTCCATTTCATTAGAGTACTTCATGATCTCCTTCATTTTGATCTTCATTGACAACTATTGACAACATATACAACCTTATGCACAAAGTGTTCCCAACAGTAGGAAGAAAAAGACTACCTTGGATACACAACATAGTTATAAGTTTTTAAATCCAATATAGTTAACTCTTTATCATGTTTTAATTAGCTAAAAAATGTAAAGTTCAAGCTAAAAGGCCATAAAAAAGAGCAGCTATCGGGAGGCAACCCGAATTGTAAAATTGATTTCTAGGACTTAGATTTATTTTATTTTATTTTATTTATTTTAATACCTCTCCCCATGGTCGATATCATTATTAGTTTTAGCCAAATATTTCAAATTTTAAAAGGGTGTGTACTTTCACTATTTACAATTATTTTTGAAGTTTATAGGATCAGGTAGAATGAAGATGAGGTATGACTATTTCACATCATGAAACTCATTTACATTGTGAAAAAATGAAATACACATTATTAAATCCATTCATATCATGAACCTAGTTCAAATATAACATGATAAACTCAGTCAAAAGCATCAATGAAAGGGGAGTACTATTTTACTTACTTTTATTTTTATATCCCTAGTTTTTCTGCCACATGAATTGAAAGAAAAATAGAGAATGAAAAAAATGAGCTGAAGTGTTGCATGAATTAAAATGATTTAGGTTCACCCAAAAAAATGCTTACAAATCAATGATACATTGACACTTGGGGAAAAATTAGACATGTTGGAAAATTTGAAATATCATTCCCATAAATGTTTGAGATATAAAAGGACATTTTGAAATTCTAACTCTTATATAAATTTTTAGTTTCTTAAAAATGATTATTGATATGATTTATTTTCTCAATGTTGATTCCTAGAATCCTTATTTGAATAAACTGATTGTTAATGTTCATTCGATGACCTAATTGAATTAAATTCTATTCCCATTCACAAGAGGACTATGGACCAAATATTTCCTATTTTTATTTACATATTTCTTCATTGATACTTGGGGCTCTTAAACCTACTAGAACATGAATTGTTATCTTCTCAAATATATAACTGTACAAATTCACTTTTAATATGATTGGGGAATTTTTTTGATGAGCCCTCTTATCCTGAGACCCACATTCACATTGATCCTTGTTTATATTGTATAAACCATGGAATGACTTATTAGGATTGATATGTGTTATAATCCTTTTTTTCTTACCCATCTATTTTTATTTTTCAGGATATTAAATTGAATGGGTGTGGGGGAGGGGTTGTTCATGGTGGATATTCAATATTGTTCTTGAGAGGAGACTACAGGACATTTCCATGGGATTTTGGGGAAGTTTTATATTTACATTCATTATATTCCATTATATATCCCTATTATTATTAAAAAAATGAAAAAAAATAAAAAAATGGGATTTTTCTCAGGTAGGTCAAAAATCACCCCTTTTATACCGATGATCTCAAAATCATATGTGGGTAAGTAGTGGATATGTGACTTATCCTAGGAACGACTTCCAAAGAAATGTAAAAAAACATAGGTTGTGACTTGGGAGAATCAAAAATCTCCATTACCAGACTGATGATTTTTATATTATGTGGTTAGGTGGTGGATGTGAGGTTCATTCCAAATCATGAATTTTTTTAAAAAAACAAGAATAAAAAAGACAAACAACAATAGGGGTTATTTTTCATTATAATTACATCATATATAATCCATTACTTTATTCCTTGTGGGTGTGTTATGTGAAATTATTTTCATGAGGATAATTTCATTTAGATTTTCTTTTGAATATCATGCATTATACATTAGGTTTTGGATTCCTTCTTCACCCTTACTTGATTTTCAATATTTCTACCTACCTTCCCTTAGTCAGAGAATCATTTGATCCTAATTGTAAATCCCACATGATAAATAGTGATATTTTTCTTTATGGGGTGGAGAAAGAAGATTCAATGTAATCCTATTTTTAGGATCATGTACTTGAGGTATGAGAAAATATCTAATTAAATTGTTACCTTGAGTGATGAGTGTAAAAATAAATGGTGAGGTAAATCATAAATGGAATGGGAGTTGATGAAATGATGAAAACTATATTTGAAAAGGGAGAAATTTCTTAAATTTCAGTTTATAAATGAGGCGTGATTTTTTGTTTCTTTATTAGGTATGTGTTCAGATTATACAATCTTTTGTTAAAACTTATTTTTAAGAGAATCATAATTTAAAAATTCCCTTTTTGATGTATGGATCCTTGATGATTTTAAGTGGAGGTTTTTCTTGAGGATGAGAAGATATTTGAGTGCGCGGGTATTTGATCACTCAATTTTATATCTATATATTGATGGTTATTTTATGTGAATTAATTCAATATTAATTTATTAAATATAAGATATGTTCCGTATATTGATGTTTTTTGTATTATTATTCAGAATCGGTTTTTGGAGCTTTACCAAGGAAAACGTGTAAATTGATGAATATAAATGCACTACACCAAAAAATGAAGATTAAGTGAAGATCAAAAATGATCTAAACAGGTCAAGTTTTGCAATATAAGAACACTTTCGATGATTTTGGATGGTCACATGATGTTTTGAAGGCTCGAAATTGAAGAACTGTAACGCCCAGACCCCAGTTACCTAGAGTCGGTGCATTATTACATAACATTGGAATGATCAAAAAATATCAAGTATTGAAAGACCAATTAGTTTAGTATCCTTTGGATCACTAGATACATTCATAAAGTTTACATTATATCATAAAATGAAAATTATAACAACATGGTCTCTATAGTCCACACTCATATCCCCTCATACTATCCCTGCAGGTCAGTCATAAAATAATTCTTCACATCCTGGGAAAAATAAAACATAGAAAGCGGTGAGCTCAGATGCTCAGTAAGGATAAAAATATAGCGGAAACTTTCATAAATAAGCATAAACATTTAAGGCAATGTATAAAAAAACAAAAGCCTTTAAAACTTGAACTTCATCATAATATGGAAGAAGTAAAATGAAATAATTTCATTTACTTATTCATGTGGATATTCTACTAATCGAATAATCACATACAATATCAATAGCCACTTTCATAATGATGGAATGAATAATGCAAGACTATCATAACAACATAGTCAAGGCCTTATGCCAAGACTACAAATAAGATTTTGTCAAGGCCTTATGCCAAGACACTAGTTTGTCCCATGAGGCCTACTAATGCATCGAGGAGCTATAGCAAGATCCATCTGTCACTTATTAAGTCCAATGCATTCCTCATATGAACAGGTTCAAACATAACATAAACAGTCGTATTAAAACTATCATACGAAAAGTCAACACTTTCTCCATAAAACATGAATGGTATGAAAATAACACATCCAGATTAAAACATATCACAAAACCTTCAATACAATAGGGAAGTTTTGTATCATAATAAATCAACTTTAAATAAGCTTAAAATCCATCAAAGGATGTTGAGATAGATGAAATCAAAACTATTTGAGAGAAATATCTCTTTTTTTTAAATCATTTAAAAGTCACATAATTATAAAATAAAACATTTAATTTGAAAATATCCTTATAATCTTGTAAGGTAAGCTTCGAAGATTTTATAACGGTATAAAATAGCAGCACCCGCCGTATAAGTTAAAAAAGAAATTCTTACCTTAATTCTGTCGAAAAGGTTAAAAAGGACCTTGTTTGGAAAATGACAGAAAGATTCCTTTATAAACTTCTTATAAAAATTCAAACAAGGGTATAAATGAATTTAACCCATAGTCTGTAAAATATTAAGAATGATTTGAAATACATTTTTAATAAACATGGATGTGGATGATAAAGAGGTCCTAGTAGATAATTACGTATAAACAACCTCGGATAATGAAGAGATTGTGAAATAAACCCTTACCCTGTACTTTTCCTTGGTCTAGGGTAGGTTAAACTCTTGTATAATGGTGAAATAATTGTTATTAAATTATACAAGAATCATATACATTAATATGATATCATATATGATCTTTTAACATTGCTTTGTTAATAATATCTTAGTATTATCGTTGTTTCGGGTGTTCACTTACTCGTTTTCTTTTATATGTTTTGTTACATAAGATGTGATTTTTATCCATAGGTTGTATATTATTCATATCCAAAATTATATCAAGTCCTTAAACATTATTTTTAATCATCAAATGAAAATTATACTTTAATGGATATGATGGGGAATGAATCGCATCGCGTTCATAGAGACGGTAGTCCGTACGTACGCACGAGCAACAATATCATTCTTTTGATATTAAAATAATATATAATTGGATGGTATATCATATATACAGAATCATTATAACGTTATATTTATTATTTACTTCAACTACACATCATTATCATACCCATCCAAATAATAATGTTTTGAATAACAATTATACCACGACGTGGAGACGGTAAGCCGTACGTACGAACGTATGGTGACATGCCATTAAACGGATGGATAGAATACTAAATATGGTTGTACCATATTTATAATAACATCACATTATATAGAAGATACTAGAGTTATTATTTTATAATGTAAATAACAAAGAAAGAAGAAGTGGAAGAAGAAAAAAACTTGAAAGATGGTGGTGAAATCATTACCTCTTCTTCGGGTTCTTCCTTTTGATTTGATCAAAAAGACTCCTTAGGTTGGATTTATGACTAAAGTAAGGCCTCTAGGATGAATTGAGGGAAGTTTAGAGGATATTTGGGCAGGATTTGGTCTAACCAAAAGGCTTTGAAGGTATGAATTTGAGAGAAGGGGGAGTGCCCTTTTATAAGAGGGGTGAGAGGCACCTTAGAAAAAACTTAAAATATTATTTTTATAATAAATTCATATTTGGTTAATAATGGCTACAAAGTGACTTATTTAGATTATAAGGTTGGGATGGTTAGAAATACTTTCAAACAATAGATTTTAGACAATTTTGGGTCACTATATTAACCTTATCATTTATATTTAACTCTTAGTTAAATAGTTTAACATTTACCATGTCTCTTTGTATTTTTAAATTATATGGTTAATAAACTTACTATAACAAGACAAGAGAACCCCAAGTGGTTCATTATTAATATATATAACCTTATATAAGTCATTTGGTCGAACCTTAGATTTTTATGAATAGAATATCAATTAATAATATAATATTTGTTTTAAATACTCCTTTATGTCAATTTTGACACTATTTAATAATTGAATTTTGTTAAAGTTATAACAACTTTATTAATTCAAAATAAATTTATTTAATCAATCCTAACATTTTATATTAACCTATAAAATTATTGGAATTCATAAAAAGTCTCAAATTACATTTATTTGAATATTTATAATATCAATTATTTTAATATCTCATTAATTAGGTAATTACTGCATCACCATTGTGTCATAAATAAATTAAATTACTTAACGTCTAAAAATTATAAATAAAATAACATTATGTAAGAAATATTTTTATCTTTCTAATTAATATTTATAATCTAATTTATCTTTTGTATAACCCTATATTAAAAAAATTAGTTATTAAACATTGATTTTAACTCTTTTAACTCTTCTTTGAATTAAATAATAATAAATGTCCTAATCTAATCCAAGTGGACCAAAGTGGTTCATATTTTATTCCTAAGGTTATTTTTGGTCGAATTATACTTATCCAATAGAATTAGAACATGTGTTAGGGTAATAATAATATCATTTTTACCCTTAATTACCCTATTCACATTTAACCGTGGTAAATTAAAGTAAAAAGTTACTATTCACCAAAAATTATTTTTATCTTATTAAACCACATTTTACTCCTTGATATTAACCGTGTCTCTCAAATTTTTGAAATTCCATTCACAGAAATGGTAAAATTAATTTTTATGTGAATTTGCAAATTCTTCTAGGAGATGGGTAAAAGACGGTGAAAAGTTCAATAATATTTTTATATATCTAAAATTATTATAAATTGACTCCAATGAATTAAATTGAACTTATATAGGTATTATGTATCTATTTTTACCTAAAATAAATTTAAATAAAATAAATAATTATAAAAATTCGGTTTTAAACTATAACTCGGTGTTTTTTCACTATTCATCAAAAATTGAATGTTTTCAGAAAAATACCAAAAATTCACCCTAAGATAATTTTGATATTACGAATCCAAAAATGAAGTTCATTTTGAAAGATAAAATTTATAAACTATTCATAATAGCTAGTTTGATTGGTTGTGGTGTGTTAGAACTCGAAGTTGTGTACAACACACGTTACTGTATTATTCAAAGAGAAGTGTACAGTGGAAGCTTGGGGTGTTACATTCTCCCCTCCTTCAAATAATTTCGTCCTTGAAATTTCTAGAATATTGCTGCATAAAAAGACTCGGGTGGTTCTTTGTCATAAGTTCCTTGGGTTCCCACGTTGCCTCTTCCATCTTATGGTTTCTCCATAGAACTTTTACTAGAAGAGTCGTTCAGTTTCTCAACACTTGTTCTCTGGAATCAAGAATCCTAATGGGCGCTTCGCAATAAGATAGATCACATTCCAGTTCTACTTCCTCATAGGTGAGTACATGCATTCGTTCAGGCATGTATTTTCTCAATAGTGATACATGAAACACATCATGAAATTGGGAGAGATTTGGCGGCATTGCCAAACGGTAAGCTACAGCCCCAATTCGTTCTAGAATTTCGAAAGGTCCTATGTACCTGGGACTCAATTTACCCTTCTTACTGAAATGTATAACACCCTTCCATGGAGATACCTTCAAGAAAACATGATCTCCTACGTGAAATTCCAAATCCTTCCATCGGTTATCAGCATAGCTCTTCTGCCTACTTTGAGCTGCTTTGATATGGCTTTGGATTACCTTCACCTTTTCCATTGTTTCCTCAACAAGTTCTAGGCCTACAAGTTTTACTTCACCAACATCATCCCAGCAGGTTGGTGTGAGACATCTTTTTCCATATAACGCTTCATATGGTGCCATCCGAATACTTTAATGGAAGCTATTATTATAGGAAAATTCCACCAGAGGTAAATATTGATCCCATATACCCTGAAAGTCAAGTGAGCATGATCTCAACATGTCTTCTAAGGTTTGAATAGTCTGTTCTGATTGTCCATAAGTTTGGGGGTGGTAGGAAGTGTTCAAAAGAAGTTCAGTATCCAGGGATTTCTAAAGAATTTTCCAGAATCTTGAAGTAAAATGTGGATCGCGTTCAGAAAAAATCGATAGTGGTACTCCATGAAGTCTTACAAATTCATTAATATATAGTATTTCTAATCGTTCAAGTGGTAAATCTTCTCTTATAGCAAGAAAATGTGCTGACTTGGTAAGACGATCAACAATGACCCAAATTGCATCGTTCTTTCTAGGATTCTTTGGTAGTCCCATGATAAAGTCCATCATCATATTATCCCATTTCCACTAAGGTATGGGAAGATGTTGCATGACTCCTCCAGACTATTGCCTTATAGCTTTCACTTGTTTACAAACCATACATCTTGACACTAAATCAGCAATCTCCCTCTTTATGTTGTCCCACCAAAAATGTTCCTTCAAATCTCTATACATTTTGGTTCTCCCCGAGTGTATAGATAAATTGGAACTATGAGCATCATCTAACAATTCCCTTTTTAAATCCGGTATATCAGGAACACAAAGTCTCTTCCCAAATTTCAAAATTCCATCTTCATACACAAAGTCACTCAATCTCCCATCATTCACAGCTTTAATCTTCTTTTTAAACTCTTCATCATTGGTCTGAGAACTCTTTATCCTTTCTAGTAAAGATGTTTTGGCAACCATTTGAAAAATTATTGAGTTTTCACCTTCCATGGTCATTCCCATATCCATCGTTACTATATCCATGTATATAGGATCCTTTTCAACTTTCATCTTGTTCAAAACTCCATGATCCTTTCTCCTCAAAGCATATTCCACCTTATTTGCCTTCCCCAGGTGGTAGTGTATCATGCAATCATAATCCTTGAGTAGTTCAAGCCATCTCCTTTGCCTCATGTTGAGTTCTTTATGTGAGAAAATATACTTCAAACTCTTGTGATTGTTATATATCTCACATTTTTCACCATAGAGATATTGTATCCATATCTTCAAATCAAAGATTACAGCAGATAACTCAAGATCATGAGTAGGATAGTTTTGATCATGAATTTTTATCTGTCGTGATGCATAGGAAATAACTCTATCATTCTGCATAAGGACACAACCAATTCCTTTCTTTGATGCATCACTATAAATAAAGAACCCATCATTCCCCGATGGTAGATTCAATATAGGAGAATTGACTAATATTTTCTTCAGTTCTTCAAAAAATTATTCACACTCTTTTTTCCAAACAAATTTAACCCCTTTATGTGTGAGCTTCGTTAATGGGTTAGCCAATTGGGAAAAATTCTAGAAAAAACGCCGATAATAACCTGCTAAACCAATAAAACTATGTACCTCAGTTATACTCGTCGGTTCTGGACATTCTTGGATTGCCTTGGTCTTAGAATTATCAACAGAGATTCCATCCTTAGAGGCAATATGGCCAAGAAAAGAGATCTCCTGAAGCCAGAATTCACACTTTCTAAACTTCCTATATAATTCACGTCTTCTAAGAGTCTTCAGGATAATACGCAAGTAATTTTCATGATCTTCATATCTTTTTGAGTATACCAAGATATCATCAATAAATACCACCAAAAAATCATCAAGATATTACTTGAAAACTATATTCATTAGATCCATGAATATAGAGGGTGCATTAGTCAGCCCAAAAGGCATTACTGTAAACTCGTAATGCCCGTACCTAGTTCAAAATGTTGTCTTCAGAATGTCTTCCTTCTTCACACACAACTGATGGTATCCAGATCAAAGGTCAATCTTTGAAAAGTATTGAGCTCCATGCAGTTGGTCAAATAAATAATCAATGCGAGGTAGGGGATACTTGTTCTTTATTGTTATATCATTGATTTCCCTGTAGTCGATACATAACCTCATGGATCCATCTTTCTTGTTAACAAAAAGAACAGGGGATCCCCATGGACAAACACTAGGGTGAATAAATCCCTTATTACTCAATTCCTCTAGTTGTTTCTTTAGTTCAACTAATTCCATAGTGGCTATTCTATAAGGGGTCTTCGATATAGGCCTTGATCCAGGAATTAAATCAATGGAAAACTCAACTTCTCGTTTTGGTGGATGTCCAGGTAAATATTCCGGAAACACATCTACATATTCTTTCACAATAGTTACATCCTCTATTTGAACATTCCTTTACTCACCCATAGTCATTTCATTCTTTTCCTCCCCAATAATTGAATTTAGTTGAGCTACTGAGGGTGGATCTAGATAAGAATTAGGTGGTGACGATTCTGCTCTAAAGATAAGGTGTTCCTTATCATCATCATCAAAAATAGTAACCTCCTTATTCTTACAATAAATCTTTGCATCATGGTCCGAAATCCAATCCATACCGAGGATTATATCAAACTCAATCATAGGTATGACGATGAGATCAGCGGATAAAGAACATTTATGTTCTCTAATGGGGACTGATTCACAAAACTTTTTTGCAATGATACTTCCCTTGGGAGTTTTAACTGAAAAATACCTTGTTAAATAAAATTGGAAATATCTAATTTTCTTAGAAAACTATGAAGATATGAAACAATGCGATGATCCAGAATCAAATAAAGCATTTTCTAAGCTTGAGGAAACCATTAAATTACCCGACACCACATTTTTCAGAGCTTCTACCTCAGCAGTAGTGATAGCATAAGCTTGGCCTTGATCCCTTGGCCTTTTCTGAGGTAAGTTCCCCTGACGCTTAAGACATTCATTTGCATAATGTCCCATCTCCCTGCAGTTGTAGAATTGAACATCGGTAGCTTCTTTATTCCCCTTGCAATCACAATCTTGGTGGCCTTTTTCACCACACTTGTAACATACTCCCATTCCCTTCAAGAAAGTACCAGGGTGTTTCTTCCCACATTTACTGTAGTATGGATATTCAAATTTTCCATTCTTTCCCTTATTTCCATTTCCAGAGTGATCAGCAGATCTCTTCTTCTCTTTATTTGATTTAAAGTCGTAAGACTTAGAGAATTCTTTTTCACTCTTGATAGAACATGAGACAATATCTTCATACGATGAGAAGGATTGTGAGACTAATGCTCAATGGAGAAATGGTTTTAACCCATCAAAGAAATGATCAATCTTACTTCTTGGGTTAAGTATATAATCTGTAGCATGCCTCTCTAACCTTGTAAAGTTAGCCTCATACTTTACGACATTCTCATCCTCCTTTTGCCTCAGACTCAGAAATTGTCTTTCTATATCTACTCAATGGTCATGAGGAAAGTGTTTTTCTAATAAAATCACTTTGAACTCCCTCCATTCCATATTTGATACTTCATCATCTTCCTTCGTGTTTTGAATCAATGACCACCATTGATCATCATCTCCAGTGAGGCGGTAATCTTCCATGATAACTTTTTCCCTTTCACTACTCCCCAAGGCATGGAATATTTTCTCTAAGGAATTTATCCATTGCGCAGCTACTAGTGGATTTGTACCCCCATTGAATGTTGGTTGTTGTTGCCTCATGAAGCGATCTCACATTGATCCTCCACACTGTGGATTTGTGTTCTTCATACGGCTAAGGTTATTATTCATAACTTGAGTGAGTTGTCCCAGTATGGTGATAAGCTAATTAGCACCAATTGTATCACCAGATCCACTCTAATTATCTTGAGTAGGAGGGAAATCCCTACATGGAGTGCGTGCATTGATACGGTTTCCATTTCTTCCACTAGGCGCCATTTCTAAACAATGGTATACACTATATTAGTTTATGAATCACAATACATAAATCCAAACTTGTAAAACACTTAACATAAATTGAATAGTTTATGGATATAATCCATAATCATAAAAAAATGTTTTCTTTGAGGAAGTATATACTCATAAACCCTTCATAATGGTTTATAAAGAAAATGATAATTATCCTAAGCATATCCCCCAGGAGTTTCATAACCAAGAGTGCATCAAGGCCCATTGTTGTGCACCAGTTCCCGTTCGAGTCTAGCTCAAAGCGGTGTTTTCAGGTTTTACCCCTAGGTACATCTGTGCCAGAGCCACCTCTACCTGCTTGTATCCAGACAGGGATGTATTGCTCAGAAAAATCACAAAATCTCTACAATACCAAAATTCTAGGAAGTTATTCTATACTAATCCTCAAAGTCCATCTTAGGTTTATGTGCTCTAATCAGAGTTTATCTAAATCTAGCTTCCAAGGTTTGTACTAAAATTCCTCTAATACCAACCATAACACCCTGACCCAAGTTACAAAGAGTCGGTGCATTATTACATAACATTGGCATGATCACAAAAGATAAAGTCTCGAAAGACCTATTAGTTTAGTAGCCTTGTAATCACTAGATACATTAATAAATTTTACATTACATCATAAAATGAAAACTACAAAAACATAGTCTCCATAGTCCACACTCATATCCCCTCAGACTATCCCTACAGGTCAGTCATAAAATACTTCTTCACATCCTGGGAAAAATAAAACATAGAAAGGGGTGAGCTCATATGCCCAGTAAGGATAACAATATAGCAGAAACTTTCATAAATAATAATAAACATTTAAGGAAATGTATAACTAAAACAAAAGCCTTTTAAACTTGAACTTCAGCATAATATGGCAAAAGTAAAATTAAATAATTCCATTTACTTATTCACATGGATATTCTACTAATTGAATAATCACATGCAATATCAATAACCACTTTTATAATGATGGAATGCATAATGCCATACTATCATAATCACATAGTCAAGGCCTTGTGCCAAGACTACAAATAATATTTTTTCAAGGCCTTGTTCCAAGACACTAGTTTGTCTTATGAGACCTACTGATGCATCGAGGAACTATAGCGGGTTCCACCCGTCACTTATTAAGTCCAATGCATTCCTCATATGAATAGGTTTAAACATAACAAAAACATTTTTATTAAAACTAGCATACAAAATGTCAATACTTTCCCCATAAACCATGAATGTTATAAAAATAACACATCCATAGTCAAACATATCACAAAACCATCAATACAATATTGAAGTTTTGTATCATAAAAAATCAACTTTAAATAAGCTTAAAATCCATCAAATGATGTTGATATAGATGAAATCAAAACTATTTGAGAGAAATATATCTTTTGTCGAAATCATTTAAAAGTCACATAATTATAAAATAAAACATTTACTTTGAAAATATCCTTATAATATTGTAAAGTAATCTTCAAATATTTTATAACGGTGGAAAATATCCACACCTGCCGTATAAGTTAAAAAAGACATTCTTACTTTAATTCTGTCGAAAAGGTTAAAAAGGACCTTGTTTGGAAAATGATAGAAAGATTCCTTTATAAACTACTTATAAAAAGTAAAAAAAGGGTATAAATTACTTTAACCCATAGTATTTAAAATATTAATAATGATTTGAAATACATTTTTAAGAAACATGTATGTGGATGATAAAGAGGTCCCAGTAGATAATTACGTATAAACAACCTCAGATAATGAAGAGATTGTGAAATAAACCCTTACCTTGTACTTTTCCTTGGTCGAGGGTAGGTTAACCTTCTGTATAATAGTGAAATGATTGTTATTAAATTATAAAATAATCATACACATTAATATGATATCATATATGATCTTTTAACATTGCTTTGTTAATAATATCTTAGTATTATCGTCGTTTCGGGTGTTCACTTACTCGGTTTCTTTTGTATGTTTTGTTATATAAGTCATGATTGTTATCCATAGGTTGTATCTTATTCATATCCATAATAATATCAAGTCCTTAAACATTATTTTTAATCATCAAATGAAAATTATACTTCAATGGATATGATGGGGAATGAATCTCATCGCGTTCATGGAGACGGTAGTTCGTACATACACACGAGCGACAATATCATTATTTTGATATTAAAATAATATATAATTGGATGGTATATCATATATACAGAATAATTATAATGTTATATTTATTATTTACTTCAATTACACATCATTATCATACCCATCCAAATAATAATGTTTTGAATAACAATTATACCACGACGTGGAGACGGTAAGCCGTACGTACGCACGTATTGTGACATGTCATTCAAAGGATGGATAGAATATTGAATATGGTTGTACCATATTTATAATAACATTACATTATATAGAAGATACTGGAGTTATTATTTTAGAATGGAAATAAAAAATAAAGAAGAAGTGGAAGAAGAAAGAACTTGAAAGAGGGTGGTGAAATCATTACATCTTCTTTGAGTTCTTCCTTTTGATTTGATCAAAAGTGATCCTTAGGTTGGATTTATGACTAAATTAAGGCCTATAGGATGTATTGAGGGAAGTTGATAGGATATTTGGGCATGGTTTGGCCGAACCAAAAGGATTTGAAGGTATGAATTTGATAGAAGGGGAGTGCCCTTTTATAAGAGGGGTGAGGGGCACCTTAGGAAAAACTTAAAATATTATTTTTATAATAAATTCATATTCTATTTATAATGGCTCCAAAGTGACTTATTTATAGGCTATGGTGGGTATGGGTCGAAATCCTTTCAACCAATAGATTTTAGACATGTTTGGGTCACTATATTAACCTTATCATTTATATTTAACTCTTAGTAAAATAGTTTAACATTTACCATGTCTCTTTGTATTTTTATATTATATGGTTAATAAACTTAATATAACAAGCCAAGAAAACCCCAAGTGGTTCATTATTAATATATATAACCTTATCTAAGTCATTTTTCTGAACATTAGATTTTTAGGAATAGAATATCAATTAATAATATAATATTTGTTTTAAATACTCATTTATGTCAATTTTGACACTATTTAATAATTGATTTTTGTTAAAGTTCTAACAACTTTATTAATTCGAACTAAATTAATTTAATCAATCCTAACATGTCATATTAACCTATAAAATTAGTTTAATTCATAAAAAGTCTCAAATTACATTTATTTTGATATTTATAAAATCAATTATTTTAATATTTCATTAATTAGGTAATTACTGCATCACCGTTGTGTCATAAATAAACTAAATTATTTAATGTCTAAAAATTATAAATAAAATAACATTATTTAGGAAATATTTTTAGATTCCTAATGAATATTTTTAATTGACTTTATCTTTTGTATAACCCTATATTAAAAAAATAGTTATTAAACATTGATTTTAACTCTTTTAACTCTTCTTTGAATTAAATAATAATAAATGTCCTAATCTAATCCAAGTGGACCAAATAGGTTCATATTTTATTCCTAAGTTTGTTTTTGGTTTAATTATACTTATCCAATAGAATTATTACATTTTTTAGGGTAATAATAATATCATTTTTACCCTTAATTACCCTATTCACATTTAACTGTGGTAAATTAAAGTAAAAAGTTACTATTCACCAAAAATTATTTTTATCTTATTGAACCACATTTTACTCTTTTATATTAACCGTTGCTCTTAGATTTTTGAAATTCCATTCACAGAAGCAGTAAAATTAAGTTTTATGTGAATTTTCAAATTCTTCTGCGAGATGGGTAAAAGATGGTGAAAAGTTCAATAAAATTTTTATATATCTAAAATTATTATAAACTGACTCCAATGAATTACATTGAACTTATATAGGTATTATGTATCTATTTTTACCAAAAATAAATTTAAATAAAATAAATAATTATAAAAATTCGGTTTTAAACTATAACTTAGTGTTTTTTCACTATTCATCAAAAATTGAATGTTTTCAGAAAAATACAAAAAAATCAACCTAAGATAATTTCGATATTCCGAATCCAAAAATGAATTCTATTTTGAAAGATAAAATTTATAAAATTTCAAAAAGTGGGTATTACTATTCATAACGGCTAGTTTGATTGGTTGTGGTGTGTTAGAACTCGAAGTTGCATACAACACACGCTATTGTATTATTCAAAGAGAATCGTACTGTGGAAGCTTGGGGTGTTACAAGAACTATAGAAAAAATAAGATTCCAGTGCTAAATATTAAGATTACACATCATGTAAATGTTACACTAAGTGAAAATATTAGAAGGTGTGTAAGAAGTCCTTGACATGAACTGAAGAAAATAGTACAGCATTTTTCCCCATAGATTACAATTTTTGTAAATGTTACATGATGTGAAAGTCATACATAACCAAAAAAAATGGTAAATTTTTATGTATCTTTGATGTTAGTTATAATTTTGGGCCTAAAATGACCATTTAACACCAGGTTTGACCCAAGGGAACCCTTAAAAGACTTCCAAGGTTATAAATAAGGGGTTTCATCCAAATAAAGTCATTCTATTCTAAGCATGGAGAGGATTGACTTTTGGGAGGTTTTCATAGGGTTCGGACTCACCATTCTTCATAGATAAAATTTTCTTTCTAATTTTTTATTTTCTTATTTTACTATAATAGTTGGATGCTTTATAGTTTAATTCCATTCTATTATCTTCATTCTCTTTCATATAATCTCTCTGTTATAGGTTATTATTTTTACTTTGTTGGAAATCACCCAATGATGATCGGTTATTCCACTTAAGGTTAAGGGTTAATATTAGGGGTGGTTTTAACTTAATGAATATTGATAAATTGAACCTCTGTAACCCTTTTTCTAGTAATTAGGTTAAAAATAATTTTTTATTGCATTCTATTGCTCATCCCTGGCCATGGGAGGTGCAATTGAATAAACCTGGCCTAGTTGGATTTGGGTAGGCTATGGCCATTAGAATGTGACACTTTCTACCACAGAATATATGTGTAATGCATCTAGGTTATTATATATACCTAGACTAATGGATAGTTTTAGCATATTTAGATCCAATTGGTTTGACCATAAATAATTGGTGACCCTTACACTTCTTCGCAGCTTATGTCGTAGGTATATCCCAAGTTATATTTAGTATTATCTTTTTCATATACCCTAAAATTGACCATGATCACTTCTTATCTTTCTTATATAATTTTACTTATTTAATTTATTTAATTTAATTAGTTTAATAAAATCAACTAAAATTGGAGTGACCCAAAATTTGGTCAAGAACTATCTACTCCATTACAGGATCTTCATGGGATCAACCTTGTACTTACAGTATATTGAACCTTAGTAGTTAGTGTGATAAGGTTGTCATATAAATTTATAATTTGATTATACTGGAGGATTTAATGAATTGTTTTAGATGCGTCATATAAAAATGCTACAATAATTATCTTAGAAAGATTATGGAAAGAAATTATGTTAATCTCATTGAGGATAAAACTATAAATAACTCGAGGATATCATATGTTTATATGATTGAAGATGAAAAATAAATTGGAAGAGGGGCATATTCAGATTCAAAAATTGTGTAAGTATTAACTAACATTCATGGTTCTCAAAATGTAGATCATTCTAAAGTAGAATCATAAGAGGATATCATTGTTGAAGAAACACTATCAGAACCTCATATTAAAAATATAAGATCAGAATTTGATCAATCCAACATCATTAGGTATTGAACCACACCTATATAGAAAATTATAATGAGGAATTAATCATATTCTTCTCTCCTATCAATTTTGAAACCAACCTCATTTGATAAAGTAGTGAAGGATGAATCAAGGGTTAAGACCATGAATGAAAACTGGATTATATTGAAAAAAACTAGACTTGGGATCTTTTCAAGTGACTATAAAATAACTATGTGATTAGAATAAAGTGGATCTTCAAAAAGATTCATTGAGATGGGAAATGTGATCATAAATAAGGAATTTTTGGTGTATAAAGGCTATGAATTTATTTAAGGCCTTAATATTGAAGAAACATTTTCCCTAGTAGCTCGACTAGAGTTGGTTATACTCTTCCGAGACATGGAAATTCATAGAGGGTACAAATATTTTCATTTGTATGTCAATACGTAATTCATAAATGGTATTCTTGAAGAATCCTATATTGAACAACCATTAGTATTTTTTATTGGAACTAAAGAAACAAAGGTTTGTAGATTAAAGAAGGATATTTTGGTCTAAAGCAGGCACCATGAGAATGGTATTCTCGATTGGATTCTTGTATAAAGAAAATGAAATTTAAAAGAGGAGGTTTCTATCATAACCTCTATGTGAATAAATATCAATGAGATCAATTAATGGTTCTTGTTTATTTGGATGATATTATATTTGGTTGAAGAAGGAATGGATTAGTGGAAAAAATTTCAAACCACATAAAATCATAATTTCAAATGTCCATGATTGGTAAACTCATATTCTTTTGGGGGTTGTGGGTGATTTAAAAGAAGCACTACACCTTCATTTCTTATGAAAAGTATGAAAGAGTGCTTCTGAAGAAATTCATTATGGGTGAATCCAAACTAATGTAAAATCTGATTGTAGTTGGGAAAAAACTTGGAAAGCATGTGGATGGGAAATCTATAGATACCACCTTGTATAAGAGGATCATAGGAAGCTTATTATACTTGACTGTAACACAGCCTGATATCATATTTTTAACATGTTTAGATACTCTCTTCCAAATTAATCTGAACGGAGATAATTTTTGTAGTAGTTAAAATAATCATGAGATATATTTAAGGTGATCTCAACTTTGTATTATTCTTTATAGTAGAAAAACATAATGAATTAACATTTCTGGATGTTGAATGGGTTAGTGATGTAGTAGATCGAAATTCCACATGTGGGGGTTCATTATTAATTGGAAAAAAATGTGTGGGTTGGTTAAGAAAGAAACAATAAAGCGCTTATATTAGTATGGTAGAAGCAGATTATATCTCCGTGAAAAAGGCAAGCACTCAGCTATTGTGGATGAAGCAATAACTAACTGATATTGGTGATGAGTTGAAACATACAATGGTGATTCACTATGACAATAAGAGCATGATCAATCTTATGAAAAATAAAATTCAACACTCCTGTAATAGAAATGTTGATAAAATATATCACTTCATTAATGAAAAATTTAAATAATGTGTGATTTAAATAGAGCATTTTTGGAATAATCATCAAGTGGCTCACATACTGATTGTGCCTTTGGAAGCACCAATGTTTAAGAAACATCAGTTGAACCTTGGTGTTTAGCCACCTCCCATTGCATGAGGAGGTTTTACTTTATCCCCTCTCCCCATTTTGGATAACTATTTTAATCTATTTGAGTATTTCATATAGGTTTATGGTGGGATATGATCCGGGGGGTTTCGTTTTTACAAACTAAGGTCCCAATATAGTTTCTTTGGGTTTATTGCCAAAGGGAGAGAATGAAATTAAATGACATTTAGGATAGGTAAATTGGTTGTGTGTACAGTTCACTGGTCTAGTGGATAGTTCTATGGTCTATCGAGGCATGAAAATCTCTTTTATCACTCTTTTTTTCTATAATGATCTTTGCCACAAAGACTTAGAGTGATGGATGAGTTATTTCATGCATATAAGGTTTTTTATCAAGGATGTTTCTTTATTTAATTTATCCACTAATTTTCAAAAAAAACCCAAAGAGGTAGAATGTTGTAACCAATGTTTTTCACAACTAAAAATAGATAATTTTTTTTTGTTTTCAATCCAAAGTGGGTTGATTAGGGAGTTTTCAATCCAAGTGATCTTATGGTTTTGGTACCTTTAGTGTTGAAGGATACATCATTTCTAGGTTTTTTTCAAATTTTTAGAGCTCAAAATCAGGACATAATGACAATCATCTTGAAATATATATTTCTATTAATGACTCTTAAAAATATGGTAAAGTCGTGAATTTTTTAAAGGTTGGAGTTTTTTGAAGATATGGAGCTTCACAAAGGCATCTGTTTTCATGAAGTTTTGAAGGTTCACGAAATAGATTTTGTGAAAAAATGGAAGAGGCGTAAAGATTGGATGGTAAGCTATGTGATTACAAGAATATTCACACAAAAAAATATTTATAAAAGCTTCGTGAAGAATAATAACTTCCTGAACAAGTATTAAGAGGTTTGTGAAAAGACCGTGGTGATCTTGAAAGATTTTAAAAGAGTTTTTTCCAATAAATAGGTGACTACACATCATTTGAGACATGATGAGAATTTATAAAAAGCGTGAAATGTTATGATTTCATGAAGGTATTATGTTATCGGAATTCTTTTTGAATCAGGATCTCTTCATGAGAAAAAACAATAACAAAAATAATGGTTAAGAACTAACTAAAACTTAGGCATTTTAGAAAACTAGTTTCATGAAGACTGAGACTTTTTTTATAGTTTTGTGTTCTATGAAGGTTGGGAGATTCATGAAGGTTTGTATTTCCTTGAATTCTAAGAGCTTCGTGATGGATGGGATCTTTGAAAAATTATGTAGGTTCATGAAATCTAGAATATATTTCAAATAAAATGTAGGTTTCATAAAGGATGGGAGCTTCACAACTATAAGTATTGAACATCTATTTAGAGTGAATAGTGCATTCAAGTGCTTCAATTCATTACTATGGAGAAAGTATATTCGCATGATAATTAGGGAAAAATATTTATATTTCCAATCTATTTAGGAAACCTTCAAGTCGATAAACTGAGTAAGAATTCTCCCAAGGTAGTGAATAAGGGGGATTTATGGAAGTGATCTGAGGGAGGCAGTTTTTTATCACTAAAATTATTGTAAAGGAAGTAGGTCTACAATGGAGTGACCAGGTCTAATAAATTTTAATCCAAAAAACATATTGAATCTTAGGGAATTCAAGTACGACCATGCACTGGTGGCATATGCTCCTTGGAATAGACCTTAACAGTGAACCAAGTAAAATTTTTGTGTTGTGTTTCAATTTCTGCATATGGGTGTTTAATATATTCATGATTCCATCAGACATGTTTAACAAGTTACTACCAATATTGGGAAAAGATCTGACTCATTAAAATAAAAATTTGACACCCTAATTCACCCCTCCCCTATTAGGATATTATAGGGTCCTACAAGTGGTATCAGAGTGAGGTTATTGGTGTTAAATATATCCTTTGTTATTATTATCATGGAGAATTCAATGAATGTTAGGGTAGTTACACTTTGTTATGGAATAAACTTTTAGATTTGGAAAAATATAATGAGATCTCATATGAAATCTCTTAGGATGGAAGTTCACTATGACACAATTCAAGGGATTTAGGTTAGTGATGTGATAGGTATATCTATGATAGAAATGGACAAGAAAATTCTTGATGCAGATACCAAATCTCAAAATTCTTTTACTGTAGCACTATATAATCAAATCTATTTGAAGGTGATGAGTTTCACTATATCCAAGTCCATGTGGGAGAAATTGGATAATATATATGAAGGTGGTAAAAAAGTGAAGGAGGTCAGACTTAAAGTTTTTCACAGTTAGTTAAATGATCAAAAAATGCATCCATATGAAAATGAAGATAGTTTCTTTAATCGCATTACTAAATTTATTGAATTTATTCAAGGACTTAGGGAAGAAATTAAGTATATTTACATTTAGAAGAAAATCCTGAGTAGGCACCCCCCCCCCTCTGTATAATCCAAAAGTGTCACCCCTTGAGGAAATGGGTCTATCGAAGATTTATATTGATGATCTTCTAAGAAGACTAGTGGCCTATGAAATGAGATTCAAACTATAAGATACAATAATTTTAGTAAGAAATGAAATGTAATTCAAATAAATGTAAAAACTTTACATTTCCAAAGTTAGTGATGATGGAGATAATGTGGATGATGAAATTATTTATCTTGATGCCAAAAAATCAAGAGAGGAAAAGGTATATTTTAAAGTTATCTTCATTTGGCTTGTTTTTTGTGTGGTGATGTTCGACACATTACTGCTCAGTGCTCTAGAAGATTCGATGATGTAGAATGTAAAGTAGAAATCATGTAGAGGCCTCAAAGAAGGTTCTTTCAGAAGGAAGTCTTAAAATCAAGAAAGAAATTATATATAAAGAGCTTTATCTGCAAATAGGAACAAGATAATAATGACTTTTTTGAAGGATATAGAACCATAGTTTAAATCTGATATTGAAGTGTCCATGGTAGTTATAGTTTAAAAGTTATAACCAATGAAATATGAATACAATCATTTTAATGGTGTTATATATCTCAAGGTGGAACTTGAGGGTTATCTTAATGACCTTGACATTCAAATAAATAAATAAAATATAGGAACTGTGTTGAAAGAGTCATAAGATTATGTGGATCATCTTAAAGTATCTATTGATCAACAACAAGGAGAGGAATAAGAACATTTGACAACTCTTGAAGTCTAAAAATAGGTTGTGGATCTTAAACTTGGGTTCAAAGGGAAAGAAAAATTCATCAATGACCTTACATCGATACTAGAATAAAAGGCTAAGATATTTGAGGGCATTTAAGAACAAGTTATTTCAATAATAAGTAAACTAAAAACTAATTATAAATCAAGGTAAATAAAGAAGAAATTAAATTTTGTAATTTTTTCAGATTCATAGCTTTTAGAAGGATTTAAACATGGTTCTGGAGGAGTAGAGAAAACATTGAGTTATCAAGAATCTAAATTTATGTGGAAAAGTTGAATTGGTTGTGATATAGAAACATCAAAGGCTAGAAATGGAATAAAGTAAAATAAATGGAAATATAAAGTTGGACATATCACAAAGGATATTGATATCATAATAAAGACAGATTTGAACCAAATAGAGTAGAGATGTGAAAATAATACTCAATTATCCATAGAGTATCTCCAATCAAATACCTATACAAAATAAGGGTACATGTAGAGGATTGTAAGTGAGAAGATATTTCATCTTAGGGAATATAAATTATTTGGCTTTCTGGGACATACCATGTCTTACTATAAAGATACAAGGATCTATCGAGATGGGGAATCACCTAGAAGTCAAAAAATAATAATGAGACCATATCTTTCATCATATATAAGAAATAATTTCTATGTATATTATTTTCACTATTCTAACTTTTGCCATAAATCTATTCATTGTAATCCAAGTGGTCTTAAGATATAGGTGTATTTTTTGTTTAAGGAGGCATTATTTACCAATGTTTTCCAAATTATTGGAACTAAAAACAAGACAAAGAGAAAATAATCATGAAATGTATATTTCCATGAATAAATCTTCAAAATATGGTAAAAGTTATGGATTTCTTGAAGGTTGGAGTTTAATAAATATAAGGAGATTTGAGAAGGAATCTGATGTCATGAAGTTTTAATGGTTTGAAAAATTGGTTTCATGAAAAATGGAAGAGGCACAAAGAGAAGATAGTAAGATACACAGTTATGAGAAGCTTTATGAATGGAAAATTTTACTAGAAGATTCATGAATAAGATTATCTTCATGAATAAGGATGAATAGGTTCACGAAAAGATCATGATGAGCTTAAAATCTTAGTAAAGAGGTGTTTCCTATAAATAGGCGATGGAACATTATTTTAGGCATGATGAGAATTTTGAAAAAGAGTGAAATTCCCTAATTTAATAAATGTCATATGATAAGGGAATTATTTTTTGAATTAGGAACTCTTCACAAGAAAAATCATCACGAAAAGAATGGTTAAGAGCTAATTTACACTTAGGTATTTCAATAAAGAGGTTTTTGCGAAGACTGGGAGTTTTTTGATAGTTTGGTTTTCTACAAAGACTAGGATATTTGAAAGGGTTTGGAGTTCTGTGAAGGCTAAGAGCTTCATGGATTATGGGTTCTTTACGAAATTATGTAGGTTCTCAAAAGTCGAAATATATTTGAAACAAAAAAGTGAACTTTTCAAAGGCTAGTAGATTTGTGACTAGCTGTCTTGAACATTTGGTTTGAGTGAATAGTTCACTCAAGTGCATCAATTCAGGACTATGGTGTAAGAAAATTAAATTTTTAATCAAGTACAAAGACATATATTCCCAATCCATTATAGTAACTTTCAAGTTAATAAACTGAGTAAGACTTCTCCTAAGGTAGTCAGCAAGGGGGATCCAATGAAGTGGTCTGAGAGAGGTAGTGTATTATCCCTAAAATTATTATAAATACTATAGGCCTATAATATATTGACCATATCTAAATAATTGTAATTCAAAAACAATAATGAATCTTAATGTACTAAGTTATGACTGATGCACTATCGGTGTATACTCCTTGGACTAGCCTTTAATGGTGAACAAAGTAAAATTATTATTCCATGTTTCTATTTTTGTATATGGGTGTTTAAAATTTTCACTATTCCATAAAAAAGGTTTGAAAAGTCCCTACCAACATGGGTACAATATCTGACTCATTAAAAGAAAAAATTGATACCCTAATTCACACCTCCCCTCTCAAGGTGTTCTAAGATCCTACACTTCCTTGGTTTGTCTTTTATCTTTTCTCATCAAATCATAGTCGATCTAAGGCCTTATTTGATCTCTATAACCAATTTTATTGAGGGTTTAAACCTAAATACTACAAAAAATCCTTTAATATCCCTAGAAAAGTCATTTATCAATGCTAAAAAATAACTGATAATCGAAGTGCAGTTAAAATCCCTAAACTTTTATGAGTGCTTTTATTATCACTGTTAAAGGGAACTTTTAACAGTGCTTTTTTAGCACTATTAAAGGGTTCCTTTAATACTTTTTTTAATCACTCATAAAGGCAATGTTGTTAAAGGGGGTAAAAAAATCAGATACCTATTCGTCGGACCACTTTATCAGTGCTTCCACGACCCCTTTAACAGTGCTCCACACCCCCTTTATCAGTACCGTTCACCTCACCACCCCTTTTATTAGTGCTTTTCAAATTTCTATCCTCATGCGTGTCTTCCTAGATTTGAACCCTATACCTCTCCTTCAAAGATAGTACGCCTTTACCACTACACCATGTTGTTTTACTGCCTCTTTAATGATATTTCTATTTATTTATATATATAATTACATATATATATACATATATTTATATAATTATTTTTAAAAACATTTATACAATATATGTGTGTGTGTGTGATATATATTATATATTATATTCATTTACATATATTAGACTATAATATATATATCTATTTATCAATACACACACATATGTATATATAAATTTTATCAATATATTTTTATAATGTAAAAAATGGTTAGATATTGTTTTAAATACATTTATAGAATATATATTTATTTAGATATATTATAATATTCATTTTTATATAAATATGTTGATATATGTATTTATATGAGTGATTTATTATAATTAAATATAAGAAAACATGAATATACTTAATTATAAATAAAATCACGTTGTGATAAATGATAAAATTTAAAAACCATAATATCAAGATGAATGGAATACCTAGTAATAAATTCATTCCCCAAAAAAAGGGTCAAAAACACCCCTTTAAACGAGGCTGAAAATCCATCAGATATTAAAAACTCAGGGCACCCCGACCAAAAACTTGGTTTTAGAGGCCTTCTAGGCCTTTTTTTCCTTAAAAATGTTAAATAGGTTTAGATCTATCACTAAGGGCATATAGCTCATCACAGGCTTTGATTTGATATGTAGTAGAGCCCAAACAGACACCCAGATCAAAAGTTATGGTTTTTTGAAATTCTAGTTATGTGTTCAACTTATTTTAAATATTTTTTAAATTTTTTTATTTTTGTTATCTTCAAATTGACATTAAATTACTATTACTCAGTAATAATAAGAAAATTATTAATTAAAAATATTTTTTTATTTATTTTATAAGCCATTTTCACTAAATATTTTATATATTAAGTGTAAATGCCTATTTACCTTATCTAAAACATATTTCAAAAAATATATATTGTATTTATATCAATATAAATATATTTATATATTAATATATTATTTTTAATGAAAATTAATTTTTGTAAGTATACTTTTATCAGTGCTTGTAAAAAAGTGCTGATAAAAGACCTAATTTATCAGATCTTTTTTAAAAGTGTTGATACAGGGTGGGCCTTTATTAGAACTTGTAAAAAAATACTGATAAAGGTGGGTCTTAAACAGTGCTAAGAATCACTGTTAAATACCCCCCTTTAATAGCACTCTTTTTAACACTAACAAAAGGGGTCTTTAACAGGGTTTTTATCTAGCATTATTAAATCCCTATTAATGTATAAACCCAATTTTGCAATAGTGAATCTTGGTTCTTTAGGATTAAACTCTCTTGAGTAAAGGTAATCTATTATCCTCTTTCCTTCTTATTCCTTGTACTGTTTGTTCTCAAGGTAATTTTTGGTGACCTCCCAAGTTTTTGGGTTCTTATTAGTGCATGAAATGATGGAAGTTTTCTATGTTCAGGTTCTATGGGGGTTCCCTCTGAGTTTGGTTGTAGTTGATACATGATTATTCTATTCTTGTGTGGTGATTCTTTAAATATATTAATGGAGGTTGGGGATTTTTTACCTTTACATATATATTTGTTAATTTGGGATTATAATTATTTAACTTCTATGGATAAATGGTTGAGATATACTTTAATGAAAAAATTAATTGGAAATAAGCTAATTTTAATAATTAGAAAAGTGTTTTGATTCGCATGTATTTATTCTTTACACATATTGGATCCCTTGTGATGTTTTATAGACAGATTTATTTAATTACTTGGATTATTTTTGTTCTTTATCATGATTGATATGATTAAAATTAGTTAAAAAATGTAAATATGGTAAGATGAAGTGAATAATTAATGATCAATGTGAATTAAATTATCATTCATACTAGAAATATTTTAACAATGAAAGTGTTTCTTGAAGTATTCCTAGGGTTGATTCTTAGTCATTTATAGATACAATATTTATGGTTTCTTATTGCTAAAAACTATTTATAGATAAATTCAAGTTGTTAATGGGTAATTATGATTTCTGAAATTAAAGTTTTTGGGGCTTTTATGATCCATGATTCTATTTCTTAGCTTGTTTTCCTTGGTGATATGGACTTAGTTTCCCCATGAATTTTTGTCCTCAATATATGTTTTACTTATAAATTTATTACTTAGGATGGTAGAGACCTTTCAATGAATTTTTGTGAAACATTTTATGGTTGGTATATATAGGTAGTGATGGGCTATTTTTTCCCGGGTTATGGCAATGATTTGATGTGGATAGTTCTGGGATGGAATGTATGATGTAGAAAGGTTTCAGGGATGAAAATGGAAATTTTAATACAAGTTTTGAGCTAGAATTTTCCATTTCTCATTATGTTTTCTTCGAGGATGAATTTATTGATAATGATTACTATGATTTCCTTTTTCTAACTACATTTTTTCCCATTCACTATAAGTGCATCCAATTTGTAGTAACTCATGTTGATTCCTAGAATGCCATATTTTGGAGTGATAATGAACTATAAAGGAACTCATGGATATGGTTGTTGATGATGGTTATGAAATTATAAATGGAAACCATGTTATTATTGGAATAATGGATCTAAGATCTTGGGATAAAATCTATAATTTTAATTAAAATTATAAAATCACTTTTTCCATTGATGGTTGTAAATTTCCAAACCATAATTTATGATAATGTTTGATAAAGTAAATGGTAATTGATTAAAATAATATATGATTTGTGATGAAAAAATTTGATACTTATGTTTTTAGTAGAGAATTGACTTTTAATTACTCGATATGGAAGTTGGGATTTAATGAGGGGTGTTATCTATAGTCGAGTCTTATGTAAGATAGTTTCCATTAAACTAGTTATGTACAATATTATTTTTATATTCTATGATTCATTCACTCCACCACCTGTGATAGATTATTATGATGCTCAAATGTTTTTTAGTTTTAAGTGTTTTCCCCAACATCTAGTTTTGTGAGGGAATGGATGGATAACTAATCCTCATTATTTACTTTCCTTTAGATGTTGAATAGTATAAAAGTGAATCTTATATATAATGGTTTAAGGTATAAGGTACGTGCCTACATGCATTTTGATGGATCTTTGTTTTACCATACATATAAGTGAAAGATATAGAGGCCTGATGTTATAGTATATAAATGTATTCTAGATTTAGTGATTTTGGTTACTATAGGTGTACATCCATTACCTATAATGGATTGAGTTATAGTGTATGATACATGATATGTGATGGATTCCATACTTACTAGTTGGCTGTGAGGTGATACGATGTGGTTTTGATGGGATAAACTGGGTGTAGGATGCCATGATGATATTACTGTGAAGTGGTTTCTTAAATGGTTTGGATGAATTATTAAATTTATTTCATCACAATACATTTTCCATTAGAGGTGAGAAAGATAAGCTAGAAGGGAATTGAATGTGGGGTAACTTTCATATACATATGATTTTAATATTATGTTACCAATTTTTGTATGTAACATAATGAGAGAGCCTTTGTGAAAATGGGATGTAGTTCACCTATTCTAGGTAACGAGTTCATTTATTCTATTTATTCACAAGTATTTAGCATTCCTATTTCATGTTTCCATAATAGTTTTAAGGGAGGATCCAACAAAGTATGCTTATATGCTCGTCTATATATATGTAAACTTCTTTTTAGGTCTATAAGCATTGGTTAGCGATCGAGGTGAGAATTTCGATATAAGATTAATCATTAATGATTTAGTCATGTCATATCATAGATAATTATATTTGAATATATATGCCTATGATATTAGTTTTTCATCATATTTTTATTATTTTTATCAAAAAAATATAAAGCATTCCAAACAAAATGGATGAAACTCTGATACTATATTATTGTTGCTATGGATATAAAAAAATTCTAAATTTCATTGAATAATCAAAAAATATCCTTTCCAAAAGATATGTTATTATAATTGAAATATATTTTATAATAAAAATGAATAATATACCTTAGTTGGTAAAGTATTTTTATCCACACAATTTTTAGAGAAAGTTACTAAGTGAAAGATAGGAAGTCTCTTTCCTTTAATGTAATTTGATAGATGTGTAAGTATCTACATACATTAGAAATATCTCTCTCAAATATAGGATATCGAAGTATGTTATGATTAACAGTGGGAGGGAAATTAATTTCCAACCATTATTTCTTTCACACACTAGGAAACATATGCACACACATACACACACATATTTTTCTTTTCATTACCATTATATAAGAAAACATGGGAACTACATGGAACTAATAAATTAACATGTTCTTACAAAATTATCCACATGATACAATAAATTTAACATAAATATAATTACTCATTTAAAAATAACCATGATGTATTATTTTTGAAATATTTATTATGGTTTAGTAAAAAATATTATATTCTAAAATAAAGGTAACCTTAATGTTAGAAATTTATAGGGTGAGATGAATCTCTCTTTGAAGAGTAAGTTGAACATGATCACTAGGATCAAGAATTCCTTGTTTAATAGAACATGGTCTAGTAATCTTAATTTTAGAATTAATATATATTAATGGGTTTCTTTTTATATGTTTTTGTCCACCCTTGTATGAGAATTTGGTTCTAACATTGTCTATTCAAGGTCTATGCTAGGGTTATGTAACTATTTTTTGGAGTATAATGGTGTTATTATCTTTTTTCTAATTGTATTATTTTAAACTTTCCTTTTTATAGGTTTATCTTTGTTGTGTACTCTAATTTATTGAATGCATTGGCCTTCGAGTTTCCTATTATCTAGGAATTGGATGGGAATACTTCTTTAGTGTATTTGTAATGTTTTCTATTATGTTGGGGATGTTGTATTTACCCAATCTTCGTAATATTTTGAAGTTTTCTAAGTCCTAATATTTGTAGGCACTTAGGCTGTATAGATAAACTATTTTGGGATCATCTTTCTTGTATTCTATTTTAATGTATTGTTTAATCTAATCCTTTTTAATTCTTGGATGGTTGTTTTTTTTTGGAATAAGCTGACATGGTTTCTTCGGTTTTGATGATTTTTTGTGGTTCTTGGGTGGTTGGGTTTTCATTATTAGATCAATTTATCAAGTGAATTTTTATATTTTCTTCATATAAATAACTAATTCGTGATTTTTTTTAATATAAATTATGATTTATTATAACTTTCCTTAAATTATATCTAATTATGTTTTAAAAAATGGTTTATAGAATATGTGGAGATGAATGTTTTATTACACAATATCCCATGTCACATGCCACATTTTTTTATCTCACTAACAGATATACCTAAATCATGTTTCATTAATTTTCATAAAATATATGAGATATATTTTTAAGTTTACAAACATCTTTTTGAGTAACATAACAATATAGAATAAAAATTAATTGTAATTTTTGGATATAATAATTATTAATAAGAAAATTATTGGGTTAAATAATTATAGAAATCATAATGATTGAAATTTGAAATTATTGGAAGGAATAATGTCAAAAATGGTAAACATATAGTCTTTTACATTATAATACATATTGAAGAAACCATCGAAGCCTTCTTCTAAAAAATATTATATAATAGTTAAGGGTGATTGCATTATCATATCTTTGTTTTTAAAAGATACATAGAGTGGATAAATGGGATATATAATTTTAGGTCCCACCCAACACTTAACCTTTCCAATTAATTTCATTATATGATAATAATGTGTTATAAATAAAACATAAAAAGTTAAATAATTAATGTGTTATCAGTAGATATATTAAGAATCCATAATTATTGACTAAAAATATTTTCATATATTGAATCAAGGAATATTTAATCTTGTAAATAGATTTAACTTTTAAATTTAGTGATGTGTGTGTGTGTGTGTTTTTTAAAGGTTGGGGCCTAAGTCTAATTTATTATTAAATCAAATCGAAGTCATCTTTTAACTGGGTATAGGGAGACCCATTACATAGCCTAAAGCCTAGTGGGCATTTATCCCATTACATGGCCCGTAGGCCCAAATATTTTACCCAAATCACATTCTATGAATAGTACTGCTACAGTACCCACTGCTACAGTACCTCACATTACCCTACCATCGCTATAGTGACCTGCCGCCGCTACAGTGCATGTCATTGCTACAGTGATGTCACTGCTACAGTGTGTTATAGTACTACTACAGTGCCCTGTTCCCAATGGGTTTTGAACCCCAATTTTTCATTTAGGATTATGGAATGCTTACCACTAAGCCAAACCCCAACTACATGTGTGTGTTTGTGTGTTAATATCCTTTAGTAAAATAGTATAATATAGTTTATTCACACTTTTTTGTTGTTGGAAAATTTAAACCTCACAAATTAGTGATGATCTAAGATAAGAAGTTATTTAGAATGTTATAGGGAAAAAACATATCCTTATGAATGGATATTAATTTAAAGAGGATTTTAATGATAATAAACAAAGGAAATAATGGATAAATATATATAAATGTTTCACTACATAGCTTGTATATCATAATGGTCTTGGAGATAGAAAATTATTTATTGAAAATGCCTAAGAATGATGACATCCAAACCAAAGATCTCTCTGTCCTAATATAATTATTACTCCTATTAAGGTCCTTATATATTTTAAACTAGATATATATTATCATTCATTGAATGTGCCCTCACCCTCATAAATTTAATATCTATAATACAAATAATACATGAAAATATATGGATTTACATAAAAATGGTTTACTATAATGCGATATAATTATTATAGTTACATTAGAGACTCATAAAATGAGTTTAACAAAAGGGTTGGGATAAAAAAATAATGACATAAAATAATAACATCATCTAGATATAAAGGTATAAATATATAAGAAACTAAAATTAAAATACCATCATAAAAAGGGTAAATATAAAGAGAGAATAGAATAGGAAACTATTACCATGTATAGAGCTTTCCTAGAATATTAGATAGAACCCTTAAATGACTAAAAATATTCTAAAAGTGAGATTTTAAAGATGTAATGATAGAAAAATAATTTTAGGATGATTATGAGTCAAGATAAATGGGTAGAAGAGGTGATATTTATTGATAATCATGGAAAATATATTAATAATTATAGGTTGGAATCTTAAAATGTTAGTAATAATAAATTATTATTTAAAAATCCTAAATATTTTTCCTAATATATTTTTTTACTACTGCACCATGATATTCGATAAAAAATAATGTATTTATAAATTTTTAATCTTTAAAAATTTAATAGAGTATTTTGATTAAATTAAGAAACATAAGTAAATTTTAATAGTTTCTAATGAAGTAAAATATATTTTCTTCTTTTTGGTAGGATGATTAAAATTATATCGGCATAGTTTTTCTATGTTTTTTTAATTCATTTTTTTGGAATTTTAGAGGTTTTGGAAGAGTTTTTGTTGGAATATTGATGATTTTTGGAATATTGATGGTCCTGATAGTGTGGTATCATCATAAATATTTCATGGTGTATTTTAGGTTGTTCATGGTGTGGTTTTTATTTTTATTAGAATTCCATGTTTATGGGTTTGTTGGTTTGATGATAAAAGAATTCATTTCATAGAGGTTTGTGAAATGGAAGTTGATTGTGGCATGGTGGTGTATATTTGAATTTTTATGGATTGATGTTGAAATTTATTTCAAAAATGGGGAAATATGAAATTATCATTTTGGGTTTTGTGTTTTAATGTCCTTTTTTTCATGTAAGACTTTGGAATATTTTTAGGAATATTTCTGGAGCTAGTCACTGAGACGGCATGAAATTCTGAGACCCGGTGTGCCCGGAATTAATTTTTGAAATATATTAAATGTATTAATATCATGTGCAAGAATTTTTCTTGAAAAAGTGGAATAACTACTAAAAAGGTTCTAGAATGGAAATATTATGGAAGTATTGAATTCAAAGAAAGGTTTTCACACTAGGAATGACATATAATTTTTCAGCGTCAAGCGTTTGGTTAAAGTACAGTCACAGGATAATTAATAAAATTAATTATTTTATTTTGTTGATGCAGTGACCTAGAATTACCTTTTTAAATATTCTATTATAACTAATTCACAATTTCATCCTCATAAACCTGAGCATTTAGAAGGAGATCATGTAAGGTCATTGGCAGACATCAAGATCGCAGATCGGTGGATCGAGCATTGGTGATTGGTGTGAAAATAAGAATCAAGGATCTCACCAAATAAAATGACATAAATTATTTATTCATCAGCAATCAATCCAAATAAATTTAGGATTTTTTCATTGTGGATTTATCCCTATTTCATATCCCATGAATAATTTGAATCAATCGACTAACAGATTAGTTTATAGGTTATTTGCAGGATTTGGGGATAATTATTATTTGTTTTTTCATTGATTTCTATGCATCTTAGTTCATATTTACTATGAAAATAGATTTATGCCAAAATGAACAAAGGATTATCTTTGTTCCTCACTTTTATGGTTTATGGTTTTCACTCCCCATTCTTCGTGTGTTCATCATTGGATTTTATTTTGGATTTTGATTAAATGAATACTCAGTGATCAATCATTTTGAATTCAATATTTGGCACAAATTATTGTTATCATGGGTCAGGGGTGGAGATTTGGTGTTATGATTCTGGGATATGACTATGGTAGTAGATCCACAGACAGATCGGTATTTGTTCTTCGTGGTTTTGGTGTGGGACATGGATGAGGCATGATGACAGTAGTTTTTGAGCACTGAATTCAGATTAAATCTAAACAACGGCAGCAAGGAGGTTCAGTCAACCTTAGATCCATGTCTTATGGCATTATTCATGGTGGAATCAGTGGTAGTGGACCACTCAGGTGAATACATGTGAACTTTCTGGGATTTCTATGAAATTCTAAATTATACAATGTGTATTACTAGGAACACATGTTGTGTAGATTCTTAGGTATGGTTCTAGGGTTTCTGATAGAGTTAAATATCACACGCCTTGTGAACCATGTTAGTGGATCGTCATGTATCTCAAATAATTATGGACATGGCTAGGTGCACACAGGTTAGTACACAGACACGGTCAGGTGTACACGGGTTGGTACACAGACACAACCAGAGGACACGGACATGGTCTAATATACATGGGCATGGGAATAATGGTGAACCAAGTTCCATGATGACATCTACATGTTGTGTACCACAGGGAAACTCCATGTATTTTGGATAAGTTCATGTCATGTGAGAAAGAGACGTAGGCAGTTCCAGGATTAGTGAGACACTTTGTGTACCCCTGGAAACATGTCATGTACTCCTTTGAGGATAGGTGGGATTCCTATTTCTTCTTAGCTTAAATTCATTGGGAGATTATGTCAGATTCCTTGGACTAATATCAGTTGAGTTTGTTACCTTAGTCCATTCCCTTAGGGTTGGTATGGAATCTCATCGTATGCAAAGAATTGTGATACCTTCAGTGGGATTTCTTGGATAGATTTTCTAGAATCCTTCCTTGGGACTTGGAGATAGATCCTCTATCATCATCTTGACATAGGTGGAGTTCATGGTATCTTCATGACCAACACTAAACGATTGATGATCCTTTACTTAGTGGGTTACTCTATATTGAGTTGTCGGTATACCCTAGGGCCTTGGGTTTGATCCTCATCTATGTATCATTCACTTCAGACTTATAGCATATACTTTTAATGGAGAGACCCGATGATTAGTGCAGCTTAGATGGATTCCATCAGTGTTATCTGACCTATGGAGTGTGTTCTCTTATTTGAGTTCCATTAGGGAAGGTAGGGCTTGTGGAGTGAAATCTCCTAAACAAGCATTGTATGGAACCTTTGATCAGGAATCCTAGGCTAGCATTACAGTTGTGATCTTACCTTGAAATTATGTGTCTATTGTGAGTATATATGGATTTTTTATTGTATGTATCACTTTATGATTGATATATCATGTGATTAGCTTACTAATCTTGATGGTTTGTGTTTTTTTATTTCAGGGTGTCATACTAGGTATTGTTATACTCACCCATGCATGGGATCTACCCACATGTATAGTGTCTTATGTAGATAACGGACCTTTTTGTGAAGTCCTTGGTGGACTAGGATAATGTAGAGATAGTTTTTGATAGATAGACCAAGGTGTATATCGATGTTTCAATTGATATCAGTCCCATCCATATGAGAAGGTGGGACTTCACTTTTTAGTTTTGGTCAGGCTTATATTTGTCCCATTTTTATGCTTTATAGTATGGTATTTTCTACTCTGGTTGTTGTATTATAGATGTATGCGTGAATTGTAACCAGTTTTTTTACATTTCATCATTTTATGGGCTTAGATATGTGTTCATGTGTATAGTTACCTTAGGATAATGCCTCTCATGTGTGTAATATTCCTTCTTGGTGCTAGTCATTAGCCCTTGGTCTATTGGAGATGGGCTTGGGGTAGTTGTGTATTGATCCCCATTGGGTCAGGTCGTGAGAGAATGGTATTATAGGTGGTAGCCAGCCTGAAGTTTTATAAAACTTCTTGGGTTTAGGATTGGATTTTGGAGTTTCTTTCTTATACCTATGAGTTTTGTTTTTTGAATTAGCTAAATAGTGTTAAATTTTTCCAATATTATCTCTCAGGCCAGGGTTTCCATTATTGGTGCAGCGACCAATGTATCCATTCATTAAGACATTGATAAGTTTCTTTTTAACCTGGTATATGTAGACACTGGTTTTAGAGAAAAGATTGGTACATGCATGATATAGGAATGGGTTGTGGTTTCATTTCCTTCTTGAGTCGTCTCCCCGGATATATTCATTGACCATGGTATGTCTTGATAATCTTTAATATGTCTCTAAGAAGACACTTAGCTGAGATTTTGAGATGGTGTTATGTTGAAAACTAGATGAGTGATGAGGTTTCAGTTTAGGGACCCACACATAAGGTTTTTTTCTCTATGTGGGTGAAAAATAGTGATACCACCTATTGAGTAGTACATGGATCTTTTTGTGGATTAGGCAGATGATCTTTCGTATGTTGAGTATTCAATAGCTGCAGTAGGATAGAATGATGTTACACGCATGATTTACATTTTACATGATTTCTATTGATGGAGATTATTGAGGTTCCTTTATGAGACATACCCTTAAGTAATAGAGGTTTGAATCAAGGTAGTGGTCTGGGTTTCTAGCATGTACGGATACTGACCAATCTGAGGGTTGTACTTGTGACCTGTTTTATCTATAGAGTAGAAGTTGGATCTGATGGTACCATAGATGAAACACTTATTATTAGTGTTCATCATGATTTATAGAGTTATATATCACCCAAGTTACATGGTGGGATAAACCCCTTCTTGGGTGGTGGAGGATTGGTGTGAGCCTGTGGTGTGAATGTCCAACTTGGATGAGACCCCTCTATGTTGGTGTTCCTAGAAGCGAGGACACTCTAGAGTGATGCAGGGAATTGGTATATCCTTATATTGGTAATGTTATATGTTACTACGTAAATGTGATTGATAGGTATAATTTCCCCCACTGAGATTCATTCTTGAGATGTGATCCAAAACCATGTCGATGAGTCAGTGTCTTCCAAATAAAATAGTGTTAAGGTGTGTTGGATGAGTTTCTTTGACTTTTTTGTTTAAGGTTGTTTTATGTTCCAAGGTATCAGAGTAGTCTCTGATTGTGTTAAACATGTGGGATATAGAAAGTATTATTTCTAAGCGATAGGATCTCACAGAGACTTTGAGTGTGGTTTGAGGCATTACATGTGTCTTCACTACCCCAGTTACAGTTTACACACAGAGTTATGAGCCACTTTTCCCTCAGTGTATCCCATGTTCAAGACTTAGTGATATGACTAGAGACTTTTTTTCTTGACCCTTATTTTCGAGGCTCCTATAGGGAGAATCATTGATTACACGCTTCTAATGAAAGTGTGACCTGGCTCTAGGAGGATATAGAGAGCCTCATGTAGAATCTATTCATATTTTTGGTGAGTCTCTATGATGTTTTCATTAGTATAGATTGGTTTTCTACTATCCATGCTTAGATTTTTTCTACCTGTGAGAGTTATAGTGCTTTAGGTTTGTTGGGATTGAGTTTTTCTCCATTTATAAGGAGTGATCCTAGAAAAATTAGGATGAGATCATGTGAAGGATGTTATGAATAGCTTACTATCAGTTGGATAGTGACACCTTTGGAGCAACAGATTCTATGAGTTATCAATTCTTGCGATGGTGGAGGAGTATGAGGGCATCCTTCTTAAGGAAATTTCGGGTTTACCTCACCAATAAGAGTATGTTTTTACATTTAATTGCATGATGTAAGGCCCAATATCTATGTTAGTGTATTAAATGACCCCAGGTAGTTATAAGATATAATGGTGCAAACAATAGTTTATAGAGAAAGGGGATTCGTAAGACCTAGTGTTATTTCTTAGGAATACTTATATTATTCACTTAATAGGTTGATAAGTTCTTAATATTGGATGTGTATTAGTGTCATGTGGACCAGGTGAAATAAGGTAAAGTATCCACTCCTAAAAATAGATGGAATCTTCACCCAATGGATTGAGGAAAAGTAGATCACAAAGTTTGACCTCGAGATGGGTCATCACTAACTCCTGGTTCGAAAGGTGGATATGCTGATCATGGATTCCTAGAGATGATGTGGTTTTTTTTTAGTCCTTGATGATACCCTTTGGAATGTTGAACACTTTCCTAGGGTTCTTGAGACTTATGATCCAAATACTTAACCTTTCTTAGGTTGGTTTGTGGTGGTCTTGTGCGATGGTACCCTTGTCACCTCAACGTCAAATTTGGAGCACACGAGGAACTGGGGGATGCTGGTAGACATTCGTCGGGAGTGCTATTCATAAGGAAACTCCCATGGTGTTAGTTCTCAAGATTTATCTTCTCATAAATGTGAGTGATAGTGGACCCTGTAGAGGTTGATTTAGTGTGATATTGAGATCCACAAAGGGAATGGTCATGAAAACAGATGTTAATAGTGAGGATTTTTGTGTACTATTTTTGAATGAGTTGACAGTGCAGATAAAATTTACCATATATCGGTGATGATGGTGTAGTGTACCTCCAATTGATATTTATTACCCTTCTATTATTCTAATATCTAGGGAGGTATGACTCGGGTATATCGATTATGAGATGTTCTATGACCAAATATCCACCAAATACATTCCCGGTGGGAATTCCTTGAAGGGGTGAATCACATTATCCTTATTCTAGGGACGGATAGTGATTCTGGATATGATGAGAGAAGAGGTTCTAAGGTGGTTTTTTTCCCTTTAGTTGTACATCTATTGGAGGTGAGGATATACTGATATCTCTTAACATTGATTGGGAAGCCAAGGGAGTTAGAGTGATTTTATGAGTTAAACTCTTATTGATTCATTTCTATGTGGGTGATGAATTAAAGAGATTTGTGGATATTTATAGACACTTTTGTGTGAAAGAGGTGTCTAAGATTTGTGAAATTCCCTCAAATATCATTGCAGATTGTGATGCTTACTTCACAACATGATTAGGAAGAGGATTCCAGAATCCTTTAGAGACTCAACTTCAGTTGAGAATAGTGTTTTACCCCAATCCATTTTCTAGGTAAAATTGGGACATTCTAGTTCTTGTGGACATTCTTTGGGTTTGCATGTCAGTTTTTGAACCATGTGTGGGAGGATCATTGACCATTGGTGGAGTTTTCATATCATGATGATTATCATTGCACCATTGGAGTAGCGCCTTTTCGAGGCCATGTATGATATACCATGCAGGACACTATTATACTAGTTGGATCAAGTGGGTAATAGAACTTGAGTCCTTTTTTCTATTAATGGTTTTAAAGGGTGCATTTCATCCATGGGAGGATGATGACTGCCTAAAAAATGGCATGGGTCCCCAATGGACTGATGATGGAGGCCTTTTGATTTAGTGAGTTGTGGATTCTTATCTATAGTGGTAGGCTATCTCCAAGAATTTTAGGCCCTTTATTTTCCTACTGTTGCGTCAGGTTAGTGAGTCGGCATGCCGCTTAATCCTGATGCCATAGTAGTTTTGGGTTTCTTTCAGTTCTACACTTGTCGTAGCTGGAGAGGTATATGCATGAATCATTGTATGATATCGACTTGGGTGTGATGGCCCATGAGAGTGGAGTTTCCTTTTTCAAGAATCCAGTGACATTGGGGAATAGTAGGAGAAAGACCATTTTTGGGCATTTTTTCTTGAGGTGTGGGCTTGTGATAGCACAGGGAACCATTGGGAGAGCTCATGGGAGTGGGAGAACAAGTTGAGAGCTTAGTATACCCCCTTTTTTGAATGGTTTGTTCTTTTCATGGATGAAAATCCTTGAAGGAGATAATGATTTAATGTCCCTATTTTTTCATGTAAGACTTTGGTATGTTTCTAGGAATATTTCTAGTGCTTGGAAATAAGACATCGTGAGATTATGAGGTTCAGTGTGCTCGAAATTAATTTTTAAAATATATTAAATATATTAATATCACATGTGTGCAGTTTTCTAGAAAAAGTTGAATAAATCCAGAATAAGGGCCCATATCAAAAATCTGAGGGCACTGTTGAATTTAGATCATGGATTTTACCCTAGGTGTGACATAAAACTTATCGATATCAGGATTTTGGTTAAAGTGAAGTTGTGGGAGAATTAATACAATATATTAATTCAATTAATTATTTTACTCCATTGAACTAGTGACCAAACCTTCAGTATTTAAATATTTCACTATAACTAACTTCTAGGGTTACACTAATAACCCTGAGAATTTGGAAGGATAACATTGGGGAGAGTTGGCAAACATTGAGATTGTGGATCGACAAATTGAGCTATGGTGATCGGTGGGCCAAAGAAAATCAAGGATCTTTCCAATGGCAATGACGCAGATTTGTTCTTTATTAGTAATAAATACAAATCAAGTTAGGAAATTTTATTTATAGATTTATCCACATTTATTATCCCATGATGAACATGAATCAATTTACTAATAGATTGGTTCGTAGATCAATCGTTTTGCATGTCTAGGTCATTTTTGGGATTTGGGGATAATTATTATTCATTTTTTCACTAATTTATATAACTCATAATTTTCCTTTCCTATAAAATGGTGTTAGGTCCACTAGTCTATATACCCTGTGAAGGGGGGTGAATCAGGGTATGACAGATAAAAACGACTGCCCCTTTTGATCTTGTTTTGTTGTTAGAAAAAACCCTCTTCTCTCTCCTTCCTAATGCAGAGTATGAACAAACCTTAAAGCATGAAAAGGACACAGAAATTTTTACTTGGTTCACCCTCACTGGGCTATGTCCAAGGATCATACACTGGCAGTGTTCCAATATACCAATTCCACTATAAGTGCACTACTGTTTACAAGTTTTAAGCGGACTCACTGTCCCACCTGTTTTACAACCACTCACAATATGAAATCTCACTACTCTCTCACCTGAAGTGTGCTCACTGCTTCTTCAGAAGATCCACTCACAGTTTATAGACCTGTAGGTCACTTTATTATCTCTAATGAAATCTGCATCCTTAACTGTTGATAGATGCTCTATTGGCGTCCAACTTTCACCCACAGATGAATATCTCTTTGCAATGGGTGTACCGGGAAACCCCAATTTTTACACGCATCCTTCACTGGGTCTTGCACGTAATTCCATTCTTTTGCGTGAAATTCACTTTTTTTGCAACACCCCTTTTACGCGCACCAAATTATTTTACACGGAATAGCTTTTACGCGTAGCCTCTACACTACCTTGCGCAGAATAATCCACTTTTGCGTGAAATTCACTTTTCGTGCAACAGTCTTCTTTTCGCGCAACTTACTTGTGCACTCCAATTTCACATTCCAGAGCTCAGATAATCTCTAAGTATTGAGCTACACCGAATGGAGAGGGTTCACTTCATATTTATAGGCAAAATCGACCTCGTTCAAAAAACCCTCCTTGAGCGCATAATTCTCTTCGAGGGCGAAAAACAAATCTTCCATGCAACACCATTTTTCGCGCACTGCTCTAATATTTCGCGCACCTCATGCCTTTGCCAATTTTTGAGCTTCGGGCCTTGAAACACCTCTTGTGTGAAAAACTTCATCTCAATATTTCATGCATCACTTTCCTTTTTCGCGCACCGGGAAAATATTCCGTGCAACACTTTATTTTTCCGCGCACCGCGTTGATATTTCACGCACCACGCTGATTTTTCACGCGCCACTATATTTTTCGTGAACCACGCTGATTTTTCATGCCCCGCATTATTTTTTCACACACCACTCCAATTTTTTGTGCACATCCCTTTTCCAAAAACACATCTCTCCATTTTCTGATTTTCAGGCCCAAAAATTTGGCAAACACTGGAAAACGGCGCCACCTTGTATCTACTCTTTTTGTATCGCCTCCAGATCATCCATTCCTTTGTTTATGTTCTTCAATAAATCATTTATTGTTGAAAACATCCCTTGAACCCGAAAAATCACCATGTAAACCCCCTTTTTCAGCACACTCATACATCATGGTCTGCTTTGTCAACAAACACAACATAGAGGCCCACTTTGTCAACAAACACAATCACCTCAAAAATGATTCAGATATGCCTTGAGGGATTTTTTCCCAACAAAAGTATCAATTCCAAAATAAAAAAAGTTCTAGGTTCATTCCTCAATTTTATATTTTATGGTTTTCTCTCCCCATTCTACGCAAGTTCATCGTTGGAATTTATTTTGGCCTACAATTCAATGAATACACAATGAATGATCATTATACATTCGATATTTGGAATAATATATCATTAAACCTGGTTAGGGATGGATATTTTGAGACATGATTGTGGGATATGACTATAGAAGAAGATCTATGGATGGATTGTGAGTTTTTCTCCATAGTTTTAGTGTGTGGCATGAATAAGGTGCAATGACGGTGGTTCCCAAGCACCAAATTCGACCAGAATATTGAAAATGGTGGAAAGAAGGTTTGGTTAACCTAATATCAGCATCTTATGGAATTATTCAAGCTAGTATCAGTGGATATGGATTGCTCTAGATAATACGTGTGAACTTTCTGTAATTTCTATGAAATTATGAACTACACGGCGTGTAGTCCAATGAACACACATCGTGTAGCTACTTAAGTGTAGCACTAGGGTTTCCTCAAGAGTTAAATATCACACATTGTGTGACCATGTCACATAAAATATAACCCATTTTAGTATCTCAGAATGTATCTTGTATGATACATAGACACGTCCAGGAGTACACGAGTTGGTACATGGACATGGCCAAGTGTACACAGGTTGGTACACGGACATGACCAGAGTACATAGACATGGTCTGGTGTACACAGGCATGGGAAGAATAGCACACCAAGTTCCATGATGACATATATATGTCTTTTACTTTAGGTAAATTCTATGTATTTTGTGAAAGTTCATGTCATGTGATCGAGAGACGCAGGTAGTTCCAGGCTTAGTGAGACACACCATATACCCCCAAGGACATGTCATGTACTACTTTGAGGACATATTGGATTCCTATTTATTCTTAGCTTAGCTTCGTTGAGAGATTTTTTTTATCTTACTTGGAACAGTATTGGTTGAGTGTGTTCCCTTGGTCCATTGCATAAGGGTTAGTATGGAATCGTTTCCTACACGTAGGATGGTGATCCCTTCAGTGGTACGTCTTGGATAGAGTTGTTGGAATCCTTCCATGAAGCTCATATTGAAATCTTCTATCATAATCTTTCACTAGGTTCATTTCTTGGTATCATCGTGACCAAGAATACATTAATATAGATCCTTTACTTAGTAGGTAACTCTAAATTGATTTCTTGGTATACTCTATTGTATTAGATGTGGTCATTATCTATGTATCGTTCTATTAATAATTCTAGTGTATAATTCTTATGGTGAGATTGAATGATTAGTACATCTCAGACATATTACATCAGTTTTATATAACTCATGGATCACATTCTGTCAGTTGAGTTCCATCAAGGATGGCAGGGCTCGTGGAGTGAAATCGCTTGGACAAGCGTTATGTGGAACCTTCAAGCAGGAATCCTAGGTTGGCTTTACATATTTTATCTTACCTTAATACTTTGTGACTATTGATTGTATATCTAGATTTTTTATTATATGTCTCACTTTATGATTGAAATATCTTGTGATGAGATGACTAGTCTTTATGCTTTGTGTTTGGTTATTCTGGGGTTTCCAACTGGGTATTGTTGTACTCAGCCCTGCATGGGATCAAACTGTATGTGTCATGTCTTATTTAGATGATGGTACTTTTGTATAATCCTTTGTGTAATAAGATAGGTTTGATCTAGTTTGGGCTATACATACCGACGTGTATACCTGTGTTGCATTTAATAATAGTCCCCTCTGTATGAGCAGGTGGGACTTAACTTTCTAGTTTTGGGTGGGATTGTATTTGGCCCTTTTTATGATTTATAGTACTGTATGTCATACTCTTATTGTGGTATTATAGATATATTCTTTCATTTTAACTAGTTGTTTTACATTTTTTCATTGTATGGGGTTGGAAATGTGTGCATGTGTAAAGTTACCTTAGGTTAATTCCTCCCATTTGTGTGATATGACTTCTCAACACTTGTCGCCAACCCCTGGCCTATTGGTGGTGGGATTGGCGTAGTTGTGTCTCGAGCCCCATTAGGTTGGTTCAATATAGTGTTGTGAAATAATGTATTCTAAAGAATTTTGTTTTAGGGTGATATTATGGGATCCTTTGAAATTTTTTGAGGTTGGTAACAATTATTCCATGGTGGAACCATGGTTTGATTTGGGGAATGAGAGAAAAATAGTTAGAGTGGACACCACTATATAATGAGGATAGTCAAAGATGCTTTAAAATATAAACCCATTAATGATTAATGAGGGATTAATCTATATTAAAATCTATTAATTTTTTATCTCCATTGATCGATATTCAACATGAAGTGGTCAACCCCTCACTATTCCATGGTGTAGTAATCTGAATTTTTAATATAAATATTGTCATATTGACTCCCTTTTTTGATTTTATTACTATTATCTCAAATCCTAGGTGTTTTATGGTTTGTTTTTAGATGATCGTGGCCATATCTTGGAAAATATTATACCTTGGATACTTGTGATTGATACCTTATGATCCATGGTTCCATTAACTTTTTTTCTTCCTTATTTCTATCTTATTCTCCCTTATCATAAGTCTTCATATAGATTTTTAGTATGGTTTTAATGAAGTTTGGAACAAAATTTCATAGATTATTTTATATCACATGAAATTGAAATTTTTTCATAGACCCTAGTTGGTTGATTATTGGTTTAATTTTTCTCATTTGAGGTTTCATTATAGAATCTTCTTTTGAGTTAGAAGATTCATACTTTTTTTTCATTTATTTTATGTTGATGTGGATTGATAATGATTTACATATCTTTGGGTAAAAGGTTCATATTTTCATAATAAATATAATGAACCAAATTATATAATTAAATGAAAATTAGTAAATTATGGATTTATAGGATTTTCATATTTTTTATGATGATTCGTTTTTTTTTTCTTGAGTTGTTAAAGTAGAATGTTGTTAGTATTTCTATTATTATTGATTTTAGTGGAATGATTATATTGTTTAGATAACATAAATATTGTAAAAATAACTAGTGTAAATTTTTAATTTGTTCTTGATGTTGTTAAAGATAATTTAATGATAAATGATGAATCATGAAACTATAATATTGTTTTTATTAATATGTTCTATTTGTGTTATGATCTTGATTTATCTTTGATAAATGATCATGGAAAAGTTTCTTGTTTAGGAGGAAGTTTCACTATTGGAAAAATATAGTTTTCGCATTAATTTTTTAGATTTTAATCATTAAATTTCAACATTAATATAAGAAAACTTTGTAAATATGGAATAAATTTTAGATATATAAATTGATATTATAAAATTCTTTTGGCATTGGTTATATTTATAAATGATATTTAAAATTTGACCTATGATACTTTAGAAAGACTTTTGATGTCTTTTTTAAAAATAACCAATGTTGCAAGTATCTTATAATATCGGTTACCAAAACAATTTTTGTTAAAATATTGTTTCTAATAATAGTAATGGTAGAAAATTATAGAAAAATAATCATTCCAAAATATACTAAAATAACATTTACAAATACAATAAATACAAAAGAAAATTTTGATAATACAACAACTAATTATTCATATCAGTAAAATAATATGAAAAAAATCCTCAACTATGGTTTAAGAAATTTGAAAAAAATAGTCAGATCCGTCAAAAATCAATAAATATGAATAAAACAAATTTCATAATAACATTAAAACATATTTATATAAAATATAAATAGTGTGATAAAAGAAATTATGTTAAAATATTTCATCATTCCCATCAATATTATCTCTTAAATGAATCGTAAAACATAATAAATACATTAAAAGCTTTGTTTTTGATAATAAACCATAAATTTTAAAACAATGTGTTAAAAATAAGAAAAACTACAAATAATTGAATGAAAAATCATGATTTAACTAATATAAATTTTATACATGTATAAGAACATAATTATTTTTTTAACTTATTTCTTGATAATTCAATCTTGTAAAAAACCCTTGAAATGTTGAATTTCCATATTACTAAAACATAAGATACATTTAAAATTTAAATTTAATGAAATAAATAAAGAATAAAACTTATTTTTCTTAAAAAAACCCTTATTTTTTTCACAAACATCACCTGGTAAAGAGTATTAATAACATTCAATGCATTTATGTGGATATAATACACATAATATCCAGTGTCCCCTAAAATATAAATTTCTAGAATGAATTAAAATGTAATAAAACATATTTTGATAATTATATAATTCTTATTACCTATTAATAAATGGAAGAAAAAAAACAATTTATATCTATATTAGTTAATATTAGAGATAAATATTAAATTTTACTTTATTGGATTAATTATTTCAGATAAATTGAAATATACAATTGATCTATCAAAATCAAAAATAGTGGTTTATCCATTTGAATGAAAATAATGTGAAGATAAATTATCATATATATAATAAATTATATAATTATAAATCTTATTCAAACATTGAAATTAAAACTAAAATTTTAATTTACATACATAGAAAATTCTTACATCATGTTTACTGTATACCAATCACTAGCAATAGGATCCAAGATATATTTATTAACTATATCTAATATAGAATCTCCTCCATATATGTTAGTAGTCATTGAAAAGGAATAATATCACTCTAACATAAATGTTATAATTGATAATATTTATAGCCTTTAATAAAAATAAAGAGTATATGAAGGAAACAAAATTTAGCATTTTTTCATTTTTATAATAATATTTCATGTTTTAGATATTTTTAGAGAAGGAAAATGCAAAAAAACAAGTAATTTGAAAAAATACCTGATAAAAAATATATATACATTCCAAACCCCAATCATTATCTATCTGACAATAATAATTGGTTAGAGTAAAAAACATCTATGAATCTATCCAGCTATAGCCACCTCCACTATAGGAGATAGAAATTTAGAATATTGATCGATAGTATCATTTAATATTATTATTAGATTATATTTCTACATAATATTATGATGCACAAAATCTCCCAAATGATGTATTATTTTTACCTTATAATATAATGATAGGTATATTTAGTATGTAACAAACGGAACAGATTTAGGTCTGGACTAGTAAGGAGAGAAGTATGGTAAGTTGAATGCTTATTATGCATCTATCTGGAAATATTTACAATCATTTCTATTAAAATGATCTAATCCTACCTAATAATTCAATTTTTGGTTATTTTCTTAAAAATACACTTCTATGAATTTAGTGGGACCCCTCTCAAAAAAAATAAACTCAAAAACACCATAAAAAAAGAAAAAATCCATCAAATATATAAAAGGAAATGGAAACATTCAATATATCTTGAACATAAACAGAAAAAAAAATTAGCAGATTCACTAGAAATATTGAACAGGGTCTAGGAATCCTTCTACAAGACACCCATGCCCTGAGTAAATGAACAAAATTAGGAACTACTTGAAACCTAATCCCTAAATACAAAACTAGTCCTGATTAACCATAAAATTAGTTCCTTGTTTATCAAACTCAAAGTAGTGCACTCTATGCAATAGAGATATATTGATCCTTATATAATAATTTCTTAATTTCAAAATTGGGTAGGATTATATGTACTCTTAAATTATGGTATAAGTTGAGTTAATAATCATCAAATAATCATCATAAGATCAAAATATGGAGTCCACATTCTCATAGATGTAAGAATCATGGGATTTAAACTATTACTTATATTTACTTTTGAGATTATTAGGGAGTATGAGCTACCCCACCTTGGATTTATCCTCTAGTAACAGTACTATAGAGCAATTTTTTTATTTGATATAAGCTTTATATATAGATTTTCTCAAATTATCAAAGGAATTATTCATAATTTTAGTGGAATGGGAAGGAAATGTATAGTACCTCATGTCATGCCCTACTGGAATTTCAGGATCAACATAAGTGTCCAGAAGTTCTTGGTTAACCACTTTATTTAATTCCATCAACCTGCCCAGATTATAAGGACCGTGTAATTCAACCGTAACTGATCCCTTTATATTCTACCATCAATATTTCAAGAAATAATAATCTTATGAGTTGATCAAATACACATTGGTTTGGGTAAATTTTCATATCACAGATGACATGTAGTTTTCTTCCCTTTGAAATCTAAATAATTTCTCTACTAAAAACATCATTCTTACCCTTAGTAACACCTGATCCTAAAAAATAATATTAATTTACCTCCATATATTATTAATATATAGATAAAGTATGAGATTCTGAGTAAGATCCTCTATCATCTTTAGATATAAAGTATATTCTATTGTATATAGTTCCCTATAATCATGTTTAAGGTTAGAAATTATATCCCTTAGGGTCCTCAACATCCTTTGAGAGTTTAACTCAGATCCCCTTTCATCCTTCTGTTTCTTCAATCAATTAATCCATATTTTAATTTTGATACCTAAAAGAACCAATTTCACCCTTGTATGTATAATTCCTTGATTCACTACTAGGAAGCCTAAAAACTTTCATAACACTAACAATCTCTTTATATACCTTAATGTGACCAGGGTGTTATTGATTTCCCAGCATAACTACAGGAATTTCCTTACTAAATTCAAGGATAAATGTATCTTATGTTTCATTATCTAGAAGGATATACCAAAATTAAATGTTTAAAAATCATATTAATGTGATGAATTAAAAAATATATTTGAAAAAATAAAAATATATATATTAAAATCATATCGACAGTATCCTTTGATTGATCCATACGTCACATCCCTTATTTTTTAATTTCAACCATTTATATTTTTCATTTCATGTGGGGTTAGAGAGAGGACTATACTAAACCTATATAAATATACATTATTTTTATCTTAATTACTTAAATTATTCAGTAATCATTTTCTCATTTGGAAATATAAAACTTTCATAAGAAAAGTTTTGAGGGTAATTACTAAATAATGATATAAATAAATTTTATAAATAAAAATTATTATACCAGAAATTTATTCTTCTATAGGATATAAATAAACTTCCTTAATGTGTATTTATTTAAAAACATATATCTAAGCCATGTATTTACATTATTTTTATTCTCAAAATTTTAATCTAAAGACGATTTTGATTTAAAAAACCTATATCTAATTATCATAAAATTGTATAACCAATTCTTAATCACATTTTTATAGGATATGAAAAATATAAATAATAAATAAATATATAAAAGGATTTTTATGACATCCATAATATTTAATCCATTATAAAAAATAATACAGTTGATATATTATACCATTATGTACTCCCATAACTAATCTTGTGTTTTCTAGTTGATTCATCTCTAATCAAGATATATGATGCCAAAAATATATCAACTCTATAGTTCCTTGAAACTCTAAAGATTATTTGAATTTAGGCTTACTATGTTATAGTTATAAACAATGTCCACTAGTATCTTCTACTATTTTATAAGATTAAGTGAATTTTTTAGTAAATATGTACTCCCACATCTCCCAACTGTGTATATATACTCCTCTAGAGAGTTAAAAAATACTATAGTAGTATGCTCACTAGCAATAATATCTATAGTAAAGAAAATAAATTCCACAAAAATATCATAAATTTAAGTATTTAATTTAAACTTCACTAGTATATTTATATGAAGATACATACAAATACCTCATTGTATGTTCTACTCTCTTTCTCTCTCTCTCTTTCTCTATATCATTTAGTTAAATAAATGAATAGTAACGTAGTGAAATTAATAGTACCTATAATTGAATTGAATTAAATTATTATTATAATTAAATATATTATTATTCATAGTATACAAAAAAATTTAAATATTATGTAATCTAAATCAAATGAAAATAAAAATGTGTGCCTAAAAAAAGATTAATATAATGAATTATTCAAGGAAAATTGATGATATTAGGCTTCTTCATGAAAAAATGCATACATGAAAATGATGTATATAAAAAGTAATGTAAACATGGTATAATAATTGAACATATACATATACAAATATTTTACTAAAAATTAAATCATAATTAAAAGTATAAATTTAAAAAAAAAATATCAAAAATATAATATTACCTCTGTTATTAAAATATTAATAGTCTTTTGAACATATTCTTTCTATGTAATTATTTTGTATAGCATGTGCTATATTCACATTATAGTCATTATTATCCTCCAGTAATCATGTAATAAATAGTGGAATCTCATACAATCCAAAGACATCTTCAATATTCTCATCACTCAAATATATTTTTTTCCTCACAAATTGATAAACCACCAATTATTTGATGGATCAAAGACATCAAATTTATATTTTTCATGTATCTCCTTGATAAATGTTTCCTATTTTCAAATAAATATTTTCAATCAAAAATAATCATAAATCCAAAACAACATGTTTTAAATCACTGTTTTTGTCAACATAGTTACACTTAAACCCTTAAATATGAAATTTAATGAAATAAACTTCCCAAATATATTAAACTACTCAAAAATATGTAATTTATATAGAAATTGTTTTTTAACATTTTCACTTGATAAACCCATTACTTCAACAATAACCAATACTCAAGTATTTAAGTGGTACTCTTGTTGTCCTATTTTTCTGTATAAAATGTGCAGCCATTAATTACCTAACCAAATGATGTCATCACAAAAATAAATGGTCCCCCAACTAACCATTTAAATTTTTTTTTTGTAGATGAATGAATAATGTATGTGGCCTGAAATCATAAAACATTTTCTCATTCATTAACCACAATTAATTTTCTTTTAAATATAAAAATTTCAATCCTTTAACATGTGATGTTAAATATAGTTGAACCACACATGTGATTTTCAAAATGTATAAATTTTTCTTATTTATTTTATCACATCCCGATGAATTTACTTTTAAGACATGGATTCTCTTAACTCTACTATTTACTAATACATTATGATATGAAGGAAGACTGATATGCTACACTTCATAAAAGAAGTTAACGCAAAACACAACCCTCTCTTAAGATATAAATTTTGGAAAAATAGATGCCTATGGTAAATTTGTATTCATAATGTAACCCTTTAAAATTTTTACATACAATTTAATAGGATAAATATAATAAAAATATATTGTTCTATAAAACCTTATCACTCACACCTAATGAATTTTTATTTTTTTCAAAAAGAGAAATCCCCTTATTTTATTAAACCAATGAAACCATATTTTTCATAGGTAGAGGGGAAACATCACATAACTTATAGGTCTAGGAGTGAAAATTACGAATAATAACCATCCTAAAGGCCTTTCCCATAGTCACATACATAAATAACATCGAGACTTGACTATTCGTAGACCAATCTAGGCATAATGATTGCATTATTGCTCATTCTACAATTTGAATCTCTATCATCGCTTGGAGTTCGCTTCAGCAAGCAGCTATTACTTGCTCCCCTTGCGTCTGGCCTTCATCATAGTATCCATTGACACTAGGCCCACCAATAGCCGCTGGAGGCCCTCTATACCATTATCAATTATACAAATAGCTGTGTGAAGAAACCCAGTCACCCTCACATATTGGGTTTTATAAATTATGCAACCAGGATTTGACGTTTGAACCACCAGGATGTGGTTCCAACATCCGAAACACTCGGTTGCAGTACTAACCACGTGACAAATAAATTCTTAGACATTTAAATGTATCAAAAAATGATGGTGGAAAATACATCTACAATTGATGAAGTATATTTAAAACATCAATCTATAATATATTCAGTAAATTAGGTCCATGAATATTATAAAAATGGAATTGAAAAGGAAGGAAATCCTAATATTAAACTCTTTAAAATGCATTAGTAATTATCAATATTTTTTAATAAGTAATATTTATTATATAAATATTTGACAGTCAATAGATTTCATACCTATCACCTTCAGATAGATCAATGAATTGAATTTTTTTATATATTTGAAGAATAACAATTAGGTACTTTAATACTATGTAGCTACTGAAAAAAACTATTTTTTCAATTTTGGAAAATGTATGAAAAGCCAAGGGTAAGTATGGAATCAATATTTAGTCACTCCTTTTATATCTAAAAAATTTCCAATCAAATAGTCATTTATTTTTTTCTCATATTTCATAACATGAATTTTATTTTTTACCTAAAAATATCTAATAAGGAAAATAAAATATTATGGACCATTTATTTAATGTATTTTTTTCATTTCCTAGTCATTATCTTTTCTAAAAATGTAACATCAATGCTTTTCACATTTTCATAATATTCCTCAATTTTCAATGGATATTATAACACCCTAGAATGATAAAGGGTTAAATGACTAAATGATGTGATCATGTCAATAAGGTGCACCTTCCTTTTCAGGACCCTACCTGATTAGAACTCCAAAGTTAATCACGTTTTTCCTAGATTTGTGATCAGGATGGGTGACCTTCTGGGAAGTTTCCCAAGGTGTGTGTGAGTAAGGAAAAATCACAATGGAAAGGAAATGTGTTCGCATGTGGGGACAGTCATAAGTTAGATGACTCGGTCGGGCATGTGGGTGGGACCTAGGATGGGGACCTCATGTCTGTGGGGGAACTAGTGGTACTAATCAAGCTAGGACCCGACAGCCATGTTAAGGTGGGGTGTTTGTGCTGCCACTGGGACCCAGTTATTGCATTTGGTATTAGAGTAGGAATCGAGAAGGTTCACCTTCCTTTTTGGGAGCCTACCTGATTATAACTTCATAGTTAAGCATGATTTTCCTGGAGTAGTGATTGGGATGGGTGAACATTTTGGAAGTTTCCTAGGGTGTGTGTGAGTGAGGACAAAGCGCATTAGAAAGGACATGTGTTGGCATGTGGGGAAATTCATTAGTCAGATGACTCGGTCGGGCAAGTGGATGGGCCCCAAGGTGGGGAACTCGTGTCTTCGGGGCAACTAGTAGTACTTTCTGGGCCAGGACCCGACGGCCATGTTAAGGCAGGGTGTCTATATTGTCTATGGGGCCTAGTTGTTATAGATATGGGGAAAATCATAATATTTTCAACCATTAAATTCATTTTTAATCATTATAATGGGTTATCCATTTATAAAAATATTTAATAAACAATTTACATCGTAATTCTCTCATACTAAAGTTGATGATATGAAGTCATTTCTTCACAGATTAAAAAATGTATTTATATCCCAAAACACTATATCAATCAAAATCTTTATAAACAAGAAATTCCTTTATAGTAAAAAATTTCATTGTATCTGGAAAGAAACATGCTTTTTTATATGTATAAAATACTTGAACACCTTCCTCTTATAACAATATCATGTCATCAATCAATGGTGATACATAAATATCATCATAATTCCTATTTTTTAGTCTACAAATGATTAAACTCATCATAAGAAATTTTCACTTCATTCAGATATGTTGGGAATAGTTATAAATTTCTAATATAATATACTATGAAATATTTTGTCTATTTAGTCATTGATACAGATCTATTACAACTATTAATAGTCAAAAACTAAGATTTTTAAATTAATTTGAAAAAATATGAAATTTTTGAGCAATTTCCTTCTATTGTGGTGAATCTTTTGGGTGACATATATGACAACCCTGCTTTTTATTACAACTTAAACATGATTTATTACATAAAACTTCACTTGATACAACAAATAAGATCAAGAGGTTTAGTTTCTTTGGGTCTTAGGATCATTACATAAAAACTTAAAACATGAAATACAACATCTTTATTGAAAACATCCTTTACATGACCACTACATTCCCTCGTACTTAGCATTGCATGGGATAACCTGAGGACATGCATAAGAAAAGGGTGAGCTATAAAGCCCAGTAAGGGAGTATACATGGAATAACATGAGGAGTACAATACATTTTAGACAATAGGAATATCAATAGAGCATAAAAAAAACATGAACATAAAGGCATGATAAAGCATGATAATCATAACATGGAAATGTGGAAACAACACTTAACATGAAATTAGCATGAGCCAAGGCTCATTGCACATAAAGCATGAGTAAACCCTCATTGCACATGAAGCACGAGTAAACCCTCGTTTCACTTGAATTAGCATGATTAAACACTCATTGCACATGACGTATCATGATACTATACTTTACCCAATGCATTGGAGCGCTATAAGGGCGCACCCTTCTTAAACATTTCATTTCATGCATAAGTGTGCCACATGGATCATAAAACATGGATTCATAAAACATAATCATTTATTCCACAATAGAGTAATGTGTAATTCATACATGAAACTATACAATCAATAAGTAAATGTGAATAAAGTTTAATACCCTTGATGGAGAAATGGGCATGGTATTCACTACACAGTGACATTGGCTTAGAAAATCGGTGCGATTTCGGCACCGTAACGGCGTGACATAAGAATTAATAAAAATGGTTGATGAGAGAGAAAGGGGTTCCTCATCATATTTACATGTAATGGAAAGTAAGTAGTTAATATAGATACATGTCACAACAATTGAAATGGAATTTAGATTCATGATACAAAAGTATTACTTGAATGTAAAAGAAGAGAGAGAAGTTCCTTTCGGAATTTCGGCATAGTAACGGGTGTACATGGGAGGAATTTAATGAGAGATAAAGGGGTATCCCATAATTAAAATAATAAGAGGAAAGTATGGGGGAGGTTTTAAACCATACCCCAACATTCATAATTGAAATTAAAAGGGCAATACAACTTAAAGAAAATTGACAAAAATGAGAAAGGAAGAAAAAAACCCTTACTTGGAAGTGTGCTTCCAAAGGCTAGAGAGAGGCTTATGAGAGGCTTCTTGGGAGCTTGGGGCACCTTGTGAGGATTCTAGAGAGAGTAGGGCAGAGTTTGGACGAAATCCAAGTGATTTTAGTGAGGAGGAAGTGGGAGCTTGGGTGGGTTTATATAGGAAAGGTGATGGAATTCTTTATTATTTAGGTTTGGGACCCCTTATATTAAACTAATCCAAACCACAAACCATCCCATGGTTTTTGCCCATGGTTTCTGGAAAATGAAAGAGGAAAAAAATATTTTACAAGGCCAAGGTCCGAACTTATTAAAATATTAGGGTTTCTTATGTGGAGGTGAGTCACACTCCCATGGAAATTAATTTAAAAAGTCAAAGTGTTGAATATGTCTTGAGGGGTTCATTAATGCTTTGAAAAGTAAGTCAAACAAACCCAAAATCACATTATTTTAATTATAAAACATATATTGGCCGAACATAAGGATTATGGTATTTTATTACATCACCATTGGGTCATTATGATGTCATAAAATACATTATATATTTAAACGGTATTTAATTTTTAACCAAAAATTTGACTGTCTCATAAAATTATGAAAAATTCACCGTTGGATAATTTCGACCTCCTGATTCCAGAAATGACATTTATTTTATCTAAATAATTTTCTAAATATGTTAATTTTCACTTTTAAAATAAAAACTGACATTTATCGAAAATTCACGGGTTTTGACAGAAATGGATTTCAAACCTTAATAAAAATTTTAATTTCATTCATAAAATTATAAGATCATTTATATTTAATAAAAATTAATTTAATAATATTATTATTATTTTATTAAAATATTATTTAATTCAAAAAATCCCTTAATTTAGTAAAATAGATTTCTTAATTAAATAATAACTAAAAACACCATTTGTACTTTAAAAACTATTTACAATGTATCAAAAATGACTAGAAATTATATTCATTATTATATACAAAAATAATGTAAATGAACATAGTACTACTTATTTGTTACATAACCCCTTAAAACAGCCACATAAGACCTAAGGGTAAGGTGTGTGATGGTGACAGACTCTTGGGGTGGCTCGGATAACATTGCTCGAGTGGTAATTTCAATCAACTTCCACTTTTCCCATATACAGTCACGTTCGAGCTTTACATAATGAAGCTCGGCTTGGTCTTGGTCAAGGGATAAGCCCAAGGATTCCACCTCTTTTCCGAGCTCCGACAAATGGGCCTCGTATGGGGCAATTCTACTGGATGAGGCCATCGCTTCCTTTGTCTGTGTAAAATTGGGTTCGTTAAAGCCTTATATTTATACTAATCATGTGATCACTGTTCAATGGATATATTAACAACGGTCACAATTATTAACATAAAACCAAAGAAGTTGACATCTTATAAAAACATTTTTTCATAAAGAGACATTTAATAAGATCAAGAGGGATTTCCATTAAGGAAACTTTGGGTCGTTACAATATTCCCCCCTTAAGAAATTTCGCCCTCGAAATTTTTCCTTTTCCCACACTAAAACAAATGTGGGTAACTCAGCTTCATCATATCCTCCGACTCCCAAGTCGCTTCTTCAAACTTGTGGTTTTTCCACAACACCTTGACGAGGGGCATTGTCTTATTTCGTAGTACTTTTTCTCTATGATCTAAGATCTTCACTGGTTTCTCCTCATAAGAAAGATCATCTTCCAATTGTACCACCTCGGAAGAGAGTACATGTGAAGGGTCCGGTATGTACTTCCTTAAGAGGGATACATGAAAGAAATCATGCACCTTGTCCATGGTAGGTGGAAGTGCTATTCGATAGGCCACAGCCCCAACACGATCAAGAATCTCGAAGGGGCCGATGTACCTTGGACTTAACTTCCCTTTCTTTCCAAACCTCATGACCTTTTTCCACGGAGATATGCGTAGAAACACCATGTCTCCAACTTTAAATTCAAAGTCTCGTCGATGATTATCTACATAACTCTTCTGTTGACTCTGGGGTGCCTTGATATGCTGCTGAATGGTTTTCACCTTCTCTACCATTTCTTTGACCATTTCTGGTCCAAGCAGCTTACATTCACCGACCTCATCCCAACATATCGGTGTTCTGCACCTTTTCCCATACAGGGCTTCATATGGTGCCATTTGGATGCTCGAGTGGAAACTGTTATTATAAGAGAACTCAACTAGAGGAAGATGTTGATCCCATCCTCCTTTAAAGTCCATTGAGAACGCTCTAAACATATTCTCAAGTGTTTGGATAGTCCACTCAGACTGGCCATCAGTTTGAGGATGATAGGACGTACTGAAGTTCAGTTCAGTATTCAGAGCATGTTGAAGACTCTTCCAAAACTTAGAGGTGAATCTTGGATCTCGGTCAGACACAATAGATAGTGGTACTCCATGAAACCTTACCACTTCCCTGATATATATCTGTTCCAGTTGATCCAAATAGAAATCCTCTCGAATAGCAATGAAGTGTGCAGTCTTTGTAAGATGATCCACAACAACCCAGATTTCATTGTTGCCTTTGGATGTCCTTGGAAGTCTGGTGACAAAGTCCATGGTGATGTTCTCCCATTTCCATTCTGGTATGGGCAATGTTTGCATCATCCCCTTAGACTTCTGCCTCTTTTCCTTCACTTGCTGACACACCAGGAACTTTTATGTATATTCAGCGATCTCTTTCTTCATATTATCCCACCAAAAGTTTTCTCGGAGATCTCGATACATCTTTGTGCTCCTTGGGTGAATAGAGAAATCTGAACTATGTGCATCATCCAAAATTCCTTCTTCAGCTCCGGACTTGATGGAACACATAGTATTTTCCCAAAACGCACAATTCCTTCTTCATTAACAATAAACTCCGAGGATTTTCCCTTTTTGATAGCTTCCACTTTTTCTTGAATTCCCACATCATCCTTTTGATCATCCTTTAACCTTTACAAAAGATATGGTTAAGAAATAATTTGTGAAAGGATTGATGATGTTCCTTTTTTTTATGATTACCACGTCCATCTTCAACAAGTCTAAGAATATTGGATCCTTCTCAATTCTCATCATTGATAGAATCGTTGGATCCTTTCTACTTAGGGCATCTGCCACCTTGTTTGCTTTCCCAGGGTGGTAATGTATTGAACAGTCATAATCCTTGATGAGCTCTATCCATCTTCTCTAGCGCATATTAATCTCTTTTGGTGTGAATATATATTTAAGACTCTTGTGGTCAGTATATATCTCACATTTCTCTCCATAGAGATAATGCCACCAGATTTTCAAGGCAAAGATCACGGCCGCCAACTCCAGATCATGCACTGGATAGTTTCTCTCATGGATTTTCAACTGCCTTGAGGCATAGGATATCACTTTATCATTCTGTATCAGTACACAGCCTAATCCCTTCTTTGAGGCATCACTGAATACCACAAAAAATTCCCCACTTGTGGGTAAAGTGAGCATGGGCGCAGTGATAAGCCTCTTTTTCAACTCCTTGAAGCTTTCTTCGCATTCATCATTCCAAGAAAACTTTACTCCCTTTCGAGTTAGCTTGGTAAGGGGGTTGGACAATCATGAGAAATTTCTCACAAATCGTCGATAATATCCAGCTAACCCCATGAAGCTATGGATATCCGTTACCGATGTTGACCTCGGTCATCCCTCAATTGCATCTGTTTTGGAGGGATCCACGGATATCCCATTGCTTGTGATGATATGGCCCAATAATGAGACTTCCTTCAACCATAACTCACACTTTTTGTACTTTGCATAGAGCTTCTCCTTGCACAAAGTCTCTAGTACAGTTCTTAAATGCTCCTCATGATCCTCCTTGGTTTTGGAGTATATTAGAATATCATCTATAAAGACTACCACAAATTTGTCAAGGTAATATCTAAAGACTCTATTCATTAAGTCCATGAATATTTCTGGATCATTGGTGAGTCTGAAAGGCATTACTATGAATTCATAGTGCCTGTATCTTGTACGAAAAGCAGTCTTGGGGACATCTTCCTTCTTCACCCTTACTTGATAATATCCCGACCGCAAATCCACCTTGGAGAAGTATTGTGCTCCACACAGCTGATCAAACAAGTCATCGATTCTTGGGAGAGTATACTTGTTCTTTATCATGATTTTTTTAAGTTCACGATAATCAATGCAGAGCCGCATTGAACCATCCTTCTTCTTGACGAAGAGGACCGGTGCACCCCATGGTGAAGCACTTGGGCGTATAAACCCTTTATCCAGATTATCCTGTAGTTTTTTCTTCAGCTCATCAATCTCAACAACATCCATTCTATATGGAGTCTTGGATATTGTTAACTCCCCAGGTATAAGTTCAATTGAGAACTCAACATCTCTTCTAGGAGGGATACCAGGCAGTTCCTCGGGAAACACTTCTTCGAATTCCCTCACAATAGGCATTTCTTCAAGGATGGTTTCTTCTTTGGACTCAATCATCTGAGCCAAAAATGTGTGCTCATAGGGCAGTAATATCCATGCTTGAGATGATGGAGCTAAAGTAGATTCATCTTCCTCCTGACAATTGTAAAGAATCGGGGGTCGATTCTCCATATGGAGTGTGATTTCCCTCTCCCGAAAATTTATGTTGGCTCTATATAAGGAAAGTCAATCCATGCCAAGAATTGCATCAAATTCCACCAGAGGGAGTATGACGAGGTTCACCGGGAAATTCAATCCATAGATTATAACATGGGAGGACTTATACTCATGGGATGCAATGATTGCCCCATTTTCCGTACTCACCGACATCTTTACTTCCATGATTTGTGGTGGTGCTGGGATTGTTCTACTAAAATTTCGAGATATAAACGAATGCGTAGAACCTGAATCAAAAAGTACGTTCTCTATTCTTGAATGAATAACTAGCATACCTGTCACCACTTCTTTGTCGGGGTTCACTTTGGCAGAAGTGATGGAAAAAGCTATTCCTTGCTGTCTTGTAGGTTGTTGGTCGCCTCCGATAACCCTTGGATTAGGGCACTGATTTGAAAAATGACCCGATTCTTTGCATTTATAGCATTGAACAACGCGTTGAGGTTTGAACAGAGCGTTCCTCTCCTCTGTCGCAGCCGTGGGTCCTTCTTTCCAATAGTTTACAGCTAGGTGCCCTTCTCTTCCACACCTGAAGCATTTTCTCGTCCCCTTAAATCAATTTCTAGGGTGCTTCTTTCCGCACTTTTGGCAAGTGGGGTGCTGGAACTTCTTAGCGTCGTTGGATTTATCCATCGGACCACCAGAATTGAATTCTACCTTACGCTTCTTGTCCCCATGATACCCCTGTGATTCTCCGATCTCCATTTCTACCTTGAGGGCACATCGGATAATTTCCTCATAGTTGTCGAAGTCACGGATCGCTAATGATTTCCGCAAGCTAGGCTTCAGCCCACCAAAGAAGCGGTCAACCTTGCATTCGGGGGTAACGACAAATACGGAAGCGTATCGTGCAAGCCTTGTGAAGTTTTCCACATAAGCTCCAATAGATTCTTCATCTTTTTACTTGAGGGAAAGGAAGTCCCTTTCCATCTTAAGCCGGAGGGTGCGCGGAAAATATTTATCGAAAAATATCTTCTGGAATTCCTTCCATTCCAAAGACTCAATATCCTCCTTAGGCTTCATATTTTTGATCAACGTCCACCATTGATCAGCTTCACCCTCTATACGATAAGCAGCCAGGAGAACCTTCTCTTTTTCAGAACATTAGAGGATGGAGAATATCTTTTCAATGGAGTTGATCCATTTTTCAACGATCGTGGGATCAGATGATCCACTAAAAGTAGGAGGCCTTTGTCTCATGAAGCTCTCAATAGCAACTTGTTCTTTCTTAGGGGGGGTTGAACGTTCCTCTTGACCTGTGTTTCTATTAAAAACTTGAGTTAGCTGAGAGAGAAGCGTGACAAAGTTCTCGATTACCTCTCCCATTGGATTTGGCATCTCACTAGTATAGTCATCACATTGATCTTCACAACGGTTGTTAGCCCGAGTCCTCCTATTACCGGCCATTAGCTGGAATAAAATGAAAGTTAGGGGTAACACATAAAGGGTAATCCAAAGTCAAAAGTCGATGACTTATAAATAAAATTTCATTTCCTTAACTCATGAGTCTATAGGCTTCAATCTAGGATTTTCATGATCTAATTTCGAACATATATTCTTAGGGGCATTTTTTTAATTCCCTTAATAAGGGTTCATACTAATCTTGTGAATTTACCAAAGCATATCCCTCGGGAGTGTCGTAACTAAGAGTGTAGCAAGGCTTGTTGTCGTGCACCAGTTCCCATTCGAGTCTAGCTCAAAGTGGTGTTTTCGGGTTTTACCCCTAGGATACATCTGTGCCAAAGCCGCCTCTACCTGCTCGTATCCAAACAGGGATGTATTTTCTTGATAAACCACTTACTAAATACTTAACAAAACATAGGGATGTTTTTGTTATACTTATTCTTATCTCTAAGTCTTTACTAGGTTTTTTCTAATCCTAATCCCAAAAATAACCAAACCTATCCTCTGATACCAACTATGACAACCTTGCTTTTTATTACAACTTAAACATGATTTATTACATAAAACTTCACTTGATACAACAAAGAAGATCGATAGGTTTAGTGTATTTGGGGCTTATGATCATTACATAAAAACTTAAAACATGAAATACAACATCTTTATTGAAGACTTCCTTTACATGACCACTATATTCCCTCGTACTTAGCATTGCATGGGATAACCTGAGGACATGCATAAGAAAAGGGTGAGCTATAAAGCCTAGTAAGGTAGTACACATGGAATAACATGAGGAGTAAAATATATGTTAGACAATAGGTATATCAATAGATCATAAAAGAAACATGAACATAAAGGCATGATAAAGCATGATAATCATAACATGGAAATGTGGCAACAACACTTAACATGGAATTAGCATGAGCCAAGGCTCATTGCACATAAAGCATGAGTAAACCCTCATTGCACATGAAGCACGAGTAAACCCTCATTGAACGTGAATTAGAATGAGTCAACACTCATTGAATATGATGTATCATGATACTATACTTTACCCAATGCATTGGAATGGTATAAGGGCATACCCTTATTAAACATTTCATTTCATGCATAAGTGTGCCACATGGATCATAAAACATGGATTCATAAAACATAATAATTTATTCCACGATAAAGGAATGTGGAATTCATACAAGAAACTATACAATCAATAAGTAAATGTGCATAAATGTGAATACACTTGATGGAGAAATGGGCATGGTATTCACTACACAATGACATTGGCTTAGAAAATCGGTGCGATTTCGGCAGCGTAACGGCGTGACATAAGAATTAATAAAAATGGTTGATGAGAGAGAAAGGGGTTCCTCATCATATTTACATGTAATGTAAAGTAAGGAGTTCATATAGATACATGTCACAACAATTGAAATTGAATTTAGATTCATGATACAAAAGTATTGCTTGAATGTAAAAAAAGAGAGAGAAGTTCCTTTCGGAATTTCGGCATAGTAACGGGTGTACATGGGAGGAATTTAATGAGAGAGAAAGGGGTATCCCGTCATTCAAAAAATAAGAGGTCAGTATGGGGGAGTTGAAAAACCATACCCCAACATTCATAATTGAAATTAAAAGGGCAATACAACTTAAAGAAAATTGACAAAAATGAGAAAGGAAGAAAAAAACCCTTACTTGGAAGTGTGCTTCCAAAGGCTAAAGAGAGGCTTGTGAGAGGCTTCTTGGGAGCTTGGGGCACCTTGGGAGGATTCTAGAGAGAGTAGGGCAGAGGTTGGATGAACTCCAAGGGATTTTAGTGAGGAGGAAGTGGGAGATTGGGTGGGTTTATATAGGAAAGGTGAGGGAATTCTTTATTATTTAGGTTTGGGACCCCTTATATTAAACTAATCCTAACAACAAACCATCCCATGGTTTTTGCCCATGGTTTCTGGAAAATGAAAGAGGAAAACAATATTTTACAAGTCCAAGGTCCGAACTTATTAAAATATTATGGTTGCTTATGTGGAGGTGAGTCACACTCCCATGGAAATTAATTTAAAAAGGAAAGTGTTGAATATGTCTTGAGGGGTTCATTAATGATTTGAAAAGTAAGTCAAACAAACCCAAAATCACATTATTTTAATGATAGAACATATATTGGACGAACATAAGGATTATCTTATTTTATTACATCACCATTGGGTCATTATGATGTCATAAAACACATTATATATTTAAACGGTATTTAATTTTTACCCAAAAATTTGACTGTCTCATAAAATTATGAAAAATTCACCGTTTGATAATTTCGACGTCCTAATTCCAGAAATGACATTTATTTTATCTAAATAATTTTCTAAATATTTGAATTTTCACTTTTAAAATAAAAACCAACATTTATCGAAAATTCACGGGTTTTGACAGAAATGGCTTTCAAACCTTAATAAAAAATTTAATTTCATTCATAAAATTATAAGATCATTTATATTTAATAAAAATTAATTTAATATTATTATTATTATTTTATTAAAATATTATTTAATTCAAAAAATCCCTTAATTTAATAAAATAGATTTATTAATTAAATAATAACTAAAAACACCATTTGTACTTTAAAAACTATTTATAATATATCAAAAATGACTAGAAATTATATTCATTATTATATAAAAAAATAATGTACATGAACATAGTACTACTTATTTGTTACATAACCCCTTAAAACAGCCGCATAAGACCTAAGGGTAAGGTGTGCGATTGTGACAGACTCTTGGGGTGGCTCAGATAACATTGCTCGAGTGGTAATTTCAATCAACTTCCAATTTTCCCATAGACGGTCACATTTGAGCTTGACATAATGAAGCTCAGCTTGGGCTTGGTCAAGGGAGAAGCCCAAGGATTCCACCTCTTTTCCAAGCTCCGAAAAATGGGCCTCGAATGGGGCAATTCTACTAGATGAGGCCATCGCTTCCTTTGTCTGAGTAAAATTGGGTTCGTTAAAGCCTTATATTTATACTAATCATGTGATCACTGTTCAACGGCTATATTAACAACGGTCACAATTCTTAACATAAAACCAAAGAATTTGTCATCTTATAAAAACATTTTTTCATAAAGAGACATTTAATAAGATCAAGAGGGATTTCCATTAATGAAACATTGGGTCGTTACAACATAGGTTTCCATCAAATATTCAATCATCTATATTACATTTCATCCACCATTGATCATTTTAATTTTTTAATAAATGATTCAAATGTGGTATTAATAGAAGATAAAAGATTTACTTAGTTGGAGGTTTTGTACGTAGCCCGAGTGATGAATCAAATTCGAATATTTTATCAATTTTATAGCATGATGTTCCATATTTATGGAATTTTAACAAACCTTCATGATATATCTTATACAACACATGTCCCTTGGGGTATGAATGTGTCTTCTTATACCCTAGTCCCATCGGATATAATATTTTTTCACATCATAAGTAAAATCCTTAAGGACCTTTCCTTTAAGAATATCCCTTTCAAAAGTTGAATCAATTCAGTAAAACTCTTTCCAATCAAACAATTTATCACTTTTAAGTTAAAGAATCCCAATTTTATTAATAACACTCTAAATTTAGTATGATATGGGAACAACTATTTATAATCATCTATATATAACCATTTAACTGACATATTTTTTCAATGTTATAACTCTTATGTCATGAATTAATTGTTTAATATGATACGATTCCTTATATTAAAAATATTAATCATCATTTGATCAGTAACTCTAGGATATTCCAACATTCCATATAAAATGGCTATAAATCATATTAAAAACCATAGCAAATCAAAATATCCTTAATTTCTCATGACACTAATTTTCTCATATTTAAACACTTCATATAGGGATAGTAAAACATATATGTGTATCCATTGTTTATTTTAGAAAATTTCAAGAATCATGATTCCATTTAGAAAATTCTAAGAAATAAACAACCCCTTTCTCATATTTTCAACTTGTTATTTATAAATTTATATAATTATGATATTAACTACCCAAAATAAAAATAATAATAAGAATCTATTTAAACACTTTTGATAAAAAAAATATCTTTTTAATATTAATAAAATGAGAAAATAGAGAAATTATATTAAATTATTTTTTAATAAAAAATTATAAAATCTAACAGTGTAAAATACTTATACACCCACACACATATAAATATATAAACATATAAACATGTAGAAATATATAAATATATATATATATATAAACCTAAAATCATTTATATATATATATATGTATATGTATATAAACACATAAACATATGTATATAAACATATAATCATGTGTGTGTGTGTTTTTTTTATATATGTTTACATGTTTGTATGTTAATATATATGTTTATATTTTTATGTGTGTGTATTTTTAATAACTAAAATGTTAATATATAGAAATATTCCTCATAATAAATAACTCAGGTTTGATTTATTTAAAGAAAATATATCAAATTTAGATTAGGTAATGGAAAAAATAAATTTTTAAATCGATTGTGATTCTAAAAAATCTATGTTTGAAATAAAAAAAATAACCAAAAGAAATAAAAGAGAAATGCAAGAATTAAAAAAAATAGGACGGGAAGTAAAAAATTTAAGCCGAAAGATGACATAGGAGTTATAGTCTGAATGGAAACAAAGTGATGGGAATGATATAGAAAGGTGGGTTGAAAAGAAAAATGCTGGGAGGTAATGATGTAGTGGAAATAATAAATGTAGTGGTAAGAAAATTATATGTGGTAAGTGGATTATGTGATATTCAAATTATATGGATATTTTTTTATTAATGAAATATGTGATCGGTAATTGATTAATAAAATTGATATAAATTTTAAATTATGAAATTGGATAAATGTGATTTATTATTAGGCAATGGTGATATATTATTATAGTGGTGTCAGTTTTTATGTGTAGTGTGCTCTTAGAAGTTTATAGAATATTAATGGTGGTAGTGGTATGGTGATGAATGAAGGTTATAGTGATATTGAGAGAGATCGTTTTCCCCTGGGTTGGGATTATGTGATTATAGTATATTAATTCTACTTTTTTTATTTATAACACACTAACACCTGAGTCAGGTAATTTGGTTGATGTCCATATGAGGTTTTCGGTTATTGGTGTGTCCCCATCATCTAGGATGGGGTGATATGGATGAATGACTAATCCTCATTCCCTAATACATCTTTTATATGTATTGTATTCTATGATGGCATGAGGTTATGGTATATGGAAATGTAGTGACATGGAAATAATGTGATAGAATGGTAGTGGTGTTATTATGTGGTTGGGGTATGTGGTATACCGATATGATATGTGGTAGTGGGTGTGGTATGTGGTTTTTGTCTATGGTTATGTAGTGATGGTTTTTATGTGGTTATGTGGGTGTGGAAGGGATAGGAGAGACAGGACATATCTCAATGTGGATTAAGGGAAACTAATAGTTTGAATTTGGGTACATGGAACCTTTTTGATATATTTTCTACATATTATTTTGTTCTTCATTTTTCTAGATTTTTTGAGTTGGGATTAGCGACTATAGGGGTAGATATCCTAGTTTGGTTATGAGTTTGTTTCACTGTTTATTCATAGAGTCTTTAGTGTGATTCTTCTATATTTGCATGAGAAACTCTGAGGAGGAACCTACTGAGTGTATTCATATTTCTAGCCCTATATTCTATTATTATTTTTAAATATTTATAGGATGGGGATAGTGATAGTGATAAGGTTTGAAATTACTAGTTTTGGTGATTATTTGAGTTAGAATCACTTCCAAAGGAGATGGACTCTTCCGCATTTTCATGACAGTCTAGGGAGGAACCTATTGAGTGTACCTGTATGTTCACCCTTATCTTATATATCATATTTTTAAACATTTTTATTATAGTATTGGTGATCAAGTTGTACATTTCTAGGTTTTGGTAATTGTTGGAGTTGCATTCATCACCATACACTACAACAAATCCCCCTTTCAATAGAATTAGAAATCGCTTTTATCAGCGCTAGAAAAGCGATGATAATCTAAGCATCGTTAAAAGGGGTTACTTTTATAGGTGCTAAAAAGTGTTGATAAAAGGGAAAAAAGAACTTTTTTTTGCAATTCGAAGGGTAGCGACCCCCCCCCCCCACCCACCCCTTTATCAGGGCTCGACCACCCTTTTAATAGTGCTCATCTAGCCCCCCACCCCTTTATCACACTACCATAGATCACAGTTAAATCAGTGTCTGCTTTTATCAATACTAAACAAAAAGCACTCATAAAAGTGGTATCTTTATCAGCGCTAGCTAAAATCACTAATAAAGATAACTTTTATCGGCACTTTTTTTAGCACAGATAAAGGTTGACCTTTATCAGCGCTATTCTTAGAGCTCATAAAACCTTTAAATAAAAACAAATATTATTAATACATATATATAATTATCATATTTCTATTCAAAAAATAATGTTTATTTATATACATTAACTAAGAAACACATGTTTATAATTAATATAAATATGATATATTAATATATATATTTTAATAATTCAAATATATATATATATAATGTTTTTAAAAAAATATTTATAAAATTATAAGTAAATATATATATATGTAAATAATTATGAAATTATAATAAATATATTTAAATAATAAATATATTTAAATATATATATATATATATATAATTATAAAATTATAAAAAAATGGATAATAAATATTTTTACTATATTTATAATTAGATATATTTATATATTAATAAACATATATAATTATATAATTATATATAATTATAAAAATATATTTATATTTATATAAAAATATTTATAAAAATATTTATTTATAATTATAATTATAAATATATATATATATATAATAATAAAATTATAATGAATATATCTAAATAATATATATTTATTATATTTATAATTATATATACTTATATATTAATAAATATATATAATTTTGTATATATATATATATATTTAAAGTAATATATATATATGAATTATATAACTTTTATTAAAAAAATTATTTTCATAATTTTAAATATAAAAAATTATTAAATTTATTTTAGTCAAAATGTTTAATAGTTTTTTTATATAAATTGATTACAAAATGGGTATATAATTAAAGTAAATATAATATATTAATATTTTATTTAAACAGTTATATAATATAAAAATGAGTATATTTATTTAGATATATATTTATATTGATGTTAAATAATTTAAAATATATGTACATGTATAACTACATATATGTATGTGTATGTGTGGATATACATGTGTGTATGTATATGTATGTGTAGATGTGTACACTACTATAAAATTGACTATTTGCGACAGGTCATTTGCGATAGATAAATGACCTGTCACAAATAGTCTCAGGACTCGAACTATTTACGATGAAATTCTCGGTCCATCACAAATAGTTTTGGTGAATATTCCCGCCATCCGACACCAAAATAAATTGCAACGGGTATTTGCGATGGATTGCTCGTTCTGTCACAAATGCCCCTAGGCTTGGACGTATTTGTGATGGAATTAATTATCCGTTGCAAATACTTTTTACCGCCAGACTATTTGCGATGGAATTAATTCATCCGTAAAAAATGACTTAACCCTACGCGAGCACACTTTATTCTTCCTCATCCTTCCTTATTTTTCCTCCCCTCCCACGCGGTGTTGGATCCTCTCTTCTCCACACCGCACCGCTACCCGCGCTGCCCCGCTGCGCTGTCGCACCGTCGCACCACTATGCCATGTGATGCTGCCTACCACATCACCACGTCACTACACTATCGAACCGCTCCCCGGACCACCCAACCTTCATTTTGTTTCATCGGACTCCATTTCAAGTATTTTTCAACAGATCTGGGTTTGACTCTCTATGTTACAAGTTCCTCTTATATTCATTTTTATTTTTTATTAGTTGTATACCTTTTATTACGTTTTTGTATTTGGAAAACTCTAGGTTTAATAGTTTATCTATTTAGTATGCCTGATCTGATATTTAGGATTGATATAAGTTTTTTATTCAATATTTGAATGTTAATCTGGTTCAATATTTGCATGTTTATCTGTTTATGATGTCTGACCTATGAGACCCTTTGATTTGTATATTGGAAAACCCTAAGTTCAATATTTTTATGTTAATATAGTTCAGTATTTTCATGTTTATATTTTTGTCATATCTAACCTATGTGACCCTTTGATTTGTAGTTATTTTTCTATATTTTTTAATTGATATGTAGTTATTTTTCTATTTTTTTTAAAAAAATCTACTATCTTGTGCGATTTTATAAATATCTATGTAAACATGTGTGTATATAAACATATGAAATTTTATTAACATGTGTGATTATATATATATATATCTGTGTGTGTATATAAACATGTGTGATTTTATATATATTTATATATATATAAATTATTAAATCTATGAAAATGTACAATTATATATATATATATATATTAGATATGTATATTGGTTTAAAAAATTGTCAGAATATAGTTGACATGTTTATATTAATTAAGAAATATTTCAATATATATATATATATACAATAGCTTATGAATATACAAATATAAATGTTTTAAAAAACTGTGTATGTTTTTCAATATATATGTATATATACAAACATGTGTATTTGTATATATGTATATATATCAGGTTGAAAAAAACTTGTAATGTTATATATATATATATTTATTTATTTATTTATATTTATATTTATATCTGAATATATATATATATATAAAAATTTTAAAAATCTTTTAGATTTATTATATTTATATATATATATATATATATATATATATATATATATATATATATATATTTGATATGTATATTTGTTTTAAAAAGATTCAGTATAAATTTTATGTATTTATATTAATTTTGAAATCATGATATACATATTTATAATAATTAATTAAAATTTAATAATAATTTAAATAATTAATACTAATCATTACATAATTTATAATAATTACTAATTAATTATTCAATATTATTAATAAATAGTTAAAATGTATGTATGTTTGTATCTATGTATATAAATCTAATATGTTAATTTGTTTGAAAAAACGTGTAAAAAATAATTTAGTGTAAATAGATTTGATTAATTATGTGTTATATATATATATATAATGTATGAAATAAATAGAAATGATTTTTTAAGAAAGATGCGAAAATTAATTTAAAGAAAAAAATTTAACTAAATAATTTATAATATTTAATAATTACTGAGTCATTATTATTAATAAATTTTTAATATTACTGATAATTATAAAATCATAACAATAATATGTAAAAAAATAAAAAAAACATATATAAAAGTAAAAAATATTAATAAATTAATAAAAAATTACATTAATAATAATCATTACATAATTTATAATAATTAATAATTAATTTATCAATATTATTAATACATAGTAAATATAATTGTTAATTAAAAAATATTATCAATAATTTAAAAATATGAGGAAATTAGGAAAATTTTCCAAAATTTGTAAAAGATAACATATGAGTAATTGTTAAATATTAGTAATATTTATTATAAATTCAAATGTTATGTTGCATATAGGTTAAACCCCACATCCCATAACCAATGGTGATCTTCGATTTATCATATAAGACAATGTTTGAAATATACATAACTTTTATAATAAATTATAATAAAAATATTAAATTAATTACCCTCACCTGTAATGTAACTAAACACCTGATGCACACAAATATAATATCGCGTCTAAGGTAAACCCCATATCTCAGACCCAACGGAGATCTCCGATTTATCATATAAGACACCATTGGAGAGATATTTTATTATTTTCAAAAAATAGCATGTGTCTTATATAATATATTCAATATTTTTATTTTATCTGCACTAAGCCTCTAGAGGCCCCATTAGCTAGTACCATCCTAATGTATCACTCTTCTCATATTCTATAGAGTATTTTAAGATGATAAAATATAATAATAATTTGAAACTAGTCAAACTGATCAGTAATATTTATTCTTATTTTTGTTGTTTTTTAGATAACTATAGACTTGGGAAGTAGACACCAGTATCTATTATGTCATTGTGATTGGAAAATAATTGCAAAAATTTAAATAGATCTTGTTTAAATTTTGTCTACATTGAAGGTTTTAAAACCTTTATATCATTTGTATCATCAAATTCAGATTTTTTTTTCTAAAGCAACAATTAAATGCCTATGTCAGAAATGTGATCTTAGGAGATTTGAAATATTTGACAATGTTGGACTTAATCTACTATGTTTTGGTTTTTGGAAAGATTATATTTTTTGGTATCAACATGGTGAAAATACTTTAGTAGAAAAAAAATTGATTCCAAATCCATCATTTTAGAATTTAATACATGTTATAGATGGTTCGTCTATTCATGAAACAACAACTTAGAATGATATTCCAAATCTTGAATTAGAACCTTTTTAGTTTTAAAATTTGTTGAGATCTACTAAGGAGGCATTATATCTATGAATCCAAATGAGAAATCTTAAAGTTATTAAAAAATTTATGGTTATCAAATCAGATTTTAGAATGTCTAATAGTTATTTTGATCAGATTTTATCTTTGGTTAAGTCACTATTTCCTGACAGAAATACATTACCTGTAAGTTTCTATGAAAGTAAACGGTTGGTTCATAATTTGGGTATAAGTTATCAGAAGATCCATGCATGTTCAAATGACTAAATATTATATTATGTTGATTATGAATATTTGGTTAATTGTCCAATATGTGGAGAATCAAGGTATAAAGAGGCACAATAAGGAAAATCCAAAGTTCCCATGAAATAGTTGAGATATTTTCTAATTACACATAATTTGCAGAATTTATTTATATCTCACAACATAGCTAGATTGATGACATGGAATAAATAAAATCTTTTCATCACAAAAAAAGATTAAATCATCCATGTAATGGTGATTCAGGGAAACATTTTTGATCAGACGCATCCTTCTTTTACTTCAGAACCTCATAACATATGGTTGGGCATTTCTACTGATGGTTTTTGTCCATTTGTTTCTTAAGGAAATAAATATTATTGTTGTCCTATTGTCATTACTCCTTAAAACTTTCCTCCTTGGATTTTCATGAAGAAACCATATATATATTATGCTATTAATTCCAAGACATCCAAAGAATAGCATTAATGTTTATTTGAAGCCATTAATTGATGAGTTAATTTCATTATGGAACAACGGTGTGATTACATTTGATATAACTTCATATCAAAATATTATATTGAAGGTTGCGTTAATATGGATGATAGTGACTTTTCGACGTATGGTATGTTATCTGGATGGAGCACACATGGTCTAAAATCATTTTTTTACTACATGGCTAATAATAAAGCATTTATGCTTGGTAATGGGAGAAAGGTTATTTATTTTGACTATCATCATATATTTCTTCTTACAGATTACTCTTTTCAAAGAAACAGAATTAATTTTACAAAAGGTAGAATTGAAATAGGTGCACCTCCAATAGTTCTCTCAGGTAATCAGGTAAAACCTATTATCTCTACATTACCTCATGTTACTTTTGGACCAACCATAAATGAGAAAAAGATAAATGGTTTTGAGATAGATCATAATTTTATAAAATGGTGTATTTTTTGGGACCTTCCTTATTTGTTTGATTTTTTGGTTTGTCACGTGTTAGAAGTAATGCATATTCAGAAGAATTCTTTTGATAACATGTATTATACCGTGTTGGAAACACCTGGTAAGACCAAAGATAATGTAAAGACATGGTTAGATATTACGCAGATTTGCAGACATCCTAAACTTCAATTATTAAAGATGAAAGATCACACAAATTAATGAATCCAATATAAGCTTTCTCACTTAGTAAAGAAAACAATTTATTATTTTTTCAATGGATTAGATATTTGAGGTTACTATATGGTTATGCTTCTAATTTTTCCCATTGAATCATAAATGGGCATATTATCGGGTTAAAAAGTCATGATTATCATTTCATAATTGAAATATTATTGTCTGTTGATCTTAAGGGCTATTGAATTCTTCAATCTGGTACATGTTAACAAAAATATCATATTTTTTTCAAGATATTTGTGTTGAAACATTGGATTATAATGCATTGAGTTTGCTGAAAAAAATATTTTGTTTTAGTTTTCTGTAAATTGGAGAAAATTTTCCCATCGGGATTCTTTGATTTCATGAAACATTTAATATTTCATTTTTCATATGAAGCTAAATATTGAGGGCCATTACAATTCTATTGGATGTATACGTTTGAGAGATATATATAAAAATTAAAGAATAAAGTACATAACAAAGCATCAGTTGAAGGGTCGATTGCAGAAGCATACTTGTAGGAGGAAATTTATAACTTCGGCTCTTATTATTTTCAGTCAGAATATCCTTCAAAACATAATTGCATGGGTCCTAATGAGACAAATTTTAATGATTTCCCAAACCATCAGTGGTCAGTTTTTAATCAAATCAAGCTTGGTTTTGGTGGTTATTATGAGCGATGGCTTACAGATGAAGAACTGCACAGAGTTCATACTGTAGTTCTACTAAATTTTGAATAAATGACACGATTTATGAAGTAAGTACCTTTTTTATGATTTTGTTAAATATTTATAGAATATCTATTTATTTACATTAAATTTTTTAAATACTATATGATAACCATATCAGAAAACAATTTATACAAATTACATCTACTGTTCTTGAAGAATGTCGGCAATAAAATTTTTCATATTGGTTTCAAAGACTGATAAGATAAGTTTCTTTCGATGTAATATTAAATAAATTTTTCAATGGTATCTATTATTAAAAAAAATTACTATTTAAAGGTAACGTAGTATAAAAATAAAATTTACATTTGATTGTGTGTACTTAAAAACCCTCCATCGAAATTGGTAAAATCTTATAATGGGTGCGTGATTAATGGATTTAAATTCCATACACGCATATATGGTAACTCAAAGAAATCAATGAACAGTTGTGTCTATTTTGAAAGGATACCATCATAAGGAAATTGAAGTTGAATTTTATGGTGTACTAGATGAAATAATTGAGTTATGTTATCTGGGACCAAATTATTTTACAATGCCTAAATTCCACTGGTTTGATAGTGATCAGGGGTTCTGAGTTCATCCATGACATGGAGTCATTGGCATTAAATATAACAGTCTTCTTGCATCAAATGAACCATTTATGTTGGCACATCAAGAACATAAATTTTAATATATAAATTATTGTGATGTTTTAAGAGATTTGAAGGACTGGTGGAGTGTGATAAAAATGAAATCATGTGACAATCAGTTTATTAAAAATGAAAATGGTTCTATGGATGTACAACATATTGAAATTTTTTGAGAAACATCCCAAAATATATATCTTACCTGACATGATATAAATATCGATGATGAAACCCCCTAGTTAAGGGCCAGTGATATAGATAATGTTGATGAATTAATAAGGGATTATGAAACTGAAAGTCATATGGATGTTGACAGTGCTGAAGATGAGGAATAATATATTGATATCGATGAAAATGGTGATAAAGATGATGATTGATGTATTATATCCAGATCTTTAGTTACAGGTAACTATTATATTCTAATATTTATTAGTCTTTTAAATTTCATATTTGTATTAACAATCTATTACAGGTAACATTGTTTTATTCTGACATTAATTAGTTTTTTATATTTTATATATGTATTAATAATCTATTACTGGTGAGAATATTTGTATCAGATGGATGGAGATGATCATGACGATCTATTACATTCTCTCACTAATGTTGGACTTCCAATTGATGAGCCCTATTTAGCTCCTCCTCAAGATAGTGCGCCTAGGAGGAGGTGCGGTCTTGCTCAATTACTGATTCCATATCCTATTCTAGATAGATGACCATCTATTGATTTTTATCCTCATTTATAGAGGTATGTTTAATTGTTTAAGATATTTATTTTATATTAACTAAGTGTTTTAATTTTGATAATAATTTTATGATTATATGTTTGTTTCAATTTGCACAGTTTTTCGCATTTAGCCCTTGGGCAGGCTGGTGTGATTCTAAGAAATTATTTTTCTAAGCCATGGGGGTCATGGGACCTAGTACCCATCGTTATGTGTGACCAAATGGTTGACCACTAGATTTTACATTATTAAATAATATATAATTTTTTAAAATTTATTTAATTACTAAAAAAAATTAATTTTCTTATTGAATTTATTTTCTCTGATTTGTGATAGCCAAAGAATTCCAATCTAAGAGGCATGGGATAGTTGTATACGTGATCATTTTCATCAGTTTATACACAACATCAGAAAGCAAGATATAGATAAATCTTGTGCTACCATTTTTCGATCAGTCTTGTGTCTCCCATCATCCCGACTATATATCAGCTCAGGTATGGGATGGTTTTTGCTTCTTCTGTCTTGGAGAGACTTTTAGGAGGAGATCATCAGCTGGATGTCATATCCGGGAGAGGCAAGAGGTCACCCATAGGTTCAGGAGTTATACATTTGGCATACATCGACAACATATAGTAAGTGATATTATTTATTAATGTATATATATTTTTACTATAAAATGCTTGTTATGTTATACAGGCTGCTACTGACCCATCTATTATAGAGTTTGAACTTTATAGGAATATGTATATTGATCCCTATACAAGAGAAGTTGTAGGCGAACGACAACGCCATATTGTGGTTAGTGATTTTGTTTAAAAATATCATGAATATTAATTTTATTATTATTCTAATTTGTCATTATATTTAAAGGAAACATATGAGGCTACGACTTCTCATTCATGGGAGAGTAAAACTGAGATTGAACAAGATTTCATTGTTTATTTGGGTTTTGATGAGGGGACTTGGATATAGGTGACTTCACAGGGTGACGAGAAAGTTTGATTAATTGGTATTGGTTCTAAACTAACACTTATAATTTATTATGGTACTTCTACAATGGCATCAGTGAGCGTGAAGGGAGCTCGTGGAGAGTCGTCATCAACGCCACCATCCACTACATAGTATGAGGAGAGGTTGAGAGCTTAGAATGAGATGATACAACAGATGAAGGAGGAGAGGGAGGAGTGTGAGCAGATGATAGAGTATATGTGGCAACTTGTGTGTGGCGTTGGTATGGGGTTTCCTCCCCCTGGTCCTTTAAGTGATCCTCCCCCTGGTCCTTTGAGTGATTCCCCCCCTAATTGATGATTTATGAAGTTTTTATGACTTTTTTGTAATTGGGTATGACAGACATGTTATTTTTTAACTGATGTATTACTTTTATTTCTGTTTTAATTTGTTTAATTTTTTGTAATATTTTTTAAACATTTGTAAATTTATTAATTTTTTTAATGTTTTTAACATATTTTAATTAATTTTAGATTTTATAATTATTCTTAAATATATATATATATATTATTTTTCTATATATTTAAAATGTTAATTAATTTCAATAATATAAATTATTTTAATTATTTTTTGGTATATTTATTTTGTAAATTAATTTTATTTTATTTAATATTTACATTTTTTATAATATATATATTTTTGAAAAAATTATTAATTTTATTTTATATATTTAAAAATAATTTTAATTATTTTTTATTTTGTTATTTTTTGTAAAAAATATTATTTACGACGGATGAAGTCGTCCATCACAAATAACCTTTTAAACCTTTTGTGATGGATCGTCGCAAAAAGTTTTTTAAAAACCCTTACGGAAGTCTTTTGTGATGAACCATTTGTCTATCAAAAATAAATATTATTTGTAGCAAATCATCACAAATAAACCAATTTGCAACACCACCATCAGTAACAAGGTGTTTACGGCGGACTTCCATCGCAAATGACGTTTTGCGACAAGAGTCTGTCGCAAATACCCCATTGCAATTACCTTAAATTCATGTTGTGGTATTTGTATATATGTATGTTTGTAATTCACATAAATGTTACGAATTCACTTTTTAATATTTTTTTAATTTATTTAATTTAATTTATTAATTTATTATTATATATTCATTAATAATGTTAAAAATATATTTAATCGTTTTTTAATATTTATTTATACATCTATTTATTTACTATACATGTATTAATTTCAATATGTTTTTAATTTATATGAATAATATTTATTCATTTTTATTTATTAAGTTTTAACATTTAAAATATGTCTGAATTTTATTTAATTAATCTACTTTAATGATTTTTTTAATAATTTTGTAATTTAAATATTTAATAATACAATTATAATTATATATAATTTTAAAAAAGTATTTAAGAAATTATAAATATATATATATATATTTAAATTATTATAAAATTATAAAAAATATATTTAAATAATAAATATATTTAGTATATTTATAATTATATATTAATAAACATAAATATTTGTATAAATATATTTCTTAATATATAAAAATAATTTTTAAATATATTTATTTATCATTTTAATAATAAATAAATAAATACATATTTAAGTAATTATAAAATTATAATAAATATAATTAAATAATAAATATATTTATTATATTTATAATTATATTTAAATAATTTTTAAATATATATATTTATAATCATAATTAGAAATAAAAAATATATATTTAAATAATTATAAAATTAAAATAATTATATTTAAATAATAAATATAGTTATTATGTTTATAATTGTATATATTTGTATATTGATATAAATGTATATAATTATATAAATATATCAAAGTAATTTGGACTGTGAGATATAATTATATAAATATATTTATAATTATATAGAAATTTTTTTAAATATATTTATTTATAATTATAATTATAAATAAATAAATATATATTTAAGTAATTATAAAATTACAATAAATATATATTTAAGTAATTATAAAATTACAATAAATATATTTATTATAATTTTTTAAATATATTTATAAAATTATATTAAATATATTTAAATGATAAATATATTTATTATATTTATAGTTTTATAAATATATATAATATTATAAATATATATTTATATATATATATTTATATTTATCTATTTATTTATTTATTTACATATTTATAAATATATAAAAATATTTATAAATCTATAGGAATGTTTTTTAATATATTTATTAATAATTATAATTATAAATAAATATATTTAAAAATATTTCTATACATTTATAAATATTTTTATATATTTATAAATATAATTATATATTTATAAATATATACTCAAAATGTTCGAGAGACAAGCGAGCCTACTTCTAAAAATTTTATTAGAGAATAAAGGTGACAAAGCAAACAAAGAAGGATGGGGTCAAAGAGAGATAAGCCCTCATCCAAAAAAATAAAACTATAAATGAAGGGAATTAGACATCCCTATAATCATGATCAGAGATGTCATCAATAGATTCTCACTCTAACTGTGAATTACTCTGATTAAAGAGCACCGAATACTTCTCCCTAAGCTTCTACTGGTCCATAGTGAGTTGGCTTGTAGAACGGTCACGCCCTCGTGTTGCAGCCCAATCATCCCGACCACATCCCTGACCATGAGATTTTGGATGACAACCCTGTTTCCAATACTTGGGTTGTTTCTATGCCCCTTCATAATCATCCCTCCCCAATTCAGCAATTTGATCATCCATAATTTGTGTTTGGTCACCATGCCATGAATCACAAAGAGAACTCCCCAGCTGCCAACCTCCAGTTACTGGCAGAACAGTGGTATCCTCCTCGGTTGTTGTATTCCCTCCTAGGGCACAATCAACCCAAGCATTCACTGCTTCATCAGGAGCAGCCTACAGAGTAACCACCTCAATCCGTATTGCATTCATTGAATGCTCCAGGGTCTCATTACCTTTACTGCTTCTTGAGGGTTCGGTCGCAGCTTGCATATCAATCTTCCATGGTCTACTCTCGCATGCACTCTTCCCCTCATCATGAGATGAAGTTTCCTTGCCAACAATATCTAACCAAATCTTTTTATTACAGGGGCTTTGTAAAGGTGCATCCCTCTGTAGGTCATGCTCAACACTACCATGCATGTCACCCTATGTGGAAATGACTTCAACAAGCCCATCCTTCTTCTGATTTCCAAGTTCAATAGTAATTCCATCTTTATCCAGTGGTTGAACTTCACCATCCACTACTTAGTTAGAATTCAACTCTATCATTGGATTCATTCTTTCCCCATCATTCATATTCTCAACCAATGGGATAATAAACTTTCCATTTACCATAGAGTGACCATTTTTCTTGTAGTTGGTGAAAAAAAGTTTTTTTCTATATTCAGAGTCTAAGTGACCTATATTCCTACACATCTTGAAAAAGGAAGGATTCTTCTCAAACTCTATTGAGAGTTACAACTTTTGATCAATAATAAGAAGTATAATTGAATCCATGAGAGTTGAACAAAGATAAACTTCTGCAAGCACTCTAAAAAATACCAAGTACAAAATCTCTATTTCTTTTTCAAATTTGATTGGAGCCCCAACTGTGGAGGAAATATCCCACAGCAACTGATAATTATAAAGAAACCATGATAGACTGTGAATTCATATCCAAGTTTGGGTGATGGAGTGATTCATCATAGAAGGACTGAAGAAGGGATCCCAGTCTTGGATCCTTAAAATTATAGGTTTAAGGGAAACACAACCTAATACCTATGCTCTAGATTTCCGTTCATTAAAAGGGAAAACAATATAAAAAAACACCTTATCAATTGAGGTGATCCTCCATCCACCAAATCCCTAGATTTCAAGAAGATGCTTCTCCAGATCTTCAATCTTCTATGGATTACCCTGACCTTGAGAATTCAACCTCGTAATAATTGAGTGCTTGTATATCTCAAGTATTTCCACAATCAGTTACCTATTGCCTTCAACAATTTCATACAAACCATTTTTCATGACCTTGGAAGAGGATTTACTCCTCGAATTAGTGAAAACATGATTCGACTTCATCTTATGTGTGAAAGATTCGCAATGAAGAACAAGAGCCTTTGAAGATCTCACCCTTAGATCCGAATCTAAGGCTGAGACCCTCTCTCGGTCCTTCAAGATCTTGTAGAACCATACTACTATTGTCATATCTATCCCTGTTGTCACTCCCTACCACCATTATCTCCATCACTTCCTCATCAAACCTAACCCTCGTGGAACCAAATGCTCACTGCTCTTCATCAACAAATCGATCCTCTCAAGATCTTAGGTATGAGATTATTTCTTCTCATTTTTTTCTCCTACGAATCTCCTTACAACATGCAAGCAATTTTATAGGGTTGATGCATTGTTCCTCCATTTCATTTATCATCCTTTTTTCTTGGTTCTCATTTTTTATTTTCTAGCTATCTTTTATAGTTGTTTCTTTACTATTTGATAAAAAATAAAACATCATTTTGAATAGTATTTTCTCATTTCACATTCATTATCAGAATTTATTGATGATTTTTTTTAACTTTTGCAGATTTAATCAATTTTATTCAGGCTTATGTTAATCTTATAGTTGTATTCACTTGTTATGAATCGTTGTAAAAATATTTACTAGTGTTCTGGAATGTCTTTTTTCAATGGGAATTTTTTTTTATTATTTTATTAGATAGGAACTCAATATCAATATTATTTCTTATATATATTTTTTATTCATTTTAAAATATTTTATTTAAAATTTGGTTATTATCTTTTTGTATTTTTGAAAAAAATTGATAAACCACTTGACCATAACACAATCATTGTTGCATATCTTTTGTTATAACTATAATTTACTACAATATCTTAAGAATTAACATTCCGTAAAAACTTTCATTAAAGAAGTTGTTTTTAAAAAAATTGATAGTTGTTTTGTTTTTTTAAATAACATTCAAAATTAAATTCATAAATAAAATCATTCAAATTATACACTTTTTTATATTTCTTCACTTTTTGTAATTATTATTTTAAGATGAAATAAATTATTAATTGCAAGTTAACCAAACTTTTTTTATTATTTAAAACATATTTTAGTTTTTGTAAATATTTTCACATACACTTTGTTTAAGATTTTTTAGTAATAAAAATGTATTTTACAGAAAAAATATCTTTTTTGAAATTATTGTTTATTTTTTATTTGAAAAAACACATTTTAGAAAAAAATTATACTTTTCAAAAAAAATTGTTGATTATATTTTTTCCCTTAAAAAAATTGTTAGATTTTTAAAACTAAATTGGAATTTAAAATTATAGTGTTTTTTTATAATTTAAAAACAATATATTTTTTCCATTTTCTCGATCATTTTTTAAACTATCCTAAAGTTTGTTATGTTTTTAAAATTAAAAAAAGCGAGTTTCATGAATAAAATTATTTTATTAGTAGGAAACAATTTTATTTTATTTTATAACAATGCAATAATACTTATATATTTACAAACCATATAAATGATTAAAAACATAGTTTCGATGACCAAGACTCTAAGACCCTTTTAGTGGAATCCTCTTACCTTAATAATTTCCCACAAATGATAAACATTTCCCAACAATATACAACCAAACACTCACATCCAACATTAATAATATTTTAAAATATTAGGCCAAGAAACCTTGCCACTTGAATAATATTGAAACTCTATTTATAGTGATGAATATAAATATACAAAACTCAAGATAAATAAAAAAATAAACTAAAGATAAAATATATGTGACAGAACTATTCAAATAGATCAATCTTAGATAGATCCATACCCTTATTATTTAATCATTCTAAAACTATATATCTGACTGGATCATACTCTATCTCATTTCACTAATTTAAAAAAATGGAAATTATGATGATAAAATTTCTTTGAAGGCAATGTTACTGACACATAAAAATATCCAATGTAGATAATTCCAAAACTATTATAAAATATGTTCTTAGTTTAGTTATATGGATGCCATGGTCTTCCAAAAAATGAAAAAAGATGTCAAAATATGTTTAAAATTGTTATCTCTAATATGATGTATGGAAAAGATCATCTAGAAAAGGACGTATGTACAAGATTTTATGGATAAGGATGCAAGAAAAATGTCATCTGAAATAAAACATAATATCTTCAAAGACCGCATAAGATAACTTTATGGAAAATAGGTATGAAAAGTATAGGAGCGAAAAAGGGGCATCTGAAAGCAACGACGCATGAGGGAGGGATGGAAGGATACTTCTAAGGTTTCTAGGCTCTGATACCATATAGAAATAATATACCAAAAAATATTCCTTAATAAGGTTGAAACTTTATTTATAAAAATAATTAATGATATATAATACTCGAGATAGACAGAAAATTAAAAATTCAAACTAATATGAAAGTTATATGATGGACCTATTAAAAATGTTCATAGAAAGATAACTATATTAATTATTTAGTAACACTAATAGATTGGTTGCACCAACTCCTTATGTAATTCAACCTAAACCTTGTGATTTAAAGTAACCAAGAATAACCTCCACTATACTGTAAACTTTATTAGTTCAATAGTTAAACTACCCTACCACACACTAAAACATAAACCTTCTACCAAGAAAACCACTCAGTCTTCACTAAAAATCATATACCATCATCAAAAGGTTAATTGATGTTTAATCCCATTGCAACTCCTAAGCCTACATTACAGCCAAAATATCACCTGTATGGTTTAAATTAGGGGAGTCCTCCACAACTGTATCTTCTCTATGATTTTGTGTTTTCTTATAGGGGTTGATATCAATGAAAATTCAAGGATAGATGGGATGTGAAACTTTATTAGTTCTTCAGTTGGGGAAAAGATAAAAACCAATAGAATTAGTAATAAGATTTATGATTGTAGGGTTTTGGAATGGTATTGGTAAGCCTTGAAGCCTGATCCAAATCATAGAGAGGAAGGAGGGTCTCACTTTATATGTAATACAAAATAATATATGAATCAGTAGAAAATGGATGAATCCACAACCCATAGTGTAACACCCATTTTTTAATGATAATTTTAATAAAATGTTTTATTGGTAAAAATAATGGGTAAAGTTTTATTTTTTAATTTTAATTAAAAAACTCCTTTAGTATATATATTTATAAATTCAATGAGGTGAGTGGAATATATATTTATAAATAAAATCATGTGTAAGGAAAAAAGGGTGGTATCTATATTTATATGATCGTATTAACTTTTAGTGACCTCCTAGATGCACATAATCTCACCTCCTACATAATATTGATTGATAATAACGTTGTGGAAAGGTCATGTCACTAACTCCATCCAACCAATATGATTTCCATCATGACCCCACTCTTGTAACCTTATCCTCATAGGAAGATAAGATCTACTAAAATTCAATCCTTAAATCAAAATCCTTTTCATTTTCATGTATTAATTTAAGTCTTGATTTGAATTTTGAAACTGCAATGGCTATCTCAACATTAGTGCATGTAAGACTATCCAGCAGATCCTTCTCATGGTCACACCAATAAAGGATCCCCTTGTGGAGATTAGACTGTTATTGCAACTTTTTTCAACTTTAGATAGTAAAGTATGAAATTTTTTCTAGTGATTCGCCAACTCCCCATCCTAGGAGCATTTAGATTTAAGTAGAAAACTTTCGTCCTCATTAGATTCATCTACTGAACAGTTATTATTTAATTTTTTTTTCAAAGACTCACCCCCCATATCTTATGTACATGAACCTGTGTTTATTAAACTACCCTGAGTAGTAGTCATCCCATACCAAGTACTAGGGATCATTATGAATGAATTCAGAAGATAACACCTACCACTAGTATAGTAATTATTTTCTTAAATTCAATTACCCATTTACACAAAATCATGCTGAAATTATTTGAAACATTTAGATTATGGGTTACCCTTTTCTAAAAGGCCATTTTTGTGTTTTTTTTTAATATTAATTTTACTAAATCAAATAGGATGGATATGAATTGAAAATGGATGGATGTCAATCGTATGACAAAATAGTATGAATATGGGGTAAACTAATTCACTAAGTTTTCAAAATATCATTCATATGACCCTTCTCAAATACTTTTTATATGTTTATACTATTGTTATTCAATACTAATTAGTCTTTAAGAGTTGTTAGAACACTTGATATGTCATGGAATATATAAAAGTTATAAATGTTGGACTAAACACGGGGAAAATTTAATGTTCATAGTGACTGGGATAGCATTGTGTTTTATAGATCATTTTATATGATTACAAGTATGTATAATAAAGAAGACTGTATTGAGGATGTGATTATAGGTGTGAATGATGATGAAGACTGAATTGAGGAAATGACAATCAAATTTTAATATGAACTTCGTTATAGTCCAAAATTGTTTGAGAAGTTAAAGAGTTGTGTAAGGAAATCATTATATGATGCTTGTACTAAATATACATCATTATCATATATACTAAAGCTGTATAATTTAAAAGATGGAAATGGATGGAGTGGCACGAGTTTTTATGAACAAATTTCTCTCTTAAATGATATGATCCTAGAATATAATGATCTTCCTAGTAAAAAATATGTCACTAAACGAATGCTATGTTAAATGGTTATGATCTCTGAAATAATACATGCATGTCCAAATGACTGTATACTATTTTGTAAGGACTAAAAATTACTTAAAAATCACCAAAGTGTGGTGATTCTTGATACAAGAAAGATGAATTGGGTACTATGAAATTTTTATGGTAATTTCTAATCATTAAAAGGTTTAGGAACCTATATGGGATTGAGGAGACTACAAGTCAATAGATGTGGCACACAGATATAAGAAATAAATATGGGAAAATTTGTCACCTTTAAGACTCTCCTTAGTGAAAGATAATTGATCACAAGTATCCTAAATTTGGAAATGAGACAAGAAACATTCATCTTGTTCTATATATATATGGAGTGAATCCTTTTGGTTTTTAAAACAGCACTCACAAAACATGGCTAGTTATGTTGGTAAATTATAACTTTCCACCATGGTTATGCATGAAATAAAAATACATTATTTTATCTATGCTTATGTCAGGACCAAAACAACTGGGTAATGATATTGATATTTATTTGGATCCATTGATTGAAGATTTGAAATTATTATGGGATTTAGGTGTTAAGTTTTATGATTCTTATATAAATTAATATTTCACATTAAGATACATTTTGTATGGGATGATAAATGACTTTCCTGCTTATGGAAATTTTTTAGGATATGGAATTAAAGGAACTCAAGGGTGTCCCTATAACAACCTAGAATTTTATCAATGGTATTTCCCTTATTATAATTATTTTATATAGTATAAAACACATAAATAACATAATAACCAAATAAAAACATCATTCTCATAAATAAAGAATGAAATAAGTTGTCTTTATATAAATTAAGAAACCTGTACTGATGGAATAATAACCTGACCATTGGAATATTAATATGACCATTAGGAATAGTAATTCGGCCAATAGAATAGTAACCTCACCTATGAAAATATAAATAAAATTTAGGTATTTTATAAATGAAAATATGATATAATTATATCATGGTATAAGTAAATAAATGTTTTAAAAATGATAAATCAAGTGTTGGTATTTCTATAAAATGTAAATGATTATTTACAATTTTATAGTTAATATAATGATTTAAAATAAAATTTATTTTCATAAAATAGATTCATAAATTAATATTATGTTGTGTTATATTTATAATATAATTTTATGTGACATTAATTAATTTTTCAAAGGGTCATAAAATCGATTATAACATTAAAATCGGTATTTTTTTAATAAATGATGATTTTATTTAAAAAATATATTTATAATATTTAGAAAATTATTTTCATAAAATAGAGTCTATTTTTAAAATCTATATATTGAAAATTTTCATGGTGAATTTTTGGGATTTTTCTGATATAGTTGAATTTTTGGTGAATAGTGAAATACAGTATTTAACAAATAAATAAAATTTTGAGTCATAGATGATGTAAGTGGTCATTATCTTGAACTAAAATGATCTATTCACTATATTTAGTCACAATAATCATCACTATTGATTGTCTTGATCTAAAATAATAGACTAATGGATAAAATAATCAAAAAAACATCCCTCTCCTCCCCTATAAATACCACTCCTCACCACCTCTTCTATTAAAAACTTATAAGCCTTATAGCTTGGATAAATTATACCCAATTAACTTTACATGACTCTTCCTAATTTTCAAGATCTTTTGGTCTCAACAAAATACCAAACCAAAGTGCCTTAGGGATGTTCTCAAGGAGAGGATATTCAAAAGGTAAAATCCTTCATATTTCTCTTTTAATTTATTTTCTTTTCTTATACTATCCTCACCTACCCAATAACTATAGTATCATATATATAATTTTATTTTATTTTATTTAATTTAATATCCATCAAAAAATATTTTCTCTTATCCTTTTATTCTAAAAATGAAAACATCGTCCATAATGTGTCGATTCTCCGCCTTCGTGGATGATGAGTTTTCGTTTTCCATTACCACATTCAAGGCTGGTCATAAAAACATTATTATGGTTAAATAAGATTTTAATATACATATTATAAGTTTTATCATGTTTTTAACTAATATATATACATAATATTAAATAATAAAACAAAAAAAACTTCGTGATGATCAAAAAACATCCAAAAATAAACTAAAAGTATATCATTAACGTTTTATCAAATGAATCACCCTCATATAAAAAATGATATATGTGATAATTTAAAATTATGTATGTATATTAATACCATTTCATTCCACTTATTTAGTTTCTCTTCCATTTGATAAGAACTCTCATAATCATACTTAAGGGAACCGACCATAAAACCATGAAACGAACACTCCCAGAACAACAAAATTAAACATTATAACTCATCAAAATGACTATAAATGAACTTACTAAAATTATAATAAATTAAAAAATATGTGGATAAGTTTATAAATTTAGTAATTAATAAATATAATTTGATTATACAGGATATTAAGTACAAGTAAAAAACACATTCAGACATAAGGTAAGGGGATTCTCGAACCCAAATCCCTTTCTTTAGGTTATTCCTCTTTCATGACAAATTTATATATGTATATTCCTTTAATGTTAATTAAAAATAATTTCATTTTTATTTCCTTTTATTTTCATGATATACAAGTTTCAAATATAATTTTAAAACAAATAAAAATATTTTCCAAAAGAACTCTTCTTTCCAAAACACAATCTTTTACTCATCTGGGGTTGTTTCTTCATCACTCAAGAATGATGATGATTATACCAAATATGCTTTCCATTTTTCATTTAGGAACCTCAAAGTTTATTTATGAATGTATGATTTATGAAATAATTATGAAACTCATTCCTTTATGTGGGTTATTTCATGACTATGATCGGTACACGTTCTATGTGGCATGCATTATTATGTAAATTTTATGATGTTACGGGTGGGTGTGGAATTATATAACCCTCCAATGCATTGTATAATGTGATGTATCTCATGAGATAATGTGAAATATTTGTGAACATGATGATATCTTTTTTCAAAATAATAATTTTATGATTTTTCACATAAGTTGTGCTTAAACATGATACTAGCTTTGTTCACAACTATGTGTGGTATTTGACCACTAAGACATGATGTTTCATTTTTATGCATTTACACATTACATGACTTTATCCAATATTTCCATAATGATGTTGATAATGATACTATTCTTATGATATTATGATTATTATTATTATTCTCAACCATGATATATTGTTTCATGTCCCTTTTTCATTCTCTTATTGGGATTTTAGCTCACCACTTTATTTGATGTATATCCTCAGCTAAATACTTGTACTAATGAGAATGAAAAGGTCACTAAGAATATAGAGAAAAAGGAATTAAATAATTTTTATGTTTTATTGTGAAAAATATATATACGAGCATAATTTTCCCAAGACACTAATACTTTAGATCCTGTTTTTGTAACACTATTATGTTGTTTATCTTTAAAATGATGTAATGGACATTTAAGAAAAAGTAGGGATGTTATATTTTATATCAGAGGGTGGTTTAGATAATTTGGGAATTAGTATTAGATAATGTTAGTCAAAACCCTTAGGATAAGACTAAGTATATGAATATTTTTTTAGAAAAATTCTTAATATAGTGATCCCATAAGATATTCCTTTAGTGTTAATTGCATAAAAGGTTGAATTATTCATGATTTTTTTACTTAATTTCTTGTTAAAACCTTTTCTATTTTAGAAAATTGTGGGAACCAATAGAAACCAGGACAATAAACTGTGTGGGGGATAATGCAATGATTTTCTGAGAAACATCTCTAGTGGCATCGGAGGTAGAGTTCAAAACTTTTTGGAAATTCTTACCTAGTTGTCTTTGTCTATGAACAATAACATGAACCACATGGAATTTCTGACTTATATCAATAAGTAGAAACTATAAATTGTGTATTTTATGTATAAATGACTACCAAAATTTAGGGGATCTTTTAATCAACTTATTGTGCAATAGTGGGTTAACTCAATGGAGAAGATCTTTTTTGTGATCCATTATTTTGAGAAGGAGAAGGTGAATCTATACCTCTATCATTTATATATATAGGGTGATCAATGGTGGGAATTTATTAAGAACACTAATCTAAAGGATTAAATATAAGAGATGGAGTGGGGAGACTTCAAGAAAATATTTCTTAACAAGTATTTCCCTCAAACTCTTTGGACCAAGATGGAGAGAAAATTAACAGAGCTAAAGAAAAAGGATGTTGAATCTATCACATCTTACAAAGAAACTTCATAAGGCTTGTAAGGTATGCCTCAGGTTTTTTATCAACAGTGATAGAAAAAATGATAGATTATTTAGTGGTTTAAAACCACACCTTTGAAAGACTATCACTTTCTGATACTTTTGTAGTTATGAATAAGTGGTTTGATGTGATTTCAAATCATAGAGAGAGTTCAGATAATGGTCCCATGGTTATGGAGATAAGAATAGAAGAATGAATTTTTAAATTTATGGATCAAATGACAAATCAGGAAAGAGGATACAACCTTCCACGTGTCAAAAATGTGGAAATAAACATCATGGGAATTTCCTCAAAGGGACGGGGAAATGATTCATGTCTGAGAGATAAGGCCACCAAGCTCATGAATTTCATAGATACATGAATAATCCATACAATATGTTGAATAAAATAAGATACCCACCCATAATTCAATTCTTAAACAATATGGAGAAAGGGTAATGTGCAAGCCAGTACACTAAACCTTGAGTCCTTGATTGTAACCACTGTCAGTAGCCACCAAAGACAAAGAAGCAAGGGAAATATTATTTCATCACTACTGCTGAAGTGGAGAAAGAAAATTAAATTGTACAAGGTACACTTCATATTCACTCAAGAATAGAAAAAATTATTATTTTATTTTGGTTCTATATATTGCTTTATATCCTGCAAGTTTTCTAGAACTATTGAATTAAATCCCTGAAACCTTGAAGTATAGACATCGATAAAAACACCTAGTGTTGCGATCACTGAAATCCAAGTATTGGAAAATTATCCTATTGGAATATGTGGGAATATTCTTCCATATAATCTTATAATACTTTACTTGGTGGAATTTGATGATATAATTGGCATAGATAGGCTCTTGTTATATAGATCACACATCAAAAGTAAGGAAAAGGAAATATATTTTCATGTTCTAAATTATCCCATGATCCTCTAAAAATGAAAAAAAATACCATGAATCACCTTTGGAAAATTACTCAATGGTATGGGTGTGGATTCCCCAAGAATAAGAATACCTTTCTCAAATTATTGAGTTAAAGGAAGGTATTAACATGGAAGAAATTCCCATTGTGAGGGAATACCATAATGTATTTCCCAAAAAGTTACACAGACTTCCCCTAAATCATGAGGTAGAGTTATCAATATAAATTATACCTAAAGTCATTCCTATATCTAAATTTTCTTACATGATGGCCCTCATCAATTTGGAGGAGTTAAAGAAGCAGCTACAAAAGCATTTGGACAAAGGGTACATATGCCCTAGAGTATCACCTTAGGTTGCGCTAGTGCTTTTTGTAAAGAAGAAGGATGGATCAATGCGATTGCGTGTCAGTTATTGGGATCTCAACAAGATTAGCATAAAGAATAAGTACCATCTTCCAAATATTTAGGACTTATTCTCTCAACTACATGGAGATCAGTACTTCTCAAAGGTGGATCTTTATTCTAGATATCATCAACTGAAGGTGAAGAAGGAAAATATTTAAAATAATTCTTTAAATATAGTTTATAGGCACTCTCAGTTTATATTGATGCCCTTTGGGCTTATTAATTCCCCTAAAATATTCATATATTTGATGAATATAGTCTTTATAGACCACCTTGACAAATTTTTGGTAGTTTTGATAAATGATATTCTCATTTACTCCAAGATAAAGGAGGAACATAAATAACATATAAAAATTGTGATGGTGGCATTAAGGAAGGTGAAATTGAGTTTCAAGTACAGAAAGTGTGACTTTTGGATGCATCGAGTCACCTTATCGGGGAACATGATCACAAGTAATGGAATTTGTGTGGACCCTTAAAAACAAAGTTAATTTATTTTTGGATCAGACCCCCTAGTGTCATGGAAATTTATAGTTTTCTTGGATTATTTGGGTATTACTGATGTTTTTTGATAAATTTATCATGATTTTATAACCCACTAACTAAGTTAACATGGAAAGGGGTAAAGTATGTTTATATAGAAGAATGTGAGTAAATATTTAAGGAGATCAAGAAGAGGCTAATCAGTACAATTCTACTCACACTACTAATAAGTGGAGAAGGTTTTGTATTATATTGTTATTATTATAAGAAATTCTTGGGTTGTGTACTCATGAAGAATGAAAAATTGATAGCCTATACTTCACGTTAGTTGAAGATCCATGAGGAGAACTTCCCGATGCATGATCAGGAGCTAATAGATATGTTTTTTTCCTTGAAAATATAGCAGAACTACCTCTATGGTGAGAAGTGTGACATATATACTGATCACAAGAACCTAAAGTATATTTTTACAGAAAAGGAACTCAACATGCATCAAAGGAGATGGTTAGAGATGATCAAGGACTATGATTTCTCTATTCACTATCATCCTGGGAAGGAAAACAAGGCAGCTGATTCTCTTGGTAGAAAAGAGCTTGTTACTCTATCCATGATGTGGATTGAGAATGACCATATCTTCATGGAATTAAAAGGATGGATTTGTAAATCATAATGATAGGGAATACATCTTACCTTTCACAAATGATTTCCCAACCATCTATCCAAGATAAGTTCAAGGAGGCACAAAAGGATGATCATGAACTACAAAAGGAGGTGAAATAAGTAAAGGTAGGGAAACTATATGAGTTCCACATCGATGATGATGGTGTGATTTGGTTTAGAACTAGGCTTTATGTGCCTTAGTTACCTGAGATAAAGAATGAGATACTAGATAATGCACATATATCATCTTTCTCCATCCACCCTGGGAGTACCAAGTTGTATCATGATCTTCAAGAGAACTTCTGGTGTGACAACATGAAGAAGGAGATTACGAAGTACATCTCGGGATGTTTAGTTTGTCACCAAGTTAAAGCAGAGGGATAGAAGTACAAAGGGATGATGCAACCATTGTATATACCCACATGGAAATGGGAGAATGTCACTATGGAATTTATCACTAGTCTCCCGATAACATCCAAAGGTAACATTATGATATGGTTTGTGGTGGATCGACTCACCAAGGCTACCCACTTTATCACTATTCAATAATATTTATCACTTGAAAAAATTTCCAAGATATATGTAAAGGAAGTTGTGAGGATGCATGGGGTTCCACTTTCGATCATCTTTTATCAAGATCCAAGGTTCACAACTAAATTCTAAAGAAGTCTCCAACATGATTTGAGTATTGAATTTAATTTCAATGTGGCTTTTCACCCCAAACTAATGTACAATCAGAAATAACTATTCATATTCACAAGGGAATGCTAAGAGCCTACTCAATGGAATTAAAAGGTGGATGGGATCAGAATCTCTCATTGGTTGAGTTCTCATACAAAAATAGTTTCCACTCGAGTATTCATATGGATCTATATGACGCTCTATTTGGTAATTGATGTATAACTCCAACCTATAAGGATGAATTTGGATAATGAAAGCTAATTGGACCTGATCTTTTCAAAAAAGATGACAGAGAAGGTTCAAGCAATACAACAACACATAAAATTTGTTCAAAGTTGGAAAAAAACTATTTTTAAAACCATCAAAGGGATTTGGATTTGAAGTTGGTGAAAAATTCTTCTTACAAATATTATCATGGAAGAGATTCATGTGGTTTGGAAATAAAGGGAAGTTTATCCCTAGGTACATTGGCCCCTTTGATATCCTTGATCACATGGGAGTAGGGTCATATCAGATTTCAGTTCCACCAAATATGGTTCATGTTCATTATGTTTCCATGTATCTCTCCTAATAAATTATATACCTGACCCCTCAAATGTAATGAATCCATAGATGGTACAATTGGAGAATGATCTCTCGTATGAAGAGAAATCAGTGAAGATCTTTGACCATAGAGATAAAGTTCTATGTAACAAGACAAATTAGCTTTTCAAAGTGTTGTGGAGGAATCATAAGTATAAAGAGGTGACATGAGAAATGAAGGAAGCGATGAAGAAGAAATACCCTCACTTGTTTTTATCCTAGTATGTAAAAGGAAATTTTTAGGATGAAATTTCAAAAGGGGGAAGAATGTAATAACCCATAATTTTATCAATGGAATTTACCGTCATATAATTATTTTTAAAGTATAAAACACATACATCACATACTAAACCAAATAAAAACATCATTCTCATAAATAAATAATGGAATAAGTGAAAATTATAGAAATTAAGGAACCTATAATGATGGAATAGTAACATGACTACCGGAATAGTAATATAACCATTATGAAAAGTAATCCACCTAATAGAAAAGTAACCTCACCAATGAAAATATAAAAAAATTTAGCTATCTTATAAATGAAAATAAGATATAATTATATCATGGTATAAGTAAATAAATGTTTTAAAAATGATAAATTAAGTGTTGGTATTTTTGTAAAACATATATGATTATTTAAAATTTTATAATTAATATAGTGATTTAAAAGAAAATCTATTTCCATAAAATATATTTCTAAATTAATATTATGTTTTTTATATTTATAATATAATTTTATGATACCTTGATTAATTTTTCAAAGTGTCAAAAAATTAATTATAATATTAAAAATTAGTATTTTTTGAATAAATGATGATTTTATTTAAAAATTAAATTTATCATATTTAGAAAATTATTTTCATAAAATGGAGTCCATTTTTTAAATTTTTATATCAAAAAATGGTTAGAGTTATTTTTTGGTATTTTTATCAAATAGTTGAGTTTTTAATAAATAGTGAAATATGGTAATTTATAGTATTTAACAAATGAATGAATTTTTGAGTCATGGATGATGTAAGTGGAAATTATCTAGAAATCACATGCTCTAGTTACTGTATTTAGTCACAATAATCAGCACTATTAATAGTATTAAGCTAAAATAATAAACTAATGAATAAAATAATCAAAAAAATGCGTCTCTCCTCCACTATAAATACCACCCCTAACTTCCTCTTCTCCTCACACCTTCTAAGCCTTGTAGCTTGTCTAAATTCTCCGTGAACGACGAGTTTTCATTTTCCATTACCACCTTCAAGACTGGTCATAGAACCATTATTATGGTTAAATTATATTTTAATATAAATATTATAAGTTTTATCATGTTCTATAACTAATATATATACATAATATTAAATAATAATAATAAAAATAATATGTGATGATAGAAAAACTGCCAAAATAAACTAAAAGTATATCATTAACATTTTATCAAATGAATCATTCTAATATCATAAAACAAAATAATATATGGGATCATTTAAAATTATGGAGTTATATTAATACCACTTCATTCCACTTCTATATTTTTTCTTCCATTTGAAAAGAACTCCCATAATAATACTTGAATCAACTGACTATAAAACCCTGAAATGAATGCTCCCGAAACAAAAAAAAATAAACACTATTACTCTTAAAAATGGAAATAAATGAACTTAATAAAATTATAATAAATAAAATATATCTGTATAAGTTTTTGAATTTAGTAATTAATGAATCTAATTTTATTATACACAATATTAAGTATAAGTGCAGAACACATTCCAACATAAGGTAAGGGGATTCTCGAACCCATATCACTTTCTTTAGGTTATTCCTCTTTCATAAAAAATTTCAGTGTGGTTATTCCTTTAATGTTCCTTAAATATAATTTCATCATTTATTCCTTTTATTTTCTAGATAAACATGTTTCAAATATTATTTTATGACAAATATAATGATTTTCCAAAAGAACTTTTTTTTCCAAACACAATATTTTACTCCTCTTGAGTTGTTTCTTCACTGATCAAGAATGATGACTCTTATACAAAATATAGTTTCCATTTTTCATTTAAGAACCTAAAAGTTTATTTATGATTGTATTCTTTATGAAATCCTTATGAAACCCATTCCTTTCCATGGGTTATTTCATGACTATGATTGTTACATGTTCTATGTGGCATACATGATTATGTAAATGTTATAATGTGATGGGTGGTCCTGGAATTATATAGATCTCCAATGAATTGGGTAATGTGATGTATCTCATGAGGTAATTTTCAATATGGGTTAACATGATTCTAGATTGTTTAACAATTGTTATGTTATAATTATGCACATATGATATTCTTGAACATGATGCTAGCTTTGTTCAAAACTATGTGTGGTATTTGACCACTAAGTCATGATGTTTCATTTTTTTGCATTGTCACATTCCATGACTTTGTCTAATGTTTCCATCATGATGTTTATAATGATCATATGATTATGATATGATGATTATGATTATGATCACCCATGATGTATTGTTTCATGCCCTTTTTTCATCCTCTTAGTGGTATTTTAGCTCACCCATTTCTTTGATGTATATACTTAGGTGATTACTTGTACTAAGGAGAATGAAAGGTCCACTAAGAAGATAGATAATAAGGAATTAAATAATTGTTATGTTTTATTATGTAAAAGATATGTACGAGCCTAATTTTCCCAAGACACTAAACCTTTATATCCTTATTTTGTAACGCTATTATGTTATTTATCTTTAAAATGATGTAATAGACATGTAAGAAAAAGTAGGAACATTATAGACCCACTTGTGAAAAAGGTATACAGTCAATTAGGTTGAAACATTCAAAAAAGACTTTGTTTCTAGGGCATTTCAAATTTCTACCCTAGCGACATAAGTACTGATATTAGATAACATCATTAAATGGGAGTTTAGAATAATTTACAACACCTTATCCATTAATAGGTGATCAACTATTTGAGAATTTAAAAGATATGAACATAGTTTTTGGTAAACCATTTTCAAAAAAAACTTATGAAAGCCAATTGGAAAAAAGAGATAATTTTGTTTAATTTCCATATTGTAATTTTTTATATGTCAGGCATTTTCTTGATGTTAGGCATGTTGAAAAAAAATGTATGTGATAGTTTCATTGGAACATTACTAAATTCACCTAGAAAAATAAATGATGGAATTAAGGATAGGTTGAAATTGATTGACCTGGGAATATGGGAAGAGTTGGTTCCATTGAAGGGTAAAAAATGAATTGTTCTTCCTCTAACTTCTTGCACTCTTTCTAGGTAGGAGATATTTCATTTTTTTAACTTCTTGAGTGATGTAAATGTTCTATAGGGGTATTCATCAAATATTAATAATATCATGTCAATGAATGATTTGAAGTTAAAGGGTCTGAAATCACATTATTGTCAAGTTTGATTCAAGATCTAATGCATGTTTCTTTATGTTGCATTTTTATCAAGAATTTCCTACATAAATTAGCCAAGATCTTTTTCTTTTTCAACTATTTATGCAAAAAAATTATAAACCTATCTTAATTTCCAACTATATAAAGGGAAATTTCCACCATATTATTTGAAATAGAAATTTTCTTCCCACCAAAATATTTTGGTATGATAGTTCACTTGAAAAGAGATATTCGACTATGTGGTCCTATAAATTATAGATGGATGTACCCCCATTGAATTGTATATGAATATTTCGAAAGGGTATGTCAAAAATCAATGTTGGTCAGAGGGATATATTGCATAGCGATGTATTGTTGAGGAAGTCATGGAATTTTGTACCGACTGCCTATCCGGTGTGGAAGGAATTGATATACCAAAATCTCATCATATTGGGAGGCTTGTGGGTGAAGTAATTTCTAGAATATATGTTTCCAAAATCACTATTACATATCGAGATCATGCCTGTATTTACATTTTTTATAATATTTTAGATGTTTCCCCATATATTTAAACCTGTAAATAAATTTTTAGGGAGTCAGATGAAAATATACATCCAATTTTAGAATGAATTCAATGGATAGATAGAGGACCAAGTTTGCATGTATTATCTTATATGGTTATAGGTTCTGTACAAATGAACATGATGAAGGCAATGCCATGAAAAATAGAGTTATAATTGTGGCTAAAGTGATGAATTTATCTGGTACCAAGGATAGAAATCCAATTTATGTGAATATTTCATATTTTGGCATTATCAAAAAAATGTGAGATTTGTATTATGCAATATTCCAAGTGTCGATCTTTCAATGCAAGTGGATTGATAATAGAAGTTTTATTAAAATAGATAAATTGGGATTCATGAAATTGGATTTCAGTAAGGGTACAAAGATAAACTATTTATAATGGCATCATAGGTAGTACAAGTATTTTATGTTCTAGATCCCGTAAACAGAAAGTGGTCAATTGTTCTATTATTTTCCAAAACCATTAAAAGGTTGGATGAAAATTCAATTGAGGATGACCCTTTCATTGGGACGTCGCAATAATTTCCCAGTGGTTCCGATGTATATGGGGTATTGTATGTCATAGGAGACCACAATGAAGGGATTTAGATACTCGATAGAGGGGTCAAATTCCTTTAACCTTTAAAAAAGAGTACAATAATCAGGTTACATTTTTTTAATATACATTGTGTTACCTCATATTATTATATGTTCACTATTATATTTATGTAATTTAAATTAAATGTTAAACCACTTATATAGATAATGACTTATACACATGTTGATTCTCCCAATCCTAAGGAATAATAGGTTTCTCAACCTGCTGATGCTCTCAATGCAGAAGAACAATAACCTTCTGCACATAATAATAATACCAATCCATATGAAAAATATATTGATGATGTTAAACTTAAGGAAATGGTAGATGGTGAAGAACCAATGTCCCAGAAAAAAAAAGGATCATTGTAGCATAATAGTGTTAGAAAAAATTATTAAGGTGAAAATAAAAGGAATAAAATTTGAGGTTGGATGGAATACACACAATCATCCTATTAACCCCCAATAAGTCCATGTTTAGTAGTTTAATTAGCATCACAACTCAGAAGTATGCACTAATTGATGTAGATTCATGGCACCATGTTGTTCCCATGCTTAAGACACTGATTTGGGAATAGATTAGGGTAACCTTAGGATATCCTTTCTTTATTTTACTGAAAAAATAATGAAACATTGACTTAATCTTCATTATCCCTTGTAGAGTGCATTTAAAGTAGATGACTCACATAATAAATTTGTATTAATTCTTACTCGAAAGGATCCTAGAGAATTTATCAAAATTCTAATGAAGTTTTATCTCAAATATGATGAAGGGAAAATAAACCTTCACCCACTGCATATGTATGAACACCCGATAAGCTAAGAAATATGGGATGCGTATATTGGTCATTCTAAGAAGACATATTTTCAGCTACATTATGTCTGGTAATACATCGTTTTAAAATACATGTATTAATCACTTTAATTGAGAATTTTTAACTTATGAAATAGAAATTGAGTGTCAAAAATAATGAATAAGCTTCAAAACCAATATACCCCTACCATAAAGCAAGGATAGGGTATGATTCACTTGAAAAAAAAATTGGTACATATTTTAAATCTACCATAATACTTTTATGTGATGTGAAACAACAACATAATTATGTTCCTCTATTTATAATCAGATTGATGAATCCAAATCCAAAGCCACTTTTATCCCACATCTTGTGTTATGGAAGGAGGCATGTGTAAATAAATATGGGATACTAATATATGAAAACACATAAAAAGTCCGAGAAGCATGTGTGAGTATGAAATAATAAAATATATATTTAAATTGCAATTACATAATAATGATTACTTATTTTCCTATATTTTTTATCTGACTTAGACATAGGAATCATCATCAACTTCATTGAATGAAAAACTACTATCAGTGGCCTTGAAGTGGCCAAAATAGTATATTTGTGTTAGAGTTGTAGTTTTTTGGTTGAAACCCCAAACATATTTTGAGAAAAGAAAAGAACAGGGGGATAAAGATAAATAAATGAAAGAGATGTAGGCATGATTAGCTACTCTTGAATAAAAATTTCATTTTTAATCTGGGTTGCTAAAAAAAATTATGTTTGGGAATCAAAGATAATAAAAAACTCAAGAACAACCATTGTATGATGACCCCCCCCCCCACTCCCACCATCTTTGAGGCGATTCATTCCCCTCAAAGATTTGTCTTAAATAAGGTAATCGATATTCTCATAATTTTTTCTATGAAATATGAATCAGGAAGAAACTGATACATTTACTACTCATATTATATAGGGTAAAAATGACTATGATGTATATCTATCAACACCCACCCATCACCATATTGAAAGGTATATTATGTACAATATCCAAGAAGACATTATTCATAATAGACAACTTCTAACAGGTCATGTGGGAGTAGGCATTAGCATAGCTCATGATCTAAGCACTGAGCTACCTATTCCACTTGATGATGCAAATATTCATATGGTTGAGCAAGATATCGAGACATTTATAGCATGGCCATCAGATCTTGTAAAAAATATGTCGATAAGAAGTTATTAATTTCTAATTTATTTTTTAGGTTAACCTTTAATGATTAAATAAAAAAGGTTTAAACTGATGAATGTTATTAAAAACAAAAAAAATTAATGGGTGAAATGAAAGGTCAAATCAAAACAATCTAAAGGATAAAACGACTAATCGAAAACCTATTCACAAAGCACCTTTACCCCACCCATTGAATATACACATTTACTAACATTTAAGGTTCGTGTAGATACAAGGTTAAAAGCTGGTAGTAATCACATAGTTTATTTTGAATAAAAATTTATGAAGAGGCCATTACAGACTTCCTTACTCTTGATAATTTAAATTAAATCCTCAAGTATTAATGGGTAGGAGTCTCAGTCGTAAATTTATACATGAGGTATGTTTTCATGATTTGTTTTTCCAATAGCTGATCTACTATATTAATTATGAATAAATACAATTCAAACTTTTTTTGGGAAACTATATCAATAATATTTGAAGGGAAACCCTATGAACATAAATATGGACTCATTAGTCCTCACATCACTTCTATAGACCAAACCAAAATGGAATCAGGTGAATCGATATTATAATAAACTTTTGGCATTTGTTATAATTATAACTGATATTAAAAATATAAATCATAATATTTTAGACAGAATTTTGTTGTCTGTTTTAATAATAAACAATATTTAATGTCTCTTATAATATCAGTTATCAAAACAACTAAGTTTAAAATATTGTTTCCAATAATATTAATGGTATAAATTATAGAAAAATTATCATTCCAAAATATACTACAACAACATTTAAAAATATAATAAATACAAAAGAAAAATTTAAGTATACAAATACTAATTAATAATATCAATAAAATAATTTGAAAATAATCCTCAAAGATAGTTTAGTTAATTTGAAAAAAAATAATCAGATCCATCAAAAATCAGTAGAAATAAATAAAAATTCTTTCATAGTAACATTACAACATATTGATATAAAATATAAATGTTGTAATAAAAGAACTTATGTTAAAATATTTAGTCATTTTTTTCATTATTATCTCTTAAATGAATCATAAAACATAATAAATATATTAAAAACTTCATTTTTTAAAATATAACTTCATTTTTAAAACAAGGTGTTAAAAAGAAAAAACTTTATAAATAATTGAATGAAAAAGAACGTATTAACTAATATAAATGTTATACATGTCCAAGAACATAATTATTTTTTTAACTTCTTTCTTGAGAATTCAATCATGTAAAAAAAACCTTTAAATATTGAATTTACATATTACAAAAACATAAGTTACATTTAAAATTTAAATTTAATGAAATAAATAAAGAATAAAACTTAATTTTCCTAAAAAACCTTTATTGTTTTCACAAACATCACCTGATAAAGAGTATTAATAACATGAAATTCATTTATGTGGATATAATTAACACAATATCCAGTGTCCCATAAAATATAAATTTCTAGAATTAATAAAAAATATTATTAATTAATAGAATAAAACGACAATTTATATCTATATTAGTCAATATTAGAGATAAATATTAAATTTTACTTTATTGGATTAATTATTTCACATCAATTGAAATATATACTTTATCTATAAAACTGTAAATAGTGGTATTATCCTTTTGAATTAAAATAATGTGAAGATAAATTATCAGATATATAATAAATGATATAATTTTAAATTTTATTCAAACATTTAAATAAAAACTAAAATTTTATTTTACATACATAAAAAAACACTTACAACATGTTTACTATATACTAATCACTAAAAATAGGATCCTTGATATATTCATTAATTATATTTATTATATAATCTCATCCACATATGTCAGTAGTCGTTGAAAAGAAATAATATCACTCTAATATAAATGTTATAATTGATAATTTTAATAGCCTTTAAAAAAACTAAAGAGTATTTGAAGGTATTATCTTTTAAAAAAATTTAAATTTTTATAATAATCTTTTAGATTTAAGATATTTTTAGAGAAGGTAAATGTAAAAACAAATTCAAGTAATTTGAAAAACTACTAGATAAAAACTATATATGCATCCCAAACCACAATCATTATCTATCTAACAAGAATATTTGGTTAGAGTAAAAAAATTTGTGAATCTATCCTACTATAGCAACCTCCACTATAGTATATAGGACTTTAGAATATGGATTGATAGTATCATTTAATATTATTATTAGCTTATATGTCTATATAAGATGATGATTCACATAATCTCCCAAATTATATATGATTTTTACACAATAATATAGTAATAGGGATCTTTAGTATGTAACAAATAGAATGGATTCAGGTATGGACTAGTAAGTGGATAAGTATGATATGTTGACTACTTATTATACATCTGTATGGACATATCTACAAAAATTTCCACTAAAAGTGATCTAATCCTACCTAAAAATTCAATTTTTTGTTATTTTCTCAAAAATACACTTCTAATAATCTAGTGTTACCCCTCAAAAAAATAATCAAACTCAAAAAACCATAAAAAAGAAAAAAATACTTCAAACATATAAAAAGAAACAACAACATTAAATATATATTGAACATCAACAGATAAAAAAATATCAAATTCACCAGAAATCATGAATAGGATCTGGGACTCCTGTGTAAGAACTTGGTTCTTCCTTTGAGGTACAGGTTTCTTTTTCCTTCAAATTTTGAGTTGTTTTTGGGAAAATTGGGAAAATGGGCAGTTCTGGAAATTTTAGGGTTACCCCCCATATACTCCTAAGTACACACCATGTACCATTGGCCATGTTTGGATTCCATACATGGCATGTGGGCGTGTTGGCTAGGTAGAAATGTTAAACCAAGTACACATCGTGTACTCCTTGTACACTTTGTGTACTGTAGCTGTGTGTGAAGGATAAACATAGTGTGTAGGCCTTTTGGCTGGGTAGAAATATTTTAGAAAGTACACATTGTGTACTATTTGTACACACTATGTAGAGGGTCCATGTATGGGGATATACATGTCATGTTACGGATGTCGGACGGGTAGAGAATTACACATTGTGTACCCCTATGTACACATTGTGTAGTCATGTCAGAAAGTTGTCAAAGTAGGTACGTCATCTTTGGAATAGTTAAATAACCCACACAGTGTGTAGTCCTAAGAACATGCTGTGTATTTTGTTTTTTTCTCTTAAAATATGAAGTAGCCTCATTTTGAGGCAGAGAGAAGTAGGAATCACCGAGTTTTGTGAACCAGCTGGATGGGACTTCAATAACCTCCAAGATCTTTATATTAACCTTGTTTCAAACACCGTTTGATTCATTAGAACCCCTTTGGTAAGGCCTTAATTCATCTTGAGCTGTTTTTCTTGATTTCTGTTCTTGATCAAGTTATAGTACTTTGAGCATTTATGCTGGTTTTGTAGATCTATTGTTTTTTAGACCGAATTAGAAGTTGATACCAGAAGAGGTTCATCGTACTAGTTCATGGTAGGTGGTGCATACCTTATTTTTTGTTTTTATGGTCATTCAAGGGTTGCAGCCTTAGGGCACGACATCGGGTAATGAGTGAGACACGTATTTCTTAATATTGAATTAATTGTATGCTTTGTGGGATGTCGTTGGGTATTCCCTTATCTTGTTGTGCTTGATTAGGTCTGGGTTAGAGGTCATTGCTTGTCTGGGGAATTTTGGTCGGGGTTCCAAAATGGTAATAATTGAATTGTTTGTTTAAAATATGTAGTTTAGAGTATTTATTGAATGATTAAGATTGTGAGAGGCTTTCAAGACCTTGGTGTCGGTATGGGACAGCACATTACTAGTGCAATTCAACTGTTTAATTGTTTTTCCTATTTACAGTGTTTCTATTTCTTATATATATGTGATGCATGATATTTCATATGTTGGAACCTTTTGTTGGGACCACTTTGTTTTTGAAGATTGTATTTTTTTTTTCAACAGTTGTCAATGTTGGTCAAAATGAATAAGGATACGAAGAAGGCCTCCAAAGTTAATGGAGATTGTATGAAGTGAGGATTCCTGGAGAATTGTTATGAAATCAGAGCATTGAATTTCATACTTGGGAAATTCTCTATGAAGCATATTCAGATGATTGTTGAGCTGATCCTAAGTTCAAAGAACATGTATCAAAGGTGATACATTGTCTACAACAATGAAGAATGCAGATCAAATCAGACGATGATTTACTGATATGGATTTTACAAATATCGTTATTTAGGAGAACTTGTGATGAAAGCCTCATGAAATAAAGGGGGAGAAATGATAATGCCAGTCATCTACACTTTTGATTGGAAGGAATGATGCTGCTGGAAGATAGGGAAGTTTCAGTACATTCCATTGTAATTCTGACGATGATAAATTTGGTCTATAAAAGGATATATATCACGATAGTGGAGTTCATGATAAAATCTGGAGAATGGTTATGGGAAGCAGTGAAGAGAGAAATGACAAAGCAATGGACAATCTGGAGGTGGCACAAAAGCACAGTTTAAGGTGGCGCCGTTTTCCGGTGTTTTCCAAATTTTAGGGCCTGAAAATTGGGAGATAAGGAAGTGTGTTTTTGGAAATGGATGTTGCACACAAGATTGAAGATGGTTTATATTTTTGCACTCAAGGCATGATTCAGGGTCAGAACATCGAAAAATGGCAAAGGCATGCAGTGTGCAAAAAATTGGGCAGACTGCGTGGAAAAACGAAGGTTGTGCGAAATATCAGCGGGATGAGTGAAATATCTACGGGATGCGTGAAATATTTGTGGGATGCGCGAAATATTTGTGGGATGCGCAAAATATCAGTGGGATGTGCGAAAAAATAAAGGTTGTGAAAAGAATTGTCATGGTGCGTGAAATCGAGAAATGAAGTTTTTCACGCAAGAGGTGTTACGAGACCAGGAGCTCGAAAATTGGCAAAGGCATGGACTGCGCGAAAAATTAGGCCGAGAGCGCGAAAAAGAGGTTGCGTGAAAGATGGGTTTTATGTGCAATATGGAATGTAGTTTAGAATTTTGTGCGCAAATTAAGTTCCAAGTCCAGCACAGGAAAATATGCCAAAGGCATGGACTGCGCCAAAAATTGGTCCGAGTGCACGAAAAAGAGGTTACCCAGAAGATCGGTTTTATGCAAAATATGGAACGTGGTGTGGAATTTTTCGCACAATTGGTGCATTGTGATTATAAAGTCAAAAAATTACAAAGTCAAGAGGTGCACGAAATATCTAAGATGTTCGCGCATTGTGCGCGGAACATCAGACTTGTGCACGTAAAAATTGGTTGTGCGCAGAATGTGGGTTTGATGTTTTACGCGCAAGAGTGGCTTCATGTTTAGAATGATGAAAAATGTAAAATTCATGAGGTGAGTGAAAAATCCATGAAGGTGAACATAATATAAATAAGTGAGAGACAGTTTTACGTGTAGGGAGGGGTTTTTCACACAGGGTTCAAAAGACCTATAAATATGAGGTGAACCCCTCTCATTTGTTAAGGCTAAACACTTAGACAAATCCCGAGCTCTGACATGTGGAAAAACTGAAGTACTGATTAGTGCACGAAAAGAGAGAGTGTTGTGTGGAAAATTGAAGTGTTGTGTGAAAAAGAAGTGATGCGTGAAAAAGTGAAGTGTTGCGCGAAAAACTAGTGCTGCGTGAAAAAGAAGAGTTGCATGAAATATTTTTTCATGACAAAAGGTGTTTTTTCACACAAGGTTTGAATTTTATGCACAAGCTACCTATAAGGCTACGCGAAAAATTTGGGGTCTTCGCACGTATTCAGTTGTGCGTATGGAAGCTCCTACCAGCTTCTGGGTAGGGAAGTAAAGAGTGTGTGAAAGTACTTTTTCGTTCCAAAAGGTGTTTTTACGCACAAGTTTCAAATTTTACGCGCAAGCCACCTAGAAGGGTGCTTGAAAAATTTGAGGATACCATAGACCTTTAACAAGTGATATTCACTATTGAAGTGTCTTGCGAAGAAGGAAGTACTATGAACCATTCGGTATCACAAAGAGAAGTAGAACCGCACTCACACGACTGGTGTTTAACATTCTCATTGCGATTTGTGAAGTGAAGAAGAACTAGATGTAAAACTAAATTCATATATGCACGAAGGAAGAATGTTGTATACCAATACACTCCTGTGTTAGTATTGAGAATTGAAGAAATAGATTAAGACACTACAGTACTATTCCATATTATATTGTGTCAAAGTGAAAGAAGAGAAGAATAAGAAAAATAGAGTATGCCCAACTGAAGGCTAACATTTATTCAGTTCAGTTTAATTCAGATGATAATATGTGAGCGGATCCTCAGTGTTTGAATAATCACATTGGTGTATGTGATTCTATCCAAGAAGAGAGAATAAGTTTTAGTGCAGTTGGTTGTTGCACTAAGAAGAAGAAGAAAGAAAAGGTCTAGTGCAGTTGGTGTTGCACTAGAAAAGAAGATAAGGAAATAAGGAAGAATTTCTTGCCTACTGATTTTCAAGTAGTCAAGTGAAGAGCACTAAAGAAGACCAAGAGTAGAACCTACCTTATCAAGAAGGAAGAAGACTGCCTCCATAGGCAGTATAAATAACCAGCTTGAGGATACAAGTTGGACTAGGCTATTACCAGTCTAGGGAAGAGGATTGTTTCCCACCCCCCTCTAAAGTGTAGGGACTCACACTGGCTAGAGGATTGTTTTCCTAGCCACTCTACTGTAATATCATATCACATCATAGTGGAGAATCCATGCACTAGTCATATCCATGCATGGCAAGGACATAGCTACTCTTATTGAGTGGTGAACCTTGTAAAAATATCATGTGCATATTTTTACTGCTTTCTATTATTGCATGCGATAGGGAAAAAAGAATAAGAGAATCAAGATCCTAATAGGTCAAGAGGTAGAGGGATAAAAAGTTGAAATTGGTTTAAAAATTCCCCAACACTGACTCACCCCCCCCCCCTCTCAGTGTTAAACATATCCCAAACTAGTCCTCTCACCTTTGGGTTGTGTCGGGCATGGCTTGGATATTGTTGAGTGATGTTAATCATAGGTTGGTCTTGGCCCGGGTTACATTGGGTGGTTCGACCATGGTATTGGGAATCATGGATGTCGGCTTAAGGTAGTGTGACTGTCAGGTGGGGCATGGCCTAGGATACTCAGATGGAGAGGCCATCATACTTGAGTGACATGGTCACAGGGACATGAGGTGTCAGAGATGTTATGGCTTGGGAACTTATTTTGGTGACTACCTCTCACTTGGAACTTTGAGTAGTGTGCACATAGGTAGACTCTGTGATGACGTATTTTTGACCACTCGTTGGGTAGAGGCCCCCGATAGATGCGGTTAGGTAAAATTGGTTTGGGGTGCTTTCCATAGGAAGCCACATGGAAGGTGAGGAGCCTTCAGGGGATAGAGTTGAGGCTATTAGGTTGGGGGAATAGGCTCACTGGGATTTGAGGGCAGACATCATTGTCCCTCCAGTTACTGATTTGAGGGAAGACATCGTTATCCCTTCGATTACTTTATTTGAGGGCAGACATCGTTGTCCCTCTGGTTACTTATTGGAGGATAGGCATCGTTGTTTCTCTGAGTTACTTTTTTTTGGCGTGACTTCGGAATGTTGGTACCTTAAGAAATGAGGTGTTAGGAGGCACATGATGTCGGGTTACGTGATTGAGGGTAACTAGAGGGTTCACCTGGGATTTGTGACAACAAGGGTACTTGGATCATGGGCCAAGCACTCTATTTACATAAAATATTCTGACATTAGCCGAAGCAGGTGACACTCCATGGTGGATGTTGAGAACCAGTGGATGTTGTGTTTATTTATTGCATTGCATTGATTACTTTACATAGAGATGCATGCCTGCTTAAACACTTATACTAGGTATGCACCATCTGGGTGGCATCCTACTGAGATTCATCTCACACCCTACATAGGCCATTCGTGATGCATGTAGACTTCATGTATTTATGTGTAGGTAAAGGATCAGCCTCAGGAGATGGATCATAGTACCGGTTGGCATAGAGACTGGTATGGACCTTGAGTTCATACCTAGTTGAAGTTTAATTTTGCTTTATCTCTCTTTATATATCAGCATGATTAATTTATTATTGTAGCCATTTTTTTAGCCATTGGTGCCCTTTTAATTTTGAAATGTCTGGATTGCTATGGATGCATGCTTGGTTTTTTTAGTAGTTACAAGTGGTGTTCAGCATGTTGTTCTGTTTTCTTTATGTTGTTGTTGTTTCTACTCTACTTTCGTTGTTTATCTGATATTTATTGTGCTTCCACTCTATGAGTTTGGTTTGAGTATGATGAGTCATTTATTTCTATGGCATGTTATATATTATTTCTCGGACCAGTACCATTATTATCCTCTAAGAGGGTATAGTCTCCCCACTATACCTATCAAAACCTCGCTGCTAGTCAGCAGCCTTTGGCATTCGAGGAGGTGTGCCTAAGGTAGTAACACCCGACCCGTTGAGCACTGTTCAGGTGGTTGTTTGAGTCCGGGACATTACATCCTGAAATTTTCCCACACCTTGAGTCAATGAACAAAATAAATAACTATGAGAAACCTAATCCAAAAATATAAAACCTATCCTGATCAGCAATAAAATGAGTTCCCTTCTTTATCAAACTCTAAGAAGTTCACTCTATGAAATAGGGATATGTTGATCCTTCTATAATAATTTCTTGATATCAAAATTTTGGAGGATTATATATAATATTTAATTATGGTATAAGTTAAATACATAAGAATCAAATAATAATCATAAGAAAAAAATATGTAGTCCTCATTCTCATAGATGAAAAAATGGGATGTAAACCATTACTTAGATTTACCATTGAGATTATTATGAAGTATGAGCTACCCCACATTGGATTTATCCTCTTGTAAAAATATTATAGAGCTATTTTTCAATTTTATATACACTTTATATAATTATTTTCTCAGATTATCAAAGGAATTATTCATTATTTTAATGGAATGGGAAGGAAATATGTGGTACCTCATGCCATGATCTATTAGAATTTCAGGATCAACATAAGTGTCCAAGAGTTCTTGGTTAACCACTTTATTCAACTCCATCAACCCTCATAGATTATAAGGACCATGTAATTATGCCAAATTTGATATCTTTATAGTCTCCCATAAAGATTTTGAGATATAATAATATTTTGATTTGATCCAGTCTGCATTGGTTTGGGTAAATTTTCATAGTACTGATGAAATATAGTTTTCTTCCCTTTAGAAACTGGATAATTTCAAAAATAAAATCCCATTTATTCGCTTTAGTAACTCCTTATCTTGAAAAAAAATATTAAGTGACCTACATCTATTCTTCATATGTGGAAAAAGTATAAGAGGTTGAGTAAGATCCTCTTTCATCCTTAGATAATGAAATAGATTCTATTATAGATAGTTCCCTAGAATCTTGTTCAGGGTTAGAACCTATAGCCCTTAGGGTCCTTAACATACTTTGAGAGGATAAATTAGATCCTCTTTCATCCTTTTGTTTCTTTAATCAATTAATTCATATTTTTATATATGTCCTTAAAAGAACCAATTTCACCCTTGTATGTATTTTTACTTGATGCACTACTTGGAATCCTAAAAACTTTTATAACACTAAAACTCTTCTCATATCCCTTAATGTGATGAGGGTGTTCTTGATTTCCTATCACAACTATAGGAATTTCCATCCTGAATTCAAGGATAAAGGTCTCATATGTTTCATTCTCTATAAGGATATCCTAAAATGAAATATTTAAGCATCATGTTAATATGATGAATTAAAAAATAGATTCAAAAAAATACAATAAAAATCTTAAAAACATATCAGTAACATTCTTTGATTGATCCATATGGCACATCCCTTATTTTTTCATTATCACCCTTTTACATTGTTCATGTCATGTTGGGTTAGAGGGAGGACTATACTAAACCTATTTAGAGAAAATTTATTTTTCTCTTAATTTATTAAATTATTCATTAATCCTTTTCTCATTTGGTAATATAAAACTTTCATATGACAAGGTATGAGGGTAATTAATAAATAATGATATAAATAAATTTTATAAATAAAAAATATTATACTAGAAATTTATTCTTCTATAGGATATAAATAAACTTCTTCAATATATCTCTATTTAAAAACATGTATCTAGGCCATGGATTTATATTATTTTTCTTCCCATAAATTAAATCTAAAGGAAATTTTGATTTAAAAATCCTCTATCTAATTATCATAAAATTGTACAGCCAATTCTTAATCACATTTATATCAAGTATGAAAAATATCAATAATAATTAAATAGATAAAAGGATTTTTATGGAATCTATAATATTTAAAATATTATAAAAAATAACATAGTTGAGATATTATACCACTATGTACTCCCATAACTAATCTTGTGTTTTTTGGTCGATTCACCTCTAATCAAGATATATGATCCCAACATTATGTCAACTCTATAGTTCCTTGAAACTCCCAATATTCTTTGAATTTAGGCCTATTATGTTATATTTATCAACAATTTCAAATAGTATCTTATAATATTTTATAAGGGTAAGTGAATGTTTTAGTGAATTTATACCAACATCTCCCAATTGTGTATATATACTCCTTTGGAGAGTAAAAATACACTACAACAGTATGATCACCAGTAATAATCTCTATAGTAAATAAAATAACTTCAACAAACATAGCATAAATTTAAGGGTTTAATTTAAAAATCATAGGTATATTTATATGAAGAGACACACAAATTCCTAATTGTATGTTCTACTCTCTCTACTTCTTTTAGTTAGATAGATGAATGGTAGTGTCGTGAAATAAACAGTACCTATAATTGAATTGAAGTAAATGATTATTATAATTAAATATGTTATTATTTATAGTATAAAGAAAAATATAAATATTATGTGATCTAAATCAAATGGAATAAAAAATGTGTGCCTAAAAAGATGAATATAATGACTTAGTCAAGGAAAACTGATGATGTTAGACTTCTTCAACCAAAAATGTGTACATGTAAATGATGTATAGAAAAATTAACATAAAAATGGTAGAATAATTGAACATCAACATATATAAATATTGAACTAAAAAAAAATAAAGCATAATTAAAAGTCTAAACTAAATTGAAGAATGTAAAAAATATAATTTTACCTCAGTTATTAAAAGATTAATAGTCTTTTTTCACATATTCTTTCTATGTAATTATTTTGTATAGCATGGACTGTGTTCAAATTATACTCATTATTATCCTCCAGTAATCATGTAATAGATGGTGGAATCTCATACAATCCAAAGACATCTTCAATATTATCATCACTCAAATATATTTTTTCCTCAAAAATTGATAGACTACCAATGAATTGATGGATTAAAAACATCAAATATCTATTTTTCATGCATCACCGTGATAAATTTTTCCTCTTTTAAAATAAATATTATCAATAAAAAACAATCATAAATCCAAAACATCATTTTTAAATCATCGTTATTGTAAACACAATTTCACTTAAACCCTTATACATGAAACTTAATGCAATAAACTTAGCAAATATATTAAACTACTCCAAAATATGTAATTTATATAGAAATTGGTTTTTTAACTATTTCACTAGATAAACACATTACTTCAACAATAACTAATAATCAAGTATTTGAGTGGTACTCTTGTTGTTTTAATTTTTTGTATAAAATGTGTAAACATTAATTACTTAACCAAATGATGTCTCCATAGTACTATATGGTCCCCCAACTAACCATTTCAATTTTTTTGATATAGATGAATCAATAATGTCACTATACTTAAATCATAAAACATATATATATTTTCTCACTCATTTACCACATTTAATTTCCTTTAAAATATAAATATTTCAATCCTTTAATATGTGATGTTAAATATAGTTGAACCTCAAATGTGTTTTTAAAAATGTATAAATTCTCCTTATTTATTTTATCACATCCCAACGACTTTACTTTTAATACATGGATACCCTTAACTCTGTTGTTGACTAATACATTGTGAGATGAAGGCAGACTGACATTCTCTACTTCATACAAGAATTAAATACAAAACACAAACCTATCCTAAGATATATATTTCTGAAAAATAGATGCCTCTAGTAAATTTGGATTGTTAATGTAACCCTTTAAAAAATTACATATAATTTAATAGGATAAATCTAATAAAAATATATTAGTCTATAAAACCTTATCACTCACACCAAATGAATTATTATTTCTTCAAACAGGGGAAGCCCCTTATTTTATTAAACCAAGGAAACCCTCTTTTTTGTCTAGGTATTGGGGAACCATTACATAACCTATTGATCCAAGAGCACAAAGGCCAAATAATATACATAAACAGCACCCAGTCTTGCATGTGCGCAACCCAATCTATGCACTCTAATTTCATCACTACCCATTCTACAAGTCGAAGCCTTGCCGTTATCACCAAGAGTTCACTCCAGTCAGTCGTCATCATTGGCCCTCCTTGCACACAGCCTTCATCACAGTAGTCTTTGACACTTATCCCATCAACATCCATTAGAGGCCATCCATACCATCATCACCTGCATGAATAGGCACAGGAAGAAACCCATTCACCCCCACATATTGGGATCCATAAATGATATTGTAGGTATACCCTCAGGTCACCTGGATGTGGTTCCCATAGAAAAACCACTCAATAGTAGTACTAACCACACACCAAATGAATTATTAGATATTAAAATGTATCAAAAATGATGGTGGAAAATAGATCTATAATTGAAAATGTGTATTCAAAACATATATCTATAACATATTCAATAAATTGGGTCCATGAATATTCTAAAAATGGAATTAAAAAGTGGAAAACGTAATAATAGACTTTCCAACATGCATTAGTTGGTTTTTGCGCTGTGTAATTAGTAATAGTTGTTATATAAATATATGATAGTCAGGATATTTCATACCTATCACCTTCATATGGATAAATGAATTGGATTTTTATTATATTTTAGGAATAATAATTCAGCACTTTAATACCATGTATACATTGATAAAAATTAATTTTTTAAATTTTTTAAAACACATGACAAGCTAGAGGTAAACATGGAATCAAACTTTAGTCATTACTTTTATATCTAAATCCAACCAAACTGTCATTTATTTTTTTCTCATATTTCATAACATGAATGCTATGTTTTACCTTAAAAAATATATAATAATAAAAATAAAATATTATGGACCATTTCTTCAATGTATTTTTTTTATTACCCAGTCATTGTGTTTTCCAAAAATTTAACATCAATGTTTTCCACATTATCATAATATTCCTCGGTTGTCAATGCCTATGGGTGAAATTATACTTTTTTTATCCATTAAATTTATTTTTTTAATCATTATTATGGGTTATAGATTTGTAAAAAATATTTAATGAAATATGTACATTAAACTTATCCCATACTACAATTGATGATATTAATTCCTTTCTTACCATATTATAAAATATTTATATCCCAAAACACTATATCAAGAAAAAGTTTTATAAACATGAAATTCCTTTATATTAAAAATTTTCATTGTATGTGGAAACACACTTTTTTATGCATCAAATAATTCAACACATTCCTACTATAACAATATAATATGATCAATCAATGGTGATAAGTAAATATCATCATCATTCTGGTTTTTTTTAGTCCACAAATCATTAAACTCATCATAACATATTTTAAATTTATGCAAATCTGTTGGGAATGATTGAAAACTACCAATATAATATACTATGAAATATTTTTTCTATTTAGTCATAGATACAGATCTATTACAACTATTAATAATTATAAACTAATATTTATAAATTCATTTGAAAAATTATGAAATTGTTGATCAATTTTCTTCCATTGTGATGAATTTGTTGGGTGACGTTGGTTTACATCAAATATTCAATCATCTATGTGATGTTTCATACATTATTGACCATTTTAATTTATGAATAAATTATTCAAATGTAGGATTAATATAGGATTCAAGATTTATTTAGTTGTAGGTTTGGTGTGTAGCCCAAGTGATGAATAAAATTTGGATATTCTATCAATTTTATAACATGATCTTCCATATTTATGGATTTTTAACAAACCTTTATGATATATCTTATACAAAACACATACCTTGGGGTATGAACATATATTCTTATAACTTATTTCCATCATATATAATATTTTTTCACATCATAAGTAGAATCTAAAAGGAACTTTCCTTTTAAAATATCCCTTTCAAAAGTTCAATCAATTCAGTAAAACTCTTGCTAATCAAACCATTTCTCACCTTTAAGTTAAATAATCCCAATATTATTAATTACACTCTAAAATTAGTATGATATGGGTACAACTATTTTCCATCAAATACATATAACCATTCAACAAACATGGTTTTTCAATGGTATTACATTTATTTCAAGAATTAATTTTTCAATATGATATGATTCTTTATATTAAAAATATTAATCATCATTTTATCATGAACTCTGTGATATTTCACTATTCCAAATCAAATGGATATAAATCATATTAAAAACCATAGAAAACCAAAAGATCCTTAATTTTTTAGGATGCTAATTTTCTCGTATTTAAACACTTCGCATAGGGATAGTAAAACATATATATTTATTCATTATTTCTTTTAGAAAATTTCAATAATCGTGATTCCATTTAGAAAATTATAATAAATAGACAACCCCTTTATCATATTTTCCACTTGTTCTTTGTGAATTTATCCATTTATGATATTAACTACCTAAAATAAAAAATATATATATTTACACACTTTTGATAAAAAAATATCTTTTTAATATCAATAACATAAAAAATAAATCAATTTTATTAAATTATGTTTTAATAAAAAATTAAAATCTAACAATATAAAATACTTATACACCCACACACATGTTTATAACATATATTTATTTGTATAATTTTATATGATATATATATGTTTATATATTTTTATATATGTAGCCTAAAACATATATATATATATATATATATTGTGTTTTTGTATACATATAAACAAAAATAAATATATAAACATATAAAAATTTATACATATATATATGTCTATATACCTAAAATAATTTATATATATATAAACACGTAAAAATATGTATCTAAACATATTAGTACATGTGTACGCGTGTGTTTTGATATATATTTTTACATGTTTGTATGTTAATATATATGTTTATATGTTTGTGTGTGTGTGTACATGTAAGTTTTATACAATAATTATACATTAAACTAATTAAATAATGAATTTTAACAAAAAACTAATAAAAATCAAAAAAATAACTAAAATGTTAACATATTGAAAATTTCCTCATAATAAATAACTCAGGTTTGATTTATTTAAAGAAAATATATCAAATACATATTTGGTAATGGAAAAATTAATTTTTAAATATATTATGATTCTAAAAAACTATGTTCGAAACAAAAAATAATAAAAATAAGGAAAATATAAATGGAGGAATTAAAAATATTAGTACGAGAAGTGACAGGTTGAGCTGAAATATGATAGAGGAGTGATAGGATGAAGGGAAATGGAGGAGTGATGGGAAAGATATAGAAAGGTGGTGGAGTGATGGTATTGGGTTGATAAGAAAAGATGTTGGGAGTTCATTGAGAGTTATGTCTGGGGTTTCAAATTAGTGTTTCAGGAAAAATGGGGAGGAAGGTGACATCGATGCATTTTATTTTATTTTTATTTTTTACATCCATTTTTATATAAAATTTCATTATAAATTATAATTTCACGTCATTTTTATATCAATTGACATGTTAAACACCCAATAACAGTCTTTTAACATTTTTTATTAAGTAACTAATGTTAAAAATATGTAATATATCCATTTTTTATAATAAATATTAAAATACCACCTTGAATTTATTTTATTTTACTAATGTGTTGTTATGAATTATTGTTATGCCTATTTATGGTGTATTATTGTGGGAATGGTAGAGTGGGTGTAGTGGTTGTTGGCATGGTTGTTGATGCAGTGGAATAAAGAGTTTAATATGATTGGTGTCCTAGTTATCTAGGGATATAGAATCATATAAGAATAAATGAATTAATGAAATGATTAAATGAATTTGGAATGAGTTGTGTTGGGGTAATGATATACTAGAAATAATGAATACAGTGGTAAGAAAATTATATATGGTAAATGAATTATAAAATGAATTATGTGATATTCAAATTATATGGATATTGTTTTTTTATTGATGAAATATGTGATCGGTAATTGATTAAAAAATTGATATAAATTATAAATTAATAAATTGGATGAACATGATTTATTTTGTGGGAGTGGTGATGTATTATTATAGTCATGTTAGTTTTTATGTGTAGTGTGGTCTTAAAAGTTTCTATAATATTCTTTGTGGTAGTGGTATGGTGATGAGCAAAATTTATAGTGATATTGAGATATAACATTTTCCCCTAGATTGGTATTATGTTATTATAGTATATTAATTATACTTTTTATTATTTCTAATACACTAACACCAAGTCGGGTAATGTGGTTGATGTCCATATGAGGTTTTCAGTTATTGGTATGTCCCCATCATCTAGGATGAGGTGATACAGATGAATGACTACTCCTCATTCCACAATATCTCTTTCATATGTAGTATATTCTAATGAGGTTATGGTATGCGGAAATGTAGTGATGTGGAAATAATATGATAGAATGGTATTGGTGTGGTTATGTGGTTGGGGTATGTGGTATATCGATATGATATGTGGTATTGGATGTGGTATACGGGTTTTGTATATTATTATGTAGTCATGTTTGTGGTGTGTTTTTGTGGATGTGGATGGGATGGGAGTACTAGGATATATATTAATGGGAGATAAGGGAAACTAGTGTTGTGAATGTGGGTACATGGAACCTTTTTGATATATTTTATAGATATTATTTTATTATTCATGTGTCTAGATTTGTTGAGTTAGATTTAGTGTGATTCTTCTACATTTGTATGAGAGAGTTTGAGGAGGAACCAACTGAGAGTATTCATATTTCTATCCCAATATTCTATTCCTATTTTTAAATATTTATAAAATTGGGATGGTGATGGTGATAAGGTTTGAAATTACTATTTCTTGGTGATCATATGAGTTAGAGTCGCTTCCAAAGGAGTTTGATTTATTCACAGAGACTTTAGTATGATTCTTACACATTTTCATGATAGGTTCTAAGAACCTATTGAGTGTACTAGTATGTTCACCCTTATCTTCTATATCATGTTTCTAAACATTTTTATTATAGTGTTAGTGATCATTTTGTACATTTCTAGGTCTTTGTGATCATTGGAGTTGCAGTCATCACCATAGGAGCTAGTTTTATTTTAATTTTTTTGTTTATGTATAAAATAAGATGCATTAGAGGATCTTGGTTTTATTTCCTATTATTTAGTACACTACCATAGTTTTTCCCTTTAACGGTGAAAAAAAGGGGCTTTAACAATGACTAAAATAATTTATGTCCTCAACGCTATTAAGGGGGGTCACTTTATTAGCACTTTCATTAGAACTAATAAAGGGGGGCCTTTATCAGTGCTAGAAATAGTGATAATAAAGGACCTATTGTTGTAATGTGTTGTTAAAATTATAGAAAACTATAGTAGAAACCTGAATACATATGCCAAATTTATAATTTAAGAAATACAAAAAAAATCCACTATATTATAGACATTTCAAACAATGTTTTGTACAATTACATTAGTAAGTACTCTCACAAAAATTCCAAAACATCAATATTTCATTGTCTTTGGCACCCGACCCCCTCTCAAAAAAGCTCGATCTTGGTATCAGTTACCAAACAAACCGACTCAACTCGAACAAAATAATCCACCTATATAAGAAAGTAATTCTTATGTTAGTAATACTATAAATAAATAAATTAAACATAATATGAAACAATACATGAATAAAATTTTAATTTTAAATAAAAGGAAACACTTAGAGTCATACTGGTCACACCGTACATCGTATTGAGGTGGGGATAATTCTTATATGTCATAAATGACTTATGTACCATTTTCCTAAAGTATCGAAATAATCCAAATTTGTTTTCTCAGTTTTGATTACATCTCTTGTCTTTTTTACTAAAATGTTGTTTGAAACTAAAAACACATACTTTGAGTGATACTGTAATGCCCCGACCCCAGAATCCTAGAGTCGGTGAATTATTTTAATACATTCTCATGATTACAATGAATCAAATCCTGAAGGAATGAATAGTTTAGTAGTTTTGGAAAACCAGATACATACATAGGTTCAACATTAAAAATTGAAAAGAAATACAACATATAAGTTTTATAGGGAACATCCAAAACTATAAGTTTATCCCTACAGTTCATTCATAAATAACTTCTTCATGTACTGAGAAAATGAAACATAAGAAATGGGAGAGATCATATGCTCAGTAAGGGTAAGAAATAAAGCTAAAGATATCATAAATAAAAACATTAGGCATGGTGAATAACTAAAAAAACATGCCTTTAAAAAATAAACATGAACATAATATGGTAGGAATTTGAGCTGAGTAAATATTTCCATAATAAAACATAATCATGGGTATTCTACTAGTCAAAAACCCACATGAACTTTAAATTACTATTTTTATAATGAATGAATTCATAATGAGGGACATAATAACCATACTTTCAAGGCCTCATGCCAAGACCATAAATATCCATTTTGTCAAGGCCTCGTGCAAAGACCATAGTTTGTCTCATGAGACCTACCAATGCACTGAGGGGCTATATCAGGGCCCACCTGACACTTAATAAGTCCAATTAATTACTCTTATGAACATGGATAAACATAAACAACATAAAAATTCATATTGAAACTAACATATGAAATGTAAATAACTTTCCCTAATCATTAATCATAAACACTAACCATTCAGAGTAATATGGTGAATGGTTTCAAGATAGCACATTCATAGTCAAAATAATCATAAAACATTCAATAAAACATGGTGGATTATATAATAGGAGAAAAACCTCAATGAATCACATGATTAAACAATGGAAATTGACATAGATGAAGATACTTTTAAATGAGACCATTGAAATATCCTTGATGAAATAATCCTTAAACATTTGAAACTGTCACATACCACCTTGAAACATTCAAATCATAATCCCTTAGAATAACATGATAATAATGATACTATTAATATTATATACCAAAGGTAATTACATACACCACAATTAATAAATAAGTTGTGTACAAGGCATATATCTTATAAAAGTTAAAGTGAGATGAGAAAAATCCTTTTTACTTTGGAAAGAAGAGTTCTTTTGGAAAATCATTTTTATTTTTCATGAAATCAGATTTTAAACATGTATATCCTAGAAAATAAAATTTAAGGTCATTGAAATTATATTTTAGTATTAAATAAAGTCCTATTGAGGTGAAATCATTTAAAAATGGTTTTTAAAGAAGCCTTAGAAATAAAACATTTTAGTGTGGTTTAAGGAAAATATTAATGGATTTTAAAGCGCAAAGGCATGTTTGATTTCATAAAACCATAAATGAACCAAAATATATTTTTCATATTAAATTTTTTTATTTTAGAAATATAAATATGGAATAAATAATATTATATAGAGAACTTCAAAATAAGTAAGAATTTGAGAAGTTCCTTGAAATCGGGCTTGCATTTCAGAAGAATTTTTGAATGATTCTTTTAAAACATGTAACTACCCATAAAATAAAGAAGGAATATGATTGGTAAATATATATATAACATTTAAACATAATTTATGAGGATTAAATAAGAATAAATAATAATTTCATTGAGGTGAAAAGAGAATAAGAGCAACCTGAATGAAAATGGAGGTTCGGATAGAAAATGTGTACAACTTTGTAATCAATTGAATCGTATACCCCAAAATTAATAATCTTCAAATGATGCATTTAATATCATTAAAATGAATATATTCATTATATTAAACATAAATGGGAAGTATAAATATTCCATACATAAGTAATAGTAGTGAATACGGAATATCTCACAAAAATGGAAGTGAGATAAAGAAAGCCCTTACCCTAAGTCTGATGGTGTTATTAACTTGATATTAATGACCTAAATAATAAAATTTAGGTTCATTAATTAATAATTAATAAACATAATCTACATGTAATTATTTAGTATAACATTATTAAGTTCATTCATTACCTTTTTGTTGGGTTAAGAGGTTCAATTTCATTGTTTGGGTCTGTTTGTTTCATGATTGGTATATTTATATACATGAATGGAGAATCATTTAAAATGAGGATGGTTGTACAGAATTGAAGTTATATTTTATTATTGAAAATCCATAATTTTACATGGTTTTAAACTTAATTTGGTTACTTGTATTAAATATGAATCGTTATATAAATTATTTAATGATAATCGTTTGGATTAATTGGTGGTTTTTGAACATAACAAACTCATTTTTCTTTATAAATCAAAAAAATGTGTACAAAAAGATTTCATAATATTAAATAAGTTATAATAAATATATTATATTCTGTTTAAACCATGACAATGGTTTTATGACCAGAATTAAGGACGGTAATAGAAATTGAAAATTCACCATCTGTGAATGTGATAAATTAACACATCTCGGATGGTGTTTTCATTTATAGTATAAAAGAAGGGGAAAGGAGAGATGATGATGAATTATTTATTTATCATAAAAAAATTATAGTACATGTAAGTTACTGTATTAATCACAACATTTTTATGAAAGTAGGTGAGGAAATAAAAAGAAAATAAAGGAACTTGAAATAAGATAAATGAAAAGAGGAATTTACCTCTTGAAGTAATCTTCCTTGAGAGCCTCTTTAGGGGAGAGGTTTTGATATTTTTATGAGACCAAGGTCTTATGGACATGGAGGGATATTTGGAGGATATTGGGCTGAATTTATAAAAGGAAAAATGGTTGAGATTAGTGAAGAGAAGAGGGGGTGAGGGGGGGTTATAGTGGAGGAGAGGAGTAATTTTTTGATATATTTATCATTATTTTATTATTTTTATAAATATAACAAATAGTATTGATTATTGTGACCAAGAATAGTAATAATTGCATGTGAGTTAGAACCTAGTGGGATTACATCATCCTTAAATCATTTATGACCCAATAAATTATTTATTTAGCATTTATCATAAATTATCATGTTTTACTATTCACCCAAAATTCAAGTATTTTAGAAAAATACCAAAAAATCACCCCAACCATTTTTCAATGTGTAGAATTAAAAAATGAAATCCATTTTTTATAAATAATTTTCTAATTATTTTTAATTTAATTTTTAAATAAAATCATAATTTATTCTAAAAAACAACATTAAAACTATAACTTGTTTTATAACACCTTGAAAAATTAATCAAGGTCCCATAAATTTATTTTATAACCATAAGAAAATAAAATAAAAATTTATGATTAAATTTTATGAAAATAAATTTCCATTTTAAATTATTAAATTAATCATAAAATTTTAATTAAAATATTTATAACATACAAAAATACCAATATGTATACTATGATCGTTTTAGCACTTATAAAATGTCTAAATTGTATTTATGCATTCATGGGTGAAGTTTATTTTTTTTGGATAATTTATTGTTCCTTACTATTAATAAGGTTATGTTACTATTCATAAGGTTTTTTTTACTATTCATCAAATAACTAAGTTGATTTTATCAGACTCTAAATATCACCCTGAACACAACCGTGTATGTCAGCTTTTCGAAATTCAAATCACAGAGGTGGAAAAATTATGTTTACTGGCTAGGTTATAACAAAGTGGTGTTGTTAGAGACTCGGTGTTTTAAGCATTCAATAATAAATTTATTTTCAAAAATCTTGGGATGTTACATTATCCCCTCCTTACAAAAAATTTCTCCATCGAAATTTGAAATTGACCTTCAAAAGTTAACGGTTGATACTTGAAAATTCCCTTGTGGGAATCCCATATCAGGAATATGGTTAAAATATCCTCTTAATAATAGAGAAATAGAAATTCATAGGTTACTACAAAACTACACATTATAATTGGACAACATGGTCATGAAAGAATAATCAAACCATTATGTTCTGAAGGAAACTGATAGAGAACATGATCAGATGAAATATCATTACAAAAAAACATAAACTAGAGTTATAAAAAATTTCATTGATATCATGAAAATATATGTGTGTGTGTGTGTGTGTGTGTGTGTGTGATAATAGGACAATGTTTTTATTTAAAAATATTTTCCTAGAGTTGATGAATTATTCCACTCTATAAGAGTGTAAATATAAGTTTCTATTTCATAAACACAATATTATCCTTTGTTGGTGCCTTGAACTATCTTTACTTTATCTCTTAGCATAGGTTGCATCATGTAGTGACATTAATCTCTAAAACCTCATACAATGATCAACTTAAACCATTTCACAAATGGTTTAACAATCCAAAATATCATGATCCAATACTTTAGAATCATTCTCATATCCATCCTTTCCAGATCCATGTACACAGGGTCCTTATTAACCCTCATTCATTTATAACTCTAGGTTTTATCCTACTCAATGCATCTCCTACCTTATTTTCCTTTAATCAACATAAAGCAGCCCTAAATTTTCACATTCCTGACATATGAATATCCTCATCATGTGTCCTATTGAAATATGGTAATAACTTAAATTACCATAAAACCTTATTAGAAACATGCATTCATCCTTACACATGTTATTGTATATATTCCTTATATCCAAAAATTTTGTAAACTCCATCAATCATAGAATAGACCACTTGTCAACAAGTCAAAATTCAGTTTTGAGGTAGTCAGTACTTATCTAAATGAATCATTTCTTCATATTTATCTTCATCATTATAAATATATTAAGGGTTTTCCTTCCCTCAATCATGCGTTTCCAAAAAATTTAACTTCCCACTGAATATCTTTTCTTGGTACCACTCAACTTATGGTTTCAAATCCTGAATAAAAAAGTATTGCAGTACAATCCTCATATATTCCATAATTCTTATAACCAGAACATTTCTGAAAAAAATATTCAAATGACATGATTCTTGACTAGGCATATTAATAATTATACTTCATCTACGGTAGCATCATAACTTGATCATTATCCAATATCATCATTTGAGGTATATTCCTTTGACGCTTAGGACATTGATTCACATAGTGTACCATTTCCTTACAGTTGAAGAATTGTATATTGGAAACCTTTTTCTTTCCCTTGAAATCACAAAATTGGTGTCCTTTTTTTCCACACTTATATCAAACTCTCATTCCCTTCAAACATTTATCAGGGTGACTCTTTCCACAGCAATCACATGTGGGAAAACACTTCTTTACCTTCTTCCCTTTATCCATATTTTTCTCTACCATCCTCTTCTTATTTTTCTTCCCTTCAAATCCATAGGACTTAGATAAGTCTTTACATACCTTGTTAACACATGATAATATTTCCTCATATGATGTGGATACATGGGAGACTATCATCCTTTGAAAAGATGTATTAAGACCATGAGAGTTATGATCCTTATTACTATTTACATCATGTGCATTGGTGAATTTATCATTCCTTATGATAGGTACCATTTCTAAATAATGGCATACATTAGATTAGGTTATGAATCATAATGTATAATCTCAACTTATCAAAATACTTAGCATAAATTGAAATCTTATGCATGGTTAATCCCATAATCAAAAACATGGTTTCTTTTAGGATAAATTTATATTTAAATCCTTCATAATGGATTTTAAAATAATGTGAATTATCCTAAGCATATACCCTAGGAGTGTCAAACCAGGTGCGCAGTAAGGCCCATTGTTGTGTACCAGGATACCCCGGGTTAAGCCCAAAACTCCTTGTTGGAGTTTTCACTCCTAGGTACATCTATTCCAGAACCACATCCACTTGTAGTATCCAGACAGGGATGTATTTTCTAGAAAGATCCAAATAATCTATTCCTTACCAAGATTCTAGGATGTTCTTGTATGTTTATCCTCAAATACTATCTTAAGGTTTTGTTCCCTAATCTACATTTTCTAAATATAGTTTCTAAGTATTCTATTAAAATTTCTTTGATACCAACTGCAACACCCCAACCCCATAAGCCTGGAGCTGGTGCATTATTTTAATACATTGGAATGATTACAAGGAATTAAATCCCAAAGGAAATAATAGTTTATTAGTTTTGGAAAACCAGATACATACATTGGTTCAACATTACAACTTGAAAAGAAATACAACATATAAGTTTTATTGGGAACATCCACAACTATAAGTTTATCCCTACAGGTCATTCATAAATAACTTATTCATGTCCTGAGAAAATGAAACATAATAAAGGGGTGAGATCAGATACTCAGTAAGGGTAAGAAATATAGTGGAAGATATAATAAAAATAAACATTAGGCATGGTGAATAACTAAAAACATATGCCTTTAAAAAATAAACTTGAACATGATATGGCAGGAATATGAGATGAGTAAATATTTCCATAATAAAACATAATCATGGGTATTATACTAGTCAAGAAACCACATGAAAATTCAATTACTAGTTTCATAATGAGGGAATGCATAATGTGGGACATCATAACCATACCATTAAGGCCTCATGCCAAGACCATAAATATCCATTTTTTCAAGGCCTCATGCCAAGACCAAAATTTGTATCACGATGCACTGAGAGGCTATAGCGGGGCCCACCCGACACTTACTAAGTCCAATGAATTTTTCTTATGAACAGGGATAAACATAAACAACATAAACATTCATATTGAAACTAACATATGAAATGTAAATAAATTTCCTCAATAATTAATCATAAACACTAACCATTCGGAGTAATATAGTGAATGGTTTCAAGATAGCACATCCACAGTCGAAATAATCATAAACTATTAAATAAAACAAAGTGGATGATATCATAGGTGATAAACCTCAATGAATTACAAGATTAAACAATGGACATTCACATAGATGATGATACTTTTAAATGAGACCATTTAAATATCCTTAAGGAAATAATCCTTAAACATTTGAAAGTATCCCATACCACCTTGAAACATTCAAATAATAATCCCTTAGAATATAATAAGAATAAGTATAATATTTATATTATATACCAAAGAGAATTATATACACCACAAGCAATAAATAAGTGGTGTACAAGTCATATATCTCATAAAAGTTAAAGTGAGATGAGAAAAATCATTTTTACTTTGGAAGGAAGAGTTCTTTTGGAAAATAATTTGTATTTATCATGAAATCAGATTGTAAACATTTATATCCTATAAAATAAAATTTAAGGTCATTGAAATTATATTTGAGTCTTAAATAAAGTCCTATTTATATTAAATCATTTAAAAAGATTTTTTAAAGAAATATTAGAAATAAAACATTTTAGTGCGGTTTAAGGAAAATATTAAAGGATTTTAAAGTGCAAAGGCATGTTTGCTTTCATAAAACCAGAAATGAACCAAAATAGATTATTCATGTTAAATTTTTTTATTTTATAAATATAAATATGGAATAAATCATATTATATAGTGAACTTCAAAATAAGTAAGAATTCGAGAAGTTCCTTGAAATCGGTCTTGCATTTCAGAAGAATTTTTGAATGATTCTTTTAAAACATGTAAATCCCCATAAAATAAAGAAGTATTATTATTATTACACATATATATAACATTAACATATAATTTATTAGTATATAATAAGAATAAATAATAATTTAATTGAGTTGAATATAGAATAAGAGCAACTCTAAGGAAAATGGAGGTTCGGGTAGAAAATGCTTACAACTTTGTAATCAACTGAATCGTATGCCCCAAAATTAATAATTATAAAATTATACATTTAATATCATGATAATAAATAGATTAATAATATGAAACATCAATTTTCAGTATACATACACCATACACAAGTAATAGTAGTGAATATGGAATATCTCACAAAAATGGAAGTGAGATAAAGAAACCACTTACCTTAAGTCTGATGGTGTTATTCACTTGATCTTAATGACCTGAATAATAAAATTTAGGTTCATTAATTAATAATTAAATAACCTAATAAACATTTAATTATTTATTATAACCTTATTAAGTTCATTCATGGCCTTTTTGTTGGGTTAAAAGGTTCAATTTCATTGTTCGGGTCTGTTTGTTTCATGATTGGTATACTTATATACATGAATGGAGAATCATGTAAAATGAGGATGGTTGTATAGAATTTAAGTAATATTTTATTAGTAAACATAAATAAGGTTCCATGGTTGTAAAAATAATTTGGTTACTTGGAGTGAAGATGAATCATTATATAAATTGTTTAATGATAACTGTTTGGGTTAATTGGTTGTTTTTGAACACAACAAACTCATTTTGCTTTATAAATCAAAACCATGTGTACAAAAAGATTACAGAACATTAAATAAGTTATAATACAAATATTATAGTATTTTTCAACCATAAAAATGGTTTCATTACCATAATTTAATACGGTAATAGAAATTGAAAACTCATCATCCTTGAATGTGACAAATTAACACATCTCGAATGGTGTTTTCATTTCTAGTATATTAGAAGGGTAAAAGAGATATGGTGAAGAATTATTAATTTATCATAACAAAATTATAATACATATAAGTTACTGGATTAATCACAATATTTGGATGAAAATAGGTGAGGAAAGAAAAATAAAATAAAGGAACTTGAAATAAGAGAAATGAAAAGAGGAATTTACCTCTTGAAGTAATCTTCCTTGAGAGCCTCTTTAGGGGAGAGGTTTTGGTCTTTTCATGAGACCAAGGGATGCTGGAAGTGGGAGAGGATCTTGGGAGGATATTTGGGCAGAATTTAGACAAGTAACAAGGCTTTAGAGGATTGAATAGAAGAGGGAGTGATGTGGGGTTTTATAGTGGAGGAGAGGAGTAATTTTTGAATATCTTAATCATTATTTTATTATTTTGTCAAAGAAAACCAATAGTATTGATTCTTATGACCAATAATAGTAATAATTTCATGGGATTTAGCACCTAGTGGGATTACATCAGCCTTACATCACTTATGAGCCAATAAATCATGTATTTAGCATTTATCGTAAATTATCCTATTTTACTATTCACCCAAAATTCAAGTATTTTAGAAAAATCCCAAAAATTTACCTCAACCATTTTTCAATGTGTAGAATTCAAAAATGAAATCCATTTTTTGAAAATAATTTTCTAAATATTTTTAAATTTAATTTTTAAATAAAATCATTGTTTATTCAAAAAAACAACATTAAAAATATAACTTGTTTTATAACACCTTGAAAAATTAATAAAGGTCCCATAAAATTATCTTATAACCATAAGACGATAAAATAAAAATTTAGGATTACATTTTTTGAAAATACATTTCTATTTTAAATTATTAAATTAATCATAAAATTTTAATTAAAATATTTATGACATACAAAAATTCTAATACTTATATTGTGATCATTTTAGTACTTATAAGATGTCTAAATTGTATTTATACATTCATGGGTGAAGTTTCTATTTTTTTTTGGCCAATTTACTATTCATTACTATTCATAAGGGTATGTTACTATTCATAAAATAACTAAGTTGATTCTATTAGACTCTAAATATCACCCCAAACACAACTGTGTATGTCAGCTTTTTGAAATTCAAATCACAGAGGTGGAAAATATGTTTACTGTCTAGGTTATAAAAAAATGGTGTTTGTAGAGATTGAGTGTTTTATGCATTCAATATTAAATTTATTTTCAAAAATATTGGGGTGTTACAGATAACAATTACATCGTGTGTCAGTTTGACGTGAAAATAATTCATACATGTCACAAATGACTTATGAGTCATTCTCCTAAAGTATCAAGATAATTCGAGTACGTTTTCTTGGTTTTCAGTGATTCACACAAGTTTTAAACTAAAATGTCAATTTTAGACTGATAACAGACACTTTGATCTATATAGGGTACATCGTGTATTGGATTGAAGTTTAGATGATTCCTACACATCATAAATGACTTGTGGATCATTGTCCTAAAGTATCAAAACAATCTGAATGTGTTTAAATAGTTTTGAGTATGTCGCATGTATTTTTTACTAAAATGTAAATTTTAAATAAAATGACACACTTAGAGTCATACTGGTCACACCGTGCATCGGATCGAGGTGGGGCTAATTCATACATGTCAAAATTGACATATGGATCATTTTCCTTAAGTATCGAAACAATATGAATGTGTTTTCTTGGTTTTGAGTATGTCACTTGTCTTTTTTAGTAAAATGTCATTTGAAACTAAAAACATGCACTTTGAGTGATACTGGTCACATTGTGTGTTAGTTTGATGTGAAACTAATTGCTACACATCGCAAATGACTTGTGAATTTTTTTTCCTAAAGTATCAAGACAATCTGAGTTTTTTTATCCTTTTTTAATGGGTGGCACAAGTTTTGAACTAAAATGTCAATTTTAGACTGATAATGAACACTTTGAGTCATACCAGGCACACCATGTATTGGATTAATATAAGGATAATTCGTACATGTAAAAAATTACTTTTGGATAATTTTACTAAAGTATCAAAATGATTTGAGTGTGTTTTCTCAGTTTTGAGTATGTCACTTTTATTTTTTAGTAAAATGTCATTTGAAACTGAAAACAATCACTTTGAGTCATATCGATCACATCATGTGTCCGTTTGACATGAGACCGATTCCTACACTTCAAAAATGACTTATGAATCATTTTCCTAAATTATCAAGACAATTAGAGCATATTTTCTCAGTTTTCAGTGAGTGACACACATTTTGAACTAAAATATCAATTTCAGACTGATAACGGACACTTTGAGTTATACCAGGCACATCATGTATTGGATTGAGGTGAGGATTATTCCTACATTTTAAAAATAACTTATGGTTTATTTTTATAAAGTATTAAAATAATATGAATTATTTTTCATGGTTTTGAGTATGTAACTTTTCTATTTTACTAAAATGTCAATTTTAAATGAAAAGACACACTTGGAGTCATACCAGTCACACTGTGTGTTGGATTGAGGTGAGGCTAATTCCTATATGTCAAAAATGATTTAAGGATTTTTTTTAAGTATCAAGACAATCTGAATTTTTTTCTCTGTTTTGAGTGTGTTGCTTGTGTTTTTTACTAAAATATCATTTTAAACTAGAAATGCACACTTTGAGCCACTCCAGACACAATGTGTGTTGGTTTGATGTGATATTGATTCCTACAAATCTAAATGACTTATGAATCATTTTCCTAAAGTATCAATAAAATATGAGTGTGTTGTCATGATTTTGAGTGAATAATGCATGTTTTAAACTGAAATGTCAATTTTACACTGATAACGGAGACTTTGAGTCATACCGAGCACGCTGTGTATCAGATTGAGGTATGTCTAATTCCTACACATCAAAATTACTTATGAAACATTTTACTAAAGTATAAAAACAAAATAAATGTGTTTTCATGGTTTTGAGTATGTCACTTGTCTTTTTTACTGAAATGCCAATTTTAAATTAAAAAGACACACTTTGAGTCATAATGAGCACACTGTGCGTCAGATTGAGGTGCAGATGATTCATACACATCACAAATTACTTATGGATTGTTTTACTAAAATATAAAAACAATCCAATTTGTTCCCCAGTTTTGAGTATGACATTTGTGTTGTTTACTAAAATTCCATTTTAAACTGGAAACACACACTTTGAGTTATATCGGTCACATCATGTGTCGGTTTGACGTAAAAATGATTCCTACACATCACAAATTACTTATGAATCATTTTCCTAAAGTATCGATAAACCTTAAACATTTTTGTTTGGTTTTCAATGAGTGGAACACATTTTGAACTAAAATGTCAATTTTAGACTGATAACAAACACTTTGAGTCATATTGGGAACATTGTGTTTCATATTGAGGTGAGGTTGATTCCTATACATCCAAAATGTATTATGGATCATTTTTTTAAAGTATAAAAACAATATGAATGTGTTTTCATGGTTTTAAGTATGTCACTTTTATTTTTTACTAAAATGAAAATTTAAAATAAAAAGTCACACTTGGAGTCATATTGATCACATCGTGCGTCGGATTGAGGTGAGGATGATTCCTAAACATCAAAAATGACTTATGGATTATTTTACTAAAGTATAAAAATAATCCAAAAAAAATTCTTGGTTTTGAGTATGTGACTTTTATTTTTACTAAAATGTCATTTTAAACTGGAAATGTGCACTTTGAGTCATATTAGTCGCATCATGTATTGGTTTGAAATGAGACTGATTCATACATGTCACAAATGACATATGAATAGTTTTCCTAAATTATCAAGACAATATGAGCATGTTTTCTTAGTTTCTAGTGAGTGAAAGACATTTTGAACTAAAATGTCAATTTTACATTGATAACAGACACTTTGAGTCATATCAGGCAGAGGATGATATCCTAGGAAAATGTGGTCTAGAATGACTTGATTTTTTGTTTCTTTTATTTACTTTGTTGTGGGAAATATACACATTACTGTCTTTTTTACCTCTTGCCTTATACGCTTTTATTTTATTAATAAATTTTGGGGTCATGGGTTTGGTTTTTCCAAACCCATAGATGAGTTGTTTGAGTATAAATATATTTATATAATTATATATATTTTTGTAACGTCCCGAATCTAGATGTCACTCAACTAGTGCCCCATACCCGGTTGGCCACATGTCCTCAAGTGCATTTCCCTAAATTGCATATTCTTCTAACTAGAAGTGAGGGCCTAGGGTGTGATAGTGTGGAAACTATGCCCTCATTGGCAGAATGTAACATAGTGGAATCAATAATAATAAAATAGTAGAAACATTAAATAGCATATAACTGAAATAAACAGTGGAAGACTGATAAGATAAATAACCAAGCATCATTCCATACAAAAGATGATGTAGCATGTCATGTTATAAGAAAACATCCAAAACAGGTACACTGTAAAAATATATAATATAAGTTCCAAAAGAAAAAAGAAATAGAGGAATCTAAGAATAATCGAAAGCCTCAGCTCGGTCTCATGCTCTACTTCTCTTAAATAGCATATCAAGAACTAGTAAAAGGGCACTTTCCCTAATCAACACCTACAATCATATAATCTATTTGGGCCCAAAGGCATAACCCAAACAAGGTGCGAGACTAAATCCCAGTAAGAAACCACCCAAGGTCTATGACAATCTATCAGTGAAAATATATAGCAGGCAGTGTACAATAGTGAAAGCATTAAACAATAGGTACTCAAAAGTAAGCACAACAGATGTCTCAGAAGACAATGTAATCAAGTATAGGTGAATACCTAATTCAAGCTTGTGCTTTGGCTTAGTATATGTGTCATTAGTCATTTCATTTCATTATTCAATTTATAACTGAGTCTGGTGTTGACATCCTAAAGTGTAATTCAAGTATCACTCCTATTATATTTAACCAAAACCATATAACCATGGTATAACATAACACCAAACTGGATCAAAACTCATTATATAATAATTTTAGCAGTAAAACGGGGTCTAAACCCGATATATAATAATTTCAACATGTGTCGGGGTCAAAAAAATGATATATAATCATTCCAACATGTGTCAGGATTAAAACCCGGTATATAATAATTTCATCATAAAAACAAAACATGTAACTTACACTATTACATGGTTAAAAAAATAATAACTCGTGTGGGAATCAAACATGTCACGAAACTTTCAAGTAATCTAACCATTACTAGGATTAACAATTATAAACTCGCATGGGAAATTCATTTCAAAATCCTAACATGTGAATTAAACTATCACATGGCATAACCATTTATTATCTCATGTGGTAAAATCATTCAGTTAACCAATCACATTTTAAACAACCCATAAAAGGGAATCAAAGGCATGACAATAGGAATCCTAGGCCAAATGGCTAAACGTTGGTCATCCAAGGGAAAATGCACCATAGGGGTGACCCTTAGTCAAGGATAACAATATCAAACATGCCTTATAATCATTTAATAAATTACCTAATCAACATTAGGTAACAACATAGGTAAATATTCAATTTATGTGACACCCAAAAATGGGTGTGCGGTACTCTGGCACATATAATAAACTTGATAATTAGTGAAATGCACGAGACCACCTACCTCGTTGTCGTACAACTCTCCTCATCCAGTTTTGGCCTCTAATTAGACCTTGAATGGAGTAGATATACAAAATAAGTATAAATTCTCAACCTTTGATAACTCATTTGAGAGGTGAAAACATGAAGAATGGATCAAGAGGAATCGAGAGCTTACCAATTGGGTTCAAACGCCTCTGATGACAATCGAATCGGAGTTTGGATGGAGATTTGGGAGGAGAAATTAGGTATAGCACTACTAGTTTGCGATACGGATGATCCCTTCTATCCAAATGATAAAAGATGACACTACTACCCGATTTAATGAATAAAAAAATTACACAGTGTGTACTAGAAACTACACATTGTGTCCATACAAATCCTGGACAGGTTATTACATGGTCATGTACTGTGATTATATGGCATGAAACCCCCATTACATGGAATTTCCATGGAAATACATGGCATGTAACTCCCAATAATGTCATGTAACAAGCATGCAACTAGCCTTTGATCTTTTTTTCCTCCATTTTATTAATTAAAAACTAAAAAGGAAAGATTTGTACCTCAAGGGAAGAACCGGGTTCTTACAAAATCCCCCCCTTAAAGAAATTTGTCCCTGAATTTCCCTTCCAATGTTGATAAAGAAATATCTGAGAACAACTCTGAACACTGTGATTGAATGTTGGCCACCCTCTCCTTGATCTTGTCCTGTACTCGGTCGTTCTTCCATAGCACCCGTACTAAAGGAACAGATTATCCATGGAGAACCTTCATGCTACAATCCACAATACGAATAGGATCCTCATCAAAGGACACATCTTCCTATAACTCCACTTCCTCAGGCTGAAAAGCGTGATACATGTCCAAAAAGTTACGTCGTAACGGAGAGATGTGGAAGACATAGTATAACAACCCTACTTTTTATTACACACTAAAACCCGATTTATTACATAAAATCTTCACTTGATACAACATAGAATATCAATAGTTATAGTGTCTTTGGGGCTTATGAACATTACATAACAGCTTATAACATAAAACATACAACATCTTTATTGAAAACTTCCTTTACATGACCACTACATTCCCTCGTACTTAGCATTGCATGGGATAACCTGAAGACATGCATAAGAAAAGGGTGAGCTATAAAGCCCAGTAAGGGAATAAACATAGAATAGCATGAGGAATAAAATACATGTTAGATAATAGGAATATCAATTTAGCATATGATAAACATGAACATAAAGGCATGATAAAGCATGATAATCATAACATGGAAATGTGGCAACAACACTTAACATGGAATTATAATGAGCCAAGGCTCATTGCACATGGAGCGTGAGTAAACCCTCATTGCACATGAATCATGAGTAAAACCATGTTGCACTTGAATTATCATGAGTCAACACACATTTTCACATGACGTATCATGATACTATACTTTACCCAATGCATTGGAGCGCTATCAGGGTGCACCCTTCTTAAACATTTCATCTCATGCATAAGTGTGCCACATGGATCATGGAATCAATAAACATCATAAGTTATTCCACGATTAAGTAATGTGGAATAATTACATGAAAGTACCATTCAATGTGTATATGTCTATAAATGTGAATACCCTTGATAGAGACATGGGTATGGTATTCACTACACAAAGATCTTGGCTTGGAAAAACGCTGTGCAATTTCGGCAGCATAACAGCGTGACACAAGGATTCATGAAAATGGTTGATGAGAGAGAAAAGGGTGTCTCATCATATATACATGAAATGGAAAGTAAGGGTGTCATATAGATACATTTCCCAAAAAACGTAATAGAATTTAGATGCATAATACAAAATAATTACTTGGATGTAAAAGAGGAGAGAGAGATCCCTCAAGGAATTTCGGCATGGTAACGGGTGTACATGGGAGGAATTAATGAGAGAGAAAGGGGTATACTGTAATCCAAACATAAAGAGGACAGTATGGGGGACTTGAAAAATCATATCCCAACATTTTTAATTGAAAAAAAAGGGCATAACAACTTAAAGAAAACTGGACAAAAATGAGAAAGGAAGAAATCCCTTACTTGGAAGTGTGATCCCAAAGGCTTGGGAGAGGCTTGAGAGAAGCTTCTTGGGAGCTTGGTGAACCTTGGTAGGATTCTAGAGAGATGAGGTAATGGGTTGGTTGAACTCCAAAGGATTGTATTGAAGAGTAAGTGGGAGATTGGGTGGGTTTATATAGGAAAGGAGATGGAATTCTTTATTATTTAGGTTTTGGACACTTCACATTAAACTAATCAAAAACACAAACTAGCCCATGGTTTTTTCCCATGGTTTTTTCCAAATGGGAGTGTAAAAAAATATTATATAAGGCCAATTTCCGAAATTATTAAAATAATAGGGTTTCATATGTGGAGGTGAGTCACACTCTCAAGGAAAACAATTTAAAAAGACAAAATGTTTTATAAGCCTTGAAGGGTCCACTAAAGATTTGTAAAGTAAATAAAACAAACCCAAAATCACATTATTTTAATGGTAAAACATATATTGTCCAAACATAATGTTTATATTATTTTATTACATTACTATTGGGTCATTATGATGTCATAAAACACATTATATATTTAAACAGTATTTAATTTTTCCCAAAAATTCAACTGTCTCATAAAATTATGAAAAATTCACCGTTGGATAATTTAGACATCCTGATTCCAAAAATAATATTCATTTTTTCTAAATAATTTTATAAATATGTGAATTTTTACTTTTAAAATAAAAACCGACATTTACCGAAAATTCATGGGTTTTAACAAAAACAGCTTTCAAACCTTAATAAAAATTACAATTGCATTCATAAAATTATATGATCATTTATATTTAATAAAAAGTAATTTAATTATAATAATATTTTATTAAAATATTATTTAATTAATAAATCCATTAATTCATCAAAATAGATTTCTTAGTTGAATATTAACTAAAAATACTATTTGTTCTTTAAAAACTATTTACAAAATAACAATAATAAAATGAATGCATATTATTTATAAAAAAATAATGTACATAGTCATAGTGCTAGGGTCTTGTTACATAAACCCTTATAACACTCGCATAATACCAAAGGGTAAGTTGGGCGATGGTGACAGACTCTTGGGGTGGCTTGGATAACATCGCTCGGGTGGTAATCTCTATTAACTTTCACTTCTCCTGTAGTCGGTTCCGCTCAAGCTTAACGTGCTTAAGCTCGGCTTGGGCTTAGTCAAGAGCGAAGCCTAATGATGTCACCTCCTTTCCGAGCACTGACAAATGGGCTTCGTACGGGGCAAGTCTACTGGATGAGGCCATCGCTTCCTTTTTTTGAGTAAATTGGATTTGTTAAAGACCTATATTTATGCTAATCATGTGATCATTGTTCAACAGCTATATTAGAAACTTTCACAATTCATAATGGTATTTTAAAATCCAGAAACATAAAACCAATGAATTTCACATTTTATATAACCATAATAAAAATTTAATTAGATCAAGAGTAATTTCCATTAATGAAATTTTGGGTCATTACACATCGTGCATAGCCTTATACCTCTGAGGTAACTGTAATCAATAGACAATCGGTCTGACTCTCTCCAGAATCTCGAATGGCCTAACATATCTTGGTGAAAGCTTTCCCTATCTGTTGATCCTCTTGTGTCCCAACCTCGGTGTGACACATAGAAAAACTCAATCCCAAACCTCTAACTCTAAAGGTCATCTATAGTGATCGGCATATGATTTCTGATGAGTCTGGATAGTATCCATCCACTTTCTAATCAACTAAACCTGCTCAGTGGTCTCCTGGACAAGACGAGGTCCCAGCACCACTGCCTCTCCTGCCTCTAGCCAACACAGGGGTGATCGGCATGGACTACCATACAAAGCCTCATATGGAGCCATATAAAAAAGTATACTGGAAGATATTGTTGTAAGAGAAATCAATAAGGGGTATGTGTATCTCCCAAGAACCCCCAAAATATAGGATGCATGCCCAAAGCATGTCCTCCATCACCTGAATCGTGCACTCTGACTGGCCATCTGTCTGGGGGTGGTAAGTTATGCTTAGTTTCACCTGTGTACCCAAATCCCTATGTAGCCCTTACTATAAAAGAGAAGTAAACTGGGTGTCCCTATCTGAAATGATAGAATGTGGAACCTCGTGTAGTCATACAATCTCACAGATGTACAACCTCTCAAGCTCATCAACACCGAAGGTTTTCTTGATCGGTAGGAAATGTGAAACCTTTGTAAGCCTATAAACCACAACCCATACTAAATCATTACCTCGGGGAGACCTTGGTAAACTTGTCACAAAATCCATTGTGACGTCATTCCATTTAAACTTGGGAATGGGTAGCTGCTGCAAAAGTATGGTTGGTCGCTGATGCTCCACCTTCACCTGCTAATAGGTGGAACATCACATGAAAAAACTAGTTACATCTCTCTTCATACCTAGACATCAGTACTGACAATGTAAATCTCAATACGTCTTGGTGACACCAGGATGCACCACTCAAACTGAAGCATGAAAATCCCACATCATCTCCTCATGCATGTCTTTCAAAACCCATACGCGACCATGTAACCATAGGAATTCATCCTCATCAATGGTCTAACTAGGATGAGGGTCCTCACCTGACATACTATCCCATAGAACTAGGCCTTCAGAATCTGATATCTGCCTCATCTTCACTTTTTCCAGTAAGGTAGATGTAACAGCTAAGGATGCAAGAAAAGTCTGACCCTACCTATCGTGCACCTCCAAATTCATCTTAGAGAACAAGGCCATAAGCTACCCCTCACTACTGGCTTGCTGCACTGGCTGTATCTGAGTCCTCATGCTCGGTGCATTGACCACTAAATTTCCTTTCCTAGGCGTGTAGGAAAGCTCAAAGTTGAAATATTGAAGGTATTCCACCCACATTCACTGCCTCATATTCATATCACGCTGACTAAAGATGTACTTGAGATTTTTATGGTCCGTGAACACCACAAAATGCTCTCCCAGCAAATAGTGTCTCCAACAGCATAGAGCATGCACAACTACAGGTAACTCCATATCATGCATAAGGTAATTCCTCTCATGTGGGAACTGTAACACCCCCAAATGATAAAGAGTTAAATGACTAATTGATATGACTCATGTCAACAAGGTGCACCTTCCTTTTCGGGAGCCTGTTTGATTAGAACTCCACAGTTAAACATGCTTGGCCTGGAGTAGTGATCAGGATGGGTGAACTTCTGGGAAGTATCCCAGGGTGTGTGTGAGTGAGGAAAAAGCACACTAGAAAGGACAAGTGTCGGCCTGTTGGGACTGTCATTAGTCAGATGACACGTTCAGGCACGTGGGTGGACCCTAGGGTGGGCCCCACGTGTCTGCGGGGCAACTGGTGGTACCTGGTGGGCTAGGACCCGACGGCCATGTTAAGGCGGGGTGGTTGTGCTGTCACCAGGACCCAGTTGTCGCATTTGGTATCAGAGGTGGTACCCAGCCTTAAGTGCGGTGCACTGCCTGGGTTGAGCTGTAGGGCCCACAACGAGGACGTTGTGCTCTAAAGGGGGGGGTGATTGTAACACCCCCAAATGATAAATGGTTAAATGACTAATTGATATGACTCGTGTCAATAAGGTGCACCTTCCTTTTTGAGAGCCTGCCTGATTAGAACTCCACAGTTAAACGTGCTTGGCTTGGAGTAGTGATCAGGATGGGTGACCTTCTGGGAAGCATCTCAGGGTGTGTGTGAGTGATGACAAAGCATACTTGAAAGGACAACTGTTGGCCTGTGGGGACTGTCATTAGTTAGATGACCCGTTCAGGCACGTGGGTGGACCCTGGGGTGGGCCCCATGTGTCTGCGGGGCAACTGGTGGTACCTGGTAGGCCAGGACCCGACGGCCATGTTAAGGCAGGGTGGATGTGCTGTCACCAGGACCCGTTTGTCACATTTGGTATCAGAGTTGGTACCCAGCCTTAAGTGCGGTGCACTGCCTGGGTTGAGCTGTAGGGCCCACAAGGAGGATGTTGTTCTCTAAAGGGGGGGTGATTGTAACACCCCCAAATGATAAAGGGTTAAATGACTAATGACAGTCCCCACAGTTAAACGTGCTTGGCTTGGAGTAGTGATCAGGATGGGTGACCTTCTGGGAAGCATCTCAGGGTGTGTTTGAGTGAGGACAAAGCATACTGGAAAGGACAAGTGTTGGCCTGTGGGGACTGTCATTAGTCAGATGACCCATTCAGGCACGTGGGTGGACCCTGGGGTGGGCCCCACGTGTCTGCGGGGCAACTGGTGGTACCTGGTGGGCCAGGACCCGACGGCCATGTTAAGGCGGGGTGGCTGTGCTGTCACCAGGACCCGTTTGTCACATTTGGTATCAAAGGTGGTACCTAGCCTTAAGTGTGGTACACTGCCTGGGTTGAGCTGTAGGGTCCACAACGAGGACGTTGTGCTCTAAAGGGGGGGTGATTGTAACACCCCCAAATGATAAAGGGTTAAATGACTAATTGATATGACTCATGTCAACAAGGTGCATCTTCCTTTTTGGGAGCCTGTCTGATTAGAACTCCACAGTTAAATGTGCTTGGCCTGGAATAGTGATCAGGATGGGTGACCTTCTGGGAAGCATCCCAGGGTGTGTGCGAGTGAGGAAAAAGCACACTGGAAAGGACAAGTGTTGGCCTGTGGGGACTATCATTAGTCAGATGACTCGTTCAGGCACGTTGGTGGACCCTGGGGTGGGCCCCACATGTATGTTAGGCAACTGGTGGTACCTGGTGGGCCAGGACCCGACGGCCATGTTAAGGCGGGGTGGTTGTGGTGTCACTAGGACCCAGTTGTCACATTTGGTATCAGTGGTGGTACCCAGCCTTAAGTGCGGTGCACTATCATTAGTCAGATGACCCGTTCAGGCACGTTGGTGGACCCTGGGGTGGGCCCCACGTGTCTGTGAGGAAACTGGTGGTACCTGGTGGGCCAGGACCCGACGGCCATGTTAAGGCGGGGTGGTTGTTCTGTCACTAGGACCCAATTGTCACATTTGGTATCAGTGGTGGTACCCAGCCTTTAAGTGTGGTGCACTGCCTGGGTTGAGTTGTAGGTCCCACAACGAGGACGTTGTGCTCTAAAGGGGGGTGATTGTAACACCCCCAAATGATAAAGGGTTAAATGACTAATTGATATGACTCATGTCAACAAGGTGCACCTTCCTTTTCGGGAGTCTGTCTGATTAGAACTTCACAGTTAAACGTGCTTGGTCTGGAGTAGTGATCAGGATGGGTGACCTTCTGGGAAGTATCTCAGGGTGTGCGAGTGAGGACAAAGCACACTGGAAAGGACAAGTGTTGGCCTGTGGGGACTGTCATTAGTCATATGACCCATTCAGACTCGTGGGTGGACCCTGGGGTGGGCCCCACGTGTCTGTGAGGCAACTGGTGGTACCTGGTGGGCCAGGACCCGATGGCCATGTTAAGGCGGGGTGGTTGTGCTGTAACCAGGACCCGGTTGTCACAGCCTCAACTGTCGAGACCCATATGCCACAACTCTATCCCCCTGCATTAGCACTGCCCCCAGTCCAATACTTGAAGCGTCACAGTAAACCGTATAACTCATGCCCTTCTCTAAAAGTGTCAAGATTGGTGCTGCTGAGGATAAAGCACACTGGAAAGGACAAGTGTTGGCCTGTGGGGAATGTCATTAATCAGATGACCCGTTCAGGCATGTGGGTGGACCCTGGGGTGGGCCCCATGTGTCTGCGAGGCAACTGGTGGTTCCTGGTGGGCCAGGACCCGACGACCATGTTAAGGCGGGGTGGCCAGCCTTAAGTGCGGTGCACTGCCTAGGTTGAGCTGTAGGGCCCACAAGGAGGACGTTGTGCTCTAAAGGGGGGTGATTGTAACACCCCCAAATGATAAAGGATTAAATGACTAATTGATATGACTCATGTCAACAAGGTGCACCTTCCTTTTCAGGAGTCTGATTAGAACTTCACGGTTAAATGTGCTTGGCCTGGAGTAGTGATCAGGATGGGTGACCTTCTAGGAAGTATCCCAAGGTGTGCGAGTGAGGACAAAGCACACTGGAAAGGACAAGTATTGGCCTGTGGGGACTGTCATTAGTCAGATGACCCGTTCAGGCACGTGGGTGGACCTTGGGGTGGGCCCCACGTGTCTGTGAGGCAACTGGTGGTACCTGGTGGGCCAGGACCCGACAGCCATGTTAAGGCGGGGTGGTTGTGCTGTCATCAGGACCCGGTTGTCACAGCCTCAACTGTCGAGACCCATATGCCACGACTCTATCCCCCTACATTAGCACTGCCCCCAGTCCAATACTTGAAGCGTCACAGTAAACCGTATAACTCATGCCCTTCTCTAGAAGTGTCAAGATTGGTACTGATGAGGACAAAGCACACTAGAAAGGACAAGTGTTGGCCTGTGGGGACTGTCATTAGTTAGATGACCCATTCAGGCATGTGGGTGGACCCTAGGGTGGACCCCACGTATCTGCGAGGCAACTGGTGGTACCTGGTGGGCCAGGACCCGACGGCCATGTTAAGGCGGGGTGGTTGTACTGTCACCAGGACCCGGTTGTCAGAGCCTCAACTGTTGAGACCCATATGACACGACTCTATCCCCCTGCATTAGCACTACCCCCAGTCCAATACTTGAAGCGTCACAGTAAACCGTATAACTCAACAAGGTGCACCTTCCTTTTCGGGAGTCTGTCTGATTAGAACATCATAGTTAAATGTGCTTGGCCTGGAGTAGTGATCAGGATGGGTGACCTTCTGGGAAGTATCCCAGGGTGTGCGAGTGAGGACAAAGCACACTGGAAAGGCGTGGGTGGACCCTGGGGTGGGCCCCACGTGTCTGCGAGGCAACTGGTGGTACCTGGTGGGCCAGGACCCGACGGTCATGTTAAGGCGGGGTGGATGTGCTGTCACCAGGACCCGGTTGTCACAGCATCAACTGTCGAGACCCATATGCCACGACTCTATCCCCCTGCATTAGCACTGCCCCCATTCCAATACTTGAAGCATCACAGTAAACCGTATAACTCATGCCCTTCTTTAGAAGTGTCAAGATTGGTGCTGATGAGGACAAAGCACACTGGAAAGGACAAGTGTTGTCCTGTGGGGACTGTCATTAGTCAGATGACCCGTTCAGGCACGTGGGTGGACCCTGGGGTGGGCCCCACGTGACTGCGAGGCAACTGGTGGTACCTGGTGGGCCAGGACCGACGGCCATGTTAAGGCGGGGTGGCTGTGCTGTCACCAGGACCCGGTTGTCACAGCCTCAACTGTCGAGACCCATATGCCACGACTCTATCCCCCTGCATTAGCACTGCCCCCAGTCTAATAATTGAAGCATCATGGTAAACCGTATAACTCATTACCTTCTCTAGAAGTGTCAAGATTGGTGCTGATGAGGACAAAGCACACTGGAAAGGACAAGTGTTGGCCTGTGGGGACTGTCATTAGTCAGATGACTCATTCAGGCACGTGGGTGGACCCTAGGGTGGTCCAAACATGTTTGCGAGGCAACTGGTGGTACCTGGTGGGCCAGGACCCGACGGCCATGTTAAGGCGTGGTGGTTGTGCTGTCACCAGGACCTGGTTGTTATGACCTCAACTGTCGAGACCCATATTCCACAACTCTATCCCCCTGCATTAGCACTGCCCCCAGTCCAATACTTGAAGCATCATAGTAAACCATATAACTCATGCCCTTCTCTAGAAGTGTCAAGATTGGTGTTGATGTCAACCTCCCTTTCAGCTCCTAAACGGTTGTATCATAATAATATGACCAAACAAACTTCACGCCCTTCTTATTCAGGCCTATTAGCGGCACTACTAAGTGTGATAAATCCTGTATAAAATTCTAGTAATAACCATCTATCCCCAAGAAACTACATATGTCAAAAATGTTATTGGGATGCTCCCAGGAAACTATAGATCTCACCTTCTCTGGGTCCACTGATACTCCTATCTTCAAGATGACGTTACCTAGGAAGTGAATCTGGTCCATCCAAAAGTTTCACTTTGTGAGCTTAGTATATAACTAATGCTCTCTCAGTGTATTCAGAACTATCTTAAGATGGTTGGCATGGTCATGTATATTGTGATAATACACCAAGATTTCGTCCATGAAAACCACCACAAAATAATTAAATTAAGGATGGAACACTCGGTTAATCAATACTATGAAAACCACTGGCGATTTCGTGAGACCGAATGGTATTAGCAGATACTCATATAGCTCATACCTATTACAAAAGTATATACGAGGTATGTTTGTAGTTTGAACACACACCTAGTGATATCCTGACCTCAAGTTGATCTTTGAGAACACTTGAGCTCCTCGAAGCTGATCTAATAGGTCATCTATATGTGTAAAGGGATATTAGTTTTTAACTGTCAATCGGTTAAGATTCCAATAGTCCACACATAACCTAAGGGTACCATCTACCTTTTTAATGAAAAGGACTGAAAAACCCCACGGAGAAGTATTGGGTCTAATAAACCACTTCACCTCCAAGTCCTCTAGCTACTGCTCGAGCTCCTATAACTCTGTCGTAGCCATCCTATAATGAGAAATGGATATCGGTGTAGCTCCTGGAACTAGATCAATAGAGAACTCCACCTCCCTCACATGAGGTAAACCTGAAAAGTCATCTAGAAAGACATCCTTGAATTGATCAACCACTGGAGGGAAATCTATCTAACGTGTCCCCTGGTCTTCCAGATATAAACTGTCAATCTAGGCTTTCATCCCACCAAACCCATGGTGCTCGGGTCCATCTTGGCTCACCTGGACATCCCATTCACCCTTATATAGAAAAGATCTGCCCTATGGTGATGTGAAACTCTTCCTACGGTGATAGAAATTAAAAAAATCCTAAAAGGATACCATTCAATCCATTCTGAGGATGAAATCAAAGCCTATAATATCTAATACATAGAGATTCTACACAAAGTGACACCCACCAACCTCAAGGGGGAACTCCTTGCACTGCCGCACACCTACCTTTATAATCCCTAATGAGGTGTCTAGCTTCATAATATCATTAGAAGTGAAAACAAAAAGCCTGAGGCTCTCCACAACAGGAGCGGATTTGAAACTATGTGAAGCCCTTATATTAAGAAGTGTAGAAGCTAAAATAGAGGTGACTAGAATAGTACCTCTGACAGTAGAAGGTCTGTCATCCCGCTCCTACTGGTTCTATTTCACTACAAAAGTTTGGCCTATATTGCGGCCCTGTGACATAGCCTAGATACCCTAAGCTGATCCACTATACTATCTCTAAATAATGGAGTATGGATACCTCAGCCATGACCACCACCTCGGCTTGAGTGGCCAAATGTATTCCAGTTCCCTAACTGGTGGGAAGCTGTTGGCCCTGCTTTGGAACATGGAGTTCGTGTAGATCCTCTCTCACTAGCTGTCGGGGGAAACATACTATAAAAGTGTTGTAGATGGCTCATCTTGCCACAAGCTCAGCACTCAACTAGATCCATCGAGCAATAAGTTTTTGTATACCCAACTTTTCCAAATTGGAAGCACCTCACATATATACTTGAAAAAACGTTCTGACTACTAGATTCGCTGTGAGTAAGCTCTAGATGATTCTTTCTGCTACCTGTTGAGACTGTACCAGATCTCGGTACCAAACTGCCCTGGCTCACATCTCTAGATTCCCTCTGATTTCACTCAGTAATCAGTGCCTGGTTCACTATTGCAGATACAGTAGTCAGACAGAAGAAATTCACCTACTATTGGATTTCATACCTGAGACCATCCTCGAATTACCTAGCCTGTGAAAGATTTTCACCCATCTATACAAGTGTGAAGCACTGGAGCTTAGTAAAACAAGCTGAATAATCCATAACTAATAGAGAACCCTACTCCAAATGCATGAACTCCTGAGCTCTATCGGCCCTCAGCGTCTCAGGATAGAAATAGTCATATAAAACTCTTTAGAAGTCTTCCTAAGGCATATCTAGACGATTCTAGTCTGAGTAACCACATCCCACCATCTCTTAGTGGAATCACGCGGCATAAAAGTTGTGAGCTTGACCCTCCGCTTAGGAGGCGTCTCTAAATGATCAAAGATAAATAACATGGCCTCCAGCCATGACTCTACAGCATGTGGCCCCCCCATCCTGTAACACCCCAATCTTCAACGGTACGCTTCTCTTTGAATAATACAGTAGTGTGTGTTGTACGCAACTTCGAGTTCTAACACACACCACAACCAATCAAACTAGCCGTTATGAATAGTAATACCCACTTTTTGAACTTTTATAAATTTTATCTTTCAAAATGGACTTCATTTTTGGATTTGGAATATTGAAATTATCTTAGGGTAAATTTTTGGCATTTTTATGAAAACATTCAATTTTTGATGAATAGTGAAAAAATGTTGAGTTATAGTTTAAAACAAAATTTTTATTTAAATAATTATATATTTTATTTAAATTTAATTGAGGTCAAAATAGATACATAATACCTATATAAGTTCAATTTAATTCATTGGAGTTGGTTTAGAATAATTTTAGATATATAAAAATTTTATGGAACTTTTCACCGTCTTTTACCCACCTCCTAGGAGAATTTGGAAATTATCATAAAACTTAATTTTACCGCTTCTGTGAGTGGAATTTAGAAAATTCGAGAGACGCATTTAATATCAAGTAGTAAAATGTGGTTCAATAAGATAAAAATAATTTTTGGTGAATAGTAACTTTTTACTTTTATTTACCACGGTTAAAAGTAAATAAGGTAATTAAGGGTAAAAATGATATTAATATTACCCTAACACATGTCCTAATTCTATTGGACAAGTGTATATCAACCAAAAAAAACCTTAGGAATAAAATATTATCATTTAGGTCCACTTGGATTAGATTAGGACATTTGTTATTATTTAATTCAAAGAAGAGTTAAAAGAGTTAAAATCAAAGTTTAATAACTAAAACATTTTTAATATAGGGTTATAAATAAGATAAATTCGATTATAAATATTCATTAGAAATCTAAAAATATTTCCTACATAATGGTATTTTATTTATAAATTTTAGACACTAAATAATTTAATTTATTTACGACACAATGGGGATGCAGTAATTACCTAATTAATGAAATATTAAAATAATTGATATTATAAATATCAAAATAAATGTAATTTGAGACTTTTTATGAATTAAACTAATTTTATAGGTTAATATGACATATTATGACTGATTATAGATTTTTTTTTTGAAGTAATAATGCTATTATAAAATCATCAAAAACAAAATACCCAATAGTGTCAAAATTGACATAAAAGAGTTTTTAAAACAAATATTATATTATTAATTTATATTCCATTCATAAAAATATAAGTTTCGTCAAAAATACTTATATAATGATATTTTTATCATTAATGTACCACTTGGGGGTCTCTTGGAATTTTATAGTAAGTTTATTGACTATATAATATAAAAATACAATGAGACATGGTAAGTGTCAAACTAATTAACTAAGAGTTAAAACTAAAAGATAAGGTTAATAAAGTGACCCAAACCTGTCTAAAACCTATTGGTTGAGTGTTTTTCGAACTATCCCCACCTTAAAATTTAAATAATATACTTTTTAGCCATTATAAACCGAATATGAATTTATTATAAAATAATATTTCTAGCTTTTCCAAAGGTGCCCCTCACCCCTCTTATAAAAGGGCACTCCCCCTTCTCTCAATCTCACACCTTCAAATCTTTTGGGATCGGCCAACCTCTGCCCAAATACCCTCTCAAATATCCTCCCTTCATCCTAGAGGCCTTCCTTTAGTCAAAAAGCCAACCTAAGGAGACCTTTTGATAAAATCAAAAGAAAGAACTCGAAGAAGAGGTAATGTTTTCACCACCCTCTTTCAAGTTCCTTTCTTCTTCAACTTCTTATTTCTTTGTTATTTAAATTATAAAATAATAACTCCAGTATATTCTATATAATATGATGTTATTATAAATATGGTATAACCATATTCAGTATTATATCCATCCTTTTAATGACATGTCACCATACGTGCGTACGTATGGCTTACCGTCTCCACGTCGTGGTGTAATTGTTATTCAATAAATTATTATTTAGATGGGTATAATAATGATGTGTAATTTATGTAAATAATAAATATAAGATGATAATGATTCTGTATATATGATATACCATCCAATTATATATTATTTTAATATCAAAAGAATGATATTGTTGCTCGTGCGTACGTACGGACTACCGTCTCCACAAACGCGATGAGATTTATTCCCCATCATATCCATTCAAGAATAATTCTCATTTGATGATTAAATGTAATGTTTAAGAACTTTATATCATTCTGTATATGAATAAGATAAAACCTATCCATAACAAACATGACTTATGTAACAAAACATATAAAAGAAAACAAGTAAGTTAACACCCGAAACGATGATAATACTAAAATATTATTAACAAAGCATTATTAGAAGATCATATATGATATAATAATTATGTATATGGTTCTTTTATAATTTAATAACAATTTTTTAACTATTATACAGGAGGTTAACATACCATATACTAAGTAAAAGTACAAGGTAAGGGGTTTTCATCTCACTCCTTATTCCCGTGAGATTCATGCCATATTGCCACTATTACCTTTTGTGTGGTGTATGTACTACCCATAATTGTATTCTTTGTGTAATGCACTTTAATTTATGTGTATTTACATATTCATTGTATGATACCTCTTTAATGGGGTGTATGTTTCGTAAGTTACCAAATTGGTAAGGGTTTATTTCACAATCTCTTCATTATCCGAGGTTGTTTATACGTAATTATCTACTGGGACCTCTTTATCATCCACATCCATGTTTCTTAAAAATTTATTTCAAATCATTATTACTATTTTATAGACTATGGGTTAATTTCATTTATACCCTTGTTTACTTTTTATAATATGTTTATAAATGAATCTTTCCGTCGCTTTCCAAACAAGGTCTGTTTTAACCTTTTCGACAAAATTAATGTAAGAATGTTTTTTTAACATATATGGCGGGTGTGGTAATTTTCTGCCATTATAAAATCGTCAAAGCTTCCCTTACAAGCTTATAAGAATATTTTAAAAGTAAATGTTTTATTTTATAATTATGTGACTTTTAAATGATTTGAAAAAAAGAGATATTTCTCTCAAATAGTTTTGATTTCATCTATGTCAACATGCTTTGATGGATTTTAAGCTTATTTGAAGTTGATTTATTATGATAAAAAAAATTCTATATTTTATTGAAGGTTTTTTGATATGTTTTATTGTGGATGTGTTATTTTTATACCGTTCATGGTTTATGGAGAAAGTATTGACATTTCGTATGCTAGTTTTAATACGAATGTTTATGTTATGTTTAAACCTCTTCATATGAGGAATGCATTGGACTTAATAAGTGACAGGTGGAGACCGTTATAGCTCCTCAATGCATCGGTAGGTATCATGAGACAAACTAGTGTCTTGGCACAAGGCCTTGACAAAATCTTATTTGTAGTCTTGGCACGAGGCCTTGACTATGTGGTTATGATAGTCTGGCATTATGCATTCCATCATTATAAAAGTGGTTATTGATATTGCATGTGATTATTTGACTAGTATAATATCCATGTGAATAAGTAAATGGAATTATTTCATTTTATCTTTGCCATATTATGTTGAAGTTTAAGTTTAAAGGGATTTTTTTTTAGTTATACATTGCCTTAAATGTTTATGCTTATTTATGAAAGTTTCTGCTATATTGTTATCCTTACTGAGCATATAATCTCACCCCTTTCAATGTTTTATTTTTTCCAAGATGTGAAGAAGTAATTTATGAATGACCTACAGGGATAGTATGAGGGGATATGAAGAGAATATGTTGTTGTACTAGTTTTCACTTTATGATGTAATGTAAACTTTATGAATGTATCTAGTTATTCCAAGGCTACTAAACTAATCGGTCTTTCGATACTTGATCTTTTGTGATCATGCCGATATTATGTAATAATGCACCGACTCTGGGTAACTAGGGTTAGGGCGTTACAGTTGGTATCAGATGAATTTTAGTACAAACCTTGGAAACTAGATTTAGATAAACTCTGATTAGAGCACATAGCCCTAAGATAGACTTTGAAGATTAGTATAGAAGAACTTCCTAGAATTTTGGTATTGTAGAGATTTTGTGATTTTTCCGAGAAATACATCCCTGTCTGGATATGAGCAGGTAGAGGTGGCTCTGGCACAGATGTACCTAGGGGTAAAACCCGAAAACACCACTTTGAGTGAGACTCAAACGGGAACTGGTGCACGATAACGGGCCTTGCTGCACTCTTGGTTATGACACTCCCGGGGGATATGCTTAGGCTAATTCACATTTTATTTACAAACCATTATGAAGGGTTTATGAGTATATAATTCCTTAAATAAAACATTTTTATGATTATGGATTATATCCATAAATAGTTCAATTTATGTTAAGTTTTTTACAAGTATGGAATTATGTATTTTGATTCATAAATTGATATTGTTTATGCCATTGTTTAGAAATGGCGCCTTGTGGAAGGAATGGAAACTGTATCAATGCACGCACTCCACGTAGGGATTACCCTCCTGCTCAAGATAATTATAGTGGAGCTGGTGATGCAACTGGTGCTGATCAGCTAATCACCATACTGGGACAACTCACTCAGGTTATGAATAATAACCTTACTCATATGGAGCACCCAGATCCGCAGAGTGGAGGATCAATGTTAGATCGCTTCAAGAGGCAGAAACCACCAACATTCAATGGGATTAAAAATCCATTAGTAGCTGAGAAATGGATAAGTTCCCTAGAGAAAATATTTCAGTATTTGGGGAGTAGTGAAAGGGAAAAAGTTATCATGGAAGTTTTCCACCTCACTAGAGATTCTGATCAATGGTGGCCATTGATTCAAAACACAAAGGAAGATGATGAAGTATCAAATATGGAATGGAGGGAGTTCAAAGAGATTTTCTTAGAAAAATACTTTCCTCGTGACCATCGAGCAGATATTGTAAGAACCCGGTTCTTATTTTTGAGGTATGGGCTTCTTCTTTTTCCTTTTCCTTAATTGTTTTTGAGAAATATGGAAAATAGGGAAAAATCTTGAATTTTGGAACTACATGTCGTGTACTTTTTCCACACGCTGTGTACTTCTGTCCATGTGGGGATGAGTACACGGGGCGTGTAGTCATGCCGGAGACGAAGGGTGTAGGAACCGACTACACGCTGTGTAGTGTTACCTTACACGTCGTGTAGTCAGTCGGCAGGCCTAAACAGTAAGGCGGTGGAGCAGCCGACAGCTGGGCAACAGTACACATTGTGTAATTTAGAGTACATGTCGTGTACTCATGTCGACAGTTGAATAGTGTGGTGGTGCCGCCAAATTAACAGTTAAATGAAAGAAGTACACGCCGTGTACTTTGTTTTTTCAGCTTAAAACGGGAAGTAGCCTCCTCATTTGGCAGAGGATGCGTTTGAGCCGTTTTGGAGCCAAGGAGGATGGCTGAACCTTTGAAGATTCTCCGGGTGTTTTTCTGGAATCCGATTCGGCTTCGGACGATCTCATTGGAATCGCACGGGTAAGCCCTCTCCTCTCCTGGTACCGTTCTTACCAATTCTTTCCCGAGGGGAAGTTATTTACTTTTGAATGGGTTTTGTTCTTCGTCAGATCTACGCCGTTCTTGGGCGTTTCTAGAGTCAGCGTTTGGGTATAACATTCGTTGGTGCATAAGGTAGGTGTCTTTGTGTTTATTTTCCAACTGTCGTGCGTTTTTGTGTGTTTTTGTGCCACGAACCCATGTTGGGGTGTCGTGTGGCTGAGGCCGTTGCTATATTTAATTCCTAGAATTGCATAGGTGATTAAATTGTGATAATAAAATGCTGGTTGGGATCGTTTCTTGGATTTGGAACCACCTCAGGGGTGTGTTTCACTGTTTAGCCGTTTGGCCAGGATACCTGAGGGTATGCCTTTAAAGTAGTAATCGCAGAGTTTCCTTGAGAGGAATTGCTTGTTTATTGATTTTGACATGTTGGGCATAGCCCAGTTACCTGTTTAGCATGAGGAAGTTGTTGTGATTAGCCTAAGGGCGTGACTGTTTTAGCCTGAGGGCGACGTTCTATTTCACCTAAGGGCAACCTTTCGTGCCTGGGGGCTTGACTTGTGTGCCTGAGGGCGACACTTCCTACGCCTGAGGGCAATTTCTGTTACACCTGAGGGAAATACCTGCGGGTTGGATTCTGTATGGCTTGAGGGAAAGACTGAGGGCGTGGTTTACTATTTTAGCCTGAGGGCACGGTTCTGATCCGCCTGAGGGCTTGGTGCTGTTGAGCACAAGAATTTTACTAAATTAAATAAATTAAATGAATAATAAAATGGAAATTTAATTATTAAGTTAGTTACTTTTTAGTACTTCTTACTTTATTTCATTTTACTATTGCACACTGTTGTTGCATGCTTAGACGCAGTTGGGCACGGGCCTTTGGTGGGTGCCTAATGAGATATATTTCTCACACCCTATTTGGGGCATGCTTTTCGGCCCAAACAGATTATGTTTCTGAAGGTGTAGATAGGGGCAAGAGTCCCTATATAGGTACTTGACTGTTGCTAAGGAGTATGAGGTTATGGGAGCGATCCTAGGCTCGCGATGCCGCTGCCAGCTATTTTGTTTGTTTTGTTGTGCTTTGTATTTTGTTGTACTGTATTGATGTATAACATGTTCTGGCTGTTTTCTTAGAACTTGAAATATGTAGCATCATCATTTATATACTATTGGTTATATCCACTACTGTAGTTTATTTCCGTTGTGTATGGTTTACTGCTTCCGCTGTCGTTGTATGTTTTATTTAAATTCTGTTACGCTACACTTTGACAAATGAGGGCATAGTTTCCCCACTATCAGACCTGGGCCCTCGCTACTAGTCGGCAGCCTCTGGCATTTGGGTAAATGCGCTTGAGGTCACGTGGCGAACCAGGCTCGGGGCACCCGTTGCGTGTCACCCGGGTCCGGGACGTTACAAAGTGGTATCAAAGGGGTTTTTTTTCTTTGACTTACTATTTGGAGCTGTAGTCAGGGATAGGACAGAACGGTGGTTGGTAATAAGTTGTGCCCGGGCGTAGCTAACCTGTGTACAGGGAAAAGCCAGTCTACCTCATATTTTTCATTCTTTTGATTTTGAAAATTTTATGGTTGATATGTTTTCACCGTTGGGTGACACACTTTGAGATTGTGCAGTTTATATTTTATCTATGGGTTCTATTTAGTTGCAACCTGATGAGATGAGGGTATGTCTCCTCATGCATCATATAGGAACATGCTAGAAATCACATGCCATGCATAGTTTCCATGTCATGTAGGTGCATTAGAATTTGCATGTTGTTGTGATAGTTGTTGTGCTAATAAAGAATGTTGTTGTGATAGCTTCTTGATAAATACCTGCCTTGTGATATGGTATTTTTGTTTGAGCCTGTTTATTGAATGGACGCCAAACTTTGGTTTTTGGGGAGTATGGGCCCCCATTGACCGAAAATTGGTGGATCATTGACTGTTTGTTGGTTATAACACATATAAGATGTCAAACTTTGATTCGTGGGGAGTATGGGCCCCCACGGGTCGAAATTTGACACTTAGGTATTGTTTTTCAGTATTTTCTGGGTTCCGGGGAAGTTTCTGAGGCATACTGTCCGGAAACCCAGTATACATGCCGTGTAGTATTTTTATACACACCGTGTATGTTCTTCTCTTCGGGAAGAGAAATGATCTTTTTGAGTACACACCGTGTACCCGGAGTACACACCGTGTAGTCTCTTCCCGTGTCACAAACCGTGTGGGCGGCGACACGGGGTAGGGAAAGGCTTGGGTAAAACACGTCGTGTACCGAATGGACATGCCGTGTAGTGTTGACCTGGAGTCCGGCCGTGTAACTAACAACACGGGCCGGTGAACTCCTGTATAGAACATGTTGTGTCAATTATGAACACGTCGTGTAGTGTGACCTGGGGACTCGGCTGTGTAACGAACAACACGGGCCAGTGTCACCTCTCCCTGAACACACCGTGTACCTTTGGGACACGTCGTGTAGTCTTGTCCAAGGACAGACCGTGTGGAGTTAGCCGTGTGGCTGGGAAACAGGGTGTTGTACACGCTGTGTACGGGTGTAACACGCTGTGTAGTTTCATGCCGAGTAGTCGGCCGTGTCACAGACGACACGGGCATTTGGAAAATAACATCGTACAAGCCGTGTAGATATTATACACACCGTGTGGTTTTGTTGAACAGAAGCCGTGTGGCTTAGCCGTGCGTAAGGACCCAGGCAGGGGAAGAGAATTCAAGTACACATCGTGTAGTCAGTATACACGCCATGTAGTCTTGTTTAGAAATTTTTGGAATGCCTTCTTCCTCTTGTTTCCTTTCTGGTTCCTTCGCTTTTTGGTCATAATGATCTTAAATCTGAGGCGTTCTTTTGACCTTGTAGTGTCATGCCACCTAGACGACCGCGAGTTGTTCGCCAGGAGAGCGGCGATGATTATACTTCGGAGATGGTGGGCCATGGGCTACTAGTTGATCCACCAGCAGAGCCAGATGCGGTGCCAGCGGCTATACCGGACATAGGCGCGGAGGCGTAGTTCCGTGAAGGCTTTATGCGGTTCATGCAGACCTTTCAGGGAGCACCGCAGGCTGCCACATCTATGGACGAGCTGACACGTATCTTCTATCAGCAGCATCCGCCCATGTTTTCAGGGGATGGCGGACCACAGGCTGCGGAGTCTTGGCTAGGATCGATACAGACTATTTTCGAGCACTTGGAGATGCCTCCAGGGCGGAGGGTCAAGCTCGCAACTTAAATGATGCGTGATTCTGCCAAGAGGTGGTGGGATGTTATTATCCAGTCAGATCATCACCGATACATGGCGTGGGAAGATTTTCAGGCAGTCTTATATGACTTCTTATTTCCTGAGACGCTGAGGGCAGATAGAGCTCGAGAGTTCATGAATCTGCAGTAGGGTGCTATGTTGGTGATGGACTATTCTGCTCATTTTATGGAGCTTCAGCGTTTTGCACCCGTGCTAGTGGGTGATGAGACGTTGAGATCCAGACGTTTTGAGGATGGTCTTTAGTATGACATCCGAGCGCTGGTGAATGTTTTCAGGTTGCCTTCAGTACACGCTATTGTCAACCAGGCGCTGATTTCTGAGAGGAACTTGCAGGAATCTAGTGGTGTGGGCCAGGGTGGTTCAGCACCAGCTACTGGTACTATTTCTACTGGTAAGAGGAAGAGATAGATGGAATTCTCTCAGGATGGCAGTACCATCCAGGCAGCTTCTTCAGGTGGCCCGATCAGGTGCTACCAGTGTGGCAGAGAGGGGCACAAGAGGCCGCAGTGTCCACGAGACCCAGTGGAGTGCCGAGCTTGCGGCATGATGGGTCATCTGCAGCGCTTTTGTAGGGTGTTTCTACCAGTGGCTAGTGAGAGGGGTTTTGTGCAGACTCCGCATGCAGGAGTAGGACTAGTGGCTTCTTACCAGTCGGGGAACTGGAATACGTTAGGGCATGCAGGCCGAGATGGTGGTCGTGGCTGTGGTAGCCAGACACCAGGATCGCAGAGGCAGTAGGGCGGGACAGCTCAGGGTAGCCAGGCTATGTCATAGGGCCGCGACACTGGGCAGGCATATGCAGTGCAACATACCCAGCAGGAGCAGGATCCCGGACCTTCTATAGTCAGAGGTACTATTCTAGTAGCTTTTGTCTTGTCTTCAGTACTTTTTGATACAGGTTCTACACATAGTTTTATATCTGTGCCCGTTGTGGAGAGCCTTGGGCTCTGTGTTTCTTCTTCTTCTGATATCATGATGCTAGACACTCTGTTGGGGACTAGGACGGCTGGTGTGCGTCAGTGTAAGGAGTGCCCCTTGAGGTTGGAGGGTGTCACTTCCCTTGGGACCTCTATGTCTTGGAGATGACGAGCTATGACGTCATTCTCGGGATGGACTGGTTGGTTCCCTTTCGAGCCTTTGTAGACTGCTATCGTCGCAGGGTGAGTTTCACGTCACCAGAGGGAGGAGAGTTTCTATACAAGGGAGAATGGGATGTTCAGGCGAGTCGAGCTGGACCAGAGCATCATTGGCGAGGTGGAGTCACATCCCAGATAGTGAGCTTATATCTGGATGATCAGGGGACTTGTCAGACAGATTTCCCTCCAGTTTTTTATCGTTTCAGGGAGGTCTTCCCAGATGACTTTTCAGGTCTACCTCTAGTGTGTGAGGTGGATTTATCTATTGAGCTCGTTCCAGGCATAGCACCGGTGTGCATTCCTCCTTATAGGATGGCCACGCCTGAGTTGCAGGAGCTCAAGAGGCAGTTAGAGGAGTTACAGACAAAGGGATTTATCCAACCCAGTACTTCTCCTTGGGGTTCTCCAGTCCTTTTTGTGAAAAAGGCGGACGGTACCCTCAGAGTTTGCGTGGATTATCATAAGCTAAACCAGTTGACGGTTAAGAACCTATATCCCTTGTCGAGGATAGATTATCTATTTGATCAGCTTCGTGGAGCACGAGTGTTCTCGAATATTGACTTGAGATCCGGATATCATCAGCTGCGCGTGAGACCATCGGATATACCGCTTATAGCTTTTCGGAGCAGATATGGTCTGTACGAGTACTTGGTTATGCCGTTCGGACTCACGAACGCGCCAGCGGTTTTTATGGATCTGATGAATCGTGTGTTCCATCTGTATCTTGATTCTTTTGTGGTGGTATTCGTGGACGACATCTTGGTGTACTCTCACACTCGACACGACCATGCCACCCATCTTGAGATCGTATTGAGTACACTGAGAGATCATCGGCTATATGTTAAGCTCTCGAAGTGCCACTTTTGGATGGACCATATTCACTTCCTGGGTCATATCATCTCAGAGGCAGGAGTTGCAGTAGACCCAGAGAAGGTGAGAATAGTAGTTTCCTGGGAGAAGCCTAAGAACATGTTTGAGATACGGAGTTTATTAGGGCTGGATGGTTACTACAAATGCTTCATACAGGAATTCTCCCACTTAGCAGCACCATTGACAGGTCTGACTAAGAAGGGTGTGAAGTTCGTTTGGTCAGAAGCTTGCGAGATAGCTTTTCAGGACCTGAAGGGAAGGTTGACATCAGCACCGATCCAGATACTCCCAGAGCAGGGGAAGAGCTATACAGTTTACTGTGATGCATCAGGGATTAGTCTAGAAGCCGTTTTGATGCAGGGTGACTGAATTGTTGCGTATGGGTCTCGGCAGTTGAGGCCACATGAGAGGAATTACCCGACGCATGATCTCGAGTTGGCTGCAGTTGTGCATGTGTTGCGCTGTTGGAGACATTATCTATTGGGAGAGCATTTTGTGGTTTTCACCGACCAAAAAAGCCTCAGGTATATCTTTACTCAGCGTGACCTCAATCTGAGGCAGAGAAGGTGGGTTGAGTACCTACAGTCCTTCGATTTTGAGCTTGCCTACACACCTGGTAAAGGTAATGTAGTAGCTGATGCACTGAGCAGGAAGACTCGGATACAGGCAGTGCAGGAGGCCAGTGGTGAGTGGGAGCTTATGGCTTTGTTCTCTGAGATGCATCTAGAGGTGCAAGACAATCAGGGGCAGACTTATCTTTCCTCTTTAGCTGTGACATCTACCCTCCTGGACAGAGTGAGGATGAGACAGCTATCGGATTCAGAAGGCCTAGTTCTACGGGAGTCGGTGGCATGTGGGGACCCTTCTCCTTGTTGGACGGTAAGCAATGATGAGGTTTTGTGTTTCTATGGACGGGTATGGGTTCCAGGGTATATGCGCGAGGAGATGATGTGGGAGTTTCATGCTTTATCTTGGGCAGTTCATCCCGGGGTTACCAAGATGTACCGTGACTTGAGACGTCAGTACTGGTAGCCAGGTATGAAGAGGGAGATAGCTGGTTTTGTTACGAGGTGTTCCACCTGTCAGCAGGTGAAGGCAGAGCACCAGAGGCTAGCTGGGTTGTTATAGTAGTTACCCATTCCAGAGTGGAAATGGGATGATGTCACGATGGATTTTGTAACAGGATTGCCAAGGTCACCTCGAGGCAATAACGTCGTGTGGGTTGTTGTGGATAGACTCACGAAGGTATCTCGCTTTTTTCCGATCAAGGATACCTTCGGTGTTGACGAGCTCGGAAGGAGGTATATCTGAGAGATCATACGTCTTCATGGGGTCCCTCATTCTATCATTTCAGATAGGGACGCCCACTTTACATCTTGTTTCTGGAAAAGTTTTCAGAGGGCGTTGGGTACACAGGTGCTTCTGAGCACAGCATACCACCCTCAGACAGATGTCCAGTCAGAGCGGACGATACAGGTGCTATAGGATATGATGCGCGCATGCGTCCTATACTTTAGGGGCTCTTGGGAGAAGCATATACCCTTAGTCGAGTTTTCCTATAACAATAGTTTTCAGGCGACTATTGAGATGGAACTATACGAGGCTTTATATGGTAGGTTATGCCGATCACCTTTGTGCTGGTTAGAGGCAGGTGAGGCAGCTTTACTGAGGCCACAGCTCATGCAGGAGACATCTGAGCAGGTCCAGTTGATTCGGAAGTGGATGGCTACCGCGCAGTCTTGTCAGAAGTCTTATGTTGATCGCCGCAAACGACCTTTGGAGTTCGTGGTCGGGGATCAGGTTTTCTTGCGTGTTTCGCTGAGGCTGGGACACAATAGGATCGGGAGAAAGGGTAAGCTTTCACCAAGGTATGTGGGACCATTTGAGATTCTGGAGAGAGTCGGGCTGGTTTCCTATCGGTTGCAGTTACCGCATCGGTACCAAGCCATGCACAACATCTTCCATGTGTCTTAGTTGCGTCGCTACCATTCAGACCCATCTCACACCTTTCATCCAGAGGAGGTTGATCTTCATCATGATGCGTCCTTTGAGGAGCATTCGATTCGTATTGTAGACAGAAGCACGAAGGTTCTCTAAGGACGGTTAGTTCCTCTCGTACGGGTGTTATGGTAGTATGGCCGAGTGCAGGATGAGACCTAGGAGCGGGAGGCCGACGTACGTGCTCAGTGGCCAGAGCTGTTCTGAGCTTTATCTTCGCCACCCTGGGAAGGGCAATTCAGGGACGAATAACTATAAGTGGGGGAGTTTGTAAGAACCCAGTTCTTATTTTTGAGGTGCGGGCTTCTTCTTTTTCCTTTTCCTTAAGTGTTTTTGAGAAATATGGAAAATGGGGAAAAATCCTGAATTTTGGAACTACGCATCGTGTACTTTTTCCACACGTCGTGTACTTCTAACCGTGTGGGGGTGAGTACACGGGGCATATAGCCATGCCAGCGATGAAGGGTGTAGGAACCGACTACACGTCGTGTAGTGTTACCTTACACGCCGTGTAGTCAGTCGGTAGGCCTAAACAGTAAGGCGATGGAGCAGCCGACAGCTGGGCGACAGTACACGTCGTGTACTTTAGAGTACATGTCGTGTACTCATGTCGAAGGTTGAACAGTGTGGCAGTGCCGCCAAATGAATAGTTAAATGAAAGAATTACACGATGTGTACTCAGAAGTACACGCCGTGTACTTTGTTTTCTCGGCTTAAAACAGGTAGTAGCCTCCTCATTTGGAAGAGGAGGCGTTTGAGCCATTTTGGAGCCAAGGAGGACGACTGAACCTTTGAAGATCCTCCAGGTGTTCGTCTGGAATATGATTCGGCTTCGGACGATCTCGTTGGAACCGCACGGGTAATCCCTCTCCTCTCTTGGTACCGTTCTTACAAATTCTTTCCTGAGGGGAAGTTATTTACGTTTGAATGGGTTTTGTTCTTCGTCAGATCTACGCCATTATTGGGAGTTTCTGGAGTCAGCGTTCGGGTATAATGTTCATTGGCGCATAAGGTAGGTGGCTTTGTGTTTATTTTCCAACTGTCGTGCATTTTTGTGCATTTTTGTGCCACGAATCCATGTTGGGGTATCGTGTGGCTAAGGCCGTTGCTATATTTAATGCCTATAATTGCATAGGTGATTAAATTTTGATAATAAAATTCTGGTTGGGATCGTTGCTTGGATCTGGAACCACCTCAGGGGTGTGTTTCACTGTTTAGTCGTTTGGCCAGGATAACCGAGGGTATGCCTTTAAAGTAGTAATCGCAGAATTTACTTGAGAGGAATTGATTGTTTACTGCTTTTGACATGTTGGTCATGGCCCGATTACCTGTTTATAATGAGGGAGTTGTTGTGATTAGCTTGAGGGCGTGACTGTTTTAGCCTAAGGGCGACGTTCTATTTCGCCTGAGGGCAACCTTTCGTGCTTGAGGGATTGACTTCTGTGCCTGAGGGTGACACTTCCTACGCCTGAGGGAAATTTCTGTTACGTCTGAGGGAAATACCTGCGGGTTGGATTCTGTATGGACCGAGGGCAAGCCTGAGGGCGTGGTTTACTATTTTAGCCTGAGGTCACGGTTCTGATTGGCTTGAGGGCTTGGTGTTGTTGAGCACAAGAATGTTATTAAATTAAATAAATTAAATAAATAATAAAATGGAAATTTAATTGTTAAGTTAGTTACTTTTTAGTACTGCTTACTTTATTGCGTTTTACTATTGCACACTGTTGTTTCATGCTTACACGCAGTTGGGCACGAGCCTTTGGTGGGTGCCTACTGAGATATATTTCTCACACCCTGTTTGGGCCACACTTTTCAGCCCAAACAGATTACATTTCTACAGGTGTAGATAGGGGCAAGAGTCCCTATACAGGTACTTGACTGTTTTTGAGGAGTAGGAGGGCATGGTAGTGAGCCTAGGCTCGCGATGTTGCTGCCAGCTATTTTTATTGTTTTACTGTGCTTTGTATTTTTTTGTGTTGTATTGATGTATAACATGTTCTGGAAGTTTTATTAGAACTTGAAACATGTAGAATCATAATTTATATACTATTGGTTATATCCACTGCTGTAATTTATTTCTGTTTTGTATGGTTTACTGCTTCCGTTTTCGTTGTATGTTTTATTTAAATTCCGTTGCGCTACACTTTGACAAATGAGGGAATAGTTTCCCCACTATCAGACCTGGGCCCTTGCTGCTAGTCGGCAGCCTCTGGAATTTGGGGAAATGTGGTTGAGGTCACGTGGCGAACCGGGCTCGGGGAACCCGTTGCGTGGCACCCGGGTCTGGGACGTTACAGATATGGAAAGGCAATTTCTGAGTCTAAGACAAAAGGAGGATGAGAATGTCACAAAGTATGAAGATAACTTTACTAGGTTAGCAAGGAATTCTAGAGATTATATACGTAACCCAAGAAGTAAGATTGATCGTTTCTTTGATGGTTTAAAACCGTTTCTCCATCGATCATTAGTCTCAAAAACCTTCTCGTTGTACGAAGATATTGTCTCATGTGGTATCAAGACAGAAAAGGAATTATCTAAGTCTTATGACTTTAAAGAAAAGCAATAGAAAAAGAGATCTGCTGATCACTCTGGAAATGGAAATAAAGGTAAGAAGGAAAAATTTGAATATCCATCCTGTATTAAATGTAGGAAGAAACACCCGGGTACTTTCCTGAAGGGAATGGGAGTATGTTACAAGTGTTTTGAAAAAGGCCACCAAGCTTGTGATTGCAAGGGGAAGAAAGAAGCTACCGATGTTCAATGATACAACTGCAGGGATATGGGACATTATGTAAATGAATGTCCTAAGCGTCAGGGGAACTTACCTCAGAAAAGGCCAAGGGATCAAGTCCAAGCTTATTTTATCACTACTGCTGAGGTAGAAGCTCTGAAAGATGTGGTGGTAGGTAATTTAATGGTTTCCTCAAGCTTAGAAAATGCTTTATTTGATTCTGGATCATCGCATTGTTTCATATCTTCATAGTTTGCTAAGAAAATTAGATATTTCCAATTTTATTTAACAAGGGAGTTGTCAGTTAAAACTCCCAAGGGAAGTATCATTGCAACAAAGTTTTGTGAATCAGTCCCCATTAGAGCACATAAATGTTCTTTATCCACTGATCTCATCATCATACCTATGATTGAGTTTGATATAATCCTCGGTATGGATTGTCTCTCGGACCATGATGCAAAGATTTATTGTAAGAAGGAGGTTACGATTTTTTATGATGATGATAAGGAACACCTTATCTTTAGAGAAGAATCGTCACCACCTAATTCTTATCTAGATCCACCCCCAGTAGCTCAACTAAATTCAATTATTGGGGAGGAAGAGAATGAAATGATTGTGGGTGAGTAAAGGAATGTTCAAATAGAGGATGTACCTATTGTGAAAGAATATGTAGATGTGTTTCTGGAATATTTACCTGGACATCCACCAGAACGAGAAGTTGAGTTTTCCATTGATTTAATTCCTGGATCAAGGCCTATATCGAAGACCCCTTATAGAATGGCCACTGTGGAATTAGTTGAACTAAAGAAACAACTAGAGGAATTGAGTAATAAGGGATTTATTCTTCCTAGTGTTTCTCCATGGAGATCCCATGTTCTTTCTGTTAAAAAGAAAGATGGATCCATGAGGTTATGTATCGACTATAGGGAAATCAATGCTATAACAATAAAGAACAAGTATCCCCTACCTCGCATTGATGATTTATTTGACCAACTGCATGGATCTCAATACTTTTCTAATATTGACCTTCGATCTGGATACCATCAGTTGTGTGTGAAGAAGGAAGACATTCCGAAGACAGCGTTTCGAACCAGGTACGGGCATTACGAGTTTACAGTAATGCCTTTTGGGCTGACTAATGCGCCCTCTGTATTCATGGATCTAATGAATAGAGTTTTCAAGGAATATCTCGATGAATTTTTGGTTGTATTTATTGATGATATCTTGGTATACTCCAAAAGATACGAAGATCATGAAAATCACTTGCGCATTATCCTGAAGACTCTGAGAAGACATGAATTATATGGGAAGTTTAACAAGTGTGAATTCTGGATTCAGGAGATTTCTTTTATTGGCCATATTGTCTCTAAATATAGAATCTCTTTTGATCCTTCTAAGACCAAGGAAATCCAAGAATGGCCAGCCCCGACGAGTATAACTGAGGTACGTAGTTTTGTTGGTTTAGCAGGTTATTATCGACGTTTTGTCCAGAATTTTTCCTGGTTGGCTAACCCATTAAAAAAGCTCACACGTAAAGGGGTTAAATTTGTTTGGACAAAAGAGTGTGAAGAATGTTTCGAATAATTGAAGATAATATTAGTCAATGCTCCTATATTGACTCTACCATCGGGGAATGATGAGTTCGTTATTTATAGTGATGCATCGAAGAAAGGACTTGGTTGTGTCCTTATGCAGAATGATAGGGTTATTGCCTATGCATCACGACAGTTGAAAATTCATGAGAAAAACTATCTTACTCATGATCTCGAGTTAGAAGTTGTGATCTTTGCTTTGAATATATGGAGACACTACCTCTATGGTGAAAAATGTGAGATTTATACTGATCACAAGAGTTTGAAGTATATTTTCTCACAAAAAAGAACTCAACATGAGCCAAAGAAGATGGCTTTAATTACTCAAGGATTATGATTGCACAATACACTACCACTCGGGGAAGGAAAATAAGGTGGCAGATGCTTTGAGCAGAAAAGATCATGGAGTTTTGAACAATATGAGAATTGAAAGGGATCTAATTTTCATGGATCTAGTGAAGATGGACATGGGAATAACCATGGAAGGTGAAATATCAATGCTTTTTGAAATGGTTGTCAAACCATATTTACTAGAAAGGATTAAGAGTTCTCAGACCGATGATGAAGAATTTCAAAAGAATATTAAAGCTGTGAATGATGGGATATTGAGAGACTTTGTGTATGAAGAAGGAATTTTAAAATTTGGGAAGAGACTTTGTGTTCCCGATATACCTGATCTAAAAAGGGAATTTTTGGACCATGCTCATAGTTCCAATTTCTCTATACACCCTGGGAGCACCAAAATGTATAGAGATTTAAAGGAACCTTTTTTGTGGGCTAACATGAAGAGGGAGATTGCTGATTTTGTGTCAAGATGTATGGTTTGTCAACAAGTGAAAGTTATAAGGCAACAGACTGGAGGAGTCATGCAACCTCTTTCCATACCTGAGTGGAAATGGGATAATATCATGATGGACTTTGTCATGGGACTACCAAAGACTCCTAGAAGGAATAATGCAATATGGGTTATTGTTGATCATCTTACCAAGTCAGCACATTTTCTTGCTATAAGGGAAGATTTACCACTTGAACGTCTAGAAAGGATATATATTAATGAATTTGTGAGACTTTATGGAGTACCCCTATTGATTGTTTCTGATTATGATCCCCATTTTACTTCAAGATTATGGATGAGTCTTCAGAAGGCCTTGGATACTGAACTTCGTTTGAGCACTGCCTACCACCCTCAAACAGATGGACAATCAAAATGGACTATTCAAACCTTAGAAGACATGTTGAGATCTTGCTCACTTGACTTTCAGGGTATGTGAGATCAATATTTACCTCTGGTAGAATTTTCCAATAACAATAGCTTTCATTCAAGTATTCAGATGGCACCATATGAAGCGTTATACGGAAAGAGATGTCGCACACCAACCTGTTGGGATGACGTTGGTGAAAGAAAACTTGTAGGCCCATAACTGGTGGAGGAAACGATGGAAAAGGTGAAGTTAATCCAAAACCACATCAAAGTATCTCAAAGTAGGTAGAAGAGCTATGCCGATAACCGAAGGAAGGGTTTGGAATTTCAGGTAGGAGATCAGGTTTTCTTGAAGGTATCTCCATGGAAGGGAGTTATATGTTTCGGCAAGAAAGGTAAATTGAGTCCCAGGTACATAGGACCTTTCGAAATTCTAGAACGAATTGGGGTTGTATCTTACCATTTGGTAATGCTGCCAAATCTCTCCCAAGTTCACGATGTGTTGCACGTATCACTATTGAGAAAATACATGTCTTACCCAACGCATGTACTTACCTATGAGGAAGTAGAACTGGAACGTGATCTATCTTATTGTGAATATCCCGTCAGGATTCTTGATACCAAATAACAAGTGTTGAGAAATTGGATGACTCGTCTAGTAAAAGTTCTATGGAGAAACCATAAGATGGAAGAGGCAACGTGGGAACCCGAGGAACTTATGACGAAGAACCACCCGAGTCTTTTTATGCAGAAATATTCTAGAAATTTCAAGGACAAAATTATTTGAAGGAGGGGAGAATGTAACACCCCAAACTTCCACGGTACGCTTCTCTTTGAATAATACAGTAGTGTGTGTTGTACACAACTTCGAGTTCTAACACACCACAACCAATCAAACTAGCCGTTATGAATAGTAATACCCACTTTTTTAAATTTTATAAATTTTATCTTTCAAAATGGACTTCATTTTTGGATTTGGAATATCGAAATTAGATTAGGGTGAATTTTTGGTATTTTTCTGAAAACATTCAATTTTTTATGAATAGTGAAAAAACACCGAGTTATAGTTTAAAACCGAATTTTTATTTAAATGATTATTTATTTTATTTAAATTTAATTAAGGTCAAAATAGATACATAATACATATATAAGTTCAATTTAATTCATTGGAGTTAGTTTAGAATAATTTTAGATATATAAAAATTTTATGGAACTTTTCACCGTCTTTTACCCACCTCCTAGGAGAATTTGGAAATTCTCATAAAACTTAATTTTACCGCTTCTGTGAGTGGAATTTCGAAAATCCGAGAGACAAATTTAATATCAAGGATTAAAATATGGTTAAATAAGATAAAAATAATTTTTGGTGAATAGTAACTTTTTACTTTTATTTACCACGGTTAAAAGTAAATAGGGTAATTAAGGGTAAAAATGATATTAATATTACCCTAACACATGTCCTAATTCTATTGGACAAGTGTATCTCGACCAAAAACAAACTTATGAATAAAATATTATCATTTAGGTCCACTTGGATTAGATTAGGACATTTATTATTATTTAATTCAAAGAAGAGTTAAAAGAGTTAAAATCAAAGTTTAATAACTAAAACATTTTTAATATAGGGTTATACATAAGATAAATTAGATTATAAATATTCATTAGAAATCTAAAAATATTTCCTACATAATTTTATTTTATTTATAATTTTTAGACACTAAATAATTTAATTTATTTATGACACAATGGTGATGCAGTGATTACCTAATTAATGAAATATTAAAATAATTGATATTATAAATATAAAAATAAATGTAATTTGAGACTTTTTATTAATTAAACTAATTTTCTAGGTTAATATGACATAATAGGACTGATTATATAAATTTTTTTCTAAGTAATAATGTTTTTCTGAAATTATCAAAAACAAAATACCCAATAGTGTCAAAATTGACATAAAAGAGTTTTTAAAACAAATATTATATTATTAATTTATATTCTATTTTTAAAAATCTAAGGTTCTGCAAAAATACTTATATAATGATAGTTGTATCATTAATGGGCCACTTGGGGTCACTTGGAAGTTTATAGTAAGTTTATTAACTATATAATATAAAAATACAAAGAGACATGGTAAGTGTCAAACTAATTAACTAAGAGTTAAAACTAAAATATAAGGTTAATAAAGTGACCCAAACCTATCTAAAACCTATTGGTTGAGTTTTTTTCGACTTATACCCATCTTAAACTTTAAATAATCTACTTTGGAGCCATTATAAACTGAATATTAATTTATTATAAAATAATATTTCTAGCTTTTCCAAAGGTGCCCCTCACCCCTCTTATAAAAGGGCACTCCCCCTTCTCTCAATTTCACACCTTAAAATCCTTTGGGATCAGCCAAACTCTTCCCAAATACCCTCTAAAATATCCTCCCTTCAACCAATAGTCCTTCCTTTAGTCATAAAGCCAACCTAAGGAGACCTTTTGATCAAATCAAAAGGAAGAACCCGAAGAAGAGGTAATGTTTTCACCACCCTCTTTCAAGTTCCTTTCTTATTCAACTTCTTCTTTATTTTTTATTTCCATTATAAAATAATAAATCTAGTATCTTCTATATACTGTGATGTTATTATAAATATGGTACAACCATATTTAGTATTCTATCCATCCTTTGAATGACATGTCACCATACGTGCGTACGTACGGCTTACCGTCTCCACGTCGTGGTGTAATTGTTATTAAATATATTATTATTTGGATGGGTATAATAATGATGTGTAATTCATGTAAATAATAAATATAATATGATAATGATTCTGTATATATGATATACCATCCAATTATATATTATTTTAATATCAAAAGAATGATAGTGTCGCTCATGCGTACGTACGGACTACCATCTCCATGAACGCGGTGAGATTCATTCCTCATCGTATCCATTAAAGACTAATTATAATTTGATGATTAAAAGTAATGTTTAAGAACTTTATATCATTCTGGATATGAATAATATACAACCTATCCATAACAAACACGACTTATGTAACAAAACATATAAAAGAAAACGAGTAAGTTAACACCCGAAACGACGATAATACTAAAATATTATTAACAAAGCATTATTAGAAGATCATATATGATATCATAATTATGTATATGGTTATTTTATAATTTAATAACAATGTTTTAACTATTATACAGGAGTTTAACATACCATCGACAAAGGAAAAGTACAAGGTAAGAGTTTATTTCACAATCTCTTTATTATCCGAGGTTGTTTATACGTAATTATCTACTGGGACCTCTTTATCATCCACATCCATGTTTCTTAAAAATGTATTTCAAATCATTCTTACTATATTATAGACTATGGGTTAATTTCATTCATACCCCTTTTGACTTTTTATAATATGTTTATAAAGGAATCTTTCTGTCGCTTTCCAAACAAAGTCCTTTTTAACCTTTTCGACAAAATTAATGTAAGAATGTTTTTTTAACTTATACGGCGGGTGCGGCTATTTCCACCATTATAAAATCGTAGAAGCTTCCCTTACAATCTTATAAGAATATTTTCAAAGTAAATTTTTTATTTTATAATTATTTTACTTTTAAATGATTTCAAAAAAAGAGATATTTCTCTCAAATAGTTTTGATTTCATCTATGTCAACATCCTTTGATGGATTTTAAGATTATTTGAAGTTGATTTATTATGATACAAAAACTTCTATATTGTATTGAAGGTTTTTTGATATGTTTAACTGTGGATGTGTTATTTTTATACCATTCATGGTTTATGGAGAAAGTATTGATATTTCGTATGCTAGTTTTAATATGAATGTTTATGTTATGTTTAAACATGTTCATATGAGGAATGCATTGGACTTAATAAGTGACGGGTGGAGCCCGTTATAGCTCCTCGATGCATCGGTAGGTCTCATGAGACAAACTAGTGTCTTGGAACAAGGCCTTGACAAAATCCCATTTGTAGTCTTGGCACGAGGCCTTGACTATGTGGTTATGATAGTCTGGCATTATGCATTCCATCATTATGAAAGTGGTTATTGATATTGCATGTGATTATTCGACTAGTAGAATATCCATGTGAATAATTAAATGGAATTATTTCATTTTATCTTTGTCATATTATGATGAAGTTCAAGTTTAAAGGGATTTTGTTTTAGTTATACATTGTCTTAAATGTTTATGCTTATTTATGGAAGTTTCTGCTATATTTTTATCCTTACTGAGCATCTGATCTCACCCCTTTCAATGTTTTATTTTTTCCAGGATGTGAAGAAGTAATTTATGAATGACCTGCAGGGATAGTATGAGGGGATATGAAGACAAGATGTTGTTGTAGTAGTTTTCACTTTATGATGTAATGTAAACTTTATGAATGTATCTAGTTATTCCAAGGCTACTAAACTAATAGGTCTTTTGAGACTTGATCTTTTGTGATCATACCAATGTTATGTAATAATGAACTGACTCTGGGTAACTGGGGTCGGGGCGTTACACATCCCCAAAAAATGTGGGAGGATGTTGTTGTTGGAACACTCTAGTCAGTTGAGCCATAGAAGTGTCCGGATGAGGTGCTCCCTAGAAAGTCTACATAAAGTGCGCAAAGTTGTCGTAAAACTGTGCCTCAGCACCTTCATCTGGAACAACCACTGGTGCCTCAGCTGGCATGACTAAAGGATCCACTGGTAGCCCATGGCCTACCACCTCCAGGGTATGATCATCACCACACTCCTGGCATACTACTGGAGGTCGTCGTGGTGTCATTGCTCTGTAAAGTCTAGCACATACACCTAAATACAAGCTTATTCATCAAGGTACGCAGTTCAAGAGCGTGAGAACTAAACAGGAGAAGAAAATCCTCAAAATTTCACAAAAGTTAGGTACACAATGTATAGAACCTAAACACGGTGTGTCCCCTTAAACTCTCACATGGGCGTGTAACTCTGCCTGCCTTGGTCGTGTAAACATCCAAGGTACACGGCGTGTCAGGTTGAAACACGGCATATACTCAAGTCTTCCCTCCTAACCATGTACTTTTACTTGGCCAGAGCCACACGGGGTCTGCCTGAGTAAGCCCACACAGTGTGTACCAAAAGTACACAGTCGTGTACTTTTGAAACCCACCATCTTGTGTTTCTTCTCACACGGTCAAACACACGTTCGCTTACCACACAGCATGTAACCAAGATAAAAATATTCCTTCCCCAAATAGGAAGGACATACAGCGTGTTGGGATAAAGTACACACCGTTTAAACTGGGTTTTTTAGGACAAAAACTCTAGATTTCCCAAAAAACCCCTTTTCTGCAAAAAAAACAACCAGTGGTATGTCAAATTTCAATCCATGAGGGCCCATACTCCCTGCGAATCAAAGTTTGGAACCCAAGCATAACACATCACAATACAATTCTATACAAAAGGCTGAAACATGATCCACAAAATCCTAATCCAAGAGGGATCATACACATCAGGGACCAAAATTTGGTGTCCATCCAATTTGAACCTTAGAACATACCAATACACCTATCACAACATCATGTATATCTATCATGGTACCTATCACAATAGAATGCATATCTAGCACGACATCTATCACAACAGCATGCAGTCAGTAATGCTCCTAAATGGCATGGAAAGAATACATGGCATGTGATTTTTAACAAGTTCCTATATGATGCATGAGATGGCATGCCCTCATCTCATCGGGTTGCAACAAAATAGTACCACAATAATATCAATAATAATAACACAATATAAGTGTGTCACCCAACAGTGAAATCGAATCAACTGTAATAGCTCAAAATTGAAAAATTACAATTTCATTTGAGGTAATTTGGCTTTTCCCTCTACGTGGGGTAGCTACTCCTAAGCACAACTTAATACTGAATCCCATTGCATTTTTATCTATTCCTATTGCCACCAAACAATAAAGCAAACCATAAAAGAAATGCTCTGATACTACTTTGTAACGTCCCGGATCCGGATGCCACTCAACTGGTGCCCCGTACCCGATTGGTCACATGGCCTCAAGCGCATTTCCTCAAATGTCAAAGGTTGTCGACTAGCAGTGAGGGTCTAGGGTGTGATAATGGAGAAACTATGCCCTCATTGACAAAGTGTAACACAGCGAAATCAATAATAATACAATAGCAGAAACAATAAACAGCATGCAACTGAAATAAACAACGGAAGACTGATAAGATAAATAATCAAGTATCATTCCATACAAAAGATGATACAGCATGTTATGTTCTAAGAAAATATCCAAAACAGGTACACTGTAGAAATCCACAATATATGTTCCAAAAGTACAAAGAAACAAATGAATCTAAGAAGCATTGCAAGCCTCGGCTCAGTCCCATGCTCTCCTGCTCCTAAAAAACATATCAAGAACCAGCATAAGGATGTTTTCCCTGATCAACACATGCAATCATATAATCTATTTGGGCCCAAAAGCATGACACAAACAGGGTGTGAGACTAAATCCCAATAGGAAACCACCCAGGGTCTGTGTCAATTTGTTAGTGAAAATATATAACAGGCAGTGTACAATAGTGAAAGCAGTAAACAGTAGGTACTCAAAAGTAAGCACAACAGATGTCTCAGAAGACAATGTAATCAAGTATAGGTGAAGACCAAATCCAAGGTTGTGTTTTGGATTGATAAACGTGTCATTAGTTATTTCATTTCATTATTCAATTTATAACTGAGTCTGGTCTTAACATCCTAAAGTGGAATTCAAGTATCACTCCTGGTGTATTTAACCAAAACCATATAACCATGGTATAACATAACACCAAACTGGATCAAAACCCACTATATAATCATTTTCAGTAGTCAATTAGGGTCGAAACCAGGTATATAAGCATTTCAGCGTGTGTTAGGATCAAAACCCAGTATAGAAGCATTTCAGCATGTGTGAGGGTCAAAAACTCAGTATATAAGCATTTAAGCATAAAAACAACACATGTAACTTACACTATTACATAGTTAACAAAATAATAACTCATGTGGGCATCAAATATGTCACAAACCTTTCAATTAATCTAACCATTACCAGGCTTAACAATTATAAACTCACATGGGAAACTCATATCACAAGCCTAACATGTGAATTAAACTAGCACAAGGCATAACCATTTATTATCTCATGTGGGAAAATCATTCAATTAACCAATCTGATTTTAAACAACCCATAAAAGGGAATCAAAGGCATGCCCATAGGAATCCTAGTCCAAATGGGTAAACGTTGGTCATCTAAGGGAAAACACACTCTCAGGGTGGACCTCAATCAAGGCTAACAATCTCAAACATGTCTTATAATCATTTAATCAATTACCTAATCAACATTAGGTAACAACATGGGTCAATATTCAATTTAGGCGATACATGAAAATGGGTGTGTGGCACTCTGGCACATATAATCAACTTGACAATTAGCGAAAGGCACGAGAGCACCTACCTCGTTATTGTACAACTCTCATCGTCCAGCGTCGGCCTCTAATTCGACCTTGAACAAAGTAGATCTACAAAACAAGTATAAACATTCAACCTTTTATAACTCGTTTGAGGGGTGAAAACATGAAGAACAACTCAAGAGGAATCGAGAGATTACCGATTGGGTTCAAACGCCTCCAACTACGGTTGAATCGGAGTTCAGACAGAGATTTGGGAGCAGAAATTAGGTCTGGCATTGTTGGTTTGCGAGATGGGCGAGCCCTTCTGTCCAAATGAAAAAAGACGACGCTACTGTCTGATTTAATGAATAAAAGTACACAGCGTGTGACGTCCCAGGTTTTATAAACTGGTCCAAGTGAACGATGTTATGCTTTTTAATGATGTCTCTTGTTTTATTTTATTTTGTGCTTTGTGTGCTGATAAAGAATTTGAAACGAAGTAAAACATGAAGAATATGATAAACTGTTATATATTTAAAAGTTACATTACAACAAGACCCATCTAATTGAAAGTACCGTACACAAGACCTAACACGGCCACAGCAAGACTACTGAGAACCACAACACGGGCAATCGGATAGTTGTCATCTTCAGGGTCCATCAGTGTGAAAAGTATAACCGCCAGAACCACCGCGCACGCACTTAGCACCAGTGGTATGAGGAGAGCCATCCGCCAAGGGTCCGGTGTTTTGAAAATGTTAAACATCTTACCCTTTGCTTTTATAATGGACCTCTAAGGGAATATGACCGCTTTTTTTTGACTGTTGGATTCCAAGGGATAAAGTGCATCATTTTATAAAAATTTGGTCTTTATAACGCTTTTATAATATTATGGTATTCCAATATTTTAATAAGTACGAAATACTAGAATTATATCTTCGAGTATTAAAATAAAATATTATCCTTGGAAATTAATCTATTTTGTTTTTTTTTTAACATGACGATATTTATATGGTGGAAAACATAGTATTTTAAAATGTGTCGAACATCATGTCTACAGCGGTATCTGCAATAATTGAAAAAAAAATGTATCTAATTGGATTTTTGACAAATTTTTAGTATGTTAATTATAAAATTTATAAGATTTATATCAAATGGTAAGGTATTTTACAATGGGATTTTCAGATTTGTAATTTCTAAGTTAAAAATATCTGTTAAAATTGTGTAGATTCAATTTTAATGTTATATTTTTTTCCTTTAAAAGTAAACTTTTTTTTAAAAAAAACAAATTGTTCCTGTTCGGAAAAGCCTTTACTGGCCGTGCAATCGTCCTCCTCCGTCCGATCTCACCATGGCAGATCACGGCCGTTGATATGTTTTAAAACGATCTTTTCTTTTCGTCCGTCCGATCACGCCGAGGTCGAATCCCAACCGTCGTTTTTCTTTTCTTTCTTTCTCCGCGTTTTCGGCCATCTTCTAACTCACGTCGGGGTCCCGCGAACCAGCAACTGGTTTGCCCGAGACGCCTCCTCCCCACTGTTCTGTTGACCTTGCTCACCCCACCTACCTAGGACGCCATAGGCTCGGCCTAACTCATGGATCTAATCCTTTTGGGTGCACCGAAATCTTCTATATAATCCCTCTCCTTACGGACCTCCTCCTGTACCCGAACTCCTCCCGATCTCTCCAGCTAAACCAGTAGGCTTCTCTGAATCCGAGTGTCCTCCCCAGCAAGGTAAGGGTGCCATGTTTGTGTGATTTCTTTTTGTTTAGAAACTCACCCATGCTCCTCGGTTCATCTTTTATATAAACATGAGTATATATACAACTTATAGTTAAAGATATATATATATATATGTATTCTATGCTAACCATTTTCTTTAAAGCAGGGGTCTCCTAGGGCGTTCACCTTCCAGGGATACTCTTGTTTCCTTTATAACCTTTTATAAACCCTCCATGTGTATCGGTTACATGTGGTATATATATATATACATATAAATTTATATAATTGTATCACCCCTTGTTTCAAAAAAACACAGGGTGTGTGGTTTTGGATTGGTGTTTCCCTAATATGATGTAAAGATTTTGTTTAATTTGAGTTTTATTTTGTAACCGGTGTGATGCAATAGGTGTATTAATATAATTTTATATATATATATATAAATATACACATATTTATATACATAACTCAAACCCAATTATCCTTAGGGTATCGAAGATTATTCAGTATCTTTTCACTAAGAATTATACTTTTGAAAGGGTATTTCTAAAATCAATTCCTAACATGTATGATTTTATGTAAGTCGCATATATATATAACTATATATTTATATAAGGTTATGTATTCGAATGGAAATTGGTTTTGATTTTTAAGAAATGAATACTTATCTTTGATAAATATTTTTGATGCGAACTTGGACTTTGGTTTAAGTACAATTATGTTATAGTTAAAAACAAAGTTTTTATATATTTATGTATTTATAGTTACATGAACATTTAAACCCCCATAAGGTTTTGATTTTTTTTAGAGGTTTTCAAATCTTAAGTGAACCATGTTTAATTTATGAGAAAACCTATATATATATACTTTGTTTATATTTCCCTATGTATGTATGTATTTTTTAAGATTAATGTCTGAAACCCTAGTTTCAAGAAATGGTTATTGATATTTTCTTATGCATGTAGGATTTTAGTGCTTACCTATGCTGTTTTATATTTTTGTGTCTAAGGGAACACCAATGAACTTGTCTAATGTTTCCCTTGAAATGATTTATGTTTTTTTTAAAGGATATGCTTATGCCTGTTTTAAACTTGTATTAAAAGGATAGGGATTTAAGGGTTATGATAATATGTAGAAATCCTCTATTATTTTTATACCAAACTCGCTGCAGTGATTTTTAGTGAGCAGAGTGTAACTGCAAATCCTATGACCAGTGAAGAAGAATAATTAATGACAAGTATTTTATTTAAAGTGGTTTATTTCCAAGTGTTGTAATTTTAAAGATAGCAAGTGTTTATTATTTTTATACCAAGCATGTCGTAGTAATTATTAGTGGATGGAGATTTGTTGCAAGTACTGTGACCTGTGAAGAACAATAGTTAATGCCAAGTAGTTCATTTCCATGTACTGGAATTTTAGAAACTCATCATTTAATACCCCTTGGGAGAAAATCTCACACATTCATCTTTTTATGTTCTTAAATAATTGTTCTATGCACATAGTATGCTTGCTTAACCATGCCTGCTTTTATTCCATATTTTCAATTTTATCTGTCATATCATGTATTTGTAAAACAATTATATAATTGTTACCTTATTCATATTATTCATGCATAAGACTCAACATGATAATGAACAAAGAACTAAATTACCCAAAGTGGTATGGGACACCTTGGGTAATGAGAAATGAAAATGGTATTACCCAAAGTGGTATGGGACACCTTGGGTAATATGAAATGAAAATTAAATATTCAAAGTGGTATGGGACACCTTGAATATTTGACCTTATCAACATGTGGGAAATGTATGGGACTGCCCAGAATAGGGTCCGGTAAAAAGGAAACCCTCCAGGTTGGGGACTGGTTAAAGTAAGCCCTCCGGGTTGGAGACCGGTAAAAGTAAGCTCATCAATGCATCGATAGTTCTCGAGACAGTCAGATTGGGTTTTTACCCTTAGGTCATGGCACAAGGCCTTGACACAGAGACCATGAGTCCTTCAGAATACATTTCTTAGCTTATGACCAACCAAGTGATTACTCCGATTAGAGGAATATCCTTGGTGATAGAACCTTACATATGAGTATCAGTTTAAAAAGAAAGAAACACAAGACATATGATATGGCAATGTTGATGCATGTCCAGTTTTCTTTTCCAGAATTTTATTAAAAATGTTTCACTACATATATTATGTCATGATGTGTTTTTTAGATAATGCGCTTGTGCGTGACTCTGATGATGTTTACACCTGGTTGTTCATGCACACCTTTCTTGCTTACGGACACTTTAATTAGTATGACCCATGTCTTTTTATTAGCATGCTTATCTTGTCTATTAAGTGGGTTCCAGCTAAGTGTTCTAGTGTGTAAATATTAAGTGTTTTAACCGTGTTACATAGACTTCGGTTTTGTCTTAAAGTTTTTCCTTTAAGAAAACATTTTAAGTATGGGAAAGTATTTTCAAAGTAGTTTTCAAAGGCTGTATTTATGTATTTTCAAAAACCCCTTACTGAGTATTTCAATGCTCACCCTATGTTTTATGTTAAATTTTTACAGGTTGATAGAGCCTTTCCAAGTCTTGGATGTTTGTTCTTAGCTCATAAATAAAGAAGCAAAGCTGTTGTCTCTGATACTCCAGGATCTAAACCAGAAAGTTCCTCCTGATGGGTTATGATGTGTGACTTATTTGTTTCATTTGTACGAAATAAATTACACACCATAACCATAGCACCGGCTTCGGGCTACCGGGGTCGGGGTGTCATAGTTGGTATCAGAGGAATGGTTTAGGCAACCCTGGAAAATTAGGACAACACAAAAACATTAATGTTTTACTAAGTAGGGTTTGTTCTTAAACTTCTCAGATGGAAAGACAACAAACCACGCCTAGACTCTTGACTCTTCCTACAGAGATCATAGAGACTATTGTAGCAAAATCCTGCTCAACAAGTTACCAACCTTTTGTTAACTTACGACTCACGTGCAAAACCCTCTATGAAATATCGAAAAGCTCGAATGTCCTTCGAATCTTCCGAGGGTCGGAAGTTGTGTATAACCAAATGGCCAGTGCGTTGTTCGGGAATTATAAGAAGAAAGGGAAGTACTACGAGGGACTATTCCTGTGCTTCACCATGAATAATAAATGGTTGGCCTTCACGGCCTTCGGAGAAGCTGCAAAGGAGTTGGACTTCCACGCAGTCTTTATCTACCAAATCTTGTGCTTCAGCATGCTTGGGGAGCTCTGCGATTTTGGGTCTTTCATCGAATCTTTCAGATATGAAGTGGTTCGAGAGATCTTTAAGAACCAAATCCAAGCGGATATCGCGAAGCTTGATGTCACCCGTTCCCATCTCTGGAAAACCACCTGTATCAAACGGGAGCTTGGTTTCAACCACGATCCACTTTGCCAAAAATGTATTTGGGAAAAGGAGACCCGCAAGCTTTGTTCAGCCCTGGGGATTGAGTTGAATAGTAACTTCTTCTATGGGCGGTGGAGGTAAAGGGACATCACCAAGGGTGTCAGAGAAGCGGTGTGAATAAGTCAGTGTATGTACGCCGATCGAATTGCGGGGAAGCAATTCTTTTAAGAGGGGGATAATGTGACGCCCCAGGTTTTATAAACTGGTCCAAGTGAACGATGTTATGCTTTTTAATGATGTCTCTTGTTTTATTTTATTTTGTGCTTTGTGTGCTGATAAAGAATTTGAAACGAAGTAAAACATGAAGAATACAATAAACTGTTATATATTTAAAAGTTACATTACAACAAGACCCATCTAATTGAAAGTACCATGCACAAGACCTAACACGGCCACAGTAAGACTACTGAGAACCCCAACACGGGCAATCGGATAGTCGTCATCTTCAGGGTCCATCAGTGTGAAAAGTATAACTGCCAGAACCACCGCGCACGCACTCAGCACCAGTGGTATGAGGAGAGCCATCCGCCAAGGGTCCGGTGTTTTGAAAATGTTAAACATCTTACCCCTTGCTTTTATAATGGACCTCTAAGGGAATATGACCGTTTTTTTTTTGACCGTTGGATTCCAAGGGATAAAGTGCATTATTTTATAAAAATTTGGTCTTTATAACGCTTTTATAATATTATGGTATTCCAATATTTTAATAAGTACGAAATACTAGAATTATATCTTCGAGTATTAAAATAAAATATTATCCTTGGAAATTAATCTATTTTGTTTTTTTTTTAAACATGACGATATTTATATGGTGGAAAACATAGTATTTTAAAATGTGTCGAACATCATGTTTACAGCGGTATCTGCAATAATTGAAAAAAAAATGTATCTAATTGGATTTTTGACAAATGTTTAGTATGTTAATTATAAAATTTATAAGATTTATATCAAATGGTAAGGTATTTTACAATGGGATTTTCAGATTTGTAATTTCTAAGTTAAAAATATCTGTTAAAATTGTGTAGATTCAATTTTAATGTTATATTTTTTTTCCTTTAAAAGTAAACTTTAAAAAAAACCGTTCCTGTTCGGAAAAGCCTTTACTGGTCGTGAAATCGTCCTCCCCCGTCCGATCTCACCATGGCAGATCACGGCCGTTGATATGTTTTAAAATAATCTTTTCTTTTCGTCCGTCTGATCACGCCAAGGTCGAATCCCAACCGTCGTTTTTCTTTTCTTTCTTTCTCCGCGTTTTCGGCCGTCTTCTACCTCACATCGGGGTCCCGCGAACCAGCAACTGGTTTGCCCGAGACGCCTCCTCCCCACTCTTCTGTTGACCTTACGCACCCCACCTACCTAGGACGCCATAGGCTCGGCCTAACTCATGGATCTAATCCTTTTGGGTGCACCGAAATCTTCTATATAATCCCTCTCCTTACGGACCTCCTCCTGTACCCGAACTCCTCCCGATCTCTCCAGCTAAACCAGTAGGCTTCTCTGAATCCGAGCGTCCTCCCCAGCAAGGTAAGGGTGCCATGTTTGTGTGATTTCTTTTTGTTTAGAAACTCACCCATGCTCCTCGGTTCATCTTTTATATAAACATGAGTATATATACAACTTATAGTTAAAGATATATATATATATATATATATATATATATATATGTATTCTATGCTAACCATTTTCTTTAAAGCAGGGGTCTCCTAGGGCGTTCACCTTCCAGGGATACTCTTGTTTCCTTTATAACCTTTTATAAACCCTCCATGTGTATCGGTTACATGTAATATATATATATATATATATACATATAAATTTATATAATTTTATCACCCCTTGTTTCAAAAAAACACAGGGTGTGTGGTTTTGGATTGGTGTTTCCCTAATATGATGTAAAGATTTTGTTTAATTTGAGTTTTATTTTGTAACCGGTGTGATGCAATAGGTGTATTAATATAATTTTTTTTTTTTATATATATATACACACATATGTATATACATAACTCAAACCCAATTATCCTTAGGGTATCGAAGATTATTCAGTATCTTTTCACTAAGAATTATACTTTTGAAAGGGTATTTCTAAAATCAATTCCTAACATGTATGATTTTATGTAAGCCGCATATATATATAACTATATATTTATATAAGGTTATGTATTGGAATGGAAATTGGTTTTGATTTTTAAGAAATGAATACTTATCTTTGAAAAATATTTTTGATGCGAACTTGGACTTTGGTTTAAGTACAATTATGTTATAGTTAAAAACAAAGTTTTTATATATTTATGTATTTATAGTTACATGAACATTTAAACCCCCATAAGGTTTTGATTTTTTTTTAGAGGTTTTCAAATCTTAAGTGAACCATGTTTAATTTATGAGAAAACCTATATATATATACTTTGTGTATATTTCCCTATGTATGTATGTGTTTTTTAAGATTAATATCTGAAACCCTAGTTTCAAGAAATGGTTATTGATATTTTCTTATGCATGTAGGATTTTAGTGCTTGCCTATGTTGTTTTATATTTTTGTGTCTAAGGGAACACCAATGAACTTGTCTAATGTTGCCCTTGAAATGATTTATGTTTTTTTAAAGGATATGCTTATGCCTGTTTTAAACATGTATTAAAAGGATAGGGATTTAAGGGTTATGATAATATGTAGAAATCCTCTATTATTTTTATACCAAACTCGCTGCAGTGATTTTTAGTGAGCAGAGTGTAACTGCAAATCCTATGACCAGTGAAGAAGAATAATTAATGACAAGTATTTTATTTAAAGTGGTTTATTTCCAAGTGTTGGAATTTTAAAGATTGCAAGTGTTTATTATTTTTATACCAAGCATGTCGTAGTAATTATTAGTGGATGGAGATTTGTTGCAAGTACTGTGACCTGTGAAGAACAATAGTTAATGCCAAGTAGTTCATTTCCATGTACTAGAATTTTAGAAACTCATCATTTAATACCCCTTGGGAGCAAATCTCACACATTCATCATTTTATGTGCTTAAATAATTGTTCTATGCACATAGTATGTTTGCTTTACCATGCCTGCTTTTATTCCATATTTTCAATTTTATTTGTCATATCATGTATTTGTAAAACAATTATATAATTGTTGCCTTATTCATATTATTCATGCATAAGACTCAACATGATAATGAACAAAGAACTAAATTACCCAAAGTGGTATGGGACACCTTGGGTAATGAGAAATGAAAATGGTATTATCCAAAGTGGTATGGGACACCTTGGGTAATATGAAATGAAAATTAAATATCTAAAGTGATATGGGACACCTTGAATATATGACCTTATCAATATGTGGGAAATGTATGGGACTACCCGGAATAGGGTTCGGTAAAAAGGAAACCCTCCAGGTTGGGGACTGGTTAAAGTAAGCCATTCGGGTTGGAGACCGGTAAAAGTAAGCTCCTCGATGCATCGATAGTTCTTGAGACAGTCAGATTGGGTTTTTACCCTTAGGTCATGGCACAAGGCCTTGACACAGAGACCATGAGTCCTTCAGCATACATTTCTTAGCTTATGACCAACCAAGTGATTACTCCGATTAGAGGAATATCCTTGGTGATAGAACCTTACCTATGAGTATCAGTTTAAAAAAAACACAAGACATATGCTATGGAAATGTTGATGCATGTCCAGTTTTCTTTTCCATAATTTTATTACAAATGTTGCACTACATATATTATGTCATGATGTGTTTTTTAGATAATGCGCTTGTGCGTGACTCTGATGATGTTTACACCTGGTTGTTCATGCACACCTTTCTTGCTTACGGACACTTTAATTAGTATGACCCGTGTCTTTTTATTAGCATGCTTATCTTGTCTATTAAGTGGGTTCCAGCTAAGTGCTCTAGTGTGTAAATATGAAGTGTTTTAACCGTGTTACATAGACTTCGGTTTTGTCTTAAAGTTTTTCCTTTAAGAAAACATTTTAAGTATGGGAAAGTATTTTCAAAGTAGTTTTCAAAGGCTGTATTTATGTATTTTCAAAAACCTCTTACTGAGTATTCCAATGCTCACCCTATGTTTTATGTTAAATTTTTACAGGTTGATAGAGCCTTTCCAAGTCTTGGATGTTTGTTCTTAGCTCCGAAATAAAGAAGCAAAGTTGTTGTCTCTGATACTCCAGGATCTAAACCAGAAAGTTCCTCCTGATGGGTTATGATGTGTGACTTATTTGTTTCATTTGTACGAAATAAATTACACACCATAACCATAGCACCGGCTCCGGGCTACCGGGGTCGGGGCGTCATACAGCGTGTACTAGAAACTGCACGTCGTGTCCGTATAAATCTTGGTCAGGTCATTACATGGTTGTGTACCGTGATTATACAGCGTGCAACCCACATTACACGGCGTGTCCCTGGAAATACACAGCGTGTAACTCCCGGTCACGTCGTGTAACAGGCCTGGAGCCAACCTTTGATCTCTTTTTCCTCCATTTTCTTAAGTAAAAACTGAAAAGGAAAGATCAGTACCTCAAGGGAAGAAACGAGTTCTTACATATTTGTATAATTATATATATTTATATTAATATATAGATAAATATAATTATAAATTTAATAACTATTTTTTATTATTTAAATATTTTTATTATATTTTTATAATTATTTAAATATATATATATATATATATATTTAAAATTATAATTATAAATAAATATATTTAAAAAGTATTTACATATAATTATAAATATATATAATTATAGGTCTAAGAAATATATTTATTATTTAAATATATTTATTATAATTTTATAATTTTTTAGACGGCAGTGTTTTGCCACCTTTTTGTGTGGTGCTTTTTGTGTCACGCTCGTTGTTTCTGCACTTATTTTCATTAATAATTTTTAGAGCCGAATACACTAGGTACCTGAACCTTTATGGTTAAATATTTAAATTGAAAATTTATTTAAAAAATCATTTAAATAGATTAATTATATAAATTTCAATCATATTTTAATTGTTAAAACTTAATAAATAAAAACAAATAAATATTATTCATATAAATTACAAACATATTGAAAATATTACTTGTATAGTAAATAAATATATGTACAAATAAATATTACAAAATGATTAAATATATTTTTAACATTATTAATGAATATATAATAATAATTGAATTTATTAAATTAAATAAATTATAAAAATATTAAAAAGTGAATTTGTAACATTTACGTGATTTTCAAACATACATATGTACACATATACATCTACACACATATACATACACACATGTATGTACACACATACACATACATACGTGTAGTTGTACATGTACATAAATTTTAAATTATTTAATATCAATATAAATATATTTCTAAATAAATATATTCATTTATATATTATATAATTGTTTAAATAAACTATTAATATATTATATTTATTTTACTCAAATTTAGCTGGGAGCCTGCGACGTGCATGTGGTGGGTTGGGCCCAGGACAGGCGTGGTATGATGTCCACCTATACCTCGTTACACAACAACACATTTTCTTTGTTTCCTAATTGCCCCAATATTTAGGAATTTTTTGTGGTGGTCTGTTGGAGGCGTGGAGCGTCTCATTGATGGCGGGACCTCGGTGATGGTAGGGGACGGGTTGGCATGTGGGTCGGCAGTCGACAGGCGTGGCGCAGCGAATGTTGTGACGTTGATTCAAGTGTTCTACGGTGGTGGGACAGGTCAACATCGGTCCGACGACGAGAGGGGGAAAGGACAAGTCGGTGGTAGGGACAGTGTTGCGACATTGGCGTTGAGGGAGTCCCGCTTGACAATGGCGATGCTGCTGGGAGGGATCCTGCGGGACCGGCGGCTCCGGTGTGAGAACCTATCAGTGGAGGGTGAAGAATGGTCGGCGATAGAGGGTCGATCGGCCGACGCAGGATGTGATTGACGTTAACGGATGGGGTACCTACGGTATCCCATATAATACAATATGTATATGTATATGTATATAAATAAGTTCAGTGTACGTCTGACATATCCCTTGGGGGGGCTATGGACTGGGTATGACCTCGACGTGTGGGTGAGTGTGTGTTTGATGTCATTGTACCTCCAAACACCTATAATATATATTTATTTATTTTAATTACATACACATTTTGTAATCAATGCATATAAATAAACTATTAAACATTTTGACTAACATAAATTTGATAATTTTTTATATATAAAATTATGAAAATAATTTCTTTTATTAAAAGTTATATAATTCATGTTTATATATTACTTTAAAAATATATATATATACATATATCTACTTATTGTAATATAAATATTATTTACAAATATATAAATATACATTTATTTATTTATAATTATAATTATAAATAGATATATTTATAAATATTTGTATATAAATATAAATATATTTATATAATTATATATATTTACATGATTATATGTATTTATATAATTATATATATTTATATGATTATACATATTTATATGATTATATATATTTATATAAATATATATAATTATAAATATAATAAATATATTTATTATAATTTTATAATTATTTAAATATATATATATTTATTTATAATTTTATAAATATTTTTTCTAAAACATTATATATATATATTTGAATTATTAAAAAATATATATTTATATATCATATCTATATTAATTATAAACATGCATTTTTTAAGTAATGTATATAAATAAATATTATTTTTTGAATATAAATATGATAATTTTATATATATTAATAATTTTTTTAATTAAAAGGTTTTATTAGCACTGATAAAAGATCCACGTTTATGAGCGCTAAAAAAACACTGATTTTATCAAGGTTTTTTTTATCGCTAATAAAAATTATCTTTATCAACGATTTTAAGTAACATTGATAAAAGTGACCCTTTTATCAACATTTTTTATTTGACGCTATTGTCGCTGTGATCTGTAACTAAAACATTTTTTAAAAAAATTTAGAATTATAAGGGTATTTACTTCCTTTTATATGGGTGTTTTAAACCCTCAATGCTAGTCATCAAGGTATAACCTATCGGAGGTGTGGACTTCTAGGGTCATTAATGTCTTCATTACTGGCCAGATGGGTTCCCATGGGGATGGGTTGTGACAAATAAATTTAATAAAAATTTATACAAACAATAAAATATTTTTTTAGATCAGGAAAATGATAATACAAATTGTTAAATCCTAACCAAGTATATTAAATTGTTCTTGTTCAATGTGAACAATGTATTGATTTTTCTAATTATTAAGAAATCTATTACATTATTATTTTTAGCTTAATGATTCATATATGAAATTTTAACTTTAATTTAAAGAAGATATTTCTGTAAGAATTTGACGGTAACTCTGAGTGATCAAATATTAGTCAGGAAATGGTCAGATACCGACGGCTATATAACATCAATATTATTGGCAATATTTCCACCTTTCATTCATTTAGATTTTTTTTATTCCATTATTAATGTTACAGTTATCGTTTTTTTTCCAATAAAAATATATATTCCTTGGATTGTATTTTTTATCTTGCTTCTTAAAGGTATGATGTTTATTTGAGAACCTCCAAGGGAATTATATCTTATTGTGATGATATTTATTTTCAGTTACTTCCCTCTATCAATCCTAAAATTATATATAATATTTAATTTTCATTTGTAACATTCTACTATAAAACGATAAAAAAATATGCGGTGCATATGTTTTTTGATAGAATATTTTTATTCTCAGGTTCATATTAATAATAAAATACATATATAAGGGACAAAAAGGAAAGTATCTTTACAAAAATTTGGGTTATTATTTATAAAGTAAATATTTTATTTATAATATTTCTTAATATAAGGTTTTAAATCACAGTCTTACCCCTATTTTAAAGAGTTATCAATAAACCCCGAGAATAAAAAACATTACATTCAAAAACTAGATATGTTAAATTTAATTATATCGGTCCTTTTCATTGAAGTGAAAAAAGAGATATTCTTTCATTTAATTTAACGGAACCCTCTATCTCTATCCTTCTATTTTTCAAAATTATAATGATGAAATTTATCAAAAATTGAATAGCTAGAAAGTTAATTAAAGATAAATGAGGCGTCATCATCAATTCTATCTAGATGCTAGAGAATATTGAAGAATCATCCAGTCAAAAACATCATTGCCGATATCGATTATCTAACTATAAAGATTTACCTTTGGAATAAATTTAAATATCCATCTTTATTATAACATTTAAAAAAGAAAATGTTATATGAATATATGGGTAACATAATTTGAATATTAATAATATATGATGAACTAAATCAATCTTAGGAGACCAGATATGGTCGTTGGTTAAACATCACAATGATGACAAATCATTATCTAAAATAAAGAAAGGTTATTTTATAAAAAAAAATAATCAACAACAATAAATATACTATATTGAAACCTTTTCCCCAATAGATATACTTGGATCTTTTCGAATCTTACTTTTTCTTTTTTCACGCATCACTCCCTTCAAATGGACTGGTTTTCTAAATATTTATATTGAATAGAAAGTTTATAATAAAAAAAATCTCCATAATGTTTTGGACAATGATTAAATAGACACAGAAGGCATGGAACATGCCTTTAGCGATGATTTCATATAATCAGCGGAGGTTCTAATAACCGCCACAAAATAAATTGTATTAAAAAAAATTATAACATAGAGGCGGTTTCATACAATCGCAGCTATATTTTTTTATTTTAACATTTAGCGATGATTTTATTTAAACTGCCGCTATATATTTTTAAAAACCCTAATTTCGGCCCCCTCCCTCCCATTTCCTTCGCCCCGACCCTCTCCCCCCCTCCTGCTCACCTTAACGACCCCTGACCTTGACCCCCTGCTCCCGACGATGACTGTTGTGACCCCAACCCCCTGCTGGCGGCCGCCGTGACCCTGACCCCCTGCCGGTGACTACTGTAACCCCAACTCCCCCTACTCCTCGACAACCCCCAAAAGCCTCTCTTCCCATTTTTTTAGTGACTGCGACTCCTGACATCGTTGAAGGTATGATTGATTGAATTTTTCTAAGAAGTTTAATTAAATTATATAAAGTTCTGTGTAATTGAGTGTATATGTTTTTAATGTTTGATTGAATCTTTTTTATGTTGAATTTGTGTTATGTCGAATCAAGACCCTACACCGGTCAATGATGAAATTGGGTGATGTTTAATTTTGATTGTACTTGTTTAATTAAACATTTATATATTTATATTTGAATGTACAGGGAGAAGAGTGACGATCCAATACCTATGGATAAAAGTTGGATTAATTTACCTCAAAACACAAATCGGTATAACAAGGGTTTGGACGAATTTTTAGATTATGCAATTGCAAACCGATCAATGGATGGTAGAATAAAATGCCCATGTCTGATTGTAAATTCAAACAATGATTGAATCGAAACGAAATATATGAACATTTGATACCGAAACAATTTACTACTCGATATGTATGTTGGATTTGGCATGGTGAATCAAATGTTATGGAAAGTCAAAACAATGACAATACTATCAACAAAACAGAACGTGACCCGCTAGAGGATAATTCAGTTCAAAATTTGATAAATGAAGCATTTGACTTTGCATGATATAATGTCCAAGATTTTAATAGATCAACAGAACATTCAGTTGATCGTGAGTAGGTTAATCTAGTTCAGAATTTTAGTAACCAAAAAACGAGTTTTATGAATTAGTTGAAGACGAACAACAAGAACTGTATGAATGATGAACCAAGTATTCAAAGTTGTCTTTTTTCTACTTAAGTTGCATCATATCAAGTCTTTGTGGAATTACTAATAAAGAAATGTCCATAATTTTAGAGTTGCTTCATGATGCATTTAGCGAATCTAAGATCCTCACATCATTCAATGAGATGAAGAAAGTCATCAACAAACTTGGACATGATTATACAAAGATACAAGCATGCCAAATGATTGCATGCTTTACTGGGGAGAAGAACCCGATAAAGAAGAATGCATAAGATGTCATACAAGCAGATACAAGTCAATGAACAACAACGAGAGTATAAATCAATGCAACCCCATGAAGAAATAGAAGAAGAAAACTCTTAAAAATGTAATGTGTTACTTTCCTCTGAAACCACACTTTCAAAGATTATTCATGTCATCTAATACTGCATATGACATGAAGTGACATGCTCACGATAATAACGATGGCTTGATGAGACATCCAAAACATTCAACATCATGGAAGATGTTTGATTAATCATATCTAGTTTTTTCTTCAGATCACAAGAATATACGTTTGGGATTGGCTTCTGATGGTTTTAACACTTTTGGTACTTTAAGTACTAATTATAACATTTGACCAGTTGTTTTGATCCCTTATAATCTACCTCCATGAATGTGTACGAAGAAGACATCTTTCATTATTTCAATGATTATTTCTAGAAAGAAAATGCCTAAAAATGACATTGTTGTATACCTTCAACATCTAATAAAAGAATTACGAGAATCATGGGATGATGATGTGAAAACATATGATGCTTCAATGAGAAAACTATTCAAAATGCATGTTACTTTAATGCAGACAATTAGTGACTATCCTGGACTAGAAAATTTATTCAGTTGAAACACTCATACTGGTTTGGCTTGTCTAGTTTTTAATTTTGATTTTGAACCTCAATGATTACCTCATAGTAGAAAATGGTGTTTTATGTGTCATCGTAGATTTCTTGATGCTTCTCATAAATTCAAGTTTAACAAGACACAATTAAATAGAGACATTGAATTGAGAAAGACATCGAAGATGCTATATGGTTTAGAAATCTTGGGACAATTAATGAACCTCACTAAAGAATTTGGAAAATTTAATCAGAAGAGGGGAAAAGGGTACGAGGTATAGTATTCGAAGCAGTTTTTTTTTGTTGAGAAAAGTAGTATTCGAAGCAGTTGGAACATAACAATGGAAGAAAAAAAAATATATTTTCAAACTTCCTTATTGAGAGTTTAATTTGATACATCATAATCTTGATGTAATGCATATTGAGAAGAACGTCCATGATAATGTAATTTTTACACTGCTTAATAAGTAGGGTAAATCAAAGGATCGCCTTAATGCTTGTAAGGATTTGGAGTCAATGAATATAAATCATGGTTTGTGAGCAAATGAGACTGGAAAGTATCCTTCAATTATTTTTAAAATGAAAAATCATGAGAAAGATGCATTCCTTCAAAATTTAAAGAATCTAAAAGTTCCATATTGATATTCAAGTAACATATTAAGGTGCATTGACTTAAAACATCGAAAGTTACATGGATTGAAAAGTCATGACTCACATATTCTTATGGAGTAGTTTTTTACATTGAAAATGCGTAACATGTTACCAGAAAAAGTAACTACGATTCTAGTTGAGTTTTTTTAAATTTTTCAGATAGCTTTGTGAAAAAACTCTAAATCCAACTGATCTTGATAAACATCAAGAAAGAATTGTTTTGACACTTTTTCATTTGGAGATGTTATTCCCCCCTTCATTATTCACAGTCATGATTCATTTAACTATTTATCTAGTTGAAGAAGCTAAACTTGGTGGACCAGTACACTATCGATGCATGTATCCAATTGAGAGGTACGTTGATATTATTTTTTACTTTCATTGGTGAATTCAATTTTATCAAATCATTGTGTAATTTTTTTAATACGTTTCTTATTTTTTTATCAGGTACTTAGGTCAGTTGAAATCATATGTGAGGAATAAAGCTCAACCAAAAGGCTCTATTGCTGAAGGCTACATAGCTGAAGAGTGCTTGACCCTCTGTTCTAGGTTTTTTGGATGGGTTTGAGACTAGATTCAATCATGTTGGATGTGTTGAAAAAATCTCCACTAATTCTTGTTTTGAAAACCAGTCATCGGTATTTCCAACTATTGGACAACCAATTAGAAATGGGTCAAATTTTATATTGACTGCATTGGAGTTGCTACAAGAACATAAATATGCGCTACTCAATAATATTATTGCAGATCTATTTATTAAAGAATTATGATTGTAAACAAATAGGTGACTAAGGGTTCAAGCTTGAAATGAGATGGAATCAACAAAATCCATCAACAAGAAGATTTTAAAATGGTTCACCCATTGTGTAAGTATATACTCATATTCATATTATTGATGTGTATTTATTTTGTCCATGTTAAAAGTAACAGCTTATATATTTTTTCCTAGATAATGAATGTTGGAAATTGAACCGAAATATCAAATGACTTGAAGTTTTTAGCTTGGGGTTCTCTAATAAAGGCTAAGAGATTCGATGCATGCAATATTAATGGCTTCGGGTTTCATATAATTTACTGTGAAAAGACTTGAAAACTCAAAATAGTGGTGTATTTACACTTGAAAAGGTGGGATACTATGGAAAGTTGAATGATTTAATTGAATTAAAATATCATGGACAGTTTTTAGCTATCTTATTCAAATGAAAGTGGGTCAACATTGATAGAGGTGTAATGAAATATTTGTTACATTTTACTTTTGTCAACTTCTCTCACTTGATCCATACAAGTGAGTGTGTAGAGCATGATCCATTTATCTTGGCTTGATAAGAGAAGATGGTTTATTATGTGGATGATGAAATATAAGAAGGTGGGAGTGTTTTTATACACTTAAAGCAGAAATAATTATATGACATGGGTGATGAAGATCAATTGGTACTTTGTGAAAATGAACCTTATCAACCACAAAAAATTGAACAGTTTTTTCCTGACAATATCAAAACAATGGAACTTGCAAGAGAGGGTGAAAATGAACCACTCGTCAAAATGGATCACTATTGAAAAATAAGCCTATACCAATGGTTTGAAACCATTGGTATAGACCCCCAAACCGTTGTTATAGGCTATTCCAACAGTTTGGGTGGCCGTTGTCTTGTCTAGCATTGATGTAATCTTATACCAACGGTTTTGGGAAACCGTTAGTATAGGTGGAATATACCAACGGTTTCCAAACCGTTGGTATAGGTAATATGAAAAACCTATACCAACAGTTTTGAAAACTGTTGGTACAGGTAATTCAAAAAAAACCTCGAATGGTTTTGATCCCTGAATCTCTGATTTATATATCAACGACCTAACCACTAAGCTATAATGTTTTTTGAAACATAATATGATAAATATGTATATTTATATTTATAATTAAATTCCTTTTTAATGTATTCAATTTTATTTGATAAAATAATTTGTTAAAAATCAAAATACCAATACCAATGGTTTTTCAAACCGTTGATATAGGTTTTTGAATTTTGGGATCTATACCAATGGTTTTGGAAAAACCGTTGGTATAAGGTCATTAAATAGAGGCTATACCAACGTTTTAGCCAAACCGTTGGTATAGACATCACCTATACAAATGATTTGGAAAAAACCGTTGGTATAAGGTCATTTTATTGAAGCTATACCAACATCTTTTCCAAAACCATTGGTATAGGGTACCTATCCAACGATTTTTCCAAACCGTTGGTATAGGGTCATTTTATGGTAACTATACCAATAGTTTGACCAAAACCATTGGTATAAGTGTAACACCCCAAGCTTCCATGATATGTTTCCCTTTGAATAATGCAGTAGCATGCGTTGTACGCAACTTGGAGTTTTAACACACCACGACCAATCAAACTAGCCGTTATGAATAGTAATACCCACTTTTTGAAATTTTATAAATTTTATTTTTTCAAAATGGAATTCATTTTTAAATTCGTAATATCGAAATTAGCTTAGGGTGAATTTTTGGTATTTTTCTGAAAACTTTCAATTTTTGATGAATAGTGAAAAACACTGCGTTATTATTTAAAACCGAATTTTTATTTAAGTAATTAGTTATTTTATTTTAATTTATTTTAGGTCAAAATAGATAAATAATACCTATATATGTTTAATGTAATTCATTGGAGTCATTTTATAATAAGTTTAGATATATAAAATTTTATTGAACTTTTTACCGTCTTTTACCCACCTTCTAGGAGCATTTGCAAATTTGTATAAAACTTAATTTTACCACTTCTGTGAGTTGAATTTCAAAACTCCGAGAGATATATTTGACATCAGTAAGTAAAATGTGGTTCAATAAGATGAAAATATTTATGGTGAATAGTAACTTTTGACTTTTATTTACTACAGTTAAAAGTAAATATGGTAATTAAGGGTAAAAATGATATTATAATTACCTTAACACATGTAATAATTCTATTGGATAAGTGTAATTCAACCAAAAAAAAACATTAAGAATAAAATATGATCCTCTTTGGTACACTTGGATTAGATTAGGACATTTATTATTATTTTATTTAAAGAAGAGTTAAAAGAGTTAAATTCAAAGTTTAATAACTAAACCATTTTTAATATAGGGTTACACACAATATAAATTCGACTATAAATATTAATTAGAAAGATAAAAAGATTTCCTACATAATGGTATTTTATTTATAATTTTTATACATTAAATAATTTAATTTATTTATGACACAATGATGATGTAGTAATTACCTTAATAATGAAATATTAAAATAATTGATATTATAAGTATCCAAATAAATATAAATTGAGACTTATGATGAATTACACTAATTTTCTAGGTTAATATGACATGTTAGGGTTGATTAAATAAATTTTATTCGAAGTGATAAAGTTTTTATGTCTTTCAAAAAAATCAAATACTAAATAGTGTTAAAATTGACATAATTGATTTTTTTAAAAAAATACTATATTATTAATTGATAAAATATTCCTAAAAATATAAGGTTCATCCAAAGGACTTAGATAAGGTTATATATATTAATAATGAACCACTTGGGTTTCACTTGTCTTGTTATAGTAAGTTTATTAACCATATAATATAAACATACAAAGAGACATAGTAAATGTCAAACTATTTAACTAAGAGTTAAATCTAAAATATAAGGTTAATATGGTGACCTAAACCTGTATAAAACCTATTATTTGAGAGGTTTTCAAACCATCCTCACCTTAGCCTCGAAATAAATCATTTTTGATCCATTATAAACGGAAAATGATTTTATTATAAAATAATATTTCAACCTTTTCCTAAAGTGACCCTCACCTCTCTTATAAAAGGGTACTTCCCCTTTTATTAATTTCAAACCTCCAAAGCCATTTGAATCATCCAAACCCTACCCAAATATCATCTCAACTATCCTAAATTCAACCTAGAGGCCTTAATTTGATCATAAAGCCAACCTAAGGAGAACTTTTGATCAACTCAAAAGGAAACACCCAAAGAAGAGGTAATAATTTCACCACCCTCATTCAAGTTCTTTTCTTCTTCCACTTCCTCTTTATTTGTTGTTTCCATAACAAAATAATAACTCTAGTACCTTCTACATACTGTGATTTTATTATAAATATTTTACAACCATATTCTTTATTCTATCTATCCTATAAATGACAAATTCACCATACGTGTGTACGTACGGCTTACCGTCTCCACGTCGCGGTGTAGTTTGTTATTCAAACACTTCATTATTTGGATGAGTATAATAATGAGTATAACTAATATAAATAACAAATATAACATGTTAATTATTCTGTATATATTATACAACATCCAATTACATACGATTTCACCATCAATATAATGATATTTTCGCTCGTGCATACGTACGGATTACCGTCTCCACGAACGCGATGAGATTCATTCTCCATCGTAATCATTTAAGAATAATTTTCATTTTATGATTAAAAATAATGTTTATGAACATAATATCATTATGTATATGAATCAAATAAATCATATCCATAACAAACATGGCTTATTTAACCGATCATATAAAGGAAAACGAATCAGTTAACACCCGAAACGACGTTACTACTGAAATATTATTAACAAAAAAATATTATAGGATCATATATGATATCATATTTATGTATATAGTTATTGTATAATTTAATAACAATGTTTTAACTATTATACAAGAGGTTAACATACCATCAACTAAGGAAAATTACAAGGTAAGGTTTAATTCTACAATATCTTTACTCATCCAAGGCTGTTAATACATAAGTATCTACTGGGACCTCTTTATCATCCACATCCGTGTTTTCTTAAAAATGTAAATCAAAATTTTTAAATATTTAATAGACTATGGGTTAAAGTCATTTATACCCTTATTTGACCACATATGTTTTGAAAGGAATCTTTACCTCATTTTCCAAACAAGGTACTTTATAACCTTTTCGATAAAATTAAGGCAAGAATGTCTTTTTTTTAACTTATACAGTGGGTGCAGCTATTTTCCGCTGTTATAACATCGTTTAATCTTTACATACAATATTATAATAATATTTTCAAAATAAATGTTTTCTTTTATAATTATATTACTTTTAAATGATTTCAAAATAGAAATAGATATTTCTCTACAAAAAGTTTTGATTTCATCTATATCAACATCCTTTGATGGATTTTAAGATTGTTTGAAGTTGATTATTATGATACAAATCTTCCATATTGTATTGAAGGTTTTGTGATATGTTTGACTATGGATGTGTTATTTTTATACCATTCATGGTTTATGGATAAAGTATTGACATTTCATATGCTATTTTTAATACGAATGTTTATGTTATGTTTAAACATGTTCATATGAGGAATGCATTGGACTTAATAAGTGACGGGTGGAGCCCGTTATAGCTCCTCGATGCATCGGTAGGTCTCATGAGACAAACTAGTGTCTTGGAACAAGGCCTTGACAAAATCTCATTTGTAGTCTTGGCACGAGGCCTTGACTATGTGGTTATGATAGTCTGACATTATGCATTCCAACATTATGAAATTGACTATTGATATTACATGTGATTATTCGACTAGTAGAATATACATGTGAATAAGTAAATGGAATTATTTGATTTATATTTTACATATTATGATGAAATTTAAGTTTAAAAGGCTTGTGTTTTAGTTTGATACATTGCCTTAAATGTTTATGCTTTTTCTTGAAAGTTTCCGCTATATTGTTATCCTTACTGAGCATCTGAGCTCACCCTTTTCTATGTTTTATTTTTCCCTGGATGCGAAGAAGTATATTATGACTGACCTATAGGGATAATCTAAAGGATGAATGTGGTCCATGGAGACAATGCTGTTGTTGTTTTTTATTTTATAATGTAATGTAAAACTTATGAATGTATCTAGTACTTCCAAGGCTACTAAATTGATCGGTCTTTTGGGATTTTGATCCCTTATGATCATGCCAATGTTATGTAATAATACACCAACTCTAGGTAACTAGGGTCAGGGCGTTACAGTTGGTATCATAGGAAGTTTAGTACAAACCTTGGAAACTAGATTTAGATAAACTATGATTATAGAACATTACCCTAAGATAGACTTTGAGGATTGGTATAGAATAACTTCCTAGAATTTTGGTAATGTAGAGATTTTGTGTATTTTTTAAGCAATACATACCTGTCTGGATACGATCAGATAGAGGTGGATCTGGCATAGATGTACTTAGGAGTGAAAACTCCAACAAGGAGTTTCGGGCTTGACCCAGGGTATCCTGGTACATGAAAACATGCCTTGCTGCACTCTTGGTTACGACACTCCTTGGGGATATGCTTAGGATAATAGTTTAGTGTCTTTGGAAACTCGGAATATAATCTTCTAATCGTGTTGAAAGATCTTCAACATCTCCCATAAAGATCTTACTTTTTTTTACCTAAAACCTTTCTTTATATCCTGGGGAAAAGAAAACATAAAAGGGTGAGCTCAAATTCTTAGTAAGGTTAAACAAAAGAAATATCAATCACATCATTTTCATAAGAACATAACATTTTGGAAATCTTAACTTGCAAAAGAGAGCATAATTTCATAACATGGGATAAATCATAGTAGTGAAATGAAATCCCAATAATCATAACTTAAAACATGAAACTTTGTGGCATACACACATAATCATAGAGAATCATTTCTTATTAGTCAAGACTCATTGCCAAAACTATCTTTGTGGACAAAGTCCCCTTCTGAACTGAGTTTATTCCTCGTTTCAGTCCTGTTTCACTGAACCGGTATAACCTACTGTTCCAGCCATGTCTATCTCATGAGATATAAAATCTTTACCCAATGCACTGGAGGGAGATATAGGTCCCACCCATCTCATAATGATACCATTCTTATGTGTGCCACAAAATCATAAACCATACATCATAGCATAACCCATGTAATAAAAATGGGATTCTTAAACAACATGACATCATAAAACAATTCATATAAGATAAAGGAATTCATAAAAAATAATTCCATCACAACATAATCAAATCAATGTAATAATAGGGATATAAAAAGATCCCTATATTATATTATATGGAAAATAATTTTGATAAAACACTTGAACTCCATTCTTGAGGAAAATATCCTTTCTACTTCAAAAACATTTTTCATTTCTTAACATGTCATACAATTTTAAACTAAAAGAAGTTGATTAAAAATAAACTTGAAAACTTTTAAAGGAATATTCTTGGAAATGATTTTTTTTAAAAATAAATTCATGCCGTATAAGTTAAAAAAAACATTCTTCTTGTACTTTTGTCGGAAAAGTCAAAAAGTACCTCATACGAAAAACGACAAAAGATTCCTTTCATATCTTTTACTAAAAACTCACCGAAGGGTAAAATTTGATATAAACTATTTTAGAATGATGTAAATATTACATATTGAGGAAACATGGATGTGGATGATAAAATACACCCCAGTAAATACTAAAGTATAAAAAATCTCGGATAAAAATGAGATTGTGATATTTTCCCTTACCTTAGGTCCGATTTGCTTCATAAGTGTCCGAACCTCCTGTATAATGATTTAAATAATGTCACTGACTTATTACAGAATCATACTCACTATTATGATATCATATATGGTTCACTTATGACTTTATATTACCCGTTCTTTTGTAAATTCCATGTTAAAGAGCGTTTTGGGTAAAATTGTTTTATTTGTCGTCCGTGTTTTGACTTTTAATTATTCATATGATTACTTAGATCATTATTACTTAATTCCAGAATATAAAACATGATTTATATATAATATATATTCAGAATATACATATATATAATAAATCAGTAAATGGAAATAAATACACCGTTCATGGAGACGGTAGGCCGTACGTACGCATGAACGCTGTTTTCGTTTCCTTATTGAGTTGAATGGAATTAAGTAGATGACATACATATATGTACACATAAATCCAGTATCATTATTATGTCATATTTTTCATGATTACTTATTATATATACTTTATAATCATTCATGAATGGTTAAAGTGGATAATGAATCTCATCGCGTCGTGGAGACGGTAGTCCGTACGTACGCACGAGTGATGATATCGTTCTCATGATCGTGGGAATGTATTAGAGTGTATGTATACTATTTCAGAATAAATATCACTTTAAAATAATCATATATAGTTATTATTTACACCATTATACCCATCCAAGTAAGGTGGTGGTGGAAAATAGATTACACCACGGCGTGGAGACGGTATTCCGTACGTACGCACGCGCGGTGATTTACTTTTTCCGTAGGATGGATAGAAGGTTAATTAGAGTTGTTTCATATTTATAATAACATATCAGTATATAAGAAATACTGATGTTATTACTTTATCATGAAACAACTAAAGAAGAAGAAGTTGAAGAAGAAAGAAATTGAAAAAGAACGGTAATGGATATTACCTCTTTTTGACGTGCCTTCACTTAACCTCCACTTAAAGAACTAAGGATGGTCTTTGAATAAGACTAGGACCTCTAGGATGATACTAGGGAAGTGGAGAAAATATTTTGGCAGGGGTTGGCCAAGCTTGAAGGCTCGAAGTGGTGTGAAGAAAAGGGGGAGTAGGTGCCCTTTTATAAGAGAGGAGAGGGGCACCTTAGGAAAATCTCAAAATATTATTTTATATTAAGGTCAAATTCGGTTTATAATGGTTCCAAAGGGTCTTATTTCGAAGATAAAGTGGGGATGGGTCGAAATCCTCTCATACAATAGGTTTTAGACAAGTTTAGGTTATTATTTTAACCTTATCAATTAGATTTAACTCTAAGTTAAATAATTTAACTTTTACCGTGTCTTTTTGTTTTCTTACACTATATGGTTAATAAACTTACCATAACAAGCCAAACAAACCCCAAGTTGTTTATTATTAATATATCTATCCTTATCTAAGTCATTTGGCCGAACCTTAGATTTTTAGGAATTAAATAACAATTAATAATATAATATTTGTTTTAAAAACTAATTTATGTCAATTTTGACACTATTTGGTACATGATTTTTATGAAATTCATAACAGAATGATAAGTTCGAACAAAGTTACTTATATCAACAATAACATGTCATATTAACCTAGAAAATTAATGTAAGTCATAAAAAGTCTCAAATTACATTTATTTGGGCATTTATAACATCAATTATGTCAATATTTCATTAATAAGACAATTACTGCATCATCTTTGTGTCATAATAAATGATAATTATTTAATCCCTAAAAATTCTAAATAAATTCCTATGATGTAGATAATTGCATTATCTTTATGTAGAATATTTATGTTTGAAGTTTAATGAAGTTTATCACTAAATTAAAATTATTATACTTATAAGATTTAAGAAAGTGACATGTTGTCACATTCTTTGGTTTTAATAATAATTAAATTATTTTCATGGAAAAAAGTCCATTAAATGAATATAATACAACCTTTAGGTGATATGGGTAGACTTTTAGTCATCCAATAGGATTTTGACATGTGTTAGGGTAATTTTATAATATTATATTTACCCTTAATTACCCGATTTACATTTAACTATGGTAAATAAAATTTACCGTAGTTACTATTCATAATTCCCAAAAATAAAAAGTAGCTTATTAACATAATTTGGATCCGCTGATTCCAAATATGGAATCCATTTTTCCAAATTCAGTACACAAAAGTTGCAGAAATTAAATTAAAATTAATCCCATTGTCGAAAGAAAATGAGTTTTTTTTCTTTAAAACATTGCAAAAGATTGAATTGATTTAACCTACGAATTCAAGGTAAAATCAATGATAATGACATAAATTATATTAAATGGTAAAAATATATTCTATTTATACTTTAAAACCATTCAATATTATAATTTAACCACATAAGATATTACGATGAAAAAAGTTGTTTTTAATTAAAATATAGCGTGTATTTACTATTCATTAAAATATGAAAGTTATCGGAAAAATATCAAAACTTTATCTAATGTAAATTTTTATATCCTGATTCAAAAGAAGAATTTTATTTTTTCAAATTGAACTTATAAACATGTCAAAAACTAGATTTAAAGTGGGTGTGCCATCAAAAGGTGGCAAAACTGCATTTTTTGAAAAATACTTATTTTACCCGAAAAATTTATTTTGTTCTTATACCATGTTCTAGAAATGTGTAAGATGAATAATAATGTTATAAAATTAAAAATTTAGTTAATACTATTCATAACGGCTAGTTTATGATAATATTATAATAATATATCGTTGTTTATTAAAACCCGGTATTGCGTACAACACACGCTATCGAGGAAGGTCGCGATTGCGTGTAATGCAAGCCAAGTCAGGGTTGCGTGTTGTGAAATAATCCTTCGTTGTTTCGTATAACAGAATCCAACCATATTTCATTTATATATTGAATATATATATATATATATACTCAATGTTGCGTAGAATAACTATTATCAAAATTGTGTGTAACACGATCCAAGAATAGTGTTGCGTATACTGCAAGCTAATACGGTGTTGCGTATAGCGCAAGGTAATCTTGGTGTAGCATACAACACAAGACATTAATGAAATTAAAAGAATATTTTTCATAAAATATCAGGGTGTTACATTCTACCCCCCTTAAAATGAATTTCGCCCTCGAAATTAATCAGGGTTATAAATGGTTTACTATTCGAAAGATTCTTTAATAGAAACCCACATCGTAAAAAGGAATACCAAAACATGGCTTTAAAAACTAAAGTATGAAGTGTAACGGTTACCCAAATTAACTCGTCATTGGGTTTCCACGTAGGAGAACATAGGTGAAAATATGGATATGGAAGAAAAATCCAACCATCAGGTTCTGATGGAGAGTGGTAGAGAACATGGCTATGAAAAAGCCAACAATCGCAAAGCCATAAATTTGTGATGATCTAGGGTACCATCTGATTCATCAGATATAAGATCACTAGGACAACATTTTTGGTTTTCAATATCATTCCCCTAAAGTTGAAAAATTTGAATTAGAAGAAATACTTACTTGATTTTGGTACAATCTCACTGTTGTTCGTGCTTTGAACAATTTCCACTTCATCTCTTAAAGAAATGAAGTTGAATTTGTTATTCGTGAAGTGTTAACAGATCATGTGATAGAATGATGGGTCATTCCATATGTTTCAAAAAAAAGTTTAGCAATAGTTATCAAATATACATAAGTCCGTCTTTGGTGAGGTTAATCATATATGATTCCAAAAATGAACTTATACTTCATATATCATACTTCTTAATAAAATAAAACTAGTTTCTACTAAACATGGACTTCTTGTAGGCCAGTGGTAGGCGATAAAGGCCAGTCACACTTCGGTTGTGGGTTCAATTCCCACAGCCTTGTCCGACGCGATGGTTGTCGCCCGTCCTGTAGTTTTTCCTTTTTCTAAAGCTATATTACTATAACATCCCATCAATAAAAAAAATTTCTATCCTTAAACAATACTAACTTATGTCCAACATAATCCATTCCAATCTTTAGGCTTATCTAAAATACTTCGGTCCAAGCTCATAGTATAAAGAAAACAATTACTTGAAATGTCATCAACCAAGCATGTGAATACCATCATTTATCCCCCATATATCTTGTTGGTCACATTCCAATCATGTGAATAACTTAATCATGTATTCTCTTGAAAAATGAATACCCATTAAACCTTAGTGAAAACATGAATGCTGTAAAAAGTTAACTCTTTCCACATACCAAAATCTAAAAATTCTATATACTCAAACCATGATATAACCTTCTCCTTATATCAGTCATGAGCTCATGAATACTATCAAACATTTAATTTTCTCCTTATCCCTTCATTATGCGCATATCATCTTCATTCCAAAAATATCTGAATAACCTTTCATGGATACTGGTAGCATTAATCACACACTTTCGAAACTCAAGGAAAGACAACAATGTAACAATCCTTAGATGTATCTTTATTCCATAGTACCATGAGATTCTTTATACAACATTACACTTGATAAACATGTAATCATTCCACTACCTTGTTAAACCATTGACCGAGCTTCAACAATTCTTTCATCTCACATATCATTTGTAGTCTCTTCATCATCATCAACATAAATACTACCCATACGACCATACTGATTCTCTTCATGAGACTTTACCTTAGGGCATTGGTTTGCATAATGCCCGTACATTCCAAATTTAAAACATTTAACCATTGTTGATGTCGTAGCAATACCATTATCCTCATCCCTGGTGTTAACTGAACCTTTTCCTTTGCACTTACTATCTTTGTGTCCTACTTTTCCACACCCAAAGCATCTTCCAGTTCCTTTGAAACATTCTCATTGATGCCTCTTCCCACATGATTTACATAGGGGAAATTGAACTTTCTTTCCTCTATGATCATCATGAAACTCCATCTTTCTCTTATTATCTGAGTCGGGAAACTTACCAAAGTTGAGATTATTGATCATATTATGAGATTTCTAAGAAGGAATAATAACGATGTTTGGACTCCCAGATCCCATTTCATTTGGTTTCTCATGAAGAAAATAATTCCATTGTCCGTCATAGCCTCTATTATTGCATAACCCATGTAATAAAAATGAGATTCTTAAACATTGTGACAACATAAAACAATTCATATAAGATAAATGAAATCATAAAAATAATTCCATCACAACATAATCAAATCAATGTAATAATAGGGATAGAAACAGAACCCTATATTATCTTAGATGGAAAATAATTTTGATAAAACGCTTGAACTCCATTCTTGAGGAAAATATCCTTTCTACTTCAAAAACATTTTCCTTTCTAAACATGTCATAAAATTTTAAAATAAAAGAAGTTGATTAAAAATAAACTTGAAAACTTGTAAAGGAAGATTCTTGAAAATAATGTTTTAAAAATCCATTCATTCCGTATAAGTTAAAAAAAAAACATTCTTCTCGTACTTTTGTCGGAAAAGTCAAAAAAGTACCTCGTACGAAAAATGACAAAAGATTCCTTTCATATCTTTTACTAAAAACTCACCGAAGGGTAAAATTGGATTTAAAAAATTGTAGGTGGATGGAAATAATATTACATATTGAGGAAACATGGACGTGGATGATAAAATACACCCCAGTAAATACCAAAGTATAAACAATCTCGGATAAAAAATGAGATTGTGATATTTTCCTTACCTTAGGTCCGATTTGCTTCGTAAGTGTCCGAACATCCTGTATAATGATTTAAATAATGTCATTGACTTATTAAAGAATCATACTCACTGTTATGATATCATATATGGTTCACTTATGACTTTATATTACCCGTTCTTTTGTAAATTCCATGTTAAAGAGCGTTTTGGGTAAAATTGTTTTATTTGTCGTCCGTGTTTTGACTTGTAATTATTCATATGATTACTTAGATCATGATTAATTAATTCCAGAATATAAAACATTATTTATATATAATATATATTCAGAATATACATATATATAATAAATCAGTAAATGGAAAGAAATACACCGTTCATGGAGACGGTAGGCCGTATGTACGCATGAACGCTGTTTTCGTTTCCTTATTGAGTTGAATGGAATTAAGTAGATGACATACATATATGTACACATAAATACAGTATCATTATTATGTCATATTTTTCATGATTAGTTATTATATATACTTTATAATCATTCATGAATGGTTAAAGTGGAGAATGAATCTCACCGCGTCGTGGAGACGGTAGTCCGTACGTACGCATGAGCGATGATATCATTCTCATGATCGTGGGACTATATTAGAGTGTATGTATACTATTTAAGAATAAATATCACTTTAAAATAATCATATATAGTTATTATTTAAACCATTATACCCATCCAAGTAAGGTGGTGGTGGAAAATAGATTACACCACGGCGTGGAGACGGTATTCCGTACGTACGCACGCGCGGTGATTTCCTTTTCCCGTAGGATGGATAGAAGGTTAATTAAAGTTTTTTAATATTTATAATAACATATCAGTATATAAGAAATACTGATGTTATTACTTTATCATGAAACAACTAAAGAATAAGAAGTTGAAGAAGAAAGAAATTGAAAAAGATCGGTAATGGATATTACCTCTTTTTGACGCGCCTTCACTTAACCTCCACTTAAAGAACTAAGGATGGTATTTTAAGAAGACCAGGACCTATAGGATGATACTAGGGAAGTGGAGAAGATATTTTGGTAGGGTTTGGTCAAGCTTTAAGGCTTGAAGTGGTGTGAGGAAAAGGAGGAGGAGGTGCCCTTTTATAAGGGAGGAGAGAGACACCTTAGGAAAATCTCAAAATATTATTTTATATTAAGGTCAAATTCAGTTTATAATGGTTCCAAAGGGTCTTATTTCGAAGATAAAGTGGTTATGGGTCGAAATAATCTCATCCAATAGGATTTAGACAAGTTTAGGTTATTATTTTAACCTTATCAATTAGATTTAACTCTAAGTTAAATAATTTAACTTTTACCGTGTCTTTTTGTTTTCTTACACTATATGGTTAATAAACTTACCATAACAAGACAAACTAACCCCAAGTTGTTTATTATTAATATATCTATCCTTATCTAAGTCATTTTTCCAAACCTTAGATTTTTTGGAATTAAATAACAATTAATAATATAATATTTGTTTTAAAAACTAATTTATGTCAATTTTGACACTATTTGGTACATGGTTTTTATGAAATTCATAACAGAATGATAAGTTCGAACCAAGTTACTTATATCAACAATAACATGTCATTTTAACCTAGAAAATTAATGTAAGTCATAAAAAGTCTCAAATTACATTTATTTGGGCATTTATAACATCAATTATGTCAATATTTCATTAATAAGACAATTACTGCATCATCTTTGTGTCATAATAAATGATAATTATTTAATCCCTAAAAATTCTAAATAAATTCCTATGATGTAGATAATTGTATTAGCTTTCTGGATACTATTCATGTTCGAAGTTTCATGAAGTTTATCACTAAATTAAAATTATTATACTTATAAGATTTAAGAAAGTGACATGTTGTCACATTCTTTGGTAATAATAATAATTAAATTATTTTCATGGAAAAAAGTCCATAAAATGAATCTAATCCGACCCTTAGGTTATATGGGTCTACTTTTATCCATCCAATAGTATTTTTCCAAGTTTTAGGGTAATTTTATAATCTTATATTACCCTTAATTACCCGATTTACCTTTAACTATAGTAAATAAAATTTACCGTAGTTACTATTCACAATGCCCAAAAATAAAAAGTAGCTTATTAACATAATTTGGATCCGCTGATTCCAAATATGGAATCCATTTTTCCAAATTCAATACACAAAATACGCAGAAATTAAATTAAAATTAATCCCGTTGTCGAAAGAAAACGAGTTTTTCTTTAAAACATTGCAAAAGATTGAATTGATTTAACCTACGAATTCAAGGTAAAATCAATGCTAATGACATACATTATATTAAATGGTAAAAATATATTCTATTTATACTTTAAAGCCATTAAATATTATAATTTAACCACATAAGATATTATGATGAAAAAAGTTGTTTTTAATTAAAATATAGCGTGTTTTTACTATTTATTAAAATATGAAAGTTATCAGAAAAATATCAAAACTTTATCTAATGTAAATTTTTATATCCTAATTCAAAAGAAGAATTTTATTTTGTCAAATTGAACTTATAAACATGTCAAAAACTAGATTTAAAGTGGGTGTTCCATCAAAAGGCGGCAAAACTGCATTTTTTGAAAAATACTTATTTTACCCAAAAAATTTATTTTGTTCTTATACCATGTTCTAGAAATGTGTAAGATGAATAATAATGTTATAAAATTCAAAATTTAGTTAATACTATTCATAACGGCTAGTTTATGACAATATTATAATAATATATTGTTGTTTATTAAAACCCGGTATTGCGTACAACACACGCTATCGAGGAAGGTCGCGATTGCGTGTAATGCAAGCCAAGTCAGGGTTACGTGTTGTGAAAGAATCCTTCGTTGTTTCGTATAACAGAATCCAACCATATTTCATTTATATATTGAATATATATATATATATATACTCAATGTTGCGTAGAATAACTATTATCAAAATTGTGTGTAACACGATCCAAGAATAGTGTTGCGTATACTGTAAGCTAATACGGTGTTGCGTATAGCGCAAGGTAATCTTGGTGTAGAATACAACACAAGACATTAATGAAATTAAAAGAATATTTTTCATAAAATCTTGGGGTGTTACATTCTAACCCCCTTAAAATGAATTTCTCCCTCGAAATTCGTCGGGGTTATAAATGGGTTACTACTCGAAAGTTTGTTTAATAGAAACCCACATCGTAAAAAGGAATACCAAAACATGGCTTTAAAAACTAAAGTATGAAGTGTAACGGTTACCCAAATTAACTCGTCATTGAGTTTCCACGTAGGAGAACATAGGTGAAAATATGGATATGGAAGAAAAATCTAACCATCAGGTTCTGATGGAGAGTGGTAGAGAACATGGCTATAAAAAAGCCAACAATCGCAAAGCCATAAATTTGTGATGATCTAGGTTACCATCTGATTCATCAGATATAAGATCACTAGGACAACATTTTTGGTTTTCAATATCATTCCCCTAAAGTTGAAAAATTTGAATTAGAAGAAATACTTACTTGATTTTGGTACAATCTCACTGTTGTTCGTGCTTTTAACAATTTCCACTTCATCTCTTAAAGAAATGAAGTTGAATTTGTTATTCGTGAAGTGTTAACAGATCATGTGATAGAATGATGGGTCATTCCATATGTTTCAAACAAAAGTTTAGCAATAGTTATCAAATATACATAAGTCCGTCTTTGGTGAGGTTAATCATATATGATTCCAAAAATGAACTTATACTTCATATATCATACTGCTTAATAAAATAAAACTATTTTCTACTAAACATGGACTTCATATAGGCCAGTGGTAGGCGATAAAGGCCAGTCGCACTTCGGTTGTGGGTTCAATTCCCACAGCCTTGTCCGACGCAATGGGTTGTCGCTCGTCCTGTAGTTTTTCCTTTTTCTAAATCTATATTACTATAACATCCCATCAATAAAAAAAATGTTCTATCCTTAAACAATACTAACTTATGTCCAACATAATCTATTCCAATCTTTAGGCTTATCTAAAATACTTCGGTCCAAGCTCATAGTATAAAGAAAACGATTACTTGAAATGTCATCTACCAAGCATGTGAATACCATCATTTATCCCCCATATATCTTGTTGGTCACATTCCAATCATGTGAATACCTTAATCATGTATTCTCTTGAAAAATGAATACCCATTAAACCTTAGTGAAAACATGAATGCTGTAAAAAGTTAACTCTTTCCACATACCAAAATCCAAAAATTCTATATACTCAAACCATGATATAACCTTCTCCTTATATCAGTCATGAGCTCATGAATACTATCAAACATTTAATTTTCTCCTTATCCCTTCATTATGCACATATCATCTTCAATATTCTATTGAGTCCTTCATGAGGCAACGTCCACCTTCTTTCAGTGGGTCTTCTGATCCACTTGTTGCTGAACAATGGATCAGTACCACTGAAAAGATATTTTAAGTTCTTCAATGTTCTGAACATGATAAAGTCATCTTAGCAGTATATCGTTTGGAAGGTGAAGCTGATCAATGGTGGAATCTTATCAAGAATACGAGGCAAAGAGATGAAATTGAGTCCATGGAATGGGACGAGTTCAAGAACTTATTTTTCAATAAGTACTTCCCTCGTATTCTTCGAACAAAGATGGAGAAGGAGTTTCTTGAACTAAAGCAAAAGGATGATGAATCTGTTGGTATATACGAAGCGAATTTTACAAGGCTTGCAAGGTATGCATCTGGATTTATCATCCAACCTGAAAGTAAAGTTGATCGATTCTTCAGTGGCTTAAAACCAAATCTTCGAAGGGCATTAGCTATAAGAGACTTCAGTGGCTATGAAGAAATTGTGCATTGTGCTATCAAGGTAGAAATGGAAGTTGGTATTACTTATCCATCTCATATTTTTGACAAGAAACGAAAGATGGAGTTCAAGGAGAAATCTCAGAATAATGGTGAAAAGAAGATGAATGCTTCCTTATGCTCAAAGTGTGGAAAGAATCATGGTGGAGATTGTCTTAAAGGGACAAGTAAATGTTTCAAATGTGGAAAGGAAGGTCATCGGGCATTTGAATGCCGCAATGATGGGAAGAAGATGTCTAATGATGCAAACAAAGGAAGGGATACACAGAATGAACCTACTACACTTCAATGCTTCAAGTGCAAGGAAATGGGGCATTATGCTAATAAATGCCCTAATCTAAGGGTTAGTGATGATCGAAATGAGCAACCACTTAAGGCAAAGGACAAAGGGAAGTCACATGCGATCACCATTGGCGATGTTGAATATGACAACGATGTGGTGGAATGATTAAGTGTTTATGTAATGGGATTCCAGAATAATGTTGTATTTAGTATCGTGGAATATTGGAATATTTATGTATTGGTCTATTGTGGTTTTCAATAATTTTATGGCATCGGTAACCATGAAAAGTGATTGAAATATTTTTGGAAAGCAGATGATATGAACATAATGAAGGGATCAAGAGAATCTAATATGTTTGATAGTATTCATGAGCTCATGATTGATATAAGGACTAAGTGATATCATGGTTTGAGTATATAGAATTTTGAGGATTTTGGTATGTGGAAAGTGTTAACTTTTAACTGCATTCATGTTTTCACTAAGGTTCAATGGGTATTCAAGAGAATACATGATTAAGGCCTTTGAATGTTTGGAATGTGACCAAAAAGACATATCTTATGATATATGGGGATAAACGATGGTATTAAATATCTGGTAATCATTTTCACTATATTATGAGAGTGGACTGCAGTATTATGGATAAGACTAATGATTGGAATGGATTATGTTGGACATAAGTTAGTATTGTTTAAGGATAGAATTTTTTTTCAATATTATTGATGGGATGTTATAGTAATATAGTTTTAGAAAAAGGACAACCTGCAGGACGGGCGACAACCCATCGCGTCGGACAAGGCTGTGGGAATCGAACCCACAACCGAAGTGCGACTGACCTTTATCGCCTACCACTGGCCTACAGGAAGTCCCTGTTTAGTAGAAACTAGTTTTATTATATTAAGCAGTATGATATATGAAGTATAAGTCCATTTTAGGAACCATATATGATTAATCTCACTATAGATGTACTTATGTATTTTTTGATAACTTTTCTAACATTTTGACAGATGGAATGACCCATCATTCTATCACATGATCTGCTAACACATCACAAATGACAAATTCAACTTCATTTCTTTAAGAGATGAAGTGGAAATTGTCCAAAGAACGACCAATGGTGAAACTATACCAAAATCATGAAAGTATTTCTTCTAATTACAATTTCATCAACTTTAGGGAAATGATCTTGAAAACCAAAAATGTTGTCCTAGTGCTCTTATATCTGATGAATCAGATGGTACCTTAGATCGTCATAAATTTATGGCTTTGTGATTGCTGGATTTTCCATAGCCATGTTCTCTACCACTCTCCATCAGAACATGATGGTTAGATTTCTCTTCCATATCCATATTTTCATCTATGTGGAAACCCAGTGATTAGTTTATTTGGGTAACCGTTACGTTTCATACATTAGTTCTTAAAGCCAAGTTTTGGTATTCCTTTTTACGATGTGGGTTTCTATTAAAGAAACTTTCGAATAGTAAACCATTTATAACCTTGACAAATTTTGAGGGCGAAATTCATTTTAAGGGGGGTAGAATGTAACACCCCAAGATTTTACGAAAAATATTCTTTTTAATTTCATTAATGTCTTGTGTTATACGCTACACCAAAAGGAGCTTTCACAAAACGCATCTCTGACCTGACTTGAATTACATGCAATCGCGACCTTCCACGATAGCGTGTGTTGTACACAACACCAAGTTTCTCTAAACAGCGATATACTATTAAAATATTATTAAAACTAGCCGTTATGAATAGTAATGACCACTTTTTGAAATTTTGTAAATTTTATTTTTCAAAATGGACTTCATTTTTGGATTCGGAATATCGAAATTAGCTTAGGGTGAAATTTTGGTACATTTTGGATAACTTTCATTTTCCGATGAACAGTGAAAATTGCTAAATTTTAATTAAAAACAACCTTTTTAATCGAAATAATTAATAGTGATAAATTATTAATTTGAGTGGGTTTAAAGTATATTTAGAATATATTTTTACAATTTAATACAATGTTGGTCATTGTATGTAATTATACAATTAAACCAGACATAAACAAGTGTCAATCTTTTGATAGTTATTATCTCTTAAGAACACGCTATTTGTTTTGACGACGAGAATTAATTTTTAAATTAATTAATGCAACTGATATGTTTTGAATTTGGTAAAATAGACATCATTTTTGAGTTCATAATATCAAATATATCTTAGGACTAATTTTTGGTATTTTTCTGGAAACTTTCATTTTTGATGAATAGTGAAACCACTAAGTGGTAGTTAAAAAAAATGAATTTTTCATAAAACTTAATTTTACCGCTTCTGTGAGTGAAATTTCAAAAATCTGAGAGACACGGTTGATGTTAGTAAGTAAAATGTGGTTCAATGAGATGAAAATAATTTTTGGTGAATAGTAACTTTTTACTTTTTTTACCACGGTTAAAAGTAAATAGGGTAGTTAAGGGTAAAAATGATATTATTATTACCCTAACACATGTCCTAATTCTATTGGATAAGTGTAATTCGACCAAAAACAACCTTATGAATAAAATATGACCATTTAGGCCCACTTGGATTAGATTAGGACATTTATTATTATTTAATTCAAAGAAGAGTTAAAAGAGTTAAAATCAAAGTTTATTTACTAATTTTTTTTAATATAGGGTTATACATAAGATAAATTCGATTTTAAATATTCATTAGAAAGATAATAAGATTTTCTACATAATGATATTTTATTTATAATTTTTATAAATTAAATAAATTAATTTATTTATGACACAATGATGATGCAGTAATTACCATAATAGTAAAAAATTATAATAATTGATACTATAAATACCCAAATAAATATAATTTGAGATTTTTTATGAATTCAACTAATTTTATAGGTTAATATGACATGTTATTATGGATTTAATTAACTTTTTTAGAACTAATTATTCTGTTATTATTTTCACAAAAATCAATTACTAAATAGTGTCAAAATTGACATAAAATAGTTTTTTAAAAAAATATTATATTATTAATTGTTATTTTATTCCTAAAAATATAAGGTTCGGCCAAATGACTTAGATAATGTTATATATATTAATAATAAACAACTTGGGGTTCTTTTGTCTTCTTATAGTAAGTTTATTAACCTTATAGTGTAAGAACACAAGAAGACACGGTAAAAGTAAAATTATTTAACTTAATGTTAAATCTAAATGATAAGGTTAAAATAGGAACCTAAACTTGTCTAAATTCTATTGGATGAGAGTATTTCGATCCATCCCCACCTTAGCTTCGAAATAAATCAATTTGGATCTATTTAAAACCGAATATGACTTTATAATAAAATAATATTTTTAGTTTTCCAAAGGAGCCCCTCTCCTCCCTTATAAAAGGGGCACCTCCTCCCTCTCTTCCTCACACAACTTTGAGCCTTCAAGCTCGGACAACCCCTGCCAAATTCTCTTCTCCACTTCCCTAGAAACATCCTAGAGGTTATGGTCTTCCTCAAAGACCAATTTTAGTGCCCTAAAAGGATATCTCAAAGAGACACTTCAAAGAAGAGGTAATGTCCGTTACCGATTCTTTCATCTTTATTTCTTCTTCCACTTCTTCTTCTTTAGTTGTTTCATTATGAAGTAATAATATAAGTATCACTCATATACTGATATGTTATTATAAGTATAAAACAACCCTATTTCACCATCTATCCATCCTACGGAAAAATAAATCACCGCGCGTGCGTACGTACGGAATACCGTCTCCACGCCGTGGTGAAATCTATTTTCCACCACCACCTTACTTGGATGGGTATAATGGTGTAAATAATAAATATATATGATTACTTTAAAGTGATATTGATTCTGAAATAGTATACATACACTCCAATACAGTCCCACGATCATGAGAATGATATCATCGCTCGTGCGTACATACGGACTACCGTCTCCACGACACGATGAGATTCATTCTCCACTTTAACCATTCATGAATGATTATAAAGTATATATAATAAGTAATCATGAAATATATGAAATAATAATGATACTGGATTTATGTGTATATATATGTATGTCATCTACTTAATTCCATTCAACTCAATAAGGAAATGAAAACAGCGTTCATGCGTACGTACGACCTACCGTCTCCATGAACGGTGTATTTCTTTCCATTTACTGATTTATTATATATATGTATATTCTGAATATATATTATATATAAATCATGTTTTATATTCTGGAATTAAGTAATCATGATCTAAGTAATCATATGAATAATTACAAGTCAAAACACGGACGACAAATGAAACAATTTTACCCAAAACGCTCTTTAACATGGAATTTACCAAAGAACGGGTAATATAAAGTCATAAGTGAACCATATATGATATCAAAACAATGAGTATGATTCTGGAATAAGTCAATGACATTATTTAAATCATTATACAGGAGGTTCGGACACCTATGAAGCAAATCAGACCTAAGGTAAGGGAAATATCACAATCTCATTTTTATCCGAGATTGTTTATACTTTGGTATTTAATGGGGTGTATTTTAACATCCACATCCATGTTTTCTCAATATGTAATATTATTTACATCCACCTACAATTGTTTGAATCCAATTTTACCCTTCAGTGAGTTTTTATTAAAAGATATGAAATGAATCTTTTGTCTTTTTTCGTACGAGGTATTTTTTTGACTTTTCCGACAAAAGTACGAGAGGAATGTTTTTTTTAACTTATACGACATGAATGGATTTTTAAAAAATTATTTCCAAGAAGCTTCCTTTACAAGTTTTCAAGTTTATTTTTAATCAACTTCTTTTAGTTTATAATTGTACGACATGTTAAGAAAGGAAAAGTGTTTTTGAAGCAGAAAGGATATTTTCCTCAAGAATGGAGTTCAAGTGTTTTATCAAAATCATTTTCCATCTAAGATAATAAAGGGTTCTGTTTCTATCCCTACTATTACGTTGATTTGATTATGTTGTGATGGAATTATATTTATGAATTCCTTTATCTTATATGAATTGTTTTATGATGTCATGATATTTAAGATTCCCATTTTTATTACATGGGTTATGCTATGATGTATGGTTTATGATTTTGTGGCACACATAAGAATGGTATCATTAAATAATTTAACTTTTACCGTGTCTTTTTGTTTTCTTACACTATATGGTTAATAAACTTACCATAACAAGCCAAATGAACCCCAAGTTGTTTATTATTAATATATCTATACTTATCTAAGTCATTTGGCCGAACCTTATATTTTTAGGAATTAAATAACAATTAATAATATAATATTTGTTTTAAAAACTAATTTATGTCAATTTTGACACTATTTGGTACATGATTTTTATGAAATTCATAAAAGAATGATAAGTTCGAACAAAGTTACTTAAATAAACAATAAAATGTCATATTAACCTAGAAAATTAGTGTAAGTCATAAAAAGTCTCAAATTACATTTATTTGGGCATTTATAACATCAATTATGTCAATATTTCATTAATAAGACAATTACGGCATCATCTTTGTGTCATAATAAATGATAATTATTTAATCGCTAAAAATTCTAAATAAATTCCTATGATGTAGATAATTGTATTAGCTTTCTGGAGACTATTTATTTTCGAAGTTTCATGAAGTTTTTCACTAAATTAAAATTATTATACTTATAAGATTTAAGAAAGTGACATGTTGTCACATTCTTTGGTTTTAATAATAATTAAATTATTTTCATGGAAAAAAGTCCATTAAATGAATCTAATCCGACCCTTAGGTGATATGGTTCGACTTTTAGTCATCCAATAGGATTTTGACATGTGTTAGGGTAATTTTATAATATTATATTTACCCTTAATTACCCAATTTACCTTTAACTATGGTAAATAAAATTTACCATAGTTACTATTCATAATTCCCAAAAATAAAAAGTAGCTTATTAACATAATTTGGATCCGCTGATTCCAAATATGGAATCCATTTTTCCAAATTCAATACAAAAAAGTTGTAGAAATTAAATTAAAATTAATCCCGTTGTCGAAAGAAAACGAGTTTTTTTTCTTTAAAACATTGCAAAAGATTGAATTGATTTAACCTATGAATTCAAGGTAAAATCATACATTATATTAAATGGTAAAAATATATTATATTTATATTTTAAAACCATTAAATATTATTATTTAACCACATAAGATATTACGATGAAAAAAGTTGTTTTTAATTAAAATATAGCGTGTTTTTACTATTCATTAAAATATGAAAGTTATCAGAAAAATATCAAAACTTTATCTAATGTAAATTTTTATATCCTGATTCAAAAGAAGAATTTTATTTTGTCAAATTGAACTTATAAAAATTTCAAAAACTAGATTTAAAGTGGGTGTTCCATCAAAAGGCGGAAAAACTGCATTTTTTGAAAAATACTTATTTTACCCGAAAAATTTATTTTGTTCTTATACCATGTTCTAGAAATGTGTAAGATGAATAATAATGTTATAAAATTCAAAATTTAGTTAACACTATTTATAACAGCTAGTTCATAACAATATTATAATAATATATCGTTGTTTAGTAAAACCCGGTATTGCGTACAACACACGCTATCGAGGAAGGTCGCGATTGTGTGTAATGCAAGCCAAGTCAGGGTTGCGTGTAGTGCACAACTCCTTTGTTGTTGCGTATAACAGAATCCAACCATATTTTATTTATACATTGAATATATATATATATATATACACTCAATGTTGCGTAGAATAACTTCTATCAAACGAACGTGAAATTGTGTGTAACAAGAGCCAAGAAAAGTGTTGCGTATACCGCAAGCTAATACGGTGTTGCGTATAGCGCAAGGTAATCTTGGTGTAGCATACAACACAAGACATTAATGAAATTAAAAGAATATTTTTCATAAAATCTTGGGGTGTTACATTCTACCCCCCTTAAAATGAATTTCGCCCTCGAAATTCGTCGGGGTTATTAATGGTTTACTATTCGAAAGATTCTTTAATAGAAACCCACATCGTAAAATAAGTATTTTTCAAAAAATACAGTTTTGCCGCCATTTGATGGCACAAACACTTTAAATATTGTTTTTGACATGTTTATAATTTCAATTTGACAAAATAAAATTCTTCTTTTGAATCAGTATATAAAAATTTACATTAGATAAAGTTTTGATATTTTTCCGATAACTTTCATATTTTAATGAATAGTAAAAACACGCTATATTTTAATTAAAAACAACTTTTTTCATCATAATATCTTATGTAGTTAAATTATAATATTGAATGACTTTAAAGTATAAATAGAATATATTTTTACCATTTAATATAATGTATGTCATTAGCATTGATTTTACCTTGAATTCGTAGGTTAAATCAATTCAATCTTTTGCAATGTTTTAAAGAAAAACCCGTTTTCTTTCGACAACGGGATTAATTTTAATTTAATTTCTACATATTTTGTGTATTGAATTTGGAAAAATGGATTCCATATTTGGAATCAGTGGGTCCAAATTATGTTAATAAGCTACTTTTTATTTTTTGGGCATTGTGAATAGTAACTACGGTAAATTTTATTAACTATAGTTAAAGGCAAATCAGGTAATTAAGGGTAAATATAAGATTATAAAATTACCCTAACACTTGGAAAAATACTATTGGATGAATAAAAGTAGACCCATATAACCTAAGGGTCATATTAGATTCATTTTATGGACTTTTTTCCATGAAAATAATTTAATTATTATTATTACCAAAGAATGTGACAACATGTCACTTTCTTAAATCTTATAAGTATAATAATTTTAATTTAGTGATAAACTTCATGAAACTTCGAACATGAATAGTCTTCAGAAAGCTAATACAATTATCTACATCATAGGAATTTATTTAGAATTTTTAGGGATTAAATAATTATCATTTATTATGACACAAAGATGATGCAGTAATTGTCTTATTAATGAAATATTGACATAATTGATGTTATAAATGCCCAAATAAATGTAATTTGAGACTTTTTATGACTTAAATTAATTTTCTAGGTTAATATGACATGTTATTGTTGATATAAGTAACTTGGTTCGAACTTATCATTCTGTTATGAATTTCATAAAAATCATGTACCAAATAGTGTCAAAATTGACATAAATTAGTTTTTAAAACAAATATTATATTATTAATTGTTATTTAATTCATAAAAATCTAAGGTTCAGAAAAATGACTTAGACAAGGATATATATATTAATAATAAACAACTTGGGGTTTATTTGGCTTGTTATGGTAAGTTTATTAACCATATAGTGTAAGAAAACAAAAAGACACGGTAAAAGTTAAATTATTTAACTTAGAGTTAAATCTAATTGATAAGGTTAAAATAATAACCTAAACTAGTCTAAATCCTATTGGATGAGAGGATTTCGACCCATACCAACTTTATCTTATAAATAAGACCCTTTGGAACCATTATAAACCGAATTTTACCTTAATATAAAATAATATTTTGAGATTTTCCTAAGGTGCCCCTCTCCTCCCTTATAAAAGGGCACCTCCTCCCCCTTTTTCTCACACCACTTTGAGCCTTCAAGCTCGGACAACCCCTGCCAAAATCTCTTCTCCACTTCCCTAGTATCATCCTAGAGGTCCTGGTCTTCTTCAAAGACCATCCTTAGTTCTTTAAGTGAAGGTTAAGTGAAGGCGCGTCAAAAAGAGGAGGTTCGGACACTTACGAAGCAAATCAGACCTAAGGTAAGGGAAATATCACAATCTCATTTTTATCCGAGATTTTTTATACTTTGGTATTTACTGGGGTGTATTTTATCATCCACATCCATGTTTCCTCTATATGTAATATTTACATCATTCTAAAATAGTGTATATCCAATTTTACCCTTCAGTGAGTTTTTAGTAAAAGATATGAAAGGAATCTTTTGTCGTTTTTTGTACGAGGTACTTTTTGACTTTTCCGACAAAAGTACGAGAAGAATGTTTTTTTAACTTATACGGAATGAATGGATTTTTAAAACATTATTTCCAAGAAGCTTCCTTTACAAGTTTTCAAGTTTATTTTTAATCAACTTCTTTTAGTTTAAAATTGTATGACATGTTAAGAAAGGAAAATGTTTTTGAAGTAGAAAGGATATTTTCCTCAAGAATGGTGTTCAACTGTTTTATCAAAATTATTTTCCATCTAAGATAATAAAGGGTTATATTTATATCCCTATTTTTACATTGTTTTGATTATGTTATGTTGGAATTATTTTTATGATGTCCTTTTATCTTATATGGATTATGTTATGATGGCATGATGTTTAAGAATCCCATTTTTATTACATGGGTTATGAAATGATGTATGATTTATGATTTTGTGGCACACATAAGAATGGTATCATTATGAGATGGGTGGGACCTATATCTCCCTCCAATGCATTGGGTAAAGATTTTATATCTCATGAGATAGACATGGCTGGAACGGTAGGTTATACCGGTTCAGTGAAACAGGACTGAAGCGAGGAATGAACTCGGTTCAGAAAGGGACTTTGTCCACTAAGATAGTCTTGGAAATGAGTCTTGACTAATAAGAAATGATTCTCTATGATTATGTGTGTATACCACAAAGTTTCATGTTTTAAGTTATGATTATTGGGATTTCATTTCACTACTATGATTTATCCCATGTTATGAAATTATGCTCTCTTTTGCAGGTTAAGATTTCCAAAAGTTATGTTCTTATGAATATTATGTGATTGATATTTCTTTTGTTTACCCTTACTGAGCATTTGAGCTCACACTTTCATATGTTTTCTTTCCCCAGGTTAGGAAGAAGGTTATTAAGTAAGATATTCCAAAAGGGACTATAGATATGATGAAATAAATGGGAGACAGTGTAGACGCTTTATGAACCAGTTGTTTATGTTTCCCAGTTTCTAAAGACATTATACCTATACGGTCCTTTCATGGTTTTGTTATATGTTGTAATAAGTATGCTTCAATTTTGAAGTATTAACAATGTATGTAAAGTATGGGTCGTTATAGTTGGTATCAGAGGGAGGTTATAGTCAACCTTTGGAAACTAGGATGAGAAAGCCTTAGTAAGAACCCTAAGGATAAGTCTAAGAATAGAACACAATCTTAGTGTTTTAGAAATGGCCATGAATAACCTAGGATAAGACCTTAAGTGTGAAATTTTTGATTATGTGGTTTTCCTATTATAATTAGTGTTGCTCACACTATTCTTCTTGGTTTTAGTCAATGGCTGGAACCCGAAGGAACCGTGTTAATGCGGAATGCGACGGGCAATGCAATGATTGTCCCCCTGAGCAACCAAACATTATGGGAGCTGGAATGAAAAATCTTTTAGCCATGCTCACACAACTTTCTCAAGATATGAATCATGCAGGACTTCCAAACGAGTAAAGGAAGGAGCAACATTCTGTTGAATCCTTCATGAGACAGCGTCTACCTTCATTCAGCGGGTCTACTGATCCATTAGTTGCTGAACAATGGATTAGTACTATTGAAAAGATATTTTCAGTTCTTCAATGTTCTGAGCATGATAAAGTCATCTTAGCAGTGTATCGTTTGGAAGGTGATGCTGATCAATGGTGGAATCTTATTAAGAATACGAGGAAAAGGGATGAAATTGAGTCCATGGAATGGGACGAGTTCAAGAACTTATTTTTCAATAAGTACATCCCTCGTATTCTCCGAAAAAAGATGGAGAAAGATTTTCTTGAACTGAAGCAAAAGGATGATGAATCTGTTGGTACCTATGAAGCAAATTTTACAAGACTTGCAAGGTACGCTTCTGGTATTATTATCCAACCTGAGAGTAAGATCGATCGATTCTTTAGTGGCTTAAAACCAAGTCTTCGAAGGGCCTTATCCATAAGGGACTTCAACAGCTACGAGGAAATCGTTCGATGTGATCTCAAAGTTGAGATGGATATTGGAGTAACCCATCAGTCATATGGGTTTGATAAGAAGAGGAAAATGGAATTTAAAGGAAAATATAAAGAGCACACTGAAAAGAAGATGAGATTTCCATTATGCTCAAAGTGTGGAAATAAACATGGAGGGAGTTGTCTTAAAGGGACAAGTAAATGTTTCAAATGTGGAAAGGAAGGTCATCGGGCATTTGAATGCCGCGATGATGGGAAGAAGATGTCTAATGATGCAAAAAAAGGAAGGGATACACAGAATGACCCTACTACACTTCAATGTTTCAAGTACAAGGAGATGGGGCATTATGCCAATAAATGCCCTAATCCAAGGGTTGATGATGATGGTCGACGTCAACAAACTCTTAAGGCTAAAGACAAAGGAAAGTCACATGCAATTTCTATCAGCGATGTGGAGTATGATAACGATGTGGTGAAAGGTACACTTATCATCCAATCTAAAGTAGAAAATGTTTTATTTGATTCTGGATCCACCCACTCCTTTATTTCTGAAGAATTTTCTAATGGTATCATCGTATTACCTCAACAATTAGATGTTGAGTTAGCTGTGACAACACCTAATGGCACAACAGTCGCATCAAAAGTTTATAATTCTTCTCCGATCGAAGTTTGTGGGAAAGTTCTTCCTGCAAATCTTGTGATCCTTCCTATAGTGGAATTTGATGTGATTCTTGGCATGGATTGCCTTTCTCTACATGGAGCTCATATCAATTTCCAAAGAAGGGAAGTCACATTTCATATTCCAGATCAATCTATGATCGTCTATCGATGCAAGGATGAACATAACCTTCCAGTGGAAATTCCTTCCATCTAATGGGTATTGATTCCACTAAATGAAGGTTATTTATCTCAAATGGTTGGTGAGTAACTCACGATTAAGAATATGCACATTGTACAGGAGTTTGACGATGTCTTTCCGGAGGAATTACCGGGTCTTCCACCGAATCGTGAAGTTGAGTTTTCAATAGAACTCGTACCGGGTGCTTTGCCTATTTCAAAGACACCTTATAGAATGGCCCCAATTGAGTTGCAGGAATTGAAGAAGCAACTCCAAGAGAATCTTGATAAGGGGTTCATACGCCCTAGTGCGTCACCTTGGGGAGCACCTGTTCTATTTGTTAAGAATAAAGATGGATCAATGAGAATATGCATTGATTATCGAGAACTTAACAAGATCACTATCAAGAACAAATATCCTCTCACGCGCATTGATGACCTATTTGACCAACTACGCGGAGCTCAATACTTTTCCAAGATTGATCTTTGTTCAGGGTATCATCAATTAAGGGTCAAAAGGGAGGATATACCAAAGACGGATTTCCGTACAAGGTATGGACACTATGAATTTATAGTGATGCCATTTGGTCTTACTAATGCCCCTGCTATCTTCATGGATCTGATGAATAGAGTATTTGGAGACTATCTTGATCAGTTTGTGGTAGTCTTTATAGACAATATTCTTGTCTATTCAAAGGGCAAGGAAGAACATGAAGATAACTTGATAATTATATTGAAGACCCTGAGAAAGGAGAAGCTTTATGCCAAATTTACCAAGTGTGAATTTTGGCTTCAAAAAGTTGCATTTTTGGGTCACATAATCTCAAAAGAGGGGATATCTGTGGATCCATCAAAAACAGAGGTTATCGAAAGATGGTCGAGACCAACAAAAGTAACCGAGATCCGAAGTTTTCTTGGTTTGGCTGGATATTATCGACGTTTTGTGAAAGATTTTTCACGATTATCTAATCCACTCACCAAGTTGACTCGGAAAGGAGTTAAGTTTGTTTAGATGGAGGAATGTGAAGATATTTTCAAGGAGTTGAAAAGAAGGTTATCCAGTGCACCTGTGCTCACACTGCCTTGTAGTGGAGAAAGGTTTGTGATCTACAGTGATGCGTCCAAGAAGGGATTGGGGTGTGTTATTATGCAAAATGATATGGTGATAGCCTATGCCTCACGACAGTTGAAAATACATGAGCAAAATTACCCAACTCATGATTTGGATTTAGCTGCGGTAATCTTTGCATTAAAGATTTGGAGGCATTATCTTTATGGTGAAAGGTGTGATATTTATACTGATCATAAAATTTTAAAGTATATTTTCACACAAAAGGAGCTGACTATGAGCCAAAGAAGATGGTTGGAGCTGATTAAGGATTACGACTACTCAATCCATTACCACCCTGGGAAGGAAAACAAGGTGGCAGATGCATTAAGTCAACAAGACCATGCCATTTTATCCATGATGAGGATAAAAAAAGATCCAATATTTATGGATTTACAAAGGATGGATCTTGGAATTATAATGGAAGTAGAAAAATCTTATCTTTATCAAATGAATTTTCAACCATCTATACATGTGAAGATTAAAGAGGCACATAAAGAAGATGTAGAGTTACAAAAGAAGGTGAGAAATGTTCCTGAATTCAACCTTGATTGTGATGGGATAATAAAGTTCAGGAATTGGGTTTGTGTTCCTCCCATCCCTGAATTAAAGAAGGAGCTTCTGGATGAGGCTCATAGTTCTTCATTCTCTATTCATCCTGGAAGCACGAAGATGTATAGGGACATGAAAGAGTACTTCTGGTGGGATGGAATGAAAAGAGATGTTGCTGAATATGTCTCTCGATGTTTGGTTTGTCAGCAAGTTAAAGCTGAGAGACAGAAGTCTAAGGGGATGTTACAACCATTACCCATACCCGAATGGAAATGGGAAAACATCACTATGGACTTTGTCACAGGACTTCCTAAAACATCTAAAGGCAATAATGCTATCTGGGTCATAGTAGATCGTCTTACAAAGTCTGCACACTTCATTGCTATTAGAGAGGATTTCTCTCTGGATCAACTTTCCAGGACATATGTAAAGGAAGTGGTAAGATTGCATGGAGTACCACTTTCTATTATATCTGATCGGGATCCGAGATTTACCTCGAAGTTCTGGGGAAGTCTTCAGCATACTCTGGATACAAAGTTGAGTTTCAGCACTGCTTATCATCCTCAGATAGACAGTCAGTCTGAGAGAACAATTCAAACTCTAGAAGATATGTTGAGAGCTTTCTCTATGGATTTCAAAGGTGGTTGGGATCAACACCTTCCTTTGGTGGAATTTTCTTATAATAATATCTTTCACTCTAGTATTCAGATGGCTCCTTATGAAGCTCTCTATGGAAAGAAATGCAGGACTACAACTTGCTGGGATGAAGTTGGGGAAAGAAATCTATTAGGACCTGATCTCGTTGATGAAATGGCAGAAAAGGTCAGATCTATTCAACAACACATAAGAGCAGCTCAGAGTCGACAGAAAAGTTATGCTGACAGCTGAAGAAAAGACCTAGAGTTTGAAGTGGGCGATAAAGTGTTATTACGGATATCTCCCTGGAAGAGAGTCATGAGATTTGTAAAGAAGGGGAAGTTGAGCCCTAGATATATCGGTCCTTTCGAAATACTGGATCGTGTTGGGAAGGTAGCTTACCGATTGACGCTTCCACCGAATCTCTCTCAAGTTCACGATGTGTTCCATGTATCTCTCCTAAGAAAGTACATACCTGATCCTTCACATGTACTTAGCTCAGAAGTTGTACCGCTGGAGCAATATCTTTCTTATAAAGAACAACCGATAGAGATTCTGGATCGTAGCGAAAAAGTCCTACGAAACAAGACCACTCGATTAGTGAAAGTTTTATGGAGGAACCACCAATTAGAAGAAGCTACATGGGAGCTTGAGGATATGATGAGGGAGAGGTATCCTCATCCGTTTGTTACAAAGTGAAGAATTTTGAGGGCAGAATTCATTTTAAGGGGGGTAGAATGTAACACCTGAGACTTTTAAGTTATATAAATCATCAAAGGAATCTTTTTCTACACAACACTTGCTTGGCTTGCTTTACACGAAATCGCGACCTTCCTCGATATCTTGCGTCGTACGCAATACGGAGTTTCACTAAACAACGATATGCTATTAAAATATTATTAAAACTAGCCGTTATGAATAGTAATAACCACCTTTTGAAATTTTATAAATTTTATTTTTCAAAATGGACTTCATTTTTGGATTCAGAATATCGAAATTAGCCTAGGGTGAAATTTTGGTATTTTTCTGAAAATTTTCAATTTTTGATGAATAGTGAAACCACTAAGTGGTAGTTAAAAAAACTGAATTTTTCATAAAACTTAATTTTACCGCTTCTGTGAGTGGAATTTCAAAAATCCGAGAGACACGGTTGATGTCAGTAAGTAAAATGTGGTTCAATGAGATGAAAATAATTTTTTGGTGAATAGTAACTTTTTACTTTTTTTTACCACGGTTAAAAGTAAATAGGGTAATTAAGGGTAAAAATGATATTATTATTACCCTAACACATGTCCTAATTCTATTGGACAAGTGTAATTCGACCAAAAACAACCTTAGGAATAAAATATGACCATTTAGGCCCACTTGGATTAGATTAGGACATTTATTATTAATTTATTTAAAGAAGGGTTGATGATACGATCAGATGGATGGCTCGCGAAGCGCTCCTCAACGGGCGACTCAAAACCCTAGCATCCGGCCTGTTCCTCTCTGATTCCTGCTGATGGCTAGTTTTGATCTGACATGGGAGCTCCCTCCTCCTGCTCCGGTTGCTGCCGAAGCAGACTCTACAAGAATTGAAGTGGGCAATATAGAAATCCCTCTTCGCTCCGCACCCATCTCCTTTCGCGATGCCTTACAAGGGGCCGATCCTAGCGATGAGAGGGTATGTAAGCAGCCTCTCTTTAAGAAGATTTAAGATGGTTGTTTTATGGTTGATGCAGATCCGGAAGCTCTGAAGCAAAGGATACAGCTTTGTAAATACTCGATTCTGGGTCGGGTGACATACTCCACAGGTGATCGACCTTGGTCTCTCCTAGAGCTCAAGAACAGAATAGCCCACTGCTGGGGCTCTTCAAAATGGAGGATGATCCCCATCGGTAAGGGGTACTACCATTTTCTCTTCGGCACTCAAGATGAACTGGACCAGGTATGGAAATTCGGTAATTTACAACTTAAGCCTGGTTTACTCAGAACTCTTGATTGGGATCCTAATTTTAATCCATTCACACACAAAAATCACTTGGCTCAAATCTGGGTTAGAGTTCATGGTCTAAATTAGTTCTATTGGAATCCGAAAATCCTAAATGATATTGCTTCCTGCATAGGGACTCCCATAAAAATTAACCATAGAACATTGAATGGGGAATTAGGACTCTATGCTAGAATAATGGTTGAGGTTAATCTAGCTATTGAACTGCCTTCCAGCATTATTTTCAATGACCCTGACTACAAATTTGAGCTCAGAATTGAATATGAAAAGAATCCACCCTATTGTGAAGTATGCAAATTGATTGGTCACAACCTCTCAAATTGTAGGGTGGTTAGAAAACAAATGGACCCTCCAAACATTAAAGATTGGAAAGAAATAAAACATGCCAAAAAGGGGTTTACTACCTCTGTGAAACCTCATCCCCCCAATAAAGAAAAGAAGGACATTTGGGTTAAGAAATCCAATGTACTGTCATCTCTGGAAGGAAAATCCTGGGGGAGTTAGTTGAGGAAGAGGAGACCCTCCAAAAAAATGATAATCCTGTTATTGTTTTGCATGATACAGTGGCTGTAAGTGGTGAAATTAATCACATTTCGGCCACTGATGCTTCTTCCTCACATACTCTCGCTTTGGTTGAACATGCTAGTAGGGACTTGGGGTCGGATGCCTTTTCCCCTGTGGATCTTATTGTCAACCCTGAGGTCTCCAATATAACAACAAGCGATTTGGTAAAATCTGCAGACCCAGGTTCTTCGAATCCTTCTATTTCTCCTGTAATGAATACTATGACTATTGATGCTGTCAATTCTGAAAATGATGCTGTTAACTATTATTATATTTCCACTATCAATGCACATAGCATTCCCTTCTCCTCTGCTGATGATTCTGTACAGCTTGTTACTACTGTCCAAACTGCTAGTATTGTTTCTGTAACAGGGGTCCTGGCACCTCTTGCTATAAATGCTGATACCTTAGCGGCCAGTAACTCATCCAACACTACACACACTTCTGAACCTGCTCCTTCTACATCTGTTTTTATAATAAATCTTCCATCATCTGCTTCAGAATCCGAAAATCTGGCACCACATGCTGTCAATCTTGACACTGTTATGGCCAGCTCTGCCTACATCACTACTCCTGATCCTATTATTCCCCCTGAACCAACTCTTACTGATAATTTTGGTACTGCTAACAATGTCGGACCTCCTCCCCTTGCTGAATTACAGACTTCTAATCTGGAAAAATCTGCATCTGCAAACCCCATTCATTCTACTTCTGTTAAATCCATCAGCTCGGCTTATTCCTCACAGGTTGATAAATCTCTCACAGCCTCTGATCCTTTGGTTCAGAGCTCTCCCAAAACTACAGAAGTCAGTCCTTCTCCCATGGATTACACTGCTATCCAGAATTCCGCACATACTCCAGCGGATCATTCTGCTGCTCAAGCTGTTGGTCTTGGCATCACAGCCTCTGAGCGCATGCCTGGCACTGCTTCTAGCAATGAGGCACCCTCTAATGACAATTCTCAGATAGTCAATCTAAACCCCTCTTCCTCCCCTATGGTCACTCGATCGCAAAGGAAGAATGATTCTGGAAAATCCAAAAAAAAGAAGGGTTCCAACCCAAAATGCAAATAGAAATGAATTTTCTCTATTGGAATTTCCAAGGTCTAGTAAACAATGACACCTCCACTAAAATTAGAAGTCTTATAAACACTCATAAACCTCAACTCTTTTCCATCTCTGAACCAAAAGTTAATTTCAAAGCCAACTACATGAGACTTGGTGCTCCTACCTATAGTTTTCTTGGCTAGTGTAAACATGGCACTCAAACTGACTCTATGTGGATATTTTATCATAATTCCCTTCAAAATGTGAACATCATTAAAAGCACAGATCAGCAGGTTACGTGTGATTTCTTGTTGAACGGTTGCCTCTTTCTTTGTACTATGATTTATGCCAATAACAGATATCAGGACAGAAGGACTTTATGGCATGAGCTTTCCGATATAGCCCGCTCAATTAAGGAGCCTTGGGTTGTTATGGGTGATTTCAATGCCATTCTAAGCCCTTGTGAAAAAATTGGCCCCTCACATCTTACTATTTCCTCAAATGATTTTAGGTCATCTATTGATGACTGTAGCCTTTTTGAAGTTACCCTCACTGGTGCCAAATATACTTGGTACAGAAAACATCATAATAAAATGGTTGCCAGTAAGCTTGACAGAGCTTTTGTCAACATGAAGGCCCTTGATACCTGGGATAATATTTCTAGTATAAACCTGCCTAGAATTAATTCTGACCACCATCCTATCTTAGTGAGCTTCTGTATGATCATCCGTAGGCATATTCTACCCTTTAAATTTAATAATGTGTGGTCCTCGAACCCGGACTGTGTCGCTCTTATACACCGCACCTAGAACTCTATGAACCACCACAAGGATTTATTTGCCTGTATTTTTAATTTGAAAATCCTAAAACAGGCCCTTAAAAGTTGGTGCAAATCTACAAGTTCTCAAATTGACCTTGAAATTTCCTCTCTTGAAAATGATCTTAGTCGTGCTCAAATGCAAAACACTATATCTGATTTCAGTTTGGATCCTTAGCTGGAAGCTAACCTTGCCCTTAAACTTAATTATTTGCTCACTTTTAAGGATAACCTTCGTAAACAAATGTTTAGGACTAATTGGCTTATTGATGGAGATCGTAATACTAAATTTTATAATTCTCTTCAAAGAATAAGAAAGGAAAATCGTCCGCTTACCAAACTTATTCATGATGATTTGCTCATCGATACTGAAGAAGCCATAACGGATCATGTCACCTCGTACTTTTACAATATTTTTAACGGTCCAGACATAAATATTGACATCAGGGCCAATATTATCCCCTTACTGGTTGATGATAGAGACAATGAAACTCTTTTAAGTACACCGCTTGATCAAGAAATTAAAGATACTGTCTTTGGCCTTAATCCAGACAGTTCACCTGGTCTGGATGGGTTCAATAATGGATTCTACCAAAATCATTGGGACATTATCCAAAAGGATGTTTGTAACCTTGTTAAAAACTTTCTTTCCCATGGTTATCTGCCTCATGGTATTAATGCTCAATTTTTAGTTTTAATACCTAAGGTTGAAAATGCTTCGGATATTCATCAATTCAGACCCATTGCTCTCATTAATACTCTTTATAATATCATTACTAAAATAATTGCGAATAGGCTGGCGCCCATTTGTGACAAAATAGTTTCATGAAATCAATTTGGATTCATTAAAGGTAGGGCCATTCAGGAATGCATCTGTTTGGACTCAGAAGGTACCAATAGTCTTAATAAAAACACTAGAGGGGGGTGTGTGGCTATTAAACTGGATATCAGAAAGGCCTTTGACACTATTGACTGGAATTTCATCTTCAGGGTTTTAAAAAACTTTGGATTCCAAGACTCTTTCATTGGAAGACAGAAAACTCTATTCAGATCTGCCTATATTTCTATTCTAATTAATGGCTCTCCTAGGGGCTTCTTCAACTGTTCTAAAGGTGTCAGGCAGGGTGACCCCCTATCGGCCATCCTCTTTGTCATTGCTGAGGACTACCTAAACAGACTTCTAAATAGTCTGGTTGCTCAAGGATCCCTGAAGCCCATACAAGCTTCCAGGAACTTAAATATCCCTACCCACCTTTTATATGCTGATGACATCATTCTTTTTCTTAAGGGGGATCAAAGGAATATTCATGTCTTAAAACATGCTCTTAATCATTATGAGGAAGTCTCTGGTCAATCGATATCTTGGAATAAATCATATATTTATTTTGGAAAGAAATTTCCTGTCCGAAGAAAAAATACCATTACTTCCTACCTTGGAATTAAAGAGGGACTCCTCCCTTTCGCTTATTTAGGTGTTCCAATTTTTTGGGGTCGTCCTAAGGCTATCTATTTCACTAATATCACTGAGCAAATTGTAAACCAACTCTCTACCTGGAAAGGAAGATCCCTCTCTATGGCTGGCAGGATTTGTCTAGTCAAATCGACCATTGTCTCTAAGATGGTTTACACTATGATGATTTACAAATGGCCCGCCAGCATTTTTAAGAAGATCAATACCTATATCAAAAACTTCATATGGATGGGTAGTATTCTTGAAAGAAAACTTGTCACTATTCCCTGGAAAACCTGTTGCAAACCTCTCGACAAAGGTGGCATTGGTATTAAAAATTTAAATATGTTCAATAATGCTCTCCAAGCCCGTCTTACTTGGCGTATTATCAATGGTAATTCCAAAGCTTCTGATTTCTTGAACCATAGATTCCGCACCAAGCTTTTAAATGGGAAGCTCAAATACATTAACTCTTCAATCTGGCCCTCGATTAGAGACTCGTATCAGAAGATCATGGAAAATTCTAGATGGATGGTTAGTGCTGACTCTTCCATTAATTTTTGGTGCGATAAATGGTGTGGTAACCCCTTGATATCTTTGTTACCACCTAACATCACTCCCGATGACTATAATCTTTCCATAAAGGATGTCTTACAATATCACAAACATGCTCTCCCCGACAATATTGCGCAGATCATTGATGATCATCATTTTTCTTCTAATGGTGATTTCCTTGTTTGGGAACCTGCCCTGAATGGCATCCTTGACTCCAAAAACTTCTACCAACATTACTTTTCTGAAAGTGATTCTATTTTACATTGGGTGAGCCATTTTGATAAGACGTGGATCAAACCTTCTAGGCTTACTCTCATTTGGAGAATTTCCCATAATAGATTACCCACTGAAGCCTGTCTTCAAGCCTTTATCATTCAACTCTGCTCCATTTGTCGCTTGTGTAATCAACACAAGGAAGATGCAGATCATCTATTTTTGTCGTGTGCGACGACATCTGCTTTATGGAATTATGTTTTTGACTTATTTAATTGTAGATGGTCCCTTTCTGACACTATTTGTTTATCCCTTAACAAGTGCACTAACTATGTTTTCTCTCCTCAGGTTAAAAATCTTCTGCTTACGGTGGTGGCAGAACTGCTTCATGTGATCTGGTATGCTAGAAATGACATCATTCATAATAAGCGCTCATTTAGTTTAATTGCAGGTAAATATCGAATTCTTATTGGGATTCATGAAGCTGCTTCCATTCAAAAAGACTGTTGCACCAACTCGGTGGGTGATTTTGAGATCCTTCGTCACCTTCGTGTGCCCGACATCTTCCCTCGGACCAAACGTTCATTTGAAGTATTCTGGCAATCACCGATGTCGGGATGGATCAAAGTGAATGTTGACGGTGCCTCCAAAGGTAACCCAGGCCCTGCTGGTTGTGGTGCTATTTTTCGCGACTCGGCTGGTCTTTTCCATTGTTGCTTCTATACTAGCTGTGGCCATTCCTCTTCCCTAGAAGCTGAAATGCTGGGTGTCATCCACACCGTTGATTTTTCCCTTCAAAGAGGCTGGAAAAAACTCTGGATTGAAAGCGACTCTACTACTATCATTCATGCCATCTGGAATGGTACTATTCATCTGGATTGGTCTCTCACCACTCTTTGGATGAATTGTCTCAACTCTCTACATGGGATTGACTACATAGCCACTCACACCTATCGAGAAGCGAATACTGTTGCAGATGCTCTTGCCAACAAAGGCATTCATCAGACCCTGACTTGGATGGACTCTTTACCTGCTGATTTATTATCTTTGTTTGATAGAGATTGTAAAAAAATTCCATCTTTTATCCTTTTTTAACTTTTTTCTTATCAATAAAAAGCCTTTTACCTTTAAAAAAAAAATTTATTTAAAGAAGGGTTAAAATAGTTAAAATCAAAGTTTAATAAGTAAATCATTTTTAATATGGGGTTATACATAAGATAAATTCGACTATAAATATTCATTATAAAGATAAAAAGATTTCATACATAATGGTATTTTATTTGTAATTTTTAGACATTAAATAATTTAATTTATTTATGACACAACGATGATGCAGTAATTATCTTATTAATGAAATATTGACATAATTGATGTTATAAATACCCAAATAAATATAATTTGAGACTTTTTATGAATTCCACTAATTTTCTAGGTTAATAGGACATTTTAGTATTGATTTAATTAACTTTTTTCGAACTTATCATTCTGTTATGATTTTCAAAAAAATCAATTACTAAATAGTGTCAAAATTGACATAAAATAGTTTTTAAAACAAATATTATATTATTAATTGTTATTTTATTCCTAAAAATCTAAGGTTCGGCCAAATGACTTAGATAAGGTTATATATATTAATAATAAACAACTTGGGGTTCGTTTGGCTTTATATAGTAAGTTTATTAACCTTATAGTATAAGAACACAAGAAGACACTGTAAAAGTAAAATTATTTAACTTAATGTTAAATCTACATGATAAGGTTAAAATAGGAACCTAAACTTGTCTAAATTCTATTGGATGAGAGGATTTATACCCATACACACCTTATCCTCGAAATAAATCAATTTTAAGCTATTTAAAACCGAACTTGACTTTATAATAAAATAATATTTTTAGTTATTCCAAAGGTGCCCCTCTCCTCCCTTATAAAAGGGCACCTCCTCCCTCTCTTCCTCACACCACTTTGAGCCTTAAAGATAGGCCAACCCCTGCCAATTTATCCTCTCCACTTCCCTAGAGACATCCTAGAGGTCCTGGTCTTCTTCAAAGACCAATTTTAGTGCCCTAAAAGAAGGTCTCAAAGAAGCACTTCAAAGATGAGGTAATGTCCGTTATCGATTCTTTCATCTTTATTTCTTCTTCCACTTATTCTTATTTAGTTGTTTCATTATGAAGTAATAACATCAGTATCACTCATATAATTATATGTTATTATAAGTATGAAACAACACTATTTCACCATCTATCCATCCTACGGAAAAAGAAATCACCGCGCGTGCGTACGTACGGAATACCGTCTCCACGCCGTGGTGTAATCTATTTTCCACCACCACATTACTTGGATGGGTATAATGGTGTAAATAATGACTATATATGACTATTATAAAGTGATACTGATTCTGAAATAGTATACATACACTCCAATACAATTCCACGATCATAGGAACAATATCACCACTCGTGCGTACGTACGGAATACCGTCTCCACGATGTGATGCGACTCGTTTTACATGATATTCATTTCATAATGATTATATAAATGAATTGGATGAATGAATATGATATATATTACACTAATACCATTCTGGAAATTAGGTATCTATAACCTAAAGAGAATAATAATAATTTATTCGACAAAACACGCATAAGAACAAAAGGTTATAAACACCCGAATAACAAGTAGCAATGAAATATTACTACTAAGAAGCTAAGAATATGACCAAATATGATATCATAAAAATATGTATGATTATGGAATAAGTCAATAACATTATTTAAATCATTATACAGGAGGTTCGGACACGTACAAAGCATATCGGACCTAAGGTAAGGGAAAATATCACAATCTCATTTTTATCTGAGATTGTTTATACTTTGGTATTTACTGGGCTGTATTTTATCATCCACATCCATGTTTCCTCAATATGTAATATTATTTCCATCCATCTACAATTTTTTAAATCCAATTTTACCCTTCGGTGAGTTTTTAGTAAAAGATATGAAAGGAATCTTTTGTCGTTTTTCGTACGAGGTACTTTTTGACTTTTCCGACAAAAGTACGAGAAGAATGTTTTTTAACTTATACGGCATGAATGGATTTTTAAAACATTATTTCCAAGAAGCTTCCTTTACAAGTTTTCAAGTTTATTTTTAATCAACTTCTTTTAGTTTATAATTGTACGACATGTTAAGAAATGAAAAGTGTTTTTGAAGCAGAAAGGATATTTTCCTCAAGAATGAAGTTCAAGTGTTTTATCAAAATTATTTTCCATCTAAAATAATAAAGGTTTCTGTTTTTATCCCTATTATTACATTGATTTGATTATGTTGTGATGGAATTATTTTTATGAATTCCTTTATCTTATATGAAATTTTTGATGATGTCACGATGTTTAAGATTCCCATTTTTATTACATGGGTTATGCAATGATGTATGATTTATGATGTTGTGGCACACATAAGAATGGTATCATTATGAGATGGATGGGACCTATATCTCCCTCCAATGCATTGGGAAAAGATTTTATATCTCATGAGATAGACTTGGATGGAATGGTAGGTTATACCGGTTCAGTGAAACAGGACTGAAACGAGGGTGACTCGGTTCAGAAATGGACTTTGTCCACTAAGATAGTCTTGGAAATGAGTCTTGACTAATAAGAAATGATTCTCTATGATTATGTGTGTATGCCACAAAGTTTCATGTTTTAAGTTATTATTATTGGGATTTCATTTCACTACTATGATTTATCCCATGTTATGAAATTATGCTGTCTTTTGCAGGTTAAGATTTCCAAAAGTTATGTTCTTATGAATATGATGTGATTGATATTTATTTTGTTTACCCTTACTGAGCATTTGATCTCACCCTTTCGTATGTTTTCTTTCCCCAGGCCAGGAATAAGGTTATTAAGTAAGATATTCCAAAAGGGACTATAGATATGTTGAAATAAATGGGAGACAGTGTAGACGCTTTTTGAACCAGTTGTTTATGTTTCCCAGTTTCTAAAGACACTATACCTATACGGTCCTTTAGTGGTTTTATTATATGTTGTAATAAGTATGCTTCAATTTTGAAGTATTAAAAATGTATGTAAAGTATGGGTCGTTATAACTCACTCAGGTTATGAATAATAACCTTACCCATATGGAGCACCCTGATCCACAATGTGGTGGATCAACGTTAGACCGCTTCATGAGGAAACAACCACCAAAATTCAATGGGAGTACAAATCTATTAGTAGCTGAGAAATGGTTAAGTTACTTAGAGAAAATATTTCATACTTTGGGGAGTAGCAAAAGAGAAAAAGTTGTCATGTTAGTTTACCGCCTCACGGGAGATGCAGATCAATGGTGGTCATTAATCCAAAACACAAAGGAAGACGAAGAAGTATTGAACATGTAATGGAGGGAGTTTAAAGAGATTTTCTTAGAAAAATAATTTCCTCGTGACCATCGAGTGGATATGGAAAGACATTTTCTGAGTTTGAGGCAAAAGGAGGATGAGAATGTCGCAAAGTATGAAGCTAACTTTACAAGGTTAGCAAGACATGAAACATATTATATACGTAACCCAAGGAGTAAGATTGATCAATTATTTTATGGGTTAAACCATTTCTCTGTCGAGCATTAGTCTCATAATCCTTATCATCGTACGAAGATATTGTCTCATGCACTATCAAGAAAGAAAAATAATTCTCTAAGTCTTATGACTTCAAAGAAAAGCAAGAGAAGAAGAGACCTGCTGATCACTCTGGAAATAGAAATAAGGGGAAGAAGGGAAAAGTTGAATATCCATCTTGTAGTAAATGTGGGAAGAAACACCCCAGTACTTTCCTGAAGGGAATGAGAGTCTGTTACAAGTGTGGTGAAAAAGGCCACAAAGCTTGTGATTGCAAGGGAAAGAAAGAGGCTGTCAATATTGAATACTACAATTGTAGAGAAAAGGGATATTGTGCAAATAAATGTCCAATGCACCAAGGGAACTTACCTTAGAAAAGGACAAGGGAGAAAGGACAAGCTTATGCGATTACTACTGCTAAGGTTGAAGCTTCGAAAGATGTACTTGCAGGTAATTTAATGGTTTCCTCAAGTTTAGCCAATGATTTATTTGATTATAGATCATCACATTGTTTCATATCTTCCCAGTTTTCTAAGAAAATTTGATATTTTCAATTTGACTTAACAAGAGAGTTGTTAGTCAAAACTCCTAAGGGAAGTATCATCGTAACAAAGTTTTGTGAATTAGTTCCCATTAGGGCATATATATATTCTTTATCTGATGATCTCATTGTCATACCCATGATTGAATTTGATATAATTCTCAGAATGAATTGGATTTCAGACCATGATGCGAAAATTTATTTTAAGAAGAAGGAGGTTACAATTTTCGATGATGATAAAGAGTACCTTTTCTTTAGAACAGAAACATCACCACATGATTCTTATCTAGATCCACCCATAGTAGCTCTATTAAATTCAATTATTAGTAAGGAAGAGAATGAAATAAATATGGGTGAGGAAAGGAATGTTCTAATAGAGGATGTACCTATTGTGTAAGAATATATTGATGTGTTTCCAGAGGATTTACCTGGACATCCTCCAGAACGAGAAATTGAGTTTTCCATTGATTTAATTCCTGGTTCAAGGCCTATATTGAAGAACCCTTATATAATGGCCACTGTGGAATTAGTGTAACTAAATAAACAACTATAGGAATTGAGTAATAAGGGATTTATTCACCCAAGTGTTTCTACATGGGGATCCCCTATCCTTTTTGTTAAAAAGAAAGACATATCTATGAGGTTGTGCATTGACTACAGGGAGATCAATACTATAACAATAAAGAACAAGTATCCCCTACCTCGCATTAATGATTTATTCGACCAAATTCATGGAGTTCAATATTTTTCAAAGATTGACCTTTGATCTGGATATCATCAGTTGTGTGTGAAGAAGGAAGAAATTCTGAAAACAGTATTTCGAACCAGGTATAAGCATTACGAGTTTACATTAATGCCTTTTGGATCGACTAATGCACCCTCTATCTTCATGGATTTAATGAATAGAGTCTTCAAGGAATATCTTGATGACTTTGTAGTAGTATTTATTGATGATATCTTGGTATACTCAAAAAGCTACAAAGATCGTGAAAATCACTTGTGCACTATTCTGAAAACCCTCAGTAGAAATAAATTATATGGGAAGTTTAGAAAGTGTGAATTATGGATTCAATAGGTTTCTTTTCTTGGCTATATTGTCTCTAAGGATAGAATCTTTGTTGATCCTTCAAAGACCAAGGCAATCCAAGAATGGCCAGCACTGACTAGTATAACTGAGGTACACAGTTTTATAGGTTTAGTAGGTTATTATGAACGTTTTGTCCAGAATTTTTCCTGGTTGGCTAACCCATTAACCAAGTTCACACGTAAAGGGGTTAAATTTGTTTGGAAAAAAGAGTGTGAAGAATTTTTTTAAGAACTGAAGAGAAGATTAGTCAACACCCCTATCTTGACTCTACCATTAGGGAACTATGGGTTTGTTATTTATAGTGATGCTTTAAAGAAAGGAATTGGTTGTGTCCTTATGAAAAATGATAGAGTTATTTCCTATACATCATGACAACTAAAAATTCATGAGAAAAACTATCCCACTCATGATCTTGAGTTAGCAGTTGTAATCTTTGCTCTGAAGACATGGAGACACTATCTATATGCTGAAAAATGTGATATTTATACTGATCACAAGAGTTTGAAGTATATTTTCTCACAAAAAGAAATCAACATGAGACAAAAGAGATGGATTGAACTACTCAAGGATTATGATTTCACAATACACTACCACCCGGGGAAGGCAAATAAGGTGGAAGATGCTTTAAGCAGAAAGGATCATGGAGTTTTGAACAAGATGAGAGTTGAAAGGGATCCTATTTTAATGGATCTAGTACAGATGGATATGGGAATAACCATGGAAGGTGAAACATCAATACTTTTTCAAATGGTTGCCAAACCATATTTACTAGAAAGGATAAAAAGTTCTTAGACTAATGATGAGGAGTTTCAAAAGAATATTAAAGATGTAAATGATGATAGATTGAGTGACTTCATATATGAAGATGAAATTTTGAAATTTGGGAAGAGACTTTGTGTTCCCGATATATCTAATCTAAAAAGGGAATTGTTGGATGATGCTCACAGCTCAAATTTCTCTATACACCATGGGAGAACCAATATGTATATATATTTGAAGGAACATTTTTGGTGGGACAACATGAAGAGGGAGATTTCTGATTTTTTGTCAAGATGTATGGTTTGTCAACAAGTGAAAGATGGAAGGCAACATCCTAGAGGAGTCATGAAACCTCTTCCCATACCTGAGTGGAAATGGGATAATATTATGATGTACTTTGTCATGGGGAAACCAAATACTCCTAGAAGGAATGATGAAATATGGGTCATTGTTGATCGTCTTACCAAGTCAGCACATTTTCTTGCTATAAGATAATATTTACCACTTGAATGTCTAGAAAGACTATATATTAATGAAGTTGTAAGACTCCATGGTGTACCCCTATCGATTGTTTTTGATCATGATCCCTTTTTTACATCAAGATTTTAGAAAAGTCTTCAGAAGGCCTTGGATACTAAACTTCATTTGAGTACTGCCTACCACCCTCAAACCGATGGACAATCAGAACGGACTATTCAAACCTTAGAAGACATGTTGAGATCTTTCTCACTAGACTTTCAAGCTATGTGGGATCAATATTTACCTCTGGTAGAATTTTCCTATAACAATAGCTTCCATTCAAGTATTCAGATGACACTATATGAAGTGTTATATGGAAAGAGACGTCTTACACCAACTTGTTGGGATGATATTGGTGAAAGAAAACTTATAGGCCCATAACTTGTTGAGGAAACAATGAAAAAGGTGAAGATTATCCAAACCCACATCAAAGCAGCTCAAAGTAGGCAAAAGAGTTGTGCTGATAATCAGAGGAAGTATTTGGAATTTCAAGTAGGATATCATGTTTTCTTGAAGGTATATCTATGGAAGGGTGTTATACGATTCGTTAAGAAGGGTAGATTGAGTCCCAGGTATATCAGACCTTTAAAAATTCTAGAACTAATTGGAGTTGTGGCTTATTGTTTGGAAATACCTCCAAGTCTCTCCAAAGTTCATGATGTGTTCCACGTATCACTATTGAGAAAATATATGCCTGACCCAACGCATGTACTCACCTATGAGGAAATTGAATCAGAACCTAATCTGTCTTATTGTGAAGATCCTGTCAAGATTCTTGATACCAGAGAACAAGTGCTGAGAAACCAGACGACTCATCTGTTAAAAGTTCTATGAAGAAACCAGAAGTTGGAAGATGCAACGTGGGAACCCGAGGAACTTATGATGAAGAACCACCCAAATCTTTTTATGCAGTAATATTTTAGAAATTTTGAGGACAAAATTATTTTAAGGAGGGGAGAATGTAACACCCCAAACTTCCATTGTACGTTTCCCTTTGAATAATGCAATAGCTTGCGTTGTACTCAACTTGGAGTTTTAACACACCACAACCAATCAAACTATACGTTATGAATAGTAATACCCACTTTTTGAAATTATAAATTTTATTTTTCAAAATGGACTTCATTTTTTAATTCATAATATCGAAATTATCTTAGGGTGAATTTTTGGTATTTTTCTGAAAACTTTCAATTTTTGATGAATAGTGAAAAGCACTGCGTTATTATTTAAAACCGAATTTTTATTTAAGTAATTAGTCATTTTATTTTAATTTATTTTAGGTCAAAAATAGATACATAATAACTATATATTTTAAATTTAATTCATTTGAATCATTTTATAATAAGTTCAGATATATAAAATTTTATTGAACTTTTTACCGTCTTTTACCCACATTCTAGGAGAATTTACAAATTTGCATAAAACTTAATTTTACCGCTTCTTTGAGTTGAATTTAAAAAATCCGAGAGACACAGTTGAAGTCAGTAAGTAAAATGTGGTTCAATAAGATTAAAATAATTTTTGGTTAATAGTAACTTTTGACTTTTATTTACCACGGTTAAAAGTAAATAGAGCAATTAAGGGTAAAAATGATATTATAATTACAATAACACATGTCCTAATTCTATTGGATAAGTTTAATTCAACCAAAAAAAACCTCAGGAATAAAATATGATCCTATTTGGTCCACTTGGATTAGATTAGTACATTTATTATTATTTTATTTAAAGAAGAGTTAAAAGAGTTAAATTAAAATTTTAATAACTAAACCATTTTTAATATAGGGTTACACAGAATATAAATTCAAAAATAAATATTTATTAGAAAGATAAAAATATTTCCTATATAATGGTATTTTATTTATAATTTTTAGACATTAAATAATTTAATTTATTTATGACACAATGATGATGCAGTAATTACCTTAATAATAAAGTATTAAAATAATTGATATTATAAATATAAAAATAAATGTAAATTGAAACTTTTGATGAATTCCACAAATTTTCTAGGTTAATATGACAATTTATATTAAATAAATTTTATTCTAAGTGATAAAGTTTTTATGGCTTTCAAAAAAATCAAATACTAAATAGTGTCAAAATTGACATAATTGAGTTTTTAGAACAGATACTATATTATTAATTGATATAATATTCCTAAAAATATAAGGTTCGGCCAAATAACTTATATAAAGGTTATATATATTAATAATTAACCATTTGGGGTTCTCTTGTCTTGTTATAGTAAGTTTATTAACCATATAATATAAAAATACAAAGAGACGTGGTAAATGTCAAACTATTTAACTAAGAGTTAAATCTAAAAGATAAGGTCAATATGGTGACCTAAACCTATCTAAAACCTATTGGTTGAGATTTTTTAGACCCATACCCACCTTATACTCTAAATAAATCATTTTGGATCCATTAGAAACCTAAAATTATTTTATTATAAAATAATATTTCAAGATTTTCCTAAAGTGACCCTCACCTCTCTTATAAAAGGGCACTTCCCCTTATCTTAATTTCACACCTCCAAAGCCATTTCACCCGGACAAAACCTGCCCAAATATCCTCTCAACTATCCTCCCTTCAACATAGAGGCCTTAATTTGATCATAAATCTAACCTAAGGATCCCTTTTGATCAACTCAAAAGGAAACACACAAAGAAGAGGTAATAATTTCACCACCTCTTTCAAGTTCTTTTCTTCTTTCACTTCCTCTTTATTTGTTGTTTCCATACCAAAATAATAAATCCAATACCTTCTACATACTGTGATGTTATTATAAATATGGTATGGCCATATTCATTATTCTATCCATCCTATAAATGACAAAGTCACCATACGTGCATACGTACGGCTTACCGTCTCCACGTCGTGATGTAGTTTGTTATTCAAACACTTTATTATTTGAATGGTTATAATAATGATTATAACTATTGTAAATAATAAATATAACATGTTAATGATTATTTATATATGATATACCATTCAATTACATACAATTTCAACATCAATATAATGATATCGTCGCTCGTGCGTACGTATGGATTACAGTCTCCATGAACGCGATGAGATTCAATCCCCATCGTAATCATTCAAGAATAATTTTCATTTTATGATTAAAAATAATTTTTATGAACATAATATCATTTTGTATATGAATTAGATACATCATATCCATAACAAACATGGCTTACGTAACCAATCATATAAAGGAAAACAAATCAGTTAACACCCAAAATGATGATAGTATTGAAATATGATTAACAAAGAAATATTATAGGATCATATATGATATCATATTTATGTATATAGTTCTTGTATAATTTAACAAAAACATTTTAACTATTATAAAGTAGGTTAAAATACTATTTACTAAGTAAAAGTATAAGGTAAGGGCTAATTCTACAATCTCTTTACTTATCCGAGGTTGTTAATATGTAAGTATTTACTCGGACTTATTTATCATCCACATCCGTGTTTTCCTAAAAATGTAATTCATTTTTTTTTATTTACTAGACTATGGGTTAAAGTCATTTATACCCTTGTTTGACCACATATTTTTTAAAGGAATCTTTCCTTCGTTTTCCAAACAAGGTACTTTATAACCTTCTCGACAAAATTAAGGTAAGAATGTCTTTTTTTAACTTTTACGACAGGTGCAGCTATTTTCTGCAGTTATAACATCGTCAAAGCTTCCCATAAAATCTTATAAGAATATTTTGAAAATAATTTTTTTCTTTTATAATTATATTACTTTTAAATTATTTCAAAATATAAAGAGATATTTCTCTACAAAAAGTTTTGATTTCATCTATGTCAATATCCTTTGATGGATTTTAAGCTTGTTTGAAGTTGATTATTATGATACAAATCTTACATATTGTATTGAAGTTTTTGTGATATTTTTGACTGTGAATGTGTTATTTTTACACCATTCATGGTTTATGGATAAAGTATTAAAATTTTGTATGCTAGTTTTAATACAAATGTTTATGTTATGTTTAAACCTTTTCATATGAGGACTGCATTGGACTTAGTAATTGACAGGTGGAGCCTGTTATAGCTCCTCGATGCATCGATAGGTATCATGAGACAAACTAGTGTCTTGGAATAAGGACTTGACAAAATATTATTTGTAGTCTTGGCACAAGGCCTTGACTATGTGCTTATGAAGTCTGACATTTTTCATTCCAACATTATGAAATTGGCTATTGATATTACATGTGATTATTCAACTAGCAGAATATCCATGTGAATAAGTAAATGAAATTATTTGATTTATCTTTTCCATATTATGATGAAATTTAAGTTTAAAAGGCTTGTTTTTTAGTCTTATACATTGCCTTAAATATTTATACTTATTCTTGAAAGTTTCTGCTATATTGTTATCCTTACTGAGCATCTGAGCTCACCCCTTTCTATGTTTTATTTTTCCCAGGATGAGAAAAAGTATATTATGACTAACTTACAGGGATAGTCTAAGGGATGAATGTGGTAAATGGAGACAATGTTGTTGTTGTTTTTTATTTTATAATGTAATGTAAAACTTATGAATGTATCTATTACTTCCAACACTACTAAACTGATCGGTCTTTCGGGATTTTGATCCTTTGTGATCATGACAATGTTATTTAATAATGCACCGACTCTGGGTAACTGGGGTCGGGGCATTACAATAGGTCTAGTTTCTAGTATAAGAAGTTGATAACAATGAATATTATGAAGATGAAGATAATTGAATATAAAATTGGTAATTAAAATATATTACAATTTCTCATTGATTAGTGTTTCATACATACATACATTGTTCTAGTTTTTATTTTTTGTAATTTTTTTAGTTATGAATTTTTTATAAATTTAATATATCCAAACCATTTTAATTGAAAGAATGTAAAGAATAAAAAAAATTCATTATCCAAGCCGATCAACATTTCAAAGCACGCCACCACTACTGTGAGCTTCAGTGTATCTAAGTGATTCCATTATACCCGAGACTACTAGTGATCAAATCATTTTCCTAGATGTTGTTAGTATCCCACTGTACAATTAACCTATGATGATGGAGTGGTTGGTCACCCCTCCATCTGGGGGATATTGGGGAGTTACTATTACTGGTATTTATTTCATTGTACAAAAAAACTACATATTTTATTAATTGTTTAATGCATTTGTCAAACATATAAAGATAATAATAGAATGGATATAAATATGAACACAACAGATGTATGCGACATAAAGGACTTCAAGATTATCATTCCATTTGATGAGTTTGGGGTGCCTAACGGCGACACTACTGAAATCTATGGAAGATTCATGGGTAGCTTTCTTGGGAGATGGTGAAATTTCCCGTTAATTATAAATTTTGGAGGCATATTCCTACAACTTAGAAAATTGAGGTCCTTGATACTCAAGTAAAGGTACTATTAATTTAATATTAATTGACAACCAATTTAAAAGCCATGAGTATTTTTTTTAATATACTTATAAAGTGTTATGTTTTTTATTTCGAGACGTTTTTTCATCTTGATGTCCCTGACTCCATTTCACTCCCATGGACTCTGAAAAATTTGGGCAAGAAATGGAGATATTTTAAATAGAGATTATGGCATGAGTTTAATGACACATATTTGAGTTCATGATAGATTTATGAGAAAGTGTCTGAAGGTATTTATCATGAGCATTGTAAGTTATTTGTTAATATTAACAGAGATACATCTCATAAGGTAATTGCATATTTTATAGTTTTTTAATAACATAAACACAATAAAATTATAATTTGTATTAATGATGCTATTTTTTGTAGGAATTATCTAAAAAAATACTATAAATCATGAGAAACAATCCATTCCTCATATTATTGGGTCTCATAGTTTTTCGAGAAAAAGAACAATTTTGGCTTGTATTTTATTAATTAATATTTATATTATTTTATTATAAGCAATGGTTTTTTCAAAATTGTTTAAATATTTTTTATAAAGGCTATTGAATTAGGCCACTTTTTTGGATGAACAAAGATGTGTTTTAAAGTGCATAGGAATCCTAATGACAGTTTTATAAATGACCCTACCAAAGACATTAGAGTAAGTACTTTTCATTAATATTTCATGTTATTTCATTACTATAAAAACATAATAATGAAAAATATACTATAACAACAAAAAAACCTTAAACCCAATTAAATGGGTCTGGCTACATAGATCAAATGATGCTAATTTGACATTGTTTGATACATCTGGCCTGCCCCAATTAATTGGGTTTAAGGCTTGTTTGTTGTTATAATATATTTTTCAATATTATGTTTTTATAATAATTAAATAACAATAAAGAGTAATGAAAAATTTATTAATATTATAATATTACGAAGTTAAAATATTTTAAAAAATCATTGTTAATATTTTTGTATTAATAGATTAAATTTCAAGAAGTTTGGGATGTGAACCCTTTATAATCATCATCGGTTTCCCAGAATGATGTAGTTGAAATTGTTTTAGGGAAAGTGAATCCAGTACATGTTTGGGGGATGGGTTCTAGGCCTACTCTTTTAGCTGTATTTGGTAGGGCATCTTCATCAGTTACCACTACACCTAGTGGGGGTTCGAGTAGTTCCATTGATCTGGAATCACAAAGATAATTTGAAAGGTTGAAAGAAAAAGTGCAAGAATAAGACTCTTATAGGAAACACATGATCAATAGCGGCCGAAAATGGAAAATTATTTAGTTTCTATATTTCAATGTATGATTGGTATAGTCCCCAAGGAAATTTACATCCCTATACCTCATCCTGATGAGATAAATTCTAAATTCCATAGACCATTCACACATTTTTAAAGAATTCATACAACTTTCATAAATAAAACTAAAATGTAACTTTTATATTGAAAACATGAACTTCAAGTCACAATAACCACATATTGTGCTGGATTGATATGTGGTCGATTCCTATACATCAAAAATTAATTACAGATCATTATCCTTAATTTTGAAAACAATCTGAGCTCATTTTCTTGGCTTTCACTTAGTAAATAAATTGTAAAGGTACCAAACACTTTAAAAATGTGTGTGTTGGGGGGGGGATAAAAATTAGGTAAAAAATTTTGGATTTCTATTAAATCATAGGAAAATGACCATAGATTTATTTTTGAAATTTAGTAACCAACAACACATCATTTCAAAAAATATTTTTTTCGAGATTATAGTAAATACGTTTGTGGTGTTTTAAACCACTAAAATGTCAATGTAATGGTTCAAACCCTAGAAAATAGTCTAATATTGATGTAAAATAATTGGACAAACACTATTGAATTATTTTTGATATTTATGCATAGAAAACATGTCAATATGACTTGTAGTGTGGTCGGAATGACTCAGTAAATATTTTTTAAAGGTACCCAAGTCTTAAAAAACTTATGTCAGTGGTCAAATTTAGGAAAATGATGTAAAATTTTCATTAAATCAGAGAAAAATTACCATGTATTGATTTTTGTAATATAGGAACTGAAAAAATTTCATTTTGAGTAACAATTTTCTCAAGATGTCCATAAACACGTTTTTAGTGTTTTAAAATAGTAAAACATGCATGTAATAGTTAAAACAATAGAAAAGACCTAATATTGATATGAAATAATGGTATGAATACCGTTGAATTATTTTTGACATGTATTCATAGAAAACATATCAATACGACTTGTGATGTAGTCAGAATTATCAGTAAACATTTTTTAAAGGTATCAAAGCCTTTAAAAACATGCATCAGGGGGTCAAAACTAGCCAAATGATCTTAGATTGTCATGAAATCATAGGAAAATGACCATAGATTTATTTTTGAAATTTAGAAACCACCTTCACATCATTTAAAGTTACAATTTTCTCAGGATTAACGTAAACACGTTTTGGTGTTTGAAAACACTAAAACGTGCGTGTAACAGTCAAAACCATAGAAAACAACTTAATATTGAAGTTAAATCATGGTAAAACCACTGTTGATATATTTTTGATGTGTAAGCATAGAAAACACATCAATATGATATATAGTGTGGTCAAATAACTCAGTAAATAGTTTTTAAAGGTACTAAAGCCTTTAAAAATGCGTGTTGAGGGGTAAAAACAAGGAAAATGACATAAGATTTCCCTAAAATCCAAGTAAAATGATAGTAGATTTATTTTTGAAATGTAGGAACAGATAGCATGTCATTCTGACTTACAGTTTTCCCAAGATGCTTGTAAACATGTTTTTAGTGTCTTAAAACACTAAAACATGAGTGTAACGGTCAAAAACATAGAAAGAGACCTCAGATTAACATGAAATCATTATAAAACCACCATTGAGTTATTTTTGATGTGTACACATAGAAAACACATCAATCTAACGTGTAGTGTGGTCATAATGGATTAATAAATAATTCTTAAAGGTACCAAAGCCTTTAAAAATGTGTGTTGGGGGTGATCAAAACTAGGAAAACGATGTTATATTTCCATGGAATTAGATTAAAAATATTGTATATTTATTTTTGAAATGTAGGAATTGATGTCACATCATTATGAATTATGGTTTTCTCGGGATGCCTATAAATGCGTTTTTAGTGTTTTAAAACACTAAAACATGCATGTAATGGTAAAAACCATAAAAATGACCTAATATTGATGTAAAATCATGAGAAATACACCGTTGAATTATTTTTGATGTGTACACATAGACAACATGCAAATACGATGTGTGGTGTGGTTAGAATGACTTGGTAAATAGTTTTTAAAGGTACCAAAGCCTTTAAAAACGTATGTCAGTGTCACGAACCGTCCTAGTGGGGCCCGAGCCGCAACTCCCCAAGCCCGCCTCCAATAGGCCAGGGGCTGGTGACTTGCACCGAGTAGGCATGTTACTAACATGGGAGGCATTGCCTATAAACCTGCACACACACACACACACACATCTCTAAGCCCAAAAAGATGAAAAGTAAAAACTACTGAAAATGGAAATGCATGCATACACTAAAATCCCAACCAACAGAGTACGACTGGAAAGTAAAGTACAGTAATGTAAAACCCCAGGACAAAAGTAAAATCCCACCAAAAGAAAGTCTGTGACAAAGTCCAACCTATAAAGAAAGGTACTGGGACTGAAATCCGTAGGCGTAGGAACACACCTCGGCCTGTCTGATCTCACTGAGCACCGTCCGGTCCTGGTTCGCCTAGAATCCTGTCAAAGGCTCGCTCGTCTGGACAAGACACAACATGTGCGGGCAAAGCCCGTGCAGGGGTGAGTATAACAATACCCAGTAGGACACCCCAAAACCACAAGGGAATACAACAAGGGAAACACCACAAAGGAAAGATACAATCATCTCTACATAGTATATGTTTTCAGAACTTATAACAAGAATATCCAGATATACTCATACATGATCGACCATCGTGAAACCACCACTAAGATCCAGCTCGAATATTCCACTAAGCATGTAACAAGGAGAACACACTCCTAGGTCTGAAGAGAGAGAATACGAAGTACTTGTTTCACTAGAACACACTCCACAAGTACTTGAGAATATGATGCTCAGATGAGGATCACAACCAATAGCTATGGGGTGATTCCAACAACTCATTCTGAACTAATCCGCTAAGCAGAGGATCGACGCCTGGGTAAAGTTGGTCACATCGATACAAAGAACTCTACCTAGGGTACCAGGAAGGAATAGAGGATCCGACTCCAAGTCTCACAGAGGGGATTCCAACAACTCTATTCAGGAAGTCCTGCTGAAGGGATCATACTCCTGTACATAGGAAATGATACCATAAACCTTCAGGGGAAAAATAAAGGGAATGAACTCTAAGAAAGCTAGTCCAAGTCACAAAATACAAATGGCTCAATCCATGTAAAACAGGTTACACAACGTGTAGTATGGTTACACGCCATGTTCCTTAACCCTAGGTACTGCCCGTGTAAATGGCCCATGTCATCCGTCCAAGATATGTATAACTCAACTACACGACGTGCAGAAGGATCAAACGCCGTGTTCCTTGACTCTGGGTACTGCCCGTGTAAACGACCTGTGTATGAAATCTAAGTCATGCAGAAAAGTATATACACGGCGTGTAAGTCAACGCATACGCTGTGCCCTGTCAACTGGAAAACACCCGTGTACCCTGGCCGTATGCCCATACACTGTGTCTGTCTGTGTCACTATGCCCATGTACCGGTACATGGGGTATCCCATGTATCTAGGTGGGTCTGTCTGGGGAAGGGTATACACGCCGTGTCTTTGGCCGTGTACCCAACCCATGTCCGTTTACTCCCAGAGTACACGCCAGGTGGTCCGCCGATGAACACACGCCGTGTAGTCGGGATTTTTCCAGTAACAACTTCTTCCTCCTCGTGCCTTGGACAATCATCTGGATCTTGATTCTATTGTTAGTTTTCTATGAAACTCAAGATCATGGGTCGCCTCGTCGTCGTGATGCCGAATTCGTGGGTTTTGGGCCTTCAATCGGCTCCGAAATCCGATTCCGGTCACCCGTACAGAAATCGTTCGAAGAACGATATCTTCCGATACGCTTCGATCTGTCCCCAAAAACTGTCATCGCACCTCCGTGGGGTTGTTCCGATGCTAGATATTCAATTTGGGATCATTGCGTTGTGCAACGGATGCGCAACGATCCGTCGTTCATACCTCCACGAAGAACGCGTAGAATGCATACGGAGAACGTGAGGAAAGAATGACAAAATTGAACAAGAGGGACGAACCTCGATCGTTGTTCATGACGATCTGGGTTCATTGCCATTAGATCAAAATAAAAACAATCAACATATTATATTTACGAGCATTGGATCTCCCGATAAAACCCCAAATCACACCCGTCGGCAAAACGATCGATCCGTGGGATAATATGTTCATGGATTAGTCCATGTTCATCATAGGAATCAAGAATCGGGAAAGGAAACCAAAATCAAACGTCCTACCTGGATCTGTGACATTCGTTGACGACAATCTGGTTGTCGCGTCGTCGTCTCCGGTGAAACCCGTCAAGAACACCGTCTCCTCGTTGGGGTTTCCTCCAGAGCCTTCAGAGCCTCCAAAGGTTTCAGGGTTATGAAGTCTATAACCCTGGACCCCTGCGCAAATCTCTATTTAAAAGATAAAAGATATCCATTGCAACAAGATTTAATAAAATATTTTTATTAAATATTTTATTATAGTTATGTCCAAAAACTAGATTTCACCACCGACCCGCGCCAGCCGATGTTAGGCCTCGCCTAAGGTAAAATCGCTGTTCTGAACACAACGATGACCTCAGATTTCTGATCCGAGCACCCATTCGGAAGTTATTCCACTTTTTTAGGAAAACCACACGCGCCCGTTATTTAATTAAATTCAAACATTTGTTCCGGGATCACCGGGTCTCGGAACTGCACGCCGTCTCAAATCCTAGTCTTGAAATAATTCCCATATAATATTAAAATATGATACGGAGAAATCTGAGACATTACATCACAGTCACCTTAGGTCTTTACGTCACCGAAAATCCAAAACAAAGGCTACTCAAAAATATGTGGGTACTGCACACGAATCAAAGCCTCCCGCTCCCATGTGCTCTCCTGGAGATTCCCATGCTGCCACTGGACACACACCAAGGGAATAGCTCGTCCAAGAAGGATCCTCTTCTGCCGATCCTCGATCTCCACTCGGTACTTAACAAAGGTCGCTTCATCATCGATGTCCAGCTCACCCCAGTCGATAACGTGCGATGGATCATGCACGTACCTCCGCAGCTGCGACACATGGAAGAAATTGTGTACCCGGTCCATCTGAGGAGGTAGAGCCAAGCGGTACTCCACCTCGCCAAATCTACTCAGAATCTGAAAAAGGCCGATGAACCTCAAAGATAGCTTGCCGCCTAGGCCAAATCTCTATAGTCCCCGTCGAGGTGAGACCTAAAGGAACACATGGTCTCACTCCTCGAACTCCAAGGGCATCCATCTCCTGTCGGCATAAGACTTTTGCCGACTCTGTGCAGTCTTCATCCGCTCCTGGATGACCTGCACCTTCTCTGTAGTAGCTCGCACCATCTTTGGGCCCATGAGTGCTGAATCTCCTGAGTCAGTCCAACAAAGTGGTGATCTGCAAGGTTGCCCATACAAAGCCTCGAATGGTGCCATACCAATTGTGGAATGATAACTGTTGTTATAAGAAAATTACACCAGTGGTAGGTGGTCCTCCCAGCTATGACCGAAGTCAAGTATGAAAGCTCGTAGCATATCCTCCAAAACCTGGATGGTCCACTCCGTCTGGCCATCAGTATGAGGATGAAACACTGTGCTCAAGTGTAACTGAGTCCCAAAAGCTTCCTACAATCCCTTCCACAAACAGGATGTGAAACGAGCATCACGATCTGAGATGATCATTGAGGGAACTCCATGAAGTCGAACTATATCCTTCACGTAGAGGCATCCTAAGCTCTCTATTGAACTCTGCTCCCATATGGCTAGGAAGTGGGCCGACTTGGTGAGTCGGTCAACGATCACCCAGATGGCATCGTGTCCCCTGGACGTACATGGTAAACCTGTCACGAAGTCCATGGATATATCATCCCACTTCCACTCTGGCACCTCAAGGGGATGAGTCAAACCTGCTATCACATAGTGCTCAACCTTTACTTGCTGACAAGTAAGGCACCAAGAAACAAACTCTGCCACACTCTTCTTCATTCCTGGCCACCAGAACTGACGTCAGAGGTCCTGGTACATCTTTTTCATGCTTGGATGCACCTCCAAAGTAGATGTGTGGAAATCCCTCAGAAACCCATCCCACAATGTCACTGGTACTACTGTGTGCCCTATGAAAAGAAAAACGTGCTCCCCACCTTTTGAATATCCATCGGCAGCATCCCCTGCGGATATTTGAGCACGTAAAGTCTCACAGGAAGCATCCTCGAGCTGCGCTTCCCTGACTCGCTGTAAGAGTGGAGGGGTAACAACCATCGACTAAAGGTAAGATCCCTCATCTCTATCCATTAAGGATAACTGTAAAGAGGCCAACTATCTCACCGCCTCATCCAACAATTGAGAACTAGATTTTCTGCTGAGAGAATCTGCCACAACGTTCCCCTTTCCAGGAGTACAAACGATCTCAAAGTTGTAATCCTGGAGGAAATCAAGTCATCGCCTCTGTCTCAAATTCAGATCCTTCTGAAAAAAGATATATCTGAGACTCTTGTGATCAGAGTAGATGGTAAACCTCTCACCCATCAGGTAGTGCCTCCACATCTTCAACGCGAAGACTACCACTGCCAACTCAAGATCATGGGTCGCGTAGTTCTGCTCGTGTGGCCTCAACTGACGTGAAACATAGGCAATCACCACTTGAATCTACATCAGGACACAACCAAGCCCGGTTCCTGATGCTTCGCAGAACACCACGTACTCGACACCCTCTTCTGGTAGTCTCAAGATCGAGGCACTCGTCAGACTTTGTCTCAACTGTTGAAAAGCCAACTGGCATCTCTTGGTCCACACGAAAGGCTTCCCCTTTCGGGTCAAAGCTATCAAGGGTGCTAAAATCCTGGAGAAATCAAGAATGAATCTCCGATAGTAGCCTGCCAACCTAAGAAAACTCCGCACCTCCGTCACGCTCCGGGGTGGCTCCCATGCTAACAATGCCTATACCTTAGCTGGGTCCACTGCTACACCATCTACTAAGATAACGTGTCCCAGAAAGTGGACCTCCTGTATCTAGAATTGACACATCAAGAGTTTCCCGTACAACTGGTGCTCTCAGAGTGTGTCCAGATCCATCCTTAGGTGCCTTGCGTGCTCCTTCCTGGACGCAGAGTACACAAGGATGTCATCGATGAAGACCACTGCGAACCGATCTAGATAGGGTTGAAAGATCTGGTTCATGAGTCCCATAAACACTTCTGGGGAATTCGTCACGTCGAAGGACATCACCAAGTAATCATAGTGACCATAGCGACATATGAAAGCCATCTTCGGTATATCCTTATCCCGTAATCGCAACTGGTGATAGCCTGATCGTAGATCAACCTTCGAGAACCATCATGCCCCTCTTAATTGGTCGAAGAGGTCATCGATCCTCGGTAGTGGATACCGGTTCTTCACAGTCACCTGATTCAAGCGCCGGTAATCCACACATAGCCTCAAGCTCCCGTCTGCCTTCTTGGCAAAAAATACTGGGGCTGCCCAGGGTGAAACACTGGGTCTCATGAAGCCCTTCATCTTCATGTCTTCCAACTATACTCTCAGCTCGCGAAGCTCTATTGGAGCCATCCGATATGCTGATGCTGATATCAGTGTCGTCCCGGGTTGAAAATCAATGCGGAAATCTATCTCCCGACGGGGAGGTAGTCCGGGGACATCCTTCGGAAAGACGTCCTCGTACTCATCCACTACTGCTGGAAACTGGAAACTCATAACATCTACTGCTCCAAGGGCTAGGCTAGCCAACTGATGTGAAATCGGATAAACCTTCTTACGCACGAGTCCATCCTGCACTACCTGAGTCTCCTTTTCACCGACTAAGGAGAACCTCGTTCCATTACTGCGGACACACCGCACCCATCGCCTAAAACAGTAAATCTGGGTATGAACTGTGGATAGCCAATCCATACCAAGAATGACATCGTAAGGCCTCGACGATACCACCAAGAGGTTCCAACCGAAACTTTCACATCCAAGGGTCAGGTCACACTGTCTGCAAAGGTGTGTGATCTCTGAATCTTCTCCAGTCGGTGTTTCTAAGCATAAGGGTCGAGTCAATAGATCAACTGGAATCTCAATGTCTCAAACAAGATAAGAAGCCAGAAAATAATGACTAGATCCTGTGTCTATAAGTATGGTAGCCAAAGTAGAAAAGACACAGATTGTACCTCTAATCATTCTAAGAGTACCTGGGTCATAAGCCTCTGCTGCCTACAGCTGTACCTGCCTCTGTCCACCAGCTCCCTGAACCTGGGGTGGACATCCTGGGGGTGGTGGTGGTAAAAGGTCAAGATGCCGACCACCTCCAGCTGCTCTCCCAGCTCCTCTACCACGTCTACCGCCCCGTGGATCTGTCTGCTCCACACGTTGCCTCTGCCTCGATGGTCCATCCACTGCTCCCATGTCAGTAGTACGGCGGGTCAGAAAATCTCAAGCGAGATGTCCCCTGCTATCACAAGAGTATCATCGCCTCTCTCGAGGCTCGCTGGATGCGCCCTGCGAACCCTGTATGACATATCCCCTGTCATGGGATCTCCTATGAAAAAATATCCTATGCCTGGGTCCCTGACATTGACTCCCTATTGCCGAGGTCTCTGCTCCAGCTCGCTCACTATTGATAACTGCCGACTGTCTATGCTCTGCTAAGAATCTATCGACCACCAAAACCCACTCGAGCATCCCAACATAAGTAGGAATGCTCATAGGGATGATTCTAGCTCGGATGTATCTATGCAAGCCCCGCTCAAAAGTCTGAGCTCTAAAGTACTGATCCCTGACCATATCCATCGAGTACCGTGAGAGGTCGGTAAACCTCAATGAATAGTCAGCCACCGTTATGGTTCCCTGCTGGATATGAAGAAGCTCCTATATACGTACCGCTCTCAGGGTAACCGGTGAAAAATCCTCTCTGAAGAGATGCTCAAACTCTAACCACGCAAGAGTCACCTCGTCGTGGGTCTGGATAACCAAACTCCACCATCGTCCTACCGAGCCCTGCAGAAGGCTCGCTGCCAGGATCACCATCTTGTCTGCTGGTGTCCTGACCAAACGGAAGACTCTGGACACTGCCTCAAGCCAGTCCTCTGCTGCCTAAGTGTCAGGATCACCTCGAAACTTGAGGGGTCTCTGTCTCTGAAACTCGTGGAGTGCGCTCAACCTACACTCTTCCTCTACTGGTACAGCAGGCACTAAACACTACTCCACAGGTGGTGGAATAACTGGCACACCACCCGATGGTAAAACTGGGGGATCTGGTCCCTGTATCGAAGATTAATCACTGAGGGGGTCATCCTTGTGATCGAGCTGCTGGATCCTAGTAGGTGTGTGTCGCGGAGGCATCCTGTAACGAAACAAGATGTATCATAGTCAGTGAGTATATCTGGAGAGATGACTCAAGAAGGACATGGAAACCACAACTCATTCCTATAAGATGCATGTACCATTATTTTCCCCTGCAACTAGTGTTCTCATGTTCCGAGTCGAAAAACAAGTTATCAGAGTCCTGGTGTATGGATACGTCGGCCGCCCGCACTAACACTGGGGTCCCTGGCCTGAAAGCCGAACTCGAAACACTTAACACTATTGCCCCAAACCAACTCACAGACTCTCAGTACTAAGGTAGAACCGACCACCTCTGATACCACTCTGTCACGACCCGTTCCAGTGGGGCCCGAGACGCGACTCCCCAAACCTGCCTCCAATAGGCCAGGGGATGGTGACTAGCATCGAGTAGGAATGTTACTAACATGGGAGAGGTTGACTATAAACCTACACACACACACACACATCTCCAAGCCCACAAAGCTAAAAAGTAAAAACTACTGAAAATGGAAATGCATGCATACACTAAAATCCCAACCAACAGAGTATGACAGGAAAGTAAAGTACAGTAATGTAAAACCCTAGACTAAAAGTACAATCCCACCAAAAGAATGTTTGTGACAAAGTACAACCTGTAAAGAAAGGTACTGGGGCTATAATCTATAGCCGTAGGAACACACCTCGGCCTGTCTGATCTCACTAAGCACCATCCGGTCATGGTCCGCCTAGAATCCTGTCAAAGGCTCGCTTGTCTGCACAAGACACGACACGTGCGGGAAAAGCCCGTGCAAGGGTGAGTATAAAAATACCTAGTAGGACACCCCAAAACCACAAGGGAAGACAACAAGGTAAACAACACAAAGTAAAGATACAGTCAGCTCTACACAGTATTTGTTTTCAGAACATATAATAAGAATATCTAGATATACTCATACATGATCGACCATCGCGAAACCACCACTAAGATCCAGCTTGAAGATTCCACTAAGCACATAACAAGGAGAACACACTCCTAGGTATGAAGAGATAGAATATGAAGTACTCATTTCGTGAGAACACACTCCACAAGTACTTGAGAATATGAAGCTCAGATGAGGATCACAACCAATAGCTATGGGGTGATTCCAACAACTCAGTTTGAACTAATCCGCTAAGTAGAGGATCAGTGTCCGGGTAAAGTTGGTCACATCGATAACAAGAACTCTACCTAGGGTACCAGGAAGGAATAGAGGATCTGGCTCTAAGTCTCATAGAGGGGATTCCAAAAAATCTATTCAGGAAGTCTTGCTGAAGGGATCATACTCCTGTACATAGAAAATGATACCAGAAACCTTCAGGGGAAAAACCAAGGGAACAAACCTTAAGAAAACTAGTCCAAGTCACCGAATAAAAATGGCTCAATCCATGTAAAATAGGTTACATGGAGTGTAGTATGGTTACACGCCATGTTCCTTGACCCTGAGTACTGCCCGTGTAAACGACCCGTGTCATTTGTCCAAGCTGTGTAAAACTCAACTACACAGTGTGTAGAAGGATCACACGTCGTGTTCCTTGACTCTGGGTACTGCCCGTGTAAACGGACCATGTTTGAAATCTAAGTCATGTAGAAAATTATATACACGGCATGTAAGTCAACACACACGCCGTACCCTGTCAACTGGAAAACACCCATGTACCCTGGCCGTATGCCCGTACACGGTGTCTGTCCGTGTCGCCATGCCCGTGTACCAGTACACGGGGTATCCCGTGTATCTGGATGGGTCTGGACAGGGAAGGGTATACACACCATATCCTTGGACGTGTACCCAACCTGTGTCCGTGTACTCCCGGAGTACACGCCAGGTGGTCTGCCGACGAACACACGCCGTGTAGTCCATACTACACGCCTTGTAGTCGGGATTTTTCCAGAAATGACGTCTTCCTCCTCGCGCCTCGTCCGATCTTTCGGATCTCTATTCTCTTGTCTGTTTGCCGTGAAACTCAAGATCATGGGTTGCCTCATCATCGTGATGTCGAATCCGTGGGTTTCGGACTTGCGATCGGCACCAAAATCTGATTCCGGTCACCCATGCAAAAATCATTCGAAGAATGATATCTCCCGATCCGCTTCGATATGTCCGCCGAAACCATCATCACACCTCTTTGGGGTTGTTCATATGATAGATCTTCAATTTGGGATCTTTGCGTCGCACAAGGATCCGTCGTTCATACCTATGCGAAGAACGCGTAGAACACATACAAAGAACGTGAGGAAAGAATCACAAAATCGAACAAGAGGGACGAACCTCGATCGTTGTTTGTGATGATCCGGGTTCGTCGCCGTTAGATCAAAACCAAAATAATCAACAGATTATAATTACGAGCATTGGATCTCCTGATAAAACCCCAAATCCCACCCACCCGCAAAATGATCGATCCGTAGGCTAATCTGTTCATGGATTAGTCCGCGTTCGTCGTAGGAATCAAGAACGGGGAAAGGAAACCAAAATCAAACGTCCTACCTGGATCTGCGGTGTTCGTTGGCGATGATCCAGTCGCCGCGTCGTCGTTGCCGGCGAAACCCGTCAAGAACGCCGTCTCCTCATTGGGGTTTCCTCCAGAGCCTCCAGAGCCTCCAAAAGTTTCAGGGTTATGAAGTCTGTAACCCTAGACCCCTGCACAAATCTCTATTTAAAAGATAAAAGATATCCACTGCAACAAGATTTAATAAATTTTTTTTATTAAATATTTTATTATGGTTACGTCCCAAAACTAGATTTCACCACCGACCTGTACCAGCCGATGTTAGGCCTCGCCTAAGGTAAAATAGCTGTTCTGAACGTAATGGTGCCCTCAGATTTCTGATCCGAGCACCCGTTCAGAAGTTATTCTACTTTTTCAGGAAAACCACACACACGCGTTATTTAATTATTTAATTAAATTCAAACATTTGTTCCGGGATCACCGGGCCTCGGAAGTGCACGCCTTCTCAAAGCCTGGTCTCAAAATAATTCCCATATAATGTTAAAATAAGATATAGAGATATCTGAGACATTACAGTCAGGGGGTCAAAAAAAAACAACATTCAATTTCCATTAAATCACAGTAAAATTACAGTAGATTTATTTTTGAAATGTAGGAACTCTTGAAACATCATTCTAAGTTACATTTTTCCTGGGATTCCTATAAACATGTTTTTAGTGTTTTAAAACACTAAAACATGCGTGTAACAGTCAAAACCATAGAAAACAACCTCATATTGACTTGAAGTCATGGTAAAACCACCTTTGAGTTATTTTTGATGTGTACGAATAGACAATACATAAATCCAACCTGTGGTGTGGTTAAAATGACTCAGTAAACAGTTTGTAAAGGTACTAATGCCTTTAAAAATGTGTGTTGGGGGGGGGGGTCAAAACTAAACAAATGACATTATATTTCCATGAAATATAAGGAAAATGATTATAGATTGATTTGTGAAATGTAAAAATTAACGGAACATCATTATGAGTTTTAATTTTCCAGGCATCCTTGTAAACACGTTTTTAGTGTTTTAAAACACTAAAATGTGAGTGTAATAGTCAAAACCATAAAAACAACCTCATATTGAAGTGAGATCATGGGAAAACTATCTTTGAGTTATTTTTGATGTGTAAGCACAAAAAACCCATCAATATGACATGAATTGTAGTCGGAATGACTTGGTAAACTATTTTAAAGGTACCAAAGCCTTTAAAAACGTGTGTTGGGTGGTCAAAAATAGGAAAAAATATTCAGATTAACATTAAATCAGATTAAAATGACCTTATATTGATTTTATAAATGTTTGAACCAACAATAAGTCATTTTGAGTTATGTTTTTTTTCGGGATTCCCATAAATGTGTTTTTAGTGTTTTAAAACACATAAACATGCGTGTAATGGTAAAAACCATAGAAAACAATCTAAAATTGACTTGAAATCATGTTATAACCACCTTTGAGTTATTATTGATGTGTATGTGTAGACAACATGTCAATCTGGTGTGAAGTGTGATCAGAATGACTAGGTAAGTTATTTTTAAAGGTACCAAAGCCTTTAAAAATGTGTGTGTGTGTGTGTGTGTGGGGAGGGGGGGGGGGTCAAAACTAGAAAAATGACATCACATTTTCATGAAATTAGAGAAAAAAATTAGATTGATTTTTGAAATGTAGTATTTTACGACATGTCATTATGAGTTACGGTTTTCCTGGGATACCCATAAACGCGTTTTAAATGTTTTAAAACACTAAAACATGTGTGGAACGATAAAAACCATAGAAAAAACCTTATATTGATGTGAAATATTGGTAAAACCACTTTTGAGTTATTTTTGAAATATATGACATGATTTCATATCAAAATCTTTAATTTTTTTATTAAGTAAATTTAAACCACACCACACGTCAATTTAAAAATTAATTAGAATGTTATATACTTATCCCTCTTCAGTTTCAAGTGTTGAATCATATCTTAAATAGATAATTTTATGTTTTCAAAGTGTTTTTCATGATATATTATTTGTTTTATATTAACATTTATTCTATTTTATTAAAAAAATAACAAATTTTATGTGAAACATTTTGAATATATTATGTGTCTTTTCTCTTTCACATTTCATTTCTTAAAAGTTCTGGTTTTTATTATAGGTGTAAGATACTGAAAGTATGGATGAGGTTGACTATTATAATCCATGAAATTATTTAGAAGTTATTTGTGATGGTTCTTAATTTCCATGACATGTTTAAATTTTATTAATGATTCTACTATAATTCTGATTTATTATGTTTAGTTTTAATTTTTCTCTTCATTTTAATTACAGTTGATGAGATGATGTGGTCGGTTTCAGTTGATGAGATGATGTGGAGGTGTATGGATGTAGTGGAGCTCATGGGGTGGGAATATATTGGGCATTATTTGTTGTTGGACATATTTTATATGTATATATTGATGACTGAGGTATGGGTTGACTGAGGTTATGGTGACTGAGGTTATACTGACTGAGGTTATGATGATTGTGGATATATGTATTTATGAATTTGGATGTATGATGTATGTATGAAGGGTTTATTATGAATTTATGTTTTAGTTTATTACATGTTATAGTTTTTATATTTATATTTTTTTAAAATAAATTTTAAGAGAAATATTTAGCAGTGGTTTTTAAAAACCATCGCTAAATAAATTAATGAAAATATTAATTAGTAGTGGTTTCTATTAACCACTTCTAAACATAACTACAACTACATATATTAGTGGAGTTTAGATTCATCTTATCTATTTTATTTTTGGGTTATTTTTTTTAAAAAATAACCATTAAATAAATTTAAAATCGCCACTAAATGATAAAAAAATAACACATATAGAAACCACCGCTAAAAGAAAACAACTGCTCCTAAAAGACCACCGACCATGAAATATGTGGAAATTTAGTAACCACCACTAAATGATTAAGTGGTAGTTTAAACTTCCACCAATTGCAGAAAAAACCACCGCTAATGCCTATTTTTTATAGTGCAAGATATACCACTATATTTTACTCATTACTATTAAATATTTATATGTTTCATCTGAAGGTTTTTGACCATAGTTTCTATTTATGATACATATACCTATATACTATAGTTTTACTTATACACATGTTTTAATCTTCTGTGATATGTTTTTTGTTCAATAATATATATAATAATTCATCATATCACTCATAGGACAATCAAATTAATGTTAGAAAAACATTTATAAGAAAATGATATCTATTCTAGATTTCACTGATAAATTTTATTAGTATATTGATATATTAATAAATCCATTGACATCATAGTGGTTTAATTTTACCAAATAGAAGTTAGGAATGATTTGCATTCTTATTCTTCATTTATATCTTAATATTCTATAAAAATTTAAAACACCTATAAAAGGGATTATATTTTATTATTTTTATAATAATTCATGATATCCCTCAAATTATCATTATTCAATACAATTTAAACTAGAAAAAAATCATTATCATTTATTTTATTTGAGTAAATATATTAAAATTATATCAAATGCTTTATCAAATTCTACATTATCGATTAATTTATTTTATTAGGTGAATTATTGTGGACCTATTTTTTATTTTATCTTTTTAAAATTCATTATAAAATTAGGTATTTTTTAATTTCATTTTATTTATTATGCAATTACTCATTATTCTCTTTTGAATATTTGATAATCAACATTCGAAATCTATTCAATGGTTGGGGAGGGGTCTATATTTCTATAAATAGGGAGTTAATCTCCTTCTATTTTCACCCTTTATCCTTTAAATAGACTCTGCCTGATTCTATCCTCAAGAAAATTTATTGTTATTTTACTACTGGTAAATTTTTATACCTCATGGAGATAGTTTTTAATATCTTATTATCTTAATAATTTCTTCAATATTGATGTTGATTCATCATAAAACATATTAGAACTTATAATTAAAGATATTAATATTGGAAGGGTTATTGACTCATAGTTGTATGAAATTTATGCTATTTTTCTCAATTTAGATATCATATATCATGGATGGAATATTTTAGATCTACTAAAGAAAATTTTAATGACTTATCATCAGGATTAGTGAAAATTTTACATCAAAACCATTAATTTTTCAAGGAGATGAATGAAATGTTTATATAATTATATGGATAGTTAAACACTAAATTAATGGAGATATTTTGTTGATTATATTTGTTTTAATATTCAACAGGGTATTCTAGAGATACCTTATTTTTTCATTGTAATACTTTAAAATATATCTAGAAATATTTTCAGAGCCAAACACTGAGACGACGTGTGATTCTGAGGCCCGATGTGTCCGAGATTAATTTTATAAAAATATTAAATATATTCTATATTACACATGAACAATTTTTCCATAAAAAATGAGATATATCTTAAAAGGAGTCTCATATAAAAAATATGAGACCACAGTTGAATCCGGAATGCGAGGTTTACCCTAGGAGTGACCTAAAGTTGGTCGACATGGGGTGTTCGGATAAAGAAACTATTGGAGGGTGTGTTTAGTGATTAATTGATTAATTCATTAAATGAAATAATAAATATTACTTATATAAATACATTTTTTTGGATGATATATAGGGTTATCCATATAACCTTGAGATCATTGATAGGAGGATCTTCCGTTCTTTATTGGAAAATTGAGATCAGGTGATGATCAAAAACTAAATTGCGAATTGAGGCACAATGAAAACAAAAAATCATCCTCCTTCATTGGAAACATTGTTATTAATCATCAAACAACCCAATATTGAGTTAGGACTCATCATATGTGGATTTAATCCCTTATGATTAAATTATTGAGCATGATCATTTCCTTTTCTTTGATATGCATTTGTTTTGAGCCTTTATATGTGCCCACATATATGATTTAATTATTTATTCGATTAATCCCTGTTGTGCCATGTTTCTCACCTAGGATATACCCATTTGGTATTATTTTTCCAAGAACACTTGGAAAATGATTTTTCACCCTTGTTTATGTGATTTTCCCTCACCATTATTTGTATTCTTTATTATTGGAACATAGGGTCACAATTTGACTATTGTCTGGTAGGACCGAGCACGATCAGACCCCTGTATTCCCATAAGATTCACATGTGATGAATGGATCGATGATTTCAGGATTGATCAGGATCTTTTGTGGGTTTTTGGTGATTATTTCCATGGATCTGGGATTCGGGACCGACTGACGACAATGAGAGGCATGCGATGTAGGTGATTAATCACCACAGACCAAAAAAAATCTTGTTTCTGGCCACCAGAGGGATGGGATTAATTAATTGATTATCCCCACTTTGATTTTGGGTGAACATCAGACAAGATTCGAAGTAGTAAAGGGAGATCTGAGATTCAAGGATAATATTTGAGTTTATATGAAAAAACCGACTTCATGTCGTGTAGTCTAATAAAAACATGATGCGTAAGGCCCCTAGCTATGAAAAAAGGGATTATGGGTGAGTTAAATATCACATGATTCTTGGGACCCCCAAATTCCATGTGACCTGATGCTGGTGACTTGAAATGTAATCCAGGAGTACATAGACATGGGAATGACTAGGCACACGACTAAGTTACATAGACACGACCTAGGTACACATACATAGCTGGGAGAACAAGCAGGACCCCGAGTGGATGAGGCATGGCATGTAGTCTCTTTACATGCTATGTATGTCTATATGGGTAGTGATCCATGTACTACCAGGGAAATGGATAGGTAAAAGGGCAGGACCACATTCTGTGTGGGTCCTCTTACACACCGTGTACCCTCCTTTTTGAGGAAACTTCCACCTCTCGTATCTCCTTCGTTTGGACTTATATTTTGGACATAAAGTATCCTATATTGAGTATTTTTTCCATATAGAATGTGATGGTGGAATTCATGGTTAATTTTTAGATATGATGCAAGATTTTATGAGTGTGATTCATGTTTAGGCAGTACTCGATGATGACAGTGATCAGGTAGGACTACTAGAGTGAAAACCTCCTACTAGGACAAGGCATGAGTCCTTTATTGATTATCAAAGTGGTACAATACTATTGAGATAAATAATGAGTATTCTATCTACCAAAAGAGTGTAACCCTCTATCTAGGATAGGGAGTGGTTCCTTTATCTACTTTTAGAGTGGCACCCTCCTGCTGGGACATGGCATGAGTCCTTTATCAACCCTTAGAGTGGTACCTTCCCACTGGGACAAGGCATGAGTCCTCTATTGACTATCAGAGTTCTACCCTCATGAAAATTCAAGGAATGAGTCCTCTAATATTAGAGTGGAACCCTACTATTGGGATGAGGAATGATTCCTATAGCAATCCTCACTTTTTATACATTAACATTACATCACTTTTTTGGAATACTTAATACATTACACAAACAGATTCCCAAAGACTATATTATCCTAGTGCCTTTGAAAACATAAAAACATAAATACTATTACATAAGTGAGAAACATTATCTACCACTAGGTTATTCATGACTCGATCCTTTATTATACACATAAAACTTAATACATATCTTTATAACTTGGGGAAGGAAACATAAAAAGGGGTGAGATTAGATGCTCAACAAGGATAAACAAGGGAGACATGTAAGTATAAACACGAGAATAGGGGTATGAGAACATGATCACAACATTAGAATATCATACCCTGCATATCAAAGATCATTAACATGAATCATGAAATAAATATTGACAGTTCATAAGACATGAATCATAAAGGAATCAAGATCATAAGTTATTAAATCATAACATAGGAGTAAGACATGGAATTATGTCATACACATAAACATGTAATGTCATTCCCTATAAGTCAACACACTTTACTAGAACTTATCAGGGCACTTCATGGGGAGTACACATACTGGGAGGGACACACCACCATCCCCAATTGTAGTCCTATCCTTGTAAGGGATTATGTTTCCACATCTTTCTATAGTGGATTGGATTTTCCCATATTCCTATAGTGGATCTGGTTTCCCCATAATCCCATAGTGGATTAGGTTTCCCCATCTTCCCATAGTGGATCAGGTTTCCCTATCTTCCCATAGCAGATCAAGCCCATTGACTTGATTACCATCATTACCTAATGAGATATAAATATTTACCCAATGTATTGGAGGGAGATATAGGTCCCACCCATCACATAATAAAATCATACATACATGTGCCACAAGATAATAAAACATTCATCATATCACAACCCATAAAAAGAGACGAATTTCATAAATATCATATCATAACCCTTGAAATGAAATGGGTATTATAAACCTTTCACCATATCATTACCTATGGAAAAGAGATAGGTTTCATAATAATTTCATCAAAGAACAACCTATGAAAATAAGTGGGTTTCAAAAGCATATAATTCATGGTAGAGAAATGGGTGTTATAAACATCATGCCATCAAAACATTAACCATAAAATAAATAATATTAATAGTGCTCTTGGATTATATCCCTAGTAAAGGATGAACTATAACAAAGTATTTCATATCAGATGAAGAAGGGTTTTAAAATATCAAATGAAACATTTCTTAATGAAAATATTCTTTCTTTGAAAATCCCTTTTATAAAGCCATTTCAAAATCCTTTTCTTATAAAGGAAGCTAGAAAACCTTTTTCCTTGAAAACATATAAAGGAACATGAATTTTTTTTGAAAAACATTTTCCTTGAAAAATTATAAAATAATATTTATTTTTTTAAAAACAATTTTCCTTGAAAATACTTTGAAAACTTATAAATAAATCTTGAAAATGTTTTGAAAATTATTTTCCTTGAAAACTTATAAAATAATCCTGAAAATATTTTGAAAACCATTTCTTTGAAAATACTTTGAAAACTTATAAAGAATTATTGAAAACATTTTGAAAACCGTTTTCATTGAAAATAAATTGAAAACTTATGAATAAAAATTGAAAACATTTTTATAAAACATGGTTATAAAAGAACACAAATTTTTGACTGAAGAGAGAGGTGAAGCCGAACTTTATTAAAAACACATTATCAATCATATTATGTACCAGAGTGAACAAATGGTACCAATACATGAATATATAATGAATAACCATAGTATAAGAACATTAATGAGTGTTATTTAAATATGTATCATAACATTTCATTAATGAAATCATAATCATAAACAATCTTGATAAATGATGATATTGTTTCAATAAACTCTTATCACTTTGTAACTTTGAATCATACTCATAATGTAATAAAATTAAATTAAATTAAGCTTAAAATATCATTAAAATAATTATATTCATGATATAAAATGTCAAATAGCATTGTATATGCATCATAGAATGATATAGGTGCATAACATGGCATGTGTCTCAAATAAGGTAAATTGAGAAAAAATTATTTTACCAATTTGGTAACTTTTAAAACATAAAACCTAGTAAATAAATTTCATAAAATGGACATGTAAATAAACATAAATTTATGTATCATAATCCTTGAATACATCCATGTGCAGTGTACACACCTCATATAAGAAATAGGAGGTTAACATGACTTGTGTCTCATGGAAAATAAAAGTGTGACGAGAAAACCCTTACTACTTATGTAAATTTGGAATCATGATACCCATGAGATAATAACATAATTTAAATATTTTAATATCATAAAATAAATGAAATTAATGATAAAAAATAGTGTAGTATATACCCCACACAAAAGAAGCAAGTGGTGAATATGAGATATATCTCATGAAAATAAAAAGTGAGATGAAATCCCCTTACCTTGAGTCCAACTTATCACATGTGTCTTTATCTTCATAAATAATAAAATTATTTTAATTATTTAATTTATTAATAACATTTTTAAAGTTTATAATTAAATTTAATTCACTTATTATAATGTTTTACACAACTACATAAACAATTAAGTTTACGTAGGGTGTTTTGACCAAATTCGGTTCATGTGTTAAAATGCCTTTGGTAGGTTGAATTTGGTCAAAGGTGACATTATATAAACATTTCCAGAATAATAATTATGATATAATTATAATATTTATACATCAATTATACTTTTAAAACCAATAATTTAATATGTTTATGAAAAATGAACCAACATTACATTCATGGGTAGGCCGTACATATGCATGAGTAACATTCCCATTTTTCAATGATTATTATGGAAACAAGGTAAGAAACAATAAATATTTACATAATTATAATTATATCATAAATAACATTTTATTTAATAATATATACTTATATATGGAATTCCTGTGATGTAAAAGGAATCACAACACATCGAGGAGGTGATAGTCTACACATCCATAAACGACGTTATCACCTTTTTAGTGTGTAAAAAAGGTAATAAATAAAATGATATATTATATTTATAGAAATGAAATTATATAATTAATATCATATATATTTCATTTATGTTACATATGTTTATTAAGACTATCCTCTATATATTCCATGTATAGTGTGAACGAATCACATCACTTTGAGGAGGTGATAGTCCACACTTCCACAAACGAGGTTATCGTATTTACACAAAATGGAAATCATGAAGGTATGTGTTATATAATAATTAAATAAGTATTAAGAAAACATAAATTTAATTTATATCATATAAAAATATCATTTCCATCATAATTACCAACAATGAGGGTGGTAAAAGAAAAACTAACAACATCGTTTCATGATGTGGTAGTTCGCCGTACTCAAAAACAGTAAGTTCATTACCCATTAAATAGAAGTGTGTGTAAGTGTCAGTATAAAACTTATAATAAAAACATATATGAATATTGAGGATACTAAGTTTATTATTTAATCATGTAATAATAATATTTTATGGGGTGGAGAATCAAAATAAAATAAAAGAGATTGAAGAAGGGTGTTACCTCTTCTATGGTAACTCCTTTTGGTTTCCACCAAAGGGCTTCCTTGGATGGATTTATACCCAAGTTGAGGATTATAGGTTTATGGGAGGTATTTTTAAGATATATTTGGGTAGATGTTTGTTGATCCAAAGTGGATTTAGAGGTGTGAATAAGGGGGATATGTGGTGGTCTTTTATAAGGGAGGGAGGGGACACACTTGGAATTTTTGAAAACAAGTTAGGTGTAACCATGTTTTTACCTAAACAAAGTCACAAAAAAGAAAAAAAATCAATAATATAAGGTTTAAGGAAGATATATGTCCATTAAATGGGGTTTGGACAAGTTTATAGGTAATTTTGGACCTTTAGTTTAAGGTTTAGTCCCTTGTTAAGCTTAATTTTACCTTAATTGTTGTAATTAAATTTAATCAATTTCACTAATATTTTTGATCAAAAATTAAGTTGATCTTACTATAATATAAATATTATAATTATTACACTAGTGTATTTCCATTTTTTGAAATTAAATTCATAGAATTATGAAAATTAAGTTTGATGCTAATCCCGTAGTCGTGGCGAGAAAGCAAGTTTTTTAAAGTGAGAATGTTCAAAAGTTCATTAAGATTTTATATCTAAATTCAATATAAAAAAATGATTAAAATGACATAAATTGGATTAATATATGTATAATTTATCTATTTTTACTTTAAAACAAAGTTAAAATATAATTTAACTATATAAATAAATTATATGAAAAAGGAGTTTTGAATTAAAATTTAGTATTTTTCACTATTCAACCCAATATGAAGTTTCAAAAAAAAATAAAAAAAATCACACTAAGATAATTTTTTAATTATGAATAAAAAAATGAAGTTTATTTTATCAAATTCAATTTCTAAGAGTTTATAAAATTAATTTTATTATTGTTCACAAAAGGACATAAAACCAGTTGCTTTAAGAAAATAACATTTTTAAGTATATAAAGATTTTACCAAAAATTATATATTTCATTATCAATATGTTTTATTTATATGAAACCACTATAAATAAAATTAAAAATTAGTTATTATTATTCATAATACAAATTTTAATGACTATGTTATAACTATCTCATTTAAATAATTATAATAATAAAGTACTATTTCCCAGAAACTAGGTGTTGCGTGAAATGATAAATATAAAAAATATTAAATTAATTATAAAAAAATAATTTAAAAAATCTAAAGGCGTTACATTATACCCCCTTAAAATGAATATTTCCCTCAAAATTTATCTAACTTATCAAATATTTAATACTTGAATGTTTCTTTTATAGAAACCCACATCGTAAAAACAAATACTAAAAATTCCTTTAAAAAGGGAAAGTTGGAAACATAAAAGTTACACAAAGTAACTCATGACTAGGTTAAAAAATAATTAAAAATACATGGAAAGTGAAAACATGTACACAAATGATAAATCCAACTATCATGTTCTGATAGAGAGTGATATATAACATAGTTAGGAAAATGTTAATGATCAAAAATCCATAAACCAATGAGGCATGAAATAGGTCATAGATATCATAAAAAATGATAATATAAAAACAACATTTTACATCATGATCCTTTTCCTAATGTTTAAGTATTTTCATCAGAATAGATACTAACTTGATTTCATTACATTTCATAAGAACAATTTAATCCTTTCATTGTGACTTGATAAATTTCTACTTCATCTCTTATTACAATAAATGAAGGTAAATTTGTTATTATTGAAAAAACAATGGATCAAAAGATCCATAATAGTAATTCCTTATATATATAGTTAAAATTTAACACTGGTTATCCAATATGTATAAATCTTTATATGGTGAAGTCGTACGTTGATCTTTAACACCTCATCCAAAGTTGAACTTAAACCATTTTATAAATGGTTAACCTTGTAACCATTTTGAAAGACAAAAATCAAAAAATTTAGAAATAAGGTCACTAAATTTCTTAAAAAAATCTTAGAATTGATCCCTCATATATCATAAAGTATCTCTTGGTTGTTGCATACCTAATATGTGAATACCTTCACTATGTATTCTCTTGAAACACGGTAATAATCCAAATTACCTCAAATACTTATTGAAAACATGAATGTTTACATATTCCAAATATTATTGGATATATTCCATAAATCCAAGAAGTTTTAAACTTCATCCAAGATGACATATAACAATTTTTCAACAAATAATTTATTAGTTATGAGGTCATAAATACTATCCAATTTACTTTATCCATATCATTATATATTTATCTATATTAAATATCATTTCCTCATCCTTAGGAATTTGTTAAGGGTTACCTTCCCTTAATTCAACCTTTCCATTAAATCAACTTTCTAGGCCACCAGTATCACTTAACATACTCTTGAAAATCAATGAATAAAAACGTCTAAAAACAATCCTTATATACTTAATGATTTATATAACACAATCACTGATTTCAAATACATTAATACTTAGATCATTACACTTATTCCTTAATATATTAAATAAGATTAATTATCTTATTCCTAAATACTCCTTTCATAAAATATGAAATATGAATCACTTATTAAAATTTATTAAACTTAATTTAATCATGCTTATAAAAATAACATTAGAACATCACATACCTTTCGTAAGCCAGTTTTGGTCTTGTTGTCATCAGTAAAAAAACCATTACTCGAACCACCTTTCTGATTCTATTCATGGGACTTCCACTTGGGAAATAAATTTTCATAATTCCCATAATTTCTATATTTAAAAAATTCATCAATTAATAATAACTTAGGGAGGCCAATATTCCTATCCATTGTGCTAACTAAACTTTTCATTTTCGTTTTTCTGTTACTTGCTTTGTGTCCTTATTTTCCATAGTCAAAACATCTTCCTATTCATATAAGACATTCACTTGGGTGTTTCTTCCCACATTATCGACATGTAGGAAATTAAATCTTCTTTCCTCCATGGTCTCCATTACCCGAACTCTTAGTGAACTCCTTCCTTATCTTACTTGGTGAGTCTAATAGTTGGTTAAAGTACATGTTGTTAATCATGTTCCATGAAACTGATTAGGTATGATGACAAATTCCTTTTCTCCAATAATTATCCTATTTAAATTCTCATTAGAAAATTTTTCATCACATTAAATATTAACCCGGTTCCTTTTGGTTCCCACCATTGAATAAAAATAGAAATCATAGTGTGAGAAACATTTATCATAGCATAAAACCTCATAATCATGAAAAATCACTTATGAGATGTATAGATCATGACACATACTAATTTAATTCATGACACCTTAGGTTTATCCTAGGTTATTAATAATTATATTTTATTTAAATACTTTATGATGGTTCATAAAGAGTTTGTGAATTCCCAAAGCATATCCCCTTGGTCTGTCAAACCGGGTGCGCAGTAAGACCCATTGTCGTGTACCAGGTTACGCTGGAGTTAGGCCTAACACACCTTATTAGAGTTGTTTCTCCTAGGTATATATATACCAGAACCATGTACACTTGTAGAATCTATACAGGTATGTATTTATAGAAAACCAATCGCTCTATCATTTACCAATATTCTATGACTTTTCCCTATACCCTTATCCTTAGACTTATCTTTAGATATATCCTTAGAAATATCCTTAGAAAAATTATTATGGATATTACTAAAGTTTTATCATCCTAGTTTCCAATGGATGACTAAACCTTAACTCTAATACCAAATATATATAAACTCGCTTTTCATACATTAAAATTACATCAATTTTTCATAATACTTAATACATTACACGAACAGATGCCCAAATACCGTATTATCTTAGTGCCTTTGAAAACATAGAAACATAAAAAATGGTACATAAATGAGCTACATTATCTCCCACTAGTAAATTCATGACTAGAAACCTTCTTATACACATAAAAATTAATACATATCTTCATAACTTAGGGAATGAAACATAAAAAGGGGTCATCTTAGATGCTAAGTAAGGGTAACTAAGGGATACATGTAAGCGTAAACATGAGAATAGGGGTATGAGAATGTGATCATAACATTATAAGATCATACCATACATATCAAAGATCGTAATCAAGAATCATGTCATAAATCTTGACAGTTAATAAGACATGAATTATAAGGGAATCAATAGAATAATCCATGAAATCATAACATAGGAGTAAGACATAGAATTTTGGCATATACATAAAAATGTAATATCATTCCCTATAGTCAAGAATAATCTCCAGAACTTATCAAGGCACTTCATGGGAACTACACCTACTTAGAAGGACACAAAAACGACCCCGGTCATAGTCATTTCCTTATAAGGGATCAGGTTTCCCCATCTTACGATAGTATATTAGGTTTCACCATCTTCCCATAGTGGACCGGGTTTCACCATTTTCCTATAGTGTATCTTGTTTCCCCATCTTCTCATAGTGGATTGGGTTTCCCTATATTCCTATAGTGGATCAAGCACTTCAAATTTATTCCCATAATTATCTTATGAGATATAAATCTTTACCCAATGCATTGGAGGGAGATATAGGCCCCACCCATCACATAATAAAGCCATACATATATATTCCACAGGATAATAAAACTTTCATCTTATCATGACACATAAAAAAGAGATGGGTTTCATAAACATCATATAAGAACCCATGAAAAGAAATGGGTATCATAAACATTTCATCATATAATTACCTATAGAAAATATATAGGTTTCATAATCATTTCATCAAAGAATAACCCATGAAAAGAAGTAAGTTTGAAAATCATATAACCTATGGAAGAGAAACGAGTGTCATAAACATCATTCCATCAAAACATAAACTATTCAAGAAAGAATATTAATTGTGTTCTTAGATCATATCCATAGTAAAGGATAAAATATAACCAATTATATCATCTTATATAGATAAGGATTTTGAAATATCACTTGAAACATTTCTTAAGTAAAATAGCCTTTCTTTGAAAATCCCTTTTGTAAAACCATTTCAAAATCCTTTTTCTTATAAAAGAAGCTATAAAAACTTTTTACTTGAAAACATATAAAGGATATTAAAAAAAATTTGAAAACCATTTTCCTTGAAAACTTATAAAAGAGTCTTGAGAACATTTTTAAAACTATTTTACTTGAAAATAATTTGAAAAATTATAAATAAATCTTGAAAATGTTTTGAAAATCATTTTCCTTGAAAACTTATAAAAGTAGATTGATTTTTTTTGAAATACATTTCTTTGAAAATACTTTTAAAACATAAAAAAAATTCGTGAATTTTTTTTGAAACCCTTTTCAATTGAACTTAAATTAAAAACTTATGAATAATATTTGAAAACATTTTTAGAAAACATGGATTTTAAAGAACAAAGATTTCCGATCAAAGAGAGAGGTAAAGTCATACTTTCTTAAAAACACCTTCTTAATCATATTATGTACCAAAGATTAGAAAAAATGGTACTAATAAATTAATATATCATGAATAAACATATGATAAGAAAATTCACAAGTGTTATTGAAATATGTATCATAATATTTTATTAATTAAAGCATAATCATAAACAATCTTGATAAACAATGAGATTGTTTCAATAAACTCTTATCACTTGGTAAATTTGAATCATACTCATAATTTAAGAAAATGAAATTAAATGGTGCTTAAAATATCATTAAAATAATTATATTAATGATATAACATGTAAAATGGTTTTTTATATGAATCTTAGAGTGATATAGGTGCATAACATGACACGTGTCCTAAAGAAGGTAAATTGAGACAAAATTACTTTACCGATTTGGTAACCTTTGAAACATAAACCCTATGAAAGAAAGATCATAAAATGGATATGTAAATAACCATAAATTTATGTATAATAACCATATAATACATCCATGGTAATAATACACACCACATAAAATAAATAAGAGGTTAACATGACTTGTGTCTCATGAAAAATAAAAGTGAGACGAGAGAGCCCTTACTACTTGAGTAACTTTAGAATCATGATCCCCATAAGAGAATAAAATCATTTAAAGTTTTTAATATCATTAAAATTAATTATGTAATGTGTAATAGGGTAGTATATACACCACATAAAATAAGTGAGTGGTGAATATCACATGTATCTCACAGAAATAAAAAGTGAGATGAAATCCCCTTACTTTGAGTCCGACTTGTCAAGTGTATCTTTATATTCATGAATAATAAACTTATGTTAACTATTAAATTGTTTCATAACCCTTTTAATGTTTATTATCACTTTTAATTCAATTATCACAATGTTTTATACAACTATATAAATAATTAAGTTTACATCAGGTGTTTTGACCAAATTTGGCTCATGTGTTAAAATGCCTTTGGTAGGTCGACTATGGTCAAAGGTGTCATTATACAAACATATACAGAACAATAATCATGAAATAATTATAATATTTATACATAAATTATAATTTTAAAACCAATCATGTAATATGGTTATGAAAATGAACCAACATTACAATCATGGAGACGGTTTACCGTATATACACATGAGTAACATTCCCATTTTTCAATGATCATTATGGAAAGAAGGTATGAAAAAATATATATATTTAGAATGATAATTATATAATAAATACCATGTTATTTAATCATATATACTTATATATGGAATTCTTGTGATGTAAAAGGAATCCCATCGTGTTGAGGAGGTGGTAGTCCACACGTCCACGAACGATGTTATCACCTTTTTAGTGTATGAAAAGGGTAATAAAGAAAATGATATATTATAATTATAGAAAGTTAATTATATCATAAATATCATATATATGTAATTTATTTCATATATTTTTATTAAAACCATCATTTATACATTCCACTTATAGTGTGAACGAATCACCTCGCTTTTAGGAGGTGGTAGTCCACACTTCCACAAATGTGGTTATCATATTTACAAAAAATGGAAAGCATGAAGGTATATGTTATTTAAAAATTAAATAAGTATTAATAAAACATAAATATAATTTATATCATAAAAATAGTGTGTCCATCATAATTACCAACCATGATAGGTTTTAAAATAAAAACGAACAACATCATTTCATGAGGCAGTAGTTCACTGTACACAAAAACGGTATGTTTTTTACCCATTAGATGTAAGTATGTTTAAGTGTAGGTACAAATATTGTAATAAAAATATATCAATATATTTATTATTATTAGGTTATTATGTAATAAATAATAAGAATATTTTAGTTTTTGGATAATTAAAATAAAATAAAAGAGCTTGAGGAAGGGTGTTACCTCTTCTTTGGGTAACTCATTTTGGTTTTCACTAAAGGGATTCCTTGGATGGATTTATGAAAAGGTGAAGATTATAGCTTAAGGGGAGGTATTTTTAAAATATATTTGGGTATATATTGGTCAAGACAAATTGGATTGAGATGTGTGAAGAAGGGGGAGTGGTGGTGGCCTTTTATAAGGGAGGGAGGGGACACACTTTACATTTTTGAAAACAAGTTAGGTGTACCCACTTTTTACCTAAGATAGTAATAAAAAAAAACTCAATAATAGAAGTTTTATTACAGAAATATGAATATAATTTTTTTTTGGACAAGTGGATAGGTCATTTTGGCTCTTAAGTTTAAGTTTTAGTCCCTTGTTAAGATTAATTTTACCTTCATCGTTGTAATTAATTTTAATCACTTTCACTATTTTTTTTGGTAAAAAAATAAGTTGATATTATTAGAATATAAAAATTACACTGATTAAAAATTTTTATTTACTTTTTTTAAAATTCAATCCACATAAGTGAGAAAATTAAGTTTAATGTTAATCTCATAGATGTGGTGAGAAAGCGGGTTTTTTAATATGAGAATGTTCAAAAGTTCATTAAGAGTTTATATCTAAATTCAACATAAAAATGATTAAAATGAACTAAATTGGATTAATATATTTATAATTGATCTATTTTGACTTTAAAAAAACTTAAAATATAATTTAATTATATAAATAAATTAGACGAAAAAGCAGTTTTGAATTAACATTCAATATTTTCACTATTCATCTAAAAATGATGTTTCTCAAAAAAATACCAAAAATTAACCCTAAGATAATTTTGACATTATGAATTAAAAAATGAAGTTTATTTTATCAAATTAAATTTCTAATAGTGTTTAAAATTAATATTATTATTTTCCAAAAAAGGACATAAAAAATAGTTTCTTTAAGAAAATAGTATTTTTAAACATATAAAAACTACCAAAAATTATATATTTCATTATCAATATGTTTTATTTATATGAAACCATTATAAATAAAATTTTAAAATTAGTTATTACTATTCATATTATCAATTTTAATAGAAAATTTATAATAATCTCATTTAAATAATTATAATAATAAAGTGCCGTTTCGTAGAAACTTGGTGTTGCATGAAATGATAAATATCAAAAATATCAAATTAATTTAAAAAAAATTCACAAAATATTATGGTTTTACAATTCCTCCATCGATTATTAGAGTGGAACCCTCCTATTGGGACAAGGCATGGGTCCTCTATCGACTATCAGGGTGGCACCCTCCTCTTGTACCAGGGCATGGGTACTCTACATAGAGATTGTGGCCCCTCAACTGTGAGGCACAGTGGTGAGGCATGGATCCTCATGGATGTTTCTACTAGAATGAAAAATGATATGTTGGGTATCATTGATAGAACTTTGTAACTAATGGAAGACTCTTTTTCTTGGGATGGGTTGTGATATGGAGATCCCCTTTCTCTCTCGTATGGGTTTCTTTTATGAGCATATATCCCTGTTCATTGGTTTTTATTTCACTATTTCTATGAGTTGAGATATTTACTTCTATAATGTCTAGTAATTCTCCATCTTAAACTTTCAGGGCATCCTACTGGGTATATATATACTCACCCCTACATGGGATTTTCCTATATGTGCCATATCTTATACAAATGACAGATAGGTTGGTGGCGATTACATAGGAATATAGGGATACCTTGGTATATTTGATTGTGTATGGTGGTTTGGGCTTGGAGATATGGATCCTAGATATCTTAACAATTTACTTTTCTAATTTTTTTAGATGAGGACATCTATCTAATTTGGAATGTATTTTTCCCCTTTATTTTTTATATTATGCTGTTGTACTCTTGAATTACCTAGAGGTTTTACATACATGGTTTATTTTTCTATATGTTTCATTAGTTATTATTATTCCTATGCACTTATGCATGGATATGGTTGTGTGTGTTCATATTGGTACTCAGGAGAAGTCCTCCCATATTAATTATGTCTTTCGGCACTTGTCGCCAACCCCTAGCCTATGGAGGTGAGTTTGGGGTAGTTGCTGCTCAAGCCCCATTGGGTCGGGTCATAAGAGATTGGTATTAGTGGTGGTTCATTCCTTGGGATGGTTTTTTAATTTTTCCCCTTATGAGGATTTATTTGGCACATAGTGCAATAATTTCAATGTTTCTTGAGTGAAAATTTCAGGTTAGGGAACCCAGTGTTGGTGCGGTAGCTGAAATATCATTCACTAGGACTCTGACCACCTGCTTGTCAATCCAACATATCGAGACATTGGTTGTAGGGATCAATGATACATGAATCATATAGGACTGAATCGTTTAATATCCTTCTTGAGTCATCTCCCCATATATATATGCTTATCTGATAAGCTACATCTTGATTTAATTTTTAGGATGACTCCATGAAGCTATCCAACTATGTTACCAATTTTGGATCATGATAATGATCCGATGAGTGATGAGGAATGAGTTTAGGGGCCATCATGTGATTTTATTCTCTAGGTGGACAGGTTGCAGTACCACCACCTACCGAGAAGTAGATAGTACCAGTAGATCATGCTGAGGATGTTTGAATACTTAGTGAACTCCACTATTTCTAGCACCAGAGGTCGTTGAGTTTTGATAGTGAGCTAGATCCCTAGGCGACAAAGGATTGGCCAGATTTGCTGATATAAGTTTTTAAGATTATCCATAAACTGACTGATCAAGTGGTTGTACTGGAATCTAGTCTTTTCCATATAGTAGTTGGGCATTGGTGGAATCTAGTTTTACAGATTCATGATGAGTCGACACTCTCCTAGATTGACTTCCAGCAGTTGTTTTTTGAGGAGTACTACTAATCATGCTTTCTCTCATTTTTTATTTAGGAGATTTAGTTGATGTATTAAGGAGAGATGATAGTTGATGAGTATGATGTGAGGTTTATAGACCCTATGCGATACTCCCTCGAAATGATTCAGGATGAGTACTTCCGGTCATAAAAGTTTGAGCATGGTCTCCACAAAGACATCTATGCCAGTGTGGTACCCCAATGCATTCCAACTTATGCTAGAGTGTTGGAGCAGATAATGGTAATGGAGAGGTTCCTGTCATAGGGATGCCAAGAAGCTGGAGATGGTAGTGGGCGTTATATGGGTGAGTCATCTTCAATGGATAATAGGTTCCAACCGATAGTATCTCGATGTTGGATACCTTCCTAGGATCAGACTCAGACACATGATCATGTGGAACATGGATTGCACATGGGACTAGGGTATCTCAGAGAGGGTAGGTGATATGCGTGTGATGGGAGAGGACAAATGGAATGTGACTTCCCAACCCAACATGTTGAGGAGGGAAGGTGGATAACAGATGGACCACCAAAATAGAGGCAACACCGTGATAGATCTCCCAGGTGAGGGTAGGATGGCCCCTAAGGAGGTAAATCTATAATAGGAGAATCTTGGGATCTAGGAGGAGGAGTTGTAGGTGGAAGAATATGTTCTGAACTACTTCCACCACCACCACCACTAAGTGGCCCATGTTAGGCTCAAGGAGCTGGCGGTCGAGGCCACAGGAAGCTGCAAGCTATGGATGTGTACGAACTAACAACTCATGATATTATTAGAGGTATGATCCATGTTTTTTATACTTTTTATTAAATACCACTAGTATAGTCGTGATTCATTCCTTCATATATTTACTCATAGTGTGAGACCTAGATATCCTAGTTGAGACGTAATTATAGTATCTTTACCTTGAGGTTCCTATAGAGATTTCTTCTGCAAACTCTTTTATTTACCGGTAGTGAGAGTTATCAATTGGTGGAGAGAGTTTCTCATGGGACCTTTTGGTCATCATGATGAGACCATATGAAATCATCTTGGATATGGAATGGTTTCCTGTGGTCCAAGCCTATATTGACTATCATTGCAGGTGATTCAAACACAATGAAATTGATGGGATGAGATTATATTTTATTGGAGAGAGAGATATCATGATAGAATGAGAGATTTTTGAGAGCATGTGGATTAAACCCACCACCCATCGGTTGGAGAGTGTAGCCCTTGGCACAACAGGAACCTTAAGCATACAGATTCCTTCATTCATGAAGTATTTTATGGATTCATTCCCCATGGACTTTCTGGGACCACCTCTAAGGTGGGAGATAGAGTTTTTCATTGACTTTCACCATGGTACCACTCCAATATCTTCTGTAGCATATCATATGGACCCTATTGAGCTATGGGATCTGTGGTTATAGTTGAAGGACCTTTGAAATAAGGGTTTGTCAGACCCAGTGTGTCCCCCTGGGTAGCTCCGGTGTTTTTCATGAAAAAATGTGGATAAGAGCTTATAGATTTGTGTAGATTATCACTGCCTGAACCATGCCATGATAAAGAAAAAGTACCCATTTTCAAGGATTGATGACCTCTTTGATTAGTTGTGAGGAAAAAGATGGTTCTCGAAGATCAATCTCAGATCTAGCTACCACCAGTTGAGAGTTCAAGAGGTTGATATTCTAAATATGACATTATGATATCTCTATAGATACTATGAGTTCCTGGCCACGCCTTTCGGTGTGATGAATGCCCCTGATATTTTTATGGGTTTTATGACCCAATTCTACCATCCATACTTGGACTATTTTGTTGTTGTCTTCATTGATGACATACTAATATACTCCGTGTTAGATAAGGATCATACTTAACACTTGAGGATTGTATTATATTTTCTTTGGGGGTACCAACTTTACGGTAAGCTCTCTAAGTGTGAGTTCTAGATCTACGAGGTTCAATTTACTGGGAATTCAATTTCTGAACATGGATTAGCTATGGAACTGGTGAAGATATATGCAGTGATTTATTGGGATCCACCCAAGAGCATGTCAAAGGTGAAGAGTTTTCTTGGCTTGGTGAGGTACTACAGGTGGTTTGTTCCAGACTTCTCTAGGATTTCTGTCCCACTGATCGTCTGGATGTGGAAATGAAAACCTTTTACCTAGTCTGAGTAGTGCAAGAGAGCCTTTGAGAATTTGATTCTAAAGACGAAGAGTGCTCCTATTTTTTGACTACTAGAGGATCACATAGAGTACATAGTGCATTGCAATTCCTCAAGATCTGGGCTCAGCTACGTGTTGATGCAAAGGAAGAGGTGATTGTATATTGGTCAATGCATTTGGAATACCATGATCATAACTACATAAATCATGACCTAGAGTTGGTAGTGGTAGTATTCATTTTGAGGATGTAGCGACACTATCTTTTGTTAGATCTCTTTTTTGTTTACTCAGACCATTAGAGTCTTAGGTATATATTCACACATAAAGACTTAAATTTTACTTTTATAGAAACCCACATCGTAAAAACAAATACTAAAACTTCCTTTAAAAAGGGAAAGTTGGAAACATAAAAGTTACACAAATTAACTCATGACTAGGTTAAAAAATCATAGAAAATACGCGGCAAGTGAAAACATGGACACAGATGATAAATCCAACTATCATATTATGATAGAGAGTTATAGAGAACATAGTGAGGATAATGTTAATGATCACAAAGCCATAAACCAAAGAGGCATGAAATAGGTCATCAATATCATAAAAAACGATAATATAAGGACAACCTTTTACATCATGATCCTTTTCCTAATGTTTAAATATTTTCATCCGAATAAATAATTACTTGATTTAATTACATTTCATAAGAACAATTTCATCCTTTCATTGTGACTTGATCAATTTCCACTTCATCTCTTATTATAATAAATGAAGGTAAATTTGTTATTCTTGAAAAAAAAATGGATCAAAAGATCCATAATAGTCATTAATTCTATCTCTAGTTAAAATTTAACACTATTTATCCAATATGTATAAATATTTATATGGTAAAGTCGTACTTTTATCTTTAACACCTCATCCAAAGTTGAACTTGAACCATTTTATAAATGGTTAACCTCGTAACCATTTTGAAATCCAAAAATCCAAAAATTTAGAAATAAGGTCACTAAATTTCTTAAAAAAATCTTTGCATTGATCCCTCATATATCATAAAGTATCTCTTGGTTGTTTCATACCAAATATGTGAATACCTTCACTATGTATTCTCTTGAAACACGGTAATAATCCAAATTACCTCAAATACTTATTAAAAACATGAATGTTTCCGTATTCCAAATATTATTGGATATATTACATAAATCCAATAAGTTGTAAACTACATCCATGATGACATATAACACCTTTTCAACAAATCATTTATCATTTATGAGGTCATAAATACTATCCAATTTACTTTATCCATATCATTATATATTTATCTATATTAAATATCATTTCCTCATCCTTAGGAATTTGTTAAGGGTTACCTTCCCTTAATTCAACCTTTCCATTACATCACATTTCTAGGACACCTGTATCACTTAACATACTCTTGAAAATCCATGAATAAAAACATCTACAAAAAATCCTTATATAATTCATGATTTATATAACACAATCATTGATTTCAAATACATTAATACTTAGATCATTACACCTATTCCTTAATCTATTAAATAAGATTAATTATCTTATTCCTCAATACTCCTTTCATAAAATATGAAATATGAATTACATATTAATATTTATTAAACTCAATTTAATCATTCTTATAAAAATAACATTAGAACATCACATACCATTCGTAAGACATTTGTAGTCTTGTTATCATCAGTAAAAAAACCATTACTCGAACCACCTTTCTGATTCTCTTCATGAGACTTCCACTTGGGAAATAAATTTTTATAATTATCATACTTTATATATTTAAAAAATTCATCAATTGATAATAACTTAGGGAGGACAATATTACTATACATTGTGATAACTAAACTTTTCATTTTTCTTTTGCTGTTACTTGCTTTGTGTCCTTATTTTCCATAGTCAAAACATCTTCCTATTTTTCTAAGAAATTCACTTGGGTGTTTCTTCCCACATTATCAACATGTAGTAAATTGAATCTTCTTTCCTCTATGGTCTCCATTACCTGAACTCTCAGTGAACTCATTCCTTCTCTTACTTGGTGATTCTAAGAGTTGGTTAAAGTACATGTTGTTAATCATGTTCCACGAAACTGGTTAGGTATGATCCCAATTTCCTTTTCTCCAATGATTTTCCCATTTAAATTATCATTAGAAAATTTTTCATCACATTAAATGTTAACCCAGTTCCTTTTGGTTCCCACCATTTAATAAAACTACAAATCATAGCGTGAGAAACATTTATCAAAGCATAAAACCTCGTAATCATGAAAAATAACTTATAAGATGTCTAGATCATGACACCTACTAATTTAATTCATGACACCTTAGGTTTATCCTAGGTTATTAATAATTATATTTTATTTAAATACTTTATGATGGTTCATAAAGAGTTTATGAATTCCCAAAGCATATCCCTTGGGAGTTTCAAACCAGGTGCGCAGTAAGGCCCATTGTCATGTACCTGGTTACGCTAGAGTGAGGCCTAACACACCTTATTAGAGTTGTTTCTCCTAGGTATATCTATACCAGAACCATGTCCACATGTTGAATCTATACAAGTATGTATTTTTAGAAAACCACTCGCTCTATTCTTTACCAATATTCTAGGACTTTTACCTATACCCTTATCCTTATACTTATCTTTAGAGATATCCTTAGAAATATCCTTAAAAAATTATTATGGATATCACTAATGTTTTATCATCCTAGTTTCCAATGGATGAATAAAACTTCAATATGATACCAAATATAGATACAATCGCTTTTTATACATTAAAATTTCCTCACTTTTGAATAATAATTAATACATGACACGAACATATGCCCAAATATTATATTATCCTAGTGCCTTTGGAAACATTGAAACATAAAAAATGGTACATAAATGAGCTACATTATCTCCCACTAGGTTCTTCATGACTAGAAACATTCTTAGACAAATAAAAATTAATACATATCTTCATAACCTAGGGAACGAAACATAAAAAGCGGCCATCTTAGATTCTCAGTAAGGCTAAACAAGGGAGACATGTAAGCATAAACACGAGAATAGGGGTATGAGAATGTGATCATAACATTATAAGATCATACCCTACATATCAAAGATTATAAACATGAATAATATCATAAATTATGACAGTTAATAAGACATGAATCATAAGGGAATCAATAGCACAATCCATGAAATCATAACATAAGAGTAAGACATAGAATTTTGGCATATAACTAAACATGTAATATTATTCCCTATAAGTCAAGAATCATTTCCAGAACTTATCAAGGCACTTCATGGGAACTACACCTACTTAGAAGGACATGACAATGACCCCAGTCACAGTAATTTCCTTATAAGGGATCGGGTTTCCCCATCTTTCAATTGTATATTGGGTTTCCCCATCTTACCATAGTGGATCGGGTTTCACCATCTTCCCATAGTGTATCTTGTTTCCCCATCTTCTCATAGTGGATTGGGTTTCCCTATCTTCCTATAGTGGATCAAGCACTTAAAATTTCTTCCCATAATTATGTCATAAGATATAAATCTTTACCCAATGGATTGGAGGGAGATATAGGTCCCACCCATCACATAATAAAAGCATACCTATATATTCCACAAGATAATAAAAATTTCATCATATCATGACACATAAAAAGATATGGGTTTAATAAACCTCATATCACAACCCATGAAATGAAATGGGTATCATAAACCTTTAATCATATAATTACCTATAGAAAATATATAGGTTTCATAATCATTTCATCAAAGAATAACCCATGAAAATAAGTAAGTTTGAAAATCATATAACCTGTGGAAGAGAAAGGAGTGTCATAAACATCATTCCATCAAAACATAAATCATTCAAGAAAGACTATGAATTGTGTTCTTATATCATATCTAGAGTAAAGGATAAACTATAACCAACTATATCATCTTATATAGATAAGGATTTTTAAATATCACATGAAACATTTATTAAGTAAAATAGCCTTTCTTTTAAAATCATTTTTGTAAAACCATTTCAAAATCCTTTTCTTATAATAGAAGCTAGAAAACGTTTTTACTTGAAAACATATAAAGGATATTAAAAAAAATTTGAAAACTGTTTTCCTTGAAAACTTATAAAAGAGTCTTTAAAATTTTTTTAAAACTATTTTACTTGAAAATACTTTGAAAAATTAAAAAGAAATCTTGAAAATGTTTTAAAAATAATTTTCCTTGAAAACTTATAAAAGTATATAGATTTTTTTTGAAATAAATTTCTTTGAAAATACTTTGAAAACATATAAATAATTATTGAATTTTTTTTGAAACCATTTTAAATTGAAAATAAATTAAAAAATTATGAATAATACTTGAAAACATTTTTAGAAAACATGGATTTTAAAGAACACAGATTTCCGATCAAAGAGAGGTAAAGTCATACTTTCTTAAAAACACATTCTTAATCATATTATGTACCAAAGAGTGTAAAATATGGTACCAATAAATTAAGATATCATGAATAAACATATGATAAGAAAATTCATGAGTGTTCTTGAAATATGTATCATAATATTTTATTAATTAAAGCATAATCATAAACAATCTTGATAAACAATGAGATTGTTTCAATAAACTCTTATCACTTGGTAAATTTGAATCATGCTCATAATTTAAGAAAATGAAATTACATGGTGATTAAAATATCATTAAAATAATTATAATCATTATATAACATGTAAAATGGTAGTGTATATGCATCTTAGAGTGATATAGGTTCATAACATGACACGTGTCTTAAAGAAGGTAAATTGAGACAAAATTACTTTACCGATTTGGTAACTTTTGAAACATAACCCTAAAAAAGAAATATCATAAAATGGATATTTAGATACCCTTAAATTTATTTATAATAATCATAGAATACATCCATGGTAATTATACACACCACATATAATAAATAAGAGGTTAACATGACTTGTGTCTCATGAAAAATAAAAGTGAGACGAAAGAGCCATTACTACTTGAGTAACTTTATAATAATGATTCCAATAAGAGAATAACATCATTTAAAGTTTTTAATATCATTAAAATTAATGATATAATGTGTCCTAGGGTAGTATATACACCATATAAAATAAGTGAGTGGTGAATATGGCATGTATCTCAGAGAAATAAAAAGTGAGATGAAATCCCCTTACTTTGAGTCCGACTTGTCAAGTGTGTCTTTGTCTTCCTGAATAATAAACTTATGTTAATTATTAAATTTTTTCATAACCCCTTTAATTTTTATTATCACTTTTTATTCAATTATCACAATTTTGTATACAACTACATAAATATTTAAGTTTACATCAGGTGTTTTCACCAAATTCGGATCATGTGTTAAAATGAATTTGGTAGGTCGACTATGGTCAAAGGTGTCATTATAAAAACATATACAGAATAATAATAATGAAATAATTATCATATTTATATATAAATTATAATTTTAAATCCAATCATATAATATGGCTATGAAAATGAAGCAACATTACAATCATGGAGATGATAGGCCGTACGTACGCATGAGTAACATTCCCATTTTCAATGATCATTATGGAAAGAAGGTATGAAACAATATATATTTCTAGAATTATAATTATATAATAAATAGCATGTTATTTAATCATATATACTTATATATATAATTATTGTGATGTTAAATGAATCCCATCATGTTGAGGAGGTGGTAGTCCACACATCCACGAACGATGTTATCACCTTTTTAGTGTGTGAAAAGGGTAATAAAGAAAATGATATATTATAATTATAGAAAGTTAATTATATCATAAATATCTTATATATGTAATTTATTTCACATATTTTTATTAAAACCGGCATTTATACATTCCACTTATAGTCTGAACGAATCACATCGCTTTGAGGAGGTGGTAGTCCATACTTCCACAAATGTGGTTATCATATTTACAAAAAATGGGAAGCATGAAGGTATATGTTATTTAAAAATTAAATAAGTATTAATAAAACATAAATATAATTTATATCATATAAAAATAGTGTGTCCATCATAATTACCAACCATGAGAGGTTCTAAAAGAAAAACGAAAAACATCATTTCATGAGGCGATAGTTCACCGTACACAAAAACAGTAAGTTTGTTACCCATTAGATTTAAGTATTTTTAAGTGTAGTTAAAAATATTTTAATAAAAATATATCAATATATTTATGATTATGAGGTTATTATGTAATAAAATAATAGGAATATTTTAGGTTTTGGATAATTAAAATAAAATAAAAGAGCTTGAGGAAGGGTGTTACCTCTTCTTTGGGTAACTCATTTTGGTTTTCACTAAAGGGATTCTTTGGATGGATTTATGAAAAGGTGAGGATTCTAGATTAAGGGGAGGTATTTTTAAAATATATTTTCATATATATTTTTCAATAAAAATTGGATTGAGAGGTGTGAAGAAGGGGGATAGGTGGTGGCCTTTTATAAGTGAGGGAGGGGACACACTTTACATTTTTAAAAACAAGTTAGGTGTACCCACGCTTTACCTAAAATAGTAATAAAAAACAAAAAAACTCAATAATAGAAGTTTTATTACATAAATATGACCATAAAATGGGTTTTGGACAAGTGTATAGGTCATTTTGGCTCTTAAGTTTAAGTTTTAGTCCCTTGTTAAGCTTAATTTTACCTTCATCGTTGTAATTAATTTTAATCACTTTCACTAATTTTTTTGGTAAAAAAATAAGTTGATATTATTAGAATATAAACATTACACTGATTAAAAATTTTTATTTCCATTTTTTAAAATTCAATTCACAGAAGTGAAAAAATCAAGTTTAATGTTAATCCCGTAGATGTGGTGAGAAAGCAGGTTTTTTAATATGAGAATGTTCAAAAGTTCATTAAGAGTTTATATATAAATTCAATATAAAAAATGATTAAAATGAACTAAATTGGATTAATATATGTATAATTTATATATTTTGACTTTAAAAAAACTTAAAATATAATTTAACTATGTAAAAAAATTAGACGGAAAAGCAGTTTTGAATTAACATTCAATATTTTCACTATTCATCTAAAAAAGAAGTTTCTCAAAAAAATCCCAAAAATTAACCCTAAGATAATTTTGAAATTATGAATTGAAAAATGAAGTTTATTTTATCAAATTAAATTTCTAATAGTGTTTAAAATTAATATTATTATTGTCCACAAAATGACATAAAAAATAGTTCCTTTAAGAAAATAGTATTGTTAAACATATAAAGACTACCAAAAATTATATATTTCATTATAAATATGTTTTATTTATATGAAAACATTATAAATAAAATTTTAAAAGTAGTTATTACTATTCATATTTCCAATTTTAATAACAAAGTTATAATCATCTCATTTAAATAATTATAATAGTAAAGTGCGGTTTCGTAGAAACTTGGTGTTGCATGAAATGATAAATATCAAAAATATTAAATTAATTTAAAAAAAATTCACAAAATATTATGGTTTTACAATTCCTCCATCAACTATTAGAGTGGAACCCTCCTTTTGGGACAAGGCAAGGGTCCTTTATTGACTATCAGGGTGGCACCCTCCTCTTATACTAGGGCATGAGTAATCTACATAGAGATTATGGCCCCTCAACTGTGAGGCACAATGGTTAGGCATGGATCCTCATGGATGCTTCTACTATAATGACAAATGAGATGTTGGGAATCATTTATGGACCTTTGTAACTAATGTAAGACTCTTTTTCTTGGGATGGGTTGTGAGATGGAGATCCCCTTTCTCTCTCGTATGGGTTTCTTTTATGAGCATGTATCCCTGCTCATTGGTTTTTATTTCACTATTTATATCAGTTGAGCTATTTACTTATATAATGTCTAGTAATTCTCCCTCTTAAACTTTTGGGGAATCCTACTGGGTATATATATACTCACCCCTACATGGGATTTTCTTGTATGTTCCATATCTTATACAAATGAAAGATAGGTTGGTAGAGATTACATAGGCACATAGGGATACCTTGGAATATTTGATTGTGTATGGTGGTCGGGGCTTAGAGATATGGATCCTAAATATATTAACACTTTACTTTTCTAGTTTTTTTAGATCAGGAAATATATCTAATTTGGAATTTATTTTTCCCCTTTACTTTTTAGATTATGTTGTTGTACTCTTGAATTCCCTAGAGGTTTTACATGCATGGTTTAATTCTCTATATGTTTCATTAGTTATTATTATTCCTATGCACTTATGAATGGATATGGTTGTGTGTGTTCATACAGGTACTTAGGAAAAGTCCTCCCATATTAGTTATGTCTTTCTGCACTTGTCACCAACCCCTAGCCTATGGAGGTGAGTTTGGGGTAGTTGCTTCTCAAGCCCCATTGGGTCGGGTCATAAGAGATTGGTATCAGTGGTGGTTCATTCCTTGGGATGGTTTTTTGATTTTTCCTCTTATGAGGATTTATTTGGTACATAGGGAAATAATTTCAATGTTTCTTGAGTGCATATTTCAGGTTAGGGAACCCAATGTTGGTGCGGTAGATGACATATCATTCACTAGGACTCTGACCACCTACTTTTCAATCCAACATATCGAGACATTGGTTGCAGGGACCAATGATATAAAAATCATATAGGATTGAGTATTTTACTATACTTCTTGAGTCACATCCCCATATATATATGCTTATCTTATCAGCTACATCTTGATTTAATTTTTAGGATTCCTCCATGAAGCTATCCAGCTAGGTTACCAATTTTGGATCATGATGATGATCTGATGAGTGATGATGCATGAGTTTAGGGGCCATCATGTGATATTTTTCCTCTAGGTGGACAGGTTGCAACACCACCGCCTACCGAGAAGTAGATAGTACCGGGATGTCATGCTGAGGATGTTCACTGGCTTAGTGAACTCCACGAGTTCTAGAGCCAGAGGATGCTAAGGTTTGACAATGATCTAGATCCCTAGGAGACAAAGGATTGGCTAGATTTTCTGATATAATTTTTCAGAATTATCCATAAACTAACTGATCAATTGGTTGTACTGGCATATAGTCTTTTCCATAATGTAGTTGGGAGTTGGTGGAATCTAGTTATATAGATGCATGATGAGTCAACACTCTCATGGATTGACTTCCGGAACTTGTTTTGTGAGGAGTACTACTGCTCATGCTTTCTCTCATTTTTTATTTATGAGCTTTAGGAGATGTATTAAGGAGAGATGATAGTTGATGAGTATGATGTGAGGTTTACAGACCCTATGTGATACTCCCTAGACATGATTCAGGATGACTACATCTGGTCATAAAAGTTTGAGCATGGTCTCCACAAAGACATCTATGCCAGTGTGGTAAAACGATGAATTCCCACTTATGCTAGATTGTTGGAGCAGACATTGGTAATGGAGAGGTTCCTGTCATAGGGATGCCAAGAATCTGGAGATGGCAGTGAGTGTTATAGGGATGAGTCATCTTCAATAGCTAACTGGTTCCAACTGATAGTATCTCGATGTAGGACACCTTCCTAGTATTATAATTATCCACATGGTCATGTGGAACATGGATTTCACATGGGACTAGGGCATCTCGGAGAGTGTAGGTGCTATGCATGTGATGGGAGAGGTCACATGGCATGTGACTGCCCAACCCAACATGTTGAGGAGGGAAGGTGGATATCCGATGGACCACCACAGTAGAGGAAACTCCGTGACAGATCTCCGAGGTGAGGGTAGGATGAACCTTACGGAGGTAAATCTAATGATCTAGGAGGAGGATCTGTAGGTGGAAGAATATGTTCTTAACTACTTCCACCACCACCACTAAGCGGCCCATGTTAGGCTCAAGGAGCTGGCGGTCGGGGCCACGGGAAGCTGCAGGCTATGGATGTGTATGAACCAACAACTCATGATATGATTAGTGGTATGATCCATGTTTTTTATACTTTTTATTCAATACTAGTAGCATATTATAGATTCATTCCTTCATATATTTACTCCTAGTGTGGAACCTAGAGATCCCAGTTGAGACGTAATTCTAGTATCTTTACCTTGAGGTTTCTATATAGAATGCTTCTTCAAACTCTTTTATTTACCAGTAGTGCGAGTTATCGATTGGTTGAGAGAGTTCTCATGGGATATTTTGGTCATCATGATGAGACATTATGAAATAATATTGGGTATGAACTGGTTTTCCATGGTCTGAGCCCATATTGACCATCATCATAGGTGATTCAAACACAATGACATTGATGGGATGAGATTCTATTTTATGGGAGAGAGAGATATCATGATAGAATGAGAGTTTTTTGAGAGCATGTGGATTAAACCCACCACCCATCGGTTGGAGAGTGTAGACCTTGGCACAATGGAATAATTAAGCATATGGATTCCTTCATTCATGAAGGATTTTATGGATTCCTTCCCCAAGGACTTTCTGGTACCTCCTCTAAGGTGGGAGATAGAGTTTTTCATCAACTTGCACCATGGTACCACTCCGATATCTTCTGTAGCATATCATATGAACCCTATTGAGCTATGGGATTTGTGATTATAGTCGAAGGACGTTTGAGATAAGGGTTTATTAGACCCAGTGTGTCCCCCTGGGAAGCTCTGGTGTTTTTTATGAAAAAATGTGGATGATATCTTATAGATTTGTGTGAATTATCATTTCATGAACCATGACATGATAAAGAAAAAGTACCCATTTCCAAGGATTTATGAGCTCTTTGATTAGTTTTGTGGCACAAGATGGTTCTTGAAGATCAATATCAGATCTAGATACCACCAGTTGAGAGTTCAAGAGGCTGATATCTTGATGCTGACATTATGATATCGCTATAGATACTATGAGCTCCTGGAGATGCCTTTCGGTGTGATGAATGCCCCTGTTATTTTTTTTGGGTTTTATGACCTAATTATTCCATCCATACTTGGACTATTTTTTTGTCTTCATTGATGACATACTAATATACTCCGTGTTAGATAAGGAGCATACATAACACTTGAGAATGGTCCTATATTTTCTTTGGGACTACCAGCTTTATGGTAAGCTCTTTAAGTGTGAGTTCTAAATCCACAAGGTTCAATTTATGGGGAATTTAATTTCTAAGCATGGATTAGCTATGGAACCGATGAAGATATATGAAATGATTTCTTGGGATCCACCCAAGAGCATGTCAATGGTGAAGAGTTTTCTTGTCTTGGTGAGGTACTACAAGAGGTTTGTTCTAGACTCCTCTAGGATTTTAGTCCCTTTGACCATCTGGATGTGGAAAGGAAAACCTTTTACCTAGTCTAAGCAGTGCTAGAGATCCTTTGATAATTTGAGTCTAAAGACGAAGAGTGATCTTATTTTGAGACTACCTGAGGATCACATAAAGTATATAGTGTATTGCGATGCCTCAAGATCTGGGCTCCGCTACGTGTTGATGCAAAGGCAGAGGTGATTGTATATGGGTCGATGCATTTGGAACACTATGATCATAACTACATAAATCATGACCTAGAGTTGGTAGTGGTAGTATTTGTTTTGAGGATGTGGCGACACCATCTTTTGGTAGGTCTCTTTATTGTTTACTCAGACCATCAGAGTCTTAGGTATATATTCACACATAAAGACTTAAACCGAGATAGAGGTGTTGGTTGGAGTATATAGACCCTCAATTTTCATACATTAAAATTACATAACTTTTGAAGAATAATTAAAATAGTATAAAAATAGACTCCCAAAGGCCGTATTAGTCTAGTTCCTTTGGAAACATGGAAACATAAACATTGGTACATGGGTGAGCTATATTATGTTCTTCTAGGCTCTACAAGACTAGAACCCCTCTTATACATATCATTCATAAAATATATCTTCATAATATGGGGAAGGAAACATAAAAATGGGTGATCTCATATGCTTAGTAAAGGTAAACAAGGGAGATATGTAAGCATAAACATAAGCATAAGGGTATGATAACGTGATCATAAAATTAGAAGATCATACCTTGAATATCAAATATCATAAACATAATTGATGGAATAAAGATTAGAAGTTCATAAGACATGAATCATAAGGTAATAAAGAGCATAGGCCATGAAAGCATAACATAGGAGTAAGACATGTAATTGTGGCATACACATAAACATATAGAATCCCATATCTAGGATACCTACAAAGACCTTCATAACATGTTAGGATTGGGCTATGATCCATGTACCTACTTTTGGATTGGGCTAACAACTCATGTACCCTGTTATTTTTGGGATTGGTCTAAAACCCATGCACCCTCTTACTTTTAGGCTTGGGCTATAACCAATGCACCAACTTTTTTTTAGTCTTGGGATACAACCCGTGCACCTGCTTATTTTTATTCTTGGGCTATAACCCATTTACCATCCTATTTTTGGGCTTGGGCTACAACCCATTTATCCTTTGAGGTTATTTACAATTTATTATTACCCAATTCATTATAGGGAGATATAGGTCCCACCCATCATATAAAAAAAATCATATATACACGTGTCATAGGATAATAAAACTTGTATCATATCATGACCCTTAAAAAGAGATGGGTTTCATAAATAAAAATAATAACCCATGAAATGAAATGGGTATCATTAACATTTAATAATATCATAACCTATGGAAAATATATAGGTTTCCTAATCATCTCATTAAAGTATAACCCATGAAAAGAAGCGTGATTCAAAAAAATATTATACTGTGGAAGAGAAATGGGTGTCATAATAATCATTACATAAAAACATAAACCATTAAAGAAATAATATGAATGGAAAATTTGGATCATGAGTATCATCAATAAATTTCATCTTATATGGAAAATAATTTTGAAATATCTTTTAAAAACATTTCTTGAAGAAAATACCTTTTCTTTGAAAAATGAACTTTAAAACATAAAACCTTTTGAAAACCATTTTATTAAAAATAAACCCGAATTCTTATAGATAAATCTTGAAATCTTTTTTAAAACCATTTCCTTGAAAAATTATAAAATAATCTTGAAAACTATTTTCCTTGAAAATACTTTGAAAAATGATAAGGAAATCTTGAATTTTTTTTGAAAAACATTTATTTTAAAATGATTTGAAACAAATAATTTCCATAATATCAGGAAAATATTTTATTAAAAAAATAAATTTTTAATATTTTAAAGTAATATTAAAGGTAATTTCCATCATGATAGTGGATACATCCGTACATGGTGAACATTCCTTTTTTGCACTGCAAAAAGTTTAGAAAGGTGACTCAACCAAAAAATGACAAGAAGATTACTTATTAAAAAATATTTTGTTTAAAAAGTTAAAACATTGTTAAAAATGTCTATTAAATATCATAAGAGTTTAATAGAATATTTTTGTAAACTTTTTATAAGACATGGTTTTGAAGGAACAGAAATTTCCGACTGAAGAGATGGTAAATTTGGGCATTGTTAAAAACACCTTTTTAACTATATTATGTACCAAAAAGTGAAAAAATGGTACCAATACATTAATATATAGTTAATTAACAGAGGATAATAAAATTCATGATATTTATTAAGATATGGATCACAATATTTCATCAAAGTAAACATAATCATAAAAAATCACTAGAAGTGATGAGATTGTTTCAATAAACACTTACTACTTGGTAACTTTGAAATTTAATACCCATGTAAGAAAATGAAATGAAATTATTATTAAAATATAATGAAAATAAGTATATTCATGATATAAGAATTTAAAGGTAGTTTATACCCCTCATGGAAAAATCTAGGTGCATAATATGGCATGTGTCTCAAAGAAGAAAAATTGAGACAAAATTACTTTACTTATTTGGTAACTCCTGAAACATAAACCCCTTGAAATAAATATAATCAAATGGATATGTAAATAAACCTAAATTTAAGTCTAATAATCATATAATACATCCATGTTCAGTATATACACCACAAAAAAGTAATGAGTGGTGAATAAAGCATGTATCTCACAAAAATAAAAAGTGAGACGAAATTCCCTTACCTTGTGTCTTGACTCTCTTCGTACTCATAAAATATTCATGTATCATAAATGTAAGTTTATTATAAATATTTTAAAAAATTATATTATTATATATAATACCATATATTATTTTATTATGAACTTATATTTCCCACTTGTTAACAATCCTATGTTAAGGTTTCACTTTGGGCAATATTCGCTTTGTTCTTCACCTGTGTCTTAATTTGTTGTATCTTTAGTCCTTATAATTATATCATGATTTACAGAATGTACACCATGATATAAATATAATTTATATTATAATAATCTATATAATATATAAGTATGAAATGGAATACACTGTTCATAGAGACGGTAAGCTGTACGTACACATGAACATTGTTTCCGTTTTTATTCTCGTATTGAAAGAAAGAAAGAAAATGAAATATATGTATATATATATATATATGAATATAATATAATTAAAGTTGAATTATAATGTTATATATTTTATATAATTTCACTAAACTCATCCTTAATACATTCCATGTAGTGTGTAAATGAATCACATCGCTTTGAGGGGGCAGTATTCTACACTTCTTCAAACAAAATTATCATATTAACATAAAATGGAAAGTATAAAGATATATGTTTTAAAATAATTAAATAAGGTTAAACAAATTATAAATATAATATATATTATATATAAATATATTTTTAATCACAATTTACACTATGAGTTGTAGTAACATAAAAATGAACAATCATCATTTTGTGAGGCGGTAGTTCACCGTACACATAAACAGTATGTTCGTTACCCATTGGATGGAGGTGTGTGTAAGTGTAGGTTTAAAACTTATCATAAAAAGTCCTAGTATATTTATGATAATTTTTTTTGTTATAAAATCATGGAATAATAATATTTTAGGGGGTGGATAATGGAAATAAAATAAAAGAACTTGAGGAAGAATGTTACCTACTATTCGGGTAACTCCTTTTAGTTTGCACCAAAGGGATTCCATGGATTGATTTATCCCCAAGGAGAGTATTATAAGATTATGGGAGGTATTTTAAGGATATATTTTGTTAGATATTGTTAAATCCAAATTTTCGTGATATTTGTAAAGAAGTGGGAGGAGAGGAAACCTTTTTATAGTGGAGGAGGAGTGACACTCTTGTAAATTTTGGGAAAGAGAATTCCACCCACGTTTTTCCCATGGAAGGTGGATCCAATAATGTTTAAAAGTATATAAAAGTTATTATAGGGTATAAATATTGTCATAAAATTGATTTTGGACAAGTTTATAGGTCATTTAGACCCTCAAGTTTAAGGTTTATTCCTTAGTTAAGCTTAATTTTACCTTAATCTATGTAATTAATTTTAATAATTTTCAACAATATTTTTTGTAAAAAAATAATTTGAACTTATTAGAAATTATAAATTATTATTATTCAAAATATGGAATCCATTTTTATAAATTATAATCACAAAATTTCTATAAATTAATTTAAACATGATCCCGTAGTCGGGTCGACAATGCCGGTTTTTAAAGTAAAAACGTTCAAATATTTACAATATTTTTGTATTCAATTTCAAAGTGAAATTGATTCCAATAACCCAAAATGGGTTTATTTATAAAAAAATATCTAATTAAACTATTAAACTAATTTAAAATTTAATTTAACCTTATAAATAAATTAGATGAAAAAGCAGTTTTGAACTAAAATTCTTTATTTTTAACTATTCATTAAAAAATGAAACTTCATAGAAAAATACCAAAACTTTAACCTAACTTAATTATTATATTATTATTTAAAATATTAAGTTTATTTTGACATATTAAATCTATAAAAGTTTTATTTTTTTAAATGGGGTTTCCATTAAAAGATAGTAAAAATGGCTTAATAAAAATATTGGGTTTTAAGCATAAAAGTGGGTTTGTTCTTATCTTATTTCTATCAAATATATTGGATGAATATAAAAAATATTTGATTGAATATATAATATATAGATCAAATTAATATGAATCACTAATTCTAATTAATCTAATTTATTAGGGTAAAACAGCTTTGTGGGTGTAATAATATTTATTTTATATTCAATCAGTTTTCATATTAATTTATAACTAATTTGTAACCAATGAATTAATTTTATATTTGTGAAAACCATATATTTTCATAAGTTTGTAAACCATTTTCATAACTAATAATTTAACGTCTAGGTTATATTAAATAATATATTGTTATTCAGTAAAATTCGGTCTTGTGTGTTACACAAGCCATTGAGGAAAGTCATTATTTTGTGTAACACAAGCTAACATTGGTGTTCCATATAGAGAAAATAAAATTTATAATGCTTATAGTGAACTATTAACTTGGTTTTGCATATAACACAAGAAAAACAGATTTATTTAATATAAAATTAACTTTTTTTAGTGTTTCATGAAATGAAAAATATCAAAAAGATTAAATTAATTTAGAAAAAAATATTTCAAAAAATCTTGGTGTTTTACATTCTTACCCCTTAAAACGAATTTCACCCTCAAAATTAATCTAGGTATCAAAGGTTTAATACTTTTAAGTACCTTTAATAAAAACCCACATCTTAAAAATGAACACTAAAACTTCCTTTAAAAAAAATTGGAACTATAATGGTTACCTAGAGTAACACATAGTTGGGTTTACACATAGGAGAACATAGGTGGAAAGTGAACACATGGACATGGAAGAGAAATCTAACTATCAAGTTCTGGAGGAGAGTGATAGAGAACTTTATTAGTATAAATTTAACAATCACAAATCCATAAATCTGTGATGACCTAAAGAACCCTCTGATCCATTCGTAACAAAGGTACTAGGATAATATTTTTGGTTTCAAGATAATTTTTATTAAAGTTGAATTATTTTCATGAGAAGTTATACTTAATTTATTTCATTCGCTTTCATAAGTAAAATCTCACACTTTGGTCAGGTCATGAAAAATTTCTATTTCATCTCTTTCTTCAAAAAGAAAGGTGAAAATTTCATTCCTAAAGCACTAAGAGATCATGATATCCATGACAAGTCATCCCATATCTCTTTTGTTACCAATAAAACAATTTTTTTAGATCAGGTTATCCAATATCCAAAAACAATAATGTGGTGAGATAATAATTTAATCTCACAAACTTCATCCAAAGTTTAACTTAAACATCCCATAAATGGTTAACCTTATAACCCTTCTAAAATAAGAAAATCCAAAACTTTAGAAATAAAGTCATGAAATCTGCTTTAAATTTATTCCCTATATATCACAAAGTATATATTTGTTTTTACATTACAAAAATGTGAATACCCTCATCACAAATCCTCTTTAAACATGGTAATAACCTAAATTACCATAGATCCTTTTGGAAAACATGCATTCTTACTTATTTCAAAGATTACTGGATATATTCCTTAAATCCATGAAGTTCTAAACTTTATCCTTGATGACATAGACCACATGTCAATAATAAATTCCAGGGTAATCCGTACGATCCAATTTACTTATTCAGATCTAACACATATTTATCCAATTGTAATTATCTCAACATCATGCATTAATTAAGGGTTACATTCCCTTAATCAAAATATCATCTTTCCATGAAATCACTTTTCTATGTATTCATCACCATTAAACATGTCCCTTTTAATCCTAAATTAAAACTTATTCTAAAAATACTTATATATTTCATGATTTAAATAATATAATCTTTGAATTCCAAAACATAAATACTTCATTCATCCAACTTTATTCTTAAAGCATTACTCAAGATTTATCAACTTATTTATTAATACTTATTTACTAGAATATGAAATATGAATCATGTTTTAAGGTTACTCAAACTTAATATATCCGGGCTTCATATATAAACAATACTTTAATAATATCACATACCTTTCACATGTCATTTGTGATCTCTTTATCTTTAAAATTATAACCAATACTCATACCACCATCCTGATTCTATTTATTATATTTCTACTTAGGAAATAGATTTTTATAATGCCTATAATTTTCACATATGAAACATTCAATGTAAAACATGTTCCTTCTATTTATCTCCATTGACTTAAACTAGAAATCATTGGATGAGAAACACATATCATAGAAAAAATACCACATAATCATGAAAAATTAATTATAGGATATATAAATTATGAAACCTTCTTTAATCTATGACACATTAGTTTTATCCTAGTTTATTCATATCCAAATTATATTTTAATCCTTCATGATTATTCGTGAAGATTTTGTGAATTTCCAAAGCATATCTCTCTGGAGTGTCAAAACAGATGTGTAGAAAGACCCATTGTCGTGTATCAGATTACCCCGAGTCAGGCTCGTGACATCTTGTTGAAGTTATTACCCCTAGGTACATCTATTCCAGAGACACATACACTTTTAGTATCTAGACATGGATATATTTTTAGGAAACCACTCACTCTATCCTTTACCAAAATTACATGACATTTTCCTATACTTTTCCTTATCCTTAAACTTATCCTTATTCATGTCCTTAGGGTTATCACTAAGGTTTTCTCATCCTAGATTCTAAAGGTTAAATAAAGATTTTATCTGATACCAACTACAATGACCCTCTATTTTCATACATTAACATTACATAACTTTTTCATAATAATTAAAACATTATACAAACAGATGCCCAAATACTGTATTAATCTAGTGCCTTTTGAAACATAAAAACATTAACATTGGTACATGGGTGAGATACATTATCTCCCACTAGGTTCTACAAGAATATCACCCCTCTTAGACCTATCATTCATAAAGTATATCTTAATAACTTTGGGAAGTAAACATAAAATGGGTTGGGATTATATTCTCAGTAAGGGTAAACAAGGGAGATATTAAAGCATAAACATAATCACAAGGGTATGAGAACGTGATCATAAAATTATAAGATCATACCCTAAATATCATATATTATAAACATAAATCATGTCATAAAGATCAGAAGTTCATAAGACATGAATTATAAGGCAATAAAGAGCATATTCCATGAAAGAATAACATAGGATTAATACATTTAATTATGGAATACATATAAACATAGAAAATCCAATGTAAAGGACACCTACCACGACCTTCATAACATGTTAGGCTTGGGATACAACCCATGTACCTACTTAGAGCTTGGGATAACAACCCATATACCCTCTTATTTCTAGGATTGGGATATAAATAGTGCACCCTCTTACTTTCAGTCTTGGGCTACAACCTTTGCACCTACTTATTTTCAGGCTTGTGATACAACCTATGCACCTACTTATTTTCAGGCTTGGGCTACAACCCATGCACCTTCCTGCTTTTGGGATTGGGCTATAATCAATGTATCCTTTGAGATCATATACCATTTATCATTACTCAATTCATTTTAGGGATATATAGGTCCCAAACATCATATAAAAATCATACATATATGTCCTATAAGATAATAAAACTTTCATCATATCATGACCCATAAAAAATATAGGTTTCATAAATAACAATCATAACCCATGAAATGAAATGGGTATCATTAACATTTTATCACATCATAACCTATGTAAAATATATATGTTTCCCAATCATTTCATTAAATAAAAACCTATGAAAAGAAGCGGAATTCAAAAGTATATAACCTGTGGAGGAGAAATAGGTGTCATAAGAATAATTAAATTAAAAGATAAACCATTAAATAAATAATATGAATGGAACCTTTGGATCATGAGTATCATTAATAGATTTAATCTTATATATAAAATAATTTTGAAATATATTTTAAAAACATTTATTAAGGAAAATATCCTTTCTTCTTTAAAAAAGTAACTTTAAAGAATAAAACCTTTTGAAAAAAATTTTATTAAAAAATAACTTGAAATATCATAAAGAAATATTAAAAACATTTTGAAAACCATTTTCCTTGAAAACTTATAAAATAATCTTTAAAAAAAATTTGAAAACCATTTTATTTAAAAAAAATAACTTTTTAATCTTCTAAAGGAAGCTTCAAGGGAAGTTCTTTCATGAAGGCGGATAAATTCGTACACGTCGAACAATCCTTTTTACACCGTAAAAAGTTTAGAAAGGAACCTCGATCAGAAAATGATAGGAATATTACTTATTAAAAAAAATTTGTTTAAAAAGGTAAAAAAGGGTTAAAAATTTCTTTTAAAGATCATAGGATAATAATAGAATACTTATGGAAACATTTTAGAAGACATGGTTTTGAAGGAACACAAATTTCTGACCAAAGAGTGGGTAAAATCTTGATTTCTTAAAAACACCTTTTTAACAATCTTATATACCAAAGAGTGAAACAATGGTACTAATACATGAATATATATTGAATAAACATAGGTAAAGAAAATTCATGAGAGTTATTAAGATATGTATCTTAATATTTGATCAATGTAAGCATAATCATAAACAATCTCGAGAAGTGATGAGATTGTCTCAAAAAACTCTTACTACTTGGTAACTTTGAACTATACTCCCCAAGTAAGAAAATGAAATTAATTGAAGCTTAAAATATAATTAAAATAATTATATTAATGATATAATGTATTAAATTTAGTTTATACACCTCATGAAAAAATATAGGTGCATAACATGGCATGTGTCTCAAAGAAGGAAAATTGAGACAAAATTACTTTAAAAATTTGGTACTTTTGAAACATAAACCCCATGAAATAAATATCATCATATGGATATGTTAATACCTATAAACGTAGGTCTAATAATCATATAATATATCCATGGGCAGTATACACACCCCAATAAAGGAATGGGTAGTGAATAAACCATGTATCTCACAGAAATAAAAAGTGAGATGAAATTCCCTTACCATGTGTCTTGACTCACTTTATACTCGTACAATATTCTTATATAATAAATTTAAGTTTAATATAAATATATATAATAATATTTTTATATCTAAACCATATATCGTTTTATTATGACCATATATTATACGCTTGTTAACAATCCTTTGTTAAGGTTTCGCTTCAGGTAATATTCACTTTGTTCTTCGCATGTGACTTAATTTGTTATATCTTTAGTCCTTATACTTATATCATGATTTATAGAATGTATAACATGATATAAATATAATTTATATTCATTATATTTTAATTATAATAATCTATATAACATATAAGTACGAAATGTGGTTTTTAATAAAATTGATTACGGAGGATGGCGGGTGCTCTAGAATCTCTCTCTCATGGCGATTTCGATCTTCTGCATATTTAGGGTTTTTCTCAATGGATTTCCCTCATTATTTTGGTAAGACCCATGTTGCGAGTGGCTCAATCCCTGCTGTGGTTTCTTCTGTTGAGAAGAATGGTCTATCGTGTGGACTTCAGGTGGCTGCAGCTACCAAGAACATATCCTACGGATCAAAACTGGATCTGAATCCAGCGGCTGCTGGTGATGCGAGAAATACAAATCATGCCTTGAAGGGAGCTGCGGTGAAAGATCTGCGATAGGTTGGGGTTCACGCGACTTTTCTGGGGACGACCGCTGTTTCCTTTCCCCGCATATCTGAACCGGACCTGGTGGTTGCGAACGCAGGTAAGGTTGCTCCGGTTGATGCAACACAGAAGATCCGACGATTGGATGTTGGCACTGATGCGAATGTCACTGTCCCAACGATGTCCAAGACGCCTGCGATGGTGGTGGTCGCGGTTCACAACACGGCGATGACGGGAGGAATTTTATATTTGGGTTTCCCTGTCGACGGAACTTGTGTTGAAACAGAGAGGGTGATTGAAGATCACCCCTTGAAATTGAACCCGAACTGAAAAGTTGCGTTGGGCACTAATAAATTAGCGGATGTGGAAAAATCCAGTAAATCTCCTTCAGGAGTTGAAGGAGAATCTAACATAAGGTACTTTAGTTCTCTGCGTGTTGGTATTTCTGAGCGAATTGTTAGAAAAGGTGACACCGCTCGTGTTGTTGCGAGTAGGGAGGCTATCCTTGATAGATTTAAGATCTGTGACCATTCAATTATTGCGAGACTGGTTCTTACTAGTGGAGGTAAAACATAGAGAATTGATGATTTTTTCTGGAAACTCACCTCTATATGGGGGTTTTCTGATTGGAGATGCATTCCTATGGGACGTGGATTCTTTCGTATTGTTTTTCCATCAGAAATTCTTAAGCGGAGAGCTTGGGGGTTCGAGTAAATTTCTCTAAATCCAGGTATGGTTTGTTTTCAATAATGGGATTTCCGTTTCAATCCTTTCTCCATTAAAAATACCAGAGTTCAGGTAGGGATTAAAATTGTTGGTCTTCACTGGATCTTATGGCATCCGAAAATTCTATTTGACATTGCCTCTGCGGTTGGTTTTCCAATTAAAATGGACAGGACCACCGAAGCTACGAAATTTGGTCACTATTCTAGAGTTATTGTGGAAGTTGATTTAAGTACTTGTATAATTCATAATATAGTCTTGTCTAACTTAGATGATGATATCTCTCTGAAAGTGGAGTATGAACGACTGCCTGATTTCTGTTTTGATTGTCAAGTTATTGGACATGCTAAAGAGAGGTGTTTTAAACATGTTGCTTGCGCTTTTTGATCATTAAAAGGGAATCATGAGGCTTCTTGTAGGAAGAAGGTAAAAAAAAATCAATGTAGGATAATGAATCATGAGTGGCGGATGGTGCTTCCTAAGATATTTCCCATGAGTCTCATGTGGACAAGGATGCAGAACCGGTGCATCAAACAAAGAAGTGCGCTTCTAGGGGTGAAGGTGATATGATGCCAGGAGTGATTATTAAAAAGGTGTAGGAATGCATGGACCCTTTTCTTGTGGAGAAAGGTGAGAGGATCTCCAGGACCCAAATGGAAATTCTTAAATTAAAGGAAACACAGGTCATTAAGGGAAGGTGGGATGAGGTAGAGGATGACTCCCCAAAAAAACCAACTTACAGTCAGGTATTGTTCAAAGGGAAAAATGTTGTTGTTGATGTTGAACCTGTTCTTACTACAAAAGAGAGACCGAGAAAGAATTACTCATATTTGAAGACAACCATGGTTACCAGGTCTCATGGCCCTCTGGAGTATGAGTATGACTGGGATGGGGACTATGACCCTTCCTATCAATGTGACTTTGACTTTTGACTTTTTCTCTTTGGTTATCTCTTGGTACGAGGACATGTGTGCTTGTATGACCCTGTTATATTTCTTGTTGTATTTTATTTTTCTGTTCTTAATAATAAGGGTTATTCCCTCACCTTTCGGTTTATAAGTACGAAATTAAATACACTATTTATGGAGATGGTAAGCCGTGCGTACGCATGAACGATGTTTTCGTTTTTATTATCATATTGAAAGAAAGAAAGAAAATGAAATATATGTATATAATATTATTAAATTAGAATTATAATGTTATATATATTATATAATTTCACTAAAATAATCCTTAATACATTCCATGTAGTGTGTGAATGAATCACTTTGCTTTGAGGGGGCGATAATCCACACTTCCTGAAACAAAATTATCGTATTAACAAAAAATGGAATGTATAAAGATATGTATTGTAAAATAATTATATAATATTAAAGTAATTATAAATATCATATATATTATATATATATATATATTTTCCATTATAATTCCCACCATGAGAGGCATTAACAAAAAAAATGAACAATCATCGTTTTGTGAGGCGGTAATTCGCTGTACACATAAACAACATGTTCATTACCCATTAGATGGATGTGTGTGTAAGTATAGGAAAAAAAATTAGAATAAAAATATATTAGTATATTTATGATACTGATGTTTTATACAATCATGGAGTAATAAGATCTAAGTGGGGTGGATAATGGAAATAAAATAAAAGAGCTAGAGGAAGAATGTTACCTCTTATTCAGGTAACTCCATTTGGTTTGCACCACAAGGATTCCTAGGATTTTTTTATTAAAAAGGGGAGGCTTATAGGATTAGGGTATGGGTTTTAAGGATCTATTTGGGAAGATCTTGGTAGATTAAAATTATCTTGATAGGTGTGAAGAAGTGGGAGGAGAGGAGACCTTTTTATAATGGAGGAGGAGTGACGCTCTTGTAAATTTTGGGAAAGGGAATTCCACCCATGTTTTTCCCATGTAAGGTGGATAAAATAATTTTAAAAAATAAATAAAAGTGATTATAGGGTAAAAATATGTCCATAAAATTTATTTTGGAAAAATTTATAGGTCATTTATACCCTTAAGTTTAAGGTTTAATCCTTAGTTAAGCTTAATTTTGCCTTAATTGATGTATTTAATTTTAATAACTTTCACTAATATTTTTGGTCAAAAACTAAGTTGAAATTTTAAGAAATTATAAATAATTATAATTTTAAATATGGAATCCATTTTTTTAAATTCCAATCACATATGTTGTAGAAATTAATTTAAATTTAATCTTACAGTTGGGACGACAATGCGCATTTTAAAAGTAAAAATGTTCAAATGTTTTCTATGTTTTTATATTAAATTTCAAAGTAAAATTGATTAAAATGACAAAAAATTGAGTTTATTGAAAAAAATATGATATAATAAAACTCTTAATCCAATTTAAAATGTAATTTAACCTTTTAAATAAATTATATGAAAAAGCAGTTTTGAACTAAAATTCAGTATTTTTACCATTCATTAAAAAATGAAACTTCACAAAAAAATACCAAAAAATTACCCTAACCTAATTTTTATGTTCCTATTTTAAATATAAAATTTATTTTGACATATTAAATCTATAAAATTTCTAAAAATTGGATTTAAAATGGGTTCTCCATTAAAAGGTGGTAAAATGGCTTAATAAAAATATAGGATTTTAAGTATAAAATTGTGTTTGTTCTTATCTTATATATATAAAATATATTTTATGAATATAAAAAATATTTGATTGAATATATAATATTTATATCACATTAATATCACTCAATAATTGTAATTAATTTAATTTATTAGGGTAAAACATCTTTGTGGGTGTAATAATATTTTCCTTTATATTCAATCGGTTTTCATATTCATTTATAATTAATTTGTAGCCAATGAATTAATTTTATATTTATTAAAACCATATATTTTCCAGAGTTTGTTAACCATTTTCATAAATAATAATTTAACATCTAGGTTATATTAAATAATATATCGTTATTTGGTAAAACTCGGTCTTGCATGTTACACAATCCATCGAGGAAATTCATTGTTGCATGTAACACATCATATCCTCAGTCTTAAATATATAGAAATCTAAAATTTACATTGATTATAGTGAACAATTACTTTTTTTTCCTATAACGCAATCCAAAAATATTTCTTTAATATAAAATAAACTATTTTTAGTGTTGCGTGAAATGAAAAATATCAAATGGATTAAATTAATTCAGAAAAAAATATTTCACAAATATATCAGGGTGTTATATAGATTTTTTGTAGGACTATGACTTTGAGATAGTCTATACTCATGGGAAGGGTAACTCAGTCGAATATTCCCATAGAAGGAAGTCCCAAGCTCATTTGGTGTAGGAGGTATCAGAGCAGTTGGCTTCTTTGCAGTTGACGCTGATTGAGGAGGGTGGAGCTTTTTTTAGTTGATTATGTTGAATCCTATACTTCTCCAATGTGTGAGAGAGTCATAGTTAGGATAAATCTATTCCGAGGTCTTTATTTACCATATATCCTTAGGAGATTCATTATATAGATTTTCTGAATGAGGGAATCATGTCATCCTATTCTAGGGATGGACGGTGGTCCCAATCACGATGCAGAAGGTAGTGATGATAGAGTTTCACACATATCCTTTGTATGTACATACTGGTGTGGGGAATATGTACATATACCTTCAGAATTAGTTTTGGTGGGGTATCATTAGGTGGACCATGGCTGTTTTCATCTCTCGGTGCCTCACATGTCAACATGTGAAGGCTGAGCACCATGATTTGACTTGTTTATTGTATCTTCTTGAGATCCTAGATTGAAAATTGAATGAAATATACATGGAATTTATGATAGGGATTCCATAGAAATAAAGATTTTATGACACCATCTAGGTGATAGTTTACTAACTTATAAAGCCAGCGCACTACCTTACTATCAGGGATCAGAGTTCGGTGGAGAGTTTGGGGCAGGTATACATACATGAGATTGTTCACCTTCATGGGGTGACCTAAACTATTATATCCAACTGTGATGTTTAGTTCACATCATGGTTGTGGATAGGAATATAGGAGTCATTTGGGACCCAAATGAGGATGAGTAAAACCTTCCAACCCTAGACAGATAGGCAGATCGAGTACACTATCCAGGTGCTGGAGGATATGCTGAGAGCTTACATGTTGGAATTTGGATAGAGTTGGGAGGATCACTTACCATTGGTAGATTTTGTGTATAATTATAGGTACCAATATACTATCATAATATCACCTTTTTAGTACCTATACAAAATACCCTATAGGTCACCCTTATACTAGACTGAGATCGGTGACACATCTCTTGTTGTTCCATAGATGGCGTAGATGATGACAGAGAAGGTCCAAGTGATCCACGAGTAGATGGGGATAGCCTAGAGTAGATATAAATCTTATGTAGAATTATTTCTTAGGCCATTGGAGTTCGACCAGGGAGGCTATGTTTTTCTAAGAGTCTACCCACGATAAAGATTATAGAGGTTTGTCTGGGGGGAAAGTTATCCCAAAGGTTCATCAGGATATTCAAGATCTTTTTGAGGGTTGGTGAGGCTTCTTACCACCTCATCTTACCTCTATAGTTGGAGCGGGTTCATGATGTCTTCCATGTTTTAAAAATGAAAAGATACATGCATGACCCCACACACGTTATTTACTGGGGAGAGATAAACATCGAGGATAGAGCCACTTTCTGGGAGAACTTGATGGTGATCGAGGATCAGCAGGACAAGATCCTATGTGGATAGACCATCCCCTTGGTTCATAAGTTATAACAGTATGGGATCATATATGAGAGCTTCTAGGAGTGGGAGATACATATGCGAGATCATTATCCAAACATTTTATTCTTAGTTTTACTTTTCAAGGATGAAAATCTTAAAGGAGGGAATAATTATGAAAACCCATTTTTTCCTTATAAGACTTTGAAATACATCTATAAATATTTTGGAAGATCTGTGTTGATACAATGCGTGATTCCAAGGTTCGATGTACCTAGAATTAATTTTATAAAAATATTAAAAATATTTTATATTACGCATGCACATTTTTTAAGAAACATTGTATATCTCTTAAAAATATTTTCAGATTGAAAATATGAGACCACAGTTGAATCTGAAATATGAGGTTTACCCTAGGCACAACCTAAATTTGGTTAGAATGGGGTGTTCGGATTAAGCCGCTATGTTTGGGTGCATTTAGTGAATTAATTAATTAATTAATTAATTCATTAAATTTCATAAAATAGATTCCTTCTATAAATACTCTGTTATAATGGATCATCAGGGTTAGCCACATAACCCTAAGGTCATTGAGAGGAGGATCTACCATTCTTCATTGGTGGATTGTGACCGGGTGACGATCAACCACCAAATCAAGGTGAATCTAGGTGTAACAAACACAATGAATCTTCCTAATTCATTGGAAACATCATTATTTGTCATAAAACGATCCAATATCATGGTAGGACTCATAATATTTGGATTTCCACCCTTATTATTAAATGAATGAGAATGACCAATTACCTTTATTTTATCTATGTTTATTTTGAGCCTTTGCATGCACCCATGTATCAGATTTATTTATTTTATTTGATTAATCCTGGTTTTTCTATTTTTCTCACCTATAATATCCACATTTTGTATTATTTGGATAAGAACACTTGGACAATGATTTTTTCACCCTTGTTTATGTGCTTCCCTACCACCATTCTTTAAGTTCTTCTTTGTTGGACCATAGAATCACGATTCGGCTATTTACTAATGGGATCGAGTGCAATTGGACTCTCATATTCATGGAAGATTCATGTGTTATAAACAAATCGATGATTTGGGGGTGGATAGAGATGCGTTTCAGGTTTTGGGTGATGATTTCCATGGATCTGGGATCCGGGACTAACCGACAATAATGAGAGTTATGCGATGTAGGCAATGAACAATCACTGACTAATGGAAATCCAGTTTCCAGCCACCATAAGGACAAGAATGATGAAAAATGGACCCCCTTTGATTTTAGGTGAATAATAGGTGAGATTTGAATCAGTAAAGGTGGATCTGGGATCCACAGAGCAGATCTGAGTTTTTGTAGAAAACCTGAGTACACTCCATATAGTATGAATAATATATGGCATGTAGTCCCTTGGATACAATGACTAGGGTTTTTGGGTGAGTTAAATATCACATGAAATGTGGGACCCTCACATGCTGTGTGACCCAGTGCTAGAGACCTAGCATGTACTCTGAGAGTACACAAACTCGGGCATGAACATACACATGGACAAGGAATATAGACATAGCCAGGGTAAAAAGACATGGCTAGGAGCATAGGAAGAACCCTAAGTGGATGAGGAACACCGTGTAGTCCCTTTACACGCCTGTGGGCCTAAATTGGTAGTGATCCATATACTGGTAGGGACATGACTAGGCATCAGGATGGGACCACACACCGTGTGGGTACCCTTACACTATGTGTACCCTCCTTTTGAGGAAACTTCCACCTCTTGTATCTCTTTCATTTGGACTCATATTTTGGCCTATGAGTATCCTATATTGAGTTTTTTTTCTATGTATAACATGATGGTGGCCTTAGTGGTGGATTTTAAGATACGAAGAGAGATGTTCCAAGAATGAAACATGTTTAGGAATCACTCGATAATGGCAGTGATCAGGAGATACTACTAGAGTGGCACCCTCCTACTGGGATATGGCATGGGTCCTCTATCAACTATTAGAGTGGCACCCTCTTACTGGGATACGACATGGTTCCTCTGTCTATTATAATAGTGTAACCCTTTTTCTAGGATAGGGCATGGGTCCTCTATTGACTATTAGAGTGGAACCCTCCTACTGGGACATGGCATGAATCCTCTATTGACTATTAGACTGATACCCTTCTACTAGGACATGACATGGGTCATCTATTGACTATCATAGTGTCATCCTCATTCAGAGTCAGTTCATGGATCCTCGACTATTAGAGTGGAACCCTCCTGATAGTATAGGGCTTGGGCCCACCATCGACTATTAGAGTGAAACCCTCCTATCGAGATAGGGCATGTGTCCTCTATCGACTATCAGAGTGGAACCCTCATATTTTACTAGGGAATAGGTCCTCTACTTAGAGATTATAGCCCCTAGAATATGTTTCATAATGGAAAGGCATGGATCTATATGGATGATTCTACTGGAAAGAGACGTGAGATGATGGACATCATTGATGGACCTCTAGAACCGATGGCATACTATTTTTCTTAGGATTAGATGTGAGATGGAGATCCCCATTCTCTCTCATATAGGTTTCTTTTATGAGCATATATCCCTTTTGATTAGTTTTCGTTTCTCTATTGTTATGGGTTGAGTTGTTTACTTCTATCATGTCTCTTAATGATCCTCCTTCCACTTTCAGGGAATCCTATTGGGTATGTATATATTCACCCCTGCAAGGGATTTTCCTGAACATGTCATATCTTATATAGATGATGAATAGGTCAAAAATGACTACATAGAATCATAGATATACTCTGGTTCATTTGACTGTGTGTGGTGGTTATGGATTGTAGATATAGATCTAGGCTCTCTCATCACTCTAATTTTTCTGTTTTGTTAGGTCATGAAATCTATCTGGTTGGGCTTGTATTCCCCCCCTTTTCTTTTCAGATTATGCTATTGTACTCTTGTACACCCTTGAAGCTTTACATGCATGGTTTATTTCTATATATTTTTCATCAACTATTATTATTCCTCTACACTTATTCATAAATATGGTTATGTGTGTGCATAAAGGCATTTAGGCAAAGACCTCCCATATTAATTTTGGCTTTCGGTGCTTTTCGCCAACCCCTGACCTATGGAGGTGGGTTTGGGGTAGTTTCAGCTCAAGAATCGTTAGGTTAGGTTATGAAATAATCACTTTGATTATAATAATTTATATGTTATAGTAAACACATTATGGAGGGATGATATTATGATTAGTTTATTTATTGAGAATAAACTATTATAAAATTTAATGATATAACTCCAGAGAATATAATTGTTTTCATACAGTTAAATATTTTATATCATTTCAAATAGAATACATTTTTAAATGTCATTAGGTAATAAAAAAATATTTTATATTTATTAAGTGACATACAATTCTTCAATTACACTTAGTTTATATGGGATTACATTCAATCCATCAATATTTTTTCCAATATAAGGCATTTACTTTATAAAAATGTCATCTATGATATGATTTATAATATTTTGATGAGGGAACCATCAATAGAGAATGGAGAGACAAAAATCTTCTCAAAAAATTTCATCAATAATAATATTATAGTTAATACTAGAGTGATCTAGAAATTTGATTGAATGTGATATATTTAACAGGATGTTAAGGAAACTTGATAAGGAAATTAACATTCTAAAAAAGGATCCTAATATGATTTAATCAAGTTACTCAATACTTATATTGAAGACATCATCATTATAGTTATTTAATATGGTGAAGCTTTCACTCCATTGACACTAAAATTTAAGCCACAAAAAATAATGAATTTTTCACCTCCGCTTACCAAACGGGAAATAGAGACAGTGGTAATGAAGCCATGAAAGAAGTACAATTTACCATATACCTTAATAAAGTAGACCAAGAATTGATAATATCATATTAAAACTTTTAATATGTCTCCATAATCACTACCATTATAAATTCCTATAGTAAGACACTTTATAGAAGAATAATAAGAAGAATAAGAAAAGTTATAACCTAGAATAAATAGGATCATATAACAATATTTCCATATCCATTGATATTTGACCAATATTTATATTTTCAGAAGTTTTATTAGTATAAGTTGGATTATACACTGGTTAGACAATGTGTAGAGATAGATTTGTTTCTTATAATCACTCATAACCTAAGTCTATTTACATATCCATAACATATCCAAGAAATACAGACATACATATGAATATTAGATGACCATCATCTTCTAACTCTAAGGATTAAAACCCTTATGATAACCCCTTAACTGATGTAAGGTTTCTATAATAAAGAATATTATTGAAAATATTTGTAATAGTGGTTGTTCAGATCTCTTTTAAAAATCCAGGAAGCTTATCTCCTCATACATAATATTTTAAATCTTTATAACCATGTCGAAAACTAAAGAAAAAAAATATAAACATACTAATTTAAAATCTCAACATAAATCTAAATCTATTTTTTTAAACCTATCAATAATCCAATTATCTATCCAACTTCATAACCTACCATTGAACCCAAACAAATAGATTATAGAAAAACTAAAAAACGATCTAACCTACCATAAATGAAATTCAAACCCCAGTAAAAAACTGAACTTTTCATCCTATTATATCAAAACTTAAATCTAATAACAAATATACTCACAAGAATTTTGACTCTATAATCTAATCTAAAACCACATCCATGGAAATAGGTATATGACAGATCAATAATATAAAATGATATTTGGTTTTAAAAAAACATGAAACCTAGTAGGAATAAACTAGATTAAATTAGAGAAACTAATAATAAGATATTTTAAGAAACTACAATGAAATATAACTATCAAAACTTTTATAAAACCCATATCATAAAAATATAAAATATAAGAAAATAAATCTAAGAGAAATCATAAGATTATAAAAAATAATTAATAATGAATAAGACCTTAAAAATACCACCATATATAATAACTATACTCTCAAAGATACATAATTGAATGAAAGAGGCTAGATAATAAAATCATCCCACAAAGTATTTATATATATATATAACTTGAATCTAAATAGAAGAAAATTAACTCTAAAAATAAAGGATAAATATAATCATCTATGGGAAATGAATATCCTCATCATATATACAATATCCACTAATAATTTAATTTTTATTTTTACCTATGTATAGATAACCATATCTAGTTATCGCTCTATAGTGATCTACCCATCCATTACCTTATTGTATCCACTCTAAATACAGTCCTTGAAATTTTATATCTTCAAAACAATGAAATCAATAAAATCCTTTTCATATGTATTAACTCATGATATTATCATCCTCTAACTAGTGTTAAATCCCTTAAATATGATGTGGTAGGAAATTCATCACCCCACTCTTCTCAATCCTTATTTTATAACCATATAAGAAAAGAGGTTATACAACTCTGTTATGGAAAAATGTATACTTTAAAGGAAAATAAACTTTACCTTGCTACTGAATGGTTGATAAATCTCTATATAATATACATATGACTATACTAGAATCTGATTCCCATAATCATTACATTATAGTCTTTATATGTATGGATAATAATTCCAACCCATAACTATGGTCAACCATTGAGCAATACTCTACTTTTCTAATTCTATATGAGGATACATGTTACTCAAAAAACAATCTAAATTATTTTTTCTATCTATAATATCAATGTATAAATTCAACATGAGATTTAATTACTAATGTATAGTCTTTCTTCATAGTTCCACCTAAATATTTAAGGATTATAAATCCTTATTTTATACTTAACCAATTTTGATAACTCATTTTCACAATATAGCTAGTGCATGTTGTGTACACATTGAATCCATTAAATATACCTAAAGATTTCGATGTAGAAAAAAATCCCTTGATCCACCTCACATGAACTACCAACCAAAATACATGAACATTAAAATTATCATCACTAACATGAAACAACATCATCACAGATCTCATATATACATGGGTACTTAAAAAAATACTTCTCCTTTAGGTAAAGTAAGAAAATGATAAGTGTCTTTGTATATTCTCATAGGGACACTTAGTGTCCATTTATAGATTGCATGACCTATATTATGGTATATAGTAAATTAATACTACAACCACACCATCCAAACCACAACCTCATATATTCCAACACAAAAATACCAATCCCAAATCTCTTTATGATACTACTCTAAAATGAATTATGTAAGGAAATGATCCTTTTATGATAATTACTTTATCGTTTTGAAGTTTTAATGGTGTTGATAGATATTTGGAATGTAATCTAGAATTGTAGGATAGAGTTTTGGTATGTGAGAAGCCAAAATGACAATTTTTCAAGGGAACATGTGATTTTAGAGGCCGTAGTGGTGTTGTGGGGATGTTGAGATGTACTTTTTAAGACTTTTTGAATCTTGGATTTAAAATTCCTATTTTGATGGTTGTATTTATCATGGTGGTTCTGTATACTAAAGTGGATGTTATTTTATAGAGCGTATAGTCTATATATTTATAAGGAAATCCCTTTTTCAAATGGGGATAGGAAGTAACACCAAATTTAGAGGGTGTGAAAGGGATACATCAAAGTAATGGGTGATTTTTAGTATGGTTGGTCATAGAGAGAGTTTAAAATGGTGAGGTTGGTTCCCCTATTCCATGGTAGTACTTCTATTAGAGTTAGAGTCAAGGTTAATATGATCATTTAGTAAGTCTTCACATCATGGTATTGGTCAAAATGGGTTTTAATGACGTTAAAAAAAATTAATAAAATTGGGGATATAGACATTTATAATTAATAAAAAATCATATACCAAATTTACTAAGTCTATAACATATATTTTATAACTGACCACACCATAGTTGAGGTCCTTTAGTTTTTATCTATAAGTAAGGGTCAGATAATTCTTTGGTTCAATTTTCATTCATTCTATTGAATTTTATCCAAACCTGGGTCCTTATTTGGTTCTCCTTTATCATCCTATTTTATATTATAACCCCCGATTCAATTATTATATATATTCATCAATTTAAGGTGATTCTATTCTCTAATTTACCCTTTATCTTTTTAGATTTTGGTTAGCCTTCTTCTTTTGGGGTTATAAAAGTGGGTTCCTTTAGTCATGGGTGGTGTTTTAAATGTTCTTGATTAAAGTTTATAATGATTTGGACCTATAGTGGATCCTTTTAGAATGGTTGGAGATTAATCCTTGGTTTCTTTTTCATTATGGTGTTTCATCATTGATGATTTGAAATAGGTAGGGAATTTGAATATTTTTTGATGTGTTTGAATGTGGATTAATAATTATTTTTCATTCACTATGTGGATAGTTACAATTACCCTAAAGAAGATATTGAATTAGATTAAATAATTTAAGGTGAATAAGGGGTGTTTCAAATAATATTTTCTAAATTTCATGTTATTGACCATATATTTATTCTATTCAGTTGATATTGTTTTTATGAAATTCATGTTTTTCATCGTGAAATTATTATTCATTTCTACTAGAGTCCTATGATAACCTCTTATAATTGACTAATCACTTAATTAGGGTAATGAAATAGTATATTGAAAATTTATAATTGTAATGTTGGTGTTTATACATGAAATGTTTACATAATATAGAATAAATACTAATAAGGGTTTGATTTATTTAATTTTGTTCTATGTTTTTCATTATTTGTGGCTATTTTTGGAGTCCTTTTTGTGTATTGATTGGTATTGTCTTGAAGTGGTGGTTAGTTAGGATGATGTGGTGTGGTTGTTATTATGATAGTTTAGGATGAGTTATCATATAATTAATATAGTGGTAGGATGATTGACTATGTGAAAAGGGGATGATAGTTTGGTTGTTATGGTGGTGATGGAATATTTATAATTGTTGTTGGAATGATATAATGTGACGGTTCATGTAGTATTGTGTGAAGTTAATGTGGTCATGTCATATTTTCTCAATAATATGGTTTAATACTAAAATTTGTGAATAAAAGAGTAACTAGATGAAATTGGCATGGGTTGTGGTTAGAAATTATAAATAAGTGATTAATAAATGAATTAATATCGAAGGGCAGGCTAAACTTAAATATTCAGAGGATTTAATTTTTAAGAATTATAAATAATGAATGGATTGAAAGTGAAAATTGGAAACATGAATTGTTTGCAATTAAATATACATAAATGTATTTTATGTTTTCAGTAATGGTAAATATATAATTTAATTATGATATGGTTAATTGAAAAGTGGATTATATTTTGTGATTGTTTATCTCAGTGGTACAACTGATTAATTATGGAAGCAGTTATTTGTGTTTAATGGTTGGTATAAGGTGTCTTTTAATATTTATGAGTGAAAAAGGAGTTCTTATTGTGAATTTACCCTTAGTTTGGAATTATGTAATTCATTATATAATTTTCTTTTCTTTTTTACTTCACATTCAATAATACTCGATTCAGGTTACCTCACTAATGCCCATATGGAGATAAGGGTTCTAGGTGCCTTATATAATATATTAGTTATAGAGACAACAAATGTTTGAATGCTTCATATTACCCACTCTCCCATTATATGTAGTATTATTTATGATGGTTCAAGTACTTGGGTATATATATATGGGTTGTAATGTCTTGAGGATATAGTATATATATGATTTCTAATATTATTTTTTGGTTTTTGAGATAGATAAAAGGTGGGGGAATCCATGGTTAGAAGGAACAAGGTTGATGTTATTCAAGTTTTTATTACTCCACCTTGATGAGGTTGGGATGTGTGTTGTGTTTTAGTATGTGGTGATGGATTTATGGTTATGGTTATGATATGTTATGTGGTTATGTGGATATTGGGATATGAAAATGATTGAGGAATAATGCATAGTCCATTGGGGTGTGAGAGGGACCAGATCAGTGGGGAAGTGGTTATGATGTAAATACTTGGTATATTATTTCAATAATATAAATATAGTCATTGATGAATTATTGAGTTAGTCATTATTGATAATCATGGGTGGTAGTGGACCTTAAGTATGTGATGAGTTGGTTCTGCTATCGATTCACTATGGCATTAGTCCGCTTCTTCCACTTTTACAAGAGAGGTTTTGGAGATGCTCCTAATGAATATTAATGAATTCTCAACCCCCCCTCTATCTCTATATAAATATCTATTCTTAAAATTTGTATATGGGAGTTGGTGATTAAGATCGACATTACTAGGTACCGGTGTACATGATTGGTGTTCATAGACTATTACAATATTAGTTGATGCTCGTATTTTATTTTGGAGTTTATTTTATGTTTTGAATTACATGAAATATGAAATATGGGATATTGGATTTATTTTATATGCATTTGATGGGTTATCTTGTCTATATTATAATAATTATTTGGGTGATTACTCTCATATATGTGTTTATATAACTTCGGTGTTAGTCTCCAACCCATATCCAGTTGGAGCTGAGCTTCACGGATCACTCTCATATCCACTATCAGCCTAGGAGGGGTACTATTGTGGGTGATTCATGAAAGAGTAGATTCAAATATATTATTAAGGGATATCATGGAGATTAAAGTTAATCATTGGTGGGTAATTATTGGGATTGGTAGCTAAACAATATCAGATAAACTTAATCGGTGACATAACAAGGGATATCATCTAAGAAACATGAATTTAGGGAACACTATGTCCTGAAGTAAAGATCATAAGACAACTGAATATTTTATGTAAGATGGTGTTGCATGCAAGTAGAGACATTATTATGGTAAATGTATCATATTTTTGGGATTGTTCCTAAATTCGGGTGGTTATGAAAAAATTAATTTAATTAATCGACCATCAATGAATTCATTATTTATGAGTTTTTGAGTTCCTATATTCTATATTATAGATATATATTGTGGTCATTGTCCATATATGGTTTAGGTTTGTGAGGTTCAAAAAAATACTCTAGTCGACTATAGGAGGGTTGACCCTGAAGAAAACCAAGCTAAATATGCATAAATATTACATTGATACCATGGTTTAATTAAAACATCTCATAAATAGTCACACAACCTAAATACCAAATGGTTTAGTGTCATTAATATTAGCTACATAAACATATTATTTTATTACACTTGGGAAAATTTATGTATAATCATGCTCCTATAGGACCTTTCCTATATATCTCACCCAATATATTCATATTCATAACTTGGGGAATAGAAACATAAGAAAGGGGTGAGCTTAGACACTCAATAAGGGAATAACATATCATAAAGTGTTATATCATAAACATGAAGGACTATATGAGAAGGACTTAAATATACTAATAATAGATCATAAGACCATAAATGATAATAATAAAACATGATAAAGTAATATAATATCATAATTAGAGCATTACAGATGTATAAAAATTCTGAATTGGCTCAAAATACATTTCAATAACCAATAACATGTGTGGATGAAATAAAAGTGCATAATATGATAAAAAATATGGTGTAATCCTGAAAACATGGCATAAATTTGTAAAAAACGTGAAAATGGGAAACAATCATAAACATATTATTTTTTCCCACCAACCCATTCACTCATAATATTATGAGTAGAGTAAAACATCATCACACTCACCCATTGTGAACCTAGCTAATTTCTAACCCGTTCACATAATATTTATATCTCATGAGACATAATCCTTTATCCAATTAATTGTAGGGGGATATAGGTACCACCCATTATATAATCCATATATTTTTGTTCCACTTGAAAAGAATCATCACATCATAAAATAACCCATATAAATAAAATATATTTCATGACATTTCCAAATCATTATATAAAGAACCCATTGAAATAAAGAGGGTTTCGTGGAATACCCAAATGAAGATAATTATATTTTCATAAGGAACCAATGAAAATAATATAGTTTTCATAAAACATCTAAATGACATCATGAATTAAATCACTTAATACCTAAAACTTGATCCCAAAAAATAATCACATAATAAAATAATAATATAGGATGAAACATGAAACATAGCTATATTAGAATTATTTCATTTTGAAGATAATAAAAACCAAACCATAAAAAAATATTTTTTAAAACATTTTTTATTAAAAATTATAAAATTCATAGCTAAGATTCCATTTTAAAAAATTCTCCTTTCTTTTTAATAAAAATAAAAAGAAAACATTCCATGGAAATGGAATTTATTCAAAAATTATTTCCCCCTAGAAGAAAAAAAGAGAACATCATTTAAAGAGGAATGTCATGGAAATATTAAGTTTAAATAAGAAATTTTATAACTCAAATAAATTATTTTTAGTTACTAAGTCCCTTATGAATTTCATAATTCATAGATCAAGGTAAATATAATACTTTCAAAAACCTTGTTATAAAGAGTTATAAATAAATTATCCTTCAAAATACATAAAGGTTTCAAAAAGGATAAGTGAAAAATACTTTGATTGATTTTAATTTTGAAATAATATTTAATAACTATACATTGAAAAACATAAAGGTTACTAAAATAAAATGTGTAGTGGAAGATAAATCTCTTTAGTTTGAACAAATAGAAAAAATGATTTTGAATATTTCGAAATAGCCTTGTTGAAAACCCACATAATTAAAAATGATAAAGAAACCTTTTATTTAAAATTAAATAAGGGGAATAAAAGGATAATTGGAGATATATTTTTTTAGTTTCCACTAGGGAAAGGAGAATATTAGTGGGAAGTAAAAAAATATGGATATAGAAGAAAAATCCATTAAAACTAATGGGAATTATTCTTAACAAAAATGAATTTTAGCAAAGCACTAAAATCATGAAGGAAGGATAATTAGGTGTGAAACATTATTTAAATAGAAAATAATTTTGAAATACATTCTAAAATAATAATAGGTTATAATAGATCAATCTTGGAAGATAATAGGTAAAGATGATTGATTATAACCTAATGAAGAGAATAAAGTCATGAAAAACCTCAGATGAATTTAGTAAATTTTAAATAAAAATTAATTGGAAGGTTTAAAATAACATGGTTCTATAAATAAAATGGATTAAATCATGGATCATGTAAAAATACATTCTTGAGAAGTATATACACCATAGAAATAAGAAAATGGTGCAAAACTGTAAAACATATCTCAATAAGGAGTAGTTGATACAAAATCCATTACAACCTTCGTATCTTTTGAATAAAAACCACTATAGAGTGTTAACATGAATATTTTTTTAAATCATGGAATATAATTAAATAATTATATTAAATGATTATTGGGTATTATTTACCCCATCAAAATTGAAACATGATGTATAAAATAAACATGTCACATTGGATTTTAATTTGAGACAAAGAAACCTTTACCTTGTTTATCTACTTAGTAGAATGGGCTCTAAAATCCTATAAAAAAACATAAATATCTAAATATTCTATTTTAGAACCATATTAATCCCTATAACTGTTTATATTTTTCATTTATAATCATTACCTATATGTATATTTGTTAGTTTTTTCCAATTTTTCCCCATAGGGAGTATATAGTGTTGTCAGTATTCATTACTCATCCAAATTTGATCATTACATATTCATTAAATTTACTATAATGGATTACTTATAATAATTTATGATATTTATATTTCATTACATTGTTACCTTAATCATTATCCTAGAAGATGAAATTGACAATAGACATTTTTCTGTGACTTTTAGCCTACGAAGGGTGTTTTCTTAATTAACAAGTTAAATATTGTTTCATCCATTAAAAAAATTAAAAAATAATTATTTACATATTTATATCATATTATACCAGTAATTATGTTTTCATAGTTATCCATGACATAATTACATAGAATTACTCAATTAGGTGGTCAAACTGACCCAATCTTGAACAAGATTTAACTCGATTGGTGATTATGGTTAAGGAGTTATTTATTTTGAAATTATATCATTATAATATAATCACAATTATATTATTTTTATATTTTTATTATAGTGAAAAATAATTCAATATATATTTGAAAATAATGAAAAACTAGAAGAAAAAAAAATGATTCTTCATGGAGGTGATATTACGTACAACACATGATTAATGTTTCCTTTACTAAACAAATGAGAAGGGTGGAGGTGGATAGTAATTGATAATTTAAGAATTAAAAATAAATTATATACATAATATTTTTTCATAAATCTTATCATTAATACCATCAATGAGTAATGGCTATGAAAAATTGAATGCGTCGCTTCGTAGAGATGGCAATATGCGCACACAAAATAATGACGATTCTTGTTTTCCATAGTATATAGAAGAGAATAAATAGTGGTTGTACCATTATTATAATAATTTCTGAACACAATAAAAATATTTATGTTTTTATTATACTATTTTTATAGTTGTTCTAGAAAGGAAATAATAAGAATAAATGATTAGAATGATGTGATACCTATGTTAAGACCTTGAACTTACTCTTGAAGAAGGCCTTATATTTGATAGAATTAGTATAATTTGTGGTTATCAGCATAATTATGATGTCTAAATGGATTCAAGGAGAGGATATTTTGGCATGGTTTCAAGGAAATTTAGAAACATGATTTGAGTATTGAAAGGGTGGAAGTGATCCCACTTTTATAAGTGCGGAAGAGAGACTTTTCCATGGATAAGAATGGTAAGAAAGGGATATGAATGGAAAGGCATCAAGTTTAGGTGATTTAGGAGTGTAATTTTGGTAAGAAATTTATTTTAGGCTTTATAACAAAACAAATGTTTTTTATAAGGTCTATGGGTCATGTTAATATAGGAAAATCTAAGCCACCTTAGATTAGTATTTAAAATACTTATTACTCTTAATTAAATATTAATCACATCAATACTTTTACTGTTAAAAAAATATTTAGATCCCAATTACTAATTTTTTATTTAATGAATATTAATTTGGACTATATTTAAACTAATTCAATTTCTAAATTAACTTTTAAATAGAAACACTCAATGTGTTGAAAAAGTGTTTTTTCTAGAAAAGTGTTGTTTTAATCATTAAGGGTTCATAGACTTATTTAGTATTAATTACCCATTAAATGAGTGTTAAATAATTTTTATATTATTTTAAACTTAATTTTAGAGTTCTAATTTAAAATTTATTCATTTAATTTTAAAAATAAACATTATTTTGAAAAGTATTATTCTTTGAAAAATAATCGCTTTAAAAGGGTTACTAATATTTTCCCACGGTAACTTAATATTTATTCCTAAAAATAAAGTGGCCCTTTTTATATAATTTTGAACCTCTCATTTTAAATTTAAAATCCATTTAATTTGATTCAATTGATAAAAAATAATTTTAAAATAATAATTTATATTTTATTTAAAACATTTTTTGGGAAAATATTTATTATGTTCTAAAATATCAAATACATGATTATAATTTAAACAAGATTTTTTTAAATATATAACATTACTTAAAATATAAAAATTTGTTCAAGAAAAATGTTTTCTTTTATTTAGGTTATTCTTATATCCATGTGATGCATTAAAATCCATGGTTTTTTCAAAAATAGTATTTTGCACTATTCACTTAAAAATAAATTATTATAGAAAAATCCCAAAGATTTATATTAAGATAATATGACCAATATATATCCATAAAATATGTTATTTTTTCAAAATTAAAATCCAAAAATTTATAAATTTCACTTTAATATAAACTTAAAAAATATCTTGAAAAATAGTTTTTTATAGGGAATCATTTTTTGGTATATTATTTATTCTTCTAAAATTTGTGATAATCATAAATATATAAAACAATGAAAAATATCCATGATATAAAATACATATTAATTATAAAAAGTGATTTTATTAGTTTCTTATATATACTAATTGAGTTCTATGTTTAAGGTGAATTTTATTTTATTTTGTTATTATATATATATATATATATATTCATTTATATATATTTCATAATTATGTTACCGCTATTCATACCTATTTTTATATATACCTTATGATAGTCTATATTGGTTTTGATTTTGGTGATGCATGTGGAGAAAACCATATAACATAATATTTATTTGAGGGGAAGAACTCGTGTCATTACATTCAACCCCCTTAAAAGAATTTCATCCTCGATATTTAATTATCATTTACTTGTAGGAATGTCTAAAGGTGGTAAAAATTTTGGCATGCCTCAATATATTATATCTAATGAGATTCGATATTCAATATCATATATAAGACTAGAAAACACATATTTTACCTAATTGTTTCATGGAAATGTATCTCATAACTAGGTATTGAGGCCCGTGTAAAGGATTAATTTTTCTTATTAGACAATTCATAGTTTTCCTTGCACTAATAGATGGTCAAATTTTATTTAGAATATGTTTTAACTTATTATATATATTAATGTTGAGTCAAAGTGAAGATATTGATTCTATTTTGAAAAAAAATTATAGAAGGATATTATGATTTTTACAAAATTTATTTACAAAAACATAATAATCATACAACTAAATGCATTCCTTAAAATAAAAATCACTAAGGGTGGTGAGTTTATGTTCTTAAAAAGAACCCTAGATAAAATAGAGGTTATATAACTAGAATAAATCCACTAATTTGGGTTAGAGGGTATGTAAACACCTAATTAAAACTATCCTCTTCTACAATACTCATTATATAGGTTCTTCCTTGATACCTAGGTTTATGAGGTTTTAGATTCCTATCATACTAAATAATCCTTGGATTAGGTCATTGACTTTGATAATGCTTGAGTTCTATACATGTAAGAAATTTATATTTTAGTGGTTACCTTGGATGATTTCTCTCTTTTTTCCAGCATGTTAGCTTAACTCTTCATTTTCCCTTGATTGTTTGATGCTCGATAACATCCTTTACCATAGGTAAAGAATCTTCCAGTCCCCCTAAGGAAATTACCTTGACAATTCTTCCCACATTTTTGACCTATAAGGGGTTGAATATACTTTCTTTAATCATATTAATTGCTTAAATTTTCATGATCCTTTAACATTATCTTATTTTTTTCACTAAGGATATGAACTATGGTTAAATTTCTAATCATTTTTTATGATAGTTGGTTTGGTATAATCATAAAATTCATCAGTCTATTTCCCATTATAAGAGATTGATTATGGAAGTAATAATCACATTTCCCTTCACAACCAATGTTAAATCAGTTCTTTCTGGTATCATCCATCACTAAAACCAAAAAGGGTTACCATCAGTGATAAAACATTAACAATATGGTGAAATTATCATAATAATGAAAAGAATTTGGTCTAAAAATGTATTTTTATTTTACATTATCATGGTGTCCTATAGTTCGACCTCTTTCATTATTAGTTTGAACTAGTTTGATTTAAATTTTGATATCATATACTTCTCAGCATAATACCTCAAAGTAACTTGGATTTAAATCCTTCATAATGGTTTCTAAAGAGAATATGATCAAAAAAAGAATATCCTCTAGGAGTTTCAAATTGGGTGTGCTGTCTTAGGCTCACTCATCATACATTAGCGTGATGATCAAGTCAATGCTCAACCAGCCGTTTTCAGGGTGATTACTTCTAGGTGCACATATGACACATTCATATCCACTTATAGTATACAAAAAGGATTTATTTATAGGTAAAAACATCTACTCAAGAGTTTAATAATACTTAAGGATATAATCTTATAATTAGACTGTAATGTCCCTAACCCAGGAGCCACTAAACCGGTGCCCTGAGCTGGGTAGTTACATGACCTCAGGCATGCCTCCCTAGATGACAGAGGTTTATGAATAGTATCTAGGGTGTAATAGGTCACATGGGTAGACTATACCCTCATTTCTAGAGTAAGATAAAATATATAATAACTTAAATAATAGAAACAAAAGAGAACAATAAATAACATGCATAATTAACCAATTCTCAAAATTGGGTACAACCATATACAATAGTAAATATGTCATTCCATGCTACCGTGTCAAGTGAACAAAACCCTAAAATAAAGAAAACAACAGGATCCCCAAAATGCTCTAGACTCTAAGTCTCGAACCTCACCCAACATGTCCCATGTCCAACTCAACTCCCTAGCATAGGGCCCTTGCCCTTGTCTTGACCCGCAAGCATGAAATATGCTTGGGTACCCAACGAAGGCCTAATCAGGGTGTGAGTATAAATAAGTAGGCCACCACCAACAGTGTTTACAAAATATCCAAAAAAGGAAGATAGTGCATGCAATTTATAAATGATGAAAAGTAAGGATAAACACTTCATTGGGGTATTATGGACTATGTTCATTTAGTTTATACTACCATTGAATACAGGTTCACTAATTAGTCATTTCATGATTTAATATACCCTTTTCATGTGTTAAATGGATTAGGAACATTCAATATTACCAATCATATGGGAATAAAATCAAGTCCTATCTCACTAGGAATCACATTATAACAAACCCATAATCCTCATCTCGAAGCCTTAGTTCGGGTTGAATGAAACCATTAGGGGAATAGAAATCCCTCCCCTTTCCTAAAACGTGAATTTGGGGGTGGAGCAAGAACCTCAGTCTAACTCAACCTGTGGGTGTAGAACCTCAAGTCGATATGCCACTCAACTAATCCATGTGCACATGCTTATTTATCATTCATCACAATTCACCATATCACAACAAACATAGCCCATATCATTCAAGACATCACAAAAATATCATTAAATGAGAAATTAACATTTTTACTCAATCCATTAACACATTCATCATTTATATTACCTAACCCCTTTATCCCCATTCCATTTCCCATGCCTATCTCCCTAAGCATATTCAAGTATAAAGCTAATCCCCTAGCATTTTCCCATTTATCCATTTAACCCCTTTTAAGCCAACCAAACACCCAAATAGGTAATTAACCAACCTAAGTGTATTACTAAAACCTCAATTGCACATCCTTAAATCATATTGACATATTCATCATGGGAACTATGTTCTCGTACAACGGCCTACACTTACTTAGCTAACTATAGGTCCGGGGAAATATCGGAACACCCTATGGGTGGCCCCAAAATAGGTCACACCGTCCTCCATGCATCCCACGAGAATCATGAGGTATTCATAGGGTTATTTAAACACCCAATACATCACATCATGTCAAAGGAACTAAGAATTCATCAATAGAGGGAAAGAATAAAAACCCTACATGCAAAAATCTACTTAAATCCTAGGGGATATAACTTGTAGACCCCCTACCTAGAATCCGTTAGTGAACGCACTCCCAACCAAGGCCTTATATCTCAATTAAACAAACCCTTGAAGATTATACCAAAATCTCATTGAAAAAAGTAGGGTTTGAGAGATTCTGATAGAGATAAGGAAGAGATACAAACCATAATCCCAAAATAGAACCAAGAGGGAGATTAGCCTTATCCGGATCATGAATCCACAATTTACAGTGCTCTAAATAGCTTAGGAATGAAGGATATCGACCTCTTGGAAGATATTGGAAGCTTGGATCGTCCCTAGGGTTAAAGGAGGAAGAAGGGGGAGAAATCCTGAGTTAGTATAAGAAATCCCATAATGGAATTTTTGTAATTTTTTAGAAGTTTCTAGGCCACACGGTTTACCCACACAGTTTTCCAAACCGTGCGCAAACCATGCAGAGGCTACTGCCTACACGCTCTCTCTGTCGCACAGTTTTCCAGACCATGCACAAACCATACAGATTACCACTTCCCACACAAACTCCCCTCGCACGGATTTCTAAACCGTGTGAAAACCGTGTGGACTACCCATAAAGTCCCATTTGCCCATTTTCATGCCCCAAACCCCTGGAACACCCTTGAACCTTCACAAGGACTTGGGGAAACACTTTATTAACCAAAAAAGGGGAATATAACTAAATAATAATAAGAAAATAACTTACATAGAAATCCAGGATCTTACAACCTCCCCACCTTATAACGGCTCGTCCCTGAGCTGCTCTTTCTGAGCATCACTGAGTTCGCAAAGAAAAGAGACCAGGACACTAGGACCACATATATGATTCTATCTCCCAAGTTTATTCCTAAACATTTCCATACTACCATAGAACATGAACCAAGGGCTCAACCTTACCCCGAAAAACTTTCTCGCTATGATCCATAATACGAACTGGGTGCACCTCAAAGGACGCATCAGCCTCAAGCTCCAAATCCTTGGAATTTATCACATGATACGGATCATGGTGATAATTTTGGACTTGTGAAACACGGAAAACATCATGAATCCCACTATACCACTATATAAGAGATAATCGGTAAGCCACCAGTCTGATCCTCTCAACAATCTCAAATGGTCCCATATATCTAGGCACCAACTTGCCCTCCTTATGAATTCTACGGTGACCCAACCTTGGTGACATCTGAAGAAACACAATATCACCCACCATGAACTCAATAGGTTTATGACGCTGATCAACATACAACTTTTTTCTACTCTAAGTAGTTTTCATACACTTTTGAATCAAATGAACCTTATCCGATGTATCCTACACAATAATCGATCCTAACAATTCAGAATCTCTGGCCGCTAACCAACACAATGGAGATCTACACATTCTCCCAAACAATGCCTCAAAAGGTTCCATCTGAACTGTAGCCTAAAAGCTATTGTAGTAAGAAAACTCAAAAAACAACAAGTTCTTTTCCCACAAACCACCAAAATCTAGAACACATGCTCCCAACACGTCCTTTAATGCCTAAATTGTACCCTATGATTAACCATCAGTCTGTGGGTGGTAAGATGTACTCAAAAACACCTAGGTACCAAGTTCCTTTTGTAGTCCCTTCCAGAAGAGAGAGGTAAATCATGTATCACGATCCGAAACTATGGTTCTTAGAATGCCATGTAATCGTACTATTTTTCAAACATACAATTCTCCCAACTGGTCGACTGTGTAGGTCTCCTGAATCGGTAAGAAATATGCCACTTTGGTCTTCCGATATACCCCCACCTAAATTGTATCATTCTTCCAAGGAGTCCTTAGAAGACCCACCACGAAGTCCATCACGACTTCATTACACTTCCACTCTGGAATAGTCAATGACTACAAAAAACCACCTGGACGATGATGTTTAGCCTTCACCTACTGACATGTAAGGAATAATTCCAAAAAAATCACAACTTTTTTCTTCATTACCAGCCACCAAAACTACCTATAGAGATCACAATACATCTTATTCAAGCCTGGATGCACTGCCCACTTTGACGCGTGGAACTCACGCATCAACTCCTCCCATACATCTACCAACACCACAATGTGACCATGAACATAAGAAACTCCATCGACACCGAAATTCCAACCAGAAGGTGACTACCCACCTTTAAGAATTTCCTTCATATCCAAACACTATGTATCCACCAACTGAATCTCCTTAACTCAAATCAGAAGCACAGACTCAACTACTATAGATGCAAGGGTCATTTACTCGTTCCCATCCTGTACCTCCAAATTCATATTAGCAAAAAAGGTCACATAACCCACTCTAAATTGGATTTCTGAACTTCATGATTCTGAGTCTTCCAGCTCAGAGAATCAATGACACTATTCAATTTCCCCAGTGTGTACATCAACTCAAAATCAAAAGACTGCAGGTAATCAACCCACCGTCACTGTAGAAAATTCAAATACCACTGAGATAAAATTTATTTGATACTTTTATGGTTGGTAAATACCATAAAGGGTTCTCCCAAAAAGTAATTCCTCCAACACTTTGAGACATGAACCATAACAGCTAGCTCAAGTTCATGAGTATAATAATTCTTTTTATGTAGCCTCAACTGTCTCGACCCATAAGCTACAACCCAATTATCCTGCATCCACACTACCCCAAGTCCCACACCAAACGCATCACAGAACGATGTATACCTATTACTTGGTTCAGGTAAGATCAAAATCAGTGCCATAGTAAACTGCTTTTTCAGTTCCTAAAAAGCATTCTCACAAGCCTCTGACTAATCAAAATTAACCCCTTCTTGGTTAGGCCTGTGAGCGATGCTTCCAAACGAGATAAATCTATAATAAACATTTATTAATTACCGGCCAAACCCAAAATACTCGGAATATCAGAGACATTTTTGGGATGCTCCCAAGACACCACAACTTGCACGTTTTTTGAATCCACTGACACACCTGACTCAGAAATGATGTGTTCTAGAAAGTGCACCTCATTATAATCCAAAACTGACATTTTTATATCTTGGGGTAAAGCCTATGATCCCTTAGTGTACTAAATATGATGTCAAGATGTTTGTTATGATCGTCGTGAGTTCTGGAGTACACCAACATTTCATCAAGGAAGAAAACTACAAACTGATCTAGATACGGGTGAAATATCTAGTTCATCAAGGCCATGAACAAAGATAGTGTATTAGTTAGACCAAAAAACATTACCGGATATTAATACAACCTATAAATGCTTCAGAAAGTTTTCCGAGGTATATCAGATGGTCTCTCCCTCAACTGATGGTATCCCGACCTCAAATAAATCTTAGAAAACACTGAGGCACCTCTGATATGATAAAACAGGTTGTCAATTCTAGGAAAAGGGTATCGGTTCTTAACTGTCATCTGGTTCAACTTCCTATAATCGATACATAGCCTCAGTGATCCATCATACTTATTATCAAATATCATAGGAGATCCCCAAGGTGATGTACTAGGATGTATAAACCCTTTATGCTCCAATTACTCCAACTGAACCTTCAGTTTTGGAGCTCTTCTGGTTCCATATGATAAGGTGGAATGGAAATTGGCTCCACTCCATGAAAATATTCGATCATAAACTCAACATATCTCTCAGGTGGTAACCCAGAGAAGTCCTCAGGAAACACATCCTGGAACTGGTCCACAAAAAAAGGTAAAACTGATTGATCTTTCTCCCCATCATATAACATAAAGCATGCTACTTGGGCCGTGAGTTCCCCCACCTACTGGCGTAGCAGCCCTATGTGTCCTGCTCAAGTATCCCACTCACCACAAAGAACATAAGTGATCCCATGGAGATATGTTAATGTTACCCAACATTAGTAACAATCGATATGAGATTAATATAACACCAACCAGTCCATTCCCAAGATTAATTAAAAACATAACATCTCTAGGACAAATAGATCCCATAGAAAATGATACCCACTAACCTCCAGAGAACAACCCTTACACTACCCGATGTCCTCAACTCGTACCCCTAGAGAAGTATCAAGAGACATTACCCCACATGCAGTCTCTACAGTTAGGCCCAACACAATTATAAACTAAGTAGAAATAAAGGAATTCATAGCATCTGTGTCAAATAAAGCACTAGAAAGCATGGAAGTTATAAGAATCGTACCTTGAATAGTATATGGTCCTACCTCACCACCTTCAGGTGCAACCTGAACTGCATGGATGTGACCTTCCCGTTTTCTCTGGGCTCCAGCATGAGTTCCCTTTACTACACTACTTTGTTGGTAAGGATGATCTCGCCCTAGAGTTCCATGTACACCACCTCTTCCAGTGCAACTCGTGGAGCTCCAACTGCTTTCCTAATATGGGTTAACCAACCCCCTGCCTACACTCGGCATCTGCCTCTGACCTCCATCATTCCATGAATGTCACCTGTTTTTACAGAACCTCTGCACATGGCATAACCTACCACACACTCGGTACTCAAACAGTGGTCAAGGACACTGGTCACGCTTGTTCCCCAGCTTTCCACACTAATAATAAAAGATCTGGTTACCACCCTGAGAATCTGGCCTCCTCTTTTGATTATTCTATGCGCTTCCACCCTACTGAAAGGTTCCAAAGTGGTGCTTCCTACTATCAGAATCCACACCACTTTCTCACCCAGATGGATCCACAAGTTTACTACCTGAATCTCCCTTCAGGTTCCCCTATGAGATAAGGGTTTGATCCACTACCTCAGAAAACCTTTTCAAATGAAATATATTCACCTAAGATATGATCTTGTGTCTTAGCTCATCCTAGAAGTGTTTCACCACATTTTCCTCATATCTTGTCAACTTCAAAATGAAGTGCCTCAAATCAGTGAAACAAATAGCATAATCCATCACTGACATTGTCCCCTAAGTCAACCTCATGAAATCCGTAGCCTTATCCTACCTCAAGTTTTTGGATAGAAGTGCTCAAGAAACTTCTCCTGAAAATCCTTCCACATCATTCCCTCAGCCTGCTCTGTCTGAACCATAATGTCCCACCAACATTTTTCTTGACCCCTCAGTATATAGGCCACTAAATTGAATCATTTATTGAGATGATTCTCTAGATGGTCAATAATATTTTGGATGGAATCTATCCAGAACTCTGCTACTTTTGGCCCACCCTCTATTGTGAAGTTTAGAGGGTGCTGCAGCTGAAAATCCCTGGTCATCTCAAACATGCTCTGTGCAAATCACCCTGGGTCTCATTCCATCATCTGTAGAAAATGAGAGAATTTCTCATGTAACTTCTCTTCACTATCTCCTTGGATCACCATGTTCTCATTCTCCACTATTGGAGGAGCGTTCTCAACAACATCCTCATGTTTCCCAACCAGCACATGTCTTCGAGGTGGAATTTCTCTATAATTCCAAACATGAACTTTAGAACACAAACATAACACTTTTACAAAGGGAAAAGGACACATAAGTAGGCTCATCACTTTTCACAACTGAATCAGTTCGCACGCACTTCCCAAACAATCCCACTCACAACTGGATCACTACCCTTGGCTATCTCTCTTAAGGCTATGGCTAACACAAGTATTTAATTCACATGGTTACAAGCCTTACCTTTTACTCCCATTAAAAACAATTTCCCTATTCCAATTCAATTTTACAATAGATTAATCCACTTTTACATATTTAGAAAACACCATTTTTTAATTACTACTTGAAATTTTCACTTCCCTTTTTACCCATTCATACTATCTCATTAGGCACAATTCATTTCTTTTAAGAAAGAATATACATCCTAACCTTTATATACCGCACACCCATCCCGTGTGTGTGCCCATCATGGTGAATGTCACTTTCCTACATAGGTGCCTAGAATGATGCATGAATGCACAACCACGAACCTTTCCATACACGAGAGAAATATCACAAAACTATCAAATCTCACAATAAGTGCATCACCCAATGGTGAAATACCATCAAATATAACAACACCCAACAAGAACAATAATCCCCTCCCAGGGTGACTTGGGTTTTTCCCTATACATGGTTTAGATACTCCCAAGAATGAGCTCATTACCAAGGCTCGACACATTCATAACCTCATATCTACCATCTCCAAATAGTAATAAAGAGAAAATAACTCCTTTAGTACCACTTTGTAACGTCCTCGACCTGAGAGCCACTAAACTGGTGTGCTGATCCGGGTAGTTACATGACCTCAAGCATGCCTCCCCGTATACTGGAGGTTTCCAACTAGTAGAGAGGGTGCAATAGGTCATGTGGGGAGACTATACCCTCATTATTAGAGTAATCCACATTAGATAATAACATAAATAATGGAAACAAAATAGAAAAATCAATAACATGCATAATTAACCAATTCCCAAAACTGGGTACAACCATATACAATAGTAAACATGTCATGCCATGCTACCGTGTCAAGTGAACAAAAACCCAAAAGAAAGAAAAAAATAGAATCCCCAAAATGGTCCGAACTCCAAGTCTGGAACCTCACCCAACATGTCCCACGTCCAACTCAACTCCCTAGCATGGGGATCTTGACCTTGTCTTGACCTAAAACCATGAAATCTGCTCGGTTAACCAACGACGGTCCAAGAATGGTGTGAGTATAACTCAGTAGGACACCACTAACAATGTCTACAAAATATCCAGCAAATACAAATAGTGCATGCAAGTGATAAATGATTATAATTAAGGATAAAAAGTTCATTGGGGGCATTCTAGACAATGTTCATTTAATTTATACTACCATTGAATCTGGGTTCACTACTTAGGAATTTCATGATTTAATCTACCCTTTTCATGTGTTCAATGGATTAGGCACATTCAATATTCCCAATCATATAGGAATAAAATCAAGTCCTATCTCACTAGGCATCACATTATAACAAACCCATAATCCTCACCTTGAAGCCTCAATCCGGGTTGAATGCAACCGTTAGGGGAATAGAACTCCATCCCATTCCCTAAATAATGTATTTGGGGGTGGAGCTAGAACCTCGATCCAACTCAACCAGTGGGTGTATAACCTCAAGTTGATAACCCACTCCACCAAGCCATGTGCACATGCTTATTTATCATTCACTACAATTAACCACATCACAACAAACATAGAAAATATGATTCACAACACCACAAAAATATCATTAAATGGGAAATTAACATTTTTCCTCAATCCATTAACACATTAATCATTCATATTACATAAATCCTTTATCCCCATTCCATTTCCCATGCCTATCTCACTAAGCATATTCAAGTATAAAGCTAATCCCCTAGAATTTTCCCATTTATCCATTTAACACCTTTTTAAGCCAACAAAACACCCACATAGGTCATTACCCAACCTAAGTGTATTACTAAAACCCCAATTTCACATCCTTAAATCATATTAACATATTTATCCTGGGCTCTATGTTCTCTCACAAGGACCTACACTTAGCTAACTCTAGGTCTGAAGAAATATCAGCACACCCCATGGGTGGCCCCAAAATAGGTTGCACTATATTCCATGCATCCCACAAGAATCATGAGGGTTTCATAGGGTTTTTTAGACACCCAATACATCACATAATGTCAAAGGAACCATGAACTCATCAAAAGAGGGCACAAATAAAAATCCTATATGCACAAATCTACATAAATTCCAAGGGATATAACTTGTAGACCACCTACCTTGAATATATTGGAGAACACACTTCTAACTGAGGCCTTAGATCTCGATTCAAACAACCCATGAAGATTTACCCTAAATATCACTGAAAAAGTAGGGTTTGAGAGCTTCGGATGGAGAGAAGGAAGAGATACAAACCCCAATCTAAAAAGAGAATAAAGTGGGAGATTAACCTTACTCGTATCTTCAATCCGCAATTGACGGCAATCCAAATGGATTAGGAACTAAGGAGATTGACCTATTGGAAGATCTTGGAATATTTTCTTGTCCCTAGGGTTGAAGGAGGAATAAGGGAGAGAAATCCGGAGTTGGTATAAGAAACCCCGTAATGGAATTTTTGTAATTTTTTAGAAGTTTCCAGACCATACAGTTTACCCGTACAGTTTTCCAAACCATGCACAAACCATGTAGAGGCTACTGTCCACACACACACACTCTCTCGCATGGTTTTCTAGACTTGGCACAAACCATGAATATTTCTACTGCCCGCACAACCTCCCATTAAACAGTTTTCCAAACCGTGCAGACTGCCCAGAAAGCCCCTTTACCCCCTTTTCATATCCCGAACCCCTAGAACACCCCCAAAATTTCACAAGGACTTGGGGGAAACACTTTATTAACCAGAAAGGGGACTATAAATGAAACATAATAAGAAAATACCTTATATAGAAATCCAAGATCTTACATAGACACATCTCTAGGGTTTTCACTAGGTTTCTCTAAACTAATTCACAAAAGAACTAAACTAAACCCCAAAAGAATAAAAATAATATAAAAAATAACTAAACTAATATTCAAAAGAACTAAACCCTACTCTGATACCAACTTAATTAAACCAATCTGAACATAAATAAATATTACATTGATACCATGATTTAATTAATAATTCTCACAAATAGTCATGTAACCCAAACTCTGAAAGGTTTAGTGTCATGTAGATTATCTACATAAACACCTTATTTTACTAAAATCATGAACATTTCACTATAATAATTCTCTTATAAACCATTTATTGCATATCTCACATGATATATTCATATTCATAACCTAGGAAATAGAAACATAAGAAAGGGGTGATCTCAGATACTCAGTAAGTGAAAAATATATCATAAAGTGTTATATCATAAACACGAGGGAGTATATGAGAAATAATTATCTTAATAAGATATCATAAGAGCATAGATTATAATTATAAAACATGATAAATAAATATAATATCATAACTTGAATATCAAGGCTCTGTAAAAGTTGTAACTTTTCTAAAAATAAAAATAAAAAACCAAAAAAATTTGATTATGAAATAAAAAAATGTAATACACTAACACATTCCATGTAATAATTAAAACTTGTAATAACATGGTAAAAGAAATAAAAATGTGGCACAATCACAAACATAGTATTTCTAATCATTTTAAACTTGGATGCCAACTAAATTTTTCACTTGTAAAATTGTGAGTATTGATAAACACCATCACACTCACACTTTTTTAATATAAAAACTTTCTAAACCATTCCTATTAAATATATATATCATGAGATATAAGACCTTAACCAATTAATTCGATGGATATGTAGCTATACCCCACCATATAGTCTATATATTTTTATGCCACTTGAAAACAATCATCATGTCATAAAATAACCCATAGAAAGAAAATGGGTTCCATGGAAGTTACAAATCATCATATAAATAAACCATGAAAATAAAATTTGTTTCTTATAATATACAAATATAAATAATTCAATTTTCATATGGAACCCTTTTAAATAACATGGGTTTCAAAAAACATCCAAACAACAACATAAATTAAATTGCTCGATACTGAAAAATTGATCTCTAAAAATAATCACATAATAAAATAATAATATAGGGCTAAACATGAAACACAAATATGATTTAGGTAGATTATTTTAAATAAAATGAAAACCAAATCACAAAAATTTCTTTGTGAATTTTTTTATTAATCATTATAAAAGTCATAGTGATGAGTCTCTTTTCAAAAAGTCTCATTTTTTATGAAAAGTGTAAAGAAAAAATTTCATGGAAATGAAATTTAATCCAAAAGTATTTACCCACAAGTAAAAAATATAACAACATTTAAATTTAATTTCTTGTAAAGACAAAGTTTAAATAATAAATTGTATAACTCAAATAAATGATTTTGAGTTATTAAGTCCCTTATGAATGTAATAATTCATAAATCAAGGGAAATAAAAGAGTTTTGAAAACCTTATTATAAATATTTCCAATTAAAATATCATTGTAATTATGTAAATTTTTCCAAAATGATAAGTGGAAATACTTTGAAAAAATTTTACTTTTAAAACAATCATTAATAATGGAGACTTTAAAAAAATATAATTTTTTCCAAAAGGGGAAATGAAAATTCATTGAAAATTTTTATCTTTCAAATTATACTTTGTAATTTATCCTTTAAAATACATATAGTTTACCATAATAAAATTTGGAGTGGATGATAAATATTTTTTTTGTACTTATGAAAGGAAAAACTTTTTATTTTTTTTAAATAAGACTATTGAAAACCCATATCATTAAAATGGATAAAGGAGTTATTTCTTTAAAATAAAATAAGGGGAATTAAAGGATAATTGGATATAAAAATATTTTTATTTTCAATTATGTAAAGGAGAAAATTTTTTGGATGTAAAAATATATACATGGAAGAAAAATACATTAAAAGTAATAGGAAATATTCTTAACAAAATCACATTTTTACATAGTATTAAAATAATTTTGACAGAAGAATTTGGTGTGAAACATTATTTAATTATAAAATAAAGTTTAAATACATTATAAAATCATCATAGGTTATAATATTTAAGTCTTTAAAGATAATAGACAAAGATGAGTGATTGTTACCCGAGAAATAGAATTGACTCATGAAAACACCCATATGAATTTGGTAATTTTTGAATCAGAATTCATTGGAAGATTGACAATATTACGGTTCTATAAATTTCAGGGAATAAATAATGTATTATTTAAAAATACACTATTGGGTATTAAATACCTTATAGAAATATAAAATTTCTACAAAACATTAAAGCATATCTCCATGAACAGAAGTTGAGACAAAAAACATCACAGCTTTTGTATCATTCAAATCATAACCCCACAAGAGAATGAACATGAAAAAAAAACTATGAATCATTAAATACAATTAAATCATGATATAAAAAGATATTTTGGAAGTATTTATACCATAAAAAATAAAACATGGTGTATATCATAAATATTTCTCAAGGGATTCAAATATGAGACAAAGAAACCCTTACCTCATTTCCCCTATTAGTCGAATGAAATATAACCTCTAGTAAAAAAACATAAATATCTTAATATAAATTTTTTATATCCATTTTAATACCTATAACTATTTATAATTTTCATTTTTAATCATCATCAATATGTATATTAGTAGGTTTTTACCTTTTTCCCACATTGGGTGTTTATAGTGGAATTATTATTCATTCGTCTTCCAAATATTATCATTCCAAGTTAATTAAAGTTACTATAATGGATTAATTATAATTATTTAACAATTTTTAATTTCCTTCCATGATTATATTAACCATTATCCTAGAATATGAAATCGATAATGAACATTTTTCAGTGATTTTCAACCTACGAAGGGTGTTTTCTTAATTAACAAGTTAAATATTATTCTATCATTTAGAAAACAAATAAAAAATAATTATTTTCATATTTATATAACAATATATCATTAATTAAGTTTCCATAGTCATCCATGATTTAATTTCATATCATTATTGAAGTAGGAAGTCAAATTGACCCAATCTTGATGATGCTTTAACTCAATTGGTGAGTATGGTAAAAAAGGTGCTTCTTTTGACATAATATAATTATAAAAAAATAATTATTATATTATTTTTATATTTTTATAATTTATATCCATATTTTAATATTGTTAGATAAATAATGAAAAACTAGATAAAAAATGGAAAAATTATTCTTCGTGGAGGTAGTAGTCTACACAACGCATAATTAGCGTTTCTGTTAGTCAATGAATGAGAAGGGTGTAATTGGATATTATGTGAGAATTTAAGAATCATAAATACATTATGTAAATCATATTTATTCATCAATACCATCATTAAGTCCATCCATGAGAGGTGGTGATGAAAAACTGAAATTTTCTCTTCATAGAGGTAGAAATCCACACATACAGACACAATAATGGCGATTCTTATTTTTCATAGTAGATAGAAGAGAATAAATAGTGGTTTTAAATTTTTTATAAAAACACATCAACACACTAATTATAATTATATTTTTATTATACTGTGTTTATGGTTGGTTTATAAGTGAAATAGCAGGAAAGAAATGTTAAGAAACACGTGATACCTATATTTAGACATATACCTTTCTCTTGATGAAGGCCAAATATTTGATGGAATTAGGGTAATTTGTGGTGACCAAGAAAATTAGGGTGTATACAGGAAAACAAGGAGATTATATTTAGGTAGGGGTTCAAGGTAATTCTAAAATAGTAGTGGAGTATTGAAAAGGTGGATGTGATCCCCCTTTTATAATTATAAAGAGGGAGTTTTCCATGAAAATGAATGGTAAGTAAGGGGTAAGAATGGAAAGGCATAAAATTTAGGTGAGTTAGGTGATATAAGGTTGGTAAAACATATAGTTAATACTTTAAAACCTAAAAATGTTTTCTAAAAGGTATAATATTCTTGTTAATTTAGGAAAATTCCAGCCACCATAGACTAGTTATTTAAATACTTATTAGTCTTAATTAAATATTAACCACATCAATGATTTTATTGAAAAAATAAAATTAGACTAGTATTAAAAAATATTGAAATGATTAATCATAAATTGGGAACTATTTATCTAAATTGAATTTCTAAATTAACTTGTAAATCAAAACATATAATGTGTTGAAAAATAGTTTTTCTAGAAAAATTTATTTTAATGATTTAGGGTTCTTAGTATTATTTAACATTGATTACCCATTAAATGAGTTTTAATATTTTTTTATATATTTTTAAAAATCATTTAATATTTTTAATTTAAAACCTATTAATTAAATTTAAAAAAATACAGAGTATTTAGAAAAGTATTATTCTTTGAAAAATAATCATTTTACCATAGTAACTGATATTTACCTAAGATAGCATAATATTTATGACTAAAAATAAAGTAGTCATTATTAGATTATTCAGACCCACTAAATTTTAAATTTTAAATCAATTTAATTTTATTCAATTAATAAAAACTAATTTTAAAGTACTAATTTATAATATATTTAAAATAATTCTTGCGAAAATATTTCCAATGTTCTAAAATATCAAATACAGGTTCATAATAAAAAAAATAATATTTTAAAATATAAAATGTTTTATAAAATACAATTATTTGGTCAAGAAAAAGTTTTCATATTATTTTTTTATACTTATACCCAAGTGATGTATTAAAATCCATGATATTTTCTAAAATGGTATTTTACACTATTAACGTAAAAATCAATTATTTTATAAAAATAAAAAAAAGTTTTCTTAAGATAATATGACCATGATAAATCCAAAAATGATGTCAATTTTTTCAAATTTACATCATAAAATTGAAAAATTTAATATTAAAATATTGTCACAATCTTGCATGAAAATATAGTTTTTTATAAGGAATCAATTTTTTTTCTATATTTACCATTCTTTTAAAATTAGTGAGAATCATAAATATTTCAAACATGAAAAAATATCCTTTTTATAAAATACATATAAATAATAAATGGCGATTTTATTAGTTTTTTAGGTGTATTAATTGATTTTGATTTTTAAAGAGAATTTTATTTAATTCTATTCTTATATATATATATATTCATTTATATATATTTCATAATTCTATTACTACTATTTATACATAATAATTATATGAATACCTTATGATGGTCTATATTGGTTTGGTTTCTTGTTTTTCATGTTGAGAAAACTATAGAACATAGTATTTATTTTTGGAGAAAAACTCCAGTCCTTATAGACCTAGCTGAAGAGGATACGTTAGGGAGGGAGTCTTGATAAGATTTACATTATGAGAGTTTATAAAAGTATGAGGGGACTATCTTTAACAATATATAAAGTTGTTTTAGTGTAGTGAACCTTATCCTAGTAGCTTGGAGCTGATGTCTTCTTTATTAAATTTTTATAAGATTCAAGGAATCACATCCCAAAGTGATGAATAGTTTTGAAGTCTCGGTAAACTAGATACATAATTGAGACTTGTCTTATATTTGAAAACAAAAATTATAGCAGAATGTTTTTTGGGAAAAACTTTATTCCATCTAGTATATCCTTTCATATCAACAATAATAAACTTCATGGATTCCTGGGATAAGAAAAAAATAAGGGTGATCTCAAATACTCAATAAGGGTTAAGTAAAATAGTTGCTATCATGAATCAATATGCACAAACAATATGACATGGTAAATAACTGAAAAACATGCTATGTAATCAATAAACTGATAAGAAAGTGCATCTATAGATAATATTAATGTAAAAATATCATGGATAATAATCAATACCGTAAGGAAAATAACTGAAAATACATTCCATTTAATCAAGAACATGACTATCATAACTGGATAATCCATAATCGATATGATAAGGTAAATAACGAAAAAATGACATTTAATCAATAAATGCGAATGAAATGCATCCAGATATAATATCATTGAAAAAATATCTTGGATAATAAAAACTTAATTCTTAATGAAGGAAATGCTTAATTATTGGACACCATGATCTCAGGTATCATTATACTTCTACCATCAAGACCTTTCACAAGATAGTTTAAAACTATAGGTAAAAACACATTTAATGCCATATTACTAATTTGTATCATGAGACCTAACAATTCATAAAAGGGATATCTATGACCGAGCCCCTATAGAGACCCAAATATTGACGTACATAGATATTATATTACTTTTGCAGAATACTTAATACATAACAAAAACAGACACCCAAGGACTGTAATAATTTAGTGTCTTTGGAAACTCGGAACATAATCTTATAATCATGGTGAATGATCTTCAACATCTCCCATAAAGATATTCCCCCCTTTTTTCTTACCTAAAACCTTTCTTTATATCCTGGGGAAAAGAAAACAAAAAAAGGGTGATCTCAAATGCTCAGTAAGGGTAAACATAGGGAATATAAACAATCCATAAAAAATTGATTTCAAAAAATTGAACATAAAATCTAAACATCAAAATCTTGAGAAATGACATAAATCTTGGAAGTACGTAAGGCATATATCATAAATATAACGACACATACTTTACATACATTGTTAATACTTCAAAATTGAAGCATACTTATTACAACATATAACAAAACCATGAAAGGACCGTATAGGTATAGTGTCTTTAGAAACTGGGAAACATAAACAACTGGTTCATAAAGCGTCTACACTATATCCCATTTATTTCATCATATCTATAGTCCCTTTTGGAATATCTTAATTAATAACCTTCTTCCTGACCTGGGGAAATAAAACATACAAAAGGGTGAGCTCAAATGCTCAGTAAGGGTAAACAAAAGAAATATCAATCACATCATATTCATAAGAACATAACTTTTGGAAATCTTAACCTGAAAAAGAGAGCATAATTTCATAACATGGGATAAATCATAGTAGTGAAATGGAATCCCAATAATCAGAACTTAAAACATGAAACTTTGTGGAATACACACATAATCATAGAGAATCATTTCTTATTAGTCAAGACTCATTGCGAAGACTATCTTAGTGGACAAAGTCCCTTTCTGAACCGAGTTCACTCCTCGTTTCAGTCCCGTTTCACTGAAACGGTATAACATACCGTTCCAGCCATGTCTATCTCATGAGATATAAAATCTTTACCCAATGCATTGGAGGGAGATATAGGTCCCACCCATCTCATAATTATACCATTCTTATGTGTTCCACAAAATCATAAACCATACATCATAGCATAACCCATGTAATAAAAATGGGAATCTTAAACATCGTGACATCATAAAACAATTCATATAAGATAAAGGAATTCATAAAAATAATTCCATCAGAACATAGTCAAATCAATGTAAAAATAGGGATAGAAACATAAACCTTTATTATCTTAGATGGAAAATAATTTTGATAAAACACTTGAACTCCATTATTGAGGAAAATATCCTTTATAATTCAAAAACACTTTTCCTTTCTTAACATTTCATACAATTATAAACTAAAAGAAGTTGATTGAAAATAAACTTTAAAACTTGTAAAGGAAGCTTCTTGTAAATAATGTTTTAAAAATCCATTCATGCCGTACAAGTTAAAAAAAACATTCTTCTCATACTTTTGTCGGAAAAGTCAAAAAGTACCTCATATGAAAAACGACAAAAGATTTATTTCATATCTTTTACTAAAAACTCACCAAAGGGTAAAATTGGATATAAAATATTTTATAATGATGTAAATATTACATATTGAGGAAACATGGATGTGGATGATAAAATTCACACCAGTAAATTCCAAAGTATAAACAATCTCGGATAAAAATGAGATTGTGATACTTCCCTTAACTTAGGTCCGATTTGCCTCGTAAGGGTCCGAAACTCCTATATAATGATTTAAATAATGTTATTGACTTATTCCAGAATCATAATTATTGTTATGATATCATATATGGTCATATTCTTAGCTTCTTATTAGTAATATTTCATTATTACTTGTTATTCGGGTGTTTATTACTTTTTGTTCTTATGCGTGTTTTCTCGAATAAATTCTTATTCTTCTATTTAGGTTATAGATAACTCATTTCAATAATGGTATTAGTGTAATATATATCATATTCATTCATTCAATTCATTTATATAATCATTATTAAATGAAGATCATGTAGAACGAGTCGCATCACATCGTGGAGACGGTATTCCATACGTACGCACGAGTGATGATATCATTCCTATGATCGTGGAATTGTATTGGAGTGTATGTATACTATTTAAGAATCAATATCACTTTATAATAGTCAGATATAGTCATTACTTACACCATTATACCCATCCAAGTAAGTTGGTGGTGGAAAATAGATTACACCACGGCGTGGAGACGGTATTCCGTACGTACGCACGCGCGGTGATTTCTTTTTCCGTAGGATGGATAGATGGTGAAATAGGGTTGTTTCATACTTATAATAACATATCAGTATATGAGTGATACTGATGTTATTACTTCATAATGAAACAACTAAATAAGAATAAGTGGAAGAAGAAATAAAGATGAAAGAATCGGTAACGGACATTACCTCTTCTTTGAAGTGCTTCTTTGAGACCTCCTTTTAGGGCACTAAAATAGGTCTTTGAAGAAGACCAGAACCTCTAGGATGTTTCTAGGGAAGTGGGGAGGAGAAATTGGCAGGTTTTGGCCGAGTTTGAAGGCTCAAAGTGGTGTGAGGAAGAGGGGGAGGAGGTGCCCTTTTATAAGGGAGGAGAGGGGTACCTTTGGAATAACTAAAAATATTATTTTATTATAAAGTCAAATTCGGTTTTTAAAAGTTCAAAATTAATATATTTAGAATATAAGGTGGTTAGGGGTATAAATACTCTCATACAATAGAATTTAGACAAGTTTAGGTATCAATTTTAACCTTATCATTTAGATTTAACTTTAAGTTAGATAATTTAACTTTTACCGTGTCTTCTTGTTTTCTTACACTATAAGGTTAATAAACTTACTATATCAAGCCAAACGAACCCCAAGTTGTTTATTATTAATATATATAACCTTATCTAAGTCATTTTACCGAACCTTATATTTTTAGGAATCAAATATCAATTAATAATATAATATTTGTTTTAAAAAACTATTTTATGTCAATTTTGACACTATTTAGTAATTGATTTTTGTGAAAATCATAAAAGAATTATTAGTTCGAACCAAGTTACTTAAATCACTACTAACATATCATATTAACCTATAAAATTAGTGTAATTCATAAAAAGTCTCAAATTACATTTATTTGGGTATTTATAACATCAATTATGTCAATATTTCATTAATAAGATAATTACTGCATCATCATTGTGTCATAAATAAATTAAATTATTTAATATATAAAAATTACAAATAAAGAACCATTATTTAGTAAATATTTTTATCTTTCTAATGAATATTTATAGTCGAATTTATCTTATGTATAACCCCATATTAAAAATGATTTACTTATTAAACTTTGATTTTAACTATTTAACCCTTCTTTAAATAAATTAATAATAAATGTCATAATCTAATCCAAGTGGGCCTAAATGGTCATATTTTATTCCTAAGGTTGTTTTTGGTCGAATTACACTTATCCAATAGAATTAGGACATGTGTTAAGGTAATAATAATATCATTTTTACCCTTAATTACCCTATTTACTTTTAACCGTGGTAAAAAAAGTAAAAAGTTACTATTCACCAAAAATTATTTTCATCTCATTGAACCACATTTTAGTCCTTGATATTAACCGTGTCTCTCGGATTTTCGAAATTCCACTCACAGAAGTGGTAAAATTAAGTTTTATGAAGAATTCAGTTTTTTTAACTACCACTTAGTGGTTTCACAATTAATCAAAAATTGAAAGTTTTCAGAAAAATACCAAAATTTCACCCTAGGCTAATTTCGATATTCCGAATCCAAAAATGAAGTCCATTTTGAAAAACAAAATTTATAAAATTTCAAAAAGTTGTTATTACTATTCATAACAGCTAGTTTTAATAATATTTTAATAGCATATCATTGTTTAGTGAAACTCGGTATTGCGTACGACGCAAGCTATCGAGGAAGGCCGCAGTTGCGTGTAAAGCAAGCCATGCTAGTGTTGTGTGTAGTGAAAGATTCATTTGATGAGTTATATAACATAAAAACAAAATATTTCACATAAAAGTATCGGGTGTTACATTCTACCCCCCTTAAAATGAATTTCTCCCTCGAAATTCGTCACTTTGTAACAAACAGATGAGGATACCTCTCCTTCATCATATCATCAAGCTCCCATGTATCTTCTTCTAATTGGTGGTTCCTCCATAAAACTCTCACCAATAGAGTGGTATTGCTTCGTAGGACTTTTTCGCTACGATCCAGAATCTCTATCGGCTGTTCTCACTACTGGAAAATGTACCTATCCCCACGGTTTTGGCAAACCGTGGGTATAGGTCATGAAAATTCACCTATACCCACGGTTTTCCAAAACCGTGGGTATAGGGGGGGTCTATCCCCACGGTTTTGGTGAAAACCGTGGGGATAGGTCTGGGATAAAATACCTATACCCACGGTTTTGAAAAACCGTGGGTATAGGTCAATTTTGTGTGCGCGGGAAATTTTTTTTTCCGCGGGAAGGAATTTTTTTTTGGCGGGAACCCTATACCCACGGTTCTTCCCTCTATACCCACGGTTTTTATAACTATATTTAACTATATATATATATATATACATATATGTGAAGTTAGGGTAGTGGTTAGACGCGGTGTTTGCAGCGAAGAGGTTGCGGGATCGAAACTCGGCGCCTGCATTATTTTAGGACCTATACCCACGGTTTTGAAACCGTGGGTAAAAGCCGTTGACACCGTGGAAATTCTCTATGTTTCGGTGACACGGTGGAAGGACACCTATACCCACGGTTTTCCAAAACCGTGGGTATAGGCTGGGGACCTATACCGACGGCGTTCCAGCCCACGGTTCCCAAAACCGTGGGTATAGGCTATACCCACGGTTTTGGGGGCTATACCCACGGTTTTGAACCATGGGTATAGGCCGTTTTTCCAGTAGTGTCTTCATTAGAAAGATCTTGCTCCAGCAGTACAACTTCTGAGCTAAGTACATGTGAAGGATCAGGTATGTACTTTCTCAGGAGAGATACATGGAACACATTGTGAACTTGAGAGAGATTCGGTGGAAGCGCCAATCGGTAAGCTACCTTCCCAACATGATCTAGTATTTCGAAAGGACCGATATATCTAGGGCTAAACTTCCCCTTCTTTCCAAATCTCATGACTCTCTTCCAGGGAGATATTCGTAAGAACACTTTATCACCCACTTCAAACTCTAGGTCTTTTCTTCGGTTGTCGACATAAATTTTCTGTCGACTCTGAGCTGCTCTTATGTGTTGTTGAATAGATCTGACCTTTTCTACCATTTCATCAACGAGATCAGGTCCTAATAGCTTTCTTTCCCCAACATCATCCCAACAAGTTGGAGTCCTGCATTTCTTTCCATAGAGAGCTTCATAAGGAGCCATCTGAATACTGGAGTGAAAGCTATTATTATAAGAAAATTCCACCAAAGGTAGGTGTTGATCCCAACCACCTTTGAAATCCATAGAGCAAGCTCTCAACATATCTTCTAGAGTTTGAATTGTTCTCTCAGACTGACCATCTGTCTGAGGATGATAAGCAGTGCTGAAACTCAACTCTGTGTCCAGAGTATGCTGAAGACTTCGCCAGAACTTCGAGGTAAATCTCAGATCCCGATTAGATATAATAGAAAATGGTACTCCATGCAATCTTACCACTTCCTTTACATATATCCTGGCAAGCTGATCTAGAGAGAAATCCTCTCTAATAGCAATGAAGTGTGTAGACTTGGTAAGACGATCAACTATGACCTAGATAGCATTATTGCCTTTGGATGTTTTAGGAAGTCCTGTGACAAAGTCCATAGTGATGTTTTCCCATTTCCATTCGGGTATGGGTAATGGTTGTAACATCCCCTTAGACTTCTATCTCTTAGCTTTAACTTGCTGACAAACCAAGAATCGAGAGACATATTCAGCAACATCTCTTTTTATTCCATCCCACCAGAAGTACTCTTTCAGGTCCCTATACATCTTCGTGCTTCTAGTATGAATAGATAATGAAGAACTATTAGCCCCATCCAGCAGCTCCTTCTTTAATTCGGGGATGGGAGGAACACAAACCCGATTCCTGAACTTTATTATGCCATCATAATCAAGGTTGAATTCAGGAACATTTCTCACCTTCTTTTGTAACTCGACATCTTCTTTCTGTGCCTCTTTAATCTTCACATGTATAGGTGGTTGAACATTCATTCGAGAAAGATACGTTTTCCCCCTTCCATTATAATTCCAAGATCCATCCTTTGTAAATCCATAAATATTGGATCTTTTGTGATCCTCATCATGGATAAACTGGCATGGTCTTGTCGACTTAATGCATCTTCCACCTTGATTTCTTTCCCAGGATGGTAATGGATTGAGAAGTCGTAATCCTTAATCAGCTCCAACCATCTTCTTTGACGCATATTCAGCTCCTTTTGTGTGGAAATATACTTTAAACTTTTATGATCAATATAAATGTCACACCTTTCTCCATAAAGATAATGCCTCCAAATATTTAATGCAAAGATTACCACAACTAACTCCAAATCATGAGTTGGGTAATTTTTCTCATGGATTTTCAACTGTCGTGAGGCATAAGATATCACCATATCATTTTGCATAAGAACACACCCCAATCCATTCTTGGATGCATCACTATAGGTCACAAACCTTTCTCCACTACAAGGCAGTGTGAGAAAAGATGCACTGGATAACCTTCTTTTCAACTCCTTGAAATTCTCTTCACATTCTTCCGTCCAAACAAACTTAACTCCTTTCCGAGTCAACTTGGTGAGTGGATTAGATAATCATGAAAAATATTTCACAAAACGTCGATAATATCCAGCCAAACCAAGAAAACATCGGATCTTAGTTACTGTTGTTGGTCTTGACCATCTTTCGATAACCTCTGTTTTTGCTGGATCCACAGATATCCCCTCTTTTGAGATTATGTGACCCAAAAATGCAACTTTTTGAAGCCAAAATTCACACTCGGTAAATTTGTCATAAAGGTTCTCCTTTCTCAGGGTCTTCAATATAATTCTCAAGTGCTCTTCATGTTCTTCCTTTATCTTTGAATAAACAAGAATATCGTCTATAAAGACTACCACAAACTGATCAAGATAGTCTCTAAAGAATCTATTCATCAGATCCATGAAGATATCAGGGGCATTAGTAAGACCAAATGGCATCACTATAAATTCATAGTGTCTATACCTTTTATGGAAAGCCATCTTTGGTATATCCTCCCTTTTGACCCTTAATTGATGATACCCTGAACGAAGATCAATCTTGGAAAAGTATTGAGCTCCACGTAGTTGGTCAAATAAGTCATCAATGCGTGGGAGAGGATATTTTTTCTTAATAGTGATCTTGTTAAGTTCTCGATAATCAATGCAGATTCTCATTGATCCATCTTTCTTCTTAACAAATAGAACATGTGCTCCCCAAGGTGACGCACTAGGGCATATGAATCCCTTATCAAGATTCTCTTGGAGTTGCTTCTTCAATTCCTGCAACTCAATTGGGGCCATTCTATAAGGTGTCTTTGAAATAGGCAAAGCACCCGGTATGAGTTCTATTGAAAACTCAACTTCACGATTTGGTGGAAGACCCAGTAATTCCTCCGGAAAGACATCATAAAACTCCCGTACAATGGGCATATTCTTAATCATGAGTTTCTCACCAACCATTTGAGATAAATAACCTTCATTTAGTGGAATCAAGACCCATAAGGTAGAAGGAATTTCCACTGGAAGGTTATGTTCATCCTTGCATTGATAGACGATCATAGATTGATCTGGAATATGAAATGTGACTTCCCTTCTTTGGAAATTGATATGAGCTCCATATAAAGAAAGCCAATCCATTCCAAGAATCACATCAAATTCCACTATAGGAAGGATCACAAGATTTGCAGGAATCACTTTCCCACAAACTTTGATCATAGAAGTATTATAAACTTTTTATGTGACGGTTGTGCCATTAGGTGTTGTCATAGATAACTCAACATCTAATTGTTGAGGTAATACAATGATACCCTTAGAAAATTCTTCAGAAATAAAAGAGTGGGTGGATCCAGAATCAAATAAAACATTTGCTACTTTAGAGTGGATGGTAAGTGTACCTTTCACCACATCGTTATCGTACTCCACATCGCTGATAGATATTGCATGTGACTTTCCTTTGTCTTTAGCCTTAAGAGTTTGTTGACGTCGACCATCATCATCAACTCTTGTATTTGGGAATTAATTGGCATAATGTCCCATCTCCTTGCACTTGAAACATTGAAGTGTAGTAGGTTAATTCTGTGTATCCCTTCCTTTGTTTGCATCATTAGACATCTTCTTCCCATCATCGCGGCATTCAAATTCCCGATGACCTTCCTTTCAACATTTGAAACATTTACATGTCCCTTTAAGACAACTCCCTCCATGTTTCTTTCCACACTTTGAGCATAAGGGAAAGTTCATCTTCTTTTTAGTGTGATCTTTAGATTTTCCTTTGAATTCCATTTTCCTCTTCTTATCAAACCCATATGACTGATGGGTTACTCCAATCTCCATCTCAACTTTGAGAGAACATCGAACGATTTCCTCGTAGCTATTGAAGTCCCTTATGGCTAACGCCCTTTGAAGACTTGGTTTTAAGCCACTAAAGAATCGATCGATCTTACTCTTAGGTTGGATAATAATACCAAAAGCGTACCTTGCAAGTCTTGTAAAATTTGCTTCATAGGTACCAACAGATTCATCATCCTTTTGCTTCAGTTCAAGAAACTCTTTCTCCATCTTTGTTCGGAGAATACGAGGGAAGTACTTATTGAAAAATAAGTTATTGAACTCGTCCCATTCCATGGACTCAATTTCATCCCTTTGCCTCGTATTCTTAATAAGATTCCACCATTGATCAGCATCACCTTCAAAACGATACACTACTAAGATGACTTTATCATGCTCAGAACATTGAAGAACTGAAAATATCTTTTCAGTAGTACTAATCCATTGTTCAGCAACTAATGGATCAGTAGACCCGCTGAATGAAGGTGGACGCTGTCTCATGAAGGATTCAACAGAATGTTGCTCCTTCCTTTGTTCGTTTGGAAGTCCTGCATGATTCATATATTGAGAAAGTTTTGTGAGCATGGCTGCAAGATTTTGCATTCCATCTCCCATAACGTTTGGTTTCTCAGGGGGACAATCCTTGCATTGCCCATCGCATTCCGCATTAACACAGTTCCTTCGGGTTCCAGCCATTGACTAAAACCAAGAAGAATAGTGTGAGCAACACTAATTATAATAGGAAAACCACATAATCAAGAATAAAATTTCACACTTAAGGTCTTATCGTAGGTTATTCATGGCCATTTCTAAAACACTAAGATTGTGTTCTATTCTTAGACTTATCCTTAGGGTTCTTACTAAGGCTTTCACATCCTAGTTTCCAAAGGTTGACTATACCTTTCCTCTGATACCAACTATAACGACCCATACTTTACATACATTGTTAATACTTCAAAATTGAAGCATACTTATTACAACATATAACAAAACCACAAAAGGACCGTATAGGTATAGTGTCTTTAGAAACTGGGAAACATAAACAACTGGTTCATAAAGCGTCTACACTCTCTCCCATTTATTTCATCATATCTATAGTCCCTTTTGGCATATCTTACTTAATAACCTTCTTCCTGACTTGGGGAAATAAAACATACAAAAGGGTGAGCTCAAATGCTCAGTAAGGGTAAACAAAAGAAATATCAATCACATCATATTCATAAGAACATAACTTTTGGAAATCTTAACCTGCAAAAGAGAGCATAATTTCATAACATGGGATAAATCATAGTAGTGAAATGGAATCCCAATAATCATAACTTAAAACATGAAACTTTGTGGAATACACACATAATCATAGAGAATCATTTCTTATTAGTCAAGACTCATTTCCAAGACTATCTTAGTGGACAAAGTCCCTTTCTGAACCGAGTTCACTCCTCGTTTCAGTCCTGTTTCACTGAATCGGTATAACCTACCATTCCATCCATGTCTATCTCATGAGATATAAAATCTTTACCCAATTAATTGGAGGGAGATATAGGTCCCACCCATCTCATAATGATACCATTCTTATGTGTGCCACAAAATCATAAACCATACATCATAGCATAACCCATTTAATAAAAATGGGAATCTTAAACATCGTGACATCATAAAACAATTCATATAAGATAAAGGAATTCATAAAAATAATTCCATAACAACATAGTCAAATCAATGTAAAAATAGTGATAGAAACAGAACCCTTTATTATCTTATATGGAAAATAATTTTGATAAAACACTTGAACTCCATTCTTGAGGAAAATATCATTTCTACTTCAAAAACACTTTTCCTTTCTTAACATGTCATACAATTATAAACTAAAAGAAGTTGATTAAAAATAAAATTTAAAACTTGTAAAGGAATCTTCTTGGAAATAATGTTTTAAAAATCCATTCATGCCGTATAAGTTAAAAAAACATTCTTCTCGTACTTTTGTTAGAAAAGTCAAAAAGTACCTCGTACGAAAAACGAAAAAAGATTCCTTTCATATCTTTTACTAAAAACTCACCGAAGGGTAAAATTGGATATAAACTATTGTATAATGATGTAAATATTACATATTGAGGAAACATGGATGTGGATGATAAAATGCACCCCAGTAAATTCCAAAGTATAAACAATCTCGGATAAAAATGAGATTGTGATATTTCCCTTACCTTAGGTCCGATTTGCCTCGTAAGTGTCCAAAACTCCTGTATAATGATTTAAATAATGTTATTGACTTATTCCAAAGTCATAATTATTGTTATGATATCATATATGGTCATATTCTTAGCTTCTTATTAGTAATATTTCATTACTACTTGTTATTCGGGTGTTTATTACTTTTTGTTCTTATGCGTGTTTTGTCGAATAAATTCTTATTCTTCTCTTTAGGTTATAGATACCTCATTTGCAGAATGGTATTAGTGTAATATATATCATATTAATTCATTCAATTCATTTATATAATCATTATGAAATGAAGATCATGTAGAACGAGTCGCATCACATCGTGGAGACGGTATTCCGTACGTACGCACGAGTGATGATATCGTTCCTATGATCGTGGAATTTTATTGGAGTGTATGTATACTATTTCAGAATCAATATCAATTTATAAAAATCATATATAGTCATTACTTACACCATTATACCCATCCAAGTAAGGTGGCGGTGGAAAATAGATTACACCACGGCGTGGAGACGGTATTCCGTACGTACGCACGCGCGGTGATTTCTTTTTCCGTAGGATGGATAGATGGTGAAATAGGGTTGTTTAATACTTATAATAAAATATCAGTATATTAGTGATATTTATTTTATTACTTCATAATTAAACAACTAAATAAGAATAAGTGGAAGAATAAATAAAGATGAAAGAATCGGTAACGGACATTACCTCTTCTTTGAAGTTCTTCTTTGAGACCTCATTTTAGGGCACTAAAATAGGTCTTTGAAGATGACCAGAACCTCTAGGATGTTTCTAGGGAAGTGGGGAGGAGAAATTGGCGGGGGTTGGCCGATCTTGAAGGCTCAAAGTGGTGTGAGGAAGAGGGGGATGAGGTGCCCTTTTATAAGGGAGGAGAGGGGTACCTTTGGAATAACTAAAAATATTATTTTATTATAAAGTAAAATTCGGTTTTTAATAGTTCCAAATTGATATATTTAGAAGATAAGGTGGGTAGGGGTCTAAATCCTCTAATCCAATAGAATTTAGACAAGTTTAGGTATCAATTTTAACCTTATCATTTAGATTTAACTTTAAGTTAGATAATTTAACTTTTACCGTGTCTTCTTGTTTTCTTACACTATAAGGTTAATAAACTTACTATATCAAGAAAAACGAACCCCAAGTTGTTTATTATTAATATATATAACCTTATCTAAGTCATTTGGACTAACCTTAGATTTTTAGGAATAAAATAACAATTAATAATATAATATTTGTTTTAAAAAACTATTTTATGTCAATTTTGACACTATTTAGTAATTGATTTTTGTGATAATCATAACAGAATTATTAGTTCGTAAAAAGTAACTTAAATCAATAATAACATGTCATATTAACCTATAAAATTAGTTTAATTCATAAAAAGCCTCAAATTACATTTATTTGGGTATTTATAACATCAATTATGTCAATATTTCATTAATAAGATAATTACTGCATCATCATTGTGTCATAAATAAATTAAATTATTTAATGTCTAAAAATTACAAATAAAATACCATTATGTAGTAAATCTTTTTAGTTTTCTAATGAATATTTATAGTCGAATTTATCTTATGTATAACCCCATATTAAAAATTATTTACTTATTAAACTTTGATTTTAACTATTTAGCCCTTCTTTAAATAAATTAATAATAAATGTCCTAATCTAATCCAAGTGGGCCTAAATGGTCATATTTTATTCCTAAGGTTGTTTTTGGTCGAATTAAACTTATCCAATAGAATTAGTACATGTGGTAAGGTAATAATAATATCATTTTTACCCTTAATTACCCTATTTACTTTTAACCGTGGTAAAAAAACGTAAAAAGTTACTATTCACCAAAAATTATTTTCAACTCATTGAACCAAATTTTAGTCCTTGATATTAACCGTGTCTCTTGGATTTTCGAAATTACACTCACAGAAGCGGTAAAATTAAGTTTTATGAAGAATTCAGTTTTTTTAACTACCACTTAGTGGTTTCACTATTAATCAAAAATTGAAAGTTTTCAGAAAAATACCAAAATTTCACCCTAGGCTAATTTCGATATTCTGAATCCAAAAATGAAGTCCATTTTGAAAAATAAAATTTATAAAATTTCAAAAAGTGGTTATTACTATTCATAACGGCTAGTTTTAATAATATTTTAATAGCATATCATTGTTTAGTGAAACTCGGTATTGCTTACGACGCAAGCTATCGAGGAAGACCGCAGTTGCGTGTAAAGCAAGCCAAGCTAGTGTTGTGTGTAGTGAAAGATCCATTTGATGATTTATATAACATAAAAACAAAATATTTCACATAAAAGTCTCGGGTGTTACAATAAAGGGACATCAATCATGATAAAATATCATGGGAATAAAACATGAAATTGTGGCAAACCATTAATCACATGATATGATTTCCATAGTAGCCAAGGCATTGCTGCCAAGAACATCATAGTGGACAAAGTCCATTACTGAATCGGGTTTGCCTGCCATTCTAGCCCTATATTACTGTACCAGATTTACTTTTCGTTACAGCCATGTCTATCTCATGAGATATAAATCTTTACCCAATGCATTTGAGGGATATATAGGTCCCACCTATATCATAATGAAATCATTCTTACGTGTGCCACAAAATAAACATAAATCATTCATCATAACCCAATGAATAAAATGGTTTTCATAAACATCATCCCATCATAACATAATCCATACAAAACAAATGGATACCATTTTATAAGAAAAGTGAAACCATGTAAATCATAGAGACATTATACTTGAAACATACACATATGAAATAATGTCATCTTATATGGAAAATGGTTTTTATAAAACACTTGAAATGAATTCTTGAGGAAAATATCCTTTCATCTTCAAAATCATTTTCTTTTCACAAAATGCCATGCAATTTTAAAAGAAAATAATTTTGTTGAAAATAGTCATGAAATATTCTAGAGTAAGATTCATGAAAATTAGGCGTTATAAAACAGTAAAAATCCATTCATTCCGTATAAGTTAAAAAAATATTCCCCTCGTACTTTTGCCAGAAAAGTCAAAAGGTTCCACGTATGGTAAACAAAAGAACGATTCCTTCCATAATACAAAGTAACAGTCAAAGAGGGGTAACATGAATTTAAAAATACATTTAAGAATATTAAACATTTTATGAAAAAACATTTTTATAGACATTGATGAAAAATATAACCCCAGTAAATAATTTCTCAATAGGCCCAAGAGCGAGTCAGACTCACTCCTACCAAATTTTATTAAAAAAGTAAATACAAGGAAAGAACATCAAAAAGGAGGTTTACAAAGCCTAGTAAAAGACTTTCCACATGCATCAGCCTCAATAAAAGGCACACAACAATCAAAATCCATAAAGGACCATTTTGAACTGGACTGCACAATAGCCTTGTTTGATAAAGCATCAACAACCCGATTAGCCTCCCTATAAGCATGCGTCACATCAAAAATAACACCATAAAGAAGACAAAGACATTAAATACAGGAGGGTAACATCCTCCATGGGACATTCCTCGACCGTATCCAAAGGATATCAACAACCACCATTGAGTCTGACTCCATCCATAGAAAATGTCAACCCTAAAAAACTGCATATCTGATAACTTTGATCATATCCCACATCTCAGCCTCAATAACAGAGCCCTGTCCGATGTAATGGTAAAAGAATACCTTAACGAATCCCCGACAGGTACGGAATACACCACCACAACCAGAAATTCTAGTTGCACCTGAAGCCGCCCCATCAACATTAACCTTCACCTAAGAGGGAATCAGAGGAATCCATCTAATTGACTTCATTACCAATGGTTTTCTTGTCCTGCCAGCGACACCAAAATTCCTCAAAATAACAAGACCATTAAACTCATTATTCATATAGCCAACCTGCACTCTAGAGGCTGTACAAACTGCCCTGTGAATCTACCTAAATCTTGACTTGAAAGTGGGGTTTATACCCTCAAAGACCTGGGCATTCCGAGCCTTCCAAATAAATCCAGCGGTTGCTGCAACAGCCACCATAAGGATGTTACGGACCTGGTCACTGCAGCATGCATCAATAGAAGATAAGAAAAGTCCCTCCAGTGATCTCCTCTCAAAGAAACACCCCACCATATCTTGAATGTATTTCCAGAGACTGCATATAAGAGTGAAATGTAGAAAAATATGATAAATAGATTCCATAGCAGCAAAACAAATTGGACAGGCTGATGCAAGCTGGATGCCAGTCCACTGAAGAATACATTGCACCAGTAGTCTTCACTTCCATATCCTCCATAAAAGAAAGTACTCAGAAGGGGGAATGAAAAAAGTCTGAAATGCAGCAAGCCACCGAGGAGCTGAACACTGCCCATTGCACATCAGTTGGTAAACTGCCCGAGTGGTAAGGGTACCATTTGAACTTGGTTTCCAAAGAAGAGTGTCCTTGTCAATGAAGATGTATCTGTTAATTTCAGATAAGATCTGAGGAGGAATGAACTCACAGATGCTTGAACAGTCATCCTGTAGAGAAGAAATCGATCAATGCATCCAATCCGGTGGAATGACAGCATCCTCTTGAATCGGTCTGGACAACCAAAGAGTGCTCCAAGCATTCATAGTGGACTCCCTACAAACAAACAACTTCGAGAAAGACATTATCCCATTGAAATATGATATCAATGCATGACATATAGAATAAGTAAGATATTGGGGATAACCATCCCAAAGCCTTGTGGTGATCCGGGCTGAAATAAATTCCATAGAGCAGTCTTGAGAAGTGATAAGACACCATGTGAATTTACTGAGAAATGACTCATTAAACAGGATCAATTCCTTAATTCCAAGACCCCACATCTCAACTGATTTAATGCAGTCTTTCTATGCCACAACACCAACTTCCTTTCATATATGGAACCGATCCATATGAAATTTATGATGATCCTTTGTAGTTCCTTGATAAGATTCTTTGGCCACCTCTAAATGGAAAACACATTGACAAACATTGAGGTAATCACTGAGTTGACAAGACAGATTCTTCCAGCTTGAGACATAGCTTTCCCCTTCCAAGTTTCCATCTGAGCAATAATACGAGAGAAGATAGACTCAAGATGGCACCTTTTCAAATGTCCCCAAAAAAGAGGGACACCAAGATAATTGAAAGGCAATGATCCCTTTTTAACCCCAAGAGATCTTGTGATTTTTTGTTGCTTTCTGATGGGAATTCCCTCCACAAAAACCACAAAATATTTCTGAAAACTAATGTCTTGGCCAGCCACATCCTCATAATGCTTGAAAATGTTCTTGATTGAAGACACAGTCCTTGTGTCAGCATTACCAAATAAAAGAATATCATCAGCATAAAATAGGTGGGTGGGGGAAAAAAGATCCCTACCAACTTTAATCAGATTGTACAACCCAGCTTGATTGAGGATATTAAGGCATAAACTCAAATAATCCTCAGCAAGCCCAAACAGAAGACTAGAGAGAGGGTGCCCTTGTCGAAAACCCCTGTAGCACTAAAAGAAACCCCTGGGAGAACCATTGACCGGAATAGATAACCTAGAACTCTTAATAATGGAGTGAATTATATTGATAAACCTTGTAGAAAATCCATGAATTTTAAGAATAGAAAGAATAAAGATCCATTTCATTATGTCAAAGTCCTTAGAGATATCAATTTTCACCACAAGACTTCCTTGTTTCACCTTCCTTCTTAGGGCATTAATGCATTAAGAGGCAGTGAAAATACACGTTTGAATACTCCTTCCTGTAATAAAACCAAATTGATTCGGAGTGATGAGAACCTTGACCACATTTCCCATCCTCATGGCAAGTATCTTGCTGATGATATTAGGGATAGTATTGCCGATAGCAACCGGTCTGAAATCCTTAATATCTATTGCATTCTCCTTCTTAGTAAAAGGGAAATGAAATTAGAATTAGCACCATAATTCATGGAAGTAGTGGCAAAGAACTCTCTAACTGCATTGATAACCTCATCATGAACAATTTCCAAATTGAACATGAAAAACTTATTGGTGAAACCATACGGCCCTGCAACACTATCAATATTCAGGGAGAACAGGGCTTCCTAAATCTCCTTTCCCCAGGTACCTCCACAAGTTTGTCATTTGTCTGATCGTCAATACTTGGGTTGATGTTTTGCATAATAATATTTGATCTGTCAATCCCATTTTCAGAATAGAGGTCATAAAAATAAATCACAACCACATTTTCAATATCATTCTCCAAAGTGAGAGTTCTTCCATTAATGTTTAAGGTAGTGACTCCCCTTCTAATTTTTCTTTCCTTGTGTAGGCGATGGAAAAAACCAGAGTTCCTGTCTCCTTTCTTTAAACAACTGATATTGTAAATAGATCTGGCCAAATTTTCCTTAGTGTTGAGAAACTCATCCAGCTTTGACAAAGCCTGTATTTCATCTCATTAAGACATTGAATTAAGTTGATTAAAATTCAGACAACTAGAAAGGTGACTTTAAGCAGCCTTTATATATTCTTCCAGCTTAGAGAACGAAATCTTACTCCATCCCCTCAACCTCATATTAGTAATTTTAAACTTTGAAGATAGAATCTGAGAGGCAGATCCCAGGTTCCAAGAGCTCCAGGCAGAAATAACATTCTCCCGACACCCTTTAGAAACAAGCCAAAAATTGTTGAATTTGAAAGGAATATGAGCCATCTGTGGACCACCATTGGAAATATCCACCACAAAAGGATTATGATGAGAGTGGGTTTTGGGAAGAAGAAGACCAAAGGAACTGAGGGAATCATTTCTGTCATCGACATGAAAAAGGCATCTATCCAATTTACTGGCCTGCCTCCCAATGAGAGTGTACCTTCCCTAGGTAAAATATGCACCAACAGTCGACACTACAATGAGGTTACAGGTATCAATACAGTGAGAGAAGTCCTTGGCAGAAACCCGATTGAATAATATCATTGACTTATTATAGAATCATATTCATTGTTATGATATCATATATGGTTCCCTCATGACTTTATATTACCTGTTCTTTTGTAAATTCCATGTTAAAGCAGCGTTTTGGGTAAAATCGTTTCATTTATCGTACGTGATTCGAATTGTTGTTCATGAAATTATTACTTATATCCTGATTTAATTAATTCCAAAATGTAAAACATAATTTATATATAATATATATTCAATATATAAATATATATGATAAATCAATAAATGGAATGAAATACACCGTTCATGGAGACGGTAGGCCGTACGTACGCATGAACGCTATTTTTTTTCCTTATTATATTGAATGGAATTAAGCAAATGAAACATATATGTACATAAATCCAGTATCATTATTATGTAATATATTTCCTGATTATTTATTATATATACTTTATAATCATACTTCAATGGTTAATCATGGAAAATGAATCTCATCGCGTTCGTGGAGACGGTAGTCCGTACGTACGCATGAGTGATGATATCATTATGTTGATATTAAAATAGTATATAATTGGATGGTATATCATATATAAAGAGTCCTAATAATGTTATATTTATTATTTATATCATTTATACTCATTATTATACCCATCTAAATGATTAAATGTTTGAATAACAAACTACACCACGACGTGGAGACGGTAAGCCATACGTACGCACGTGTGGTGACTTTTTCATTCATAGGATGTATAAAATAACTAATATGGTTGTACCATTTATAATAATATCACCGTATATAGAAGATACTATATTTATTATTTTATAATGGAAACAACAAATAAGGAGGAAGTGGAAGAAGAAAGGAACTTGAAATAGGTGCTGAGATATTTACCTCTTCTTCGGGTTCTTCCTTTTGATTTGATCAAAAGGCATAATTAGGTTGGCTTTATGAATAAGTTAAGGACTCTAGAATGAAGGGAGGAAAGTTTAGAGGGTATTTGGGTAGGGGTTGTCCTAGAAAAATGGATTTGGAGGTGTGAATTAGAGAGAAGGGGGAGTGCCCTTTTATAAGAGGGGTGAGGGGCACCTTTGGAAAAACTTAAAATATTATTTTATAATAAATTTATATTCGGTTTATAATGGCTCAAAAGTGTCTTATTTCTAGTATAGGGTGGGTATGGGTTGAAATAATCTCAAACAATAGGTTTTATACATGTTTAGGTTACCATTATAACCTTATCATTTAGATTTAACTCTAAGTTAAATAATTTAACTTTTACCGTGTCTTCTTGTATTCTTACACTATATGGTTAATAAACTTACTATAAACTACCAATCGAACCCTAATTGGTTCCTTAATGTCATATATATTATTATATAAGTCTTTTGGACGAACCTTAGATTTTTATGACCATTATATCAATTAATAATAAAATATTTGTTTTAAAAACTCTTTTATGTCAATTTTTACACTATTTGGTATTTTGTTTTTTCTAGATTCATAATAACATTCGTATTTCGAAAACAATTCATATAAGAAACAATAATATGTTATATTAACCTAGAAAATTAATCTAATGCATAAAAAGTCTCAAATTACATTTATTTGGGTATTTATAATATCAATTATGTTAATATTTCATTAATAAGGTAATTACTGCATCATCATCGTGTCATAAATAAATTAAATTATTTAATGTCTAAAAAATATAAATAAAATACCGTTATGTAGGAATTATTTTAGATTTATAATGAATATTTATAGTCGAATTTATCTTATGTATAACCCTATATTAGAAATGTTTTAGTTATTAAACTATGATTTTAACTATTTTAACTCTTCTTTAAATAAAATAATAATAAATTTCCTAATCTAATCCAAGTGGACCTAAAGGGTAATATTTTATTTCTAAGGTTGTTTTTGGTCGAATTACATTTATCCAATAGAATTAGGACTTGTTTTAGGGTAATAATAAAAACATTTTTACCCTTAATTACCCTATTTACTATTAACCGTGGTAAATAAAAGTTAAAAGTTACTATTCACCAAAAAATATTTTTATCTTATTGAACCACATTTTACTACTTGATATTAACCGTGTCTCTCGGATTTTTGAAATTCAACTCACAGAAGCGGTAAAATTAAGTTTTATGTAAATTTGCAAAATCTCCTAGGTAGTGGGTAAAAGACAGTAAAAAGTTCAATAAAAATTTTATATATCTAAAATTATTATAAAATTACTCCAATGAATTACATTGAAATTATATAGGTATTATGTATCTATTTTGACCTAAAATAAATTTAAATAAAATAAATGATTATAAAAAGTCGGTTTTAACCAATAACTCAGTGTTTTCACTATTCATCAAAAATTGGAAATTTTCAGAAAAATACCAAAAATTCATCCTAAGCTAATTTCAATATTCCAAATCCAAAAATGAATTCCATTTTATAAAATTTCAAAAAGTGGGTATTACTATTCATAACGTCTAGTTTATATAATATTTCAATAACATGTCGTTGTTTAGTGAAACTCGGTATTGCGTACAATGCAAGCTATCGAGGAAGGTCGCTCTTGCGTGTAATGGAAGGAAAGTCGGGGTTGTGTGTAGGGAAAGCTTACTTTGGTGTTGTGTATAACATAATCAAAATATAGTTCATTTATACATTGATCAAAATCTATACTTGGTGTTGTGTAAAATGAATGTTATTCGAATGAACTTGAAATTGTGTGCATCACAAGCCAAGAATAGTGTTGCGTATACTACAAGCTAATACAGTGTTGCATATAGCGCAAGATAATATTGGTGAAGTGTACAATAAAAGAAATCAAAGAAATTAAAAACAATAATTCTCATAAAATCTTGGGGTGTTACATTCTACCCCCCTCAAAATGAATTTCGCCCTCGAAATTCGTCAGGGTTATAAATGGTTTTCTACTTGAAAGTTTCTTTCATAGAAACCCACATCGTAAAAAGGAATACTAAATCATCATTTTAAAAAGTAATGTTAGAAACATAATGGATACCCAAAGTAACTCATCCCTAGGTTTCCACATAGGAGAACATAGGTGGAAATATGGATATGGAAGAGAAATCTAACCATCAAGTTCTGATGGAGAGTGGTAGAGAACATGGCTATTAAAAATACAAAAATCACAAAGCCATAAATTTGTGATGAACAAGGTACCATCTGATTCATCAGATATGAGGGCACTAGGACAACATTTTTGGTTTTCAAGATCATTTCCCTAATGTTGAAGAATTTTTTGAATTAAAAGAAATACTTACTTGATTTTGGTACAATCTCACTATTGTTTGTGCTTTGAACAATTTCCACATTATCTCTTAAAGAAATGAAGTTGAATTTGTCTTCCATGAAGTGTTAGCAGATCATGCGATAGAATGATAGGTCATTCCATCTATTTTAAACATAAGGTTAGAAAATGTTATATACATAAGTCCATCTTATGGTGAGATTAATCATATATGGTTCCAAAAATGGACTTATACTTCATCTATCATACCTATTAATAAAATAAAACTAGTTTATACTAACCAGAGACTTCCTGTAGGCTAGTGGTAGGTGATAAAGGCCTGTCGCACTTCATTTGTGGGTTCGGTTCCTGTAACCATGTCCGACGTGATGAGTTGTCGCCCGTCCTGCATGTTGTCCTTTTTCTAAAACTATATTATTACAACATCCCATCAATAATATCGAAAAAAGTTCTAGGCTTAAACAATACTAATTTATGTCCAACATAATCCATTCTAATCTTTAGGATAATCCAAAATACTTCTGTCCAAGCTCATAGTATAAAAATAACAATTACTAGAAATTTCATCTACCGAGCATGTGAATACCATCATTTATCCCTCATATATCATACGATATTGGTCACATTCCAAACATGTGAATACCTTAATCATGTATTCTCTTGAAAAATGAATACCCATTGAACCTTAGTGAAAACATGAATGCTGTCAAAAGTTAACTCTATCTACATAGCAAAATCCCAAAATTTCTATATACTCAAACCATGATATAACTTTGTCCTTATATCCGTCATGAGATCATTTCATTTTCTCTTTATCCCTTCATTATGCACATATCATATTTTTTTCCAAAAATATTTCAATCACTTTTCATGGTTACTGGTACCATATAATTATTGAAAACCAATACATAGATATTCCAAAATTCCATGATACCATAAATGAGATTCCATGATACTATTTTGAAATCCCATTACATAAACACTTAATCATTCCACAACTTCATTGTCATACTCAACATCAAAAATATTGATCGCATGTGACTTCCCTTTATCCTTTGCCTTAAGAGGTTTCTCATGTCGATCATCATTAACCCTTAGATTAGGGCATTGATTTTCATAATGCCCCATTTCCTTTCACTTGAAGCATTGAAGTGTTGGTGGAGCGTTCTATGTAGTCTTTTCTCTATTCAAATCATTAGCTACCTTTTTCCCATTACTTCGACACTCAACTACTCAATGACCTTCTTTTCCACACTTAAAACATTTTATATCACCTTTTAGATAATATCCATCATGCTTATTTCCACACTTTAAGCATAAAGAAACATTCATCTTCTTTTCACCATTGTTTTGAGATTTTTCCTTGAACTCCATCTTTTGTTTCTTGTCAAAACCATGAGATGGATATGTAACACCAACTTCCAGTTATACCTTGATATCACAACGCACAATTTCTTCATAGCTACTGAAGTATCTTACTGCTAATTCCCTTAAAATACTTGGTTTTAAGCCATTGAATAATCGATCAACTTTACTTTCAGGTTGGATGATAAAGTAAGATGAATACCTTGTAAGCTGTGTAAAATTTTCTTCGTATATAGCAATAGATTCATCATCCTTTTTCTTAATATCAAGAAACTACTTTTACATATTTGTTCGAAGAATACGAGGGAAGTAATTATTGAAAAACAAGTTCTTAAACTCGTCCCATTCCATTGATTCAATTTCATCTTGGGCCCTTATATTCTTAATTAGAGTCCACCACTGGTCTGCTTCACCTTCTAAACGGTAAATAGCCGAAATGACTTTTTCATGTTATGAACAGAAAAGTATGGAAAATATCTTTTCAATGGTACTGATCCATTGTTCATAAATAAGTGGATCAGAATACCCATTGAAAGAAGGTGGACGTAGCCTCATGAAGGACTCAATAAAATATTGTTCCCTTCTCTGCTCATTCGGAAGTCCAGAATGATTCATCGCTTGTGTAAGTATAACAATATGATTTTTCACTCCATCTCCCATAACATCGGTTTGTTTAGGAGGAAAATCATTGCATTTCCCATTACATTGATCAACACGATTACTTCAGGTTACATCCATCGTCTAAAACCCAAAAAGAATAGTGTAAGAGGAAAAAATCATGCTAGGAAAACAACATAATAAATGGGGATTACATTAAATATATAAAATCATAGGTTTAATTCTATGATCGTTACCGTAATCCTAGGACTATAACCTATACTTATACTTAACCTTAGGGACATCCCAAGACATACCTTAGAAATATCTCTAGGGATCTCACTAAAGTTTTTCAGATCCTAATTTCCAAAGGTTAACTAAACATTTAATCTGATACCAACTGTAGATACCCAAAGCTTGACATACATGGAAATTACATTACTTTTGTGGAATACTTAATACATAACAAAAACAGACACCCAAGGATCATAATAGTTTAGTGTCTTTGTAAACTCGGAACATAATATTCTAATCGTGGTGAAAGATATTCAAAATCTCCCATAAAGATCTTCCCCTTTTGTTTTCTTACCTAAAACCTTTCTTTATATCTTGGGGAAAAGAAAACAAAAAAAGGGCGAGCTCAAATGCTCAGTAAGGGTAAACATAGGGAACATAAAACAATCCATAAATATTTGATTGCAAAAACTTGAACATAAAATCTAAACATCAAAATCTTGAGCAATGACATAAATCTTGGAAGTACATAAGGAATATATCATAAAGGAACATCAATAATGATAAAATATCATTGTAATAAAACATGAAATTGTGGAAAACCATTAAGCACATGATATGATTTCCATAGTATCCAAGGAATTTATACAAAGACCATCATAGTGGACAAAGTCCATTACTGAATCGGGTTTACCTGCTGTTCCAGCCCTGTATTACTGTACCAGATTTACTTGCTGTTACAGCCATGTCTATCTCATGAGATATAAATCTTTACCCAATGAATTTTAAAGAGATATAGGTCCCACACATCTCATAATGAAATCATTCTTACATGTGCCACAAAATAAACATAAATCATTCATCTTAGCCCAATGAATAAAATGGGTATCATAAACATCATCCCATCATAACATAATCTATATAAAACAAATGGATATCATTTCATAAGAAAAGTGAAACCATGTAAATCATAGATACATTATACTTTAAACATAAACATATGAAATAATTTCATCTTAGATGGAAAATGGTTTTGATAAAACACTTGAAATGAATTCTTGAAGAAAATATCCTTTCTTCTTAAAAATCATTTTCTTTTCACAAAATGCCATGCAATTTTAAAAGAAAAGGATTTTGTTGAAAATATTCATGAAATATTGTAGAGTAATATTCATGAAAATTAGGTGTTATGAAACTGTAAAAATCCTTTCATGCAGTATAAGTTAAAAAAACATTCTCCTCGTACTTTTGCCGGAAAAGTCAAAAGGTACCACATATGGTAAACAAAAGAAAGATTCCTTCCATAATACAAAGTAAAAGTCAAAGTGGGATAAAAATGACTTTAAACATACATTGAATAATATTAAACACTTTATTAAAAAACATTTTTATGGACATGGATGAAAAATATAACCCCAGTAAATATTTACGTATAAGAAATCTCGGATGAGATTGCAAAATTATCCCTTACCTTAGGTCCGATATGATTTGTACGTATCCAAAAATCTTTTATAATGATTTAAATAACGTCATTTACTTATTATAGAATCATATTCATTGTTATGATATCATATATGGTTCACTCATGACTTTATATTACCCGTTATTTTGTAAATTCCATGTTAAAGTAGCATTTTGGGTAAAATCGTTTCATTTATCGTACGTGTTTCGACTTATTGTTTATGAAATTGTTACTTATATCCTGATTTACTTAATTCCATAATTTAAAACATTATTTATATATAATATATATTCATCATATAAATATATATGATAGATCGATAAATGGAATGAAATACACTGTTCATGGCGACGATAGGCCGTACGTACGCATGAACACTGTTTTTGTTTCCTTATTGAATTGAATTGAATTAATTAAATGAAACATATATGTACATAAATATGGTATAATTATTATGTAATATATTTCATTATTATTTATTATATATACTTTATAATCATACTTGAATGGTTAATCATGGAAAATGAATCTCATCGCGTTCGTGGAGACGGTAGTCGCACGTACGCACGAGCGATGATATCATTAGTTTGATATTAAAATAATATATAATTGGATGTTATATCATATATAAAGAATCATAATAATGTTATATTTATTATTTATATCATTTATACTCATTATTATACCCATCCAAATGATGAATTGTTTGAACAAAAAACTACACCACGACGTGGAGAGGGTAAGCCGTACGTACGCACGTGTGGTGAATTTTTCATTAATAGAATGGATAAAATAACTAATATGGTTGTACCATTTATAATAACATCACAATATATATAATATACTGGAGTAATTATTTTATAATGGAAACAAAAAAAGAGGAAGTGGAAGAAGAAAGGAACTTGAAATAGGTGGTGAGATATTTACCTCTTCTTCGGGTTCTTCCTTTTGATTTGATCAAAAGGGCTAATTAGGTTGGATTTATGACTAAAGGAAGGCCTCTAGGATGAAGGGAGGACATTTTATAGGGTATTTGGTCAGGTTTTGGCCGAGCCAAATGACTTTAGAGGTGTGAATTAGAGATAATGGGGAGTGCCCTTTTATAAGAAGGGTGAAGGGTACCTTTGGAAAAACATAAAATATTATTTTATAATAAATTCATATTCGGTTTATAATGGCTCCAAAGTGTCTTATTTCTATTATAGGGTGGGTATGGGTTCAAATACTCTCAAACAATAGGTTTTATACATTTTTAGGTTACCATTTTAACCTTATCATTTAGATTTAACTCTAAGTTAAATAATTTAACTTTTACCGTGTCTTCTTGTATTCTTACACTATATGGTTAATAAACTTACTATAAACTACCAATCGAACCCTAATTGGTTCCTTAATGTCATATATATTATTATATAAGTATTTTGGACGAACCTTATATTTTTAGGACCATTATATCAATTAATAATAAAATATTGTTTTTAAAAACTCTTTTATGTCAATGTTGACACTATTTGGTATTTTGTTTTTTCTAGATTCATAATAGCATTAGTATTTCAAAAAAAATTCATATAACCAACAATAATATGTTATATTAACATAGAAAATTAATTTAATTCACAAAAAGTCTCAAATTACATTTATTTGGGTATTTATAATATCAATTATGTTAATATTTCATTAATAAGGTAATTACTGCATCCTCATCGTGTCATAAATAAATTAAATTATTTAATGTCTAAAAAATATAAATAAAATACCATTATGTAGGATTTTTTTTAGATTTTTAATTAATATTTATAGTCTAATTTATCTTATGTATAACCCTATATTAAAAATGTTTTAGTTATTAAACTATGATTTTAACTATTTTAACTCTTCTTTAAATAAAATAATAATAAATGTCCTAATCTAATCCAAGTGGACCTAAAGGGTAATATTTTATTTATAAGGTTGTTTTTTGGTCGAATTAAATTTATACAATAGAATTAGGACATGTGTTAGGGTAATAATAAAAACATTTTTACCCTAAATTACCCGATTTACTTTTAACCGTGGTAAATAAAAGTTAAAAGTTACTATTCAACAAAAATTATTTTTATCTTATTGAACCACATTTTACTCCTTGATCTTAACCGTGTCTCTCGGATTTTCTAAATTCAACTCAAAGAAGCGGTAAAATTAAGTTTTATGTAAATTTGCAAATTTTCCTAGGAGGTGGGTAAAAGACGGTATAAAGTTCAATAAAAATTTATATATCTAAAATTATTATAAAATGACTCCAATGAATTAAATTGAACTTATATAGGTATTATGTATCTATTTTGGCATGAAATAAATTTAAATAAAATGAATGATTATAAAAAGTTGGTTTTAACCAATAACTCAGTGTTTTCACTATTGATCAAAAATTGAAAGTTTTCAGAAAAATACCAAAAATTCACCCTAAGCTAATTTCGATATTCCGAATCCAAAAATGAAGTACATTTTATAAAATTTAAAAAAGTGGGTATTAATATTAATAATGGATAGTTTATATAATATTTCAATAACATATCATTGTTTAGTGAAACTCAGTATTGCGTACAACGCAAGCTATCGAGGAAGGTCGCTCTTGCATGTAATGCAAGTCAAGTCAGGGTTGCGTGTAGGGAAAGCTTCCTTTGGTGTTGCGTATAACATAATCAAAATATAGTTCAGTTATACATTGATCAAAATCTATAATTGGTGTTGTGTAAAATGAATGTTATTCGAAAGAACTTGAAATTTTGTGCATCACAAGCCAAGAATAGTGTTGCGTATTCTACAAGCTAATACGGTGTTGAATATAGCACAAGATAATCTTGGTGAAGTGTACAACAAAAGAAATTTAAGTAATTAAAAAAATAATTCTCATAAAATATCGGGGTGTTACAGCCCCAACCATTTCTTTCATGTCCAAAGCATTCCTTATGTGTATAATAATCGATTTAATTCACAAACAATGTTCCTTATCATCAAATATCTTTATTGAGTAAAGAATATGGATTTATCAATATTTACATAGTTAATTAAATAACTTTCAAAGTGAAACAACATAGGTATAAATGATATTTGGTTTATGAAATAATCATATCCATGATAAATAATATAGATATATAGGGGAAATTTAATGTTTAATTTCATAAGAAAGTGAATAATTCAAGGGAAAGTTAATGACTAAAAAAATGAATCAAGGAAGTGAATATAAATAATTTCCTCAGTCAAAATAACCATCAAAAATCCAGAGGAAGAATAAGGATGATATCAATACAACATATACCCAGTGGAGTATATGTTAAAATAAAGGGTTGTTGTCTTTGGTGAATATAAATACCATAAAAAATATCCTTAAAAATTATTGAGTAAAATATCATTTTCATTTTTAAAATAAATTTTTTAAAACTACAAATTCAAAAAAAAAATGAAAATAGTTTTCTTTAAAAATAATCTTCAAAAATAATAAATTAAAATTTAAAATGTTTGAGTGGTATTGATGGTTGGAGATTCCATTCATACCATACACTTTAAAATATTCCTTTCACTATTTTGGTAAAATACAGACATGAATTGTTTTGAAAATGACGTGAAGATTCATTTTATTTTTTTAAAAGTAAAAAATGGTAAAATTAATAAATCATTTTAAAATGTTAATTTTTTTTGAAAGCATTTTCGAAAAAATTGTTTTTAAAGAAAACAGATTTCTGACCGAAGAGTGAAATGAAGTTTGATTTTCTTAAAAATATTTTATCAATTATTTTATGTTCCAAATAGTGGAAAATTGGCAATATTACTATAAAATATCATGAATAACAAAAGGATAAAATGAAATGGGTTTATTATACAATGATAAAATAATTTTCTTCAACTAAAATTCAAGAATAAACAATCTTGATAAGAATTTGATTTTGAAATAAAACCATACAATGATCATAACATTAAAGTGAGGATTAACCATTGAATAGATTACGTGTATAAACTATAAATACACATAAAACATGTTTAAATAAAAAAATATATTTTAAAAATTCACTTCAAACATAATATTAGAATATCAAAGATAATGAATAAGTAATATAACCCAATAAAATTAAATTAACTTATGAAATTATTTACCACTTTGTAATTTTCAAGTCAAATACCCTTAGAAGAAATGATACAAATTTAAAGTTAAAAAACCATGAATTATTAGTTAATAATTATATAATATTTAAAATGGGTAGTATATACACCATATAAAATAAATTAGGTGCATAACATTATAACATACCTCAATGAAATGAAATTGAGACGAAATCCCTCACTACTTGGTAATTTTCTAATCAAATCCCATTAGATAAAATAATTAAAATTAAAACTCAAAATACAACTAAGTATGAAGGATTCATGATATTATATGTAAAATGTGTTGTATATATACCATATAAAATAAATTTGATGCATAGCATTCCAATATGCTTTAATGAAGGGAAATTGAGATGAAGACCAATACCTCACGCTTACTTTTGGTTGAACAAAATTTAACCTCCTATATAGTGGTTTTAAACATGGTATTAACTTATAAATTAAACATATTAATATTTATAATATCATATATGTTCCTTTTATAACATATTATCACTATTTTTTTAATTATCTTTCATTATTTTCATTGTTTTAGGTGTTAATTGCCTTATTTTATCATACGTGTTTCATCATGAGAGATCCAATTATTATGAATATTATATAGTTAAATAATATTTAGAATAATAATATTGAAATAATTATCATATTTTTATATAAATTTTACTTCTAAAACCAATCATTAATGATATTTATGAAAAATGAATTACGTTACAATCACGAAGATGGTAGGCCGTATACATGCTTGAGTAACATTTCCATTTTTCAACGATCATTATGGAAAGGAGTTAAGTGATATTTTATCTTTTAATAATTTTAATTAGATCTTAAAAACCATATTATACACTTATATATATCATCTATATGGTTTGGTGATGAAAGTAGGGTCACATCACTTCGTGAAGGAAGTAGTCCACACATACACAAATGATGTTATCTTCTTCAAGTGAGTGAAAAGGTATGAAATAAAATGATATATTATTTTTATATAATAATAAATATGTCATTAATATCATTATTATTTAATTTATATCATATATAATTGTTAAATTTATCCTTATCACCTTCCAAGTAAAGAGTTTGTGAAAGATTAATCACATTGCTTCACGAAGCGGTTATCCGCCGTACACACGAGGGATGTTATCCTATACACTATGGAAAGGAATGTAAAAGATATATATATATATATGATATAATGAACCTATAATTATAATTATGTTATAAATATCAAATATATACTTTAGATACATCATCATACTCAACTGTGAGAGGTGGTAATGCAAAAATGAATGACACCAGTTTGCGAGGTGGTAGTCTGCCGTACACAGGAATGATGATTTATTAACCCATTCAATGGAAGTATGAGTGGTTTTTGGGTAAATAAATTAACATAAAAACAACTTATTATATTTAATAAAACTATTTTATTATATCATCATGTTTTAGTAAAAATTTAATGGGGTGTAGTAAACAATAAAATAAAAACACTCATTGAAGAATGTTACCTCTTCTTGAGGTATCCTCTTTAGGTTTTCACTAAATCCATACAATATTGTATTTATGCCCAAAATAAGGATTATAATATGATTTTAGGGAATTTTGGAATTTATTTTATCATGTATTTTCCAAACCAATGAGGTTTTAAGGTGTTAAGAAGAGAAGATATGAGGTGGCATTTTATAAGCGAGGTGGGTTGAAAGCTTGTAGTTTTTGAAATGAATGAATCCCACCCACATTATTTTTCATGTAATAAGGCTACAATAATGAACCATTAAATATAATAGAAGGTATAAGGTCTAAATATGTCCATAAAATATATTTTATAAAAAACTTTAGTTCATTTTAACCCTTATATTTTTGTTTAACCCCCGGTAAATCCATTTTTACCTTTGCTGTAAATAATTTTTATAGTTTTCACTATTAATTTTGGTTAAAAATTAAGTTTACCTTATTATAAATTATAAATTATTCTAATTAAAAACATGGAATCAATTTTTCTAAATTCAATTAATAATTTTTTCAAAATTTAATTTAAAATTAATCCCACAGACGCAACAAGAAAGAGAGTTTTTAAAGAGAAAATGCTCAAAATTTTACAAAGTTTTTATATCAAAATTTACTATTAAAATGATTAAAATGAACTAAATTGAATTAATTTATATATTATTGAACTAATTTTTATTTAAAAAAATTTCAAAATATTATTTAACTTTATAAACTATTTAAATGAAAAGCCAGTTTTTAATTAAAATTGAGTATTTTTTACTGTTCATTAAAAAATGATACTTTTTTGAAAAATACCAAAAAATCACCATAATATAATTTTTATATGATTATTTCAAATTTAAGTTTATTTTATAAAATAAATTTTCTTAAATTTTTCAAAATTAATTTTAAATTATGTGCGCAAAGCGCGACTAAACCGTCCTTTAGAAAAAATACAATTTTTTCATAAAACATTTGTTTTTATTTTAAATGATTATTATTTTATTTATAATAAATACATAACCATAATATTTATAATTTATTTATTATTATTCATTCTTATCATTCCAATGTATAGGTGATAAATATTAAATAATAGTAATAGTATATTGTTGTTTGGTAAAACTCGATCATGCGTGTAACACAAACTATCAAAGAAACTCATTGTTTCATGTATTGTAAGTTATAAAAGAAATTAAATTTATTATAAAATAATTATGTTGTAAAGTATTGGGGTATTATATTCTATTATAAACTATGTGTTTCGTGTCATAAATTCTATAAAATACAATATTCTTCTTTTAGAATTTTAGGGTGTTACATTCTCTCCACCTTAAATAAATTGAATCCTCGCAATTTAAACTTGATCATGGTAATAAAGGGTTTGACATTTGGAAATAACATTACTGAAAAAACAAATCCTAAAATGTTTGATAAAATATTCTCTTAACAAAATATAAAGGTAAGTACAATGGTCATTTGGAATAACATATAACTAGGTTTCTAAGTAGGAGAATAGTGGTGGAAAGTGAAGATATGGACATAAAAGAAAATCCTAAATAATTATAGAGAGTTATTGAGGTAATTGTTCCCAATAAATTTAATGATAAATTTAAATTTAAGGGCCTCAAAACCATAAATATTTGATGATTTAAAAGACCATATGATTCATCATATATGAATGTAATCGGATAACATTTTTATTTCAAGATAATTTTCTTAAAGCTAAGGAACTATTTTACTGTCTAAGAATATAAGAAAATATAATTAATTGATAATTTTATATTTCATAAGAATAATTTCATCCTTTGGTTGTGCCTTGATCAATTTTTAATTTATCCCTTACTCTAAGAAATGAATATCTAAAAATTATTTTTTTATGCATAAAGCACTAAAATTCCCTATTAACAAATCGTAAGATCCATAAAATAGTGAAATGTATTTCCATATATCTATAACTATTTTCTAAAACCAATATGGTTAGTAAAAGTTATAAAATATAATAAATTAATCTCTAAACCACAAATGTAACACCACTGGTTCATAATTTTATTTTTCAAATCATTTAACTAAAAACAATGACATATTAACTAGGACATCACATAGGCTAGTGGTAAATACTAAACCCTTATTGTCCTTGAGTCATGGGTTCAATCCCCACGACCATGACTAAAATGATGAATTTTCACCCAGCATGTTGTTTTTCCTTTTTATAAACTATATTAATATAATTTCTATAACTTTCCTAAAAAATATGATGGATATCCTTGAAATAAAATTAATCATTAAATAAACTATTTACTAAGGTTTTTAATGTAACTTTTTTTCTTCACAAAGTCTAATAATATTATTTGAATATTATTAAAATTTAATTAATGATCATTTTATACTTAAATGTTATAAATACATTTAAAATAACTTCTATAAAATTTAAATTCATTATTACTCAAATAAAATTTCCAATAAAACGTATAATTTCTATAAATATATTCCAAAATATCCTTAATATTGGTAAAATCCCATCACATAAATCCCAAAAAGATGTGTTTAAGACTTTAAACTTATGATAAAACTTAAAATAATTATCCCATGGTGGTATCCATAAATCTTATGTCAATGAATACATATATGCTTCAGAAATCTAATAGAATCCTTAATTGTTTCATGAATATTATAACAAATACCATTGGTAAAAATATCTATATAATTTAATTCTCAAAGCCAAATACAAAAATACTTCAATCATTTTATTTAAACATAGATCCTTCCTTGGTCTAGGGTTAAACCTTTAGAAGAGAGAATTTACTTGGGTAATGCCAGGTTCTCCGTATTTAAGGAAAAAACTATAAATGTATTCTTAGGATGAGATTTATTTCCTTCTATCATACTCTTAATTTTTCTTTAGAAATTCATTACTCTATGCCATTATTTTTTCCCCGTAAAACAATTTCAAATTCCTTTGAGACACCTTATTTTCAATAGAATACACCTTAGTTTTAACCTAGGTCATTCATTTTAATCATCTATTTAAATCCTTCATAATAGTTTGTAAAGAAAATATGAATTATCTAAAGAATATCCTCTAGAAGTATCAAACCAAGTGTGTACTAAGGCTCATTTTCATATACCTAGTGATGATATAGTCAAGAATATTATGCCTTTTTAGAGTTATTATCCCTAGGTACATCTATTCCAAAACCACATCTACTTATAGTATCTCAGGAGAGATGTATTTATAGGAAAAACCATATAATCTCTACCTTACCAAAAATTTAAGATGATCTTATATACTTATCCTTAAAGTCTATCATAGGTTTATGATCCCTAATCTTTGTTTCCCTAAATATAGTTTCTAAGGTTTCTACTAAACTTTTTTTGATACCAACTATAATGACCCCAACCCTAGTAGCCTGGAGCTAGTGTCTACTTTATTTCATTATCATAAGATACAAGGAATCATATCCTAAAGGATAGAATAGTTTAGTAGTCTCGGTAAACTAGATACATACTTGATACTTTCATTAAATTTGAAAACAAAAATTACAATATAATTTTATTTCAATAATAAATTTATTTCATATAGCACATCCTTGTATATCAATCATATTAAACTTCATGGATTCTTGGGATATTAAACAAAATAAGGGTGATATAAAATTCTTAGTAAGGTTTAAGTACAAAAGAATATATCATGAATCAATAAGCATACAAATATGGAAAGGTAAACAACTAAACATAATTTATTTTTAATCAATAAAATGAGAAGGAAGTGCATCCATTGATAATATCAATTCAAAAATATCATGGATAATAATAAATATGGAAAGGTAAATAACTTAAAACACACACCATTTAATCAAAAACATGACTATGATAACAGGATAAGGCATAATCAATATATAAAGGTAAATAACTAAAAACACATGCCATTTAATCAAATGATAATGAAATTCTTCCAGTGATATTATCATTTTGAAAATATCATGTATAATAATAAAAAAATTATTAATGAAGGAAATGATTAATTATTGGATGCCATTATCTTAGGAATTATGATACCTCTACCATCAATACCTTTCACCAGATAGTTTAAAACTATTAGTAAAAACCCATTTAATGATAGATTACCTATTTTATCATGAGACTTACTAATACATCGAGGGGATATCTATAACCGGGACCCACCCATGTATTGAATGTACAAATAATTCCTCATATATTGAATAATCTATTTAATTTATAAATAATGTTCATTATCATTAAATATCATTACTGATTTAAGAATACAGATTTATCAATATTTCCCCATTCAGTCAAATAACTTTCAAAGTAGAAAGCAATATGTAGAAATGAGATATGGTTTGAGAAATAAGCATATCTAGGATAAATAATAAGGATATCTTGGGTAAATTTAATGTCCAATGGTCATAGGAAAGTGAATAATTCAAGGTAAAGTTAATGACTACAAACATTAATCAAGGAAGTGAATGTCAATAATTTACTCAATGAAAATGACCATAAACCATCCAGAGGAAGAATAATGATGGTATCAATACTACCCAGAGGAGTATATATAAAATAAATAGTTATTGTCTTTGATTAATACAAATACCATAAAAATATCTTTAAAAATATTATTGAGAAAAATATCCTTTTCATTTTGAAAATAAAATTTTAAAGTAAAAGTTCACAAAAAAATTTGAAAATAATTTTATTTGAAAATAGTATTTGAAACTTATCAAAGAATATTTAAAATATTTTAGTGGTTTTAAAGGACAAAAATTCAGTTTATACCATACACGTTAAATGTAGGATTGAAATATGAGATGTAGATACTCAATTACAAGATGGGGTGAATTGTAAGTTTATTTTTTTTAATTTTTAACCTTTTGGAAACTTTGTTTAAGAAAGTTAAACAAGAAAGATTCCAAAAACCCTTTACTATCTTTAACAAAGAGATAGGAAGGGCCTAAGGTCTTAATATAAAGATAATATAAATAAATAATCACATGGGTGTACTTAAGTAAGATTCTACCTTAATGCATATAGAATCTTATATCAGAGTTATAATAAATGAGAAAGTTTAAGAAAGTTACACTTTCTATTTATAACAAAATGATGCGAAAATAAAAGTACATGTAAAGAATACAAATCTTTTAACACAAAGAGTATGGTATCTAAAACACATTGGATAAAGGTCCCTTGATTTTAATTTCAAGAAATTATGTCTTACCCACATGACAATAATCCCTTGATATGATGATCAGAATCTGCCTTGTTATCCCCGTAATCCCTTGATCTATAAGGTGACCAGATCCTCTATATTCCTTCAACTTGGAATCCCTCAATTAAGTAGGTAATTGGAACCTCTGTCTTCCTAGACTCGTAAGCCCTCGATCGTAATTAGAAACAATTTGAATCACACTAATCAGAATAAATATTGTTGAAGATACTAAGTATATTGAACAAGATGTTCACAACTTAATTTCTTCAGGGATTTCACACAAAGAAAATCTGACATAGCTCTCATAGAGTATCAATTATCCCAAAAGTTCACACCCACGAATATGTTCAAATGATTCAGTATTTATAGGTGAGATCTAAAATGGTCGAATTCTCCTCCAATGATTATATTTTTCCTGAAATTTTGGAGGGACTTGGACATGTTCCATTTGTAATTTTCATATTGTAACTAAAACAATGATACCATTTATATAAAAAAACTGTCACAAGTAACATTATCTTTGCAATAATATGTAAGAATCTAAATGTAAGAAACACTATATTAAGAAAATAGAGTAACTTTAAGAAAGTTATACAATTGTAACATTAAGGAAATATAGAATCTTTAAGAAAGGTATAAAATCATAACATTAAGGAATTATTTTAAAATTAAGAAAGCTAAGAAAACATTAAGAAAGATATAAAATCATATCCTAAAAAAGTTAATAATTGGATATAGAAATTATTGAGAATTATAATCTAAGGAAATTAATAGGATTTTATTTTCTAGGTGAATTGTAATTTAAGAAACATAAAATCAAATTCAAAAATTTGGATGATTCGAAATTTAAGAAACTTAGTGGATCCAAAATTTTGAGTGATTTGGAATTTATGAAACTTAGTGAATCCAAAATTTTGAGCGATTTAGAATCTAAGAAATGTGTAATTTAGAATAAAAAAATAGAGTGAATTGGAATTTAATAAAGATTAATTAGATTTGATTTTCTAGATGATTTAAAATTGAGAAAGTGAAAGATTACAAGTTTTATTAAAGACCAGATTTGTTTGAGTAACTATTCTGGTTTAAGAAACATAATGTTATACTAAGCTATAAAATGAACATGCTTATAAATTTACCTTGAGATAGAAATAATTATTAAGGAAATTTGTTTGTGATTTCCAAACCACAAAGGAATGAAAAAATTCATAAGGAAACTTTTTACTTACCAATCTCCCCCTTTTTGGAAAACTCAAACAATCAATTTAAGAAAATAATATTAAGACAATAAGATTTTATATTTGATTTTAAAAGAAATAATTATATTCCCCTTTTTTAATGATTTAATGTGAATACGAATAACTCCCCCTTATCTTAAGAAATCCACCTAAGGATATTATTATGTCTTTATGTATTTTTCATCCTTTATTAAGGAAATATATCCCACTTATTTAAACATTATTCTTCTTGGTCAAATATTCTTTTTTAATATTCTTCTCCACCTTTGTGATTTACAAAAATAAATGGGAAAAATTATAATGTACCTAAAAGGGTTTGGAAACAAATATGAAACAATGGATAACAACATTTTGATTAAAGAAAAAGTTTGTACAACAAAAGATCAGAATTAAAAGAAATTATTCATCCTTCTTTAGAATTTATTTTTTGAGCATATCCTTCAACTTTTTCAGCTTCTTGTGATCATGTTGGAACTTTTCAATAATATCTTCTTGATCCTCACTCTTCTTTTCAAGAAAATTGATATTTTCTTACTGACTTTTAATCTTCTCATCCTGAGACTTAAGCTTTTCATACACTTTATCTCTGTAAGAGTTTATTATATTAACTTCAAGAGAGACAAAGTTGTGTTTCCCCTTCAGATCTATAACTTTTTGAAACTGGATTCCTTTATCTTCCTTCGTTTTCTATGAGAAAATGTTAGAAATATCTTTAATATTATCCTTAGATTATGTGAATTCTCCCTTGACTATCACAAACCATTCATCAAAAACTTTAAGATCATGGTTGACTTTCTTCGACCACTTTGTGATTTCTTTGCATGACCTCCTATGAGAATCATAGTTGAGAACAATGATTTTAAAATCCTCTTCAATATTTTCCAGTTTCTCCATGAAAAGAGTTATAAAATCCTAATTTTGAATAAGATATCATATAAACTCAAGGTTTAGAAAATAAGGAATATAGTTCACCAACTTCTTTAACGATTGAACAACAAAGTCTTCTACTAAGGAGGAGGAAGACTGTTCTGATTCTGATGCAACTACCTTAGATGGTTCAACATCTACTTTCTTCCCTTTTTCTTTCTCAGAGATTGGATTATCTATTTTCTTAACAACTTTCCATTTTTTAGAAACTTGGATGATATTTTCATCATCATCATCATCTTTGTCATCTTTGTTATTATCATTACTAGTATTTCTATTACCACTTTCATTACCATCATCACCGACATCATCACCATCACCATCATCACCATTAGATGGAATTTGATGTACTTTAGTGTCAACAACATTATATTTCTAAATTGAAGTATATTGATGAAATGTATTTCCTTCAGATGCAATATTGATTGATGAGGATTCAGAGGTTATTAAAGATATCTTGTCAAAATGGATTTTCCATTTTGTTTATTCAATTTTATTAATCTCATCATCATTATCTTTGTGTTGAAAATTTTATTCTTATTCTTATTCTTGAGATGGTTCTTGAATAATTAGAACTGTACTTGGAACAACTTTCTTTCCCTTTGATGAAGGTGTTACCTCTATTTCCATTTGATGATGCTGGGAATGTATTGTATCAACAATAATCTATAAATATTACTGATTTTGATGCTCACAAATACCCTTTTTTATTTTACTAATGATTTTATTTTGAGTGTATTTCAAGAAATTTATATTGTTATCTTGAAATAATATTCAACTATTTATTTGCGAGAAATATTCATTAAAGTGTTTGGAACTCTCTTAAGCGTATTCTTGAAACAATGTTCACCGCTTGTCATTTACTGGAATTACTATTTATTCAATACATCGAAGAGAGTAACATATAGAACATACCTTATGTTTATGTTGAAGGATTAGTGCGCATGGTTAATCAACCTTAAATTTAAGGAAATATATGGTTAAGGAACATTATGCTTGGATAAGAACCTTATGTTTTTCAGAAAGAAAATGTATGGTTAAAGAACCCTATATAAGTATAAATATTTACAAATGTATAGATCATCAACCTTACTTTTGTGATCAACCTTACATTGTAGACCTTACATTTGGGAAAAGTGAATGAATAGATAATCAATATTATGTTCAGTGATCTATGTTGATGTAGATAAATGTATGGATCATCAACCATATGTTATGAAGTTTAATCCTATGTTTTTTATTTTTTCATTTTATGAAGGAACCTTACATTTGACTTTTCAGCGTCATAAATTTGAATTTACACCTTATCGAAGCTTTTTACAACAGTATTTACAGAATGACAGGGCTATTTAAAGCTCGATTCAAAGCTCATTTTAAATTATTTAAAGAGTCGTTTACAACAGAGATTTTTACTCTTATTCTTAAGTAAAGTTATGATTACTCTGAGCTGTATTCTTTGAATTTTAATTCACTTGATTTATCAGGAATCTTTTGCAGATCTAAAACTGTACTGGAGATTTACCATTATATATCTCTATAAGTATCATATAAAAAACCACCGGATTTGTGAATACCTCTCAGATATCTGTGAAATTTTTTTTCGTTGAATTCTTCATAGGAAAATGGTTTACAATATTACAAAAATAAAGTATCTCAGAAACAAAGACTACATTTTGGATATATACATGTTTAATACTGGAAGCACGATGCTTTGTTTTTATTACTATTATTAAAATCAAAGATATCTTGTGAAACCATATCTCTTCAAATATATTTCAAATTTTATTTTAATATGAAGTTGAAGGATCCATCTTCTGTCAGTTTCATGCTAATGCAACTACGAGCTATATCTATTTATCATCAAACTACATCTTATCTATCTTGAGTTTCAGCTGCTCGTATTTAGTCATGGTGGAGTGTCATCTTCTCGCTCTAAGTTATGTTTTTATCAGTTCTCTATAAGAGGACCAGAGGGCTTTGTTTTATAAACCTTTGTTTGTAATGGTGGAAACTATCTACACTCAGTTGTGGATCGGTCATATGATATGAGAACCTTACTAGTGAAATTCACCAAGCCCACCAAGAGGGTGCTTGATGGATGGACCAGGGGATTTTTGTGCCCTGAAACACTGTAAATTAAAATGATTTGTTCTCTGTTCATATCCACTACATATATATTCTCATACAGAAACATTTCCATCTCTATCTACTACTGATGTGAATCGACAGAATTGTGAATTTTTTTAAAGAACACAATTCACCCCCACGTGTGTTATCACTATAGTATTTTCGACCTAACATTTGGTATCAGAGGCTAAGATTTTCAACATAGTTATAACAAGATAAAGTCATAAGATCTATATTAGTGATGGAAATGGAGAATCTCAATCAAATAATTTCAATGGTTCATGCTCCATATTTCAATGGTGAGAATTATTGATGCTGGAAGTCTTGAATGATAATCTACTTAAAAAATCTTGGATTTAGAGTATACTCAAAGATTACTACTCCATAAACAATTCCTAAAAACCTAAAACTTGTTCTACTACTATAGAGGCTGAGTATGATATGAATTTGAAAGCAACGAATGCCATTATTTGTGATATTGGACTAGATGAATTCAACCATGTATTATAATTCCCAATAGACAATGAATTCCCAGTAGCCTCTGCAGGTACTGAAAATGTTAGAAAAATGAGATATGCTATAGTGAATTTAAAGTTTGATACTTTCAGAATATATTATGGAGAGATCGTCACACAGATGAATGGAAGGATGATGTAAATTTTCAATAATATAACATCTTTAGGTGATCCTATCAGCCAACCTGATCAATCTTTGAAAGTTCCTAGAGTTATACCTGTGAAGTGGATTGTAATTTCTGCTGCAATATTCCAATCAGAACCTATCAAGAATATGGCAATGAGATAATTGATCGGAACTTTAATGTTTTATGAAGATAAAATGGAAGTTGAAGTTTAAGATAACAAATTCCTAGTAAAAAAGGTTAAAACAACATTAAAAGTTGTATCCCAAAAGCAAAACAAAAAAATGAAACAAGAAGAAATAAATTTAGACTTATCTGATTCAGAAATTGAGATGGCTCAATTAACTAGAAAATTCAATAAATTATATAAGAATAAGAGAGGATTCCGAAAACACTTCAAAAATTATGAGAAATAATCAAGGGAACTTAGATGCTATGAATGTGAAAAATTGGGTCATATAAGACCTGATTGTCCTCAATTGAAATGAGAGAAGAGAAATTTGGAAAAAAAATATTAGAAGAATGATGATTATGAGAAAAAGGAAAAAAGAGTTATGAAGGCTACTTGGAGTGTTTTTGAAGACTTCAGTATCTCATCAATATCTAATTCAGAGAAGGAAGAATCGAATCTGAAAGATAATATGTGATTTATGGCTGAAGAAGAGAAGATACAATCCTACTATTCATCTGATTCTGATTCTAGTTACTCAAATGATAAAATGACTTCCTACTGTACTATTCTAGAAGAAATATATGAATCACTATTAAAGAAAAAAAAATCTTTAAAAAATATTAATAATGCTATTTTAGGAGAAAGGGATACTTTACTTAAACAACATTAAGAATTAGTTGAGAAATATAGTTCATCAACTACAAACTGTACTAATAATGAAAATAAGATTAAAAAACTACAAGATGAAGTAGAAACCTATAAAATTGCTGCTATTATATTTACAAAAGGAGAAAATATACTAAATGAAATTCTTGGAAAAAATGTAATTGAATGGGAAAAATTTGGTATTTCTAGTAAGGGTGAAAAACCCAAACTGTACAAAAAACTATTTTGTTCCTCATTCTAATAGCAAAAGCATGTCTACTGTTAAATGTTTTTATTGTGGTATTAATAAACATTATACTAATGACTACTATTTAAGAAAACCTCAATTATGTGGTGTAAAGAATTTTCATTATTCAATAGTCTTATGTAGTTTTAATTATAAAAGTGTTGATCAAAATAAATCTGTTTGGATTCTTAAGTCTTTGATAGCTAACACTCCTGGACCCAAACAGATATGGGTACCAAAACAAATTTTAGTTCAATTTGATATTGTAGGTAACAATCTATAGAAGAAGAAAAGATATATTGTATATGGACAGTGGCTATTCAAGGCATATAAGTGGAAATTCATCAAATTTTTGTACTCTAACTAACATAGATGGAGGCCTAGTCACCTTCAGTGAAAATACCAAAGGAAAAATTATTGGACTCAGAATAGTTGGAGATCTAGATACTGTATCAATTAATAAATTACTCTATATACAAGTATTGAAGAAAAATCTGATAAGTATCTCTCAGATATGTGATGATGAATACTATTTTGATTTTTCTTATAATTACTATTCTATTTTTGAAGATAATTTACTTAAATTTGGAGCACCTAGAATAGATATTGTCTACACATTGTATTTAAATTCTTCGTGTAAATAGAAAGTAAACTACTTAACTACTAGGATAAATGAGTCAGGGATTTGTCACAAAAGACTTTGTCATTGTAATATTTTTTATTTATATAAGTTATCTAAGAAAAAATTAGTTTTAGATTTACCTAGTCTCAAATTTGACAGTGATAGATTCTGTGATGCGTGTTAGATTGGAAAGAAATACAAATATTCCTTCAAATCTATTAACAAAATTGCTACTTAAAATCCCCTAGAACTTATTCATATGGATTTTTTAGACCATATAGAATAGAAAGTTTGGATGGTAAATTATATGTATATTTTTTAGTTGATTATTATTCTAGATTTACTTGTGTATATTTTCTAAAACTCAAAATGAAGTTTTTTTTGTTTTTGAAAGTTTTTATAAAATTGTTGAAAATGAAAAAGTTTTTAGGATAATTTCATTAAGAAGTGATCATAGTGGAGAGTTTGAGAATCAAGAATTTAATTATTTTTACTCAAATATAGGTATTAAACACACCTACTTTTCACCAATAACACCTCAAAAAAATGGAATTGCTGAAAGAAGGAATAGAACTATTCAAGAAATAGCTAGAAATATGCTAAATAAATACAATCTCCCAACTTTCTTTTGGGAAAAATTTGTAAGCACATCATTCTATATTATAAATAGATTTTTAATTTGAACTATTTTTAAAATGACTCCTTATGAAATTTAGAATAACATAAAGTCTAAGGTAAAGTAATTTAAGGTTTTTAGATTAAATGTATATATCTTGAACACCAAGGATAATATTGGAAAGTTTGATCCAAAAGACGATGAAGGAATATTATTAGGATATTTTTCAACTTCTAAAGATTATAGAGTATTTAATAAGAAGTAAAGGATTATTGAAGAATTAGTTCATGTGAAGTTTGATGAAACTAATCCTTTTAATAAAGAGAAAGATCAAATAGATGAAAATGATGATTATTCTAACACCATAAGACTTGATTACTTGAAAAATGATTTTGAAAATATAAAAAAAATTCATTCCAGTTCAAAAGAACATGATACTAATGAACCTAAAAGTGATATTCCTAGGCAATATAGAATCCTAAAGAATCACCCTATAGAGACTGTTATATGATATCTTGACATAGGAATAAAAACTATAAGAAGTGTAGGAAACCTAGTGAATTTTTTTTCTTTTCTATCTCATATAGAGATTAAGTCATCAGAATAAGCCTTAGAAGATGAAAGTTGGATGTTAGTAATGAAAGAAGAGATAAATCAGTTTAAAAGAAACAAAGTATGAAAATTAGTGAAAAGACCACATAATTATCTATTTATAAGAACTAAATGGGTCTTTTGGAATAAATAATATGATCAAGTCATTATAACTATAAACAGAGCTATACTAGTAGCCAAAGTGTATAATCAAGAAGAAGGTATAGATTATGATGAACCCTTTGCTACCATAGCTAGACTAGAATCAATTAGAATTCTTTTAGCCTATTAATCTCATATGAATTTTAAATTATATCGGATGGATGTAAAATCTACCTTTTTAAATGGATATTTAATAGAGGAAGTTTATGTTGAGAAACCTCCTGGTTTTGAAAATTCTTAAAAACCAGATTTTGTTTTTAAACTTACTAAATCTCTCTATGGACTTAAACAACACCTAGAGTTTGGTATGAAAGATTATGTTCATTTATTTTGAAAAATGGTTTTACTGTTGGTTTTAAATACCCAACCCTATTTAAGAAAACAATTTTTTCTAATTTATTATTAGTTCAAATCTATGTTGATGATGATATTTTTGGATCAAAAAATAAAAAACTTTGAAATGATTTTTTCAGAAATTATGAAAAAAGAACTTGAAATGAGCATGATGGGAGAATTAAATTTCCTTTTAGGACTTCAAATTTATCAAAAATATTATGGAAATGTATTAAATCAAAGTAAATACATTACTGATTTATTGAAAAATTTGGTCTTGAGAACAATAAGACAAATTCAACTCCCATGTGTACTAATATTAAACCCAACTTGGATGAAGCCATAAAACCAGGGATAACAAGTCATATAGAGGTGTGATTGGAAGTTTACTATATCTTAGTGCTAGAAGACCTGATATTATGTTTTCAATATGTATTTGTGATAGATTTCCATCAAATCCAAAAGAATCCCAACTTGCTACTATAAAAAGGATTTTTAGATATTTAAAAGGGACAATTGTTCAATATCTTATTTATCCAAAAACTTATGATTTTAATTTATAATCATATTCAAATGAAGATTTTTGAGGTTGTAGATTAGATAGAAAAAGAACTTTAGGAACCTATCAATTTTTAGGAAAATTATTAGTGTCATGGTCAAGTAAGAAGAAACACTCGGTTGCACTGTCAACAACCGAAGCAAAATATGTATCTGTATGAAGTTGTTGTGCACAAGTGCTATGGATGAAAAAAAATCTCATGGACTTTAGAATTAATTTTTATAATAAACCTATTTTATGTGATAATATAAGTTCTATAAACATTTCAAATAATCCAATAAGTCATTCTAGAACTAAGCATATTGATATTAGACATCATTTTCTAAGATATCATATTCTTAAAAAATATACATCTTTAGAATTTATTAACACTAAACATCAATTAGTTGATATTTTTAATAAACCACTTCCCACTTCTTGTTTTGATTTTATTAAGGGGGAGTTAGGTTTATTTAATTTTTAATTATTCAATTCTATTTACTTTTATTTTATTTTAATTTATTTTTCACATAATTTATTTCTGTAAATTTAATTTAATTTTCTTATTTTTATATTATGATATTTCAGTTGATATATGTTATTTTAAATGTATTTATACCATTTAATTATTAAATTTTTTCCATAATAACTCTACGACATGAGAAAAAAGGACATGTGTCATTTTTCAGAAACCGTTCATCTTTCAAACTCCCTGTCTTCCATACCTTTTGTTTACCCAAAACAAAAAAAAACTAGTTTAGCCTAACCCTAAATCTTTGTCCTTCTAAACCCTAGAATCTAAAAACCTCAAATTTTTAGATCTTCAAAATTGAAGAAAACCAAGAGAATCAAAGAAGGAGAAGCAAGTGAACTAAAACGTCAAAGAGTTTCAGGCATAAAAATTACTTAGGGAAAGTTGATTGATCTCGAATGGTTATATCAGAAAAACTACTCCTGAAACAAGTGATATATTTTCAAAGACTCGAGATAGATTTCGATGACATCAACTCAGAGTTTCTATATGCGGTAGAACTGAATTCGTTTTTTAAGAATGTGTAGTTTATGTTTGGAGATTCAGAGGATATTATTTTTTATAGTATCAAAGATAGGTATTTCTCTATTTCTTATACTGAGGTTGAAATTTTTTTGAACTTCCTACATGAAGTAGTTTTCTATTTCGATCTTAAATTGAATGGTGATAAGAAATATTATTCTAGAGATATCGTGTCTTTTTTATTCAATTTGACACACATCAGAAAGATTTTTTTTAAGGATTTAGAACCCAACCATAAGATTTTTGTGAAGTTTATTCAGACAGGAATAGTGCCAAGGATGGCTGAGATAGAGAAAATTCTTTAGCCAGACATGTATATCATGTTTCGTTTTCTAAGTGATATCAAATTGACTTTTCTGTGGTATTTATTTCAGTATCTTCATCACTAATATTCACTAGAAGCAAGAATAAATTTCTATCCATATGGATGGATAATTTCCAGGATTTTATTTATGAAGGACATGATCATACTGGTTGAGGTAAGAGGAAAATGTCATCATAATAATGTTTTGAATGATGGAACGTTAAGAAAACTTGGATTTTTCTAGAGTATTGTAAAAGGAAATTTTTTTCCTATTGGAGCTAAGGAAGAACAGAGCTCACAAGCTTTTTCTCAGGGGGAGAAAGCAACTGTTCAAAAGGAGGGTGTAGCTGAATTGCAAACAGATGTAGTTTCACAACTGACTTAGAGGAGGCTTAGATTTAACATAGAATAAGAATAGGAAGAACAAAGTAAAGAGGGACTTGTCATGAAACCAATAAAAAGAAATTCTCCTCAAGTTGAAGAAAATATGTTGGCTTTTAGAGAAGGAACATGCTCAGTTCATTTGGAAGAAACTGTTATTGAAGAGGAAATTCAAGTGGAGAGTCAAGATAGAGAGATTTATATTGTACCTATGATTGTTAGAGAAGAAGTTACTGAACAAGGAGCTATTCAAGAAGGGAAGATTTTATAAGAATCAGTTATAGAAATTCAACCATTAATTGTAGATCTAGTTGTGGCACAGTAAGATCATATTTTTGGTGATCAGAATGAATTTTTAGATAATCAATCTTTTTCTTGTGAAGAATAAATAATGAAAATAGTGGCATATTGATTAGTCACTGAAAGTGGATAATATTAATTGTTAATATCTTCATATTAATTGTTCCAAAGTCCATAAACATTGTTTTTAGTGCTTTACATAAATAGAACTTCATTTCTCATCAAAAATGCAATTCATGTTTAAAATGAAAATTTGGGCCCAATCATTCATTTGTTTGTTGAAAATATTATATTCATTTTCTGAATTTTAAATTTTGGGAAATGATTGATCCCTTTGTTTGGAACATTTTATCTTTTAGGTCCGCTGGATGAATCCTAAAGGAAGATGGAGAATTTTTCACCTAAAGGCAGAAACTTGCTGGAAAAAGCATAATGGGCCTAAGGCCCATCAAACAAATGTGGGGCCCAGAAACCAAGCCCAATGAAGCTCAAATTTATACAGTAGAAATATAAAAATATGAGGATCATTTTATTCAACTGTGGACGGAGCTAATTCTGACGTTTTCATGATGATAAAGGGATCTGAAGTTGAGATTTAAATGGTGGACTCGTCATTAATGCACAGAAATCCGTCCCACCATTTCGACCATAACTTCCAAACGGATGATCCAAATTTCCTGAAATTTTGAGATCTTCTAGAAGACACATGGCTAAAACTATTTCTCTTCTACAACGCCTCCAGATTCGGCCTTCTTAAATTTCGAATTCACACGTCAATATGATGGACGAATCTGGACAGTTTTCCGGGTCAAATTCAAAACATCAATTTCCTTTTGATTAATTCACCCCCAACAATTAATAGAGTCAAATGGAGGGTGAATAATCAAAAGGAAATTGATGTTTTGAATTTGACCCGGAAAACTGTCCAGATTCGTCCACCATATTGACGTGTGAATTCGAAATTGAAGAAGGCCGAATACGAAGGAGTTGTAGAAGAGAAATAGTTTCGTCCATGTGTCTTATAGAAGATCTCAAAATTTCAGGAAATATGGATCATCCGTTTGGAAGTTATGGTCGAAATGGTGGGAAGGATTTCTGTGCATTAATGACGAGTCCACCATTTAAATCTCAACTTCAGATCTCTTTATCATCATGAAAACATCAGAATTAGCTCCGGCCACAGTTGAATAAAATGATCCTCATATTTTTATATTTCTACTGTATAAATTTTAGCTTCATTGGGCTTGGTTTCTGGGCCCCACATTTGTTTGATGGGCCTTAGGACCATTATGCTTTTTCCAGCAAGTTTCTGCCTTCAGGCGCAAAATTCTCCATCTTCCTTTGGGATTCATCCAGCGGACCTAAAAGATAAAATGTTCCAAACAAAGTGATCAATCATATCCCAAAATTTAAAATTCAGAAAATGAATATAATATTGTCAACAAACAAATGAATGATTGGGCCCAAATTTTCATTTTAAACATGAATTGCATTTTTGATGAGAAATGAAGTTCTATTTATGTAATGCACTAAAAACAATGTTTATGGACTTTAGAACAATTAATATAAAGATATTAACAATTAATATTAGCCACTTTCAGTGACTAATCACACCCCCAAACTTGAGTTTTGCTAGTCCCGAGCAAAATAAATTACAAATATGAAATTCAAATCCCCTTTTCCAAAAACATTTTAATACACATTGCTCACCCAAATATCTAATATCAAAAAAATTATGAAAACCCATCAAAATCATTAAAAACAAGCTAGGTACATAAGCATATCCCAAGCCCAAGCCCATTCCTTGGTTCAAATTCATCGCCACATTTCCTCCAATTGCAATTAAGCATGATAAAGTGTTGTGCATCATAAAAGATATGGGGCCCATTTTATTGTTCAAGGGGAAAAATGGAAGCTCTAGGTGGGAATCAAATTAAACCTTAAAATGAGTATCCAATTTTTTTGATTTTTTTTCTTTTACCACAATAGATATGAAAAGACTAACTCTGGGCAAGACAACTATGGAGTCACGATCCCCAAGTGCCGGACGCCACGCATTTGGACAAAACATTTCTCTATGTGGTCAATTTTTTTGTTTTATTTTTGTTTGTTTGTTTGTTTGTTTTTCTTTTGGATACTAAAATTAAACTAAAAGTGACCCCAGAACCCTATGCTATAATAAAAGGGACCCGAGAACTCAAATTTACACCCACGATCCAATAGACGTGCATTGTGGCATTTTTATTAAGAGGATGAAATTGTAAACATTGAAAAATCACATCGGACAACTGCACTTTCCAAAAACTAAGCTCATGAACTTAAACTTGCATTAAAATCAGAATCAAGGCATGCAAGATTTATTTGATATCCAATTTTAGAGTTTGCAATGTGTGTTTATCTTGTTTATGGTTAATGGAATTTTTCTTTTCATGCATGTTTTTTTAAAAAAAAATCATTTTTTTATCTCCCCCCAACTTAGAATGAAACTATCCCCAGTGTTTAAAGAAAAGAAAAGTTAGAAGTGGGTAGGAGAGGAGTTCAAAGATGAAATTGAGAATGATAAACATGGAACAAATTCACCTGGTTTTTAAATTTGAGGTTCATGATGCTCCAAATTACTCCTTTGATCTCTTTGGGGATGTAGGCACCTCCTTGATTGAACATGTATCACACAAAATAGTTCCTGTACCATAAAAAGAAGGAAAAAGTAGACAAAACAAACAACACAATGATTTATTTAATTCCAAGTACCATCATTTTCATTTTTTTAAATCAAACTAATGATACATTGTCTTCTTTTAAATTTCTGGGTAAGGTATTACTCAGGGATCACACCGCGTGACATGGATGAATACGGTGCTCCCCTTTCATACCCATCCATACTCATAAAAGAAGAACAGGTCAAGAGTCTAATTTTTTTTAACCTACAAAAACATAAATAAAATAAACTGATGATACATTGTCTTCTTTAAATTTCTGGGTAAGGTATTACTCAGGGATCACACCGCGTGACACGGATGAATATGGTGCTCCATTTTCATACCCATCCTTACTCATAAAAGAAGAACAGGTCAACAGTCTATATATAAAAAAAATAACAACATTAAGAAGAAGGAAACAAAAGATGATTCACAGTGATTGGAAACATGAAAACCATGGGTTGCTCCCGTGTAGTGCTTTTGTTTAACGTCGTTAGCCCGACTTGTACCCTAAATCTATCAATTTTTCTCTGGTTCATATGTTGGCTCAGTTAACTCCTCCTAAAATAACATCCTTGATGGAAGGAATGGTTGGGAAATTATCAGTCTTGTGGTCATTCTTGTCACAAATTGTACAAACAAGCTCAACAGTTTGGGTTTTGTGGACCTTCCTAAGATCAATCTCCTCAACTTTCCTCGTGAGTGCAGCAAGTTTTGCTCTAAGGTTTTCTTCTTCTCCAAGATTTTACATTCCACCAGATTTGGGTGGCTTCTCATAGTATGGTGATGTTCCCCATGTTTGGTTTTGTTCAACAAGATTTTCTAGATACTCGTTAGCATCATTTGGGGATTTGTTTTTGAAGGTTCCATTACACATCATATCAATGAATTGTTTGTTTCCGGGACACAACCCTTCATAGAAAATTCTCACTTGTTTTGGGATTAAGAAACCATGGTGCGGTACCATGTTTAATGTGTCCTTGAACCTTTCCCATGTTTCATAGAATGTTTCTCCCTCTCTTTCAAAAAAGTTTTGTATGCTCTTTTTAAGTGCAATTGTTTTGTGATGGGGGAAGTATTTTTTATAAAATTCTCGTTGAAGTTGGTCCCAAGAGTGAATGGATGCTGGTATAAAATTATTTAACCAATTATTTGCTTGGTCCTTAAGGGAAAAAGGGAAAAGTCTCATTTTAGAAGATTCAATTTGATTTGGTGGGCACATGGTTTCGACAATGTCTTTAAATTCTTTAACATGAAGGTAAGGTATCTCAGACTCCATCCCATGAAAGGTTGGAAGGTGGTTCAGGACATGGGGTTTGAAAACATATTGGGAATATCCTATGTTATCATGCCTAATGCATGAGGGTGCATTGGTACAGGTTGGTGTGAGGTAGTCATTCATGGTCGGGTCTGCAACAATTCCCAAGTTAGGGTCTTGCCCGTTATTTTGGTTCCCTCCCCGGTTTATGATTTGGTTTTGTGGGAGATTATCCATTGTATCGAAATCAACGTCTGAATTTGGAGTATTAGGAAGATTTGGATCTAAAGGAAATATACCTCTTTTAGTGCTTGACTCCCCAGCCCCAGGAGTATCCACCCTAACTAATCTGTTTGATTTATCGCGGGTGTAGGCGGACATGCGCCAAAAGAAAAAAAAATGAGAAAGGGAAAAGATAAGAGAATTGGGATGAGAATAGAAGAATGGGGTAAGAAAAGAAGTTTTTTGGTCTAAGGAACTTACTAGGGTCCCCGGAAACAGCGCCAAAATTTAGTTGCGCCCAAATTTACCCTACTGGTAAAAGCGATCGATGTAGTACATGTAGGGGTCGAATCCACATGGACCGAAGAAGTAACCTTGAGATGCTATGATTGTGTGAAGGATGGGCTATAAAGTAGCCGAATTTGGGTTTGATTTTGGATTGTTTTTAAAGAACACTAATAAACCTAAGTGAAATAAATTAAATGGAAATGGGTTGACCTTAGGATTATGCTCGGGGTGGATTGAATGAATTTTACTTCATTAGACAATTTTGGTTTTATTAATTTTTGATGAATCCATTCTTCAAAAATTAATAAAACCAAAATTGTCTAATGAAGTAAAATTCATTCAATCCACCCCGAGCATAATACTAAGGTCAAGACATTTCCATTTCATTGATTTCACTTAGGTTTATTAGTGTTCTTTAAAAAAAATCCAAAATCAAACCCAAAGTCGGCTACTTTATAGACCATCCTTCACACAATCATAGCGTCTCAAGGTTACTTCTTCGGTCCCTGTGGATTCGACTCCTACATGTACTACATCGATCGCTTTTACCAGTAGGGTAAATTTGGGCGCAACCACATATAATTTGCCTAATGATGGTAAAAATAAAGTTATGAATGCAGATGAGGGGTCATCTAATTCATTATATCATAAAGTTTAAGAAATTGCGATTAAATTCCACAAGTCTCAAGAGGAGAATGTCACTCTGAGGCAGGAACTTGAAATTGAAAAGAAAAAGATTCAGGATCTCAATGAGAATACTATTTATAGAATGGATTTTGATTCCTTTAAGAGGTACCTATTATATGAGATTGGGAAGATCAGATCTGAAGCTATTTCAAAGATAGATTTTTCAGATTTAAAGTGGTATGTCACAACCCCCCTTCATCGAGATGAGGGAAGGGATAAAAAATTTAGAGACCCTTCCTTCCTCAAGTTGAAGGAGAGATAATGACCCCTAAGTCCCGCCTTCAATAGGCCCTAGAGTGGTGACTAGAACCAAGTTTATAGAACCACACGTAATATAGAAGGCATTAACCTTTTTATTTAGTAGGATCAGGATATAAAATGATAAAAATCCAAACAACTCCAAAAATGAAGGAAATAGTAATGAAAAAAATCCATTCCCATATATATGTTCAAAGATAAACCCATAAAAGTACAAGAAAAACTCCAAAGGGAAAGTACCAAAAGAAAGAAAACAACAACGAAAATTGTCCTAATGTTCGAGCTAGTATGGTCCCGCACGGTCCCCAAAGTCCTCCTGGAAACCTGAAAGCAGTTTTATATATGTAGGGTGAGTATACATGTATAATCAGTAGGGAAAAAAAAAATCTCTTGTGCACAAGTGGGGAGACAATCTAATGCCCCGTGATAAAATAGAGATAACAAAAAACAACAGTCCCACTATCGCCCCAACAACAACCTTATGGGCCACCACAACCACGTATCGTACCCGCAGACACCTGGGCCACCACAACCATACATAACCATGCCTGAAGACACCTAGGAAAAAATAACTACCGCCACACCCAAAGACACCTGGGCCTCATCCCGAAGACACTTGGGAAACCAACCTTCCTGTACACACCTGGGCCAACCACCACAACATACCCTGCCCGAAGAGTCTTGGGATAAAAATGGACCTCAGTCCATCACAGCCTGCTCGAAGAGCTTGGGCTACTTGGGAGAGGGAGCAGAAAATAGATATTATCTTGCCACCCAATAGGATGTTGGAAAACACAACCACCCCCATGAAATAGGGTTTTTCGACATGAAGTGATCAACTTGGGTGGGGTGAAAATAAGAAATAGAAAACTGAATTTATACATATAGGTAAACAAGAACTAATCCCAACCAAAGGGTTCCAAAACCATCCCATACACAAACACCCTCACTACTATTCATTCATAAAAAAAGCACAATAGGAACAACCAGAGCACAACTCATTCCTGGAAAACAATTCCCCATTAAACCCATTATTGTTATCATATTCAAGTGATTCCATTTAAATAATTCTTCACTATTGGTAAACTAATAGGCATATCCACAAGCCAAGGAAGGAAAAACAGCCAAGCAGTAATTTAAGCATTCACACCCGGTTCTCTTGTAAAGTCACAAAAAAGGGATCAATGAGATCCCTTGAAGTACTAGAACCAAACCAAGCCCCATCATATAGAACCATATGGAATCAAACAAAGCCACCACACATATCACCAAAATAGAACAAGGATGTTTTTTTTTCATATTTAACCACACCACTCATTAAGTTCCTTATTTCCGTTTGGTTAACCAAGGTGATCACACAAGGATTATTGTTCATTTGTCATCAATTTAATAAACCGATTTTATGTGATTAACCATTTTCCATGTTACAGCCATTCAATCGTAGGATTAACTAGAAAAACAGATAATTTGTGTACAAGGAAAGACCACTAACGGCCACGATTTTCAGTGGAAAAAATCCTATACAATTCATAATATAAAAAAAAGGTATAACACAACAACAACATCATTATTCCCACCCCTTTATTCTTTAAATTTTTATTTATTATATTTTTTAAATTTGGTTTCATCTATGTCCTAAGGGAACATCATCATACCCACCCCACATGATGCATAGTAAAGAGAGACGAAGGAAGAATCCCTACATGGATGATTATTGATCAAAGTTTTCTTTCTCATGATAAGAATTGGGGATGCACTACTTGTAGGGGAGGAAATCCAAGGACTCTAAGAGTGAGTAGAAAAGGCTCCCGCACTGGCGCACAACTAGCCTCGGGCAGAGGGACTCCAAACGCACCAAGGAAAGTAAAAGAGACTAGCCTATAAGAAGAAAGAAACTCCATGCGATAAAAGGTGAGATCCTGAAGTTACGAGATATGAAATCTTGAACACTTTTAAAGGTCGATCATGGTTTCTTGACATGGTTGGGTAGTTAAACATGATGAAATTAATTTTTATTTAATAATTCTCCTCAGAGAGGTGGCGATAACGATAGTGAGTTAAAGGGTTTCTTTTAAATATAAAAACCATGTTACTGGGGAGAAGCTTAAAAGTATGGGGAAAAGGGTGACACTGAGGAAAAAGCCACATTTTTTTGTAATTCAAGGGTCTTCCAGATCTTGGGGGATTTTAGATATCATTTATGGTCTTTAAAAATGGCCATGAACCACTTTAAAAGGTTAAACAGACTTAAAAGTGGTGTTATGAGAAAACTAGGGAAGGAAACCCCAACACCCCTTTGGGGATGATTGGTAAAACCGATCAGTGAGACTGATGGGTGAAACTGATCGGTAAGACTGATGGGTGAAACCGATCGGTGGGGCCGATGGGTGAAACCAATTAGTGAGATCGATCAGAGAGACACTGATCGGTGAGACTGATGGGTGAAACCGATCAGTGAGACCAATATGTGAAACTGATCGGTGAGACCGATGGGTGAAGCCGATCAGTGAGACTGATGGGTGAAACCAATGGAGCTAATTTGTGAAGATGATCTATTAAACTGATTAGTGAGACTGATCTATGAAGCTGATCAGTGAGACTGATGGGTGGAACTGATTGGTGAGATTGATTAGTGGCACTGATAGGTGACACCATAATGACACTTTTCCACTGACACCGACATCCTCCGGACTCACCGATGGTGTCCAGGACACCCCAAAAATTAGAATTTGGAAAAGTAATAGACCAGAAGGGTCCCGTCCATTACATCAGATACCTCTCAAACTATTCTCATCCTTTGGAATACAAGAGTAACCTGAACAACCACTCCAGAAGATACCTCTCTGGGACAACCACCCCAAAAATACATATGAACCCCAAGGATAACATTGTCCCGACACACGTATCAAAGAGTTCTTTCCTCCATGTCAAGATACTATCCGCTTTGGGTGGCACTAACTCGCCCACATAGGTTTAATCGCATCCGTGCTGATGCGTCTTTATTAGGAATCAGGTTATCCCATCCCCACATATCGGGACTTTTCATAAACATTCAAAAGGTAAGGAAACAACTCATCTCATAACCCAAAAGGTCAAAATTACATCACAACAGGTCAAAAAAACAAGAACATCAAGGAAGGATCAGAATAGAAACTCAAAACAGCTCTGGTTACTGGGCACACATTTGAGCTTCTCACTCCCAAGTACTCTCCTCGAGGCCACTGTGCCTCCACAACACACGAACCAAATGGATGGTTCATCCATTAATAAATTTCTCCTTTTCATCCTCGATCCTCACTAGTGGCTTCATGAACGTTGCGTCGTCCCCTATATCCAACTCTCCTCATTCAATGACATGGGAATCATCGTGTAGATATCGACGAAGCTGGGAGACGTGGAAAATTTCATGGATCCCTTCCAACTGAGGTGGAAATGCCAGCTGATATGACACCTCATAGATTCTCCCCAACACTCCAAAAGGCCCGATGAACCTAGGAGAGATCTTGATATCCTTGCCGAACCTTCACTTCCCACGTCGAGGGGAAGCCATCAAAAACACATGGTCTCCAACCTAGAACTCCAATGGCATCCTCCTACGATCGACATACAACTTCTGTCGGTCTTGGGATTCCTTCATCCTCTCACGCACAAGATGAAACTTATCTGTTGTGCTCTACACTATCTCTGGACTAAGAACACCTGCCTCCCCAACCTCAGTCCAGCACCCGGGCGAACGACAAAACTTCCCATACAAGGCTTCAAACAGTTCCATGAAAAAAGTAGAGTGATAACTATTATTGTAGGAAAACTATACTAAAGTAAAATTTCATTCCCATGATCCCTTGAAGTCCAAAACACATGACCGTAGCATATCCTCCAATTTCTGGATGGTTCGCTCTGTCTGCCCATCTGTCTGGTGGTGGAAAGCAGTGCTAAGGTGTAGCTAGGTTCCAAAAGAATACTGCAATCCCCTCCAGACTCATGAGGCAAATCATGCATCCCTATATGAGACTATGGACCCCAGAACTCCATTCAACCACACCACATCATCCATGTATCTTCGTGCTAATGAATCCACCACACTCGACTCCTTGATCGCTAAGAATTGAGCTTATTTCATCATCCGGTCTACCACTAACCAGAAAACATCGCAACCTCCTTGTACCCTGGGTAGTACTGTGAAGAAATCCATCGAGATGTCATCCCACTTCCACTTGGGGACATCTAAAGGCTGCAACAAACTTCCTGGGATGTGGTGTTCTGCCTTCACCTGCTGACACACTAAGAACCTTGCCACAAACTCTTCCACTGCCCATTTCAACCTGAGCCACCCAAACTATTCTCTAAGTGCTCGGTAAATCTTAGAAACTCCTAGGTGTTCTGCTATGAGTGAGTTATGGAACTCATATAGAACTCCCTCACGCATCGTCTTTTGGAAAAAAACTTCCCTAAAAAAGCATCCGATTCTGACCATCCTCCAACCACCCTTCCAGAGCAATGCCTTGGTCAACCCGATCGCGCATCACTTCACTCTCTAAGTCTCGCCACCAAGACTCCTCTACCTACCGCAATAGAGAGGACTATAATATCATCTGAAATAGATAACCTCTACCACCATCCACCCTTGAATTCAGGTGTAAGTCAACCAAATCCTCCATTTCCTTCCAAGCATCCAAAGATTCCTGAACAACTTCCCTATGAAACTTCCTGCTCAAGGCATCAACCACGATTCCCCCCCTTAACTTTAGTATAAGAGATATTGAAGTTGTAGTCCTGAAGAAAGTCCACCCACCTTCACTTTCGCAATTTTAGGTCCCCCTGAGTAAAGATATGCCTCAAACTCTTGTGATCTTTGAAGACCACAAAGTGGTCCCCGATGAGGCAATGTCGCCACAACTTCAACGCATACACTATTGTTGAAAGCTCTAGGTCATGGGTGGCATAATTATGCTCATGAGGACATAACTACCTAGAACCATAAGAGATCACTCCCCACTAATGCATACACACACACCCCAGTCCAAGTCCAAAATCATCACAAAACACCTCAAACAACACCCCTTCCTCTAGAAACTTGAGCACTAGCGCACTAACCAACCTTTTCTTTAGATAGCTAAAAGCTACCCAACAATAATCACTCCACACGAAGGCCTAGTCCTTTATGGTCAAAGATTTCAAAGGAGTTTAAACTCGAGAGAAGTCAGGTACGAACCTCCAATAATAGAATTAAAGACCCAGGAAACTACGAACCTCCATCACATTCTTGGGTGCTTTCCAAGAAACGAACACTTCAACCTTTGACGGATCAACCACTACCCCTTGCTGAGACCCCATGTGTCCAATAAAATTCAGCTCTCATGTTAATCACTTTCACTTGGACAACTTCCCATAGAGATGGTGATGTCGAAGGATCTCCAAGACCATCCTGAGGTGTTTAGTATGTTCATCCTATGATCTTGAGCAAATTAATATTTCATCGATGAACACAATGAAGAACTGGTCTAGAAACTCGTGGAAAATAGAGTTCATGAGCCCCATGAGCATAACAGGTGCGTTCGTAACACCGAACAAGATGACTACTAACTCAAAGTTCCCATACCTTCACCTAAAATCAGTCTTCAGGATATCACTATCTTTAACCCTTAACTGCTGATACCTAGACTGCAGATCAATCTTAGAGAACCAACCCGATCCCCTCAGCTAGCCAAAGAGATCGTCTATCCTCGAGAGAGGGTAATATTTCTTGAACATTACCTGATTCAGTCTCTGGAAGTCTAAGGACATCCTAATACCACCATATGAAATCTTCGCAAACAAGACCGAAGCACCCCATGGTGACAAGCTGGGTAAAAAAAAACCTTCTTCATCAGATCGTCAATTTGAATCCACAACTCCTGCAACTCAGAAGGCTCCATCCGATAAGGAGCCATCGAAATCAGACAAGAACCAAGTTGTAAGTCAATCCCAAACACAATTTCACATTAAGGGGGAAGAGTCACAACCTCCTTAGGAAAAAAATCCAGGAACTTTCTGATAACTCTTGGAAAATCCATCATCTTAGTATCCACTGATTCTGCTGAAAGCTCAACCAACTTAGAAAGAAGATTCTCCACATGCCATCTCCCCACCTAACAACTCCGTTCTCTAAAAAAAACCACATGCTGGACATCCTCATTAAAGAATATGAATCTTCTCTAGAAGCAGCCGATAATAGCATGCATAGAAAATAACTGGTCAATGCCTAGGATGACATCATATGGCTACATTTTCAGTTGAAGGTGGTCCCCACTAGAATGATGCTACCATAACATCATTCTTTATCCTTGACAAACATAACAATAGCTTGTATGACCCCCAACTGGCATACTCAGCACTAGGGGTATGGAGAGTCTCTCTACTTCTAGGCCCAAGACATGGGATAGATAGGGTGTAAGAAAAAAGTGTGAAACTCCCGAATCAAACAAGGATCGGGTAAGAGTGCTAAAAAAGCTGATTGTACCTCGAACGTCTTCCGGCCCTGCTGGAACTACTACCTCTGCGATGTGCAACTACCCACACCCATCTACTCTTCCCCTCGACTATTGGATGCCTCCCGGATCATGCCCTAGTCGAGGTCCTTGAGGAGTGCCCTGAGGTCGGCCTCCTCCTGCAATGTCTACTCTCAGAGGAGTGGGAGCTTGTTGTCTCTTCTACTTTTGCGGAAAGGGCCTAACTAGAAATTGTTGTTACTAAGGCAGGAGTTGAAACTACCCACCCAAACTGTACTACACTCAGTTCGGGCACTGATTCTTAGTATCTCAATGCTTAAAAAGATAAAGCACCTCAGTACTGGGACCGTAAAGAAAGGGCAAGGATTGGGAGATCGAAACTGGAACTGCTAGGGCCTGCTCCCCACTGGATGAAACCTAGAAGGCCCTGATACTGAAGGCTTTCTGCTGACGAACTTCCCATTTGACGAGCCCAACTGGATCATCTCTCATGGAACACCTCCCAACAAGTGCGTCCTCTCCACCAATTCATCCTTCTTATGGACCTCCAAGAACATCGGTAGGGTGAATAGAGTAACAACACACTGAAGAGAAGGTCGAAGCACCTCCTCTAAACGTCTCATTTGAGACTCGTCATTCGGAAAAAGGTCCAGAAAAAACAAAGGAGATCCTTGAACTTGATCCCCATATCCCTCACTGGCATACTCCCCTATTGAAGGGAGAGTATCTCCTACCTCTTCTCAGCCTTTATCATAGAAGAAAAGAATTCCTTCCAGAACTCCTTCTTGAAGTCAGCCCACAAAATCTAACTCTCCATCCTCTCTCTAAGGTAGATCATCCACCACTGACGTGCTACTCCTCTCATCTAACTGACTGCCAACAGAACCCAGTACTCAGACAGAACCCTGATAAAGTTGAAAGCTATCACCAACTCCTCAATCTAGCTTCTAGTCTCCATGTCTGAGATGCTTCCCTTGTACTTCCCGAGGGTCTGCTACTGAAAGGAACAAAACATCTTTTTCCACTGGTCATCCTCCTCCTCTCGATCATTCCTCTACTGACTAGTTAGATTATTCTCCTGGGCCTTGATCACCCACACTACTCGTGGTCGTCGTCCGAGTGCCATAGGTGCAAGGTAAACAAGGAATTCCTAAGCCTGAGTAGTATATAAGATTTATTTTAAATTTTTCTTAAACTCGTTATTTATTTAAATTCCAAGAAAATCTAGAATACAAAAGAACAAAAGTCATTATAATGCATGCACCTTTCTTAGGGTCTCTACACTACAATCAATGTAACCTCACTTGGTCGTTCTGTAGGTCTAGAGTCCTTGCATTGGATCATGAAGGGCCCTAAAATCTAGTGTCCTAACCGGTATTCCCTAAACTATTTTGCACACCAATATTTCCGAACACTGTTGCCCAACCATCCCATGAAATCCTCACTCTACCTAACCCCATGCTCCATCCTATCTCTCATCCATCACCTCTGATTCCATTCTATCATGACCTGACTTCACCAAGATGAGGGAAGGGATTGCAAATTTCCAAACCATTCCTTCCTCAAGTTGAAGGAGAGATAATGACCCCCCCGAGTCCCACCATTAATAGGCCCTGGAGTAGCGAATATAACCAAGGGTATAGAATCACACGTAATATGGAAGACATTACCCTTTATACTTAGTAATATTGGGAGATACGATGGTAAAAACCCAAAAAAATCAAAAATTGAAGGTAAAAGTAAAGCCAAAACCCATTCCCTTATGCATGTTCAAAGATAAAACCATACAGGTATAAGAAAAAATCCAAAGGGAAAGTACCAAAAGAAAGAAAACAGAAACGAAAACTATCCTGATGTCCGAGATAGTACAGTCCCACAAGGTCCCCAAAGTCCTTCTTGAAACCTAAAATCAGTTTTATATATGTAGGGTGAGTATACAGGTATACTCAGTAGGGAAAACCAAAAGCTCTAATGCACAAGTGGGGAGACAATATAATACCCCCTGAGAAAATAGAGATAACCAAGAAACCTAGGAAGTAAAACTATCCACCTAGCCTAACCAAGGCACACTCCCCAAATAACGCAAGTTAGGTAAAGTAATAGTAATATCACATCAACATTTGGGTACCCCACACCGCTTTCCCACTGGTTATTTAAGACATCCTACGCATCAGAACTCCCCCACCATTTTCACTACAGTCCTACTACCACCCTAACAACAAAATTATGGGCCTCCACAACCATGTATCCTACCCAAAAAACCTTGGGCCACCACAACCATACATAACCACGCCCGAAGAAACCTGGACCCAAAAAACTACCGCTAAGACCGAAGACACTTGAGACTCATCCTGAGGACACTTGGGGAAACCAACCTACCCACACAATCCTGGGAAAACCACCACAACATACCCTTCCTGAAGAGTCTTGGGTTAAAAATGGACCTCAAGCTGTCACAGCCTGGCCAAAGAGTATTGGGGTACTTGGGAGAGGGAGCAGAAATGAGCTAATATCTAGCCACCCAATAGGATGTTGAAAAAAACACCCTCCCCCATGAAATGGGGGTGTTCAGCACGAAGTGATCAACTTGGGTGGGGTGCGAATAAGAAACACAAAACTAAATTTATACATATAGGTAAACAAGCACTCATCCCAACCTAAGGGTTCCAAAACCTACCTATACACAAACACCCTCTTTACTATTCATTCATACAAAATCACAACAGCCACAACTAGAGAACAACTTATTCCTGGAAAAAACATTACCCATTAAACCCATTATTGTTATCATATTCAAGTGATTCCATTTAAATAATTCTTCACTACCGAGAAATTTAAAGGCATAGCCACAATCCAAGGAATGACTTAAGCATTCACAACCAGTTCTCTTGTAAAGTAACAACAACAAATGGGATTGGTGAGATCCCTTGAAGTACTAGAACCAAACCAAGACCCATCATACGGCCCCACATGACATCAAGAATAGCCACCACACATATCACCAGAATAGAACAAGGATTTTTTTTTCAGATTTAACCACACGATTCATTAAGTTCCTTCTTTCTATTTGGTTAACTGGGGTGATCACACAAGGATTATTGTTCATTGGGAATTCATTTAATTAACCAAGTTTACGTGAATAACCATTTTCCATGTTAAAGCCATTCAATTAGAGGATTAACTAGAAAAATAGAGGATCATTAGTGCACAATGAAGGACCACCAATGACCATGATTTTCAGTGGAAAAAATCCCATACAATTCATAATATAACAACAAAGGTATAACACAACAACAACATCATCATTCCCACCCCTTCATTATTTAAAGGTTCATTTATTATCTTTGTTAAATTTGGTTTCATATACGTCCTGATGGAACATCATCATAACTTCCCCACATGATGCATAGTAAAGAGATATGGAGGAAGAATCCCTACATGGATGATTATTGATTGATGTTTTCTTCCTTACGCCAAGAACTGGGGATGCGCTACTTGTAGGGGAGGAACTCCAAGGACTCCATGAGTGAGTAGAAAAGGCTCCAGCACTGGTATAAAACTAGACCCAGGTTGAGGGACTCCAAATGCACCAAGGTAAAGAAAAGAGGCTAGCCCAGAAAAAGAAAGAAACTCCGTGTGATAAAAGGTAAGATCCTGGAGCTACAGGATATGAAATCTTGAATGCCTTTAAAGGAGGATCTTGGTTTCTCTACACAGTTGGTTGGTTACACATGATGGAATTAATTGTTATTTAATAATTATCCTCAGAGAGGTGGAGATTATGGATGTGAGTTAAAGGGTTTCCTTTAAATAGAAAAACCACATAACAGGGGGGAGCTGAAAAGTATGGGAAAAAGGGTGAAACTGATGAAAAATCCACACATTTTGGTAAGTCAAGGGTCAATCAGATCTTAGGGAATTTTATAAATAATTTGTGTGCTTTAAAAATGTCCTTGAACCACTTTAAAATGTAAAAAAGGATTAAAGGTGGCGTTACAGGAAAAATGGGGAAGGAAACCCTAACACACCTCTATGGCTGATTGGTGAAATCGATTGGTGAGACACGGATAGGTGAGACCGATGGGTGAAACTGATCGGTGAGACTGATGGGTGAAACTTATTGGTGAGACCCATGGGTGAAACTGATCGGTGAGACCGATGGGTGAAACCGATCGGTTAGACCGATTAGTGAGACGCCGATTGGTGAGACTGATGGGTGAAACCGATTGGTGAGACGGATGGGTGAAACCGATCAGTGAGACCGATGGGTCAAACCGATCGGTGGGACCGATCAGTGAGACACTGATCAATGAGACTGATTGGTGAAACCGATCGGTGAGACCGATGGGTGAAACCAGTGGAGCTGATTTGTGAATCTAATCTTTGAAGATGATCAGTGAGAACGATCTATAAAGCTGATCAGTGAGACCAATGGGTGGAACTGAACGGTAAGTCCGATCAATGGAATTGATTGGTGACACCATGGTGACATGTTTTAACTAACACTAACATCCTCCTAACTCCCCAATGGTGTCCAGGACACCTCAACCCTTATTATTTTTGTTGAACCCCCAATAAATCCATTTTTACCTTAATTGCGGTAAATAATTTTTATTTTTTTCACTATTAATTTTGGTAAAAAATTATGTTTAACTTATTTAAGATCATAAATTATGATTATTAAAAATAGTGAATAAATTTTTCCAAATTCAATTCACAGAAGTTGAAAAATATAATTTAAGTTTAATCCCGCAGACATGACGGGAAAATAAGTTTTTAAAGAGTAAATGTTCAAATATTTATAAAGTTTTTATATAAAAATTCCATATAAAAATAATTAAAATGAATAAAATTGGATTAAATGATATATATTTGAACTAATTTTTCTTTAAAACTTATTAAAAATATAATTTAACATTATAAATTATTTAAACTAAAAGACAGTTTTCAATTAAAATTCAGTATTTTTGATTATCCATTAAAAAATGAAACTTTTCAAAAAAATCCCAAAAATTCACCCTAAGATAATTTTTATATGATTATTTCAATAATTAACTTTATTTTTTCAAATAAATTTTCTAAAAGTGTTAAAAATTAGTTTTAAATTGTGTGCTCAAAGTGCGACTAAACCATCCTCTAGAAAAAATACAGTTTTTCAGAAAACATTTCATTTTCTTTTAAATATTTTTATTTTATTTTTAATAAATATATAACCATAATTTTTAGAATTTGGTTTGTAATATTCATACTTATAATTACAATGTCTAGGAAATAACTACAAAATAATAATTATAGTATATTTTTGTTCAGTAAAACTCTGTCTTGCGTGTAACATAAGCTATCGAAGAAACTCGTTGTTGCGTATATCATAAGCTATCGAAGAAATTAAATTTATTCTAAAAGAAATATATTGTAATGTATTGGGGTATTATATTATATTATAATATTGGTGATAGGTTTCATACATTCGATCAAATACAATTTTCTTCTTTTCGACTTTCAGGGTGCTACAATTTGTAAGAGATTGAGATTTATTTTTATCTAATCAATGGAGAGAGGGATAATTTAATCCCATTGTCCATTATTAGCTGAGAGGTTATTCTCATCCATTTTGGTTTGTTATTCTTAGTGACCATGATGAGTTATGGCTATAATTGGATAATTTCCTAAAGTAGTTCCATCTAGAGTTTCAATCATTAATACTGAATATATCTTTGCTCTAAGAGTTTCTCTCTATTTAGGATGCGAGCATGAGTGTGTGAGAGATTAGGATTCAGTTAATAAATAATAATCAATATTCCCTTCAAATAATTTTAAGGAAGCATTGTATCCCACTATTTATAATTAGGTCACCCTATTAATACTAACTTTGTATATGTAAGTTCTTGGTAAGGTAAAGGTGACTAAGAAGATATATGTGTGGTTAAGAACATTTTGGGAGGGAAGTAATTATAACTTCTCAAGGATCATAATAGAAGATGGATATTCTTGGATATTACAACATTTAAGGTTTTGGTCATCAGGGAGTTAGTTTTGGATTTCTTTATATTTCTCTAAAGTTGGTGGTTCTTGGGATTATACTCACAATTCAGGAACAACACATTTTTATTTTGTGGGTTATGGTCACAATTGGTTTCAACACCTTCCCATTCTTGGTGGCCATTAAAGGGTAGACAGTTTGGTTTTGATGAAACAATTTAAGTTTTTTCCATCAAGGTCTTAATAATATTTTTTATAGTATAATTTTAGTGAGTAAAAGGGTGATTTATTATGTTGAGGATAGGCCCATGATATTTGTAATATACTAAGATTTTAAAAACAATGACTATGTTTGATAGCGTATAAGATATGCAACACCGATCTTTTTTGAACAATGAATTATTATTATTTAAAAGTGATAGTTATAAGATTTTGTTAAATTAGAGGGAATGGATAGTATTAATGGCATTAAGATATATATATATATATATATTTATATATATATAAAGGTTTTAATCAATAAAAATGTATTGAATAAGGATTAGGAAATAAGAACTCAATTTTAATAAAGCCGTTTTATTTTCCCAAAATATGTTTTTCATCAAAATATTTTTTATAGATTTTTTAAAAATATTATAATTAATTTATAGAAATTTTATAAATTTTATTTTTTCAATAAAAAATATGTATTTTTTTAATTCAGCATATCCAAAAATTATTAAGGAGAAAATTTTGATTTTTTTTTCAGTGAATAATAAAAATATTATTTTTTGTACTTATTTATGAAACTGCAATTTATTTTCATTAATAAAGTCCCATTATGAAATGAATTTCATCTAAAATGAAAATAAGAATCATTTAGTTAGATATAATCTAATTAATTACACATCAATAATTTATGCATCTTATTTTTGTAGAATTTTATTTTTGGGAATAAAACACATTCTTTTATAAAAAATATTTTTCACTGTATATTGCAAATTTATTATAAAATTAATTTATTTAACTTATGGTAATATATTTTGATTAAATGGAATTAATTTTTATATTTATAAATTAAAATCTATCCTAGGATTTATTTTTTGATATTTTTCGGATGAAGTTAAATTTTTGGTGAATTGTAAAAAATACAATATGTTTTGTGATATCATCAAGACATAATTATGATGTAAAAATTAATTAATATTATTTAAAGAATAATTTATAATAATATAATACAAATATCATACAAAAATAATTAATAACATGTAAATTATAATTTTTTTCATGAAAAATTGGAAAATCTTTTTCAGTGCCGACGTAGTGCTTGAGTATTAATGAAAAAGTAAAATTTAGTCTCTTATAATTACTAATTGAGAGGAAAAAAGTATTTTAATGAATTTTATATTAATTATAATTTATAAATTATTATTTCTACTAATATTTTTTAATTAATAGTTATATAACAATAATATTTAATTTTTTTATGAAATGCTTATGCGGGGCAAGAAAAGTCAAAATAACAAATTAAATGAGTTTTCTTGAAATAGATATGAGTAAATATACATAATTAATGAATATAAAAAATTATATCGAGTCTAATTAATTTATATTTATTATAGTAATTTATTTTAAATTTTTATTTCTAAAATAAATACCTTAACTGCTTATGAAACATTAACGCAATTCTTGTGAAAGGATAAGAAAAATAAATAAAAATGATTTTCAAAAAACTCTAAAAATATATATTTTTGGATTAGTTAATGTGTTCCAAAAAATTTATCTATTCACATGAAATTTTAGGGATGCATTAATTTTTTTTCTAAGTTTACTTATTTTCATGAAGATATTAAAATCAAATTAATGAATAGGTCTAAAAATATTCATTAATGATATATTATAATAAATAATATTTTGTAAAATGATGTAAAATTACTAAAAATATTATATCCTTACAAGAGATTAAGATATATCTTATAATATCAACCATGGTATAATTATGTTCATTTTTTCTATTTATTGTAAATATATTGACTATCAAAGAGTAAAAATATTTGTTTTCATGTGCAAGAACCAGGTTCTTATATTTGAGGTATGGGTTTTTTATTTTCACTTTTCCTTAGGTGTTTTTGATAAAAATAAGAAAAATTGTGAAAAATTCCAAAATTTCTGACTACACGTCGTGTACTTTTCCACACGCTGTGTACTTTGGCCGTGTGGGATGGATACACAAGGCGTGTAGGCCTGTCGGTGATGAAGGGTGTAAAAACTGACAACACACCGTGTATAGGGTATTTACACGCCGTGTATTCAGTCAGTAGGTGAATAGTAAGGTGGTGGAGGCAGCTGCCATCAGAGCTACAATACACGCCGTGTAATCAGGAATACACGCCGTGTATTCATGTTGATGGATGAACAGTGCCGTGGTGAAAAGAAGCCGCCATAGGAATAGTTTAAAAAATGAAAAGTACACACCGTGTACTTGAGAGTACATTCCGTGTAGTTTGTTTTTTTCACTTAAAATGGGTAGTAGCCTCTTCTCTTCATAGAGGAAGGTTATAACGCCCGAGAAACTCGGGAGGACGATCGGAGCTTCAGAGATCTTCTGATCGCGCACCGGGAATTCGTTTCTGCTTTCACCGATCATGTTGGGATCGTACGGGTAAGCTCTCCCTTCTCCTTGCGCTGTTCTTTCTAATTATTCATCTAAGAGAAGTTATTTACATTTGAATGAGAATTATTTTATCCCAGATCTATGTCGTTCTTGGACGATTCAGGAGGCGTCGTTCGCGTATACCGATCAGAGAAGATCGAGGTAGGTGGTCTGGTGTTTAAATTCCAACTGCTATGTGTTTTGTGTACCATTGTGCTGCGCACCCATGTTTTGTGGGTCGTATGGATAAGGCCTTGTTAAATTAAATACCTAGAATTTCATAGGTAGTTTAATGAATATGTATAACTGTTGTTTGGGGATCACTGTTTGGTTCCTGGACCACCCCGGGGCTGTGTTCCTCTGTTTATCCGTTTGGCCAAGATACCCGAGGGTATTCCATGATTATGTTGTGCGTTTATTTTTCTTGAGAGAAAATTTATATAAATGCTTTCTATATGTTGGGCTCGGCCCGGTTACAAGATTATATTCCACCTAAGGGAAAGGCCTGAGGGCAAGGTACTATTTCGCCTGAGGGCAAGGCATGAGGGAAAGATTCTGTTTCACTTGAGGGAAAGGCTTGAGGGCAAGATTCTGTTTCTCCTAAGGCAAGGCCTGAGGGCAAGATTCTATTTCTTCTGAGGGTAAGGCCTGAGGGAAAGGTTCTAAATGGCATGAGGGAAAGTTTCTTTTTAGTATGAGGGAAAGGTTAATTTTAATATAATTCAATTATATTGAATTGATAAGTAATAATTAAAATGATAATGAAACTGGTAGTGATAGTTAATTTAGAGTACTCACTAGTTTACTGCATTTACTTTTGCACACTGTTGTTGCACATTCTCACTGATAGTTGGGCACAGGCCTTTGGTGGTTGCCTAATGGGATTTATTTCTCACAACCTGTTTAAGTCATGTCTTCAGCCCAAACAGATTACTTCTCTATAGGTGTGGATAAGGGAAAGGGTCCCTATACAGGTACCTGATTGTAGTAGAGAAGTGGGAGAGCATGGGACTGAGATTCGACTTGCGATGCTGCTGCATTCTGTTTACTCTGTTTTGTTTTGTTTGGCTGTACCTTGTACTTTGAGTTTCATTGTATTGTATTGTAGTGTATCCTGTTCAGGATGCTTTCATAGAATTAGTGACATGCTGCATCTTTATATATATGACTACTGGTTCTCTTTACTTTACTTTTCCATTTTAGTTATATATTGTATACTGCTTCCGCTGTTGTATGTTATTTATTTTTTCCGCTACGCTACACTTTGAAAAATGAGGGAATAGTTTCCCCACTATTAGACTTGGGCCCTCGCTACTAGTCAGTATCCTCTGGCATTTGGGGAAATGCTCTTGAGGTCATGCGACCAACTGGGTTCGGGGCACCCGTTGAGTGGCAACCAGATCTGGCACGTTACATCATGGTATGTGTGACATGGGTTAACGAGGGGTTAAAAAAAAGAGAAGGTTAAGAATGTGATAAAAACTTGTATAATTTTTATTTTATATGATTATTTTGATCAATAATAGTCATATATTTTAAATAAATCAGTTTTGAGCCATTTGGAGTTAAAAATTAATATATATTATTTTAATATTTTGAGTAATTCAAAAAGTGCCCCTCCCTTCAATTATATAAGGGAACAACCTCTCGACTTCTATATAAACTTCAATAACTATTTGTTTTATCCATAATATATCCACATACTTTCCAAAAAACCCTATTAATGTTATATCGGTCTTATTTTGGACATAATACCAACTTTAGAGTGCTTAAGGTTGGATGCAAAGAAGGTTCTCTAAAGAATAGGTACTCTATTTAACCGAATATTTTTATTTTATTTATTATTCCACCTTCTTAAAATATTATTCAACCATTATAAAATAATAACACCAATATCATAAATATAATTTGATGTTATTATGTTATTATAATAACCTTAATCTATCTCCTCTCCAATCAAATGGTAAATAAAACCGTCAATTCGTGTGTACGGAAAACTATCACCTTGCTGACCAATGTAATTTGTTTTCCATCACCATCTCACATGAATATTTATATTGATGTAATTATTGTATATATATTATATTAATTTCATATTTATCATTATTAAATGATTATATTTCATTTACTTTATTACCTTTCAATTCACTAAAAAATAATAACGTCGTTTGTTCGTACGTGTGGGTTACCACCTCCATGAACCAATGCGATTCATTTTTCATCATAAAATCACATGGATGATATATATTAGTATATTTAAATAAGTAATATTATATTTATGATATTATTATTATTATTATTTAAGTATAAAATAATACCTACCATCTTTCTATAATGATCATTTAAAAATGGAAATGTTACTCATGCATACGTACGACCTAAAGTCTCCATTATTGTAGCACAATTTATTTTTCACAACCATATTTAATGGTTAGATTTAAAATTATAATTTATGTATAAAAATGATATTTATTTCATGATTATTATTATGGATATTATGGAATAATTAAATTTTTTACCTTAGTCAACATACAAAAGTCATTTTGAACTTATGAACCGAATATCCAAAAAATACCTGATGTGAACTTAACTGATTACGTAATTAAAAATGTCATTAAAAAAATGAAATAAATTGTTTAAGGATAATTTATTTATAATTTAAAATTTTCATAATAAATAAAATAATTTATACGAGATTTTTTATAAAGGAGTTGAAGGATAAATAGAATTCCTGGACTCGAGGTATGGGATTTCATATCAATTTTTCTTCATTAAGGATTATTTTATTTTAATGAAACTAATTTATTTTATATGGTTTATATAATTATTTTTTATGATATATCATGAATCCTAAACATGTAATGTTATTATAAGTGGGAGTTTTAATTATTTCATCCAAGGGTATTTGAATTGAATGTTTCCACAAGATATAGGGTTTCAAAACTCAATTTCCTTTCATTGGGTTGTAGCTCTTATTCATTGATTATGTTATGAAAAAATTATGTGTGAAATGAAATTTTTTTCATTTATTCTATATTTAAATTTTTATGTTTATTTAAATTTTTTACGCATAATCAATTCATTGATTAATTATCAACTCATTAATATGATCATTTTATGGGTTATTCATCTCAAATCTTCGTTTTTTAGGATATATGTTTTGAACCTATATTATTTTATGAGGTGTATACACTGACCTTTTACATTTTATATCATGAATTACCTTTTTTTAATGGTATTTTAGGTTTCTTTTGATGAAATTTCTCTCATGATCATAAAATTCAAAAGTTACCAAAATTTTATGGATTTTAATGATAAATTCCCATCCCATTTTGGGATTGTCTATGTTCAAAGTTCCTTTGGGGAAATCATATGATATTATTTTCTTTAACCAAATATATTTTATTCACTTATGGGTACACGTGTGATTTTACATGTTTAATTTTTTATTTCATACTTTATTAAAGAAGAAACATCAATATTGTTTTTTTGTAAGTGATACTGATCTTGTATATTAGTCTAAATAAGGAATATTTCACTTCTATATTCATGTTATAAAAAAAGTTTTAAAATATTTTATTTTTAGACATAAATGATTTCTTAAGGATATTTTCCATGAAATTTTATCTTCTTTTAAATCATTTTAAAAATTAATTTTCTTAATGTTTCATGCATGGGTCTATTTTGACTTTCATTTCAAAATGTTTGAAAATAATGTTTATTTTTTACAATTATGACATAAACAGATTTTCCCACCATCACGTAACCTCAATGACTTGATGCTTACTTTAAATGTTTAAAACATTATTTTCAAATAATTTTTTTTGATTAACATGTGTGTGGTTTTTAGATTTTATAAGTGACTATGGGAATGAAAAGGGCATTTTCCTCAATTTTTTTAATAATATTATTATTGTATTTCCATTCATCAATGTAAAAAACCCTTGATGTTACTTATAATCCATTGAGGTTATTTTATATTGATATCATCCTTATTATTTCCATGGAAGTATTATGATTGTTTGAATGAGATTTTCATGGAACCCATTTCTTTTTTCTTTGGTTAATGAAGTGATGAAAGGAATAGTGATTATTTCTATAAGTTATATAGTGATATGAAATTACTATGCAATTTGTTCATGTTATGATTCATGTAAATTGTTTTTGATGATGGGTTGTTTTTTTATAATCCAAATATGGGAGGGTCCTTGATATCCCTCCAATGTATCAGGTATTGATGTTGACCTTATATTTATTCCAAATATGGGTTGGAGTTAACCGATTTGGTTTATCCTAAAAGATTGTAGGAAAATACTGTGATGGTTATTCCAAGTGTAACCATGAGGTTTACTTCATGCATATCCATGATGATTACTCCATATATAATAGTGAAATCAAAATGTTACAAGATATCAAGATTTTTTCTTTATGCTTGTTATGGGGTTTTAAGGATTCCTTCAATCAAGAATGAAATCACGTGTCTCATGATTATTGATTCCAATTACTCTTTCCTTTGTTAAAGAATTATACCATGATTAATGATATAGGTATTTATGGGTATGAATTAAGTTTTGTTATGATCATGATATATGATTATGTCATCATACCCTTATGCCAATCTTACTCTCACTGATGAAATTCAATTGTTAGTGCTTATGTTTACCCTTATTGAGAATTTTATCTCACCCTTATTTTGTTTCATATTACCTAGGTCCTGATGAATGATGTCAAACAATTTGATTCTAAAAGTTTTTATATGTGATTAATATTGTGGTATATGTTGAAGACATAATATGAAATATGAAAATATGGGCATAGAGGGAGATAATATTGATCTTTAAGGACTAGTTTTTTATGAATACATATTGTTAAGAGTTTGTATGAATTCTCTAAAACTCTCAACCTAAAAGGTCCTTGGGTATGTATATGATCCGTTGTTTTCTTTTGATGCTTATGTTTTGGATGGAAAAAATTGGGTCACATGTATCACTATCAAAAAAAAAAAATGTAAGGTTTATGTTTTTAGTACCAGATCTTGGAGCATGAGTTTGTGGCTATTATAGTTGGTATCAGAGCTGGGTTTAGATAACTTTGGAAAGTAAGATGGTTTCACATGAGGTTATATTAAGAGTTAAAGATAAATTAATGGTTTTATAAGTCTAAGGTTTATCATTAGTTAAAAGGCATGAACTACCTTTTTTAGGTTTTATGTGATAATATTTTTATGTGATTGATGATATTTTGTGAGACGTTTTATTGGGTTAAGTTATATGTAACCCTTAGTCTTAACCGGAAGGATTATTTAATAATAATTTAATTAAATTTGGGAGATGAAATACTAAAGGTATGAGATAACCTTTGAGGTTAAAACATTATTTAATATTTAATTTATTATTGAAATTTTGGTTATATGGTAATTTATTTATGGAATATACTATTATGAACATTTTTTGTTATTATTAAAGCATTGGAGATTAAACTTGATTTTTTTGTTTTATTCATTTTTGGAATTATCATATATTATGATAACCATTTTTATTTTGGTTAATTTATAAATATAGTAGGATTATAATAATATCATTTTGTAGATTATGTGATCTATTAGATGCTGATTTTAGTGTTTTAGGCATGAAAAAATCATCTTGAATACTTATCATTTGGAGTACAAGATGATATTTTGATGAAAATTAATTAAAGGGTAAAATTATACTTATTAAGTAATTATATTTATTTATGTTATATATATATATATATGGTAAATGAATTCCTTAAATCTATGTAAATGATCTTGAAATAAAAATATTATCCATTTACTTTTTTTACCGAGAAATCAATCACCTTTTACCCCATCAAATATGTATGATTTTTTGATGGCTAACTTTCTCATAAACATGTTCTCTATCACTATCTATTAGTGATTTATAGTTAGGTTTTTCTTCCATATCCATGTTTTCACTTCCCACTTATGTTCTTCTACCTTAAATCCTACTATATGTTATTCCAGATGACCTTTATACTCCCCTTTCACTCATTTCAAGAGGAAGTTTTATTAACCCTATTTACGACATAGGATTCAAAAAAAGGTATTTTGAAAAGTCAAACCCCTAGTTTTTGATTAATAGATCAAGTTATGAGGATTAAATTTATCAATGGGGTGGGTAGAATCTAATACCCTGATATTTTAAAATGAAAGACTATGTTTGATAACATATAAAATACGCAACACTGAGCTTAAACGAACAATGAATTATTATTATTTAAATGTGACCATCATAATGTAGCCGTTAAATTCGCGAGATTTATATCATTTGTTTAATTATGATATATATATATAAAGTCCCTACTAAATACAAATTTATTTATTAATTATTAAGAAATAAGCACTCAATTTTAGTAAAGCAATTTTATATTTAAAAAATATATTTTTCTTCAAAAATTATATTATGGATTTTTGTTAGAAAATATTATAGTTAATTCATGTAACTTTTAGAATTTATATTTTTTCAAAAAATTTACATTTTTGAATTCATCATATAAAAATTTCTTAAGTTGAAATTTTGGATCGATTTTTTAGTGAATAGTGAAAATACCATTTTTGTACTTATATGTAAAACTATCATTTATTTTCATTAATAAAGTCCCATTATAAAATTAATTTAATATAAAAGTATCATGAGTATTATTTATATAGATATAATATAATTAATTACACTTTAATAACCTTTATAACTTATTTTTATAGAAGTTTATTTTTGGGATTAAAATGCATTCTTTTATAAAAATAGTTTTTCACTTGTTTTACTAATTTATAATAAAATTAATTAATATAAATTATGGTAATTTTGTTTTATGAAATGTAATTAATTTTTTACATTAATAAATTAAAATTTATCCTTGGATTAATTTTTTTATATTTTTCTGAAGAAGTCAAAATTTTTTTGAACAGTAAAAATACAATTTTTTTTGAAATATAGTATCTTTTGTGATATCGTAAAGACATAATTATGATGTAAAATGTTTTTAAAATTATTTAAAGACTAATATATGATAATTTTAAAAAAATAACATACAAAAAAATTCATAATCTGTAAATTATAATTTATTTCCTGATAAATATGAAAATCATTTTCACTGCCGATGGAGGGCTTACACAACATTGAAAAAGTTAAATTTGGTGTCTTATAGATTATAATTGAGAGGTAAAAATTATTTTATGGAATTTATTATTAAAAATAATTTATAGATGATTATGTTTACTGATATTTTATAATTTTGGAGTTATACAACAAGAATCTTTTCCAAATGTTTGTGAAATGCTTATGCAAGTCTATAAAAATCAAAATAAAAAATTAAATGAGTTTTCTTGAAATGGATATTAGTAAATATACATAATGGATGAATATAATAGATTATATTGATCCAAAATAATTTAATCTTATGATATTAGTTTAATTTTAATTTTTATATATGAAATAAATACCTTATCTTCTTATGGAACACTCACACAACACTTGTGAAAGCAAAAGAAAAAACAATAAAATGATTTAAAAAAAGTAAAAAAATATTTTTGGGTGAGATAAAGTGTTACATAAAATTTATATACTAACATAAAATATTATTTATTTATTAAAATATTTTTTTATAATTTTACTTGTTGTATTGATGTTATTAAAATCAAAGTAATGAATAGTTTTAAATATCAACATTAATGATATATTATAAAAAATAATATTTTATTAAATGATATAAAATTTAAAAAATATTATATTCTAATATTTTATTATGATATGGTTTATAATATTATACATGGTATTTTTGTGAGACTTTTTTCTACTTATTGTAAATATAATGACCCTTAATGAATAAAAATATTTGTTGTCACAATATGTGTGAAAGGGGTTAAAACAAAAACATTAAGTTATAAATGTGAAAAAAATTATATATTTTTTATTTCATGAGAATATTTATATCCATAATCATCCCATATTTTAAATAAATTAGTTTTAGCCATTTTTAATTGAAAATAAATTTATATTATTTTGATATTTTGAGTAATTCCAAAAGTGTCCCTCCCTTAAATTATAAATGGGAACAACCTCTACACTTCTTTACACACTTAAAGAAATATTTTTTATGAAAAAATATGAAAAAATAATTTAATAAAATCCCTAATAACATTACAGATGTCTTATTATGGTCATAATACCAACCTTAGAGTGCTTGATGTTGGAAGCAAATGAGGTTTTCCAAAGAAGAGGTATACCATTTAACCAAATATTTTAGTTTTATTTATTCTAAGACCTCATTAAAATATTATTAAACCATTATACAATAATAAAACCAGTATCCTCAATATAATAATATTTTATTATGTTAATATAATAACCTATATCCATCTCCACTTCCATCAAATGGGAAACGATATTGTCAATTCATGTGTATGACGAACTGTCACCTTGCGTATTGATGTAATTTTTTTCCATAGACACCTCACAGAACTATTTATAATGTTTTAATTAATATATATATATATATATATATATATATATATTATATTAATTACATGTTTATCATTTTAAAAATATAATATATAATTTAATTTATTACCTTTCCATTCACTGAAAAATGATAACGTCGTTCGTGTGTACATGTGGACTACCACTTTTACCAAGCGATGTGATTTGTTTTTCAATACCACATCAAATAGATGATATATATATATGTATAGTTAAATAAGTAATATTATATTTATTATATTAATATCATTATATAAAATTAAAATAATACTTACCTTATTTCACAATTATCATTGAAAAATGGAAATGTTACTCATTCGTACGTATAACCTACCTTCTCCAATATTGAAACATAGTTTTTTTTTCACGACCATATTTAATGGTTGGATTTATAATTATAATTTATGTATAAAAATTATAATTATTTCTTTATTTTTATTATTTATAATATAGAAAAATGATCTCTTTGACCTCATTCAACCTATAGAAGTCATTTTGAACTTATGAAGGGAACGTCATCAAAACACATGACATGGACTTAACTAATTAATTAATTAACAATGTCATCAAGATAAATAAAATAAATGTTTTAAGGATAATTTATTTAACCAATACAATGTTCATAATAAATCAAAAAATTTATATGAGTTTATTATATAGGAGTTAATGGATATATATAAAAAGTTTGGATTCGAGGTAAGGGATTTTGACTCAATTTTCATTCATTGAGGCATATTTTTTTATTATGATCCTAAATTATTTTATATGGTTTATATGATGAGTTTTACATGTTATATAACAAATCCTTCACAATTCATGGTATTTTTTTTTCAAATTTCATTATTTCAACCAATGGTATTTGACTTGAAAGTTAGCAAGTGGTATATGGTTTCTTAACACAATTTGCTTTCATTAGGCTACAAATCTTCTTCATTGACTACATTATGCCAAGATTATATGTCAAATATTTTTTTAAATTTATTTTGTATTTAAATTTTTTATGTGGATTTATATTTTTTACATATAATATCTCCATTTATTAATTCTCAAATCATTTATATGGTCTTTTTATGGGTTATTCACCTCGAATTCTCTTTTTTGGGACATCCGTTTTTCACCTATCATCTTTTTTGAGGCGTATACGCTGACCATTTAAATTTTATATCATTAATTTCATTATATTAATAGTATTTGAAGTTTATTTTTTTACATATATCTGATGAGGATAATATATAAATGTTTCTAAATATTTATGGATTTTTATGATATATTCTCATCTCATTTTGGGACTGTCTATGTTCAAAGTTCATTTGGGGGAATTATATGATATTATTTTCTTGAACCAATTATATTATATTCAATTATGTATATGATTTTGGTTAACCTATTTTATTTATATTTCCTTTTTATTAATAATAAAACATCAAGATAGTTATTTATAAGTGATATTGATCGTTTATCTTCTTTTAAATGAGAAATATTTCTTCTTCCATATTCATGTTTTCTATTTTTTTTCAAAAATGTTTCTTTATAAACATAAATTATTTCCTAAATATATTTAAATGATATTTTATATTATTTTAAATGGTTTTAAAAAGGATATTTTTTAATTTTTTCCACATGTGTTTCTTTTGACTTTCGTTTCAAAATGTTTGAAAAGAATGTTTATTTTTAACATTTATGACATGAATGCATTTTCCTACTTTCAAGGAATCTTAATTAATTGATGAATCCTTTACATGATTAAAAGTTTATTTTAAAATAAAATCTTTTAGTTTATATGTGCATGGTTTTTAGATTTTAAAAGTAACATTCAAAATTATAAGTGTATTTTCCTAAAAACAATTTTTAGTAATATTTTAATTTTATTTCCATTCATTAATGTCATCAAACATTTATTTTACTTATACTCCATTGATGTTATTTTGTATTGATACTATCTTCATTATTTCCTTGTATGGAATATGATTGTTTCAAATAGATTTTCATCTAAGCCATTTCTTATCTCCAAGTTAATGAAGTTGTGAAATGAATAATGATTTTTTTTGAGTTTTATAATGAAACACAAGGTATATGTTCTTAATTCATGATTAGGATCTTAGAAATTGTTTATGATGATGGGTGGTTCCATTATAATCCAAATACTTGTGGTTTTTTATATCAATCCAGTTCATTGGGTATGGACTTCGACCATATGGTTATTCCAAATATGGGATAGAGTTAATCGATTAGGTTTCTCCTAAGAGATTATAGGAATTTACTATGGTGGTAATTACATATGTGATCATGAGGGTTAATTCTTGGGTAGTTGTGAGGGTTACTCCATATATAAGAGTGATATAAAAATCTTCCAAGATGATATGACATTTTATTTACACTCTCTATGGGGTTTTAATGATTCATTTGATCAATATTTAAATATTGCAGCTCATGATTACTGATTCCAATGAATCTTTCCTTTGTTAAAGATTTATTATATGACTAATGATCAAGTTATTTATGGGTATGAATTCCATTATATTATGCTCATGCACTATGATTATTTCATCATACCATTATGATAATCTTAATCTTAATGATGAAATTCAATTGTTAATGATTATGTTTACCCATAATGATAATTTTATCTCACTATTATTATGTTTTATATTTTTCAGGTTATGAAGAATGATGTTAAATGATGTGACTCTAGAAATTTTTTATAAGAAGAAAATTGTGGGCAACATTGAAGACTTAATATGGAATATAAAAATATGTGTATAAAGGGGTATAATGTTAATATTTATGAACCAATTGTTTATGAATCCATGCCATTACGAGTTTTTCCCAATTCTCTAAAACTATAAACCTAAAATGTTTGTGGGTAAGTATGTGATCCAATATATCCTTTTGATGTTGTATGTTTTGGATTGAAAAAATGGGTCACATGTATCAATATCAATGACATAAATTTAATTTTTATGTTTTTAGTACCAAATCCAAGAGCATTGGTTCATGGATATTACAATATCCCTTTATCCATAGGGACATGATGCTATGTAGAACCATTAAGGAAGTTTTTTATAGATTCATTGGAGAAAAGAATAAAGGTGTTGTTACCTTAGATCCATGTACATTATAGTGTTGTGAATTCTAGAGATTGTATGAGGTACCACAATATTATCTTATACCTTATATTATACATTGTTTGATTTTGTATCTTATCACTATTTCATAATTATTACCTTGGTTCAAGCCTTATACTGATAAGTAGAGATATTTATAGTTCCCATAGTGTTTTATATATCAATTGGGGGCTAGTTTAGTTTTCTTAATGCGTTTCAGGGCGGTGTGATGATAAAGAGTAAGTAAAAGTCCTTGGGGTATTTCATCTTCTTTTAGGTATAACCACACATACACACATATATATATATTTATTGATTTATGGGTTATACTCTGTTTGTGTGGTTATTTATTTCTTCTAGATGAGACTTGACTTATTCTTTATGGAACACCAACATGTAGTGTTTAGTAGTGGTCAAGATCAATAAATGAGTAGTAGGTGTTTGAAACATAATTCTTCTTAAAAATTGGAGTTTCTATCAACTTCATTTTATCTACAAATGGTTCTATTCCTAAGTTTTATTGAGGACCTACCCGATTCCTTCCTTGAAGAGGTTGTGATGTTTCCCACTCGATGTGATAATGATTTTGGGATAAATATTAAACCCAATGTCTCTATGATTGCGATGAAACCTTATTATATGACACCAATAGAGTTTTAGGTGTTGTGGATTAATATTTATTATTTTATTCAAAAATGGATTCCCCCAGCCTAGTGTTCCACCTTATGGTGCTTTTGAGTTATTCACCAGGTAGCAGATGGTAATTCAAAGTTGTGAATTAACTATTAGATATTGATCCAATCGATGTGTAGCAATCCTAAATTCAGTATCCTAGAGCTAGTGTATACTTTACTGCATTGTAATATGATACAAGTAATCTCATCCCGAAGGACCGAATAGTTTAGTAGTCTTGTTAAAATAGATACAAACTTGAGTCTTGCATTATATTTGAAAACAAAAATCACAACATATTTTTTTTTACAGAATATCATTATTCCCTCTAATATATCCTTGCATATCATTCATAGTGAACTTCCCAAATTCTCAGGAAAGGGAAAAAATATTTATCTCAAATTATCAGTAAGGTTTAAGTACATTGGAAGCTGTCTTGTATCAATAAGCACAATCCATATGACAAGGTAAATAACTAAACACACATTCCATTTAAAAAACTTGACTATAATAGTAAGATAGGGAATAATAAATATGGAAAGGTAAATAAATAAAAACAATTCCCATTTAAATATATTAATTAATAGATAAGTAATAATCAACATGGAAAGGTAAATAACTACACACATGCCATTTAATCAATAAACTGATAATGAAATGCAACGAGAGATAATATCATTGTGAAAATATAATGGATAATAATAAATAAATTAATAACATGGTAAATGATTAATTATTAGAAAACATGTATTAGGAACATGGCTCCTCTACTATTAATACCTTTAACAAGATGGTTTAAAACTACTGGGTAAAAATTCATTTGGTCTGGCCAATTGATTTAAAATAATCAGGTATAAACTTATCTTGTTTGGCCAACTGATTTTTCTCACGAGGCCTATCAATGTATTGAGGGGATATTTATAATCAGGAACCACCCATATATATTTCCTAATCATTCCTCATATATCTAATAATCTTTTTATTTCATGAATCAATGTGCTTTATCATCAAATATCTGTATTGAGTAAAGGATAAAAATTTGTCAATATTTCTCCAATTAATCAAATAACTTTAAAGGTAGAAAAATATGTAAAAATGGTTTATGGTTTATAAAATAATCATATACATCATTAATGAATAGGTATATTTAATATAAATTAATTTCCAATGAAAAATGATTACCCGAATGTGATTGTTTCAAAGAAAGTTAAAAATCACAAAAGAAAGTGAGATTATACAATAAATCTTACCACTTTGCAATTTTCAAGTCAAATTTGCTTAGATGAAATGATTTAAAGTTAAACATAAAATAACATGATTTCTAAATGAATCATGATATTAAATTTCAAAGGGGTATTATATACACCACATAAAAGTGAATTGGTGAATAATAAACAATAAGTCTCAATGGAATGTAAATTGAGGCGAAATCCCTGAACTCACACTTCATTTATTCTTTAATGTTCATTAAACTCTTGTGTAGTGGTTTTAAAAATGTCATTCACTTATAAAAGAACTATATTTATAATTATAATATCATATATGATCCTTTCATGACATCTTATCACCTGTTTGTTAATAATCTTTCATTATTTTCATTATTTCGGGTGCTAATTGTCTTGTTTTATCATTCATGTTTTGTCATGAATATTCCAAAATTATGAATATTATACAGATTCATCATCTCCATAATAATAATCATGATATAATTACCATATTTATACACTAATTATAGTTATAAAACCAATCATGAGAGATGATTATGATAAATGAAGTACATTATGATCATGGGGACAATGGACCGTACGTACACATGGGTAACTTTTCCATTTTTAAAAAATAATTATGGAAAGTATATAAGTAATATTTTATATTTATAGATTTATCATGATACCATATTATTTATTTAGATATACTTATATGTATATATATCATCCATGTGGTTTGGTGATGAACATAGAGTCACATCACTTTGTGAAGGCGATATTCCACATGTAGATGAATGATGTTATCATCTTTAAGTGAGTGAAAAGGTAAGAATAAAAATGATATATTATATTTTAATAATTATAAATTTATCATTTATATAACATATATTCATTAAATATATCCTTATTACCTTCCATATAAATCATTAGTGAAAAACGAATCACATCACTTCGTGAGAAGGCAGTCCGCCGTACACACGGGCGACATTATAATATCACCCATGGAATTGAAATTAAAAAATTATATATTATATAATTAATATAGAGGTATAATTATGTTATAAATATCATATATATAATTTATATCCTTCATTATACCCAACCATGAGATGTGTTAATAGAAAAATGATTGACATCTGTTCGCAAGGCAGTAGTCCTCCGTGCATAGGAATGCTGATTTCATACCCATTTGATGGAAGTGGGGATAGTTTTAGGCCATGAACATAATATAAAAACATAAAATTATATTTAATATTCTGATTTTGTTATATCATCATGTATTAATAATAATTTAAGAAGTTGGAGGAAAAAATAAAAAGAAAACGCTCGTTAAAAAAAATTACCTCTTTTTCATGTAACCTCCTTAGGTTTTCACCAAAAGCCTTCCTAAGTTGGATTTATTCTACAAATAAGGATTTAAAGATGAGTATAAAGAAGTTTTAAATTGATTTGAGTAGGTTTTTTCTACAAAAAATGGAGTGAAGGTGTAAAGAAGAGTGGAGAGGGTGTGGACTTTTATAAGTGAGGTGAGTTGGACACTTGTATTGTTTTGAAAGAAAAAGGTGTAACCACATTTTTCACATGAAAAAGGGTAAAAAATGAAGTATTATAGATAATTAAACATTATAGGTTATAAATATGTCCATAAAATATAATTTATACAAGTTTTTAGGTCACTATAACCCTTATCTTTTTAGTTTTACCCCTGATAAATCTATTTTTACCTTAATCATGATAAATAGTTTTTTACTGTTTTCATTATTAATTTTTGTAAAAAATTAAGTTGAAATTTATATATAATAAAAATAATTATGATTAAAAATATTTAATACATTTCACCAAATTCCACTAACTTAATTGGGAAAATTTAATTTAAAATTAATCCCACAGATGTGATAAGAAAGTGAGGTTTTTATGAAAAAACGATCAAAAGTTTTCAAAGTAATTTTTTAAAAAATAAATATGAAAATTATTACAAAGATATAAATTATATTAATAGATGTATAATTTAACTAATTTTACTTTAAAAATATTTAAAAAGATAATTTAACATTATAAATAATTTAAATGAAAAGATAATTTTCAATTAATATTTAGTATTTTTTACTATTCACAGAAAAATTTATCTTTTTAGAAAATTCTAAAAAAGTAACCCAAAGATTATTTTGACATGTATATTTCCAAAATTAATTTTATTTTGGAAATTGTTTTCTCTAATAGTGGTAAAAATTAATTTTAAATTATGTGTGCAGTTCATGTCTAATCCGCTTTTAGAAAAATACATTTTTTCATAACACCTTTCTTTCTATTTCAAATGGTTCTTATTTTATTTGTTATAAATTAATAAACATTGAATTTATTTTATAAATGTTTAAAACAAGAAATTTTCCTAATTTAGTTGTTACTATTAAAACCCACCTACTTAATGGCTAGGTTATGATGGCCATGTTTAAATAATAATATTTTAATAGAGTATTGTGTTTCTTTTGAACTAGGTGTTGAGTACATTTAATGATATAAAAGAGATTGAATTTATTTAAAAATAAATATATCAGAATGTCTCAGGTGTTATATTTTCTTATAATCCTGGTGTTTGATGTCATATAAGAAACTAAAAACAAATTTCTTTTAAAATATTGTGGTGTCACTTTCTCCTCACCTTAAATCAATTAAATCCTCAAAATTTAAATTTGATCTTGGTAATCAGGGGTTTGAAATTTAGAAATAAAATTGTTGAAAAGACCACATTTCAAAAGGGTTAATAAAACACCACATTAATAATAGATAAAAGTAAGTATGAATGTAATCTAGAATAATACATAACAAGGATTCCAAGTAAGAGAACATAATTGGGAAATTAAAACATGGACATAGAAGAAAAGCGTAAATAATTATAGAGAGTGATAGAGGTTACTGATCACAAGAAAGTTAATGATCAATAGAAATGTAAGGACCTCAAAACCATACATATGTGATTATTTAAAATACTATATAACTCATCAGATATGAATGTTATATGATATCATTTTTTGTTTCAATATCCTTCCTGAAAGTTGAGGAATTATTTTACTATCTAATATTATAAGGAAATATAGTTACTTCATACATTTCTATTTCATAAGAAAAATTTTATCCATTGGTTTCACTTTAATAAATTTCCAATTCATCTCTTACTCTATGAAATGAAAATCCATAAATAATTTTTTTATGACAGAAGCACTAAAATTCACTTTTGATGGATCATAATATCCATAATAGGATGATAAGACATTCCTTAAATATCTAGTTATTACTATGAAAAAAATTTTAGCATAAGTTATCCAATATTCATGAATCTTAAAATAGTGAAGTAGTACATGAATATCTAAAAACTCTTCCAAATTTCAACTTAAACCATTTCATAAATAGTTAACCTTTTGGGCCTTCCAAAAGATTCAGAACCAGAAATTTAGAAATAGAGTCACTAAAATTCCAAAATGAACTTATCATTAATCCCCAAAACAACATAAAGTATCTCTTAATGGTTAAATTCCAAACTTGTGGATAAATTCATCATGTATTTTCTTAAAACATGGTAATAACATAAATTTTATTAAAACCTTATTGAAAACATTCATGATTCCTTATTAATCAAGTAAAACATATATTATTGGATATATTACTTAAATAAAAATATGAAGTTAACTCTATCAATGATAGTATAAAAAACATTATCAAAAAATCATTAATTAGTCCCAAGGTATTCAATACTGTCCAATTTAATTTATCCATACCAATCATCTATTTTTCCCAATATTATTATCCCAACATAAGGAACCTATTAAGAGATATCTTTCCATCAATAATTTGTTTTATAAGAAGTTAAACTTACCACTAAATCAATTTTTTAGTCATTGGTACTATTCAACATAGGCTTTCAAATCCTTAATGGAAAAGCATTGTAGTAAAATACTTATACATTTCACAATTCTTAAAACCAGAATATCATTGATAAAATAATAAAATAAAATAATTCTTGAATATAAATACAATCACATTAATCATTCCACTTCATTTTTTTTATTAACATAAGATCGACCATGATCCATTATCTTCTTTTGTGGTATATTTCTTTGATACTTGAGGCATTGATTTTCATAGTTCCCTATCTCCATACAGTTGAAGCATTGTACATTGGAAACTTTTTTCCTTTCCATTGAAATGAAAAGAATAGTATCCTTTCTATATAAACTTATAAAAAAATCCCACTACTTTTAATCAAGTACTAGGGTGTTTCTTTCCATAGTTATCACATCTGGGAAAATATTTCTTTCCCTTATTCCATTTTTCTATATTTTTCCCTACCATACTATTCTTATTGTTCTTCCATATGAATCTATAATACTTAGATAATCGTTTCTATATCATGTTATCACATGATAATATTTCCTCATATTATGAGAATGTTAGAGAGAATAGTTCCCTTTGAAATATTTTCTTAAGCCAATCAAAGAAAAAATCATTATTACTCTTTAGATTATGTTCATTGATGTAATTCTAGGAGAGATTTATAAATTATGGAATACACTATATTAGATCATATAATTGTTAAAAATAATATATAATCCCAAAAATAGAAAAATATTTAATAGAAATTTAAAAATTTATACATAACTGATATCATATTCATAAACATGGGTTATTTGGGTATATATCTATTCAAAACCCTTTATAATAGTTTGTAAAGAAAATGTGAATTATCCAACGTATATCCCTTAGTTTTTTCAAAACAGGTGTGAAACAAGACCCATTTTCATTCCCCAGGTGATGATCAGGTCATGCCCAATGCACCCTTTTTGGAGTTATTACCCCTAGGTACCTCTGTTATAGAACCACACCCACTTGGAGTTTTTAGATAGGGATGTATTTCTAGTAAAAACCACATAATATATTATCTAAATTTTTTTATAATGTTCTTATATACTTATCCTCAATTTATATCATTGATTTATGTTCCCTAATCTATGTTTCCATTAATCTAGTTCCCCAAGTTTCTGCTAAACCTCCCTCTAATACCAACTATAACGACCAAACCCCAGTAAACCAGAGTCAGTGTCTTACTTTATTACATTTTCATAGATAAAAATGGTTAAATATTGAATGAATAATCAGTTTAGTAGTTTTGGAGAACCATATATATAAATGATACAATTTTATATTGGGAATAGAAAACAAAACATAATAAATAAAAAAAATCAAATGAATCATATCCTAAAAAACTCATTCAAGGATATATTCTTAATATATTGGGGAATTTATATACAATAAGGGTGATATAAAATGTTTAGTAGGGGTTATGTACATCATAATATATCATTAATCAATAAGCATAATCAACATGGCATGATAAATAACTAAATACACATGCCATTTAAAAAACTTGACTATCATGATTAGATAAGAAATAATCAATATTGAAAGGTAAATAATTGAAAAAACAAGAAATTTAAATAGCCAGCCTATTATGAACAGATAAGGAATACTAAAAATGGTAATGTAAATAATTGAAAACATGCCATTTAATTAATAAAATGTGAATTAAATACATCGAGAGATAATATCACTGTGAAAATATCATGGATAATAAAAAATATATTTTTTTATGAAGGAAATTATTAATTATTGGACATCATTTTTCAATCACATGATACCTCTAACATAAATACTTTTCACTATATAGTTTAAAAGTATTGGGTATAAACTTATCTAGTTTGGCTAACTAATTTTAAATTTATTAGGTACAAACTTATCTGGTTTGGCCAACTAATTTGTCTCATGAGGCCTATCGATGCATCGAGGGGCTATCTATAACTAGGACTTACCTATATATTTATGTCCTAAGAATTCCTCATATATTTAATAATTTATTTAATTCATGAATCAACATTCATTATCTTCAAATATCTGTATTGAGTAAAGAATAAAAATTTATTAATATTTCTATAGTTAATCAAATAACTTTCAAAGTAAATATCATATGTAAATATGATATATATTTTTGTAAATAATAATATACATCATGCAATAATATGGATATTTAATAAAAATTTAATTTCCAATGAAAAATTATTACCAAAAAGTGATTGTTTCTTGAACAAGTTACAATCACAAAAGAAAATGAGATTATACAATAACTTTTACCACTTGGTAATTTTCAAGTCAAACCCCATTATATGAAATTAATCAAATTTAAAATTAAAATATTATAAATTATGAATGAATCATGACATTACATTTCAAATTGGAAGTATATACACCACATAAAATTGGATTTGTGCATAATAAAAAATAAGTCTCAATGGAATGTAAATTGAGACAAAATCCATTTCTTTAAGCTTCTTTTTTGTATGAAAGTTATTTAATATATTTCATAGTGGTTGTAAAAATATTATTAAAATATATAAAAAATTAATATTTATAATATCATATATGATACTTTTATAACATCTTATCACCCATTTGTTAATAATCTTTAATTGTTTTTATTGTTTCAGGTGTTAATTTCCTTGTTTCTTATTTGTGTTTTCTCTTGAATGTTCTGATATTGTTCATATTATATAGTTTCATCATCTAAAGAATAATAATCATGAAATAATTTTCATATTTATACATCAATTATAATTTTAAATCCAATCATGAAAATAGTTTTGAGAAATGAAGTATGTTACAATCACGGAGATAATATGTCATACATATATATGGGTTATATTTACATTTTTCAACAATCATTATTGAAATAAGGAAATTAATATTTTATATTTATATAATTATAATTATACCATAATATTTATTTAAATATACTTATATATATCATTCATGTGGTGTGGTGATGAAAAGAGAGTCACATCGCTTCATGAAGGTGATATTCCACACATACACGAATGTTGTTATCATCTTTAAGTGAGTGATAAGGTAAGAAATAAAATGATATATTATATTTTTAGAATTATTAATATGAAATTTATATCATAATTAATTAATTTATATCACATATATTCATTAAATTTATCCTTATTACCTTCCATGTAAATATTTATTGAAAAACGAATCTCATCGCTTCACTAGGCAGTAGTCCACCGTACAAATGAGCGACGTTATCATATCCCCTAAGAAATAGAAAGTAAAATTGTATATATGATATAATAAATTAATAGGTATAATTATGTTATAAATATCATATATATACTTTATATCAATCATCATACCCAACCATGAGAGGTGTTAATGGAAAAATGAATGACCTCGGTTCATGAGGTGGTTGTCCACCGTATACACGAAGGATGATTTCATAACCCATTTGATGGAAGTGGGGATGGTGTTAGGTCATTAAATTAATATAAAAAAATATCATTATATTTAATATACTTATGTTGTTATGTAATCATGCTTTAATAATAATTTAAGGTGGTTGAGGAAGAAATAAAATGAAAACTCTCATTGAAGAACATTACATCTTCTTTGGGTAACCTCCTTAGGTTTGCACCAAAATACTTACTTGGTTATATATTTTTCCAAAAATAAGGAGTATTGGATGAGAATATTTATTTCTTGAGTGATTTGGGTAGTTATTTTTTGACAAAAATTGTTTGAAGGTGTGGATACGAGTGGAGAGGGGGTGGCCTTTTATAAGTGAGGTGAGCTGCACACTTTTAATTTTTGGAATGAAAAATGTGTACCCACGTTTTTTAGATGAAAAAGGATCCAAAATGGATTATTATCGAGAATAATAAATTTTATGTTTTAAATATGTCTAGAAAATTAATTTTAGATAAGTTTTAGGTTATTTTTACTCTTATATTTTTAGTTTACCCCTGATAAATCCATTTTTACCTTAACCGCGGTAAATAATTTTTACTGTTTTCACTATTTATTTTGGTAAAAAATTATGTTTAAATTATTATATAATATAAATAATTATTATTGAAAATATATAATACAATTTACCAAATTTAATTCATATAATTGGAAAAATTTAATTTAAAATTAATCTCATAGATGCTTCGAGAAAGTGGGTTTTTAAATATAAAACGGTCAAACGTTTACAAAGTTTTTATATAAAAATTCAATATAAAAATGATTTAAATTACCTAAATTAAGATAAATGATTTATAATTGATATAATTTTACTATAAAACCAATTAAAAATATAATTTAACTTTATAAATAATTTAAATGAAAAGATAGTTTTTAATTAAAATTCAGTATTTTTCACTATTTACTGAAAAATTTATCTTTTCAAAAAATTATAAAAAATTCATCCAAAGGTAATTTTGACATAAAGATTTAATAAATGATGTTTATTTTTTAAAATTAATTTTCTAAAAATTTTAACAATTAATTTTAAATTATGTGTACAATACATGACTAATCCACCTTTTAGAAAAATACTATTTTTCAGAAATCCTTTGTTTCTTTTTCAAATGGTTATTATTTTATTTCTAATAATTAGATTACAATTTAATTTATTTTATAAACGTGTAAAACATAAAATTTTAAAAATTTATTTATTACTATTCCTACCCACCATCATAAAGTCTAGGTTATAATAGTCATGTTTAAATAATAATATTGTAATAGCATATTTTGTTTCATTCAAACTCAATGTTGCGTGCATTGAAAATTTTGAATAGATTGAATTATGTTTTTAAAAATTATATCATAAATTCTTGAATATTATATATTATTATAATATTTTTGTTTCGTGTTATACACACTAGAAAAAAAATGTTCTTTTAGAATCATGGGGCATTACATGACAGTGAATAACTATAACACCATTCTAAGGATAAATGACATGTTTAATCACTTAATGAGATCCTTATAGTTTTTAAATGTTGATTTGTGATCTATATATCATCAAATTATTATAATAGAAGAAGTTATCTCAATGAATAATTTCAGGTGTTTTTTTGGGATCTAAAATTTCTTAGTTTTTCAATTTGTATTTTAAAATATCAAGCTTTTTTAATGGGACTCATGAACTCCATGTTTCATGAATTCATGGAACAATTTATGGTATTGTTCATTTATGATATCCTTGTGTACTCAAATTCATAAGAGTATTATTATGAGCATTCAAGGACAATTCTATAATCACTTTAAAACTATTTAATATTTTGGAATATATCAAATTTTATGTTCTAGAATTGTGAGGTACAATACCTTAGGCATGTAATTTTTTGTCAAGGAGTAGTGGTGGATACATTATTTATTAGAGTTGTTTTTTCCTAGAGATCACCCAATAATGTAGCAAATTCCACAGTTTACTTGATATTTCTAGTTATTATTAGAGTTGTGTGTCTAATTTCTCTTTTATTGAATCCCTTAGAATTTTTATTAGTAGGTAGGACTGATCCTTCATATAGACTGATCAGTATTAGGTGGTGTTCAACTATCTAAAGGAGTAATTGTTAAGTACTCCCATAATTTAACTAATATATAAGAGAGTTATGTTAATGTTTTTATATGATGATTCTAATCTTATTTTGGGTTTTATTTTGATACAATAATTGGTGGTGATCTCATATGGGTCTAAATTTTCCCCCCATGAGCGCTGTTTTTCTCCCTTGATCTCATCATGAATTTAGTGAGATTTTATCTATATATGTGGTGGTATTACCATATTAGTGAATATTTTTTCATCTTCACGGTTCATAATATCATGAGGTATGTCTTCTATTAGTGGGATTTGAATTTGTGTCAGCAGAGGTGGATGGATTTATTTGAATAACATTACTCCAATATCCCACATACACAAAGGTAATGGAATGTAATTAGAGATATTTTGAGTACGATATTGCAGGGAGATATTGTTATAATGTTTGGAGATGGGTGGGGATTTATAGATGATCTTATAACCACACATCTTAATGTAGTATAAGTTGGTTTTAGAGGTTAACTATTCCATATGAGCATCCATTAGTCCTTGTTGCAACATGTTAAGGAGTCATAGTTTAGAGAACTTGAGGTAGTGGTATGGCATAGTCATATTGATTATGGAGGTACTATAGAGGTATATTCGAAGGAGAATTATCATCAAGTGTTATATCACATGAAGTTATGCATCCTATTTGTAATGTGTGAGTTTCTTACCTATGAGATACATCACCCACCCATGTTTGTGTGGCCTAGTTTGTCCAAAATGTATCATTCCTTAAGGTGTTAGTTTTTATGGCCAGAGATGAATCTATTAATGACCTAGTTTTAGTAATAGTGTTTAATCTTTCAAAGTGTGAATTCAAGGCATAATGTACCTATAGGTTTTTTAAAACCATTTAATATTCCCAACACGAATTTAGTGGTTAAATTGATTGATTTTTCCCATTATTCCCTAATACCAAGGAGTATGTGATGTTGTTGGTTGATTTAGGACCAGTTGAATAAGTTTGATCATTTATTAGTGACCATGGATTCAAATGTTAAGGAATCATTGGATATGGAGGATGTAGATGAGATAGTTAATATTTATGGAGTGAAGGGTACTATAATCTCTGACCAGGATCATCATTTAAACTCACTAGTTTATGGTGGTCTTTATCAAGGTTTTAGATCTTATCTATGCCTTTAATTTGTTTAACATCAAATGGATGGTCAAACTGAATGGAACATTCATATATTAGGTTATGTATTATTTAAAAATGTTCTATATTTTTGAAGTTTTTGGGTGAAGCATTTTATATTGGTTTACTTTTCATATAACAATTCCTATCAATCGTCCATAGGAATGGCTTAGTTTGAGAAATTTTATGGATGGCCTTGAAAATACCCATTTCATTAGACCATGATTGGAGGGTCAAAATTCCTTTTACTAGATATAGTGTAGAGCTTGGATGAGAAGCTGTAGATGGTTCCATATTGGATAATGGCAGCTCAAAACTCTCAAAAGTCTTATGTAGATCAAAGGAGTATGTCTCTAGAGTTTTACGTTAGTGATAATGTGTTATTGAAGGATTATATTTAACATGGCTAATTGATATTTGGTTAGGTGATTAAGAATTAACCTTAGTTTATTATTACTTTTGAGGTGTTAAAGAATATTTGCAAGATGGCATATTGTTATCTCTTACTGTACAGAAAGATTGGATCCAAGAAATCTTCCAGGTGTTTTAGATTCAAAGGTATCTCTATAATGAATCTCATGTCATTGATTAGTGTGAGTTTGATATTGAGGAATACATGATATTTATGGGTATTTAAATATTTATTTAGGACTATCATGATAAGGTTTTATATGGGCATGTCATTACTTTGGATTGGATCTTATGGAGATTGGGGGCCTAGAGAAGTGTATGCCAGAGCATAATTTATAGATGTGTATTCAGTATCCAAAGATATTTTGAATTATGTTTTAATACAAAGATTATTTTATTTATTATAGTGTGTTTTGGGTTACTGATTTCTTATGTTGTAGTTGTTTATTGATGGTGGAAAGGATCCTTTTTGAGAGGTATCACTGAGGGTGTTTTGTTTTTGTGTTGATAATCTTTTTCTAGATTCTAGTTTTTATTATCAAGGATGGGAATCATTTAATTGATATAAATTTAATAGACTAGGCCTTTTAGACCATTAACTTGTGTGTTTGGAGTGATAATGGTGTCAACAGGGAGTTTAGAGGTTGTCTAGAATGATGGATTGATTTTGAGAATGTGGTAATTTTTTTTGAAAGTGGCTATGCCATTTTGTAGGATGTGGAGTTTCTGTGAGAAAGGTGAGGTTTCTATTTTAGGTATTTGGTAGATAATAAGTTACAAATACCTATTTTACTAGCTATCCTTATCATAATTATTCACCAATATTTAGTGTATTTTGTTTTGCCAAGCATAGTGTTCAAACATTTTTTGTGGAATCCCTACATAAAGTGTGGAGAGGTTCAACACTCATTATTTCAGGTGTATAGGAAATACGACATGTTTAGGGGTTTTTTGGAATTTCTAGTCACATGGTGAGTCTGAAATAATAATAGTGGTTCCCCTATAACATAGAAGGTTTTCAATGGGAGTTAGGGTTAAGGTCGATATGGTTATTTTCAAAGCTTCTACATTATAGAGAAAATAAAACAAAATTTTAAAATAATAAATAACCCATTAGATAAAGGAGGAATATTTCTATTTTGATTAGTTTTAATTCATATCTCCCTTTTTCCAATTTCATTATATAAATTCTATAATTCATCATTCCATGGTGGAGGTCCTTTTTGTTTTCTCTACAAATAGGGGTCATCCACTTATTTAGTTTCAATTTATTTCATTCTATCATACCCTAACCAGTCTCAATTACACATTTATAGTACCACATTCATCCCCTTATATATTTTAATAAATTTATTTGAGTTTTAAATCCATTCATTTATTTTAGGAACCTTTCCCTATTTCTTGTCTCTTATATAATCATTTTACTGTCCTTATTCTCATGGGTTATGGAAATGGTTTCCTTTATTCTCGGGAGGTTTTTTTTCAAGTTCATTATGAGTTTAGGATGTGATTAGGTCCTATGGTGGACCAATTAGGATTCGGTGGTTCTTGATCCTCATATTCATCATCAATAAAATTCCATATCATTGAATGTTTATGGGAGTTAGAGGATTGTATAATTATATTTCTTTTACTATGTGTGAGTGTCAATTAATCATGCATCTACTTTCTCTAGGTGTATGGTCAGGATAAATATAAAAATGAAATGAGTCAAATTAAATAAATTATAGGGAATCACAGGTGATTCAAACATGGCTTATAAAATTCCATACTCTTCCCCATATATTTTTTTTCTACTTCATATTTCTATTTTTAAATTCATTTTAGCAGCTATGAAATTATAAATTATCATTTCTAGAGTTTTATGGTCACCTATAATTATTTTAAAAGAACATAATGATAATGATAAAATGGTATATTGAAAATATTTAATTGTGACATTTATATTTATACATTAAATTATGGATTAATGTGTATGAGTGATTAATAAGTGGTTCTTCCATGTGATTTACTGCCATTTTCCGACGTTTTATACTATTTTTGGAGCCCTTTTTGTTTCAGTAAGAGTGTTATTGGATGGTTGTGGTGGTTGGTTGAGATTATGAGGTTTTGTTATTGTGAAGATAATAAAGCATGGGTTGTTTCTTGATTTTTAGAGTAGTAGCATAGTTGGTTAAGTGAAAAAGGTGTAGTAGTTTACATGATCTTATTATGATGGTATGTTTATGATAGTTATTACAATGGGATAACATGATAGATGATGTGGTACTGTGATGAGATGATGAGGTTTTGTCGTAGATTCCCAATAACATGGTTTAATACTAAAATGAGAAAAATGAAAGATTAACCAAATTAAAGTGGGATAGTTTTTGGTTATAAATTGGAAAGTTTTGATTAATAAATGAATTAAAATTCATGTACATTTTTATATAAAACATGTGAATTTTGTAATTAGTGTGAATAAGAAAAAAACAAATAGCGTAGAAGTTAAACGGTATAAAACAAATGATTTGAAATTAATTATGTCTAAATGAATTTGATATGTATGGTACTGGAAAATAAAAAATCTTCATTGTGATTTGACTAATTTAGAATTTGATGTTGTTGTGCTCGTTTTGATGGTGTTATTATGGTTGATTAGTTATGAAATTAGATATTGGTGTCTAATGTATAGGATGAGGTTCCTTCTTATTGATAGTTGTGATAAAGGAGTTATAGTTTTTTACTTTACCCCAAGGTTGGGATTTTTGGTCTTATTATGTTATTTTTATTTTTCTTATTACTACATACACACCACCACCCAAGTCAAATATCATTACTAACTCCTATATGAGGATAAGGGTTACACATGAAATCACTACCATCTTGTTTTTAAAGGGAACATATGCCTGATGATATTGTATTTTTTTAAATAGGAATTTTATGCTTCTTTTAATTTTTCAAAATAGGATTTGGGGATGATCCTAATAAGTATACATCTAGTATAAACCATTTATTTATATATATAACCTTAATATTAGCTAGACGAAATCTGTGATCATGATATAAATTACTATTTTATAGAGTCTGTTGCTAGTGTTTGTCTGTTGCTTCTATAAGAGTTGTTTTCATAATTTTATTTTGAAATTTGTTTTTTGTATAAAATTATGTGAATTATTGGATATTGGTTATATTTTATATGATTATGGTTGGTAATTTTTTATATATTCATTTGATTATGAGGGTAATTCCTCCCATATATCTATCAATACACCCTCGGTTCTAGTCTCCAACTTGTGGGGTATTACAAGTGATCTTCATGGGTCGCTCTCATTTTTACTCTTGGACCCAAAAGGGTACCAGTGGGAGTTAGGTTGTGACAACTCAACCTAATTGGGATCCTATACTAGGTTGATGAAGAGACTAATAAGGCATATTATCAAGCATATATCGATTAATCCATGGTTTGAGGACAAGGATATCAAGTATGAATCATATGAATAAGAGTCATTAACTATTTTTTAATCTACCATATCCAATAAATAGTACAAGAATATATATATATATATATATATATATTTAAATGTACATAAATGATTAATAAAATATATCAATATAAGTATATAAGCACATATATGTCACGTATCAAAGGAGATATATCATGGGAAAAATAGAAATTATAATACACTAAAATACACCACAATAAAATAAAATATAGGACCTTGAAAGACCACATAACTCCTCCCCCATTGCTCAAATATATAGTATGAATACGCCAAAATATCGGTGAAATAAGAAAAAAATATAGATACATTCCTCCAAAAATAGACTAATAAAAGTATAATACTAATAGTATGTAAGTGTAATCATATGAGATACATATGTTTACCCATTAGGAATATCTCAAACATGTATCCAATATGTTAAGGTCTATAAAGCTTAATAAATTCATAAATCATACTTTAAATCAACTAATTCATGAATTGTAATCAATTTCCAGGGCAATTATTATAAACTAACAAAAATCATAACTAAATATAATTAATATATCACTATATAGGATAATTAAAATAAATAATTTATATCACTAATGTCTATATCTATGTCATTATAACCACATATTTTATATAACAAATAAATTCATACAATATCAAATCCATTTTGGGATTACATTTTTTTCTACAAAAACTTTTATCTATCATTGTATATTCTCACTATATAATCATAAATTCTAAGTTATATAACTTCTTTCCCAAGATAATTAGCATAAATCATATTTAGGGAACAATAAAATACCCAAATACAAAAAAATTATTCACAAATGAACCCTCACATGATATACACTCATTCCCCGAGGTCTAAATTCCTATTTCTAATACCCATATCACATGTAAAGGAATTATAGATAAATTATATATCTATCCAAATATATTTCTCAATAATTATTTATTGGTTTATACCAATTAATATTCATGATTAGTGGTTGTGGATCTCTATAACTCAATCACAATGAGATAAATGTAATCACATGGAATGAATCCAATAATACACCTATTTACCAACAACAAAAGCATGAAATAAATCTTACCATACAAAACCATTATAAAAGTTAACCTCATAATAATATTTTAGTGGAACTCCCATTGTCACAATGTCACAATCTCAACTAATATAGTGGTACTACCATTCCACAATATTAATGAATCCTTAGTTTCATCACTATATCCTCACCATACCCCAGTGTTCATGAACCTTGACAATGATAATGGAACTCCCATAGAGAGGATTCCTCAATACTCATACCTTTAGAAAATTTAAAAATACGGTAATTCATAATAGCTATAGTCTCTAAAGTCAACCCTATGAAAAAATGAATCTAACATGCATCTCAAGATTTCCTAAGAAGTGACTATCACTATAAGAAGTCATAGGTAGAATCAAAATGTGAATTAATGAATCCAAATCCATATATCATGGGATTTATTTAAAACTATAATCAAGACAATAAAAAGTAATCCAATATATAGTTTAAATATTACATCACACATTTGGTTACATTCATTTCCAATATAGAACACTTAATGGTCAATAAATATTTAGATTACTATATCATATCCTCTAATTTTAAAAACTAGGCCACTTAAAAACATCTATAAAGTATTGATAAAGGTTGGGATTACAATTTTTTTTTTGAAAATAAGAAACCAAATAATCCTCTAAAATAACTCTAATGGAATAAAATATTTATAATTTAATCACTCAAGTGGAGTTGATAAGAAAAATAACCATTTGTAAATCAAAACAATAATGTACCTAATGTTTGGGGCCACACTTGACCATTTTAACTGCTTATTGGGAAACCCATAGAAATTTTAAGCTAATATATAATCTATTATAGAGCACAAAAAATCTATTGGAATATAAAGGAAAATAATAATTCCATCGTATATCTAATGTAAGGAAATCATAAAATAATTGGGGTTTGAAAAAATGCCTAGAAACATCTAATAATTACCCTATAATTAATATAAATCCAAATCTCAATACACATGACATCTAAATGTTAAGGGAAATAACCATAAAATAGTTCTAAAATAATATATCACTAATTATTATATAAATTACCCACAATTTTTTTAATATTTCACCCCAAGACTATAAACACATCAATAACAATGAATAAATAAAAACTGAAATTATGATCAATCAAGTTAATCAAAAATCACCTTGCTAGTTAATAATAATATATAAATACACCTAGTTATAATTTATATATATACATTATTTATATACTACTTCATTAATATATAAAATTAAATAAATGTTTTTTTAAATTAATTTACTAAATTAGAAAAAAATATAAATCTAAACTTCCTAGTCAAAATATGTCTTTAAACACAAGATCAATCTAAAACATTAAATCAAGAATATATTAATGATATATAGACAATTATAGTAAATAAATATTATATTTAAATGACTAAAATGGCATAAAATTATTTATAACTAATAATATAAGAAAAATGTAAAGTGGATTAAAGGGTTCCTTACCTCAGATCACCTTAACAATATGTGGTCACAACTATAGAGAATAGAGAGAGTTAATTCATATATAATTATATTGTTAAAATTATTTGAACATAAAATATTTATGTCTAGATTTAATGATGAATATATATTCAAATCTAAAAATTAGGCTTGGGTCTATATAAGTGGCCTAAAAAATATCAACAAATGATTCAAGACTCACACCCCATGGAACAAATCACATTCTATGATCAATAAATATATTGGAATTTTATATTTTCTACTTATTTATGGTGACCTATGAGACTATATTTGGAAGACTTGAGCACAAGGTCAAGGTGTGTTACTATGATGCTTGTTAAAAATTTATCTTATATGATTCACTTCATCCATATGAAAATAATATAATATTATTGTAGTATATAGGATGACTATACATGGTAGGTTTACTGACTCATAAATGAGAAAATGAGTGGATACATACAAGTAACAATGATGATATTCCTAGTGGATAATCTGGTGGTAGCGGTGGACCTAGTGATCCTAAAAAATGGGGTTTAAATTGAAAACTTACAGAATTTCCTCTTTGGTACTTCATTGTGGGACATACCTTCTTTATAGTTGGTTAAATTGTATTTTCTGATACAGTGATTATTTTACCTAGAATATATTTTATTTTAGATACATTATTAATTATTTATAATGAAATATTAGATTATGATTATAAGTTAATATTGGTTAGGATTTTATTTTTTTATAATTAGATTTATGGATGTGTAGTTTGAGAAAAATGGACTCAATTATGTGTGATTGGTACCTTTAGTGTTTTCACCAAACCCTGACCAATTAGAGTAAGGGATAAGGGTATACCACAAGATTTTTACTTTCCTGGGTAGTGTCCCTATGGGGTTAGGTCATGATAAGACATGATCAATCTAAAACAAGTTACTATGGAGGTACTCTTTACTATCCTTTACAAAAATATTCTTATTTTATCACTCTTCTTAAATAATTAAATTTTCTCCCTTTCTAATAAAATCCCTTATTCATTATATATCACTATCTCTCTAATATCTGCACTATAATATTTCCCCACACACACAAAAATCCACAAACATTTATAAATTCACTCTCATTTTTTTATCCTTAAAATCAATCTCATCTCCCCGTGAGGAAAAATTAATATCTTCCTCTCTTTCCATCCAATTTCCTATTCATAAAAACCATATTTATATTAGAACAACCCATTAAATTCCCAAACTACTCATGATAATTCTATTGACCCCATATTTACTTTCCCAAAAAATCTTCAATAAACCCAATCATTTTACACACCCCTTTGCTTTTTCTAACACCCCGTTGTCTCCCCTTCTCAATATATAACCATATATCTCCAATTTATTAAATTTATTAACTAATCCATTCTAATATTCTAAACCATACCCTCAAATTTTTACTCTCCAATTTCCACCCTTTCGCATGCCACATATCTATCACTTCACACATTTATTATAACTACTTATAAATTCCTTTTTGTTATTAATATAAGAACTCGAATTTTATATTGACTATTTTATTATGAGCATATAGAATTAATATTACTATTCATAAGAACATTAAACATCATGTATTGATATGGATTTCTAAAACTAGGAACATTAATGACATATTCACATAATATAATACAATATTTAATAAATGAAGCTCCATAGGTTTGAATTACTTTATAAAGGTCACTCCTACCACAATTACTATAAAAATAAAGATAAGCATTTGGAAAACAACATACTTTATGAAAGGATGTGTTATAACCACTATAAGTAGTGAAAGATCAAGTGATAATGATGGAATATTTATTTGGGAATAAAATAATTGAAAATTATAAATGTTGGCCAATACAGATGTTGGAAATTGTGACCATTAATAAATAAGATATGTGTTTATTATTATTGTTGGTTATGGAGATGCAGTAAAGTAACCATTGAGATTATGAAGAAACCAACATTGTTTTTTGAAAACTATAAATATATATAAATTATATTATAATTTTATTTTATCATAAATTTATATATTTTAAATAAAAGTTATTTTCAGGAAATAATCACATAGAAAACTTTTCAAATAATAATATAAATTAAAAAAGTCTTAAGTATTTTTTGTAATTGTTAGACATTATACTATGTTATAAAAACTATTAATTTTAATTAAATAAGGTTTTTTATTTAAAATTTGAAATTATAATATATATGGAATTATTTTTCCAAATAAATATAATTTTTGGACATAGAACACTAGAATTAACATAGGGTGAATTTTTGATAATTTTACGAAAATTTTGATATTTTTGCGAAAAAATAAAAATTACTATTTTATGATTACCATGATTTGAAGACAAAATTACGACATGATAATGATAAAAAAATTATTAAAAATTTTATAGAATAAAAATTTCATTTAAGAAGTTTAAATATTAATTTAAAAATATTATTTTTAATCTATAAATTTATACTTTACATTTTGGAACCAAATATTTGATTTTTGAGGAAAAACATATTTTGGGATTCAGTGCATTAAATTGTTTGTTTAGAAGGGGAATTTCTAATTTGTAATAATTTTTATATCAAACAACTATCACTCATTCATTAATATTTCTAAAAATTAGTTTTAATTTGTTTCAATCCAAGTGGTTATCTTATAATATAAAATTAACAATATTTTAACCCTTTAAACCACCCCTCCATGTGTATAAATAGACACACTTTCTCCCATTCCACTTCACTGAAAACCCATTGGAAATAAATTTCCTCTCCCCATACCTATATAAATCCCTCCCAATGTGTTTCTATGACTCTATGGAGGCTTAATCTAGCACAAATAACAATACTCTCAAGGAAAGTGTTCTCTTCCTCCACCTTTTCAAGTGCTTATTTTGTATAAGACTTTTGATTCTAAATTTATTATGTTTAAAAGTGTTTACAAACAATCAAATTTCTTTGAATATTATTTCTAAATAATTGGATACATCATTTTTCTCTCATTAAACTAATTTCCAGGTCTAGTTTTCATACCTATTATGCTTCTGAAATCAACCCTTGATTTTTCATGCTATATTCTCATGTCAAGAGTACCCAAAACTATTTTAATTAAAGGATATACATTTAGATGTGTTATTTAACTATTTATTGGGATAATCCATTAATGAAACCCACATTCCCTACTTTTAGGTTATAAATATTTTGTAATTATGATTTTTAAACATTATGGCACACATGATGCTTGACATATTAAGGTTGCATCCTGATAGCACTCCAATGCATTGGGTAAAGAAGTAATATCAAAATATGACATATTCATGATACCTTGGAAACATGAATTAGTGATTTTTTATGATAAATTTCAAAAAATCCATTGTAATATATTTTACTACAACTTAGTGATGATATTAAGTGATATATTTATGAATTTATCATGTTTATATTCCAGCCACATTTCCATGTTATTCCTCATGTTATTATGTTCATGTACTTATGTTATACCTCATGTTCTTATGTAAATGTTATTATGTTATATCTCATGTTTCAACTATGATTTTTTCTTATATTTTTTTATCCTTTATACAACATTATTCCCACCACTTTCATTTGATAAATATCCCCAGAAAATCCATTGTAGTGTGATATCTAAGTTGGGATAGTAAAAAATCCTTTCATGATTGTTGAATTTTTTTTATATTTTCTTCTATCTTCGATGTATATCTTCTACTATGTTCCAAGTTTCCATGATATTAATACTATAAAGGTGCTTCATAGTTACTATTGTAATATATTTTCAAGTAATTATGGTTAAAATCTTTAAATAAAATCCAGGTGGCCATAATTTGTATCAAAGGATGGCTTAGTAATTTGTAGAAATTAAGACTAGAATAAAATTTTTAATAACTCTAGAGATAAGTCTAAATATTTTAAAACTTACAATTTTTTTGATGTATAAATAAATTTTTTTTATAAAATATTAAATCCCCTTCTAGATACTACAAGATTATGTGGTTTTAGAATAAATGCATCTAGGGTTTATAACATCGAATGGAGTTGGTCAGGTATATTCATGTCATTATTTTGGTGGACAGTGTATGAGCCCTTACCACGCACCTATTTTGACACTATCAGGGGATATGTTTTGGTTATTATATACTTTTTTACATATCATAATAAAATGATATATATAAAGTGTAACTTTTTATTTTTAAGTAAAGAAATTATTAAATTATATGATCCTATAATCCCTCTGTTAGAAAAACTTTAATATTAAACTCTCCCTTGGAATTAATTTTTTTATATTTTTAAATGTATCCTTCTTATTTTTTAAGTTTTTATTTTTATAAAATACCTGTAAATAGAAGGTATCGTGTGAACAATAGAGGTAATAGAAAATGAAATGATGGACTTCCTAATATGATGGATGAAGGGGTATAAATTTTCATGATGATGTTATCCAATGTTATTAATAATAACATGAACCATTTAGAGAATCCAACCTCACCTCAGATGGAACATCTAGCTATGTAATCATTCATGAATCAATGACCACTATCCCTTTTTGAACCATATAAACCCTTGATTATGTAACAATGGATAATCACTATTGAAAAATATTATATGTACTACACTGTTTTGAGAAAGATAAGGTAACATTGGTTATGTATCATTTTGAGGGATAATTAGATCATTTGTGGACATTTCTCAATAACACCAATCCCAAGGATGAAATTTATGCTATGAATTAGGAATATTTCAATAACATCTATTTTAATAAATATTTTCCCCACAACCTATAAAAATTGATCGAAAGGTTATTCATTTTTTTGAAGTAAAAGGAATTTGAATTTATCAAAAGTTATGATATAAAATTCACAAGGCTTATGAATTATTATTAAATCTTTATGATTGATTCTAGAAGGAAGATCAATCAATTATTTGGTGTGTTGATACCTTATTTACATAATGATTTGGAAATACAGGACTTCAGAAGCTATTAGAAAATAATATGATGTGGTCTCAAGGTGGAGATGGAATAAAGAGATGCACAGTGGTATCACAGATAGAATTATAAAAAGATAATGATGGATTAAAACATTTGGAAACATCCTAACTATGATATTGAGGGTAATAAACTAGAAATTATTGTATGTGAAAATTTTGGGAAAAGGAACCCAGTAAAATATCTTCAATTAAGTGTGAAGTGCTATAAATTTTCAAAGGATGACCACATTGCTCAAGCTTTTTCAGGAGATTTAAAACCTTACCATCCCAATGATAATGAAAAGGGGAATATGGAACAAGTGAATCCTGTGGTGCAATGATTCAAGCGTGGGGAGCTTGGTAACTTTTCTAACAAGTACCGAAATCCTATAATAGTGTTGGGAAACCTTAATCAACCCAAAATGGCCAAGGGATCAATGTATTTCCTTTAATATCATGAATTTTGAAGTTGAGGCACCAAATGATGTGATAGTAGGTACCCTTGTTTTTCACTATATGTTTTCTAATAAAATACTTTATTCTTGTTCAATTAATTCCTTGATTTATTTTATGTTTTCAAAGAACATTGAATCAAACCTGGATCAATTATAAATTGAGTAATCAGTTAAAACATTTGGAGGATTGATTCTAGTCACAAGATTATATAGGGATTCCCATATTAAATTTGGTTAGAAAGTTCTCATAAAAAATCTAGTAGCCATTCTGATGGTGGAATTCAAAAAAAATACTTAGGATGGATTGGATATCAGAGTATAATTCCAAGATCAAATGTAGAAGAAGGGAAATTTCAGTTTCATTGGGGGAAGCTTGAAATCATTTTCAAAGGAGATATATTTCAACCCAAGTTTTTTCAAGAACTACCACCTATGGATTTATTTATGGAAATTATTGGTGGATAAGGGGAAGAAAGGAAAACTAAAAAGATATAATTTTTTCCAATTATTTTGAAATACACTATTTTATTTACTCAAAAATTATACGGACCTCTCCGAAAAAGAGAGATAGATTACTCCATATAAATCATACTTGGATCCAAGCCTATATTAAATACCCCATATATAATGGAATTCATTAAGCTAGAATAATTGAGTAAGAAACTACATGATATTTTGAGGAAGTATTTTATCCTATCAAGAGTGTATCCATAGGGAACTCATGTTCTCTTTTTAAAAAAGAAGTATAAAAAAATGTGTCTATGAATTCACTATAGAGAAAATAATGGGATCAATGTAAAGAACAAATACCCTCTTCCAAGAATTTGTGACCTACTCGACCAACTTCATGGAGCTTAATTATTTAATAATATTGATATTTTATCTAGGTATCAACAACTGAGGGTAAAGAAAGAAGATATCCTAAAGAAAAATTTTCGATCAAGGTATGTTCACTATGATTTCATTGTTATGACATTTAGTTTTACTAATGATCTAATGATATTTATGGATTTTATTAGTAAAATATTTACAATCTACCTTGATAAATTTGTAGTAATGTTTTTTTAATGATGTTTTAATATATTATGAAATTCATGAAGATCATGGGGAACCCTTAAGGGTAATATAAAAAACACTAAGAAAAGAGTGTATTTTTGATAAATTATGTAAATGTGAGTTCTGGTTACAAAAAAGTGGCATTGTTGGGATACATTGTATTGTGTAAAGGAATCTCTATGGATCCATCTAAGACTAAGGAAGTAAAGGAGTTTCCTCATCCTATAACAGTGACTGAGATTCATAGTCTCCTAATTAATCTAGGTACTATAGAAGGTTTTTGAATTTTTATTGAATTATAATCTAATAAATATGTTAACTTTATAGGGGTCAAGTTTATTTGGATGAAAGAATGTGAAGAAATATTCAATGAACCGATGAAGTGGTTGGTTAGGACACACATTATAACATTACCTTATATTGAAGAAGGATTTTTTATCTATAGTAATGCATCTTTGAAAGGACTTGGAGGTGTCCTAATGTAAAATGAAAAGGTTACCAACTATGCATCTCAATAGTTAAATCCCCATGGGTGGGATTTTCTACACATGAATTAGAGTTAGATGATTATTGTATAGTGTCCTAAAGATTTTTTACATATATTTTACATGTTTCCTAACCATAAATGTAACTTAACACAACACAAGAATCATAAAGTCCTACTATCTTTAGAATAATAAGATCATAATATATCAAATTGAGTCTAAAATAGAACCTCTTTTTTATTCTCGGTAATGAGATCCTAAGTCCTTTTGAGATCAAAAAACTATATGGGATAACTTGGGGAATACATAGAAAAAACGGTTGAGCTAAAAATCCCATTAAGGTAATAAACATGATAAGGAAATATAATGTGTGAATCAAATATATAAGATGGTATAATAATATATAAGGCACATGAGTAATCACATGAAGGCATAACATGAAGAACATGATATTATAAGATCATGGTAATATACGAAATGCAGAAGAAACACAAAACATGTCATAAAAATAAGTCAATGTTAACTATTGAGACAACATCACATGGTGTATAAAGCCCTATAATGGATTAACTTCACTCCCTAATCCCATACATGATGTATCATTATAATAAAACATTACCCAATGCATCATAGGGCTATATAATTCTGGACCCTCCCATCACATTAATTTTATGTACATGCATATGTGTTCCACATAATAAAATCAATGAGATGTCATAAACATAATAACTACCCATGGAAATAAAATAGGTTGCATAATCTTACCTCATATCATAATAAAAATAGATTTCTTAAAGAAGGAATTTGAGAAGAGACCATAAGTAATGTATTACCCCATAAATGGAATATAGAGTGATATAGTTATATATTTAAGAGACATATATATAATCTATAATTATTCCATAACATTGTATTTTTTTTCCTTAATGAATAGAAATACATTTAAAAATATTTAAAACATTCTTGATGAAAATAACCTTTAGACTTTGAAAATCACTTTTGAAAAAAAAATTAATTTCCAAAATATTTTAGAAAAATTTTTCTTTAGAAATAATGATGGAAAATTATAATGTAAGATTAAAATACTTGAGTGGTCATGAAGGAGGGTAATTCATTACATGCCGTATAATTTAAACTAACATTTATTTTACATTGTTGTAAAAATGTTAAAAAGTTACTCATTCAAAAAATGACGAGAAGATTTCTTTCAGAACATTTTTTAAAAGGTAAATAATGGGTAAAAAGGTACTTAATAAATCATTTGGATAATGTTAAAAATATTTTGCAAAATATTTTTAGAAAACATGGATATGAAATAAAATTATTTTCATGTGAAGAGAGAAATGAAGTTGGTTTTTCTTGATTTTTTTATCAATAATATTAAGTACCAAAGAGAGGGAAAATGGTACTAATTATTTAAATGTTCATGTATAAATATATGAGTAGAAAATATATTGGTTTTTATTATATAATTATCAATAAGTTTCTTCATTTGACATTTAATCATAAAAAATCCTGATTAAAATTAGATTAAAGCATAAAACCCTTCTGCTTTGGTATCTTTTGAATCATAAAAACCATTAATAAGGTAAGTGAATTGTAACTTAAAATTTCATGATTTATTAAGGATTTATGATATAATTTTTAAAGTGTAAATATATACACCAAATAAATGAAATTAGGCATATAAAATAACATTAATCTCAGAGAAGGATGTTTTGAGACCGAAACCCTTACCTCGAGCCTGAATCATCTTGTGTGTTCCTTAACTTCCTAAATAATAAAATTATGTTAATTATATACATGATTAATAATATTTTTCAAGTTTATTATTCCTTTTATTTTATATTTTACCATATCATATTAATTTACATCACCAATTAATTTCATGTCGGATGTTTTAACGATAAATGAATCTTATGCCCAAAATCATTTTGGTAAGTCGACTAAGGTAAAATAGAATATTAACATATCAAGAATGGTAATAATGAAATAATTATCATTTTTTTAAAAAAATTATACTTTAAAAACAGTAATTAAATTCTGTTATGAAAAATTAACTGTGTTACAATCATGGAGACGATTGGCCGTACATACGCACGAGTAATGTTACATTTTTTGATGATCATGATGTAACTAAGCTAATTTTAATTTTATATTTCTATAATGATAATTTTATTATAAATATTATTTTATTTATTTAAATAAACTTACATATACCATCCATTTTATGTGGTAATAGAAATGAATCACATCGCTTTACGAGGCAGTAGTCCTCCGTACACACAAACGACATTATTGTTTATACAATGGATGTCATGGTGAGAAATTATATGATATATATATTTTCATGATATTATAATTAAAAAATTATAATTCTATCATAAATATAATATATAAACAATAAATACATCATTATTTACATATGTGAGAAGTGATGATAGAAAACAAATTACGTCGGTTTGTGAGGCAGTAGTCTTCTGTACACATAATCAAGGGTTTCATTTCCTATATAAGGGAGGTGGAGATGGTTTTAGGTCATTAACTAGTCCTAAAAAAATATATGTTTTTTAATATAATTAGTTTATTATTTCACATTTTTTAATAATTTTTGAAGGAGGTGGAATAAGAAATAAAATAAAATGCTTGGTTAAGGACACTACCTCCTTTTCAAACAACCTCTTTAGGTTTTCCCCAAAATTCTTCCCAGGTTGTCTTAATGATAAAACCAATAATTCTAGGATGAGGTAATGTAATTAAATAAGTAATTTGTTTAGGTATTTTTTAAACCAATGAATTTTTTATGTGTGAAAATAAGAGGAGAGTTGGTGATTTTTTTTAAGTGGGGGAGAGGACACACTTAGAATTTTTGAAAAGAAAGATTCACAATGACATTTTTCTCCTTCACAAAGTCTAAAAAATAGACCATTTTAGAAAAATATAATATTTAAGGTGTATATATGACTAAAAAATACTAATGAGATAATTTTTGGTCATTTTAAACCCTTATATGTTTTGTTTAACCTTTGGTAAACCTATTTTTATCTTAACTAGAATAAATATTTTTTTATTATATTCAATATTCCTTATAGAAAAAAATTATGTTTGACATATTAGATAATATAATTTATTATATTTATAAATAATTAATTCAATTTTCCAATTTTAACTCATATAGGTGGAAGAATTTTATATAAAATTAAACCCGCAGACTTGTCGAAAAAACAATTTTTTAAGAAATGCGTTTTTAAGGAAAAGATGATATCATATTAACTATATGAAAAGTAAAAATAATTGAGTTAATTTAAATTCATATTTATATATATAAAAAATATAATTTTCATATAAAACATTCCTCACCAGCAGTTATTTTAATTAATTAAAATGAAGAAATATTATGGAATTTAAAATTGTTTTCATAATTTTTTTAATTTCTAACAATAAAATTATACCGAAATCTAGTATAAAGATGATTTAGATGTAATTAATTTTATTTCATAAAAATAAATAATAATTTTTTAATTTAAAATAAAACTAAAATAATAATGGTACTTAATTTATTAAAATAAATGACAATTTTATAAAAATCAGTATTTTTACTATTCACTGAAAAATTAATATTTTATGAAAATTGAAATATTTAGACCTAAGTTATTATAAATAATTTTATTTAAAAAATCAATTCCATTTTATCAAATATATTTTCTAAAATTGGAAAAAAATTACTTATATTATTTTCTGACAGAATGCAATAAAAATCATTTTTGTGAAGAAAACGTATTTTCGATAAATAAAACCACCTTGCTTAAAATTGAGTGACTATTTAATTATAATTTTTATATTAATTTATATTAATCAAAAAATTTATATAAATTTCATAAATTAGTTAATCATATTCATACCCACTAATTTAACAACAAGGTTATGTCAACCATGTTTAAATAACATTATATCATAGTTTTTTTAAACTCAATGTTGTGTGTTGAATATGATATAGAGAATAATATTCATTTAAAATCTTAGGGAATTAAGTTATACCCCCCATAAATAAATTTTTTCCTATAAATTTAAACTTGATATTAGTGATCAAGGGTTTTACATTCGAAAATTCCTTTGTGGAAAACCCAAAGCACAAAAAGGTTTAATAAAACTTCCACTTAAAAATGTAAAGGTAAATATGAAGGTCATATATAATAACATATGAATAGGTTTATAAGTTGAATAATTTTTTTGGAAGTAATAATTTGTACATGGAAGTAAATTTTAAATAATTATGAAGAGTGGTAGGTATCATTGATAACAAGAAAGTGAATGATCATGGGAAAGTCAACATCCCAAAAACAATAAATATGTTATAAAATATTAAAACATTGATTTATCATATATGAAGGTAATCGAATATAATTTTTATTTCATGATCCTTTTCCTAGTGTTAAGGGATTTTTTTATCAAGATAAATAAAACTAGAAAATATACTAACTTGATATATTTTTATTTCATTAACACAAATTTATCCTCTAATTGCGCTCTAATCTATTTCAACATCACATCTTCCTCTATGTAATGAATATCCATTATTAATGTTTTATTCCAAAAGTATTAAAATTAACTTGGAACAAATCATAATATCTAAAATCAAAATGCTTGGACCAAAGTAAAATGATACCTAAAATTAATATTAATATATTAATCTCCAAATTTCAAGAATAAAACCAAAGGTTTAACATAGATCATTCCTTAAATAAAATACCCTATATCCCAAATAACCTCAATAATCTTAACACGAATGAAGGTTTTAATCTTGAAAATTACCTCACACCCTTCAAATTACATCTCAAAAAACACGATTTAATTCTTTCGAAATAATACTTTAAATTAAACATAGAGGTTATATATATATATATATATATATATATATATATATCTTAACCTAATAAATTTTTTCCCAATATATCATTAATCACCTAAAACTCCTAAAATTAAAAAGATTTGATCCTATAATATGTTTCATAAATTAGTTTAATATTTATTCATAAAATCATTTACGTATAAAAAATATTATACTAAATATTACATCTGTAGGAAAGTGGCAGGTTAAGTGTACAGTGGATCATGCATGTAAATTGGTGGTGGGGGGGGGGGGGGGGGGTGAATCAACACACACAAATTTTACCGATATTTATTTTTCTTTTATCTTACTCCTTTTAATTTGAACCTCTATACTTTTTAGATAGAATGAATCTTCCCTTTATAAAAACAAAATTATACCACATGAAAGATGAGAATTAAATTAAGTAAATCACCCATTATTTTCACAAGGTTATCCCTTGATGTGGGTGAATACATCCCTACTATGTTTGGATGATCCGAGACACAAATTCTTCATTAGAAATCAATCAACAATTACAAATGGGTTGGTTAGGTATCACCCAAAGAACTATGGTGGGTAGGTATGAACCTTTTTACAAATTATAATGGTATCACACTAGTGTTCTTTATATTAGAATCCCTAAATTGTTCTTTATACTGGAATCACAATAGTATTTCCCAAATACAACACATAACATAATGAAAAATATCACAAGAACTTTAATCTTCCACTCTACAACAAAAATGGGATGCCTCTTCAATCTAATGAAATAAACTGATGCTGAATCCAGTCACTTCAACTGAAATTTTTCAACTACCACTGAATATAATCAATAAAACTGTATGAAATTCGGTTCAGTATACTCTTATGAATGAGTGAAAGATATTACTTCCACTTCATCTCACATTAAAATTAGTATGAACAATTGAATATTTATCAACAAGCTACATGTTTTCTTCTTCCATGATTTACTGGAAAATATTCCTTCATCTTAGAAAAATATTACTGACATAATTTTAAATCATTAAACACATGTACATTATGTATCATTCATGCATGAAGAAAGAAAAATATATTTTCATATCTTTTGATAAGCTGAATATCTTTCTTATAATAATTTTTACTAATAAATCTTTGTGTTTTAGATCATATTTAATGAAAAACACAACACTAACTTTGATATTTGATTTTATATTGTCTCACTTTCACGAGATCATGAATGTATTCTCAAAGGCTTATACATTCATGTATTCATGTACACATATTCTTCCCTTTTTAATACAAACTCAAATAGTTCTTGGTTGGGAAAACAGAAGCACAAAACCTCTTATTAATCTTCAAGTACACTGAATCCACCGTGAAAGTGTGTAATCATTTTCTGTATCATGAAAAAACTTTTTCAATTTAATCCTTCATGTAATTATTTCACATAAAAAAACCCACACTATCACTTCATGTAAGAATATAACATAATCCATTTCTACTTCAAATGAGAGTTTCTTCTCTTAAAAATATACTCTTTAGCTTCATATCTTACAAACTATTGCATTTTAATTGTAATAAAAGTGATTCAAAATATCTAGTTTTGCATAAACTGATATATACATTTCCTCTATATTCTTCACATGAAAATTTTATCTCACAAGAATATTTTTTTATGATAATGTTGGTTCATGAGAGTATCATTTTTCCTGAATATTGGTTTATAAGAGTACTATTTCATTATAACATTACATGGTATCTTCAAGCAGCCAAATAAAACAACAATGGTCCTATTCTTCTTTACATAACATGGATACAAATTTCCACTATTATCATAAGAAGATAATGTGATAGCGTGTCACATTGTTTCTTCATACAATACTCCTTCACGTGATTCTAGTCTTCCTCAAAACATACAAGCATGACTTATGCCTTGTCTATGTAAATGTGTTCTAGATTTATTATATCTCAATCATATAACATAGTTAAACCATGTAACTAGTTCATGGAATCATCATGTAATCACATAGAAACTAATAAATAGAAGAAAACCACATGGAGCATTCTTCGAAAATTCTGAGCAGTGCTCTATTTCTCTCTTAGGATCACACAGATTCTCCTAGATTAGAGATAAAATCATGATGCAAATGAACTCATTTTAGGTATTTATAGAAAGAATACCACCGAATCATTGCTATGAAAATCACTGATAAACACCCACTCATCAGATCATGTATTCACTGCCTGCTTCATGAGATATCATTTTCATCAAGAAATCATATTTTCCTTACACTATATTTCATTTGTTTGATCTTAATTTTATCTTGAAAATGAATTTTCATGAGATTTTAATCAGATTCAGATCATCATAATAATCAAAAAATGATCAGAAGACTTGGTTTGATCCTTAGAAGATACTACAAGGAGGAAGATTGACATACTATAGCTCTCGGATGGGATAAGTGGAGAAGATGACGTGAAAATAGACCAGATGGTCTAGATGATCCGATTGGGTAGATCACAGAGTTTCAGTTATTTCAGAGCTATAGTAACATGTGAAATGTGATACCATATCGAAATGACTCTTTGTTTTGTGCTTATTTTTACTTCAAGAAGCATCCTATGTGAATAATAAATTGGTTACTAAGATATCTCAACTTGTACTAGCACCTCCCATTCCATCACTCTCGTTCGCCGCGGTGCCACCCCATATGGTGACTGCACATTACTCCCCACCTTTAGGCATACCTTCAGGCACTCCATGCCTGCTATGGGTCACAATGCTATATGGTTGAGGTTGTACCTTCCCACCTAAGAAGTGGTGCGGGTCCCTCATTACTGACCAGTGTGCTTGGACCCCAAACTTTTAATTAAAGGCCAAAAAAAGGTGTGTGGATAAGTAATCCATTTCAAACCATAAAAAAAATCTCACCATATTTATCTTCATTTATTTTGTAATTCAACCATAAATCCCAAAGTTTTAATTCTACTCAATGTTGTAAATATTTTTTTTCAAACTCAAATAACTAATGACACAATTTTTTCTGAACTACAAACCAGATCTGAAAACGTCACATTAAAATATTTCTTCCTCTAAAGCAACTCTTCCAATCCAAAAATCATTTCCAACTTGTAGATAATTCTCAACAACAGTTCCATGTAAGAACCTCATACTTCAATCACAGTAACATTTAATTTTCATCAAAAAAGTATATTGAAAACAATTACGACACAAATATTACTTTAATCAATTTGGGTTCTTCAATATCCCCCTTTGGATTTTTTGTCAATACCCATTTTATTTTCAAAGTCAATGTTTTCTTCTCTCCATTACTTGAAAATAAAACTAAATACATAATAATGGGAAATAATTAAACTCATCTCATTATGTAATAACTAAACTTATCCTATTATCACATTCAATCTCCTAATTTCATAAGAGATGCCACTTTTCAGAAATTAAAATTGATATTCTTGAGATAAGGAAACCCCACCTTTTTAAATCAATGAGTTATTAATTAGTTATATCCAAACTTACATGGGATAAACCAGTTTAGAAAACCAGTGTGATCAATTTAGACATCAAATCTGTCAATAAAATTTTCAGGATATGATGCCAACACTGAAATATTCTTTTAGAAGTTGTTCAAAATATTTTCAACTAATCTCTTTCATTTATCTCAACAAACAGATTAAAAAACATTCAACTATAAGAATGAACTTCTCCTTTATCAATAAATTTTACTTTTTTTTTATCAAATTTTCAGTTTCTCCTCTTGTGATTCAGAATTTTTATTTATATAGAGTTAGAAGAACATAACTTTTTAATGACAATATTCAATTTCTATAATTTGAATTTATCTAATAAATCCTTTATGAGAACTAAAAATATTCATTTGATGCCAGTTGACATATTCAACTGTGGTTGCTGTTTATATTTTCTCCTTCTATAGGGATGATATTCATCCATTTTATTCATCACAATTGGATTTATTAAAGAATGATCTTCAAGAACAATTTTAATAGAAATTGAAATAAATAACTCTATGATGGATAGCCTCCTGGATGCTGCATAATATTTTCACAGCACTCATGTATTCAAAAATCCTCCTGAATATATGCCTCACCTTAAATTCCTTGCATGAAATAAAAAAATATAAAATATAGATGGGAATAAGGTGGTTCTTCAATGATTTTTTCACTTAGATAAACAAAGATGATATTTATCTATCAGCCTAGAAACCCCTTTCAATTATACTCTAGATTTATGAAAACTCATCATATTTGTTTCTTTTTTTTATTTTAAATTTTTTATCATGTAAAGGAAGTATCTAATTATTGATTTATTCATATTTCACCTTAGATAGAATAATATTATTCACATTAATAAGTAATGAACTTTCATTCTTTTATTCCTAATCCAATTTTTATCCAATTTCATCTATTTTGGCCATATGACTAAACATTATTTTTGTAAATTCACAAAATTATTCCTACGAGTATATTCATTCTTCACAGTATAATTTTTAACATAAGAAGCCACTGATGTTTTTACTATATTCTTCACTACTCCTATTTGTTCAGGTAACCACGTGATGCATTTTTCAGTAATATGCCTTTCTATTCTGTACCTTCCACACTAATATCCAACAATCATAGTGTTATCCTTTTTAAAAAAACTCCCATGAAATTTGAATTTTTCATCATTATTTTCATAAACCAAATCAAACATTTTATTTGATTATGAGATTAAATTCTTCTTCTTCATCATCTTTCTTCCACTAGCATTGATGTTTATGACCTATTTTCAAAGGTCCATTATATTGAATTTTCTCCCACAGTAGAAGAACCTTTTCTTTGGTGTAACATTTATTTAATCATTCTTCAAAGTTGTAGATTGATTGATAGTTTTCTTAACTCTCTTCACATGATTATACCCTAAGGATGAATCTTTTACTTTTATTATTTACCTATGAATTCATTGTGGAATTTTATTTATATCAGTATATGCACAGTGCATAGTTGGTACATACCAAAACTCATCATAACTATTAAAACTTATTTTCATGTAATCAATAAATTCATCAAGAAACTCTAATCTATTCTTGATAGATATATTTTTCTTTATCTGCGAATTATACTTAAATTTAGTAGGATTTATCTTCATATCTGATCTACTCCGCCTTAATTCTGGACTTCTGTAATTATCACACATAAACATATTATTCCCAAAGTCAATATCCCGATTCCCAAATTTCCAACAACACCAAAAATAAAAAAAAACTTGATTTCTTCTTCTATGCTACCACTTGTTTTTATTTGACATCGTGTTGTTTTTGGGTAGCATGATTTTTCATCTGATCTCTTTATAGGGAAGAAGAATTCAAACTCTTCTTCATATAAACCATTGATGATATGATGGATTTATTATCAATCATCTTCACCAATGTTTGACCAAAATTAATTTTAGAACCTATAATTATAGATTAAATAGTATTTGTAAAAATAAAAAGTTCTGGAATAAGGGTTACCTATTGCAATGAGCTTGCAAAAAAATTATCTTTAAAGAAAATTATCCTATTATTTCCGCATGAATGAGCCTTGTTATAAGTAATACTTTTTTCTGAATTACTCTTGGAAGCTTTTCTAATATCATCATTTTGTGAAGATTTAGCTTGGATGTTCTCCATATTTCTAAGCTTGACCTAAAAATCCAGATATTTTAGATTTAGAGAGTTGTTATGATGTTCCAATGATTTCACCATATCTTCACATTATTTTTGGGAAGTATTTAACTGTATTTCCTTCATATTGTTCAAATTTACATCCATTTCATGACACTTCTTGTTGAAGAAATTTTTCTCATCCTCAACAACTCTTAGTTTTTCTTCCCATTGATTGATAATTTTCTGAACTTGACCAACATGCATTTTATTTTCCTCCAATAAATAATTATTCATCTATTTAATTCTCTTTGTCTAAACCTCTAGCTAGGATTATTTATCATTCATATATGTTCTATGCAGTTTCTACAATGCAAGGATTACTTCTTTATAAACATTATACTTCAAATCCTTCTCACATACAGTCCTTTGTAATTCATCTTTAATCAAAGTGAATATTTCATTTTAATGAAATATAGTCTGTTCTTTTAATTCTTCAGTTGAGATGAATGTATCATCCTTGACTTTTATTTCCAACTGAGAGTCCTTAATATTCATGAGAGATTTATGTGATTCTTCAAGTGTATGAATCAAATCAGTATGGACCTTATCAATTACTTTTTTCTCACACATATTTCTTTGAAATTATTCATCAACATATGAGAAATGTTCTGAAAAAAAGTGATACAATTTCTTCTTAGACTTCAATAATTTGTGGGAGAAGCTTACATCTATGAAACTTATTTGAAAAGGATTTATCCATATTTCAAACTTCTTTCTCAACCTGTGAATATTTATCATATATTCCCTTGATATAAGAAAATATGTAAGTGGAAAATTTGGTAAGAACATTCTTTAAATAATTTTTGATTTTTAAATAATAGTCACTAAGTGATTTGATAAATAATTCTTCATCACCGATTAAACTTGATTCATCAAATGGATATTTATCAACTGATTCAAAACTCTGTACTTATTAGGGTTAATAGATCTTCCATATTTAAGAAAACAATTATATGACATGCAAGAAAGAATGTAATTGAAGCACAGAACATAGTATTTTAACAAGGTTCATCCCCGATGTGGGTGAATATGTCATTTTAGTGATTATGATGATCTGATACTTATATTATTCACCACAAATAGATCAACAAAGGTGGTCCGGTCAGATATCACCCTAAAATCCATGGTGGGTAGGTATGAACCTTTTCCCATATTATACTAGTATCCTACTAGTGTTCTTTATTATGGAATACCTCCAATGTTATTTATTATGGAATCCCACCAGTGTTTCAAAAATAACACACTTAATATAATGAGAATGATCACAAAACTTCAAGATTCCACTATAACACAAAACTGATCTTCCTCTTAGATCCACTAAAATAAACTAATTCTACAATTTCTCACTTCAATTGAAACTCTTAGACTACCACTGAATATAATAAAAAATAGTGCACGTAATTCAGTTCAGTATAATATTATAAACAACTAAAAGATATTACTTTGACTTTATCTCACATTAACATCAATATGAACAACTGAATATTTATAAAAATTTTACAGGTTTTCTTCTTCCATAATTTACTAAAAAATATTCCTTCTTCCCAAAAAAATAATTCCAACAACATTTTCAAACATTAAACATATGTACATTGTGTATCATTCATGCATAAAGAAAGAAAAATATATTTTTATGTATTCTAATAAACTGAATGTCTTTCTTACAATACATGTCACTAATAAATATTTGTATTCATAACACATTGTAAGAAAAAAAACACTGCCTTTGATATTTTATTTTATACGGTCTCACTTTCATGATATCATGCATGTATTCTAAAATTATTATACATTCATATATTCATTTACACATGTGATTACCTTTTTAATACAAACTCAAATAATTGTTAGATGTGCCAATAGAAGCATAAAAACTCCTATTAATCTTCAATCCCACTAACTCAAGAATGAAAGTGTGTATGAATTTACTATATCATGCATATCCTTTTTCAATATACTCCTTCACATTATTATATCACAAAACATAAATATACACTATCACTTCATGAAATAATATTATGAAATTCACAGATTCTTCAAATGAGAGTTTCTTCTCATAATAGGATACTCTTAATATTCATATATTATAAACCACTTATTTCTACTTACAATATAAGTGATTAAAAATATAAAGTTTCTCATAAAATAGTATATGAGTTTCCTTTATCTTCTTCATATGATTGGATCGGTTCAAGAGAATAATTGTTCGCGAGAATGTTGGTTCATGAGAGTATCAGTTTATGGGAATATTGGTTCGTGAGAGTATTAGTCCATGATAATTTTACATGGTATCTTCATGAATCCACACACAAAAACAGTGGTCCTCTTACACTTCAAATAAAATGGATACACATTACCCCTATTAGTGCAAGAAGATCATGCAATAGTGTGTCATATTGTTTATTTATGCAATACTCCTTTGCGTGATTCTTCTCTTCCTAAAAAAATACATGCATGACTTCTTGATTCTTTACATAAATATATTCATAGTTTATTATATCATAAACATGTAAGATAGTTAAACCACATAACTTGTTTTTTGAATGGTCATGCGATCATGTAGGATCTAATAAGTAGGACAAAAGAACATGAAACCTTCTACACAAATTTAGAGCAGTACTTTGTTTATCTCTCAGGCTCTCATAGATTCTCTCATATCTGAGATAAAATCACTATTAAAATGAACTCATTTGAGGTATTTATAAATATAATCCCACCAATTCATTACTATAAAAATCATAGAATACCACTCGTTTCATCAGCTTATTCATTCATTACCTTCTTCGTGAGAGATAACCATCATTTGAAAATCATATTTTCTTTACACCATATTTCATCTTTGAAATATTTGTTTTATCATGAAAATGAAGTTTTATGATATTTTAATCAAATTCATATCATCAAAATAATAAAACAATGACAATAAGGATCGGTTTGATCCTTGGATGACACTGCGTAGAGGAATCACAACAAACTTCAGCTCTTGGATGAGATTAGTGAAGAAGGTGATGTGTAGAATATATTGGATGACCCTGATGATTATATTAGATAGATCGCATGGTTTTAGTTTTTTGGAGCTACATTAACACATTTAATTTCATCCCACATCAAAACGACACTTGTTTTTTTGCTTATTTTAATACAATACACATCCTAAATGGATCAAAAATCGGTTATTTAGCAATCCAAACATATGTTGGCACCACCCCGTGTCATCTCCCTCATCGTCCATCATGCCACCCCGCATGGTGTCTTCACACTACTCCCCACATTCAGGAACTCCATGCCTACCATGGGTCAGAATGTTGACCGATTAAGGTTGTACCTACCCACATTATTAGTGGTGCAGATCCCTCATTTCAGGCCAGTGTGGTTGGTCCCCAAATTTTTAATTAAAAGATTACATAAAAGGAGAGAAAAAAAAATCTATAAAAAACCATAAAAGGAATCTCACCATATTTGTCTTCCTTTATTTTTTAATTCAACAATAAATCCTAAATCTTGAATTCTTCTCAATGTTGAATTTTTTTGTGTCAAACTCAAATAACCAATTAAACAAGTTTTTATGAACTACAATCCATCTCTGCAAACATCACATTAAATTTTTTTCTTAATCTCAAGAAAATATTCAAATCAGAATATCTTTTCCAACTTGTTGATAATTTTCAAGAACAATTCAATAGAATAAATTCATAATTCAATCACAGTAATGTTGAATTTTCATCAAATAATTATATTGATAATTATTACGACACAAATATTACTTTAATCGATTTTGTTTCTTCAATCCACCCTTTATATTTTTTTTCAATTCCCATTTTATTTTTAAAGTAAATGTTTTCTTCTCCCCCTCACTTGAAAATAAAACCAATGATATAATTATGGGAAATAATTCAATTCATCTCATTCTGTGACAACTAAACTTCTCTTTTTCTCACATTCAATATTTTAATTTCTTATGAGATGCCACTTGTTTGAAATTAAAATGATTTCTTTTAGGGAAGGAAATAATATCATTTTTAATGAAATGATTCATTAATTAATTAGAAACAAGTCTACATGGTATAACCCTGTGTAGAAAACATGAGTGATCTAGTTAGACATCAAATTTTTCAATAAAATTTTCAGGATATGATTCCAACACTAAAATATTCTTTCATAAGTTGTTGAAAATATTTTAAAATAATATTTTTCATTTATATTAAAAAATATATTAAAAAAATTCAACTACAAGAATTAAATCCCCCTTTATCAATCCATTTGTTGTCATCAAATTATCATTTTCTCCAATTCTGATTCAAAATTTTCATTCATATAGAGATAAAATAACATACCCTTTTAATGACAAGATTCAATTTCTAGAATTTGAAATCATTAGATAAATCCCTTACTATAACTTCAAATAATCATTTGACACCATTTTATATATTCAATTTTTGTTATTTTTTAATCTTTTCTCCCCATAGAGGAATGATCTTAATCTATTTTCATCATCATGATTGGATTTCATTTGGAATTATCTTTAAGAACAATTTTAACATAAATTGAAATAAAGAACTCCATGAAGGATATCCTCATTGATACTGTATAATCTATACACAAAAATAATTTCTTCAGGACTCTCCCTGAATATATATCTCACATTCAATTCCCTAGATAAAAGAAATAAACACAAAATATACATAGGAATAAGGTGGTTCTTTAATGATTTTCAGTTAGAGAAAAAATAGATGAGATTTATTTATCAACCTCGAAACTCCTTTCAATTTTGCTTCATATTTATGAAATCTTGTAATGACATACCCTTTTTTGAATTTCCAAATTTTATCATTTAAGGGAGTCATGGACATCTTAATTTATTCCTATTTTATATTACATGGAATAAGATTCTTCACATTAACAAGTAGTGAACTTTCATTCTTTTGTTCTTGCTCTAGTTTTTATCCAATTCTAGTTGCTTTGTCTATATGACTAAACATTATTTTGGTACATGCACAGAATTCTTATTATGAGTAGATGGATTATTCATAGTATCATTTTTAACATAAGAATCCACTGGTTCTTTACCTATATTCTTCACTAGTTTTATTTGTTCAAGAAACCTTATCATTCATTTTTCAGAAATATGCCTTGACATTTTGTACTTTCCACACAAATCTCTATAAATCATAGGGTTATCCTTTTTAGACAACCTCTCATGAAATTTGAAATTTTCATCTTGATTTCCATCCCCCAAATTAGACATTTTATTTGATTCTGAGATTCATTTCTTCTTCAGCTTCAACTTGATCCCACTGGCATTGGTGTTTATGACCTATTTACAAAGGTCTATTATATGGACTTTTATTACATAGTAGGATCACATTTTATTTAGTGTAACATTTATTTAGTCATTCTTCTTGGGTTTATCTTTCTTCATAGTTTTCTTAACTATCTTCACATTCTTATACCCTAAGGTAGACTCTTATGCTTTTGTTCTTTCCATCTTCATTTTTTGTGGTGTTTTATTCATAGGAGTAAATGCGTAGTGCATAGTTGGTACATACTAGTACTTATCATAACTGTGACCACTTCTATTATAGTAATCATAAAAGTTATCAAGAAACTCAAATATATTCTCAATAGATAGATTCTTCTTCAATTATGAATTATTCTTTAATTCATCATGATTTATCTTCACATCAGATATTCTCCCCCTTAATGATGGCCGTATGTAATTATCATGAATAGACATATTATTCCAATGGTCAATATCCCAATGACCAAATTTCCAACAACACCAACAATAGCCAAAAAGTATTGATTTCTTCTTCTATGATACAACTTGGATAGTTTTGAAATCTTTTTGTTTTTGGGTAGTATGATTCTTTATCTAATCTCTTTATAGGGAATAATAATTCAAAATCTTTTTCATATACACATTTTATGATTTTATGGATTTATTATCAATCATCTTCACCCATGTTTGACCGAAACTATTTTTGGAACCTATACTTGTAGATGAAACAATATTATTTCAAATAGAAACTTATGGAATAAGGGTTATTGTTTCAATAATCTTGAAATAGATTTATCTTTAGATAATATCAAACACTTAATACCACTTGAATGAGTCTTGTTACATGTAAGAGTATTTTCATAATTACTCTTGGAAGATTTTCTAATATCATCATTTTGTGAAGATTCATCATGGATGTTCTCCAGATTTTTGAACTTGACCTCAAAATCAAGATATTTCATATTTTGTCACTTCTTATGGTCTTTGAATGATTTCACCATATCTTCAAATTATTTTTGGGAAGTATTTAATTGTTTTTCCTTCAAAATTTTCAAATTAACCTCTATTTAAAGACACTTTTTGTTAGGGAAATTTTTCTTATCCTCAAAAACTTTCAGTTTGTATTCTATTGACCCGCCATTTCACAAATTTGACCATCATGAAATTGTTTTTCCTTCAGTAAAGAATTATCTAACTCTTTAATTCTCTTTTTATTAACCTATAATTGTGCTTATTTAACATTAATAGAGGTTATATTTAGTTTCTTTAATGGATGGATTAATTATGTGTAAACATTCTCATTCACATCATTATCAAAAATAGTCCTTTGTAATTCATCTTCAATCAAAGTGAATGTTTCACTGTAATAAAATATAGTTTATTATTTTGATTCTTTAGCTAAGATGAATGTATAATCCTTTACTTTTATTTATAACTAAGGGTCCTTAATATTAATGTTAAATTTATGATATTCTTCAAGTGTATGAATATATAAATAAGGACCTTATCAGTTAATTATTTTTCACACATATTTCTTTGAAATTATTCTTATACATTGTATAAGTTTTCATTGAAAAGTGATACAATTTATTCTTTGGATTCAATAATTTGTGTTAGAAGTTTAAATCAATGAAACTTATTTTACATGGATTTCTACATATCCTCATCTTCTTTTTCAGGCTATGACTTTTCATCATATAGTCCCTTGATAAAAGAAAATATGTAAGTGAAAACTTTGGTAAGAATATTCTTCCAATAATTTTTGATTTCTGAATAAAAACCACTAAGTGTTTCAATAAGTTCTTCTTCATAACTATTTGAACTTGATTCATCAAGAGGATATTGATCAACTAATTTAATAGGAACTTATAATAGTCTACCACTTTTACTTTATTTTGTTTCTGATGAATCCTCTTTATTCTTCAAATTATTTATCACATTTCTTTCCTCTTTATTATATCCATTCTTCAAGGTTTTTACAAAAACCTCCTTGTTGGCCCTAAAAGAGATAAACTAAACTTTACTTTTAAGGTGTAGTGACCAGAACCCTGTAATCCTAGATCCAGTTTTATGTTACCATTACATTGGCATAGATACAAGTAAATCACATCCCAAAGGACCAAACATTTTTATATTCTTGGTAAACTAGATACATGCATGAATATTGCATTACAAATGAATACACAAATTTCTATATATTTTTTTAGAGGATAATAATAACTTTATTCCATATAGTGAATCATTTCATATCTTTCTTAGTACACTTCTTGGATTCATGGGGAAAGAAAACATAATAAGGGTGATCAAGAATGCACAGTAAGGGTAAAGTACAGAGGATTAAATAATGAATTAATGAGAATAATCATAACAACAAGGTGCCATGAAATCAATATCATGATAAGGAAGTGAATAAATTGTTTTCAAAGGTAAATAACTAAAAAAACATTCTATTTAAATCATTGGATAATGAAAAATCAATATAGAAAGGTACGAAACTAAAAACACATTCCATTTAATCAATAAACCGAGGAAGAGATGCATCCATTGACTTTGTCATAATGAAAATATCATGGATAATAAATACCGAATATTAATGAAGGAAATTCTTAATTATCATACATTATGTTTCATAGGAAAATGATACTTCGTTTGTTAATACCTTTCACAAGACAGTTTAAATATAGGGGTAGAAACCCATCTATTCTATATGGAAACAAACTCAAAGGGTCTTTCACCAACTAGTTTCATTTCATGATACCATCGATTCATTATGGGGCTTACTTTAACTGGTCCCCAACCAGTGGGTCTTTCACTAACCAGTCCCCAAACAATAGGGTTTCATTAATCAGTCCCCAACCTATATAGTGCATGTCCAAAGCATTCCTCATATATGGAATAATTGATTTAAATAAACAATGTGTCTGATCAAATATCTGTATTGAGTAAATGATACATATTTATAAATATTTTTCCATTTAATCAAATAACTATCAAATTAAAAACCATATGTAAAATGATATACAGTTTAGGAAATAAAATATCCTTGATAAATGACATGGATAATTATAGTAAATTCAATGTTAAATGATTATAGGAAATTGAATATTTCAAGGGGAATAAAATAAATTAAGGAATTAAATGTTAATACTACCCTTTTCTAAATCAATCATAAACCATAAATAAGAATAATAAGGATAGTATCAATATGAAATACACCCATTGAAGTAAGAATAATGGCTGTTTTCATTGATGAAATAGAAGAATAACTTTAAATTTTTTTTGAGGAAAACATGTTTTGTTTTGAAAAAAAATTTGAAAAAGATTTTCATTAAAAATAAATTTTAAAAAAATAATTTTTTTAAAGAGTAAAAATTCATTTAATTTTTTTTTTGAAAATTTTATTTTTTTTGAAAATATTTTTATTAAACATGGTTTTGAGAGAAAAAAAATCTCTGATCCCTGAGAGAAATGGAGTTGGTTTTTCTTAAAATAATTTTCTAAATAATTTTTAGTTCCAAAGAGTGAAAAATGGTATTGTTACTTGAAAAAGGTCATGAATAACCAGAGGATAAGAAAATGAAAGAATTTATTAAACAATGATCCAATAATTTCTTCTGATATAAATTAAAGTGTAAATAATCTTGAAAAAATGATATTCTGTAGTAAACCATTGAAAATACTATAACATCAATGTGAGAATCAATAAATAAATATATTACGTGTGTCAAATGTAAATCCACATAAAAAAAGTGGAAATACAATAATCGATAGTAAAAATTTATTGCAAACATGATATTATAATATTAAAAACAATGGGGAAGTAAAATAACCCAATTAAAAGGAATCAAACCATTGAAATATCCTTAAAATTATTATTAAGGAAAATAATCTTTAATCATTCCAAAGTGTCCCATTTGACTTTGAAACATTTTAATAATAAGCCCCATGAGTGAATAAAATTAAGTGAATTATTTAAATAAAATTAAGATAAAATAATTAATGATATAATATATTCAAATGTATAGTAGATACACCACACAAAGAAGTAAGTGGTGAATATGACATTTATCTCATAAATATAAAAAGTTAATTAATGATATAATATATTAAAATGTATAGTAGATACACCACACAAAGAAGTAAGTGGTGAATATGACATTTATCTTATAAATATAAAAAGTGAGACGATAATACCTTTCCCTGTGTTTACTTTTTGTGTCAACATCATTTATCCTCATGTATAAAGGTTTTAAACATCTCAATAACTTATACCAAAACCATAATCATATTTATTATATCATATATAATCTTCTTATAATATCTTTTTACTTGTTTGTTAACAATATTTCATTATTGTTTCTATTTTGGGTGTTAATTGCCTAGTTTTTTCGAGTACGTTTTGAATTTTTATTTGTTGTTACTATTAATTAGATCATGATTTTATCATCTAAATAATGTAAAACATGATGTAATTATCATATATATCCAGTATATGTAAATTTTGAGTAATCTATAAAGTTTGTATGTAGGAAATGAAATACACTTTATATGGAGACGGTAGACCGTACATATGCATGAACACTACTTTCATTTCTTTGTCCTATTTTAAAAGAAAGAAAAGTAAATGATATATATGAATGTGTATATTATAAATCCAGTATCAAATATATTTACTATATGTTAAATTTTTTTTATTAAACCCATCCTTTATATATTCCATGTATAACGTGAATTAATCACATCACTCTTAGGAGGCGGTAGTCCACACTTCCACAAAGGATGTTATCGTATTCCCAAAAAATGAAAATCACAAAGGAATGTGTTATATAAGTATCATATAATCATAAATAAATTAAAAATTTTATATATATCATATATAAATAGAGTTTACTTAATAATAACCAACCATTAAAGGTGGTAAAGGAAAAATTAACCATCGTCGTTTTGTGTGGCGATAGTTTGGTGTACACGAACGGTACGTTCGTTATCCATTATATGTAAGTGTGTGTGAGTATAGGCATAAAAATTATAATAACAAAATATAATTATATTTTATATATTTATGTTGTTATATAATCATGGAATAATAATATTTTATGGGGTGGAGAATGAAAATAAAATAAAATAGCTTGAGGAAGGATGTTACCTCTTATTCGGGTAACTCTTTTTGGTTCGCACCAAAGGGATTACTTGAATGGAATTATTACTAATGTTTGGATTATATATCTAGGGTAGGGATGTTTAGGATCTATTTTGGTAGATCATGGTTGATCCCAAGTGTCTTGATAAGTGTGAGGAAGTGGGTGGGTTGAGTGCCTTTTTATAGTAGAGGAGGAGTGACATTCTTGTAAATTTTTGGAAAGGGACTTCCACCCATATTTTTACTATGAAATTTGGATCAAATAATGATCCAAATATGATAAAAGGATGTTTAGGGTCTAAATATGGTCCAAAAATGGATTTTTTAAAAGTTTCTAGGCTATTTTCAATCTTAAGTATATGATTTATTCCTTTGTTAGGTTGATTTTTCTCTTAATCGCAGTAATTAATTTTAATCACATTCCAAAATATTTTTGGTAAAAAACTAATTTGAAATTATTATAAAATATTAATTATGATTATTACTAATATTAAATAAATTTTTCAAAATTATAATCAAATAACTGGAAGAAATTAAATTAAAGTTAATCCCATAGATGGGATGACAATGAGGGTTTTTCAAGTAAAAACGTTCAAAAGTTTGGTAAGTTTTTATATCCAATTTCATAGTGAAATTGATTATAATGAACTAAATTAGATTAATTTATATAACTTGACTTTAAAACCAACTTAAAATATTATTTAACCTTATAAATAAATTAGATGAAAAATTAGTTTTGAATTAAAATTCATCATTTTTCAATATTCATCAAACAATGAAACTTCACAGAAAAAAATTCACCGTAATATAATTTTTATGTTCCTTTTTAAAATATTATGTTTATTTTTATATATAAAATCAATAAAATTATAAAAATTGTATTTAAAATAGGTTCTTTATTAAAAGGCGATAAAACTATCTTTAGAAAAATATAAGTTTTTTGTGTAAAATTGGGGTTGTTCTTAAATTATGCATATAAAATCTATTAGATGAATATCAAAAGTATCTGATTTAATATATAATATATATATATATTAAATTAATACCACCCAAATTTTTTAATTAATTTAATTTATCAGCATAAAACAACTTTGTGAGAATAAAAATAGTTTTCTATAAAAATATCCCCTTTATATTCAATTGGTTCTGATATTCATTTCCAACAAATTGGTTAACTATGAATTCATCTTATATTTTCATAAAACATATATTTTAATATTTTATTTAATCAAATTCAAAACTAATAATTTAATTTCTAGGTAATTTCTTATTATATAAAATAATAATAATTTAATAATATATTTTTTCTCAGTAAAACCCTATCTTGCGTGTAACATAAGCTATCAAAGAAACTTGTTATTTCATGTGAAAATAGCTCACTCAACATTGTATGTATTTAAATTCATATTATAGATTGATATTATTTTAAGTAGTAAATATATTTTAATGTATTGGGATGTTATATTCCCTTAAGCGCTTTGTGTTTCTGTGTCATACATGCTATCGAATACAATGTTATTACTTTATAATTTTGGGGTGTTACATGGGGAAACTATATTAATTCTTAAAATTAAAAAATTCACTTCATATATATCTAACACAAACAATTGGGACAATAATAGAGATCCAATCATAGGTGTGAACTTTTCTCTGATACCAATTGAAGTGCCCTGTGGTTCATGAAGGTACACTAAGATGGGGGAAGGGTGAATTAGCGTACACAAATTTTACCGATATTTATTTTGATTTTATCTTACCCCTTTTAATTTGAACCTCTAAACTTGTTAGATTGAATGTATCTTCCGTATTTACAAACACAATTATACCACATGCAAGAAAGAGAGTAAATGAAGAATATCACACTATATTTTTACAAGGTTCTCCATCAATGTGGGCGACTACATCCTTGCTGTGTTTGGGATGATTCGAGACACAGATTTTCTACTAGAAATCAATAAACAATTATAAGTGGGTTGGTTAGGTATCACCCAAAAAACCATGGTGGGTAGGTATAAACCTTTTCCCAAATTATACTGGTATCCCACAAGTGTTCTTTATAACAGAATCCAAATAGTGTTATTTATATTGGAATCCCCCCATTGTTTCAAAGATACTACACTTAAAACAATGAGAAAGATCACAAGAACTTAAAGTTTCCATTGCAACACAAAAATGATCTTACTCTTCGAACCACTAAAATAAACTGATTCTGCCCTTACTCACTTAAACTTTAACTCTTCGACTACCACTAAATATATTCAACAATACTATATAAAAGTCAGTTTAGTATGCTCTTATTAATAAGTGAAAGAAATTACTTCCAATTTAGCTCATATTAACATCAATATGAAAAAATGAATATTTATCAACATGTTGAAAGTTTTATTCTTCCATGATTTACTAAAAAATATTCCTATAGCTCAGAAAAATACTACTAACAATATTTTAATAAAATAAACCCATGTACATTGTGTATCATTAGTGGATGAGGAAAGAAAAATATATTTTTATTTCTTCTGATAAACTAAATGTATTAATCACAATACTTATCACTAATAACTTACTATGTTTAGATCACATTACATGAAAAACACAACACTTCATTTAATATTTTATTTTATACAGTTCTACTTGCATGAGATCATGCATGTATTATCAAGGAATTATATATTCATTTATACATGTACACATGTTATTCCCCTTTTAATACAAACTCAAATAGTTCTTGGTTGTGAAAAAAAATCACAACACCTCTTATAAATAATGAAGTTCAATGACTCCAACGTATAAGTATGTAGGAATTTACAGTATCATTCACATATTTATGAACTCTACTCCTTTACATAAGTATATCACATAAAAATAACTCACAATACCACTTAATGAAAGAATATCACACAATCCACTACTACTTCAAATGAGAGTTTATTCTCTTAACAATATACTCTTTAGCTTCAGATCTCACAAACCACCGTTTTCTGCTTGTAATAAAAGTGATTCACAATATAAAATTCTTATAAACCATCATATTAATTTCCTTTATCTTTTTTACATGAAAATTTTAGTTTACGAGAATATCCGTTTATGAGAATGTTAGTTTGTGAGAGTATCAGTTTGTGGGAATATTGGTTTGTGAGAGTATTAGTTCATGAGAAAATTACATAGTTTCTTCATGAGGCCACATAAAAAAATAGTGGTCCTATTTTTCTTCACATAACATTGATACAAATTACCTCTATTAGAAAAATAATATCATGTGACTATGTGCCATACTATTTCTTCATGTAATACTCCTTCACGTGATGCTGTTATACCTCAAAACATACACATGGGACTGCTTCCTTTTCAGTGTAAATGTATTATCAATTTATTATATCTCAATAGTGTAACATATTTAAACAATATAACTCGTTTGGAGAATCATCATTCATTCATGTAGGATCTAATAAGTAGGAAAAAAGTGCATTGAACCATCTTCTCAAATTCAGATCAATTTTCTGTTTCTATCTCAGGATCTTAAAGATTCTCTCGAATGAGAGATAAACACACTATGCTAATGAACTTATATAGCGTATTTATAGACAATATACCACCAAATCATTACTCTAAAAATAGTAGACAACCACCCATTTCATCAGTTCATTAATTCACTGTCTGCTTCGTGAGAGATCAACATCATCAGAAAATCATATTTTCTTTACATTGTATTTCATCTATTCGATTTTCATTTTATCATATAAATAAAGTTGCATGATATTTTAATCAGATTCATATCGTTAGAATAATAAAACAATGATCAAAATGCTCAGTTTAATCCTAGTATAATGCTGCATGGAGAAATCCCGACATACTGTATCTCTCAGATGGGCTTGATGGATAAGATGATGCAAAGAATAGATCAGATGGCCTAGATGATCAGATAAGATAGATCACACAGTTTTAGTTCATTTGGAGCTAAATTAACATTTTCAATGTGATCCCACATCAAAATGACTCTTCGTTTTGTGATTATTTTTAATAAAACATGCATCCAAAGTCTTAGAAATTGGTTACTGAGAACTCCCAATATATACTGGCATTGACTTGTGCCATCAACCTCATCCACCTCCATGCCACCCTGCACGGTGTCTCCACGCTGATCCCCACCTTTGGGCACTCCATTCCTGCTATGGGTCATAATTTTTCTCAGTTGAGGTTATACTTTCCTACCTTTGTAGAGTGCAGGTCCCCCATTGCTGACCAATGTTCTTGGACCCCAAATTTTTAATTAAAGGAAAACATAAAAGGCAAGGACAAAAACATTCCATGTTAAACCATAAAATTAATCTCACCATTTTTCTATTTTCATTTCTTTTGGAATTCAACCATTAATCCCAATTCCATAATTATTATAAATGTTTTAAACATTTGTGTCAAACTAAAATAACCAATGAAACAATTTTTTATAAACTATAAACCAAATCTGCAAATGCCACATTTAATTGTTTCTTCATATGCAGTAACTCTTACAATCAATGAATCTTTTCCAAGTTGTAGATAATTCCCAAGAAATATTCAATGAAGAAACCTATTATTCAATTATAGAAACATTTAATTTTCATCAAATAGGTATATTGATAAAAAAATAAAGCAAAAATACTACTTTAATCAATTTGGGTTCTTTAGTAGGTGCTTTACCCTTATCACCCTTCCATTATGGGTTCCAACCCTATGACCTTTCTTGATAAGATGTGTTTTCACCTAGATTATGGGTTCTAATTTTTCTAAAACTATGAAAAAATATGTTATTATAAAATTCATAATTTTCCATGATCTTATAAAATTCTAAATTATATGATGAATATCTTACAAAATAAACTATTCATAAAATCACTTTTTTGTAACCTTTAATACTTTTTATAAAATTCATTATTTTCCACAAAATCGACTAATTTTTATTAACTAAAATTACCTCAACATCATGAACTTCTCCAAGATTTTCCTTTACTTAATAATGTTTTACATATAACATCACCTTAATATTAAATCAATTTTTAGGTTATTATTACCATTCAATATATTCTTGAAAATCCTTAAATAAAACTATTTTAAAACAACCCATAGAAGTATTATTCTTCTTGTAACCAGAATACCATTGTTAAAAATACATCAACAATATGATTCTTGAGTTCCAACACTTCAATACTTTAATCATCCCACTTAAATTATTTTCATAAAATAGGCCCTTAGGAATTAATCTTTTGATTAGGGAATTGACTTAGATAATGACCAATTTCACCAAATTTATGACATTGAACTATTTGTGGTTACCTAGGTTAAACTTTATTTCCCTGCATTTTGTTAACGCAACACTTCATTTTTTTTGGAAATTAGATGCTTTGTGCCCTAATTTTCCATTAATAAAGAAACTTCTAGTTCCTTTAATGCATTTTCCATATATCTACATTCCCTATTTTTGAAATGAATGAAATTTAATCTTTTTTGTTTCATCTTTAGAAGTTGAACATCCATGATATGTCGTATTTCTCTTATTTTATGTATTTGTAAGTTCAAATATGTTCCAGTTGTTAATAATTATTGAAGAAAGCTCATTTTTCATAGTCACAAGATATACAACTTCCATTCCCATTAGGTTAGGAATCTCGTTAGGGAAATCATTAGATTTTACATCACAATTTTTATTGGAATTCACTCTCATATTTTCTGCCATTGATTAAAAACAAATAAATAAAAATAAGATGAACATAATTTAACATAAAAAATGGAAACTTAAATGATAAGTAAATTATGACCTCTATTTCTATAGTGTTCAATCTAGGTTTTCCATGGTAGTGTCTTGTATTAGGTTTTCTAACCTAAAAATTAGTTCATATCCTTCTTAATGGTTCATAAAGATTTTTTGAATTTTCCAAACATATCCCCCGTGAGTGTCAAACCAAGTGTGTAGTAAGACCCATTTTCGTCTTCCAAGTTACACCCAAGTCATGTCCAATGGGATTTTTTAGAGTTATTACCCCTAAGTAAATATGTTTGAGAACCACATCCAATTTTAGTATCTATAAAGGTATTTTTAACTTCTTATAAACTACCCACTCTATACTTAACAAATATTCTAGGATTTCTTTCGGTACACAGTCTTATACTTAGACTTATCCCTAGGGTTCTCACTAAGGTTTTCTCATCATTATTTCCAAAGGTTAACAATACCTTTTCTTTGATTCCAACTATAGTGACCAAATAATTTTTATAAATATTATTACACGATTCTTATACATAAATATCCATTAACACAACACCAGGATTATAAAGACTTAGTGTCTTTAGAAGACTAAGATCCCAATACATCAAAGTGAGGGTAAAATAAAACTTATTTATTTTATTCGGTATAATGAGATCCTAAATACTTTCGAGATCTAAAATATTCATGGGATAACTTGGGGAATAAAATGAAAAAATGGATGAGCTAAAAATCCCAATATGTGAATAGACATAATAAGAAAATATAACCAGTGTGTCAAAGATATAACATGATATCAAAAGAGAGAATGCATATGTGTAATCACATGGACAGATAACAAAAAGTACATGGTATCATAATATTATGGTAGCATTTGAAATTTGGTATGACATGGAACATGACATAAAAATAAGTCGATGATAAATACCAAGATTACATCACATAGTGGAAAAAGTCCCATAATGGATGAAGTTCACTCCCAAATCCAATACATGATGTCTCATGAGACTAAAACATTAACCAATAAATTTGAGGGCTATATAATTCTAGGCCAACCCATCATCTTCATTTCATGTACATGCATATGTGTGCCACATAAGGAAATAAATCATAATTCATAAATATAATAATTACCCATGGAATGAAAATGGGTGGCATAATCTTACTTCATATCATAATAAAAAGATATTTCATAAATAATGAATTTGGGAAGTGATCATAAGGAATATTTTTCCCCATAAAAGGAATGTAGAGTTTGTTAGGTATATATGTTAGAGACATATATATTGAATCTATAAGCATTACATAACATTATAGGGTATTTTCATTGTTTAATATAAATACATTTGAAAATATTAAAAACATTCTTGATGAAACTAAGCATTCAACTTTAAAAACAACTTTTGAAAAACTAATAATTTATAAATTATTATAGAAAAAATTATATTTTAAAATAACTATAGATAATTATAAAGTAATATTGAAATAATTGAGTGGTCATGATAGTGCGTAATTCTTCACATATCATATAAGTTAAAAAATATTCCTTTGGCACTTTTGTAAAAAGGTCAAAAAGTCCATTGTTTAGAAAATGACAAACAAATTCCTTTCAAATTGATTTTAAAAAAGTCATACATGGGATAAAATGACTTTAATAAACTATTTTAATAATTTTAAAAACATTTTTGAATTTATTTTTTAGAAAACAAGGATATGGAAGAAAAGGATGTTAAACTGAAGAGAGAAATGAAGTCTGCTTTTATTAAAAACATTTTCTCAATCATATTAAGTCCCAAAGAGATGGAAAATTATAATAATGATTTAAAAGATCATATATAAACATATTATAATAAAATATATTGGTTTTTACTATACAATTATCAAATAATATCCTTTAGTGGAAATTTAAGCATAAACAATCATGATTAAAATGAGATTAAAGCATAAACCCTTGTTTCTTTGGTTACATTTAAATCATTACCCCCATGAATAAAGTAAGGGAATTTTAACTTTAAATACCAAGAATTATTAATTATTAATGATATAAAATGTAGTGGGGGAGTATATACACAATATAAAATAAATTAGGTGTATAAAAGAACATGCATCTCAAAGAAAGATGTTTTGGGATGAAAACCCTTACCCTGAGCCTGAATCATTATGTGAGTTACTTATCTTCCTGAATTATAAAATTATTTTAATTAAATATTATTTTAATAAAAAAATTTCCATCCAATTATTCCCATTATTTTATTTTTACCAAGTTAGATTCAATTACTTAACTAAATAATGTCACGTAGGATGTTTTAGAGATAAATGAATCATATTTCCAAATCCACTTTGGTAAGTTGAATAAGGTTAAATATAATATTATTTAATCATATAAAGAATGGTAATAATGTAATAATAATCTTTTTTTACATAAATTATACTTTTAAAACCAACCATGAAATATGGTTACAAAAAATGAACTACAATACAATCATGGAGATGGTAGACCATACCTACGCATGAGTAACATTAATATTTTTGGATGATCATGATGAAAAGAAGTTATGTTTTTTATATTTATATAATTATAATTTTATAATAAATATAAAATTATATATTTAAGTACAATTACATATACTTTCCATGTGATACGGTAATAAAAACAAATCACGTCACTTTACAAGGCGGTAGTCCGCCGTCCACTCGAATGATGTTATCATTTATTCAATGGATGGTAAGTTAAAATTTTTATTATATATTTATTTTATATAAAAATTAATATTTAATTAATATCATATATAAACTTAAAATTAATCCTTATTACTATCTATGTATTGCATAAGTAAAAATGAATCACATCGCTTCTTGAGGCGGTAGTCTACTGTATAAACGAGCAACGTTATTTTATTCCATACTGAATGGAAAGTAAGAAGGTTTATGTTATTTTATAAATAAATAATTATAATTATATCATTAATATAATATATAAAAATTAAATACATCATAATATCCTTATGTGATAAGCGGTGATGAGAAATAAATTACATTGGTTTGCAAGGCAATAGTTCGCCGTACACAAGATCAATGGTTCCATTTCCCATTTGATAGAGGAGGAGATTGTTTTAGGTGATGTGATTGAAATAAAAACATATATGTATAAGGAAGATAATTAGGTTGTTAAATAATAATATTTTCATATGTTTTGGATGATGTGGAAGGAAAAAGAAAAAAAAGTGATAGGTTACAGATGTTACCTCTTTTTCAGAAAAGGTCTTTAGGTTTGCACAAAAAATCCTTCTTAGGTTGGATTTATGATCAATAAAAGGATTATAGGATGAGTATAGGTAATTAAGAAAGTTTTTTTTTCAGGCATTGGCCAAACCAATTATTTTTTAAAGCATGTAATGGATAGGAGGGGGTGGTATTTTATAAGTGGGTGAGTGGACATAGTTGAAATTTTTTAAAAGAAAGAATTAAAAAAACATTTTTATCTTGAAAAAAGTCTCCAATGTCACGACCCGTCCTCGAGGCCTGTGCCGTGACTACCCTAAGCCCGCCTTCCATAGGCCAGGGGCTGGCGACTAGCACCAAAGGTGTAAATCCCTAAAAAAGGGAAGGAATTGCCTTTTTATATAAGTAAACAACTAAATAGAGTACGCAAGTGAAGTAAGCACTAAGTAAAACTGAGTAAAAAAGTAAGTGCTGAAAAGTAAATGGGCCAGTATACAAACCCAACTAAAAGTACAGTACAAATGAAAGGTAAGTACAACAATAGTAAAGTAAAGAAGAAACCGCTGAGTCGTCCTCCGGGAATCCCACCTGAAGGGTGGGTACAGATGGTCTCCTCGGCACCTCGGTTCCTCCAGTCCACTCCGTGCACGCCTCACTAGGTGATCCACCTCTGGGTACCGTCTAGCTCCACAAGGTTCCTCCACGGTCAGTGTTGTCCATCATCTTCATCCAACACAACGTAGTGTGGGCATAGCCCGTTCATGGGTGAGTATACGACACTCAGTAGGGACCCCGAGACCCCCGAAGGTCTCCCAGAATCCACAAAGGATAAACCAAAAAGAAAAGATACAATCACGAAGTATCAACCAACTCTACTTAGGTATATTCCCATACATATAACTAAGTCATCAATCACAGTTTGGATCCAGCTCCTGAGCCCAAGTACAACCTAGTACACACAGGAAAGAAGTCAATCACATCAATGATAATGATTGCAATTCAAGACTCAGCTCACACAGGTATACATATTTCGTATAGAGATAGAGATGGTCAGATGTAGTCACTGATTCATCTAAGCTGTCAGACCCACATAGGATACAAGACCAGCTAAGCTGTCGGACCCACATAGGATACTAGACCAGCTACTCTGCCGGACCCATTCAGGATACAAGTACAGAGGTCAATACTGCCGGACCCATGTAGGATACAAGAACAATAGTCATTGTTGTCGAAACCACAGAGGATCCCAGTACAGTCGTTATCGCTGCCGAACCCACGGAGGATCCAAGTACAGTCGTCCTCGCTGCCGAACCCACGGAGGATCTAAGTACAGTCGTCATCGTCATAGTCGCAACCAGCTCTAGGGTTCCCGCACACAACACGCTTGATTCTGGGAGGGTCCGTTCCTCGAGCCAAGGGCTCGATACATCAATTGTCATGTAGTCCAGAGTTGATGTATCCCGAAGTTCCATCTTGTCAAAGGAAACCCAATGCGACAGACGGTACGTCAATCAGACGCCCGGTCTGGGAGTTATTGGATTTTCCGTTCCAGGGCCCGGTTGGTTTTAAAGCTAAAACCAATCCGACCATTATTTAGATGCATCCAAACCTCAAGTGGAGTAAGCCAAAAGAACTGTCCCATCAAAAGGGATTCAACGTAGTTGACGACATGTCAATCGGACGTCCGGTCCTTAAGTTATAAACGTTTCCACTCCAAGGGCCTGGTTGGTTCCAGGTTCAAACCAACCCGGACGTACCCAATGTTCTACAAAACCTTGAGTGTAATATACCGAAACGACTGCCTTGATCCGAGAATTCCTACTCAACTGACGGTGCATCGATCGGAGGTCCGTAGCTCAAGTTATGGGCAAAAGACCGAAAAAACAGTCCGATGTGGGGGGTCTGGGCCTAGTCCGACCCGGCCCAACCCCCCTGGGTCAGCCCGAACCGGGGTGACCCGACCCGGGTCTGGGTCCGGCCTGGTAGGGCGCCTCCCGGACCGGTCCACGTGACCTGCCCCGGCCTGGCCAGGGGGGTGTGCTGGCTCGGCCAATTGGCCGAGCGGGAGGGCACAACCCCATGTTTCGCGGACGCAGCGCCAGGCTGGCGCCGCTGTCTCCCCCAGATCCCGCCTGGCCGCGGGATCCTCCCCTCTCCACCACGGCCGATGCCACGGCAGACTTCTATCAGGGGCGCGCCGGGGCGCTGCCGCCTCCAGGCGGCTGGCCAGTTCCGGCGGCCGCCTCCGACAGCCCGCGCCGCCGCGCCGGCGACCCGCACTACCAGGATCTTCCGCGGGCCACCAGAGTCATTCCGGTGGTCTGTTTTTGCTTCTAACTGCACCTGTGGTCATCTCGGGATCCGTACTTCACTGCGAAGGCCCCACAATCGCGGTTGCGGTCTCGTTTCGTCATCAACAAACACCCCGCGCATCAAGAAGAAAACGACGATGGGTCCGAACTTGTTCGTTAGTCCGTACCCACCGCGTTAGTGGTTTCAACATCACTGAACAATTTAAACGCCATGATCAAGAGAAATAAACTTGTATACAAAATATACAAAATTCCCCCAACCTCGAAGTTGTTGTCGTATGTCGTTGATCCGCGGAAGATGAGTGTCGCGGAAGACGGACATCGTGAAAGAATGGTGTCGTTCCATCAACGATGGAGGATGGGTCTCTGTCGTAGGTGATGTAAGCTCTTGACGTCGAGGTGCATCCAAGGAATAAGTTCTTCGTGTTCTTCACCGGGGGTGTTCTTCGTTGAAGAATGGTGTTCTTCGTCGATGAAGGATCTCCTCTTCTTAATTCTCCATAGCCTTTTTCCAAATGAGATTCGCCAACAAAAAGAAAAAGATGCTATCCAATTAATAGAATTGTTGACCAATTATTATTAATTCAAAGTGGTTCCAATTAATTTAACGCTAACATTAAATTAATTGGTTGGTACGTTTAAAAGGATGAGGGAGGTAGGAAGGCTCTATCATAATCAATATGTGGAGTTGTCAAAGTAATTAAACAAGGGGTATTAAAGGGGAATTGTCAAAGGATATATCATGGATTTAAATGGGGAGTTGAAGGTTGGGCTCGTGTGGGCCCCACCTCACAAAATAAAATTTGTGCACCACCAATTTTTTTTTAATTTTAGGAATAAACACCGAAAATTAACTTTTGATCTGCACAAAATGCAACAGCGGTAAAGGTCCCCTTAAGAAAATACCAGCGCTGCGAGTTCATCGGTGCCCACAGTTTTCAATTCAGAGCACCGCTTCAAAAGATAGAAAAACCCGCTCGTTCACTCACTGAACGTACCCGAGCTAAACTTCATAAAAATATTCCAGGCACACCGGGCCTCAGAATCGGGTGCCGTCAGAAACTGCGTACTCATAAAATTCCGAAGAATTTATGAAAAAAAATTTACTTGAAATTTACGGGTCTTTACATTACTCCCACCTCTGGGCTTTACGTCCCCGTAAAGCTACAACATACACTAGGGAAACAAAAAGGGGTACTGGGCATGCATCTGAGCCTCCCTCTCCCATGTGCTCTCCTGAAGGTTCCTGTGCTGCCAGCGAACGCGCACCAGAGGAATCGACCATCCATGAAGGATCCGCTCCTGTCAATCCTCGATCTCCACCGGAACCTCTGAGAATCTTGCCCCGTCGTCGATGTCTAGCTCCCCGTGATCGATGATGTGGGTTGGGTTGTGCACGTATCTCCTCAACTGAGATATGTGGAAGACGTCATGCACCCGGTGCCACTAAGGTGGAAGGGCCAGGTGGTAAGCCACCTCGCCTACTCTACTGAGGGCCAAGAAAGGCCCGATGAAGCGCATAGATAACTTGCCGCCCCATCCAAATCTTTGTAATCCACGTCGAGGTGAGACCCATAAGAAAATGTGGTCGGTATCCTCGAACTCTAGTGGTCTCTGTCTCCTATCAGAATAGGACTCTGTCTTCTCTGTACAGTATTCATCCGCTCCTTGATGATCTGCACCTTCTCTGTCGTAGCCCGGACCATCTCTGGTCCTACAAGTGCTGACTCCCCTGGGTCAGTCCATCACAGAGGTGATCTGCATGGTCATCCGTACATTGCCTTGTATGGTGCCATCCCGATGGTGGAGTGGTAGCTATTGTTGTACGTAAACTCCACCAAAGGTAGGTGATCCTACCAGCTGCGGCCAAAGTCAAGGACACATGCACGGAGCATGTACTCAAGAGTATGAATGGTCCTCTCCATCTGGACATCCATCTGAGGATGAAAGGCGGTGCTCAGACGTAGCTGCATCCCAAAAGCCTCCTGCAACCCATTCCAAAGACGGTAAGTAAAGCGAGCATCTCTATCGGAGACGATAGTCGAAGGCACCCCATGAAGTCGTACGATCTTCTGAATATAGAGGAGTCCCAATATCTCTACTGAGCCCTGCTCTCTGATCGGTAGAAAGTGGGCTGACTTGGTGAGTTGGTCTATAATCACCCAGATGGAGTCATTTCCTCTGGAAGTACATAGAATCCCCATCATAAAATCCATGGATATCCCATCCCACTTCCACTTCGGAACCTCTAAAGGCTGTACCAGGCCTGCTGGTACCTGGTGCTCCACCTTCACTTGCTGACAAGTGGGGCATCGCGAAACGAACTCCGCTATAGCCTTATTTATACCCAGACACTAGTGCTGTCATCTGAGGTCCTGATATATCTTCGCCACTCCTGGATGTACCGCTAGAGGGGAAGTATGGAACTCCCTTAGCACCTCCTCCTATAATGCAACTGGTACCATGGTACGTCCCCTGATGAAGATGACGTGATCCCCGCATTCAAAAAATCCATCGGGTGCTAGCCCTGAGGATATCTGATCATGTCGCGGCTCACAGTCAACATCCCCATGCTGTGCCTCTCTGACCCGCTGAAGTAGTGGTGGAGTGACTGTGAGGGACTGTAGAAAGGCCTCCCCATCTCTATCCACAAAGGATATCTACAAAGTGGCTAACTAATCTGTCTCCTATCCAAGTAGCTGAATGCCCGATCTCCTGCTGAGAGAATCAGCCACAATGTTCCCCTTACCAGAAGTATAGACTATCTCAAAGTCATAGTACTGGAGGAACTCGAGCCATCATCGCTATCTCAGGATCAGGTCCTTCTGTGAGAAGATGTACCTGATACTCTGGTGGTCAGAGTAGACTGTAAAGTGCTCGCCCATCAAATAGTGCTGCCACATCTTTAGGGCGAAGACCACTACTGCTAACTCCAGGTCATGGGTAGCATAATTCTACTCATGCTGCCTCAAATGCCGTGAACCGTAAGTGATCACTGCTCGCTACTTCATCAAGACACACCCAAGTCCGGTCCCTGATGCGTCGCAGTAAACTACGTACCCAACGCCCACCTCTGGTAGCCTCAAGATGGGTGCACTGGTCAACCTCTGCCTCAGCTCCTGAAAGATCTTCCGACATCTGTCGGACCACACGAAGGTTTTCCCCTTCTTTGTCAAAGCTGTAAGCTGTGCTGCAACTCTGGAGAAGTCTGGAACAAATCTCTTATAGTACCCGGCCATACCTAGGAAATTCCGCACCTCCGTCACACTCTTGGGTGGCTCCCAAGAAAGCATTGCCTCAATCTTCGTAGGATCCACTGCCACTACCAACTCTAAGATGAATTTCCCCAGGAAGTGAACCTCTTGAATGCAGAACTGGAACTTCAAGAGCTTACCATAAAGCTTGTTTTCTCAGAGCGTGTCCAGTACAACCCGTAAGTGGTAGGCGTGATCCTCCTCAGTAGTTGAGTAAATAAGAATGTCTTCGATGAAGACCATGACAAAACGATCGAGGTAAGGCTGGAAGATCCTATTCATGAGACTCATGAACACTACTGGCGCGTTGGTTACACCGAAGGACATAACCAAGAACTCATAGTGGCCATACCGACACCTGAAGGCCGTCTTCTGCACATCCTCATCTCGAACTCTGAGCTGGTGATAGCCTGACCTGAGGTCTATCTTCAAGAACCATTGTTCTCCCTTAAGCTGATCGAAGAGATCGTTAATCCTCGGAAGTGGGTACTTGTTCCTTACAGTCACCTGATTCAGGTTACGGTAGTCGACACACAATCTCAAGCTCCCATCCGCCTTCTTGGCAAACAAAATCCAAGATGCCCAGGGTGAAACATTGGGTCGGATGAATCCCTGTCCCTGTAAGTCCTCCAGCTGCACCCACAGCTCATGAAGCTCGGCGGGAGCCATCTGATATGCTGGAGTAGATATCGGTGCTGTCCCAGGGTACAAGTCTATGTAGAAATCTACCTCTCTGCGAGGAGGTAGTCCTGAATCTTCATTAGGGAAAACGTCCGAATAATGATCCACCACAACAAGAAAACTAGGAATCCGCACGTCAACTACTCTGAGGATGAGACTAGCCAACTGATGTGTGATCGACTTCCCTCTCCTCTGCGTAAGTCCATCCTATGCTGCGAAGGTTCCTTTCTCACCGGTGAAGGTGAACCTGGTCCCATCCGTGCAGACACACCGCAATTTGTGTCTAATACAGTCGATCTAAGCATGGGCTGTAGATAACCATTCCATACACAAGATGAATTCGTAAGACCTCGACGCTGCGACAAGAAGATCCCAGCCGAAGCTATCGCCTCCTAGAGTAAGCTCACACTACCGACACCAGTGTATAATTGTCGAGTCTGCACCCGTAGGAGTATCTAGCCGTAAGGATCAAGCCAACGACTCCGTCGGAATCTCCGTGCTCCGAACAAGGGTAGCGACAATAAAAGAATGACTCACACATGTGTCTATAAGAACTGGAGAAAGGGTGGAGTAGACACAGATAGTACCTCGAATCATCTCAGGTGAGCCATGGTCATAAGCCTCCGCTACCTAGAGCTGAGCCTGCCTCTGTTCGCCAGCTCCCTGTGGTCGGGGTGGACCTCCTGGGGGTGGTGGTGTTAGTGCCTCGAAACTTCGTCCACCACCCGCTGCTCAGCCAGATCATCTTCCTCGTCCGCCTTCTCCTTGTGGACCTCCACGGTCGAACCTCTGCCTCTGCCTGGGAGGTCTCTCCACTATCTACTGCTCGTCCTCATGGCGGTTCGGGCAGTCACGAGCCATGTGGCCCTGCCCGCCACAAGCATATCACTGTCTGCTCCTCGTAAGGCTGGCTCTGTGTCATGTGACCCGCACAACCGAACCTATATCCTGAGGTCACCCACCTGATGATCTGGTCCACTTGGACCCCTGTAACATCTGCTGGCTGCCGGCTGTAGAAGAATCTGCTCCGTGATTTCTTGCGGTGGGTCTCGCTGCGGGTGGCTGCTCAGCAAGAAATCTCTCCACTAAAAGGGCTTGCTCCAGCACCCATGCCTTCGTCGGGATGTTGAGGGGAATCGTCGAAGCTCTGATCTCATGCCCTAGTCCCTGCTCAAAGGTCCGGGCCCTGAAGAACGAGTCTCGTACCATATCCGTGGATTAGCGTGAGAGGTCAGTAAATCTCGCCGAGTATTGAGCTACTGTCATACTGCCATGCTACAGATGAAGTAACTCCTGGATGCGCACCACATAGAGGGTGGCTGGGACAAACTCCGAGTGGAAAAGACTCTCGAAGCCTGTCCAAAGCAGAGATGCCTCATCGTGCACCTGGATAATCAGGCTCTACCATCTACCTGCTGCTGCATGTAGTAGACTCGTAGCAAGGATCACCATAAGGTCAGCTGGTGTCCCTACCAATCTGAAGACTCTGACGATAGCCTCCAACCAATCCCCGGCTTCCTGAGGGTCCGTGTCTCCACGGAACCTGGGCGGCCTCTATCGCTGAAACTTGTAAAATGCGCTCAGGAGGCGTGTAGTCTCCGCTGCTGGGGCTGGTAGCATCAGTGGCTCAGTGGGTAGTGGTACCACTGGTTCCTCCGCTGTAAAGGGGCCCTGCACCGAGGCCTCGTCGCTCGGTGGGATTCCATCTCACATGTAACTAGGAACCCTGGTTGGCTGCCTTCGTGGGGCCATCCTAAAAAGAAATAGCTGCGCCACGGTCAAACAGTATACCTGGTGAGCTGACACAAAGTAATCAAAAAGAAAACTTTTGAAGGAAACACACACACAATCAATGTTTTTTGTGCACTGAGTTGGAAATCAAAGATTAGGGTCCTGGTGTATGGATACGTCGGCCGCCACACCAACACTGGACTCCCTGGACTGAAATACATGCTCAATACTCTTAACACTATTTCTTCACAGAAACGAATAATCAAAGTTCTGAGTTCTGCGGTAGAACCGACTCCTCTGATACATATTTGTCACGACCCGTCCTCAGGGCCTGTTCCGTGACTACCCCAAGCCCACCTTCCATAGGCCAGGGGCTGGCGACTAGCACCAAATGCGTAAATCCCTAAAAAAGGGAAGGCATTGCCTTTTTGTATAAGTTAACAACACAATAGAGTACAAAAGTTAAGTAAGCACTAAGTAAAACTGAATACAAAAGTAAGTGCTGAAAATTAAATGGGCTAGTATACAAACCCAACTGAAAGTACAGTACAACTGAAAGGGAAGTAAAATAGAAGTAAAGTAAAGCAGAAACCACCGAGTCTTCCTCCGGGAATCCCAGCTGAAGGGTGGGTATAGATGGTCTCCTCGGCACCTCAGGTCTGCCCATCCGCTCTGTGCGTGCCTCACTAGGTGATCCACCTTTGGGTACCGTCCAGGTCAACAAGACTCCTCCACGGTTAGTGTTATCCATCGTCTACATCCAACACAACGTAGTACGGGCACAACCCGTGTAGGGGTGAGTATACGACACTCAGTAGGGACCCTGAGACCCCCGAAGTTCTCCTAGAATCCACAAAGGATAAACCAAAAAGGAAAGATACAATCACGAAGTATCAACCAACTCTACTTAGGTATATTCCCATACATATACCTAAATCATCAATCACATTTCGGCTCTAGCTCCTGAGCCCAAGTACAACCCAGTCATCATAGGAAAGAAGTCAATCACATCGATGATAATGATTGCAATTCAAGACTCAGCTCACACAGGTATACATATTTTGTATAGTGATAGTGTTGATCAGATGTAGTCACTGATTCATCTAAGCTGTCAGACCCACATAGGATACAAGACCAGCTAAGCTGTCGGACCCACATAGGATACAAGACCACCTACTCTCCCGGACCCACTCAGTATACAAGTATAGAGGTCTATACTACCGGACCCACGTAGGATACAAGAATAGTAATCATCGATGTCGAACCCATAGAGGATTCCATTATAGTCGTCATCGCTGCGGAACCCACAGAGGATCCAAGTACAGTCGTCCTCGCTACCGAACCCACAGAGGATCCAAGTACAATCATCATCGTCGCATTCGCAGCCAGCTCTAGGGTTCCCGCATACAGCATGCTCGATTCCGGGAGGGTCCGCTCCTCAAGACAAGGGATCGATACATTGACTGTCACAAAGTCCACAATTGATGTATCCCAAAGTTTCGTCTTGTCAAAGGAAACCCAACGCGACAGACGGTGCGTCAATCGGATGCCCAGTTTGGGAGTTATTAGCTTTTCTGTTCCGGGGGCCAGATTGATTTTTAAGCTAAATCCAACCTGAACGTACTTCAGCTACATCCAAACCTCAAGTGGAGTAATCCAAAAGAACCATCCCATCAAAAGGGATTCATAGTAGTTGACGACACGTCAATCGGACATCCGGTCCTTATGTTATAATCGTTTCCGCTACAAGGGCCCGGTTGGAATCAGGTTCGAACCAACCCGGCTGTACACAAAATTCTCCGAAAACTCGAGTTTAATATACCGAAACGACCATCTCTATCCAAGGAATCCTACTCAACTGACAGTGCATAGATCGGAGGTCCGTATCCCAAGTTATGAGCAAAAGACAAAAAAAACGGTCCGAAGTGGGGGGTCTGGGCCCGGTCCGACCCGGCCCAACCCCCCAGGTCGGCCCGAACCGGGTCGACCCGAACTGGGTCTGGGTCCGGCCTAGATGGGGACGGTCCAGCCCGACCAGCGTGGCCCGGTCCGCATGACCTACCCTGGCCCGACCGGGGGGGGTGTGCTGGCTCGACCAACTGGTCGAGCAGGGGGGCGCGACCCACTATTCTGCCGACGCGACACCAGGATGGCGCCGCTGTCTCCCCCGGATCCCACACGGCCCCGAGATCCTCCCCTCGCCGCCGCGGCCGATTCCACTCTGGGCTTATGCCGGAAGTGTGTCGGGGCACCGCCGCCCCATGGCGGTCGGCCGGTGCCGTCCGCCGCCTCCATCCGCCGGCACCGCCGCGCTGGCGACCCGCATCGCCGGGGTCTTCCTCGGGCCACCTGAGTCATTCCGGCGGTCCGTTTTTGCTTCCGACTGTGCTGCCGGTCATCTCGGGATCCGTACATCACGGCGAAGGCCCCCAATTGCCGTTGCGGTCTTGTTTCATCATTGCCAAACACCCCGCGCATCAAGAACAAAGCGGCGATGGGTCCGGACTTTTTCATTAGTCCGTACCCACCGCGTTAGTGGTTTCAACATCACCCAACAATTTTAATGCCATGATCGAGAGAAATAAACACATATATGAAATATAAAAAATTCCCCCTACCTCGAAGTTGTTTTCGTACGTCATTGATCCGCGGAAGACGAGCGTCGCGGTAGATGGTAATCGCGGAAGAACGGTGTCGTTTCGTCAATGATGGAGGAAGGGTCACTTTCATAGGAGATGTAGGCTCTTGGCGTCGAGGTGCGTCTAATGAAGAAGTTCTTCAAGTTCTTCACCGGGGGTGTTCTTCGTCGTAGAACAACGTTCTTCGTCGATGAAGGATCTCCTCTGCTTAATTCTCCAGAGCCCTTTCCAAAATGTGATTCACCAACAAAAAGAAAAAGAGGCTCTCCAATTAATAGAATTGTTGAGAAATTATTATTAATTCCAAGTGGTGCCAATTAATTTAATGTTGACATTAAATTAATTGGTTGGAACGTTTAAAAGGATGAGGGAGGTAGGAAGGCTCTATCATAATAAATATGTGGAGTTGTCAAAGTAATTAAACAAGGGGTATTAATGGGGATTTGTCAAAGGAAACAACAGAAAAATAAATGGGGAGTTGAAGGTTGGGCTCGTGTGGGCCCCACCTCACAAAATAAAATTTGTGCACCACCAAATTTTATTTAATTTTAGGAATAAACCCCAAAAATTAACTTTCGATCCACACAAAACGCAACTACGGTAATGGTCCCCTTAAGAAAATATCGGCGCTGCGACTTCATCAGTGCCCTCTGTTTTCAATTCCAAGCACCACTTCTAAAGATACAAAAACCCTCTCGTTTGCTCACTGAACGTACCTAAGCTAAACTTCAGAAAAATATTCCGGGCACACCGGGCCTCGGAATTGGGTGTCGTCAGAAACTGTGTACTCGTAAAATTCCAAAGAATTTAAGATAAAAAAATTTCATTGAAATTTATGGGTATTTACATCCAAAATAGGCCATTTTATAAAATTATTTGTTATAAGGTCTAAATATAATCATAATATAGGAATTATAAAAATTTAGGGTCATTTATAACCCTTTTATTTTTATTATAACCCCCGATGAATCCATTTTTACATTAACCGTGATAAATAATTTTTAATGTTTTCACTATTAATTATGGTAAAAAAATAATTTAATCTTATTAGATAATATAAATTATTATGAATCCATATATGTAATAAATTTTTTGAAATTCAACTCAAATAATTTATAGAATTTAATTTAAAATTAAACCCAGAGACATGTCGAGATAAAAGTTCTTCAAGAATTGCATTTTTTAAGGAAAATATGATATCATATTAACTATATGACATGTAATAATAATTAAGTGAATTTAAATTATTATTTTTATATATAAAATATAAATTTCATTTAATTATTCCTCATTAGTGGTTATTTTAATTAATTAAAATTGATAAACATTATACACTTTAAAGCAGTTTTCAAAAAAAGTGTTTTTAAGACTAAAAATATACTTATACTAAAATCCAATATAAAGATGATTTAAATATAATTAATTGGATTTAATATAACTAAATAATACTTATTTTTATTTTAAATCAAATTAAAAATATAACGGGTCTTAAAAATTTTAAGATCCCGACCTTCTCTTGAGGTGTCTTGGGCTTGGTTTTAGGTATTCATTTATTCTTTGTTTGAGCATACTTTGTCTGGGTTTTACCTTGGGGTGCGTTTGGGTAAAGATTTGAAATTTTGGAAGGAAATGGGAAAGTGAAAGGTTGATACATGGTTTGCCTAAATTGTGCACCCTGGATGAGTAAACCATGTAAACCCAAACAGAGGGTATTTTCATGGCCAGCGCATGGTTTTTCAAACTCTGCACCCTAAATTGAGAAACCATAAACTCCCCTAGAAGAGGTACACAATCAGGGAAAACAATTCACCTCATCCCTAAAAACCATGCATGGTATTTAATTTAACCTAAAAATTGGATTTTTAATTACCTGAACTCCCATTTTAATCCCAAATCAACCCCTACTCGACCCTATCCTCTATTTGATGATTTTGGAGCCTCCTTGATAGATTACAAGCCATTTAGACCTCCTTTATTCGCAATCCAAAGCCCATATTTAAGATCTACCCCCCTCCTAGTAATAGGATCTCATCCCATGTGGTTTCATTTATAATTCACATTATTCCACCCTTAATCAAAGGATTATTCTTAACTTTTTTTGGATGGATATAGATCTATTATTATGGGATCTTGATTCTTTGATCTTGATTTAAGGTTTAATATCCAAATATCATTCAAAGTAATTATTATGTTCAAATCAGGGATTTTCGTTAGGTGATCTCTCATCAAAGAATTGAGGTAGGTGGTCTATTATTAAAATACTAAAGTTTTAATTTCAATTATGTGTATGTTGTTGTAGAATTTCAATTGGGTAATTAAAAATGGAGTTCTTCCATAGAATTAATTAATTTGGTGAATTAATTAATTAGGGAATTATGAAGTTGGGGATATTGAGTTGGTTGAATTGAGATAATTAATTTTTGAATTAATTATATAGATATTTAGTAGTTTTGAATTGAGATAATTAATTATTGAAATAATTATGAAGATATTGAATTGTTTGAATTATGATAATTAATTGTTGAATTAATTATTAAGATATTGAATTTTTTGAATTAAGAGAATTAATTATTGAATTAGTTATAGAGATATTGATTTTTTTGAATTTTGATAATTAATTATTGAATTAATTATAGAGATATTATTTTTTTTGAATCGAGATAATTAATTTTTGAATTAATTATAGAGATGTTGAATTGTTTGAATAGAGATAATTAATTTTTAAATTAATTATAGAGATATTGAATTATTTTTTTGAGATAATTAATTATTTAATTAATTATAGAGATATTAAATTGTTTTAATTGATATAATTAATTGTTGAATTAATTATATAGATATTGAATGGATTAAATTGGGATCATTAATTTTTGAATTAATTATTTTCATTTTAGGATTGTTGAATTTGGATGAATTAATTACATAATTAATTAATGAAGATTGTTATGAGTATGAATTGTTTGACATTATTAATTAATTATTAAATTAATTAATCTTATTGAGAAGATTAATCAATTGTTGAATTAATTAATGGGTTTGATATGATTAATTAATTGTTGAAATAATTAATTGGATTGAGATTATTAATTAATTATTGAATTAATTAATGGGATTGAGATGATTGATTAATTGTTGGACTAATTAATGGAATTGAGATGATTAATTAATTTTTGAACTAATTTATGGAATGATTAATGGTAACAATGGAATTCATATGTGATATTAAAATGGTGAACGATAACAATGGAATTCATATATGAAATTTAAATGATGAATGGTAACAATGAAATTTATATGTGAATTGAGATAATCAATAGTAAAAATAATAATTCATTTGTGAATTGAGATAATGAATGGTAATAATAGAAATTCATATTGGAATTGAGATGAAAAATGGTAAGAATGGGCATTCATATTTGGTATGTGACAATTAATAGTAACAATGTCATTCATATGTAAATTGAGATAATGAATGGTAATATTGAAATTTAGATATATGATATCCCGTGGGGATAGTTCACACTCTAGCACATGCTGAAATAGGTATTGAGAGTTCAGGTGTCATCGGGAACCCGAGTGTTACGTGGTTAAATAAATAGTAATTGAATAAGTGTAACCTCTTTACTTTATTGTTTTTATTTATTCTTTATAAATATGCATACATTTTTTGACTAGATATTATTTTATACACCAATGGTGGTGGACTACTGAGTTGTACTCATACCCTACTCACACTGTCCGATCAGTACCAAAATAGATTTCATGATTTCAGGATATGTTAAGGGGAAATTCCCCAAGTTAGATTGCTGATTTGGGATCAATCAAGGATGATGGAACCAAATATGGTTTGGGAATCTCTTGGGAGTTGTCAGTGTCTTTACTTTTGAGTTTGCATTTTGAAACTTGGCATGTACTTCAGAATTACATATCTATTATTTATTTTTGATGTTTTATTTCTAGTTTTGGTTATCTTGAGATATTGTACTATTCTGGATATAGTTATATCATTTTCATTATTGTTTATTTATTTTTACATGTGTATTACCCTGATTAAGAGGGTATAGTCTCCCCATGATTGATATTGGACCCTCACTGCTAGTGGGAACCTCTGGCATACATGGAGGCGCACTTGAAGTCATATAGTAAACCAGATCGGGGCACCGATGTGTGGTACCCATGTCAGGGCATAACAGAATTATTAGAAGAAATGAAAATTTTATAAAAATTGGTATTTTCAACTATGCACTAAAAAATTAATATTTTCAATAAAATCAAAAACTTTAACCCTATTTTAATATTTATATGATGATTTAAAAAATAAATTCCATCTTATCAAATAAATTTTATAAAAGTGGAAAAAATTAATTATATTGATTTCTCAGAGAATGTGGTAAATATCATTTTTTTGAAGAAAATGAAATTTCAATTAATAAAATGAAATTTATTAAAATTTATTTAATGGTTAATTATAATTTATAAATAAATTTATTTTGAGTAGGAAATTTATATAAATTTCATAAAGTGGTTAATTATATTCATACCCTCAAATTTAATAGATATGTTATAACGTTCATGTTCAAATAATATTATATCTCGGTTTTTTAAACTATGTGATGCATGTTGAATATGCTATAGAGAATAGTGTTATTTTAAAATATTGGGGTGTTACATTCTACCACCGTTAAATAATTTTCTTCCTCATAATTTAAACTTTTTCTCATCATCCTAGTGTTTGAAATTTAAAAATTCATTTTTGGGAAACCCACATTATAATTTTTTTAATAAAACTTCCTCTTAAAATAAAGATAGAGAAACGTGAAGGTCATCTATAATAACACATGAGTAGGTTTCAATGTAGAATAACATTAGTGGGAAGTGAAAATATTGAAATGTAATAAAATAATAAATAATTATGGTGAGTGGTATAGATCATTGATCACAATACAATGAATGATCTGGAGAAAGTCAACATCCACAAAGCCATAAATTTATGATGAATTAAAATACCATTGATTCATAAAATATTAAGGCAATATGATAACATTTTTTTATCAATATCCTTTACCTAGATTTAATGTATTCTTTTTATATCAAGATAGAGAACACTAGAAAATATACTTACTTGTTAACTTTTTATTTCATAAATGTAGTTTATCTTTTCATTTAGCTTCAATCAATTTCCAATTCATCTCTTACTCTATATAATTAATATATAATATTATTTTTATGCCTAAATTACTAACATTAATTTTTAATAGATCATTAGATCGATAAAAGAGTAACAAGATATTCCAACTATCTTTATTAAAACCAAAATATTTATCATAAGGTAATATGATAACCAAAATGAATATGAATATATTAATCTCTAAATTTATATAACATAAGAAAAGGCTTAACATAGATTATTCCTTAAATAAATATCCCTATATCCCAAATAACTTTAATAACCTCCACATGAAATAAGGTTTTAACTTCAGAGTTTATATCATACCCTTCAATATACATATCAAAAAACAAGATATATTTCTTCCCAAAAAATCCATTATGTTTAACCTAGAGGTTAAGTATATATATATATATCTTAACAAAATAAAAAATTTCCAAAAATATCATTAATCACCTCGAAATCCTGAAAATTTAAGAAGATTTGATCCTATAACATGTTTCCCAAAATAAAATTAATATTTATCCATCAAATTATTTAAGTAAAACAATGTTATACTAACTAGTACATCACATAGTGTAGTGGTAAACACTACATCCTTACCACCCTTTATTTTTGGGTTCAATATCTATGGCCTTCCCAAATGTGATGGGTTGTCACCCAGCTTGTGGGTTACCCTTTTTCTAAAACTATGGAAAAACAGACGTGACATTAAAATTCACAATTACCCATGATACTATAACATTATCAAGAATATGAGGAATATCTTCTAAAATAAATTAGTAATAAAATCATTTTTTTACAATGAAAGTATTCTATATAGTTCATCCTTTTCCATAAAATCAACTTATTTTAATTGACTATAATTATCTCAACATCAAGAAATTAACTAAGATCATCATTTCCTCAATCACGATATTTCTATAGAATATAATTTTTCCATTAAATATCCTTTCTAGGTCATTAGTTCTATTAAAAATATTAATGAAAATAATTCAATAAAACTATAGTAGAACAATCCTTAGAAGTTTTGTGATTTTTTTAACTTGAATACCATTGATAAAACTAATTTAGCTACATGATTCTTGAGTTAAAACACCTAAAAACTTCAATAATTCCTCAAAAATGATTTTTATAACATAGGACCATAATAATTAATATTTGGATTAGGGAATTAACTTAGATAGTGACCTAGTCCCCCACATTGATGACATTGAACTGTTTATGTCTCCTTACACTACTACAAAAACGGTTAAGGGAAGCGCCCCCTTATATCAGTGCTAAGAAAAAGCGTTGACAAAGGTTACCCTGTATCAGCGCTAAAATTTTAGCACTGATACAAGGATTCTTTATCACCTTTTTTATAGAGCTCATAGAGGGCCTATTTATCAGTGCTAGAAAAGCGCGGATAAAGAACCACTATATCAGCGCTAAACATTTAGCACTGATACACAGATTCTTTATCATCACTTTTCTAGCGCTGATAAAGAGGCCCTCTATCAGCGCTAGAAAAGCGCTGATAAAGAAACCCTGTATCAGTGCTAAAATTATAGCACTGATACAAGGTAACCTTTATCAGTGCTAAAGAAGGGCTGATAAAATGACCCTTTATCAGCGCTAGAAAAGCACTGATAAAGAATCTCTGTATCAGCACTAAAATTTTAGCGCTGATACAGGATTGATTTATCAGCGCTTTTGTAGCGCTGATAAAGAGTATCATTATCAGCACTAAAAAAGCACTGATAAAGGGTAACTTTATCAGTGCTAAGATGTTAGCGCTGATAAAGGTAGTCTTTATCAGTGCTTTGTTAGCACTGATAAAACCTTAGTCCATTTTTTTATAAATTCAGTCGCACAGTGCCCTCGTTTTATCGCGACCTAAATCTCTCGCGGTACTGGAACCATGCGTCTCCCCTCTGCCGCCCATTGAGTTCGCATTGCCGGACCTCCACCACCCTCACTTCTTGTTTCCAGACCTCCGCCACCCTCGCTTCTCGTTGCCGGACCTCCGCCGCCCTCAGTTCTCGTTGCCGGAACTCCGCCGCCCGCAACACCCTCTTCGGTTTACCGGACCTCTGCCGCCCGCAATGCCCTCTTCGGTTTTCCGGACCTCCCTTTAAGGCATGTTTTCCAAATATTTTTTTAATATTTTTCTTGTTGTTGGTGGAATCATTGATGGATAATGATTGTGTTATTTCATTTGGATTCATTAGTATGTTTTGGGTGTACCTTTCCTTATGTTTTGAATTATTCTCTTAGTGGTTCTTCATGGTTAGTGGTTGTAGTCACTTATTTGGGTGAAGGGATGTGTTCTTAGTATATTTCCATCTTATGTCCCACCATTTTAGTGAAAATTTAAATGGTTGGGTGACCTATTCTAGGTATCTAGACATTATTGGGATTTCTCTCTTCTTAGTGATGTAGACGTGTCATTCGAAGATGTATGATGTTCTTGGAGGATATAAATTAAGGGTTCTTGGGAATATTGGTTATCTATTCATTTTAATTTTTTCTTAGTGGTCCTATATTCGGTAAATCTTCTCATTTTACCCTCTATCCCAAGGTGAAACTCCCTCCCTTTCTCTCTTCCCTTGGTCTCCATTTTTAGAGTGATTTGGCCTTTTATCTACAAGGAATATCTAAGTAAGAATCTCATATTCTCTTTTATTCTCCTTTCTTGGTCACTAATTTTTTCTCTCTTGGGTTATTTTTCTATAGAAAGGGTTTTGACCTAGGTTGTCTTTAATCTCATTTATTTGGGTTTAATATTTATGGTTATGGTGTTTAATTGAATCCTTAGGGCCTTTCCTTAGTTCAGTTGGTGGTTTCATTCTAGTTTTGTGAAGATATCAAGAAATAGGCAGGTTTTTCCATTATTTGACATTGTTTTAGGTGTTTAATATGATTTATTTGGTTCTAAAATGGTTTTATAAATTTTCTGGGTTGTGGGAAACATGTTTTCCAATTTTTTTGTTGTGCGTAAGGGTTTGATAATGACTTGACTATTGTAAGTGGTTGTTTGTCATGTGTGTTTCTATTATTGGAAGTGTGATTGTATAAAATAGATATAATTTTATATAGGGTGTGTAATTGAGCATAATGGAATCCTAGTTATCTAGGTGGGTAGACTAGGTCTAGTATATTAGGTGAATTAGTTAGGCCGATGATTGGTCTCCTTAATAAGGATATACATAACAATAGTAACTAAACATTCATGTGCTAGGGATTGGAGGCTCAAATAGGACCTTCATGTCTAAGAGATGTGATCACCAAGAGTACGAAGATCCTAGGACCCTAGTAACCCTAATACCTTATATATTTTCTATAGTTCTTATACTATTCTTACCATTATCTTGTCACATTTACTTTATCTTTTATTTCAAAGAATGTTTTATTTAAATTGTATCTTCCTTTTTCTTAAAAAATAACTTGTTAATGTTTATCAGAATTTCATTACATGGAATCTATTTTTGTTGTGTCCTACTAGGTATGTTGGATCACACCTTATATACACCCTCAGGTTTATGTAGACCTTATTATGTTTTACCCAATTAAAGGCAAGGTTCCCTTGGTCGTGATGGTGGATATATGTGCTTGTAGTTCCCCTTTTGGTGACTATTATTGGTTGTGGAATGGGGATGTTGACCCTAATGTTTCATGGAGGCTTGATTGTATTATTGGTTCCCTTACATTTTTTGGTTATTTTGGTTTTGGTTGAAATTGTTAAATGCTTATCCCCTATTTCAGTGTTATCTTTTGGTCTATTATATTGTAAAATTTGGTTATGATATAGTGTCTGATTATTATGTAATATTTATGGGTTTTTACATGAAAAAACAATTCCCAAAGGTGTTACTCAATTCCTAGGAACTAGTTACAACCCATGGGGATCGGTAATTCCCTTTAGACCTTCCCACGAGTTGGGTCAGGTGTCAAGTGGGATGGAAACCTGGCCTAGTTCATGACAAGAAGTCTACACCATAGTATGGTTGGCTAAATCCTTTCTGTACCGTTTCCATGGGAGGTTGCAAAGTGGTTTCTTTTTTTATAGTCTTAAATTCCATGAGCCCCATTTTATATTCTTTTTTCTCCTATACAACTTTCATTTAAAATCTTGATTCTTTAAGGCTTACAAGAGTCATTTTAACTCCTCCAAACCCCCTTCTTCTCAGATAGAAGCTCCAGTGGATGCGTTTGGTTTCTATCTGATAAGGTGATCTCTTATCGATTGGAAATCCTCTATCTCCTCTTATATCCTCCTTATAGAGTGATAGATCATCATCTTTTTAGGGAATCTAATATTCTTTTTTATGAATCTTTATTATAGGTTAGACTACTTGATCTCCTACACCTTCATTATTCATTGACAGATCCCATTATGGGTGTTAAGTTGGGTTGATCACTAATTAAAGGCAGGTGGTTCCACAATATTTCTTCCACACAATTGAAACTTTTTTTATTGATTTATTCAATATGAATTATAAAAATAATTTAACATGATTTTAATTAAAGTGAATTTTATTTGTGATTTTAGAGGCACGTATTTTTGAAATAAATCCCCTTATTAGTTGTTTTTTGTGTCATGGAATGATTTGAGAAACTATATATTTTAGTGGGAATATTTTATAAAATAATTATCCTTGATTTCAAAAAAAAAATGATTAGAATATAATATGGTTTGAAAAGGGAATATATTTTATGAAAAACTATGATTTGGTTTTGAAATGAAAATTCATGTTGAAAACTAAAATTGGGTATTTGAATGTAATAAATGAAATTATTTGTGGTAGATTTATTATTATTAATTATTCTTGTGTTTGGTCTGGGGTGATTTGAGGAAACTATAATGAATCTAAAGTAATTATATTTAATGAAGATGAATAAATACTAATGGTTAGGCTCTATTAATTACTATTTTTATAAGGAAGTGGTTCTCTTATACTGTATTTGGAAGTATTGTTTTGTGTACTTGAACCATAAATACTAATATTTGAGATTCAAATAGGGTGAAGATGAATAAAGATTGGATGGATGATAATCGTTTAACAATAGAGTATGAGAACGGAGTGAAAGAGTTCATCAAGTTTGCAAAGGATCACACAAATGATCCTTCTCAAATCCTTTGTCCGTGTTTACGTTGTTGTTATTCTAGAATACTTACTCTAGAGGAGTTGGAAGAACATTTGATATGTCATGGAATAGATCGGAGTTATAAATGTTTGAATAAACATGGAGAAAAAGCGAATGTAGCTACTGGCTGGGATAAAACTACATTTTATGGATCGTCAGATATGAATAAAAATATGGATAATGAAGAAGACCTTATGGAGGATGTGATTACAGATATCAATGATGATGAAGATCATATTGAGGAAATGACAAAGACAATTCAAGATGAACTCCGTGATTGCCCAAAATTGTTTGAGAAGTTAAAGAGTTATGCAAATACGCCATTGTATGCTTCTTGCACTAAGTATACAACATTGTCAACTGTACTGAAGTTGTATAAATTGAAAGAAGGCAACAAATGGAGTGATGTCAGTTTTATGGAACTACTTGCTCTCTTGAATGACATGCTCCTAGAAGATAATGAGCTCCTAAGCCGGACATATGAAGCTAGACGAATGTTACGCTCGATGGGAATGATTTATGAATGAATACATGCCTTCCCGAGTCAACCCCACCAACCCCCTGGACTGCCCCCACCCCTAGACACCAATCCACCCCCCGGACACCCCCACCCCTCTGGACACCCCCACCCCCTATAAATCCCCTAGACACCTTGGACACTAGCCCACCCCTGGAAAGCCCCCCCGGGCACCAATCCACCCCCACTTCTCTGGACACCCCACCCCCTGTAAAGCCCCCCCGACACCTTGGACACTAGCCCACCCCCTGGAAAGACCCCTGGACACCAACCAACCCCTAGACCGTACCCACCCTAGACACCAATACACCCCCTGGACACCCCCACCCCTCTGGACACCCCCACCCCCTATAAAGCCCCCCCAACACCTTGGACACCAGCCCACCCCCTGGAAAGCCCCCCCAGACACCAATCCACCCCTAGAACACCCCCACCCCCTGGACACCAATTCACCCCCTAGGCACCCCACCCCTCTGGACACCCCCACCCCTTGTAAAGCCCCCCAAAACCTTGGACACCAGCCCACCCCCTAGAAATCCCCCCGAACACCCCCTACCCCCCTTGGACAGCCACCCCAAACCCTTGAACAGCCCCCAACCCCCTGAATTCTGAATTGAATTATTTATGTATTTAATTAACTTATGAATTATGTGTTAATGGTGTACGGGTATACTTGTTGTATGGGTATACTTGGTCTAATTAGCTTATTATTTATGCGTTAATTTTGTATGGGTATACTTGCTTTAATTAGCTTATTAAGATGCTGATTTTTTTTGCAGGTGTTCGGGTGTGCTGCTGTAGATTTTTTCGTAGCAGTAGAGAGGGCATTTATCAGAACTAAAAAAGAGCTGATAAAATACACCTTTATCCGCATTAAAAAATCACTGATAAAGGATAAGTTTATCAGCTCTAAAGGAGCGCTGATAAAACATGCATTTATCAGTGCTCTTTTAGCGCTGATAAAGGGTTGTTTTATCAATGCTCCTGTAGCACTGATAAAGGTTTTATTTATCAGCGCTTAGTAAGCGCTGATAAAGGGTACCCCCCTTTATCAGTGCTGAGCATTACAGTTCTTTTTTAGTGCTGTTAAATCCCATTTTTAGCGCTGTTAATTCCCGTTTTTATAGTAGTGTTAGGTTGAACTTTATTTCCTTACATCTTGTTAACAAGAATATTTATTTTTATTTAGATATTTTCAGATTTTTCCCTCCTATTCCAGAAATAAATATTCTTCTATATCCTTTAATGCATTTTCCATAGTGCCTCTTAAAAAAATTTAGATATCTAGGAAATTTATTCTTATTTTATTTTTCATATATAGAACTTGAAATTCCATGACATTCCATTCTTATCTTCTTTGATGTATTTGGAAGTTCAAATATATTCCAGTTTTTAATTGTAATTCGATAATTCTCATTTTTAATGATCACAATATATATATATATATATATATTCTATTCCCATTAGTTTAAGAATATCATTAGGTAAATCATTACATTTCCCATCACATTGGTTGTCAACATTCTATCCCTTATTTCCCACTATCAAATAAAAATAAATAAATAAAAACAAAATGAGCATACTTTAACATACAAAAGTAAAACTTAAATGATAACTGTATTTTACCATCTGTTTATATAGGATTAAATCTAGGATATCCATAGTAATGTTTCATATTAGGTTTTCTAAACAAACAATTCATTCAAGTCCTTCATAATGGTTCATAAAGATTTTGTGAATTCCCAAAACATATCCCCCTGGAGTGTCAAACCAGGTGTATAGTAAGGATCATTTTAATGTACCAATTAATTATTGAGTCAATCCCAACACACATTTTTCGAAATTATCACACCTAGGAACATATATACTATAACCACATCCACTTTCAGTTTGGATACATGGATGTAACTTCTCAGAAACCACTCGCTCTATAATTTACAAAGATTCCAGGATATTTTTCAATACTTAGTCTTGTCCTTAGACTTATCCATAGGGTTATCATTAGGAGTTATCTCATCATACTTTATAAAGTTTAACTAAACCTTTTCTTAAACATAAAATATAGTGATAAAATCCTTTTTACATATATTATTAAATGATTCTTAAACATAAATATCCATTAACAAAACTCATAGATTGTAAAGGCCTAGTGTCTTTGGAAGACTAGGATCATAATATATCAAAGTGTGGCTAAAATAAAACTTATTTATTTTATTATCCATAATGAGATCATAAATCCTTTCCATATCCAAAAATTTCATGGGATAACCTGGGGAAAACTTTAAAAAAAATGATCTAAAAATACCTGTAAGGTAATAAATAGGATATGGAAATATAACGTGTGAGTCAAAGATATAACATGATATCATAATAGAGAAGGAACATGAGTAATGACATGGGAGAATAGCCTAAAGGACACAATATCATAATATCATGATAACATTGAAAATGTGAAAGTAACATAAAATACAACAAAAAAATAAGTCAAGTCTAACTGCCGAGACAACATCACATGGTGGAGAAAGTCCCATAATGGATTTGGTTCACTCCTTAATCCCATGCATGGCATATCATGGGACTAAAACAATTACCAATGCATTGGAGGTCTATGTAATTTTGGGGACACAAGTCACATTCATTTCATGTACATTAATATTTGTTCCACATAAGGAAATCAATCATAAGCTATAAACATTAGGATTACCCATGGAAATAAAATGGGTTGAATAATACTACATTATATCATAATCAAAAGAGTTTTATTTAAGAAAGAATTTAATAAGTGATCATAAGGCATATGTTATTACATTAAAGTACTATAGAGTGATATAGGTATATATGTAAGAGACATAAATATAGAATCTAAAATAATTTTATACCATTATAGGTAATTTTCATTGAAAAATAGAAACACTTTTCAAAATATTAAAAACATTCTTGATGAAAATAAACTTTCCACTTTAAAAATTAAATAAAAAAATAATAATTTCCAAAATAGTATAGATTTTTTTTATTTAAAATTAACCATGGAAACTTATAAATTAATATTCAAAGAATTTATTAGTTATGATGGTTGGAAATTTCATATATTCTATATAAGTTAAAAAAACATTACTTTTACAGTGTTATAAAAAGGTTAAAAAGCCCCTCATTTAGAAAATGATAAGAAGATTCATTTCAAACCTTTTTTAAAAAAGTAAAACATTGTTAAAAATGTGTTTAATAATTCACAGGGATAATGTTGAAAACATTTTTGGAAATATTTTTATAAATCATGGATATGGATGAAAATGATTTTTGATCGAAGAGAGATATGAAGTCTGCTTTTCTTAAAAGCATGTTTTCAATAATATTAAAAACCAAGGAGAGGGAAAATAGTGATAATTGTTAAAAAATTCATTAATAACCATAGGAGAAGAAAATAGTTTTTTATTTTGTTAAAAAATGTTAAAATACTTAATTTTAATGTATATTCAAGTAAAATCATTCCTGATTAAAGTGATATTGAAGCATAAACCCTTTCCACTTTGGTAGCTTTTGAATCCTAACCCCCATGAATGAAGTAAGTGAATTTTAAATTAAAATACCTTGAAGTATGAAGTATTAATGATATAATATATTAAGTTAAAATATATATTCCAAATAAAATAAATTAGGTTTATAAAATAACATGTGTCTCAAAGAAGGATGTTTTGAGACAAAAACCCTTACATCGAGCCCGAATCATCGATTGAATTTATTATATTCCTTAATAATAAACTTATGTTAATTATATAAATTATTTAGAACCTTTTTAATTTTTATTATTCTTTTTTTCCAAGTCTTATTCAATTATTTAAAGCAATTAATTTCACATCATACATTTTAACGATAGAAGGATTATATATCCAAAACCAGTTTGGTAATTTGGTTAAGGTCAAAGAGAATATTATTTAATCATCTATAGAATGTTAATCATGATATAATTATCAGTTTTATCTATAAATTATAATTTTAAAACAACCATGATATATGTATATGAAAAATGAACTATGTTATAATCATTGAAATTGTAGGTCATACGTACACATGAGTAACGTTTCCTTTTTATGATGATCATAACGGAGAGAATGTAAGTGTTATTTTTTTGGAAAATAATTATAATTATATAAATTATATAATTTTATTTCTTTAACTAAAATTACATATACCGTCAATGTGATTCCGTAATAAAGATGAATCACATTGATTCGGGAGGTAGTAGTCCACCGTACAAACAGACAACATTATCATTTATTCAATGGATGAAAATGTAAGAAATTATATGATATATATATATTTTATATAATGATTAATATTTAATTAATATAAAATTTAAATATATAATTAATCCTTATTTCCTCCCATGAAATGTGTATGTTAAAAATGAATCACATTGCTTCACGAGGCGATAGTCCACCACACACATGAGTGATGTTATCATATTCCATATGGAATGGAAAGTAAGAGGGTATATATTATTTCATAAGTAAAGAAGTATAATTTTATCATTAATATAATATTTGAAACTTAAATATATCATTATATCACACTGCGATAATTAGTTACGGAAAATGAATTATGTTGGTTCGCAAGGTGGCAGTCTACCGTACTCATGACCAACCATTTTATTTCCCACTTGAGGGAGAATGAGATGTTTGAAGGTCATGAACTTAACATAAAAAAATCTCAGTATATATAATATACTAAGGCAATTATATAATAATGTTTTAATAATGTTTTAATTATTTTTAAGAATAAATAAAATAAAACCCTTAGTTAAGGATATTTCCATTTTTTCAGAGAACTTTTTTAAGTTTTCACCAAAAGCCTTAATTGGTTGGATTTATGATAAAAAAAGGATTCTAGGATGAGTTTATGAAATTAAGTATGATATTTTTAGGTATTTTTTGAACCAATGGGTTATTTATGTTTGGAATAGAGAGGAGGGGCAGTGGAATTTTATAGGTTGAGGAGAGGACACAATTTGAATTTTTGAGAAGAAAGAATTACAACCAAATTTTTATCTATAAAAAAGAATCCATAATGGACCATTTTCTAACATTATGAGATATAATTTCGTAATAAGACCATAAAATAGTAATTATAAAAGTTTGGGGTCATTTTTAATCCTTATCGTTTTAGTTTAAACCCATGGTAAATCTGTTTTTATTTTAACAATGACAAATAATTTTTATTCCTTTCACTATTATTTGTTGTAAAAAATTAATTTGAGAACAATAAATAATAGAAATTATTATAATTCCAAGTTTGGAATTAATTTTACCAAATTAAATTATTATAAGTGGTGGAATATAATTTAAAATTAAACCTGTAAACAAGTAAAAAAATGTTTTTTGAAGAAATGCATTTTGTAAGGAAAATATAATCTCATATTAACTATATGAAAATTAATAATAATTAAGTGATTTTAAATTTAAATTTATAGATATATAAACTATAAATTTTATTTAATTAATTCCTATATTAGGGTTATTTTAATTAAAATGGAGAAACATTATGCATTTTAAAATTGTTTAAAAAAAATTCTTTTATGTCAAATTATAAACATGTAAATAAATCCTATATAAATATCATTTAAATGTAATTAATTATATTTAATATTATTAAAAAATAATTATGTTAATTTCAATTCAAATTAAAATAATAAAAGACTTAATTTATTATAATAAATGATAACTTTATAAAAAATTATAATTTTCACTATTCAATGAAAAATTAATATTTTCTTAAAAATCCCAAACCTTCACACTAAATTAGTATCGATATGATTATTTCAAAAATTAATTCCCTTTTATAAAATAAATTTTATAATTTTGGAATGAAATTATTATATTATTTTCTTATATAATGTAGTAAAAATCATTTTTTGAGGAAAATATATTTTCAATGAATAAAATGAGTTTTCTTAAAATTTAGTGACAAATTAATTGAAATTTAAAAAGAAATTTATATCAAGTAGGACCTTTATAAAAATTTCATAATTTTTTGAATCATATTTATACCTAAAAAATTAATTTCTAGGTGATATTGATCATGTTTAATTAATATTATCAGGGGGAAATTAGGGATATTAGCATCTATTAGGGATGAAACTATTGATATAAATTAAGTTTTAACTAAATATTTTTATGTAAAATTATGGTTGTAAGTTTTCTTCTAATAGATACATACTTCCAATACTCATGATGTTGGGATACTTTCAATTATATTTCATAAATATTAAAAGGGTTTTATTCTTCATTTGAAAGTGGAATTTTCGATGAACTATCCTATCATTCTCACAATGATTCTGCTTATGGTTATTCTTTATGGACTCATGAATATTTCTTATAACCATTTTTATAATTGATAAAAGCTTTTGTCCTAAACATTTTATATTATATAAGAGTATTTTAAACTGATATTTATGGATTTGAGGAAGTTATGCACATGTGAAATAATGATAGAAGTGGATGAATTATTGAGATTTTAATATTGGATTTTCATTAAAATATGATTCGGTCTTCAATTATAGAGTGATGGTCTTTATATAATAGATCAAAGAGATATAGGACCATAAGAATTATAAAATAGGGGAATTTCTGAAAAACTTTTCAAAGTTTATAATTGTGAAAAATCACATTTCTTGGGTTTCTTTTAACTCATAAAAGTTCTAAAGAAAACCTTTTTTTTCATGGATGGTATTTTTCAATTTCATAGATGGAACTAGTATTAGGATATATTTCTTTAAGAGGATTATTTTTCAGTTTAACTAGAATTTTATGAGGAATTTATTGTGTTTATGTATGAAATTTTTGATTTGTTATATCATTTCACCAAATATCTTGTTGGTGTAAGCACCTTGCACCTCATGTAAACATTACACCTATATTGTTTTTATTAATAATCATTTTGGGAACATGAGTTGGATTAAAAACTCATGTTTCAATAAATCTTTAAAATTATCTATGATGTTTCCTAATTTATTTAGATGACATATTTATATTTGAGTAAGGTTTTAAATAAATTAAATTCTCTGAATTATAGTGGTCTGTAGTGAGTAATTTTGTTATTGTTTATTTTTGTAATGGTGAAAACCTTCCTGGCTATTACTTTGAGATTTCTTAAGTTTTTTTTGGTTCCTAGAGTGAGTTTGGAAGAATTTTGGAGGCCTTTGGAGGTACTTGATATTTTTAGAGGCCACCTCACCTTGGAGGTGGGCTTGGTGGATATCGTTTTGGGTGATCAATGGTTTTCTATGTGGTGATTGCTAAACCAAGGCCAGTAAAACTACTTGTTAAGCTGATTTAAAGGCCATTTTTTCTAGTGTTCTCCTATATTAAATGGGAAACTCAAACATCTTATTCTAGGGAATGGAATAGGAAATGGTAACATCGAAGTCTTATTATCCAAAATGGGTAAGAGGAGACACCACACCAATGGTCTTGCGCATGGCGAGGGAAACAAATTTGGGATAAGATCAACATGACCTAGTAAAGATGTTTCAGGCTAACATGCTGAGGAACCCCATGACTATACAAAGGTATTTTCAAGCTATTTTATAATTCATAGTGGAATTTGGGATTTATTTTAAGTTTCCAAAATTTTCTTCTTATTCAATGGATCTTGACCAGTTTGAAATTGGAAAATACATATTCCTCAATAGGGGGCCCTGAATATGGTTTTATTCCATTTCATCATCAATAAATAAATCAACAACCCTCTATTGATTATTACTTCATTTTTTATATGTTCTGGAAAACCTAGGTCTTGGTTGATCTTTTTTTTTCATCAAGGTTCCATCAACAGAATTGTTGTTGGGCAGTATTCATTTTATAACCCTTTGTTTCCCCTTGATTATTTCCTTGATTTTCTAACCTGGTTCGTGGAGGTTCGAATGGTTTTGGTTTAATTTTCCCTTTCCATATTCTTATCTTTTTCATTCATCATTTTATTTGGATGTTCGTGGTGCCCAACCCCATTATTTTTCTTGTTTTTGAGTGTGGTTTATTGATTCTTGGTTCTGACTATCCTTCTCTTTTATTGTTGGTGTGTTTTCCCGTGGTGGTTCATCCTTAATAATTTTTCCCTATATAAATAATATTGAGATTATAAATCGAGTTAAGGGATTCTATTATTCTCCTATTATTTTATTTTTAATAATAATTATATCTTGATTTATCCAATTGGATGATGGTGAAATTAATCATAATTAATATCAAAACAGATTAAAGAATGATCCTTAGTTTATAGTTATAGTGATCACATGTGTATCCACCATGATAATGGTTTTACTCTTTTTTACTAGATAGTGTTCTATTTATGTATGTTATTAAGTTATTATGATTATTTTTTTTTGTTTTAGTATGCTTGACATAATGAAAATGGCTAAGGAACATAAAAACTTTATTAATTTTTTGGATGAAGAATTAAAGATAAATGTTTAAAAAGAATCATTCATTCCTATGTTATTGAAACTAAAAAAATAATGTGAAGTTTGAAATACTTATTATGGATATAATAAAGAGGAATTTTAATTGAAATTTTCTTCCTTTAAGTTTAATAAAACTAGAATTTGTGCTTGGAAAAATGTTTTATAAATTCCTAACTTTTAATATCTGATGATTCATGTAAATTTTGGTTGTAACCTATACTAAAAAAATTGGTTAATCCAAGATTGTAAAAACTAGTGTTTGATAAAGATAAATGTTTATGGCCAAGAAATCCTATTATCTTTTATGGAGTATTGCCTTGGTTTTTAGGGCCTAGATCCCCTATTAACATTGTTTTTTGTTTCCATGCTACCTTGTGTGATTGCTCTAGATTTAAGAATTTCTATGCAACATGATTTGATCCCAAGATGTCTGATGGTGGATGAGACATGGTTAGGGAGGCCTAGTGTTATAGTATTAGTTAGCACCAATGATAAAATTATGGATTTATAGTGGTATGAATAGTGGTGTTGGGGATAGAACTTGGAATGATTTAATGAGTTTAAGATAGGCCCTCCCATTATTTTTATGGAATATGGGATAATTTCTTATTGTTGAATCTAATTTAAAGGTCAGACGGTCAGTTTTCTTTTTTCTACATTCCTTTACTCACTGCTTGAGGCAGCTGGTTGTGGATGATTTATGCATCTCATTTTTGGTACTATAGGATGAGTCCTAGAGTACCTAGAATTATGGAATATTAATAAATATTAAATTTATTAACCCATGGGATTAGTTCATGAAAAAATTATGAAAAGGTTATAATCATTAAGAACTATGGAATCAATTATATTATGCTTGGAGTTCAAGGAATACAATTTTTTAATGTAAAATGAAATGTAATAATGTTAATTAATTGTTAATGAATTAATTATTTGTAAATTTGAATGTTTTAGAGTAAAGAATTAGTTAATTGTAAATTTCATTCTTTTCTTGTATGCTTATAGGATATAAATTTATTAGTAGTAACTGATAGTTGTTTGAGTGATGATAGATGTGATTGATACTTAGTCTAGGTTAAAGCCCATAGTGTGGTTGTGAGCTAAAAATATCATGTATGTTATGTGATTCTACATTATATCCAACTCATGTTTGTATGGAGACTAATACCCAATGGACTATGGGAGAGTTTTTTCCCCAACATTCAGGTTAGAAAGGAATGGATGGCTGACTAAACCCTCTTTCCCCACTCTCTTCTCCTAATGGTATTATGTTGTGGTATGCACAATGGTTATATTTTCCATATATATGTGTAAAGGGCTATAATGAATTATGGTTATTTCACACACATGTATCTCTAGATATAGTTTCCTAGGGATTATTATATATATATCATGAATGGTCTATAATGGTGTAAGGTATAATTTAGAAAGTACAGGCTGTGGTGGATCTTGGAAACTATTCAATTAGTATTTGGAGACATTGCATTTTATGATGAGATGATTTGATATATAGGGTTCCTAGTAAGTGAATATGAGATGATGTGATGCATTGGGTGCATGGTTTTATACTTTATTCCAAGTGTCTTCATGAACTATTACTTTCTGAGAGAGGTGGCTCTGAATGTATAATGTTGGGGTGGAGAGGAAAACCAATGTGGAAGTGGTATTAGGGTACCTTCTTGAGATATGTAGGATATTATATATACACTTGTATTCGATACTTGGCGAGAGATATCCATGACGATACTGATAAATTAGCTTACTGGATTAGCTAATGAGTTGGATTCACTTGTTGTTCACTAGGATTTAGTATGTTGTCTTTATATTTTACGCATGAGGCTTTGCGGAAAATCCTATAGAGTATACATGTTATACTCACCCTAAGAATATATAACTATTTCTCAAGACCATAGGAACTTTTTGGCGATTGATCTGGAAAATAATAGATCATGGATTTGTTTAGGAGAAGTTTAGGGTTTGAGTGCATAGATGAGGACTTCTTTTTGGCACTTTTAGTATTTTTTTATAGTTGATCAGTTTTTATGTTATTACATGCATGTACATGCGGTATCTCTTTACATTTTTTTAAAATAAGGAGTTGTTTGGTAATTTTATCTTATCACCTATTTCTCAATTCATATAGGTTAATGCCTCTCATTTTTTGTATAATACACCCCAGTGAATTTTTCCAACTAGTGGACTAATGGAGGTAGTCTATGGGCATCTATATCTCCCTTATCTCATCGTTGGATTAATATTTGTACATTTTGGGAGATGGGGTTATGGAAGAGTGGTATAAATGGTTTAGGCTGATGGATTGGATGGAGTTTGGGGGTAGGAATAGGTGAGGACTAAATGAGTTTTTAGGCTAAGATAGGTAGATGAACTTAGTAAGTGAGGTAAACAAGGAAGACCGACTATGAAATGGATATCTAGGGTCCCTCATGATCCATTATACAAACTTATGTGTTTACCAACCCTACAAGGGAAATGATAATGATTGTGTGGTAGATACCTAGGAAAGGATCTTGTATCATTCTTCTTTGAGCCTATGTTTAAAATGAGTAGATCTTGGGATTAAGTTGAACCTTAAATAAAAAAAGTAAATGAATATAAAATGCTCCATATCTTGGTTTAGGAGTCCCATATATTTTTTGTTCTTTTCTAGGTATGCGTCTAAGTTGATGTGCTTGTTATATTCAAGCCAAATATGTTCAGTAACATGTGATATAAAATTATCACAAATATGAAGTCTAAGATGAAAAAACTTGAAGGAGGATACTCTGAGAGTTTCATTTCTATGGTCTGTATAAGTTTGTGAGTGCTATTATAGACTCAGTGATATAGGACTTGTTATAAGAGGTAGAGATATCGAAAAATTCCATCCATTATCAAAAGGAGAATTTGGTATTGTTGGAAGTGATGATGTTACGTAGAGTGACCAGGAAGTAGTGTTTCTTGTTCCTTAGGGATCTTGAGTAGTTGAAAATCTCTTATGATTAGTTCCTAGACCAATTTTGAGTTGAGTTCATTTCTTTGACCATGAAGGTGTCCAATCATTAGGATTTACATACCCTTTGACAATAGAGTTCTAGTATGTGGGTGTTCGGGACCCGTTTTAAGACCCTTATCCAATATTATTTGAACCTGATTCAAAATGAGTAGATTAGGAAGTGGAACTTGAAGGGGTATTTTCATATTGATATCCAATTCAAAGCCACCCCTTTTAGGCTATTGAAAAATATTAAGGTGTGGGAAAGAAAAAATATCATTTAGAGGACACTATATAACTCAAGATCATCATGAGATGGGAGTTGTTAGAAGTCTCCATTCAATAGAGATGTATTCTAGGGTTCTCAGTTTCCTAGATTGAAGATCTTTCAGATATCCAAGGGTATCCACCATCCCTTGGCACATCATTTATCTAGGGGTTCCAACTTTTGTCTCTCTACCAAGGGATTAGATTAATGTTTTGTGTGTGTGGAGGACATGGAAATTAGTGGCTAGAGTGATTGACCATTCTAATAAGGTGGCATGAAACATGTGTTCTACTTCCGGTTCAACCATTATAATAGTTCCATTTGAGGTAGTAAGAGTAGTGTGCTCCATATTTTGATTATAAGAGGGGAGATGGGGTATGAAGAGGATATCCTAGTGATGCTCCTCATCTATAGAGAGTAGAGTGTGGCTATGGTGGTGTTTGTCATTAAGGCCAGTGAGGCCATGGGGTAGGTCATGTTTAGTTTTATTATTTTGAGTTTCCAGTCCTAAGAAAGCCAAACATAATTTGATGTTCACTTTTATCTTTTTAAACTTGGTTACACAGTATTTTTCATTTAAAAGTTATTCCCTCACCAACATTACCTTTCATAGTTTGTTATTTATGACATGAGTTATAGAGTCTTATAGTTCCCTTGGAATTTACTACACTAGTTTGAGGTTGAGGTTATCTATATAATTTTTGTAGAGACTATTAGATAGTGTTGGAGTATCACTACTATTTTGGAGACTTTCTCTATTTATGGATATATCCATATGACATCGTCCTTGGCATGAAGTGACTATATTTGGTGGAGGATACTATGGTTTTCTTCAGAAGGAAGATCATGTTCTATGATGTTGATGGAGATTATTCTATGTTCTTTGGTGAGTGATACACTCATATGGGTTGGAGGTATATTTCTTCCTCATCCTCCTTTATGGTCACGTTAATGATGAGTTTATTAGAGGCTCCATCAGTGGTGTTTCTTTGGGTTGTATAAGAATACCCTAATATATTTCCTAATGTGGTTGTAGATTTACACCATCATTGAGTGATGTAGCACCCTGACCTAGTTTTCCACCCAAACAGTGCTCTGAGCTAGTTAACCACTAGGTGTTAGGAATGCCTAACCATATTCCAATGTCTGTCAACTAGTAGTGAAGGTATGATGAAGTGATAGTGGGGAGACTATACCCTCAGGTGGTGAAAATAATAATGATACACACATCTATATATAACAAAAGGACCATTACTCAATGGAAGTGACACATTAAACTCAATGAAATCTTAATAAAAACAGTAGTAATATTAAATAAACCTAAAGGAATAGTACCATTTATAGAAAAAAAGATCGTATAATAGGTCAATTCACACAACAAATATAGTCAAGGTCACCTATAACCGAACATATTAGTACATATATTTATAAAATAATGCTGAAACACCAAAAGAAAACTCCAACCAATGCAGAGAGACCACCATGGTCCACTACCATCTATCCCATGTAAAAGGTCCAACTTGATCACTAAGGTCTAGCTCCCAAGCCGTAATCCATACCTGATATCAAAAGAATAAAGTTAAAAGATTTCCCACGGGGCCTATGTAGGTTATGATAATGAACTAAGTAAGCCAACACCAACGTGTTCCTATCTTATATCCATAATTATATAGGTGTATACAGAAAATAAATAAATGGAAATGAACAACCATGTAATAAATAACCCACTTACCTTGTGCTCAAGAACAATAAGGATGCGTTCTACATTCTTTGGATGACACTAAAATATCTCTGATACTTTCCCCCAATTATATATCTAGAAAACAATACATATCTTCATATATATAATTTTAGTGGAGGGGATCTATGGATTAGTGTCTATGCATTGCTTAATGAATAACATAACTAGTGAACCCTCAGTTTCCACCCATAATCATTTTACCAACACCTTGTTCCATCAACATGTATCCAATATCCAAATGGAACACTAAAAAATGTACATAGACCCTTAGACCTTAGCTCAAAAAGTCCCTATCGGCTCTCATCATGATGTCCCAAGGCATGATGATATCCATCCTCTAATAAACAATCAACATTGGCTCAATAACCGACATCCCAAGGCATGATGATACCCATACTTCAATAATCCCTACCATTTGGCCTCAAGTATAATGTAGAACCTTATCCCACAACTGAGGGTCTCAATACTATGATCCAATGGTCCATCACCATCCACATGGAATTATACAGTGAGTAACTCTAATATTATCGATGGTCAACACCATCAACTAAGATAAAATATCTAAGTAGTACTCCAATGGCACGTCAGCCAACAATGGTGAGTGTGAATCCCCAAAAAACCTAGGAAATATCTTTCTAAACCTCATTGTGCCATGACCATGTCAATAATTCCCGATGGTCAACACCAGCTCAAATCATACAAGACATTCCCTCACCCCAATGAACGTTTCACCTCAATACGAATACCATGTCACCTCAACCTGGTGATCATCATCACCCCATATATCTCGGTCCATTCTTAACCTTATAAACTATGTCACCTTAGTATAGGTGATCAAAATCACCACAATCCTCAGGACAAGCATATCACATTCCCATGGAACCAATAAATTAATATAAATAATTCAATTAAATCTAAATACACACCCAACCCAAACCATTGATGTTATTCTAAGATCCTTACCCAACATAACCATTTGTAGTGAATCAAGATCATGCACATATGTATCTTTTATTAGAAGTTAACAACTTAAATACAAGAATTTATTTATCAGGGGTTTGTATTAGACTAACCACATAGAATATATAAAAAACACACCCAAATCACCTACAAAATCATGGATAAATCTTGGAACCACATTTATTATACTCACAGGCACTCGCTCGTCTGATATCATCCACTAACTCAAGTAAAAATGAGAGAAATAAATATTTTATATGAACACCCAGAAAATATAGAAAACATGATTGTATAGATCTATCAATCTATATGGAAAGAGAAAATAGAAATAGAATCTAACAAATCAAAGGCCTTACTAAGAGGAGTCTGTATCTACCAATAGGTCAAGAATCATAGATCAGATGATGAAGTTGGATTAAAGCTTAAGGAAAGACAAAAGGGATAGCTACCCATGTCCTGGAGGTGATGCACATGTAAATATAAGGAAAAATGGAGGGGAGGAGATAAATAGATGGAGGGGTAGTTGGGTTATTTCACACTTTTTAAATAGGTTCATGGTTAAGTTGCACGGTCTAGCTAATTGTGTTCCAACCATGTGAACCCTGTATCCAAAGGATCACCCCTTTAAAACAGGACACACAGTTTGACCAAACGGTGAACCAACCATGCACACCTACTACCTAAGTGGAACTAAGTTTTTAGGCTAAGATATAAGGTTTTTTCAAACCATTTGTATCCCATGAACACCATATGAGAAGACCTACAACACCCTGCATAGTTTCCCCTTGCAAGCTATACGGTTAAATCTAACCATGTGCCTACACCATCTTAAAAGTGGGGTTTTGAGCCCTGATTTACTCGAAACCCATCCAAATCTCTGAGGTACTTGATGGCTGTTAAATACATCTATAAATAATTACTTTAGTCTATAAAACTATCAAAATTAGGTTCCTAAGATTAATAAAAAAGATGGAATGATTACCAAACTAAAAAATTCAAATAGGTTGAGGAATTTCGACCCGCTTAAAAACCCAGGATGTTACAGTCACCCCACCTTGACATAGCTCATCCCCAATCTATAAATAATTACCTGGAGATGGCACTGAACATATACATATCACTATATCAACTTGGTTTACCTTAGTCATTAATTCATTGGTCCACTCCCCTTGAGGTACTCCCCACTTTAGGAGTTACCTACCAAGTTACTTCATGACCTAAAATTTACCATCTCCAATGGTCCATTGACCATCCCTAGATATACAAGTACTCCCATGAATCATTTTCATTCCTATACCTCATTAGGTGCACAATACATTACCATGTCATACTTTACACCCATCAATCCCCACATCTCTTCAGATGACCATAAGTACATGTTCCATACATGAAACTCATAAAATACCACATCTCATCAGATTACCATAGATACTACATCTCAATAGATGCTTCAAAATATTCCCACATCATATATACATATTCATTACCATTAAAATATGTATTCCTATGCACCTCCTAGAAAACCTTCATCACATTAATGTCCACAATAAGTCTTGATTCCAACACACCTCTTACAAAACACACATCTCATTAATTCCCATATGCCTACACACTATATACATAACCCAAATCACATCAATTACCAAATTCATACACACCTCATATATATACATATCACACATCATGTTTTATTCCAACCTACTAACTAGTTTCTGGTTAGTCCAAAAAAAATACCCATGAACCTTGTGAGCCAAAAATATCCATGCCAAAATAAAAGAAAAATGTGATCATGCCCAAAATATACCTCTAACTATCATTTTCTCCTTGAGATAATATACACTTGGTAGCTCAACCATGTGCACCAGGCCCGAAGCCTGAATACCTAGGGCCTGGCCTCCCTACAGAGCTTCACTAACTACTGGCCACTAACCCCACTACCGGGTCTCTCTATCTCTACCATGACCTCCAATTGTAGTTGGATCCCAGATACCAGCTCCTGGTACCACTCTCAGTCTAAAATCTAATTCCCAAGTCATCCCTAGTCCCTAAATCCCTGCTTTTTGAGAAGGCTTACTACAAAACCTCTCAAAATTCCCCATCTGACCACATACCCAACACTCCTTTAGAACCCAATCTCACTAGGTTTAAACATTCCTCTACTTACCACACTAGAAGCACACTAATGAAGACCCATCCTAGGAATTCTATTTAAATCTCAATCCTCACATCCCTATAAAGATTCTTCGTAGACCTACTTATTGCTACCTGAAGCATCACCGCTAAGCCCACTTGACACCATCACTCAGATCAAATAACACCAGTACTTAAAGCATCCCTTAGCTATCAGTACTTGGTTTTCCACATCAGAGAAGGATTTCACATTGAATATGTTTACCTTCCCCCTGATGGAATACCATAAAACATCCTCAAATATTTGTACCTAGGTGATGTCTTCTCCCACCATAGGAGGTGAAGAATGAGATCAGTTTGTGAAATTGGATTCGTAGTCCACAAAAGATGTATCCCCATGCTAGAGATTTAAGAACTCATGGGCCATATTCTTTATAAACATCTTTGGGAATAATTGCTCAAAGAAACTGGAATCAAAATTATTGTAAGACTGTACCTCATGTAGTCCTTCCTAAAACTATACATCCCACCAGTGCTTTGCTAGTCCTCTAAGAATGTACATATCCAAATTCACCCTCTAACCTGGGGGTGTCTCACACTGATCGAAGATAGTCTACAAAAACTTGATCCTATTATATGATACTTTTGGTCCACCCTCACCCTAATATAAAGGTATATACTAAGAATGGAACTCATTATTCAAATACTCTATATAAGACTCATCTCCCTGAGCTCCTCAATCAATACCCTATATGACCTAAATCAAACTCACTTTGAGCTTCTCGTCTAACCATGGAAAAAATTCTACCATCTACTATGAACATACTGCCTGTAATAAAGCCTATAATTGTGAATCATGATTATCCCAACCCTCGAAGGCCTCATCCAACCCTCAAGGACCTTATCCCATATACTCTCATGAAACACCAAATCACCACACTCTTGACACTCCACCAGAATCCATCTATGTGGTATCCCACTGAATACTAATTACAATGGTCAAATAGTTATAATAGTATATATATATCATAAGTAGGAAAAGATATAATAGGAAGAACATGTCACCACCCTTATACTACCCTATCACACCTTTTAAAATGAAATATAGCCTCATGGTCCCTTTCCTACCCATATTAGAGTCTGGAATCTCATATCATTCGGCCTCATGGCCCCTTACTATCCCATACCAGTGCCAGGTATCACATGTAACCTAGCCTCATAGGCCCTTTCCTAGCCATAAAAGATCTAGAAATCATGTATCATGCATCATTAACTTGGGTTTGTTGAGTAGAATACCCACAAAGAGGCTATACAAGAAGACACTTTTTTATCTTCTTTGTTGAAACATTAAACAACTCACCCCCTATTGTCATCCCTACCCACCCTTATTAGGGCTAGGACTGTATAACACATGCGTATAGAATCACATACAGATTTCATTAGAACCACATGCCTATGTTGGTTGAGTATAATTCCACCAAAAGAGGATAAGTTGGAAAACACTTTTTAGCTTCTTTTTTGACACTTTAAACAACCAAACCCCTCTTAGTGAATTCATGGTTCACAATGACATTCATCAGAAATCATGCATCATATGATCATAAAATCCTATCATGATGCATAAAAAATCCCCCTTTCCATACTGGATCAAGGTAAAAACCACATAACTGATATAAATCACACCTATGTGTGCCACTTAAGGTGTAAATCAAATCAAATATAAACACACACAAAAAAACATCAATTTACCGCCCCTGGAAACTTGTTCTGTCCCATGTTCATGGGGCTATTGGCACCCAAACATGAGATCTTAACCTAGTCCCAACTATATCATATTCTCTAGTCTTCCATACCCAAATAGTAATCCCATAAAGGAAAAACCCCCTTTGATCCCATTTGTAGCATCCTAACCGAGTTTTCTACCTAAATATTGATCTTGGTTGGTTGGACACTAGGCCTTAGGCACACCTCCCCATATGCCAAAGGTTGCCAACTACCAGCAAGGGTTTGACGAGGTGATAACATAGAGACTATACCTTTAGGTGGTGATAGTAATAATGGTCCATACATTTATATATAACACAAGTACCATAACTCAGTGGAAGCAACACATGAAACTCAGTGGAAGCATAATAGAAACTGTTGTAGTAATAAAGAAACCCAAAGGCATAGTACCATTTTTAGACAAAAAACTTGGCACAACATGTCAAGTCACAAAAAAGGTAGTTAAGGTCACTCGTGGATAACCATATTAGTATATATATGTAAAAAATCATGATAAAACCCAACAGGAAACTCCAGCTAATGTAGAGGAATCACCATGGGCCACTACCTTCCATCCCATGAAAAAGGTCCAAATCGATCACTAAGGTCCAACTCCTGAGCCTGAATCCTTACCTGATCACAAAAGAATAATGTCTATATGAATCCCAAGGGGCCTATCTAGAGTATTATAATGAACTCAGTAGAACACCAATAACATGTTCTTGTCTTACATCCATAAATATTTAGGAGTATAAATAATATAAATAAAAGGAAACACACAACCATGTAATAAATAACTATCTTCCCTTGTTCTCAGCATCTATAAATAATCATTCTATCTACTTCATCCAATGCCAATATATCTTTGTTATGTGCCCCCAATTATACATATGGCATAAAATACATGTATTCATATATATAATTTTAGTGGTGGGGATCCATGTATTAGTTCCCAGGAATCCCACGATATATAGAATAATTGACAAACCCTCAGGTTCCACCCATAATCATGTAACTGGAACCTCATTCCATCAACAAGTATCCTACATCTAAACAATATGCCCAAACAAGTTTTTGGTCCACCGTACCTCAGATAAAAAAGTCTTTATCATCTCTCAACCTGACGTCCCAAGGTACGATGATATCCATCCTCTAATAAACAACCCCTTCCATCTCAACAGACAACATCATAAGGAACAAAGATATCCTTCCTACAGTAATTCCATCCCATCAGTCTAAAGTATAATAATGAGCCTCCACCCTCAACTGATGGTCCCAACACCATTAACCTATGATCCATCACCATCCACATGGATTTCTATGGTGAGAACCTCCAAAATAACTAATGGGCAACACCATCACTTGAGCTAAAAAATTTATGGAGGCCTCCACCCACAATGAGTGGTCAACACCACCTCTACTGAGTTCTATCTATGTGTACATAGATCTAACGGTGTATCAACTGAAAAAAGTGAGCGGAAATCAACAAACAACCTAACCCAAATCACTTGATATGTCATTCCCCTGCAACTATGTCGCTAAATCCCAATGTTCAACACCATATCAAATTACATAGGCCATGCACTCATCTTTAAGACCTTATCAACCCAATACTATATCCATGTTTCCTCAACCTGGTGATCATCATCACCCCATATATCTCAGGCCACACCCAACATGACAAACAACATATCCTCAAACTTGGTGATCAATATAACCTAAATCCTTAGTCCAAGCCCATCATGTTCACATGGAACCAAGAAACCAATATAAATAATCCAATTAAATCAAATTATATGCCCAAACTAAACTTCCCATGTTTTTCCAATACTCTACACAACTTTACCATTTGTATGAAGTAAGTGCATGCCCATAGGCATATCATATCATCAATTATCAATTTAAAGAAAAACATTTATTTATTAGGGGTATCTATCAGACTACCAGCATGGATTATATAGAATTCATGACCAAAAAAACCCAAAAAATCATATAGAAATTCAGCCACCACCTATATTATACTATTTGGTGCTCGCTCATCTAATATTAGCCTATAACCCGACCTGAAAGAGGAGAAATCTATGTTTTCAATGAATGACCTGAAATATGTCAAAATGGATTGAAACAATTTAGCACTATACATGGTGATATAAAATATTAATAGAATCTAACAGATCAAAGGACTTACTGAGAGGAATCCATAGCTACAAACAGATCAAGAATCAGAGATCAGATGAAAAATTTGGATCAAAGACTAAGAAAGGAGCCAATTGAGATCTCCCTATGGCCTGGAGATTCTGCACATGTGAATGGGAGGAAAAAGGTAGGAGAAAATATAAATTTAGGGAGGTTAATTTTGGTTATTTTACACTTTTTTAAATAATATCATGGTTAAGTCACATGGCTTGTCTAATATTTCTCTAACTCTGCACACCCTCTGTCCAAAGGGTCATCACTTTAAAACAGGTTTCATGGTTTGGCTAAACCGTGTGTACCTACTGCCTAAGTGGAAATATGTGTGTGGGATAATACACACAATTTTTCCAACCATGAAAAACCTGTGTACTCCCTTTAACAAGACTTACAACACCCTGAACTATTTATCCTTTCTTGATACATAGTTAAATCTAATTGTGAACCTCTCTTTCACCTTCTGAAAAGTTGGTTTTCAAGCCTTGATACACCCAAAACCCATCCGAAGCCCCGAGGAATTTTTTAAACCTTAAAAAATTCTTAAAATAGGTCCTTAAATCAATAAAACTCTCAAAATTCAGTTTTGAAGTTGAATAAAAAAGATTTCATGTTCAAAAAACTCAAAAAATTCTAATAGGTTGATGAATTTCAACTCACGCAAAAACCAAGGACATTATAAGTGATCTTGTTTATGATGGAGAAATATCTAGATGCTTATAAGATCTCGATGTCTCCATAGATGATAGTACCTTATGATATTTAGTATGAAAGCCATGGAACTGCAATCCTAGATCTGGTGCTGAAATCATAAACATTGAATTTTGAGTTTTGATACCGATGAAGGTGACGCAATTTTCCCCATCCAAAACATGAAACATCAAGTGGAAATTTTGTATTACTTAAATTATCAAGGAACTTTTAGGTTTAAAGTTTTATGGAATTAGACAAAACTATTAGATAAAAAATACCCATTTATTTAAATGAGAATTTATACCAGTTAACCCAACTTTTCTTATTTCACATTTGGTGACCATTAACATCCATCTAAAACCCTTCTATATATAATTAATTTAACATAATTATTGATAACTTAGGGAAAATTAAACATAATAAGGGTGAGATAAAATGATCAGTATAGGTAAACATAAGAATTAACAACTGAATGTCATCGGTGAGAATAAGATGAGCATATGGATATGATTAGATAATAAAAGTGTATTAGCATAACATAATAATATTGATAGACATAAATACTTGGATAATAAAACATAGAATAAGGCTTTCACAAAGGAAATATTCCTCATAATCAATAATAATGATTCATATGATATCAATATATATCACAAGAAACATTTATAACCATAGTAAGCATAAATAAAAAATACTGGTATCCTGGAAACATTATCTTCATAAACCATTTTAAACCCATGTCAGAAATAACTGAAGCCCAGTTATATCTATGGGAGAAGCTCTACAGTAACTCCCACCTTCTTTACCCTAATGAAAAGGAACATTAACCAATCCATTTCAGCATTATTGTGGCAAATCCATTATATAATCAATATCAGGATCACTTGGTGCTACCTGGGCGCACTCATCATATAATCTATATTAAGCTCACTCAGTGCTATCTGGTAGAAACCGTCCTATAATTTATACCAGGATCACTTGATTTTATCTAGTTTCATCCATTTTATAAGAAATTTCTAAGAAAAATAACATGAATAATGTACATAGAGCTTGAATTTCTTCATAAAACTCATAAAATCATATATTATTCCTTTTATAACTTCATTAAACCTTGGAAAATAAATAGGTTCCATGAAAATCTATTTGAAACATTATTAAACCATGAATGGAAATGGGTTCCCTAGAAATCACTTTGAAAAAATAATAATTCATCCAAATAAATAATGAACATAATATCAATACCAAATATACCTAAGGGATTATAAGTAACATCAAGGGATATTGATGTTAATGAACAAAAATAAAATTAATTATTATTGAAACATACATGAGTAAAATTACCTTTTCATTTATAAAATCACTTATGAAAACTAAAAACTAAAAAAATATTGTGAAAATAATTATCTTTGAAAATAACCTTGAAATTTTTTAAAGTAATCTTAAAAGAAAATAATGGTCAGGATGGTGGGAAAATTCGTTCATGATGTAAATGTTAAAAATAAACATTCTTTTTATACATTTTGTAATGTTAGTCAAAAGTGACCCTTTTGGAAAACATCAAGAAGTGTAATTTTTAAAACCTTTTAAAATAAGGCCAAAAATCAAAAAAATATATTTAGTAAAATTTTTATTTTAAGAAAATAAAATATTTTTTTTGAAAACATGGATATGGAAGAGAAATATAATTGATCTGAAAGAAAATACAACATCGATCCTACTTAAAAATGACTTTCTTGATGTTTCTTTAAGAAATAAGGGATAAAATAGAAATTAAACATGTGAAAAAAATTGTAACTAGAGGAGAAAAAAATACATGTGATTAAAGAAAATAATATCTCATCATTTCTTCTAAATTAGCATTTAATGTAAACAATCCCAAAAGAAAGGAGATTATAACATAAATCCATTTCCACTTTGGTAACTCTTAAATCATAATAACAATGAAAGAATAAAATCAAATGATAATTTAAATATCATGAAAATAAGGAGTTTCATGATATATCACGTCAAAGGGAAGAATATAAACCTCAAAAATGAATATAGGTGCATATCATAAACATATGTATCAATAAAATAGAATTTGAGATGAATAAAACTTACCAAAATCATACCATTGAATTTGAGAATTAATCAAAGAATCGATTATGTATATCAAATTTTAAAAAAAATAAATTAATTGGAAATACAACATAAGATAATAAAGTCATTAGACACATAATAATCATATAATAATGTCAAAAAATAAGTAAATTACCCAATGAAAAGAAATCATGTTAGGAAATTCTTTACCACTTTGTAAATTTGATGTCAATTACCCTTGAATGAAGTAATTCAAATTAAAAATTTAAATACCATGATGTATGAAGTATTAATGTTATTAAATATTAAGGTGAAATATACACACCCCACAATAAAGAGATGTAGTGAATATAACATATGTCTCTAAGAAATAAAAAATCATATGAGAAAACCCTTACCTTTGATCTGACTTCTTTACATGTCCTTTAAATCCCTTATAATAAGCATAAAGAAATTATTTTATTTCTTAAGAACCATTTTATGTTTTAATAACTTTTAATACAATAATTTATTTCATTTAATTTTAATTACATATTAAAATAGATAATCAATGAAGCCTATGTTCGGTATTTTGAGGACGTTGGGTTCGTTGTTTCCAAAAGGATTCAGTTTGTTGACCATGGTAAAAGTTGTCATTGTTTAGTCATTAAAAAATAATAATATTGAAATATTTATTATATTTATACATCAATTATAATATTAAGACCAATCATTAAATATGTTTATTAAAAATGAACTATGTTACATTCATGGTGACGGTAGGTCGTATGTACACATGAGTAACGTTTTCTTTTTACAATGATCATTATGGAAAGTAGGTTTGTATTATCTTATCATTATTGAATGATCATAATATCATAAATAACATTCCATTTCATAAAATATACTAATATATATATATATATATATATCATCCTTGTAATTTAGTGATGAATAAAGAGTCACATCACTTTGTGGAGGCGATAGTCCACACGTACGCACGAACGACATTATCATTTTTTAGTGTAAGAAAGAAAATGATATATTTTGATTTAATAAAGATAAATATTTCATGAATATAATAATTATTTCATGTATATCACAAATATTATTTTACTTTATCCTTATTACCTTCCATAAAAAGCTTGAGTTAAAAAATGAATCTCAACACTTCGTGAAGCGGTAGTCTGCTGTACACAGGAGAGATGTTATTATATTCCCCATAGAATGGAAAGTAATAAGGTATATGTGATAAAATAATTAGAAACATATAAATATGTTATAGATATCATATATATAATTTAAATCCATCATTATAAGATGTCGATAGAGGTGATGATGGAAAACGAATGACATCTGTTCGTGAGGTGGTAGGGCCCCTTACACACGAAAGATGATTTCGTATCCCATTTATTAGAAGGGGAGATGGATTTAGGTTATTAAATTAAATGAATACAATTTATTTATATTATAAATATTTGTGTTATTTTATAATCATAACATAATAATATTTTAAATTGGTTTATTAAGACATAAAATAAAAACAATCGATTAAGCACAATACGTCTTTCTCGTACAACCTACTTAGGTTTGCATAGAAAAACTTTATAAGATTTATTTTTGATAAAACCATGGTTTCTTGGATGTGGATATAGAATTTATTAATGAATTATTTCAGGTATTGGTAGAGCCAAATGTATTTTAAGGTGTTAAGAGGAATGGAGTGGGTGTGGCCTTTTATAAGTGAGGTGAGTGGCACACTTATATTTTTTGAAAAGAAAAAGGTGTACCCATGTGTTTCATATGATAAAGGATAAAAAATAGACCATTATCTGGACTTATACATTATAAGGTAAAAATATGGATATATAATAGATTTTAGACAAGTTTTTATGTCATTTTATGCCTTTTATTTTTATTTAACCCACTGTAACCCCGTTTTTACCTTAATCGCTGTAATTAATTTTTACCGTTTCACTAATAATTTTGATTAAAAATCATGTTTAAATTATTAGATAATTTAAATTATTATTATTTTGATTATTAAATACATTTTAGAAAATTAAATTCACATAATTGGAAAATTTTAATTTAAAATTGATCCCATATATGCGATTAGAAAGTGGGTTTTTAGGAAGTGTATTTTTCAAGAGAAAGATGATTTTATATTAACCATATGACTAATAATATTCATTACATGAATAAAAATTAATATTTAATGATATATAATATATAAATTTTATTTTAATCTCCCATAATTGGTGGTTTTTTAATTAATTAATAAATAGAAACATTATTCACTATAAAACTGTTTTAATAGAAATATCATTTTTAAACATAGAAATAAACATATAGTAAAATAAAATATAAAGATAATTAAAATGTCATTAAGTGAATTAAATATAAATAAATAATACATATTTTAGTAAACTAACTTTTCTAAAAGGTATGGCCTGCTTTTTTTCATTTTAAATCCTTGTTTTCTCTTAGTAAATGTGCACTATGACCTAAGGAAGGTTCCAGGAGTGTCCAGGGCATTTTCAAAGCCCAAAGCTCTAAGAAATTTAAAAAATAATGATATTAATGGTTAGAGTAGAGTTATTAATAACCATGAGGTGTAACCATTAGAGTAACCTAGTGGACTATAGGATTCCTCATGGTTTTTTTTTGCAACTGTGCAAGCCTAGGTGCATGCCCTTGTGAAAAATTGAGATATCCAGACAGAGCCAAATCACATGGTTTGCACAAGGTTTGGAAAAGCATGAAAAAAACCACATGAGTTCCCTAAATAGATAGTTAGGTGCACACAATTTTTGTATGGTATGGGAAACCATACAACCAAACAATGGGACATAGTGTTAAAGGGTGAATGTACAAGTTTTCCCTTAATGAAATTAAAACTTTAAACCCTTCTTTCTTTCTACCTTTTCTAGTAGACATGCACCCATAATTTTGTCCATGTATCTCTCCAAAATAATACCCTAGGTATTTTTATTTCTCCCTCATATGAACTCTATATCAAGTGTTATTGGAAGCATTGGATCCACACCATTAAGCACTCAAATCCAATTTCTTCATATTTCAGTTTCTCTTCCCATATTTTGTGTTATTTTTGTGCGCGCTCATTCACCCTATTTTCCTGGGGTTGGAACATTATTCATTTTTATTTCAAAATAATTCAAATATTAAGTTTATATTGGACGAGGAGTCATTTATGACCTTAAGGTAGGTGTTCTATTAGTTTTTCCCTAAAAGTTGATTTTTTTTTTCATTGGTCCGCTGTTGTGTCAGACACTGGCCATTACCGTGCATCACCTTAAATTTAGTTATTCCTTTATAATTAATCATATGCATGTTTTTATAATCATATGGACCCTTTATATATGCTTATATGATGATTAACTCAATCATAGACACCCATTTAGGTGTGTCGGATGAAATACCCCTTTATATTAAAATTTAAATAGCCAAACACCACCTAAGTGTTCGACTTGGCATGGAAAAGGAATTTTCTTCTATTATATAATTTTTCAACGGAACATGACAAATTATAAGTGTTTGAATTTACCTTGAGTTGAGTTAACTACTTAATTAATTTAATTAATTGATTCTCATGAATGATAATGGGTGGAAAGGCCATTCCAACTGATGCATGATTTTATTTGTATGAATTATTTGAATTGTGATGCCTTGGTTTTATTAGGCTTGAAAATTATAATGCATGAGAGGTGATTACTCATGGATATTATTATAATTATGATTATTCCATTTCTATTGGTTGGTGAATGATTTTTAAGGTTCTTTTTGATCATGGCATTTCGGTCTCCCTTACATCGGGTTTTGTGCATGACGTCTCTCACTATTATACTGTTATTTGGACGATGAGAATGAAGTTAAAAATTCCTATATATCTAGTGTTGTTCATGATGACTCACCCCACCTATCTCGAGTGTTCATCATAACGTATCACATTTACTATGTGATTTAAACAATTTTACCTTACTTGAGCATATAGCTCGTTAGTCTGGTTATGGATGCTTGAGTTATGTCCCAGGTCCATCCAACACCTAGTATCCATGTATATACGTACTTAATTACTCACATAATTAGTTCATATAGGTGTATACAATACATAACTATACTATATATATATATATTATTACTATATATATAGTTACTGATCAATCAGTTCTACCGGCCTATGCTGAAGTAGGTAGAGCTTGTCAGGTGTCTTGTAGGAACCTAATCAGATTGGTATTTATTTATTCAGTACTATTTAATTATTCTTATACTTTCAAACTAATTTTACTATAAACATAGGATGTATTATTGAAATACACCATTGGTGGTGTCCTACTAGGATTTTATCTCACACCCTACTCGAGCCGCCTTTAGTACCTGATTAGTTTACTTGTCTACAGGTATTGATAAAAGAAAGTGCCATACTATAGATGCTTTATTTGTGTTACTTACAGTATGAAGAATGATATTAGAGGACTAATAATATGATCATGATACTAGTGGAGTAGTATTTTGTCATTTTTGTATTTTTGTATAGCATGTTGTATATCCCAATTGCATCTTTCCATTTTTATAAATCAGTAGGCCATGAAATCATTGTATATAACTCAACCTATTGGATTATGATATTGTTAGAGTTTCTTTGTTATTCATGATTCCAAAGTAGTTTATTATAATTTATTCCACTATGATATTCTGTTATATCATGCTTCTTCCATGTTGGGTTACTGTTCCTATTGTTATACTTTCGGTTTTCATCGTGCTATTGGTTATTCATATACTTCCACGATTTTCGGTTTTTTTACTTTATCCACCTTGACACTCAGATATGAGGGTATAGTCTCCCCACTGTACCTCTTTATACCCTCACTTATAGTTAGAAGCCTTTGGCGTATAAGGAGGTGTCACGACCCGTCCTCGGGCCCGTGTCGTGACTACCCCAAGCCCGCCTTCCATAGGCCAGGGGCTGGCGACTAGCACCAAGGCGTAAATCCCAACAAAAAGGGAAGACATTGCCTTTGAAAAGTAAACACTAAGTAAAACTGTACAAGCTGTGCTGAAAGTAAAAAGGGGCCGGAAATACAAGCCCAGCTGTAAAGTACAACTGAAAGGAAAAACAGCAACTGAAAAGGGAAAACTGCAGCGTCGAGCCGTCCTCCGGAAGTCCCACCTGAAGGGTGGGTACAGATAGCCTCCACTGCTCCTCGGGTCCACCTAACCGCTCCGAGTACGTCCCGCCCAGTGGTCCACCTCCAGGTACTGTCCTGCTCCGCACGCCTCCTCCACGATCAGCGCTGTCCGTCGTCTGCAACCAACACCACGGAGTGCGGGCATAGCCCGTGCAGGGGTGAGTATAAGCTACTCAGTAGGGACCCCGAGACCCCCGAAGGTCTCCCGAAATCCACAAAGGATAATCCACAAAGGAAAGATACAATCACGAAGTAACATCTGACACGGCTTAGGTATATGCCCATACATATACCTAAGTCTTCAATTCCCGTTCGGCTCTAATGTCCGAGCCCAAGCACAACCCAGTCCACACAGGAAAGCAAAACGTATACCCACGCAGGATAGAGCAACACAATCCACAAAGGAGAGGAAACAGTAAATCCACACAGGATAGGTCAACACAATCCACAAAGGAGAGTAACACAAGATTCAGCTCACACAGGTATACTTCTTCGGATGACGATAAAGATGATCATTGAACCATCTAAGTCGTCGGACCCACGAAGGATCGATAGGTACAAACCTTGCAGTGACCCACACAGGATCGGGCCCACGCAGGACCTGTAGAAGTTGGCTCACACAGAACTGCTGAGAGATGACCCACACAGGATCGGGCCCACACAGGATCGGGCCCACGCAGGACCTGTAGGCGCTGGCTCACACAGAACCGCTGAGCGCTGACCCACGCAGGATCGGACCCACACAGGATCGGGCCCACACAGGACCGACAGCACTGATCCACGTAGGATCGATGAGTGCAGTAGTCGTCGCAGTCCGCTGAGGATCTCTGCACAGTCGTCGCCGCAGTCCACTGAGGATCTCTGCACGGTCGTCGTCGGAGTCCACGGAGGATCTCTGCACAGTCGTCGCCGCAGTCCACTGAGGATCTCTGCACGGTCGTCGCTGTCGAAGTAGCAGTCGCAGCCAGCACTAGGGTTCCCGCACACAGCAAGCTCGTTCGGGAAGGTCCGCTCCACGAGCCGAGAGGCTGATACATCAACTGACACGAAGTCCGAAGTTGATGTATCTAAAAGTTCCGTATCGTCAACAGGAACTCAACGTCGCAGACGGCGCGTCAATCGGACGCCCGGTCTGAGAGATATTGGCATTTTCGTCCCAGGGGCCCGGTTGGGTTTTAAGGCAAAACCAACCCGACCACACTCCACCTGCGTCCAAACCACGGGCGGAGTATGCCAAAAGATCCGTATCACTTAGAGGAATTCAACAAAGCTGACGGCACGTCAATCGGACGTCCGTAGCTCAAGATATGAGCGTTTCCGCTCCGAGGGCCCGGTTGGTCTCGTGTACGAACCAACCCGGACGAACTCAAAGTATTCCGAAACCTTGAGTGCGATATATCGAAACGACCATCTCGATCCAAGGATCGCGTTGCCGCTGACAGCGAGTCGTTTGGAGGCACGACGCTCAAGATACGGGCGTTTGAACGAAAACGTCCGAAGATGGGGGGTACGGGCCCGGGCCGACCCGGGTCCGACCCGGCCCGGCTCGGCCAGGGCCGGTCCGGCTCGGCCGGCTCGGCCTGGCCGAGCCGCGCGGGTGGAAGCCGCGGGCGCTGACCCGCGGCTTGAGGAAGGACCGCGGCCCGCGTGCGGGCCGCGCTGGCGAGCCGCGGACGCGCTGAGCCGCGTCCGCCCGGATGAACCGAACCCGCGCGCCGCGGGTCCGTTTGGCCGCCGCCGCCGCGGCTGAAGCCGCGGCGGATTTCGTCCGGCGGCGCGCCGGGGCGCCGCCGCCTTCGGCCGCCGGCGCCGCCGCGCCGGTGACCCGCGCCGCCGACAACTTCCGCGGGCCGCCGGCGTCGCTCCGGTGGCCCGTTTTCCTTCCCGTCTGCGCCGTTGCTCCTCCCGGGATCCGTTCTTTATTGCGGGATCGTCAACCGTCCGCTGCGGCACGTTCCGTCATCGACCGTCAAATCCACACAAAACGAAGAACGGCGGAGGGTCGTCGGGCCGTGTTCGTTCGGCCCGCACCCTCCGCGTTAGAGATAAACAACCGGGAGAAAAACGATCAACACATGATCCAACAATTTTAATTAAAATAAAATTGTTCATTGAAAACCGGCTTTTTAATTTTCAAGAACGTTCATGAGAAAATTAAAAAGGGGTAATTTTCCAAAATGAATCCCTACCTTGATGATCGTCGTGCGCGGGCGTTCTTCGCGGAAGAGACCGTCGCGGAAGAGATCGATCATCGCGTCGTCGCGGGGAGGCGTCGCGTCGTCGCGGATTCCGGCGTTGAGTCGGCGAGCTCAACGAATCAAGAACAACAGATTTAAATTATTAATATTTAAATCTGTGTTTCGTTTAAAACCAAAGAAAAGAACTTGAAAGGAAATCCGAAAGCACTCACCTCGAATGGTCGGTGATCGGAGATCGGAGATCGGAGATCGGAAGAGCGTCTCGGGCGAAGGCGTCGTCGATTTCCGGGTTCGGCGTTCTTCGCGTTTTTCGCGTCCTTCGCGTTCTTCGCGTTCTTCGCGTTCTTCACGAGGGAGAAGAAGTTGCGAGGGTTCTCCCAAATCTTCTCAAGCGCAAATAACCAGAGGTTAAGCGTTGGTCTTATTTTATTATTACGCCAACGAATTTGAAAAACTGGTTAAGAAACGATCCATCAATTCGTTGAATTAATTCAACGAAATAAACGACCCATTTAATTCACGAAGGAAACAGCCCATTTAATTCACGAAAAAAACAGCCCATTTAATTCACTAAATAAACCGCCCAATTAAATGGTCTGTTAAGAATTTAGAAAACGCGTCGGTTGACTTTCATTAAGGCGAGTTTTCACGGGTGCGTTTCTTAGCGAAAAGAAACGGCGGGGCTCATGCGGGCCCCACCTCACAAATATCCTACCAAGGGGGTAGGATATTTCTGGATAGCATCCTATCCAGTTCAACTCAGTTCAAGACTCCTTTAAGTGGCTTCAAGTGGCTTCCAAGTGGCTTAAGTGAAATAAAATAAAGCTGTCGCAAAATTATTTTATTTCTTAACTTTAAGCCCGAAAATTAAAAACCACACCCGAGCAAACGCAACTCCGGAAGAGGCGTTTCTAAGCGAATACAGGCGCTGCGATTTCATCGGGGCCCTCAAAATTCGATTCCGGGCACCGGTTCAAAAGTTAGAAAAACCCGCTCGTCCGTTCACTGAACGTACCCGAGCCAAACTTCAGAAAATGATTCCAGGCACACCGGGCCTCGGAATCAGGCGCCGTCAGAAACTGCGTTCTTGTAAAATTCCAAAGAAAATTAAGAAAAAAAATTTCCTTGAAATTTACGGGTCTTTACAGGAGGCATGCTTGAGGCCATGTGAACCATCAGCTTAGGTCACAATTTAAGTAGATCCCAGGTTGGGAAATTAAAAATTGGTATTAGAGGAAGTTTCTTTTTTTTAATTTTTGTCTTACTATTTGGGTATTAGAAAGGAGAATATGAGGTAATAAAATTTGGTAATGAGCTTGTGCCTAGGAATAGCTAACCCACATACAGGGGAAACCCAAATTACCTAGGATGGGTTATTACTATTCTGATTGGGTCTGTGATAGTAGATAGAATTACACTATTGGGTGACGCATGTGACTTATTATGTTATTATCACTAGTGTTATTAGAATGATATTTATTTTTCCTATTCCCAATGAAATGAGGGAATGTCATTCCTTGCAACACTATAGGCACGATATGATTAATATGCTAGGAATTCTTCCATTCCATGTCTATTTTCTACAAGTAGTTTCTTACTACATATGGTTAGTGCCTGATTATTATAAATTTAAATGTTCAGAAATTTATTATAGGGAGAATATAATTGGATTTATTAAAGTTCCTACATCAATATAAATGGTGTTTTCCCACATCGATTGGCGATGACACCTTAATTTTACAATTATACTATATTATGGGATTTGGACCTACTCATTATGGATTGTGATATATATATATATATAATCATTTAAAGTTTATGAAATCTAATAAATTAAATCATTACAAGTAAAAAGGTTACCGCTAAATGGGATGCTGATTGTTAAGTAAAGTGTGTTTTCCTCTGTACTTATTGAAACTCCATATAAAGAAACCTATATTGTCTCACCCAAGACCTATAACCTAACCCTATATTAGTAGTGGGTAGTTGGGAGTCTCTTATGATATTATGTCATGTTATGGTCCTTACCTTTTCACCTAGACCTGGAATTTGGAGCAGGAAGAGAGGTGAGATCTCTTTCATGGAAGGCTATATACCTATCCTAGTTATCTATCTATAAATAATTAAATTGTTAAATCCTCTTCTGAGCCACGATTTTGGCATTGTATAATCATGAAATCACAAAATCCTTGATTTGTACACCATGAAGGCAGTGATGAACATGCACCAGAGGTGGTGGGACCTGAGATACCAATGAACCCCTGTAGTTCCACCTATGGAACCATGTGTTTTCCCAAATATGGGAAACAAAACCTAGTTTCGAGAAGGATTTTTCCATATGATGAAAAATATGAAAGGTCTTGCTCAACCTTCCCTGACTATGGAATATTTGACTTGGAAGTTCCAATAATAGAATCATAACACCATTTTGGGGGATGGAGGACCTCATTCTACTGAGTAATGGATGGAGGCCATGGTTACTATTTTTGATCATCTAGAGATGCCTCCAGGGTGAAGGGTAAAACTTGTTTCTTATATGTTACGTGATTATTTCAAGAAATGGTGGTATTTTTTTATCGAGGAAGATCGACATCGAGAGATGATCTGGATAGACTTCTAGATGATCTTCTATGACAACTTGTTTCTATAGACTCTAAGGGATGACTGAGATATAGAGTTTCTGAACCTGTAGTTGGGATCTATGTCTATCATAGAATATTCTGCTCATTTTATTAAATTTTAGTGGTTCGTATTGGTTTTAGCGGGTGATGATCCTATGAATTCCAGAAGATTTGAGGATGGGTTTTTATATGCCATTAAATCATAGGTCAATGTTTTTCATTTTACAAAAATATCTGAGATAGTCAACCAAGACCTTTTTATTGAGTGAAATATAAGGGAAGCTGATGGTGGGAACCAGAGTAGTTAAAATCATATATCTATTAGTGTTACCTCTATTGGGAGAAAGGTACATTTCGAGGTTTCTCATTGGGGTGGTAGTAGTTAGGCATTTCATGCCGGTAACATTCTTATCTATCACTAGTGCATAAATCTAGGATATATAAAACCCTTGTGTTTACATGATCTAGTGTAATACAGAGGCTTCAAAAGGATGGGGCATATCCAGTGATTCTACAGGATTTGTTAATCTATTCCTAGTGAGGGAGGATATATAATTACCCCATGTTCTAGACAAGGGATAGTAGTATCTTACTAGGAAGGTAACTAGAATACCACTGACCACTCATGCCAAGTTGGTGGTCGAGGTAGAGGTATTCATACTTAGGATTATCTACACTAGTAGAGAATCCTTTCTCAGGGAAATCAGAATATGACTTAGAGATATTGTACTTACCAGTTACATGAAGCACAACCTATGTTGGAGGAGCATAGAACCAGAGATTATACTTCTTTAGGTACTATTCTCATAGCCTCTACTTTAGTTTTTATTTTATTTGATATAGGTGAATCAAAATCTTTTATATCTGAGGAAATCATGGATCGTATGGGGTCAAGATAGAACACTTATGTGACATGATGAAACCTGATACCCCATTAGGTTTCTTATCAGATACCTTCTCCATTATAAGGATTTTACCCTTGCGATATATAGATATCTCCTTGTATAAAGTCTTTTAATCCTCAATATGACAGGTTTTGATGTTATCATCAGGATGGACTAGTTAGTTCCCAACTGAGCTCATATTTATTGGAATCATTGGGGTTGATTTTTACATAACTAGAGGGTAGGAGGTGTGTTTATAATGGATAAAGGGATGTTATTTTGACTCAAGGAAGACCTGAACACCAAGGGTTTCATAGAGTGATAGCCCAAACTTCCCATATTTTCTTGGATAACCTAAGGTTATCACACACTATGTTCCCTCTTGAAGTGGATTATTTTTGGGAATTCTTCCCTGATGACTGTTCTAGGATAACTCCATTGTGAGAAGTATAATTTAGCATTTAGCTAGTGCTAGAAGAGGCACTAGTGTCAATTCCTCCTTAAAGGATGACACATAAAGAGCTTCCAAAACTCAAGAAATAGTTGGAACATCTAGAGGCTAAAGGATTTATACACCCAAAAACTTCTCCTTGTAGTTAACCGATGCTTTTTTTTTCAAGAAGGAAGATAATACCCTCTAAATTTTCATCAGTTATCGGTAGTTAAATCAAGTTACTTTAAAGAACCGATATCCATTACCTCAAATAGAATACCTCTTTGATAATATCTATGTAGTGAGAGTGTTTTAAAAGATTTATTTTAGGTTTAGAATTCCTCAGGTGTGTGTTAGTTCTTCATACATATGTCACATAGCTTTTATTAGAAGGTGTGGTCTTTATTAATACCTAGTAATGCCATTTGGTCTCACAAATATACCTGAAGTCAACATGGATATGATGAATTGGGTTTTACACGAGTATCTGGATTTATTCCTGGTAATATTTTTGGAAGTCATCTTATTGTATTCATGCTCTCGACATGACCATGGCACACATATTGGGATCATATTGAATACAATGAGAGAGAAAAATATTTAAACTAATCTCAGTAAATACTACTTTTAGATAGACAAAGTGCACTTATTGGGTCATATTATCTCAGATTCCTGAGTTTCACTAGACCTAGAGAAAGTGAGAACTATAGTTTCCTAGGAGCATCCCAAGAAAGTATTTGACATACATGTTTCTTGGGGCTAGCTGAATATTAAAAATAATTCATCCAGAATTTCTCACCCCTTACATTGCCTCTTACTGGTTTTACTAAAAAGGGTGTGAAATTTGTATGGTTAGAAGTTTGTGAAGAAAACTTTTTGGAGTTGAAGAGAAGATGGACTTCAACACCAATCCTAATTCTATCAAAGCTAGGCAAGATATAATTTTTTTAAATTGAAACATCAGGTATCAGAATAGGAGCTATTTTTATGCAGGATGATAGAGTCATCCAATATGGATCTCATCAGTTGAGGCCTCATGATCCAAATTACCCAATGCATGAACTCGAGCTAGCTACAGTTGTTCATGCTTTATTCTATTAGAGACACTATTTACTTGGCGTGTGTTTTGTGGTATTCATGGATCAAAAAGTCTTTAAGTACATCTTTACACAGCGTGATCTAAATATAAGCCAACACAGATGTGTTGATTATATCCAATACTTTGATTTTGAGATTTCTTATATGATTAAAAAGGAAATGTTGTAGCTAATGCTTTGAGATGGAAGAATTAGACACAAGTAGTTCAAGAAACTAGGGACGAGTGGTAGATCATGGCCTTATTTTCAGAGATGCATGTAGAGGTTCTGGAGGATCTTGGGAAGAATATCCTCTTATCCTTATCAATGACCTCTACCCTTATAGAATACATGAGAATGAAGAAATATTTAGACCCTGAGGACCTAGTACTAATTGAGATTATCTCAGATGAGGATTCATCTTTTGGTTGGACCATGGATGAGGATGATACCCTATAATTTCATGGGAATATTTGGGTCCTATAAGACATTAGAGAGGAGATAATGTGGGAATTTCATTCTTCATTTTGGGAAGTACATCCCGATTTCACCAAGATGTATTGAAATTTTCATTGCCAGTATTGGTGGCCTATAATGAAACAGGAGATAACTGGTTTTATCACTCCATGTTCCACCTGCTATTTGGTGAAGTAGGAACATTAGTGATTGGAAGGACCTTTACAACAATTTTCTATTCTTGAGTGGAAATGGGATGCCGTTATTATGTATTTTATGTTGGGGTTTCTGCAAAAACCTCATTGCAATGATACAGTGTGTGTAGTAGTTAACTATTTGATGAAGGTTACATATTTATTACATGTGTGAGAGATCTTCTCAGTAGTTGAGATAGGTAGGATATATGTTAGGGAGGTCGTATGACTTTATGGAGTTCTATGATCCATCATTTCTAATAGGGATAATTACTTCATGTCTCACTTTTGGAAGAGGTTGAAAAAGGCCTTAGGCACATAGGTGCTTATGAGAATGACCTATCACCCTAAGGATGATATATGGATAGAGTGTTTGATTCAAGTGTTAGAGTAAATTCTATGTGAATGTGTCCTTGAATTCAGGGTTTCTTGGGAGAAATAAATACCCCTCATTGAGTTCACTTATAATAAAAGTTTTTAGGCAACCATTGAGTTGAATCCTTTTGAAGCCTTATATGACAGGCCTTTCCAATCACCTATGTGCCATCTAGAGGTGGGGGTGGTAGATTTTATTGTATCTTATGTCATCTATGAGACTTTAGAGAATGTATAATTGATCATAAAGTACATGTTGGTAGCTCAGTCTAGAAAATAGTCTTATGCTAACAGGCTCCAATGACCCCTTGAGTTCGAGTTTGGAGATCATTTTTTCTTATGAGTCTCTCCCAAGTTGAGCCATAGCTGTATTCAGAGGTAGGGTAAGCTTTCACCTCAATTAATTGAAAACTTTAAGGTTTTTAAATGAATCATAACAATGGATTATCAAATAAAACTTCCTCGGAGGTACCAATCTATGAATGATATCTTTTACCTATCCCATCTTCACTGATATTATCTAGATCCATCACATGTTTTATATATTTTAGAGGTTGAGTTAGATATGGATACTTCTTTTGAGAAGTATCCAATATGTATAGTGTATTATAGTATAGAAACATGATAAAGAAGGCCAGTTAATTTAGTACAGGTGTTATGGAAGCATGACAGGGTACAAGACGAGACATGAGAGTGGGAATCTGATATATGAGCATAGTGGTAGCAAATTTTCTTAGAAGATACCTATTTACCCTCAAAAGGACAACTTGGGGATGAAATTATTTAAGGATGGGGGGGGGGGGGTTGTAATGAACCAAATTTTCTTAAAGGTATAGATCATTTTGTTTCAGTTCAAATCCTTTTTTTCTTGGTAAATGTGCACTACAACCTAAAGAAGGTTCTAGGAGTGTTCAGGGCCTATTCAAAGCCTAGTGCTTTGATTATTTGGAAAATAGAGCAGGATTCATGGTTAGAAAATGGGTTAGTACTAACAGTGTTGTAATAACCCAGACCCAAGCAGCCACCCGAACAATGCCAAATGGGTTAGGTGTTACTACGTTAGGCACGCCTCCCCGAATGCCAAAGGCCACCGACTAGCAGCGAGGGTCTTATAGGTTTAGTGGGGAGGTTATACCCTCTCAGAGGATAATAATGGTACTGGTCCGGGTATACTAATAATGATGGCATAGAACAAATGACTCAGCAGACTCGAACCAGAATCACAGAGCGGAAACACATTCAATATCAATAAACAGTGGAAGCAATAAGTATAAACAATAGTAGAGGAAATAAGCACAACAATATGCTGATCACATTTAACTACTACTGAACAAAGAAACGTGCATCCAAAAGAGGTCAAACATATCCATATATATGTAAAGGGAACCACTATCTAACCAACTTTAGCTATATAATAAGAATGCTGATATAAAAAAGAAAATAGAACAAAGTAAACTTCAGCTAGGCAAGACCTTAAGGTCCATACCATCTCCATGAAATGGCTAAAACACTCCATCTCCCGAAGCTGGCCTCTTTCTTGCACATAAATCCATAAAGTCTGCACACGTATCGAAGGGCCTGTGCAGGGTGTGAAACAGATCTCAGTAGGATACCACACAATGGTGCGTACCTAATAAAAGTGTTTAATCATGCATGCATTTATAAGGAAAAAAATTAAAAGTAGGATGCACAAATAAATACAAACTCCATTGGTGCTCAATAGACACCATGGAGTGTCATCTACTTCACCCAATGCCGGAATCTCTGTCATGTAAATCGGAACCATGTGCCCCCTGACACCATGTGTATCAAGTATCGACGTCCCAAAGGCATTCCCAAGAAAAGTAACTAGAAACCTTGTGACTCCTGACACCTCATGTCTCAAGTACCGATGCCCCGAAGGCACGCCCAAGAATAGTAACCCATAGGAACAACGGTGCCTGTCCTCAAATAAATAATCGAAGGGGCAGTAATGTCTGCCCTTAAATAAATAGCCGGAGGGACAGTGATACCTTCCCTCAAATCAAGTAACCGGAGGGACGATGATATCCACCCTCAAATAAGTAACCGGAGGGACAATAATACCGACCCTCAAATCACGGTGAGCCTCAGCCCCAACCTGATAACCTCAAAGATATCCCTTGGAAGCTCCCCACCTCCCATGTGGCTTCCTATGGCAAGCACACCAACCAAAGTACCTAAACTGCATCTACGGGGGCCTCTACCCACAAGATTGGTCAAAACCACCAAATCACAAAGTATCTATGTGTGCACACTACTCAAAGTTCTAGGTGAGCAGTAATCACCAAAATAGTACCTAAGAAACCACACATCTGACAACTTGTGTCCTTGTGACCATGATGCTCAAGTCTGATGGCCTTTCTATCCAAGTAACCCGATACATGCCCAACCTAACAGTCATTATGCCTCAAGCCGGCGTCCATGACGTCCAATCCCGTGGTTAAAACCAACCAAAGTAACCTCAGGCCAAGCCCAACCTGATAGTCATACTTCCTCAAGCCGATGTCCATGATGTTCAATCCCGTGGTCAAAACCACCCATGTTACTCGGGCCATGCCCATCACAACCCGAAGATTACAGCATATGAAAAATCACACATCACATATATAATCGCATTTTAAAAGAACACATAACAGGAAAAACCATCTAAATAGATGAATCGCACTAAGAAAGTGATGCGACATACTAGCACTGAAGTTTCTAAGGTCTCAAAAAATTCATATCAAGGTTTAAATAACTAAACCTAACAGTTTAAACCAATAAATTTCAAGTATTATCATTTTGGAACCCCCGGCCAAAATTACCCATGTGATCAATGACCTCTCGCTCGACCCTGCTCAATCAAGATTGGACAAAGGGAGTACCCAAATGTGTCCCATAGGTGTAATAAACAACTTAATATGAAATAGAAGATAAATTAGGGTCTCTTTCAAAATACCCTAAAATGCGCCATAGGATGCGCCAAACAAATGTCCATGAAAACATGAAATATGGTATGAACCACCTACCTCGTACTAGTATGATGTTACTCCTTTGATATCAGCATCCAATTAGGTCTAAAATATGGTAGATCTACAAAAGAATAAAAACCACTCAAACCCCTATAACTCATTCTTGAAAAGAAATAATGAAGAACATATTAAGAGGAATCAAGGCCTTACCGAGGGGGTTATAATGCATCAAATGATGTTTGAAACGGAGTTCGAATGAAGATCTAAGAGGGATTTGAAGGTCCGACCGTCTCTTCCAACATGAGACCTGAGTGGAAGGAAGAAAAAGAGGAGAATGGGAATTACCGGGTGGCCCGTAACTTAAAAACCCTAATTTTAAGTGGCCACACGACTAAACCGCACGGTTTAGAAAACCGTGCGTCAACCGTGTGGTTGCCACTTCCTCACCCAGGAACTTCGCATGGCCAACCCGCACGGTTTGGAAAACCGTGCACCGCCCGTGTGGAGCCCACTGTCTCACCCAGTGACTTCGCACAATTTGTCCGCACGGTTTGTTCAGACCGTGCGCCAACTGTGCACACCAGCACAACCACCCCAACATCAAAAGTTTAACCAAGAATTGTTCAATATCTCTAGTTTTCTCAGAAGTGAATCAAAATTAAAACAGGGTTGGGATTTTGACCCATTCCAAAAACCTGGGTTCTTACAAGTGTGGGGTAACCATGTAGGGTAATTAGTGGTTTGTAGGTGGCCACACGGTTTTTTTGTAACTGTGCAAGTCTAGTCACACACTCGTGCATAAATTTATGACTTTTGAACAGAGCCAAATCACATTGTTTTCACATGGTTGTGGATCATGCACAAAAATCGTGTGGGGGTCCCTCCTTAAATAGTAAATTGTGAATTGTTATCACATAGTTTGGATAATTTTGTTGTAAAACTGTGAGACCTAGTGTTGAATGGTGAACTTACATTTTTCCCTTAATGAAGTTGAAACTTTAAAACCCTTATTATTTCTCCCTTTTCCAATATACACGCACCCGTCTTATTCTTTATGGATATATACCCAAGCCTAACCTAGGAATTTTTATTTATACCTCATCTGAACGCAAAATCATTTTCCGTCAGAAGTATTGGATCCAAATTTATAAGCACACGAATCTTCCTGCTTTCTTTTTTTGTTTCTCTTCTTGTATGTTGTACTATTTTGGTGTGAACTCATTTTTCCTGTTTTCAGGGTGTTGAAACATTATTTGTTTTTCTTCTGATATAATTTAATTATGAATAAAATATTGGATGAAGTTTCATCTACAACCTCAAGGTTGGAGGTCTAGTTTCCCCCTTAAAAGTTGAGTTGTTTTTATAGCTCCACTATTGTACTGCATTCTGACTATTTCCATGCATTACCTTAAATTGAGTTATTCCTTTATAATTAATTATACACATGTTTTTATTCTCTAGTACAACCTTTATACATTTTTAGATGATTCTAAAATCAACCATAGCCACCCCTTTGGGTGTTCTAGATAAAATACCCCTTTATATCAGATTATTAAATAACCAAACACTAACTAAGTATTTGGATTATATTGGAAGTGGAATTTCCTTCTATTATGTAATTTTTCAATGGATAGGGAAACCTTATAAGTGTTCATATTAACCTTAAGTTGAATTATCCTACTTAATTAATTAAATTAATTGATTCTAATGAATGATAATGGGTGGAAAGGCCATTCCAAGTGGTGAATGATTTTATTTATATGAATTATATGAACTGTGATGTCTTGATTGTATTGGGCTTGAGAATTATAATGCATAACTGGTGATTCAACATGGATATTATTATTATTATGATTATTCCATTTCTATTGGATGATGAATGATGGTTAAGGGACTTGTTGAGTATAAATTTTTAGTCCCCCTTACATCGGGTGTTGATAATGATGTCTCTAAATGTTATAATATTTTCTGAGTGATGGGAATGAAATTCCATGTTCCTATGTATCAGGTGTTAGGAATGATGAATCATCCAAAATATCCCAATTTTTTAGCATTATTTCTTGCATTCACTTTGAGATTTTGGGGTATGTATCCTTGATTGAGCCTATAGCTCGTTACACCGGTTATGGACTCTTGAGTTACACCCGAGGTATAACCATCACCTAGTATCCATGTATATGCCTACTTATGTCATCACATACTTAGTTCATATAGGTGTCTAAAATATATAACTATACTATATATATATATATATGATTACTATATATATGGTTACCACTAAGACACTTCTACTAGCCTATGTCTAAGTAGGTAGAGCCAACTAGGTGTCCTATAGGAACTTGATCCGGTTGGAATGTTTTTATTCAAAATTGTTTATTATTATTATACTTTTACGCAATTGTTTCTATGTACACATGATGTATAATTTTTTGACACCATTGGTGGTGGCCTCCTGGGATTTTATCTCACACTCCACCCAGGACGAATTTTGTATCCGAGTAGATTAATTTTATATAGGTATGGATAAGGGAATGTCCCATTCTATAGATACTTTATTTATTTTACTTATAGTATATATCATGGGAGCAGAGGACCGAGCATATGCTCGTGAGCCTAGTGGAGTAGTATTTTGTCCTTTTTTGTATTTTTGTATAGCATGTTATACATGCCTGTCCCCTATTTCTTTTTTTATATATCATCATTCCATGAAATTATTGTATATGACCCAACCTATTGAATATTGGTATTATTACATTTTCTTGGCCCGTATTTTATTATATTTTATTTTGCTCTGCTATTTTGTTATATCTTGTTCGGCCATAATGTGTTACTTATCCTATTGTTATAGTGTTTGTTTCAGCTATACTATTGGTTTTTCATATGGTTATGATATTTTCTGTGTTTTACTTTGTCCTATATTCCACTTTGATATGAGGGTATAGTCTCCCCAATGTATCACCTTAGAACCTCAACTCCAGTCGACACCCTCTAGCATATGGGGAAGTCCACTTGAGGCCATCGGAAATACTGGCTCAGGGAACGAGTTAAGTGGATCCCAATTTAGGATGTTAAACTTATATTACTTGAAATAATATTTAAAACACAATGGTTCTTTTAAATTACTCAATTTATTGTAAAGAAATGTCTGTATTAAAAAATTCCGTGTTTTCACTATTCACTGAAAAATCAAAATTTTCTAAAAAATAAAAAGAATTTACCCAAAATAAATTTTGTATTCCATTTTAAAAAATTAAGATAATTTTATGAATTAAAATGTAAAAATATTATAAAAAATAATTAGAATATTTTTTCACAAAAAAATTAATTTTTGATGAAAACATAGTTTTGAAGAATAAAATTACTTCACTAAACATTTGTTTATTATTTACTATGAATTTATCATTAATTTGTATTTTTAAGGCATTTATATATAGGTATTTTATAATGTAGTTAATAATATTCATACCCACCAATTTAATATCTTGTTTATTATAGTTATATATTTTGCAGGTTGTTTAACCTCAGTGTTGCATGTAAAATATGCTATCAAACATAGTTTTATTTAAAAAAAATATCAGGATGTTACATCCTCCAACCTTTAATAAATTGTTTACTCAAAATTTTAACTTTATCTTAGTAATAATTGTTTTGAAATTTTAAAATATCTTTTCTAGAAACACACATCATATGAAGGTTTAATAAAACATCCCCTTGATACGAGATAAAAGGAAGTACAAAGGTCATCTGGAATAACACATACTAGGTTTCCAAATTGGAGAACCTAGGTGGGGTTTGAGGATTTGGACATGGAAGGAAATAATAATTTTAAAATAATTATGGATAGTTAAAGAGGTCATTGATGACATTAAAGTGAATGATCATGAGAAAATCATCAACCAAAATACCATAAAACAAAGTGGTGTGAAAAATATCATTGATATCATAAAAAATGATGGTAATATGACAAGATTTTGTTTCAAGATACTTTTAATAGGTTTGAGGAATTAATTACCATCTAAATTAAAAAAATAAAGAAATATACTTACTTTATGAGAAGAATTCATCCTCTTATCAATTTCCATCACAATCTCACATTTTTCTCCAAACTATGAGTATCCATGAAGATATTTTATGCATGAATCACTAAATAAACTTTTAAATGAACGCATAAACATAAAAAAGGGATAATAAAGATATTACACATATCATTAAGAATTATCAAAAACAAAAATTGTTAGAACATGGTAATATAATTCCCAAAAATTAATAACACTTCATATAATGAAATAGTACATTAATCTCCAAATTTTAACACCAATACCCAAAGTTAAAACTAAATAATTCCATATATAAATTCCCATATATCTTAAATAACCTTAATAATATAAAAATTAATGTTTTTTAACCTCAGAAGTTATATCACACCTTTTATCTTACTAGCCCAAAAAATAGTTAACTTTTTATGAAATATCATTAATCACTTAGTCACAAAATCACTTTTCAATATCATGGTCATATATATGATACGACTTTTGTTACTTAAATTACCTCAATATAAAAGATCATATAAACCCAAAAGGTTATAAATTGCATAAAACATAGGTCTGAAAAATTTAATGGAATACTCTATGTTAAACCAAAGATTTATATATACTTCAACCTAATAAACTGTATCAAAAAGTGCCATTAATCACCTTAAGATCTCATTACATAAAAAATCAAATGGGTTTCAATGAAATTGAACTTATGATACATCATAACATTATAAAACTATGATTGTATCCATAAATATCAAGATAAACTCATATGAAAATATCATAATCTATGAAGTTATCTACACCCATCCTCTAATGCAAACTATAACATCCCCAGACCTGCACTCTCAAATCTGGTGCAGAAATAAAAAAATTACATTTCTAAATTTCATTTAAATGAAGGCTATCCAATTTTATCCATCAAAAACAAACAACATAAAAATAAAATATTGGATCACTTACATTCTCAAAGACCTTTTAGATTTAGAGTTTTAGAGAATTAAGAGAAAATATTACATAAGAAATACCCATATCTTTAAATGGGTATTTATATAACTTAACAAAACTTTTATTATTTCACATTAGGTTATCATAATCATCTATATGAAAACTTATAGAAATAATTTATTTTTTTGATGTTCTAGACATTGATACCCTCTCAAACCTATACCTTACCCAAACCTTCATATACTTGAATGGTGTTCCCATTCCCCATGGGTTGGAGACTAGAACTCAAACATGAAAAAAACCAGAGGTAATGATTTCAACCAACCTAAAGAAGGAAACATGAAATTTATATTTACAAGAAGAGAAGAAATAATAAAAGATTAAAATAAGGAATGCATGTCATAGAAAAAAGGAAACAACAAAAGTGATACAAATCAGAAGTAGTTAACCAACCACCAAGGTACAAGTCTAATAAAAAATGAGAACTAATAGACGAAAGAGTTAATTCATTTGATAGTATTGGAAAAATCCCACTATATCACCCCTAGATACCTAGACACATATGATAGAAACCTCACCACCTAAATTCATCACCTTTCCCTTTCCTGCATCAGAAGACACAACAATGTTGACACAACACCGAAGGGGTATGCATGGAATGAGATAAAAAATCTCATAAGGATCCCACTCATGTGTTCTATAACAAATATCTGTACAAAAATACTAATATGGTCACAATCTAGAAAATAAAGAATGATAAACAATTAAATAGTTTTTATATCAAAATCATGGTAAAATATTTCCCCATTTTCCATATTTCTAAATAATCCAAGTTAAAAAATTTAAAATAATATCTCATATATTAAAGAATTAAAATAAAAGAATGTATCACATATCATATTAAATACAAATTAGTCTAACACAAAGAATAGTGAACATCACACCAAGTATCAAACTAGGATTGACTAGCTAGAATAGCAGTTCCCAAACATAGACAATCACACGCATCAAATTTATAGATATATGCATTGAATATAGAGCACAGAGGAAAACCTTTACAAGTGAACCTCTAAATTGGTCTAAGAAGTCCCTATAACAACAATCCTATAGATTATATTAACACACCATGAGTGAACCCTCCTCCGATAGTATCAATAGATAAAGACTATTATTACAACTTCCATCTAAGTACCCATGGGTTTCCATGTGCTACATTTCCCAAAACATTTCATAAATCCATTTCACAATGCTTTGAACATACCTTTTCTTTCCCCAAAATAAAAGGAAAACCATATTTTATCAAAAAAAGATTTCCACACACATATTTCAATCATTCCAATTCAGTTATAAAATAATTTATAAAAACCAGAGCAATACAATTCATCAAACATATTCTAGATATGGAACCACCTACCTCAAACTTGAGACACACCCTCCTATAGTTATATCCACCAATAATGAAGAACATAAGGAAAATACATGAGTTTCTATAATCAATAATTACATATTAGAGTCAATTTGACAAGAAAAGAGGTTTACAAAGAAGAAAAATCACAACATACTTCAAAGAACATGCGCACAAGAAGACAATCAACACAAATTTAAGCCTCTAGAAGAATATTATACAAGTTATTTATAAATGATCAAAAATATTATCATCATAGATCAATAGATCCATAAATATAGAAAAAATATGCTAATGTGGTTAATAAAAATGAAGTAGCAGAAGGATCACTTACCTAGAGAGACACATCACAACAACTGTGATGATTAATCACTAAATGAATGATCTAGAAGGATTGGAGATTCCCAAAACAACCTAAGAGATCCTAGGTATAGAAAGAAAATCCTGTATGAGAATGAAAGATTAATAATATATAAAATTCCCTAAAAATAACTAATCTCAAAACATCCATGACATGAAATCATTTAATCGCATGAATTTCTTAATTAAAAAAAGATGCCAAAAAATGAGTCACGGTGGATTAAAAATACTGACTTTGTAAATATCATGATGTTAACCCAACTCATGGCATGTAAACCTTTCATGATTTTAACTAATTCAAGAAATATTATTGAAAACCAATACATGATGTGTAACTTTTCATGGCATGAAAATTCACTGCATGTAGTGAACATTCTAGACATTGAAGAAAGAACCCAAACTTTATATGGTGTTCTCCAAACCCAAGGAGAACCCTGAAAGGTATTTGACACATTTATACATAGACTCCATTTATTCAAACAAACATACATCAATACACTTTTGGCCATTTTTCATAGGAAAGTATCTCCATCCTCAGAATCCCAAAAAGAAAACAAAAATGAGGAAGGAAATATAAAGAGGAGGAATACCTAAAAGAAGGTAGAATGATGTTATATACTCCCCACTATAGGACTTTCCTTCCATAAAAAGTTACGTGGAAGAACGGTGTCTGGAAATAGGTAAGTCCAATACTCCCTCATCAAAAAATTTTACTCCAAAGTCTCATGAGAATATGATCCGTGTAACCATAATACTCTGACAAGCACTGATGATCCACATACAATTTCTGCCAACACTGATATGTAACCATGCACCAAAGTATATCCTAAATCCTCACTGATTTTTCCTAAACGAGACTTAGTCCCACAAGATAGACCTCTCCCACCTCCTCCCAACAAATAAGGGACCTACATAGGCAACCATACAATGCCTCAAAGTGATCCATTCTGATCAATGACTAACAAGTATTGTTATATGTAAACTCAACCAGTCCCAGATGGATATCCCATAGTCCACCAAAATCCAATATGTAGGAATAGAGAAAATACTCTAGGATCTGAATAGTATGATCTATCTAGTAGTATGTCTATTGATGTTAAGATATAATGAACCGAACCTGAGTCCCCATCACCTTCTAGAGACTCTTCCAAAATTGGGAGGTAAACCTAGGATCCCTATCCAAAACAATGGAAAAGGGAATACCATGAAAACTCACAACCTCATGCACATATATATTACCCATTTCTTTAACTTTATTGGTGTCCCTGATTGGAATGATGTAAGATAAAATTTTCAACAAATCAATCACTAACCAAATAGCAGTCTAATCTTATAGAGTCTGTGGTAATCTAAAAAAAGTCAATGGAAACCTCATTCCATTTCCAAAGTAGCACTGGAAGAGGCTAGATCAACCCAGATGGTTTAAGGTTACCTGCCTTTATTTATTGGGTGATATAATAGTGGGGAAAAATATAAAATTTAATTCTTCATAATCAGAAACCAGAATAATCGTCTCATATCATAATACATCTTCATAGTTCCCAAAAGGAATTCCCAAAATGAATTATGATAGTCAAACAAAACTAAGATCCTCATAGATACAAGGATAATAAACCAATCCCCAAAATAGAGAATACTTTTTAAAATGAGATAACAACCAAAAATGGTCTCCCCACCATATTGTGTTTCTTGAATTCCCTTGAACTCATCAAACTGCTGTTAGAATTATTGAATTTAAGTAAGACGATATGATGATAACTGGACACTGGTCAAAACCATACCTGAAATATCCTCTTAAGCATCCAGGTGCAACTGAGTGAAGAGTCACATAAAGTTCCACTCCACCACTAATTCTAGATCAAGTTGTGATGTAACTTTCCTAGTAATAACATATACAGTGACATTTCCATTCCTTGTGGTGTAGGCAATGTCAAACATAAATTTTTGAAGGTATCCCACCCACCACCTCTATCTGATATTCATGTATATTAGAGAAAATATATATCTCATACTCTTAATGGTTATAAAAGACTATGAACCTCCCCCCAAAATATAGTGTCACCAATATTTATGTGAATGAATAACTATGACAAGATATAAATCATGAGTGGGGTAATTATTATAATGTTCTTGAAGCTAGTGAGAGCCGTAAGCCCTCACATGATCATCCTGCATAATAATTCAAGCAAAACTAGCACCATAATAATCACAAAAAACCACAAAACCCTTATCATGATCAGGTAAGCTCAGAATAAGAGATGATATAAAAAGTCATTTTGGATTATTGAAAAAATACTTTCACTTTGTATACCATATGAATTTCACCCCTTTAATACTAAGAGTAGTCAAAGGCGACACCAAATTTGAGAAATCCTTGAAAAACTGGTAGGGTTATCCAAAAAGAGCAAGGAAGCTCTGAATCTCAAAGACATTTCATGTCTATTACCATGAAAAGAGAACTTTCAACTTCTCATGATCAGCTGATAAGCGATGATCCTAAATAATGTACCCCAAGAAGATCACTTATTAGATATATAAACTTCTTTTCTAAATCATTCTATGCAAACTATGGCTCCTCAAGATCTCTTATCAAAAACTCAAATAGCACTTGTTCTCACACTTGGATCTTGAAAAAACCAAAATATCATCCATGAACACTACAAAAATGTTTCAAGATACTCATGGAATATAAAATTCATCAAATCTATTAAAACTAAAGGGGAATTAGTCATAGAAAATAGAAGAGTAAAATAAGGAATATATGCCAAGGTAAAAAAGGAAAAATCAGAAGCAATACAACTCAAAATCCTCTAAACAATATCTAATGTTCATGTCCAGTAACAAATGATAGATAAAAACTGAAACAAATACTCTATATGACAACATGGGAAAACTCCCACCATCTCACCACCATCTACCCTACACAACTAATAGAAACCTTATCTCCTCACTATGGCTCCATTACCTTATCTATATTGAAAGACATAACAAGGTCTACACACTGCTGAAGGGGTGTGCAGGGTGTGAGCTAAACTAGATCAGTAGAATCCCACCTCGGTTTCCCATAAAAAGTCTCTGTATAAAAATACGAACGTGCTCAATTTAACTAAAACAAGAAATGATAAAAAAGTAAAATATTTTTTATATCAAAAGTGTTGTAAAAAAATTCCCCTTTTCCCACATTTCCCAAAAAAATTTGTAGAACAGTTTCAAATCCTATTTCATATATCAAAGCAGTCAAAGAATATCATGTACCACATATCATATAAAATCCAAATAAGTGAAAACAAAATCATAGGACATCACACTAAGGATCACAATTTCTCAAGATAGAAAGAACACTCATACCCAAAAATATACAATCACATGCATCAAGTCTCTAGATATGTGCATCGAATCTAGAGAGTAGAGAAACACACTTGTAGGTGAACCTACCAATAGGTATAACAAGTCCATAGAATAATAGGCATAGAGAGTAAGGGAATACCTTATGAGTGAACTCCTTGATAGTATCAAAAGACAAGGACAATTTCTATACCTTCCACCAAAGTACCAAAAGATTCCCATGTGCTAGATTTTACAAACCATTTCATAAATCCAATTCAAAATTGTTTTAAAATACCTTTTATTTTACCAAAAAAAGGGTAAGACCATATTTTCTCAGAAACCCATTTCCACATACACAATGAAATCATTCCAATTCAGTTAAAAACAGTTTATAAAAACAATATCAATATATTTCATCCAACATAGGGGATAGATAAAACCACCTACCTAAAAATCAGGTCACAATCACCCATAAAGGGATCCAAAAACAAGGAAAAACAGAAGGAAAATTATGGAGGTCCTAGAATGAATCCTTAAATCTCAGAATCAATTCAACAAAAAAAGAGGTTGAAACAACATAAAAAGTAAAAAGGTCAAGCTATGGAAGAATATCACATAATAGATCTAGAAAGGATAATGAATATTATCATTAGATATCAACATATCCATATATGTAGCATAAACATTATACCAATATCAATGAAAATGAAGAAGCATAAGGATCTTTTACCCAGAGAAACACACCACAATAACCATGATGATTAAACACCCAAAGAATGATCCTAAAAGAGTATATATTTACAAAATTGTGTGGGAGAGGTCCAAGGTCCTGAGAGAAAATCCTACACACTAAAATAAAATATTAATAATCCATGAAACACCTTAAAAATCACTAATCCTAAAAAATTCATGACATGAAACCATTTCATGATGTGAATATCTCAATTAATAAAAGAATCTGACTCATGAAATGAAAATTGACTCATGGAATGTAAAACTTTAAAACTTTTAACCAATTATTGACATTCTCCCAATAACCAATACATGGAATATAAACATTCACGAGGTAAAAATTCACTTCAGGTAGTGAACATTCTAGACTCTGATGATAGAACCCACACCATCTCTGGTGTTATTAGAACTCAAGGAGAACCCTAAAAATAATTTGAAACATTTTTACCAAGACTCAATTTATTCAAACAAACATACACCCCCAAACATTAGGTTATTTTTCCCATTATAGGTTATCTATCCTCAAAATCCCCAAAAAACACCCAAATAAAGAGGGAAATGAAAATAGAGAGGAGGAATACTTGAAAAAGGGTAACGTGATGTTATTCATTTAACACCATTATTGATAACTTGAGGGAAAATAAACATAATAAGGGTGATCTAAAATGCTTAATAAGGGTAAAAATAAGCATTAACAGTTTCATTTTATCAGTGAGAATAAGATGATCATAATGGTATGATGGCATAATCAAAGTGCATGACCATAACATAAGAATATTAATGACCATCAATACCTAGATCATCGAACATAAAAACATGAAATATGTATTTCAAAAAGTCAAGTGTATCAAAATCAATAATCCTGATCCATATTATATAAATATTTATCACAAGAAACATTTATTAACGTATAAAGCATAAATAAAATATGTTGGTATTTGGGAAACATTATCTTCATAACCCATTTTAATCATGGGTCATAAATAACTAGATACCAGTTGAATCCATTGGAGAAAACCTATGGTAAATTTTTCATTCTTTCCTTATAAATAAAAGTAAAATTACCCGATACATTGGAGTATTATCTAGGTTCAACCATCATATAATCTATATTGGGCTCCCCCAACACTATTTGAGTACACCCATCATATAAGATATGTCGGGATCATCCGACACTATCTAGGAACACCCATTTTATAAGAAATTTCCAAGAACCAAAATATGAATAAAGTACATAGAGATATAATTTCATCATAAAAATCATCAAAACATGCATTACCCCTTTTATATCTTGACTAACCTGTGGAAAAGAAATGGGTTCCATGAAAATCTATTTGAAACATGATTATGCCATGAAAAAGAAACACATTTCATGGACATATCTTTAAAATAATCACAATCCATCTAGAAAAAATAAAGAGGATGGTGTCAATAAAAAATATATCTAGTGCATAAGTAACATTAAGGGTTGTTTATGTTGATGAATGGAAATACCATTAAAATATCCCTAAAAACCTTCTTAATGAAAATAACCTTTTAATTTTTTTAAATCACTATTAAAAAATAAAAATTCTCAAAATATTATGAAAATAATTTTATATGAAACGAAAATTCAAAAATTATAGTGGAATATTAAAAGAAATCAATGTTCATGGTGGATAGAAAATCCATTCATGATGTAAATATTAAAAATAAACATTCTTTACAGATATTTTTTAAATTGATTCAAAATTGAACCATTTGGAAAACCTCATACAATTTAATTTTTAAACCTTTTTAAATAGTGTCAAAGAGAATGTAAAATAGATTTAATAAATCATTAATTTTTATAAAAAATTTTGATTTTTTTTTTGAAAACACGAATATTGAAGAGGAAGATACATGATCTAAAAGAAAATACAACATTGATTCCACTTACAAATTACATTATTAATGTTTCTTTAAAAAAGGGCGGAAATGGTAATTAAATATAAGAAACACTTTTATGTACAGATTTTAATAAATTTTATATGGTTTATGCAAATAATATCACATTATTACCTCCAAAATAACCTTGAACATAAATAGTATCGAAAGAATGGTGATTGTAACATAAAGCCTTTGCCATTTTGGAAACTCTTAAATCACAATACTCATAAAACAATAACATTAAAATATACTTTAAATATCAAGAACATAAGTATTATCCTGATATAATATGTAAAATTGTATAATATACACCTCACAAATGAATATAGGTGTACATATTAAATTTTTTGTCTCAAGTAAAGATAATTTGAGATGAATAACCCTTATAAAAATAATAAAATTAAATTTTAGAATTAAAAAAAGAATTTATTATGTGTATCAAATGTAAAAACACATAAAATAAGTGAAAATAAAAAAACATATAATAAAAATTCATTACATACATAATTATTACATAATAATGTCCATGAATAAGTAATATAACCCAATGAAAATAAAATTCAAGAAATTATTTACAACTTGTTAAATTACAAGTAAATACAACTTTAATAAAATAATTGAAATAGAAAATTAAAATAACATGATGTATGAAGGATTCATTTAATTACATTTTAAGGTTCAGTATATACACCACATAATAAAAACACTTGGTGAATATGGTAGATGTATCACAAAAAAATGAGATGAGAAAACCCTTACCTCTGATCCAATATCCTTGTATGTCCTTTAACTCATGTACCGTAATCATACATCAATTTTTTAATTTCCAAGATTTTTTTTTCAGGTTTAATACCTTATAATTAAATAATTTATTTTATTTGTTATTAATGACATATTCAAATACTTAATCAGTCTAGTCCATGTCGGGTTCTTTGAGGACATTCTGTTTATTGTTTCAAAATAGATTCGATGTGTTGACTGTGGTAAATAAAATCATAATTTCAACATCTCTATAATAATAATCATTGAATATTTATCATATTAATATATAAATTACTCTTTAAAAAATATGGATTATGGATATGAAAAATGAACTACATTACAATCACGGAGACGGTAGGTCGTACATACACATGAGTAACATTTCTATTTTTCAATGTTCATTATGAAACGTAGAAATATATTATTTTATCATTAAAATAATGATAATAATATTATAAATTACATATTATTTATTTAAATATACTTATATATATCATCCATGTTATTCAGTGATGAAAAAAGTCACATCACTTCATGGAGGCTGTAGTCAACACATATGCACGAAAGACATTATCATTTTTCTATGAAAGAAATGAAGTAATATATTATGTTTTAATAATGATATATATGAAATTAATATCATAATTATGTAATTTATATCACATATATTCATTTTATTTATCCTTATTCCCTTTTAGGTAAAGTGTCAGTGAAAAATGAATAAATCGCTTTGCAAGGTGATAATCTGCTGTACACACGAGCGATGTTATCATATCCTCCATAGAATGGAAATTAAGACTGAATATGTGATATAATACTCAAAAAGTATAAAAATGTTAAAAATATTGTATATATACTTTAAATACATCATTATAACAATCCATGAGAGGTGATGATGGAAAACGAGTGCCATCGGTTCGTGAGGTAGTAGTCCTCCATACACACGAATGATGATTTCATATCCAATTTGATGGAAGAGTGGATAAATTTATGTTATTTAATTAATATAATAACATATTATTATATGTGAGATACTAGAGTTATTATTTATTTGCAATTGAATAATATTTTAAGGATATGGATGAATAAACATAAAAAAATGATCGGTTAAGCATGATTCTGCTTCTATGGACAACCTCCTTAGGTTAACACCACATCTTCCTTAGGATGGATTTATGATAAATCCAGGGATTATATAATAAGTGGAGTGAATTAATTAATAATATTTTTCAGGTATTTTTTGATCTAAATTTATTCTAATGTGTGAAGAGGAGAGGATAGGGGGAAGCCTTTATAAGTGAGGTGCATGTCACACTTGTAATATTTGAAAATAAAAAGGTGTGAACAAAATTTTCACATTAAAAAGGCTAAAAATGTACCATTATTTATAATTATATGTTATAAGATCAAAATATTTCCATAAAATATATTTTAGAAAAGTTTTTAGTTTATTTTAACCCTTATTGTTTTAGTTTAACCCCAAGTAAACTCATTTTCACCTTAACCGTGATAATTAATTTTTACTATTTTTACAATTAATTATGGTAAAAAATTAAGTTGAATTTATTAGATAATATATATTATTATGATTCAAAATATGATATTCATTTTAACAATTTAAATTGACATAATTGGAAAAATTTAAATTAAAATTAAACCCGTAGATGGACGAAAAAGAGGGGTTTTCGGAATTTTTTTAAGAAAAATATGATTTTATATTAACTCTATAACTAATAATATTCATTGTAAGAATAAAATTAAATATTTAATGATATATAATTTATAAATTTAATTTAAATTACTCCTCATTAAGGGTTTTTAATTATTTAAAAAGGAGAAACATAATGCACTTCAAAACAATTTAAATAAAAATCTCATTTATAAACCCAAAAAATAAACTTATAAAAAATACAATAAAAAGATAATTCAATTGTAATAATTGGATTAAATATAAATTAAGAATAATTATGTTACTTTTAGTCAGGTTAAAAACATAATGGTTCTTTTATACTACTTAATTTATTGAAAAATGATAGTTTTATGAAAATCAGTATTTTTTACTATTTAATAAAAAAATCAATATTTTCTGAAAATTCAAAATATTTCACCCAAACTAAATTTTTATATGAATATTAAAAAAACTATGTTAAATTTATCATATGAATTTATAATATTACCAAAAAATGATTATATTTTTTTTCATGAAATGCTATAAAAATAATTTTGAATGAAAACAAATTTTTGATGAATAAAAATACTTTACTAAAAATTAATTGATTATTTACTGATAATTTATCAATAGTTTATATTTAGTAGGAAATTCATATGTCAATATTTCATAAAGTTATTAATACTATTTAAACCTTCCAATTTAATGTCTAGGTCATAATGATTATATATTTTGCGGCTTGCTTATGCTCGATGTTGGATGTTGAATAAACCATCGAACATAATTTACATTTATAAAATCTCAAGGTGTTACATGAATGAGATATAGGTATATATTGATGATATTTTATAGTGATATTTTTTCAAAAAATCATGTCACCTTGGGTTGTTTTGGTTCTATTCTTTAATAAGAGTGATTCTAGTCTATATCTCTGTATCAATTATCGTTACATGAATAAGGTGACATGGAAGCACTAATATTCACTTTCATGGATTAATAATTTATTCAATTTTCATAAATTATCTAATTGTTCCTCAAAGATCGATCTATGATTTAGATATCCTTAGATATATGTAAAGATCAGTATATACTTAACTACACTTTCTGATGTTGTTACAGGCATTGCAAGTTCATTATGATTCGACTTGGTGTGGAAAATGATCCCAAAGAGTTTGCAGGAATGATAAAATATATGTAATGAGAGTTATTGAAATGGTCATTGTAGTTTTCATCAATGACATAATTGTGTACTTAACATCTAAGGAGTATCATACGAATAATCTGTGACCAATTTTGGGTGTACTTTATCATCAATAGATTTTATGGAAGCTATCAAATTGTGAGTTCTAGATTTATGAGGTCTATTTATTATGATATTATGTGTCCAATCATGGAGTTCTTGTGGATCCATTAAAGAGTGAAATAGTTTTTTCTTACGCAACCCCCAAGGGAGTCATATAATTGTGGAGTTTTTTTGGTTTAGCAGGAGATTATAGGAGGTTCACACCCAAGTTATCTTAAATTGTGACTCCTATAACATCCTTGATTAGAAATAATTAGGTGATATTATGGAGTTACTTGTTTCAAGAATCCTTAGAGTATCTATAAGAGATGTGTTTTAGAGCTCCATTTCTTCATTGTGTAGAATATGGAGTTCAATTTGAGGTTTCTGGTGATTCTTTTTGTCTTGGATTCGGTGATGCCTTAATATATTTGATAGTGGTTATTTCTTATTGGTCTTAGTAGTTAAGACCCCATAAACATAAATATGCCACCCATGATGTCAAATTGGTAGAATCTATGTTTTCCTTTAATTTTTAATGACTCTACCTCATCGGTGAGCATTTTTTGGTTCTTATAAATCAAAAGATCTAGAGGTATGTTTTATACCATCATGAAAAGGACTTACGATAATGAAAATGGATGTGATTTTTATATGACCATGACTTTGAAAATTCATATACACTCGGAGAGGGTAATTTTTTATTTCATGCGATGAGTAGAAAGTCACATCATGATGCTGTGTATGAGTCTAGATTTTCCTAGAGAGTGATCAAAGATCTATGTACAATAAATAATTTTATGGTAGATGTTTTTGGTAGAGGATTCATTTTTTATATGAAGGTTATTTCATCTTTAGTGGAGTAGGTGTAGGATTCCTAACTAGGGTTTCTAAGGTAGAGTTCTGGAGAGACTGAGTTGCCTATGGTAATGCACTTGATGATTGATATGAGGATGATCCACACTGGGTGTTATTCCAAAGTATCTTTTAATTTCTTTAATGATGTGTGATGTTTCACTCTATGTGTTTCATAGATCACCCTTGTCTATACATCATGTCATGAAAAAGATGTATCATGATCCAACATGTCAGTTTTTTGGGGATGGGTTAAATAATTAAGTTACATTGTTTGTATCTCTATGTTTATTCTATTATAATGTAAACTCTAAACACCTTTTAATTACAGTTTAATCAAGACACTAAATTTTCATCAATGGGAATTGGAGGAAAACTTTATAGAAATTATTACTTTTTTATCTGGATATAAAGAAGATTACGACCCTATATTGATGATAGTTAACTATTTGAAAAAATAATATAACTTCATAACAATTAAGGAGTTGATCTCAGTTGAGGATTTGTCAAGGTAGTATTCAGAGGAGGTGGTAATACTCTTCAAAGTAATAATGATGATTATTTCTAATCATGATATTCATTTTACCTCCCGGGTGTGGAGTGGTATTTAACATGATTTTTGATCTCAACTCTGCTATAGCAATACCTTCTATCCACAGACAGATGTCAAGAAAAAATGGTCTATCCAGACTCTTAAAGACATGTTACATGCTTGTGTTTTTGATTTTAGAGGTTTTTGGATAAGGAACTTACTTTTGGTCAAGTTTTATTATGATAATAGTTTTCACTCCCTAGTGGTATGAAACCATTTTAATATTTTTATGTCATACATTTCCATTCTATTTGTTCTAGATTGCTGTCAACGAGTTAGGAATTCTTTCACCAGAACTATTATACAACCTAATAGAGAGGTTTCATGAGAGGATGTAGGTAGAATTATATCATCATATGTCCCATGTCATCCATATAAGGGGACCTCTAGAGTTTTATGTTGGAGATAATGTGTTCCTAAAGGTGAATCCTAATTGTGGGCAAAGAAGGTTTAATTATTAGAGTAATATTTCTCCATATTTTGTTGGTAATTTTGAGCTTCTGGTTCATTTTGGATCTATTACATATCAGATAGAACATCCCCTTTAGATGAGCTAGATACATGATTCCTCACACATGTATTAGCTTTTATGTTATCTTCATTAAGATTCCCACATCATCAATTGGCATGATATGGAATTTGATGATGATATGACATTTGAGGGGTAGCATGGGGTGATTTAGGACCACTCGGAGAAGGTGTTTCATAGGCATGTAATTCCATTTGTTTGTTTCCTTTTGTGGAATGGTGGCTTGTAAGAGAGCACCTAGTAAGGCGAGTCAAAGATATGTGCCCAGTACCTCAAGTGTTTTGATATTTAGGCCATATTTTGTATTGATGTTTTGTGTTTGTTGGCCTTTATCTTATTTATTATGTGGTTTCTATATTCCTCAATTCCATGTTTGTATCCTTACTCTTATTTGAGAGGTATATCCCTAGGGATAGTTTTTGGGAGCTAGTGGGTAGTGTTTTAGGGTTTTGTTCCTTCTTCCATTAAGTGAGGTGGCTATGATTCTGTGATGTTATGATTCATTAGAGTTACCCCATGGGGTGGTTTTTTAGATTACCCATTTTTATTCCATTATATCTAGGTTTTGTTTTAATTATTGAGGTCAATAATTGTTTTTAGGTATATATTTAATGTTTCGGAACATATCAAACTTTCCTTTTATTTTTCATAAGGCTCGGTGGCATTGATGGTGGATTTAGAAGCCTTTTAGAGGAAAGGAGAGGAAATTAGGAATTTTGGAGGTCACCATGAACTTATGGTAGGTGTGGTGGTGAGTTTTTTGGTAAATAAATGGTTGTACATGTGGTGTTTCATACCACACAACTAGTAAAACATCTGGTTAATCCATTTTGGAATCTATTTTGGACTTGGTGTTCTCTTATCTGAAACAAGAAACTCGAAATTCTTGAGTGAGGGTGTGGCACTAGTCAGGGCGCTATGGATGACCACCTATACAATACATGGAAGATAATACAACATGACCATGGTATTGGATGTTGTGAGCGGAAAACACCTAGGATGAGAACAACACTGCCTAGAAAAAGTCATTTTAGGATGACACACCGAAGAACCCAACTACTAGAAAAATGGATTTTCATTCTATTTTGGAATCCATGGTGGAATTCTTGATTACTTTGAAAGGGATAAAATAGAAAACTTATTACTTTAATTTTTAACTATTTGAAATCGGACAACTATAGTGGCCTGATCCAGATTCCACTCAAATAGTACCTCGATCCAGTTGGCCACTGGGTCTCAAGAACGTCTCCCTGTATTCCAGAGGCTGCTAACTAGTAGTGAGGGTGTAAAGGTGGTATAGTGGCGATACTATACCCTCTGTATTAGTTATAAATAAAATACAATCAATAGACATAAATGAATAATAATATAATAATAACTGGAAATAAACAATGAATGAATAAATGATCATTCATGATATTGATCTAATAAAAATATATAGACAAGTATACATAGTACAAAACAAGAATTAAAAGGAAAATAACTAAATAAAAGAAATAATAGATGTATCCAATAACATCATGAGAATAGGTTTGGTCATCTATTCCTATACTCTATCCCAGACCAGAAGGATAACAACAATATAGTACAATCTAGGAACATGATCCTGTAAATTTGAGATATGTTCAGGTACCCATATGCAATGGTGACCCATACAGGGTGTGAAATATACTTAGTAGGACCCCAAAAATGGTTTTTAAAGTAAAATATAGTTCTTAAATATAGGATAATGAAGTGTTTAGGTATATATATAGTAAATTAGTGCTATACTAATTAAATGTAAACAAATTGGGCTCGAGTTCATAGAGGACACATGGCCAACTATACCCGCTTCGTCCTAGGACAAGATATCTCTAAACATATCACCCTGTATATAAAAATATGTGTGTATTTATATATATGTAAAAGTTTATACAACCATATATATAGATACACAGTACTAGTTAGGACACGAGGAATAACTGAGTTATCCTTATATAATCATAAGAGTTTCATACTCTTTAAGGAATTTCATTCCCATAATAGCTTACTGAATGAATAAGGGAAACCCATACAATAGTATTGTTGACCTCACCTGTTTTGATAATCCCAATTATGATTTAATTTGTTTTCATAATCCCAATTATGCTTTAATAAGTTTTTATAATCCCAATCATGCTTTAATATGTGTTTATAATCCTATATATATATATGTTTTAATTATCTTGACAAAAATTCCAAATAATCATTGAATATGTTAATCTATGTTTATATATATTTATACATACTTTGAAATAATTCTAACTCAATGCGGATTTGTTTTTCATAGAACAGATAAGTGTTAAATCCACCGGTATGCATAGAGTTACTGAAACATACAGACAAACAGATACACAACTACTGATAATGCTAAGTACATCGGTACAGAAGTCTACTGGTATGGATATGGTTACCGATATTCATAACAAATACCTATAGAATAAGTCTACCGGTATATAAAATCTACCGATACGGAGTTACTGATACAAACAAACAGACATACAAGCTACCGATACAAAATCCACCGATACATACAGACAAAGTATACTGATACAAGTCTGCTGATACAGATAGACGACTACTGATAAAATAGACACTGATAGAAGAAGATACCGATAGAAGAGCGACTGATTCAAGCGAGCTACCATTATAAAGGACAAAAACTACGGAGACAGAAGAGCTACCTATACAAGCTCACTGATACTATGAAATACCGATGGAAACTAGTCATCATATCTCTAAACTCTATTTCTATTTGTTTATTTATCAACGGTCATATTTGATGTTTTTAATGAACCTGCTATTAATTAATGATTGTGGTTGGAATTTCAGAAACCGTATCTTGTAATTTAAAAAGTTAATCAATCTCATTGCCAGAGCTCAAGGTATAAAAGGAAGATCGAGCTGCAATGAGGAACAAATACAATATAAAATAGACAATAGAAAATAGATTGGAGACATCCATACACACTATTACTTGAAGAACACTAGACATTCACAAGGCCATTCATACAATAAGAGAACACAAGATCTACCTTAGTCAAGGAGTGAAGAACTACAAAAATCTCTTCATACACTCAAGACGATCAAACTGAACCTGAAAATCAAGGAAGCAAACGACACTCTGTTTTCAAAAAAAAACAGAGAAGGACTCAAAAGCAATTTTGTTTAATCAGAAGGAGTCCAGTGCTGCACTTCAAATCACTAGAGAATTCTAAACTCATATATAGTCTCTCTCAGTGATTCTTGTATTTACTTTTTGAGAAGTGTGTGTGCTCTGTATTTTTAGACACACATTGACTCCTGTGATAAACTAGAGGATTTCTAAATCCTCACACACAACTTCTCTAACTCTCATTTATCCTACTGTGGATAGTGGTAGAGGTCAAGTGTGACCTGGATAGCTTGTGTGATGTTGTTTTTTTTACCACGTAGAACTATGGTAGAGGTCTGAGGACCTGGATAGTCTTAGTACTGTTGTTAACCCCGATCCAGGGTGTGAATCAATATTCATATAAATTGTTTGATAGGACTAAGTCTCTGCTTGATACTGAACCTCTTGGTTATATCTGATGTGAATCTTAGTTTTAGTTTAAGTTATTTTCTATTACACTGCTAACTACTTTAAATACAAATATATTTTAAAGTAAATCTGATAGTTAAACTAGAAAGTGTTTATAACTTTGTTAGCCAGTAAGTTAGATTCAAAAGTTAATCAATATTCAGATTGAGTTTGCTGAGAAATAATCAATCTCTTGAGAAACTAATTGAAACCTTAAAATCTTTATAAATTCACTATAGTTTAATTTTTATTAAATTTGAGGGATTTTAATAGAAAGTTTTTAAATAGGAATTTTTAATTGGAACTCAATTCACCCCCCTCTTGCGTATCCACTCTGACCAACATTTGGTATCATAGGATTGTTGGTTTTTAATAAAGGATTTCCGAATACTATGTTTTTCAAATACTCTATTTTTCAACTGTGATTTTAGTTGTATCTTAATGATATTAAATTTCTATCAGTTCTAAATTTTATCTCTTTAAATTTATTTGCTAAAATATAATTATGGATAATATATTAGAAGGTGTTGCTACTAAAAAAACACCCTTCTTTAATGGTGTTAATTATGACCAATGGAAACTGAAAATGAAAATTCACTTAGAAAGTGTGGGATTCGACATCTGGACTGCTATAGAGACTCAATATAAGTTTCTAGAAACTGAAAGAACTACTTAGGATGAACCTACTAAAACAGATTACAATAATAATTGTAAAGAAATTAATGATCTGTATTGTGCTTTAGGTGATGAATAATTTAATCGAATATCTGCTTGTAAAACTTCTTATGAAATGTGGGATAATTTGGCCATTTCCCAAGAGGGAACCACCAATGTTAAAGAAGTGAGATTGAATAACTACACTATTAAGTATGATAATTTTAAAATGAAGCCTGATGAACCTATTTCTGACAAGTATCTCATGTTCAACGAAATTGTAAATACAATGAGATCACTTGGAGAAGCTGTTCCTACAAAAGAGAAAATTATGAGAATACTAAGATGTCTGCCAAAAAGATAGAGAGGCACATCAGTCTCAATAATAGAATCGTGTGACATAATTTCACTTCCTGTTAAGGAGTTGATTAGTAATCTAATGATGTATTAAGAATAATTGAAAGTAAACAAGGAAGAAGATGATGAACCAAAGAGGAAGTCAGTGGAATTTAAGTCTACTGCCTCAAAGAGCAAGGACAAGGAGAAAGTTCACATACCTACTGAAAGCTCAACAAGTGAAGGTTCAGATTTTGATAGTGATGCAGAGATGGTTCAAATAGATAGGAGATTCAAGAAATTATACAGGAAGAAGAAATTATTCAGAAAATCAAACTACAAAGGAAAATATTACAACAAAGGTCATTAGATGAAAGATTGGAAGAAATATGATAAAAGTGATGATATAGTATGTTATGAATGTAAGAGGAAAGAACATGTAAAAGCAGAATGTCCGAAGTTAAAGTTCAAAAAAAAATATGATTATAAGGAAAATAAATACAAGAAATCTATGAAGGAAACCTAGAGTGCTTCAGAAGGCGGTTCAAGTGATTCTGATTCCACTCCAGGTGAAATATCTCAAAAATCTAATATGTGTTTCATGACAAACACATCTGAGGTTACATTGAATACTCCTACTTTAAATTATTATTATTCTAGAGATGAATCTGATTCTGAAAACATGTCTAGTAAAGAGTTATTTGAATACTCTAACATGTTAGAAGAAACCTTCAATGAGATAAAGAATAAGTAAAAGTCATTAAAGAAATAGTATTCCTTGTCTAGTACTGTAGAATCTGCATTAGAAGTAGAAAAGGAAAACAATGATCAACTGTTAAAGGAAAATACTAAACTCAAACTGTCTAATGAGAAACTGAATAAGGATCTAGAAAAATTCACAAATGGAAAGAATACCCTAACTCAAATTCTTGGAAAACAAGTTTCACCAAAGTATACTACTGGTTTATGATACCAACTTGGATAGAGACAAATTGCAAAAAATAAATTTATTTCTAAATCTGGACCGTACGTTGCTAGTTCCAGTTTTGTAAATTCCTATGACTCAACTATCTATTCACATAGTTACAGATCAAACAAAGTTTATCTATAAAAATATTTTGAATCTGTTGATTTTATGAGACCCATTAGACAAATCTGGGTACCAAAAGTTTTTCTTGCTAACCTCTTTGGACCCAAGAAAATCTGGGTACCAAAATCATTTTCTGGTTAAACCTATTTTGTAGGAAGCCTGCTTAAAAAGTTCTTGTAAGAAGACATGGTACTTGGAAATTGGATGTTCAAGGCATATGACTGGAGATTACTCAAGTTTCAAGAGTTTAATCAAGGTTGATGGAGGACATGTCACCTTTGGTGATAATTCAAAAGGAAAAATAATCAGATTAGGCCATATTGGTAACACTGATTCAATTTTAGTTTCTAAAGTTTTACTTGTTGATGGATTAAAATAAACCTGTTAATCGTTTCTCAGTTTTGTAATGATGTTTTCAATATTATGTTTGAAAATAATTATTGTAATGTTTTTAATTTTAAAAATATTTTAGTATTTTCTGCTTTAAGAAATGAAAATGTTTATGCAGTTGATTTGAATTTTTTAGCTAAATAGAACATTACTTGCTTAAATTATTTTCATAAAGAGTCTTGGCTATGGCACATAAGATTAGGACACTACAATATACACTCACTTAGAAAACTGACTAGGAAGAATTTAGTTAGAGACCTACCTCAACTAAAATTCCCAACTGACAATGTTTGTAATCCCTGTCAAAAGGGAAAGAAACATAAAATTTCATTCAAATAAAAGAAAGAATTTTCAACTTCTCAACCTCTCAAGTTGGTTCACATGGACTTGTTTTGACCTTCTAGAGTTTCTAGTCTAAATAGGAAGCACTATTTCTATGTCTTAATAGATGAATTTTCTAGATACACTTGGGTATACTTTCTTGCTCACAAAAGTTAATATTGTTCCTATTTTATTAAATACTCCAAGTCTGTAGATAACCTTAGTGGAATTTAAATTAAGACCTTGATGAGTGACCATGGCCGTGAGTTTGAAAATCCTAAATTTGAATCTTACTGCTCACACAATGGCTATAGTCACAATTTCTCTTCCCCTAGGACACCTCAAGAGAATGGTATAATAGAAAGAAGAAATAGAACCCTTCAAGAAATTTCAAGAACAATGCTCAATGAGTATGACCTACCAGTTTAATTCTGGGTTGAAGTTGTGAATACATCTTGTTATATTATAAATAGATTCTTGATTAGACCTATTCTTAAGAAGACCCCTTACGAACTGTGGAATAATATGAAGTCTATCGTTAGTTACTTTAGAGTTTTTGGTTGCAAAGTCTTTATTATCAATACTAAGGATAATCTTGACAAGTTTTCTTCTAAAAGTGATAAGGGAATCTTTATAGGTTACTATATAACTAGTAAATCATTTAGAGTATTTAAAAAAAGAACCAAATGTGTGGAAGAATATGTTCACATAAAATTTGATGAAACTGATCCACATGAACCTAAGTCTTCTCCTGAAAATCTTGAAGAAGATCTGTCTATTTAGGACCTTAATGATAAAATCAATGAACCTGTTGTAAAGACAACCAGTTCTGGAAATATTCCAGAATCTGCTTCTGGTGAACCCGAACATAGAGAAAAACCTGAAATTTCTAGTCCTACCTTTACTAGATCAACTCGTATTCTAAAGAATCATCCTCTAGATGCTGTTGTTGGTAATCTTGATAGAGGGATATAGACTAGAGCTTCTCTAAGAAATAATGTTGAACATCAAGCCTTTCTTTCACAGTTAGAACCTAAAAATATCAATGATGCAATCAACGATAAATTTTGGGTAATGGATATGCAAGAAGAATTAAATCAATTTGAAAGAAACAATGTCCGGGAATTAGTTGATAGACCTAAGGACACTTTGAACATAGGCACTAAATGGGTTTTTATAAATAAAGTTGATGAGTCTGGAAACATAGTTAGAAATAAAGAAAGGCTAGTTGTACAAGGGTATAGTCAAGAGGAAGGAATAGACTATGGGGAAACCTTTTCACCTGTAGCTAGATTAGAAGCTATTAAGATCCTACTTGACTATGCCGCTCTTCTGAATTTCTAGTTATATAAAATGGATTTTAAAAGTTCTTTTCTAAATTGTTTTATTATTGAAGATGTTTTTGTTTAACAAGCACCTTGATTTACTAATCCTCATTTTCCGAATCGAGTTTTTAATCTCTCTAAATTATTATATGGTTTAAAACAAGATCCATGAGCTTGGTATGATATACTTAGTAATTTTATTATTTCAAAAGGTTTTACTAAAAGGATTTCTGATACAACTATCTTTATTAAAAGAATTTCTAAAGATGTTTTGATAGTAAAATTCTATGTTGATGATATTATTTTTGGATCTTCTAAAAATTCTTTGTGTATTGATTTTTCAAAGAGTATGCAAAATGAATTTGAAATGAGTTTAATGGGAGAACTCAAATATTTTGTTGGATTTAAAGTTTTTCAAAATGAAAATGGTATTATTTTAAATCAACATAATATACAAAATATCTTTTAAAATGTTTTGGTTTAGATAGTATTAAGTAAAGTGATACACCTATGAGTACTATTTGTAAGTTGGATGCTGATGAAACTGGAAAACCAGTGGATCAAACCAACTATAGAGGTATGATTGAGAGCCTACTCTACCTTACTACTAGTCTACCAGATATTATGTTTAGTGTGTGTATGTGTGAAAGATTTCAAGCTAATCCTAAAGAATCCCATTTGATTGCTATTAAAAGAATTTTCAAATATCTTAAACATACTAAAATTTTAGGTTTGTTTTATTCAAAAGGGAAATCATTCGATTTAATAAGTTATTCAGATTCTAACTTTTCTGGTTGTAATTTGGATAGAAAAATCACTTCTGGAACATGTCATATTCTAGGTAAGCCCCTTGTGTTGTGGTGTAGTAAAAAGAAGAACTCTGTTGCATTGTCTACTGCTGAAGCAGAGTTTATAATTGTTGGTAGTTGCTGTGTACAAATTCTGTGGATGAAACACACTTTGTTGGACTATTGATATGATTTTAAACATGTTTCAATAAATTATGACAACACTAGTGCGATTAACATCTCTAAGAATCCCATGTCTCACTCTATAACCAAACACATTGATGTAAGGAACCACTTTTTGAGATATCATTACCAAAAGGGTGGTATTGATCTTGAATTTATAGGTACTGAACATCAATTAGCTGATATTTTCACCAAGCCTTTAAGTTCGGATAGGTTAAGTTACATTAGACATGAGTTAGGATTGATAGAATTTGTGATTTAGAAACCTCACCGTTAGAAACATCACCATTAGAAACCTCACCGTTAGAAACCTCACTGTTAGAAACCTCACTGTTAGAAACCTCACCATTAGAAACCTCACCGTTAGAAACCTCACCGTTAGAAACCTCACTATTAGAAAACTCACCGGTATAGACCTCACTGTTATACCTCACCGGTATGGACCTCACTGTTATACCTCACCGGTATGGACCTCACTATTATACCGAACTGTTAGTGGACCTCACCCATAAAAATACCTCACTGTTAGGAATACCTCACCGGTATGTGTTACCGTTAGGTTGCGCTGTTTTTAAAATTATGTATCTTTAGCCACCGGAATCTTTATCATTTATACTATACTTATTATGTTTTATTTATTTATTTTGTGATTCCTAAATGATAAAACATAAGTCTTGACCTCATCTCGATCCACCTCAAATCCTTTACCTTCAAGCCTTAGCTCCCAAATCTTCGAACCCTAAGCCTCAAGATTCACAGAATGGAAAGAGTGAAGGGACCATCAGTCAACGGAAAGGATGATGATCCAAATGCAAAGAGACTCAAAAGAGAGTCTATTGGTGGAAGTAAAGTTAAGAAACCTACTAATCCAAACCTTTTTCAAAGGGAGATAGTAGTTGAGAAAGAGCTATGCGCAGAATAGTTGATGACCAGTAAGTCTTTAGTTCTAGAGGTAATGGAGGACTAGAAATGGGTAGAATGCTTCTCGAATAACAATGGACCCTATTATCCGAAGTTGGTAAAATATTTCTATGAGTTTGTTCATTTTGAAAAATCAAAATCTGAGAGCAGAATGGTTTCGGTTGTGAATGTAAAGGAAATATCTTTTTCCTCTGTTGAGTGGGATGAATGTTTGAATGTACCACATAAAGGAGTTTTTTGGGTACTTCTCAAAATCAATTTTTCAAACCAATGAAATATTTGAGTATGAAGATGCTTTGGAAGAATTAATAGGAGATGGTACACTAAGAAAGGTAGTTTCTACAAAAATGGATAGAGAGAACCAGTTGCTGTTCAAATTCATTCAACATGTGCTAAGTCCAAGAAGAGGGGACTTTGAAAATCTGAAATACCAAGATATTTATTTACTGCATATGTTGAGACATGGTGTTAAGGTGAATTTGTGTAGACTGTTAATGATTCAAATTGAGGATCTGACTAGGCCAAAGTAAAAAACTAATGCTCTATTCTTTGCAAAACTGATCTCTGTGATGATCAAGGTAAGAGGAGTGGCTAAGTCTCAGGATGTGATAGTGGTTATGAAATAAAAATTTTGTGTTACCAAAACTATCTGTAAGTAGCTACCAATAGAAGGAGCTACCGATATATACAATCTACCGATACAGAGTTAGTGATACAAACAGACAGACATACAAGCTACTGATATGAAATCCACCGATACAGATATAAAAATTATACTGATACAAGTCTACTGATACAGACAGCCGACTATCGATAAAAGATCCACCGATAGAAGAAGCTACCGATAGAAGGAGCTACTAATAGAAGAGAGACAATTTCAAGCGAGCTACTATTATAAAGGATAACAACTACTGATATAGAAGAGTTACCAATACAAGCTCACTGATACTACGAGCTACCGATGGAAACCAGTCATCATATCTCTAAACTCTATTTCTATTTTTTTATTTAGCAACGGTCATATTTGATGTTTTTAAGGCACCTGCTATTAATTAATGATAGTGGTTGTCATTTTATGGATCGTACCTCGTACCTATAAAATGGTAATCATTCCCATTTCCAGAGCTCAAGGAATAAAAGGAATATCGAGCTGTAGTGAGGAACAAATACAATATGCAATAGACAATAGACAATAGAAAATAGAGAGGAGAAATCCATACACACTATTACTTTAAGAACACTAGACATACACGAGGCCATTCACACAATAAGAGAACACAAGCTGTACCTTAGTCAAGGAGTGAAGAACAAAAATGATCTCTTCATACACTCAAGCTGATCAAACTGAACCTGAAAATCAAGGAAGTAAATGACACTCTGTTTTCAAGACAAAAAACCAGAGAAAGACTCAGAAGCATTTCTGTTTAATCAAAAGGAGTCCATAGATCCACTTCAAATCAATAGAGCATTATAAACTCATATCTACTCTCTCTTAGCGATTCTTGTATTTACTTTTTGAGAAGTTTGTGTGCTCTGTATTTTTAGACACACACTGACTCCTGTGCTAAACTGGAGGATTTCTAAATCCTCACACAAAAATTATCTAACTCTAGTTTATCCCACTGTGGATAGTGGTAGATGTCAAGTGTGACCTGGATAGCCTGTGTACTGTCGTATTTTTTTCCCACGTAGAACTATGGTAGAGGTCTGAGGACCTGGACAGTCTTAGTACCGTTGTTAACCCCGATACAAGGTGTGGATCAAAATTTATATAAATTGTTTGAGAGGACTAAGTCTCAGCTTGAGACTGAACCTCTTGGTTATATCTGCTCTGCATCTTAGTTTTAGTTTAAGTTATATTCTATTCCACTGCTAAGTACTTTAAATACAAATCTATTTTAAAGTAACTATGATAGTTAAACTAGAAAGTGTTTATAACTTTGTTACCCAGTAAGTTAATTTCAAAAGTTAATCAATCTTTAGATTGAGTTAACTGAGAAATAATCAATCTCTTGAGAAACTAATTGAAAGATTACAATCTTTATAAATTCACTACAATTTAATTTTTATTTAATTTGGGGGATTTTAATAGAAAGCTTATAAACAAAATTTTTTAATTGTAACTCAATTCACCCACCCTCTTGAGTATCCACTCCGACCAACAAGTATAAAAGGTAAAATTTTAATGATAAAACAGGTTCTTATAATAAATGGGTCATAATCCCAATTTTCTAAAATGGGATAGAGAAATCACATCCTTCATCTTTCTCAAAGATGTGACTATCATGCTCAACATCCTAATCGGGGGGGGGGGGGGTGAGATGCAATGCCCAATATCCCAAGAAATGTGAGAAGCCATTACCATCATTATTTACCAGGGGGTGGGACATGTCATGCTCAAAGAACCTAACCAAGGTCCCTATAATCATATTACAAATATAAGGTAATCCTACTTGTCTTATGTGCCCTTATCCAGATATTCCATAAAGAGACAACTATAATCACTAAAAGAACAATTTATCCTTTTTATTATAATATAGTTTAACATTTTAAATATAGGATATAAGTTTATACACGACATAATCAATTAAATTTACATCACTAGTCCATTTCACGGACATAGACACACACACACACATAATTAACTATAAGGCCATGGGAATAACCCATGCCTATGACATAAATCACTATGCAGATCATCAAACAATTCACCTTTTTGGTTTATAAGATAGTGCACCTCAAAAGGTGGATTTATTATAAATCATTATATTTTCATCAAATAATTTACTTAATTCAATTTAATCATCTCATTAAAGTGGAATAATTTAATACACCAAATGGGTTGATCTAGAACACAATCCGAAAGTTGAATATAAGAAAAACCATTTTAATTAACACACCCCAAGGGTCGTTTAGTGATAAGGAAACCATAATTATTATATGTGTTTATGTGAACTCTCTCTAAGTGTAGTTCAGGTTGAGGTCACAACCTAAAACCATATCAAAGAGGTATAAAACACAATAAAATGTTGTATAGACATTTAATTTAAGGAATTTTATAATTTAGAAGTGACATTCGGGAAGTCCAGCGTGTGGAACAACAACTATATCACATAAAAGACATGAATTTAACAAAATAGCATATATACCACCAAACTTATGATTTGGATGATCTATCCATTTAATATTTGGATTTTATTTTAGTCAAAATGGAAGAAATTTAAAGAATAATCAAACATCCTGAAAATAGGTCAAAATATCTTGCACAAATTTATAATTATGTATGGAAAGGTAAACAGATAAGTGAAGCATGAGGAGTCCAGAGCTTATTGATGCTGTTCCAAAACAACTGATGGTGGAAAAAATAGAGTCCATATGAGGTAGTGGATTCAAATCCTAGGTGAGAAGGAGGAAGGGATCTGAAGTGACTACTCCTGGCATGCATGAAGGATAAAGAAAATAGAGGGAGGAACGGAATAAGATGGACAAAAAAATTGTATTTTCTTCCTCATTAACTAGCCGCATAGTTAGGTCACTTTTTTTGGATAAACGAGTGCCAACCATGCTGGATTCACTATCCAAATATATACCCCAAATGGTTAGCTCATACAGTTTTAAAATCGTGTGACTAAACCATGCATAGATAATGGTTAAGTGGCATTAAGCATGTGGGCTAGGTGCACAATTTGGAGGGTCATGTGTTGCTCGTTTTCTAGATATGAAATATATTGTAGACACCCTGCATGGACATGTGACTCAACTCACATGATTAAATCAAACTGTGTGACACCTCCTTCTCCCTTGGACTAGACTGCATGGATTCTTCTAAAGGGCCTCATATTTTGAACTAACCATGTGCCCTATTAGTCTTCCCTGAAAAGTGGGGTTTCAGAGCTCAGTGATCCTAAAACATGTCTATACCACTAATTCACTTTTTAGGCCTCAAAACACATAAAAAAACACATTTACGTGATCCAACTCATGAGATTACATTTTGAGGCACAATTTAAGAACTGGTCTATCCACCAAATGAAAATCTAAAAAAATATTGTAATTTCAACTTGGTTTAGAACGTGGGATGTTACAATCTCCCCATAATAGAACATATCATCCCTGGGATGCCTTGGGGAACAATGTAAACAAAACCCACCCAGCTAGATTATGATGTTTCATTCAAATGACTGCGTTGTATTTCTGAAAACCCAAGGCACCTCCATGAGTCATTTCAGACATACGAAATATAAACCACTGAAACTCAATCCAATGATTGTAAATGATGCTAAAAAATCTTTAAATATCTTACCAAAGACCATATAACCCAAAACATGATAATAATGTTGACCCAATATAGTGGATCAAGGTGATCCACACCTTATGTATTAACCTCTTAATAACCAATTCTATTTCATGACACCAAAACCATCAGATTTTACAATTGAACCATGTCTGTAGAATTTTAAAAACACTCCCGAAATATTTCTCAATGATACACTCAATTACGAGTGAGGGAAATACTCATGGACAACACTTCAATCTCAATGGTTAATTTTTATTAACACTACATAAACTGGGAACCCTGAATTTTGTGGAAAATATAAAACTCTCCCTTCCCAACACCTTCCAAAACCCACAACATGCATGAAATGATTCCATAATGACTGTATAACTCTTTTTGAAAGAGCTCTAGTTGAACTATATCTGACCAACTATTCTAGAAAATGATCGTCTTAGAGGGAAAATGCCTTTAGAATGATAGATCCCAATGACTTTAATTAGAGACATCTTGAGATCTCACCAATCATGTTCACCAAGGCCTATAACTGACTTCCAATGTGGTATCCTAAACGAACCATCCCAGTTTATTTTTATCAAATGGAATACATGTACCAAGATGACTGTCCAACAACTAGTCCCAGATTTTCATGAACCTTATTGCAAGTGGGTCATCTTCCAACCGCCTATGGTGGAATAAAAACAATATGGATTCCATTAAAATTATCCTTGAGCATACATATAAAGAGTCCATTAATCAAACAGAAATGGAATTTTATTACTTAGATCAGTGTATAATCGATGATCACTCAACATACATAGGATTAACTCAAGACTAGGGTCATGCTCACCTCTAAACAAGGAGTACACAAATATTTATAGCTTGGATGTGATACTACTTCTAAGACACACCTATATAAAAAACATGATCTAATAGCCTTAACCAACACTCAACACCCTATCTCATGACCATGAGTGTTCGGGGTCAAGTGTGGGTCAGTTGTCTCATGGAACCCAATCTGATTTATGGATAGACCTAATCAAGAGAAATAAATTTAATTTAATAATCTTTGGGTTTTACTGCCTGAAAGAACTAGAAATTTGAATCCACTGATCCTTGTACTACACATGGAAACTCACCGGTTGGTTAACCAAAAAGTACCCCCTTAACTGGAATGTACCAAACCTAACATACATAGCGAGTGTACACTCCCATACCACACGGTTCAAGACTCAAATCACACCTCCACTAGTCTTCTATTATCAAGGCCACACTAATTATTCTACCTTTTACATCAGTCTTGTTAAGTTAGGAGATAACTTTTAGATCACCTTGAATATAGGAATCCACAAGTTCCCTTAAGTGGTTAGGACATTCTAAACACTTACAAATGGTCCTTAATGATCATGTTCCTTATAATAGGAAGCGAAAAATCTTCATGAAAGATGTTATGCTCCCAACCTTAGGAGTGTCCTAGTAGTTGTGTCACTGAGAAAAAAAAACATCTGACAACACATGTTCCTTCAATGAAAAACCTGATTGTTAGATATGGACAAAATGATTTCAGTAAGAGTAACATAAGAAGAGAAGAAATCCACCCACTCATAAATTCACTAGGTCAAATTCAACTTTGTACATACATGTTATTTTTCCACTAGGAAAGCCCACATGTGTCAAGAGAATCATGAATTGAAGCAAAAACTAATCCAAATTGGGCATGATATAACACACAATCCTTGGTGTGACATCATCCTAAACCATTGGGATAACACAACTTTTGATTTCCATCTTGAAGCTATAGTACTACTAACTATCTCACAATTCCTAGGTCACCCTACTCCTGAGAAGACCCATAAACATAGCCTTCAAGAACCCATGACACTTCATCCAACTAGCCGGGTAACCATATAATTTAAGGTATTAAGAGACCTTGTTGCTAATACAACAGAAAATTTAACATATCACTTTTTATTTATGGAAATTTTGTTTAATGACATGTACCACTGTGACAATAAAACAACATAACTAGTGCTTCATATTCTGGGCATATGGTAGGCCATAGAAAATAAAGAATATCACATGACCTATGAACCATCTCACCATGATAGAGAGATGTATAACCTGTTGAACTGGAGCATTACACAATACTCACAAATTTAACAAGGAATAACCTTCCGATCAATCATCCATTTACTAGGGGGTTTTGTTTCATTACTAAGAGTCCTACTCAAGACCAACAACACCTGAATGACACATCTATTCAAAAAAAAATATGACATGAATTTAAAAATTATCAAGGGTTATGATGGAGCTATATCTATAGGGATAACCCCTTACTAAAGCGAAATTCATTGATCCTAAAACAAGGTCATGCATGATAAGATCACTAGGACTTACTTCCTAACCTTTAGGTTAACACAACCAAGGAAGTAGTAAACTAGTGTCTACGGGAAACATCTACATTCTTATTACAAGGAAACACCAAACACTAACCATTACATAAGTGTTTTAACTACAAACACCTATATCATGTTTCACTTTTAATGCATTTAAATGATACTTATTTATTAAACATTTAAAAAACTGATATACAAGGGATGTCAAGTACCAGTTCATAGAACAATTGTACTAAGCACTTTATTTTGCTTATATCATGTATCATTTATGAAAAATTATAATATAATTCTATTTTTAATCATTTACTTTCTTAATGAGTTTCCATAATTGGGTGTGTTAAAGAAAATTTAAATTTTTAATATAGTTAGGAAAACACTCTTCAGTTTTTAATTGGAATTTTAATTAACCGATGCCTCGTAATAATAAATCTCAAAAGAAGATAACAAGGATTTTATTAATTAAGGTAAATTTTCAAGTAATATACCACCATAATTTTATATGTAAAACCATATAATAGGATGTGTACACCTTAAATAACCATTCCTTTAGCATAATAATATAAAAACTCTATGGGGTCAGTTACTAATAATGAAAATAATATAAATCAACCTACATAGGTCCCATTAAACCAATTTGTATTTGTTTAAAACAAACCCTTTAACAACTATTTTCTTAGATTTAAAACACCCTTAATGGGTTTAGAACAAAATCATATCACATCAAGGATGAACTACTTGGGTTGAGTCTAGTTATCTCATAAGAAACATTCCCCAACTGACCTACTTGGGTCCAGTTGTTCATTTCAATAACTTAATCATACGGGTCTCCATGCCCAAATGATTGATGTCAAAACCTACACAAGGAATTTATTTTCTTAAAGAATTCCAATTTATCATATATGAATAAGCATCATGGTTCAATTAGATGAACTATCATTCCCAAGTTATAAGGTTACTTACCTTTATAAGTTTCAAATGACATTCATGTAGCTACAACTAGATTTTCACTATTATTTCTAAAATAAAAAAGTCGATATATATTGGTATAATTATAAGGGTTACCATTCTAAAATTTATAAAGGCACTTACAATTTATAAATTATACCATTAGTTCACATTTAATTGAAACTTTATTTCCATGTTTAATTCCAAACTATATCAAGTCTATATGAAATGGTTAGATTTTATGGGTCACCATTTACCAATTTATAAAGCACCCTTACACTTTATAAGTTGAAATATGACACCAATTTAATAAAAAATTTAATGTTTCAGCCCATACAACCAATTGTTCATGGCTCAAACATAAAATAATTGGTTAATTAGATATAATTACACTATCAAGTTACGCAGGAAAACACCATTTAGGTTGATGCATACATTTTATGTAATCAACCATATATCATGAATACAATTACTTGTCATCACAAGAAACAAAAATGGAAAGTAATTACATAATACGAAAACAATCAATCATGGAATAAACATATAGGAATGATAATGAAGTAACTAGCACGGTATATAAATAATAATTCTAAATAATCATCATGAAGGGTATACTAAACATCATGCATCAGAAAAACAATAATGAAATCTACATGAGATGACATATGCATGGCATGTGAATCTCTATATGCCTAGAATGATGATTGTAACCATACCTCCTTTCCATAACAGAACAATGGAATAATCTATAAAATCCAAAAATAAATAACCAATAGAATTAAAATAGTCACACAATGTGAAATAATAATTTTTTAAGAGTATCATGAACAACAATCCCATTCCCTAACAACATAATCTTTCTTTAGTGCTTGGGTTAGATGGGACCATACACAAGATATCTAGAAAGTTCCGTTGCATTACTAGTATCCTTTATACCATCCAAAATAGTAATAAAAAAGGGAAAAGAAAATCTAATACCATTTTTAGCATCCTAAACTAGGTTCCACTCAAATAGTGCCCAAGAAGGTGGGCTACTAGGCCTCAAGAATGCCTCTCCACATGCCATAAGCTTCTGAATTGTAGCGAGGGTGAAAATATAGTTTAGTGGAGAGACTATGACCTCTGTATTAGTTATAAATACAAAAAACAGAAATAGAAATAAAGGCATTGAGATATAATAATAAATAGAAATCAATATTTAATGAATAAATGATCATTCATGAACATGGTCTAATAAAAATATACAAGTTGGTATACACAGTACATAAGAAGAACGATAAGGAAAATAAATAAAAAAAGACACAACAAATATATCTAATAACATCATAAACACAATCATATTACTCTTCACCCATAATCCATCCTATCTAAGAAAGATAACAACAAGAAAGAACAATCTAATAACCTAATCCTACAAATCCGAGATCTTTTCGGGTAACCCAGTGCAATGGAATCCCAAATATGGTGTAAGATATACTTATTAGGACACCAAAAATGGTGTCTAATGCACAATAAACTCTATTAATATAAAATAAATTAGTGTGAATTTATATAAAAATTTAAAAGTGCTATAATAATTAAATGTAAACAGGATGGGCTCGGGTTCCATGAGGACACCTAACCGACTATACCGACTTCGACCTAAGATGAGATATCTCTAAACATGTCACCCTGTATATAAATATATGTGTGTATTTATATATATGTAATCTATATATACAAGTGTATACAATCATATATATAAATATTTCTTACTAGTCAGGATTTGAGGTGTAACTCAGGCATCCTTATATAATAATAAGAGTGGAATACTCTATAAGGGATGGCATGACTGTAATAGCTCAATGAGTGAATAAGGACACCCCATACAACATTCTCAAATGAAAATTAATAATGATAAAACATGTTCTTATAATAAATGGGTTATAAGACCAATCATGTAATGTGGGATACAAAAATCACATCCTTCATCCTGCTCATGGATGTGTCCATCATGCTCAACATCCTAATCAAGGGGGGAATGAGATTCCATGCCAAAAAACCCAAGCTATGTGAGACACCATTCCCATCATACATAATATGTGGGTGAGAGATGTCACATTCAATGAACCAAACCAAGGTCCCTACAATCAAAATAGAAATGTAAGTTAATCCTACTTTCATTATGATCCCTTATCCATACATTCCGTAAAGAGGAAACTGACATCGCTCCAAGTGTAGTTGTTCCTTTTCAGTATAATCCATTTAAATATTTTAAATATATTACATAAGTCCATCTACTCCATAATAAATTCAATTTGAATCAGTAATCCATTATATATATATATATATATAATCAACTATATGTCCAGGAGATGCACCCATGCCTATGATACAAATCACTATGCAGATCATCAACGAATTCACCTTTTTGGTTTATAAGACAACACACCACAAAAGGTGGTTTTATTATAAATCATCATATTTTCATCAAAAAATTTACTTAATTAAATTTAAAAATATCATTGAAGTGGAATAATTTAATAAACTAAACAGGGTGATCTAGAACATAATCCTCAAGTTGAATTTAAGCAGAATAATTTTAATTAACACACAATAAGGGTGGTTTAGTAATAACATAACCATAATTATTATGTGTGTTTAAAAAAATCACCCTAAGGGTGGTTCAGGTTTAGTTCGTAACCTAAAACCATATCAAGGGGGTATAAAACATAATACAAGGTGGTCTAGGTATTTAATTTACGTAATTTCATAATTTAGAATAAACATCCAGGATGTATGAAACATATAACAATAACTAAATCATATAAAGTATGAAAATTCAAGATAATAGAATATATTCTACCTAACTTATGCTTAGGATGGTCCATCTATCCAATATCATGATTTTATTTGAGTCAAAATAGATGAAATTGGAATAATGGTCAAATGCCCTGAAAATAGGGCAAATGAGCTTGCACAAATTTAGCATTCCGTATGGCGAGGTAAATGAAGAAGAGAAGCAGGAGGAATCAAGAGCTTACCGATGCAGTTCCAGTAAAAATGAAGAGGAGTGAAAAAATTTATGGATGAGGGAGATTATTCATATCCTAAGTGATAAGGAACAAGGGATATCGAACACCTTCCCCTAGTGTGCAAGAAGAAGAATGAAAAAGATGGGGATGAAATAAATAGGATGGATGGGAAAACAGTATTTTACATATCATTAAAGATCCACTTGATTAGTTTATATAGTTTGTATAACCATGACCATTCATACAGGTTTCACCATCGAAGGCCACACCTCTCATGGTTAGCTCACAAAGTTTGTCAAACCTTGCATAACTTTTGCTTATGTGGTACTATGGGTGAGGTCTAGGTGCATAGTTTTGAAAACCATTCACATACCATGAACGACCTAAAAAATATACTTCAAACACCCTAAATGGTCATTCACCTCAACTCACGTGGTTAAATAAAACCATGTGACACCTCCCACTCCCCTGGACCAGGTTTCATGGTTTCTCCTGAAGGTCTTCACTGTTTGAACAAACCATGTTCCATGTCTACCTCCCTTGGAAAGTAGTTTTTTAGATATCAAACCTCCCAAAACTCAACCAAATCCATGAGGCACTTCATCAGTCTTAAACCATGTATAAAAAACACATTTAAGTGCTCTAACTATCATGATTGCATTTTTAGGTCCATTTTAAGATCTTTCCAATCCATCGAATGAAAATTTAAAAACTCCGAGAATTTCCAACCCAATCCAAAATGTGGGATGTTACAAAAAATCATGCACCTTAATTTGGGGCCTTGAATTCGTTTTAGGATGTTTCATCCTATATTAGTCAATCAACGAACCTCTATTGAGTGTTACTTCATTTCCAAAATTCTCTAGTGACCCTAAGTCTTGGATGACCATTTTCTTCCATTAATATTCCATCGATAGAATAATTAATGGGTAGTGTTCATTCTACAACCCTTTGTCACAACTTGATAAATTCTTGAGTTTATAACTTGAATCATAAATATTTGAATATTTTTAATTCAAGGTACCCTTTCCTTTTTATTCTACTTTTAATTTATCCTTTTATTTGGATGTTTATAGTGGATTGACCCTCATTTTTGGGTGTTGTTAGGAATTTTTTGATTGTGTTTTGTGGATATTAGGTTCTGAATATACTAACTTTGACTTTGTGGAGTTTCCTCAATAGTGGTTGATCCTCTACCATCCATAATTGTGTGAATAATTTTGAACTTATAAATTGAGGTAGAGTATTCGAACTTCTCCTATTATTTTATGTGCAATAATAAAGATATCACGATTTATCCCTTTGTATATTGGTTCAACTAACCTTAATAATGATCAAACCACATTTAATAATAATCCTTGGATTATGGTCGTAGAAATTACATGTGTTTCCATAGTGATAATGTTTTTTCTCTTATTTTATGATATAACATGTATATATGAAATTACATGGGTTAGCATGTTTTTTTTGGATATGGTTTTACATGCTTGATATAATAAAAATGGTTAAATAACATAAATCTAGTAATATATTTCGGATAAATAATTAAAGAATCATGTGTAAACAAAATCCTTCTTTCATATGTTAATGGTATTTACTAAATAACATAATAATAGAAACGATTATTAACAAAATAATAAAGAGTCTTGTTAATTGAAATGTTCTTCTAGAATGTTTATTGATTTTTTTATGTTTTTAAGCATGCTGAAATAATTATTATCTTTTAATAGTTTATGCATTATGATACATATTGTTGTAACCTATGATAAATGAATTGGTTAAAATAATAAGGTAATAAAATGGTTTTTTGATAAAGATAAATGGTTTAGGATGAGTGATCCCATTTGTTTGTGAAGGCTTGATGAATTAGTTTTTATGGTCTAGATGCCCTATTGACATCATTTTTTGTTTATTTGTGTGATTGTTCTGGATGTGATTCCTATTATGTGGTGTGATGTGAGCCTAGGATGGATGATGGTTGATGAGAAATGAGATATGAGGCTCAATAAAATAGAAGCATTTAACACCGGTGAGGGATGAATGGATGCATGGTGATATACTTGGTGGTTTTGGGGATAGAACTAGGCCAAATGGAATAGGTTGAAACTGAAATTTCCCACTGTTGTGATGTAATATGGGATTATTTACTATTAATGAATCTTCTTTAAACGTTTTATGATAAGGTTTCACATTTCTAGATTCTTTTACCCACTATTTGAGGCATCTTATTGTGTATGGTTTATGCATCTCTTTTATGGGTTCTTAGGATGATTCTTAGAGTACTTGGAATTATGGAATGTTAATGAATAATTTTTTTATTAAATCATGGGTTTGGTTCTTGATGGATTTATTTAATGATGATAATATTAAGGAATTGTGGAATTAGTTGTATTATGTCTCGAGGGAATGGACTTCGGTTGGTTGCTAAATTAAAGTAAAACAGAATAATATTTATCAATGGTAATGAATTAAATTTTTATAATTGTGAAAATTTTGATGGAAATAATTATTTAATTAGAATTTCCTTTCTTTTCTTATGTGATTATTGGATGTCTAGTTCATAGCAGTGGAAAACATTTGTCTAAGGGATGATAGCTATAGTTGTTCTTAAGACTTGGTAGAATCCTATATTGTGGTTGTGAGCTATATATAATAAATTTTACTTATTTAATGAACATTTATCTCTAGACATAGTATCTTATAGATTATTATAGGTATGGAATGTATCGGTTGTAATGGATTGAGGTATAATACATGGAATACAGGTTGTCGTGGATACTGTAAACTAATCGATTATTATTTGGATATGTGGAATGTGATGGTGATAATATGTAATGAATGGGCTGAATGGTACATCATAATGATATTATGTGATGCAAGGGGTGCATGGGTTGATACTTTATCCCATGTGTCTTATAAGTGTATTAATTTCAGAGAGGGATGGACCAGGATGTAAAAACTTAGGGTAGATAAGAAAACCATAGGGTAAGTGGTACAGGGGCACATTATTGATATATTTGTTATATTATATGTATACTTGTATGAAATAATTCATAAAAGATAGCCATAATGAGGTTGAAAACATAGAAAAACTGATTTTTTGATGAAATGGCTTTTCATTTTGTTCACCAGGACTTAGTATAGTTTCTTTATCTTTATCATGAGAGTATAAATATAGGATCCTACTAGATGTAGATGTTATACCCCCTATGCATGTGTAACTATTTTCAAGACTATAGGAACTTGTTGGTGATCAAGCTAGACATTACTAGAAAGGGGAGTTGTTCAAGATCAATTTGGATTTTGAGGTATCTATCAAGAGAATTTCATTTGGTACTTGTTGTTTTCTTTACAATTGTTCAGTTTGTATGACATTAAATTCATGTACATGGGATCTCTCTTTACTTTTTTTATGAGTAGGTGTTGTTGGGTGTTCCTTTCTCATCTCTTGTTTTTTAGTTCCTATAGGGTAATACATCTCATTTGTCTGCATGACATATAATCAGTGATTCTCTCCAACCCGTGGCCTATTGGAGGTAATGTTTGGGTGTCATTATCTATATTCCCTCATTTTTGGCCCAGGAGAGGTGCATTTGCAGGGAGGGGGTCATGGAAATTTTCTTTTCCAATGGTTTATGTGATGTAATCATTAAAAAATTATCTACTATTTCATAGTATAATAATTAGTAATACTCTAGTGATGTATTTTTTAATGTTTTCTGAACCAGTAAAAATAATATAATTAATTGAAATGAATATTTTTTTTCAAGGTATGGAATGCATTATGGAATATTTTTTAGGAAATTATCATTTTTATATCGAATATATAACATCAATAATATTCTTAATCCTTAATTTTAATATTATAAAAAATTTATAAGATATGAAATAATAACATAAATAATAGTTTATAATTCAATGATTTCATGTTATATTTAAAGGGTAATCATGAAATTAAAAGAAATAAATATTCATAAATTAATATTCTAAAACATATATGACACTGTGTTGTAGTAATAGACATTTATATATGTTGAGATTGAAATAAGAATGTTTTATATTATAGGATACATTCATAACACATTGATAAATTGTTACATGGTTATGGTGAACATAGTTATGGGGTAAATTTGTCTCTTAATGAGAAAAATATCACAACGAACATGACTAATAAATAATCAAAATATATTTAATGAGGATATGATATATATTTTTGACGAGTTAATTGAAATATAATTAATTAAAGTATTTTCTAGACATATCATGTGGTAGGAGAAATAACATATTTTACCTTTTAAAGTTGATTAACTCTAATATAATACTATAACTAACATTGAAACAAATATAGAGATATAAATAGAATATATGAATTCATTGTTACCTTATAAAGGGTTTAAGACATTTTTACTCACATGGGTTAATTTTACCTACAAAACATACAACTTGGAAATTAATTTTTTTTCTAATTAATTATTTAATTTATGTATAGTTATGTAATAATCCATGCCTTCCTAGACCATTAATTTCCTAGTTTGAGCAGTTATATGTGATTTAGGTGAGTCTTGAGGAGGTTCAGGATGTTTTATGGAGTTGGAGATCTAGGGGTGTAGCCGTATGGTGGATTATAGTATAAAAATGGGTTTCATCCCATAAGGCTTTATTTTTCAACATGACCAGGTAGTAGTCTTATGACTTATGTTTGGTGAGGGGTTGGGAATGGAATCAGTTTATGCTATAAGATGGGGGTTTATGAAGTGAGACAATTTGTACCCTTGGAACCATTTTTAATCATGTTTTGGAGTCTTGAGGGGTTTATAGTGAAAAGGTGGGTTTTGTGGAATAAAATCCATGAGCCCAGGAAAGTACAACATAAATGTGAAATTTACACTATTAAGTAGGAATTTTATAGGTTGAAAATAGGTTTGATCATTCAATTATTTTTAATTAAAAAGTATCCCCTTTCCTATAATTTCTAGTCAAACCATAGGTTATTTTGTAGTATCTTTCAACCCTCTTTCTCCTGCTTTAATACTTGGGTTCTAGTTGATGCCTATTGCTGATTCATTGTGATTTCTCATCTCTTCCCCTTAGAGTTCCTTCCATTCTCCTTCATATATCCCCTATGTCGGTAATGTTTTGGTTTGGGGTGTGTGTGGGATGATTTTTTGATAACCTGTGATGTGGTGCAAATTGATCAATGGGTTTTGTGTTCCATTTTTGTTTTTGATCATTTCTTTTATGCCCTATAATGAACAGTGAGTTAGAAAAGATTATTTGCGGTAGGGAATCCATAATTCTTTTTATTGCGCATCTTGTGAGAGTTGTTTGATTTTTTTTATATTTGGGAATATAGTTTTCACCATATTAATAAAGATAAATAATTGTATAGTTTAAATTTAATGGGAAAAGAGTTTGATTCACATTATTTTTATAGATTTTATATTATTGTGATGTTGTGTTTGTACGGGATGAATGAACCACTAAAAATCATGGATTTTTGGATCCTCTTCTTGTGCTATAGTTTTTCTGACATTATAAACTTGTTTCATGTAACTATGATATCATCCTAAACAGAAATTGACTATCCACTTATATTTGGCTAATAAAATTATTTCTCCCAAATTTATGGCTTGTGTGATAATAACCCTAAAATAAATAAATGAATTAGATTTGTGAGGCAGTAATGTGATGTTTTGTTTGGCCATACTATGGGGTGATGATGTGATGATTTATTTTTCCATTCTACTTGGAGATGATGATTCAAGGTATTTTTTGATTTGATTGTGATATTATGGTGATGTGGGGTTGTTTGGAATTGTAATGACAAGGTACCATTTGTTTGTGTTGTGTTGTGATGTATTACACTAGTCACCTGGGTAGAAATGGAATTGGTAAAAAATGTTTGAAAAGGATTGGTATGGTTTTGTTAATAGGATGTAAATGGTTAATGACAAAATTAAAATGGGATGTGTGATTAAATGTGGTTGTTGAAAAATAATGGAAGGAATGGGATGTTTAAATGAAACTAGACTGGCTTGTTACAAAAAGTGGGAAGTGGGTTATGACTGATGTTTTTTGTGTAGATTTATGCATTTAGAGGTTGTAGTGAAAGTGGGGATATTTTAAGTTTGTGAGTGATTATTTTGGTCCCATAATTTATTCTTGTGTTCATAGATATTTGGATATACCTTGTATGTTCCTTGTGATTTCTAGACTCACCCTACCCATGTCAATAACTATGTGCCGAAACCCATAAATTTATATGAGGGTACTTTTCCCTATATCACAGTTATGGGGATGGATGGATGGCCACCCTCTATTTCCCATTCTATCTTCTAGGTGAGTAGATATGCATAGGTTTTTATGGTTGGAGGTATAATAGTACACTAGGTGATAGACCAAGTGTCTTCGAGAAATATGGGATGTGATCATGCTATGGGTTGGTGGCCGAGGTGTCTCAAGGAATGATATAATGAGAACCTATTTTGGGTAATCTTATGGTGGGGTTCATGCATGGTAGAATGTGGGAATGCGATTTATTTCCTTCATGTTAATGATACCCTACTAGTTTGGTTATGGTTATTGTGTGATAAACTATGTGTTTTCAAGCAAGATGAGATGTGAGAGTACTGTGGGGGCGGTGGCCTTGGTCTCTATGAGCATGTTGTGATGTGACTATGTAGTGTGGTAGTGGTATATATTATATGTAATATATAAGAGTTCCAGGATATATGATGTTGGGATGTGAGAGCAGAAAATTAGTGGTAAAGCGATGTGGGTTACCCTTTATCGATATGCTTCTTATTGTGTTGTTATACTTAGATGCGATATTTGGTGAGTGTTCCTTAGCAAGGATGGGTTTTGATAGTTGACCTGATTATGATCCATTTGATTCTTCTGTTTACTCATGGATGCATTATTATTATTCCTTCATATGTGTATAAGCGACTTTGGTTACCCTACTTAGTATAATTGTATGCTCTCCCTAAGTATATGAACTGATTTTCATATTTCCTAAATGATTACATGGACCGTGCTAGACATTACAAACATAGAATTATAGACAATTTTTTTGGGATTTCTTTTGATTTTATTTTGGATATTTACTTTCAGAGACTCTTATATATATCAGTTTTATTATACATGCATTGTGGGATGGTTTTCAGATTTCATTTTATAATATGAAATGGAATTTCCTGCAGTTTACTCATCCTATATTACAATATTATTTTATTATAGAGGTTAATGCCTCCCATTTATGATATTTTTATACCCTTGGTTCTATTCTCCAACCTGGGGCCTACTGGAGGTGGGAATCAAGAGTCATTTTCACTCTTACTTAAATACAGTTTGTTTGGAGAGAAGGAATCATGAAAGAGTGGTATTAAAGGTGATAGTTGAAGGATATGATGTAGTTTAGAGTTAGGAACACTAAGGACTTTGCGGGTTGGAATAGAAATAGTGCTAGTTGATCTTGGTGCATGACATATGACATGGAGACTGGCCATGACATAGAATTTTATGTCTCCCCTAATCTAGTACACAGACTCAGAGCTTATTGAATGACCAAGTGAGGTGGACCTATTTATAGGGCTGAGACCTAAGAGATTTACATGCATCATGATGAATTATGTTCTTGTTTTAATTTGGTGGTCCGAAATATTTAAAATAAATAAAAATTAATTAAAATAAATTAAATAAACATTTTTAAAATTTCATTATACTGGATTTAAGAAATTATAATTTATTTTTAGGATGGATCTACATTATCATCCATGTGTGGTTCAGGTAGTTGATGTTTGGATGGATGATATGGTTGATCATTGGATAGTTGATCCAGTTGAGGTCTAGCAGGATGTTCTGGTTGATCACTTTAGAGTAGATATAGTTACTGAGGCTGATCAGTGCCATAAGATGTTGTGCACTTTTCTGAAGTAGGATTTGGGGATGCATGGGGGAAGTGTTTTTGATGTGGAGACATAGTGCTGGCTAGAGGAGATCAAGACTGCCTTCAGTCTGATCTGGGACCCTATGGAGTACTGGGTCCCTTTGGTAGTTATTTAAAGGTGAGGAGTTACATGTCAATAGAGGATGATATTTTTGGAAGATAAGAAGGAGGTAGATGTTTTTTGGGTTTAATTTCCGAAATATTTTTAGGAAGAGTTCATTTCTTCAGTCATGAATGTAGTGAATAGAAAGGAGATCATTTCTCTTTGATATGGGAGTATTTTTGTGTGGTATTTTTGAATAAAGTTCAAGTACCTTCTAAATTTTTCTTCACATCATTTTATAGATGAAGAGACTCATGTGAGATGTCTTGAGGAAGCATGTCGTCCTTCGATCCAGTATAAAGTTTCTCCCATTATGCTGTTGATGTATATAGAGGTTCATAAGAAGGAGGAGGTGATCAAGAGGATGTAATCATGAGGAGGTTTACCAGGAGAGAGGATCTAGTAGTGTTCCTTGAGGAGTAGAGTTATTGGTGGTAGGTCTCAAGAGCTAGGGCCTTTTTGGGTTTGACCAATGGGGAATAAATCTTATCAAATCCATTTCTAGCCTCATGGGGATAGTGGTTTCTTGTTATGACCCAACCTAATCACGGGATTGAGTTTTAACTACCCCAAGCCTTCCTTCATAGGCTAGGGGGTGGTGACTAGTGTCGAAGGCATAACTAATATGGGAAGGACTTTTCCTAAGTACCTGTATACATACAAAAATCCATCTTGATGAAAAAGTGTAGTGGTAGTAAAATTAAAATAATAAAAAAGATATAGGAACAAACATGCCTGGAAAAATTCTAGAAAATACAAGAATCTGCTAGTGTAAACTGAAAAGTAAATGGGTAAATACACACCCAACTATAAAAATATCCCAACCTAAAAAAACTGGAAAGTAAAACACAGAGAGATCCCATATCTTGATCTCCAAGCTATGACCACCATACAAGGTCCAATGTAAAAATTATCCCTAAGATCCTCTAAAGCCACTACCAACTTGTCCTTCATGTTCATACGATATGAAATGTGTTTCAAAATACCTTGTTGGGGTCAGTATATACATACCTAGTAGAACCCCTTGAATGCTAAAGTGGGATCCATAAGATATACAATAAGAATATAAAGAATATAGAAAGTAAACAGGTGAAGCTTAACCCAAAGAAAGATAAAGAGTTACATTGTATAAGCATAGGGGGATCAATATAGTGAGTATATGAACTACATGTTGAGTCTTTTCCACTCATAGTAGGAGAGTAAACTCATCTAAACCTAAGAAGCTAACTACGGAAAGCATGTGGTATTCCCTGCACGTCTTTGTATCTCATGGAAAGAGAGTAACTAAATAAAAATGTAAGGATACAAGTGTATATATATATATATATATATGTTCAGTAAAAAGAAAACCAAATTAGAGATAACTGGGATCTCCATCTCATAATTCATCCTAGGAAAAAGAGTTTCCAATAGTTTCAAAAATACATCAATGATTCCCAACATCTCATGTTTCTACCCTAAAGTAACCATTCAAGCCAAGCCATGAATTGTTAGTGTAACACAAATTCAAGGGCCCATAATATATTGGAAGAGGAACAATTCCCTGGTACAATATGAGGGTTCCACTATGATAGTTGATGAAGGAACCATGCCCTTCCAGATAGGTGGGTTCCACTATAGAAGTCATTGAGGACCCATGTCTAGATTGATTGGAGGGTTCCACTTAGGATTTCATCAAGGACCCATGCCTATCTTGACTAGAGGGTTCCATTGGGGAATCAATTGAGGACCCATGCCCAATACAGCTGGAGGGTTCTACTCTAGTAATCTGTAGAGGACCCATGCCCCATGTAGAAAGGAGGGTTCCACTCTAATCATCGAGGGAACATGCCCAACCCAGTTGGAGGGTTCCAATTTGAAGTTGATAGAGGACCCATGAATAGACCAGATGGAGGGTTCCACTCCAAAATTTATCATGGACCCATGTCCAACCCAGTTAGAGGGTTCCACTTGGGTTTATTTTGGCGATCCTATGTGATCATTATTTTCGTCAAACGTCACTTAACCAAGATTCATGCCCAGAAAATTCTCCATTTTATCCCAAAATCCAGAATCAGGGGAACTATTACATTCTATATGAAATAATGATTAGTATAGGCTAATCACAATCCAAAATCTATGTCCAAACAAAGTAGATACAAAACCATGAAGTTTCCTCAAAAGGAATTGAGTATTACATTGAGTGTAAGGGGACCCAAATGGCATGTGGTCCCGCTCCACTGCCTGACCATTTCCCTAGCTAGCACACAACTCACAATCCAGGTAGAATTACACACCATGCAGTTGGAATACACGAAATTTACAAACCCATCCAAGACTGAGTCATTTCCTTATGCCCATTCCTGTGTACTCAATCTATGTCCATGTACTTTGGTACACGATGTGTTTCTTCACATGGGGTTCCACACATGTACTTTGTCCATGTTCGTATACTCAGGACCATGGAATGTTCCTGGCCATGTGATCTATCAAATGTGTCATATAGATGGAGAATGTGGAACATAGAGTATTGGAAAACTACACAACATTCCATCCTTATAATTTTCAAAAACAGTGGCTTCCACCTCTAAGGGGCTCTAGGCCATGTGTTCATCACGGTATATGATGTGTATTTGTGTTTTTTACATTTTTCTAGATCTACTTACTACATGATGAATAAGATATTTTCCTTTTATTTCAACCTAGTTTCCACCCTTAATCATTATATCTAGGATAGATCTATCTTTTCGAACCACTGTTCGTCAGAAATCAGATCCCGTCACTCCATGGGGGTGTATCATGTGGGCCGCTCACCCCAGATCCTTCCTCCTTAAATTAATCCATATTAGATCATAAAAATTATCATCTCAAACCCAATATCATCCTATATCTATGACTAATTCATCTATCCATCACTCAATCATGAATCCTTCATGATTCCGAGGTCTGATTGGGATTGGAACCACCCAACAAAGTCGAACTGGGACCACATGGTACTAATGATGAAGAAAGAAAATAATTTGAGGGAGAAAGGCAAAATAACATAGGTTTAACCATATTTGGACAATATGTTTTGGTGAATGATCAAGAATTAGTATATTAAGGTTATAAAACACTGAAAAAATCAATTTAATTGTTACATGGGTGCATGTAGTGGTCCAACAATTGGAAAAATCTATAAAAGGGATGATTCTACAAAATAAATTTAATAAAAATGGGTCTAAAACAAAAATTGATGAGTCCTACCTAGATATTGGATCATTATTCATCAAATAACATGCTCATAATTGATTTAAGGAAGTCAATACATTTGATACATCCCGATATGATTTGATCTAGGGTTTCATTGTTATCAGATGTGATTCACCAACAGAAGGAGGAATGAGAAGCTCTTAGTAGATCCCAATATTATGAGGCTAACCTTGGGGGAATAACCATGGTAGCATACTTATGAGAATTTAATTTAGGTCAAAGTAATTAATTAATTAATTAATCCACTGAATATTCCTCCAACAAGAGAGATGTTTGAACGCCCTGTGTCGACCTATTTTAGGTCACTCATATGGTAAGAAACATGTTCGAGACTCAACCACAATCTCATATTTATGATCTTATCATTAATTTAAGATTCATACCATTTTTTAAAGAAAACATGTGTGCTCAATATAAAATATTGTTAATATTTTTATAAAATTAATTATGGGAAAACTGGGACTCATAATCGAACACCGTCTCAACTATTGGATCCAGAAATATATCTAGAAATATTTTAAATCTTTACAAGGAAAAACCAGGTCTCTACATCACTCCATACTTTAATATTTTCATCCCTGAATGGAAAAACTAAGAGAAAAACTCCAGATACTGAGCCTTCATGTGACTCTCCCACTCAAATGAATTATCCTGCACATTCCCATGATGCCATAACTTGAGAACTAAGGGGATGGTCCATCCACATAAGGTCCTCTCCTACCAATCCTTTATTGAAAATAGTTTCTACACAAAGGTGGCTCAATCCTTGATATCCATCTAACCCTAGTTGATTATGTGTGTATGGTCATGTACATATCTCCTTAACTATGACATATGGAAGATGTCGTGCACCCACACCAACTGTGGGGGTAGAGAGAGGTGGTAATAAACCTCACAAACCCTCTATTAAATAAACAATTATAATAATACCAACCAAAACCTTATAAGGGAAAAAATCTAGAGAAATTACCAAGGAATGAACTACTTTTATACCAATCGGTCATGACCCAAACCAAAAAATGGATTGAGACACAACTACCCCAAGCCCTCCCACATAATCCAAGGGATGGAAACCAATGCCAAAGGAATAACTAACATGGGGAGGCCTTTTCCTAAGTACCTGTATGCACACACAAAAACTTCTTAATTTATAAGTACAAAGGGAGAAAAATTAAAATATCAAAAAATATAAGGGAACAACCATGCTTGTAAATCCTCTAGACAGTTCAAGAGTACAATAGTGTAAACTGAAAAGTAAAGGGGGGAAATACACACCCAACCAGAAAGATATCCAAACTTGAAAAAATGCAAAGTAAAATGTTGAGAGATGCCAACACATAATCTTCAATCTACAACCACCATAAACGGTTCAATGTACCAGGAATCCCTATGATCCTATGAAGTCACCGCTAACCTGTCCATCATCTACATAAGACACAATACATGTAGGAAAATCCAGTCTATGGGTGAGTATATAGATACCGAGTAGGACACCACCAAATATAAAGGTGGAAAATAAAGAGATAAAAAAAGATTTTAAAGACTATTGATAGTAAATAGGTATAGATTAACCAAATGAAATTCAAAGAGTAACCTCATCTATGAATAGGGGATTCAGTACAATGAGTATAAGAACTACACATCGAGTCTTTTCCACCCATATAAGGAGAGTAATCATATACAAATATGATAAAATAAACCCAAAAATTATGTGGGATTCCCCATGCGTCTTTATATCTCATGGAAAGAGAGTAACCCAATCCAAATTTATGGTTATATATATGTATATACACACATATATATTCTCAGTCAAAAGAAACCCAAATGAGAGAAAAAGGGGATCTACATCTCACAGATCAGCCCGAGAAGTAGAGTCTCTAATAGTTATAAAAGTCCATCAATGATGCCCATCATCTCACGTGTCTACCCACAATTTACCATCGAAGAATAGCCATGACTCTTCATTGGGCCTGAAGGTCAGGGGGGATATCTAGGGAATAAGAATCATCCCCTAGTATAATATGAGGGTTCCACTCTGATAGTTGATGGAGGACCCATTCCCTACTGGGTAGGAGGGTTCGACTCCAAATGTAATCAAGGACCCATAACCAGAATGATTAGAGGGTTCTACTCAGGATTTTTTGAGGACCCAATTCTAGATTGATTGGAGGGTTCAACTCAAGAATCACTAGAGGTCCCATGCCCAGACCAACTGGAGAGTTACACTACAGTAGTTTGTAGAGGACCCATGGCCTATAATAACATGAGGCTTCCACTCTAGTAATTGAGGACCCATTCCCATCCCAATTAGAGGGTTCTACTTAGAAGATGATAGATGATCCCTGCCCAACCCCGTTGGAGGGTTCCACTCTTAAGGTATTTGAGTTCCCATGCACAGACCAGCAGTAGGGTTCCACTCGGGATGCCTATGGTGATCTTTCAAGATCACTATCGGCTTCATACATCACCTAACCAAGATTCATGTCTAGAAAATTCCAAATAATTTCCCAAAATCCAAAATCAGAGGCACCATCATGTTTTACACAAAAAAATGATTAGGATAGGATACTAACATTCCAAAATCCAATTCCAAATGAAGGAGATACAAAACCATGGAGTTTTTTTGTAAGTAACAAAGTAGTACAAGACGTGTGAGGGGAATCATATGGTGTGTGGTTTTTCTCCAACACCTGGTCGTTCCCCTATCCATTACATGACTCCTAATCCATGCAGAAGTAAACACCATGCACATGGATGGCAGAACAAGTCCAAAACTATTTGGGATTGGGATGTGTTCTTTTGTCCATGTTTGTGTACTCAAGTTGTGTCTGTGTACTCAAGCAGTGTCCCTATAATTTGGTACACAACATGTTGCTTCACATGTGGTTTAACCCAAGTTCTCTTGCGATGTCCATTTATGTGGGCACATGGTGTGTTCATGGCTGTGTTCTACTTTACATGACTTTTCCACACAGATAAGGTGGTATACGGCGTGTTGGTAAACTACATAGTGTGCCAACCTTATAATTTTTTGAAACTCTAGCCACTAAAATGAAAGGTATACACATATTGTGTTCATTATGGTACACGATGTGTAGTCATAATATTCACAGTTTAATTGTCCTTATTCCCACACACTGATTCTGATATTTTCCTTCTATTTCAGTCTCATTTCCAAAAGTAATCATCAGATCTAGGACATATCTATCATTTATAGTTTCCATTTACCAAAAATCCGATCCCTTCATTATGTGGGGATGCATTTCATGAACCTCTCACTTAATATCCTTCTAACTTCGATTATTTTATCATAGATAATACAAAAAATCATCCAAAATCTAATACTATCCCAGATCTATTCCTGATTCATCAAACCGTATCTCACTTGTAGATCTGTCATGTTTCTGGGGGTTTGATCAAGCTTGGTATTTCCCAACATCATCTAATATGGACCTTATGTTCCTACAGGTGAATAGTGCAAAGAATTTGATAGAGAAAGGCATATGAATAAAAGTTTAACCATATTTTTACCAAATTTATTTTCTAACAATCATGAATGGGGATATTCAGGTTAGAAAATTTTAAAAAAATCAATTTTATTATTATATGGGGGAACACAATGGTCCAACAATTAGAACATATAATAAATGAGATGATTATTATCAATAAATTTAATAAAAGGGGTGTAAATTTCAAATTGAAAAGTCTACTTGTATATTGGACCATTATTTGTCTGAAAATGTGATCTCCTATTATCAAAGTAAGCCATTTCATTCATTGCATCCCAATATACCCTGATCAAGAGTTTTGTCATCATCAGATGTGATTCGCCAATGGAAGGAGGAAGAATAATCTCTCGATAGATCCCAAGATTATACAGCTAACCCTGGGTGAATCACCATTGAAGTATAATTATATAATTTTCTATTTAGGTCAAATGAATGAATGAATGTATTAAATAATTAATTAATCCACTAAACATACAACCATTGAGCGAGATGTATGAACATCCCACACTAACCTATTTTGGGTCACTCTTAGAGTAAAAAACATGTCTTGGACTCAACCATGGTCTCATATTTTTGATCTGAGATTCCATTATGACTTATCCCATTTTCTTTGAGAAACCACATGTGAACAATATAAAATATATTTAATATTTTTAAAAAATTAATTTCAGGAACATCGGGCCTCAGAATCGCACCCAGTCTCAGAGCCGAACTCTGGAAATATATATAGAAATATTTGAAATTCTTATGAGGGAAAAAATATGTCTCTATATTTTTGTTCTTTTCTTGGGGACATCAGTCTAGTGTGATTTTTCTTTGGGGATTCATGGATATCGATAGAACCAGTGCCCAATGGTTCTTTGATCTCATTTTGGTGCATGCGGTAAGGTTTAATGCCTTCCTCAATAACTGTTTCTAGTGAGACACTTTTAGTAGTAGGGGTAATAGGCATATGCTATGACAAGGGGGGATGGAGTTTGTAGAGGAAAACCTTAGGATGTTCCTCGAGTTTAAGGACTCTGGCCTGAGTGTGGTCCTGGATGTGGTTATCAGTAGAGAGGTAGAGGATTTGGGTGTGGTAAATTGATTGAAAAAGAGGTAGTGGTTCCATAGGGGCTAGATATTATTCTAGATACACTCAATATGATGTCTACCCTTATTTGTGCATTTTTTTGGTTCGGGAGCTTCACAATACTTTTTTACCCATGCTTTAGTCCATGCATTGGGATAAGATATAGAGAGGTTTCCCATGCCCCTAGGGTAGAATATGCTATTCAAAGGCTAGACTAGTTTGTTTTATGTGCGCCAGGGGTGTAGACTAATGACGAGACCACACCAGCCTCATAGGGAACTATTTCTCCACCAGATGCAGTTGTACGATTTAATCATAAACTAGTTATATTTTGTGCATGTTATTTTGACTAATTTTGGGGAAGATTCTTATTCTCAGTTGTGCATGGTAGGCATGTAGTTTTCATTGGTGAGTGAGGTTTTAGGTGGTCAGTAGACATGTTGAGTCCCTTCTTTCTCTGATGGATGAGTTGTCTATGGATTCAATGGATGCTGGGATGGCGGAGGTTCCCATGGTCATTGGGGAGTTTTTGGATGGTTATCATGAGGAGTTTCTAACACCACACCCTCAATGTGATGTTGAGTTCGTGATAGACTTAAAGCTTGATTCTTCTCCAATTTCGATGGATCCTTATCGGATGAAACATTTGGAGTTATGGAAGTTGAGGATTTAGATAGATGATCTAATAAAAAATGGTTTTATCTGTCCTAGTGTGTCATCATGGGGTTGTAGAGTGTTATTCACCAAAAGGAAGATGATAGTATGAGGTTTTTATAGACTACCAAAGTATGAATCAGGTAATGGTCAAGAACAATTATCCACTTTTAAGGATAGATGATCTTTTTGACCAATTGAGAGATGCTGGTTGGATTTATAAGATAAATTTACATCCTGGGTATCACTAGTTGGTGGTGGAGGAGGGGGATATCTCAAAGACTACCTTTAGATGCGGTTGTGGGAACTTCATGTTCATGTCCGTATCATTCAATGTCTCAAATGAACCAGTTATGTTCATGGGGATCATGAACTCTACGTCCCAAGAATTCATGGACCAATTTGTTTTTATGTTAATCAAATACATATTGATCCAATTTAAGTAATACTAGGATCATACAGATCATGATAGAGCTATCTTATAGGTTCTTTGACACCAAAAACTCTATAAAACATTTTCCAAGTGTAAGTTCTCGATGTGGGAGATGTGTTTCCTTGGGAAATTCGCATCTCTTTAAGGTGCGACAATGGACCCATTAAGGGTTAAGGAAGTTTTATCTTAGTAAGAAACTAATAATAAGGTATAGGTTCATATTTTATTTGTTCTCGTGGCCTATTATGATAGGTTTTATTCCAAATTTCTTTCAATTTTTATCCTTGTTGACAACATTTAACCAGGAGAACCAATATTTTGTGCAGACAGATCACTACTAGGAAGCATTTAGTTTTTTAAAGGGGAAGTTGGTCAATAGTCCATTTCATCAGTTTCAATAGGATGGAATGATGTTTATGGTTTTCTGTGACAATTACCTTTTTGTTTTGTGATGCATGCTGATGCGGAAGAGTGTAGTGATCGCTTATGGGCCTAGGAAGTTACATCCATAAAAGCGTAACTATGCCAACCATGATTTGGATATAGCAACAGTTATGTTTGCACTAATTTTTTGGAGACATTAACTCATTTGGGAGAACTTTATAGTATTAATGGATCACATTATCTTGAGGTATATATTTTCTTAGTAGGATCTAAATTTTTGGAAATGGAGGTGGGTGGAGTTTCTTCAAGATTATGATTTTGAGATCTCTTACACCTTTGTAAAGGGGAATTTTTTAGATGATTCTGTGAGTATGAAGTTATGAGTGGATTTTTTACTAGAGTTTAGAGATACTTGGAGAGTGTTAGAGGAGTTGGAAGCCCTACACTTAGATGCGATGGTGGTTGATGGTGGAGGTTTCTAGTTTTAGATGAAAACATAGTCTTATGTAATATGGAAGGTGGAGAAGTCTCTATGGGGATATTAGCAGGAAGAGGTGATGTGTGATCTTTTTTTTCCATGGTGATGCTTTAGTGGGATGGTCTTAGGATGGATGAAACTAGATGTTGTTTCAGGGGAGGATTTTTTTTTCCGAAATAAATGTATAAGGGATTCCTTTGTCAGTTTCATAGATCAACATTGCTGGTACACCAAGGAGTGTCTTATTTGTAGCATGTATTGAGGATATAATTTTGGTGGCCCAAAATAAAGCGAGTAGTGGAGAGGTTAATAGTGAGGTGCTTGTTTTTATATAAGGTAGATTCTTAGAATCATGTTCCAAGAAGTTTGTTAGATCCTTTGGATTTCCCTAAGTAGAAATAGGGTGACATCTCAATGATTTTTTTCTTAGGTTTACCCCAATATTATGGAGGTTATTATGCTATCTGAGTATTAGTGGACCATTTGAAAATATCGACTCACTTCTTAGAGATCAAGGAGTCGAGAATTATAGATGATTTGGAAAAGAGGTATGTGGATGAGGTGGTGTATTTTTATAGATTTATGAGGTCCATTATCTCAAATTGGGATTTATTGTTTACCGCAAGCATTTATAGGTGATTGTAGGATGATTTTGGAACTCAGTAATTCCTGAAAACTGCTTTCTTCCCTCAAACTGATCGGTGTATAGAGAGGATTATCCAGAAGTTGTAGGTTTTTTGTAGCCGTGCATTACAGTCATTGGTGTATCTTGAGTACGAAACATTAATTTTTTCCTGTTTTACTATCAAAATATATATCACTCAAACATTCGAATGGAAATTATTTTGGTTTTATTATTGGTTTCCATGTCATTCTCTATTATGTTGGATGGAGGTTGTGTAGTATACAATTCTTATTCTTGATGAGGTGAAGATAACAATTGATAAGGTTCAACTTTTTCATGATTGGATGAAAGAACCACGAGGTCAGAAGAAGTATTTTTACAATCGTGAGATGAGTTTATCAGAGTAATATGTTAAAGACATTGTATTCCTAAATGTCTCCCCTTGAAGTTGATCATGGAGGTTTAGTAGAGGGAGTAAGCTTTCTCCAAGGTTTGTTGGGCCCTTTGAGGTGTTAGGTAAAGTTGGTGAAGTGGTCTATCACTTAGAGATTCCAAAATGACTAGACATGATTCAGGAAATCTTCGACATATATTATCTCCATCACTATCTTCATGATGAATCATATTTCATTGATTTTGGAGAGTTGGATATTGAGGATTATGCGACATTTAATAAGTACCCAGTAGAGATCTAAGATCATTAGAATAAGGTGTTTCATGGGTAGGATATTCCCTTGGTTCATGTGTTGTAGAGGAGGGTTGGTATATAGGATAGTGATTATGAGTGTGATATGTAGATGTGTGCCCAATACCCATAGTTTTTTTAGTTTTTCTCTTTTTTTTCTGATATAATAATCATGCCTTTTTGTTTTTTCATATGAGTTGTTTTCCATGATGTGTGATGTTTGATAAAGAATCTAGGATATGAAAAGGCGAGGAAATATTTTCTAATTCAAGATGAATTATACTGTGATTTGATTAAACCCATGCGGGAAAGTCAGTTCCACCCAAGGCAGGTAATATCTTGGCATTGAAGATGAGATTCCATAATTCATGTGCTTTATTAGTGTAGTGTTTGTGTAGTTGTATTAGTTATTAGACTCTGATATATGAAGTTTTGATGGTTATGTGGAGGAATTGTTATGTTGAAATATCAGGGTTTGTTGATGATACTAGATGTGCGATGTTATAAGTAGTGATAGGTGATGATGTAGTTTTGTGGTTGTTTTGGTTTGAGACATTTGGATGATGTTAGCAGTTGAGATGTGATGAGGTCCTTCAGAGGTATCTCATGGGGTGGTAGTTTGGACCCCCTTTTCTTTTCTTTGAGTTTAGTTTTGATTATCGAACAAAAGAATAATTTTAGAAGTATCTAATGTAATGGTTTGTGCCTTTCCATCCCATTACGTTGATGGTTTGAGGTGTTATAGGTTCTTCACAGAATTCATGAGGAGGTTTGGGAGTATTTTTTGGAGTTTGAGCTATAGGTGTGGAATACATGGGAGGTTTATGGCATAAAAATAGTATTTAAATCATAATCCTATGGTTTATGGTTGGAAAAGATGGCCATATTATGGATTGTGTTCCATGGGGGGTAGGTCATGAAATTGGTTTACACTGTAATACATGAGTTTATAGCATTGGATAAGTCAATGCCTAGGTGGAATGTTTTTCACAATTCTTTCTATTTTTTAGGGTTTTATGCCTCAAAGGTGGGTTTTATGACGTAAAATACATGGAACCTGAAACTTAAGGTTTTAAAGTTTAATTTACATCACAATCCATGCATTTTATTTGATGTAAATAGGTTTGATCATCTGATCCTTTTTCATTGATCCATACTCCTTCCTCTAATTTCTAGGTGAACCTTAGGTGATTTTGGAGGATCTTCCATCCACCCTTATCCTACTCAGTCCTTGTGTTTAGACGGATTCCCTTTGGTGATCCATGTTGAGTTATCCTCTCTTCCCCAAGGTTTACCTTCCTTTATTCTTTAGAGATCCCCAAGAGATGAGTGGTTTGGGTTTGGGGTGTGTGTGGGATGCTTTTTTGATAACAATTGATGTAGTGTAGGTTGATACATTGATTTTTCATATGGTTGTGGTTTGTGGGAATTTATTCTTCACACTGTAGTGTATAATGAGTTAGTAAAGCTTCTTTCTGATAAGGAATACCTAGTTTCTCTTTATTTTGAATCATGCAGGAGGGGTTTTCTTTTGTTTAGATTTGGAAAGATTGTTTGTATTATCTTAATAAAGGTAATGAATTAGTTAGTTGAAATTGAATGGGAAAATGGTTTTGTTCTCATAAATCTTATAGGATTGATATTATTATATTGCAGTGTTTGTAAGGAATGAATGAACCACTTAAAATCGTGGCAGTTAGGAGACCTTCCGCATGTTGTAGTTTTTGTGATATGTAAACCTCTTTTCATATTGATATTATATCACCTTAAATAGAAATTTTCAAACCATTTATATTCATCAAATAACAAATTTTCCCCAAAATTTATGGTTTGTGTCATAATTCCCATAAAATAAAGAATTGAATTTGATAAAGAGTCACCTTTTTTCTAAATTTTAAAAAAAGAAGTGTGATGGTTTTTTAGAACATACTGTTGGGTGGTGATGTGATGGTTTATTTGTCCACACTATAGGATAATTAATGTGATGGTTTTTTTGTCCATGCTATGGGGAGGCAATGTAATGGTTTGTTTGGTCGTTCTATGAGGAAGTGGTGATTGAAGGTGTTTTGTAATGTGAATGTGAGATAGTGGTGATGTGGGGATGGTTGTCTTGGTATGGTTGAAGTGTTGTTTGTTTGTGTTGTATTCTGATGTGTTGCGCTTGTTGAATGGGTAATAATGGAATTGGTAAATAATATTTGAAATGGATTGAGATGGTTTGGTTTATGATATGGAAATGGATAGTGAACAAATGAAAATGGGAAGTCTGGTTAAATGTGGATGTAGATAAATAATGGAAGGAATGATATGTTTAATTGAAATTGGCTTGAATTTTAAGGAAAATTGGGAAGAGGATTATGGATTTTGTTTGTTGTGTGGGTTTCTAAATTTAGAGGTGGAAACAAAAGTGGGGATATTGTGAGTTGGTGAGTTATTATTGTGTAACCACAGGTTGTTCTTGTGTGTGTGGCAATATATATACCTTGTATGTTCCTTGTGATTTCTATACACATCCCACCCATGTCAAGAACTATGTGCTTACACCATTATAGTTATATGAGTGGTGTTTTTCCCAATATCCAAATGATGAAGATAAATGGATGGATACCCAATATTTACCACTATCTCTTCTTGGCATGTAGATATGCGGATGTTGTGATGGATGAAGGCCTGATAATGAACTTGGTGATGGCCCGGATGTCTTAGGGTGAGATGTGATGTGACCGTTCTATGGGGCAGTGACCTAGATGTCTTTGGAAAATATGTGATGAGACCATGGTATGGGAAGATTATGGTGGGGGTCATTCATGGTAGGAGGTGGGAATGAGGTTTATTTCATTCATGTAAATGATACCCTACTACTATGTATGTGGTTGCGATGTGTTGGCCCATGTATTTTTGGATGAGTTGAGATGTGACCATGCTGTAAGGTTGTGGACCTAGTGTCTATTGGCATTATGTGATGTAACCATGCTATGAGGTAGTGGTATATGTTATATAGAAGGGATGGGAGTGGAATTAGTTAAAACATTGGGGTGTTAGAGAATAAAATTAGAGGGAAAGCGGTGAAGGGTACCCTTTATCGATATAATTCTTATTACATTTTTATATTTTAATGCATTATTTTTTGATCATTCCTTGGTGAGGATGGGTTTAGATAGAAGGCATGATTAGGTGTTGTTTGGTTCAACTGTTTTCTCATTAGTTCATTAATATGCTTCTATTACATGTTCATGAGAGACTTTAATTACCCTACTGAGTATACTTGTATGCTGACTATATGTATAGAAACTGATTTTTAGGATTCCAAGAAGATTATGTGGAACATGCTAGAAATTACTAACTTAGAATTCTGGAATTTTTTTGTTTTGATGCATTATCTTTTCTTTTTAGTATGTACTTTTAGATAATTTTATCAATATTATTTTTATTATACAAGCATCGTGGGATGGTTTTTGTGTTTCTTTTTATACTACGTCTTGTAGTTTCTCTCAGTTGATTAATCCTATCTCCCTATATTATTTTATTATAGAGGGTAATGCCTCCCATTTATGATATTTTTATACTCTTTGTGTTAGTATCTAACCTGGGGCCAACTTGAGGTGCGGTTTGAAGGTTCATTATTTATCTCCCCTCATTGTAGTATCTTTTGTGCGAGGGGGTCATGATAAATATATTATATTTGATTTGTTTTATCTGTATAATTTTTATATTATTTTCACACGTTTATTTAGCTCCAATTATATTATTTAGTATTTTGTTACTATGTATAGGACTCATAGATAAAATTTAATGGATTTATAAAATCCTTAAATTGTTTTGATCAACAATACTTTACATTTTGAATTGAAGGGTGATTTTTTTTCCATTGTAAATGACACTAGAATATATATTTTTCTTAGTATGATGGAATTGTATTCTTTATTTTCAATTTAAATATTTATTATACCTATATAAATTTTGTTCCAATTTTTAATAAATTATATATAAATAAAAAAAATTATTTTCATGAAATGATTTTATATTCCTAAATATTTTTCAGATCTGGGGTATTTGAGACTAAGGTTTTACAACCTATAGATTTTGGGTTATTAATTTAATTTAATTTTACCTTTTTTATTATTATATATATATTTTTTATTTTTAGCTATAAAATAATTTAGAAATTACTGGGAGGAATAAAAGAAACAAATTATTAATATTGGGTTTTGTGGGAGAGTGTGTGTCTAATAAAAACATTAGTTGGAGACACTATATGTAAGAAGGATTGGGAGTGGTAATTTACTTGTGAATTTCCTTCACTAGAGATCCTTCCATTTTGTATCATAATTCTAGTTTCGCATTGATCTTCTTTTAGTTTACTATAGTCATGGTTTTGTTCATAGTCCATTTATTATAAAGAGGGATATTTTTGGGTTGTTTCGTGTAAAATTTTATAAATATTTATCTGGTTTCTTCTTCCAAGAAATAAAAACATGTATAACCACTAGGCCAAGCATCAAAACACAAAAAACGGGATGGATCACTATAGTATGTCAAGCACATCTATCCATAAGATAGAGTGATCAAACTTGAGGTATGGGATACAAAAATCATGTTAATACATCATTAAAAAATAAAAAATAAAAAATATATTACTATATTAAAATTTCAGCATCACATGATGAAGTTGGAATAAAAATTCCTTAGCTGAGTACTATGTTTTTGACCAATACAAGTGAAAAACACAAGAAAAAATTGAATAATGAAAATATTTCCATAGATAAAAAAACACAAACATTCCCACAAAAAACTATTTTGAAAATAATAAATTTCAAGAGAATCAGAAAGCAGATCTCATAATATAATTCATAAAAGTTGGTCAACAGTAACCCTACTGACTACTGTTTGTTCTCAAGAATACCAACCATACCAATTTTATGATTAACAATAACATAAGTTAGAAAATATGTTTTAACTCAGGATCCAATACCCCGAGCATTCCATAAGAAAACGTGAAACATTAATAAACAAAAGTTCTGGGATTGGCCCCAAAACTTGTTACCTTTTCATAATGGGAGATAGACCTCACCTTTCAAGATTTATCCTTAGAAGGAATCCCTAATAAATATATTTTCCCTTTACTCTCCATATATTGATTAACTTCATCTACTCCAACCAAAAAAAAGTAATCCTTCCTCAAACCAAAATCAAAGGGAGTAGAATGAAAGTTATCACATATTAAACCAACCGATGAAAAAAACATATTTGGATCATTATCCTTATTTCCAGAACCATTTTGAAGATAATATGACAATAATAGAGATTCATTATAACCAGACAACAAATATTCAAACAAACTCAAATAGCATAAATATATAGATATCATGCTTCTAAAAACTGAAAAGGAACTATAACCAACCTTAATCAAGGTCATTAGATCTATTATAAAAGGAACAATCTCCGAATAAGACACTTCTGCATTTGGTAATTGTTTATTTACAAGAATTATCTCTTCAAGGACCTAATTTCCATCCACCATTCCTTTAGAAGAATCGCCAAAAGATAAATACACTTGATCCTTATCAAACCCCACCTCTTAGGCTTTCATTTTCCTTTTTCCCTGATAGATCCTACAACACACCTGCAAGGAATGACCATAAAGGGAACAATTAGAACAAAACCTCAGAAAAATGGGATACACAATCTCTTGATTCCAGGAGAAAGAATCTTGCACCCGAAGAATAATCTTTTCTGGAACCGGATTAGAAATATCCATTGCTATACATATTCGAGCAACCATAGTATTCATGCATGATTCAGTCCTAAAATCCAAACATAAGATACCACCTAGAGAATCTACAATAATTTTCAAGAATCCTTCATTATGGAAAGGGAGAGAAAGATTTGGAAGATTGAACCAGAATGCTGCCATCGAATTATCCCTACCACGATGAGAATCCAAAGACCATCTAGATAAGATGAAATTTCACCGACCAATAGAGCGAGGAGAAAAACACCACACCTGAACAAAATCTTCCCAAGAACCCAGGATAATACAAAAAGATTTTCTGTGAATCGTAGAAAATTGCACCAAATATTGAAGCTCCCAAGAATCCACAAATTGTTGGAAAACTAAGGAAGATGGTCTCACACCCCCTAAACAAGAAACCGACGTCCATTGTAAACATTTTGAAGCTTCTTCAAAGGCTGACATAGACATATCCATACAAATCAGAGATCCTTCACAAATAAAATTTTTATGCAATGCAGAAATTTCTAGAAAGCATAGAATAGATAGAGGGTTAGCGTCGCAAAGAGTATCCCTAGAAGATTTGTGGAACGTCGCACCGGAAGAATTAGGACCCTTTATCTCACTAGTATTTTAATTCATTTTATCAATCAACCATGTTATATTCTCTTATCATGCTTCGATGTTCTAATTTATGATTATGACATCTATTAAGTTACCATGATATTACTATTTACTAACATGTATTAATATCATTAGGTTATTCTTTGATTATTCATTTACTGAGTTTTATAAAGCAGTCTTTTCTTATGTACATCCCTAGGTTATCCTAGAAATTTTTAGAATATCAAAGAAATTTGAAGTCATTTTACTGAGTTTTAGTTTATGTATTTGAATTTCTTTTTCAATTTGTTATTCTATATACCTAATTACCTAAGTACACTAGGACTCCTTATAATATGGGGATGTACTAATTTTATATTTAGGAAAAAACATGAAATAAAGAGTATGAAAGATATGTATTGTTATATATCATATCCGTTAACATGTTATTCATTATGGATCTTCGCTCTTGAATCTATATGTGGTGATTTGGGGTGGGTTCCAGGGATCATTGGTTTGTGATTTTAATTTGGTTGGTGTTCCTTGAATATGGTATTCAATATTCTTAATGTTGTAATTTCCTTACCATGCTATGAAAATTTTATAAAACTATATGATATTACATTCTCATGTCTGTGTATGTGTTTTGTGAGTTTTCTCTTGATATGAAAAGATTGTGTGTGTGTGTTTGGACCATGATAATTCTCTTGATAATAATTTATCGAGAATGTGTGTGTGTTTACCATGAGTCCTCTCTTGATATGACATGAATGTGTGTCTGTGTGTGGCTCATGAGACCTATCTTAAAATGAAATGTATGTGTTTGTGTTTGTGTGACATGAGAGAAATCTCTTGATAAGATATTCTTGTGATTTTGTGTGTGACTTGTTCCACATCTCTTGATATGATATTATTATGTGTGTGTATCACTCAAAAAATTACTTGTTCGGTTTGTGTTTGTATAGATATGTATATATCATAGACTTCTTCTATCTAGTGTCAAAATGATAAGTGAATCTTTCATGGCTTGGATAATCACTTAGAGGGTAATATAGGGTGATGTGATGCATGATGAGTATGATAGGGTATTGAATGAAACATGAGAGGGAATGATGGCCTTGTGGACCAACCTAAGATAGTTGGTGGGGATGATTGCATAATGTCCTAACCTATAATAGTTGTTGGGGCATGAAAACCTCATGGTCTGTCTAGATCCATGGAATCCTGGTGGCCTATTCTAAGACTTTTGTTGGACTTATGGATTTTTCTGATATTCATATCAGTTAAACATAATTTTTATTCTAGTATAGAGCTGAAGTAGGTATCATTGAGGTTTGTAGAAACCCAGTTAGTTCATGATGACCAGGGATGTGATTGTTTACATATGGATTTACATTACTATCATTGCATACAACTATATATAAAAATTGAAATTATATAAAGGATGAATTAGTTGTGCTATACTAGGTTTTATATTCACACCCTACTTGGACATCTCAATGCATGTGAATACTCCTTTGGCCTAGATTTTAGGTTAGGAAAATAGTCCTCCCTAGGGAATATGAACTAGAGGATCAGTTTGGTTGAGGTAAAGTCATGATATACATTGGGAACCTTTTAAGATATGTTTCATTATTTATTTTTCCCTTTTATATTTTATATGGATCTACCCCTTGTTCGGACCTCGTGACTTGTTACACTAAATATCATATTCCATATTTTTATAGCATCGGTTGATGTTCCTATTATTTAATCCCTATTTTTTATACTGTTATGAGGATTATTATTTTTTTCAATTGTATTCTCTGATGGTAATCTATTAATGAGTGAAACATCTCCCCATGGTTCCACTTAGGCCCTCACCACTATTCTATAGATTATTTCACAAGGGGAGGCACACATGTGGTCATGTGACCCACTATCCTGGATTTTTAGTGTCAATTCATGGTATTAAAAATAGTATTAGAGCCATATTTTCTTTTGAATGAAAATTTGAGGAAGTTAGATAGTAGAAATGATTTTTTTGATTATTCGTTCAAAAATATTTCCCAGGAGTATCCAACCTATGTATAAAGTAAGTCTATATTTATAGGTGTGGGTTTTTGTTTGTTTTAGTTACTCTTTTATTATTTAGTTATTTGACCTTGTGTGATGCACATTATTTTTATGTTATGATTTATGGTATTTTATCTTGGACTGATAGGAGTTAGTTATTTATTACATCATGGATATGCATGTATGTTCAAATTCCATATACATTTTTTCCTATGATTGATAGAGGTTTCAATTTATTAAATTCTATTAGTAATATGTTTATTGTTTTTTAAAATACATTATTAGTGTTATAGAATTAATTTATCTTTATTATGTTATATTTTATAATACATGTATGTGACTAATGTAATAGTGTTGACGACATGAACATGATCCATGAGTAGGAAGGGGATTTTTTTGTGTTATTCCTTCCTCGGTATGTCATTAGTTTCATTATATTTTAATGTGTATTGAAAAAGTAAATTCACTTTGTATAATATATTTTAAAATGTTTTCTAACATATTTTGTCTTTTAAAGGTATTATTGAATGAAACGTATTATGAAAGTGATTTTGGAATTCCAATTATATGTACATTTTTTCAATGGATTGTTTCAAATGTAATTTGGGATTTTGTAAGGTATTTATAATCGTTTGGGATATGAATCAATAAAATTATACTATTATTCATTAAATTACCCAATATTAAAAAAATAAGAAGGTTCATTTTTTTATATTGATTGTAATGAAATGATATTAGTAGTTGAGTGGTATCAAATGATTTGAATTTGGTTTCTTAAATTTTTTTCAGTGAACATGTGGTTTGAAATGTAACTTTAAAAGGGAATAAATGGTTTGGATTATTGAGACCATATTTTTATAGGCCTTTTTTATTAATTTTAAACCTTATTTTTTGGATGATCATGTGTGTCCCTATTTAATTTATCTTTTTTTTGTTCTTGATGTCAATTGTTTTTAAATGAAGATTTTTTGTTTTTTGGGATTAGAACAAGAGGTGGTGTTACATATGTTTGTTTTGATGAACTAATTCCTTTTGGGAATGTACTTGAAAATTTTTATCTAGTTTTTCTTGGAGGATTGGTTAGTAATGGATCAATGAAATAAGTATTTTTATTGTGATGTTTTCATACGATGATTGTGTGAATCTTTATAAAGTGTGTTGAGTGAGGTTATGAGAAGTGGGTGGCTGTATGAACCTTCAGTAATATGTGAATCAGTTCAATGGTTAAGCACATGGGGAGTTGTTTCAGGTATAAACCTATGTTTTAGGTACGGTTGTGTGTGATTCCACCCTCAAACATTAAGATGTGGTTCTAGATGTGAGGGTTAGGCTAGTATGATTATAAGGATGATGGTTATGCTCAGTGGACATTGGGATTTTACCATTTAATGGGTTGATTAGGTTTTTATAGACTTATAAGGAATTCAAGTTGATTTTACACTTTTATTGAGTGGAAAGAGAGTAGGATTCCTAGAGGATAGACATTTTTTATTATATGGCCTAGGTCTTAGGGACATTAAGTGTTAATACTTGATTGGTGTGGGACTAATCATATAAATTTTTTAGGTAATGTTTTGGTTAAAAAGTGTGACCCCAGTAAAAGTATTAGGGACTTGGAAGAAGTTAGAGTATGAGTTTGGAGTTAATAATAAAGATCCAAAACTGAGGTACTACTGTATGTAGTGGTTTAAGGAATGTACATGGTGTTTATGGTGTAACGGTTTCTCCTGGGTAGATTATCAGGAAGGTTTATATGGGGAAATTTTTAATATTTATATTATTTTTTTATCCTAGAAAATTATTCTGGGTCATACAGTGATATAAGACCATTAATTGTCCCTTTGTGTGGCCAAAGAAATACGAGACATGGTGGACTAGGATGATGATAACAAGATGATAGTTGTAAGATCATGTTGTGATACCTTCAAGGATTGGGGTTACATGGTTTGAGGGAAATTTGGTTTTTGAATGGTTTATTAGATAATAGACTCATGGTGACTTGGTTGATGTTGGTGACTAATGTTGGTGATTAGTTATTTAGGAATGTTAAGTGCAGTTAGACTTGTCTCTAATGGGTAATGCCTTCTCAAAACACCCTGGGAGAGAATGTTTTGAGAATGTAGTAATTTATACATTGTTTGTTCGCATAGAGGGGAGTGGTTGTGATTTATATTTTTTAATAGAAATATGTTAGTGGTATGTGGGGTATTTTGGAATGCATATGGTGTTTGTAGATAATCTTCTCTCGAGTAGTTTGGCACGGTAAATGCACAACAGATATGGTTCTTATTTAGAAATAGAAAGTGATTCTTCTAGAGAATAAAATCCTCATTGATAATGATTGAATGAAAATTTATAATTCATGGTAGTCTTAGATGATGTTCAGTCTTATCGGTGTCCCTATAGATAAAATGTGATTTGGCGCCATATATAGGTGGAAAGTGTAGATTAGCTGTTATGAATTGTTGTGGTGTTTAGTTGGTAATGTGGATTGGGTTTGATATTCCTTTGTGATAGTTTGTGTGTTTGATCAGTGCAAATGATGATCAATGATCGACTATGATAAGTAATTATTCTTCAATAATTGGTGTTTTATAACCTGTTATTAAAACCTTGGGATAATAATTCCATGTTTTGGGGGTTTTATCAAAGTGGTGCTGTGAAAAAGTGGTGGCCTTGTCTAAAATGTGCGTCGTTCAGGATAGATTTTTTTAATGCAAATTCCAGTTAGTTGGCCAGTGTTTTGAACTTATTTAAAACATTAAAGGGTGAGTTTTAGTTATGAATAAATATAATAGTTAATGTTCTATTTACGGTATTAGATTTTATCAATAATTCTTCTGGTTAATGGGTGGTGGATCAGTTAAAGAACCTGCTAAAATTCCACCATATTGTAATTTGGTAAGACTTGACTGAAAAGGTCTAACATTAATATATGTATTATGTATGATGGAATACCCTGTGACGTGTGATAGATGATCTATTTAACATTGTATAATTATTTGACCCATCAAGGGATGGTTAGTTGGGGGTGATTTCTGAGTTTAGGGATCCCTTATGGGTTGTGATATCATCAAAATAATTTGTAAATTTTTAGGAATTATCAATTGTGGTGTGTGAAAATCCTGCAATTTTACTGGTTTTTAGATGGAACATATAAGGTTGTGGTAGTTCATATCGAAAGATTCATGTGCAATTGAGTTTATTTTTTATTTGAGATATCACATGGGTTCAATTATGTTAGAATATATGATATTTTTTGGAAATTATTGTGAGTAATAAAGTTCAGATAACTGAGAATTACAATATAGATTTTGTTTTAGAATTAATGATATTTCATAGTGCAAATCGATATCGGCATAAAGGTGATCCTATCCCATGGGTAGAGGTGGTTTGATTTGGGAGTTCACATTACAGGACAAGTTACATCATTAGATGATAAATACCCTTGTGAGGGTATCTATTAGAAGAAATCAATAATAAACTACTGTTACCGACCTATGGAGAGAGGAAAATTCCATTTTGCGATCTTGGTGATGGTAGATAGTATAATTATTGACTTGATTCACGAGTTGAATCATGTAAAATATCATAAAATTATGTCATTTGGACATAGAAATTGATGACGTATGAAAAGTTAGTATTGTTGGTCATGGGTATGAGCATGACATTTTTTGTAGGTAACTAGTATAAAAGTTGGCTTAAAGGAAATTGTTTCATTTGAGGAGTGTCTAGTGTGTGTTTTGGCTAAATTGAGGAAATTGATATATGGTCAGGTAACACCTCAAACATGAGAATTTGGTTTCATGGACATTTTCTGAAGGTAAATCCAAAATGGAAATTAGATGTGTAGGCTCAATGGAAAAAGTTGTTAGAGAAATACCACTAGAGCTCCTTCTTGAGGAAGATAAGTACTTATAGGGAGAGATTGTAAAATATTCATATTTTCCTAAAGTGTTATATTTTTTCATTATTTTTTATATTTTTTTCATTATTGTTTTTTAGGTGATGTATCTGGTATTGTTTAGTAGTTCTTTAGGATTTTAGAATCCTTTAAGGTGGTGAGGGGTTAGGGGAAATTGTGTAGATTTATGTAGGTAACTTTATGAAATATTAAAGAGAAATAGTCTATGGGACATGGTTGGTTCATGGTTATAGATAACCATGAATAATTCACCATGTAACAATGTAACTCATAATAGAAGAAAATATATGGTTGGTTCTTGGATTAACAAGTTGTGTAGCCAACCCTATAAGAGGTAGTGATCCTTTCATGGTTGACACACGATTTAGTAAAATGTGTAGTCAAAACATACTTATTGGATTAATTACTATCAAAATTATTATTTTTACCATGAAACTCTATGAAACCCCTTATTCATTCTCCTACTCCTAGGTATCTTGAAATTATGGAATCTAGTGGATGTTTATAGTGTATTCCTTCCCTTTGGATAGTCATTCTATTGGATCTAAAGACTTTAGTTGTCTGGAATTGAATTTTAGTGACATTTTAATCCTTTTCTCTTCTTTTTTCATTCTAGATTTTCTCTCTTCTATATGGTGATGAACCTATATCCATACAATCATGGATATATATTGGAATTCCAACATCGTCTAATGTGATTCCTTAAATATTTTCTTGGAAAGGAATGTGGAAAGTAGGTTTTTTATTGACCATTCTTGGATTCTTATAGATCTTTTCATTATATTAGATCTCATTGGGTATGAATTAACTGATCTTAGCCCTCAGAATATTCTTCTTATTATATTTCACCTTGAATATTTATATGTTGATTTTGGGCTAGTTATAGTGATCATTGGTTTATGATCTTGATTCAGATGGTGAACCTTAATTATGATATTTGATACACTTAATGTTATAATATCATTAGATTGTTACGGAAATTGTATATAACTATTTTATATGTAAAGATCACATGTGTGTATGTGTATTCTATAATACCTATCTTGATATGATATTCACGTGTGTGTGTGTCTCATGATACCTCAATTGATTTTTCATGCTTATGTGTGTGTGTAGCCTGTGAGACCTGTCTTAATATTTCAGGACTGTGTGTGTGTTTCCCATGATACCTATATTGTTATGAAATTCTTGTGTGTTTATGTGTGTGTTTATATGTGCGTGTGTGTGAGTCATGAGTCATATCTTTAAAATACATGTTTGTGTGACCCGTGATATCTCTCTTGACATGACATGATTTTTCATGTTTTTATATATAGACTTTCCATGTTTTGTATTGTTCAGGTATATATGTTTACGGACCATAGAATTCTTCAATATGGAATAAAAGTGATAGGTGGACCCTACATGGCTTTGTTCATCCCTTAGAGGGGGAGGGGGACATATGATGCAGTGTGTGATGATTACAGTGTGGTATTAAATGATAGATGGAAGGTAATGATGGACTTATGGATTGGATAGTGATAGTTGGTGAGGAATGATGGACCAAAGGCTTGACCTGATATAGTTGGCGGGGTTTGATGTTCACATGTCTTGAGATGTTTAATGATGGCATGGTGTTCTATTTTGAGACTTAAATTTTCCTTTTGGATTGTTTTATGATTTATATCGATCATATATAACATCTCCAATGACCTGGAGAAGATATATATAGGGTCAGAGTTCGTGGCATCCTAGTTAGTGTGCAATGGCCCAGTATGTCACTATTTATATGTTTAATTACATTATTTTCATTACATAAACTTATATATAGTGTCCTATATTATTTCAAGGACATGTTGGTAGGGTTATTATAGGTTTTATACTCACACACTTCATTGGAACCCTAATGCGTGTAAAATATTTTTTGACTTGGATTTCATATGAGGGAACTGACCCTATATAGGATTGTTGTATAGAGAATCAAGTTGGTCAAGGTGATCTTGGGACAAAATATGTGATTCTTTATAAAGATGTCTCTATTTATTTTTACCTTCTTTATTTTACATATATATTATTCATGTGGGGATCTCTTAACTTGTTTACTAGATATTATATTCAATTTTATTATACAATGTGTTAAATTTATTCTTATTACTTTCGTTTTATGTTTCATTGTTACTCTAATTATTATATCTTGTAATTTATAATTCTATTGTTTTCTGTTACCTAGGAAACAATCTCCCCAATGTTCTTCTTGGGACCTCACTACTAGTCAAAAGCCTCTTGTATACAGGGAGGTGAGAATGAGTTCACCTATCCCTCTATCCTGGACTAAGTTATCTAGGTTAGGGTGTTACATAATTATTAAGATAATAAATTTTATATCCTTTTATTACTATGTGTAGTTTTATGTACAATTTTTATAAAATAATATTTTTTTATTAATGTTCACATTTTTGAAGAATGATATTAATAAAATGAAAAGATAAAATGTGAGTAATTATTATAATAATAAATTAGTAACATCCAATAAATAAATAATTAACTGTAAGGAAATTTAATTTAATTACTCATTACTAAACATTTTTTTAAATAATGTTATTAATTTATATTATACATGTTTTATATATATTTTTTAATATTTTTATAATTTGAGAATTATAAACCAATAATCAATATTGGATTCATCATATCAAAGTTTGATTATGGTGAAATTTAATGGATTTTTAAAAAACAATGAATCTTATATAAATAGTGAAAAGTATAGTTTTTAGAAAGCATTGATACATTTCTAATATCATTATTATATAATCATGAGAAAAATATATGAAATCTTTTTTTAAACCCAAACAATAATTTAATGAATATAATATTGAACTTAAAATTAATGTGTTAAAATTTTAAATATATTAATTTGTTTTTGGAATCTAATCTGTATTTTATTCTAATAAAAAAATGTTTTGGTCTTTTTCCTTTAATTAAGTCTTCACAATGAGCCATTCAGTATTGGACTGTTTTAAAATTAATAAAAATATTATATTATAATTATTAAAAATAAATTTCATGGGAATAAATACTAAACATGACTTGGGGATAAATTCATTTTTATGCTTAAAAGGGAAACATTTCTAAATATTGTTTTTGTCACATTCAGCTTGATTTTATAAAAATTAATTTTTACCAACTATATAAATTGAATCTAGTGAAATGGTTTTAATATTTTTAATCATCATATTTAAATTTGGTAATATTTTCAATTTCATTTTTGATTATAAAAATTAGTTAACACAGCGAAAGTTAGTAACCATGGTAACAATTTAATGAATTTACAAAAGGTTAAATGAAGATATAATTTAAAAAATATCACTAATATACATAAATAATTTTCGGAATTAATAATCAATATTGATTTTTTTTAAATTTTTATAATTTGGAACAACTTTACTAGAGAATAAATTCCCTTTTATTTTGATAATAATTGTATTTACAAAATTACCACTACTCTAACTTATAGAAGTTTCCATCTTCCACCTCTTAAAAACTACTCCAAAAATTAAAATTATTCCCATTAATATACCATATTTCTATTCATAATATTCCTCTAACATATTCTTTAACTTATAGTTCCCTAAATAATCCTTAAACATCTCATTTTCAAGTGGTCCTTCAGGAGGATATTTAGTCACTCAACATAAGTATTATCTTATTCATGATTTTTATTCTATATCTTCTATATAAAAATATTATAAAATTTGATTTATCACATTATAAATTTTTTATATCATTATGATTATGTAAAAGTTATATTATACTTATAAATATCATGTTCATACTATTTCATTTTCAACTATATTCTACTTTCTTTAATTTTTTCAAAAGAAATATTTTCCCCAACTTCCATTCAATTTATTTTTGACTCTATTTATAAATATGTGAAAATAATGTTTTTATAATATTTACCACTTGAATATTTTTTCATATAATAATTGTTGTTAATTTTAAATAATATTATTTTTTACGATTCGATGGTTTTAAATAAATATCAAATCTCCATTGTTCTGGGAATTTTTCATTTTTGGTGGTTTAAAAAATAAGAGGATATTTATCCTTGTTTTCAAATCATAATTTGAAAGACTTTATAGATTTTTTTTCATCTAAGTGAACATCCATTAATTATTTTAATCCTATATTTGAAATATTATCTAATTAAACCACCCACTTATTTTCCAAGGATGGTTTATAGTTTTTTTGGATGTTTTCATAATACTCATTTCTCTCCCATTGGTAAATTATTATTTAATGGAAATATGAATATTTTTATGTATTTATGGAAAATATATATATAAATTTCATTATGTGGTGGGTTGACCTGGAATTATGTATAACTCCAATGAATTAGGCATAGATTTATATCTCATGATATAATATGTAAGGGTATGGGGAGTGAACCTAATCTATTATAGGACTTTGTAAATCAATATTTAAGGAAAAATGGGAGGGAACCTAATCCAAATTGGGAATATGTCCACTATATGATGGTGGTCTTGGTAGTCATATTCGAAAAAGGAAATTATTATCAATTCTTATGTATGTTCCACACATTTAATCCATATTCATTTACATAAATTTTGATCTTATGGCACACGGTTGATGATTTTGTTATGGGTCATGTATTATGATATGCAAAAGACGTGTTCCCTGAAACATGGTTTATAATTTTTTTTTATGAATAACTTATGTCATTAACATGAAATTTTATAATGTTATTATACCCATACGGTCATCTTATTCTCACTTAAGATTATTGATTTTTAATGCTTAGGTTTATCCTTATTGAGTATTTAAACTCACCCTTATTAGGTTTTTATTTTCAAAAGATATAAAGAATTATATTATATGGGAAATGTCTTTAAGGGTATCTTGTGTTGTTAATTGTTTGGTAAATATTGAATAATTATTATGAAATAATATGTTTTTGGTAAAATGGAAAAACAATCTATTTGATAATAAATATATCAGTTTTGTTAATTACATTTTTTTCTTAATTATATAAAACCCTAAATATATATGTTATTGGGTATGTATGTAAATAAATGTTTGTTATTAATAATGAAAAAATGGATGGTTAAATTTGGGGTCACTTTTGTTGGTTTCAAATCTAGTGTTTAAAGAATAATTTTTAGCATAATATTTGAGTGTATGCGACAAGGGTGTATCAGTCAGTCTCAGAGAAGGGATTAAATAACTTTTGAAGTTGGAATTTCATTGGTTAAGGATACTTAAGATATTTATATACCATTATGGATTGGGAATTAGAAGTTTGATTGGAAGTTAAATGTTACAACTAACCCTTTCAAGGTATTATATGGTTATATTTGGAGAGACATTGATTGAGTATTAGTAAGAATTAATTATTGAGGTTTATATAACCCTTTGATTTGGTATTTTATTTTATGTTGAGGTTGAAATGGTTAATTAGGATAATTTTTTAATTGATATGGGGAATATAAGTTTAGCAGTATGTATTTCCTTAAAGGCTGAAAAGTTTGTTGGTGAAAATATAATTCCAGATATTTGGGGATATTTATGATTTGGATATATTTTGACCGGTATGTTATTCTACGGGTCATTAATGTTTTTAAGGATAAATATTATGTTGATTTTTGGGAGCATAGGTTTCTATGATTTTTCGGTTATGAATATGGTATGAAATATCATGATAAAATTTTGTTAGTTATCTTTTGGTGATTATGTTCGAAGAAAAAATCCAAAAACAAAATTCATTGAACCAAAAAATATATAAGTTGACCCAAAATTAAACCAAAAGTACCATACTCTAAAAATTAATACTTCATAGAGTGAGACATTCAAAAGAGGGACATTTCAAATTTATTTCATTTTTCAATCTGATTTTTTGTGTTATTATTGTTAATTAACATGAAAAGTTTCTTCAAAAAATGTAAATTATTACTTGACATGGATGAGTATAAGGAAAGAAAAAACCTCCTTTATATTCAATAATATTTTATAGTAATAATAATAAAAAATATAGCTCAAGTAATTTTGAATCCTTTTCTGACAGTAGACATACACACAAAGAACTTTACAACATTACCAATTACTCCTCTATAATCTGATATAAAAAATATTCATGGGATAGTTTATACTATTTTTTAAAAACTAACTATCCTATATTACTCATATTAGAAAATTATACATGGGAATTTACAAGGTTTTTAAAATGGAAGAATCAAAAAACGGACTTATAACCTTCTATTCATCTAGAAATGAGGTTGAATTTTGAGCTGCATATGTCTTTCTCTTGTTAAGTAAATTAATTGAATATCATAAACAAAAACCCTTTTTCAAACAATCCAAATAATTTAATATCATAATGTCTTATATAAAATAATTTCTAAAAGATATTTCAACACTATATATTCAAAACAGAGGATTATTTACACATTTTGATCTTTATCAATATCAGTTCCAATAAAGATAATATATTTATACAAGTAGAAAACAAGAATATGAGATGGGTATGGTTTTGTGTCATTATAATAATGCATGGACATGAACCCATGTATAATGGGGATTATAATTTTGAATTTGGATTAGAATGACTAGTGATCCATATTTAAAATGTTTATATTAAATATTACCATCTCTATAATGAATAAAAGAAAATTATGTGGATTTAATTTATTTAAGGGGTACAATGTAACCAATGATGATTTTAATATTTATTTTATCTTTAAATAAATATTTTATAATATAGTTTTCCATACAAAAAACTGAAATAAAAAAATACATTGATACATTCTATTAGTATTGAACTAACCATTATAGTATAGTCGTTCAATTTGCAGGTATAAATTGAAACAAACTAGTGATGAAATATAAATAAATGGGATCAAGCAGTAGAAATTTTCATTCCAAGGATAATTTTTAATCTCATAAAAGTGAGGTTATGTAACTTTGGTTTTCCCTATAACAAACCAAATTTAAACATAAATATTTTTATCTTGAGAGAAACTTTATGCGAGGGAAGTTCAAACTTACAGAAATCTCTAAATGATTTACGCTAGTTAAACCCCCACATGTGACTTCCACTAACACATATTTTAGGATTATATGTTATATGGAGGTCATGTGGGATTTTTTAAGTAAAAATTAAGTGGATTTATTCATGTAATTATTAACATAATAAATTTTATATGTTTTCATTATTATCTAGAGTTTTATATGGATTTTTTTGTAAAATATTATTTTTTATTAAAAATTCCATTTTTGAAGAATAATATCAACAAAATGTATTGATGTAAATATATTATTGATTATTATATTAAAATAGTGACATCCAAAGAAATTATAAAAAATAAGTATTGTTTATTAAATTTTCCACGAATAAGTAACATTAATTTTAATGATTATTATAATATTTTTTTAGAACATGATATTTTTTTGTTCATGAATAAAAAAATGTATTGGTGTTTCTTGTTAATTTTATTATCTATTATATAAGGTTTATTTAAAATAATACTTTATTAATTTTATAATTTTAGTTTTATAAAATTAAATTAAATTTTTGATTCATAATTTAGAAATTATGGTAGGGTAAAAACTTGGTATTTTTTTAAAAAATGGTTGATTTTTTTGGTTAACATTCAAAAATATGTTTTTTATAAACATTGAAACTTTGGTTATATCCTTGTGATATAACTAATAATTTGAAATATATGATTTATTTTTTTAGAAAAAATTAATTTTAAAAAAGAAATAATGCATTTAATATTAATATTTGGAGTTTAGAAATCTATTTTATTATAATAAAAATGATTAAGATATTTTTCATTTAATTAAGTGTTAATAAAGATATGATATATTATGGTTTAATTTTAAAGTGAATAAAAGATATTATTTTTATTAAGACACCAATAAAATTAATTGTAATGAATACTATAAATGATTTCGTGTAAATTGATTTGAATAATTCAAAGGGAATTTTTGTAATAACTATTTTTGTAATTCTAAGAATGATTATATTAATTTCAAATTTTACCACCTATATAAATTTAATCTAGTAAAATATTTTTTATAATTGGAATATTGATATTAAAATTAGGCAATATGTTGCATTTCATTGTTGGTCATAAAAATATGTTATGATAGTAAAAGTTAGCCACCATGGTAATGGTTTATACAATAAAAGAGGGTTAAATTAAGAAATTAGAAAAAAAGATAACAATAAACCTTATCTATAACTGATTATACTAATTAGATACTAGCCTCCTCTATCTAATATTTTAAATTTGTCAAATTTTGTGCCACTTTCCTAGATAATGACTCCCTTTTTATTTTAAGAAAAAATGTATTTACAAAATTGCCACTCCACTCACATATAAAAGTATCACAGCTCCACCACATCATAACTAAACCAAAAATTAAAATTCTACTAATCATTATACCATATTTACTTCCATAAAAATATTATATAACATTATTTAACTACTAGTTCCTAGTAGAATCACAGAACCTCTATTTTCTAAGAGGCTATTCAAGCCCTCAACAAAAGAAATATATTCTTCTTATTTTTTATTCTATATCATAACTATAAAATACTTATAAAATTTTATTTAGACATTCATGAAATAATTTTGAAATCCTTAATATTATATAAATTTTATATTATCATTATGAAATATCATGTACTTACTCATTCCGTCATTATAATACACTTCTATATGAGTGAGTTTTACCTCATAAATAAATGATGATATATTGTTTATATCCTGAATGATTAATTAATGTTAGATAATGGTAATATTATTTAATTTTTTTAATTATAAATGTTTTAATAATTATGGAATAGTTGTATTCATAATTTTATTCTCTAATAATATTAATTATTTTTAGAGAATTGAAATTTCTAAAAAACAATATTTTTATGATTTTTTTGAAATCCTTAAACATATGTTTACTGAATTAGATATGGGATAATAGAAGTATTTAATGAAATTTAATTACCTTAATATTAACATTAAATTCATAAAGAACCCATGAGTACTATCAAAGGACTAAAATCGCCAAACTGGAGCATATAAGGAAAAGATAATGGTTTACAAGTGAATGTTAATTTAAAAAAAATTAATATATGGGTAATAATAAATTATAAATGGATTTTATAATCTAGAATAAATATGAAAACTTTTCCTTTTAATAACAATAATAAACCTGAATTTATTATATTGGGATGTTCTAGAACATCCAACTAAGTGAAAGTCTGATGTAAGGGTTTCTTGGTCGAAATTTCAATTCCCTTTGACATGTTTCAATTTGTAAACCATAATTTGGTATTATATTGATTCACTACCACATGAATTCAATTTAATATATTATTCATTTAATTCATGTTATATTAAAATGTAAATCAAGTTTTTCATTTGAATTTCTTTGGATTCATTTTTTATAAAATTTTTAAGGGTTTCTTGGTCCCAATTTCAATTCGATGAGACGTTTTTCATTTTGGGAGCCATGTTTTGATATTTTTTTTGATTCACTAACCCATGAATTTATTATAATATAATTTTCATGCAATTAATTGGATTTATGAATCAAAATTTAGTTTTTCATTTTGATTTATCTTTTTTATTATTTTATAAAAATTGTAATGTTTTATTAGTGTTTATTTCAATTACTTTAGAAGTATTTCATTTTGTGAACAATTTTGGGTATTATTTTGGTTCAAAACCCCATGAATCTATTAAAAAAGATTTTAATTTTATTCATGGTACTCACAAAGTAAAATTATATTTCTTTCTTTCAATGGATTTTGATTTAATTTTTATAAAAACTATAATGTTGTTTTGTCTCAATTTCCTTTCATTGAGACATATTTATAGTTTGGAACCTATTTTCTTTTATATGGGGAATACATTACCTCTTTGAAATATTATATCATGATTAATTATTTCATCATATTATTTAATGTTCTATTTCTGGATCCTTCTTATTTTAGGTTTGGATTGAAATTTTATAAATTATATAAGGGGTTTTAATCTCAATTTCAATTCACTAAGACATATTTCATATTATGAACCTATTTTAATTTATATGGTGTATATACTAACTATTTTACATGTTATATCATTAATATATTTATAATAGTGATATTTTATATTCCTTATCACATTATATCTTTCAAGGGGGTTTTATTTTTAAATCTATAAAGGGTTTTAATTTAAATCATTACATTAAACTTTTAGAATACTTTTACCCAATCCTCTTTCTTGAAGATAAATATTCATTATACAGTTTCAAGAATTTATTCTCGATACATTAATGATTTTTTAAAGTCATTTTCAAATATATTTTAATTTTTTTACAAATTATTTAAAAGTAATCTGTTCAATGTCTCTCATAACAGTTATTTTTCAATTTTAGGATAAATTTTACAAGAACTATTTTTTAACATTTATGATTTAAACTCATTTTCTCACCATCCTTACTAATATCTAATACAAAAATTATGTTACCTATCTCTATAATTTTTAAAAGATAATTCTATTCTCATTTTCCAATTATTTTTTCATTTTTAATTTTTTTTGAAAGAAAAATATATTTCTTGTTGTTTTTCAAAGAATATTTATAATGGTTTTATAATGAAAAATATTGTATAATTTTTTATCGATATGAATGAATGATTGTTTACATGAAACTATAAAATATAAAAACCAAGTTATTTATTGAAAAATATACACTAAAATTATTAGTATATAGCTCATATATCTTATATTAATAGGGATACAAAACACTTAAAAAAACTCCCAACATTTTTGACATCTAAATTTAAGGTTCACTAATTTCAATGAATGGATTAGTCTATAAGGTCTTTGTAAAGGATAAAAAAAGATATTAAGTTTCATACAATATATTTACTATTTTTAAAATTCATTATCTACAATACCAAATAAAAATAATATAAAAGCCATGTAAATTAAATTTTATAAAATAATGGAAGATTTGTCTTAATATATTTATATACTCATGAATGGAGCTTAAAGGGAGATATTGGAACAATATTTTTACCATAGATAAAATTAGTAGTAATAAAATAGGTAAATATTTATTAATAAATAATATTCCATAAAATAAATGGGATTATGACATAAAAATTATATTATAGAGAGGGAAAGGGAGGAAAAAATTAATTTCATTAATATTTCTAAACCCTGAGAAAAAACACTATGAAGTATTAGTTACTTATTTAGTAGAGACAATAGGGAGAAAAGGAAAGGATAGTTTTGATGAGAATATTTTTAGTAAAGACAAATAACTATAGTGGGTTCCATTTATAATTAAACATGAATATTTTTTGTTAGATTTTTTATAGATATGTGAATATAGTTATTAAAATATTTACATTTATACATTCATAAATAGGAAACCAACTGTGGTTTTAAGTAACATCACATGGTATTTCAATTAAAAAAATATGATTTATTTACATTTAAACTTTATGAAAAACAATTTAACTTTTTGAATAAACTACTTAATAGAAATAATCGTAGTAAATTTTAAATAAAATAAAATTTGTTTTTTTTTATTTTTAAATTTTATTATTGTATGGATTTTTTTTATATTTTAAAATAAATTGTTTAATTTAGAATACATATTTTAAATCTTAATAAATACAATTATAAATATTCAATAATTTTAACTTCATAATACTATCTTATTGAATGTAATAAATGCGTATCAACTTTCTTATTTGAAGAAAATCGATATTTAAAAAAATTACAAAAAATAAATCATTACATATTTTCAATGTTCTATTTTAAAATTTAAAAATTAATTTTATTAAATTTTATATCTATATTTTCTACTTAAAACATTAAAAACCATAAATTAATGTTTTTTGGAATAAGTAATATTATTTACTATAAGGAACCAACTAATGAAAACCTTCCATGTCACCCATGATTAATGGACACAAGGTACATAAACATTCTCGATCACAATAGGCTTCTAACAAGTGTCAGGATAACTATTATAAAAATTGGGAATCATTTCACCCTATAAATACTAATAATTAAACATAAATATCTTACCAAGAATTTAAAATGACATATCCATATATTGGAAATCCATGTCCAACAAATAAATATTTTTCAAATATGAAATAAAATAATTGTTTTATAGATAAAAAAAATAATACATCACACATGAAACTACCGACAATGTCAATTGCATGATACCAAAAAATCATAAAACAATAAAATAAATTATATTAAGATCGATATAAATAATATCTCAAAAGTTATATAAAAATTGAGTCACTACACTATCATCTAAATATGGCCCCAGGTCACCTCTACTGACCAAAGGAATTTATCAACTAAGATAAAATTGTATGTTTTAATTATTGGAAGCCATACCATGAAAACATAGAAAATGGTGTTAAGACTACATATACACTAAACTGTGTATGTATCGTGTGATCTAAAATTTTCATATCTGATCACACCAAAGAATTTATGAAATTACTTTCAAAAGATATTTCATAAAATCTAATATAAAACATAATTAGAAAATATATTTTACTTTGTTAGAAATGGAAATGAAAATATAGAACATGTATCATCACTCTTTTTAGGAATAAAAATAATAAATCCTTTGAAATTAACAAGTAATAACAATTTAATTCAAGAAAAATTATAGAATAAAAAGGAAATACATTTGGGTTTATAAAAAAATGTAAGTAATATATTTCTTTACTCATTATTATTTTCATAGAAAAATCATTTCAATGGTCTAGTTGGAATGAAATATAAATCACTAAGAAGTAAAAATAACAAATTAAATCAATTAGATATAACTTCATTTAAAATTAGTATGTGTAAAACATGATAACTCCACAGTAAATAAAAATTATAGAAAATAATTTTATGAAGGATGTTTTTATATCAACACCATCAAAAAGAAACTTTTCACACAATGAAATACTTATAAAAACAAATAAACATAATAGATAATCATAAAACAAAGACCAAAATTTAAAAAACATAATTTAACATAGCATATCAAATTTACAACTCACTATGCCTTAATGGGAAAATCTCGTATGTTCTTAGGTGGACCTGTATACTGAAATATATATGAATTCATAAAAAATAACCTCTAACATATGCTCAAATATACTCATAGGGAAGCACACCTAATAGTTAGATCTTAATCATTCACTAAGGAATATGTGATACATTATAATCTATTATGGTATAGAAAGTTCCTCTTGATCTCCAACTTACTTACCTAGGGTTCCCATAAGATTATCTAATAGAGGAAATGAAATAATTAAAAAACCAGGTCATAATGCACCAAACAATATCCATAATCTCACCTGAGAACACTATTTAATGAAACATAAACATCATAATTATATTCAAATATAAAAAAATTATTTCACCAATTGACCATTTCTAATGAAATAACAAAAAAATTTGGAAACAATTCCACGGGTTTTAAACATGTTATAAAACAAATTTTAAGTTTTTCTAAACTGGAAATTAGCTCTAAAATGGAAAATAAGGCATAATATGACTCTTTATATATCTTCTAAAAGTAAAAAATTCATCTAATACATAATTTTTATTAATATAAAACCCAACGAAATATTAAGAAATGGAAAACATAATAAATAGAAATTTAGTCCCAAATTTAATCTAATACTTGTCAAACACATCATAAGAATTGAAGTATAACTTTTTAAAACATTAGCTACTCCATTTAGAATAAATTGAAATAAAAAACACTATATAAGATGGTGATTTTTTTGTGAAATACCTTGATGCATTTTCCAAATCAATATTAGTGCACAAAAAATAATCATTGGAATTATGAATCAAGAACCCAAGTAAATTCAGTTTTTCTCAAACATAGATAATATGGATTAATTTTTAAAACATTCACAATGATGTCAAGTATGAAAAATACAGTCTTATATTTGATGATAAATGAGTTTATAAATTAAAATAATCACATGATTTATAAATAAATGGAATTACATAAAATTACCCAACAAATTTTTTGATTATACTAAAAAAAATGTTATTACTTCTAAGGAAAAGAGAAAAAACTCCTAAAATCCAAGGTAAATCCCAAAAATGCAAAACAAACTAACTAATTCTTATGAAAACTGAATCCATACACCACTATTATCATATAGTGACGAAAGAGTGAGAAAAAAGTAAATAATAAGATAAAAGGTGGTGAATGAAGTTATTTACTTATTGAGATATTATACCACTCTAAATATTTTATGATTCAAATTAAGTAAAATAGATTTTATTCAATGGGGGATGATATGAAAAGAGGTTATTTGAAATCCTTTGTCTAAATAAGGATAAAATAGTTGGGTCTTAAATATAAAATTGAATTTTAAAATATAAGATTTTTTGGTTTTTTAAAACATTATTTGGTGCTATTAATGGGTTGAAATCCAATATAGGATACCCATGAAACATAGTACCCCAAAATGGGAACACCATGATTTTCTATTAAAATGAATAGGCTCAGGTACGAGCAGGAATCCTACCGATTTATTATAGAGAACACCGCAAAAAACATAATTGTTTTTCTTAAAACTCAAATTCAACGACATAATAAATATTTGTCGAATTAACTAATCAAATGTTGAATTATGGGTGTCATAATTCATCCCACCATACAATTTATTCTCTTAAAAAATTGACTATCTAATAAAAAAAATGATAGAGAAAATACCACAATACACTTGATATAAATTATTATTAATAGATTTTATTCTAAAAATTTTGAATTTGATCTGACTACATCTAAAAGGAAACATATTATTCTAGTCCAAATACACTATAAAAAGGTATTTAATGTTTTTGAAAGTATATAAATTCAATTAGATTCCTAAAAATAATTATATTAATGAAATAAAATTACATGAGAAGGCTATGTGGAATACCATCATTCCAAATGATTATGAAATTGAAATTTTCAGCATAACATGACTCAATGAAACCTCCTTGACAAAAACCAAATATTAATAACTAAAATCTATAGATATAATCTCCCATTATTAATTAATTAATTAGTTTCCATTGAGTACTATCCCCTCCACTATGCTCATATCATGGGAAAACAATTCAAATAATTATGAAGTGCCTAGATTTTCATAGATCATTGAGAGGTGGGATGTATCCATGATCCTTTTTGTCGATTCTTCTATTTTAATAAAACCTTTATAATTAGTTAATATCATAATCCTCTCAATTATAAGTCTCAAATCCTCAACATAATATTTTTTGAATATAAATAGTATAATAAAAAGTAATTTTCACTAAGTTCTTCCTCGATCTGAAAACCTTGCCCTTTCTATGATTAGTTAAACCCCCTATATAAAAGATCCTACACTATAAATGAGATGTTTTATAGTATCATAAAGTCTCATTATGACTCTATTTTAGATATTGATCATCTCTCTACCCACTATAAATTGTTCAATCCAAAATATAAAAAAATTTCTTCTGGTCCAGGTTGATTCTGCACCACTTGATATAGATCTTCCTTCACAAGTCTCATAGATCAACTAATATACGCATGGTTACTATTTCAAGAGGTTCAAAGTTTGATAAACATGATAAGAATAATAAGTAATGATTATTATCTTATGATATTTAATGATTAGAATCCTCCTTAATTAACTTTATAAATAGGAATATATGTCTTAGTATCCTCTTTAATACCTCATGGAATTCACTTTTTTCTCCCTATTATTACATATTAAATATTTTAATTAATAAAACTTATTCATAATTTTCTTCATATTAATTCTTCTAAGGATATATTTCTAATTATTATTCGTGTAATGATTTAATTTTAGGAATCTTAATTGCTCCCTATAATAACCTAAAAAATGGAGTGGATTATGCTTTATAAACCATTTCTTTTTGAACTAAAGATTTCCATACTAATTATTTGTGACCCACTTCTTATTTATATATTAACATGAAATATTCTTGTATTATTTCAGTTTGAAAATTTATTACACTTTCACTCGTAAAACTATTTTTATTATGAAATCCTTTTGATTAATGCTATGATTATTTTCCTATCTCCATTGCTACCAATAACAGTCATGTGACATTGGATAAAAATTAATTAATATTTTTAGTTTCCTATTCCCATAATTTTTAAAAAAATAGAGAGTTTAAACAATGTTTCTATAACCACAATAAATATATGATAAGCCCTTAAGACAATGAAAAACATATTTATCCACTCATCCATCATTTATATTAATTATTATTTTTTTAAAGAGCACAAAAAAATAAATACACGGGAACCTTATCCTTATTTCAAGCATCATGCATTCACTACCTACATTTTTATCATTTACTTCATTGATTAATGTGAGATTACTTCAAGATAACCAATTTTGTATGTACTTCATTTATGTTGACATTGCTTTAGATCCATGTCCAGAATCCCTATCAATTAACTTCATGAACACACTATCACAAATAATCATCACAAACTGATTTATCATTCATGTAATAGATGTATATGAAAACTTTATGCACATTATTATAGTATCTTCAAACTTTTATAGTAGCTTCACATACTATCTTTGTCTATAATCCATAATGTACTACTCTTGTTGATCACAATCCAACCTAGTGAATAATATTCATTATATTAAGATTGAAAACTAATTTCAGTTATCAGAAAAATAACTATATGGGTTATTTAAATTATTGTGTTCAAATGTAGAGATATTTATTTGATCTTGAATAAATTTTTATATAATATTTTAGTTTGTTGCTTAATTAAATTTACTAAAACGAAAACACTATATGAACATCAATTGAAATCAAATAACAAATCATTAAATGGAATTTCATGGACTCATTGAGTTCCCTATAAAGTTTCTTTTTGAAATCTAGATTAATATATGATGAATATGAATAAATAGGAATTATTTCATTAAAAATCACACACCCATTTAAAATTAATAAATAATACCTAGAATAAGAGCTTATCCCACATCAAAATTATTTGTGGGTGGGTGAAACATAATTAAAATATCTATTTATCACCCACTTATTTAAACCAATTGGAGTTGTTGGATCTATTGGTCTACTTGTGTCTCCCCAGAGAACTATTTTTTCCCACTCCAAGTGCCAACCCACATACATTTAGTTTATTCTCCCAAAGTATGAGCACTATATCTCAATGATCCAAACATACTACTACCATGTATGGCTTCCCTAGAGCTCATTAGGTACTCCCTTACAGGCTATATAAATAGATTATTTAGTGGGAAATATTTCTTTCCAACACTTGCTAAAAATATTTTCTTAAAAAAAATAGAAACTATAAATACACTTGTATACATATAAAAAAATTCATCCACTACATATTAAAAAAACCTCTTCCAAAAGGATAGATTCTATAATCTACTACCCTATATTCGATCACGTCATCAACTATAAACATTTTTCATTCTACATACTATACAAAATGTTCTCTCTCCAAGTATCACTAGTACATATCTTAAATATTAAATTCATATTTCCAATAATCTAAATTTATTATTCTCAAAATATATTTTGAATCACAATTTATTTTGTGATATTTGATTATCTAAAGATTAAAACATACATTGACTGATTTTAAATAATCTGTACAATCAATATCCAGGGCACACATGGATTTTAATATTGATAACCAAAAGAATATCAAATTTATCAACCCATTAAGGTTCCTTAATCTACCCATTTTTATTTTTAGCATTGCATTTGCTTCTATGACTCTAAAATCAATGTAATGTTTCCACCATTATTGAAAATAAATGAAAATATATTATTTCAAGGTAAGGTATACTCATATTTATCAATCTTCTAGTATTTTCATGAAAATTTATTACATTTCAATTCAGTATTACATCCTACCAAAATATTATGAGATAATTAGGAAATCACATTCCTATAAACAAAGATTAATTAAATATTCAACTCTATATCCACTTTGGATTACCCAGTGTTGAAACCAAGAGTGAATAAACAAGACACTATGGTTTTCTATTAACATGAATGTGATACCATTTAAACTTTCTCATTCCAAGATCCCAACTTAAAACTTTTATAGGAATTATATATTTTTCATATTTATATAGAAGAACAATTCTATGATTTTTTTCCACATAAGATCTACCAGAAGGGATGAACTCAATTTTTCATCATGGTAGTTAGAGAATTCTATAATGATCACAGATTCTTGTTATAGATCTACTATAATACTCATAAAGATTCATTATCAATTTATTTACTTCAATTCCATATATTTTAATATAAATAAATGAAATAATATAATAAGAAGTAACCACTTAGATCATTAATTTTAATAGAAAGGAAAAGAGTTGTCTATTAATAAATATTTTTAATTCATTTTAATATCATCATGGGGAGAATTACCCATGCTCCCATTCTTGTCTTGACTATTCATAGATTTCATGGTCATTTTCCTCCCTTAAACTATATCCTTGTGTAATGCTTCCTTATTTATATCATCCATAAAGTATTATAAATTACCTGGTACATGCCTTATCTTTTTCATAAATTATTCTAAAGTTGGAAAGATATTCATATAGTCCTTCATGCCAAGTCCAGATTAGTTGAACCTTACCCACATATTTTCTTATATATTTGAGTAATTTCTTTTAGAAAAAATATCATGAAATTCACTCCCATCATTTGGAATATTTTCGTTCCATTTATCACTATAATTTACTTATTCTTCTCTATTTTAAATCAATTTATAATTAGTCTCGAAAAAAATTATTCACTCATTTTTACCATGCTCAGTTTTCATGGGTTTTCTAAATGGTTCTATCCATTCACCTTATGAATACCCTTCCCTTTAAAATAATAAATAATTTTATATATAGGCTCTTCATAAATTACTTATTACTATAACTCCTCTATTAAATCTATAATAGATTTTTTTCGCATCATTCATACATATTTGGTGTTCACATATTAGATGATTTTTTTCATCACTTTCTTTCTATGAAAATCCATTCCCGTCTTTCTAGAATACACCCCATGGTCATTAAAATTTTTTGGTAGTGAAATATTATACCTTAATGAAAAAAATTTGTTCTCAAACACTCTATATTACCAAAAATATCCTCTTAACCTTTATTATCCATAATGAAAATAATTACGTCTTAACGATTATTATTAAGGTAATTCAATAAAATTTTTCTATATTTACTATAAGAGAAATGATATTCATGAAGTATTCATCTTTTACTATGATGTAGAACAAAGTTCCTCATAGGTATTATTTTTCCAAATTGGTCCAACATTTTTTTGTACCTCCACTATTAGAGGTAAAAGATTTATTTTGAAATAAATTAGGAAAATAAATTAAGAAGTATCTTTCAAACCCTCGTTTGACCAACATATAATGACTTGACATTAAAAACAATTGACCTGTTGAATTATTCTCTAATATTTATGACACAGCTTTTAGCTTCATGACACTTATATGGTTTCTTTTAAAATTCTTCATCTCTTAGACCAAGTTTCTCTTCTAAGAAATTTATTTCCTTTTCTTACTTATCTATTCTTAGTTTATATTTCATGACCTCATTAATATAATATTATCATTTATTGACATTATATTATCTTCCATGAGTAATGTTATCATTATTTTTGTCATGTTAATCCTTCTATTTCTAGAGAAATTTGTTCAACTCATGTAAAGTTTCTAACTCAATTGTAAATATGAATTGAAAATATATTTTTTATCCTTCATCATCATCACTGTCTAAGGTATATATTTTTTTCAATATATGTGATGAAATTAATTTCATCATATGAATAGAAGTTTTATGAGGAGTAATATATTCTTCTTTTCTCAATGGAATTTTTATTTTGGTTCTGTATTGGTTCTTATTTCTTCAACAAGATTTAGGTGAATCAATTAAACTTTTACCCGATTTATTATTTTAAGTATTGTTATAATATTATTTTGATTCATATTCTATATAATTATTCTATAGGAAATTTATGGAAATTTCCATTATAGTTGTATCACCACAACAGTTTATTTCCATTTCATTTCCACTCAAACAATTTAAATCCATTGGAAATAAGAGAAAAAATTATATTGTAGACTTCAATATCTTCCTAATTATCAAAATCAACTTATTCTCTAATTTTATCATATTTGCTTTTGAGATTTTTCATAGATTCAAAATATATTTCATATTTTTCTTTATTATTGATAGTTGTAACCTTTCATATTTCATATATATTAAGTATATTATACAGTTCATCTAAAGAGTAGTATTATCTCTCTTCTATGGATGAAACATTATTATAAAAATATCTCCAATTTTTTTCAACATACTCTTAACAATAATAGATTTATCTAAATCTTCATAAAAACATAATATATTAAATATTATATCATTGAATCTAATAAAATTGTCTCCAATATTTTCATAAACAACCATTTTAATATCCTTAGACTTACTCCTCCAAAATTTAAAATTTTCTTCTTTGACTTGATATTTACTTCATAAATTCCCTCAAATTTGTCCCAAATTTATTTGGTATTTTTAAGTCCCATGAATTAAGTGTATAACTACTCTAAAATAGACTTAAAAAATATAATTTTTATATTTTCCATCAACTTCCATATTTCGATTATAAAAAATGGATATAAGAGCATCATCAAGAAGAGGTAAAAATCCCATTATAGCTAAATATATTACCTCCATGCCAAGATATAAAAGATATGGTATAATTCTAATCTTGAAACTATGATAATTCATTCCATTGAATTTGGGTACAACCATTCTGTTAGTTGAATTTGGATTATCCAACCTAATTGTTCTCGAAATAGAACAAAGGAATTTAATTTTCCCCTAATACCAGTTAAAGTGTCAAATTATACTCATGTCACATAGAGGGTTGTGTATCAATGATCCATTCTTATGAATTATTTATTTTTAATTAAACTTCTATAGTTGGTTAAGATCTAAATCCTTTTAATTATATGTTCCATGAATTCATATGAGTATTTAGAAAAGTAAATAGAATGAGACACATCAGTTTTTATAAGGTTTAATATTGATATAAAAACCAACTCCATATTTTCATTTGTTAAATCCCATTAATCTAAGATTATACACCATAAAAAAAGTGGTTACATTGGAATACATTTTTATTAAGAATTTATTCCCAAGTCTTACCAGAAGGAAAAAACTTCTATCTGACCACTAAAAAATTTTCAAAACACAATAGGAAAAACCACTTTATACTTCTGGATGTTTCTTCCCCACTTGATATAGATATTCTTTGACAAGCCTCTTAGATCAACTGATCTACATGAACTCACTTCTTCAATAGCATCAATCTATGATAACCATGATAAAAATAATTTGACTTTCCCTACATCTTCTAATTTTCCATGATCTTACTATTTCTAAATTCAAGGAATAATTTGGTATATAAGTCTTATTATCTTTATTGAGACCTCCAAAACTCAATATTTTTTTATCTACATCATTGTACTATAAATATTGAGATTTGAGAAATTTAATCCTAAAATAATTAATGAAATTTTATTTTAATTATTATTTTTAATTCATCTTTTTAGATCCAATGGTACATGTGGGTCTTAATTATTTCATGTAATTACATTTCACATGGAGTCAAGGATTCTTTTTGAACCATTTATTTATAAACCAAAGCTATGTTTACTGAGTCTTTATGAAACACTTCTCAAGGATTCATTATCATGAAATATTCTTACATGATATCCTATAAATAGTTTCTCACACAAGAACTTGATGGACAAATTTTGGCATTAAAACCCTTCTCTACAGGTAGTGATGATTTTCATATAGAAACTACTTCACATATCACTGATGTGAGTCGAGAGAAAATATATTTATACTTCATTAGTCTCCAATTCCAACCATTGTGACAAAAAAATTAGATAAATGGATATATTTTAAGTCCAAATTAATCTTATATTATACATTAAGATCTTAAAAATCCTGATTATCTACTCATCCTTCATCAGTCCAAAAAATATTTCTTTAGTAATACCAAAAAAACGGGCATGTGCAAGAACGCTTTACTTTTCATGTATATCACATAAGGACTGTGAACACTTTTCATAATGTACCAAATAAGATATCACAAGCTTCATTTATGCTAAATTATTTTTCATTTACTATATTTGTCTTCACTGTTTCATACTATCCATGTAAAGCATCCCAACCAACATAATTTTACAGACTCACCATTATATATTTTTATACTTTACTACTTGATCATTTCTGTACTACATGTGTCCTCATACTACATTTAGATTCATGTAGTATATTCATATTTGGATAGAATCATTTCATACTATCTCCATGTAGTGTCAATTGTGTAGAAACCCATGTTGTTGTGGTTTGTGAATTTTAAATGGAATTTGAACCTTTTATCTAGTGGATAGTTCATTCAATGAAACATGTATTTAACTAAGAATATTCTCATTTAGAAAACATTTAGAGGATTATTTTTACTTTAAATGAATATTTGTGGCTTAATAATACATCCGGAGATCATAGAGGGAATTCATATGCAGTTGGGGATGCTGTTACTGCCACAAGCTAGCCAGTGGCTCTTACATAGTAGCCTATGGGTTGAAAGTTATACATGTGACTGAGTTGGACTCAATAGATAGTCAATAATACATAAATATATATATATATAGTTTGTATGGGAAGAAGCACTTATACCTAAAAAGATTCACTATCTAGCTGTTGATCCTCTATTTGGTTGCTAGGGGCCCACCGACTAGTTAGTGGGTAGTTTTAGGGAGTATTTGTAGGGGCCTATATTTTTTCTACCACACACTCCTTCAGAAATTACAGTCCATGGATGAATTAGATCCACCATTATTGTTTACATCTCCTCGTCCACTCCCTCCAAGAGTTCTCACTGACTCAATATGGATCAAGATGAAATATTTTGGTGAATCTGATCAAGTTCTTATGTTAATAATTCATCTCGACCCCATATTCCTCATGTGGTGGGGGATCAATGTTTCATTAAATATGGATGATCAATATTAGTATGCATTACACTTTTATCCCATGATGTCACAATTATTTATCAATTTTATTTCTACTTGTTCATCTTGATCATTTATTAAACTTTTTATTATTTTTGATTGGAGAATTGGATGTAAATTACACTATATCTTGGGGAAATTGCCCATGAACTTTGAGGATTTTGATCAGAAATGATTATTGTTATCTTGTGATGATAAATCATTGTCTTTGATTTGTTTTTTGTTTAAGGTACATTCCCTAGTTAATTTGGGGTATGGGGTTTTTTAAATTTAATTGCACTAACCATTTTATCATGGAATAGAATTGGGGAATTTGTGTGGCTTACGTTCAGGAGTGTGATGGGAGTGGCTTGAACCCCGTCATGTGTATTTGAATCTAAGGCAACTAATCCTATTTAATCAATCTTAATATTATACTTTATTTATATTAAATTGGTTTTCCAATTTTGGTTTCACAATATATATATTTTTTTCTATAATGTTGTTGAATGATTGTTGTAGAAGTTTCATGGGAATTTGGTCATCGTTCAGACTAAGCGACGATTTATAATAAATTTTTTAGTGATTATGTCTTTATAATTTGATTTAGGAATTAATTTTAAAAATTCTAATAATTAAAATTTTATAATAATAAATTAAATTTTAATTTTGGGGATTGTGTTAGGACTTCATTTAGATTGGTAGAGGATTAATAGACTTGAACAGTCTCAGATAGAGTTACCAAGATTTTCTAGGATAATAGTTGTCTTTTCATTGATCTAGGATATTTTCTTTAGATTAACCTAGGGTATTATTTTATCCTATTTTCATGTGATATGTGGTTCTCCACTCTGTTTTAATGAATCAAAATTCATAAATGTGTTATTAACTACTTGAAATTTTTAATTAAATCAATGATTGAATCATTATAGAGTGATTATATTAGGTATTCCTATATAATTGTATCATGAAGTTTACCTAAGATGTTTAACTTGGTAGATATTTTTTGGTTTCTTGGTGGAGAACCCATATGTCCTAAGATATATGTACTGGATTACTGTTGAGTCATTGTCTCATGTTGTGGGAGGGTAACCTGATTTAGGGATTAGCTCAGGTTATTAGTTCCTTAAGGGAAAGTTTCTTTTGTGAAATTTCCTTTACATGTGAATAACCATTAGAATGATTAATTAAATGATTTTAATACTTGGTATATAGATAAGCATGAGTTCTATGACTCATTTCAATGAGGTTTGGTGTTGAATGAATAGATTATTCAGGAACCTGACCCTTTATGTTTTGGAAACACCTTGTAAAGCATAGAATCTTTGTGTGGTTTGTAGGTTTGATCTCTATGGTCCATGAATTATGGGAATATGATCTTTGTTTTACTGATGGGTGTGATCTAGTTTCATGGAAATGTTTTAATTTTTTGGCCCATGTGGGATAAAATAGATTTTATAGAGTATAATATGTGATTGATTCATCTGGAATAAAAATATTTATGTAGAAAGTGTAGTTATTATACGTTATTGGGGAAACCTTGATACATGAGAATGCATGCATGTAGTTTTTTGCAGTGTTCGTTGGATGTGTGGAAAAGGTAAGGAGATATCCACTAAGAATTATTCAACATTTATAGAAAAAATAGAATGAGGTAGTGGTGAAAATCTACTGGTAAATTTGGTTTAAGGTAACCCTTATTGTAAGTTACTAAAACATTCAGCATAAATCTCACATTCTTGGTGGCCCAATAATTGATATGTTTTTCGTGGGAGGAATCATACGTAATGGATCAATGTACTATTGTGTGGACAGCCAATGTTTGATATCGATGGATATTCCCTGGATCGAATAAAATACTTACAATTCCGGATGAGTCTCATTTGGGTCAGAGGATATAACTCACATTGATAATAGATCATTAAATTTAGTGAACTATATTCTGGGTAATCCAGGTGTGCATAGTTCATGGTGTGTCTCTTGGAACATGGGTATGAATGGAGGTTCATGAATAGTTATTTCATTTGATGATGGAATATTCGTAGGCCTGGAAAACCATTTTATGATTTTGTTTTAATGAAAAGGATAATCTTATGGTGGGGAGTAATAATATAGTTGTGAGTGGACGACCCTCATGTGGGAGAGTTTGAAGAATTGAATAGGGCTGAAAGGTGGATGGTCATGGTGTCATAAGAGGACCAATGTGTGATGGAAATGAGTGTATATGGGTATATAAATAATTCCCAATATAAGATTCATATGTGTAATTAAATTGAGTCAAAATATGGGTATCTAACTTGGTGTGAAGTTGGTGCAATTTGAGAGTGATTCGGACAGTTGGGGCATTAGTTATAAAATAATAACTTGACGATTCATGAGGGTGGTAGCTAATATAACCTTTAAAATATATCAAGTTTCATATTATAAAATTATTATATAATTTGGTATTATTTAGATATTCCTTTTAAATTTAAGTCATTATGATTGGTAGTGTTATATAGTTTTATTTGTGAGGTTTGTTTCCTGTGTAATAAGCCATCTTGAAGAGAATGGACTGGTGTTTCCATATGAGATTTAAATTTGGTGGGATAGAACCTATAATGTTTTTTTAATCAGTTATGAAAGAGGTGGTTAAGTATATAATAGGGAATTTTATGAATGGTTTACATGTTTGGGTTGTGTTTTTTGGTTACAGACTCATTGGTTTGGTTTAGAATGAAAAATGAGGTATTTGTATCGGATCCTAGTGTTGGTACACTTGGCTCATAATGTTGAGATATGAGATCATGAAGATCATTTTGGAATAAATTAAATTCATTGGGTAGTGATTTTTCATTTATTGGAGGAATGTAGAGACCTGTAACACCCCAATATTTTATGAAATTTTTCTTTCAAATATATACGACATCATCGATGGCTTGCATTACAAACAAACATGAGTTTAAGAGAACCATGGTATACTATATAAAATATTATTATTACTTAGTTATTAAACTGGAGCATATGAGTAGGATTAAATACATTTTTAGTTATATATAAAGTCCCTACTAAATATAAATTCTTAGTAATTAATCACTCAAATTTTATTAATGTCGTTTTATTTTTAATAAATAATTTTTTATTAATTTTTATGAAAAAATATTATAGTTAATTTCTGGAAATTTTTGAAAATATATATGAGAGAATAAAATTCATTTTTAAAATTAGAATATCAAAATTATCTTTATCTGAAATCTTGGTATTTTTCAAAAAAGGATTATTTTTGAGTAAATAGTGAAAAATAGATTTGTTTATAAAACTATTATTTTTCTTTTCACATTAAGTATCATTATGCTTTAAATTTTATATAAATGTAACATAAGTATTATTTAATTAGATATAATATAATTAACTTCATTTTAATAATTATTTTATACAATGTTGGTATAAGTACATTTTTGTGCTTAAAAATGCATTTTTCTAAAAACAATTATTTGTTGCATTTTATGCATTTATATTAAAATTAATTTTTTCCATTATTTGAAATTGAATCTTAAAAAATGGATTATATATTTATAATCATGAGATTAAAATTTGGTAAATATGACCCTTTTATTTTTGGTCAAAATGAATAGAAACCGTGGTAAAATTTATAATCTTAGTATAGTGTAAATTAGGTTAATCTAGGTAAAAAATAAGTGATAAGGCCATAATTATTCATTTGAATTATTATTGGGTAAATTAAATTGTATACATATCACCTTAGTCTCTAATTTTGGTTTTCAATAGAAAAATTCCCATGAAAAGTACTTATAAATTATTTAAACCAAAGGAAGTGATAAAATGTCACTCTATTAGTTTTGAAAAACCTTTATGCTTTCACATTGTGATATAAATTAGTTATGAATGAATATTAATATAAATTTTTTATATAATTAGATTATATTCATTAGATTAATTTATTTATAATTTTTATGAATTAAAAATTTCTTTAAATACTTACACAACACTGATGATGTAATTATTTAACTTATGGAAATAATTAAATAAATGATATTAAAAATATTAGAAGTATTATAATATGAGATATTTAAGGATATCCAAGAATTTTATAGATTAAAATAATAATTTTAAGATGTTTTAAAATAATTTCCTCAAATTTTATATGTTTTAGTGATGTTATTAAGTTCAATATAATAAATAGTTTCAAAATTGACAATAATGAAATTTTATGAAAACAACATTCTATTAAATTATTTAAAAGTCAAAAAAAATCTAAATAATGAATTAGGGGATAATATATATCTAGAAATCACCCCTTACCCATTTATGATCCAATATTTCACTTATATGTAAAATTATATCCTTTTAAGAGCTAAAAATATGTTACCACGATTAATATTAAAAAAAAGTTGATTGTGGGGTTAAAATAAAAGATAAGGTCCAAAATAAAACATAAAACCATCAAAATTTTATTTTTTACTGATATTACCACAAAATAATGACCCAATTTATAATTAATGACCATTTTTAATTATATGTCTCAAGAATAATCTTATTATATGTTTTTTAAAAAAAATCCAAAAGTGTCCCTCACCTTAATTATAAAAGTAAACCACCTCTATCACTTAATTACACCACTTTGAGCCTTATACATCAACCATAATTTGAAATATTATCTTTTTTCACTTCCCTACACACTTTAATAGAGGTGATTTTCTTCCTAGAAGACCAACCCTAGATCCATTTAGAGGAGTTATAAAGGAGTCATTTTGAAGAAGAGGTATTGACTCTAACCAATGAATATATTTTTCTATTCTTAATTAAAACCTATAAATATATTATATTAACAATAAAATAATATATTTATTATCCTAAATAATATGAAATGTTATTATTATTATTTAATCACCATTATACACCCTATATTCCATAAAATAAGAAGTTAAAGTATCGCTCAGGCATATGTACGACTTATCGTCTCCACATAGGGATACAATTCATTTTGGATCAAAATATTTTATTTAGGGGAATTATGTTTTTTTTAATTTTTATATATGATATTTGTGACATAATTATACTTAATTATAATATTATGTATAACTTCTTGTCATCCAATCTTTTTGAAAAATATAATGTCTCTCGTTTGAATATATATACTAATATATCCACAATGTGATGTGATTCATTTTTCATATGTATTTCAAATGGATGGTAATAAGTATTATTTTTATGAATATATATGATATATATTATATAATAATAATAAGTTAAAGTTAAATTATTATATAAATTTCTTTCATTCCTTTATCTGAAAAATGAAAACATTGTTCATGTGTATGTATGGCCTACCATCTCCATGAATGGTGTAATTCATATTTCTGTCATTAATTATTATAAATTAGTATTTAAATAATATATATTATGTTTATTACAGTATTAAAATTATGTAAATAATGGTACCATGATCAATTTATAATGATCGAGACTATCAAACCGAAACATGCATGGAAAATGAAGTTGTTATCGGCTAGAACAGAGATTTTAATACAAATTGTTAATAAATGGGTGATAAGATGTTATATATAAATCATCAATGGTATAATAGAATATTTTTATTCAAGAAATTTACAATAAATCCAAATTTATTATATAGGATTATTGATTGTGAATGAGTAAATATTATACTTGAGGTAAGGGTTTATTTTATAATCTCATCATTATTTGGGATTGTTTATGTTTAAGTCCCCAATGAGGAATATTTCCCTTTTAAGCACATGTTTTATAAAAATATTCATAAGGTTTTTAATGTGTCTTCTATAAATTTTTTAATGTGACTTTTACACATGATTTACTTTTTAGTAAATAATTTGAAAGAATTCTTTTGTCATTTTCCAAATGAGTCACTTTAAGACCTTTCCTAAAAAATACAGAAGGAATATTTTTGAACATATATAGAATGAGAGTATTTCTACACCTATATGATGAATAAATTATTTTAATATTATTTTACATGTTTATAAGTTTATTTTATAATAAAATATTTCATTTATAAGTGGAAATATATTTTAAAATAGACTTGATTTTAAATTGGAAAATTTATATACCACAAGAATTATTCCATGTGATATTTAAATATACTTTTTTCCATCCAAGATGAAACAATTTGATGATAATTTAGTTTTATGGGGGATAATATACAATTATACCATTCTTATTATTTTTATGGGTGGTTTATGTTTATGATGAAAAGATGTTGATGAAACCCATTCCCTTTTTATGGGTTATAATTTGATAAAATCCGTTTCCTTTCACGAGTTCTAAGAAGATGAATACATTATGAACTTTTGGTACACATACGTATGTTTTTATTTATATAATGGCTCAGAACAATATCTCCTTCCAATTTAGTGGATAAATATGGATAAATGTTGAGGTGAATCTGTTATCTATGAACAAATTTCATGTTAACAATTTTTTTCATTGAAGAGGATTTAATTTTCCTAAGTTTAGGTGTGGACATGGATTTCATGTCCATAAGTATACATGTTGACATGGATTTCGTGTCAATATGATTTTTTGTGAAGCTAATTTCACATCCCTATGTTTATGGTAGGGCCAGATTTCATCTCCATAACTTAATAAGTGGTGTTTTTTATATTCATATAATCTCAAAAAGTTATATGTTTTTGTGTATGTTACAACATCTGGTCTAATGTCAATGTTATTTTATCAAGGTTTATGTTATTTTATTATTTTATAATTAATGTCTTATGAATTGAAAATATTTATGCAATGAGTCAATATTATGATCTATTATATGGAGGTTGTAGATTTAAAATGTTATAGTCATCTTCTCACACCATTTTGTTCATTTTGTTCTTATGTGATTATAGATATCTCTCTTGTTTAGCCTTATTGAGCATATGATCTCACCATTTATTCTGTTTCCTTTCCCCAAGACATGAAGAAAGGTTTTAGAAATGATGTTTCTAAGAAGTTTTCTAGATATCGAGAACATAGTAGGATACAATATAGTTAATTTATGAACAAGTTATTTGTTGGTCTGTATTTCCAAAGGAACTAGACCTATAAGATTTGGTAGTGGATCAAAATGTTATATAATTAATTATCATCTAGACATTTGTAATTAATATATATGAAAAATATTGGTTGTTATAATTTTTATCAGAGCACAATTTAGTTAACATTTAGAAAGTAGGATGAGAATACTTTAGTAAGAACCCAAAATTTTGGTCTAAGTATAGGATAACAAGAAATTATTTTTATCATGGATGAATTTGGTTAAGCCTAAGATGTTATATATTGAAAAACTCTATCTTGATTTAAAAATCCAAAGAATTATGTTTTATGTTTATATATTTCTTCACTATACTTATTATTTATGAAACTATTCTTTTTGGTTTTAGTCAATGGATGAAAACAGAGGTAATAATGTGAAAAAAATATCAAGGACAATGAAAAGAACATGTTAAAGAGAAATCAAATAGATTAAGAGATCGGATGTAATATATTATGAATATGCTCACTAAAATCTATCAAGTCATTTATAGAAACAAAAACCACGTTGAATATTCAAATGCACCATGGGGGGAACAACATGTTATTGAATATTTTATGTGACAATAACCACCATCCTTCTCTCAATCTTCTTATCCACTGGTTTCTGAGTAATGCATTAATGCATTGGAAAAAATATTTTACCTTCTTCAATTCATAGTCCCTAAAAATTTTGTCTTAGTTTTTTATCAATTTGAAGGTGAAACAAATGATTGGTGGAATCTTATTCAGAATTTTAGGAAAGAAGATGAAATTATCTCAAATAGATGAGACTAGTTTAATGGAATATTTTTCAATAAGTAATTCCCTTTCATTATATATACAAAAATAGATAAGGAAATTATTGATTTCCAGAATATGGATGATGAATCCAATGGTACATGTGAGGGATGTTTTACATGAAATGAAATGTATGATATTGGTTTAATCATATGCCTTGGAAGAAAAATTTATTGATTTATTAGTGGCTTGAAAACAAGTCTTTGAAAGGAATTATCCATAAGGTACTTTTTATGATATGAATAAATCATTATGTGAACAATAAAAGTGTAAATAGAAGCTGGAACCCTCAAGAATATGATGATAATAAAAGGAAGTTGGAGATTTATGGAAACTCTTGCCATTTTCCACAAGGGGGAAAAGTTTCAATATCATACTTTCTAAAATTATGGTAATGATCACTAAGGTGAATTTCTGAAAGGAAAAATAAAATGTATCAATTATGGGAAGCCTGGAGATCAAGAAAAGTAATGTTGGAGTGATGTAAAGAGTCCAATCAATGAAATTAATGGAGATGGAGAAAAATAAAATGAATAACTCTGACATTAGTTCTATAAATGAAAAGTGTTTGGGAACTACAAGAATTAATACCTTAATTCATGGTTTTTTGATAATAATAAGCCACAAAAACCTCTTAAGTCAAAATAAAAAGGTAAATATCATTCAATTAGAATTGGTAAAGAGAGTTGTGATAGTTAGGGAACACTAATCCCTAACTCTAGAATATAGAATTTCATGTTGATGTTTGTATGAATACTCCCTATGAAAATATTATCCTTTAGAGAATTTGATGTGATTATAAGCATTGATTATCCCTCCTTACATAGATTCCATATACATTTCTAGAAAAAATGATCATATTTTATTATGAATCAATCTATGGTAATCTTCTATTTCAAGGATGATCCCAAGCCTCAAATAAAAATATTTTTGTCTAATATAAGATCCCGTTTAAATAATAAATGGTGAATTATATTTTAGAAACCTATATGATTGTGACCTTCTGGGAAATTATTTTTACACCTTGGAGAATATAAGATCTAAGTATAAGAATTTGGATATGATACTTGATGAGTAAATTTAATTATTATTAATTTTATAATGTTAGGATATGAGATCAATTTTTTTTGGATTTTGAATGTGGTCGATAATATTTTGGGGGAGTCTTATATTTAAATACTTGGGGAATAGACTAATTTGAAAATTTAGATATTTTTTATTGAGGTTAAAGTATGATATATAATATCCTATACCAACCATTTTAATTTTGGTATATATTTAGAGGATGAAGTAATGATTTATGATCCTTATGATTCGATTAAAAGTTCTTCCGGCTTGAGAAATTCATCTTGAATATCCATTTCTTGGAGTAAGAGATCATGTGGAAATAGATTGAAGAAAAACCAAAGTATGATATTTTTTTATGACATTGAAAGAAATCAGGGAAGTTTATTTTATTGATTGTTTTATCTATATTATAAAATAATCCATCAACTTTAGGATAAAGGACCTTGAAATAAAAAATGTTGTTAGATTAATTTTCTTACTGAGAAATCAACAATATTTTAACACATCACAAATTTAAAGTTTTTTGATGATTAAATTTATCATGACCATGATCTCTATCACTCTCTAGTAGTCCTTGGAAGTTTAGGTTTTCTTACAAATCCATGTTTTCACTTCCCACCTACATTCTTCTATATGGAAACCTAGTTATTTGTTATTTTATACGACCTTCGTACTTCCCTTTTTCTTTTTTCAAGAGGATGGTCTATTAACCCTTGTTATGATATGGGTTTCCACAAAGAATTTTTTAATGAAATCCTTTGATTACTGAGAAATTTTTAATAAATTGTTTTTAAAGGTAGGTGGGGGGGGGGGGGGGGAGAATATAACACACTGAGATTTGATGAAAATTTTCTTTCAAATATATTTAACTTCTTTGATAGCCTACATTACACGCATCCATGAGTTTAAGAAAACCACGATATAATATTTTTAATATAATTATAACCTAGATTTTAAATTATAGGGTATCAATAGGATTAAATAAATTATTAATTATACTAAATTTACTTATTAAATAAAAATACTTATTAATTGATCACTCAATTTTTAGTAATTTCATTTTATTTTTCAAAAATATGTTTTTTTAAAAAGTAAATTATAAATATTTTTTGGAGAAAATATTATAATTAATTTTTGTAAAATTAAGAAAATATATTTTATAAAGTTAAATTTTTTTAAATCAATATTTCAATATTATATTTGGCTGAAATTTATGTATTTTTATAAAAATGTTGTTTTTTGGTGAATAGTAAAAAACTATTTTTTATAAAAATATTGTTCTTATTTTCATATAAAGTATCCTTATGGTTTGAATTTCTCTCAAAGTAACATAAGTATTATTTAATTATATATAATATAATTAAATTTATTTTTGTCATCATTATGCATGATTTTTGTATAAGTACATTTTTTTTCCTTTCAAATGCATTTTTCCAAAAACTTTTTTTCATTATGTTTTACAAATTTATATTAAAAGTAATTTTTGACACTTAAAGAAATTGAATATTAAAAAATATATTCTATATTTATAATAGATAGGTTAATTTTTTTTAAAATAGCCTCCTTTTATTTTTTGTCATAACAAATAGTAACAACGGTTAAATTCATCATCTTAGTAAAGGGTAAATCAGGTAAATATAGGTTAAAACTAAGTGATAAGGCTAAAATTATTCATCTTAATTATTATTTAATGAATAAAATTATACCCTAATCAACTTAAGCTCTAATTTTCTAATGGATATTTTTCCATGAAAATGAGATATATATTTTTTAAACTAATGGAAGTGACAAAATGTCACTAACTTAGTTTTAGATAAAATAATGTGTTCACATAGGGAAAAAATTACTTTTGAATGAATATTTTTTTAAAATTTATTTAATAATTAAATTATATTTTTTTGGTGATTATTTATATTTTTTATTTAATTAAATAATTACCTTAAATAATTATACAACACTAATCCATTAGTTATTAAATTTATGGGAAAATCAAATAAATGTAAAAAAATATTAAGAGTTTTATAATTGGAGATAATTAAGGTGATACAATAATTCTCTATATCACCATGAAATTTTGGAAATGATTTATAGTACATGTATAAAATTCTATATATTTTATTGCTATTATTAAACTCAAATTGATGAATAATATCAAAATCGAAAATAATAATATTTTATGAAAATGATATTTTATTAAATTATTTTGAAATCATACAAATATTAAATAAGGAAAAAGGGGATAATATATGGTATTACAATTCATCTCCCATCCATTTATGAGTTAATAGTTACCTTATATGAAAAATTATAACATTTTATGAGCAAAACATATGTTACCATGATAAACGATAAAAAATGTTAATTAAGGGATTGAATCAAATGATAACATTTAAAATTGCACTTAAATGTATCCAAATTATATCAATTGATGATATATAAACAATATCCTACCCTATTTTATAATTAATTAACATTTTATGTATTTTTCCCAAGAATAGTCTTATTATATATATATTTGAAGATATTCCTAAAGTTCCCTATACCGCAATTATAAAATGACACCTCCTCCCTCACTTCATTACAACACATTGAGACATATAGATCAACTATAATATTCCATATTATCTTTTACAATTACCTATACACATTCTGGAGTTATTTTCATCCAAAAATAACAACCCTATATCCCTTTATAGGCGATTTAAAGGATTCATTTTTAAGAAGAGGTAATCACTCCAGCCGGTCATTTTATTTTAGTATTATTATTTAACACCACTAAATCTATTATATTTATCATAAAATAATATCATAAATATACTTCATATTATTATATGTTATTTATATTTTTAAAACACCATTATAAACCCTCTTTATCATCAAATAAGAAGTGAAAGTATCTCTCATGCATATGTATGACTTACCATCTCCACCTTGGGATTCAATTAATTTTTAATTACCACATTTTATGGATGCAAATTATGGTGGGATTAATGTTTATATATAATATTTATTTCATAATTATACTTATTTAATGATAAAATAATATCTACCTTCTTATCATCCAATATTTTGGGAAACAATAACATTCCTCTTGCATACATATTGATTACCATCTCCAAGATGTGATGCAATTTTAATCATTTGAAATTCACATTGATAGTAAAAATGATTAATTTGATAAATATATATGATATATATGATATAATAATAATAATAATAATTGAAGGTCTAATTTTTATTAACCTTTCTTCTATTCCGTTAGTCAAAAAATAAAATCATTTTTCATACATACGTACGACCTACTGTCCCCAATAATGATGTAATTAATTTTTCTATCTATAATTTTTATGAATGATTACATATATATATAATTAACATATATTATGTTTATAAAATGATTAAAATTATGTAAATAATTGTTCCGTGACTAAACTATAAGGATCCAGACTATAGAATAGAAACACACATGGAAAGTGTAGTAGTTATCACCAAGAACATGGATTTTAGTAACACATTATTGATAAAAGGGTGACAAGATTTTAAAAATAAATCATATATGGTATGATATAAATATATATACATATATTTTTATTGAATACATGTATAATAAATACATATTTATTATACAATAGGTTTTTATTTTAATTAGGAAATAAGTGACTTGAGGTAAGTTTTATTTCATAATCTCATCATTATTCAGGATTATTTATGTTTTTCCCCACTATAGAATAGTTTTCTACCATGTCCATTTTTTATAAAAAAATTTCAATTTTTTTACTATCTCTTAGAATTTTATAATGTTATTTTTATCTCAATTTTTGGCTTTTTATTAAACACTTTTAAATGAATTTATTCTTTCAATTTCCAAATGTGGTAATTTGTGACTTTTTCAACAAATATATGGAATGAATGTTTTTTAACATATATGGCATGAGAAAGTTTTCCCATTTTCATGATTCCTTAATTATTTTTAATCTTCCTTTTTAGTTCTATAAGTTTATTTTTAATGATGTATTTTTCTTTTATATGTTCACAAAATTTTATGAATTGAAGTGATTTTAAAATAGAAAAGTTATTTACATAAAGAGTTATTACAAGTGATCACTCAAAATCATTTTTCCATATAATATGTAATAATTTGATGATACTTAAGTTTCACTTGGGATATGAACCAAGGATACCATCCTTATAATTTTTATGGATGGTTTATATTTGTAATTTCAAGATATTGATGAAACACATTCCCTTTTCAATGGTTTTAATTTAATGAAATTCACCACTTTTCATGAGTTATGAGAAGTTGATTTTTTTATAATATTTTGGCACATGTATGTATGATTTTTTGGTGATGGGTACGAACTCTATCTCTCAATAATATATTGGATGAATATATATTACCCATGATGTAAATATGTTATGCATGAATCTGATTTCATGTTCCCCATTTTATGCGTAGAACTATCATTAATTTCCATAAGTTTATGTGTGGAAATAACTTTCATATACCTAATTTTACTTGCAGACCTATCTTTAAAGTTAATTATATTATTTGTGGAGCTTGATTCATATTCAAAATTTTATTCGAGGGCCCGATTTAATGTCCATAACTTAATCAGCGAACCTATTTCTCTTTGTACTTGTTAAAAAAGTTGTAGATATATGTATATACCAAAAATTCATGTCTTGTGTGGTTGTTATGCTATCATGGATTATGTTATTTTATTTTTAGGATTCATGTCTTATGAATTTCCAATCATTTTTCTATAAATAAAAATCATGATATATGATATGGTGGGTGTAAATTTCAAATGTTACAGTCATATTCTCACACCCTTGTGTTCTTGTTATGATTTTTTGATTTTTGATCTCTCTCTTTATTACCCTTACTTAGAATCTTAGCTCAACCTTTATCATGTTTCCATTCCCTAGGTTATGAATAAATTTTTGAGAAATGATGTGTCTTAGAAGGGTGAATGTAATGAAAAACTTAGTGGGAGACGATATAGATCATTTATAAACTAGTTATTTGGGTTTCCAAGTTTCCAAAGGTGATATAAATAAATAGTTTTTGCATTGATCGAAATGTTATGTAATTAATGTTCATCTAAATTGATTTAATAAGTATATATGAAATTTTTGGGATGTTATAGTTATTATGAGAGTAGGGTTTTGTTATGTAAGAACTCGGGTTTTCCATCAGGTAATAATACTTTTATCTTTCGATTAAATCCTTATTGAAGTTATCTTTTGGCATAAACTCAAAAACTCTACCTTAGTCATGTATTTTTGTTTAGGAAGAAAGGTTTTAGGGAATGAAGTGTGTATTCATTCCAAGTACAAGGCATGTATTTGGAATACATGTCATGTATCTAATACATGACATGTATTGGCTAGGGTAGGCCAATTCCCAACATTTAATGAACCTTCCACAAAAGGGAAAGCCAAAGAATTAAATGATGTGTAAAGAATTTACACATAGTGTAAAAGTAAGGAAATATTATAATGGGGAATAACCCTTTAATTTTCCCTCACCACTTATTTATTCTTCCACGCATCAGGACCACTCAAGGTGAAGCTCCCTCAAGACGAATGCTAGGTTCCTTGATTGTTCTTCCATCTAGACTCTAACTCGAGCATCATCTATCGCATTGAATACCCATCGATACATTATTTAGTAATTATTTTTATTTAGTCATTTCTTTTCTATTTAGGTTGGTATTTTTATACCATCACATTTTCCTATTTTCTAGCCATTGATCAGTTCATCCCTTTTTTGTTGATCAAGGGAAAATTAAGGGCCGATACTGGACAATGAGAGTTCTGTAGGCATAAGGTAGGTGGTCTATGAATTTTCCATAAAGTAATTTTGTTTATAATTTTTTTGTTGTCGTGAACACATCATTTTCATCAAGAGATTCTTCAAAAATTCATCTACCTTAATTTTAAATACTATGCTTTTGTTCTAGATCTATTTTTTCACATGATATTAATGTTGTTAGAGGTAGAAACCTCAACTCCATTCACCCCATGTAGGGTGTGTTATCTTTTATGCCTTTAGTGTCATTATTAGGACTCTCTACACCAGCATTTAGGTGGGAAATGACTTGACCTTGATAAGGTATGTTTTTTAATTCATTAATTAATCTTTTAATTATTTAATATAAATTATGTATAAAAATAAATTGGCTTAATTAAATTATAAATTGAATCTTAATCCATTGCATAACCTTCAATCACCTTTTCATGTTAAATGAAAGGAAATGGTGTGAACCTAATGAATAACTATGTAATTGAATTTTAGAGGGGTTTCATAAACATAACATGAATAGTAATTTCTAATGAAGGGGAGTGAACCTAATAAATGATTAAGTAATTAAACTGATAAATGGTGGCATGTCCTTAATATAGCCTATCATGTTGATGAATGTTAAGGGAGTGAACCTAATTAATTATTAATTGGAATGAGTGTTAAAAGGAATAAATTAAAAAATGATATATGATTAAGGTTCCTATTGAATGTGTACCATTTAATCTTTATAGGAATGGTTAGACTTGAGCCGAACTTGGTTTCATGAAGGAATTATTTGAGCTCTCAAAGGAAACTATTCTGATTCATGGAGCCAATTTCCATGGGAGATACCCACCGTAAAACATGTTCCTTTTTATTACTGGATTCCCAGCATGATGATGCTAGATCCCTTCACTATATTTATAGATATTAGGATTCCTTGAAAACACTCCTTGGATCTAGAATGATGTCTTCAGACATGCGGCACCATAGATTCACCCCATTGGGCCCATTCATGCTTTGAAAAATTTATGGTGAAATTCCTTGGGAATGACCCTTGGAATACCCTTATAACCTTTATTTCTAGACTTAAAGAGTTATTTCTATGATTTGGATGACCCATGAGCTCAAGGATACATTGTTTTCACTATCATTCATCCTTTACTATTATTATGATTTATTATAGTTCTATTGACACTTCCACCTGATTAATATATATATATATTTAATTAAATGATCTCATGTTCAAAGACATTACGAGCAAAGGGTAAAGCAAATATGAGTTATTATGTCAACATTTATTTATATTTATATGTACTTGCACATTGCTCAGTTTATATTCACAAACTAGATTTTTATACACACCGTTGGTAGTTGACAACTCAGATTTATATCAAAACCTATCCATATCACTAATGGTACCCAATATTATTATATTACTAATGGTATAGACAAGGGGAAGCATCCCACCCTGCACACCTGACTTGGTTACTTCCTTAGGATGGATCTTGGTAGTAGATGGCCAGGACGATGCTCAGTATGCTTGTATAGTATTGGACATTTTTATTCTTTTTGTATAGATTGTATTATACTACTTCCTACAACTTTTTAGACCCATTTTCCTACTTTTTAGATATATGTTATTACATCGTCTTCTTTGTTATGTGGTACTATTAATATTTTGAGTTTTTTTATTATTGATGGATATTTATCCTTATCTTCTACAGTTAATTTTTTTTATTAATTATTAGGAATTTTATGTTGTTACTAGTTTTTTTATATTTATATATCCATTTTTATCCACTTTTACATGAGGAAATAACCTCTCCATAGACACATTGTAGGCCCTCACTGCTAGTTGGATGCCTCTAGCATATGTGGAGGCGTGCTTGAGGCCATGTGGCCCACCAAATTGGGGAACCATTGGGTTAGACTTGGGATGATATGTCAAAACTTTCTATCAATGGATTTTTCTTTGATATTGAATTTTTGTTGGGAGTGTATAATAGGTATTTGGAACATGTTGAAAATTGGTTATAAGCTATTCCTGGGAGAAGTTATCCCACGTTCAGGGTGAATACCATGTTTCTTGGGAATGATAAATTATTATTCTCTATTTTTCCTCTTAAAGTTGATATACTTTCACAATTTGGTGATTCACAAGAATTTTAATATTTCATATTCTTTTAGATATTTACCTTGGAATGGTATGACAATGATCATTATTACATTCATCATCATAGACACCTAGAATTCACACACAAAGAATATTGCATTCCATATAGGTGCACTTTACTAGTTTAATTTCTTGGGGTGCATATGATTATTGAGTAAGCCATGGTTGTTATATATATATATATATATATTCCTAAGCAACTAACATCTTCTACAGAGTAAGGCAATTTGATAGTTAAAGTGTAAACATCAATCCAAATATTGTTTTCCTAAATAGGATGATGGTGGAATCTTAAATAGATAGTTTCCACCCATGTCAACTATATAACTCTGGTTGCATGAGATAGTATTTGGTTTCAATTTAGTGACTACAAGTTTGAATTCTTGAGGTTAATGTGCCCTTGTGAATTCTAATGAGTAATTAACTAAGTCGACCCATCGTATATTACCAGTTATATTATGAGACTGAATTTTATGGGGAATAATTAACATTAAATGGGATTTTATTTTAGTTATAAATTGTATGTTACTTTATTAACATGGAATAACAATCCACTTAATCGAACCTTGATATATTTATATAGGAAAATACAAACTTTTAAAAAAATCTTGTCTTATAAAATGAAATGGTTTCTAGTAAATGAAGAGTTAATGTGTACTTCAACGACAACCTATTATAACCTCTATAAATTAAAATTCAAACGGTTACCAATACCATGGCCTTCCAAGAAGGTAGTTGGTGTAGTACAATTTTTGTAGTTAGACCCTTTTCCCATGATCTACTTTTCTAGGGATTCTATATGATACACTCTATTCCGAGGTGTGTACTTGGAAATTTTAAAGCTATTCCACCATGACGTCCTCTAGTTGTGGTCTAAGAGGGTAGAGATGATCACACTCCTGGGGTGGTGGGCCATGATCCACCAGTGATCTCTGCAGTAGTGCCACCTGAGGCCCCAACTATTATTCCTAAACTAAGAAATGAAACCCATATTCGGTAGAGTTTCCTATGTCTAATATAGTCTATGAGGGGTGATCCAATACCTAGACTTACTATATCTGATTTGACTCATGAGTTCTATAATAAAAATTCTTCCACCTTTCTAAGGGATAGTGGTTTAAAATATTCTGAGTCTTAGCTGGATCCCAGACTTTCTAACCATGAGTATATAAAGACACCTCTGGGGAGGAGGTTTAATATTTACACCAACATTTTCCAGATTCCAAAAAATTCAAGTGGGATGTGATTACTCAGGACGGTCATTATCCAGGCATGGTCTGGGTGGATTTACAGACTGCCTTCTATAATTTGTTCTTCCCTGATATGCTGAGAGATGACTGGGCTAGAGATTTCATGCACAAGGAAAGTAGTGATATGTCCTTCATGGACTATTCGTCATGTTTTACTAAGTTGTAGTTCTTTTCACCGCTTCAAGACGACGATGAGATATTGAGAGTGATAAATTTGGAGGATGAGATCTAGTATGCAATCTAATCACAAGTGAAAGTATTTAACCTATCTAATTTTTCGCAAATCGTTAATAAGAATATTATCATTGACAACAACTTTAGGGAAGCTTATAGTATTAAGTATAAAAGTTTGGTGATGAGGTAAGAAAGCAGTTCTTCTAGTTGAATGAAGTATATCCTTGAGGTTTCACTTTAGATTAGTGGTTTATAGATTATCCAGACTAGAAACTCTATTATATTCCATTAGTGTGGAGGATGGGGGAATCTGAAGCCTCAGTTTGTTTGAGACCCACTAGAGTGTCGTACATGTGGTCATATTGGTCAAATTTTAAGATTCTTTCTGACCATTACAACAGATTAGATTAGAAGAGGGTATTCACCAGCTATACATTTAAGACAATGGTTAGTTATGCTGCATTAGGCATGGAGTTTGAGTAGCATTAACATGACTTTCCAAGGAGGTGGTCATGGATGTGGTAGACAAACTTTTGATTGACAATTCCAAGAGAACAGAACTAATCAGGGTAGTCTAACTATAGATTAGGACCATTTATAAGGAAAGTTACATGATTTATAACCAATACCTAAGGATTAGAGTCTAGGATCATTGACTATATGAGTCACTATTCTGGTAGTCTCTACTATTTTATCTTATATGTTCGATATGGTTGCATCCCACTTCTTTATCTCTTTATCGATCGTGGAAAGTCTTGGGTTGTAAATTCATTACTTCCATGGTGTTATGACACTGGAAACACTATTGGGTGTGTGGTTAGAGGGTATATTACAATGAAAAGAATGAACCTTGAGGTAGGTAGTTATTCCTTCTTCTGGTGCCTCTTCATACTCAAATGGAATGGTTTTGATGTCATTATTGGAATGGATTGGATGGTCCCATATCATGCCTATGCTGAATTCTATATCTATAGGGTATCATTTACATCATCAGAGAGATTATATCATCTCCACAAGGGTAGGTGGAATGTATAGTCTGTTACAGATGGACTAGAGCATCATGGGCTAGATGGAGTGACCACCCAGATTACTAATATTTTTAGGGAGGAATAGGAAACGCTTTTGACCGAATTTCCTCCCATACTAGATCATTTTATGGAGGCCTCTCCTCACATTTTTTTTGTATTATCTCATAATATAGAGTTATATTTTATGGTTTATCTTGTTCCAAGATAATATCTAGTATCCATTCCTATGTAATGGGTTTCACCTACTGAGATCTAGAAGCTCAAGAGATAGTTAAAGTATTTGGAATATATGGGTTTTATCCGACCCATCAATTATTCTTGGGTTTCACCCAAAATATTATCCAAGAAGGTGGAAGGGACCCTTAATTTATGAAAAGATATTTGATAGTTTAACCAGCTTCTAGTTAGGAATCAATATCCCTTGCCTCATATAGATGATCTCTTCCAACACCTTTGAGGATCAAGGGTGTTCTAAAGGATCGACTAGAGATCGGGCCATCTTCTTGTGTGAAACATGCCTTTAGATATATCACCTTCGACTTTATGAAGTCAATATTGTCTGTATGAGTATCTAATTATGTAGTTTGGTCTTATGAATGTTCCCACCATTTTCATGGATTTATGAATAGTGTTTTCCACCCCTACCCGGATTCATTTTTCATGGTTTTTGAGGGTGAAATATTAGTGTATTATCATACTCATAGATACCATGATAAACAAATTAAGATCATTTTGAGCATATTTTGGGAGCTTCAGAAATATAATAATATTTAGAAGTTCCACTTAGGGTTTTAAAGATTTCACTTCTTGGGTTATATTATTTTTTAATTAGGATTATCTTTTGACTTAGATAAAGTGAGTTCTTTGGTTTCCTAGTAGAATTAAAAGATTTCTTTTGATATATGGATTCTATTAGAACTAGATGGATATTACAATAATTTCATACAAGACTTATCACACCTTTATACACCTATTACTAATAATAACAATATGGTTTTAAGTTTTTGTGGTCTAAAGTGTGCGAGAAGACCTATCAAGAGTTGAAAGGAAGGCTTACTTTGACACTAATTCTGAATTTATGAGAGCCTAATAGAGGATATAGATCATTTTTTGATGCAACAAGAATCAATATGGGTGTAATATTAATGTAGGAGGATAGAGTTGTTGAGTATGAGTATATATAGTTGTGACCTCATGATTTTAAGAACCCAGATCTTCTTTTCAGGTATGGATCTCAATTTCAGGTGTTTTGGGGGAAAAGGATAGAATCTAGAAAATTAAGGAGTACTCGCCATGCACTTATGAGAGCACTCCATGTACTAGGCTTCTGCAGGTAGCCATGTACTAGCTGGGAAATATCCGAGTGCATGGTTGTGCGAGGTGACCTTGAGACTGGCTAATGAGGGGCCTGGTAAAGGCCTATACACATCGTGTATCCTCAGGGAACACGTCATGTATTTTTATTTTTAATAGTAATATCGGATTTGGGTCACGTCTCATCGACAAAACTGTCTTTTTCTGGCTCCATCTCATCTATGGGTGACAAAAATCAATTATTCTTCTCCGAGACACCGACTCGTCGTCCATTCTCAGAATCAAACATTGTAAATTGTATTGGAATCACCACTGGGGGTTCTTCCTTCTTCTAGAGCCTATCCAATTATTTTTTCATCATTCGGTAGTTATTCAAGGTTGAATGTTTTTGACGTTTTTGTAGATCTACAATGTTGTAGGTTGAATCAAAAGATGAGATTCTACTCTATCGATTATACAACATCGAGGTAGGTGGTTTGTGCATTTCTGTAGATGTCATTGAATTATATGTGAAAAAGTTCCCAATACCCTAGATTATGGTATTGCGTGTTTTTGGAATTTAACCTAGTTAATGCCACCTATTCTTTGTTTTCTTTAGTAAGGGTGTTTTTTATGAATAAGGTTTTTACCTTTCTATGGATGGGTTTTCCCATGTTTGATTGATATTGGTCTTTGGGTCTAGAACTACCTATTAGGATGTTATGTTTTCCATTCCTAGTGGTGTTAGGATGGAGTTGTTTATATGACAAGTTTTTAAAATGCATTGTAGCTGTTTATCCAAGTAGTATTTGAGTTTTACTTTGGCTACTAGATATCATTTGTTCACAATTTTATTACACAGGCTTGTGGGAACCAGGTGTGGTGAGACCATAGGGGGAATGGACACTAAGGGCTTCCCCATAGTGTCTTTTACCTTTCACATTGCAATACCATAGGGGAAATGGACATTGAGTTCTCCCTCAGAGTGTCTTCTGTTTACCATTGTGAGACCACAAGGGGAATTGGATGTTGAGTGCTTCCTTATAGAGCTTATAGTTACCGTTAAAAAACCACAAGAGGATTTGACAGTGAGTGATTCCTCTGAGAGTCTTTGTCTAAGATGAACCAGAGGGGTTAGACTGTGAGAACTTGCTAGAGGGTTTATTGTGTTTGATTGGTTTAATAATTGGTAATTTTAAATGAATGTATGTGAGACATTAGGATTGTTTACATTGAGTAAATTCTTGTTTATTGCTTCATTATTCATATTTTCCTGCTATATATATTCACTAAAACGTTAGGCACAAGTCTTTTGGTGTTTTCCCACTAGGATTCATCTCACTTCTATTTGGGTCATAATTTTGGGACCAAATAGAGAATATTGTTACAGGTATAGATAAGGGAAAGATCCCTTCTACTTTAGGTACTTGATTGCAGTAGAGATAGAGAGAAAGGGACCAAGATGAGGTCTACGATGCTGCTAGAGTTTAATTGTTTTATTGTACTTGGTTTAGTACTGTATTCCAGCATTGTGACTTGTTTGGCTAATTTCCTAGACATATGTGACATGCATCATTTATATACATGCTCTAGTTGTTTATTTACTTTTAGTATTCCATTGTTTACTTATTATGGGGTATTATTACTTCCGCTACTGTTATCTGTTTGTTTTCGTTATGTTACTCTACCAATAAGGGCATAGTTTCCCCACTATCAAACCCAAGGCCCTCAATTTTAGTCAACAGCCTCAGGAAATTTGAGAAATATTATTGAGGCCATGTGACCAATCAGGTACGTGGCACCTTTGGGTGACACTCGGAACTAATATATTACAAAGTTGTATAAAAGGAATTATTTTCTTCCTTGAATTACTATTTGGAGCCTATTGATTGGGATAAGAATGGAATATATAGTTAGTAATAAGTTGTGCCCATGAGTAACTAACCCATGTACAGGGAAAATCCAATATCCCCTAATTATTGTTATATTCTTGTTTTTCATTTGATAATGTTGATTTGATTTCACCATTGGGTGATTCACATGTTATGTGCCATTATCATTGATGTAATTGAGATTCTATTTATGTTGAAACCCAATGAGATGAGGGTATTCCATCTCATGCATCATATAGGAACTTGCTAGAGATCACATTTCATACATTATTATCATTCCATTTAGGTTGAATTACTAATTGCATGTTGTTGTGATATATTTTGTGCTAGATATGCATTCTGTTGAGATAGATGTCTTGATATAATACCTTATATTTGATAGGGTGTTGCTGATTGTGTAAGGTTTCATTTGAATGAATGCCCAACATTGGTCCAAGAGGTGTTATGAGCCCTCATGGATCAGAAGTTGGTGGTTCATGTGATTTATTGCACTATTATACTTGTGATATACACGAATATGGTGCCATAGTTTGATTCGTGGGGAGTATGACAACTCACAGATCGGAATTTGGCACTTTAATGTTCGTTTTGGTGTTTTAATGGGTTCCAGAGTAGTTGTTGAGGCTAACTATCTGAAAACACCTTGAATACATGTTGCGTATTGATGAATAGATTCCATATATCTTTCTGTTTGGTAGTGAACAACTTTTCTTAACTACATACCGTGTACTGTATGTACACGTCGTGTAGTCCTAAACCGCGTGACTAGCTATGTGGGAAGAGACACGGGGTTAGAAAATATTTTGTGACACACACTGTGTACTTGGAGTACACGTCTTGTATCCATCTATGTGACCAATGACATAGAAGGATGAATATCAGGTTGTAAATGCCGTGTTTTGTTCTTACACACCATGTAGATTCTACTGTTTCACCGACTGTGTGACTAACGACAACGATGGTTATGACTTAAGAGATGCACGCTGTGTCTAGGTTGAACATGCCATGTAGAGTTACTAGGTAGGAGCTATGTGTATAGCTATGTAGAGGAACATAGGAAGGGTGAAATTATTCAAGTATACACTGTGTCTCAAAGAGAACACATCATGTGAAAGGGTGTTACATGACCAGGTTTGGTAGAAGCACACACCCATGTAAAAACTTAAGGGAACACACTATGTTGTGGTTATACATTATGTGTAGCTATGTTTTAGAAATCGTGAATGTTTTATTCCTTCTATTCCTTTCTTGCACTTATAAGTTTCAATCCTTGATAATATTGAACAAAGGTATGCTCTTGAAATTTCAGAGTGATTCCACCGAGACGTCCTCTGGTTGTACACTAGATACAGGGAAATGATCAGACATAGGACATGGTAGATCATGGACTACCAGAAGATCCTCTCATAATTCCTATCTTGGGACTGGACATCATTCTGGATATAGGTAATGATGCACAGTTCTAAGAAGTCTTTATGAGGTTTATGCAGACCTTCGAAGGAGCACCACATCCTTCCCCATCTATGGCAGAGTTGACACGGGTTTTTCAAAAGAAAAATCCTCCCACTTTATCAGGGGATGGGGGAACTCAATCTGTAGATTCATGGTTAGAGACCATGTTTTCTATCTTTTAGCGTCTAGAGACTCCTCCAGAGAGGAGGGTGAAACTCACTATGTACATGCTTCAAAATTCCTCCAAGAGATGTTGGGATGTGATATCACAACCGGGACTCCAACGAGTTATGGATTGCGATGAGTTCCAGCATACGTTCTATGATTAATCCCACCTGGAGACATTGAGGGACAGTCGAGCCCAAGAGTTCATGAGTCTAGATCATGGTACTCTTTCAGTCATAGACTAATCTTCTCGCTTCACTGAGCTGCAACCCTTCACACCAATTCCGTGGGTGGGGGGTGAGTTATGAGTTATTTCTGGAAAGGATGTTTGAGGATGGTCTCAGGAATGACATCCGATCTCTGGTGAACATCTTTAGGTTGACTTCTATCACTTCTATAATCAACCAGGAACTAATCACAGAGTGAAACCTAAGGGATTCTGGGGATGTGAGCCAGGGTGGCCCAGCATCCAGAGTTGGTACCCCGCTAACTGATAGCTATAAGCACCACATGGAGTTTTGTGTGGAGATCTGAGTAGGAGATATACTTATTTAGGTAGCTAAGTGGTATACTACCATTGTGAGAAGAGTGGGCAAACGAGTCCACATTGCCCAAGATACAAAGTGGAGTGCTGATCTTGCACCAAGATGGGTCATCTTTAGGGTTTTTGTCATTTTTTCTCACTAGTAGCTGATTATAGGGGTTCTATTTCAACTCTTCATACAATAGGAGGACCAACCATGCCACATCTGTCAGGGAACTGGAGTTCATCCAGCCGTTCGGGCCGAGGCAGAGGTCATGGCCGTAGTGGTCAGATACAAGGTTTTTGACAGCCGTAGGATGGATCAGCTTAGGGATCTCAGATAGCTTCACAGGGCCGCAAGATAAGGCAAGATTTTGTGTGGGAGCAGAACCAGTAGGAGAACGATCCCAGACCCTCTACAGTTAGAGGTACAATTTTGGTTTCCTCAGTTTTATCTTATTCTCTTTTTGACATAGGGTATTCCCATAAATTTATATCTGTTGCTATTGTGGATATTATTGGGTTCTGTATCTTTACATCTACTAATATCTTGATGCTGGACACACCATTGGGAACTAGAACGACTAGTGTACCTCAGTGCAAGGAGTTCCCTCTTGAGGTTGGTGGGTGTAACTTCTTATGAGACATTTTTGTATTAGATATTTTGAGATATGACGTCACACTCAGAATGGAATGGTTGATTACCTTATAAGATGTTGTCGATTTCTATCATTTTAGGTTGAGGTTCACATCACTAGAGGGTAGTTTTTTACTACATAAGGGTGAATGGAATGTCCAGTAGAGCAGAGCGGGACCCGAGCATCATGGGTTGAGAGGAGTTACAACCCAGATTGATAGATTATTTCTATATAACAAATGGACTTTACAAATGTACTTTCCTCCAATGGTGTATCTTTTAAAAGATATATTTATTGGGGGCTTTTCTGGTTTTCCTCTAGAGCGAGAGGTAGATTTCTCAATTGATCTTTTTTAGGAGCAGCACCAGTGTCCATTCCTCCTTATAATAGGGATACACCAGAGTTATTGGATCTCAAGAAGCAGTTGTAGGAGGTACATGCCAAGGGTTTCATATAACCTAGTACATCTCCGTGGGGTATGCCTATCCTATTTTCAAAGAAGGAAGACGATTCCCTTAGACTTGGTGTGGATTATCAGAAGTTTAACTAGTTGACGGTCAAAAACTGATATCCCTTACCGAGGATTTATGATCTCTTTGATCAGCTTCGAGGAGCCCAGGTGTTAACAAATATTGACTTTAGATTTGGTTATCATCAGTTGCGGGTTATACCATCAGTTATACCTCTTATATCCTTTTCGAGTAGGTATAGTCTATACGAGTATGTAGTTATTCCATTTGGTCTCATGAACATGCCTAGAGTTTTTATGGTACTGATGAACCGAGTGTTTCATCCATACTTAGATTCTTTCTTGGTTGTCTTCATGGATGATATCTTGGTGTACTCTCACACTCAACATGACCATTCCACACATCATGGGGTCATTTTGAGTACACTGAGAGAGCATTAGTTATATGCTAAGATCTCAAAATGACACTTGGGGATAGACCAGATTCACTTCTTGGGTCATGTTCTCTCAGAGACAGTAGTATTAATAGATCCATAGAAAGTGAGAGTAATAATTTACTGGGAGAATCCAAAGAATGTATTTGAGGTAAAATGTTTTCTTGGGAAGGCTGGTTACTATAGATGTTTTATACATGAATTTTTATGCTTAGCAGCACCACTAATGGGCCTGACTAAGAAAGGTATAAATTACTTGTGGACAAGTTCCTACGATTCAGTTTTTAGGAGTCGAAAGGGTGGTTGAATTCCGAAACGACACTAGTTTTTCCATAGCCAAGAAAGAGCTATACTGTTTACTATGATGCATTTGGTATCGGGTTGGGGGAAGTGCTTATGCAGGGGGAAGGAGTCATTACATACTGGTCTCAGTAGTTGAGGCCACTAGAGAGAAATTACCTAATTCATGATATCGAGTTGGCTACTGTTGTTCAAGCTTTATGATGTTGGAGACATTATCTGTCGGGAGAGAATTTTGTGGTTTTTACTGACCACAAAATCTCATGTATATCTTCACTCAACACGATCTGAATTTGAGATAGCGAAGGTGGGTTGAGTACCTTCAGTCCATCGACTTTGAGCTTGGCTACACACTTGGGAAAGGCAACACAGTAGATGATGCATTGAGTAGGGGGACTCAGATAAAAGCGATTCAGGAGGCCAGTAGTGAGAGGAAGCTTATGGATCTTTTCTCTGAGATGCATTTGGTGGTGCACGACAAACATGGGCAGGCGTTTCTTTATTATATGGTTGTTACCTCTTCTCTACTTTATTGAATGCGAATGAGGAAACTACCAGAATTTAACGGCCTAGTTCAATGGAAGAGTGTGCCAAGAGAGGACCCTATTCCTGGATAGACCATAGGCATATTGGATCAAATACGTAGATGTATATGTATATTAGATAAAGCAACAAAAGAGGGGTGGTGAATTGTAGGTCTAAAAAATTTGTGTTTAAATACATAAGAAATCAGTTTAAAAGATCTTAAACTAATACAATTCACAACAAAAACAAACAACCACAATTTTATTGAATATAAAGGTATGATATGATGTAATACTATAAGATAAGTAATGCAATTGTATTCAAGATGAATACAATAATCAGAGTAATACAATGGTGAAGGATTCTATCATAAAGCGTATAGAATCAATCGATACAATATGTAACAGTATGATTGTTATTGAAACAATTACAAATGAATATGGAATGAAGAAATAAAACAATACAATTCCCCTTCTTAAAACAAACTGTAGTGAAAATGTAAAAGTATTACAATTATTTTGACCCAAAGAGAAGGGTTATCCTTTCATCTAGGATAAGAGGTCGGTCTTACCACCACCTTAGTAATCCCTCGATACGATTATCGGTATGTATGTCTTGCTATCCCCGCAAGCCCTTGATACGATGATCGGTACGTCTGTCTTGCTATCCCCGCAAGCCCTCGATTTTGCAGGTAATCGTAACCTCTGTCTTTCAATCACTTAAAATCCCCCGATATGATTATCGGTAGCACCGTCTTCCTATCCCCGACATCCCTAAATTATTATCACCGATCGGATGCACAAAGCAAAACAAATCACTTATATAAATACAAAAACTAAGAACGAGCTGTTCACGTTTTGTAATCTCAAGGCTTTCGCACGAAGCAAGAGAGAAGTCACAATATCTCTCTCTATAACTTGATAAAAGAAGAGTCTCACTTGTCCTTATCAGCTTCAAATGACCTCCTATTTATAGGCCTCAGGTTCCAATGGTCATATTTCCTCCAACGATCATATTTCTCCAAAAAACTCGGAGGGATTTGGACACCTATCATTATAACGATCATAATGAAATAGAAAACACGACATCGTTTTGATTAGTTTCTAAATATATCCACGACATCATTTTGTTTAAAATAAAAGATATATGAAGATGATAATCATGAGTACGATTAATATAAAACATGTGTTTTGATAAAGGACCAAAACAAGCATGTAATGAAAGTAAAGTATGAGTACTATAAGTATTACATAGTGTAATGTATTGATACGATACAAAGTGAGTACGATTCATAAAACTCAATATGATTAATGAAGTTAATACGATTGCTAGAGTCAGTACGATAATTATAGTCAGTATAATAGACATGGTGAGTACGATCAGCGTGATCTGTACGATAAGCATGGTCAGTACGATCAGCATGGTCAGTACGATAAGCATGGTCAGTACGATAAGCATGGTAAGTGACATTTGTGATTTCTAAAACAAGATATAAAAGTCAAAAGAAAACATTTGACTCAACAATCTCCCCCTTTTTGGAAAGCACAAAACACAAAGTAAAAACAAAAAGAAATACTTATCTCCCCCTGAGTTATTAGAAACTCTTCTAAATATGAAATTGAATACAACTAACTCCCCCCTTAGGTATGTACTTTCCTAAGGATTGTATTCATATATTTTCCTTGATTTAGAAGTATTTGATTAAAATTTTCTCCCTTTATAAAACTTCCCCCTTTGTGATTTACAAAAAGAATGGGGTAATCTTGAGTTTCCTGAAAGAGTTAGAGAGAAGAAATACAGGTCAAAGGAAAGAGTAACATAAAATCTCATTACGATAACAAAAGTTTATAGAGTTCATGAAAGGAAAACAAATACAACATCAGTAATTTGTTTTTTCTTTCCTTTTACTTCTTTATCAACTCATGAAGAATGACTTTCATATTTTTTATTTCTTTCTTGTCTACAGATATAGAATCTCCCTGAGATGTGAGAAGCTCTTGTTGGTCGGCAAAAAGCCAATCCTGATTCTTGATGGTCTTCTCTTGGACTCTGATTACTTCTTCAAGAGTATCTATTATGTTTTTTAAACTGTTGTTGTCTTTGGATAAAAAAGAATTTTGTTTCTTTAACAAGGCTAATTCATCTTTGAAAGATGAAACCTTCGAAAACTCAGACTGAAAAGCATTCATTCTTTCTTGCAACTCTTTCACTGAAGGAATATCGGCTCGATGAGTATTTGACAAAATATTCAACCTTTCAATAGTTTCTTTGTCAAGCTTCTTGAAAGCAATTGCAATATCATTTGAAATTATCCTTAATTCTTCAATTGAGACTTCATGATCATTAACTGAGCTCTCTGTTTTGTATGGACACATAGTCATTCTATTGCAAGCCTTCTTATGAGAAGCCGAACTTTCAGATAGAACTTTCAAATCAGCTTCAACTGACAAAAATCTCTTTCTTAGTTATCTTACAGATCCAAACTTCTTTCTCTGACTGTTAGTAATGAAATCAATTTTTCCTTTAAGTCTGGGAAAATAAGGGATGGTATTTTCAATTCTTCTCAAAAAATGAACAATGTAGTCACTATTCTTGAGAGAGTTTTTTTGTTCTGAATCGGTATCCTCATCGTACGAATCCATTTCATTTGATCGTCTTGAGTCTACAACTGGCTGTTTTACTTTTTATTTTTCTATCCCCTTTCTTTCTTCTTCCACTTTGTAACTTATAATGATTGTTTTTTCCATATGAGAAGATTGAGCAACTTTATTTGCTTAAGAAGAAATTTTATCCGGAGTTTCAAAAGATTGATCTTGAGATTGATCGGCATGAGGAGTTTGTTGAATGTCTTCACTTTTCTTTTGAAAGGATTATTCTCTACTTTTCTTTGAGCTCTGAAGGAATTCCAAAAGGAAATCTGCTTCCTCTTCTTCAAATTCCTGTATTTCTTCCAACATTTGTTTCCCTTTCTCTTTCTGTGGAAGACTCTGTATGATAGGATCTTGATATACTTCCTATGTTATTTGAGCACTAGCATCCTCAACCATTTTCATGACTTTTGAAATATCAAAATCCTGAGCTTTCCTTTTAAAAAGAGTCTTCTTTTTCTTTTCAGTCTGAAGGGTATCCTCAACCCTTAACCTCTCAGCAAAAGCTTCAGCTGGGTCAAGACCAAACTTCAGATCACCTTCCTTTCTCTGTTCTCTTTCTTTTCTCCACCTGGCTAGAAACTCCTTACTGTACTTAGGTTTCTTCTTTGGCTTTTAAGTGGTTTGCATATCTAACTTTTGAGGAGCACCAACAGATGGATTGTCTTTGACTGGCATGGGTGCCGATTGATTCTGTGCTGATTCTGCTTCTGAATCCTTAACAAAGAGCTTTGAATTCTGATCAAAACATACATTAAACTTCTTCAACGTACTCTTACTTATCCAAGAAGCCTTCAGTTCTTTCAACTGTCCTTTCAAAGGAATATTACAAAATTCATGCTCTCAAGAATGAACTTCATAAGAATAGATGGATACATGATTAAATGGGACTTAATTTCTCCTGACTTAACATTCTATATTGTTTCCAAAATGTATCCCATGAGATTTACTTTTCTCATGTTGACAAGATATTCAAGAATGAATATATCAGAAACTTTCATAGTTTTTCTATCCCCTTTTCTTAGGATAAGAAAACCTTGCATCCAAAGTGCAACAAACCTATTATCTAGAGAAAGATGAGCCAATTTCCTCTTCTCTTAATTTATAAGAAACAATGAATTTTCAGCACTTTCTTTGTTAAATGTACCAACTTCCTCTGGTAGTTTATGAGATGGACAATAAGAATCACCTTCCATTGGAACATTTAGAAAGTGGGCTGCTTATTTCATAGACATTGATATCTTTCTATCGTACATAGCAAAGTTGATAGTCATATTCTTGTCAAAAGATACAGTTTTGTTGAACTGACTGACTTCATTAACAAGAACTAGATCTTGAGACACTGGTTTTTCAACACACAATTGCTCTCATCCTTGAAACAAAATAATTCTTCTGATTGTAGAATTGAACGAATCAAAGAAGTCTTAGGAAACTAACATTTCTCTGAAAAAATATTTCTCTGAAAAAGTCTTTGAAGACATTTCGACCGGAGTGTTAGTAGAGGACTGAGATATATAGGTGAAGCCGATGGAAGATCGTACAGAGTCTTAAAACAGGGGAAGAGCTTCGTCAACAATTGTGAAAAACCAGTGTGGGTTTGGGGTGGGGAGTGGTCTCTTTATAGGTGAGAAACGGGTAATGATTGATCTTCTACAGTTGGGATTATAAGAAAAAGAAACCAACGAATGTGATTAATTTTTTTTATATATATATTTTTTTTAAAAAAATGGTAAGGAAAGTATGTACCTGCCGGAGATCGTAAGGTAATTTTTGGTTTAAATTGTATTAACATAGAGAAAGAAAACACAAGCGTACGGGGAGAAAGGATATGACATATTGTCATGCCGATGGAAATTAAAGTCGTTACCATAGACTAACATACTGATGGAAAAAAAATACGTTTCCATAGACTGACGTGCCGATGGAAAACAAAGACAAAGTCGTTACCATAGACTGATGTGCCGATGGAAAACAAATTCGTTACCATAGACTGACGTGCATATGGAAAACAAAATCGTTACCATAGACTGACGTGCCGATGGAAAACAAATTCGTTACCATAGATTGACGTGCTGATGGAAAACAAAATCATTACCATAGAATGATGTGTCGATGGAAAACAAAGTTGTTATAATGAACTTACGTGCCGATGGAAAACAAATTCATTACCGTAGACTGACATGCCGATGGAAAACAAAATTGTTACCATTAACTGACGTGCTGATGGAAAACAAATTCGTTACCATAGAATGACGTGCTGATGGAAAACAAAGTTGTTACCATGAACTGATGTACCAATGGAAAACAAATTTGTTACCATGAACTGACGTGCCGATGGAAAACAAAGTTGTTACCATGAAATGACGTGCCAATGGAAAACAAAGTTGTTACCATGAACTGACGTGCCGATGGAAAACAAAGTTGTTACCATGAACTGACGTGCCGATGGAAAAAAACTTGATACGGTAACCAAGTAGGAAAAAATAGAAAACAGAAGGTAAAAAATATAACAAAACAATCAATACGATAAATAGAAAGTCTAACTAAAAAACCAAAAAAAAAGATTAAACTTGAAAAAAAACATTAAGTAACATGTTCTCCCCCTTTCTAAGAGGAGTTTCTTAATGTAAGGAGAAGTAAAAAACATGAAGTAGACATGAATTATTACATTAATGTAATCATTCCTAGCTTCTATTTTATAAACTCAAATCTATCATAAGGTAATGGTTTTGTAAAAATATCAGCAAGTTGTTCTTGAATTACAATGAATTGTAAAATAATATCTCCTTTTTTCAATGATATTTTCAAAGAAATATTTGTTTCCCATCATGTGTCAAGAATAACCACTATCCATGTACCAAATGTTTTTTTGGTACACTTCTTATTTTTCTGAAAAAGAAATAAATAGTTTTTCGGAATCTGAACTTGTTTGGATCCAGAATTTTTAGATAAAAGAATTTTAGGAATCCACATTTGTTTTTAAAATTGGGTTTTATGAAATCCTAAAGACTGGGTTCTATTAAGAGAGAAATCTCTTTTCTAGTGTCCTCCACATTGAAACTTAGTACAAAAAGTGTTACTTTGAGGAACAAAATAGTTATTACTAAAAATCAGTTTAGAATGAGTATAACCCAAACCAGAATGATTTCTCAACGGTTGAATTTGTGAATACATTTTTTCAAAGTTTTCCTTTCCATGAGTAAAGTTTGACAAGCATTTTTTCAAGGAAAAAATTTCTAATTTTTGTTTTAAAAATAAGTTTTTATCCTCCAAAACATTTGATTTTGAACTAGAGTTAGGCTCAAAATAATTTTTCTTAGAAATTACATTTTCTAGATCCTTAGAAAGTTTATCCTTTTCAAAATTGACTTTCTCAAGGGTTTTTAAAATACTTTAAAAATCAGAAGTTTTCATATCAGGATCATTAGAAAGATCTGATACTTATTTAGTTAAAATAGAAATTCTAGAATTTTCTTTATTAAGCTTTTTCTTCAGTTTATAATTTTCATTCCCAAGTAATTTAGAAAATGTAGACACTTCTTCAAAAGAAGGTAATGTATTATCTTCTGATGATGAAGACTCATCATTTGAAGATTCATAAAATGTATTATCAGTATAATTCTCATTCAAAGAAACATTTTTAATAGCTTTAGAATTGTGTACCTTAGCCACGAGACAATGATTTTCAATTGGTAGTCATGCTATAAGTCCAATATTCCTTTGTTCTGAGGATTCATATTCTGAAGAATTATCTGATGAATCACTACCACTTGCAATCGAAGTATCATTTTCCTTCAAGACTTTCTTTTTCATTGTCTTGTAATACTTTTTCTTATTTCTTTCAGAATGTTTCTCCTTTCTTCCTTTTCTCTTCAGCAAAGGACAATCAGACCTTATATGTCCTACTTTCTTACATACATAACAAGTTACCTCAGAATCTTTCTTATCCTTCCTATCTTTATTTTTGAATCTGTATTGGAAGTTATTATTTCCCACAATCTTGTTCATACTTCGAGCAAGGTTGGATAACTCATTATCTGAGTGATCACTATCACTTGAATTAGACATAACAACTTTCTTAGCTTGGGATCTTGTTATCCTTTCAGGTGTTTTAGCTTTAGATGTAGTGTTAAAAGCTACAACTACATTTCCATTTTTCTTCTTGTTGAAATCAGCATCTCTCTTCATTCTTGTTTCATGCTATAGAAGAGTTCCAAAGAGTTCATCAAGAGTAATCTAAGGAACTTCTCTATTTTCATCAATATCTGTCATTTTTGAACCCCATTCGTTTGACATTATATCAATAATCTTGTCAACAAGAGCTTCATCATCAAGACCTTTTTCTCCCATAGATTGTAGGCTGTTGACAATTGTCATAAATCTTTGTTGCACTTTACATACCAGCTCTCCATAAGGAAAAAGAAATCCATGATACTCTGCTCAATGCATTTATCTTCTTGTTTCTATAACCATGGATGTACCAAAATGTGTGACTTCTAATTTCTTCCAAATACAGTTGGCTGCTTCACAAGAAGATATCTGGCTATATATATTCTTGGTCGTAGAACATAGAAACGTATTGCGTACCTTATAATTCAGTTGATACTCTTGCTTATCTTGATTAGTGAAAGTACTAAATTCTTTGTCAGGAATTTTATAACCTCCAGTAAGCATAATAAAATTGTCTACACTAGTATTGATAACACATGTATTTATTCGATCTCTCCATTACTCATAATCATTCCCATCAAAGATAGATGGTCTAGAAGGATTTAGATTTCCAATTAACCCAATATTTATTCATTCCATCTAATAAAAAAAAATCTTTTCCACTCCACACGTTAGAGTAGTAAATAATTGAAACAGAAATGTGACCGAATAAGAGCTAGTAGTACAATTCAGTGGAAACCTGCTTTAATACCCATTGTTGGATCAAATATGTAGATGTATATGTATATTATATGTAACAATACAAGAGGGGGGGGGGGGGGGGGTGAATTTGAGGTTTAAAAACTTTGTGTTTAAACACTTAAGAAATTAGTTTAAACGATCATAAACTAATACAATTCAAAACAAAAACAAAAACCACAATTGTATTGAATATAAAGGTATGATATGATGTAATACTATAAGATAAGTAATGAAATTGTATTAAAGATGAATACAATAATCAGAGTAATACAATAGTGAATGATTCTATTATAAAGCGTATAGAATCAATCGATACAATATGAAACAATATGATTGTAATTGAAACAATTACAAATGAATATGGAATGAAGAAAGAAAACAATAAAATTCCCTTTCATAAAACAAATAGTAGTGGAAATGTAAAAGTATTACAATTCTTTTGACCCAAAGAGAAGGGTTATCCTTTCAACTAAGATAAGAGGTTTGTCTTACCACCACCTTGCTAAGCCCTTGATACGATGATCAGTATGTCTATCTTTCTATCCCCACAAGCCCTCGATACGATGATCGGTACGTCTATCTTACTATCCCCTCAAGCCCTTGATTTTGCAGGTAATAGGCATCTCTGTCTTTCAATCACTTAAAATCCCTCGATACGATGATCGGTAACACCGTCTGGCTATCCCCGACAGCCCTCGATTGTTATCACCTGATCGGACACACAAATTAAAACAAAGCACTTATAGAAATACAAAAACTAAGAATGACCCATTCACGTTTTGTAATCTAAAGGCTTTCGCACAAAGCAAGAGAGAAGTCACAATATCTCTCTCTAGAAATTGATAACAGTAGAGTCTCACTTGTCCTTCTCAGCTTCAAATGACCTCTTATTTATAGGCATCAGGTTCCAACGGTCATATTTCCTCCAACGGTCATATTTCTCCAAAAAACCCGAAGGTACTTGGACACCTGGCATTATAACGATCATAATGAAACAGAAAAAATGACATTGTTTATATTAGTTTATAACTAACTCCACGACATCATTTTGGTTAAAACAAAAGATATATGAAGATGATAATCATGAGTACGATTAATATAAAACATGTGTTTTGATAAAGGACCAAAACAAGCATGTAATGAAAGTAAAGTATGAGTACTATAAGTATTACATAGTGTAATTTATTGATACTATACAAAGTGAATAGGATTCATAAAGCTCAGTACGATTAACGGAGTTAATACGATTGCTAGAGTCAGTACGATAAACAAGGTCAGTACGATCAACATGATCAGTACGATAAGCATGGTCAGTACGATCAGCATGGTCAGTATGATCAGCATGGTCAGTACGATATGCATGGTCAGTACAATCAGCATGGTCAATGACATTTGTAATTTCCAAAACAAGATATAAAAGTCAAAAGAAAACTTTTGACTCAACAAGTTGACGATGATATCTTTAAATTTCATGGGCGCATGTGGGTATCAACAGACATACGCGAGGAGCTGATTTAGGATTTTGACACCTAAGTTTGGTAAGTTCATCATGGTGTCACCAAGATGTATCAAGATCTACACTATCAGTATTGGTGGCCCAGTATAAAGATAGATGTTTATAGTTTTGTGATGATGTGTTCCACCTGTCAACTGGTGAAGGATGATCATCGAAAACCAGCAGGGCATTTGAAGTAGTTACCCATTACCAAGTGGAAGTGGAATGAGGTCATGATGGAATTCGTGAAGGGTTTACCGAGTTTGCCTCAAAGAAATGATGCCGTTTAGGTTGTCATTGAAAAGCTCACGAAACTTGCACACTTCTTACTAATCAAGGATACCTTCATTATTGTTTATCTGGGAAGGTTTCACATCTAGGATATTGTATATTTTCATGGGGTTCTTCACTCCGTCGTTTTAGACCAAGACACTCGTTTTATGTCTCTGGTCGGAAAATGACAACACATGGATTTGGGTACACAAGTACTTCTAAGTACATCATACATTCCCCAGATAGATGGAATGTCTGAGAACATGATTCAAGTGCTAGAGGACATTCTTCGAGCATGTGTCCTAGATTTTGGAGGTTATTGGCAGAAGTACAAACCTTTGGTGGATTTTTCCTACAATAATAGATTTCAGGCGACTATTCAGATGACACCTTCTGAGGATTTTTAATGTAGGGCGTGCCGATCACCCCTAAATTGGTTGGAGGAAGGAGAGGAAACTATTCTAGGACATCATCTTTTCCAAGAGACCACATAGTAGGTAGAGCTGATTCAGAAGAGGATGGTTACTGCATAGTCCTAGCAGAAGTCTTATGCTGATATTTAGAGATGACATATGGAGTTCAAGGTCAGAGACAAGGTTTTCCTATGTGTTACACCATGGTTGGGACATAGGATGATTAGGAGACATGGTAAGCTTTCACCATGATACATTGGTCCGTTTGAGGTTTTGGAGAGAGTCTGGCCAATTGCCTATCATTTGCAGTAACCTCAGAGGTACCAGGCTATGCATGATGTCTTCCATGTTTCTTAGCTGAAACATTACATCTCTAACCCATCTCACATTTTCTAACCCAAGGAGGTTGAGCGAGAGGTGTAAGAATCATTCAAGGAGAATCCTATTTGAATTGTTTATCAAAACACGAAGGTTCTCCACGGACAATATATTCCCCTAGTATGGGTGTTGTGGAAGCACTAGTGAGCACATGACAAGACATGAGAGAGCTAGGCCTATGTGCGATTGCAGTTGCCAGAGCTACTCGAGGATTCTTTTTTAGCACCTCCTTTTTAGAGAAATTCAGGGACAAATTTCTTTAATGGAGGAAGATTGTAAGAACCCAGATCTTATTTACTGGTATGGATCTTGATTTTGGGTGTTTTTGGGAAAATGGGGAGAATTTGGAAAATTAAAGAGTACACACCATGTACTTAAGAGTGCACACCATGTACCCAATTTCCACATGCAACTGTGTACTGTCCGTGTAAAGGCTGAGTACAAGGCCATGTGAGGTTACCTGGAGACCACCTAATGCAGGGCTTAGTAAAGACCTATACGTGCAGTGTATCCTTAGGGAACATGCTGTGTATTTTTATTTTTAATTGGTATATCAGACTGGGGTCACATCTCATCGATATAATTATCTTCTTATGGCTCCGTCTCATCCAAGGGTGATAGAAATCAACTATTCGTCTCAGAGCCACTGGCTCATCCTCCATTCTACGAATCAAACATCGTCGATTGCATTGGAATTGGTATAGTGAGTTCTTCCTTCATCTAGAGCCTATCCTCCTGTTTTCTCCTCCTTTGTGAGTTATTCAAGGTTGATTTTTTTTTACATTTTTGTAGATCTATATTGTTCTAGGTCGAATAAAAGTCTAAGATTCAACTATATCAATCGTACAACATCGAGGTTGTTGGTTTGTTCCTTTATGTAGATTTTGTTTAATTATATATGCAAAAAGTTCCCAATACCCTAATTTAGGGTATTGCGTGTTTTGGGAGTTTAACCATATTAATTCCTTCTATTCTTTGTTTTCTTTAGTAAGGGTGTTTGTTTATGAATAAGATTTATTACCTTTCTAGGGATGGGTTTGCCCATGTTTTATTGATATTGGTTGTTGGGTCTAGAACTGCCTATTAGGCTATTATGTTTTCCATGACTAGTGCTGTTAGGCTGGAGTTGTTTATATGAAATGTTTGTGATATGAATTGCAGCTATTTATCCAAGTAGTATTTGAGATTTACTTTGGCCACAAGATATTGTTTTTGAAAAAATTTATTACATAGACTTGTGGGAACCATGTGTAGTGAGACCATAGGGGTAATGGACACTAAGGGCATCCCCATAGTGTCTGTTACCATTCACATTGCGAGACCATATGGGGAAGGTACATTGAGTAATCATGCAGTGTGTCTGTAGTTTACCATTGTGATACCATAGGGGGAATTGGATGTTGAGTTCTTCCTTAGAGAGACTGTAGTTTCTGTTAAAAGGCCACATGAGGAATTGATGGTGAGTGATTCCCCATAGAGTCTTTTTCTAAGCTGAACCAAAGGGGTTAGACTATGAGAACTTCCTAGAGGTTTTCTTTTGTTTGATTGGTTGAATAATTGGTAAATGTAAATTAATGTATTTGAAATTGTAGTATTGTTTACTTTGAGTACTTCCTTGTTTATTACTTGGTTTTCCATATTTTACTGTTATATATATTCACTAATAGTTAAGCACATCACTTTTGGTATTTGCCTACTGGGATTCATCTCACACCTGTATGGGTCATACTTTTGGGCCCAAAAATGTTATATTGTTGTAGGTATAGATAAGGTAAAGATCTCTTCTACTTCAGGTACTTGATTGCGGTTGATTTGCAGAGCAAGGGACCAAGTCGAAGCTTATGACACTAATGGAGTTTATTTATTTTTATGTACTTGGTTTAGTATTGTATTCCAGCATTATGACTTGTTTTTCTACTTTACAAGACATATGTGACATACATAATTTATATATGTGTTCCAGTTGTTTATTTACTTTCAGTCTTCCGTTATTTACTTATGGCGTGGTATTATTGCTTCTTCTACTATTTTCTATTTGTTTCCACTGTGTTACTCTTCCAAAGAGGTCATAGTTTCTCCACTATCACACTCAAGGCCCTCACTTCTAGTCAGAAACCTTTTGAATTTGGGGAAATGCACTTGAGGCCATATAAAAAACCAAGTACGGGAAACCTTTGGGTGTCACCCAAAACCAAGTCGTTACAGTGAGCATAATTACCAGATGTATGACCTTGAGCTAGAATCAACTGTTCATGCCTTACGTTGCTGGAGATAGTCTTATAGGTGAGTTTTTTGTGGTATATACGGACCAAAAGAGCCTCAAATATATCATTATACAACATAAATTTAACATTATAATATTGATATGGGTTGAAAAGCTTAATTACATAAACTTTGAGATTTGCTATATGCATGGAATAGGAAATGCGATTTCTGATGTGCTGATCTAAAAATATTAGGCCTCGGTCCTACTAGAATCTAGTGATAAATGGAAGTTAATGGAACTCTATTATAAGATACCTCTACAGTTTCATGAGAGTCACGAGTAGTTTTATATTGTATCCTTGATAGTTATCTCTTCAATCTTGAATAGGGAAATGAGAAGGAAATTATTATATCTTGGGGGGTTTGTTCTCCAATAGAGCATTTGAGGTGAGGATCTAACTCTAGTTTGGTTTTTTAATGGAGATGGTATCCTATGTATACATGGGAATGTTTGGGTTCCTATATATACAAGGGAGGAAATTATGTGAGAATCCCATGTTTCTCCATGGACAGTTCAACTTGGAATATCCATGATGTATCGCATATGCATTTTTAGTATTGGTGTCTTGGGATGAAATGTTAGATATAAGGTTTTATCATAACGTTTTCCACTAATCAGTAGGTGAAGGAAGAGGACCGGTGGAATTCTAGATTTTTACAACTATTTCTGGTCTAATAATAGAAATGGTAAGATGTTTCAATGGATTTTTTTAGTCAGCTGACCGAGGTATCCTTAGGTAGAAACATAGTTTGGGTGGTCCTGGATCAAATGAAAATGGTATCCCACTACCTTCATATCAGGGATACTTCCTCAATTGATGAATTGAGAAGACTTTATATTCGTGAGATCTTATCTCCACACTAGGTCCCTTGGACTATCATTTTAGATAGGGACACTTGTTTTACATAGAGGTTCTTGTAGGGGTTACTGAAGGCTATGGGTACGAAAGTGCATCTGAGATCAAACTTTCACCCACAGATCGATGGATAATCAGAACGAGTGATATAGGTGTTGAATGATTTTCTCTAAGAATCCACCCTTGATTTTTATAGATCCTAGGATAATTATATCCCTCTCATCTATTTTTCTTATAATAATAGTTACCAGGAGATGATTCAGATGGCTCACTATAAGGCCTTAAATGGTAGGAAATTCCATTCACCCCTGTGTTGTTTATAGGTTGGAGATGAAGCACTATTATGTACTTGTCTCATATAAGAGACTTCAAATTTGGTCGATCTAATCAAGAAGAATATGTCTATTTCTCAGTCTAGATAAATATTTTATTCCAAACACCATCGATGGACTTTGGAATTTGAGGTTGGGGATCATGTTTTCTTGTTGGATTTACCTAAACATGGTAATAAATGGATAAGGAGGAAAGAGAAGATACTTTCACATTATTTTGGTCTATTTAAGATATTGGACAGAGTCATGCTAACAACCTATCAGTTTTTGTTACATTATTGGTACCATTCCATGAGCGTCATCTTCTACGTTTCAAATCTTTGCTGATATCATGTCGACTCATCCCACACTTTTGATCATAAGGATTCAGAGTAATATGATAATGATTATTTGGAAGAGTAACCCATATGCATCATTGAACAGAGCTTAGAGGATATCTGAGGCTAGTTTATCCCTTTAGTGCAGGTGCTATGTCATCACCGTCATGTATAGGATGAGAATTTGGAGCCAGAAGCCGATGTACAAGCTCTGTGGCCAGAGTTATTCTCAAACAACATTCTACCACCCTTGGAAGGGAATCTTTGGGATGAGTTCCTTTAAGGGAGGAAGACTATAAGAATAGGGTTTTTTCATTCATGTATGGATCAATTAAAATTTAGGTTAAATATTTGATGCAGTTCTCCCGTGGATTAAAACCAGAAACCACACATTAACGAAGGTCTTTTTCTAGAAGAAAGGTTGCATGGAATAAAGGATAGATATAGGATAAGTACACGACATGAATTTATAATACATGATGTGTTTCTAACACATGACATGTATTGTCCCGGGCTGGCCAATTCATGATGTGTAATGATGTTTCCCCAAAAGGGAAATCACCCACATTACACAATATGTAATGCATTTACATGCCGTGTAAAAGTTGGGAAATGTTTTAAAGAGTAAGAACCATTTTATTTTTCCTCACCTAGTATTTTATCTTCAGAGTAGCTAGATCTCTCCATGTCAGGCTACCTTAAGCCTAATTATAGGTTCCCTAATCATTCTATGGTCTGATAATCTATTCAACCACCGTATATTGCATTGGATAGCTACTGGTAAGTGAATTAGTCTTTTGGATCAATTCCTTATTTGTCTTCCTCTCGAAGACACAATTTTGATACAGGATCATATGCTATATTTTTAGGGAATTGATCAGCTATTCCATTTTCTTCTAATCCAGGACATACTATGGGACAACACTGGATGAGGAGAGTGTTGTAGGCACATGGTTGGTGGTATTTTACTTTTCCTTAAATGTCTTTTCATTTATTAATTTCCTTCATCGTGCACATGCTAGTTTCACTAGGTGATGCTTTTAAAATTCATCTTCCGTAATTATAAATGGTATTCTGGTGTTCTAGATCCCATTTCACATGATATTTATATCATTGGAGGTAGAAACCACAACGCCATTCAACCCAAGTAGGGTGTTCACTATTTTATGTATTTTGTAGCATTGTTATGACTATCTACACCACTGTTCAGGTGTGATATGACTTGACATTGATAAGTTAAGTGTCTTAATTAATTAATGAATGTTTTAATAGATTAATGGAATGTATATCTATGAATATCACATGGTTCAGTAAATTATAAATTTTACCCTAATTGGTGGAATAATCTTTAATCACATTTTCATGCTAAACAAAAGGAAATGGTATGAACCTAGTGAATAACAATGTAATTGAATATGATAGTGGTTTAATATCATTATCATGCCTTTTCATGTTTAATGAAATTTAAAGGAACAAAAATAATAAATTATTATGTTATTAAACTGATAAATGGAGGAATGTCCTTAATATACCTTTTCAAATTGATAAAATGTAAGGGAGTAAACCTAATGAAATGTTAGTTAGAATCATTATTACATGGAAAAGACTATATCATGATATATGTATAAGGATCATGTTTCGTATAGACCATTTTATCTTTATACTAATGGTTAGACTTGATCCATCCATGGATTCCTAAGGGAATTCATTGAGCACATAGAGGATTCCATCCTGAATGATGGAGGGAGTTTCTAAGGGAGATACCCACCTTGAAACATGTTACTTGTTTATTATAGGATGACTAGTATGATTCTATAGAATCCATTCACTATTATTATGAATATTAGTATGCATGGGTTATAATCGTTATATCCAAATTGATGTGTTCGAACATGTGGCTCCATGGATTCAACCCATTGGGCTAAGACATTATTAGACTAATATTGCTATGGACGAGATCCATAGAGTCAATTGAAATAATTTACTATGGAATTACTTGGGTGAGACCCTTGGATCATAGTCAGACCCTTTATTTATAGACTTTGGGAATTATTAATATGAGTTGGCTGAGCCCTAAGGTCAAGGATGCCTTGGGCTCTCCTTGGGTCCTCCTTCACTATTATAGTGATTTATTAAAGTAATGTGGACTCTTACGCATAATTTATCTATATAAACTAAACTTAAATAAATTAATTAAATGATATCATGTTTATATGAATTTCCTAATGTGGTTAAAATAGGCACGATCTATCATCTCAGCATTGATTTAAATTTATATATACCTTCACATTGCACAGTTTATATTCACAAACTAGATTTTAATGACCCCATTGGTGGTGGACTACTAAGATTTATATTACAAAAAATATGGGCCACTGATGGTACTCAGGAATATTATATGATCATATGTATAGAAAAGGAGAAGCATCCTGGCTTAGAAAAATGATTTTACTATTTCCATAGGATGGATCTTGGTATCAGCTTACTGGGAGTCTGCTAAAGATGCTTAGATAGGTTTGGACTCTGTGATTATTTGTGAATATCTTGTATTATACTTCCACATTATTCTTTTTATAGCTATTTTTTTCATTGTGTATACATGTAATTACATTATAATCTATTGTATGCTATATGATTTAGATTTTGAGTTTGTAATTATTAATGGATGTTTATCCTTATGCCCTACTGTTAGTTTTTTATTTGTTATCATTATTTCATTATTGTTATCAACATATTTTATACATCTATAACTGTTTTTCTCCACTAAAACATGAGGGCATAGTCTCTTCAGTGAAAAGAAAACTAGGAACTTGATACTGGTCGGTAGCCTCTAGCATTAATGGAGGCTCGCTAAAGGCCATGCAGCGCACTATATTGATGAAACTTTGAGTGGAACCCGATCTAAGATGTCACAAGTTAACCTTTGGAAACTAAGATGGGAAAATTTTAATAGGAACAGTAGAGATATTTCTATGAATACAATAACTTCATAAAAGTTCTGATCATGGATAACCTAGGTTATTCCTAATGTTTCACATATTTAAAACAATATTTCCTGATTTAATCATCCAATGGATGTTGTTTTATGATTATGTGGGTTTTCACTATTATTATCATTGGTCACACTATTATTTTTGGTTTTAGTCAATGGATAAAACCAAAATAAATCACGTGAACATTGAATGTGAAAACCATTGCAAAGACCATCCTTAAGAGAAATAAAATAGACTGAGAGATAGGATGTGATATCTATTGAATATGATAACCCAAATCTATCATGATATACATGGAAAAATTGATCTCGTTGAACTTATTAATGCACCAATGAGGGAGAAAAATGTTATTGAATCTTTTCTGTATCACTGACCACCATCCTTATAAGAGAATTTATATCCATTGGTCTAAGAGTAATTGATCAATTTTATGGGAAAATATTTTCCTTTCTTCAATTATCTCCCTAGTTGTTTATCATTTTGAAGGAGAAGGGGATAAATGGTGGAATCGTATTTAAAATATAATGAAATATGAGGAAATTATCTCAATGGGATGGGATGAGTTTAAGGGAATATTTTTCAGTAAGTACTTCCATAATTTTATATGTGCAAAAATGGAGATGTAATTTATTGATATTAAGATAATGAACAATGAATCCAACGGTACTTATGAGGAAAATTTTACGTGACATGAATGGTATGCATCATGTTTAATCCATATCCCTAAAATAAAAATTGATCGATTCATTAGTGGCTCGAAACTAAGTGTTTGAAAGGCATTATCCATAAGTTATTTTTGAATTTATGAAGAAATTTTTATATGTGAGCGAAAAGTGTAAATAGAAGATATAGACCCTCTTGGTTTTTGTGATAAGAAATGGAATATAGAGATTCTTGGAAAATCTAGTGATTTTCCAGATTGAGGGAAGAAAAATTTTCAACATCCTACTTTCCAAAAATGTGGGAATGATCACTCATGTGAATTTTTTAAAGGAATAAGAAAATGTTTCAAGTATGGGAATCCTGGTCATCAATAAAAATAATATTGTAGTGATGTAAAGAGGTCAATAAATTAAATAAATGGTGAGAGATATCAAAAAAATGCACCACTCACACTTCAATTTTATAAATGAAAAGAGTTTGGGAACTATTGGAATAAATGAATTAATTCCAAGGAAATTGAAGATAATAAGACAAAAAACATCTACAGTAATGGAAAAATGGAATGATTATAAAATTAAAATAGTTAACGATAATCATGATAGTTAGGGAAAAATTATCCTCCACTCTAGAAAATGGGATTCCATATTGATGTTTGTATCAATAATCCCTATGAAAATATTATCCTTTAATGAAGTTTGATGTGATTTTGACCATTGATTAGTCCTCCCTTCATAGATTCCATATATATTTCTAGAATAAATAGATCAAATTTTATTCCAAATAAACATATGATTATCTATTAGTGTAAGGATGAACCCAAACCTCTAATAGAAATATTTTTGGCTAAGACAAGAGCTTAGTTAAATAATAAAGGGTAGATTACCTTTTTGAAGCTTATTTGATTGAAGATTTTGGGAAATGATTAGTACACCTTGGAGAATATAATATCAAGGTATATAAATTTTGGTATGATACTTTATTAGTAATTTAAATTATTATTATGTTAATCAAGAAAGGATATGAGATCAGATTATTTTTGGGTTTTTAATATGGTAGATAATATTTTAGAGGAGTCTTAAAGTAAAATACTTGGGGAATGGATCATGTTGAAAATATGGATATTTTTTATCCATGTTAAATTATGATTTATCATAAAATATATTAACCATTTTGGTTTCGGTAAATATTTAGTGTTAGAAGGAATGACTTATGAGTCATATGATTCGATTAAAAGTTCTTTAGGAATGAAAAATTCATCTTGAATATGCATTTCCAAGTGTAGGAGATCAGCTGTAAATAGATCAAAGAACAACCAAAGCATCATATTATTATTATAAAATAGAAATAAATAATATAAATTTATATTCTATATTGTTTTATCTGAATTGAAAAATAATCCCTAGACATTAGGAAAATGACCTCGAAATAAAAATGTTATCTGTTTACTTTTATACTAATAAAGTAATCACCTTTAACCCATCACATATTTATAGCTTTTTGATGGTTAACTTTCTCATAAACATGATTTATATAACTCTATATCAGTCCTTCCAGGTTTTATTTTTCTTCAATATCTATGTTTTCACATACCACATTTGTTCTCTTACTTGGAAACTAGGTTATGTGTTATTCCATATGATTTTCGTACTTCTATTTATCTCTTTTCAGGAGGATGATTTATTAACCCTTGTTAGGATGTGGGTTTCCACAAAGGAATATTTAAATGAAATACATTGGATACTGAGAAAAATATTAAGGAATAAATTTATTAAAGGGGGGGGGGTAGATTATTAAACACCCCATGAAATTGAGAAATTTTTCTTTCAAATATATTTAACTTCTTCTATAGCCTCCAATAGACACAACCACAAGTTTAAGAAAACCACGATATACTATTTAAAATATTATTATTACCTAGGTTTTAAATTATAGGGTATGAATAGTATTAAATAATTTTTTAATTATACATAACTTCCCTATAAAATTTAAATACTTAGTAATTAATCACTCATTTTTTAGTAATGTCATTTTCATTTTTTGAAATATGTTTTTTTCAAGAAGGATTTATTAATATATTTTGTGAGATAATATTATAATTATTTTATTGAAATTTTAGAAAATATATTTGTTAAAATTAACCTCATTTTTGAAATCAACATAACAAAATTAAATTTGGGTGAAATTACGGTATTTTTTTAAATAGTTTGATTTTTTAGTGAATGGTGAAAATTTATATTTTTTTAATAAAAATACCATTTTTTTTTCATATAAAGTTTCATTATGATTTCACTTTTATTTCAGAGTAAAATGAGTATTATATAATTATATATAGACTATTTTTCTTTATTTTAATCATTATTATACATAATTTTTTTATAAGTACATTTTTATTCTCTAAAACACATTTTTACAAAAAAAAAATTTGTTGCATTATATACATTTATAGTCAAATTAATTTCTACCAATTATATAAATTGAATTTTAAAAAATTGATCCATATTTATAATCACTATTTTTGAATTTTTTACATTGGACCCTTTTATTTTTGGTTAAAATTAATAGTAACCGTGGTAAAATTTATTATATTAGTAATGGGTAAATCTGGTAAATTTTGGTTAAAACTAAGTGATAAAGCCAAAACTATTCATCTAAATTATTATTTGATGAAGTAAATTAGACCCTCATAAACTTAGGATATAATTGGCGTTTTTAATGAATATTTTTCAATGAAAATGACTTATATATTATGTAAACCAATGAAATTGACAAGATGTCACTCTCTTAGTTTTAAATATAATTTATGTATTCACATAGGGATAAAAATTAGATATGAATGAATTATAATTTTTATATTGTGACTAGTAAAATTATATTTATTATAGAAATTTATTTATATATTTTATGACTTATATAATTACATGAAATACTTACACAACACTGATGTTGTACTTACTATGTTTATGAAAACATAGAATAAAAGATATTAAAAATATTAAAATATTAAAATTTGTGATAATTAAGGTTATACATGAATTTTATAGATTACCATGAAATTTTGGGGATGCGTAAAAATTATTGGATTGAATTCTATGTTTTTTATTGATGTTAACAAAGATAAAGTAATGAATAATATCAAAATTGATAAGAATGAAATTTTATTAAATATTTAAAAATCATAAACATATTAAATAAGGACAAATGGGATAATATATTGTCTAAAATTTCATACCTTATCCAATTATTAGTCAATATTTACATTTGTTTTTAATATTATAACCTATTAAGAGTGAAAAATAATTTATCATAGTTAATGTTTAAATTCTATAATTAAGGGGTTAAACCAAATGATAAGGTTTAAAATAGAAAATGAACCTAACAAAATTTTATTTATTGATGATATTTAAGACATATACTATCCTTGTTTTAATTAATTACCATTTTAAAGTATTTGGATCTAGAATAGTTTTATTGTATTTTAAAATTTTATGATATTCCTAAAGTTCCCCTCAACTCAATTATAAAATTTCACCTCCTCCATCAAGTCACTAGACCACATTGAGACATATATCTCAACCATAATCTTCCGTATTATCTTTTTAAAATTACCTATAAATATAATATAGTTCTATTAATACCAAAGTACTAAACCTAGATCCCTTTATAGGTGGTCCAAAGGAGTTGTTTCAAAGAAGAGGTAATCACTCTAATCAATTATTTTCTTTTCCTACTATTTTTTACAACCAATAAATCTGTGATATTTTGTAAATATTATTTTTATTATGAAAACACCATTATAATACCTCCTTACCATCAAATAAGAAGTGAAAGTATCACTCATGAATATATTTGGCTTACCGTCTCCATGTTGCGCTACAATTCATTTTTCATCAACATATTTTATTGATGGTAATTATGATGGGTTTAATGTATAAATATGATAGTTACTACATAATTATAATTATTTTACAATACTTACATTTCTACCTTCTTATCATCCTATATTTTGGGAAATGACAACGTCACTCGTCCGTGCATATGTATTACAATCTCTACGGTGGGATGCGATTCATTTTTCTAATGTATATCACATGGATGGTGAAAAAGATTAATTTTATGAATATATATTATATATATGATTTACTAAAAATTATTTAAGGGTGAATTATTCTTTACATTTCTTTTATTCAATCAGTCAAAAAATGGAAATAGTATTGAAGCATACATCTGACCTACCATCTCCATGAACATTGTAATTCATTTTTCTATCTCTAGTTTCTTTGAATGATTATAAATATGTATATAATTAACATATATTATGTTTATACCCTGATTAAAATTATCTATATATTTTTACCGTGATAAAATTATAAGTATTAAGACTACCAAACAAAACATGCTTGGAAAATGAAGCATTTATCACCCAGAACAACGATTTTAATAACAAATTATTAATAAACCGGTGATTAGATTTTATAAATAAATCATAAATGATATCATACATATATATATATATTTTTATGTAATAAATTTACAATAAATATATATTTATTATTAATGAGTTTTCAATTTTAATGAGGAAAGGTGAGACTTTTGGTAAGGGTTTTTTTCATAATCTCATCATTATTCGGGATTGTTTATATTTATGTCCCAACTGAGGAATATTTTTTTTCCATGTCCATGATTTATAAATATATTTTAAAATATGTTTTTACTAGTATACTACCATTATTTAGTCTCATTTCTACACATATTTTAATTTTTAATAAATTATTTGAAAGGATTTTTTTTGTTTTCCAAACGAGGTTCTTTGTGACTTTTTCAACAAACCTATAGAAGGAATGTTTTTTTAACATGTACGGCGTGAGAGGATTTTCCCACTGTGATGATTTATTAATTTTTTAAGGTTCATTTACAATTTTAATTGTTTATTTTTAATGAAATTAATTTCATTTATAAGTCCTCACCAATTTATGAAGAGAAGTGGGTTTTCAGTGGATAAGTTATTTACCTCAAGAATTATTCCATGTGATTGTTGAAAATAATTTTTCCATCTAAGATGACATAATTTAATGATAATTAAGTCTAACTGGGGATATTATATGAGTATATGATCTGAATTATATTTCTTTATAGTTTGTGTTTATGATGTCAAGATGTTGATGAAACCTGTTCCCTTTTTCATGAGTTATACTTGGATGAAAATCATTCATTTTCATGAGTTTCAGAGATGATTAATGTTTTATAGTCTTGTGTTACACATATCTATAATTTTATTTTTCTGATCGGTGGGACCTATATCTCACTCCAATTCATTTTTTAAATATGGATAACTCATGACAAAAATATGTTATGCGTGAACCTAATTTCATGTTCACTATTTTATGCATGGACCTGGAATACATGTCTAAAAGTTTCTGTGGGGACCAAGATTTCATATCCCTAATTTTATATGTAGACTTGGATTTCATGTCCATAAGATTATTTATGGACCTCTTTTAATGTCCATAAGTTTACATGAGGTACTTATTCGATGTCTATAACTTAATTAGTAAACCTATTTTTATTTATACATGTTAACAAAGTTATAACATTATGTGAATAACATAAATCCATGTCTCGTGTCAATGTTTTTCTCTAATGGATTATGTTATTTGATTATTTTAAGATTCATGTCTTATGTACTACCAAATTGTTTTATATAACTAAATATTATGGACTATAATATGAAGTGTTTAGATATCAAATGTAATGTTCCTATTCTTACGATCGTATTCTCATGTTATGCTTATGTGAATATTGATATCTCTCTTTATTACCCTTATCGGGCATTGGATCTCAAACATTATTATGTTTCCATTCCCCATGTTATAAAGAAAAGTTTTATATATTATGTTTATAAGAAGTATTATAGTTATAAATAACATAGTGGAAGATTATATAGATCATTTATGAACCGGTTATTTATGTGTCCATGTTTCCAAATGAACTAGAGTTATATGATTATGGAATGGATAAAAATGTTATTTAATGAATTTTCATTTTCTTTAAAAAAATTGTATGAACATTCTAGGAAATTAAACAAATATTATAGTTAAGTATCATGTAATGTTTAGAGATGATATTTTCATGTAACCACAAATTTTTATGGATGGAAAGCACTATGACAGGTAGGTTCTAATGACACACATCATTGTGGGTTGTGAATTTTTGTTGTAATTTGAAAATTTTGTATTGGGGTAGTTTTTTAGAGAACTATGTGTTAAAACGAGATTATTAATGTTTAAAAATATTTAATATATGTATCAACAATTTAATATAAGTTCGGTGGGTGACTCATGACATAGTATGTCAGTAAGTGAAGCCCCAAGAAGTTGGTACTGCTGCAGCCAGTTATGCCTATAAAGTCTCCATATGGATTGATAGTTTCCCTGATATATAGAGAGACTCACCATCTAGTAAGTGATTCTAAACAAGATACCTGTTAGGGAGTGTAATATTCCTTATACCCATAAGGAAAGACAATTAAGATGGTTATCCTACACCAAGTGGTCGGTGGGGTCATCATAGGGAGTTCAAAAAGGGGGAGTTGTGTTATTTTTTCAACATGATTTCCTTAATTTTTTATGAGCTTTTGAAACATTAAATGGTTATTATAGACTTTATTCACTCATATTACCCCTTACAAGAGTTCAATTTAATCTTGGAGGGGTCTAGATACAATCCTTTGGTGAATCAAATAGAGGACTTTTTTTCTTCTTAGATCTCAACTCCCTCTTCCTCATGTGGTGGGGGATCAATGTTTCATTCTATGAGGATGACCCCTCTTGGTAGTTATTAGACTTTGTGATCCCATGAATTATGAATTCTATTTTAAATCTCCATCTTCTTTGTTATCCTGATCTTCTATTGATCTCTAGATTGTTTTCTAACTGTTAATTGGAAGAAAATTCCACTGAATCTTGGTCGAATTGTCTGAGAAAGACGGGGATTTCTATAAAAAGGATATTGGTTTTCCTGTGATGATGAATGTGCATCATTGATTGGAATTCAATTGAAGGTATTTCCCCTAGTGATTTTATTCTATGATTTTTTTTCAAATTGAATTGAATCCACCATTATATCACATAATTGAAATGGGGATTTTATGTGTCTTAGGTTTATGTGTGTTCCAGGAATAGAATGAACCCCTCCATGTGATGTTTCTAATAAGGTACATCATCCAGTTGAATTATTATAAAGATTTAAATTTAATTATATTAATTTAGAATTTCATATGTTTCTGTGGGATATGAATTCTTCTTCGAATGTTTTCGGAGGGGGTTTTTTGTGACCATCCATGTGAGGTTGGTCATGGTTTCCATTATAATTTGATACCTGATGAGTTATTAAGTGATTAGTAATTTAATATTTAGTCATGAAATTGATTTTAATAAATTAATTAATTATAATATAGTTATAATTAATTAAATTGGAATTATCAAGAATTCATTTGGACCTCATCTGGATTTGTTGAGGCCAAATGGTATTGGATAGAGTCAGATAGAGTTACTGGGCTCAAGTTGGATGGTAGTTGGATCCATATTGAGTTAAATGGTTTCATATAAATTACCCGATATTATTATACTAGTCTATTGTCATGTGATATCAGGTTATCCACCTTGGGTGAATGACCCTATATTCATAAATGTGTTATGAACTACATGACATACTTAATGAGATTAATGATCACAACATAGAAAATAATTATAAGACCACACCCTATGATTTTTCAATGACCAAAGGACCATGATTGACCCCTGAGAATTAATTTGAGTAAAATATGACCAATGAATTAGGAATTTATTGTAAATTTTTAAAATAGTGTAAATGAAACCCCCTTGGTGTGTGATTATGATACATGATACATAATGCATGTGAGACCAATGCTTGATATGAATCACATGTAGTGTGTGGTTTGTGTAGCCTTGTGAGACATATGATTTATATGAATCACATGTAGTATGTGTGTATGTGTGTGTGTATCCCAGTAGACCTATTAGAGAAATGACTCACATGTGGATGTGTGTTGGATATGTGACTTTGACTTGGCATAACTTTATTATAAACTACATTATTGTAACATTTTGTGTTACTTGTGTTGTTTCTCTATCTATGAAATTGAGTGAGAAGGATTATCCATATGTGATAGTCACTTTATTATAGTGGATTTTTGAATAATTGGTAACATTATATATAGACATTATATTATTTTAATACCTGATTTGTGTCTTTAACCAGAGCCATGATATTGGGTCAACCCATGGTTTTTGGTTTTCCCCAAAGCCCTAGGATTTGGTTAACATGAGTATTTCCCCTAAACACTTGAATGAATATCCATTAAAGGAGAATGTGGATAGATTTATAGTTGTTTGAGTAAATTGGGACAGTTTATGGAATTCTCTCTAGTATAAAGTCAAAGAAGTTATATCTGTTGTTCTAATACCAGATATATGTGTGTACGTGTATGATTACATACACGCGTATTTATACATTATTTTTTATCAATGTTTTATTTATCTATTGTGCCTCAATTTTTTATTTTATATCTATTTATTCTACTCATCTTATCAAATTCAAAAAAGTGAATTTTACCATATATGTACCGTACCATGTTGGTTGTTTCCTTCTGAGTTGTACTCACAACCTACTAGGTTGGAAATGATAGTTTGGTTCACAAGAAAGTCTCACCTTTTACACTTACAAGTTAGGTCAGTCCCATTGGTTGATCAAATGAGATAACATAGATGGAATTAGGTTACATGGAGAAGGTGAGGCTCAATGTTTCAATTGATCCCTCAACTTTTTTTCCTTTATCTAGTCTTTTTTTTATATGTGGTGGGCCTAGTAGGAGATCAATATTTTCTTTTGGTATGAATTTTTGGTACGTATATTATTGCATATCATATATAATTTATGGTGGTTATATTATGTGTATTATGATTGTTCTTGATGGATGTGATACATGGTTATTTATTTGTTACTATTTACTATGGTTAAAGGTATAGTCTCCCAACAGTTTCATCTTACACCATCACTTATAGATGATATCATCGGGAATATGGGGTGACATGCTTGATTTTGTATGCCACTCCATCATGGAATTAATGATATGGGTAATGATGTTACACATCACATATTGGAATTCTTAATTACAAACAACCTAAAAAAATAGATTCCATATATTAAATTTAAAAAACTAACATTGAACATCACAAACCAGTTATGTGAGTTTTCTTACATTTACATTTTTTAACTATCAAAAGCCTCATAAGATCTCACATGATTATTTTCAAAGTTTTGATTGGATATTTAATATGATTTACAAAAACAAAAACACTACATAACATTCACATGAACACACATGGTTGATAAGTGTGTGGAATTCTATAAACTCAGCGAGTTCCCTGCTAAGATTTAATTTGAACCTTAACTCTATATAAAAATAAGAAGAAAAAGGTGGAATAATTTCATATGTAATCATGGGCCAATTAAAAATCAATGAACATTATGTGGAATAAGATATTATCCCAAATAATGTTTTTTAATGTGAGGGTACTACTTAATTACCAAAGATGCTTCTCAACCACTCATTGAAACACATTGAGGTTTTCCGTTTCAGTGGTCCTCCTATCCCACTTCTCATAACAGTTTCCAAAAAACTACATGTAATTTCCAATGCTCCTTTATAATGAATTACCCAAGAAAATATTCTATGCCTCTATACTATTCACTTACTACCTATATTGATATATTCCCAATATCTTGGTTTGTACTTCTATATATGCTACTTGGGGGGGATAACTTTGGTAGGCCATTATTTTTTCAAAAACACTGCTTAAATATTTTGCATTATAAAAAAATCAAAATATAAATCCTCTTTATAACATATAAAATATAAAATACTTCTTATATATGGGTGGATACAATAATATAATCGCTAATATTCAACAAACTATTTTTATTTAAATAGGGAACATTATTTATATTATAAACATATCATTAACACAAATTATAAATATGAAAATCATCATTAAAATCATCATTAAAATCATTTGAATTTATTCTTTAAAAAAAATATCATGTATCATAACATCGTTTGTGATATTTGATTCTTCGGTGATCATGACAATAAATATAACTGTAGAGACCCAAAATTGACGTACATGGACATTACATTACTTTTGCAGAATACTTAATACATAACAAAAACTGACATCCAAGGACCGTAATAGTTTAGTGTCTTCGGAAACATGGAAAATAAAATTCTAACAATGTTGAAAGTTCTTCAAGATCTCCCATAAATATCTTCCCCTTTTTTTATTACCTAAAACCTTATTTTATATCATGGGGAAAAGAAAACATAAAAAAGAATGATCTCCAATTCTCAGTAAGGGTAAACATTGAGAACATATAAACAATCCATAAACATTTGAACGTAAAAACATGAACACAATACATCAAAATCTTTAGCAATGACATGTATCTTGGTAGTACATAAGGAATAGATCATAATGGAACATAAATAATGATAAAATAGAATGGTAATAAAACATGTAATTGTGCCAAACCATTAAGAACATGATATGATTTCCATAGTAGCCAAGGCATTGCTTCTAAGACCATCATAGTTGACAAATTCCATTTCTGAATTGGGTTTACCTGCCGTTCCAGCCCTGTATTACTGTACCAGATTTACTTTCCGTTACAAGCATGTCTATCTCATGAGATATAAGTCTTTACCCATTGTATTTGAGGGAGATATAGGTCCCAACCTTATCATAATGAAATCATTCTTACGTGTGCCACAAAATACACATAAATCATTCATCATAACCCAAAGAATAAAATGGGTTTCATAAACATCATCCCATAATAACATAATCCATATAAAAACAAATGGATATAATTTCATCATAAGAAAAGTGGAACCATGTAAATAATAGAGAAATTATACTTGAAACATACACATATGAAATAATGTAATCTTAGATGGAAAATAGTTTTGACAAAACACTTGAAATGAATTCTTGAGAAAAATATCCTTTCTTCTTCAAAATCATTTTCTTTTCTTAAAATACCATGAAATTTTAAAAGAAAATTATTTTGTTGAAAATAATCATGAAATCTTGTAAGTAATATTCATGAAAATAAGGTTTTATGAAATCGTAAAAATCCATTCATGCTGTATAAGTTTAAAAAACATTCTTCTCATACTTCTGTTGGAAAAGTCATAAAGTACATTATATGCTAAACAAAGTAAAGATTACTTCAATACAATGTTGTAAAAGTCAAAAAAGGGTAAAAATGACTTTAAACATGCATGGAAGAATAGTAAACATTTTCTGAAAACATTTTTAGAAAACATGGACATGGATGATAAAGATTACCCCAGTAAATATTTACGAATAAACAATCTCAGATATGAACGAGATTGGAATAATTATCCCTTACCTAAGGTCTGATATGCTTTGTACGTATCTGAAAATATTGTATAATGATTTAAATAATTTCTTTGACTTATTATAGAATCATATTCATTGTTATGATATCATATATGATTCACTTATGACTTTATATTACCCGTTCTTCTGTAAATTCCATGTTAAAGCAGAGTTTTGGGTAAAATCGTTTCATTTATCATACGTGTTTCGACTTGTTGTTCTTGAAATTATTACTTATATACTGATTTTATTAATCCCAGAACTTAAAACATGATTTATATATAATATATATTCATCATATAAATATATATGATAGATCGATAAATGGAATGAAATACACCGTTCATGGAGACGGTAGGTCGTATGTACGCATGAACGCTGTTTTCATTTCCTTATTAAATTGAATAGAATTAATTAAATGAAAAATATATGTACATAAATACAGTATCATTACTATGTAATATCTTTCATAATTATTTATTATATATACTTTATAACCATACTTGAATGGTTAATCTTGGAAAATGAATCTCATCGCATTCGTGGAGACAGTAGTCCGTACGTACGCACGAGCGACAATATCATTGATTTGATATTAAAATCGTATATAATTGGATAGTATATCATATATAAATAATCATAATAATGTTATATTTATTATTTTTATCATTTATACTCATTATTATACCCATCCAAATGATGAAATGTTTGAATAACAAACTACACCACGACATGGAGACGGTAAGCCGTACATACGCACGTGTGGTGACTTTTTCATTCATAGGATGGATAAAATAACTAATATGGTTGTAAAATATTTATAATAACATCACAGTATATATAATATACTAGATTTGTTATTTTATAATGGAAAAAACAAAGAATGAGGAAGTGGAAGAAGAAAGGAACTTGAAATCATTGGTGAGATATTTACCTCTTCTTCGGGTTCTTTTTTTGATTTGATCAAAAGGGGTCCTTAGGTTTTCTTTCTGACTAAAGGAAGGACTCTAGTATTAAGGTATTATAGTTTATAGGGTATTTGGGCAGAGTTTGGCCGACCCAAATGGATTTGGTGTTGTGAATTAGAGAGAATGGTGAGTGCCCTTTTATAAGAGGGGTGAGGGGCACCTTAGAAAGGACATAAAATATTATTTTATAATAAATTCATATTTGGTTTATAATGGATCCAGGGTGTCTTATTTCAAGTCTTGGGAGGGTATGGGTCTAAATATTCTCAATCAATAGGTTTTAGACAAGTTTAGGTTACCATTTTAACCTTATCATTTAGATTTAACTCTAAGTTAAATAATTTAACCTTTACCGTGTCTTCCTGTATTCTTACACTATATGGTTAATAAAATTACTATAAACTGACAATCGAACCCCAATTGGTTCATTAATGTCATATATATTATTATATATGTCCTTTGGATGAACCTTATATTTTTAGGACCATTATATGAATTAATAATATAATATTTGTTTTAAAAACTCTTTTATGTCAATTTTGAAACTATTTGGTATTTTGTTTTCTATAAATTCATAAGAGCATTATTACTTCGAAAACAATTCATCTAACCAGCACTAATATGTTATATTAACCGATAAAATTAGTTTAATTCATAAAAAGTCTAAAATTACCTTAATTTGGGTATTTATAATATCAATTATGTTAATATTTCATTAATAAGGTAATTACTGCATCACCATTGTGTCATAAATAAATTAAATTATTTAATGTATAAAAAATATAAATAAAATACCATTATGTATTAAATATTTTTATATTTATAATGAATATTTACAGTCTAATATATCTCATGTATAACCCTATATTAAAAATGTTTTAGTTATTAGACTTTGTTTTTTACTATTTTAACTCTTCTTTAAATAAAATAATAATAAGTGTCCTAATCTAATCCAAGTGGACCAAATAGGTTCATATTTTATTACCAAGGTTGTTTTTGGTCGAATTATACTTATCCAATAGAATTAGGATGTGTGTTAGGGTAATAATAATACCATTTTTACCCTTAATTACCATATTTACTTTTAAGTGTGGCAAATAAAAGCAAAAAGTTACTATTCACCAAAAATTATTTTTATCGTGTTGAACCAAATTTTACTCCTTGATATTAACCATGTCTCTCATATTTTCTAAATTAAACTCACAGAAGCGGTAAAATTATGTTTAGTGTAAATTTGAAAATTCTCCTAGTAGGTGGGTAAAAGACGGTAAAAAGTTCAATAAAAATTTTATATATCTAAAATTATTTTAAAAAGACTCTAATGAATTACACTGAACTTATATAAGTATTATGTATCTATTTTGACCTAAAATAAATTTAAATAAAATAAATTATTATTTAAATAAAAATTCGGTTTTAAACTATAACTCATTGTTTTTCACTATCCATCAAAAATTGAATGTTCTCAGAAAAATATCAAAAATTCACCCTAAGATAATTTTGATATTCTGAATCCAAAAATGAAGTCCATTTTGAAAGATATAATTTATAGAATTTCAAAAAGGGAGTATTACTATTCATAACATCTAGTTCATAATAATATTATAACAATATATCATTTTTTAGTGAAACCTGGTATTGTATACTATACACGCTATCGAGGACGGTCATGATTGCGTGTAATGCAAGCAAAGTCAGGGCTGCGTGTAGTGTAATATCCCTTTGGTGTTGCGTATAACATAATAAAAACTTATTTCATTTATACAGTAAACAAAATCTATTCTTAATGATGCGTAGAATAATTTCTACCAAACGAACTTGAAATTGTGAGTAATACGAGCCAAGAATAGTGTTGCGTATACTGCAAGCTAATACTGTGTTGCGTATAGTACAAGCTAATCTTGGGGAAGTTTACAATAGAAGACATCAAAGAAACAAAAAAGAATAATTCTCATAAAATCTCGGGATGTTACAATAACATCACATGATTTCAGTATATATTTTACTTATTATGTCTATTTTCTTGTATTACACATAACAACTGAACTAAAATAAAACACGATATATTTTATTAAGTTAAAATACTACAATATAAGATAAAAATTAAAAAATAATGAGAATATAATATGAAACATCATTATAAAAACTATACGAAATGTAAAACCACATGTAAATAAAATGAAAATAATGGATGAAAATGCATTGTTAAAAAAATGTATCATAATTACTTATATATTATTATTACTTATTTTAATTAATTTTTATTTTTATTATAATAAAAATTAATTTATGAAATTTAATGATTAATTTATAATTAATTAATATGATATGATCAAAATAATTCAAAGTTAAAAGGGGGTATTTTTAAAATATTTTATTTTTGTATTTTAGGATAATAAATTAAAATTATGAATTTTAAAATATTATTATGTTAACATGTAATATTTTGAAAAAAATAATATATTAAAATTAAATTAATTTAAAATTGATATGAAATAATATTAAGAACATAGAATGATTAAAAATTATATTTTTTACTAATGAAATTTCTCCCTATATTTTTTATTTTCATTTAAAAAGTTAGTTGTATAAAATTTGGAATATAAATAAAATAAAATAAAATAAATTATTTTATTCTTAAATATAAATTTATAATTTTCCTATTTTTTTAAGATTTTTTGAAATGGAATCTTTTTAGGAGAATAATGAAAATAATTTTTCTACTAATATTATGAATTTTGTGGCATTATGAGAATATAAACATGAACTAAAAATTTATAAAATAAAAATTTATAGCAAATATATATTTATGTATTAAAATATTTTATTTAAAATAATTTATTTGAAATTAAAAACCTATTATTGAATCTTTGAAATGGAAAGTAATATTTTATCATAGAATGATTTTTTTAATTAAAAATACATTTGTCTTAAATCTAGTTTTAATATGTTGCACATTTGTTATCAATTTTAAAAATTTAATCCATTAAAATATATTTAATATTATTTAAAGTCATTATGTTATTATTTTAAATGTTTTAGTTCGTTATTATTCATAAACAAATTAATTTTGGTGGTAAATATTATTTCCCACAATAACGTATAATAATTGTTAAAGTGATAAATCAAGGGTAAAAACCAAAAAAATATCTTCAAAAAGTATCTTAAAATGATTGGATGTAGATTAATCTACCTCCCATCACATTTAATCATTTTTCATAAAATTTGGATCCCTATGCCTCAAAATTTGACTTTCTTTTTATATTAAGTCTAAGTAATCAAAAAAATGTCACTCCTGTCACCTATAAGAGATGCCTTAAGACTCCCCATCTATTATATAATAAAAATTCAAATATATCCCATTAATATACCTTATTTACTTCCCAAACAATATTTTCCCATGTTTTTGTGTTTCTAGTCTCTAGAAATTGACCAAATTCCTCAATAATCAAAAAGGTTTATAGGATAAGATTAAATACTTTTACATTAGTATTATCTTCCAATTAATCATTCATACATTTATTATTCTTCCACCGCTGATTTAATATTATTTATCAATATATAATAATATTTTCAAAATCATTTTTCTTTCTAAATGTAATATTATCATTATAAATAACATGTCTAAATTATTCATTAATTATTACATGCACCTATTTGGGTTGGTTCTACTATTTACACGAATGATGTTATATTGATTATATCATGAATGATTCAAATATATTAAAAAAACTTGGTGATAATATGTAATAATAATTATTTTAATATAATTTCATAGTTCTTTAATGATAATTATACAATAAAATCAATCCAAAATCACACTCATCCATTTATATCTTGCATTTTCTTGTTTGGTTTTGTTTAACCACCTATATGAGTGATGATTTTAATTTTTTTAATCGTAGATGATTAAAAAAATTTGATTTGGGATAATATATGATATTAATAAGAAAATAATGTTTTTCTTATTATTGGAAATGTAATATTAATTTTTGAAATAATATTTTTAAAAGAAATTTTGTTCAATTAAACTTAACTATACAATATTTTTTAAAAATTTTCTATTTACGAATCTTACCTAAAAGTAATTTTGAATAAAAATTAAACTGAATATATCAATATTTAACTTATATTTATAATAAAATATCCATTTTTATAGTATTAATTCAAAATCATTGAGTAAAAACTGGAATCATTATATAAAAATAGAAAAAGAATGATTAAAACCCTCAACTACAAATAAGTAATATTAGATAAAAATATGTAAAATTTATGAAATGAATGAATATAAAATATTATTAAAAATTTAATAAATACTAATAAGGTTCATTAAAAATTTATTAATATAGTCGTTTGATTATACAATAGGTTAAAGAACTTTTGTGGAAATCAGCAATAAAGTCATGAGATTTCTTATCTTAATATTCTTTCTTTGAGAATTATGCCATATTTATCAATTATTTTATTTTTCTGTGAAGTATAAACTTCCCATGGATCTATTTATGTTATAATTATCATTCAATTAGATGTATTGGAAGATCCATATCTGGTTTTCCCATTAATGTATAGTGATTTTGAAGTTACCAAAGTCATAATGGTTTTTATTAACTTAAGTACCATTCATTGAGTTATGTGATATATTCAAGAAATTATTTCTTCTATTTTTTTCTTATTACATGTTAAATTTTTCATATAAAAAACTTTTATATCTCTATATGGATAATGAGAATTCTAATTTAAATATTTTCTCTCGATGAATTTATTTCATATAATGGTATAATATTGTTACGAAAAATTATCATCATCATTAAAGACTATTTTATTCCATATCAAAGTAATTTCATTTTAATTTATTATATTATTATATTAAAATAAAAATATGTATTTTTTCATTGTTTTTTCATATTTACTGATAACTATTTTTAAAACTAATTATTATTACTCATTTTTTGATATTGTCTTCAATAAATGTTTTTTAAAATAATAATGGTTTTCATTTCTTTATTATGAATTTTTTCTTATATTACATATTTCCTCTCAAAAACCATTATTCCTTTTTCAATGATACATTATTTTTATCCCATTAAAAATAGTTTTTTTGATTTTTTTGGAAACTTCTAAAAATAAACATTTAAAAGGGATTTATAACTTTTTCTTTTTTTGATAATGTTATGAATGTTGTATGAAAATTATTTACATGATTTTTCTTCCATTTTACCCTTTATATATAAAATAACTTTATAATTTTAGTTAATTTTTAATGTATAAACCTATAAATTATATTTTTAAATACGAATTTGATTTTATTTAATATTGGTTATCTACTGAACTAAATCTTGAGGTCATTTTATTAGATACCACTTGGAAATGTAGTGATACCCATTATTCGTCCATTGATTATTCATGGTACTATAAATGATTTAATTTTTCTGGAACTCATGTGTATTTATTACCATTATGTGATTTGTGGGGTCCTATAAATACTGAGAATAAAATGGATAATGTTTTATATTTCATGTCATAACGAATCTTGTTTGGATGTTACCACGATCAGCTATGTTCACAATATTTGTGTGTGGATGTGAATTCGCTAAGATAGGTTCACATGATTTATGTGTGGGAATTATTGTGGTAGTCTATGTTCAAAATATATTTTTTGTGAACATTCTTATGTTTAGCTATGTTTACATGACCTTGTGTGGACTTTATTATGGATAATTATGTTCAAAATGTGATGATTTCATATACTTATAAAATATTTTCATTTTATATTAAAATTTTATTCTCACAAAATGTGATTATTTGTCTCATGATTCTACACACTTATTCCATGATATATTTTTGAACATTTGAGATTCAGTGACCTTCAATTTTTTCTTTATGGAAAAATATTACTATTCTATGTTTTTTTAATATAAAATTTTTCTCATTCCCATGTTTTCTCACATGATTGTGATCTAACACTTGATTATATAATTTTATGTTTTTCACTAGATGTGAATTTGATCTCATCTTTTATTATGTTTTCCATACCTTATGTTATGAATATGAGTATAAAATTTCAAAATTATATGAAGAATAATAGTATGTTGAGTTAGTGTAGAATTTTTTTAAAATATTTGAAATGCGATTTTTATGTAGATAATATCAAAATAAAGTAAAATATTGGGTTATGGGATTGTGAGATATTTTTGATATATAATTTCTATATTCCTAAAAATAATGATAGCTTGTCTTCAATGAAGTTACTCAGTATAAAATCTGTAATGTTAAATATGTGTCTTTTTCATCAAACCTGAGAGTATAGGTTTGGGGTTCTGTAGATGGTATGAGAGTAGGGATTACTTATTTTTGAAGATTAATTTATTTATTTTTGAGATTAGGACTAGATAAATATAGTGAAAACCTTAATGATAATTCCCAATGTAGGAAATTTAAAAATATTTAATAAGGTATACAATTCATGGTTTCCTAGAAATGACATCATTATATGGCCATAAATTCATAGATTCTGGCTCTCACACATATTCACCAAGGTTTAATAACCCCAAAAGTGTCTAGTTGTTTCTTAACTTTTATATTCACTGAATAAATGAAAATTTTCATAAATTAAAACATAGTCCAACAGTCAGGGGGGATATACATTGGTTAATTAAAATTATTTTTATAAACTATTATGAATGATATTAATATATTGTTACAAAAGTTTATTACGTAATATATAACCGGTTCGGTTAAATAACCTATTAATAAAATAACCATGGATATAGAAATTTATTTGATGATAAGGTGATTCAGGTTATTTTACTAAAATATCAATACATTTTTTGAGACTATATATGGTTAATATTATATGGGGATAAATGTTATGTTTCATCTTGGGAAAATTACTTTCCATGTTTTTGGGTTTTTGCAAATATAATGAGATATATTTATAATTTTTAGGAATTAGGTTATTAAAATTAAGAGGGAAGTAATTGATAAAATCTTGGCTGAAAAAATAATTTTTAAAATATTATACTTAAGATCCAATTTTCATATGTTTATCGATTTTTATAATATTTTTTTATTCCATTATTTTTTTTGGAAGTAGGTTAATGAAGAAAATGAATATACGAATGGTATGTCTTAAGAAACTCTATTAATAATCTAAGAAATCATAATTGGAAAAAATTGTTTAGATAAATTGAAAATTTGATATACATGTCTATTATTAAGGAAAACATGAGTTTCTTTGTATTACCTAACATGTTGACGTTTATAGATGATTAGTAATTATATCATGAGTGAAGTATATCCAATAATTACCCATAACTATTTATATTAGTAAGTCATAATTAAAATTGTGAGGGCTCAAATTATTTAAGGGGGTAGAGTGTAACACCCATAAATTTTTAAATATACTTTCCTTTAAAATAATAATATGTTTAATAGGTTGTGTTACATGTAAAACTGAACTAAAATGAATGGTGATATATTTTATTAAGATAAAATATTAAAATGTAAGATTAAAATTTATAAATTATAAGAATACAATAACCAAAATCTTTAATTAAATTACATGAAGTGACCTCAGGTAAATAAAAATATAATAATAAATTAAAATTACTTATTATAAAAAATGTATCATAATTATATATAAAATTCTATTATTATTAAAAATGATTTAATACGGTCTAATAGAAATTTATTTATGAAATTTAATGATTAAAGGAAAAACTATTAATGTAAAATTCAATGTTAAAGGGATACATTTTTTGATGATTGTTTTTGTATTTTATCATAATAAATTAAATTTATGAATTTTAAAGTATGAATATAATGATATTCAAAATTTTGAATCTATTTAATAATATAATAACCCTTAATTAATTAAAAATTTATATGAAATAATATTAATAAAAAATAATGCTTCAAATGTCAATTTTTTGTAAAAATAGTTTTTTTAAATTATGTGTTTTAATTTAAAATATAAATTAATAAATTTTAGAATTTTACTCAGATAAAACTAAATCTATTTTTTGAATCGGAAACTAAAAATTGACTTTGGGTGAGCTTTCAGTATTTTTCTAAACTGGTGAACCTTTTGGTGGATACTAAAACACATTTATTGCCAATATAAAAGATTTTATAACATTATAATAATGTAAGTATGAAATAAAAATTTATAAGAAAATTTCACAATTGAGTATGTAATTATGGATTATAATAATTTATTTAAAAAATTATTTTTAATCCAAAAACCAATAATTGTCAATTTAAAACCAAAAGTAATATTTTATTTTTAAAACAATTATTTTTGTCAATTTTATTTTAATTAAGTATTCATAATAAATAATTCAGTTTTTAATTTATTTTAAATCCATATAAATATCCTTTTGATAAAAATAATCCAATTAATTTCCATAAAATTATTAACAACCATAATTTTATCCTAAACTAATTTTTATACTTCCAAAATCAGTTTTCTATAAAACCTATTTTTATTGAATAATACATTTATTATTTCATAATTAATTTTTATCACCTATATTTACTTAACCCATTTAAATGTATTTAATTTTAGATATCATCATTTTCAAATTATATTAAATTATTTATTTCATTATTAGTGATAAAAATATAAATTACTTAGGTAAATGATAGTGACTGTGGTAAAGGATACAAATACTAAAATTGATAACTCATGGGTAAAAACCTAAATATATTGAAAAATTATCTTTAAATTAGTGGTTTAGAAATTTATCAACCACCACTAATGTTTTATTCATTATTAGTTATAAATGTTTCCAGAGGCCTTGAAATTTAACTTACTTTTTATATAAAGTATTGAGTATTACAAAAATGTCATTTACTTAACTTATTAAAAGTTCCTTCCACCACCCATTAAAATATAATATTAATAATATAATAATTCCCATCAATAGAACAAGTATACTCCCAAACTATCTTGTCCTACTTTTTGAGCTTCGGTCTATAGAAATTTCCCCAATCTCTTCATAATCAAGGATGTTTCTAAGAGGATATTAAACACTTCTATGTATGCATTCTATTCTCATTTATAATTATTACAATTAATATTACTATACATATTATTAAATCATATTTATCACTATATTATTATTTCTTGAAATCAATATGTTTCTGTAAAATTAATATTATCAACAAAAATTACTAATCATAATTTTTAAATCATTATATCATGCTCTTGTTTGGGTCAGGTTTACCATATACATGAACATAATCATAATGATTATATTATGATTGATTATCATTTATAAAAATAATATATTAATATAAAATTATATTTAATTTATTATATTATCATACTTTTATAATAATAATACTAAAAAAAGCATTCTAAAATCAGGTTTTTCAAATTAATTATATATTTTTCTTATTTGGGTGGGTTTAAGAACATACATAATGAGTGATATAAATTTTTACAATGTATGAATAAAGAACCATATTTTTTGGTAATATAGAATATTAATATTTAACCAATTTTTTCTCTAAAATAGTAATATTAATTTTTGACATAACATTGATAAATAACATTTGGTGTGATAAAAGTAACCAAATTAATATCACTTTAAATTATACATTAATGAATCATACCTAAATGTTCTATAGTATGAACATATAAAATAATACAAAATTAAGGAAATTATATTTCTAGAACCATAGATATTATAAAGAGGATTAAATCATAAAAAATTAGTGACAACTGAAACCATTTTACCAAAAGAGATAATGAATGCTTAAAACCATTAACTTCCAATAATTAATAATAAATAAAATTAATTAGAAATTATGAAATGTATTCATAAAAAATATTATTTAAAAAATAAAAAATATGGATAATTTTATTATATAGGTTTCTAATATGATCATTTTTATCAAATAGGATGTTAAAGCGCTTTTATGGAAGTCAGGAATAATGGTAATGGGATTTCTCATCTCAGTATTCTTTCATTGAGACATATATCATGATCAACACTTATTTTATATTATTTGGAATATATAAACAATCCATGGATGCCTTTAGATCAAAAAACTCATGAAATTATTGGTATTTAAAAATCCATATAAGTATTATCTTTCAAAATCTATTGATTCAAAATTTACCAAGGTCGTAGGGTTTTTTGTTAAATCAACACCCTTTTATTATGTTATAAGATTTATTTCTAATCTCATTTATTCTATGTTCTATTTTTACACCCTATGGTTTTGTTATGTATAATATTATCTTTGTATAAAAGTGTAGTGAAAATTTTAAGTCACAGCTTCTTATTTGATGAATTTATTTCACATAAAAGTATAATATTGTTAATAATAATTCTCATTCTCTTTACATACTATTTTTATTCTATATTCATAATAATTATTTCCAAAAATGTTTTTATGTGTTATTTTTAAATATAAATAAGTATTATATATCTTTTACCTTCATATTTTACTTATATGTTTTCAAAAATAATATCTATTAGTCTTTTTAAATTTTAGTTTCAATAATGTTTTTATAAAATATTAATGGTTTTTAATTTCATAATCGTATATTTTATCTTATGCTCGACATTTTATCAAGAAAAACGCTCTATTTATTTCATGTACCCCTAATTTATATCCCTTTCAAAATAGTGTTTAATAATATTTTTCATTTCAACATATTTAAATAAACTATTGAAATTGATATATAACTTAATTATTTTATGACAATAAGAAGAATGTTTTTTGAAATATCTCTATACTATTTTAATTAAATTTTTCTATTTATCTCCAAAATATTCACCTACATGAGAAAAAATGTTTCATGAATCACCCTCTAAATTATGTTGTAAATTAATTATTTTATGATCAAATTTTGAGTATCAAACTATCATACCCTTGAGGTCATTTTATGTGATATTACATGAAAATGTTACAAAAAACATTTTAATTAAATGGATACTTTATGGTATGATACAAGAATTATTTTATATGGACCTCGTGTGTATAATTTATCCTTATATGATAGTTTTGTTCTTGTACTTCCCTATAAATCATTAGTTACATTTTTATATCCCATGGGATAATGAGTTATGTGTGGGCTTGATTATTGTTAGCTATGTTCAAATGATTTGTGTATAGGAATGTTTAAAATTAACTATGTTCCCAATATTTTATTTTGGATATGATTTCAATTAGTTATGTTTTTAATAATTTTGAATAAATATTATGGTGGTTAATTATGTTCATAAGTCAATGTGTTTACATTATTATTGGTAGTTATATTCACAATGTTTTGATTACCAATTATTATTTCACATTTCTATATTTTATGCCTTTATTATGATCATGGAAAATGATTATTTTTCATCAGATTTTTCTATATTAATCCAAGATATATGTTTGACATTTTATATTAAATTTCCTTTTACTTTCCTTATAGAAATGTCTTACTATTCCATTTTATTTTTAATAACATATTTCTCCCATGATTATATTTTCTCATGTGATATGATATTAACCTTGGTGAAATGTTGACTTGTTTTCACCTAATAGATTATTTGAGATCACTTATTCTTATTTTTTCTATTCCATGAGTTATGAAGATGATTATGTCATGTAATATTTCTATGTTGAAGTCTAGTATGGTGTGATTAAGGATAAATGTTCAAAATTATATGATATATGATTATTATATAGATAATATCTAATGAAAATAAACCTTTTGGTTCTAGAATTTTATTATCATTGTGATATGTAATGTTTGTATTCTAAAAAACACACACACACACAGATATATATATCGATTAAGTAGTCTCACTTGGTTTCAATTAAGGAATGAAATGTATTTGTTTATAACATCAAACCTAAGAGTGTGTGTTTGGGGATCCTTAATCATTAACTTATTATAAATCATGCAAATAATCAAACATCAAGATATAAATTTTCTTTTATATTGATTAGATTTACAATCTCAACATCATCAATAAACTATGGGTCTTAAAAATCAAACCACTACTGGATACAATTTGTTGGAATATAGAGACCTTATTTCTGTCTCCCCACTATTAAGATACACCATATGATGATTAATCAAAAACTTATTAACACCGTAGTGATCCTAATCCAAACCCATTCTTGTTTAAACTTAGATAAAAATGATTAATGGACATAAAATGATACTAAAATTCCTAATATAGACAATGTAATTTAATGACATAAAAAATAGGGAATATATATACAAATGAATAAATTATATTGAAATATAATTATTAATTTATGAAATATGCACACACATAGAAAATTACATAAGAAAAATAACATCCATAATGTTAACTTTAAAGAAATATGTCAATATGTGTCTATTTCAACTTAAGATTGATCAAACTTAAGGTTTATCAAAGATTAATTCCTTGATTTGGATTTAATATGAGATTTATTTATCTATAGATAATTATTCATATATAATATTTGAATACCAGCTAGTCGACAACATCAACAAAATATATTTAGAGATTTCAGGAATGAGGGATTTGAGTTTTTGTAGTTTAAAAAATAATAAACAAATGAGATATTTATTCTCCAACAAAGTAACAAGAATAAAATAAGATGGATGACCACCAAATTTCACCATTTCCAAGCTTGAGTTTTTTTGTATCCATTTTTACTAGAAAAAATACCCATAAAACTACCATATAGAAACGAATCCTATAATGAAGTATGTAATCCCACCAAATTCCACTATAGAACCTGAAACTTATTTACTAATTCAATATAGAAAATCAATATATATTAAAACATTCATTATCCAAGGTTTAAACAAGGGACACCTTCAATAAAATGATCATTTTATGAATTATTAATTATTTATCTAGATTGAATGGAACTGGATCATTTAAATAGTCTACTTAACCCTTCACTATTTAATCACCTTAATAGAGACTCATAATTTCCAATTCAATATTTATCATAACATCATGGGATAACTCCACTAAATAAATAAGGTATTGAAATAGTCACAAGACATATATTCAAATCAATGTGCTTAAATAATAGTTTCTGACCACTATATGCTTAGTTTCTCAAATAGTACAATGGTTACTTCTATTTTAGAAGTTAGAAGAATCATTAGTGAATTAAATATTCCCTTAACCTTAGCCAGCTACTCCATCACCTAAAATGGATCTTGATCAAAATTGAAGACAAGTGGTTATTTTGTAAGTAACTCATTAAAATAGTTTATATATTGAGATGGATTTTCTCCAACACTCTATTTAATGTTTGGGTGGAATAAAAAACTAGATAGACTATATATAGATTATTAGAATGTCTAAGAAATCTGAATCCTCTAGGAATATTATTCCATCATTTTAATGACACTTTTTTGGGATGAATACTCAATAATAACTTAAAACATAATTTATAGTAAATTTATATATTACATAACAAATCATACATGTCAAAAGAATCTCAATAATAACACATGAAATGAGATATAAAAATAATATTATGTAATCATCTAAAAACCTAAAAAAAACTAATTTACACTCTAAATAAGTTTATACAAAATATAAATAATATCTAATATTATAAAATAAATCTCTTAAAAATGGTTTATACAATTCTTATTATGAGATCAAAATTTATTATTTAAAGATACTTTAATAATTTAAAACAATAACAATATTTTTTAAAATTCATGAGAAACCTTTTTATATAATTAATAATTTATATATTGAAACATTTTATGACTCTTTTGATCTGTGAAAATAAAATTTTATCTACAATTAAAATATTAAAAGATAAAAAGATATTAAAAATAAAACTAGTTGGTATTTTACATATTAGCTATGGACTTATTATTATTACCATAATACTAACAATCCTATATTAAAAAATTACTTTTAAAATCACACACAAATATTATAGTTTATATATAATATAATAAAATTCCAATTTGACCCTAAAAAACCCAATGAAAACATATAATTATATTCATAAAATCATCACATGGCCATTTAGAATTTCGTTTATAATAACAAAAAAAAGTTATTATAAACTAATGGAATCATATAATAACCTAAACCACAATTTTCGATAATAGTTTTAAAAATTCATAACACAAGTCAGTCAATAAAATACAACAAAGTAATGAAATATCATTACACATTGAAATTAATTTAAAATAAATTTGTCAAAAAATATAATTGATAAATATTATATAAGGGTAAAAGTATGTACCAAGATAAATTGTAAGAGAAACAAATTCCAAATTACCCATTCAACAAAGTGAACATGATGTGTGAATGGATTTTAGACCATGGAAGCAGCCCACAAAACTTTATAGATACTATTACAGCTTTGACCTGAGCTATAATTATACAAAAAGGGATATTTAACCAACATAAAAACAAAATAACACACACCTTATTTCCCAAGGAAACTCAAGGTTCAATACTAAATGTGTAGGTTATATATTTTGTTAAACATTCTTAATGAGTTTCAATAGTCTTATCTTAATTCCATATATACTTTTCCAAATAATAATTAGTCAATGATTCTATTTTGTAACAAACCTACCTGGGATAACCTTCCACATCATTCAAGTAAGTCCCCAATAACTAATGGAGTATTTTATTTATCACCATGGGTAGGAAATAAGTTCTATGAATAAAACTATTACTTGGTAATGATTTCACCAGCTAAATTCTATTAATTCTACACTAGAGTCTTCCTAATAATATAAAATGATATATATATATAGGGTATCTATATAAAAAATAGTTTTCAAATATGAAACAAAATAAAGAAGGTATGGCCAACAAATCAAATAATACATTCCATGTGATATTACCAAATATCTGAATAATATGTCACATGAAAATCATAAAAAATGTTATAAAAATGTAGTTTAATGACATCTATATTATGGAAATACCATAGTTTACACAAAAATCACAATACTTGATGATTGTTTTTGTGTGATATCTTAACAGATTTATGGTTTTTTAATAAGTGTAATAGGTACCACTCCCGTCATAAGGTGTAGTCCAAATTAGAATCAATTATTCCCTTATGAAAAATCTAACAAAGTTTTTAGTAGTATTCATGGTCGATTCCATAGAGAAAATAGTAAAGCAATGAAATCAGCATTAGAGGGGTGAGTCTAAGTTGATTATCTAGACATGACAGTTTAAGGGAAAAAGTTACTAAGTGAAAATATTTTTAAAAACTAAATTAAAACAAAGGATTTTAGAAAATAAATAAAAACAAGCGTGTCAATGTAATAATTCAATTATTATTTATTGAAATAATCATTCCATTTTATTATAATTTCCTATGAAAATATTTCACCATGGGGATTCAATATTCTTATACAGTATTATATTTTCTTATGAAACATCAATTCTTTGTTATGATAATTTAGTATTTAAATACAAATTAAGTTATGTTACCCATGAAATAGTGGAAACAAACTCACCCAATGGTCATAGGAGTACCTATTACAACTCCTTCAGTTTTCTCCATTGATTTCCTTCTTGGATTTATATGAAATTAATAGTGATTTTGGAATTGAATTTATTAAAGGATTTATAAATTAGAACTCATAATAGAAATAAATCCTCAAAATTTAAATCAAAATACACCCATAAGTTATTAAAATGAAAATAAAAAAACACTAACCTCATATATCCATGGTCATGGTCTGCGGATTGTGCAGAAACTCATTCCCTAAGATGGATACGAGAGTGAGAACAATGGGGGAAAGGTAAGAATTTCACTTAAATTGAAATGAGTATAAGAAAGGAAACTAATATTTAGATATAAGGTAGGCCGAAATATATAGAAATAACACCACCCCCTGGAGTGTCTAACCCAAAATAGAGTAGTTGCCCTCATATTTATATAATTTCAAACTAAATGGTGTGAACCATAATGTAAATGTTGTGTACTTGGTTCATTAATCTTTGGCCTTGTTTTATCCACTAGTAGGTGATAAATTGTGCTACCCCTTGACTTTGAAGTGTCAATAATTAGTTAGTTGGGGTACACAATGTTTCGTGCTACCCTACAAGGAATGTTGTTTCATTTCTACCACCAAATACTTCTGGAAGGAAATACATGACATGCAGAAGGTATGTACATGGCATGTAGTGTTTGGCCAACTACATGGGTGTGTACTCTGGCTAGACAATTTGTGTATGGGTATATTTATACAACATGTTTTTATAAATTACTCATCGTGTATATGTAAATTTTCATTCTGAACATTCCCAACATATGAATTTAGCTGGAAAACACATGAAAACCACCAAGAACACCAAAATAAATGAAATTTTCCACAAAAAAATATTTATTTGGGGAAACAAGTTTTTATACTCAATAATATTAATCGAGAGTTATAAAAAAATTTGGGCACATCAGGCTTCCCCACACTTAGTAATTTTCTTCCCCTCCTGAAAAATCTCAACATATAATCAATAGGATCCAAAATATATAAAGGAAGTATTAAACTATTTATACTTATAAATAATATAGGAACAACTGAGGATTTAAAAAGGCACTAAACATAGTTAAATTTCAATGATAGTATAATCATGCCTCATATATAATTCTAATAAATATTTAAACCCTGTTTTAATCACACTGTTCAACTTTTTGTAAATATAAAATATACTTGATGTTTTACCCCACCAGGAAAATAACTCCCTCATCACTCCAGATAATTTTATTATAGTTGTAAACTATCTCATGTATATAAAATCTATCCATAGAATATCATGTTTTTTCATTATCTACTTTAGAAATTAAATCAAAAAATTCAAGGGGTCTTTTAATAAGGTTCAAGTGATTCTGAGGAAATAGGTGGGTAGGTTGTAATGTGAAAAATAATCTTAGAGTCTTGAAAAGAAGTCTGTATTCTTAAATAACAATCCAAGTTAATAAATAATAAATCTCAATGAAAATAAATCCCTAGAAAATACTCTAAAAAGGTCACCATCACTATGATATTTCATTTTCTAAAGATTGGTTTTCAAACCATCAATAAGTATAATGAATGAATTTGGCCCCTATGAATTTTTCAATTTCACATTTTTTAAAATAAGGGACCTCTAAGAATATAATGAATAGTGGTTTGGAACCCTTATTCCCAAATTAATTGGTTGCAGTCTCCCCCACACATAGAGTAATGGTTGCTCACTGGAATATACAATGAATAACCAAAAATACCTCTTTAAAGCTCAAATGAATAATCATTAAATATTAATAATGAACTAGGGTAGGAAGGATAAATATTCTTGAAATTTGGATTCCTCTCATGATAGTTCATGGTTTCTAAGGGTTCACAAAGGTCATATTTTGGGTAGGTATCAAGGTTAAATGGGTTGAAAATATTAATCAAATTCCTAAATCCTTTTAATGCGATTCGAAATTTCCATGTTTTGAAGGAAAAAACTTACAAGTTCTAATTATTATGCATATCCCAAGAATCTCTCAAGAACGTGTTTATAAGAAAGAATATGTAAAAAGTATTAGAATAACTCTCAGGAATGGGGATAAAAATGGGTCAATCATGTCATTACAAGAATAAAAACAACCATTATAATAAATGTAAATGTCTTAGAATTTAAATAAAAAATAAAGAAATATCAGCAATAATTCTAAAATACTTAATTTTTTTAAATAATCCCATAACTTTTAAAATCCCCTTTTTTGTATATCATTTATAATTATAATTAATCAAAATATTTCAACATTTTAAAATATTTCATCTATTAATGATGTCTCCAAGATTAGTTCAAGAGAAAAGGCTAGTGTAGTCAGAGACTATCCCCCATATTTAATACTTCAAATGGGCCACCAAGTGTAAGACATAGGAAGAGTATAGGACCTGGGATAAATAAAAGTAGTCTAAGACAAGGGGTAATTTTGAAAGAATTAATTCCAAAATAATTGGAATCCAAAGAAACTTTAAAATAATACTCCCCTCGTGGGGGGTCATAATAGATAGAAAGTAGTATAAAAGAGATTCCCATGTAGCTCTAGAGTACCTGTGAGTGTCAATGTAATGGAAAAAATAATTCTTCAAGAAAAAAAATCATCACAACAAAATCATATAATGAAAGAGATATATATAACGAAGCAAGTGTGAAAAAAATAATTATGTCACCTCAGAGGAGGCACTATTATAAATAGGGTGATCAGGAGGAGGAGCATATTTAGGGGAAAATGAGGGCACTAGGTCCATGATCAACATCATGGGATCAGTGAGTACATTTTATTGATATCAATAATAATGATAGCTAACCCAGTAGTGGATAGAAGAACAGAATCTGTGGGTAGTGCGGTGAACTGAGGCTGCACTGCTGAAGGCTAAGGATCAGATGGAGGAGAAGGTGCTGGGGAAAACTGAATACCTTGATGCCAAAGAGTAATGAACAACATCTTCTTGATCCTTGATTATGTCTGAGCCAAGTCAGCCTAGTTGTGCTCGATGAGGTCCAGACAATGGTCCATCATGGCCTGTCATAGGGAGTTGGGGAGATTAGCTGAGGGTGCAGGTGTTGGGTTAGATGTGGATTTTCCATAGGGAGAGGGGATGGTGAAAGGAAATGGGAGGAAGAAGTGGGAAGGGGAGGATAATTGATATCTTCTAGTGGATTGGGTGGCACCAGATCTTTAGCAACACCAGAGGAAGCTTGGTATTCTCTCATACCAGTAGGATCAGAGGCTTCCAGTAGGAGCACAAAGCCACCTCCCCATTTCTAGACCATCCTCAAGAAGATAAGCATGAATAATTCTATACTATGAAGAGAGACAAAGTGATCATGGGGGAGATAAGACTCGTATAACCCCATATAGTGTGTCAATAAGGTGGCATAAAAATTTCTATTCTAGTTTCCTTTAAATGCAAGGATCATGAAGTGGAAATAAGATGTAGTATGACAGGGGAGATTAGGATAGTCATCTCATAAAATATAGCAGATAAGCTCCATGTCTTTTCTAGACATGACACCCATGTCCTCATGGAATGGGAAAAGGATTGTGATAAATTAAATTTAGATGAAATGAAAAGGGGGGAAAATTAAGATATTTCTCTTCTAAGAAGTTGGGGTATACCTATTGTCATGCCCAATAAGATCCCTCCACATGGAAATGAGGTCAGATTACTTAGGTAGGGTGAGGGATGCAATAACAAGTTTGGTGGTAGGATGGGGGGTAGAAGTTGTACCCTCGGCCAAACTCAGACATAGTCAATGTGAAATGGAATCCTCATAGCTTAATCTGGATATGAGTGGCCGTATCACTGGATGTATGGTGGTAGAAAGTCCTCTCAAACTTAAATGTTGCAATGAACTCCAAAAATAAATATCTAAATGTGGTAGTGCTAACATGTAGTGTTTCGAGCAAGTGAGTATGATATAGGAGCTCCTCGATCTCCTCTTAAACTCCCAGAATCTGGGGAATAGTGGTTTCTAAGTATCAGATTCTCAACTTGATCTTGCGCCGTGAAATATGTTGTAGTCTTTATACAATAGAATGTCCATCAGTAAAGATTAGGCATGGTTGTGGCTGAGGTCGGGCAGCTACTGGAGCTGGCATGAGGTGGGGCCATAGTTGTGATGGTGGAGTGTCTAGATGTGATGGTAGTGGGTGGAGAAGCTGATTCCAAAGATCTCTATAAGGTCATTCTAGTGGTGGATGGTGGTTCAGGCATAGTTGGGTCCTTTGAAGTCATGATAGGCTCTAAAAGTACCACTCTAGAGGTGGGAGATGTGGTAACAGACCCCACGACAACTATGGATGGTATGGACATGGAAATAGGTGGAGTTGAGGATTTCCAAAATTGTTTCATAGTGTCATATGAACTGGTGGATATAGATGGAATGGGTTCCAGAAAAATAGGATGCAACATCACCAAGGCTGGCAGCTGGGAGACTAGAAGAATCTCGATCGTTGAGGGTTCTACTATAGGCCTATGTTGAATCCAACATCATGTAGGTATCCCCCCATCAGTAGAGGGCACAAGTCACTTCCCACTCACTCGATCTCCATTTTCTATAGATAAAATAGAATTAAAAGAAAATAAAAAAAATTAAGGGAGATCTATTTTTTTCAATTTATAATGTGATTGAGTTCGAAAATCAGGTACTATGGGTAAACACACCAGGTGGTCATGTGTTCGGGAAATATCTTGTACACAGTGTGTAGTAATATTTACACACCGTGTGTAAGAACATGGGTGTTCTGGTCATGTATGTTCCCATACACAGACTCAACCTTGAGGGTTAAACAATAGAGGACACACCATGTGATGACCAACATGGCATGTTGTGTGAACATGGATTCCAATGTGTGTGCACAATTTACACAGAATACTCATGATTATCAGGGTGCATAGCATGTGCCAAACATACACACCATGTGTGGATATATGGGGTCTGTCCATGTGGTTTGAGGACACAGTGTTCTCATAAATGTTGGGAAATAACATTATACATAACGTGTACCAAATGTACATTCCATGTGTTTTTGAAATTTAGAAATCAGAGTGAGTGGCCTTGTACATAGATTACATGGCATGTGTTCTTCATTGAACCAATGTACTGTAGAATGGACACGAATGGTCACCCAATCCAGAAATGACCTAAATTCTTGTAAATCAATGTAATAGAGGGTGAAGAAACACATACCCAAACAAATAATCGAAATGAGGGATATTTGGTGGCTTGTAATGAAGTGAAATGATATATTGGAGGGAGGGAGGTGAGAAGACGTATGAGAGAAGCTTCAAGAGAATAAAATGGGTGCTGGTGGTGGAGGGGGGGGGGGTTGCGACACTTGATCCTCTTAGATATAGTTCTCGAATTTTATATCCAAGATACACAGTGTGTGTATTAGAGTACATACCGTGTATATCATTTTTTTATATTATTTTTATTAAAATTATAGTTATTATAATAAACAATATATTAATTATTATTTATAATTTAAAAATAATGATAATATATATATTTTACAAATAAAAAATAATTCTATACACGTAATATATTATAGAGATACATGTTGCGTGTTATAAAATTTTAAAAATAGAACTAAAACCTTTGGTCTAGTGCTCAGGGCACGATTTGAACTGATGTCCCACCATTCTGAATGAAAACCATCAAACACTAGAGAGAATGATTTAGTGTTGCATGGTTTTGTTAATTTTATATATTAAAAGTACAATTTTAGCTATACATGGGAAAAACAGAACATACGACATGTGGTTTTAATTATTGAAATATTGGGATAATCATAGAGATTAGCTGAGTTCGAACCTGAATCTTTTGAACCCTGGTCTATGACTCTACCAATAAACCTACATCACCCCTAGGTGATTTATTATTTTCTAAAAAATTTAAGGTATTAATAAAATCATGGTGCACATGACATCTAATGAAATACACATCATGTGGTTTTATTGATGTAAAAAATTATAGAACAAAAATAGTTGACATGACTCGAACCCGAGACTTTTGGATCCATGGGGTGTGACGCTTCCCACTAATTCAACCTCACCATGGTTTTTTTTCATGTTTTGAAATGGTTATATTTTATTTTTAAAACCATCACAAATGATGTTTAATTAAAACATGGGTTCAAGAAGAATAAACCATATACCAAAGGTAGGTGTGGATCAATTTGAACTGACGACGAGTCAGATACACTCCAATGACCTTTCAATTGGAACATGTATCATCTTTATTAATTAAATTAATTAATATTTATTTATAATAAAAGTTTTATTAAAATATATATTAAAAATAATAGTACATTATGTGTAGTTGTGTTCACATGGTATTTAGGCTCATTTTGATCTTATTCAAACAATTTCCAAGAAGGAAGAAGTGTGAACCGACGTGTGAAGTGGAAGTACACACCATGTTTTTATAAAAAGAGAAAAGAAGAGAGGATATATTGGATTGGTTGCATCGCAGTAAGCTCCTTTATTTTATGTCATTGGCTTGACCAGAGACATGGGTACATACCCATAATATGAAGGCAAATGTGGGTTTTATTGTGAGAATGACCACATATATCGTATGAATTTATATTTTATCCATGATTCTTGTCCTTCAGGTGGTCTAGGTGGTGGCTTGCAGTAGCCCTACTCCATGGCCAGTAGATGTTGAAAGTGGATGTGTTTCTTTATTTGATCATGAATGACTTCCACCTTCTCAGGTTCCAGATTAGAAATTATGTTGATATGAAAATAATGACAAGACTTCTCCGAAGCATATTTGTAATCAAATTAGGGTTCTTAAATAAAAGTGTAATCAAATCCAGTGTTGATAGCTTGGGATGTGGTACCAAATTTGAAGTTTGAGATTTTGAAAATTATTTTCATAAATTTATAATATATAAAATGTGGGGTCCACATCTTAAAATGACTCCGTAGTTGACAATGAATCATAACACATAACCTCAAACTCAACCAGAGCATATAAATTGGAAGTTATCTTGGGGCAGTTCATCCATATTTCCTAGTAAGACCAACCTTTCGGTTTGGTCGAACATGCATGTGGTAAATGCCTCCATCGTTGATAAAAACCTTTTGGTGTTTCTTGAAAATAGTTTCAGAGGATAATAAGAGAAGGGTGAGGTAAAGAATGTACATGTATTTTCCTCATATTAGAACCCATCATCCATGTATAGACAATAATCTTCTAGGCATGAGTACAACCTTTCCAGATCATGAAGAAAAAAAATCCTCCATAGGTGGTTTGTACCACTCCCTAGTTGGATAATAATCCATGGGATGTGGGGTCGAGGTTCCCTTGAAAAATAATCAAAAACCAGAAAAGAAAAATTCTCAGTAAACTAACCTTCGACCTAGACTCATGCTATTGATTTTTATTTTGTTCCCTGGTAATGAATCAAGAATTTGGTACCAATTTTGTCAAAATATGCAGTCCAAATTTGAAATAATTTTTCCCTTTATGAACCATGTAACTAAGTGGTTAGTGGTAGTCGAGGTCGATCACATGGGAAAAATACAAATGTAATGAAATCAGCATGAGTTAGATGTGCCTAATTTTATTATCTTGAAAAGATAGTTGAAAGGGAAGATATTACTAAATAAAACTATTTTTGATAATTAAATTAAATCCAAAGAGTTTACAGAACAAACAGAAAACCAGAATTTTGGGGTTTTAATTCAATTAGGGTTTTTTAAAATAATCATTCCTTAGTATTAGAATTATTTATAAAAATAGTTTACCATGGTTATTCAATATTATTACTATTTCTTAGTCTGATAACTGGTAATTGTGCATTTAAACATCAATTACTTGGTCCGATAATTGTGTATTAAAACACTCAATAAGTTCTTATACCCCTAAAATAGTGTCAACATGCTCACCCAATGGTAACAGGAGTACCTATTGCAACTCCTTCAACTTTCTCCATTGATGTCATTCTTGGTTTGATACAACACCAACATCTATTCTAGAATTGAATTCATTAATGGAATTGTAAATTATAAATCATAATAAAAACAACACTTCATAATAGATATCAAAACACACCCATAATTTTTTACAACCCCAACAAAAAAACACTACCATTTTATGAACATGGTCATAGTGTGTATATGGGGCATAAAATCAATCTCTATCATGGATACGAGAGGGAGAATGAAAGGGAAAAGGGAGGAATTTCACTAAAATTGAAATAAAAAAAGGAAAGGAAACTAAAATTTGGAACTAAGGGAGGTTAAACTATAGAGCAAAAACACCTCCCCCTGGAGTTTCCAACTAGAAATGGAGGGATTACTCTCAAATTTATAGACTTCAAAACTATACGGCATGCACCCTAAAGTGCACACAGTGTACTTGGGTTAACATGCTTTGGACTTGTTTTTTATTATTATAGGTGATCCTCGATGCCACCCCATGACTTGGAAGTGTCGATAGTTAGTAGGTAGGGGTACACGACATGTATCACTAACCACAGGATGTTTTGTGTCAGTTTCAGCCACTAAACACTCCTGGAAGGTAATATACAACGTGTAGATGGTTTGTGCATGGCGTGTAGTATCCGGCTGGCTATATGTGTGTGTATTTAGGATGGCCAATTTATGTTTGGGTAAAGGTACATGACATATTTTTATAAAGAACATTCCATTTATATGTCAATTTTCATTTTGAATAGTACCTATTTTCAAATTTGGCTATAAAACACCTAAAAATCACCAAGAAATCCAAAATAAATCATTTTATCCACAAAACATGGTTTTTTGTGAAAAAATGTTTTTATAATAAAAAATATACATGAAAAGGTATACCCAAATCAGGAATAACAGTAATAAAAATGGCTCGCTATGATCATTATATTAAGTGTAAGTGAATTAAAAATACCATGATATGTTTAAATAAACAGATGATGGATTCAAAATATGGGGGGTTCTGCTGAATTTTTTTAGAACAAAATGATGCATATAAGAAAACAATATCTTTCAAAACACCCATATGACAAGACATAAATGATATAATGTACCATTTTATTATTCATTATTTATTATCTCTTATGTTTAAATCCATTTATTTGTGTTCCTATAATTTTTTCATCCCCCAAACCCTATGAGAGAAAACATGACAAAAAATATTGGAAGAAATGGACAATAAGTTAACATCAGGACAACCAATTACAACACCCGACATTAATTATGGCCATAAAAAAATTTAGGTTAGTGGAAAAATAGAAAATAGTTTTCAACATAAAAATAAGAACTATTTTAATTATAGTATTATATTTAAAATCTAAAATTATATCTAATGGAAGTTATACATGATAATTAATTTCTCTCTCACACATTTCACTCATGTCCGACCTCAAATTTTAAGTTCTCATCGAATGAGTTACATATACATTAAAACTAAATTAGTTGATCACCATTTTTAACTACATTTGTTTCATATATTTGGAACAAATAAGTGAAGGGGGTATGAATTAGATATATAGTAAGAAAATAACTCTTTCATTGATGGAGTTTTCATTGTGAAAGTGATTTGAATAAGAAATGGTTTGAAAGGGTTTAAACCAATATCATATCCACTCATTTATTACAGATAAAATAAGTAAAATAAAAATAATTTTAGAGGATAAAAAATAAGTTTTATTTAAGTAAAAGAGATATTTTTAAAACAAAAGAAAAACTACAAGAAGTATATGAAAGAGGAGGGTGCCTTCTTAGAAGATATCTTTTCTATAGTCTATTCATACTTAAAATGGTAATAAATTTTAAAAGGAACAACTCTATTAAGAAATAAACATACTTATATATGAAAAACCATCCCTATGTGTTAAAAAATTTTAATAAATATATTGGGTATGGGTTATGATTTCAACTTCAAAATGGATACATGGGGAATTATATTTCAAAATGTTTCTCCTAATTTCACATCCATTTTGGTTAACTTAACATGACAACCAATTATCTATCTTGTTGAATGAAATTTTATAAATTTATTCCCTTAATATTTGAAAGAATTTAAACTATTTTTATGTATATACAAATAATATATGCCTCAAATTGTGAGCTGGGTCCATTTTTTTGAGTCTTTTCCATCTTTGAATTTAAGTCCTCTATTATCCTTTTGAACATGGAATCCATCTAGAATTTATCAAATGAAAAATATATCCTAAGTAGTTTCAAATTACATAATAATATATCAAGGTAAAATTCATTTAAAAAAATTAGGATAAAAATACTACAATGATATGAAATGGGTTAAAAAATATTTTTCAATTAATTTCTTAATTATTACTCCAATTTTAAATTTATATTAAATCATAATATAAAAAACAATATGGGAAAATTAAATAAATTATTTAAACAAAAAATTCAATAAAAATGTGTTATCATAACCACAAAAGAATCTCCATATGACTTGAGATCACCTCCACAAACCAAATTAACCTATCAACTAGGGTAATAATGTATGCTACTATAAATGGAATTCATTCCATGAATAATAATATTATGATATGAAGCCTATACATTCAAATAAATTTGTATTTAGGATATGAGATAAATATTCCTAGTAGGGTTCTAAGAAAGAGTCTATGAAATTTCTTTTACCATACATTTCACATTATCTTTTTTGAACTATAATTAGAAAAAAGTTTTGAAAAATTATGAATATGTAATAAAAAAAGAACATATACCTTAAGCCATTTTCATAAGAATAATTAAAAATCCTTATACACAAACTATTAGTTACAAATTCATTTTATGAGAAATTTTAGAATATATTGTTGATACATATGGGTTTATGAAAAATATATGTAAAGGTTACTTCTCCCATTTATTATTTTCATTGAAAACCCATTTGAATGGTCTAGTTTTAATAAAACATATATCATGAAGAAGAAAAAGAAGAAATTAAAATTATAATAAATAAATATAATTAAACTGGTCATAAGTGAAATACGATAACTATTTTACCAACACAACATTAATACCGAGATAGGCGGTGAATCCATCTATAAAAATTATTAAATTTTACCTTTACAATGATATTTTTTCATAACTAAATGATAGAACATTAAATATCAATAAAGGATTGTATAAAGTGATAAACTATAGAAGAGTGACACAAAGGATTCAACGTGGCTCAACATAAGTGGGTTAATCCAAGGAGTATGGAAATATAATGTGGCTATACACCCAAATCACTATGATCAATGATTTGAATATAATTGTTTTACTATTAAAATGGAGCCACTTACTTTATAAACATCCCAAGATGAAATCTCACTGCTCTCAAACACTCAGTAAATGCACTCTCCCTATATGTTTTGTTATCATAATGATTTTTTATCATAGAATAATGTAACACTAATAGTAGAGTCTCAATTTTATATACCCTATTTATCTTGAAGAAAATTACATAAATTCTATAAATTGACCAATTAGTAAACCCACCATCCAATTATTCTTCTTATAAATGTTGTTTTTTAATTCCTCTCCTCTATTTACAATGATTCATGAAGTCCTATAATTTCACTCTAATTTTTATTCTTCTCTTCATTCCATTATTTATAAAACTTCTATAAGTTGTTTTTTTAAAATTAATAGAGTTTACAAAAATTAATAAAATAGTTTTGATGAAATATACCTTTTCATATAATTTATTCTCATGCCAAGTGTACCATACATCTTAATGATATCCTAATATTCTAATTAGGTTGACTTAAACCCAATAATTCAATGAAAATTCAATAATTGTGGAATTTTAACTTCAACTAGAAAACACCTTAACACCAACATCTCACTCTTCATCAAAACATGGGATGTATTGAAATCAAAATATATATAGTATTCTTTCAATTATAGTTCCTGGTAATTAATGAAAGTTTAGATCCAAAAAATCAGGTAAAAATATATTATTTAATTCTTCTATGATATCTGCATGATTTTACTATCTCCCAAAATCTATAACCGGGATTTGTTTCAGTCCCTTTCATATTTATAATGGACATACAATTAATCTATACTATTTCTATGTAGATGGAACTTGGGGAATAAAAGTCTAGAAAATGGGAAAACCCAATATTTCTTCGAAACTCATTTTCTAAAATGTTGATCATCCTTTCTTCTGATACACATAGACATTAATAAAAAAATTATTGTATATGAGAAAAATATGGTGTGGTTCTTTCATGGTGGTGTCGAGGACTATAATTTAGAAGATCCCCCAAAATTCACCTCAAACAATTTTTAGTGTGACAAACCTTCTATAATAGAATACCCTATTAACCATAAAATATTAAATTATATCATCCTATGAGGTACCAAACATGGTGAAACACACACCTCTATAGCACAAACCTCTTAATGAGGCATAACTCTAAAAACTATATTTTATCCATTTAATCATGGCCGTAGTGAAACCTCAAGTGTTTTGGAGTGGTTACTATCTTGTAAATAGACCATCGTCAAATGATTCAAAAACAATTCCACCCTATTTAGGATTCGTGATGTTCCTTTGGGATAATTTTAGGAATCCTTCACATATAATTTCTAGAAAACAAAAACCACAAAAAAATAAGGGATTATTTTTCTTTCAATATCCTATTTCAACTTTTTTGATAATTTAATAACGAATTCCAGAAGTTATTTTTATAGAAAACATTGGAATTAATTTGATCTATAATTTACCATTAGATGAATATATTTTCCCTAATATTTGTATAAATTTTCCACTAATAAACAACACTATTCCCACATGAGTCATTCTCAACATGACAAAAAAATATTTATGTAAAAAGATCCTCATGATGTCACTTCTTTAGTCTTCAAGATCTTCCAAACTTCATATCTAAAACACTATTTATAAAATTTTACAATTATTGAAGAACAAAATTCCTTGTTCAAACATTAACATAAAATTTATACCTATTTATAAATATTAATAACACCTGTATCCCACTCCATATAAAATATAATCCTATTTAATTTTAAGTGTAGTCCCCCCTATTTTCAATAAATCCAAAGAGAACATCTCTATAAATTCACAAATGAGGGTTATAAATCCCTGAATTTAATTTAGGATATAAATAATACATTTATAAAAATAGTATGTTCCTTGGTTGAGTGGGTTCCTTTTCTAAAATATATGTTATGAGGGAGTTTATTGGATCCCATTATCAAAATGATTCCTTAATAAAACTACTTAGGGTAGTGCCTTTTTCATAATATCAAAAACCAAATCTTCTGAAGACAAATACTCTGAATGCACAAATCCTTGCTTAATCTTATCCTTGGACAAGTTATACATTTTTATGTTGTGATTTTTCTTTGTATAATGGATGGGTTTTTCAAATATTAATAAAAATCTCATTGTACTCTTTATATAAATAGGGGAACTCACATTCACTCCGACATCCTAAATATATTTCTTCATCCTTGTCGATTGAGTACATTCATGAGTTGTTGAAATGTATCCTGCCTCTAATATTCTCAAGGATACATTTTCAAACTTATTATTTAACTGTTAAATGAAAAAACCTCCAAGATAAGGCACAAAACCTAATATTTATTTCAATTAATCGGTTGTTGCTAACCAGTCTATATTTGTGTTTCCAAATGATTCTTATATAGATTATATATGATAAAATAACCCTAATATTATTGTTTGGATGACATATCAAAGTATCCTATGAATTCTGAGAAAGTGTTTCTCTTTTAGACAGTTATAGTATTAGGAAATTTGACATGTGGAAAATACAATATCAATCCATGTGGAATTTTGGGATAATATTCTCCTAAGAATCCTAATCTACTTTGGGATAATATTCTCTTGAAAAATTATTTGGAATATTTTTTTTGAGAAATGAATGTTAATTTTAATCCATGAATCACCAGTATACCATTGAAGAAATTTAGTTCTCAAATCATTGACATTTTGAATTCACACCTCATTAATCTAAAAATATATTTCATTAGGAATCATATGAGATTATAAAGATTATTTCAATGGCATAAATGAGAATTAATATCCCCTAATACTCTTATTATTTATGTATAAGTTGTGATCAATTCTAACTCTTTGGAATCTGTAATTATTTAGGTATTGAGTGCACTAAGAGTACCAATCCCTTGATGCTTGTTTAAACACATAAAATTCCATCTTTAATTGGATAACCTTTTTATCATCTTTATCCAAACATGGCCCACTTTTCTTATCAATGTATGCTTCCTCCTCGATTATTACATTTAGTTAATTTAATTTAATGTCCTTTTGATGGACCTTGAAGGCTCTTTTTCATTATCATAGTGAAGAATAGTTGTACAGTCTTAAACCAATACATTGGTGAAAATGTCTCATCTTAGTCAATAAATTGAATTTTAGATTATCCCATGTACACATTTAGTTCTTTATTCTATGTTACATTTTTGTCTTCATTAAGTTTATTTTTAAATATCCACTTTCTTCCAATGATTTTCTTCTCCTTAGAATATGTTATGACTTCCATTGTTTTAATATTTTCTATATGTTCAATATCTTTATGCATAGAATTGAACCAATTATCACTTATCTTATCCTCTTTAAAATATAGTTATTCCTATCGATCCATTTACCTTTCCCATTTTTAGTTTCCACATGAAGCAATCTTCCCATCATTTGTTTGATCACTTCCTTCGGTGCTTTAATATCTAGAACTTGCTCCACCACATATTCATCCGAGTGAAAAAGAAGGTCCATGAGATGAAACACCGATGCTATTTGACAATATGGGTCAGCATGGAATCCTACCTCGCACTACTACCCCATAGGAAGTGAAGCCTCTGCCCAGCACACCTTCTCAATGTTAAGAAGCCCATCCCCTACCTGGCCCTTAGTCAGCTCTTCTACCTCCCCTTAAGAAGACATGGCCTTAGCCATAAGTGGGGGGTCATCAACCACACATTTAGCCAACTCCGTATCTCCCCCAACCTATGATCCAGACTCCTTAGAGGTGGAAACCCACACTTGCTTGTCAGTTCCATTGAGCACCTTCGAATGAAGTTTTACTATACTAGAGGACCTGGTTATAAGAGGTCTTGGTAAGATAGAGTAGTCTTTCCATTGTCGCAGCCTCTTGGTATGTTTGATAAATCCTTATGAATCCGTAATGGCGTTCTTTCCCTTCCTTGAAGACACTCTAGAAAAATCCTGTACAATTCCCGCTTCATTTGATTCAGCAGGGGAGTTTGAAGCTGATTCTAAAACCACTTGGCTAGCCTCCTCTCCCATAAAAGTATCACCACCAAGGATAGCCTCCATCACATTTCCATCCCATTGATAATGGCCCTCAACTTCACAAAGCACTGAAAACCGATTATGAGAATTATTAGAAATCCCTCTAGATTTAACCTTCTCATCATTTGAATGTTTGATCTGTAAGGCCTGCGCAGGAACATCAGATCCACTTGGTTGTTAGAAGCCACACCCAATGTATTGAAAATGCAGATCTCCTAGACCAGACTAAGGGGATTATCACCCATGGATATCTCTGATCCAACTTATTCATTCACCCTTGCTGCATTGATTGAAGCCAACTGCATACCCTTAACTACATCCTTTCCAAAATCTAGGTGCACCTCCCTCTCTGCTTGTCTGACCTCTTCCTCGAAAATACCTACATTCATGCTAGTTAACGCACCCTCATCAGAAAGAACAAAAGAAAAACAGAGAATTCCCAAATCCCTTTTCAGGTGATTAAAAACCTCTGAAATGTTTGGATTCAAATGAGTATCCTTTGAAGCCATATGAGGATCCACCACCTCTCTAGGGGGGAGAACCAGTAGAGACTTGATTGTGTCATCCACCATAATCCCCACTAGAAGGGACACCCTGGCTAGTCCCATTGGACCTATCCCCTTTAAGAGTATGCCTTCCTCACCGGAAAGAAGAAGACTGATGTCCAAGATGAAGGCAAAGCGAGCAGAAATGCTTCCAGGACTCAAACACAACAGGTTGCTTCCACCGAAACTCCTCACCAACTGATAACAAAAGCCATTCGGCCGGTGTTTTTGAGACATCAACTTATACACATATGCACAGATATATTAGATGATAGACCACACTAGTTCTCAAGTCCGAACATAGATAACTACTGACCATGTTCCCAAGAATGCGAATAATAGAGGGGTTCTAGAAGTGGAGAGGGAGTTCTGAAAAACTTACCAACCGACCTGCCACTGGAGCATCCCACTTCATATACAGATCAAAGGAACATCTTATAATATTAAAGTGGCAGTCGTCACAAGAATGGGGTGCCTGAGACCACGCATAGATCAAAATTATGAAGAAGCAAAATGAATCATGATGTGCCGCTTATTGATGAGACCCACTGCCAATCGTTCCTGAAGTACTCAAGAGGAAAATACAAAATGGTTGAATACTTCAACCGATGGATTCCACCTGCTAAATCGGGAAACCAAGGTATGGTTATGGAGAGCCGAAGCATTGTAAAATTTAGAAATCGAATGTTCGAGTTCAGGGAGACCCTCACGAAGATCTGGGACCTTAGGGAAAATCACAATTTTGGGAAATGGTGGGAAGTGTTCGAGAACGGATAATTGAATGAAAGGAGGTGGGAGCTCAAAATCATTAGGGCGATTCCCCTCCCCCACTAGCGGGGGAGGGGCAGTGGTGATAACTATCACCGCTTAGGGAAACCGAAACATGAGAAAAGGTAAGCTCAAATGCCCAGTAAGGGTTAACCCGAGAGATACCAACTAATGATCATAAGATAGAATAAGATAAGCATAAGGGTATGAGAACATGATCATAATTTACAAAAACATATCCAATAAATCATACACCATAAATCACGACTCATTGTATAATTATTTTTCATAAAAAATGCAGGAGTCATAAGTGTGAATACTCTTCAATAGTTAATTATAATCCACAAGAGAATATCATAAGTATAAGATATAATATTTTGGAATACATATAAGCATATAAAATAATTTCCCTGGTCAAGTTTATCTTGCAAGACCATCATACCATATTAGATAGATTCCCATAGTAAATTTTATTTAATCCCCATTCCCAAAAAAAGGAAAGAGTCCCATTGTGTATTGGGTTTAATTCCCATTCCAATTCATTTTATCTCATGAGATATCAGACTTTACTCAATGAATTGGAGGGTTATATAATTCCTATTCTACTAGTCACATAACTAGAATCATAATTTTTTTAATGAAAAAATCAAAAAAATTATATTTTAGAATAATTTAATTAAACCCTAGATAATTGATGGATTTCCATAAAACATCCCTATAACATTTCATAATACATCAAGATAATGTTGGAGGATGAGTGAAAAATAACCAAAATACATGTAAAATAAACAGATTCCAGGTTTGTCGACAATGATTTAAAACACCCTTATAATATTATAGGTAACATCAATTCAAAAAAAAGAAGAAATAACCCATTTATTTTTAAAATAATTCCCATTCAAAATCATTTGACTCATTTTTTAAAATAGAAATGAATATCTGTAAATAAGAATGATCGTAATAGTGTAGGAATGTATTCATGTGGAAATTTTTAAAAAGGGTTAACTTTATTAAAATTGAATGTGGTGAAAAAATTGAAATGTTTGTTTGAAAACATTTGTAATGAATTTAGAATTATTATAAAAAATGAGGAAACATTAACCTTTTTCTCCCAAAATTAACACAAACTATTTATCATTCAGTATAATACATATAACCATATTAAAAAATTATTTAATAACCATATTAAAATATATTACCTTTTTCATTATTTAATTATAATCACTCATTTCACAAATTATATATGTTTAATGTTTATTATTATCAAGTATTGTAAGTAATTCCATTTTTTCATGTATCTTTTGTAAAAGAGTATTAAAAAACTATTCCTTCATAAGATGTTAATCATTTTATATTATAAAGGATATTTAAATATTTTTTAAAATTATTTATCAAACTCCATTTTTAGTTTTTGGAAATAATGGGTATGGATCATTTAAACAGGATACCAAATGAATCAGTTTTGGGTAATCTATTAATATTAACAAAATAATTTATAACGATTTTTAATTATTTTATTTATTTAAGAACCATATTAAAGACATAAATTAATACTTAATACCATATATAATAAAAAATATATTTTATAATCATCTATGTATGGCAATGGTGAAAATAAAACATGTCATTTTTAGAGAATATAGTATGCACATTTTCATGATAAATAATTCATTATTACAAGAATGAAAAGAAGGTTGGAATTTATTTTTGTTCAATATTTGTAATAATGTTATAAAAAATAGATTTATTTATATATATCATTTTCTAATCCATCCATGTAGTTGATTTTTGAAAATTTGAACACGTCACCCATAGAGGAGGTCATGAACAGGTAAGACAAATGATGTTATCATTTTTTGAATGGTTGTTACATAAATTGAATAAAAAATATTTATAAAAATAAAAATAATTTTATTATTTTAGTAATATATAATATATTTTGATGCGTAATAATAAGAATTAATTAAATGAAAATAATAATAATTTATTTTGTAATTTTACCTTATACCATGGAATAACTGATTTGCAAATTAGATTAAGTTTTTCAGGGTTGGTATTTTTAGAAGACCAAAACATCTTGAGATTGTATTTGAATTTTTGGGACATATTTTGGAATTTTTTAAAGCAGTAATTTAATTTTTTAAACTTTATGAAAAGGGGTGGTGGAATTCTACCTTTTTAATTGAAGGGAATGTAATTTTTGTAATTAGAGGTCAAATATTCAAGGAAGTGGATCCCAAAGTGGGAAATAATTGATAGTTGATGTTTTTTGGTTTATAAACCCACAAACCATATAATTTATAACATTTTTTATTGAAATTATACAAATTTTATCTTTAGTTTTAATTTTTTTTCATAATTTACTTTTCCCACTACCTGTATTTTTAATATAATTTACTTATTTTTGTAATTACATATAAAATGAAACATATTAGAAAATTTAGATATTATAAATCCAAATATGGAAAAAAATTAATAATATTAAATATATAAAAGTGTAAAAATTAAATTTAAAATAATAAATATATAACATGTAGAATCAATTTTAGAAAATAATATAAATTATCTTTTAAGATGTCAAATATAGGTTTCTAAATAAATATAAATATTTTTAAATTATTAATTTTTATAAAAAAATTATCTTTTAGATAATAAAAATGTTTCATAAAAATTTATGTTATGGTTATATCCTAATTACTTCATTAAAGTTAAGATATTAATGAAAACACTATTTTTATCACTATTCACTAAAAAATAAATCTTTTCAGAAAAAACCAAAGATTCAACCTAATATAATATTTTTAAGATTAATTAAAAAATTAATTTCATTTTTCCAAATTTTCATTCAAAATAATACATATAACTAGTACTCACCCGTGCATTCGCATGGCAATACGTTCAATGCTTATTTTCAAGAATACAATACTATATTTCAATGTTAATAAAGAATATGAATATTGAATATATTGAAAACAAAAAATGGCAGAACTTAATATTGGAATACAATTGGAAAAAATATAAAGAATTGAAAACATATAAGGAAAATAAGGAAAAAAATTATCATAACAGAATATGTAGGAGAATATTGAAAACATATTAGAGAATATAGGAGAATATATAAGGAAAATTTTAACACTCGAAATATTTTGGGATCTCAACCTGGGTTTAGGAAAGAAATAGAGATAAAGTATAAGAAAGGGGAAAGTGTTGTGGATCAAATAAAAAATGCCATCCTACTTGTATATTCAAGGAAATGGAGGTTGAAATACAAGAAATAAGGGTAGTGGAAGTGGGAAGTGAGCAATTTGATAGGGTAATTAAACGATGATACTTCCAGATTAGAAGGAATGTGTACAGGGGGCTTGTGCATATATCCACATATCATAGAGCCACACAATTTCGGTAACAATAATATGTTACATAAACATTCAATGGAAACTTTTAGACTATGTTTAGTATGATGGAAGGAAAGGGGGTGAGAAGGGGAATGGAAAAATGAATGGAAAGCACATTTGAATGTCTACTTAGTATGTAGGAATTTTCCTCCGTAAAACCCTAAGGGAAAGGTCAGTTTTGAAGTGTTGAATATTGATACGTATACAACTCTGATAATGGCTAATGAAATTGTTGGTATAACTTACGAAATGGAATCAAAAGAGGACGATGAAGCCAGAGCGCTGGCCAAATCATTTGTAGCACACACAAGAAAAGTTGTTACATGAAAAGCATGGAGAAGCCCTAATCTTCTCAAAGTTGTGAGAATGTGAATCAACCGATGCAAAAACCAGGAGAAATCCATTCTTATTGAAGACCTGAAAGAGGGAATAAATAGAGAAAGAATAAGGAAGAAAGGAAGAATTTTATTTTTATTGGTAACGTCATTTGTGGTCTAGGAACTCTTATCTGGAATCAACAATGGATAAGGAATATCCATCATGTTTCTGTCATCATTTTCGGTTTCTCTTACGATTTGAATTCTGTAAATGTTCTTCGTGCGGAGAATTTGACAAACTATTCCTATCACATATCGTCTATAAAATCAAAACACTAACCCTACCCAAATAAATTTAATATTGGAATACAAATGCATTCACAAAATAATAAAACAGTTGAAAATTGAGTTATATAACACTAATAAAGAGAATTTTTTTTGAAAGTAGATTATAACACCAACTAAAAAAACTAATAATATGTGATCTACAAACATATATTTAAACATCACTTATCGAAGTAGAAGAATCCAAATCATCAGCACATGGAGATGAAGCTTCATCAAGAAACTGTAGAAGATATTAACCTGTTCAAAAAATAAATAACATCAATAGATAAAGAAAGATATGATTGTAAATTTCATGTTATAAAATATGAAAATAGAACAAATGATTTTTGGCCAAGAATTCAAAAAAAGTTACCTTTAGAAACATATAATCACTAAATTTCATGAAATTAAATGGATTATGTTTTTGCCTGCTAACTCCTCCTTGTTATCATTGTATCATGAATCTACCTCCCCTTTCTTCAGATCTTTGATGATCTCCTCTATGATGTGATCTTTTAGAACCACCATTCTTTTGTAGTTCTATTAGATAACCATACCGATGTTGACTTTAAATTAATTCTATATAGGTAACGCTGCTGGTAAAGGGGTACTTCATACCTAATTTGAATACTCTAATAAGATGATAACATGAAATGGGCATGAATGGTGAACAGATAAAATGATACTTGACATTATAAAATCTCTCCAAAAGAACAATTACTTTTAACATCAGCAACAACATACAAACCTTGATCTCAAAAGATTAGAGTTGGCTATGTGAAACCAGGACAAGAAAATTCTTAGGATAATTGAGGCAACATTAAGAATATATATTGAACACATTTGGAATATGCACATCACCCACACTATTAATGGTTGAAATCACATCGATATGCACATACCAGCTTTAAATATAATCTACAGTGACCTGAAGATAGAAAAAAAATAAAGGTGAAGTGCATACCATCATCTATTGAAGCAGATACCATGCGTGTTGTCATTCACTGGCACATTGAGAGATCAGTTACTTCACCATCATGTTTTCCTACAAATTGGACCCCAGCAATCAGTCCAACATGGCATTTTAGAGGTTCATTGGTAGAGAAGGCTTCACCTTTTCCCACTTTTGTAGTTTCAATTCTTAAGAAACGTTTTCCAATTGCAACAACTATAACTTTATATAATAAATATTTTTACAGTTGTTAAACTAAAAAATTGAGAAACTTGAGTGTGTACCTAATTCATGTTTCATATATACCCGGAGTGAATGATGTGCATGTGTTGAAGTATTTGAAGAAAATCCCCTGTAATCGTGTTTTTGATTTTATTGAGTACTACAAGAATACAACACTCATGAAGACGCAAATTTACTTCAAATCATATAAGCATATGAAACTCATGTTTATATTAAAAGGGTAAAATAAAATCGATAAAAAATAAAAACTAATATAAAAGGAAATAGTAATACCAATCCATATTTACCATACATGTTATGGAATCAAATCAAAAAGCGAAGAAACTTAAAAGAAATAGTAGTAGAGGAAGTGGGAGTGAACTGTTAATTACCATTTTTCAAGTGGTGAATTGAAAAGGATTTACATACAGAAATCATCATTTGATTTATTGTGATGTAATAAGAGGAAATAAGGTAGAATCTCATCAGCTACAATTGAAATTTCGGATGGAACGTGTACCCGATTCACTCAGCATGCTGCACAACTGTCATGAAAATGAGAAATTTCAGCCTGCACAGAAAAAGAGAATAGTGAATCCAGAATTTAATGGTTATGTGGAATTAGTTTAATATGACCCCATAAAAAACATACATATGATAATGAGCACATGTATATATAGGCTACCCATTCTTAAATTCACTTTCAAAAATGGGGTGATAGTTCACACGCTTGTTTAGTCAGAAAATATGTATAATCAGAAATACATTCCTCAATATCAGTATCTTAAATGAGGATCACGTTAATAGGAATGATGAGAATATAAAAAGGGTTTGAATAAATATTATCTTGTAAACAATAAAAATATTATGAATATTTGGTTTTTCATCTATGATAAAGATCCCTAAATTCTTTGGGTACTCATTTAGGTTTCACAAGAACATCTTGTCATGATACATCCACGTTTTCTTTTCTCTGGAAATCAATTATGAGATATTTTTTGGTGTTAAAATTATTCATAAAAATCTAAAATTCATGAAATGAGGAGAGACTGAATCATTTGATATTTTATTACATTCTTAGTTGTATACTAATTTATATTTTAATAAAACTATAATGCGAACATATTTTTTTGATATGGTGGTATAAAGTATAATTTACAGCAGCTGAAAAAGCTTCAAATATTTCATGACTTGTTTATAAGAATAGCAAAACTCCCATGAAACTGTAGAGAATAGATAATTTTCAGTAAATGAATAATGGTATTCTTTATTTGGATGAAAGAATAAATGAAATATAAAAGGAAAAAAATTATTATTTTTAATTATTGTAGATTTGGTAAAATTCATTGAAAAATTATCAAATTAAAAAAAGAATTCTCTAAAAATAATAGAGATCAGAGTGATGTTCACTAAAAAATTCCTGAAAATCGATAAATAAAACTAATAGTAAATGATAAACCATTAAAATTAATGACAACATTGAATGAAACCATTATAAAGGTACAAAAAATTTCTAGTTTAATTAAAAACTCTTCGGACTAAGTAAATCAGAAGATCTGAAATTTGTTTAAAGGGGGGTGTATTTTATGGTTTATTGTATTCATAAATTGTAAAATAAGCAGTTTGAATGAAAACAATATAGTGGATAGTAGGAAATTACCTGAGTGGATAAAACATGCACCGTTAATTTAACGAACCCAACATTAGTGAAATAATCTGTAGTTTTTCTGAAACTTTATAATAATATGTAGATTCATTTATTACTAACACTTAATCAAATGTGCATAGACTATGGTAAAAGACATAACATTAGGTAATAATATAATTTTAATCCAATTGAATAAATATAAGTAAAGAATGATATATAAAATAAAAGAATAATATGGCTTAATGGATGAAGAAATAGAGAATGAAGCATTACAAAACATGGAAAAGGTTCCAGTGAAGAGATAAAGTGTGGAAATCTGTGGTGGGGTCGAAGAAGAACCCCATAATTTGCTCTTAGTTATCCTCTCTAGGTAAACATTTGTCTGAACCAGCTGAGGCTTCTCACTATAGTCTCCTAAAAACATGAAATCAAAGTTGTGATTTTTACCATCTGATAACATCTTCTATAGTGAATACACAAAAAATGAGGCACCCAGAAAAATAAATCAAAGGAACACATCCAATAATTGTCTTCAATCACTGTAAATTTAACCAAAAAGTGACCTAAATCCATTAAAATACATGAATGAAAATTACTCTAAGGTGATGTTAATAGATTCACGAGATGGTAATGGATCTAGATGGTGAAATAAAGCAAAAAATGATGTTGTCTTCGCCCAATAGTGAAAAGTGGAAAATAAAATGATAAGGGTCATAGTAGTGAATTCAAATAGTTAGGCATAGTGACATCCCACATACCCAAAAATGAATAGCATGATGTCCAGCATAGAGAGAGATGAATATCTAACAAAAATAATCAGACTGACAGGTTGAATAAGCTTACAAATAAATAAGTATGAAATTCCAATGTACCAAATTCATCTGAACTGAGAGATTCCCATAGAAATACTTGTTATTTGACGAGAACACAACTCCTAAAATAAAAATAATCGAAGTATCAGAAATCTAAAACAGGAAAAATCACAGTAAACTTCCAGTAGAGAACAAATGAATTAAAAAATCTAGCATGAAGCTACACAAAAAACCAAGAACAAAGTGAAGGGAGGTTTCTACCAGAAAATACTCCAACAAATAATGAGAGTGCCTTCCCACATTCTCAGACATGAATAATTTGATTGAATCCAATATATAGAGAAAAAAATTTATATTAATAAATTTTCCCAGATGACCATAATTGGATAATGATCTAGCAATGTGATCCATCATAGTTTGATAAAAATGTCATATATGATATCATTATTGAAAACTGTAAGTTTATATTAAATTGTTGGAACATGAAAAATAAGTTCAACGAAAGATATCATAAAAATTATCAGATGAATAAAAAATGGAACATAATATGAAATTTTATTGTTTTGAAAACTGTTCAATAACTACAAACAGTTATTGGAGTACGATAAAATTTAGTAATTGTAATAGAGGAATTTAAAAGATAGGTTGAAGCTGTAATTTCACCTCCAGAGAACTCATAATAAAAAAGAAGTGGTATCTCTCCTAGGAAATGTCTGGAAGTGAAATATTTAACTGAAAAAAGAGGTATGAAAAAAGAAAATAATATTAACGGAATCCTAACTTCTATATTATTTTGTGCATTATAGAGTAATATATGAACCAAATAACATTTCATCTATGCAAAAAAAATAAAATTGGATTTCATGTAAATACCTTTAAACTGTCATAGTTACCACATTACATCTTGAGATTTCTAACACCACATTCCTCCTAGCATATAATGAACTCATTTTTTTCTGAAGAAAGATCATCCCTCCAACATTCTGGAAAACATTATTCTTTTTGAATGTAGAATACTGAAATAAAAAATCAAAATTTCAAGATTCATTATAAAGGAATGGGGTTGTGACATACCACATGTAAAAATTATCAAATTCAAAAGGAAAGTTTAATTTGAGGACAGAATGGTCTTAAGTGATGAAATTTGAAAATTGGTTCTTATAAAATGAAAAAAAAAATATTTTATAAAAGTATTTGGATGATCCTAAAATGGAATTTCCAACTGAAAATTTGGAATTAATATTCTCATCCCAAGTTTCAATGGGTTGCTTGAACTGAAAAAATCAACTAAATATAATTAACATATATATGTTTTACAAAAATTGGCATAGAAAGTTACATATGCATGGTCTATATGAACATCTAAGAAAACTATAGTGAATCTACATGAATTAAACTGTAAAAATTGTGTATTACATTTAGTCATGTAGGAATACCAAAACTACACAATGCTCCGATGCAGTGGTGGAAATCTATTAAAACCCTAGAAAAAATATAAATGAAGTAACATTGGTTGAGAAGAATAAGTACAAGACGTGATTAGAGAATCATAATTGGAGATGTATCATATTAATGTTTGAAAAGATCATGTGTAATTGGAAATACTAATTCATGGAATGAAGGAAAAATTTACAGAAATTGACAATAAAACACCTTTTCCGGAGCTCTGTATCATTAGGTTCTAAAGAAGAAAGTATGTCTTACAGATTTAGTTTCTGACTAAAAAGAGTGTATCCCAAATTTATGATTCATGAAAGAATATGTTTTTAAATAAAATGTGGATATTATGTATGAATAGAGTTAATTGGAATACATAAAACCAAATATTATTTTTAGAGAAGAAATGAAGGAAAACTCACTGTATGTTGGATGCGTCCAGAACAGGTTCAATCTACGCAAAGCATAAATCTCAACCCATTGTCAAGATATTTGGAGGAAGATGGAGATAGATCTTCAAAGGAAATGGTAGGTGATAGTGATGTTGAATAGATTTTCGAAGAGTTTGTTGGGTGACCTCCACAACAGTCAAAAGTGAAGAAACAATTGCATTGTTTCAAGAGGTAGCACACAGAGGAGAAAACAGTGACTGCTTCAAATGAAAAAATCAACTAAATATAATTATCATATATATGTTTTACAAAATTTGGCATAAAAAGTTACATATGCATGGTCTATAAGAAAATCTATGAAAACTATAGTGAATCTACCTGAATTAAACTTATTCATGAAAGTAATAGTCTTTAAATACAACGTGGATATTATGTATGAATAGAGTTAATTAGAAGACACAAAACCAGAGATTATTTTTAGAGAAGATATAAATGAAAACTCACTGTATGTTGGATGTGTCCGGAACAGGTTCAATATGTGCAAAGCATAATCTCCGCCCATTGTTAGGATATGTGGAGGAAGAGGGATACATATATTTGATGGAAATAGTAGGTGTCAGTGATGTTGAATAGATTTTTGAAGAGGTTTCTGGGCGACCTCCACAGCAGTCGAAAGTGAAGAAACAATGGCATTGTTTCGAGAGTTAGATCACAGAGGAGACAACAGTAACTGCTTCAACTGAAAAAATCAACTAAATATAATTAACATATATATGTTTTACAGAAATTGGCATAAAAAGTTACATATGCATGGTCTATAAGAACATCTAAGAAAACTATTGTGAATCTACATGAATTAAATAGTAAAAATTTTGTATTAAATATAATCATGTAGGCATACCAAAACTGCACGATGCTCTGATGTAGTGGTGCAAATCTATTAAAACCTTGGAAAAAATATAAATGAAGTAACATCGGTTGAGAAGAATAAGGACAAGACGTGATTAAGGAATCATAATTGGAGATGTGTCGTATTAATGTTTGAAAAGATAATGTGTAATTGGAAATAATAATTCATGGACTGAAGGGAAAATGTTTACAGAAATTGAGAATAACACACCTTTTCCGGAGCTCTATATCATTAGGCTCTAAAGAAGAAAGTAAGTCTTACAGATTTGGTTTCCAACACCAACAAGAAATTTTTGAAAATCAATTTAGAAAGATTAGATTATTGAAAGCATAAACTATTTAAACTAAAGGATAATAAATTTATATTTCACAAAAATCGTATGGATTAGTGATTGAGATGACAATAGAACACAAGAATGTAATGGCTCGAGGAGGCTGAATAATATGAAACATGATTATTTATTGAACATATAATGAAAATAAATCATTAAAAGTATAAGAGTCTCAAGCCTGAATTCACAACTAAGAAGATATCCATAACAATTTCCCAAACATGAAAATCATTATTAAATCTAGAAAATCATAAACAAATAAGAATACTGGATAGGATTACATACAATGTAGTCCAGGAATACCAGGTAACAAATTCAACTGAACCATCATTTATCCATTCAAAAACATGTTCTTCCATGTGATCCCATCTCCTAATGAACAAACAAATCAAAAAAATCATGTATGGATTTACACATAAAAACATAATGATGAGTCTTTAGTAAAGAGTTATGTGTGTCAAAGTTTGAAAAAATTGTACCCTTCCATCAAGATATTCTACTACTTGAGGGAGAACACTTATTTTTTCCAACACCTACATGGAATCTATGAAAATATATTCAGAAAGATTAAATTATTGAAAGCATACACCATTTAAACTAAAGGATAATAAATTAAGATGTCACAAAAATGGTATGGATTGGTGATTGAGACGAGAGTAGACCACAAGAATGTAATGGCTTCTGGACACTAAATAATGTGAAACATGGTTATTTCGAGAGGTAGATCACAGAGGAGACAAAAATAACTACTTTAATTGAAAAAATCAACTAAATATAATTAACATATATATATGTTTTACAAAAAATGGTATAAAAAGTTACATATGCATGGTCTATAAGAACATCAAAGAAAACTATAGTGAATCTACATGAATTAAACTGAAAAAATTGTGTATTAAATTTAATCATGTGGGCATACCGAAACTGCATGATGCTCTGATGCAGTGGTGGAAATCTTTTAAAACCCTGGAAAAAATATAAATGAAGTAACACCGGTTGAGAAGAATAAGGACAAGACATGATTAACGAATCATAATTGGAGATGTATCGTATTAATTTTTGAAAAGATATTGTGTAATTGGAAATACTAATTCTTGGAATGAAGGGAAAATGTTTACAGAAATTTAGAATAACACACCTTTTCCGGAGCTCTGTATCTTTAGGGTCTAAATAAGAAAGTAAGTCTTACAGATTTTGTTTCCAACACCAACATGAAATCTTTAAAAATATATTCAGAAAGATTAAATTATTGAAAGCATACACTATTTAAACTAAAGGATAATAAATTAGGATGTCACATAAATGGTATGGATTGGTGATTGAGACGACAATAGACCAAAAGAATACAATGGCTCTAAGAGGCTAAATAATGTGAAACATGATTATTTATTCAACATATAATGAAAAGAAATCATTAAAAGTATAAGAGTACCAAGCATGAATTCAGAGCTAAGAAGATATCCATCACAATATCCCAAACATGAAAATCATGATTAAATCCAGAAAAGAATAATCAAATAAGAAGACTGGATGAGCTTACATACAATTCAGTCTAGGAATACCAGGTAACAAATTCAACTGAACCATCAGTTATCCATTCAAAAACATGTTCTTCCATGTGATCCCATCTCTTGATGAAAAAACAAATCAAAAAATCATGTATGGATTTACACATAAAAACATAATGAAGAGTCTTCAGTAAAGAGTTATGTGTGTCAAAGTTTAAAAAAATTGTACCCTTCCATCAAGATATTCTACTACTTGAGGGAGAACACTTATTATTTCCAACAGCTACATGGAATCTATGAAAATATATTCCGAAATATTAAATTATTGAAAGCATACACCATTTAAACTAAAGGATAATAAATTAAGATTTCATAGAAATGGTATGGATTGGTGATTGAGACAAAAATTTACCACAAGAATGTAATGACTCCTGGACGCTAAATAATATGAAACATGATTATTTATTCAAAATAAAATGAAAATAAAACATTAAGAGGATAAGAGTCCCATGCTTGAATTCACAGATAATAAGATATCCATCACACATTCCCAAATATGAAAATCATGATTAAATACAGAAAAGCATAAACCTATAAGTAGACTGGATGAGCTTACATATAATGTAGTCCAGGAATACCAGGTAACAAATTCAACTGAACCATTGGTTATCTATTCAATAACATGTTCTTCCATGTGATCCCATCACTTGATGAACAAACAAATCAAAAATTCATGTATGTATTTACACATAAAACCATAATGAAGAGAGGTATAGCCTAGGAAAATCTCCTAGGAGAAGCTTGATAACAGATCAGGGCAGTCTGTCTTGAAAATGAAATCTATCTACCAACCAGTTGAGAAATATAATTGCAAAGGATGATAAAAAATTAATATTAAGTTCTCTAAACAATTTGTTTTCATATGAAACCAGTGTTTTGAATCACTGAAGATACCTTTTATGATGAAAAAGGTGGTGTTGACCAAGGCTGAATCGGGAAATTTTAGTGCTTCGACATTTTTCAAGGGTGTCTGTCTCAAATAATTAAATCCCGAGCATCGGAGATGGGATTTGGAGACTATTATTTGACTCTTCACAATAATGTCTAGAAACCTAGCATGGAGATGTAATTCATTGAAAATGTCAAGGTTAATTGAGGAGGTAGAGGGAACTAATAAATGTGTTACTAAGATGAGTCGTAAGATGATGCAGAGATGCACGCCCTCCGAATGAAAGATCCTAACACATAAGATTTTTAAAGGACCCTAAGTCGATTACAACATCATCTTATTGACGAATATTGAGATCCAATACAATACATGGTCACCACTATAGAATTTGAGGAGGTGGAGGATCCGTACGCGGAGCAGAAAAAGGAGGAGGCGAAGAAGCTGGAGGCACCGAGGGTTGTTGTGGAGGTAGAGGGGGGTGACGGTAGAGGCATGAAACCTAGGTCTACATGAAGGAAGTGAGAGTAGTGGTAGATGGAAGAGAGGACTTGGTCGATGATTAAGGAAAAATCCGAGGCAAGGGGAGGAATCAATTTTTAGCGGTAAATCTGGGATGGAGAAGTCGCAGCTGGAGAGGAGATTCGGGAATAGGAGGAGATGAGGGATGGGGGCGAGGGTGAGTCGAAGATTTTGAAACAGTGGAAATTGAAGAGGAAAATCGTGATGGGGGTAGTGGCTGAGGTGAAGGATTGAGGGAATAGGGTTACGGAATAGTGCGGTGGGTTAATTTGGGAGCGACACATGTCCATAAAAATCTTGCTTTAGTATATATATAGATGTACAATAAAAACATTATTTTTCAACAATACACTTCTTTTAGAAATTATTAATTAAATCTGTACTTCTAATAATTACATAATTGATTTTACTATTTATTTTAAATTTAATTTTATTTTAACATATCTAATTTTGTAATATAATACACTATTTTTAATTTGTTTGTGTTTAATTAATCACAATCTTTCCCACTCTATGAATATATAAGAGAATAATATTTTATAAAAACTCATTGTGTTAAAATTATGAAAACTAGAAACAAGATACCCATTGTTGCCACCTCAAAAGTGGGAAAGTTGATGTTTTAAATTAAATTTACATTTTTATCTCTTAATATTATAGGAGAGTTAAAATATTACTATATGAACCTTTTCTTCATCCAAGTCCAACTTAAATTAAAATTTCATTATTGTCCTCAATTATACCTCCCATGAATTATCCTTTAACACTAAGAAAACATTAAAAATCATTATCTCCAATGAAATGAGGGTGTTTTATATTTTATAAAATATCATCTTCATTGCATATTTGTCTTCAAGAACCAAGGAATTCACTTTGAAATGAGGTGGTAGTCCAATTAGGGTTCATTTAACATTTTTTATGTTATCTAGGATCTCTCCAAGGAAACACATATATAATATAAGAATTTTCACATGATCAAAGAAAATATAAACTATCACATTAGGGAGAATTCATAAATATTCATACATGTTACACAAAACCTATTACTCATCAACTCATAATTTTTAACCTCCTTTATAAATATTGGTATGTTTCCCAAAAATAGAATGAGGCATTTCGAATGTGATCACCATAGTGTAGATAGGTTTGGCCTAGGATCCACCAAGTTTATTAATCACCTTGGTTTCAAAATCCAAATAATTCATATCCCTGTCAAATAATATCTAATCTCTATACTAGTTGAGATTCGATAAATAGTATTTTTGTAAACATCCATGCCTAATGAAAAAATCTATTTTTTCCTATTTTTTTGCATAGATTGAAAATATTACCCTTATAAATATGAATCAATTTATGATTGAAAATACATTCCATAGCTTCAGAAATATAAAAACATCACACATAAAATTTATAATTGATACCACTTATTTTTCTATAATAATGTTAATACCATTATGGGTAGTGTGGGGTGAATCCAGGAAATAAAATTATTACATTTTCTCTTAAAAATATTCTTATTCCATAATTAATGGGAGGAAATTATTCTCTCTATTTAATATATTATATGTAACTATAAAACTATAAGATATGGACACAAAATAGTTTAATTTTAATACATAATCAAGGATAATCCAAGGCACATGAAATATAAATGTGGAAATAAAACCAAGTCACTAAGTTCACTATATTGATTACAATTTCAGAGTGGCTATGCTAACCATCATAGTTCACAAACTTCTCATGATGAAAGATTTTTACTCACAAATACCAAAGTAACTCACTTCCCTAAAATTAATACTACCATAAATATTCACAAAATAATAATAATTTAACACCAATTTTTCTGTCTCAATTCTCTCCACCTTATTCATATTGAAAAAATTCACTAAACATACAATGAGATGTCTTTAGTAATACCCTTCCTCTTATTATTATTATTATTATTATTATTATTATTATTCTTTGTTCTGTAGGTCTAGAATGCCTCTCTTCTCTTTTGAGTGATCTTCAATATCCATTATTTTTTCTCTGAATTTTCTTCTTGTATACTTTTTTTTTGTATTTATAAAACTATTTGAGAAAAACATTTAAGATATTTAAAATTCAAACCTTAATTTAATGTTAAGGGTTAATTATCCTTTTACAAATCCACTATGGCCTTTCCATGTGTAACACATATCTTAACTAGTTAATAATATATGAACTAGGTCGAGTAAACCATTATAATTCTATGTCATATGTTTGATTTTTGAATTCTATTTGTTACTATAAAACACTCTCACCATGGTATGGAACTCTTAAACAGAATATGGTAACCCTCAGTCTCAAAATACATCTAACATTGTATCACTTTTGTAGAATAGTGCTCAGTCAATGAGAAAATAGAAAATAATTTGTTAAATTTCAACTATTTTATTCACCCATGATCATAGAATAGTTTTCCCAAACTCACACGATCTTCAACCAAACTATGGAATGGTTCTTTTCCACTACAATGTGTCCAACCAATTGATAAATAATTTTTTTTGTGTGAATGGATCCTAAGGTGTGTACATATACAAAATGGAAAAGACATTGGATTTTTTCAGAAATATCATTGTAATGTTGAAATACTCTTTGAGGTGAAAACACCAAAACAAAAAAATCTACAATCCCCACATATCAAGACATTGTTATATGATTCCAACACCATGGTGTTGAGTTATATATGTTGGAAGTTCCACTTAAATTCAACTCATACCATTTAATGTGTGACCAAAACATCCATTGTGAAAACCAATATTTAAAAAAAATTGTAATGCATATAACCTAATTAATTACCCAACATAGAGAAAATTGCAACACCATAGAGCAATCCTCATAACCACACAACTCAATAAAAACTATAATAAGTCTATTTTTTCATATTAAATGGCACAAAATGGAGTGTTACAAAAAATATAACTTTCTTTAGAAAGAACTTATTCCAATGCACCCAAAAATAATCTACTATTTTCATGACCTTAAAAGATCATTTGAGATATTTACAAACACATTTCACACACATGTGTCAGCAAACACAACCCCAAAAAATCTAAAGAAATTTTTTCCGACAACAACCCAAATAATTAACAATTAAAGAAGACAAAATTAAGGGGGAACGCCAATTATCATCACTATAAATGACACACTAGTCAACTAATGAAATAATTATATAATTATATAACATAAAAAGGATACATAATGAATATAATTAAGTTAAAAAAGATTTTATAGAGTGTGTTTCATGGTAAAATAAATAGTTTAAGATAAAGAAATCCTAAATGTACTGAGGTGGAACCATATAATAATCTTTTGGTGAATTACAAGTAAAAAACCTCAACTTACATTTAACTGTCCTCATCAGGTGGCACTCCCAATAGTTAAAGCTTCATTATTCAAAGAGGGATACTATCTAGTACCTAATATATATTAATAAATAATTAATCTCTTGATATCTCACATTATTATCTTGGGTTCCCATGATATTATATAATATATTTGAGAAAAATATTTAAAATTAAAAAAAAATGTCATTTGATGGATCTATTTTTTCTTTTATCAGTGTTTATAACCCATTATAAATGATTTAGCATGGGTTTTTCTTAACTGTTGAAAAAATTGATGGAAAATTTTATTAGTGTTGGTTAATGTAAGGGGTTGGTATATTAAAAAATTTGGTTATTATTTTAGTGGTGATTATAACCCCCTCAAAAAAATTTATTTTTTTTGGAAAAAATATTTAACATAAAATGTTGACCTTATTTTTAAAAATAAATTCATATAGTAAATCCATTTATTAAACAACCACTATATCAATAAATTTCCCATTTCGTGGTGAATATAATTTTCAGAAAACTATATTTTTTATAGTTAGTAATAATCGAAACTGAAAAAACCACAAATAAATTTTTCAATATACCAAAACATTACAATAACTTCCACTATTTAAATAAACAATTATTGGCATTTTAATAAAATTACATCAACGTTAAAAAGATATAAAAATTAGAGTTGTGAATTATATTACCACCCCACTAACATCCTATTTTCCCCTACAAACCAACATCACCTCTACTTCCCATATAACACATTCTCCATTAGCTCCACTTAAGTAGAAAGAACATGCAACCCAGACACTATACACAAGTTGCCTCTCCTACATGCACCCGACCAAACACGAACATGAAACCTATGAATCCCAATTTCCCTTTGAAGCCAACTAATATATAAACAAATTATTTAATAAAAATATATACCTGTATACTTATATATATATATCAATTTATTTATTAAAATAAATTTATATGTTTAAATATTATATATAATGTAATTTATATATTTAAATTATATGTATAATTAAATACATATTATTGTGATTGTTTTTATTATGTAACCTTTTTAGAACTATATTTTGATATATATATATATATAAATTTATATTATGTATATATATATATAGACATGTTACCTTAAATATGATATATAATGTATATTTATATATTTATATATATAATGAGTACACAAATAGACAAATATACATACTGTTGGACACCTCCTATTTGATCATGTTTTAATGCTCATAAATCATGAAAATCTTGCAAATTATGTTAATCATGTTTCAATCATGTTGGAAGTTTGTTGGTCTTCTTATGATTCCATGCATCCTGGTTCTAATTTAGAATCTCACAAGTTATGATTATTTTTTTCTAATATGTTTTATTATACCAAAAATTACATTTAATCCATTTTGTGAATGTTAATGCTTAATACTATGTACATATATTTGGCTAAGTATGAGAAACCGTATGTATGAAACCAATTCTAGATTTTGGAAAAGTCCCAAACACCAGTACCCAAAAACCATGACCCAAACACCATGACCCAGACATGGTGACCCAGACACCGTGACCTAGACACCATGACCGAGACACCATAACCCAGAAAAAGTGAGCCATACACCATGACCCATACACCATGACCCAGAAACTGTGACCCATGATTCGTGACCCTGACACCATAATCCTAACACCGTGACTCAATCAGGGCCCAAAGTTTTAATAAAGGACTAGACACTACTTCAAGAGACACTGTGATCCTAACAATGCTTCTATGCCACAGGTTCCATATGTCAATGCAGCTGTGGTGCCGAAACTTTCTCACCAATTAATGGAAAAGGAGAAGACCCCATTTCTATATGACATTGTTTCAAAGTTACACCGTTTCCAAGTGACACCATTTCCAGAAAAACTGTTACACTGTTCTTTAATATTTTTTTATCGTTTTCAATTTAATTTATAACGGTCATATTCAAGTTATTAAATGGAACTAAAATTATTAATTTTTCTTTGTAGACATTACACCTATCTGTATGAGGTATGAGGGGCTGAATACATGAATCTTTTCAGCTTCAACATGTGAACCCCTAATTAAGAGGAAGATAAGCGTGGCTCAAGAGTATGCAGAAGAGAGCAGTGGAAAAGAGAACTCATGCATGCAACAACATACCACTGAATAACAAACGAAGAAATCTTGATTCCAGAAGCCCAAAAAACCATAGATTTGAGCCAAAAAATATTCATAATACCAACTAAAAGAAGAACACGATCTACATAGAATAATTCATCAAACTGGAAACTAGACCACTAGACATGCATTAATTTGTTTTCACAGGAGGACTCGATATTGGAATCTGCCTCATCCTACAAGTCCAGAGCAGCATAGAGGAACACCTAGAGCATTTATAATAATTTATCAGCATCTTTTATCTATTGTGTACAATTTTTAGCTTTCAATTAGTGTGTGTGTGTGTGTGTGTATTAAATCACACATTGTATCCAGTATTAAACTAAAGGATACAAGATATCCTTCCTATCATATCTTATTACATCTATTTACTCCCATGGATATGTGTAGAATAGGTTCTTGTGTGAATTTATAGATTATACCCTTGAAGAACTGTGGAAGTGGTCATCTGACCTGGACATTACTATATAAAATATTTTACCCTGATCCAGAGCGTGGATCAAGTTTATTAATATAATCTTCTTGGTGGAATGTGTAAACCATGTGGAGTGGATTAAGTATCATCTTGATACTGAACCACTTGTTTTATCTTCTGTATCTTTTAATTAATTTTTCTCTTCTTTACTTTATATTTCATAAATCTAGATTTTAATTTTATAGTTTTTCTTGGATAGAAGTTAGAACTGTTCTTATTATTAGAATAGCTTCAAAAGTTGAATCAATAAATCACATTGATTTACTGAGAATTAATCAATATTCTGATAAGTTATTCGAACAGTCAAAATATTATAACCGTATTACCTTGATTAGATGTAATGTATTCATTTTTATTGGGGAATATTTTTAAGTGAACTTCTTAACATAAATTTTTATAGGTACTAAATTTATCCCCCTCTTGAGTACTCTACACCGACTAACATCTGGTTTCAAAGGAGTTTTTTTGTTAAGTATCTGTTTTAAAATATTTTCAACTGTGATTTTAGTAATACTTTAAAGATCTATAAATTTCTATTTGTTTTAAATTTCTATCTCCTTAAAAGTATTTCTATATTAGGGATAGTATAAAAGAAGGTGATGCAATAAAAAAACCTCTATTATTTAATGGATCTAATTTTTCCCAATTGAAAATTAAGATGAAAATGAATTTAGAAAGTATGGGTTTTGAAATTTGGTCTTCAATTATAGATGATTATAAGATTACTGCTACTGGTATAACTACTTGGGATGATCCAACTATGACTTATTATTAAAATAATTTTAAATCCAATAATTCCTTATACATATTTTTAAGATATGAGGAATTTAACAGAATTTATGCATGTCAAATGACCCTTGAATTTGGGATACTTTGTATGTTTCACACGAGGGAACCACTAATGTGAATGAAATGAGACGTAATACATATACTATTAAGTATGATAACTTTAAAATGAAGCATGATGAGCCTATTTATGATACATATCTCAGGTTCAACGAAATTGAAAACACAATGATATCTATCAAAAGACTTGTCACTACCAAAGAATAAATCATGAGGATTCTTAGATGCCTACTTGATAGATGAAGATTAACTTCTATCTCTATTAGAGAGTCATGCGACATTAGAAAATTTCCTTTCAACGAACACATTGGGAAACAAATTATGTACAAAGAAGATCTGAAAGTATAAAAAGAAAAGGAGGACCAACCCAAAAGAAAATATGTAGAATTTTAGACCACTACCTCAAAACACAATGAAATAGAGAAACTACAAGCCTCTGTAGAATGTTCTAGAAGTGAAAAATCCTCACCCAACAATGATGAAGAGTTGGCCCAATTAGAACGAAGGTTTAATAAATAGAATTAAAGGAAGAAATTATTCAGAATCACAACATGAAAAGAAGATATGATAAAAAAGGAATCTTTAAGAAGGATTGTAAAAGAGGTGAAAAGTGTGATGAGATAGTATGTTATGAATGTAAGATAAAGGGACTTGTAAAGGCAAGCTATCCTAAGCTCAATTATTAAAGGAAATATGAGGACAAATATAGAAAGTATAAAAAGGAAATGAAAGAAACTTGGAGTGCTTCTAAGGATAGTTCAAGTGACTCAGAGTCTTGACATGATGAATAGTCTAACCAAGCCAAAGTGTGTTTCATGAAAAACACATCTGGGGTAACCCTAGAACATTTTATATAAAAATTTTATTATTTGGAGGTTAAAAAAATTATGAAAATATGTCTAAAGAATAAATATATGAGTATTGAAATATTCTTGATGATACATGTAATGAAATGAAACATAAATACAATTCTTTAAAGAGACAATATGGTCTTTCCTCAATTGCTAAATTTGAACTTGTTGTAGAAAGAGAAAAAAAATGTTCAATTACTCAAAAAATAAAATAAATTAAAGCAATCTGATGAGAAACTGAAAAATACCCCGAAAGGTTTACTAATGGTAAAAATATCTTTGTCCAATTTCTAGGTAAACAAATTTCCACTAAATACACTACTCGTATTGGCTATCAACCTGGTAAATGAAATTTTGGAAAAACCAATTTTGTTTCAAAATTGATAACATACATCATTATTTCTAGTAGAGTAAAACATTCTGCTAGTTAAAATTATGATACATCCTCTACAGTTTTTAGTTTTTCTAGACAAAATAAATTATATTTCTCAAATACTTTACAAAATTCTTATAGGAAACCTTTGAGGAAGATGTGGGTTCCAAAATAACTAGTTACTAATATTACTGGAAATAAAAAAATATGGGTACCAAAGTCTATTTTTTTAATATTTTTTAATAAAAAAGTTAGTAGAGATCCTATAAAATTTTGTGGTACTTCGAAAATGGGTATTAAGACACATTATCAGACACTATTAATGTTTCAAGAACCTAATAAAGATTGATATTGGGCATCTCACTTTTGGTGAAAATGCTAAATGAAAAATCATTGTCCAATTCCAAATTAGTTACTCTAGCTCATTTCTAATTTCTAATGTACTTTTTGTTGATGGATTGAAATATAATATTCTTGGTATTTCACAACTATGTGGTGATGGATTTAATGTTCAATTTGAAAATTATGATTTCAATGTTTTTAATTCTAAAAATTAATTTGTATTTTATACATTAAGAAATGAAAATTTTTATTCTATTAACTTAGATTCTCTAGTTTCTCAAAATGATTCATGTTTAGGAGTATTTCACAAAGAGTATTGGCTCTAGAATAGAAGACTATGACACAACAATATTCATTCCATTATAAAGATTACTAGAAAATTTTTAGTCAAATATCAACCCAAAATAGAGTTTCTAAATGATAAAGTGTGTAATCCCGATCAAAAGGTAAAACAACCCAAAATTTCCATTAATCCAAAGAAATAGGTTTTAACTTCTCAACCTTTGAGGTTGGTTCACATGGATTTGTTTGGACCATATAGGGTTTCTATTTTAAATTGGAAGCACTATGTTTATGTTCTTTTAGATGTTTTTTCTAGGTATACTTGGACCTTATTCTAGGCTCAAAAAATTGAAGCCCACTCTCATTTCACCAAGTATGCTAAAACAGCAGAGAATCTTAGTGGACTTAAAATTAAATCACAATGAAGTGACCATGGTCGTGAGTTTGAAAATAAAGACTTTGAATCATTTTTCTTACAAAATGGCTATAGTCATAATTTCTCTAACCCTAGAATACCTCAAAAAAATGGAGTTGTATAAAGAAGAAATAGGACCTTAAAAAACATTCTAGAACCATGCTTAGTGAAAATGACATACCAATTTATTTTTGGGCTGAAGATGTAAATACAACATTCTATATTAATAATAGAGTGTTTATTAGAACTATTCTTAAAAGAACTTCATATGAATTTTGGTTCAATATAAAAACTAAAGTAAACTAATTAAATTTATTTGGTTGTAATGTTTATATCCTTAATACCAAGGTCAATCTTGGAAAAATTGCATCCAAGAGTGATGAATGAATCTTTCTAGGATATTCAATCTCTAGTGAAGCCTATAGAGTTTTTGACAAAAGGACTAAATGTGTGGAGGAATCTGTCCATGTACAGTTTGATGATACAGATCCACAAGAACCTAAGACCTCTATATAGAATCTTGAGTATGATATTTCAAATATAAACATTAATACTAAATCATCTAACCATTCTGTTAAGGAATTTGCGAAAACTTTTAGTTTTGGAAATTCTCTAGATTCAATACATAATGAACCAAAACCAAGTGATGAACCTGAAATAACTAAACCTACCTTTTCTAGACCAACTAGAACCCTTAAGAGCCATCCCTTAGATGATGTAGTTGGATATTTAGATAGAGGAACAAAAACTAGAGATTGTTTGAGAAATCAGGCCGAACATCAAGCTCTCTGGTCACATATTGAACCTCAAAACTTCAATGATGCGATCAATGATGAATTTTGGGTGATATATATATGCAAGAAGGACTTAATCAGTTTTAAAGGAACAAAGTTTGGAAACATTTTGATACACACAAATACTTTTTTACCATAGGCACTAAGTGGGTGTTTAGAAATAAATTAGATGAAGATGGAACATAGTTAGGAGCAAATATAGATTGGTTGCATAAGTATATAGTCAAGAAGAAGGAATTGACAACAAGGAGCCCTTTGCACCAGTATCTAGGCTTAAATCCATTGGAATCTGGCCACTATATAAAACACATATCAATTTAAAACTTTATCAAATGGATGTCAAGAGTGCATTCTTAAATGGGTATATATATGAGGATGTTTTTGTTGAACAACCCCCCAATTTCATGAATCCTCACTTTCCAAATCACATTTTTAAATTATCAAAGTCTTAATATGGTTTAAAATAAGCTACAAGTGGTTGGTATGATAGATTAAGTTCTTTTCTTATTTCCAAAGGTTTTACAAAAGGTTTGGCTAATGCTACTCTTTTTATAAAAAAAATTTCAATGATATTTTAGTAGTTCAAATTTATGTAGACGATACTATTTTTGGATCTTAAAAAAATTATTTATCTATGGGGTTTTCTAAAATAATGAAAAATGAATTTGAAATGAGTTTAATGGGTGAACTAAAATTATTTCTTGGATTTCAAATATTTCAAAAAAAAATGATGGTATTATTTTAAATCAAAAAAATATACTAAATATCTTCTAAGAAATTTTTGCATTCACAACACTAAAATTAGTTATACTCCAAATAGTACTTCTTGTAAGATGGATAATGATTAAGATGAAAAATCTATTGATCAAACCACTTATAGAGGAATGATTGGAAGATTACTCTACTTAACTGCTAGCCGACCTGATATTTGTTTTAGTGTATGTGTGTGTGCTTGCTTTCAAGAAAAACAAAAAGAGTCTCATTAAATGATGTTAAAAGGATTTAAAATACCTCAACCATACACCCAATGTAATAACCCCAATCATTATTTCAGGTATGGATCTTGATTTTGGGTGTTTTTGAGAAAAATGGGAGAATTTGGAAAATTCATAAGTACACTCCATGAACTGGCAGTGTAACGACTGATTTCATTTCCATGTGAGGAGACCTGGAGACCGCCTAATACAGAGGATGGTTAACTCTTGTACACTGAGTTTAAATTAAATGAACATGCCGTGAAATTTTCTTTTTATTTGGATAATAGGATCGGGGTCGCATCTCATCCACATAAACGTAGTCTTCTAACTTCTTCTCATCCAGGAGCAAGCGAGAGAAAAAATTATTCTCTGAGCCTCCACTGTGTATTCTGTTCTCCGAATAAAACACTACTAGTGTCATTGGAATCCCATCGGTGAGTTATTACTTCTTATATAGCCTCTCCTCCTGATTTCTCTTCTTTAGTGAGATATTTGAGGTTGAGTGATGTTTACATTTTTATAGATATATGGCGTTCTAGGTCGATTCAAAGGTTGAGGTTCAACAATATCGATTTTTCAACATCGAGGTAAGTGGTTTGTGTGTTTCCATAATTTTATTTGAATTATATGTAAAAAAGTGTCGAATACTCTAGTTTAGGGTATTGCGTGTTTTGGAGATTTAAACCTATTTGATGGCTACTATGTTTTGTTTTCTTGAGAAAGGGATTTGATTATGAATTAGGTTTATTAACTTGTTTATGGATGTGTTTTACAGTGTTTTTTTGATATTGGTCATTGGGTCTATAACTGCATGTTTGGTTGTTTTGATTCCATGCCTACTACTGTTCAGATTGAGTTGATATTATATAAAATGCTTGTGATATGCATTGTATCTACTTAGCCTTGTAGTAGATGAAATTACTTTGACTGCTGGATAACTTTTGTGCATGATTGTATTACACATGGCTATGAGAACCTAGTGTAGTTAGACCGTAGGGGGAATTGATGTTGATGGATTCCACAAAGTGTCTATTATAATTTTTATGTTGTGGGACCATAGGTGGATGAATGGTGAGTGATCCCTCAGAGTGTCTATAGTATACTATTATGAGACCACATGGGAAATGGAAGTTTAGTGCTTCCTCAGAGAGTCAGTAGTTATCGTTAGAAGACCATAGGGGGGATTGACAGTGAGTGCTTCCTCAGAGAGTCTTTGTCTTTCCAAAACCAGAGGGGTTAGACTATGAGAACTTTCCCTAACTATTTCTTGTGAATGATTGGTTGAATAATTAATAAATTTAAATGAATGTAGTTGCAACTGTAGGATTGTTTACTTTTTAGTAGTTCCTACTTTATTACTTCAATTTTCATTTTTCTTAATATATATATTCACTGATAATTAGGCATAGATATTTTGTTGGTTGCCTAATGGGATTCATCTCACACCATGTTTGGGTCATACTTTTGGGCCCAAAAAGATTATATAGTTGTAGGTATTGATGAAGAAAAGTGCCCTTCTACTTATGGTACTTGATGGTTGTGGATTTGGAGAGCATGGGACCAAGTAGAGGCTTGCGATGCTGTTAGAGTTTACTAGTTGTCTTTTTTACATTGGTTAAGTACTGTATTTCCAGCATTGTGACATGTTTGGATACTTTCCTCGACATATGTGGCATGTGTCATTTATATATATTCTCTACTTGTTTACATACTATTACACCCAAGGCCCTCACTACTAGTTGGAATCCTCTAGTGTTTGTGGAAATGCACTTGAGGCCATGTGACCAACCGGGTATGGGGAACCATTGGGCAACACCCAGAACCGAGATGTTACAAAGTGGTATCAGAGGTTTTATTTTCTTCTTTGACTTACTATTTGGAGCCTATATATAGGGATATAATGGAATGGGTATTTGGTAAGAAGTTGTTCCTGAGATTAGAAAACACATGTACATGGAAAAACCAATATTCCTTGATTATTTCAATTTTCTGAATTTTTAATTGTTATAGTTGATTTGATTTCACCATTGGGTGATTCAAATGTTTTGTGTTGTTATCATTGTTGTTATTGAGGTTATATTTCTGTTTCAACACGATTAGATGAGGAAATTATATCGCATGCATCATATAGGCACTTTCTATAGATCACATGTCATGCATTCTTTTCATGCCATTTAGGGTTAATTTCGGATTTCATGTTATTGTGATATATGTTGTGCAAGGTATGCATGTTGTTGTGATAGATTACCTTCTATTTGATAAGGTATTGCTAATATGTAAAGTTTCTTTCAAATGGTTATCAAACTTTGGCCCATGAGGCGTTTTGGGCCCTCATGGATCATAATTTATTGGATCATGTGATTGATTGTACTGTTATAATTTGTGATATACATGAATACGATGCCAAGATTTGATTATATCGGAGTATGGGCCCCCACAGATCAGAATTTATCACTTTCATGATTTATTCAGTGTTTTTTGGGGTTCCAGAGTGGTTTCTAAGGCTTACTTCCCGGAGAAACCCAGAATACACGGTGTGTAATGATGAAAACACACCAAGTATCCATCTACTTGGGAACATAAAACTTTTCTTAAGTAAATTTTGTGTAATATATGTACAAACCGTGTTGTCCATAACCGTGTGACTAATTTTGTAGGTAGAGACATGGGGTTTGAAAATATTTGGTGGCATACTCCATATAACTGGAGTACATTCCATGTTGTAAGGACTGTGTATCGAGCTGTGTGACTAATGAAATGGGTGGATAAAACTGAAGTGGTACACACCATGTGTAGGGAGAACACACCGTGTTATAGAGAACATGTATCATGCTATGTGAGTAACAACATGGGTTGGTGAAATCCTTATAGTACATTCCAGGTCTAGAATAAACACGTCATGTAGTTTTTTTCTATGAGAATCATGTGGTTTAGCCACATAGAGAAACTCAGGTAGGTGGAAAGATTCAAGTACATGCCATGTCAATGTAGAACACGCTATGTGTATAGGGTGTTAGACGACCAAGGTTGGCAGAAGTCCATGCCCATGTAAAGGTTTTAGGGAACACACCATGTAGGGGTCATACATTCCATGTATCTATGATATAAAAAAAATGAATTTTTTATTTCTACTATTACTTTCCTTTACTTATAAGTTTCATTCCTTGATAATATTGAACTAAGGAGTGCACTTGACCTTGCAGAGTCAAGCCACTGAGACGTCCTCCAAGTGTATGCTAGATACATGGAAATGATCAGACACCGGACATGGTAGATTAGAGAATACCAGTAGATCCTCTCATCATGAATGTCTTGGAACCAGGTGGTATTCCGAATATAGGTGCTGATGCACAGTTCCAAGAAGGCTTCATGTGGTTTCTGCAGACCTTCCAGGGAGGACCACATCCTGCCCTGTCTATGGAATAGTTGACGTGGGGTTTTCAGATATTGCATCCTCCCACTTTCTCTGATGATGGAGGACCTTAGGTGGAATAGTCATGGTTAAAATCCATTCTGTCTATATTTGAGCATCTGGAGATGCCTCTAGAGATGAGGGTGAAGCTCTCAACGTACGTGCTTCGAGATTCCTCCAAGATATGGTGGGATATAATATCATATCCGGGATGCCAATGAGTTATAGCATGAGATTATTTCTAGTAGACCTTCTATGATTACTTTTACAAAGATTCTTTGAGGGACGATTGAGCCTAAGATTTCATGAGTTTGGAGTAAGGTACACTCTTAGACAATGAGTATTCTTCTCGCTTCACAGAGTTGTAGCGCTTCACACCCATTCTAGGGGGTGATGAATTTTTTCTAGAGAGGAAGTTTGAGGACGGTCTCAGGAATGAAATCCAATATCAGGTGAACATATTTAACCTGACTTCCATAACTCCTATAGTCAACCAAGCACTGATCACAGAGTGCAACCTAAGGGATTATAGAGCTATGAGATAGGGCGGCTCGACATCTAGAGTTTTTATTCCTCCGTATGATAGTAGGAAGCATCATATGGAGTCTATGTGTGGAGATACGAGTAGGTGAGATACACCTTTAGGTATCCAGTTGGTATGCTACCAGTGAGGGAAGAGTGGGAATACGAGGCCACATTGCCCGAGAGACCCAGTTGAGTTCCGATCAAATGGAAATATGGGTCATCTTTTGAGTTTTTGTAAGTTTTTCTCACTAGAAGCTGGTGATAAGGGTTCTTCTATGACTCCACATTCAAGATCAGGACACCCATTTTTTCATCAGTCAGGGAACTAGAGTTCATCCAATCATTCAGGCTGAGGTGGAGGTCGTGGCCGCAATGTTCAGACACTGGGTTTTCGATAGCCACAGGGTGGATCAACTTAGGGATAAAAAATAGCTACATAGGGTCACGGTGAAGGTTAGGAATTTGAACAGGAGCAGACCCAACATGATCAAGATCCCGAACCCTCTACAGTCAGAGTTATGATTTTGGTTGCCTCAGTTTTAGCTTCTACTACTTTTGACACATGGGCTTCACATAGTTTCGTACCTGTGCTTGGTCTGGAGATCCATGGGCTCTATGTCTTTAATTATACTGATATCTTGGATTTGGAAACACCTTTGGGGACTATAACGACAAGTGTATGTCAGTTAAAGGAGTTACCTCTTGAGGTTGGTGGGTGTCACTTCTTATGGGACCTTTATGTCTTAGGGATGACGGGCTATGATGTCATTCTCAGAATGGACGGATTTGTTCCCTTCCAGGACATTGTTGATTTCTAATGTCGTAGGGTGAATTTCACATCACTAGAGGGCAGATTGTTTCTACATAAGGTAGAATGGGATGTCTAGGAGACTTCCCAGTTGGACTTTCCTCCAATGACCAGGGGACTTCCCAGTTGGACTTTCCTCCAATGGTGGATCATTTTAGGGATGTCTTTCCAGATGACTTTTAGGTTTACCTTTGGAGTGAGAGGTAGATTTTTCTATTGATCTTGTTACAAGAGTGGAACCGGTGTCCATTCCTCCTTATTGGATGGCTACAATAGAATTTCTGGAGCTTAAGAGGTAGTTAGAGGATTTACAAGAAACATGTTTTATCTGACCCAATACTTCTCCGTGGGGTTTTCCTGTCCTATTTGCGAAGAAGGCGGATGATACCCTCATATTTTTTATAGATTAATGGAAGCTGAAAAATTGATGTTCAAGAACCAGTATCCCCTGCTGAGGATTGATGTTCTCTTTGATCATCTTTGTGGAGCCCAGGTGTTCTCAAATATTTTCTTGGTATCCGATTATCATCAGTTTCATGTTAGACCATCAGATATACCTCTTTCATCTTTTTAGAGTAGGTATGGTCTATCTGAGTATGTGGCTATGCCATTCGGTCTCACGAAAACTCCTGCAGTTTTTATGGCACTGATGAACAGAGTGTTCCATCCGTACTTTGACTACTTTGTAGTTGTTTTCATGGATGATATCTTGGTGAAATCTCACACTCTACATGAATATTCTACCCATCTTTATATCATTTTGAGTAAAGTGAGAGAGCATCAATTATATTATATGCTATCAAAATTACACTTTTAGATGGACCAGATTCACATCTTGGGTCATATTATCATAGATACAAGAGTATCAGTAGACCCAAAAAAAGTGAGAGCACTAGTTTCCTAGGCGTAGCCGAAGAATGTCTTTGAGGTACAAAGTTTTCTAGGACTGGATAGTTACTAAAGAAGTTTTATACATAATTTCCACACTTAGCAGCGCCACTGACTAGCCTGACTGAGAAGGGTGCGAAGTACTTGTGGATAGATTCCTGTGATTCAACATTTCAAGAACAGAAAGGGAGATTGACTTCAGCACTGATACTAGTATTTACAGATCTAGGCAAGAGTTTTATTGTTTATTGGGATACATCAAGTAATGGGATGAGAGCAGTGCTTATGTAGGGGGAAGGTGTCATTGCGTACAAGTCTCAGTAGTTGATGCCACATGAGAAGAATTACCTGACATACAATCTTGAGTTGGCATCAGTTGTTCATGATTTGCGCTGTTGGAGACATTACCTTATGGGAGGGAATTTTGGGGTGTACACTGACCCCAAAAGTCACAAGTTTGTCTTTAACCAACATCATCTAAATTTGAGGTAGAAAAGGTGGGTTGAGTACATTTATTCCATTGAATTTGAGCTTTCCTACACACCTGGGAAAGGCAACATGGTGGATGATGCATTGAGTAATAGGACTCAGATACAGATAGATCCTGAGGCTGATAGTGAGTGGAATCTTATGGCTCTACTCTCTAAGATGCTTTTGGAGGTGCATGACAGACACGGGAATATATTTCTTTCTTCTGTAGCTGTTACCTCTACCCCACATGATCGAGTGTGAATAAAAAAACTATCAGATTCTAAAGGCCTAGTTCTATGGTAGAGTGTGTCGGGATATGACCCTATTCCTGGATGCATCATATGTGATGATGAGATCTTGAATTTTCATGGGGGAATGTGGGTGTCAGAAGACATACACGATGAGATTTTGTGAGATTTTCATTCATCAGTTTGGACAGTTCATCCTGGTGTGACAACGATGTATCAAGATCTACACAATCAGTATCGGTGGCCCAGTGTGAAGAAATATGTTGACGGTTTGGTGATGTGATGTTCTGCCAGTCATTAGGTGATGGCATAGCATCAGTGAACAAAAGGGTTTTTGTAGTAGTTACTAATTCATGAGTGGAAGTGGAATGATGTAGTGATAGAATTCATGACAGGTTTACTGAGGACGCCTCGTGAGAATGATGCAGTTTGAGTTTTCATTGACAGACTCGTGAAGGTTGCACACTTTTTACCGATAAAGGATACCTTTAGTGTTGATGAACATGGAAGGTTGTAAATATGAGGGATTGTATGTTTATATGGGGTTATGAACTCCATAATTTCATACATGGATGCCTGTTTAACTTTTCTGGTATGGAAGGGACTACAGAGGGGTTTGGGTACACATTTACTTCTGAGTACAACATACCATCCCCAGAGGGATGGCTATTTTGAGTGTACAATTCTGGTGTTGGAGGGCATGCTTCGAGCATGCGTCCTAGATTTTGGAGGTTCTTGGGAGATGCACATACCTCTGGAGGAGTTTCCAAAAATTATAGGTTTTAGACAACTCTTTAGATGGAACCTTATGAGGATTTGTATGATAGGCCTTTCCGATCACCCCTATGCTAGCTGGATGCAAGAGAGGCTTCTATGCTGGGACCTAATCTTTTCCAGGAGACCACAGAGTAGGTGGATTTGATTTAGATGAAAATGAATATTGAACAGTCACTAGAAAAGTCTTATGCTGATAGATGGAGATGACCTCTAGAGTTCATGTTTAGAGATCTAGTTTTCCTACATGTCACAACGAGGTTGGAAACCAGGAGGATTAGGAGATAGGGTAATGTTTCATCGAGATATTCTAGTCCGTTTGAGGTTTTAGAGAGAGTCAGTCCAGATTTCTTATCGATTGTAGTTACCTAAGAGGTACTGGGATATGCATGACATCTTATATGTTTCTCATCTACGACATTATATCTCAGAACCATCTCATTTTTTTCTACCCGAGGAGGTTGAGTTGGAGGTTGACCCATCATTCGAGGAGCATCCTATCCAGATTGTTGATCATAGTGCAAAGGTTCTCTAGGGCCAGTCTATTCTTCTAGTATGGGTTTTGTAGAAACATGGGAAAGGACATGAACAGACTTGGGAGAGTGAGGCCGATATGTGATCGTAGTTCCCAAAGCTATTTGAGGATTCTTCTTCTATGCCTCCTTGTTAGGGAAATTCGGGGATGAATTTCATTAAGGGGGGAAGTTTGTAAGAACCCAAATCTTCATTTTAGGTATCGATCTTGATTTAGGGTGTTTTTATGAAAAAAGGGAGAATTTTGGTAATTCATAATCACAAGAAGTTTACATAGGTGTAGACGTAGTGTACTTAGAAGTACATGTCGTGTACTTAGGAGTACATGTCGTGTACCCAGTTTTTGTGGGTAGCCGTGTACTGGATGTGTAACGGCCGAGTACAGGGCTGTGTGAGGTGACCTAGAGACCGCCTAAATTGGGAGCCTCTTAAGGCATGTACATGGAATGTATATTAAATGAACACACAATTTACTTGTCTTTTTATTTGAATAATCGGACCGGGGTCACATCTCATTCATAGAAACATCTTCTTCTAACTTCGTCTCTTCTAGCAGTGACCGAGAGTGATGATTATTCTATGAGCCTCAGATCCATCATCTGTTCTCAAAATTAAACAACGTCGATTGTGTTAGAATCAACTCGATGAGTTCTTCCTCCTTCTAGAGCCTCTTCTCTACATTTCTCTTCTTTCGTGAGATATTCAGGTTTGAGTGTTTTTTATCATTTTTGTAGATCTATGATGTTAGAGTTCGATTTAACGGACGAGGTTCAACTATATGGATTATACAATGTCAAGGTAGGTGGTTTGTGCCCTTCCATAGTTGTATTTAGATTATATGTACAAAAAGTGCAGAATACCCTCGTTTAGGGTATTTGTTATTTTTGGAAATTTAACACTATTTGATGAATGTTATGTTTTGTTTTCTTAATAAAGGGTTTTGATTATGAATTATTTTTACTACTTTGTTTATGCATAACTTTTCCCATGATTATTTGATATTTTCCATTGGGTCTAGAACGTACTGTTAGTATATTTTGTTTCCATTACTAGTGATGATATGATTGAGTTGATATTATATGCCTTACTTGTGATTTGTATTGTAGCTTATTATCCTTGTTGTAGATGATATTACATTGGATGACGGATACTATTTGTGCATGATTTTATTACACAGGGCTGTGAGAACCTAGTGTAGTCAGATCATAGGGGGAATTGATGTAGTGGGATTCCACAAAGTGTTTGTTATAATTTTTACATTGCAAGACCATAAGGGGGATGAATGGTGAGGGATCCCTTAGAGTGTCTATAATATATTGTTACGAGACCGCATGGGGAATAGACTTTGAGTGCTTCCTGAGAGAGTCTGTATTTATTGTTAAAAGAACACATACAAAATTGACGGTAAGTAATTTCTTAGAAAGTATTTTCCATTTTGAAACCAAAGGGGTTAGTCTATGTGAAATTTACTACAAGTTTTCTTGTGAATGATTTATTTAATAACTAATAAATGTAAATGAATGTAGTTGCAACTGTTGGACTATTGACTTTTGAGTACTTCCTTTTTTGTTACTTAATTTTGAATTTTTCCTACTGTATATATTCACTTATAGTTAGGCATAAATCTTTAGTACTTTAACTATTAGGATTCTTCTCATACCCTTTTTGGGTCAGGATTTTGGCCCCCAACAGATTATTTTAGTCCAAGTATAGATGAGGGAAAGAGCCCTTATACATCAGGTACTTGATGGTTGTGGATCTTGATAGAATGGGACCAAGCTGAGGCTTGCAATGCTAATGAAGTTTACTTTTTTTCTTTGAACTTTGTTTTAGATCTGTATTTCCAGCATTGTGACATGTTTGGATGATTTCCTAGACATATGTGACAATCATAATTTATATATGTGCTCTAGTTTTTTATTTACTTTCAGTCATCCTCTGTTTTCTTATTGAATGGTATTATTGCTTCTACTATTCTATATTATTGTTATTCCACTATGTTACTCTACAAATAAGGTAATAGTTTCCCCACTATCACACTCATGTCCCTCACTGCTAGTTAGTAGCCTCTGGCATTCATGGAAATGTGTTTGAGGCCATGTGGACAACCAGGTATGGGGCACCTTTGGGTGGCTCCCGGAACCGGGACGTTACACCCAATTTAGGACAGTTTTTTTCCTAGAGGAAAACCATTTGACTTAGTTAGCTATTCTGATTCTGATTTTGGTTTCAATAAGTTAGATAGGAAAATAACCTTTGAAACATGTCACATTTTAGGCAAGTATCTAGTATCATGGTGTAGTAAGAAACAAAACCCTGTTGCATTATCTATTACTGAAGCTGAATACATAGCTCCTAATAGTTGTTGTGAAAAAATATTTGTGAATGATACCCACATTACTAGACTATGGATATCAATTCAAACATGTACCTATGAATTGTGACAATACAAGTTCCATTAACATTTCAAATAATCCTTTTTCATACTCCATGGCAAAACATACTGATGTAAGACAACAATATTTGAGAGGCCATTATCAAAAAGGTGACATCGCTTTGGAATTCATTGGAAATGAATATTATCTTATTTCTATATTCACAAAAAAAATAAATTATGACATGATAAACTAAATTATAAATGAATTAGGGATGACAAGTATTAAGTGAAAGGCTTACGACCTTGAACTTACAATTTCACAGGTTACAGTTTCATGTTTCACGGTTTCAAAAGTTACTATCTCACACTTGCTATTTAACTTTTAAAGTCACACATGTTACGTCCTAGGAATTACTGTTTAACTTTCATGATTTCACAAGTCACTATTTTAGACTAGCTGTCTCAACATTACAGTCTCATTGTCAGATGTCACACCTTAAGGATGACACCCTGGAAACCTCTTCCAGTCTCACCGTAATAACTCAATTTTCTATTTTATTTAATTTTATTTATCATATCTCTGTGTTGATTATTTTATTGTTATTTTATGTTATTTTTTTTTACGAATTTTGTACTTACTAAATTATAAAAACCCTAATATTTTTCACTTATCTCTTCACTCGAGCTTTTCTCTCTCAAAACTAAAGCCCTTGCCTTCCAAATCTTCTATTATCCTTCAACTATTTATCTTTATTGAACCTCATGTTTTATGCCCATAATGAAGTGACCCACGTCATTGACTCCTGATAAACAAAGGTCTCATAATAAATAATGAAAGGTACCATGAATAGCACCTGAAGGACCGCTGAATCCTAGACTTGTAAATATAATAGTCATGCCTGAATAAGAAGTCTATCTGAAGTGCCTACTATCAATTAAGTCACTAATCTTGAAAGTTTTGACTGAAAAAGGCTGGCTAGATTGGTTTATTAAGAAAAAAAGACCCAATTATCAAAAACTTGTTTCTCAGTATTATCAGTATATCTAGTTTTCATTCAATACTAAAGAGGAATTTGTTGTAAAAATCATGATGAATGGTAAAATGTGTACTTTTTCGTCAAGGTTATGGGATTTCTACCAAGGGATACATCATGAAGGAATATTTTATTTTCATCAATGATAACCTCCTCCTCCCAATGATATTTCAACTTAGAATAATCTTTATGAAGTCTAACTACAAATTAGAAGAAAATCAGGGAAATTTCTAGTGAGTTGGATGGTGTGACAAGGTAACCATTTAAGTTTATCGAGAATATTATTAGTCCATGTTATGGGAATTTTTCTAGTCTTATGTATCAAGATGTATTCTTGATAAGTCTTATGAAAAATGGCCACAAGATTAATCTGTGTAAGTATATTATACTTCACATGTGTGAATTGATCAAGACAACTTTAAAGTCTACCTCTTTGTTCTACTTAAGATTAATCTATGAAATTCTGTCTGCTAAATGAGTAGTAGGCCCAAATGAAAAAGTAATTGAAGTTTATGAGTTCTGTATCTCAAAAGATACCCTTAGAAGGATGAAGATAAGATGGAATTCCTTGAAAAAGTCTTGGGTGGAGGACAATTAATGGTAGTATGAAATTTTTAATCCCATTGAAAGTCCCTCAAGACCTAAGGAAAAGCTTGACATAGGCCTAGAATCTAATGGGTTGGTGGAATGCTCAAGTCAAGAAGTAGAGGATGCAGAAGCAGCATCTGTGGACAGAAATGTCTTAAAAGAAGAATATAGTTTCTTACTTGAACAACAAGTTGATGATCAACAAGTTGATGATCAACAAGTGATGAACAAAAAGTTGGTGAATAAACCGTTGATAAAGGAATTGTTGATAAAGAAGGACCTGTAGCTGGTATGGAAGAGAAAGATGTTCCTAAGGAACATCTAGGGTAACATGTTATCGAGAAAGGCCCTGCAGTTGTTGAAAGGTCTGAAGAACAAGTTAAGCCATAATTAATTATTTCATCTAAATAAAGAATGGAACAAGGCTTTTGACAAGATAGAACGTATATGGGTGAGTCTTACATTGATCCAGGTATGGAAATAGAGTAAAAGACTGCGCCTATCACTCTTAGAGTTGATGAAAAAATTAAGGGTGAGAAAAACTCCATTGTGGAAATTAATCAATTTCAATGCTCTGTTGAGACAAGTCCTATGGACAATGTGTATAAATTCCCGAGCTATTTTGATGACTTATACTCTCAAGTGGCCTCAAGGATAAGAATCGATCTTACAATAACTTTTCAATTAAAATATATTTCTCTACTAGGAGTAATACATGCAAAGGTTCCCAAAGATATTTTGGTTTCTAAACCAGATATTGCACAAGAGTCTCCAAGATATGTAATCCTTGAGGACTTAAAGGTTTTTGGTGAAAATATGTTGGCTAGCTTTGAGAAGATTTTAAAATATGAAACTCCTATTGTCACTCATTTAAGTGAACATGATGCTATTATTGTTTTGGAAAAACATATTTGGTTGAATCAACCTTATATTTTTCATGAAATTCAAGAAGTATGAATTGAAAATCAGTAGCTATGTGAGGAAGTGAAATCTTTAAAGTATTTGTTATAAGAACTGATGAAATAGTTTGAAACTATAGAACCTCCAATTGCACAATTCAGCAAAGAAGATGATGACAATAAATCCAAAAAGGATGTGGTGCTGATGTGACCAAATTTTGTCTCTATTGTTGAGAAAATTATCTCAAAAAATGATAAGTTGGCATTGGAAATTTGAAAATTAGCATCCTCAATTGATGCCTTTTCTGATATCTTCAAGGAATCTATTGAAACCGTTATCACAAGTCTTTCTGAACCATTTGCAAACATCTCAGATCCTTCCTACTTGGCCAAGACTGCTCAATCATCTTAGTTGTCCAAAAGTGAAGTTCTAAGAAAGGTTATTCATAAAGAGCTTAAATAGTTGAAAAGTGCATCTCTTCCAGAAACCATCTCTAAAATTGTTCAAAATATTGAACATGTCCATGACATGGTTCGACTACACTCTAAGGATGTTTCTATGGCCTATGATGAGATTTAAAAGAAGGTGTATTTCTACTTCCAAAGGATTTATATAAATAATCAATTGACAATTCATTTCTAGTATCTTATAGAGAATTTGAAAATCCCTCATCTAAATCATGCATTTAAGGACTATGTATAGAAAATTAAATAGTTCACCCCTACCTTGGAGATGTTTATTGTGAATAAAGATGATTTTGAAATAGATATGTAGTATGGTGGTGATGTAATCATTGATTTCATAAATTTTCGGAACCCCTATCTCTATGTGCAATGCACTATAATAGTGTCTCCTACAGCTGCTCCCTTAGGGCCTAGTTCCACATCTTCTTCATCATATGCCTTTACTCCAACTACAATGTCTGTCTCTCAAGATCTAAGCTAAATTAGATTTTTTATTCTAGAGAAATCATTGCCTCGGTGTTCGACCAAACCCAGTATTTCACCTTTTGTTTTTGATGGTGTGTCTCTTCCTTCTCTCACCTTTGGATCACTCTCAACTACCACCTCTTCTCCTACTTCTATGGATCCTCTTGCTAATTCTGCCAAGGGAAAAGAGAAGTATACTACCTCTAAAGAGAAGTGAAGGATATCTATTTGACATTAATGTTCTCTATTTTTTCTTTTTGTACTATATTTATACTGGTTTCTATATTATTTTAAATGGAATGTGATTTATTTCTATTTGATTTTAGGCTTATATTTATCCACTTATTATTTTTTGTTTCTTATTTTCTTTTGGATAATCCCAAAAGGGTGATAAATAAGAAGGTCTTTAGTAAATTTTTTGTAGTTTATACATGCCATGATTTGTGATCATCAAGAAGGGGGAGATTTATGGACTCCACCTATTTGATCATGTTTTAATGCTCACAAATCATGGAAATCATGAAAATTATCCAAATCATGTTTAAATCATGTTTGATGTTTTTTGGTATTCATATGATTCCATGCTTCCTGGTTAGAATTAAAAATCTCACATGTTATGCTTAATATTGTTTTATTTTGTTTTATTATACCAAAAATTAAGTTTATTCCATTCAGTGAATATTACTGCTTAAGATTTCCTATATATATGTCTAAGTATAAGAAACTGTAAGTCTGACACTTGTTCTGGATTTTGTAAAATTCTAAAACCCCATGACCCAGACACCATGATGCCAACACCAAGATCGAGATACCATGACCCATACACCATGACCCAAACACCGTGACCCAGACACCGTGACTCAAGCACTGTCCATAATTTTAACAAAGGACTAGACCCTACTACCAGAGACACCATGATCCAAACATTGAATCTATGCTACCGGTTGCAGATGTCAATGTAGATGTGGAACCATAACTATCTCACCAATCAAAGGAAATAGGTAAGGCAATGTTTCTAAATGAAACCATTTCAAAGTGACACTATTTCCATGTGACACCATTTCAAGAAAAACCGTGACACCATTCTTTAATTTTTTTGTTTTTTTTAATTTAATTTATAACAGTCATATTAATGTTATTAAATGATAATTATATCCTTAATTTTTATTTGTAGACATGTCACTAAACAGTATGACGTATGTGGTGTAGAATAATTGCATCCTGTCAGCTTCAACATATGATCCCCAAATTAAAAGGATGATAAGCATGGATCAAGAGTATGCAGAAGTGAGTGGTGGAAAAGAGAAGTCATGCATTCAACAACCTACCACTGAAGAACACATGAAGCACTCTCGATCCCTTAATGATGAACTACCATATATCAGAGCCTCAAACATCTTCACTGTACCAATTATAGAAGAATATGAGAAACATAGCCTACTTCATCGAACTAGAAACCAGAGCACAAGACTCGTGATACTCTTTTTTCACAAGATGATCCAATATTTTCATCTTCCTCATCCTACAAGTCCAGAGCTGTATAGAGAAACACTGAGATCATTTATAATCTTTTCTCATCATCTTTTCTCTATTGTGTACTATTTTTAGCTTTCAAGTAATGTTTTTGTTTGCATTAAAATACACACTTTCACTTATATTAAATTGAAGGATACAAGAAATCCTTCCTCTCTTATCTTTTAAAATATGTTTACTCCCATAGATAAGTGTGGAATAGGTCCTCGTGTGACCAAGTATCTTATACCCATGAATAACTATGGAAGACGTTGTGTGACCTGGACAGTCTTGTGTACTGTTGTTTACCCCAATCCTTGGTGTGGATCAAGTTTATTAATATAAACTTCTTGGTGGCAGGTGATCACCATGTGGAGCGGATTAAGTCTCATATTGATACTAAACCACTTGTTTAATCTACTATGTCTTTTGTTTTTGTTTTTCTCTACTTTAATGTATATTTTAGAAAAAAAATATTCTAATTTGATAGTTAGTCTTGGATAGAAGTAATGACTGTTTTGTCTTATTATAACAGATTCAGAAGTGGTATCAACAACTCATATTTATATTACTGGGAATTAATCAATCTTATGAGAAGTTATTTGAATAGTCAAACTATTATAACCATTTTACCTTGATTAACTTTCCTATATTCATTTTTATTGGGGATTATTTTTAAGTGAACTTTTTAACAGAAAATTTTATAGATAGTTAATTCCCCCAATTGAGTACTCTACTCTGACCAAAACATACACATATGTACTAATATAATATATTTAGATATTTACTTTGAATAATATATTTAAATAATGTATTATATTTCTAGTATATTTATATAAATTACTCCTAAACATATTTGAATGTCATTTGATAATGGATACATATAAATAATTAGTATATATAAACACATTATGTAAATGAGTTTTATGATTTTAGTATATAAATACATTATATATATATATATATATGTAAATTTAGTTATTATATGTTTTTGTATAAATTTATAAAATTTATTTATAAATGAATTTATATAATTAATGTTTTTATGAATATGGGAACATATATTTATATATTATATTTAAATAAATTTATATAATGTAATTATATTACATATTCAAATATACATTTTTAAACACATATATGTATACTAATATATATATATATATATATATAATTTTATATTGTATATTCATATTGTACTTAAATAAATATATTTCCATATACAGTGATTATATAATTAATATATATGTAAACCATTTTATATTTATATATTGTATTTCTTATGAATATAAATTTATATATTCAGTGAATTTATATATTAAAATCATAATTAATTATATATTTTTATATATGGTAGTTGTGATTAATAATAATAAAAATATTAATAATAAATATGATAATAATAATAATACTAATAATATTATGTAGTTGAGAGCTTTATTTATTTGTAAACTAACCTCATAAATTTTCATCCAACTAGGGTCCAAATCATGGATGCGTCCTCGAGGTAGGGGGGGGGGATTTTGGTAATCTATTGGTAGAATTTGTGGGCCGCAATAGTAGTGGGGTGATAGTTCAACAAAACATAGATGGTATGATGAGCACACAATAGTGGTTTTGGGCCCTGATAAAGGGTCATTGAGGCCGTCAAATGTGGAAATTTTGGGCTATAAAAAAATGTTGGTCCAACTACAACCCAGGATAACCCTAGGAGGTGGGGGGGGGGTGGACATTCATTTCTATCCCATATGTGTGGGAGTTGGTCATTTTATGGTAACTTCCTAGACCTTAATAAGTTATTATTATTATTATTTTTTAAACATTTTTTAAAATTACATTAACTATAGGGGTTTTATACGATAAACATATTATATGAATTATATTATATATTTATGTAAATATGTATATGTATTTATATTATAATTTATATTCTAGAATCATAAGATATTAATTACATTTATATTATATATTTATGTAAAAATTTATATTATAATTTAATTATGAATTTATATTATACATTAAATACATATTTTGTAACGCCCAGACCCCGGTTACCCAGAGTCGGTGCATTATTACGTAACATTGGCATGATCACAAAAGATCGAGTCTTGGAATACTGATTAGTTTAGTATCCTTGGAAACACTAGATACATTCATAAATGTCACATTACATCATAAAGTGAAAAACTACAACAACATAGTCTCCATAGTCGACACCCATATCCCTTTCATACTATCCCTGTCGGTCAGTCATAAAATATTTCTTCACATCCTGGGAAAAATAAAACATAGAAAGGGGTGAGCTCAGATGATCAGTAAGGATAACAATATAGCGGAAACATTCATAAATAAGAATAAACATTTAAGGCAATGTATAACTAAAACAAAAGCCTTTTAAACTTAAACTTTAGCATAATATGGAAAAAGTAAAATGAAATAATTCCATTTAATTACTCACATGGATATTCTACTAGTCGAATAATCACATGCAATATCAATAACCACATTCATAATGATGGAATGCATAATGCCAGACTATCATAACCACGTAGCCAATGCCTCGTTCCAAGACTACAAATAAGATTTTGTCAAGGCCCCGGGCCAAGAAACAAGTTTGTCTCATGAGACCTACCGATGCATCGATGAGCTATAGTGGGCTCCACCCATCACTTATTAAGTCCAATGCATTCTTCATATGATCAGGTTTAAACATATCATAAACCATAACATAATCATATCACATAAAACATACATAAAGGAAACATAAAATTTCCACATTTCAATAACAAGATATCAATACAACACATTGATATAATAAAATCATTATAAAAACCATTTTCAATTCCAAAATAAAAGAAAATTAAAACTTGGTATATATTTTTCATTAAAAAAAGTTGTAGTTTGTAGAGGAATCCGAAACTCAAATAATGGCCACGGCGGCGGAGAAGTCATTGTCGCCGCATACGTACGACAAAAAAACATTCCCTTTTGATGTTTAGTAAAATTATTCAAATAAAAAATATTCCTTTGAATAAATGTAAAAGTCAAAGGGGTTTATACACAGTATAAAATAAAGTTGTGTATAAAATAAAATATGCCTCAATGAAAGGAGACGAAGTCCCTTACCTCGTGTCCGACTTGACTCGACCATTCTTTAACCTCCTGAATAATAAACTAGAGTTAATTTCACATTTCTTAATAACCTTTTTCAAGTTCATTATTCCTTTTATATCACTTACTACCATGTTATGAACATTATGTAATTATTTAAGTTAATAACGGTCGTTTTGTCGATCTTTGGTACTTGAGTAAAAAATAAACGTCTTATAATTAATAGTTATTCATGCGATAAAATATCCATTATATCCAGAATTATATTCAAGATGTAGATATCATATATATAATATATATCCGGCATATATATGCAATTATAATATTACATAACATTTAGAGGTAAGAAATGAAATGCACCGTTCATGGAGACGGTAAGCCGTACGTACACATGAACACTACTTTCATTTCTATTTCGTATTTAATGGAATGAGAAAATAATGATATAAATGTGTACTATAATTCCAGTATAATATCATATATATTATAATTTAATACATCCTTTACACGTCCCACATATGGCATTAACGATTCAAATCACTTTGAGGGGGCGGTAGTCCGCACTTCCTAAAATGATATTATCGCGTTTACCCATAATGGAAATCATAAAGGTATTCCATAAATGAAAAATACAGAAGCATAAGGTAAACATAAACATAATATATGTCATATATAAATATAGTGACATCTTAATGGGCACCATGAGATATGTTTAAATAAGATTGAACAATCATTATTTCGTGAGGCAGTAATTCGCCACCCACAGAAACAGTATGTTCTTTAACCATTAGACGAAGGTATGTGTAAGTTTAAATCAAATAATTCTCATAAAAACATCCTATTATATTGAAGATACTGGTGTTGTTACAAAATAAAGGAATAAAAATATTTTAAGGGGTTGGAGAAGCAAAATAAAACAAAAGAATATAAGAGAAGACATTACCTTAAAATCGGGTAACTCTTCTTGATTTGAGACAAAGGTTTCCTAGGGAATACTTCTGCCCAAATTGAGGCTTCTAGTAGTAAGATAGGGAATTTGATAGAGTATTTGGGAAGTGGTTGGCTGAGCCAAATGGCTTGAATGTGTGAATAAGGTGGTAGAGGTGGGGGCCTTCTATAAGAGGAGAGGAGGGGCACTCTTGGAAAGTCATGAAATGTTACATTATTATGAAGTGATTTTCAGATTTCAAAGGTCCAAAAGATAAGGTGATAAGGGTTTGAGATATACTCATCCAATAGGTTTTTGAAAAGTTTAAGTCTTAGATTTTACATTAACTTTTCATTTTATTTAAATCGTTAATTAATGAGGTAATCACTGCATCATCATAGTGTCATAAAATATTTAATTTATTTAATTTATAAAAATTATAAAAAAAATATCATGTTGTATAAAATAGTTTTATCTTTCCAATGAATATTTATAGTCAAATATTTAACATATATAACCCCATGTAATAATTGTTTTAGTAAAACAACACATGTCTGTGACAATTTTATTTTTACTTTAAATAAAAAGTTATTAATGTCATTTTCTTACCCAAGTGGCTGCATGGGGTCCCAAGTTGACCCATGGATTGTATCGGTTGGCCATGACTCATCCACTAAGGGTAGGACAAGTTTCAAGATATTTTCATATTTTCATAATATCATTTTTACCTTAAATTTCACTAATTACCTTTAATCGCGATTAATAAAACATAAAAGTTACTATTCACCAAAAATTATTTTCATCTGATTGAACCACATTTTTCTTCCTAATGACAACCATGTATGTCGGATTTTTGAAATTCAATACACAGATGTGGTAATGTTTCATTTACATGAAAAATTAGTTTTTAAACTACCACTTAGTGGTTTCACTATTCATCAAAAATTGAAGTTTTTCAGAAAAATACCAAAAATTCACCCTAAGCTATAATTGATATTCTGAATTCAAAAATGATGTCTATTTTAAAAAATTACAAAAATATAAGTTGAATTAATTAATTTTATAATTAATTCCCGCTGTCAAAACAAATAGCGTGTTTTTAAGAAACAATATCAATCAAAAGATTGACAATTGTTTATGTCCAATTTCAAAGTGAAATTAATTATAATGACCACCATTGAATAAAATGGTAAAGTTATATTATAATTATACTTTAAAACCACTCAATATTATAATATATCACTATAAATAATTTTTATTTAAAAAGTTGTTTTTAAGTATTTTTCACTATTCAATGAAAATTGGAAGTTCTCAGAAAAATACCAAAAATTCAACAGAGGCTAATTTCGATATTCTGAATCCAAAAATGAAGTCAATTCTGAAATATAAAATTTATATAATTTCAAAAAGTGGGTATTACTATTCATAACGACTACATTTATTGGTCGCGGTGTGTTAGAACCTCAAACTTGCGTACAATGCAAGCTATTGCATTATTGAAAGAGAAGCGTACCATGGAAGCTTGGGGTGTTACATTCTCCCCTCCTTAAATAAATTGCATCGTCGATATTTTAAATTGTTCTTCAAAAACTAAAGGTTGAAAATAGAAAATACCTTTGTGGAAAACCCATATCAGAAATAGGGTTAATAAAATTTAGTCTTAATAAGAGGTAAAGGGAAATGAAAAATTCACCACCAAATTATGATCTTGATTAGGAGAACATTAGTGGAAATTAGAGACAAATAATTGGAAGGAAAACGTAAATATTTGTAGGGAGTGATTGAGGTCATCAATCACAAACAAGTATAAAATTGAGGGCCTCAAAGCCTTCAATCTATGGTGATTTAAAATATCATCAGTTCAACAAAACATAAGGTATTAGGATAACACATTTGTTTTAATATCCCTTTCCTAAAGATTAAGAATTAATTTATTCATAGAATAAGAAAGAGGTATATATATATATACGTGACAAGCAGAGTTTCAACCTTCAACTAATTTCTACCACAAACTCATCTTTTCCTCAAAAAGATAATAGAACTCAAAAATATTATATTTATCCTAATCGTACAAGGTTTCAAATATTAACACATACCATTTTGATTAGGAAAACTATTTTGTAATAACCAGGGACTTCATGTAGGCTAGTGGTAGGTAATAAAGGCCTATCGCAGTATGGTTGTGGGTTTGATTCCTGCAGCTTTGTCCGATGCGACGGGTTATCTCCCAACCTGTAGGTTGTCCTTTTCCTCAAACTATAGTATTATTAAATTCCAAAAAAAATATTTATAAATGTTTTAACCTTAAACATTACTATCCAAAGTTCAAATTAATCTATTCCAACCTTTATAGTTATCCAAAATACCTCTGTCCAGACATTCTCTAAAAGGTATCTAAATTCCAAAATCAATTGTAACATCAGATTTCCCAAACAAAGTAAATTTTCTCTTATTGTCACATACTAAAAATATGATTACCTTCATCATATTAAAACCATAATGAAAAAAACAAGTACTTCAGTAAAATCCTTATATATATCACATTATTATTATAACCACAATATAATCCTTGAGTCCAAAAGCACTAATACATTAATTATTCCACTTCAACTGTAGTAACAACATAATATTGGCCTTGATCCCTTGTCCTTTTCTGAGGTAAGTTTCCATGATTCTTAGGACATTAATTTGCATAATTCCCCATTTCCCTACAATTGTTGCATTCAACATTGATAACCTCTTTCTTTCCATTAAAATCACGATCCTGGTGACCTTTTTATCCAAATTTATAACAAACTATTATTCCTTTTAGGAAACTACAGGGGTGATTCTTCCCAAAATTATCACATAATGGAAAATCCTTCATTCCCTTTTTCCCTTTATCTGTCTCTTGTTCCACTGTTCTCTTCTTCTCTTTCTTTACTTTATTGTCATAAGATTTAGAGAATTCCTTTTCTGTCCTGATAGCACACAAGACTATATCTTCATACACTGAGAAATATTGTGTTACTAAAGCTCGATGGAGAAATGGATTTAACCCATCCAAGAAACGATCAATCTTACTTCTTGGGTTACTTATATAATCTGTAGCATACCATGCTAACCTTGTAAAATTGGCCTCATACATTGCGACATTCTCATCCTCCTTCTGCTTCAGACTTAGAAATTTCCTTTCCATATCTGCTCGATGGTCATGAGGGAAGTATTTTTCTAAGAAAAGCTCTTTGAACTCCCTCCATTCCATATTAGATACTTCTTCATCTTCTTTCGTGTTTTGAATCAACGACCACCATTGATCGGCATCTCTAGTGAGGCGGTAAACTTCCATGACAACTTTCTCCCTTTCGCTACTCCCCAAGGTGTGGAATATTTTCTCAAAGGAGTTTTTCCATTACTCAGCTACTAATGGATTTTTACCCCCTTTATATGCTGGTGGTTGTTGCCTCATGAACTGATCTAACATTAATCCTCCACGTTGCAGATCAGGGTGCTGCATACGAGTAAGGTTATTATTCATAACCTGAGTGAGTTGTCATAGTATAGTGATAAGTTGATCAACACCAGTTTTATCACCAGCTCCACTATAATTATCTTGAGCAGGATGGAAATCCCTACATGGAGTGCATTCATTGATACAATTTCCATTCCTTCCACTAGGCGCCATTTCTAAACAATGGCATAAAATAGATTAGTTTATGAATCAAAATACACAATAACAAACTTACAAAACACTTAACATAAATTGAACTATTTATGGACATAATCCATAATCATAAAAATGTTTTCTTTGGGGTAGTATATACTCATAAACCCTTCATATTGGTTTGTAAAAAAATGAGAATTATCCTAAGCATATCCCCTGTGAGTGTCGTAACCAAGAGTGCAGCAAGGCCCGTTGTCATGCACCAGTTCCCGTTCGAGTCTAGCTCAAAGCAGTGTTTTCGGGTTTTACCCCTAGGTACATCTGTTCCAGAGCTGCCTCTACCTGCTCGTATCCATATAGGGATGTATTTCTCGAAAAACTCACAAAATCTCTATAATACCAAAATTCTAGGAAGTTATTCTATACTAATCCTCATAGTCTATCTTTGGTCTATGCGCTCTAATCAGAGTTTATCTAAATCTAGCTTCTCATGTTAGTACTAAACTGCCTCTGATACCAACTATAACGCCCTGACCCCAGTTACCCAGAGTCAGTGCATTATTACATAACATTGGCATGATCAAAAAAGACCAAGTCTCGGAAGACCGATTAGTTTAGTAGCCTTGGAAACACTAGATACATTCATAAATGTTACGTTACATCATAAAGTGAAAAAATAAAACAACATAGTCTCCATAGTCCACACCCATATCCCAATCATACTATCCATGTTGGCCAGTCATAAAATATTTCTTCACATCCTAGGAAAAATAAAACATAGAAAGGGGTGAGCTCAGATGCTCAGTAAGGATAACAATATAGCAGAAACATTCATAAATAAGCATAAACATTTAAGGCAATGTATAACTAAAACAAAAGCCTTTTAAACTTCAACTTTAGCATAATATGGCAAAATTAAAATTAAATAATTCCATTTACTTAGTCACATGGATATTATACTAGTCGAATAATCATATGCAATATCAATAACCACTTTCATAATGATGGAATGAATAATTTCAGAATATCATAACCACGTAGCCAAGGCCTCGTGCCAAGAATACAAGAAAGATTTTGTCAAGGCCTCGTGCCAAGACACTAGTTTGTCTCATGAGACCTACCGATGCATCAAGGAGATATAGAGAGCTCCACCCATCACTTATTAAGTCCAATTCATTCCTCATATGAACATGTTTAAACATATCATAAACCATAACATAATCATATCACATAAAACATGCATAAAGGAAACATAATATTTCCACATTTCAATCAAAATATATCAATACAACACATTGATATTATAAAAAAATTATCAAAACCATTTTGAATACCAAAATAAAATAAAATTAAAACTTGGTATTTATTTTTCATTAAATAAAAGTTGTGGCTCGTAGAGGAAGCTGAAACTCAAATAATGGTCACGGCGGCGGAGAAGTCGTTGTCGCCGCATACGTACGACAAAAAACATTCCCTTTTGTCATTTAGTAAAACTATTTTTATAAAAAAGATTCCTTTTGAAAAAACTTAAAATCCATAGGGGTTTATACACCGTATAAAAGAAAGTTGTGTATAAAATAAAATATGCCTCATTGAAAGGAGATTGAGACGAAGTCCCTTACCTCGTGTCCGACTTGACTCGACCGTTATTTAACCTCCTGAATAATAAACTATAGTTAATTAATAATTTCTTAAGAACCATTTTCAAGTTAATTATTCCTTTTATATCACTTATTACCATTTTATGAACATTATGTAATTATTTAAGTTAATAACGGTCATTTTGTCGATCTTTGGTACTTGAGTCAAAAATAAACTTCTTATAATTACTAGTTGTTCATGTGGTAAAATATCCATTATATCCAGAATTATATTCATGATGTAGATATGATATATATCATATATATCTAGTATATATATATGCATTTATAATATTACATAACATTTAGAGGTAAGAAATGAAATGCATCGTTCATGGAGACGGTAAGCCGTACGTACGCGTGAACGCTAATTTCATTTCTATTTCGTATTTAATTGAATGAGAAAATAATTATAAAAATGTGTATTATAATTCCATTATAATATAATATATAATATCATTTACTCCTTCCTTTACACTTCCCACATATGGCATTAACGATTCAAATCACTTTGAGTGGGCGGTAGTCCGCACTTCCTAAAATGAAATTATCACGTTTACCCATAATGGGAATCGTAAAGGTATGCCATAAATGAAAAATATAGAAGCATAAGGAAAACATAAACATAATATATATCATATATAAATATAGTGAAATTTTAATGGCCACCATGAGAGGTGTTAAAAGAATATTGAACAATCATCGTTTCGTGAGGCAGTAATTCGCCACCCACAGAAACAATATGTTATTTAACCATTAGACGAAGGTATTTTCAAGTTTAAGTCAAATAATTCTCATAAAAACATCCTATTATATCAAATATACTGTTTTTGTTACAAAATAAAGTAATAAAAATAGTTTAAGGGGTTGGAGAAACGAAATAAAACAAAAGAACATAAGAGAAGACATTACCTTAAAATCGGGAAACTCTTTTTGATTTGAGCCAAAGGCTTCCTTGGGAAGACTTATGGCCAGTGTGAGGCTTCTCGGAGTAAGAGAGGAAAGTTGAGAGAGTATTTGGGCAGAGTTTGGCCGAGCAAAATGGCTTGACGGTGTGAATAAGGTTGTAGAGGTGGGGGCCTTTTATAAGAGGAGAGGAGGGGCACTCTTGGAAAGTCATGAAATGTTACATTATTATAAAGTGATTTTCGGATTTCAAAGGTCCCAGAAATATATATTTCGAGGATAAGGTGATAAGGGTTTGAAATATACTCATCCAATAGTTTTTTGACAAGTTTAAGTCTTATATTTTACATTATCTTTTCATTTTATATAAATCATTAATTAATGAGGTAATCGCTGCATCATCATGGTGTCATAAAAAATTTAATTTATTTAATGTCTAAAAATTATAAAAAAAATAATGATCTAGAAAATCTGTTTATCTTTCCAATGAATATTTATAGTTGAAAATTTAACCTATATAACCCCATTTAATAATTGTTTTAGTAAAACAACACATGTTTGTGACAATTTTATTTTTACTTTAAATAAAAAGTTATTAAAGTCATTTTCTTACCCAAGTGGATCCATGGGGTCCCCAAGTTGACCCATGGATTTTCTAGGTCTGCCATGACTCATACAATAAGGGTAGGACAAGTGTCAAGATATTTTCATATTTTCATAATATTATTTTTACCTTAAATTTCACTAATTACCTTTAATCGCAATTAATAAAACTTAAAAGTTACTATTAAAAAAAATTATTTTCATCTCATTGAACCACATATTGCTTCCTAATGACAACCATCTCTGTCGGATTTTTTAAATTCAGTTCACAGAAGTGGTAATGTTTCATTTACATGAAAAATTTGTTTTTAAACTACCACTTAGTGGTTTCACTATTCATCAAAATTGAAGTTTTTCAGAAAAATAAAAAAAATTCACCCTAAGCTATAATTGATATTCTGAATTAAAAAATGATGTCTATTTTAAAAAATTACAAACATATAAGTTGCATTAATTAATTTTTTAATTAATTTCCGATGTCAAAACAAATAGCGTGTTTTTAAGAAACAATATCAATCAAAAGATTGACAATTGTTTATGTCCAATTTCAAAGTGAAATTAATTCTAATTACCACTATTGGATAAAATGGAAAAATTATATTCTAATTATAATCTTAAACCACTCAATAGTATAATTTATCACAACAAATTATTTTTATTAAAAAAGTTGTTTTTAAGTATTTTTCACTATTCATCAAAAATTGGAAGTTCTCGGAAAAATACAAAAAATTCAACAGAGGCTAATTTCAATATTCTAAATCCAAAAATGAAGTCCATTCTGAAATATAAAATTTATATAATTTCAAAAAGTGGGTATTACTATTCATAACGGCTACTTTGATTGGTCATAGTGTGTTAGAACCTCGAACATGCATACAATGCAGGCTATTGCATTATTGAAAGAGAAGCGTACCGTGGAATCTTGGGGTGTTCCATATTTATTATATATGTTATTTGTACAAATATATATACTATATAATCAATTATATGTGTCTATGTAATTTATATAAATAATATATTTAAATATATTTATATAGTGAATTATATTTATACATCATATATTTTTATAAAACATTTTTTTAAAATACATTTAATAATTATTTTATATTTAATGTAAAAAAATGAAAAATTACATTTTACTTCAAATTGGATAAGTCAATGGAGGAGGTTCAATTTTTGGAACTTTTCTCTGATACTAGTGGAGGGGGATCTTAGTTCCACTTTTATTGAGAAAGTGGTTCTTTACACATCAGATGATTATTTGGATTTGGGTATAACTTTTGAGCCCCTAACTACTATTTTTTATAGTTATATCAAGATCAATAATTTGAAGATATAATTTCATAAGGATTATTGTTGTTCACAAAAATATTTTATAGGTAATGAGAAAATAAATTAGAATAAGATGGAGGGAAAATAGATCTGGAAATGTTGTTGCTTTAGTGGAAACTACTGAGGTCACATTTGAGGTAGCCATTAAAGTGACTTATTCTAGTCTATAGGTTATGGGAGAGTGGATTAGAGGTATAAATTTAAGGGTACCAATTTGAGTGGATTTATAGGTTCTTGCTATATCAGATAATGCAACTTCATCTCTCTCTATACTACAGGTGAAAATGGACTAATTTCTATTATAAATATTGATGGTGGTCAACACCAGTTCCATACAAGGGATAATCATGCTCTTATAGGGGTGTAGGTGCAAAAAAATTATAAACTGAGCTTAGAAACACTTCTTATTTATATGGGGGATATTTTGGGTGAAATTCCAACCATTCATGTTATATGATTTCATGGATAGGGATCTCCATGAAAAGTTGAGACTAAGGCAGTGGGAGTTTGAAATACTCAAAATAAAGGGACATTATAGGTAAACAAACATGCACGTATGGATGAGAAGCATATTAAATCTTCAATAATTCCTTCCAATAATTTTTGTAGTATTTAATATGGAAAGAATATGAATTTTTATGGAAAATATGGTATTGAAAAACAATCTCTTGATATCATTAATTCTATAGATCCAGATATATTTCATCACTCAAAAATTCAATATGCGATTAATAAAATGGAATAGTTTCTATAAATTAGGTTAATATGGGATAACATGGAATTTTTTAATCCCTAAAAAATAAACGTTTATGTATATACGTTCCAAAGGGAGTATGAATTTGGTTGAAAATGAATGGTTTCGAACAATTCGTCTTTGGAAGACCAGAAACATATAAGATTTCTCTTGTATTTTTCCACAAATTGTTATTTGATCCTAAGGACCATTGTTATATAATTATTATTTGATTAAGGATTTTGATTAGTGAAATTAATTTGAATTACCCCAGGGTTTTGATGATTCTTATATTTTATTTGATTTTAACTGTCAATTCATGTTGTAGAATTCAATGGGTTCTTTGACCATGGGGATAGATTGGTTGTTTCCATCCAACAAATAGAGTAGAGGTTTCTCAATAATAATGGGTAATAAATAATTTTTTATGCTTCCATTAGAAATGAAAAGTGAGTCTCACATGTTGGTAATGTGAAAGAACAACTGTTCGAGGCCTTAGACATAGGGATGTATAGGTTCTAAAGGAATCCCCCCTAAATCAAGAAAATTTTATAAACTAAACTTCATGGATGAACATAACATGTGATGAGTAAGGAGTCCATGTATTTATTTAAAATTTTTGGAAAAGAGAAAGTCTTATATATAATTAATAGCTTGAAGATATATTATAATTAGTGTTAAATTAATAGTTAATTATGGAGTTTGAAGACCAATGTGTTAGGAGAATCTTATCCTAGTGTGTTGTTTCAAAGGTCTAATGAAATCAATGAATAAAAACACTTGGATGAAGTTTCACTAGAGCTATATTTCATAAGTAGTGAATTACCCAAGAATACTCTTTATATATTGTATAAAATTTTGTATTTATTTAGGAATTTATTTAAGATGTTTAGAGATGTTTTACAAATTCCAAAATATTATTTGAGATGTTTTTATGTTTTTGATAATGAATGGAGGTATTTTAATGAATACATGACTTTAATTGAATATGTTTTATAATTACAGACTAAATTGAATATTTTTGGTTTGTTTGGTTACTTATAGTAAATCCACTCTATATGGTTGATAAATTTATCGCATAGTCTCCTGTGGTTGATCCACAAAATGAATAGTCATTTGGTTATGTTGTTGGTCCATTATGTTATGCAATGGATGCACTGATCACATGATTTGTCACTACATTACATCATTTGTTCATATGGTTGATCCATTGATGAGATAGTTAATTTCCATGGTCAGTAACTTTTTAAGGCAGCTAATCCACATGGTTGAAGGAAATTTTCAATTATTTTTTCATGCGATCAATTGATATTGGGATACTTGACTTACTATGACTTATAAATTATTTGAATGGTTTTGTAATTGATCCATCTTGTAATTTCTTATCTACCCGAGCACAAATTCATTCCAATTTTTTAATATGTGTCAAAAAAAATACTGAATGAAATTCAATATTTATAAATTTTGTATGTGAATATTAAATTGGAATAGGATGATTCCTGTATTTCTCCACATGTATTTATACATTTTAATCATTAGTATGGGTTTTTGATTCAGGAATGACAATTAGATAAGAAGATCATGATCATTAAGAAAAGAATCAATTTGCAATATAACTGGAGTTATGTTGTAATACGATAAACATCAGTATGGATGATTAGATTTAATCATGATATGTAGTATGGTGAAATCTAGCTACATGAAGTTTTTATATACCATGGATACAAATATTATGTTCTTGATACAAAATATGAGAACTTTATATTTTTGGGAGATAGAAGATGATAATAGAATGAGAAATAGATGAAGAAAGAGCATTGTGACCATTATATCAAAAAAATTGATATTTATGTTTAGCAGGGATTAACTAATACAAACTTCTATATTTGTAATAATAAGTGATCAAGTTATTATATTTGGAAAGAAGAGTATGATTTACTAGGAATTTTTTTTTTCATTAACAATAGTGATGATAAGTCAAATCCACATCTTTCTTTGTTGTATTCCATATTGATATAAAAGTTAAATGATTCAAGATATGAATATCTATGATAGTTTGAGAAAAAGTGGAAGATAAATCCATGACATATAGAACAAGCTACATTATTATAGAATACTATAATCATCCAAGAGAGAAATGAGAATGAAATGATGTAAGAAAAGGAAAGGGAACATCTAGAATTTAATATGTGGAAACTATTGGAGAAAAAATAGAATATGAGATCATGGGGGATTACCATGGTTAAAAATTTAATGAAATTAATTGTCGGATCATGGGAACAAAATTATACAGAGGTATTCTATGTTCCAAAATGGAAAATAATAATTCATGGAGACCTATGAAAAAATTAAAATATTATGAGTGAAGTTTTGTTTGAAATTCCTGAATCCATGTGGTGTTGTGATATGTGAAATATTAATGAACACCATTGAAGGAAATTATGAAATTTATTTGAGAATTTTCGGATAAGTTTGATCAATTTGGTATTAGTGAAAGATGGAGAATAAGAGATTCATACCATAGACATGGTTGAAAAAGTTTGTGAAGAGGAAACATAGTTATATGCTGACTTATTGTGTATGTGATCATTTATCAATGTTGATAATTTGGTAAGTGACAAGAATATAGGCTTAAAGATCACATAATCTCAGTGTCGACTGAGGGATCATGATAAATAGATTATAATGACCAATAAATCTGTGTTTTAAGCAGTGTTGGGTATATAGAGTATTCCTAGAGATCCATTAGCATTTTAATAAAATGTTATTGATAGGAAAGTGGTATATCTTATTAATATAAGAGTATTCGCTGTTGATTTATTGATCTACTATAAATAATTAATTCAAAAACAGAACTTTACATATATATGGTGGGAATCCGTATAAACTATAAAACTCAAGGTATGTAAGGAGATCGCTGTGAGACTCTATAAATATAGTGAGAAGCATTTGAAATAATCCCCATGTGAAATAAGAATTTGTATTTATAATGAGCCTCAAGCTGTGTATGTGTGGGAAACACCGAACCCATTATAGTTATATTGATTATAGGGGAGAATACTTGATTTGGGAGAATTACTAATCAATGAAAGCAGTAGGTATGTGTACAAGACCATGTTAAAATTCCATGTCTAACTTATTTTCATTAAATTCATCCATGTGGTGGATTCTTTCTTGGTATAATACTAAAATAGATCAATATTTTGTAACAAAAAATAAGGGGTAAATTACCAATGGGATTTGGAGAATCTAGAATTTAGTGAAAAATTGGAAATGATTGAGTCACCCCCCTCTCAGGTGTCTAGACCTATCCTATTGGGTATCTAAATTAGAATCATTGGTATAGTTATCATATGATTTGAAATTTTTTGAAAACCCATAACATTTTATTGAAGCTGTTGAATTTAATATTTAATTTTTTTGAAGAGCATTAATTTGAAAGATCCTTCTATATCAATGTTAGTGTAGAATCAGATTTCTCCTCTATGAAACTGAAATAACTAATGAAAGAAAAAGAAAATAAGGATATAAATAATGTAATGATGAAAATGGATCAATTTGTACATTAATTTTATCATAGTGGTAAGTGCTTATCCATTGAATCTATTGAGAGATAACCTTTCAAAGAGTCTTATTCAATGTTTCAAGGGAATAAAGAGATCATAAAAGTTAATACATTATATATCAGATTAAAATATATATGAATAATGTTTCTGATAATGTTTTAGCAAATATACAGATATTAATAAAGGATGTATATGATGAAATATCACAGGTAGAGGAATAGGTTGATACCATGGAGAATGTGTTACCTAAAATTTTTAGAAGATGCAACACCCTCTTGAAATATGTAAAAGATAAGGGAGATGTATCCTCACATTGAAATGGTAAGATTTCTCTAATTGATTAAAATTTGAAATGGATTTTTTTTGAGATGAATGTTTTTGAGGCTACTTTTATTGAGTATTATGTTCATTAGATAATATGTAAAAGGTAATTTTGAATATAAAGGATGCATAGTTTAATGTGAAATATAAACTATTTCATGATATTGATAGTTCACTAAAATATATTGATAATATTCATGGAGAATAGAGAAAAATGATGATGAATGAATGAGATATCATGTTGAGGTCAGTGAAACATGAAAATATACCCCTCAACCTTAAGTGTCTAGAGTATGCGATAAAGCCAAAAAATAAATAATTAGTTCATGCTATACCCTGTGAAAAATCTAAAATGAAAAGTGATTCAACTCAAGTTTTATAGAAGGAAATTCCCCCAATATTGATTATATCTAGTGTAAAATAGAGATTATGAATTGTTAGGTAAGATTCCACAATTAGAACCCAGAATATGATCACCCATATTCTTGTAAGAACCTAAGATTTTTTACGAGGTATAAATATGTTTGTTTTTTTAAATGATTTTTAGGATCTAATGTGAATTTCCATTGATTTAATGGGTTTATTGGGGGGTGTCTGGGGCTTTTTTGGAGCCTAGATCATGACGTTTTAGAAGAAAAGGAAAGAACATTGAGATATTAAAAACCATGTGCAGTAGGAAACACAGTTACTAAAAACCATGCGAGGCTAGAGAATTGGTGGGAGGAGCCCGAACGGTTTATAAAACCATGAAGTTGGAGTCACAAGCTAGTGTGGATCACCATTAGTTATTAACAGAGGTTTTCTTCATCGTTGGAACATGCTTAGTCAAACTATGCATAATGACCTTGCAGGGTGCACCTCCTTATAGTAGTGCACACACAATTGGTGCACAGTTTGGCCAACCATGTATCAAAACCATGCGACCCATATTTTGGGGGTAAGATGACCAGATTTATCTTAATTAATCTTATAACCTAAAATCCTTTTCCATTTCCTCCCATGGATAGAAGATCAACCACAGAAAGCTCCATCAAAATAAAATCTTAGTATTTTACACAATTTCTTTGTTTAATATTGGAATTGAGCTCCATGAGTCTTCTTGGATCCATGATGGTGACTAATCCATTGATTTTGTTTTGTTCTTTATTCTTATTGGTATTGATAAAGTTGTTTAGGTGCAAGATAATATTTCCAATTTTCATGTTCTTTGTCGGTTCTTCATTTTTCTTCTGATCTGAGTAAAATCAGTAGTTGATACCAGACAAGAACACTACTACTAACCTATAGAAGGTTGTCTATTCTTTTCCTGATTCGTTTGGATCATTATTATGCTAGGTTTTTTGTTCACCCACTAGGATTTTTGGCGAAAACCAGGAAATTAATTGAAAATTTTAGTTTAATTAAATGGAACCTATTAAAGATTACCTTTATTTTATTTTAGATTCATTGGGGGTTCTTTCCCCGACAAAGGCCACCCCTGGGGTGCACCATGTAAATTACATATTTGTATGCCTTTTTTGTACCACCCTTGGGGTGAGATAGTGCTTTCCTAGTTAGAGGAATCTCATATATCATTGAATTGAATTGACCTAGATTGAATTTCTTTATTAGTATATGCTTTTCCGTTTTTGTATGTTGATGATTTTGTTTGAATGGTTTATATGGAACTTTAATTTCTTTAATGGATTATTTGGAAATTGTAGAAATTAGTGGGTAAAACCATGAGATGTGTTTTATTATGAATTTTTATATGAATGGGTATACTCATTGTACATGAATGTGATGAATTAAATGGTATTGGAGGCCTTGGTTGGTTTACCTTGGATCCTGATTCGATTAGATGCCATGAAGGCTTCTCCCATGGGTCTTGAATGAAGCAGTGGACACCTTGCATGAGTTTTATCATTGATTCTTGATTCTATGGGATTCCATTGGCCTTGCTACCCCTTGGAAATGGTTTTCTTATGATCATAGTGGACATGATAGATAAAAATACACCTTGGACCCCAAATGAAGCCTAAACCAAGTTCCATTGAGATTCTCTTGGGACTCAATTAGGATTTCAGGGTCCACTATACCTTGGATCTATCCTTGAGGGGTCAAACCCTTGAATATTTAAGTTATCCATGGTAAATGTGATATGTTTGGTTGTAGGACCTGACAATGGTTGATATGAAAATTCTAGTTATACAGAATGTTCATGATTGTTTGATACATAGGTTATACTGTATGATAATGGTTGGCATGATATGTATGAATGTTTTGTGAGTACGTGTTAGTTATTTTTGTATTGTTTATAGATTCCTTTTTATTGGATCTTTACACATGTTTTTTGGAAGCATTGTAGGGATACTAAATATCACTTTTTTTGTAGTATACATTACACATGACCATTTCTTTTATTATTTCTTTCCTATGATAAACATTTCACTCTACTTTAGTCTATTATATTACACAGTGAGAATTTTTTATAGACCTTTAGGTGGTTACCTATTGGGATTGTATCTCACACCACGTTTAGATTGCTGTTGGGTATCCGAAATGACTTCATTGATGTATGAAGGGACATGGGAAAGTACCAATAATTTGATTCTTGATTTTGTTCTAGTCTTAGGAGGATGGTAGCATTAGACCGAGATGAGGAATATGATGATATTTAGAGATATTACTTTTTGTACTATTTGGTATTTTTTATATGTATTAAATTGGATATCTATATACATGTTTTGGATGATATTTAGATACATAACATGATCATCATTCAATATAAGATTACTTCTAGAATTATTTTATATATCTATCTTCTGGATGTTATATGCTTTCAGTTGTTATATCTACATCTAATTCTGATGTTTATTTATATTATTCTATGTTACACTCTACTAATGAGGGTATAGTCTCTGCACAGACTCACCCTAAGACCTCACTAATATTGGAAGCCTCTATTGTTTGGGGGATGCGTTGGAGTACATGTGGTCAACTATGCTCAAGGCACTATTCTATGGAATCTAGGTCTGGGACGTTACAAAGTGGTGTTAGAGGGTTTTCTTTTCTATTTTATTATTTAGAAAAAATATAAATAGTATTATGAAGTATGGAAATTTTTAATGACTTAATATTTATTGTATGTAACCCATGTATAGGATAAAAATCAAAATTTTCTTGAATGAAAATGATTTTTTATAGATTTTGGCTGCGACAGTTGATTTGATTCCACCACTAGGTGATGAAATTGAATTGTGATGTTATAATTGATACAATTATAGTTTATATTTTTTTCATCCTGATGAGATGAGGGTATTCCATTTCATGAATAATTTTGGGAATTTTTTTGGAATAAAATTCTGTGAATTAGGACATTCCATATAGGGTTCATTTCCCATTTTCATGATGATGGGATAGATTCCATGATAGATATACCTTCTGTTGTCATAGACTTATGTGCATGGAATTGTTAAAAATGGTTGGTACTTAGAGTTCCTACTATAGCCTAAGAAATTTTTCTGGGATTGGGCTAAAGAGGACACCCTAAGAATTTGGTTGTGGCATGTCGAGTCACGGACCATTAGTCGAATGGACTATAACATGTTATGGTATGGATTATGTGGATTCCATATTTTGATTCATGATGAGTATATTCCCTTATGGATCAAAATTTATTGAACCACTTGTTCCAACAATTTAAAACGAAATGTGAATTTAATATGAAATTAAAATGGGAAATTGAAATGAGAAATAGTGAACTTGATCTCAACTCAAATTTTGAGTGGGAAAGAGGCAACATATCTAGTTTATTTTACAGCTGTTTCCTTTTTCCTATCCAAGATTTTGGAGCAAGGTAAGTGGTGTGAACTATTAATAATTTTTTTGACCCGTCAAACACTTCTATACTGTGATGTTTGACATTGTTCTATCCAAGGATTGTGTTTGGAATTGTAGAGGAATTCCACCACAGCGGCCCACATTCATAATCCAGGAGGGTATAGACCACCACGCTCTGAATAAGGTGGTCCTTATGTTACTAGTGGATCTTCCTTTAGTTCCATATACAGTATCAGTTGTTGTTCAGAAATAGTTGTTGATCCATAGTTCCAATAGGGTTTTTTACGCTTCATTCAGAATTTCTAGGGAGAACCGCAGATTGACTTGTATACGTATAAGATGATACATGTGTTCCAACAAATACATCCTCACATGTTTTCAAGGTATGGAGTTATACAAGATGATGATATATGACATTAGACTATGCTATTGATCTTCAATAATCTTGAGACTCCTCCTGATTGGATAGTGAATATTTGGAATTTTTTATATGAGTAGAAAAGCGCTAATGGGATATTATGAACTAGGATTATAGGGAGTGGTTTACGGTTTGGGATGATTTTTAGACCATGTTTTATGACTAATTTTACCCTTAGAATCTGAGGGTTGAGAGGGATCGTGAGTTGAATCATTTCAAGAAGGGTGTTATGATGGTTGTGGGGTAGTTAGCACAATTTACATAGTTATAGTGTTCATCACTGAAGTACATTACTGATGAGTTATCCAAGGTGGTACATATTGAGGAGGGTCTCCAACATGTCATTAAAACTTAGGAAAACACATATAGATAGACCTATATTACTGAAATTGTTAACCAGTCACTGATTATTGAGAAAAACCTAAGAGAATATGGGGGTGAAGAGTAGAGTAGTGCAGTCACTAGACCCAGTGGTTTTGCATCTTTAGGTAGGAAGTTCCATTTTAAAGCTTCCCTTGATTTTGGAACTAGCCATGCCACTAGTGATTGTGGAGTAGTTCTTTGTCATCAGTTTGGAAGATGGGGCCACATGAGGAATTAGTGAAATCATGACCCAATTGAGTTCTGATATTGCGATAGGATGATCCACGTGAAATGTTTTTTCTATAACATCCCTCCATAAGTGACTTGTAGGTGTTAAACATTGACAAAAAAAATTTAAGTAGGTTTCCTAGGTCCATGTTAGACAGGGAGCTGGAGAAGTACTAGTTGACCGGGCTGAGGTGGTGGTGGTCATGGCCGAGATAGCCTAACAACTGATAAAATGAGACAATAGAGGTGTCCTACTTTAGGAATTGAGGTTGTTTCATTGGGACATAGTACATGCATGATTAATTTTTTATAGAAGAACTCTGAGAAATAGGGAACCACAACATTTACAATGATAGGTATGATTCTAGTTGCCTCTATGTTAGTATCTTCTCTTTTTGATACAGGTGAATCACACAAATTAATATTTGTACCTATGGGGGAGAATGGGATTATCGTTCAGATTTGTGAGGGAATTATGATGATACAAACTCCTTTGGGGATTAAAATAGAGGATTTATATTAGTGTAGGGTGTTCCCCCTTGAGTTTGGAGGGTTTCACATCTTATGGAATATGTTTCTCTTTGATATGACTGGGTTTTATGTTATTCTCAGAATGGACGGGATAGTATCTTATCCTGATTACTCTGACTACTATCGTCGAAGGGTGACATTCACATCACCTAGTGAAAAAATTATAATCATAAGGTTGAATGTGATGTCTAGAAGATTCAATATCGACCAAAATATTATGGGTTGTGTGGGATGATAGACTATATTTCTAGTTTGTATCTAGATGATTAGGAAGCATGTACAGAGTAATTTCCTCCAGTGGTTGAACTCTTTAGGGACGTATTATCAGGAAAATTTTCTAGTTCAACTCTTGAGAGGGGGGTTGAGTTATTCATCTAGCTATTGTTATAAGCTTCAATGGAATCCAATCCTCCCTACTGGATGGATATGGAAGAGTTGCAGGAGCTCAAGAGGAAGCTCAAGGATTTGGAGGCAATGGGGTTTATTCACCCCAGTACTCCTCCTTAGGGTTTTCCAATCCTTTTTGAGAAAAATCCAGATGATACCCTCAAGATATGTGCAGATTATTAGAAGCTAAACCAATTGATGGTAACGAATTGATATCCCTTTCGAGGAATATATGTCCTCTTTGAACAGCATTGAGGAGCTCATGTGTTCTTAAAAATTGATTTGAGGTTAAGATATCAGCATATAAGTGTTCTCCATGTAGACATACCTCATATGAAATTTTATATAAGGTATGGCCTATATGTGTATCTTGTTACTCTATTTAGTATCAGAAACACACCACCAGTTTTCATGGAACAGATGAACTGTAGAGACCCGAAGCTTGACATACATGGACATTACATTACTTTTGCGGAATACTTGGTACATAACAAAAACACACACACAAGGATCGTAATAGTTTAGTGTCTTTGGAAACTTGGAACGTAATCTTCTAATCGTGGTGAAAGATCTTCAATATCTCCCATAAATATCTTCCCTTTTTTTTACCTAAAACCTTTCTTTATATCCTGGGGAAAAGAAAACATAAAAGGGTGAGCTCAAATGCTCAGTAAGGGTAAACAAAAGAAAAATCAATCACATCATATTCATAAGAACATAACTTTTGGAAATCTTATCCTGCAAAAGAGAGAATAATTTCATAACATGGGATAAATCATGGCAGTGAAATGTAATCACAATAATAATAACTTCAAACATGAAACTTTGTGGCATTCACACATAATCATAGATAATCATTTCTTGTTAGTCAAGACTCATTGTGAAGACTATCTTAGTGGACAAAGTCCCTTTCTGAATCGAGTAACCCTCGTTTCAGTCCTGTTTCACTGAACCGGTATAACCTACCATTCCAGCCATGTCTATCTCATGAGATATAAAATCTTTACCCAATGCATTGGAGGGAGATATAGGTCCCACCCATCTTATAATTAATCCTTTCTTATGTGTGCCACAAAATCATAAATCATACATCATTGCATAACCCATGTAATACAAATGGGAATCTTAAACGTCATGACATCATAAATCAATTCATATAAGATAAAGGAATTCATAAAAATAATTCCATCACAACATGATCAAATCAATGTAGTAATAGGGATAAAAACAGAAACCTTTATTATCTTAGATGGAAAATAATTTTGATAAAACACTTGAACTCCATTCTTGAGGAAACTATCCTTTCTTCTTCAAATTTTTTTTTCCTTTCATAACATGTCATAAAACTTTAAAAAAAAAGAAGTTGATTAAAAATAAAATTGAAAACTTGTAAAGGAAGGTTCTTGGAAATAATGTTTTAAAAATCCATTCTTGTCGTATAAGTTAAAAAAACATTCTTCGTACTTTTGTCGGAAAAGTCAAAAAAGCACCTCGTATGAAAGACGTCAAAAGATTCCATTCATATCTTTTACTAAAAACTCACCGAAGGTTAAAATTGGATTTAAAAAATTGTAGGTGGATGGAAATAATATTAAATATTGAGTAAACATGGATGTGGATGATAAAATTCACCCCAGTAAATACCAAAGTATAAACAATCTCGGATAAAAATGAGATTGTGATATTTTCCCTTACCTTAGGCCAGACTTGCTTTGTACGTGTACGAACCTCCTTTATAATGATTTAAATCATGTTATTGACTTATTCCAGAATCATATTCATTTTTATTATATCATATATGGTCCACTTATGACTTTATATTACCCGTTCTTTTGTAAATTCATGTTAAAGAAGCGTTTTGGGTAAAATCGTTTCATTTATCGTAGGTGTTTTTAACTTGTAATTATTAATATGATTACTTGGATCATTATTACTTATATCCAGAATGTAAAACATGATTTATATATCATATATATTCAGAATATACATATATGTAATATATTTATAAATGGAATGAAATACACCATTCTTGGAGACGGTAGTCCGTACGTACGCATGAACGCTGTTTTCGTTTCCTTATTGAATTGAATAGAATTAAGTAGATGACATACATATAAATATACATAAATACAGTATCATTATTATATCATATATTTCATTAGTACTTATTATATATACTTTATAATCATTCATGAATGGTTAATCATTGAGAATGAATCTCATCGCGTCGTGGAGACGGTAGTCCGTACGTACGCACGAGCGATGATATCGTTCTCATGGTTGTGGAATTGTGTTGAAGTGTATGTATACTATTTCAGTATCAATATTAATTTATAATAATCATAAATAGTTACTCATTACACCATTATACCCATCCTTGTAAGGTGGTGGTGGAAAATAGATTACACCACGGCGTGGAGACGGTATTCCGTACGTACGCACGCGCGGTGATTTCATTTTTCCGTAGGATGGATAGAAGGTGAATTAGGGTTGTTTCATATTTATAATAACATATCAGTATGTAAGTAATACTGATGTTATTACTTTATCATGAAACAACTAAATAAGAAGAAGTTTAAGAAGAAATAAATTGAAAAGATCGGTAATGGATATTACCTCTTCTTTGGAACGCCTCTTTGAATCCTCCACTTAGGGAACTAAGTTTGGTCTTTGAAGAAGACCAGGACCTCTAGGATTATTCTAGGGAAGTGGATAGGAGAAAATGGCAGGGGTTGGCCGAGCTTGAGTGCTCAAATTGGTGTGAGGAGGAGGGGGAGGAGGTGTCCTTTTATAAGGGAGGAGAGGGGCACCTTTGGAATTCTTAAAAATATTAATTTATAATAAATCTAACCCCACTTAAAAACCTCAAAAAATGACTCATATTCGAAGATTAGATGCGATAGGGTTTTAATATCATCAACCAATCAAATTTAGACATGTTTGGATCTTATTTTAAACCTTATCATTTTCATTTATCCTTATTTAATCTATTTAAGTTTATTTGTGGTAATAAATTTCTAAATTTTAAATTATAACAAATAATTACTTATTTGTTGTGAATTTTCCATAATTGTTTACTTTATAACATTATAGACCATATAAATTTAAATTTATAATTTTTAAATATTTTTGTGATTTTTAAACTATTTTATAATATGTTATTTTTATGAAATAACAATAGTGTCAATTTTGACACTATTCATTTATTTGAATTTAAATAAAATATATACAGAAGATATGTTCAAACTAAAAGCTTTAATATATTAATAAAAGGTCATATGTATCTATAAAATTAGTGGATCACATTAAATAGTTCATATAATATTTATTTTATTATTTTAAAAACCATTTATTTGGTTTATCTCTTAATAAAATAATTACTACATCATTTTTGTATAATTATTTAATATACTTATTTGTTCCATAAAAATTTAAAATAAACTTCTATGATGAAGATAAATATATTACCTTTCACAATAATACTTTTACTCGAATTTATCATCTTAAAATCACAATATTTAAATTGTTATATTTATTAAATTATGAAGGTGACAACTTGGGCATCATTTAAAATAAAATAATATAAGTGTCATAATTGATTGTATAAGACTACAAATGGTCAAATATTCGACCATTGGATGATTATAGTTTACATTTACACGACCAATAAGTTTTGGTCAGGGTTTTCTGCATTTTAATGTCACTATTAGTTTAATAAAAACTATATTCTTGATTTTTCACTAGATAATTAATTTCTGCATCACTATTGTGTCACAATTAATGATAATTATTTAATCCCAAAAAATTCTAAATAAATTCTCATGATGTAGATAATTTTGTTAGATTTCTTGAGACTATTCATGTTCGAAATTTTATGATGTTTATAACTAATTTAAAATTATTATACTTATAAGATTTAAGAGAGTGACATGTTGTCACTTTCTTTGGTTTTAATAATAATTAAATTATTTTCATGGTCAAAAGTCCATAAAATGAATCTAATCCGACCCTTAGTTAATATATAATTTTGGCATGTGTTAGGGTAATTTTATAATATTATATTTACCCTTAATTACCCGATTTATCTTTAACTATGGTAAATAAAATTTACCGTAGTTACTATTCATAATTCCCAAAAATAAAAAGTATCCTATTAACATAATTTGGACCCACTGATTCCAAATATGGAATCACTTTTTTAAAATTCAAAACACAGAAGTTGCAGAAATTAAATTAAAATTAATCCCGTTGTCGAATAAAAATGGGTTTTTGTTTAAAACATTGCAAAAGATTGAATTGATTTAACTTACGAATTCAAGGTAAAATCAATGCTAATGACATACATTATATTAAATGGTTCAAATATATTCTATTTATACTTTAAAACCATTAAATATTATAATTTAACCACATAAGATATTACGATGAAAGAAGTTGTTTTTAATTAAAATATAGCGTGTTTTTACTATTCATTAAAATGTGAAAGTTACCAGAATAATATGAAAATTTTATCCAAAGTAAATTTTTATTTCTTGATTCCAAATAAGAATTTTATTTTGTAAAATTGAACTTATAAATATGTCAAAAACCAGATTTAAAGTGGGTGCGCCATCCAAAGGCGGCAAAACTGCATTTTTTGAAAAATACTTATTTTACCCGAAAAATTTATTTTGTTCTTATACCATGTTCTAGAAATGTGTAAGATGAATAATAATGTTATAAAATTCAAAATTTAGTTAATACTATTAATAACGGCTAGTTCATGACAATATTATAATAATATAACATTGTTTATTAAAACCCGGTATTGCGTACAACACACGCTATCGAGGAAGGTTGCGATTGCGTGTAATGCAAGCCAAGTCAGGGTTGCGTGTTGTGAAAGAATCCTTTGTTGTTTCGTATAATAGAATCCAACCATATTTCATTTATACATTTAATATATATATATATATATATACTCAATGTTGCGTAGAATAACTATTATCAAAATTGTGTGTAACACGGTCCAAGAATAGTGTTGCGTATACTGCAAGCTAATACGGTGTTGCGTATAGCGCAGGGTAATCTTGTTGTAGAATACAACATAAGACATTAATGAAATTAAAATAATATTTTTCATAAAATCTCGGGGTGTTACATTCTACCCCCCTTAAAATGAATTTCTCCCTCGAAATTCGTGGGGGTTATAAATGGTTTACTGTTTGAAAGTTTCTTTGATAGAAACCCACATCTTAAAAAGGAATACCAAAACTTATCTTTAAAAACAAAAGTATGAAACGTAACGGTTACCCAAATAAACTAATCACTGGGTTTCCTCATAGGTGAAAATATGGATATGGAAGAGAAATCTAACCATCATGTTCTAATGGAGAGTGGTAGAGAACATGGCTATGGAAAAGCCAGCAATCACAAAGCCATAAATTTGTGATGATCTAGGGTACCATCTGATTCATCGGATATAAGGGCACTAGGACAACATTTTTGGTTTTCAAGATCATTTCCCTAAAGTTGAAGAATTTGAATTAGAATAAATACTTACTTTATTTTGGTACAATCTCACTGTTGTTCGTGCCTTGTACAATTTCCACTTCATCTCTTAAATAAATGAAGTCGAATTTGTTATTCGTGAAGTGTTATCAGATCATGTGATAGAATGACGGGTCATTAATAAGTCATTCTATAGTGATATTAATCATATATGGTTCCTAAAATGAACTTATACTTCACATATCATACTGATTAATATAATAAAACTAGTTTCTACTAAACAGGGACTTCCTGTAGGTCAGTGGTAGGCGATAAAGGCCAGTCGCACTTCGGTTGTGGGTTAGATTCCCACAGCCTCGTCCGAAGCGATGGGTTGTCGCCCATCCTGCAGGTTGTCCTTTTTCTAAAGCTATATTAATATAACATCCCATCAATAATATCGAAAAACCTTTTATCCTAACTTATGTCCAACATAATCCATTCTAATCTTTAGGCTTATCCATAATATTGTAGTCCACTCTCATAACATAGTGAAAATGATTACCAGAGATTTAATACCATCGTTGATCCCCATATATCATAAAATATGTTTTGTTGGTCACATTCCAAACATTCAAAGCCCTTAATCATGTATTCTTTTGAATACCCATTGAACCTTAGTGAAAACATGAATGCAGTTAAAAGTTAACACTTTCCACATACCAAAATCCTCAAAATTCTATATACTCAAACCATGATATCACTTAGTCCTTATATCAATCATGAGCTCATGCATACAATCAAAAATCTCATTATCGTCTTATCCCTTCATTATGCGCATATCATCTACTTTCCAAAAATACTGGTACCATTCATCACATACTTTCAAAACATATGGAAATACAACAATGTAACAATCCTTAGATGTCTCTTTATCCCATAGTACCCTGAGATTACTCATACAACATTACACTTGATAAACATGTAATCATTCCACTACATTCTTAAACCATTGACCGAGCTTCAACAATTCTTTCATCTCACATATCATTTGTAGTCTCATCATCATCATCAACATAAATACTACCCATACGACCATAATGATTCTCTTCATGAGACTTTCCCTTAGGGCATTGGTTTGCATAATGCCCGTACATTCCACATTTAAAACATTTAACCATTGTTGATGTCGTAGCAATACCATTATCCTCATCCCTGGTGTTAACTGAACCTTTTCCTTTGCACTTACTGGCTTTGTGTCCTTCTTTTCCACACCCAAAGCATCTTCCAGTTCCTTTGAAACATTCTCCTTTATGCCTCTTCCCACATGATTTACATAGGGGAAATTGAACTTTCTTTCCTCTATGATCATCATGAAACTCCATCTTTATCTTATTAGACGAGTCAGGAAACTTACCAAATTTTACTTTATTGATAATATTATGAGATTGCTGATTCGGCATAATGATGATGTTTGGACTTCCAAATCCCATTTCATTTGGTTGCTCATGAAGAATATCATTCCATTGTCCATCATATCCTCCATTATCGTGAATCACCTTGTTTCCAGCCATTTTCTAAAACCCAAAAAGAATAGTGTGAGAGGCAAAAATCATAATAAAGGGGGAGTAACTTAAATATCTAACATCTTTGGTTTAATCTAATATCATTACCATAGTTCTAGGACTATATCCTATATGTATACTTATCCTTAGGGGCATCCCTAGACATACCTTAGAAATATCTCTAGGGATCTTACTAATGTTTTCGCATCCTAGTTTCCAAAGGTTGACTAAACCTTTCCTCTGATACCAACTGTAGAGACCCGAAGCTTGACTTACATGGACATTACATTACTTTTTCGGAATACTTGGTACATAACAAAAACACACACACAAGGATCGTAATAGTTTAGTGTCTTTGGAAACTCGGAACGTAATCTTCTAATCGTGGTGAAAGATCTTCAATATCTCCCATAAATATCTTCCTTTTTTTACCTAAAACCTTTCTTTATATCCTGGGGAAAAGAAAACATAAAAGGGTGAGCTCAAATGCTCAGTAAGGGTAAACAAAAGAAAAATCAATCACATCATATTCATAAGAACATAACTTTTGGAAATCTTATCCTGCAAAAGAGAGCATAATTTCATAACATGGGATAAATCATGGAAGTGAAATGTAATCACAATAATCATAACTTAAAACATGAAACTTTGTGGCATTCACACATAATCATAGAGATTCATTTCTTGTTAGTCAAGACTCATTGTCAAGACTATCTTAGTGGACAAAGTCCCTTTCTGAATCGAGTAACCCTCGTTTCAGTCCTGTTTCAATGAACCGGTATAACCTACCATTCCAGCCATGTCTATCTCATGAGATATAAAATCTTTACCCAATGCATTGGAGGGAGATATAGGTCCCACCCATCTTATAATGAATCCTTTCTTATGCGTGCCACAAAATCATAAATCATACATCATTGCATAACCCATGTAATACAAATGGGAATCTTAAACGTCATGACATCATAAATCAATTCATATAAGATAAAGGAATTCATAAAAATAATTCCATCACAACATGATCAAATCAATGTAATAATAGTGATAAAAACAGAACCCTTTATTATCTTAGATGGAAAATAATTTTGATAAAACACTTGAACTCCATTCTTGAGGAAAATATCATTTCTTCTTCAAAAACATTTTTCATTTCATAACATGTCATAAAACTTTAAAATAAAAGAAGTTGATTAAAAATAAAATTGAAAACTTGTAAAGTAAGGTTCTTGGATATAGTGTTTTAAAAATCCATTCATGCCGTATAAGTTAAAAAAACATTCTTCGTACTTTTGTCGGAAAAGTCAAAAAAGCACCTCGTACGAAAAACGTCAAATGATTCAATTCATATCTTTTACTAAAATCTCACTGAAGGTTAAATTTGATTTAAAAAATTGTAGGTGGATGGAAATAATATTACATATTGAGTAAACATGGATGTGGATGATAAAATTCACCCCAGTAAATACCAAAGTATAAACAATCTCGGATAAAAATGAGATTGTGATATTTTCCCTTACCTTAGGTCCGACTTGCTTTGTACATGTCCGAACCTCCTGTATAATGATTTAAATCATGTTATTGACTTATTCCAGAATCATATTCATTTTTATTATATCATATATGGTCCACTTATGACTTTATATTACCCGTTCTTTTGTAAATTCATGTTAAAGAAGCGTTTTGGGTAAAATCGTTTCATTTATCATAGGTGTTTTTAACTTGTAATTATTAATATGATTACTTGGATCATGATTACTTATATCCAGAATGTAAAACATGATTTATATATCATATATATTCAGAATATACATATATGTAATATATTGATAAATGGAATGAAATACACCATTCATGGAGACGGTAGTCCGTACGTACGCATGAACGCTGTTTTCGTTTCCTTATTGAATTGAATAGAATTAAGTAGATGACATACATATAAATATACATAAATACAGTATCATTATTATGTCATATATTTCATTAGTACTTATTATATATACTTTATAATCATTCATGAATGGTTAATCATTGAGAATGAATCTCATCGCGTCGTGGAGACGGTAGTCCGTACGTACGCACGAGCGATGATATCGTTCTCATGGTTGTGGAATTGTGTTGAAGTGTATGTATACTATTTCAGTATCAATATTAATTTATAATAATCATAAATAGTTACTCATTACACCATTATACCCATCCTTGTAAGGTGGTGGTGGAAAATAGATTACACCACGGCGTGGAGATGGTATTCCGTACGTACGCACGCGCGGTGATTTCATTTTTCCGTAGGATGGATAGATGGTGAATTAGGGTTGTTTCATATTTATAATAACATATCAGTATGTAAGTAATACTTATGTTATTACATTATCATGAAACAACTAAAGAAGAAGAAGTTGAAGAAGAAAGAAATTGAAAAGATCGGTAATGGATATTACCTCTTCTTTGGAACGCCTCTTTGAATCCTCCACTTAGGGAACTAAGATTGGTCTTTGAAGAAGACCAGGACCTCTAGGATTATTCTAGGTAAGTGGAGAGGAGAAAATGGCAGGGGTTGGCCGAGCTTGAGTGCTCAAATTGGTGTGAGGAGGAGGGGGAGGAGGTGTCCTTTTATAAGGGAGGAGAGGGGCACCTTTGGAATTCTTAAAAATATTAATTTATAATAAATCTAACCCCACTTAAAAACCTCAAAAAATGACTCATATTCTAATATTAGATGAGATAGGGTTGTAATATCATCAACCAATCAAATTTAGACATGTTTGGATCTTATTTTAAACCTTATCATTTTCATTTATCCTTATTTAATCTATTTAAGTTTATTTGTGGTAATAAACTTCTAAATTTTAAATTATAAAAAATAATTACTTATTTGTTGTGAATTTTCCATAATTGTTTACTTTATAACATTATAGACCATATAAATTTAAATTTATAATTTTTAAATATTTTTGTGATTTTTAAACTATTTTATAATATGTTATTTTTATGAAATAACAATAGTGTCAATTTTGACACTATTCATTTATTTGAATTTAAATAAAATATATACAGAAGATATGTTCGAACTAAAAGATTTAATATATTAATAAAAGGTCATATGTATCTATAAAATTAGTGGATCACATTAAATAGTTCATATATTATTTATTTTATTATTTTAAAAACCATTTATTTGGTTTATCTCTTAATAAAATAATTACTACATCATTTTTGTATAATTATTTAATATACTTATTTGTTGCATAAAAATTTAAAATAAAATTCTATGATTAAGATAAATATATTAAATTTCACAATAATACTTTCACTCGAATTTATCATCTTAAAATCACAATATTTAAATTTTTATATTTATTAAATTATGAAGGTGACAACTTTGGCATCATTTAAAATAAAATAATATAAGTGACATAATTGATTGTATAAGACTCCAAATGGTCAATTATTAGACCATTGGATGATTATAGTTTAAAGTTACACGACCAATAAGTTTTGGTCAGGGTATTGTGCATTTTAATGTCACTATTAGTTTAATAAAAACTATATTCTTGATTTTTCACTAGATAAATAATTTTTGCATCACTATTGTGTCACAATTAATGATAATTATTTAATCCCAAAAAATTCTAAATAAATTCTCATGATGTAGAAAATTTTGTTAGCTTTCTAGATACTATTCATGTTCGAAATTTTATGATGTTTATCACTAATTTAAAATTATTATACTTATAAGATTTAAGAGAGTGACATGTTGTCACTTTCTTTGGTTTAAATAATTATTAAATTATTTTCATGGTCAAAAGTCCATAAAATGAATCTAATCCGAGCCTTAGTTAATATAGAATTTTGGCATGTGTTAGGGTAATTTTATAATATTATATTTACCCTTAATTACCCGATTTATCTTTAACTATGGTAAATAAAATTTACCGTAGTTAATATTCATAATTCCCAAAAATAAAAAGTATCCTATTAACATAATTTGGACCCACTGATTCCAAATATGGAATACATTTTTTAAAATTCAAAACACAGAAGTTTCAGAAATTAAATTAAAATTAATCCCGTTGTCGAATAAAAACGGGTTTTTGTTTAAAACATTGCAAAAGATTGAATTGATTTAACTTATGAATTCAAGGTAAAATCAATACTAATGACATACATTATATTAAATGGTAAAAATATATTCTATTTATACTTTAAAACCATTCAATATTATAATTTAACCACATAAGATATTACGAGGAAAAAAGTTGTTTTTAATTAAAATATAGCGTGTTTTTACTATTCATTAAAATGTGAAAGTTACCAGAATAATATTAAAATTTTATCCAAAGTAAATTTTTATTTCTTGATTCCAAATAAGAATTTTATTTTGTCAAATTGAACTTATAAACACGTCAAAAACCAGATTTAAAGTGGGTGGGCCATCCAAAGGCGGCAAAACTGCTTTTTTTGAAAAATACTTATTTTACCCAAAAAATTTATTTTGTTCTTATACCATGTTATAGAAATGTGTAAGATGAATAATAATGTTATAAAATTAAAAATTTAGTTAATACTATTCATAACGGCTAGTTCATGACAATATTATAATAATATAACATTGTTTATTAAAACCCGGTATTGCGTACAACACACGCTATCGAGGAAGGTCGCGATTGCGTGTAATGCAAGCCAAGTCAGGGTTGCGTGTTGTGAAAGAATCCTTCATTGTTTCGTATAACAGAATCCAACCATATTTCATTTATACATTTAATATATATATATATATATACTCAATGTTGCGTAGAATAACTATTATCAAAATTGTGTGTAACACGGTCCAAGAATAGTGTTGCGTATACTGCAAGCTAAGACAGTGTTGCGTATAGCGCAGGGTAATCTTGGTGTAGAATAAAACATAATACATTAATGAAATTAAAAAAATATTTTTCATAAAATCTCGGGGTGTTACATGAACCAAGTTTTAAATCCTTATATGGTTTTTTTGTGGTGGTTTTCTGGGAAATTATCACAGTGTAGTCTCAGAATCAACATTACCATTCCAAAAACCTTGAGATCATTTTGTATACATTGAGAGAAAATTGATTATATTCTAAGATCATAGTGTTCCACTACCATATGCATAAAATTGACCTCCTAGCTTATATTATCTTAGAGACACGAGTATCGATTGACCAAGAGAAGGAAAGAGGTGTAGTTTCCTAGGAGAAAACTGAGATTTTTTTGGATATATGGATTTTTGTGGGTCTAGTTGGATATTATAAGAATTTCATTCATGAATAATCATGCTTAGAAGTACCGTTGATAGGATTTTCTAAGAAGGGTTTGAAGTTTGTATGAACAGATGCCAATCAGGAAATCTTTAAAGAGCTAAAATGGAGATTGACTTCATCATCGGTCATGATATTTCTAGAGTAGGGAATGAGATGCACTTTGTATTATGACACATCATGTATCAGGCTAGGGGTATCTTTAATGCTGGGGGATAGAGTTGTGGCATATAGGTCTTGGTAGTTGAGGCCACATTAGAGTAACTACTCGACACATGATCTCAAGTCAGCAGAAGTTGTTTATGTATTTTGTGGTTGGAGATACTATTCACTAGGTGAGTGTTTGTAGTGTACACAGACCAAAAAAGACTCAATTATATACTTACACATTGTTATCTAAATATAAGGTAGAGAAGGTGGGTTTAGTACTTATAATCATTTAACTTGGAGCTTTCAAATAGGTATGGGAAGGGTTATGCACCAGTTGATGCACTAAGATAGAGGACTCAGATACATATTTTTCAGTAGGCTAGTAGTGAGTGAAAAATATGGATTTGTTCTCTGATATGCACTTGGAAATTCCGGATAGTTAGAGAAAAAAAATTCATTCAAACATAACTATGACCTCTATCCAACTGGATAGAGTGGGGATGAGGTAGCTATCAGATTTAGATGTTCTAGTCATACAAGAGATTTTGGAAGCCGAGGGTCCACCTATGTGTTATAACGCATGTGAGGATGAGATCTTGTTTGTCTATTTTCGCCTTTGGGTTCTTGTGCACATACATGAGGAAAATATGTAGAAGTTTCATGCCTTAGTTTGGGAAGTGAATACCGGTGTTACTAAGAAGTACCATGACTTAAGCTGGAAATAATAGAGGATAGGTATGAATTTATATGTTGTTGGATTTTTTAAAGGTGTTCCACCTATCAACGGGTGATGGTGGAACATCAGGGATCACCCATACTTTTACAGAAGCTACCTATTCTCGAATGTAAATGGGATGACGTATTCTGACTATATTTTCAAGGTCTTATGAAGGTATCAATGCTGTCTGGGTTGTTTTTGATAGGCTCATGTAGGTTCATCATTTCTTTTCAGTCAGGGAAACCTTCAGTGTTGATCAGTTTGGGAGGTTGTATATCTGTGAGATAGTAAAACATCATAGGGTCTCTCACACTATCATTTTATATAGGATTGCCTAGTTTATATATCTTTTCTGTAAGATTTTATAGGGGTTACTGAGTACACGAGTTCTTATGATCACATAATACCACCCTCAGACTGATGGCTAGTCAGAGCATATGATATAGGTGCTTGAGGACATGCTTCATGATTGTGTCCTAGATTTTGGGGTCTCTTGGGGGAGGCATATACCCCTAGTTTAATTCTCTTAAAATTATAGTTATCAAGTAATTATACATATGGCACCTTAGTAGGATTATTAGGATAGACCATTTCTATCACCCCTATGCTAATTTAAGGTAGGCGAGGCCTCTTTACTAGGATCGTATCTCATGTAAGAGACTTCCGAGCATGTCTAGTTAATAAGGAAGCAGATGGATACAACACAGTCATGATTGAAACCTTCCACTGATCACCGTAGATGACCTCTAGAGTTTAAGTTCGGGGATCTATTCTTTTTAAATGTATCAAAAAGGTTGGGATATAGATGGATCCCGAGACTGGGTAAAATTTCACCATGATATGTCAGGTCATTTGAGATTCTGAGTAGAGTCAGTTCAGTAGCCAATCAGTTGTATTTATCTCCAAGGTACCAAGCCATGCATGATGTCTTCCACATATCTAGACTATGCCATTATTATTCGGAACTGCCTCATGATTTTAATCCCAAGGAGGTTGAGTTATAGGAAAATGAATCATTTTTGGAGAATTAAATTTGTATCATTTAAAGAAGAAGAAAAAGGCTTTCTGAGGATGGTAAGTTCATCAAGTATGGGTGGTTTGGAAGCATAAACAATTACATGATGAGACATGGGAGCGGGTGACCAACACACATGATCAGTGGGTGGATTTATTCTCACATATATCCTAACCACTGTTGAGTGGGAAATTCATGGATTAATTGATTTAAGTGGGAATATTGTACTAAATTTTGTTTTCATTTGTGGCAGAAATCCTTTTGTTTTTGGTTTGAATGATTTATTACAGCCTAGTTTGAATAATCTTGGGGGTCACTGGTGTATCGAGGGTTTCCAAGGATGTTTTAGATCACGGAGCCTTGATTTTTGGAAGAAAAGGACATGCACACAATTAGTAGAATCCATGTGGACCAGGACGCATGGTTACTACAAACTATGCAAGGCTAGACAGTGGGATGGAGGATCCCACACGGTTTGAAAAATCTTGGGGATAAAGGTGCATGCTCATGAGGGGAATGATAACTTTTTGACAAAGGTGTCAATCATGGTTTTCACATGGTTAGTTAAACTATGCATAGTGATCATATGAGTTTCCCCTCTTTAATGTAGTGGGCACGTGGGTGGTGCACAATTTGGACACCCGTGTGGCCAAACCGTGTGACCCAAATTTTTTTGCTGTAAAATGACCAAATTTAACTTAAATAATATTATAACCTAAAATATACTTTCATTTCCTCCCATGTAGAGATTCTAAAATGTGGGATTATTCATAAAAATAAAATCATAGTATTTTCACTATTTCATTGACTCGTCTCAGAATCAAGTGCCATCAGTCACTTTGGATCCATGTTAGTGAGTAATCAATTCATTTTGTGGCTTCATTCGTTCCTCATGGTATCAAAAGAGTTATTTATGTGAAATATAATATTCCATATTTCAAGTATCTTAGTATTTTTATTATTTTTTATTACGATGTGAGTGAAATAATGAGTTAATAATGTAAGAGAATTATATTACCGATCTACGGTAGGTGGTCTATTATTTTCCAAATTGGTTTGGTAATTTATTAAGACGGATTCAATTTTTCCACCCATTAGAATTTCTAGTTCATCACTAAAAACTAATTTAAAAATTAAATTATATGAAATAAAACTTGTTAGGGATTACCATTATTTCCTTTTAGATGTATTGGAGGTTTTTTCCCAACCAAGACCACCTACAGGGTGTGGCATGTAAATTTACCATCCCAATGCCTTTTTTGAACCACCCATGTGGTGAGTTAGTTTTTTCAGAGTTAGAGGAAGTCTGTATATCAATTAATTGAATTGAATTAGATTGAATTGCATGAAAAGTATTTGATATGAATCCTTTTCATGTTGATTCTTTTTTTTGAATGGTTTATATGGAACCTGAATTGCTTAAAATATTTACAAAGAAATTGTGAAAGTGACTGGGTAAACTAATGAGATGTGTTTGATTATGAATTGTGATATGAGTGGGTATACTGATGGTAATTGGATGTGATGAATTTAATGGTAGTGGATGACTTGGTTTTTATACTGTTGATCCTAATTCTAGTAGAAAACATGGATGTATCTCCCATGGTTCTTGAATGCTATAGTCGATGGCTTGAATGAGATTATTCCTTGTGTCTTTATTCCAGGAAATTCTTTGGGCCTTAGTACCCCTTGGGTTTAGTTTTTCCTTGGGATTGTAGTGGACATGATTGGTAGACATGATCTTTTGTACCCAAATCAAGCCTAACAAGATTTCTATTGAGATTCTCATGGGACTCGAAGAGTATTCCTTGGTCCACTATACCATGGATCTAGCCTCGATGGGTTAAACACATGACTATACAGATCAAAGATGGTAAATATGATATGATTGGTTTAATAGAGAAAATGTTGTTAATATGAATGTTATGGTTATATGGGATGTCCATGATTGTTTTATAATAGGTTATATTGAATTTCCGTGGTGGAAATGATGTGTATGGATGTATGTCGAGGCCATGTTTATTTATTTTTGTATTGTTTATAGCTACCTTGTTATATGAGATTGATAATATTTTTGTAGGGATCCATGTATAGCTATTTAGTATCACTTGGTTTTTACTATACATTCCCTAGAAAGCTTACTTTTATTTCTACTTACCTGTGATACACATTTAAATCTTCTTTTTTCATGTTATATTGAATATCCATGATTTTCTATAGTCCTTTGGGTGGTTACCTATTTGAATTATATATCACACCCTGTTCGGTATACCGTTGGGTACCCAGACATACTTCATAGATGGAGATAAGGACTTGAGAATGTTTCCATGGTTCGATGATTGATTTTGTGCCACACATAGAAGTAGGGGAGCATAAGACAGAGCTGAAGATTGTGATGCAATCTTTATATATAACTTTTTTGGTCTTTTGTTATTTTATTACATGTGTTGTACTAGAGATATTTTTACCTATTTTTGATTCATTGAAGATATATGAAATTGTAATTTTTGTATATAAGATTTTTTTGGAATTGTTTTATATATATAGCTTTTGGATCTTTATCTTCTATTAGTTGTTATGTCTTATTCCACTTTTGACTTATTACTATTCCATAATTTTAAAATATGGTAATGAGGGCATAGTCTCCTCACTAACACACCCTTGGCCCTAGATGCTAGTCAGAAACCTCTAGTGTTTGTTTTGATACACTTGATTCTATATTTCCAATTGATCTTTAAGAACCATTTAGTGGAATCTATTTCTAGGATGTTATAATTCATGAAAGATATATATAAACTGAATCTATTTGGTAAAAAAGGGATGGATTTTGATAAAATATAAAGTTTTTTGGGTGAAAAATGTTTATATATCCTACCAAACATTCAAGTTTATATGAAATAATGTGTAATAAGTTATTTTGTTGAAATGGTTTCCAACATATCAGGGAATCGACTAGAAAAAATATGCAAAAAATTTGATAAATTCATTCCACAAGAAAAATAAGTAGGCTTGTTAATTACTATTGGTTTTTTTGGAGGACTAGGAATATATTAATAATTTTTTTGTATAATATATTGATATATTCAAGTTAGATAATATCTATTATAAAGGAGAGTGAAGAATAATTTGAGGAAAAGCATGATGTATAAAAGAAACAGGTTTCACAGATAAAGAATAATTTTGAATTGATGAAAAAAATTGAAAAGTTATAGAGTTTTTGTGATTCTTGAAACATATATTTCCACACATATGATGAATTATATTATATTCCATGCATATAAAAATATTGTAATAATGTGTTGAAGAGGCCAAAATAGGATATAGAGATAAAAAATAGGAATGAATGAAATATTTCAATGGGAAGTAATCAAGTGAGAAAATCACATAAAATGATACTCCCAATAATTTAGTGAAGATGGATTACAAGGATATAAAACCAATGTGACTACGATGATTTTATTTTGGTAAATGTGTAAAATACCTGAATTTTTGTAATCAATCCCTAGAAACAAAATTTAGAATAGTCAATTTGTAACTCAATATAACGTCTACAATGGATATACACTAGAAGTTGGCATAGTGGGAGAAACCGTTAATGATGAAATTGGTAGACATACAAATAAGGGGAATCCATAATATAATATTGTTGTATGTAGAAGGTGGAATAAGGTAGGCCACATTTTAGACAATTACATGGCTTTTCCACCTTTTTAAAAAGAGATAAAGTGTGAAAAAGGGAGATCACTAGTGGATCATAGTTTGAAACTAGTTTCTATAATGATGAGATCCATACATAAAAGGATGGTAGACCATATGACTAATAATATATTAATAATGTGTACTAGTAATTTTGAATAAGTGCAGATGTCAGATTATTCATTAATGATTGAAACTAATATTGTTGATCAATCAAGTAAGATCATTTCGGTTTAGATGAAATATGATAACAAGAGGAAATCAATGTGGACACAAGGCACTCAATTATGGAAACATATAAAGTATGAAAGATTAGTAAATCATATATATATTATATTTAATTAAAAATATTGTTGGGTTAAGAAAAAAGTCTCATCCCGAGTGCTAGAATTCATAGGGTTATGTAATCCACCTTATTCCTAGATCAAAAATACTTTTATTTCAATGCCGGTTATTAAATTTGAGATTTGAATGAGGTATGTCATTATTAAACTTTTTTTAATGATAACCATCATGGTGGTATGTCATTTCAATTGATATTCATTTCTAGTTGGTTTCAATTTCAATAAGTATCAAAACATAAAGGAATATTATTTATGGAAGAAAACTAATATTGTGATGGAGTATTGGCTGAATATTTTGTGGGAGATCTATCAGTGATATAAAAGATAATATAGAATTATTACATTTTTAAAATATGGAATCCATGAAACCCCACCATTTCTAAACTTTTTCATATGATACTCACTCTCATTTCCTTGTTATGGTGTATACTTTTTGTATTTTTTAGGGGGAGGGGTTGTATTAAAAATTGGGAAGAAGTTTACTTGAACATGAACTTTCTAAAGTGTTTTGTGATGATGATTGTAGGTATAATTGTTTTTGAAAATATGAATTGAACATCCACTAAGAAATGATATTTATAGTTGGAACAAACTTAATATGAATATATGGAAATATTTGATGCTTTAGTAAAATCATTCCTGTTTTCTACATCTGGATATCCCACATGGACTTAGATATGACTTAGTCATTGATAAATTCTAGTAACCCTATTGTGCATACCATTTTAAAATATAATGGAATATCATGGGGGGAATAGGTTTATATTTTACATAGATGAGATCAATCATAAATTAACATTTATAAGGGAATTATAAATTTTTATATATTATTAATAGGGGGAGTAAAACCCATTGACCTTGGTGGAAATGGTTGTTAAAAAAATACAATGGAGGAGAATGAAATTCCCTTTCATTTTGGTGAGACTTATATTGTTTTGAATTTCAACATCAATGCATGTTTTGGATTTCAATATGTCCTATGAGCATATGTGATTGATTAAAATTATCCACTAAATACATATGTTATTGGCTTCCCAAGAATTATGGTTATATAAGAATATAGTATTTCTCCATAGACAATAACATGTGATCCACACATGTTGGAAATTTATAGGTTGAACTACTATCTTCCTTGAAGCGTATATCTTGAAAGGTTTTAAGGCCATCTCCTAAATCAGAAAATTGTATAATATAAACTTAATGGAAGAACACGAATTGTTTTGTAAGGAGTTAAAATATAGTATATTGTAGATTGGAATAATGGAAGTTTTGAATGTAGCAAAAAACTTGAATAGATGTTATTATTAGTGTTAAATTCCAACCTCATAAGAGGTTTTGAAGACCTAGGAGTTGGGAGAACCCATATTAGCATGTTGAGGTAGAGGTACGTTAAAATAAATGTGAAAAAAAACACTTGGATAATGTTTCATCAATGTTATAACTTATAACATGTGAAGTCTATATTGAATGTGCCATTGAATGGACTTGATGAATTTTTAGATGTTTTATAAATTCACAAAGGTGGTTTTTTATGAATTTAAGTGATTGATAACGATAAGTGATAGTTTTAAGAAGGCCTGATAGTAATTGAATAAGTTACATATTTTATGTCTTATGTGTTAATTTAGCTATGTTTGGATGTTCATAGGTGATACACTTTATATGATAAATAAATCTTTTATATGGTATAATACTATTGATCCACTAACCAAATATACAATTGCACATATAGTAATTTCATTAATTCACACGTTAAATGCACTAACTGCATATTCAATCACCAAGGTAATCCCTTTATTGAATAAGTTGATATAGTAACTAAACATTTGATTTTGATGGTCAGTCAGTTGTTAATACAAATGATCATCACAGTTGATGGACAAGTTCTATTGTCTTCCGGAGTGTACGAATAATTAAATACATTGAAAAATTTAGAAAACCAAAAAACCAAAAATGAAGATATATAAAATTAATATATAAAGATTAAATTTAAATTAGAATATTCATGTAATTTTCTACATCAATTAAAACATATGAAACACCAATATAGTTGTGTTATTCAAGAATAAAAAATATAGAATATGATCTTGAATAATTGATAAAATGATAAAAGTGAAAGAGATCTTGGTGCTATGTTTTTATGTTCTAGAAAAAAAATAATGATGTGAATAAAGATTATGATAGAGTAAGCTGAGTCACAATATGAAAGATAAAATCATATGAATATATGAATTGGTATTTTTTTAATCACTCAAGCTATAAAAAATTAGTTTATTCCATGGATCTGAATAATGTGTTCTTTATACAGAATTTGGTGACATTTTATCTATAGAAGATAAATGAAAATTATGAGAATGAGAAAGAGATAATGAATGAGGATATTGAGCCTACCACATAAGAATTTGATATTTCAATAGATAAGTGATAAAGTACTACCATATTACAAAAGGTTGAGAAAGAAGTTATTAGGCTGTTATGTGGGGAAAGAAGAGTATGAGTTATTGGAAGGAACATATTTGTGTTATTAGTAGGGAAGTTAAGTCATAATTTCATCTCTATTTTTTATATAATTTATCTAAAACCAAGTTAAATGGAGCAGAATACATATTTTGGTGAGAGTTTAAGAAGATGTTTGTAGAGGACTTGAGGAAAAATAGAAGAATCTTGAAGTGTCTAGAATACTATAACCATTTAAGTGAAATATTATAAAGTAATGTTAAAATAAAAATCAAGTTTACCCATGGAATATTTCATGAGACAACCATTATATACATGTACAATATGTTTTCATGAGGGATTCCCACATATAAAAAAGTTGAGGAAATTACTCATGGGATTGTTGGAATAATTTTTTTGAGGATATTCTGTATGTAAAAATGAAAAATTATTATTATTATTAACCTATATATAAAATGAAATATATGATGTTTTTTTCATCATTACAGGATCCGAGCGGTGTTGTGTTGTGATAAATATTAAATAACACTCTCAAATTTCAAGAAGAACTGATCACCTCATGGGTAGATATTTTTGATCAGTTTAATTTTAAAGAGAATTGGTGTAGAAAATATTCAGTCAAAAAAATCATTTTATATGCTTGAGAAGAATAAATAGAGTTAGATTCCAAGATAATATGTGTCTATTAATTTTTTGATGTTGATATTTTAGTAATATAATATTTGGTGGGTTTGAATATCAAAGGATCTCAGGAGGCCATATTAAAATGTTAAGAAGATATATGATGTTGATTTTCAAAAAGTGATCGAGCCGCAAAGTATTCATAGGGGTATTCTAGAATTCAAGGAAGATAGTATTGAGAATAAGGAGATATATATTATTGATGTAGAATAATTTCATGGGGGACTATTGATATACTTACAAGAATATATTCCAATTAACACATACAATTATATGGTTGGGTTCCATAGAACCTATGTGACTCAAGGTTTGTGGGGAATCATAGTCTGGCACTTTGAATATATTAAGAATATGGTGGATAAAAACACATTTTAAATTGGAAATATTATGTCTAGTGAGACTTTGGTAGTGTAGGTGTGTGAAACACTGATCCCATTGTAGTCGCATTGATTAAGGTGGAGAATACTTGATTGGGGGGACCAATCATGGAAAGGAGTTAGTATTTGTACTGAACCTTTTAAAAATAACATGGTCACCTTTATATACTTTATAAAAATTCATGTAGTTAATGTTTCCTTGATATAATATAAAAATATATCAATATATACCAACTATAAATATGGGTTAATTTAAAAAGTTGTCTCTAAATAATTATGAATTTTGGTAAAAAATTGGCAACATGTGATTCATCCCTAGGTGTTTGCACTGATCCTATCAAAAATTTAAAAACTAATGTATTATGATCACTGATATTTAATTTGTAATTCTTTATTAATTTTTGTGTTTTCTATAATAAGTGAAATTTTGTGTTTTTTGACCCCATTACCCTTTAAATATTTTTTTATTTAACAAATGGTGCCTATGTATCTGACTCCAAACCATCCCTATTTAGATTAATTTTTTTATTAAAACTATGTATATATAAAATGTATTAATATATTTTTAATAATAATTTTTTTCAGAGAAAAAAATTTTTCATCGCCAATAAACACTTCATAATAAAAGTGGTTCTTAGGGGTTTATACCTCATACAATATTCTTTATAATTTTTAATTAAATAAACAATATATTTTGTGGTGGTTTTCTAATAATCATTGCTAAAAACAGTTAAGTTAAGTATATAGGTAAACCATTGATATATATATATATATACAATATTTAATAAGAAAATATATAATAATATAAATTGGGGTTATAAAACCCCAATAATAATAATATATTAAAATAGAATATAAATCATTTTTAATGACCTATATTAGTAGTGATTTATAACCCCCTCTATTTTTTTTAAATTGACTATATATCTTGTGGAGGTAGTTCAACAACCACTACTAAATATAAATTTATTAGCATTTATATATAACCATCACTAAATTACTTGGAAAAATAATTTATATGGGATTCTGTATAACCCCTTCTAAAAAAACAAATTTTAAAAAAACAAATTTTGGAATCTATTGATAATATTAACAAAACAAATAAAATTAAATAATTCAACTCAACTAAAATAACCCTTCAAGGATAAAATAAAATCACAATTACATTAAATAATAAACAATTCAATCAAATACAATCATTTTTTCATAAAAAATTACTTAAAATGGAAAAAATAACAAGGTTCAATATATGTCATAAAATCTAGTTATATATATTTTATATTGGCCTTAAAATGAAATAATTAAACCAAACCATTAGATAATTATTTATAAATAGTTCATTAATTGAAAATCTGTTTAAAACATCATTTTAATCAATATAAAACGTAAATAAGTCTTAAATACCACAAAACATTATTAATGGAAAATAAATACCAGACTATATCTAATAAAAATTAATCAATTCCCCTAAAACTTATGAAAAGAAGAATTATATATTTTTCAAAACCATTAGAAATGAAAATTATTTTTATATGAGTTTTTTCTTTGTGAATGAATGAAGAATTTTCACAAACACCTTCAATTTAAGAAAATGTTTTATTAAAATTAGGAAACAAGAACCAATGTAAATAACCTTTTTTATCAAACATAGAAAATAAGGAAAAACCTAGAAAAAATATAATCTTATTAAATATGGAACATATATGTTAATATTTGATGAGAAATGTACTTAGAATTTGAATACGTCTCATGAAAAGAAAAGTGAAATGAATTAATAAAATTCTCTAACTAAATATGTTGATTCTTCCATCAAACATTGTTATTACATCCATGGAAAAGAGATGAGACTCATATAATTCAACAAGAAACCCTAACATAAAAAATCACCTAATTTATTTTAAGGAAAATCAAAACCCTAGGAAATCATAGATGTTGGGTGATGAAAGAGTTAGCGAAATTTGAAAAATAAGAGAAAGAAAGATGAATTAATTTACTTATGTGCATAACTCATCCTCCTTTGGGTAGAAATGATGAAAAAATGAATAAAAATGGATATTCTTCATGTGTATTATGAGTAAAGGGTATCTATAATTAATTTGATGAAATAGATAAGAAATGGAGGTAGTTTAGGGGTTTCACTAGATCGAATGAAACTCTCTCAAGGAAGTAGAAGAAATTAGAAACCACATTTCCCATGACCAACCATACACGAAACATGATTACATAGAGGACTCATGCACCCATGGATGGTACCACACCACATCATGGTCAAGGTAATGTTAGCCCTAAGATAAAAAAGGTTTATTTATGAACCCAATGATAGTAAATTATACTCTATTATCTATGATTGTGTGATGAACTCCATAATATCATATGGGGGTCCCACAAAATAGTTTCAAAATTCCTCCAGGTGATTTACCTATCCCTAGCATATTGGAAAGACATGTTGGATCATCCGAGTGAACCTAACCCAATGGTTACACTATTGGGTGTGTGGAGGACCCTCATCCAGAAATCTTCACTACTAAGGGGGTTACTGACTCCATCCTAACATACATCGATAGATTGTGGGATATTTGACCCAGAGTTATAGAACTGAAATGTAATTTATGTAGGAATAATAACACAATCTCATCGAGATAAAACCACCTAGGAAGCTCACACTACCATGAGTATTCATGTTTCTCTCATTATCCATATAAGGTCTATTCTGCACCTACTGAAAATCATTTTCCTGAGAGAAATAGAATCCTCATCATGTTAAACCTCTTCAAAAATAATGAAACAATTCCATGAAACCAAAAATTCGCTAATTTTTATTTGAATCATAGTTAAAACAAATTTTACCCCATATGTATTTCCCTATTTAATTTAGTTTCTTTATATATTATTAGATACCTTACATAAAAAATCATCGGGCACCACAACCTATATGAATTACATGGTTTGATTAATAGATTCATTATCATTCAAGCATTTCTACTCCAAATGTATCAAACTAAATTCACGAGGAACAGAACTCAATACACATTCCTAATTAAAAATTTTTGTGGAAACCAATCTGATATGACTTGACCCACCAAATACATTTTTGGGATAGACCGAAGCCAATTTTTCTATCCAAATACCGACTCTAATAAACTAGAGGACGGTGAATAGTACTAATAAATAATTATACAAATATGGGATGGGTCATATTATAAAACCTATATCAAACATTCAACAATATCAAGCTATAATATACATAACCAATTAGGATGAAAATAATATTTTAAAATAAAACATGCTTGAATATATAGTAAACATACCAATGACATGAAATTCAAATTCTAGTGTATAGAGGAATACGTTCATGGACCAAAATTTAATATTAAAATAAATCATTAGTGAAAATAAAGTTAGATCACCCTATAACACCAACACTAACCAGATAACATCCCATAATGAACTGTACTAGGCTCTGTAATACAATTTATCAACTCGCACCCCATCCACCAGAAATGTCCCCAACTTCTCTACCATCATCATAGAAAAAATATGTGTGGGAACAAGGATTGTGTGGGGTGACTATAAAAATACCCTGTCAAGCACACTAAAAATAGTAGTGCGACAAGCTATATGTGATCTCACTACCAAGGGTTAACCAATATAACCACCTAAATCAATACAATAGGGAAGAATTGGGAGAACAAAAATGTCGTAGATTCACATAAACTTAATCACCCACCGGTCCAACTAGAAAAACTAAGAGATACCCAACATTATAATATTCTTATATATAGAGGACTCCAAAAATAAATACCACTCCACATAAGTAAAATCTACCTCTCTCTCCATCAATAACGTAGGAGATCAAACATAATTGGTCTACTCACAGGGGACCAAAACACAAATATCTCTAAATTATACATATATAATCAAATTAGGAGGATCCCATAATAATTGGAGCCTAGAAAAACCATGATATACACCATAAAAACCAACATCAACAGATACCAAAGGCGTAAGGTGAATAGTCAGACCAGTTGAGGAATTTTTTTCAATAAACCAGACCTCAATCCAAAATGATCCCATCCAAACATACCTCTCTAAAAATATATCACTCTTTGACCAATAAGAGTGGGAGAACAACACCTATTGTTAGATAATAATTAGATCCAAGGGAGTTAATAAATCTATTTATGGGTTAATTTCATTCCATTCCATGGGAGAGTTACCTAACACATTCTATAATAGGGAAAATCCTCTTAAAACACTCTATGACCAAAAAAAATATTTGTATCTAACCCAAAAAGCTCTGAACCATTACAGAAGCATGTAAAATGGGGAACCTAGAGTTACCTATTCACTTTAAACCCCCAAGAATAAAAAATAATCAACACATTTTAAACACCATAACCATCATTACACACTTCCAAAGTCAAAACGAGGGACCAACACCTCTCTCGAGTGTGTAAACTGAAAAAAGGAGTTACTGACCACTAGGTATAATTCATTACACAATTGAGAAAATGATTTATTGATGTGAGTTTCATCACCATTAAAATCAATGGTATCACTCACCAAAACGAGATCTATAAGAAACTATTTATGGATATGGAGAAATTTCACCCCATATATATTGGGGAGTACTATCAACATCAATATAAGATATGACTTGTGCCTGACGATGATATTAGTTTAGAGGATTACCCAATACTATGTCTATACTACACTAACCTCATAGTCTCTAGAGTCAAGGATCCTGTGAAAGGACTGTTGAGAATTATTTGAAATCGTCACTCTCTATTTCTTAGGTCCTTTTCATGGGGTAGTATATGGGATATTGGGTACCAAGAATCCTTAATATAATATGTAAAAAAGGAAATAGAATAAGTGGATTGATGAACAAAATCCCCATATTTTAATACAAATAACACAAGAAATTTCCAAACTAGGGGTGAATGGGATCAAAGAATATCTCCTTGAGTTCTATATTGATCATTAAGTCTATATGTACTTCCCTACTAAAATGAGGGAACTTACCTTGAAATTTTGGAACTATAATGTTTTTGTTTCTTTCATTATCAATTAGGGTATCCACAATTTGTAATATAATTATATAGGATACCACTTCAAATTACATGTGAGTGTTCCACACCCCAATATCAAAACTATTCCATGGTCCCCTACCATACCCACACCTTCTCGGGGTCATCACATTGAAATCATCATCATCACCATGGAACTCAAGTTTGTAATATCCCTAACCACCTCACCCAAGGCCTTTAATAGAAAATAGGGTCCCAATATCATGACCTATGAACAAATAGTCATTTAAGGGACTATTTACTTTTCTAAATCTCACTCCTTGGTGAAAGAAAATGAAAAATCCAATTTGGTGAAATTACATGGTGTACACTATGGTGTGAATTTTGTGTACACCCATAACCTCTATCTAGGAAACTACTTATACCCTTTTTTGTATAGTCTCAATAAACATTCATGTTTTTAAGAGAACATAGAGTGTAATCCGAACAAGATTCCAAGTCATGTAATCTCATAATATATGAAATAATCTATTGGGAATACAAAATGCAACACTTGAGGTATGGTAATGTAATGTATTGTGGCTCATATATAATTTTATAGATCTATATATCCTTCACTGTTTTGTTCCACTACCTCACAAGAGGAGCCTGTATGGGTATTGAGTCACATCCCAAATCATATATATAAAAATATTCTATTATGTGTACATATGAGCTTAATAACATGTGGAATTTATCACTTACCTTAGTAAAATTGATGGACTACAATATGTGGGTTTCATCCCTACCCACCATGTGATTAGGAATTCACTCTGTAGTGATTCTAAAAATTAGCATGATCCATCCGTTCTATTGAAATCCACTCCTCCAAAAATCATTTGTCATCAATCAATCACAAAAATTGAAATACAAGAATAAAAAAGGATGGAAAATGAAAATGAAGAAAAATTTAAATAATTAATCATACCATTTGTCTTATCATTCAATCTTCATGGATTAATCTTTTTCTCCATCATTTATACCTTCTGGCCCAAATCTGATTAGCCACATTGGAAAAGGAACAACTTCCCACTCAATCCTTCTCCATTTAACTCTATAGTCCTATTGAGTAGAGTCAAAACTTTCCGTAGTATATAAAAGAGGGAGACTAATGAGGTGTTAGAAAATATAAAATAAAAACCAAATTAAATAATTTATAAAAAAAGGGAAATGACCCAGGAACTAGAACCCAGTTTAATATTATACATCACCCAAGTGAAACATCATACTATTAACCAATTCAAAAATTCAAATTTTCTATAAAAAACTCAATTTTGGAGACATGAATATTCAAATATATAAGAATAAATAATATTTATTTAATAGGTATTTAATATCCTTGAAAATTAGTCTACCTTGGAATCATGCCAAATTCTAGCTGAAGGGTAAATATCCCACCATTAGAGAAATATAATAGTCCAAAAAATTCCTAAGGTATTTTGATAGAAGAAATATTTATTTTACCTTTTTTATTGGTTTGTTTCTCCAATTGTCAAAAATGTTTTAGGTGTTCCCCATGTGAAACCATATTCTCTATATCCTAACCCCTTCATTATTTTTTCCTTAAAAATAAAATACCAAGAGTAACACATCAAATAATCCCATAATTCATACTTATGTGGAATAATGTCATGAACTCACATAAGTTCCATCTAATTCTATAGGTTATAAAATCTATCAGTTCTTAGATCAAATCCCACCTTAGAATAAATATTTTTTTGCGTCACTTAGATCATATTTTTCACATCAGAGGTCCTGATTCCTCTATGAATAATAAAAAACCTCAACCCATCATTGGGGAAGAACCTATCATAAAAAAACATGACATTCATGATTCATATTAAATATTCCCCCTAAATACTTTTTATCCAACCATTATATTCCCATAAACATCAGAAAAAAGCAAGACCATAAACCATTTTCCTCAATCGTTTATTATTTTTTAACCATTTAATTCATTAGGAGTAAATAGAAATCCCCGCATTTCAAAAGGGATTAATAATAGAGTGTAATATGAAAAAATATACTCATATAAAACTCTTCTACTTGTAGTCCAATAAGAGTAGATTACCACATCAAAATTGTGCGTTAACACATCTCATTAATGGTTTAAAATTACTCACCTCATAATTTTCTAGAATAGGGCATGAGTATTACATATATACACTAATTAACTCCATTCTAAAAATATAAAGTAAAAAAGTTGTTCCTCAATAACCTTATACAGGTTCTCAAAAATCACATTTGTCTTGAAATGTCTACCCAAAATACCATGCTTGACAACGTCCCCAAAACTAAGTGACCATGAAAAAAAAACCTAGATAAATATATTCATTGTTGAACATAGATTTATTCTATGAGAAATCTCCCTCAAAAATCATGTTATGTAACTATACTGGCCACATAATAGAGATGAATAACTACCCATTCCATCCTATAATTTAAACTACTGAACTCGCAACGACTAACTCAACTTTTCAATAACATATCCATAAATAATACTGGGAATATTTGAGGGCACTAAATATTTACTTTCATCCTCTATTAAAAACTAATTAGGGGTATTGATGATCCTCTTCTTTAGCTGCTCAGATTCTCTTGAAGCTAGCATTAAACAACCCCCATGATCTTATCATACTCACACATTATGCAAGAGAATATTCCACAAAATAATCCCACCAATAATTACTACATTAATGGATGGGGGATTCAACAAGTAATTAGATACTCCATCTATTCCTACTAAGGACTAACAAGTTTTATATGGACTCTCTAACACAATTAGGTCCGTTAAAACTACATACACCATGGAAATACACACAAGACTACAAATCAACCAAATATAAACACAGATAAATAATACATTGATTTCATAGTTTAGTTATTACATCCAAAAATAGTTTCAAATCCCAAGGACCTAATGAATTAGTGTCTTGGGGATCCGAAACATAAAAAACTTATTTTACAAACCATGAACATTACTCCATAAACTAAATAAATTATTTGAAATTCCTTGAGATGTTATCCTCTTAAAATTTTGGGAAAGGGAAAACATGAAAAGGGATGAGCTGAAAATATCAATAAGTAATAACATATGAATTAACATAATTGTAAGATATTAAACATATAATAAATAACATATAAGGAAAAATATATTATTTGAAATGACATGAAATAATTTGAGTAACTACAATCACGAGAGATAGAAATAAAACCCCAAATTATAACACTCTTACCATGGCATGATAAAAATAAAACATGAATCATATAACGTAGTCCATGGAATATAGAAGATAAAGTGGAACAACAACAAATATATCATTACTTATCTTTATGAACCTGGAAATCCGCCAGTCTATTCACTTGTAAAATTTTCAGTAGTGCTAAATTTTATCACACTAACAATTTATGAACCAAGTTACTTGGTAACCAATTCATATAAAATTTATATCTCAAGAGATATATTCCTTTCCCTAGTGTATTGGAGGGTTATATTGGTCATTCATGTTGGATAATCCATAATTTTGTGCGGTAACTGAGAAAAACAATGATCACATCATAAAATGACTTATACAATGAAAAGGGGTTTCATGATATTTACAAATCATTTTATAATGAAGAAATGGAATAAATTTAATTCAAAGAACACCGGAAAAATAATTTTTTATATAACGAACCCATGAAATAATATGTTTTTTTAATATCACAATAATTCCATGATTTAAATATATTGATACTTAAAACATAATCACCCAAAATAATCAAATAATAAAATAAAAACAAAGGGTAGAACATGAAGTAAAACTATATTAGAGATATATATCCTTTTAAGATAAATAATACCAAATCAAAAAAATATCACTTTGAAATTTTTGTGTATCAATCATTATAAAATTGATAGTTAGATGTACCTTTTCAGAAAGTCTTAATTTTCATTATGAAAAAGAAAAAGAAAGACCATCATGGAAATGGAATTATATGAATAAATTTTTTTTACAACTACTAAAAAAATAGAATATCATTTCAGAGGAAATGTTTTGGAAATCATAAGTTTAAATACGAAATTTTGATGAATGGCCCAAAGGCCTAAATTTTTATTTAGTTTTTGGATAAACCCCCTTTTAAGGGAAAAGAGGGAAACCTCACATGGCTTTTACGACATAGAGACATTAGAAAAATATGAAGATCAAAAGGGTTGCAAAAATCCTAAAACAAGACTACACAGAAAAACCCCTCCCAACATCAACATCATTATGGCACGCCTCCACCTTGCAGGGCTGCTCAGCAAACTGTCCAGTGCAGAAATGCACGGGCCTAGTACCGATGGCTATGCCATACGCTCTCAATAATCTGAATATATGTATCCATGTACGATGAAGGAAACCTTCTCTATATCCTCATATGAAGAAATCCTTGCAGAATGTTTGGGACAAGCAACACCATACAAAAACAAACCAACCGATACAAAACTACATTCAGAATTCAAGGTGGACCTGCCTTGTCCTAAATCACCACAATCAACCCTTGATCCTTCACCAAATCGGCCACAAAACACCTCCAAAAATTCCAACCCCACCTCTTTAACCATGATAACATTCACAAAAACCAGCGCCAAAACCCAATCAGCAGGAACACAAAACCAACCAAAGAACAAGCACAGTAGAACACAAACACCAGAAATGAACATCACATAAGCAGCAACCAAAATCGAAAAACTAAGGGAAATATAGAGATCCAGAATCCATCACCAATAAGATGGACACCCCAACTGTATGTTGGAGGAAACTCCACCGTAATTAATTGAGTCAAACCCATCGCCACCATCGCTCAAAGAGACTACAGATCCAACCGAAGCACACAACCGACACGCATCTCCACCCTCAGACCACATCAGACCGGATCTCGACCACATAAAGAATAACATATTAAGTACCCCATTAAGAACCTTAATTAAAAACTCTATTCATAGTCTCCATTAAAAATAATTCTCTTTATGAATTATATTTTCATAATCTCTATTCAACATTTGGTGTTAATAAACTAGATTATTTTGAACATGGATTGTAAAAGATGTGTTGATTTTAATTTTTCTCCTAAATATCATCATTTAAAAACCATTTAATGAACTTTATTTTTTTTCATAATGACCTTTAATTCCATAATACTATTACATGGTAGTTTTAGTCATGTATCCTAAAAAATAGAAAGACAATGAACTAGTTTTGAGTTATTTATTGATATTGATGGATCACCTTATTTCAATCCTTAAGTTTTATGTTATCTAAAATGAAAAAAATTAATAATATATATGAATCATATATATCATATATAGTAATCCAATATAAAATAAAACCATCCTTTTTTGGATGTAAAATAAAATGAGATACATTTATTCAAGGAGTGTAGGTTCTAGGCGCAGCGGAAGCAGTGGATGGACGATGCCCAACATTAATTTTTTCCATATTCAATGAAAAATCCAAGATCAATATGAAAATGAATTCAAGTATCCATAGAATTTAATAAATTATTTAGACAAAGGAATAGAGACTTAGAATAAAGAGAGAGGATCAACATATTTTGTTTATAATTAATTTAATTAAATAAGAATTACCTCCAAGTTGATTATTTATTAATTGATGTGTTTGGACATAGATCTACAGGTGTACCATCATAATGTTGTATATATAAATGGTATATGTCCTCTAGTGGTGATCCAAACTTGTTCCAGATATCTCCAGATGTTGCTGATAGAGTCTCCGGGTGCTAGTACAAAATATCCTAGCACTTTTGATGTCTGCCTTCGATCACCTAGAGAACCACTTCCAAAGCATTCTCCTTGAACCATTGGAGGAGTGTCTCTATTTTTCTTGAGAGTGTTCTTAGATAGGGATGAACTCTCTTGTATTGAGATCTTTTCTTTAATTTATTGTTCCCAAAACCATCGACATACCTTTGATAATGCATTTATAATAAGAGAATAATATAACTAGGTATATAATTCAGTAGGGTGATAATAAAAATTGGCGCAACTACCGTAATAATTTTATTAATCCTAGAGAAAACCCCTTATCAAAAAATAAAAAAAACATCATTATTTACTAACTTGCAATAATCTTGTGAGTAATAATTAAAAATTATTTAATCAAACAATATTTAGTATTATTATTTCTCACAGTACCATTAACTCGGTGCACCAATCCTCAACCATATTTTTTGAACCTTGAATAATGAATATTTATTTATTAAATAAATATAATTGAATTATTCCCCAAGAAATATATAAATATTTTATTCACTAAATAGAAAATAAATATTTATTAATTATTCCACCCATAATATATTCTCTAAAATAACTAGTGTCAAAATAAATGAGATTAGGAATCTATGAATAATTGTTAAACCACAATCTTGAATAATCTTTATTTAACTTTTTTAAATAATAATTAATATATTATTGAACTAAGATACTGGATACACTTAGTCTGTGACCCTCTTGGCCTCTTTCTTAGCAGCAATAGGTGGAGAAACCTAAAGTCCAAGGTTATAATCTAGAAACACGCTTATGAACCCATAGATAATGAAGTTAAAGATATGATGAAATGTTACCTCATATGCATTCTTATCATGTAATATAATCTATTTTCCTCTATATCAGAAATCAAGTGGGTTTTATGAAAGTGGAATCAACACATGGGCTCAATTTCTCATTCTTTGAATTGTCAGAAATTGAACATTCCTACAAAACATAATGTCTATCGATTTATTTTGGCTATATAATTTCCATCAAAGGGCCTGAGATATCAACATACATTATGGAAAAAAAGATAAAAATCCTTTCTCAAATTATTCACTAATGCAGTATTACTCATGACACACCTAACATATCATAACTTACCGTGAACATATGTCATCATAGTTTTCACCAATACATCTAAGTGTGCAGTTTATATTAACCAATAATAATAATCTTGCAGTCTAAGGACTAATACACATGTCTGAAGATAGGAACATCAAATAAAACTTATGAATGCATATTTCATACTATCGGGTCTCATTCTCATAATATCCTCATGGACATTACTAACGTTGCACACCATGGGAAGGTGCCTGAATGTCCTATGAGTTTGCACCCCTGGTAGCCTGTATCAATTATGCCCCTTCAAATTATATCATTTGACTATAGAAAATATATTCAAGAATAGGGCCTTGACACTTCTAGGTTCTCATCATTGCATAGATCCGCTATAACATTTTTCTGTGACAATGACTCTTAGAAAAGAATCACATACAATCATTACTATAAACATGGATTTTATCTGCGCTAAAAAATTGAATTAACAATGCTAAAAAGTGCTATTAATCGAGGAGAATATGGGGGGTACCTTTTATCAGCGCTCAGAAAAGAGCTGATAAAGACCGCTTTTATCAGCTCTAAAAACGCCCTGATAAAAGGGGTATTTTATCAGCGCTTTTTTTTAGCGTTGATAAAAGTAAAAAAAATAAATAAAAAATAATTTATATTCAGGGGGAGATTTTAATAGCACTTGACCCCCTATCAGTGCTAGGCGGCCCCCTCCCACTCTCGTGCGTTTCCCTTGCCTGCGCATCCTGCAAGATGTTGGTTCTAGAGCACCAACTCAAATAGACTCCCAGTTTCACTAAAGACAATTTCTAACAATCTTTATTCCTTTAGTTCTAACAAGATATTAATGCTTCTTATAAGATAGACATTTAGTCAAGGTGTCTCCCATGTTATCTTCTATGGATACTCTATTCACTGTAACTTCACCCCTTTGATAGAAATACGTCAAGAGGTTATACTTCCTGAGTATGTGCTTTGTCCGTTGAAGTGACATTGGATCTTTTTCACCAGTCAACACTATAGTAATTTCCAAAAACAATGTGATAGGAAATTTTCTATTAGGTATTACATTAGGCTCTGAGACAAAGTTCTTAATCCATATGGCTTCCTTGGCTACATTAGAAATTACTAAGTACTCAGACTCTACTGTTGAATCTTCTAAAACTTACTATTATGAACTCATCCAGATCACCACTCCTCCATTGAGATAGAAAACATATCATGATTGTGCCTTCAGGTCATTATGATCTATATAAAAACCAAAATGAACATACACTCTGATGACAACATCCTTGTATCCTCCGCCCCCAAGAACATATCCTTAGTTCTTCATAGACACTTAAGGATAATCTTAATAGTAGTCCAATGCGGTTCTTCTGGATCTTGTTGATATCTGCCTACCACACTCAATACATAAGAAACATCAAGTCTAGTAAATGACATGCCATACATGATTGATCCTATCACCGAAGCATGTGGGATCTTACTCATTCTATCTTTTTCCTCCTGGGTATTGAGAGAAATTTTATTATAAATATTTAAACCATGTGACACTAGAACCAATCACATCTTGGATTGTTACATACTAAATATCATTATTATCTAGTTAATAAATTTACATTGGCTTGATCCATGAAGCCTCTTGGATCTATCACGAATGACCTTGATCCCTAGAATGTAAGATGCTTTATCTAAGTCCTTAATGGGGAAACAATTTTTCAATATGTATTTAACTGACTATATTACTAGTATTTAATTTCCAATAAGTATCTTGTCATTGGTATATACTACTTGGATAACAACCACATTAACATTAAATATTTTGTAAACACATGGCTCACATTCATTCTTAATGAAACCAAATTACCTTATGTCTTCATCAAATTCAATATTCCATGACTTGGATGATTAATTCTATCCATAAGTATACCAATTAAACCTAAAAACACTTTTGGAATCATCTGGTGTCACAAATCCTTCTGTTTGTTTCATATAGACATTTTCCTGAAGGATCCCATTAAGGAATTCCATTTTGACATCCCTCTTTAAAATCTCATAGTCCTGGTAAGATCTTATGGAGAGTATGATTCTTATGGTATTAAACATAGAAATTATAGAAAATACTTCATCGTAGGCAATTCCATGAAGCTATTTAAAACATTTATCAACTATTCTTTATTTATAGGTGCTTACTTTACCATCCATTTTCAGTTTCTTCTTGAGTACCCATTTACACCCAATAGGATTTACATCAACTGGTATATCAACCAGAACCCAAACATGGTTATGATATATGAAATACATCTAAAAAATAATAGATTCTAGCCATCTTGAAGCTTATGAGCTATCTACTGCCTCCTTGTAGGTGTTTCGTTCATCATTTTCCAATAATAATGAGTCACCATACTTGGTTACTAGAAAACCATATCTCTCTGGTCCCCTTATCTCTTTTGAGCTTCTATGTAGTTCTTGTATTTCAGGAACTACTTCTTCCATGGGGACCTATGTAACTTGTTCCTGTACTAACTCCTACGTATCTTTAGCATTAATTTCATCAAATTCAATCTTTCTCCCACTTTCCGTTTTTGGGATACGCTTCCTCTCAAGAACTATGGCATCTCTGGCGATAATTACATTCTTGTCTGAGGGGTTGTATGGGTAGTATCCCTTTGTTTCATTGGTATACCCAATAAAGATACACCTCAGGCCCCTAGGTTCTAGTTTTTTTCTAATTTAAATCCTTAATAAATTCATTGCATCCCCATACACATGTATGAGACAAAATTTATTTCCTTCCACTCTATAAATCAATGGTAATTCCATTTGTTTCCTTAGTTCGTACTCGGTTTAATGTGTTTGCCATAGTTTATTATGCCCATACCCAAAAGGATAATGGAAGATATGAATGACTCATCATAAACCTTACCATTCCAAACAAGGTACAATATTTACATTCACTAGCACCATTCCACTATGTTGTATAAGGTGGAGAGAGTTGAGATAGAATCCCAAAATCCCAAAGAAAGTCAATAAAATATTTATTAAGATACCATCCACCTCAATTTGATTGAATATTATTTATCTTCTTACTAAGCTAGTTCTCTACATCATTATTGAATTTCTCAAAGGAATCAGACTTATACCTCATCATGTAAATATATCCATATCTACTCAAGTCATTAGAAAAGAGTTATTAAGTATTAATATCCACCTCTATCTTCTACTATAAATGGTCAACACACATTAGTGTATACCAATCCAAGAATCTACATGGTCCTTTTACCCTATCCACTAAATGGTTGTTTGGTTATTTTCCCTTGTAAACAAGCATGACATATATCAAGTGGTTTGAGTTCATAAGAGTCTAAATAAACATCTAGATAGAGCTTTGTCAAGCCCTTATTGTTTACATGTCCAAGACGATGATGACATAGCTGGGTTTCATATGAGTCATGTGAAATTGATTTTGTATCAACTTCCAACACATGGTTTTCATAATTTAATACATACACACCATTATTTAATTTCCCCATATCATAACATATGTTTTTTTCATAAAAGAAATAAATTTTATTTCCAAACCTAAAAAGAAACCAATCTGTATCCATACATGATTCAAAAATTAAGATTTTGATAATTCTAGGTATATAATAACAACCATGTGAAACCAAAATCAATCCCATTGGTAATGTGAGGGGGTAGTCACCAATGTAAAGAGAATCCAACCTCACTCTATTGGAAGCTCAAAAATCCACCTCTCATTTGGAGGTTTTCTAGAATCTATTGGTTCCTATATTTGAACACATATGTGAGAACCACAAGCTATATCTAATATCCAATATGTAGAAATGGAAAGATTGGACTCGATAGAAAATGATCCTTTGGATTCCCTTATCCCAATTCTGTAGTTCATCTTCTAGTGGATTGACTTTCCACATGAAAAGTACACTGCCTCTTTTTTTCTATCCCTTCATTTGGATCTTCTTCTTCTTGTTCAGATAATGGTTGGGGGATTTAGATTTTTTATAAGTCTTAGGACCCTTTAATTTTCCTTAATCTTCCTATTCACCATAATTTCTATGAGTTTTTCATTCCTTATGTCCTTATCTACTTGGATAATTTAATTAAGAAGTTATGCTAGTCTCTTCTCATTATTGATCTTATTATAATTCACAATAAAACATGAGAAGGACTTCGGAAGTGATGATAGTATGAGATCTATAAGAAACTCATCTAGGAATTTTATCCCTAAGATGTCCAGATGATCAATGTAGGAAATAATCTTGACTACATGCGGCCCAAATACCGTAGACTCTCCAAGATTATTGGTGAAAAAATTATTGGAGATCTCATACCTCTCTTGTATCAAATTCTCTTGATAGATATCCTGAAGGTGATACATAATACTATAAGAATCCATTCCCTCATGCTTCTTCAATAGCTCATTGGTTATGGATGATATCATGGGGCACTAATCATCCATATCATCATGAAGTTTTTTCTGGTACATAGAGGGATCCTCATCACTCTCCTCATTTCCAGGTGTAACTCGTAACAGTTCTTCTAACAAATATAGTTTCATTTTAGGTAGAAGGATGACTCGAAGGCACCTTTGACACTCCTAGAAATTAGTTCCATTGAGAAGGTTTTACTTCTCGAGTATGGATCTGAACAATATGTTTGATGTCATTTTAATTCCATTTCTACAAATACGATGTACATATTTTAAAAACTTTATTTGATAAAATTAATTCAAATAAATATATAAATATTCATCACTCTCCCACTATTTTATCGAAAACCAAAATCCCTCACCAATGGCTTCAGAATATCCAATTACTTGGACATTATACTGGAAATGATCCATATTTCCCATCTCATTACCCCAAATGTGGATAGTCATAAAAATTTAATTGTTTTAAGAAGTTATTATAAATGGAAACTCCATTAACTCACAACTACTTGATCTTTTGAGTGGACTCCCCAAACCCGCAATCCTTAATTTTAGATTTCATACACATTTACCTATTAGTTACACCAACTCCTGCTTTAGCTGTCAACCCAAAACCTCAAATTAGAATGCCATGATAATTTGAAGCACCCCAAATTTGGTTGTTCAATCACTTTGAACTATAGTTCGATTCTAACTGAATTAATGGTAGTCTATATCGACCTAATATTTTTATTGAGGGATTTTATCCTTTATACATAAATTTAAATTTATTATCTTTTCACATGATTGTTAATATTAAGTGGGATAAGGTTAAGTGATTAACCATTTATAAGATAATATTTATGCATAATCCAGTTTATTTTAGTTCCATCTTTCATTCTTGTTAATTCATTAATTATGTGATCACAAAAAAACAACCATAAAGAATAACCATACAACTAATAGAAATCAAATAAAGGGTATGATCATGACCTTGTTATAATGGTTAGTTTATCTAGCAGTTGATAAACAAACCGATAACCTAGGGGAGAAAAACATTGAACCAATTAGGTTTGTGTTTACAACATTCCCATATACACCTCTGTATCTCCTTGGATTGGTTTCACCTCGGCTCCTAACTTGAACTGCCTCCACTAGCTTAGGAGATCCATCCATTACATATTATTTTACTCACATATAGTTGAGGGGTAAAAATGGGGTTTAGATAAAAGAAACCATGGACATAAAGGACCTATATATAAATGAGGGGAGAAGGCATCCATTCCAATAATTTAATTTAACAATAAATTAAAAGGAAACCAATCACATACAAAGGTCTGTTCTAGATCATGATCTTCCACATGCATGCAACGAATTACACATTTAATAAAACTGTCATTCAATTATTTTAATTGTTCTTATGTAAGATAAATCACACCCGAATAGATTAATTATTATCTTTAATTAATGAATAATTTTTTCTTAAAACGCTTCTTAATTTCATTGATATTCTCATCCATTATAATTTTATACAAATTAATCAATTCATTTAAAATTAACTATGTACATAACTTGTTCCTTGGAGGTAACCCGGATAATACCTATCAAAAACTACCCAACATATATTATACTTATATACACTTTATTATTTAGGACATATAGAATGCACATAGAATTATAACTGTAATACAACTCATACATGATGTGCATATATTGGATATTATGAAGATGTTAATAAAACACACACACACACACAATCACACAGACACACACACACAGACACACACACACACACAAACACACACACACACAAAGATATATATATATATATATATATTAAATCGTATCACATGGATTGTCCCAAATTTACACCCACATGCAAGTACAAGTCTCAAGGGTTACAAAATATAACAAATTTTAAATCTGTGAAACTGGTAAAAGTACACGGTGTGTAGATCTGATCTACATAACATGTACATTCTTCACCGTTTATTCTATGTACATGCTAAGACACTTAGTGTGTGTTGTATAATTTTGAAATATTGGAGTACATGATTTGTCTAGCGGGCCCCTAGATATATTGACTCTGTGTTACATGGTCACCAGTCGAGTAGGTCGTGTATAGAATAAATAGACCAACCCTGACCCAAAGGGACTACACACTATATCTTTTGGGCCACACAACATGTAGTCTGGTTGACTATGCACCAGTATATCATGTTCAACACGTGATGTAAGAATTAACAACATCGTGTGTCAGTAATGCTCATGTGTTGAGTAATTTCCATACTACTCTGGATTCATTTAACACAACTACATGGCATGTAGATCCGACTACATTGTGTGTACTACTGTGTTTCCTGGACTGAAGACTTGCCACCTCCATATGAGTTCCACCATTTAATTTTAATCCAAAAATTAACTGTTTCAGTTAGATCATTGATAAACAATAGGGTAAGAACAAAACTCGTAAATCAACATGAATTTAAAAAATAAATTATAAAAGAATAAACCATTATTGAATTATTTAAATAATTATAAACAATAATATACCTAGCTCTAATACCTCTTGTAGGTTCTTGGAGCAATAGAAGCATGGGAGAGATGATGCCCAAATTTAATTTGTTCCATATTGAATGAGAAATCTGGGATTAATAAGAAGATTAACTACAGTATCCCCATAATTGAAACATGGATTTAGATTAAGGAATAGAAACTCATAAAAAAAGAGAGAATCAATATATTTTGTTTATAATTAATTTAATTAAATAATAATTACCTACAAGGTGATTATTTCTTTGTTGATGCCTTTGGACATAGATATACATGTGTACTGTCATTGTGGGGTAGAGATCAAGAGTAAATCTCCTCTAGATGTGATACACGTGTGTTCCATGTGTCACCAGATGTCGATGAAGTAGTCTTGAGTTTCTATTACAGAATAACCTTTCTCTCACGATGTCTGCCTTTGATTGCCTTGAGAACTAATTCCAAATAATTCTCCTTGATCTAGTAGTAGAGGATCTCTCTCATTCGTGAGAGTGTTCTTTGAGAGGTATGGACTCTCTAGGATTGAGAGATTTTCTATAGTCTGTTGTGAACAACACTATCGACGTCCCTTGGTTATCACTTTTCAAAAAATAGAATAATATGACGAGGTATTTAATTCACTAGGGTAATAATAAATAATTTTCACCAGTTTCTTAATTACTTTATTAATCCTAGAAAAACCCCCATGCCAAATAATAATGAGAACATTATTATTTCCTAACATGCACTTATCTTGCGAGTAATAATTAATTATTATTTAATCAAATAATATTCAATATTATTATTTCACATTGGACTATTAATTCAGGATTCCAATCCTCCACCACATTTCTTAAACCTTGAATAGTGTCTATTTATTTATTAAATAAATATCACTGCATTATTCACCAAAATATATATAAATATTATATTCATTAAATAATAAACAAATATTTATTAATTATTCCTCCCCAAATATATTATCTTTATTAATTACTGACGAAATAAATGTGACCATGCATCCATGAATAATATGTAAACCACAATAGGGAATAATCATTATTCAACTTGTTTAAACAACAAATAATATATAATTTAACTGATATACAAGATACACTTAGTGGCATTAGGCAGAGAAGCCTAATGTCCATGGTTAGTGTTTAGAATTATTCCAAGAAACCCATAGAGAAAGATGTTAATGCCACAATGACATGTCACCTCATACAAACTCCTATAATGTAATATAATCCATTTCCCATGATATCTCCAATTATGCGGGATGCATGCAAGTTCCCCCAACCCATGTGATCGATTTTACATTCTTTGGATTCCTAAAAATTGATCTTTCCAATAGAACACCAGTGATATGGATTCATTTATTCAATATAATTTCCATAAATGGGCCTGAGATATCAACTTATAGTATGGAACAGAAGGGGCCAATCCTTTCTCTCATTATTCATTAATGGAGTATTACTCATGACACACCCATCATATCATACTTCACCTTGAAAAAATTCCATAAAAGTTTCCTCCAATACATCTAAGTGTGTGAGTTATAATACCCATTAATAATTATATTAAATTCTAAGGACCAATGTAAAAGTCTGTAGCTAGGTACATCCAATGACACTTATGATTGTGGATTTCCTACTAGCAGGTATCATTCTCTTAATATCTTATTGGACATTGCCAAGGGTGTACACAATGTGAACGTGTCTTAAAGTCCTATGAGTCTCCACCCCTAATAAACTTCATCATTTGTGTCCCATAAAATGTTATCATCTGTCTATAGAACATATATTCAAGAATAATGTCATGAAACATCCAGGTTCTCATCATATCTAGGATCCACTATCACCTTTTAGTGTGATAGATACTCTTAGGACATTATCACGTACAATGTCATGTATAATAACAATCATTATGTGAGAAGACATTTATTAATATAAATTAAATTAATATATATGTATCATAATTTTTAAATAAGTTAGTTCAAGGGAACTAACTCTAACAAGGAGGAGTTAGTCCCCACAACACACATTTAGCGTTTCCATTACCCAAAAAATGACAGGGGTGTCCCTAGATAGTAAGAGATAATTTAATAATTAGAAATAAATTGTATAAATAATATTTATTTATAAATAACATAATTTAGTCCATCCATTAGGGGAGGTGATAAAAAATGATGCATCACGTTATTGAGGTGGTAGTCTGTGTACATGTAGTAATGAAATTTTTTATTTTTCATAATAGATGAATGAGAATAAGTAATGGTTGTAACATTATTATAATTACATAAAAAACACTAATGGTTCTTATTTTATTATTATAAAATAGTTCTTCTTGGTGTAAAAAAATAATAATAAGAAAGAAACATTTAAAATTTGTGATACCTACGTTGAGACCATGAACTTCCTCTTGATGAAGAACTTATATTTGAGGGACATTGAATAATTTGTGGTGATGGACATGTTAGGGAATATAAATTAAATTTCATATATTAATTTTTTTAATGTTTTCAATCGAATATTTGAAATTGGATTGGAGTATTAAATGGGTGAATGTGGTGCCCTTTTAGGAGAAAATAATGGCACTTTTGGAAACGTGCTACATTTTTCAATAATGACATGACACTATTGAAGGTTAAATTGACAAAAATTGTACCCAAGTGGAGTTTGGGATAATAAATAGTCAAAATAATATCAGAAAATTGTTTTAACACATTATTTTAATAGATTTTTTTTTAAATTTCATTACTGTAAAATACATTTCACTATTTTTAATTTTTACCGGTGTAACTTATTTTAAAAATAGTAAAGAATTTTGATAACTAATAATTAAATTGAAATAATTACCTAATTTTAAATTTTTTATTTTGAATTTAAAAATAATTATTTAATATAAAATTTCAAAATTTGTGAAATGTAAATTTTAAATTAAAGACACTTAATCACCTAAAAACAGTAAAGACGAAAATGATTTTTCCATCTTTATATTTATATATGAGATATAATTTTCATTATTAATAATTTTAATGACATAAATTAATTTATTACAACTAGAATTAATGGTATGGGGATTTAAAATAATGAGACAATTGGATTTCTCTTTGAAAATACAATCATTCATAGGGAAGATTGAAAACAATTTTTATTAAACTATCATTTTTATTTAGTTTTATAAATGTTGGAAATATAATTTATAAGAATAGAAATATATATTAAAATGAATAATTTTCTTTCTCAAAATACATATTTTATTACTTGATATTATTAAAAACTTGTTTTCTAGATTCACATAGTGATAAAATCATGAAAATTATAATTTTTACAAAATCCATATAATTCAACTAAAAAATAAATCTTTTCATAAAAAATGAAATCCATACTAAGTAAATTTTCGTTAGAGGACTTCAAAATTTTATTTTATATTATAAAATTATAATTTTTATATTTTTAAATTCATTTTTTTAAAAGAAAGTACAATACAAAAAATGGATTTTATTGAAAATATCCCTTTTCAATATTATATCTTATAAATTATTTATCTCTAAAAAGTAATAGATTTTTATGGTGTACTATATTAGTGTTTATTAATAAGTTCATTTGAATATGTTTTGGTTCATTTATATTCGGTGTAGATTTTAACTTAGGTTATAGAAAAATTTATTTTAGAAAGAGAAACTCATGTCATTGCATTATACCCACTTAATGGAATTTCGTCCTTGAAATTTTATAACAAGGAAGGAATCATGTGATGGTGATTTGTTATTATAAATTCTCAAGTTTCCGAAATAGCCTCCTCAAACATACCATTTCTCCACATAAATTTTACAAATTGAGTGTTATTGATCCTTATCACCATATCTCTTTGATCTATGATATCCATAGGGCATTCTTCACAGGATATATATTTTTCTAGTTCCTCCTCTCTTGATGTTAGAAAATGTAATGGATATGGTATTTACTTACTCAAGAATTATACATGGAACACATCATGAAATTTTAAAGGGTGATGCTGAAGTTCTAAGAGAAAATATTTGACTCTAACACAATCAAGGATCTCGAAAGGAGTTATGTATCTAGGGATCAAATTCCCTTCTTTCCAAAATCTCATGACTCATTTCCAAGGAGGTATTCTGAGAAATACCTTATCACCAACATCAAAATCTATATCTCATTGAATATTACTCATATAAATATTTTTTGACTTAGTTAGGATTTCATATATCACTGACTAGTTTGAACCACCTCTACCATTTCTTTGGAAATGTCAGGACCTATAAGCTTCCTCTCTCTAATTTTATCCCAACATGTTATAGTCCAATATCTATTCCTATCCACAACCTCATATGGTTAAATCTAGATGAAATAATGTAATAGTTTTTAATATGAGTACTTTATTATGGGGATTTATTGATCCTAAAGTCCTTGTAAATCCATCAAACAAGATCTCAACACATCCTCTTGAGTTTGAATGGTTCTCCCAAATAGAATATCTTTTTGAGTGTGTTGTGCAGTGCTAAATCTCAACACTATCCCCAACACATTCTATAAACCTATCTATAACCTAATGGTAAAAACCATATATTGATTAAATACTAAGGATATTGTTACTCCATTCAACCTTACCACTTCCCATATATATATCATGGTGATTCGATCAAGGGATAAATCTTATATGATGTGAATAAAATGAATTGAATTTTTATGGTGATCAACTACAAACCATATAGAATTATGACCATTAAATGTTTTTATAAATTCTATAATGAAATATATAATGATGTTTTTATATTACTATACAAGTATAGGTAATGGTTTCATTATCCCTTTAGGCCTCTGTCATTCTACCTTACCTTGATGACATATCAAACATTGAGATATAAACTCTATGTTTTTTCTCTTAATGTTATCCCAAAAAACGTTCTACATTATATAAATATATATATATATATATATATATATATTCCTCTATGAAAGAAATAGTATAATTGGATATTTTTATTATTGAAAATATCCTTCTTAACTTCTGGTATAGATGGGAAACATATCTGATTTATAAACCTTAAAAATCCATCATTATTAAAGTTGAACTATGTAACATTTTGTAAATATTTCTATATATCTATATAATATTTTTGGGACTCTTTGATATTAACTTTATTTGATGGCTGAGTCATAAATTGGGTATGTTAGGATTTATATCCTTGCGGTATGACTCTAAGATTTATCCTCTATAAATCAATGAGTATTGCTTCTTTTTCAATACTCATCATGGATAGAGAAGCATGGTCTTTTTTAATCAAAGCATCATATACCGTATTTTACATTCATGGTAGATAAAGTATCGAGAATTCATATTCTATTATGAACTCTAACCATCGCCTTTGTCACATGTTTAACTCCATATATGTGAATATATATTTCTAGATCATACGATCAATTTATATATCACTCTTCTAATGATAAAGGTTATTCCTAAAAATTTTCAATGTAATGATCACCACCGCTGCTTCCAAATCATGTATTGGGTAATTTTGACAATGAATTTTTAATTGGAGGTAGTAATTAGAAATTACCTTTTCATTTTGAATGAGAATACAACAAAATTCTTTTAATGAGGCATTATAAGAAATTATGAACCCTTCCCCACTACAGTGTAATATAAGATCATGTTTAGTGGCCAAACATTCCTTGAACTCATAAAATATTTCCTTAAATTATTTTAACTAGAGAAAAATGACTCATTTTCATGTTAACTTGGATAATGATTTTGATAGTAATGAGAAATTCCTCAAAAAGAATGAGTAAAATCTAGCTAACACCTAAATACTATATATATTAGGCTAAGTGGTTGGTCTGGGTCATTACTTAATAACCTCAATCTTTGATGGATCTAGAGATATACCCATTCTTATGATGACATGTTCCAAGAAAAATAAATTATATATCAATAAATTACAATTTTTTAGTTTTTTAAGGAGTCACTAGCTCCTCAGGGTCTTTGAAAACGTCCTTAAGTGATCTTCATAGTCTTCCTTTCTTATGGAATATATATACATATCATATATAGACTAACAAAAATTTACCTAGGTAATATCTAAATACTCTATTAATAAGATCCATAATGTTAGTTGGGGAATTTATAAGTCTAAATGGAATCACTATAAACTCATAGTGTTCATAACTTTTCCAAAATGATTTTTTTGGGATACCCCCATGTTTTGCTCTTAGTTTATGATATCTAGACCGAAGGTCAATCATTGAAAATAATTTCAGTTCTCTATGTCGATTGAACATGTCATGAATATGTTTAATGGGTCCTTGTATTTTTTTCATAATTTTTTATGTTGATGATAATTGATGAAAAGATGCATTGATCCATCAATCTTCTTTACAAAGTCAACTATTTCACCCCATGGTGAGACACTTTGGAGTATAAAACCCTTGTCACGATTATCTTATAATTTCTTCTTAAAATAATATAATTCAATGTAACCCAATATATATTGGTTCTTTCAGATAGGAAAAATCCATGGATGAGTTAGATTGACATATCAACCTCACATTCATTGGGAATACTTGGAAATTCATATGGAAATACATTAGCATAATCCCTCATAGTAGACATGTTATCAATGCTGACTTCCTCCATGACAACATGAGCTAGGAACACATTGTTTTTTGATATGAACAACCATATTATTTAATTTTATTCTATATAATGTATAATATAATCCTTTAATGGATACATAATTATTAGATGATTGGGGATATGAAAGTAGATTTTACTTCCTCAGTAATTGATATGAGATTTAAATAAATAAACTAAATCGATACCCAAAATTATGCAAAACTCTAATACAAGGAGAAAACCATATTTTCTGGTGGAACCTCTCTAAAAATATCAAATGGATATTATTTTTAAACCCTAGTTTCGTTTATCATGCATATAGGTGTTTTCATTGGTAGTTTGATATTCAATGTTTTAGGTGAGAAAACCATGTTCTTGGAAACTTATAAGAAATAAATGAATTTGATGAACTAGAATTGTATAATCCATTCATGGTTCTTGATTGTACAATGATTTTACCTTTCACCAATTAGTTATTGTGGCCAATATCTATTGTATTGATTGCATCTTCCCTCACATAATCCCTTAGTTTAAAAGGCCGTTGTTTCCAATTACCATTAATAACTATATGGTTGGGGAATTGATTCATATAATTCCTATACTCATGGAATTTGAGCATTTAATAGTGGGTTGATCATCATCTATGACCTTATTCTCTTTAGTGATATTATACATCCTCTTTCCATTTCTTCAGAAGTCAATAGCTAGGTAGCATAATTTACCACACTGGTAACACTCCCTGCAACCTTAAAAGAAATTACCTAGGTGTTTCTTCCAATTCCATTAACATGTTCACAATTGAACATTATTACCCCCATGAGAGTGTTAATTACAGATTATATGATACTCCATATTTCTTTTCCATTATCCCCAATGATCTAGGTCTATATTCCATTTCAACCTTACGTTCACGCTATATAACTTCCACATATCTTCAAAAATATCTAACTTCAAATGAAATTTTAGGACTTGGTATTAAATCAAAAAATAATTGAACTATCTTCTAACCTAGTCTCATGATATTATTTGAGGTATACATTGCGAGTCCCATGATGTTTTCCTCACAAGATAAAACAAAATAATCTTCCTTTTGTTTAAATTCTTGGAATTCCTATTCTAACATAGTGTAATGATCCTCGATAAATATTTAACTAATAATATTCCCTTGAAATACCCCCACATCATAATATAAAATTCCACCATTTTATTCATCCTCATAATGAGGTTTCACCATTAGTAATCCTAAAAATCTAAATGATATACAACCAAAATGAACATCTCATGATCGGGGCGTTGAAGGGAAAAAATATCTTTTCAATTACATTGACCCATTATATAACAATCAATTGGTTTGAAGACCCATTAAATGAAAATGGATTTTAATTCATAAAATATTCAATAATAAGAATATGAGTTCTTGGATAATTTGGAGATTTACATTATTCATGTTGTTATTCATAAAATTAATGAGTTTACTGAGAATTTCCATGATATTTTTAACTCTAGTTCCCATATAATTTTAAAGTCACCCCATTATCCACTATATTCATAATTAGATTTTATTTATTTATTATTATATGAATATCCATGATATATGAATATGTATGGAATGGATGATTAAATTAATAAATATATAACGAATAAATATATGATAATATATGAAATAAATAAAAAATAATTAGTATCTTATTCCTTAACAACACTCTATGTTTTAATATAGGTTATCCATAATAATTTCAATGCTATATTTTCCTTATACATGTTAGTATCATGAAAACTGAATCCTTTATAATGGTTCAAAAAAATGTGAATTAACCTATTCATATCCCATGAGAGTGTAAAATTGGATGTGCAGTAAGGGAACATTAACCATTCACTAGATTGATGGTCAAGATATACTCAACCAACTATTTTAAGGGTTATTACCCATTGATGCATCTATGAAATATACATTTCCATTTGAAGTATCTAGACTATGTTTTATTTCTAGGAAATCCATTCTCACATATTTTCTATAACATAGGATGTTATACAATATATAAGATTATTATTAGGGTCCTCATTAATGTTCATTCATCCATTTATCCAAAAATATTAAACCTTCCTTTAGTAGAATCAAATGTTACCCAATATAAAAAAAATATAACTAATACATTGATTACATGGTTTAATTATTAAATCCAAAAATAGTCTCACAACCTATGGACCAAAACATCCAATTTATTTGAGAGGATAAATATAAAAATATTTATTTTTCATGTTATGAACATACCTCCATAAACTCAATCCATTATTATAAATTCCATGAGACATAATACTCTTCAAATACTAAGGAATGGAAAACAAAAAAATGGTTGATCTGAGACACTTAGTAAGGTATAACATATAAAATACCATAATGGTTAGATCATAATCATATGGAAAATAATTAATAATGGAAAATATTTAACATAACTAGAAATAAAAAATAGGTGTTGACCATAAGCCAAAAAGATAAACATAACATCTCTAATGTTAACAATTTTACCATATCTTGAAAAAAATAAAACATGAATTATATAGAATGGGACATGTATAATAAGAAAGAATGTTGAAGAATAATAAATATATTACTTATTATACTTTTGAAACTAGATACCCTCTAACTCATTAAATCATACAATTGTGAGTAGATAAAGAAATTATCACTTTTACCCTTTATGAACCTAGCTACATTCTAACCCGTTCCCAAAGCATTTCCATATCATGGGATATGATCATTTACCCAAGGCATTGGTGGGAGATATAGGCCCTACTCATCTCATAACCCATATATTTGTGTGATGCATGATAAAAAATAATCACAACATAAAAAACCCATATAAATAAAAATGTTTTTTCTTGAAATTTATAAACCATTATATAAATAAACCCTAGAAATAAAATAGGTTTATGAGAATATTCAAAATAAAATAAATAAATATTCTTAACTAACCCATGAAATAATATTCCAATCATTAAATATATAAATAATATCATAAATTTAATATTTTGATCTCAAAAACATGATCGCCCCAAATAATTACATCGTAAAATAATAAAATGGGGTGATAAATAATACATAACTCCACTAGAGGTATATTTATTATAATTTATGAGAAAAAAATCATTAAAGTATATGATTGAAATACTTTTTTATTCATTTTTTAAATCCAAAGTTACATGTCGCTTTTCTGAAATTATCCATTGTTTTAAAAAAATGAAAAGAAAAGCTTTTATTAAAATTGAACTATTTCAAAAACTCTTTTTACAAAAATTTAAAAATTGAAAATAATTTGAAGTGGAAATTATTTTAATAATTAAGGTCAAATAATAAATTTTATAACTTAAATAAAGTTATTTGAGTTACAAATTCCCTTACCTTTACCCTAGATTTCCATAGATGTTCATTAACCACCTGAATCATAACGATTAAAATCTTAATTACCCATTTCATAAATTATTAAATTAATTTTACATTTAAAAATGTAGTTAATAATAATAATTTTTAGTTATTATATATTTGTAATCAATTTTCCACATCGAGTTTTAATAATATTGATTGTTTTGAGCTGGTTTTATAAAAGTTGTGTGGATCTTACTTTTCTAAAAAAAATCATCATTTAAATACCATTTAAGCTAATGTAACCAATGTAATAGAATACTAATAATTTTATAATTCCATTAAATGTTTGTTTTAGGCGTTTTCATGAATATCAGAATGACACTGAACTAGTTTTGGGTTATTTATTGATATTGACAGAATACATTATAAAAACCATTAATTTTTTTGTTATCCAAAAAATAACCATATTAATTATATATATTAAACACACACACACACACATATATATAATATACTAAGACACTAAAAAATAACACCATTAAATTTTTTATGTGAATGAAAATGAAACACGTTTATTTATGGAGGCATTATTATGTACACCACATAATTAGTGTTTTTGTATCCCAAAAAATTATAAGGGTGAAGGTGAATAGTAAGTGACCATTTAAGAATCATAAATAAATTAAATAAATCATATTTATTTATCAATAATATCATTAATAATTGAAATGATATGTGATGATGATAAACCAAAAGAGTCATTTGGTAGAGGTAGTAATTTACAAACATGCACTAATGAATATTGTTTTTTTATGAGTATATCGAATTGAATAAACAATTGTTTCACCATTATTGTAATAACATATCAACAAAAAAATTATACAGATTTTATTACTATACTATGGTTATGTTTTGTAAATAAAAAAAATATATGAAAAAATAATAATAAATATGTGATACATATGCTGAGAGCTTGAAATTCCTCTTGATGAATACCTTTGATTTGAGGAAATTAATATAATTTGGGGTGACCAGGGGAATGTTGGAATGAAAATTAATTATCGGTGAGGATTTTTTGGAATTTTTTCAAGGAAATTTCAAAATAGGAGCGGAGTATTGAAATGGTGGAAGTGAGATAACTTCATAATATAATAAAATGGAACTTTTTTTGTAACACTCATCATTTTACAATAATGAAATGAAACTAATCAAACTTAAATGGCTCAAAATTGGTCAAACGTGGGGTGTGGGACAATATAAAGTTGAATCTCTTCTTAAAACATTATTTTAAAAGTGGTTTTTATCATGTTTTTTTTCAGTTTCTCATATTACAATACATTGTTTATCATTTTTTCTAGTGTAAAATTTTTAAACATTGTAATTAATTTTGTTAACTAAATTTAAAATAGAACTCATTACATAAATTTAAACTTGTTCATTTTAAATATGACAATTATTTTTCATATAAATTTTTTGAATGATTGAAATGTTAAATTTGATCTACATATAAATATTTATTTATTATAAATAAAATGATTGGTAAAATCCTTTCATGGACTGAAATAACTGAATATCACCTTGAAAATACTTCATTCAAAGAGTAGACTAAGAATAATTTTTATTATACAATTATTTTTATTTAGTTCTAAAAATGTTGTAAGTTGTATTCTAAGCATAAATAATGTATTAAAATGCATAATTTTATTCCATAAATGAATATTTTATTACTTAAAAGGATATATAAATATCTAGGATATACTCACATACTGATAAAATAAAAAAAATTATAATTTAAACAAAACAAAATTTTTCTACTAAAAGATTAATCTTTAAAAAAATTATAAAATACATACTAGGTAAATTTCTATGAGAAGAGTTCAAAAATTATTATTTTTGAATAAAATTATTGTTTTTATATTTTAATATTTCGTTTTTGAAAGAAATAAAAATAAAAATATTTATTTAATTTATTTTTTTTAATATTTAATATTATTATTTATATATATTCTAACGGTAATAGATTTGAATGGTATGGTATATTGTTTTTTATTATATCAATACTAAGATTGTCTTAATATGTTGTGGCTATTTTATATTTGGGTGTTGTTTGTAACATAACTTATCAAAAATCATATTAATTTAAGAATGAAATACTTGGGTAGTTATAAACCACTGAATCATTTCCCAAAATATCCCCTCATAGTAACTATATCCCCATTATCAATAGGGTAATCAATGAATTTTTAAAGGCATAACTATAGATCCATAACATAAATAAATATAGAGATCCAATTGGAAGTAATAAGAAAAACCATCAACATATCCTATAGAAATTACCTTTCTATACTCTACACATATATAAATGATACTCCAAAACAAACATGGTTCATGATTTCAATCCCCAAAACTAGTAAAAGAACTGTTTACAACATCATTAGGCTTGGACCTTCTCGTTATATGGGTTTTAGTTCCTAATTAAAGTATATTTTGACCCATATAATTGATAGTAAAAACCCCAACAAAGGTAGTCATCCACCTTAACTCAAAATGTTGGTGATAATATATCATCAATAGTATCATGATTAGGCCTCAATCGGCCAATACAATGTCCCATAAAAACCTGAATACCAAGGTCCGCTCACATCGACCGAATAAATTGGTGAATATGGATGCCTTTAAATTTTTTATATAGCCATAAAAAGATGGTTTATTGAATCCACTAAGATATATTTCTCTCATTGCAACCACACAATATTGGGAGTATTGTAGAAGACAATGCTAAAAAATAGATGTTCCTAATAAAAAATAACGCATACCAAATCTCAACCCATATTGGTAACTTTCTTAATTATTCCCTCCATACCTATAATATTGAAATTACCTTAGTTCCAAACTCATTGAGTTGAGAAACCACTTCCAGGAGGTGATAGGGGAGGAAGTGGAAGGATATGTCATCGAGCTTATACAGATATATAATTACCACAATAATTTTACTCCACCATCAACCTTTTGATTTCAATACATTCTATAAATAATTAATACCATGCGTAGATGAGTAGGAAACATCCTATAAATCTAATCTATCCAAGTCTCCCAAGCCTAGAATCTAGCTCATCAAAGACATCATCCTCTGAAAAAAGATATGGAATGGTCACACCAACCCAAATTAAAGGATCATCCCAAGATTCATTGTCATCCAGGATGTAAAAAACTCCATGTTCTATCCAAAACCCCACCAATCCCTAAATTATGATGAAGGATCCACACATCGCTAATACTCTATAAATTGGTCGAGGGGTAACCAACTACATTATTGGTAGACCGAATTCTCCAAATTTTGGGGTTTGTAATGAGAAATTTTATTCCACATTTTTCATCAATAATTTATCTCAATATATATAAGAACTCAAATTTATTATGTAAGGGAGTATCGAACCCTCCCTACTATGTGCGACCCACTCCTCTTTTTGATAAAGGGGGTACATACCCCATTCCCAAATTCAGGAACTATGCACTTATGAATGGTAGTATCTAATCTAGTATTAGAAGGGGAGATCCATACTCCATAACATAGATGAGGTATAAAAAACTCACAGAAAAACATACTTCAAGTGTGGGAGTACCTACCCCTACCATAGAGAATACATTTCCAACACCATGGGGTAGTACAAAATCAAATGGTTATATAAACCAATTCTGATACCATAAAAACAAAAGCCACTATAGATAACTAATTATCACCCTATATAGCAGGGGAGTATCAACTCAAAAACAACTATGGGAAACCTGTACATTATTGACACCAAGGGAGTTCCAACAGTAAACCTCGATTGAGAATACATACACCCATGGATATTTGTATTCAGCCCTCTAATCATAGTGCTGTATCAAACTCCACAATCTGATTTTTTGGAACCATATCTTGGAATCAATATATCCCTTTGATAGTTACCGAATCCGTGAATTGAGGACATGCCCCTTGGGTATTAGGGGAGAACAAAATCCCATGTCTAGTCTATAATGTATATAGGAGTCCAATGACATAGTATCTACACTACCAAGTTTGTTATTAACCTTATACCAAAAAATTCCTATGGATACCAGGTTCTCGGTCATAGTGATACAATTATTCTGAAAAAATTACTCTAACTAATTAATAATTATATTATCAAGGCATCACCAATTGAGAACCACACACTACTTTGAGTAGTTTTATTGTTCTCATCACTCACAGAAGGTCCATTATACACCTCAAGAAAAATCATTTTCATAATGGAATACACATCCTCATATAAATAGGACATCTTAAAAAGTATAATTCCATTCCATGAAACCAATAATGCAATAAAATCTATATTATGCTTGAACTAATATAATTATACCCTAAAGGATATTTTCTATTCATATATATTAGTAAATACATTATCAGAGCCATTTTGTAAAATCATGGACAAAAGGTATAATCATTTTAATTTTTATGAGTTTTTTTTTGTGTTTAGGGAGATTAGATCTATTTTTTGGAATTTATGTAGGTCATAGGATGGTTATTTTCAATAGTACCATTTTACATTATAAATAGATAATTTACAATATAAATTTTTCACTAGGAACTTTTTGTGAAATGATTTACAAAATAAGAATCACACAATCCGTAAAATCATTTTGACATTGTAAAGTTATTTTACTTCATTAGATATAACAACCCTACTCTTAGTTCATATTTAAACATGATTTATGTAAGAACCTGGTTCTTATCTTTGAGGTACGAGTTTCTTCTTTTCTCCCTTCCTTAAGTGTTTTTAAGAAAATAAGGGAAATGGGGAAAATCCCAAATTTGGAACTACACGTCGTGTACTTCTGGCCGTGTGGAATGGGTACATGGGGCGTGTAGCAATATCAGCGACGAAGGGTGTAGGAACCGACTACAAATCATGTAGTGGTCCTTTACACTCTGTGTAGTCAGTAGGTAGGCCAAAACTGTAAGGCGGTGGAGAAACCGCCAGCTGGGCGATGGTACACGCCGTGTACTCATGAGTACATGCTGTGTACTCATGTCGATGGATGAACAATTTGGAGGTGCTGCCAGAGGAAAAGTTAAATGATGAAATTACACGCCTTGTACTTGGAAGTACACGCCATGTACTTTGTTTTTTCGTTTAAATGGGCTGTAGCCTCCCCTATTCACAGGGAAGGCTTAGAACCGGACGAGAGGAGTGGAAGAGGGAGGCCAAACCTTGGGAGATCCACCGATCAAGCGTCTGGAATATGTTTCGACCTCGGATGATCTCGTTGGAACCGCATGGGTAAGACATCCCTTCTCATTACGTGTTTCTTACCAATTAGTCCCCTAATGGGAGTTATTTGAGGTTAAGAAGCTTTTATTCTTCGTTAGATCTATGATTTAATTGGGTGTTTCTGGAATTGACGTTTCTTTATAGCGCTCGTTGGCGTATAAGGTAGGTGGCATGGTGTTTATTTTCCAACTATCGTGTGTTTTTGCGTGTTTTTGAGCTATGAACCCATATTTGGGGTGTCGTGAGGCTGAGGCCGTGGGTATATTGAATACCTAGAATTGAATAGGTAATTGAGAAAATTGATAAAATGCTGTTTGGGATCACTGCTTGGTTCCAGGACCACCTCGGGGGTGCGTTCCTATGTTTAGCTGTTTGGCTAGGATACCTGAGGGTATTCCATGTTTAAATTATGCATTACTTTTTCCTTGAGAGGAATTGTATGTAAAGTGCATGTTTATATGTTGGGCATGGCCTGTTACTTATGCCTGATGGCAGTGTTTTACTATAGCTTGAGGGCGTGACTGTATTAGCCTGAGGGAAACATACTATTTCGCCTGAGGGAAACCTTTCGTGCCTAAGGGCTTGACTTCTATGCCTAAGGGAGACACTATGTACTTCTAAGGGAAAATTTCTGTTACGCCTGAGGGCAATACTTGTGGGTTGGATTCTGATTACCTGAGGGTAAGGTTTTGTTTGTCTGAGGATGCTGATTGTTTACTTAGAAATGCACTGTGGTGTTTTCTTTTATAAAATGGATTAAATGAATAATTAAATGGAAATATAACTGTTAAGTTAGTCACTTTTGAGTACTGCTTAGTTTATTGCATTTTACTACTCCACACTGTTGTTTCATGTTTTACACACAGTTGAGCACGGGCCTTTAGTGGGTGCCTACTGGGATTTATTTCTCACACCATGTTTGGGTCATGCTTTTCGGCCCAAACAGATTACGTTGCTGCATGTGTAGATAGGGGCAAGAGTCCCTATATAGGTATTTGATTGCTGCTGAGGAGTAAGGGTGCATGGGACTGAGCTTAGCCTCGCGATGCTGCCAGCTGTTTGGTTTAGTTTTTTTGTACTCTTTATTGTGTTGTATTGCACTGCTCTGTAACATGTTCTGGCTGCTTTCTTAGAACCTGATCCATGTTTAATCATATTAATATACCTGGTTTGTTAACTTTTACTGCAGTTTTATTTAAAGTGTGCATGATTTATTCCTTCCACTATCGTTTTATGTTCTATTTCGTATTTCCGCTGTGCTACACTTTGATAAATGAGGGCATAGTTTCCCCACTATCAGACCTGGGCCCTCGCTGCTAGTTGGTGGCCTATGGAGTTTGGGGAAATGTGCTTGAGGTCACGTGGAGAACCGGGTTCAGGGCACCCATTGCGTGGCACCCAGAACCGGGACGTTACAAAGTGGTATCAAAGGGGTTCTTTTCTTTGACTTACTATTTGGAGCTGTAGTCAGGGATATGATGAATGGTAGTTGGTAATAAGCTATTCTCGGGCGTAGCTAACCCACTTATAGGGGAAAACAAATTTACATTGTGTTTCAATCTTATTGATTTTTCAATTTACAGTTGATTTGTTTTCACTGTTGGGTGACACAGTTGAGATTGTGCTGTTTATAATTTATCTGTGGGTTCTATTTAGATGCAACCCTATGAGATTAGGGTATGCCGTCTCATGCATCATATAGTCACATACTAGATATCACATACCATGAAAAGTTTCCATGCCATGTAGGTGCATTATAAATTTCATGTTGTTGTGATAGTTGTTGTGCTAGAAAAGCATGCTATTGTGAAAGCTGCTTGCTAAATACCTGCTTTGTGATAGGGTATTTTCTTGTGTGAGCCTGCTTATAGAATGGACGCCAAACTATGGTTTTTGGGGATTATGGGCCCCCATTGATAGGAATTTGGTGGATCATTAGATTTTTATTAGTTATAGCACAGATAAGATGTCAAACATTGATTTGTGGGGAGTATGGGCCCTCACGGGTTGGAATTTGACACTTAGGTGTTTTTTTTCGGTATTTTCTGGGTTTTGGAGAAGTTTCTGAGGCATACTATTCGAATACGCAGAATACACGCCGTGTAGTACTTTAAACACGCCATGTATGGCCTTCTGTTCGTGAAGAAAAATAAACTTTTTAAGTACACACTTTGTACCCATAGTACACGCCGTGTAGTCTCTTCTCGTGTCACTAACCGTGTAGGTGGTGACACGGGGAAGAGAAGAGCTTGGGTAAAACACGCCATGTACATAATATACATGCCATGTAGTGTTGACCCAGAGTCCGCCCGTGTAACTAACAAGACGGACAGAGTAGACCATAAGACATACATGTCGTGTCAATGATGAACACGCCGTTTAGTGTTGCCTGGGGACTCGGCTGTGTAACTAACAACACGGGTCAGACCTCTCCTTGAACATTCCATGTACCTGTGGGACACACCATGTAGTCTTTTCCGAGGAAAGACCGTGTGGTGTTAGCCGTGTGGCTGGGAAACGGGGTGATGTACACGCCGTGTGCGGGTGTAACACGCCGTGTAGTTGCAAGCCAACTAGTCGGTCATGTCACAAACAACACGGGCAGTTGGAAAATAACACCATACATGCCGTGTAGATATTATACACGCCGTGTAGTTTAGTTCAATGGGAGCCGTGTGGCTTAGCCGCGTAGAAGGACCCGGGAAGGGGAAGGGAAGTCAAGTACACGCCGTGTAGTCATTGTACACGCCGTGTAGTCTTGTTTTTCAAATCTTGAAATTCCTTTTTTCTCTTGTTCCCTTTGTGGTTCCTTCACTTTCTATCTTTGATAATCTTGAATCTAAGGATTTTTTTGACCTTGTAGTGTCATGCCGCCTAGATGACCACACGTTATTTTCTAGGAGAGCAGAAATGAGTATACTCCAGAGATGGTGGGCCATGGGCTACCAATTGATCCTCCAGCAAAGCCAGATGTGGCGCCCGCTGTTATACCGGACACAGGCACGGAGGCACAGTTCCGTGAAGGCTTTATGTGGTTCTTGCAGACCTTTCAGGGAGCATCGCAGGCTGCCACATATATGGCTGAGCTGACTCATATCTTCCAGCAGCAGTATCCGCCTACGTTTTAAGGGGATGGTGGACCACAGGCTGCGGAGTCTTGGCTGGGGTCGATGTAGACTATTTTCAAGCATCTTGAGACTCCTCCTGGGCAGAGGGTCAAGATCGTGACTTATATGATTTGTGATTCCTCCAAGAGGTGGTGGGATGTTACCACCTAGTCAGATCATCATAGAGACATGGCGTGGGAAGATTTTTAGGTAGTCTTCTATGAATTCTTTTTCTCAGAGACGCTGAGGTTAGATAGAGCTTGAGAGTTCATGAATCTGCAGCACGACGCTATGTCGGTGATGGACTATTCTGCTTGTTTCATTGAGCTTTAGCGCTTTGCACCCATGCTGGTGGGTGATGAGACGTTGAGAGCCAGACGTTTTGAGGACGGTCTTCGTTATGACATCCGAGTGCAGGTGAATGTTTTCAGGTTTCCTTTAGTACACGCTATTGTGGACCAGGTTCTGATTACAGAGAGGAACCTGCGGGAATATAGTTGTGTGGGCCAGGGTGGTTCAGCACCAGTTACTGGTACGATTTCTACTGGCAAGAGGAAGAGACAGATGGACATCTCTCAGGGTGGCAGTACCAGCCCGACAGTTTCTTCAGGTGGCACGGTCAGGTGCTACCAGTGTGGTAGAGAGGGGAACAATAGACCGCAGTGTCTACGAGAACCAGTGGAGTGCCAAGCTTGCAGCAAGATGGGTCATCTGCATCGCTTTTTTAAGGCGTTTCTACCAGTGGCTAGTGAGAGGGGTTTTTTGCAGGCTCCGCGTGTGGGAGTAGGACTAGTGGATTCTTACCAGTCGGGGAACTGGAATACGTCAGGGCGTGTAGGCAGAGATGGCGGTCGTGGCCATGGTATCCAGAAACCAGGATCTCAGAGGCAGAAAGGCGGGATAGCTCAGGGAAGCCAGGCTATGTCACAGGGCCGCGACACTGGGCAGGCATATGCAGTGCAATAGACCCAGCATGAGCTGGACCCCAGACCTTCTACAGTCAGAGGTACTATTCTAGTAGCTTCTATATTATCTTCAGTACTTTTCGATGCGGGTGCTACACATAGTTTTATATCTGTACCCGTTGTGGAGATCCTTGGGCTCTGTGTTTCTACTTCTTCTGATATCATGATGTTAGACACTCCATTGGGGACTAGAAAGGCTGGTGTGCATCAGTGCAAAGAGTCCCCCCTTGAGGTTGGTGGGTGTCACTTTCTTTGGGACCTCTATGTCTTAGAGATGACAAGCTATGACATCATTCTCGGAATGGACTGGTTGGTTCCCTTCAGAGCCTTTGTAGACTTCTATCATCGCAGGGTGTGTTTCACGTCACCAGAGGGCGGAGAGTTTCTATACAAGGGAGAATGGGATGTTCGGGCAAGTCGAGATGGACCAGAGCATCATGGGCGAGGTGGAGTCACAACCTAGATTGTGAGTTTGTATCTAGATGATTAGGGGACTTGTCAGATGGATTTCCCTCCAGTTTTTGATCGTATCAGGGATGTCATCCTGGACGACATTTCAGGTCTACCTCTGGAGTGATAGGTGGATTTCTCTATTGAGCAAGTGTCAGGAGCAGCACCAGTGTCCATTCCTCCTTATAGGATGTCCATACTTGAGTTGCAGGAGATTCAGAGGTAGTTATAGGAGTTACAGTATAAGGGTTTTATCCGACCCAGTACTTCACCATGGGGTTCGCCAGTCCTTTTTGCGAAGAAGGTGGATGGTACCCTCAAACTTTGCGTGGATTATCGGAAGCTGAACCAGTTGACGGTCATGAACCGATATCCTTTTCCGAGGATAGATGATCTTTTTGATCAGCTTCGAGGAGAATGAGTGTTCTCGAAGATTTAATTGAGATCCGGATATCATCAGCTACGCGTGAGACCATTGGATATACCGCTTACGGCTTTTTGGAGCAGATATGGTCTGTATGAGTAATTGGTTATGCCGTTTGGACTCACGAACGCGCCAGTAGTCTTCATGGATCTGATGAATTTTGTGTTCCATCCGTATCATGATTATTTTATGGTAGTATTCATGGACGACATCTTGGTGTACTCTCACACTCTACGCGACCATGCCACCCATCTTGAGATCGTATTGAGTACACAAAGAGAGCATCAGGTATATTCTAATCTCTCAAAGTGCCACTTTTGGATGGACCAGATTCACTTCCTGGGTCATATCATGTCAGAGGAAAAAGTTGTAGTAGACCCAGAGAAGGTGAGAGCAGTAGTTTCTTGGGAGTATCCTAAGAATGTGTTTGAGATATGGAGTTTCTTAGGGCTGGCTGGTTCTACAAACGCTTCATACAAGACTTCTCCCTCTTAGCAGCACTGTTGACGAGTTTGACTAAGAAGGGTGTGATGTTAGTTTGGTCGGAAGCTTACGAGATAGCATTTCAAGACCTGAAAGGAAGGTTTACATCAGCACCGATCCTGATACTCCCAGATCAGGGTAAGAGCTATACAGTTTACTATGATGCATCAAGTATTGGGCTGGGAGCAATGTTAATGTAGGGTGATCGAGTTGTTGCGTACGGATCTCAGCAATTGAGGCCACATGAGAGGAATTACCCGACGCATGATCTCAATTTGGCTGCAGTTGTGCATGCGTTGTGCTGTTGGAGACATTATCTATTGGGAGAGCATTCTATGGTTTTCACCAACCACAAAAACCTCAAGTATATCTTTACTCAGCGTGACCTGAATCTGAGGCAGAGGAGGTGGGTCAAGTACCTACAGTCCTTCGATTTTGAGCATGCCTATACCCCTGGTAAAGGTAATGTAGTAGCTGATGCACTGAGAAGGAAGACTCAGATACAAGCATGCTCAATACTCAGCTTATGGACTTGTTCTCTGAGATGCATCTGGAGGTGCACGATAGTCAGGGGAACACTTATCATTCCTTGTTAGTTGTGACATCTACCCTCCTGGATAGAGTGAATATGAGACAACCATTTGATTCGGAAGGCCTAGTTCTACAGAAGTCGGTGGAAAGTGAGGACCCTCCTCCCGGTTGGGCGATAGGCGATGATGAGGTTCTGTGTTTCCATGGACGAGTATGGGTTACAAGATATATACGCGAGGAGAGGATGTGGGAGTTTCATACATTAGCTTGGGAAGTTCATCTCGGGGTTACCAAGTTGTATCGAGACTTGAGACGTCAGTACTGGTGGCCAGGTATGAAAAGAGATATAGCTAGTTTTGTTACAAGGTGTTCCACCAGTCAGCAGGTGAAGGCGAAGCACTAGAGGCTAGACAGACTGTTACAAAAGTTACCCATTCTGGAGTGGAAATGGGATGATGTTGCGATGGACTTCGTGACAGGGTTGTTGAGGTCACCTAGAAGAAATACTGACGTTTGGGTTGTTGTGGACAGACTCACGAAGGTAGCTCACTTTTTTCCAATTAAGGAGACCTTCGGTGTTGACGAGCTCGGAAGGTTGTATATCTGAGAGATCATACCCCTTCATGGGGCCCCTCGTTCTATCATTTTAGATAGGGACGCCGGTTTTACGTCTCGTTTCTGGAAGAGTTTTCAGAGGGCACTGGGTACACAGGTTCTTCTGAGCACAACATAACACCCTCAGACCGATGGCCAGTCAGAGAGTACGATGCAGGTGCTAGAGGACATGCTGTGTGCATGCGTGCTAGACTTTGGGGGCTCTTGGGAGAATCATATACCCCTAGTCGAGTTTTCCTATAACAATAGTTTTCAGGAGAATATTGAGATGGAACCATACAAGGCTTTATATTGTAGGCCATGCCGATCACCTTTGTGCTGGTCAGAGGCAGGTGAGGCAGCTTTACTGGGACCACGTCTCGTACAGGAGACTTCTGAGCAGCTGTAGTTGATTCAGAAGCGGATGGAGACCACGAAGTCTCGTCAAAAGTCTTATTAAGATCGCCATAGATGACCTTTGGATTTTGTGGTCGGGGATCAGTTTTTCTTGCGTGTCTCACCGAGGCTGGTAAACAGACGGATTAGGAGACCGGGTAAGCTTTCACCGAGGTATGTGGGGCCGTTGGAGATTTTGTAGAGAGTCGGGTTGGTTGCCTATTGGTTGCAGTTACCGCAGCAGTACCGAGCCACACACGACGTCTTCCATGTGTCTCAATTGCGCCGCTATAATTCAGATCCATCTCACACCTTTCAGCCTGAGGTGGTTGAGCTTCAGATTCATGCTTCCTTTGAGGAGCATCTGATTCGTATCGTTGATACGATCACGAAGGTTCTCCATGGCCGGTCAGTTTCTCTCGTACGGGTGTTGTGGCAGCATGGATGAGTGAAGGAGGAAACCTCGGAGCGGGAGACCGACGTACGTGCTCAGTGGCCAGAGCTGTTATGAGCTATATCTTCGCCACCCTTGGATGGGCAATTCGGGGATGAATTTCTTTAAGGGGGGAAGTTTGTAAGAACATGGTTCTTATCATTGAGGTACGAGTTTCTTATTTTCTCCCTTCCTTAAGTGTTTTTAAGAAAATAAGGTAAATGGGGAAAAATCCCAAATTTTGGAACTACATGCCCTGTAATTTTCCACACATCGTGTACTTTTGGTCGTGTGGAATGGGAACATGGGGCGTGTAGCCATGTCGGTGACAAAGGGTGTAGGAACAGACTACACGCCGTGTAGTGGTCCTTTACACACCGTGTAGTTAGTCGGCAGGCCAAAACAGTAAGGCGATGGAGCAGTCGCCAGCTGGGCGATGGTACACGCCGTGTACTCATGTCGACAGATGAACGGTTTGGTGGTGCCGCCATGGGAACTGTTAAATGATGAAAGTACACGTCGTGTAATTGGATGTACACGCCGTGTACTTTCTTTTTTCACTTAAATGGGCAGTAGCCTCCCCTGTTCATAGGGAAGGCTTAGAACCGGACGACAGGAGCGGAAGAGGGAGGCCGGACCTATAACGACCCATACTTTACATACATTGTTAATACTTCAAAATTGAAGCTTACTTATTACATCATATAACAAAACCACGAAAGGACCGTATAGGTATAGTGTATTTAGAAACTGGGAAACACAAACAACTGGTTCATAAAGCATCTATACTGTCTCCCATTTATTTCATCATATCTATAGTCCCTTTTGGAATATCTTACTTAATAACCCTCTTCCTAACTTGGGGAAAGAAAACATACAAAAGGGTGAGCTCAAATGCTCAGTAAGGGTAAACAAAAGAAATATCTATCACATCATATTCATAAGAACATAACATTTTGGAAATCTTAACCTGAAAAAGATATCATAATATCATAACATGGGATAAATCATAGTAGTGAAATGTAATCCCAATAATCATAACTTAAAACCTGAAACTTTGTGTCATACACACATAATCATAGAGAATCATTTCTTATTAGTCAAGACTCATTCCCAAGACTATATTAGTGGAAAAAGTCCCTTTCTAAACTGAGTTCACTCCTTGTTTCAAGCCTGTTTCCCTGAACCGGTATAACCTACCGTTCCAGCCATTTCTATCTCATGAGATATAAAATCTTTACCCAATGCATTGGAGGGAGATATAGGTCCCACACATCTCGTAGTGATACCATTCTTATGCGTGCCACAAAATCATAAACCATACATCATAACATAACCCATGTAATAAAAATGGGAATCTTAAACATTGTGATATCATAAAAAAATTCATATAAGATAAAGAAATTCATAAAAATAATTCCATCATAACATAATCAAATCAATGTAATAATAGGGATAGAAACAGAACCCTTTATTATCTTAGATGGAAAATAATTTTGATAAAACACTTGAAATCCATTCTTGAGGAAAATATCCTTTCTACTTCAAAAACACTTTTCCTTTCTTAACATGTCATAAAATTCTAAACTAAAAGAAGTTGATTAAAAATAAACTTGAAAACTTTTAAAGGAAGATTCTTGGAAATAATGTTTTAAAAATACATTCATGCCGTATAAGTTCAAAAAAACATTCTTCTCGTACTTTTTTCGGAAAAGTCAAAAAGTACCTCGTACGAAAAACGACAAAAGATTCCTTTCATATCCTTTACTAAAAACCCACAGAAGTGTAAAATTGGTTTTAAACAATTGTAGGTGGATGGAAATAATATTACATATTGAGGAAACATGGATGTGGATGATAAAATACACCCCAGTAAATACTAAAGTATAAACAATCTCGGAAAAAAATCAGATTGTGATATTTCCCTTACCTTAGGTCTGATTTGCTTCGTAAGTGTCCGAACCTCCTGTATAATGATTTAAATAATGTTATTGAATTATTCTAGAATCATACTTATTGTTATGATATCATATATTTTCATATTCTTAGCTTCGTATTAGTAATATTTCATTACTACTTGTTATTCGGGTGTTTATTACTTTTTGTTCTTATGTGTGTTTTATCGAATAAATTATTATTATTCTCTTTAGGTTATAGATACCTCATTTCCAGAATTTTATTAGTGTAATATATATCATATTCATTCATTCAATTCATTTATATAATCATTATGAAATGAAGATCATGTATAACGAGTCGCATCACATCGTGGAGACGATATTCCGTACGTACGCACGAGTGATGATATCGTTCCTATGATCGTTGAATTGTATTAGAGTGTATGTATACTATTTCAGAATCAATATCACTTTATAATAGTCATATATAGTCATTATTTAAACCATTATACCCATCCAAGTAAGGTGGTGGTGGAAAATAGATTACACCATGGCGTGGAGACGGTATTCCGTACGTACGCACGCGCGGTGATTTCTTTTTCCATATGATGAATAGATGGTGAAATAGGGATGTTTCATACTTATAATAACATATCAGTATGTGAGTGATAGTTATTTTATTACTTCATAATGAAACAACTAAATAAGAAGAAGTGGAAGAAGAAATAAAGATGAAAGAATCGGTAACGGACATTACCTCTTCCATGAAGTGCTTCTTTGAGACCTCCTTTTAGGGCACTAAAATAGGTCTTTGAAGAAGACCAGAACCTCTAGGATGTTTCTAGGGAAGTGGAGAAAAGAAATTGGTAGGGGTTTGCCGAGCTTGAAGGTCAAAGTGGTGTGAGGAAGTGGGGGAGGGGGTGCCCTTTTATAAGGGAGGAGAGGGGCACCTTTGGAATAACTAAAAATATTATTTTATTATAAAGTCAAATTCGGTTTTTAATAGCTCCTAATTGATATATTTAGAAGATAAGGTGGGTAGGGGTCTAACCGCTCATACAATAGGATTTAGACAAGTTTAGGTATCAATTTTAACCTTATCATTTAGATTTAACTTTAAGTTAGATAATTTAACTTTTACCGTGTCTTCTTGTTTTCTTAAACTATAAGGTTAATAAACTTACCATATCAAGCCAAATGAACCCCAATTTGTTTATTATTAATATATATAGCCTTATATAAGTCATCTGGCATAACCTTAGATTTTTAGGAATAAAATAACAATTAGTAATATAAAATTTGTTTTTAAAACTATTTTATGTCAATTTTGACACTATTTAGTAATTGATTTTTGTGAAACTAATAACAGAATTCTTAGTTCGAACCAAGTTACTTAAATAAATACTAACATGTCATATTAATCTATAAAATTAGTGTAATTCATTAAAAGTATCAAATTACATTTATTTGGGTATTTATAACATCAATTATGTCAATACTTCATTAATAAGATAATTACTGCATCATCGTTGTGTCATAAATAAATTAAATTATTTAATGTCTAAAAATTAAAAATAAAATACCATTATGTATGAAATAATTTTAGCTTTCTAATGAATATTTATAGTCTAATTTATCTTATGTATAACCCCATATTAAAAATTATTTACTTATTGAACTTTGATTTTAACTATTTAACCCTTCTTTAAATAAATTAATAATAAATGTCCTAATCTAATCCAAGTGGGCCTAAATGGTCATATTTTATTTCTAAGGTTGTTTTTGGTCGAATTAAACTTGTCCAATAGAATTAGAACATGTGTTAGGGTAATAATAATATCATTTTTACCCTTAATTACCCTATTTACTTTTAACCGTGGTAAATAAAAGTAAAAAGTTACTATTCACCAAAAATTATTTTCATCTCCTTGAACCACATTTTAGTCCTTGATATTAACCGTGTCTATAGGATTTTCGAAATTCCACTCACAGAAGCGGTAAAATTATGTTTTATGAAAAATTCAGTTTTTTTAACTATCACTTAGTGGTTTCACTATTCATCAAAAATTGAAAGTTTTTCAGAAAAATACCAAAATTTCACCCTAGGCTAATTTTGATATTCTGAATCCAAAAATGAAGTCCATTTTGAAAAATAAAATTTATAAAATTTCAAAAAGTGGTTATTACTATTCATAACGACTAGTTTTAATAATATTTTAATAGCATGTCATTGTTTAGTGAAACTCGGTATTGCGTACGACGCAAGTTATCGAGGAAGGCCACGATTGAGTGTAAAGCAAGCCAAGCTAGTGTTGTGTGTAGTGAAAGATTCCTTTGATGATTTATATAAAAACAAAATATTTCACATAAATGTCTCAGGTGTTACATTCTACCCCCCTTAAAATGAATTTCACCCCCGAAATTCGTCACTTTGTAACAAACAGATGAGGATACCTCTCCTTCATCATATCCTCAAGCTCCCATGTAGCTTCTTCTAATTGGTGATTCCTCCATAAAACATTCACCAATCGAGTGGTCTTGCTTCGTAGGACTTTTTCACTATGATCCAGAATCTCTATCGGTTGTTCTTAATAAGAAAGATCTTGCTCCAGCGGTACAACTTCTGAGCTATGTACATGTGAAGGATCGAGTATATATTTTCTTAGGAGAGATACATGGAACACATCGTGAACTTGAGAGAGATTCGGTGGAAGCACCAATCGGTAATCTACCTTCCCAACACGATCCATTATTTCTAAAGGACCGATATATCTAGGGCTCAACTTCCCCTTCTTTCCAAATCTCATGACTCTCTTCCAGGGAGATATTCGTAAGAACACCTTATCACCTAATTCAAACTCTAGGTCTTTTCTTCGGTTGTCAGCATAACTTTTCTGTCGACTCTGAGCTGCTCTTATGTGTTGTTGAATAGATCTGACCTTTTCTACCATTTCATCAAGAAGATCAGGTTCTAATAGCTTTATTTCCCCAACTTCATCCCAGCAAGTTAGAGTCCTGCATTTCTTTCCATAGAGAGCTTCATAAGGAGCCATCTGAATATTGGAGTGAAAGCTATTATTATAAGAAAATTCCACCAAAGGTAGGTGTTGATCCCAACCACCTTTGAAATCCACAGAGCAAGCTCTCAACATATCTTCTAGGGTTTGAATTGTTCTCTCAGACTGACCATCTGTCTGAGGATGATAAGCAGTGCTGAAACTCAACTCTGTATCCTGAGTATGCTGAAGACTTCGCCAGAACATAGAGGTAAATCTCGGATCCCGATCAGATATAATATAATGTGGTACTCCATGCAATCTTACCACTTCTTTTACATATATCATGGCAAGCTGATCCAGAGAGAAATCCTCTCTAATAGTAATGAAGTGTGCAGACTTGGTAAGACGATCAACTATGACTCAGATAGCATTATTGCCTTTGGATGTTTTAGGAAGTCCTGTGACAAAGTGCATAGTGATGTTTTCCCATTTCCATTCAGGTATGGGTAATGGTTGTAACATCTCCTTAGACTTCTGTCTCTCAGCTTTAACTTGCTGACAAACCAAGAATTGAGAGACATATTCAACAACATCTCTTTTCATGCCATCCCACCAGAAGTACTCTTTCAGGTCCCTATACATCTTCGTGCATCCAGGATGAATAGATAATGAAGAACTATGAGCCTCATCCAGTATCTCCTTCTTTAATTCCGGGATGGGAGGAACACAAACCCGATTCTTGAACTTTATTATCCCATCACAATCAAGGTTGAATTCAGGAACATTTCTCACCTTCTTTTGTAATTCGACATCTTCTTTCTATGCCTCTTTAATCTTCACATGTATAGATGGTTGAACATTAATTTGAGAAAGATACGATTTTTTCCCTTCCATTATAATTCCAAGATCCATCCTTTGTAAATCCATAAATATTGGATCTTTTGTGACCCTCATCATGGATAAACTGGCATGGTCTTGTTGACTTAATGCATCTGCCACCTTGTTTTCTTTCCCAGGGTGGTAATGGATTTAGTAGTCATAATCCTTAATCAGCTCCAACCATCTTCTTTGGCGCATATTCAGCTCTATTTGTGTCGAAATATACTTTACACTTTTATGATCAGTATAAATATCACACCTTTCACCATAAAGATAATGCCTCCAAATCTTTAATGAAAAGATTACCACAGCTAACTCCAAATCATGTGTTGGGTAATTTTGCTCATGGATTTTCAACTGTCGTGAGGCATAAGCTATCACCATATCATTTTGCATAAAAACACACCCCAATCCCTTCTTGGATGCGTCACTGTAGATCACAAACCATTCTCCACTACAAGGAAGTGTGAGCACAGGTGCACTGGATAACCTTCTTTTCAACTCCTTGAAATTCTCTTCACATTCCTCCGTCCAAACAAACTTAACTCCTTTCCGAGTCAACTTGGTGAGTGGATTAGATAATCATGAAAAATCATTCACAAAACATCGATAATATCCAGCCAAACCAAGAAAACTTCGGATCTCAGTTACTGTTGTTGGTCTCGACCATCATTCGATAACCTCTATTTTTGTTGGATCCACAGATATCCCCTCTTTTGAGATTATGTGACCCAAAAATGCAGCTTTTTGAAGCCAAAATTCCCACTTGGTAAATTTGGCATAAAGCTTCTACTTTCTCAGGGTCTTCAATATAATTCTCAAGTGATCTTCATGTTCTTCCTTTCTCTATGAATAGACAAGAATATCGTCTATAAAGACTACCACAAATTGATCAAGATAGTCTCTAAGGACTCTATTCATCAGATCCATGAAGATAGAAGGGGCATTAGTAAGACCAAATGGCATCACTATAAATTCATAGTGTCCATACCTTGTACGAAAAGCCTTCTTTGGTATATCCTCCCTTTTGACCCTTAATTGATGATACCCTGAACGAAGATAAATCTTGGAAAAGTATTGAGCTCCGTGTAGTTGGTCAAATAAGTCATCAATGCGTGGGAGAGGATATTTGTTCTTGATAGTGATCTTGTTAAGTTCTCGATAATCAATGCAGAGTCTCATTGATCCATCTTTCTTCTTAACAAATAGAATAGGTGCTCCCCAAGGTGACGCACTAGGGCGTATGAATCCCTTTTCAAGATTCTCTTGGAGTTTCTTCTTCAATTCCTGCAACTCAATTGTGACCATTCTATAAGGTGTCTTTGAAATAGGCAAAGCACCCGGTACGAGTTTTATTGAAAACTCAACTTCACGATTTGGTGGAAGACCCGGTAATTCCTCCGGAAAAACATCATCAAACTCCCATACAATGGGAATATTATTAATCATGAGTTTATCACCAACCATTTGAGATAAATAACCTTCATTTAGTGGAATCAAGACCCATAAGATGGATTAAATTTCCACTGGAAGGTTATGTTCATCCTTGCATCGATAGACGATCATAGATTGATCTGGAATATGAAATGTGACTTCCCTTCTTTGGAAATTAATATGAGCTCCATATAAAGAAAGCCAATACATGCCAATAATCACATAAAATTCCACTATAGGAAGGATCACAAGATATGCAGGAATCAGTTTCCCACAAACTTCGATCGGAGAAGAATTATAAACTTTTGATGCGACTATTGTGCCATTAGGGGTTGTCACAGCTAACTCAACATCTAATTGTTGAGGTAATACGGTGAAACCCTTAGAAAATTCTTCAGAAATAAAAGAGTGGGTGGATCCAGAATCAAATAAAACATTTGATACTTTAGAGTCGATGGTAAGTGTACCTTTCACCACATCGTTATCGTACTCCACATCGCTGATAGAAATTGCATGTGACTTTCCTTTGTCTTTAGCCTTAAGAGTTTTTTGACGTCGACCATCATCATCAACCCTTGGATTAGAGCATTTATTGGCATAATGACCCATCTCCTTGCACTTGAAACATTGAAGTGTAGTAAGTTCATTCTATGTATCCCTTCCTTTGTTTGCATCATTAGACATCTTATTCCCATCATCGCGGCATTCAAATTCCTGATGACCTTCCCTTCTACATTTGAAACATTTACTTGTCCCTTTAAGACAACTCCCTCCATGTTTCTTTCCACACTTTGAGCATAAGGGAAAGCTCATCTTCTTTTCAGTGTGCTCTTTAGATTTTCCTTTGAATTCCATTTTCCTCTTCTTTTCAAACCCATATGACTGATGGGTTACTCCAATCTCCATCTCAACTTTGAGAGCACATCGAACGATTTCATCGTAGCTATTGAAGTCCATTATGGCTAAGGCCCTTCGAAGACTTGGTTTTAAGCCACAAAAGAATCGATCGATCTTACTCTCAGGTTGGATAATAATACCAGAAGCGTACCTTTCAAGTCTTGTAAAATTTTCTTCATAGGTACCAACAGATTCATCATCCTTTTGCTTCAGTTCAAGAAAATATTTCTCCATCTTTGTTCATAGAATACGAGGGAAGTACTTATTGAAAAATAAGTTCTTGAACTCATCCCATTCCATGGACTCATGTTCATCCCTTTGCCTCGTATTCTTAATAAGATTCCACCATTGATCAGCATCACCTTCCAAACGATACACTTCTAAGATGACTTTATCATGCTCAGAACATTGAAGAACTAAAAATATCTTTTCAGTAGTACTAATCCATTGTTAAGCAACTAATGGATTAGTAGACCTGCTGAATGATGGAGGAAGCTGTCTCATGAAGGATTCAACAGAATGTTTCTCCTTCCTTTGCTCGTTTGGATGTCCTGCATGATTCATAGCTTGAGAAAGTTGTGTGAGCATGGCTACAAGATTTTGCATTCCAGCTCCCATAACGTTTGGTTGCTCAGGGGGACAATCATTGCATTGCCCGTCGCATTCTGCATTAACACGGTTCCTTCGGGTTCCAGCCATTGACTAAACCCAAGAAGAATAGTGTGAGAACCACTAATTATAATAGGAAAACCACATAATCAAGAATAAAATTTCACACTTAAGGTCTTATCCTAGGTTATTCATGGCCATTTTTAAAACACTAAGATTGTGTTCTATGCTTAGAATTATCCTTAGGGTTCTTACTAAGGATTTCACATCCTAGTTTCCAAAGGCTGACTATACCTTTCCTCTGATACCAACTATAACGACACATACTTTACATACATTTTTAATACATCAAAATTGAAGCGTACTTATTACATCATATAACAAAACCACGAAAGGACCGTATAGGTATAGTGTCTTTAGAAACTGGGAAACATAAACAACTGGTTTATAAAGCGTCTACACTGTCTCGCATTTATTTCATGATATATATAGTCCCTTTTGGCATATCTTACTTAATAACCTTCTTCCTGACCTGGGGAAAGAAAAAATAAAGAAGGGTGAGATCAAATGCTCAGTAAGGGTAAAAAAACGAAATATCTATCACATCATATTCATAAGAACATAAAATTTTGGAAATCTTAACTTGGAAAAGAGATCATAATATCATAACATGGGATAAATCGTAGTAGTGAAATGTAATCCCAATAATCATAACGTAAAACATGAAACTTTGTGGTGTACACACATAATCATAGAGAATCATTTCTTATTAGTCAAGACTCATTGCCAAGACTATCTTAGTGGACAAATTCCCTTTCTGAACCGAGTTCACTCCTCATTTCAGTCCTGTTTCACTGAACTGGTATAACCTACCATTCTAGCCATGTATATCTCATCAGATATAAAATCTTTACCGAATGCATTGGAGGGAGATATAGGTCCCACCCATCTCATAGTGATACCATTCTTATGTGTTCCACAAAATCATAAACAATACATCATAACATAACCCATGTAATAAAAATGGGAATCTTAAACATTGTGACATCATAAAAAAATTCATATAAGATAAAGGAATTCATAAAAATAATTCCATCATAACATAATCAAATCAATGTAATAATAGGGATAGAAACAGAACCCTTTATTATCTTAGATGGAAAATAATTTTGATAAAACACTTGAACTCCATTCTTGAGGAAAATATCCTTTCTACTTCAAAAACACTTTTCCTTTCTTAACATGTCATAAAATTCGAAACTAAAAGAAGATGATTAAAAATAAACTTGAAAACTTTTAAAGGAAGCTTCTTGGAAATAATGTTTTAAAAATCCATTCATGCCGTATAAGTTAAAAAAACATTCTTCTCATACTTTTTTCGGAAAAGTCAAAAAGTACCTCGTACGAAAGACGACAAAAGATTTCTTTCATATCCTTTACTAAAAACTCACCGAAGGGTAAAATTGGATTTAAACAATTGTAGGTGGATATAAATAATATTACATATTGAGGAAACATGGATGTGGATGATAAAATACACCCCAGTAAATACTAAAGTATAAACAATCACGAATAAAAATGAGATTGTGATATTTCCCTTACCATAGGTCCGATTTGCTTCGTAAGTGTCCGAACCTCCAGTATAATTATTTAAATAATGTTATTGAATTATTACATAATCATACTTATAGTTATGATATCATATATGGTCATATTCTTAGCTTCTTATTTGTAATATTTCATTACTACTTGTTATTCGGGTGTTTATTACGTTTTGTTCTTATGTGTGTTTTGTCGAATAAATTATTATTTTTCTCTTTAGGTTATAGATACCTCATTTCCAGAATGGTATTAGTGTAATATATATCATATCCATTCATTAAATTCATTTATATAATCATTATGAAATGAAGATCATGTAGAACGCGTCGCATCACATCGTGGAGATGGTATTCCGTACATACGCACGAGTGATGATATCGTTCCTATGATCGTTGAATTGTATTGGAGTGTATGTATACTATTTCAGAATCAATATCACTTTATAATAGTCATATATAGTCATTATTTACACCATTATACCCATCCAAGTAAGGTGGTGGTGGAAAATAGATTACACCATGGCGTGGAGACGGTATTCCGTACGTACGCGCGTGCGGTGATTTCTTTTTCCGTGGGATGGATAGATGGTGAAATAGGGTTGTTTCATACTTATAATAACATATCAGTATGTTAGTGATACTGATGTTATTACTTTATAATGAAACAACTAAAGAAGAAGAATTGGAAGAAGAAATAAAGATGAAAGAATCGGTAACGGACATTACCTCTTCTTTGAAGTGCTTCTTTGAGACCTCCTTTTAGGGCACTAAAATAGGTCTTTTAAGAAGACCATAACGTCTAGGATGTTTCTAGGGAAGTGGAGAGAAGAAATTGTCATGGGTTGTCCGAGCATGAAGGCTCAAAGTAGTGTGAAGAAGAGGGGGAGGAGGTGCCCTTTTATAAGGGAGGAGAGGGGCACCTTTGGAATAACTAAAATTATTATTTTATTATAAAGTCAAATTCGGTTTTTAATAGCTCCAAAATGATATATTTATAAGCTAAGGTGGGTAGGGGTCTAAATCCTCTCATCCAATAGAATTTAGACAAGTTTAGGTATCAATTTTAACCTTATCATTTAGATTTAACTTTAAGTTAGATAATTTAACTTTTACCGTGTCTTCTTGTTTTCTTACACTATAAGGTTAATAAACTTACTATATCAAGCCAAACGAACCCCAAGTTGTTTATTATTAATATATATAACGTTATCTAAGTCATTTTTCCGAACCATAGATTTTTAGGAATAAAAGAACAATTAATAATATAATATTTGTCTTAAAAACTATTTTATGTCAATTTTGACACTATTTGGTAATTGATTTTTGTGAAAATCGTAACAGAATGATTAGTTCAAAACAAGTTACTTAAATCAATACTAAAATGTCACATTAACCTATAAAATTAGTTTAATTAATAAAAAGTCTCAAATTACATTTATTTGGGTATTTATAACATCAATTATGTCAATATTTCATTAATAAGATAATTATTGCATCATCGTTGTGTCATAAATAAATTAAATTAATTAATGTATAAAAATTAAAAATAAAATACCATTATGTAGGAATATTTTTATCTTTCTAATGAATATTTATAGTCTAATTTATCTTATGTATAACCCCATATTAAAAATGATTTACTTATTAAACTTTGATTTTAACTATTTAACCCTTCTTTAAATAAATTAATAATAAATGTCCTAATCTAATCCAAGTGGGACTAAATGGTCATATTTTATTCATAATGTTGTTTTGGGTCGAATTAAACTTTTCCAATAGAATTAGGACATGTGTTAGGGTAATAATAATATCATTTTTACCCTTAATTACCCTATTTACTTTTAACCGTGGTAAATAAAAGTAAAAAGTTACTATTCACCAAAAATTATTTTATTCTCATTGAACCACATTTTAGTCCTTGATATTAACCGTGTCTCTCGGATTTTAGAACTTCCACTCACATAAGCGGTAAAATTAAGTTTTATGAAAAATTCAGTTTTTTTAACTATCACTTAGTGGTTTCACTATTCATCAAAAATTGAACGTTTTCAGAAAAATACCAAAATTTCACCCTAGGCTAATTTCGATATTCCGAATCCAAAAATGAAGTCCATTTTGAAAAATAAAATTTATAAAATTTCAAAAAGTGGTTATTACTATTCATAACGGCTAGTTTTAATAATATTTTAATAGCATATCATTGTTTAGTGAAACTCGGTATTGTGTACGACGCAAGCTATCGAGGAAGGCCGCAGTTGCGTGTAAAGCCAGCCAAGCTAGTGTTGTGTGTAGTGAAAGATTCCTTTGATGATTTATATAAAAACAAAATATTTCACATAAATGTCTTGGGTGTTACGGAACCTTGGGAGATCCACCGATCCAGCGTCTGGAATCCATTTCCGCCTCGGACGATCTCGTTGGAACCGTGTTGGAAAGTCCTCCCTTCTCCTTGCGTGTTGCATACCAATTCTTCCCATAATGGGAGTTATTTGAGGTTATGCGGATTTTCTTCTTCATCAGATCTAAGTTGTAATTGGGTGTTTCTGGAATCGACGTTCGTGTATAGCACTCGTTGGCATATAAGGTATGTGGCTTGGTGTTTATTTTCCAACTGTCGTGCGTTTTTTGCATGTTTTTGAGTTACGAACCCATATTTTGGGTGTCGTGAGGCTGAGGCCGTGGTTATATTGAATACCTAGAATTGAATAGGTAAATGATAAAATTGTGAAAATGGTGTTTGGGATCACTGCTTGGATCCAGGACCACCCTGGGGGTGCGTTCCTCTGTTTATCCATTTGTCCAGGATACCAGAGTGTATGCCATGTTTAAATTATGAATTACTTTTTCCTTGAGAGGAATTGTATGTAAAGTGCATGTTTATATGTTGGGCATGGCCCGATTACTTATGCTTGAGGGCGGCGTTTTACTATGGCCTGACGACATGACTGTATTAGCCTGAGGGAAACATACTATTTCACCTGAGGGAAACCCTTCGTGCCTAAGGGCTTGACTTCTGTGCCTGAGGGTGGCACTTCGTACACCTATGGGAAAATTTCTGTTATTCCTGAGGGAAATACCTGCATGTTGGATTCTGATTACCCGAGGGTAAGGTTTTGTTTGTCTGAGGACGTTGACTGTTTAATTAGAAATGCACTGTGGTGTTTTCTTATATTAAATGGATTAAATAAATAATTAAATGGAAATATAACTGTTAAGTTAGTCACTTTTGAGTACTCCTTAGTGTATTTCATTTTACTACTGCACACTGTTGTTGCATGTTTTACACACAGTTGAGCACGGGCCTTTGGTGGGTGCCTACTGGGCTTTATTTCTGACACCCTGTTTGGGCCATGCATTTCGGCCCAAAAAGATTACGTTGCTGCAGGTGTAGATAGGGGAAAGTGTCCCTATACCGGTACTTGATTTTTTCTGAGGAGTAGGGGGCATGGGACCGAGCTTAGGCTTGTGATGATGTTGGCTATTTTGTTTATTTTTGTTGCACTCTGTATTGTGTTGTATTTCACTGATGTGTAACATATTCTGGCTGTTTTCTTAGAACTTGAGACATGTTGCATCATATTAATATACATGGTTGGATAACTTTTACTGTAGTTTTATTTAATGTGTGCATGGTTTATTATTTATTCTATCTATGTATGTTCTATTTCGTATTTCCACTATGCTACACTTTGACAAATGATGGCATAGTTTCCCCACTATCAGACCTAGGCCCTCACTGCTAGTCGACAGCCTCTAGCATTTGGAGAAATGCGCTTGAGGTCACGTGGTGAACCAGGTTCGGGGAACCATTTGCGTGGCACCCAGAACTGGGACGTTACAATTTATTAAATAAAATTTCACTTAACACAACTCATTATATCGAGAGTGATAATGTCTTTAGGAAATTAGGTATATTACATAACAACTTAAAAACATGGAGAGAAACATTTTTATTGAAATCTTCCTTTACATGACCACAAAATTTCTTCATTACTAAAATTTCATTGGATTACCTGAGGACATACTTAAGAAATGGGTGAGCTTTAAAGACTAGTAAGGGAATAATCAGGGCATAAAATTAGGAATACATCATATGTTAGACAATAAGAATATTAATGGAACATAAAAGAAACATGAATTATAATGACTGATATATAAAGATAATCATAACATAGAAAATGTTGTAACAATATAGAACATGATATTAACATGACTCACGGCTCATTTCACATATAAGAGCATGAGTTCAAGCTCATTGCCCAAGGAGGACCATGAGTCCAAGATCATTGCACATGAAGGATCATGATTCAAAGATCATTGAAAATGAAGGAGGATGATTCAAATAATATTTCATATGAAGGATCATGAGTCAGTGATCATTTCACATGGAAGAGAATGATCTAATGATCATTGCACATGGAGGGGCATGAGTCAAAGCTCAATGCACATGAAAGAGCATGATTAAAAGAACCTTGAACCTAAAGGTGCACGATTCAGAGATAATTTCACATAAAGGACCATGATTCAAAGATCATTTAACAAGAAATATCATGATACTAAACATTAACCAATGTATTGGAGTTCTATCAGGGCAAACCCTTCATAACCATTTGTTTTTTTTGCTAAAGTATGCCACATAAATCATACAACATGGATTCATTAATCATTATATATTTTTTCATGATCATGGAAATTTGGAATACATAAATATAGTTCCATATTATATATGTATATTTTCATAAAGGATAATACCCTTGATAGATAAATGAGTATGGTATTCACTACACAATGATTTTGGCATGAAAAATTGCAGTTCAATTCTTAAAACATAACGACGTCCTATAGAAATTCAAAAAATGGATTGATGAGAGAGAAAGTGGTATATAATAATTTAGAGATTAAATCTAAATTAATAGGTGCATGTAAAGATACTTACCAACATGATTAATTTGAAATAAAGGTTGTACCATAATAAAGATTCTTGAAGTAAGAGGATAAAGAAAAAGAACCCTTACGAAGTTTTAGTATGGTTATGAGTGTACATAAAAGATCATAGGGGGAATAAGCGAGAGTTAAATGAAGATATAATAATTTATACATAAAATTTATATTAATGTAATCACGGAACATCATATCCCAAATATGAAAATGGAATTTAATAAGAACAATATAAAATAAGTGCTTGAATGGAAATGAGAAATCCCGTACAGAATTTCGTCATAGTAACGACTTAGGTAAGATTAGAAATGAGGGGAGATAGATGAGGCCTCATAAAATTAAAATCAATTTCTTGTTAAGGTAATTATTAAAAATGAATTGTAATTCATGAAATTTAAATGAAAAGAACTAATCATAAAGAAGGTGGTTGAATTCAAAGGTGAGGATAGAAATCACTTACCTGGATGTGTGAATCCAATGGAATAAGAAAGGATTATTAGGAGCTTGTGGGAACCTTTGAAGGAACCTAGGTAGTTGAGGAAAAAAAGTGGATGTGCTTCAAGGAGTGTGAGTGAAGGTAAATTGGAGCTTGGGTAGGTTTATATAGGAAATGAGGGGTATTTCATTATTATTTTTGTTTTTGACACTTAATAATAAAATATTCAAAACCAAAAACCATCCCATGGTTTTTGCCTATGATTTCTAGAATAGGGGAGTTGGTTAATTTTTTTTATTATTCCAATAGACTAAGATATTAAAATATTTCCCTTTTCTTATTTGGAGGCGAGTAATGCAATAAAGGAAATGATTTTAAAATCTTAAAATATATTACAAGTTTGGGAGGTTCCACTCTAGATTTATGAATTAAATAAAATAAACAAAAAATTAAAATATTATAAAGGAAAACCATATATTATATAGATTATACATTTTATTGTATTTATTACATCACTATTTGGTTATTATGTGTAAGAACCCAGTTTTTTCTACGAAAGACTTTGGAATATTCTTGATGATATTCCAGAGCATCCCCTTCGGACGGCGTGCGATTTCGAGCCCCAGAGTGGCCGGAATTAAATTTTCAGTGCGTTCACACTGGAAATGCCAAATAAATGGAATAACTCCTAAACGGTGCTTCAGATAAGATATCCGAGTGTACGGATGGGTCCGGAATGGGGTTTTTACCCTAGGAATGACATAAAACTTGCGGCGCGGGATGTTTGGACCCCTCACCCGCTTCTGGAACGTTAAATGGATTAAATAAATTTATTTAATTCGTTTAATATTGAAACACAGGTATCTCTTAAACGGTGGCTCGGATTGGGAAACCGAGGGCACCTTTGAGTTCGGAGCGTGTCGTTTACCCTAGGAGGGGTGTAAGTTTTGCGGGCGTGACCCGTCTGTGAAAAATGGCCCCAGGGGCGTTTTCGTAATTTTGCGCCCTCAGGCGTTGAGTTTAATAACTTTTGAACGGGGCCTCAGATTAAAATTATGATATCGCCGTTGCGCTCAGAGCGTGGTTTTTAAAATAGGGGAGGCTTAACCTCGACCCTGCTGAGGGTTCGGGTTCGGACCGATGGGCGGGTGGTTAAGCGTTTCTAATTAAACGCTTAAGTCACCCCCTCCCTCTTCCTCTTCCTCACCTGGATAGCAGCAAGGAGGAACTCCTCCCTTTCCCCCTCCATCTCCGGCGAAGCAGCTCCGGAAAGGCGCGGCGCGGCGGCAGACTCCCCGTGAAGCTCCGGGCATCGCCCAAGTGGTAGGAGGATTTTGGTTTCATTTTAATTCCCGAACCCTTCCTTTTGATTCATTTACAACGTCGGATTGCTGTCGATTTTGCAATCAAAGCCCATAATCTTGTAGTATAATTCATGAGCTTTCCATCACATCTTTCGGATTTAAAATACGAGTTCGAAGTCGATCGCAAGTGTTCGCCGAAGGTTGCGGGAAATTCGGGATTTCTGGGTGTTTCCCAGCAGGTTCCGGAAGTCCAGCGGGCTTAGGTGGCGGCGCAGCACCTGCAGGCGGCGGCAGTCTGAGGTTGAGTGGCGGCGGTGGCATCTCCTCGGCAGGCGGCGGGTTCCTAGGTGACGGCCGGGGCTCGAGGAGGGTGAGCGGCGTCCGACGGTGGCACCAGGCGGAGGCGCTCCGCGGCGGAGCAGAAGCACCAGCCGACGCAGCCGGCCGGTTGACGTGGTGCCCGGGGTCGTGGTGCACGACCCCGCTCGGGAGCCAGAGACCCGCTGAACGCGGGTCTCCGCGTGCAGAAGCGACAAGACTCGTGGTCGGTCGTCTTAGAGGCGCGCGGTCCGTGCGGGTGAACCGTTGCTGCAGCGGTTTGGCTGGCAGAGACGCGGACCGGCCGGCTTGAGCCGGTCCAGGGGGTGTGGACCGGCCAGACCGGTCCAGTCCTCCCCCACCTGCGTCCGATAGCATTAAAATGTCGTAACTTTCAAACCGTGGGTTGAAACTTCCTGACATCTGCGGTGACGCGACCCTTAATTTGAGACAAACTTTTTGAGATGGTTTCAGGAATTTTTAATTCCCGAAACGAGGGGCCTCGGTGGCGCGACACGTACGTCGAGGGGTTAGTCGTTTTGTCGGCAGATTTTGTTTTAGACGGCGCGGACGCGTCCGACGTCCGTTTTGAGCGCCGTCAATGGCGTTAGGACCCTGGCATCGAGACGGAGCTTTCCAGGGTGGTTTCAGGCGTTGAGGCCGAAGTTGAGTTGCGGGCCCCACGGCCCGTCTTTTGAGCTACATGCAGCTTTTAGCGACTTTTTCCTCGGACGTCTGTTCGGGGCGTGCGAGCAGTCGATGTTGGGTGTTTTTTCAAGGGCATCGTGTTGGCGCAGTCTGCCCTCTGTAATTCCGCACGACGGTGAGGGCCCCGCGAGGGCCGTTTCGGGAGTTGACGGTGATTTCAAGCTTTATCACCGGGAGACCGTTTTGGACAAGTGAATAGTCCATTTCGTGTACTTTTCTGAGGGGATTGCAATGGTGTGATGCGCCCGACTGTTTTCGGGGCCGAGGCTCGGGATCACGGGACGTCGTTCGGGCGTGAGGCGGTGTTGGCGACTTTTTCGTCGGATATCCGTTTGAGGCAAGTAAGTAGTCGATCTCGCGTGTTTTTTCGTGAGGACTACAACGGTGCGATCCGTTTGGTTGTGCGGAGCCTCTTGCGTGATCTTATTGAATGTGGAGCATGAGTGGTGCTCCGGTGGCGGTTCGTCCTACCTTGTTTGTAGCGGACCCTTGGCGTGTGATCGCGCACTATTTTATAATGTTTGACAAAACCTTTCCTTTGATACATACTATAGTGTCCCAACCTTAACATGCAAAGATATTACCTAATTTTAGATGAACACTCAACAAATTAAAAAATTACATTCCTGAATTCCATGATGGTTTAGTGTTTATGGAGACATGGAACACACTATTCTAACTTGATGAAATATCTTCAGTGTTTCCAAAAATATAGTCCCAATTAGTACACCTCAATTTTTTTCCGAACCAAGAGAAATTAAACATATTGTCACGACCCGTCCCCGGGTCCCATGCCGTGACTACCCCAAGCCCGCCTTCCATAGGCCAGGGGCTGGCGACTAGAACCAAGGTGTAAATCCCATTAAAAAGGGAAGGCATTGCCTTTGAAAAGTAAACAAGCACCACAGAGTAAGCAAGAGGAAAAGTAAACTCTAAGTAAAAATAGTACAAGCTGTGCTGAAAGAAAAAGGGGCCGGAAATACAAGCCCAACTGTAAAATACAACTGAAAGGGGAAAACAACAACTGAAAATAAAAGCCGCAGCGTCGAGCCGTCCTCTGGAAGTCCCACATGAAGGGTGGGTACAGATAGCCTCCACAGCTCCTCGGTCCAGCTATCCGCTCCGAGTACGTCTCGCCCAGTGGTCCACCACCAGGTACCGTCCTGCTCCGCACGCCCCCACCACGATCAGCGCTGTCTGTCGTCTGCAACCAACACAACGAAGTGCGGGCATAGCCCGTGCAGGGGTGAGTATAAGCTACTCAGTAGGGACCCCGAGACCCCCCGAAGGTATCCCGAAATCCACAAAGGATAATCCACAAAGGAAAGATACAATCACGAAGTAACAACCGACACTGCTTAGGTATATGCCCATACATATACCTAAGTCATAAATTTCTATTCGACTCCAACGTCCGAGCCCAAGAACAACCCAGTCCACAGAGGAAAGCAAAAACGTATACCCACACAGGATAGCACAACACAATCCACAAAGGAGAGTAAACAGTAATCCACATAGGATAGCTCAACACAATCCACAAAGGAGAGTAAACAGTAATACACATAGGATAGATCAACACAATCCACAAAGGAGAGTAAACAGTAAATCCACATAGGATAGCTCAACACAATCCACAAAGGAGAGTAACACAGGATTCAACTCACATAGGTATACTTCATCGGATGATGATAAAGATGATCACTGATCCATCTAAGTCGTCGGACCCACAAAGGATCGATAGGTAACTAACCCCCGCAAAGACCCACACAGGATCGGGCCCACACCGGACCTGTAGGCGCTGGCTCACATAGAACCGCTGAGCGCTGACCGACACAGGATCGGGCCCACACAGGACCTGTAGCACTGATCCATGTAAGATCGCTAAGTGCTGTAGTCGTCGCAGTCCACTGAGCATCTCTGCACAGTCGTCGCCGTAGTCCACTGAGGATCTCTGCACAGTGGTCGCCGCAGTCCACTGAGGATATCTGCACGGTCGTCGGTGTCAAAGTAGCAGTCGCAGCCAGCACTAGGGTTCCCGCACACAGCAAGCTCGTTCGGGAGGGTCCGCTCCACGAGCCGAGAGGCTGATACATCAACTATCACAAAGTCTGAATTTGATGTATCCAAAAGTTCCGTATCGTCAATAGGAACTCAATGTCGCAGACGACGCGTCAATCGGACGCCCGGTCTGAGAGTTATTGGCCTTTTCGTCCGAGGGGCCTGGTTGGTTTTTAAGGCAAAACCAACCTGACCTTACTCCACCTGCATCCAAACCTCGGGCGGAGTATGCCAAAAGATCTGTCTCACTTAGAGGAATTCAACGAAGTTGACGGCACGTCGATCGGACGTCCGAAGCTCAAGATATGAGTGTTTCCGCTCCGAGGGCCCGGTTGGTTTCGTGTACGAACCAACCCGGCCGAATCCAATGTTTTTCGAAACCTTGAGTGCGATATACCGAAACGACCGTCTCGATCCAAGGATCGCATTGCCGCTAACGGCGCATCGTTCTGAGGCCCGTAACCCACGTTACAAGCATTTGACCGAAAATGGTCCGAAGACGGGGGGTCCGGGCCCGGGCCGACCCGGCCCGACCCCCCCTGGGTCGGCCGAACCGGGTCGACTCGAACCGGGTCGACCTGACCCGGTCCGACCCAGCCGGACCCAGTCCGTCCCGGCTCGGCCGCGCGGCCGAGCGACCGGGGGGGGGGGGGGGAGCCGCCGCCCCCGCGTGACACCCCCGCGACACCCGTGGGGTGTCGCCCTGGACGACCCGAACGACGCGGGAGGGAGCCGCCGCCCCCGCGTGACAACCCTGCGGCACCCATGGGGTGTCTCCCTGGACAGCCGGACGCGGCTTCAGTCGCATCCCGCGTGCGCCGGAACCGGGCGGCCACGGGTCAGCGGGCGTCGCCGCCTCCGGCCACCGGCGCCGCCGCGCCAGCGACCCGCGCCACCACCGGCTTCCGTGGGCCACCGGAGTCGCTCCAGTGGTCCGATTCTATTCCCGTCTACGCCGCTGCTCCTCCCGGGACTCGTTCTTCACTGTGGAACCATCAAACTTCCATTACGGTACGTTCCTTCGTGGCCCGTCAAATCCGCACAACAACGAAGAACAGCGGAAGGTTGTCAGGCCGTGTTCGTTTGGCCCGCACCCTCCACGTTAGAGATAAACAACGGGAGAAATATATTAAACACAAGAATCAACAATTTTAATGGATTAAAATTGTTCTTATTTTCCGGTTCTTCACTTTTAAAAGAAACGATCACGGGAAAAAGGAATTATTCAAAACAAAAATCCCTACCTCGTAGTCGTCGCCGTACGCACGTTCTTCGCGGATTTGTTCGGCGCGAAAGGAGGGGATCGTCGCGTCGTCGCGGAAGGGCGTCGCGTCGTCACGGAATCCGGCGTTGAGTCGACGAAATCAAAAGACCAAGAAACAACAGATTTAATTTAATTATATAAAATTAAATCCTTGTTTTGTTAAAAAAACACAAGGGAGATTTAAGAGAATCCCGAAGTCTCTTACCTCAAACAGTTGAACGAAGATTTCGTTGCGGAGGAAGAGATGCCGCAGAAGAACGTTGCAGGAATGGAACGTCGGCATCACGGAACACGGCGGCGCGTCGGCGACTTCCGCGGGTTCGGCGTTCTTCGTCGGAGGCTGGCGTTCTTTGTTGGAGGCCGGCGTTCTTCGTGTTCTTCTAATTCTTCGCGAAGCAGGATGAAGGCTCAAGAACTCTGACAAAACCTCTCAACGAGTAATCCTCCAAAAAGACTTGTTGGTCTTATTTTATTATTACGCCAACAAACGAAAAAGGGTAAGTAATGACCCATCAATTCGTTGAATTAATTCAACGAAAGAAACCGCCCATTTAATTCACAAAATAAACCGCCCAATTAAATGGTGCGTTAAGGATTTAAGAAAACGCATCAGTTGACTTTCATAATGACGGTTTTTCGTGGGTGCGTTACTTAGCGGAAAGAAAAGGCAGGGCTCGTGCGGGCCCCACCTCACAAATATCCTACCAAGGGGGTAGGATATTTCTGGATAGAACCCTATCCGTTTTAACTCAGTTTAAGTGGCTTTCAAGTTGCTTCAAGTGGCTTAAGTGAAATAAAATAAAGTTGTCGAACAAATTATTTTATTTTTAAACTTTAAGCCCAAAAATTAAAAACCACACCCGAGAAAACGCAACTCCAGAAGAGGCGTTTCTAAGAAAATATCGGCGCTGCGATTTCATCGGTGCCCTCAGAATTTGATTCTAGGCACCGGTTCAAATGATAGAAAAACCCACTCGTCCGTTCACTGAACGTACCCGAGCCAAACTTCGGAAAAATGATTTCGGGCACACCGGGCCTCAGAATCAGGTGCCGTCAGAAACTGCATTCTTGTAAAATTCCAAAGAAAATTAAGAAAAAAATTTCCTTGAAATTTAATGGTCTTTACATTACTCCCACCTCAGAGTTTTACGTCCCCGTAAAGATACATAAAAAAACTAGGGAAACAAATGTGGGTACTGAGCACGCATCTGAGCCTCCCGCTCCCAAGTTCTCTCCTGGAGGTTCCCGTGCTGCCATCTGCTGCGCACAAGAGGAATTGATCGCCCACGTAGGACCTGCTCCTGTCGATCCTCTATCTCAACCAGGACCTCCGCAAATGTCGTCCCATCATCCATGTCTAGCTCCCCATAGTCAGTGATGTGCGTTGCATTGTGCACGTATCTCCTCAGCTGAGATACGTGGAAGACTTCGTGCACCCGGTGAAACTGAGGTGGCAGAGCCAAGCGATAAGCCAACTCGCCAATCCTGCTGAGGACCTGGAAAGGTCTGATGAAGCGTGGAGACAACTTGCCGCCTCGGCCAAATCTCCGTAATCTACGTCGAGGTGAGACATGCAAGAAGACGTGGTCGCCATCCTCGAACTCTAGTGGCCTCCGCCTCCAATCAGCATATGACTTCTGCCTGCTCTGAGCTGTCCTCATCCACTCCTGGATGACCTAGACCTTCTCTGTCGTGGCCCAGACCATCTCTGGTCCCACAAGTGCTGAATCCCCAGGGTCTGTCCAGCACAAAGGAGATCTGCAATGTCTACCGCACAACACCTCGTATGGTGCCATCCTGATGGTGGAGTGGTAGCTGTTGTTATACGCGAACTCCACCAAGGGTAGGTGGTCCTCCCAGTTGCGACCAAAGTCGAGGACACATGCACGGAGCATGTCCTCGAGAGTCTGAATGGTCCTTTCCGTCTGACCATCCGTCTGATGGTGAAAGGCTGTGCTCAGACGTAGCCGCGTCCCGAATGCCTCATGCAACCCCTTCCAAACCCGGGAAGTAAAGAGAGAATCCCGATCAGAGACGATAGTCAATGGCACACCGTGAAGCCGTACAATCTCCTGAACGTAGAGACGCCCCAAGCTCTCCACCGAGCCCTGCTCTCGGATGGGTAAGAAGTGTGCCGACTTGGTGAGTCGGTCAACAATCACCCAAATGGATTTGTGACCTCTGGAAGTGCGTGGAAGTCCAGTCACGAAGTCCATAGATATCCTGTCCCACTTCCACTCCGGGACCTCCAAGGGCTGTACCAAGCCTGCTGGTACCTGATGCTCTGCCTTCACCTGCTAGAAGGTGAGGCACCGTGAAACGAACTCTGCCACAGCCTTCTTCATGCCCGGCCACCAGTGTTGTCGTCTGAGATCCTGGTACATCTTTGCCACTCCAGGATGTACCGCCAAAGGAGAAGTGTGAAACTCTCTCAGCACATCCTCCTGTACAGCGACTGGTACCAGGGTACGTCCTCTAAAAAGGATGTTGTGATCTGCTCAAAGGGAGAAACCATCAGGTTCCTGTCCCAAGGATATATGTGCACGCCGCGTCTCACTGTCAGTGTCCCCACGTTGTGCCTCTCTGACCCGCTGCAGAATTGGAGGAGAGACTATGAGAGACTGAAGGAAGGAAACTCCGTCCCTATCCATGAAGGATATCTGCAAGGCGGCTAACTGCTCTGTCGCCTCCTCAAGTAGCTGAATTCCTGTCCTCCTTCTGAGGGCATCGACTACTATGTTCCCCTTCCCAGGTGTATAGACTATCTCAAAGTCATAGTCCTGGAGGAACTCGAGCCATCGCCGCTGTCTCAGGTTCATGTCCTTTTGAGAGAAGATGTACCTGAGACTCTGGTGGTCAAAAAAGGCTGTAATGTGCTCTCCCATCAGATAGTACCGCCATGTCTTTAGAGAAAAGACCACTACTGCTAACTCCAGGTCATGGGTAGCATAGTTCTGCTCATGCGGCCTCAACTGACGTGATCCATAAGAAATCACGACCCGCTCCTGCATCAGGACACACCTGAGTCTGGTCTCTGATGCATCGCAGTAGACTACATAACCAACTCCCTCCTCAGGAAACCTCATGATAGGTGCGCTGGTCAATCTCTGTCTCAGCTCCTAGAAGCTCTGCTGACATCTGTCTGACCACACGAAGGGTTTCCCCTTCTTCTTCAATGCTGAGAGTGGCGCCGCAACTCTGGAGAAGTCCGTCACAAATCTCCGATAGTATCTGGATAGACCCAAGAAACTCTGCATCTCCGTCACGCTCCTGGGTGGCTCCCAAGCTAGCACTGCCTCGATCTTCGCGGGATCCACTGCAACTCCCGCCTCAGAAATGACGTGCTCCAAGAAGTGGACCTCACGTAACCAGAACTGGCACTTCGAGAGCTTTCCATAAATCTGGTTCTCTCGGAGTGTGTCCAGTAAAACCCGCAAGTGGTAGGTGTGCTCCTCCTCTGTGGTCGAGTACACCAAAATTTCGTCGATGAAGACCATGACAAATCGATCGAGGTATGGCTAGAAGATACTGTTCATGAGGCTCATGAAAACTGCTAGAGCGTTGGTTACGCCGAAAGGCATAACCAAGAACTCATAGTGTCCATACCGACACCTGAAGTCCTTCTTCTATACGTCCTCGTCTCGAACTCTGAGCTGATGATAGCCTGACCTGAGGTCTATCTTCGAGAACCACCGTGCTCCCTTGAGCTGATCGAAGAGGTCATCAATCCTCGGTAGCGGATACTTGTTCCTCACTGTCACCTGGTTCATGTGACGATAGTCAACACACAGTCGCAAGCTCCTGTCCGCCTTCTTGGCAAACAATATCGGCGAAGCCCAGGGTGAAACACTGGGTCGGATGAACCCCTTGCCCTGCAAGTCCTCCAACTGTACACATAACTCTCGAAGCTCAGCGGGGGCCTTCAGATATGCTGGAGTGGATATTGGGGCTGTCCCGAGGTATAGATCAATATAAAAGTCTACCTCTCTGCAAGGAGGTAGCCCTAGAACGTCATCGAGAAAGACGTCCGCATACAGATCCACCACTACAGGAAAACTAGGACTTCGCATGTCAACTGCTCCAAGGATGAGGCTAGCCAACTGATGAGTGATGGGATTCCCTCTCCTCTGCGTGAGTCCATCCTGTGCTGCGAAGGCTACCTTCTCACCGGTGAAGGTGAACCTGCTCCAATCGGTGCGCACACATCGCACCTTGCGCCTAAAATAGTCAATATGAGAAAGGACTGTAGATAACCAATCCATGCCCAAGATGACGTCGTAAGGCCTCGACGCCGCTACAAGAAGATCCCAGCCAAAGCTCTCACCTCCTAGAGTAAGCTCACACTGTCGGCACTAGTGCGTAATCATCGAGTCTGCTCCCGTAGGAGTCTCTAGCCATAAGGATCGAGCCAACGACTATGTCGGAATCTCCGAGCTCCAAATATGGGCAGCGGCTATGAAAGAGTGAATCACTCCTATGTCTATAAGAACTGCAACAAGGGTGGAATATACATAGATCGTATCTCGAATCGTCTCTGGCGCGCCGTGGTTGTAGGCCTCCGCTGCCTAGAGCTGTGCCTGTCTCTGCCCGCCAGCTCCCTGTGGTCGGGGCGGACCTCCTGGTGGTGGTGGTGGTAGAGCCTCAAAGCGTCGCCCGCCACCTGCTGCTCAACCAGCTCCTCTGCCTCGTCCGCCTCCACCCTGCGGACCTCCACGGTCGACCCTCTGCCTCTGCCTGGGTGGTCCCTCCACCGTCTGCTGCTCCTCGGTACATCGGGTCGGGCAGTCACGAGCCATGTGGCCCTACCCGCCGCAGGCGTAGCACTGCCTGCCTCTCGGAAGACAGGCTCTGCACTGTGTGCCCCGCACTGCTGAGCCAGTGTCCCGAGGTCGTCTTCCGGATGGTCCGGTCTGCCTGGAACCCTGAGTCATCCGTTGGCTACCTGCTACCGAAGACTCCGCTACCTGCCGCCCTGCGGTAGGTCTCGCTGTGGACTCAGCCCGAAAGCTCTCGATCAGAAGGGCTCGCTCTAGCACCCCTACCTGGGTCGGGATGCTGAGGGAGATCATCGATGCCCTAATCTCGTGTCTCAATCCCTGCTTGAAGGTCCGGGCCTGGAAGAAGGGGTCTCGTACCATGTCGTTCGAGTAGCGAGAAAGATCGGTGAACCTCACCGCGTACTGGGCGACCGTCAAGCTGCCCTGCCGCAGCTGAAGAAGCACCTGAATGTGCACCGCACAGAGGGTGGACGAGACGAACTCTGAGCGGAAGAGGCTCTCGAAGTCCCTCCAGATGAGGGAGGCCTCATCGTGTACCTGGAGCATCAAGCTCCACCATCGTCCTGCTGCTGCGTGCAGTAGGCTCACCGCGAGGATCACCATGCGGTCTGCTGGTGTCCTCACTAGCCTAAAAACTCGAACGACCGCCTCCAGCCAGTCCTCGGCTACCTGGGGGTCCTTCTACCCATGAAACCTGGGTGGTCAGAAGCGCTGGAACTCGTGTAGAGCTCCGAGGCGACGTGCATCGTCAGCGGTCGGCGCTGGAAGAATCGGGGGCTCAGCGGGTAAAGGTACCACCGGTGCCTCTGCTGTCAACGGGTCCTGTACCGAGGCCTCGTCGCTCGGCAGGCTGTCGTCGCGCTCTACTCTCAGAACCCTATCTGTCTGCCATCATGGGGCCATCTTGAAAAGGAAACAAGTGCGCCATGGTCAGAAAAGTATACCTGGTGAGCTGACACAGGTAATCACAAAGAAAAATTGAAACACACACGCAATCAATGTTTTCGTGCATTAGGTCGGAAATCAGAAGTCAGGGTCCTGGTGTACGGATACGTCAGCCGCCGCACCAACACTGGACTCCTTGGACTGATAACCACACCCAATATGCTAAACACTATTGCTTCACATAGAAGGAAGATCAGAGTCTGCGGTAGAACCGACCCCTCTGATACCAATTTGTCACGACCCGTCCTCGGGGCCCGTGTCGTGACTACCCCAAGCCCGCCTTCCATAGGCTAGGGGCTGGCGACTAGCACCAAGGCGTAAATCCCAGTAAAAAGGGAATGAATTGCCTTTGAAAAGTAAACAAGCACCACAGAGTAAGCAAGCAGAAAAGTAAACGCTAAGTAAAAACTGTACAAGCTGTGCTGAAAGTAAAAGGGGCCGGAAATACAAGCGCAACTGTAAAGTACAACTGAAAAGGGAAAACAGCAACTGAAAAGAAAAGCCACAGCATCGAGCCGTCCCCTGGAAGTCCCACCTGAAGGGTGGGTACAGATAGCCTCTACAGCTCCTCGGTCCAACTGTCCGCTCCGAGTACGTCCCGCCCAGTGGTCCACCACCAAGTACCATCCTGCTCCGCACGCCCCCACCACGATCAGCGTTGTCCGTCATCTGCAACCAACACAACGAAGTGCGGGCATAGCCCGTGCATGGGTGAGTATAAGCTACTCAGTAGGGACCCCAAGATCTCCGAAGGTCTCCCGAAATCCACAAAGGATAATCCACAAAGGAAAGATACAATCATGAAGTAACAACTGACACTGCTTAGGTATATTCCCATACCTATACCTAAGTCATCAATTCCCATTCGGCTCCAACGTCCGAGCCCAAGCACAACCCAGTCCACACAGGAAAGCAAAAACATATACCCACACTGGATAGCACAACACAATCCACAAAGGAGAGTAAACAGTAATCCACATAGGATATCTCAACACAATCCACAAAGGAGAGTAAACAGTAAATCCTCACAGGATAGCTCAACACAATCCACAAAGGAGAGTAAACAGTAAATCCACACAGGATAGCTCAACACAATCTACAAAGGAGAGTAAGACAGGATTCAGCTCACATAGGTATACTTCTTCGGATGATGATAAAGATGATCACTGATCCATCTAAGTCGTCGGACCCACAAAGGATCGATAGGTAACTAACCCCCACAAAACCCACAGAGGATCGGGCCCACACAGGACCTGTAGGTGCTGGCTCACACAGAACCGCTGAGCGCTGACCCACACAGGATCGGACCCACACAGGATCGGGCCCACACATGACATGTAGCACTGATCCATGTAGGATCGCTGAGTGCTGTAGTCTTCGCAGTCCACTGAGGATCTCTGCACAGTCGTCGCCGCAGTCCACTGAGGATCTCTGCACAGTCGTCGCCGCAGTCCACTGAGGATCTCTGCACGGTCGTCGCTGTCGAAGTAGCAGTCGCAGCCAGCACTAGGGTTCCCGCACACAGCAAGCTCGTCCGGGAGGGTCGGCTACACGAGACGAGAGTTTGATACATCAACTGTCACAAAGTCTGAAGTTGATGTATCCAAAAGTTCCGTATCGTCAACCGGAACTCAACGTCGCAGACGGCGCGTCAATCGGACGCCCGGTCTGAGAGTTATTGGCTTTTTCGTCCCAGGGGCCCGGTTGGTTTTTAAGGAAAACCCAACCCGACCGTACTCCACCTGCGTCCAAACCTCGGGCGGAGTATGCCAAAAGATCCGTCTCACTTAGAGGAATTCAACGAATTTGACGGCACGTCGATCGGACGTCCGAAGCTCAAGATATGAGTGTTTCCGCTCCGAGGGCCCGGTTGGTTTCGTGTACGAACCAACCCGGCCGAACCTAATGTTTTCCGAAACCTTGAATGCGATATACCAAAATGACCGTCTCGATCCAAGGATCGCATTTCCGCTGACGGCGCGTCATTCGGAGGCCCGTAGCTCATGTTACGTGTATTTGACCGAAAATGGTCCGAAGACGGGGGGGTCCGGGACCGGGCCGACCCGGCCGGACCCGGCCCGGCTCGGCCGAGTGGCCGAGCGACGCGGGGGGGAGCCGCCGCCCCCGTGTGACACCCCCGCGGCACCCGCGGGGAGTCTCCCTGGATGACCCGAGCGATGCCTGGGGGAGCCGCTGCCCCCGCGGGACAACCCCGCGGCACCCGCGGGGTGTCGCCCTGGACAGCCAGACATGGCTTCAGCCGCATCCCGCGCGCGCCGGACCCACGTGGCCGTGGGTCAGCAGGCGCCGCCGCCGTCTTCCGCGGGCCACCGGAGTCGCTCCGGTGGTCCGATTCTGTTCCCGTCTGCGCTGCTGCTCCTCCCGGGACTCGTTCTTCACTACGGAACCATCAAACTTCTGTTGCGGTACGTTCCGTCATGGCCCGTCAAATCCGCACAACAACGAAGAACGGAAGAAGGTTTTCGGGCCGTGTTCGTTTGGCCCACACCCTCCGCGTTAGAGATAAACAACGAGAGAAATATATTCAACACAAGAATCAACAATTTTAATGGATTAAAATTGTTCTTATTGTCCGGTTCATCACTTTTAAAAGAAACGATCACGGGAAAAAGGAATTATTCACAACAAAAATCCCTACCTCATAGTCGTCATCGTACGCACGTTCTTCGCGGATTTGTTCGTCACGGAAGGAGGGGATCGTCGCGTCGCCGCGGAAGGGCGTCGCGTCGTCGCGGAAGGGCGTCGCGTCGTCGCGGAATCCGGCGTTGTGTCGGCGAACTCAACGGACCAAGAAACAACAGATTTAATTTAATTATATAAAATTAAATCTGTGTTTTGTTAAATAAAACACAAGAGAGATTTAAGAGAATCCCGAAGTCTCTTATGTCAAACAGCTGAACGAAGATTTCGTTGCAGAGGAAGAGACGTCGCAGAAGAACATTGCAGGAAGGGAACGTCGACGTCACGGAACATGGCATCGCGTCGTCGACTTCCACGGGTTCGGTGTTCTTCGTCGGAGGCCGACGTTCTTCGCGTTCTTCGCGAAGGAGGATGAAGGCTCAAGAACTCTGGCAAAACCTCTCAACGAGTAATCCTCCAAAAAGACTTGTTGGTCTTATTTTATTATTATGCCAACAAACGAAAAAGGGTAAGTAAGGACCCATCAATTCGTTGAATTAATTCAACAAAAGAAACCGCCCATTTAATTCACGAAATAAACTGCCCAATTAAATGGTGCATTAAGGATTTAAGAAAACGCATCACTTGACTTTCATAATGACGAGTTTTCACGGGTGCGTTACTTAGCGGAAAGAAACAGCGGGGCTCGTGCGGGCCCCACCTCACAAATATCCTACCAAGGGGGTAGGATATTTCTGGATAGCACCTTATCCGTTTGAACTCAGTTTAAGTGGCTTTCAAGTGTCTTAAGTGAAATAAAATAAAGTTGTCGAACAAATTATTTTATTTTTAAACTTTAAGCCCAAAAATTAAAAACCACACCCGAGCAAACACAACTCTGGGAGAGGTGTTTCTAAGAAAATACCGGCGCTGCGATTTCATCGGTGCCCTCAGAATTCGATTCTGGGCACCGGTTCAAAAGTTAGAAAAACCCGCTCGTCCGTTCACTGAACGTACCCGAGCCAAACTTCGGAAAAATGATTCCGGGCACACCGGGCCTCGGAATCAGGTGCCGTCAGAAACTGCGTTCTTGTAAAATTCCAAAGAAAATTAAGAAAAAAATTTCCTTGAAATTTACGGGTCTTTACACATATGAAAGGGTGATCTACGATGGTTTGTAAGGGTAAAAAATGGTGATATATAATAATAATCATAAGAATAAGGGTTTTATAATAAAATCATAACATTAGAAGATCATTAATTTCATATCAAAGATCATAATCAAGATTCATGGGATAAATATTGGGAATTCATAAGATATGAATAATAAGGGAATCATGAACATAAACCATTTAATCATAACATAGGAATAAGAAATGGGATTTGGGAATTCAAATAAACATATAAAATTATTTCTATAGTAGTCAAATAATACTTCAAATTCCATCTTAGTGGATAGGGTTCACTCCCCAAACCATCTTAGTAGTTATGGTTCACTATCAAGACAATCATAGCAGATAACGTCCTTTATAGAACTGAGTTCACTTCCCATTCAACCCATGTATATATTTTGAGATATAAATATTTACCTAATTTATTGGGGTGAGATATATCCCTGATTTCTCTCATAAGGAAATGATACATATTTTTTCCACAAGATGAAAAAATTCATCCTATTTGGACCCATATATTGAGATGGGTTTCATAAACATCATATCCAATCCCATGAAATGAAAATGGTATCATTAAAATATAATCAAATCATAAAATATGTAAAAGTGATAGGTTTCATAGTCATAGAATAAACTAGGAAATAAAGGAGGTTTCATAAGCATTTTATCATGCTATAACCCACATAACGGAAACAAGTTTCATAAACAACTTGTCATCCATATCACAATCCATTAAAACAATGAATCCAAATAGAGTCTGTTGATCACATCCATAGTAAATAATATACTATATCAAATGATATATTATTATGTGGAGAATGATTTTGAAAGATCACATGGGAAATTTCCTAAGGGAAATAACCTTTCTATGAAAATTGATGATTAAAACATTAATTTTTCCAAAATATTTTCTTTGAAGACAAATTTGAAATCACTTGAATTATTATTTAAGAATAATTTAAAACACTTCATCAAGAAGAAAATCATTTTCTCTATGATAACTTTTATAGATCATAAAAAATTTTAAAAACTTTTTTATTTTAAAATATATTTGAAAACATATAAAATAATCATTCAAACCATTGAATATAAAAAATTTAAAATATATAAATGAAGCTTTGAAAATCATTTAAATCAATTCTTAAAACTATAAATATTTTTTAAACATTTTCATTGAAAATAGACATAAAATAATATAATGGGATCTTTGAAAATCATTTAAATCCCTTTTTAAACATAAAAATTTTAAAAAATACTTTTTCATTGAAAATATATTTAAGAACAAAAAACTTAATCTCTGAAAATCATTTAAAACCATTTTTGAATATAAAACATTTTTGAAAACCGTTTTCTTTTAAAACCAATTTTAAAACAATAAATGTTCAAAAAATTAAGAATTTTTTCTCTCTTAAAAACATCTACCTTGTAAACATTCTATAGAAGATTGAAATAAATGATGATCATGAAAATTGATAAATACATACGTGCCAATCATTCATTTTGTTTCATAAAATGTTTAGAAAAGGTTCCTCTATTAGAAAAAGTCAAAGGAGATTACTTTTTAAAAACTATTTTTTAAAAATTTAAATCATTGATAAAAACTTCTTTTATATACCATAGGATAATATTAAGAAATATTTTGATTTTTTTTGAAAACATGGTTTCAGAAGAATAATGATTTCTGAGCAAAAAGAGAAATAATGATGGATTTGCATAATGATTTTCTTAATTATATTAATTAACAAAGAGAAAGAATGTGGTACAATTACATTATTATATCATTTATTAATAGTGGATAATAAAATACTTCATAATTATTAAGATATGGATCATAATATTTCATTAATGGATGTTTAATCATAAACAATCCTGAAAAATGATGAGATTGTAATAATAAACTCTTACCACTTTGGTAACATTAAATCAAAATATTTGTGAAATAATATCTTTAAGTGATAAATAAAATATAAAAAATTTATTGAAATTCAAGATATTACATTTAAAATGTTAGTATATACACCTTGTAACATTAATGAGAAGTATATACACCATACAAAATAAAAGAGTGGGGAATAAAGCAAGTATCCCACAAATATTAACAGGTGAGATGAAATTCCTTTACCTCAAGTCTTGTAATTATTTGTACATCTTCAAAAATTATATATTATAATTATTTTTTATTATAAATATAGAATAGAGATATATTATTATATATCATACCACATATTAATTTATTTAGACATTTTATTACCCGTTTACTAACAATTTCATTTTAAAATTACATTTTAGGTAATAACTGCATGGCTTTTTCATATATGTTTTCACTTATTATTATTGATCATATTAATTAGATAATGATTTAATTATTTAAAAAGTGTGAAATATGATATAAATATCATATATATTCAGTATATAACTATTTAAATTATTCTATAAATTATAGAAATATGAAATGAAATACACTATTCATGGAGATACCAGACCATACATATCCATGAAGATTGTTTCCATTTTCTTGTTTTATTTTCAAACAAAGAAAAGTAAATGATATATTTATTATATTTAAAATTTAATCATTATTACTTATATATAAAATATTATTATTAAACTCATCCTTAATAAATTCTATGAAAGTCGTGAATGAATCACATCCCATTGAGGAGATAGTAGTCCACGCATCCAAAAAACAAGTTGTCGTATTCCCACAAAAAGAAACAACCAAGGAATCTGTTACATAATAATTAAAGAAACATAAATAAATAAAAAATATCATATATATATATATATATTCTAAAAACATTAATTCCATCATTATTACCAATATTTTGGGATGTAATGGATGAAAAAACGATATCAGTTCGTGAGGCGATAGTCCTCCATACACACGAATGATAATTGTATATACTATATGATGAATGTGTGCATGTGTGTGTAGGTATTAACCATAATATAAAAACAAATCATTATATTTTGAATAATTATGTTATTTTATAGTCATATAATATGAAGAATTTATGGGGTGGACAAAAAAATAAAACAAAACTGCTTCTCAAAGGATGTTACCTCTTCTTTGGGGGAATCCTTTTGGTTTTCACCAAAGGGCTTCCTTGGATCGATTTATACCAAAATATAGGACTAAATAAAGAATTTATGGAGTTTTTTAGATTATTTGGGTAGGTATTTGACAATACGAGGGATATATAGGTGTGAATAAGTGTGTGTGTGTGTGTGGGGGGGGGGTTCCTTTTATAAGTGGGGGAAATGACACACTTCGTATTTTTGTATAGAATTTGGGTGATTCTCACATTTATAATAATCAATAAGATTCAATAACACAAAAAATTGTATCCATGAAGGGTTAAGGTCAAAATTTTTCCATTAAATTTGTGTTGTACAGGTGTAGGGTCATTTTTACACCACATATTCTATGTTTTGTCATTAAGTAAACTCGATTTTACCATAATCACTATAAGTAATTTTAATTACATTCACAAATAAATTTGTTAAAAAATTTAGATGGTCTTATTATAAATTATAAATTATTATAATTATAAATAGTGAATCCATTTTTTCAAATTATTATTACAGAAGTGGTAGAAACTAATTTAAAATTACCCTTACAGATGAGACAAGACCTCGTGTTTTTATACGGAATATTTTCAAAAGATTAAAATGTTTTTATGTAAAATTTCAGTGTGAAATTTATTCAATTGAAATAAATTAGAATAATATATTTATAAATTATTTAAATATATTTTAAAATAAAATAAACACATATTTTAACTACATAATAAAATTATATAAAAATGATGATTTCAAATAAAATTCATTATTTTTCAATATTTATCAAAAAATGAATCATCTCCAAAAAATACAAAAAATTAACTGAATGTAAATTTTTAAATTACAATTTTTGAAATGAATTTTAGATTTTTCCATAAAAATTATAAATTTCTCAAATATTATTTTTAGAAAATTATGTCATTAAAAGGCAGTAATACTTCATTTTATAACAGCAAAACTTTTTTCCCTAAAACAATATTTATTCTTATTTTATGCCCATCAAAATTATTGAATGAATGGGAAAAAATTTCATTGAATTTATAATATATAAATTTAAAATTTCTTTCAATAATAGTTATTAATTAATTTTATTATGATAAAATTTGGATGTGATTATAAGAATAGTTTTTCATAAAAAAATCATTATATTCAATTCACACTAATTTAAAATAATAATATTAGTTGATTATTTTAGTTCAGTAAAACTCAGTCTTGCGTGTCACATAAGTTATCGAAGGAACAGAGTATTGTGTCTCACATAATAAAAATATAGTATTTCATGTACCAAATGATAATATAAGTGTTACTTGTTACACAATATGAACCTGGTTTCACATTCAATTAAAGCCATTAAAGAATTTTTTCAAAATAAATTAAATTTTAGAAACTTGGGGTGTTACAATTTTGGAAAATGAATAAAATCGACTCAAGAGGATGCAGTTCTCCACACCCTTGATATAAATATTCATTTAATATTTTTTGGAAGATTATGTGGATATAATTTATGTAAATAATATATTAAAATCTTAGTATATATAATTTAAAGGTTATTTTATATCTGAAAAATTGATGAAAATTAGAAGGATTTTGATGAATAAGTAAAATAGAAACACCAAGTTTAAACCGTTAACTATTATTAAGAAATATTATTTAGGATTATTCTAACACCTTCATAGATTGAATTTATGATCTCAAAAAGGACTCTAGTATTTGGGTGGGATTTAATGAATTGTCTTGGGTGGGTATTAAAAAAATTGTCCTTCAATGTGTGAAGTGTATATGAGAGTAGGTGGCCTTTTCAAAGTGGGGGAGAATAAACACAAGGAATTATAAAAAAGAATATAGTGTACCCATGTTTTTCACATTCCACAAGGTTCCAAAATTTTTCATTATAGAACCTTAGTAGTGTTGAGGTCAAAATATGTCCATAAATTTTGTTTTTTACAGGTTGAAAAATTATTTTACCCCATATATTTTTAGTTTAACCCCCAATACCAATTTAACATTATGTATAACAACTAATTTTTAATTTTTTTACAATTTATATTGATAAAATATTATATTGATATTATTATATAATATAATTTATTTAGATTAAAAATTTTAAATCCATTTTTCTAAATTCTATTCACAAATGTGGTTAAATTTAATTTAAAATTTAATCCACAGAAATTAGGAGAAAGTGTTCATTTAAAAGAGAAAATGATCAAAATCATAAAAAAATTTATATTAATATTCATTAATATATTTATTCTAATAACCTAAAATGGAATATTTAATTAATAATTAAAAAAATATATTTAAAATCATTTTAATGTTATTCTTGATACATTTTTTTAAAATAAAAGGTTGTTTCCAATAAGAACCCTTATTTTTAAATATTTATTGTAAAAATAATCTTTTCAAAAAAATCCAAAAAATTCACCTTATGATATTTTTTCCATATGGTTTTTAGAAATTATATTTATTTTTGAAAATAAATTATATATTTGTTTCAAAAATTAAATTATATAATTTTTCAAAAAAATCAATAAAATTTTTATAAATAGTTTTTTAAAAACATATATTGACACTACAAATTCTTAAATACATTTTATGAATATTTTTACATTATATAAAACCATTATACTTAATATTTAATTTTTTTATTCCTTTTATTTCCTAAAAGATCAATGGATTAGTAATACTGGTTAAGTTTAAGTAATAATATTATTAGTTTATCATGGTATATTAAAACTCAATGTTACAATTAACATAATCTATTAAAGAAATTAAATTTATTGTAAAAAATAATTTCAAAAAATTTAAGGGTGTTAAATTATACCCTTATCCCAAAAAATGGATTTCAAACTTGAAATTCATCGCTTCGGTAAAAGAAATTGAGGATAAAATTTACTCATTACATTATCAGGTTCCCATGTAGCATCCTCAAGATGGTGGATTTTCCCTGACACTTTTACAATATTAGTTGTATTGTTTTCTAGAACTTTATTTGTTTGATCTAGAATCCTCACAGTTATTTCTGATATGAATGATAATTCTATTGTGGTATAAATTTTAGTACTTGTACATGTTATTGATCAGGTATGTGATTATTTGGGAGAGATACATGTTAAATTTCATGGACTTGAGAGAGGATCAGTGGAAGCGCCAAGAAATATGCTACAATCACGAAAAAATAAATAATTTTAAAGGGGATGATATAACTAGGTGTTTTCCCTATGTTCCAAATCTCTTTACCATATTCCATGAAGAAATTCAGAGGAAAATATTTTAACCAACTTCAAATTCTAGATCACATTGATGAATATCACAATAACTTTTATGTTTCCATTATGCCACCCTTATGTACTGCTGAATGGATCTAACCATCTCCTCTATTTTATCTTCCACTTCTGTTCCCAATATATTTCTTTCTCCAACATCATCAAAATGTGTTGGAGTTCTACCCTTACTTATAAAGAGGATTTTATAAGGATAAATTTCAATCATCAAGTGAAATATATTGATGTAGCAAAATTAAAATAAGGGAAGGTGTTGATACAAACCACTATTTAAATCTGTATAAAAAGATCTCATCATATCCACTAGGTTCTTAATTTTTCCCTTATAATTAACATATTTCTAAAGATCATATACTGTAAAAAAACTTAATTTTGTATCAAGATATTGCTGAAGACATTACATAAACTTTTAGGTAAACCTCATGTCTCATTTTGATTCAATGGAATGTGTTACTCCCTGAAACCATTAAACTTAATGTATAATCTTGAAATTTTATTAGGAGATATGGATTTTCTAATTGTTATGATGTGTTATGAATTTTTAAGTTGATTGTAGAGACCCAAATATTGATGTACATGGACATTACATTACTTTTGTTGAATACATAATACATAACAAAAACAGACACCCACAGACCGTAATAGTTTAGTGTCTTTGGAAACGTGAAACATAATCTTCTAATCGTTGTGAAAGATCTTCAACATCTCCCATAGAGATATTCCCCCTTTTTCATACCTAAAACATTTATTTATATCCTAGGGAAAAGAAAACATAAAAAGGGTGAGCTCAAATGCTCAGTAAGGGTAAAAATTGGGATCACAAAACAATCCCTAAACATTTGATTGCAAAAACTAGACCATAAAATCTAAACATAAAAATCTTGAGCAATGACATAAATCATGGATGTACTTAAGGAATATATCTTACAGGAACATCAATAATGATTAAATATCATGGGAATAAAACATGAAATTGTGGAAAAACATTAAGCACGTGATATTTTTTCCACAGTAGCCAAGGCATTGCGGCCAAGACCATCATAGTGGACAAAGTCCATTACTGAATCGGGTTTACCTGCCGTTCCATCACTGTATTACTATTCCATATTTACATCCAATTATAGCCATGTCTATCTCATGAGATATAAATATTTATCCAATGCATTGGATGGAGATATAGGTCTCACCCATCTCATAATGAAATCATTCTTACGTGTGCCACAAAATAAACATAAATCATTCATCATAACCCAATAAATAAAATGGGTTTCATAAACATCATCCCATCATAAAATAATCCATATAAAACAAATGGATATCATTTCATAAGAAATGTGAAACCTTGTAAATCATAGAGACATTATACTTGAAACATACACATATGAAATACTGTCATCTTAGATGGAAAATGGTTTTGATAAAACACTTGAAATGAATTCTTGAGGAAAATATCCTTTCTTCTTCAAAATCATTTTCTTTTCACAAAATACCCTGAAATTTTAAAAGAAAAAGATTTTGTTTAAAATAGTCATGAAATTTTGTAGAGGAAGATTCATGTAAATTAGGTGTTATGAAACCGTAAAAATCCATTCAAGCTGTAAAAGTTAAAAAAGAACATTCTCCTCGTACTTTTACTGCAAAAGTGAAAAGGTCCCACGTATGGTAAACAAAAGAAAAATTCCTTCCATAATACAAATTAAAAGTCAAAGTGGGGTAAAAATGACTTTAAAAATACATTTAATAATATTAAACACTTTATGAAAAAACATTTTTTTGGTCATGGATGAAAAATATAACCCCAGTAAATACTTACTTATAAGCAATCTCTGATAAAAATGAGATTGCAAAATTATCACTTACCTTAGGTCTGATATGCTTCGTATGTATCCAAAAATCATGTATAATGATTTAAATAATGTCATTGAATTATTACATAATCATATTCATTGTTATGATATCATATATGGTTCACTCATGACTTTATATTACCAGTTCCTTTGTAAATTCCATGTTAAAGCAGCGTTTTGGGTAAAATCGTTTCATTTATCATATGTGTTTCGACTTGTTATTCTTGAAATTATTACATATATCATGATTAATGTAATTAAAGAATGTAAAAAATTATTTGTATATAATATATATTCAGAATATAAATATATATGATAGATCGATAAATGGAATGAAATACACCGTTCATGGAGACGGTAGGCAGTACGTACATATGAACGCTGTTTTCATATACTTATTGAATTGAATTGAATTAAGTAAATGAAAAATATATGAACATAAATCCAGTATCATTATTATGTAATATCTTTCATGATTATTTATTATATATACTTTATAATCATACTTGAATGGTTAATCATGGAAAATGAATCTTATCGCGTTCATGAAGACGGTAGTCCGTACGTACGCATGAGCGATGATATCATTCTTGTGATATTAAAATAGTATATAATTGGATGGTATATCATATATAAAGAATCAAAAAATGTTATATTTATTATTTATATAATTTATACTCATTATTATACCAATAAAAATGATGAAATATTTGAATTAAAAACTACACCACGACATGGAGACGGAAAGCCGTACGTACGCACGTGTGGTGACTTTTTCATTCATAGGATGGATAAAATAACTAATATGGTTGTACCATTTATAATAACATCATATTATATAAAAGATACTGGAGTTATTATTTTATAATGGAAAAAAAGATGGAGGAAGTGGAAGAAGAATGGAACTTGAAATAGGTTGTGAGATATTTACCTCTTTTTTGGGTTCTTCCTTTTGATTTGATCAAAAGGGATACATAGGTTGGCTTTCTGACTAATTTTAGGCCTCTAGGATTAATGTAGGACAGTTTAGAGGGTATTTTGACAGAGTTTGGATGAGCCAAATGGATTTGGAGGTGTGAATTAGAGAGAAGGGAGAGTGCCCTTTTATAAGAGGGGTGAGGGGCACCTTAGGAAAAACATAAAATATTATTTTATAATAAATTCATATTCAGTTTATAATGGCTCCAAAGTGTCTTATTTAAAGGATAGGGTTGGTTTGGGTTTAAATAATTTCATCCAATAAGTTTTAGACAAGTTTTGGTTACCATTTTAACCTTATCATTTAGATTTAACTCTATGTTAAATAATTTAACTTTTACCGTGTCTTCTTGTATTCTTACACTATATGGTTAATAAACTTACTATAAACTAACAATAAAACCCTAATTGGTTCATTATTGTCATATATATTAATATATAAGTCTTTTTCCTAACCTTATATTTTTAGGACCATTATATCAATAAAAAATATAATATTTGTTTCAAAAACCCTTTTATGTCAATATTGACACTATTTGGTATTTTGTTTTTTATTGATTCGTAAAAGCATTATTATTTCAAAAAAAATTCATATCACGAACCCTAATACTTTATATTATCCTATAAAATTAATTTAATTCATAAAAAGTCACAAATTACCTTTATTTGGGTATTTACAATATCAATTATGTTAATATTTCATTAATAAGGTAATTACTACATCACCATTGTGTCATAAATAAATTAAATAATAATATTTCTAAAAAATATAAATAAAATACCATTATGTAGGAAATTTCTTTAGCATTCTAATTAATATTTAGAGCCAAATTTATCTTATGTATAACCCTATATTAAAAATTATTTGTTATTAAACTATGATTTTAACTCTTTTAAATCTTCTCTAAATAAAATAATAATAAATGTCCTAATCTAATCCAAGTGGACCTAAAGAGTAATATTTTATACTTAAGGTTTATTTTGGGCTAATTAAACTTATCCAATAGAATTAGGACACGTGTTATGGTTATAATAAAATCATTATTACCCTTAATTACCCTATTTAATTTTAACCTTGGTAAATAAAAGTTAAAAGTTACTATTCACCAAAATTTATTTTTATCTAATTGAACCAAATTTTACTCCTTGATATAAACTGTGTCGCCCAGATTTTCGAAATTCAACTCATAGAAGTGGTAAAATTAAGTTTTATGTAAATTTGAGAATTCTCATAGGAGGTGGGCAAAAGACGGTAAAAAGTTCAAAAAAATTTTTATATATCTAAAATTATTATAAAATGACTCCAACGAATTACATTGAACTTATATAGGTATTATGTATCTATTTTGATGTAAATTAAATTTAAATAAAATAAATTATTTTAAAAATTCGGTTTTAGCCAATAACTTAGTGTTTTCACTATTCATCAAAAATTGAATGTTTTAAGAAAAATACCAAAAATTCACCCTAATCTAATTTTGATATTCTGAATCCAAAAATGATGTCCATTTTATAAAATGTCAAAAAGTTGGTATTACTATTCATAACAGCTAGTTTATATGATATTTCAATAACATACAGTTGTTTAGTGAAGCTTGGTATTACGTACAACGCAAGCTATCGAGGAAGGTCTCTTATGCGTGTAATGCAAGGAAAGTCAGGGTTTCATATAGGGAAAGCTTCCTTTGGTGTTGCGTATAACATACTCAAAATATAGTTTCGTTATACATTGATCAAAATATATACTTGGTGTTGGGTAAAATGAATGTTATTCCAAAGAACTTGAAATTGTGTGCATCACAAGACAAGAATAGTGTTGCGTATACTACAAGATAATAAAGTGTTCCATATAGTGACAGATAATCTTAGTGAAGCATACAACAAAAGACATAAAAGATATTAAAAAGAATAATTCTCATAAAATCTCGAGGTGTTACATTCTACCCCCCTTAAAATGATTTTTTCCCCAGAAATTCATCAGGTTTATAAATGGTTTTCTACTTGAATGTTTCTTTCATAGAAACCCACATCATAAAAGGAATACTAAATCATCATTTTAAAATGGAATGTTAGAAACATAATGGATACCCAAAGTAACTCATCACAGGGTTTCGACATAGGAGAAAATAGGTGGAAATATGGATATGGAAGAGAAATCTAACCATTAGGTTCTGATGGATAGTGGTAGAGAACATGGATATGAAAAATCCAACAATCAAAAAGCCATAAATTTGTGATGATCTAAGGTACCATTTGATTCATCAGATATGAGGGCTCTAGGAAAACATTTTGGGTTTTCAAGATCATTTCCCAAATGTTGAATAATTTTTGAATTAAAAGAAATACTTACTTGATTTAGGTACAATCTCACTATTGTTTGTGCCTTGAACTATTTCCACTTAATCTCTTATAGAAATGAAGATTAATTTTTCTTCTATGAAGTGTTAGCAGATCATGCGATAGAATGATAGATCATTACATCTATTTCAAACATAAGTTTTGAAAAAGTTATATACATAAGTCCATCTTATGGAGAGATTAATAATATATGGTTCCAAAAATTGACTTATAATTCATCTATCATACCTCTTAATAAAATAAAACTAGTTTCTAGTAATAGGGACTTACATTATGCTAGTTGTAGGTGATAAAGGCCTATCACATTTTGGTTGTGGGTTCGATTCCCACAAACTTGTCTGACGCGACGGGTTGTCGCCCGTCCTGAAGGTTGTCCTTTTTCTAAAACTAAATTATTATATGATCCCATCAATAATATCGAAAAAAGTTCTAGCCTTAAACAATACTAACTTTTGTCCAAAATAATCTATTCTAATCTTTTGGCTTATCCCAAATAATTCTATCCCAGATCATAATATAGATAAAACAATTACTAGAAATGTTATCTACTAAGCATGCGAATACCATAATTTATCCCTCATATATCATACTATATTGGTCACATTCCAAACATATGAATACCTTAATCATGTATTCTCTTGAAAAATTAATACCCATTGAACCTCAGTGAAAACATGAATGCTGTCGAAAGTTAACTCTTTCCACATACCAAAATCCCAAAATTTCTATACACTCAAACCATGATATAACTTTGTCCTTATATCAGTGATGACCTCATTTCATTTTCTCTTTATCCCTTCATTATGTTCATATAATCTTTTTTTTTTCAAAAATATTTCAATCACATTTCATGGTTACCAGTACCATATAATTATTGAAAACCAATACATAGATATTCCAAAATTCCAAGATACCATAAATGAGATTCCATGATACTATTTTGAAATCCCATTACATAATAACTTAATCATTCCACAACATCGTTGTCATACTCAACTTCAAAAATAGTGATCACATGTGACTTCCCTTTATCATTTTCCTTAAGAGGTTGCTCACCTCAATCATCATTAACCCTTGGATTAGAGCATTGATAAGCATAATGCCCCATTTCCTTGCACTTGAAGCATTGAAGTGTTGGTGGAGCGTTCTCTGTAGTCTTTTCTATATTCACATCATTGGATACCTTTTTCCCATTACATCGACACTCAACTACTCTATTACATTCTTTTCCACACTTAAAACATTATCTAGTACCTTTTAGACAATCTCCACCATGCTTCTTTCCACACTTTGAGCATAAAGAAAAATTCATCTTCTTTTCACCATTGTTTTGAGATTTTTCCTTGAACTCTATCTTTAATTTCTTGTAGAAACCATGAGATGGATATGTAACACCAACTTCCAGTTATACCTTGATAGCACAATGCACAATTTTTTCATAGCTATTAAAGTATGTTATAGCTGATGCCTTTTGAAGACTTGGTTTTAAGACACTGAAGAGTCGATCAACTTTACTTTCAGGTTAGATGATAAAGCCAGATGCATACCTTTAAAGCCTTGTAAAATTCACTTTGTATATACCAACAAGTTCATCAACCTTTTTCTTAAGGTCAAGGAACTCCTTCTTCATCTTTGTTCTAATAATATGAGGGAAGTACTTATTGAAAAACAAGTTCTTATACTCGTCCCATTCAATTGATTCAATTTCATATTGGGGCCTTGTAATCTTAATTGGAGTCCACCACTGGTCTGCTTCACCTTCTAAATGGTAAACAACCAGAATGACTTTTTCATGCTCTGAATAGTGAAGTATGGAAAATATCTTTTCAATGGTACTGATCCATTATTCAGCAATAAGTGGATCATAAGACCCATTGAAAGAAGGTGGACATTTCCTCATGAATGACTCAATAGAATATTGTTCCCTTCTCTGCTCACTTGGAAGTCCAGAATGATTCATAGCTTGTGTAATTATGACAATAATATTTTTCACTCCATATCCCATAACATTGGTTGGTTCAAGAGGAGAATCATTACATTTCCCATTACCTTGATCACCACCGTTCCATCAGGTTCCAGACATCGTCTAAAACCCAAAAAGAATAGTGTAAGATGAAAAAATCATGCTAGGAAAACAACATAATAACGGGGGAGTACCTTTAATATATAACATCATAGGTTTAATTATATGATTGTTACATTAATCCTAGGACTATAACATGTACTTATACTTAACCTTAGGGACATACCTAGACATAGCTTTGAAATATATCTAGGGATCTCACTAAAGTTTTTCGAATCCTAGTTTCCAAAGGATAACTAAACCTTTCCTCTGATAAAAACTGTAGAGACCCAAATCTTGACGTATGTGGACATTACATTAATTTTTTGAAATACTTAATACATAACAAAAACCAACACCCAAGGACCCTAATAGTTTAGTGTCTTTGGAAACTCGGAACATAATCTTCTAATCGGGGTGAAAGATCTTCAACATCTCCCATAGTGATCTTACCCTTTTGTTTTCTAACCTAAAACCTTTATTCATATCTTGGGGAAAAGAAAACATAAAAATGGTGAGCTAAAATTCTCAGTAAGGGTAAACATAGGGAACATAAAACAACCCATAAACATTAGATTGCAAAATCATGAACATAAAATCTAAACATCAAAATCTTGAGAAATGACATAAATCTTGGAAGTACATAAGGCATATATCATAAAGGAACTTCAATCATGATAAAGACACATGGGAATAAAACATGAAATTGTGGAAAACCATTAAGCACATGATATGATTTCCATATTATCCAAGGCATTGCTGCCAATACCATCAGAGTGGACAAAGTCCATTACTGAATCGAGTTTACTTGCAGTTCCATCCCTGTATTACTATACCGGATATACTTGTAATTAAAGCCATGTCTATCTCATGAGATATAAATATTTACCTAATGCATTATATGGAGATATAGGTCCCACCCATCTCATAATGAAATCATTCTTACATGTGCCACAAAATAAACATAAATCATTCATCATTACCCAATGAATAAAATGGGTTTCATAAATATCATCCCATCATAAAATAATCCATATAAAACAAATGGATATCATTTCATAAGAAAACCGAAACCATGTAAATCATAGATACATTATACTTGAAACATACACATATGAAACAATGTCTTCTTAGATGGAAACTGGTTTTGATAAAACACATGAAATGAATTATTAAGGAAAATATCATTTCTTCTTCAAAATCATTTTCTTTTCACAAAATTCCTTGAAATTTAAAAAAAGAATATTTTGTTGAAAATAGTCATGAAATATTATAGAGGAAGATTCATGAAAATTAGGCATTATGATACCGTAAAAATCCGTTCATTTCGTATAAGTTAAAAAAACATTCTCCTTGTACTTTTCCCGAAAAATTCAAAAGGTACCCCGTATGGTAAACAAAAGAAAGATTCCTTCCATAATACAAGGTAAAATTCAAAGAGGGGAAAACATGACTTTATTCATACATTTAATAATATTAAACACTTTATGAAAAACCATTTTTATGGACATGGATGAAAAATATAACCCCAGTAAATACTTACGTATAAGAAATATCGGATAAAAATGAGATTACAAAATTATCCATTACCTTAGGTCCGATATGCTTCGTACGTATCCGAAACTCCTGTATAATGATTTAAATAATTTCATTGACTTATTAAAAAATCATATTAATTGTTATGATATCATATATGGATAACTCATGTCTTTATATTACCCGTTCTTTAGTAAATTCCATGTTAAAGCAGCGTTTTGGGTAAAATCGTTTCATTTATTGTACGTGTTTCGACTTGTTGTTCTTGACATTATTACTTATATCTTTATTTAATTAATTCCAGAATTTAGAAAATGATTTTTATATAATATATATTCAGCATATAAATATATATGATAAATCGATAAATGGATTGAAATACACCGTTCATGGAGATGGTAGGTCGTACGTACACATGAACGCTATTTTCGTTTCTTTATTGAATTGAATAGAATTAAGTAAATGAAACATATATGTACATAAATACAGTATCATTATTATGTAATACATTTAGTGATTATTTATTATATATAATTTATAATCATACTTGAATGGTTAATCATGGAAAATAAATCTCATCGCGTTTGTGGAGACGGTAGTCCGTACGTACGCATGAGTGATGATATCATACTTTTGATATTCAAATAGAATATAAATGGATGGTATATCATATATAAATAATCATAATATTGTTATATTTATTATTTATATCAATTATAGTCATTATTATTCCCATCCAAATGATGAAATGTTTGAATAACAAACTACACCACGAAGTGGAGATGGTAAGCCGTACGTATGCACGTGTGCTGACATTTTCATTCATAGGATGGATAAAATAACTAATATGGTTTTATCATTTATAATAACTTCACATTATATATATGATACTGGATTTATTATTTTATAATGGAATCAACAAAGAAGGAGGAAGTGGAAGAAGAAAGGAAGTTGCAATAGGTGGTGAGATATTTACCTCTTCTTCGGGTTCTTCCTTTTGATTTGATCAAAAGGGCTACTTAGGTTGGCTTTATAACAAACAGAAGGCCACTAAGATTAGGGGAGGAATTTTTAGAGGGTATTTGGTCAGAGGTTGGCCGAGAAAATAGATTTGGATGTGTGAAGTAGAGAGAAGGGGGAGTTCCCTTTTATAAGAGGGGTGAGGGGCACCTCCGAAAAAACTTAAAATATTATTTTATAATAAATTCATATTCGGTTTATAATGGCTCAAAAGTGTCTTATTTAGAATAAATGGTGGGAATGGGTTCAAATCCTTTCAATAAATATGTTTTAGACAAGTTTAGATTACCATTTTAACCATATCATTTAGATATAACCCTAAGTTAAATAAATTAACTTTTACCTTGTCTTCTTGTATTCTTACACTATATGGTTAATAAACATACTATAAACTATCAATAAAACCCTAATTGGTGCATTAATGTAATATATATTATTATATAAGTATTTTCCCAGAACATTAGATTTTTAGGACCATTATATCAATTAATAATATAATATTTGTTTTAAAAACTCTTTTATGTCAATTTTAAGACTCTTTGGTATTCTGTTTTTTATAGATTCATAAAAGCATTATTATATAGAAAAAAATTCATATAACCAACCCTAATATGATATATTAACCTAGAAAATTAATTTTATGCATAAAAGTCTCAAATTACATTTATTTGGGTATTTATAATATCAATTATGTTAATATTTCATTAATAAGGTAATTACTGCATCATCATTGTGTCAAAAATAAATTAAATTATTTAATGTCTAAAAATTATAAATAAAATACCATTATGTATGAAATTGTATTATATTTATAGTTAATATTTATAGTCTAATATATCTTATGTATAACCCTAGATTAAAAATGTTTTAGTTATTAAACATTGATTTTAACTATTTTAACTCTTCTTTAAATAAAATAATAATACATGTCCTAATCTAATACAAGTTGAACTAAAGGGTAATATTTTATTCCTAAGGTTGTTTTTGGACGAATTACACTTATCCAATAGAATTAGGACATGTTTTAGGGTAATAATAAAATCATTTTTACCCTTAATTACCCTATTTACTTTTAACCGTGGTAAATAAAAGTTAAAAGTTACTATTCACAAAAAGAATATTTTTGTCTTATTGAAACACATTTTACTCCTTGATATTAACAGTGTCTCTAAGAGTTTTGAAATTCATCTCACAGAAGCGGTAAAATTATGTTTTATGTAAATTAGCAAATTCTCCTAGGAGGTGGGTAAAAGACGGTAAAAAGTTCAAAAAAAATGTTATATATCTAAAATTATTATAAAATGACTCCAATGAATTAAATTAAACATATATAGGTATTATGTATCTATTTTGACATAAAATAAATTTAAATAAAATAAATGATTATAAAAAGTTAGTTTTAACCAATAACTTAGTGTTTTCACTATTCATCAAAAATTGACAGTTTTCAGAAAAATACCAAAAATTCACCCTAAGATAAGTTTGATATTCCGAATCGAAAAATGAAGTCCATTTTATAAAATTTTCAAAAAGTGGGTATTACTATTCATAACGGCTAGTTTATATAATATTTTAATAATATGTCTTTGTTTAGTGAAACTCACTATTGTGTACAATGCAAGCTATCGAGGAAGGTCGCTCTTGCGTGTAATGCAAGGCAAGTCAGGGTTGCGTATAGGGAATGATTCCTTTGGTGTTGCATATAACATACTCAAAATATACTTCAGTTATACATTGATCAAAATCTATACTTGGTGTTGTGTAAAATGAATTTTTTTTGAATGAACTTGAAATTGGGAGAATCACAAGCCAAGAACAGTGTTGCGTATACTACCAGCTAATACACTGTTGCATGTAGTGCAAGAAAATGTTGGTGAAGCATACAAAAAAAAGAAATCAAAGAAATTAGAAAGAATAACTCTCATAAAAACTTGGGGTGTTATAGTGGTCATCTATGACCCAGATACGATTATTCTCTTTAGTTGTTTTGGAGATTATAATGACAAAATCCATGGTGATTTTTTTCAATTCAATTGTACTATGCGTAATTTTTGAAACATACCCTTAGTTTTTTCTCTTATCCTTAACATTATTACATACCAAGAACCATGATAAAAACTCGATGATATCTCTCTTCATGCCATCACACCATATATACTCTATTAAATTTCTATACATCTTCATAAATCTAGGATATGATGTTGAACTATGAGTTTCCTTTGACAAATCCTTCTTCAATCATGGTATTTATAGAACAAATAATTGTTTCATAAACATTATAAATCTATCATAATCATGTTTAAACTCATGAAAATTTATCATCTCCTTATACAACTATATATCTCCCTTTTTTCCTCTTTAATCGTCACATTGATAGATAGTTGAGCACTAAATTGAAAATTTTATGACTTCTACACTTCCTTCAGGATTTATAGATCCATCCTTTAAAAATCCATGAATATTAGATTTGTTTTGTCATTATCATGGATATGATATCATTATCCTTCAAAATAAAATCATCAAGAACCTTTTTCTTTTTTCCATGGTGGTAATGTAATGACCAATTATAATTTTTAAACAACTCCTACCATTTTCTATGGAACATGTTCAACACCTTTTGTATGAATATATACATTAAACATCCATAATCAGTATATATATCAATATTTTTTCCTTATATATAACACCTCTATTTATTTAAATAAAAAATCACCATATCTAACTCTAAATCATGATTTGGCTAATTTTTCTCATGAACCATAAATTATTTCAAGGAATAAGATAAAACCATGGGATTTTTCATAAGAACTGATCTAAATACCTTATTGGATGCATCATTATAGATTAAAAGTCCTTATACTTTGTAGGGTAATACAAGCATAGGTGTGATGACTAATAATTTCCTCAATTACATGAAATTTTTATTTCATTCATATTTCAAAAGGATCTTGAATCCCCTATAAGTCAAATTGGAGATTTTATTATACAATCGGGATAAATTATCCATTAAACATCTATAATATCTAACCTATTCATGAAAAAAATTCATATTTCTATCATTGTGTTTAATGTAGACCAAAATTTAATACTTTGGGTTTTCCCTTGTTTTCATGTTCTCTTCTTGGCCATTATATTTTAATTTATTTCAATATGAAGCGCAACCTTCTTCTTTTAGAAGAAAAAAAAAACAAATCATTTTATAGAAAAAAATTACACATTGTAAATTTTTCATAAAATTTATCCACCCTTAGGGTATTTAGCATAATCATAGAGTGATCCATATATAATTACTTTCTCTTTTAATAATTAATAATTTCATATATAAATAAAACCTTAAACTAATGTAGGTAATCCTTAAAGTAATTATTAATTAAATCCATGAATATAGTGGGGGAATTAGTAAGAACAAATAGAATTACTATATTATCATAATGTCCATACCTTGTACAATATTCTTTATTATGTATATCCTACTTCGGGACCGAAAAATAATGATATCTGGAATGTAGGTAAATCTTAGAAATGTATTACTATCCACACAATTGATTAAACAAGTCATCAATGTGGGGGTATATGATTCTTGTTCTTGATTATGATCTTGTTCATCTCTCGATTATAATTGCAGAGTCATATTAATCCATAATTATTTTTAAAAAAAAGGGGTACACCCCAGAGTGACACACATGGCCAAATGAATCCCTTATCAAGTTTCTCTGGTAGTTGCTTCTTCAATTAATGAAACTCAATTGTGGAAATTCTATATAGAGTATTTGAAATAGGTGTGGCACACGTTATGAGTTCCATTGAGAAATAAATGTCACAATTCAATGAAATATCATAATTATCTTCAAAAGGATATAAAAAATCTCTTATAGTATGAATATACACAATTTTTATTTTATCCCCAACCATTTAAGATAAACACCCCCTTTGCATATGAATAAAAACATAGAAAATGGTTTTATTTTCCTTTAAAAATTCATATATATCATCACACTAAAAGATAATAATATGTTGGTTTGTAATATCAAACATGAAATCCCTTCCTCGTATATTTATGTGGTATTTATGTAGAGGAAGTCAATCGAAGCATAATATAACATCACATTCTACTAGAGGAAGAATGAAAATATTTTTAGGAAGTACATTCTCACAAACATAAATTTAATAGGATTTAGATACATATGATGTGATCATCATACCAATTGGGGTTTTCAATAATAATTCAACATCTAATTATTGATGTGGTATTTTTATTACATTATAAAATTCTTCAAATATAAACTAGTGGGTAGATATAAAGTCAAATAAGACATTAACAGTTCTAGAGTGGATAGTAAGTGTAAATTTCACCTTGTCATTATCACTCCACTCCAATGAAAAAGTGATAAAATGTTATTTACCTTTTTCTATCATCTTCAATTTTTACTGAAATTGATCATCAAGACTTCGATTTTTGGACTCGTTAGCATAATTACCATGCTCCTCACATTTGAGAAACATAATTGTGAGAGGTTAATTCTATGGATATTTACCTTCATTAATATAATTATCTAACATATTCACACCACTTGGGAATTATATGACCTTATTTTCCACACATAATAAATTTAGTAGTCCCATTAAGCTAATTTTCACCATCTTTCCTTATACACTTCATTAATGAAGAAATTTTCACCTTTTTTGTTCCTAGGTTTTAGAGTTTACATTGAATTCAAGTATTCTTTTATTATCAAAACCATGTGATTTATTGGTAATACGCGTCCCAATTTCTACCTTGATGTCACAATGAACAATTTACTCATATCTAATGAAGTCACATATGGAAAACACCCATCTGAGATGTGGTTTTAAGTTAATGAAGAATTGACCAACCATAAATTCACTATGGATGATAATACTATAATAGTACATCACATGTCTTTTAAAATTCACCTCATAGGTATAATTAGATTCATCATCCTTACAACCTAGTATAAATAATTCATTATCTATTTTCATGTGAAGAATAATAGGAAATAACTTATTAAAAAATAAGAAATTAAACTCATTCCACTCTATGGATTCAATTCCCTCTTTTGGTCTCATATTCTAGATAAGGGTACATAATTATCTTCTTATCCCTCCATATGATATATTTCCAACATGAATTTTTCATGCTCTAAAAAATGAATAATTGGAGACATATTTTCAATGTTACAAATCCATATCTCAAAAACTAGTAGATTATAAAAACCACTATATGAAGTTGGATGTTGAATCCTGAAGTAGTAAAAAGGGGTTTGTTCCATCCATTTCTCGTTCTGAATCCCAACATGATTTATATCCTATGAATGTTTTGTGACCATAAAAACAACAATTTTCTTTATGTTAACCCTTAAATTTGTTTCCTCATAAAGAAAACCATTTAATTTTATGGTCCATTTGGAAATAACACGGTTATTTTAGGCTTCATCAATTAACTAAATCCAAAAACAATAATCTTAGAAACACTAATCACAGTCTAAAAAAATAACCATAAATATAACATTTAGGAGTTCTAAATGATGGAAACTTCTTTTCAATCAATGCTAATTTTTTTTAACCAAGGTAACTCATAGTAATTATTCAAACCATTCATGATAGTTTGTAAAGAGTTTTTGAATTTAAAAAACATATCCCCCAAGATTTTAAAACAAGGAGTACATAAAGGCCTATTTTCATGTAGTGGGTGACTATTGAGTCTAAATCAATACTCCCTTTTTGAGTTATTTCCCCTAGGTACCATTGTGATGGAGATACATTCTCTAGTAGTATCCAATGAAGGATGTAATTTTGTGGAAATAACATTTCTATCCTTACAAAAATTTTATGACATTTTTCTATACATTGAATGATCCTTAAACTTAATCTTACACATATCCCTCGATATATCCATGAAGTATACCACCTGATCATAATAATGATCTGTCATCCTAGTTTCCTAAGGATAACTTAACGTTACTCTGATAATAATTGTAAATACCCATACATATCATAAAAAAAATATTAAATCATAATAGATTAATATTAAATATATACCATTACTATCCACACTAGTATATTTTAACTCTAGTGCCTTTAGAAACTTGGATTCATAAACTACTAGTTTATTATTGAACTACTTCATATCCTAATAATTTCTTCTTTAATAGAACCCTACTTAGATATATCATATATCAAAACATTTTTCATAAATTGTGTAAGGGAAGCATAAGTATGGTTGATATGAGATTATTTATAAGGGAAGGCTCAAGAGATATCGATATAACATGATCATAATTGTTAGTTAACACAGGAATAAAATTTTAAAAACTATATCGATCACATCATAGATCATAGGCTTGAGTCATGGATTAAATCTTGGTAGTTTATAAGGAATGAATAGTAAAAGAATCAAATAACATATTCAATGACATGATAACATTAGAATAAGACATAGAGTTTTGGAAAACACTTAAGAATATAAAACCTTATTTCAAGGCTACCCACTAAGATATTCATAACATGTTAGGCATGGGATAACAACCCATGTACTTGCTTTGGGCTTGTGATAACCTACCATATAACTTATTTTTGGGTATTAGAAAACAAACCATATAAACTTTGAGATAATAGAACATGAATCATTAAAAAAATAAACAAAGGAGGATATAGGTCATACCTATCACATATTGAAAATCATACATACATGTGACACAAGATCAGAAAACATTAATCATATCAAAACACATAAAAAATGGGTTTTATAAACATTTCATCACAGAATAAAATGGGAAAAAGAAATAGGTTTCTTAATCAAATAATCATTTCATTATAGCATATCCTCAGGAAAAAGTAACAGTTTCCATAAGCATCATGTCATCATAACAAAAAACCATTCAGAGAAAAAACAATAATTCTATCCTTGGATCATATGCCCAATAAGGAATAATTAATATCAATGGATTTCATCTTTAGAAGAAAAATGATTTTGAAAGACCACATAGAACAATTCTTGTGGAAAATATTCTTTAAATATTAATTTTTTTCTAAAACATAAAGTATTCTCATTATTATTTTCTTTTATAATTACCATGGAAACACATAAATAAATCTCTATAAAACATTTGTATATTTTCTTGAGGAAAATACCCTTTCTTGGAAATTAAACTTTTTAAAAATAGGAATTAAATAAGTAATTTGGAAATAAATTTCATTGAAAATAAAATTGAAAAATTATATTTTATGCTTCAAATAATGTAATGTTTTGGATGGTGGGAAAATCTTCTCATTTTTTACATGTTAAAAAAACATTCCATTCACATTTTCATTAAAAGAAAAACTGGAATTATTTGGGAAAGGACACAAAAGATCCTTTTAAAAAACATTGTAAAAAATTAATCATGGGTAAAAGTTATTTGATAAATAATTTGGAGAATGTTAAAAAAATTTGAAAACATTTTTTTCAAATACAGATTCAGAATAAAAATGGTTATTTATAGAAGAGAGAAATAATGATGATTTTTAATAAAAAAATTATTATCAAATATTAAGTACATAAGGAGAGGAAAATCACTGGTAAAATTTATTATCATGAAATAAAAAAAAGGTAATAATATTAAATAGTTTCTTGAGAGATGAATCATAATATTTTCTCTTTATATGTACAAAGATAAATAATCCAGATAAATAAAGTGTTTTTTCATAAAAACATTAAAAATTTGGTAATATTAAATAATAAGCTCCTTAAATGAAAAAAATTAAATGGAACTTAAAATATAATGATAATAAATAAGTTAATGATATTTTATTTAAATTGGTCTGTATATACACCTCATAATAGAATATATGATTATAATATAAAAAATCTCTCCCAAAAAGAAAATTGGGACAAAAATCCCTTAAATTAACTGTTAAATTCCGTCTTAAAATTAGAACCTCCTATAAAGTAAATATAATTACAGTATAAATATATTAGCAAACAATATATACATATATATATATATAAGATACCATATATGATTTACTAAAGACCTTTTATTACCTGTTTTTTATCAATACCATGTTAAAATAACTTTTCGGGCAATAACTGCTTTATTTTTATGTATGTTTTGATTTGTTATTTTTGGTCCAATTACATTGATCCTGGTTCCATAATCTCCAGAATGTTACAAATAATATAAATTTTCTAATTTTTCTTCATATATGTATTTAGAGTAATCTATTGATGTTAGTTATAGAAAATGAAAAACATTGTTCAAGGAGATGATATGTCGTATGTACACATGAACATTGTTTCAATTTAATCGATGGATGAAAGGATGGAAAGTTAAATAAAAAATTAAATTTATATTATAATTATTATTTCAAATATAATATAAATAATAATTAAATTTAACCTAATTATTATACATGAAAATCTTAAAGAAAAAATGAATCCCATCGCATCGAAAAGTTATAATCCTTTATAAATGCAAATGACATTATCATATCCCTTATAGAATGGAAAGTAAAATGGTATATGTGATATCGTATTTACATAAAAATGATTATATTAAAATTTTCAAATATATATATATATATATTAATTTAATCTATCCTTATTACTATACAAATAAAAAATTATTGAAAAACATATCACATCAGTTCGTGAAGAGGAAGTTCTCTATACACACGAATGAATTTATTGTTTTTCTAATTACTTGGGAGGTGAGAAGGAAGAATTGTTATCATAGTTATGCGGCCTTCTGTCTCACGCATGATCGACTGTTTCATTTAATATTTTGTGGAATTGGATATTGATGTTAAAAAAAATGTTTACATAATAAAATAAATGTATGTGGGATATAATGGTGTTATTATATCATTAAAATTGAATAATATTTGAAGGAGTTAGAATAAGAAGTAAGACAAAAATTAATAGTTTAAAACATTACCTCTTCTTGGGGAAAAGTATTTAAGTTTAATATAAATACATAATATATTTGGGAGATATGTAAGGAATATATTTTAGTACTCATTTGTTGAACCAATGTGTTTTTTAAGTGTGAAGAGGAGATGATATGGGTTTACTTTTATAACAAGTGGGGATTACACACATGGACGACTTGGAATGAATAAACTGTAACCACATTTTACATATGAAAAAAGATCCGAAATAGATAATTTTATATAATTATTGGTTATAAGGTATAAATATTTCGATATAATTTTGTTTTTACATGTTTCTAGGTTATATTATACCTTATCTATTTTATTTGACCTGCAATAAATGCATTTTAACTTTAACCACAGATGTTATTTGTGTTTTGATTTTAGGATGTATTTTGAACTAAAATTAAGTTGAAGTAATTTTATAAGAATGTTGGTTTCCAAAGAAAAAATGCTTGGAAGGATAAAAAGTTTTTATATAAAAATTAAATATTAAATTAATTATATCAATATAATTTCATTAATAAATATATATTTTAACTAATTTAACTTTTGAAACCATTTTAAAACAAAAGGATCATATTACATTCTTTAAATAAAAAGGCATTTTTCAATAAAAATCATAATTTTTCAATATTAATTGAAAAATAATTCTTTCCATAAAATACGAAAAAATTAACTCTAGGATAATTTTGACATTTATATTAAATTGTTTTTTCAATTAATTTTTTTAAAAGTTTCTAAAAATTATTTAATTATTTATTCACAAAAAATAGTAAAAAGATTTATGAGAATAATATTTTCAATAACTATAAACTACTTAATAAAAATTAAGTACTTTATATCAATATGATTACTTTATATTAAATTATTAAACATAATAATTAAAATATGTCTCTTCTTATTCATTACTCCATGTTGAACATCTGTTTAATAACGGTAATGTTTAAATAATAATATTAAAAATTTCTCACGTTTAATTAAAAATTCATGTTCCCTATAATACAAGATATCAATGAAATTAAATTTATTTTTGAATACATATTTCCCAAAATATCAGGGTTTTATGGAGTTACATATTATTATACATCTCTTATGGAAGGGTGATGAGGTATATGGGATTTTTTTAATTATGAAATAAATAATGTGGCATGTATCTCCATTTTTTATAAGGATAAAATTTGGTCCCCAATTCATAATATTCCATTACTTTCAAGTAATTTAGATATTTTATAAATTAATTATGTTATTTCATTCCTCATATACTAGTGATAAGTACTCATCATGGAAAGTGGATCTTGTGAAGGTATTCTTCTTTTGGAATGAAAATCAACACATATGGCTCTTTATCAAACGGGATCATGAGAGGTGGGGAACCTATTAGAGATGGTAGTAACTCATTGAATCATGGAACCCTAAAATTATTATATTAGTGTGAATTATTTAAAAGTATAAGGTCATGTTCTTCATAATGTGAATTCTATTTGCGGGCCACATGATCTCACAATTGATATTATTGAAGCAGACTTAGATCTTCTTTTGAATTAATTGTTAGGTATTTTTATACCCTACTAGTCCATCAAATAACTTGTTAATGACTATAAAATGATTATAATCCATAATGCGACTATAAAATATACATGGTTTTATGGAAATATGGCCATATTCCCATGATCTCCCAAAGGATATGAACTTCATCCTCCCATGATTTTTTCCTCCGCAGGCTCTTTTCTTTTTGACATTATTTTTTTTGAATATAGATAATCATAGAATTTATTAATTAATATAGTCATATTAATTATCCTTTTGAATTTTTATTATTTAATTAAAATTTATTTTCCCATCATTTAACATTCACATTACTAATCTAATGCCAAAGGGTTTTTATTAATCATTATAATTACATTTAACATAAAACATTCATTACATAATTTAATAATATCAATATTTTTAAACCCATTATTATCAAATAACATGATTATTCTAATCATTAAATTAATTTTTTTATATCCACTAATAATCAGTTCTATTCATTGGACCGTTATATTATTACTATATTACCAAAAAATCAACTAATATCATTCATGTTAATATATTCATTAATAAATTAATATTACATTTTGGGCACAATAAAATTGTAATAACTACTTCATTGAAATTTATTACTCTAATATAATAATCAATTACAAAATAGTATTGAAAAAATTTAATGAGAGGTAGATATTCAATAAATAATGAATAATTTTGGCTAAAGAAAATTGCCAAAACATTACCCCCATCATCTTTTCACATCATCCACTATATTCCATTATTACACAAAAAGATTACATGAAGAAAATAACTTGAACACAGACAACCAAAATATACCAACAAACTACATGAAGTTCCCATTATAATCATAGGATTGTATCTAATATTTTAAAACATTTAGTTGTAAAATATAAATAACAACTACAAATGAAAATAAATATTAAATGAGTAGTACTATGACCAATGAAAGAAATAATAAAGAGAAAAATGGACGAACATAGTGCACCAATAATATTAATTCAAAAAATAATTATATTTTCTTATAATATCAATTAAATCAATCCATTATGATCAATATTCGATAACTAATGAAACCAATATAACCAAAAAAATATAAGAGATAAACATCAAATAAATATTGTCAATAAATCTTATATCATATGAGGAAATTATAATGAGTAATGGAAATTATGAAGACCGCCTCATTAAATTCCATTAGTCTTACCATTTTTATGTTATTTAACTGTTTTATGCATGATAAACAAGAAACAGAACCATTAAAACCGCAGAAACAATGTAATAACTTGAAAATTGAAAAATTAAATTTTGTTTTCTAAAAGAGTAGATGTGTCATTAGGAAATCAAATTATTGAAAATGCATGAACTAATTTGGGGTTTCAAACATCATAATTTATATCTTACCAGAAATAAAATACAATTAAAAATTATAAACATAGATTGTCTTTTCTTTATACAGTGATTGTATAATTAGTTTATAAATATGGTTATGATAAATCCAATTAAAATAGAAGAATGATGCAATGAACTTGACCAGTAGGGTCATACCAATTGAATCTTATTTATTAAAGTATTAAAGGGAGATAACATCACAAGGATTTTAATTTTCCAATAACGTGTCTAGATCCAACGACTAAATCCTGAGAGAGGCTATTTTATGGGAGGCGTATAAGCTCATCAAGATCATGACACAAACCATGTTTACTGAACCACCCTAAGAAGATCTCATTATCACAAAAATTACCATTAGGTAAATCACTTGTGTAATAAAGTTATATGTATATTAACATTAAAATTATGAATTTATATATATATTTTTTAATAAAATGAAGATTATATTTATCATTTATTACTTTATAACGATTAATTAATTTATTTGATAAAAATTAAATTTTGATAAAATGAAACAAAAATTGTATTTTTGGTAAATATATTGTTTCAAGGAAAAAACTAAATTAGATAAATTCATGATTTTTTTAAATAAAAAATATTATAAAAACATATTAATATTAAATAATATTAATTAAATATAAATGATGATAAATTTTTTTAAGAGAAAGGTAATTTTTATTAATGTCAAAAAATTGTTATTTTTAAAATAAAAATTATTTTTCAATAACTAGTGATTTTTCATTATAATATAACAATATCAGATTTAAATTATTATTTTTTTTAAAAAGTATTAATTTTAAAATCAACACATCAAAATTATCCAATAGTTAATTTTTTTCACAAGTTTAGAGAAAGTCAATTTTTTTTGTGAAAAAATTAAATACTGTAAAATTATATAGTTCATATTATGTCATCATAATAGCCCAAAAGTTATTTAAGGAAAAATTTAAAGATTTATCAAGACCAAAATTATGGTTCACATATAAAATAATGTGTTTTTGATTAAATTTATTTACCATTAATAAATCCTCCTTATCCTATATCACATTTTATGGTTTCAAAATTATTTCTTTATAAACATGACTCACATCCACATCCCCAAGATTATTATTTTACAGGGTTGGATTTTTATCCTTACTAAATAAATAAATCTACTCAATTAAATCATACTACAAGGGAAAACACCATGGTATGGTTTGTGGTTTCGATTAATTTATCAGATAGACTCTAAAACCTATGTTCTGAAATTAATAATCAATTATACTCTCTTTTTCTATAGAACCCCACCCATATTACTTTTACACTACTATAAAAACATATAGAGAATGAATCTACACTTCTCTTACCTCTTAGGTTTCCCCATATGGCTCCCCAGTGATATTACGAAGCCCTTACCAATCTTTTATGAGAACCCTCTGAAGGTAAGGGATACTCTCCATCTCTTATTTATTTAATCACCTTCTCTATATTATTCAATTGATTTCAAATTTTCCATGTTTGGTTATATTTCCACACGTCCCTCTAAGTGTACTTATGTTATAAAAGGGATTATATATTCATTTTAATCTCATTAAACATATCCATGATGCTTTATGTATGCTAGTTATACTACCGAAATTATCTGGTTAATTTCCATGCTGAAAATTTGGGTAGGGAATACCCATCCCTATTTCCACTAAGGGGTGTTTGTATAAATTTAAAAATATATAATTTATTTAGTAAATCCATTTATGTAACTCAAACTCCTAAATCATGAGGATATATGTGATGAAATATAATCTTATGTTGTATGATCTATGTGGAAAGCTTTTGTATTTACATGATATGAAATTGATGGGTGGGCCCTAGATTTTATTGCCCTGCAATGCACTGGGTATTGTCTTTATCTCAATATATTCCACCTATATTGTATGAGAGTTTATCGTTTGAACACTATGTAATTATTTCTTATCAGTTTTCCCCAACTTATGGATATGATGTCATGTTCTATGATTTTTCCACATTCGTATGTGTCCATTATGTTATCATCTTTTATCATACTTCAATGATCAAAATTAAAATTATAATAACACTTATTTTTCCTTCATATTACTATATACTTTTTTATTACATTAATTAGGTTATTAATTGATTATTCCCTAACTAGTCATTATATCTGACCCATTTTTTATGTACATCCCCATATTATCCCATAATGTTTTTAAAGATCAATAAAATTTAAGGACATATTATAGAGTTTTATTTTATGTATTTATATTTATATTTCATGTTGTTATGATATAAACCTCAATACCCAAATTCACTATTCCTCATGATATTATGTGGTTGTATTATGTGAATCATTGTGAAATAAATTATAAAATAAAGTATATGAAAATATTGGTTTTCATATTTGGTATCAAATGGAGGTTATGTTGTTGTGGGGGATTTATGGTAGAAAACTCTAGTGAAATCCTTAGGGATAATACTAAAAAAAGAAAAAATACCTATGTTTTGGTATTGTTTATATTATGTGATTTCCAATAATATATATCCCAATCTAGATACTATAGAAAGATATGGATCCTGAACAATTATGCATAGTGGGTAATAACTCTGAAATGGGCGCATTCTGTTGGAATAAATCATAACCTATTACATGACATAGAGGACTCTATGAAAAAATAGTTTGATACTCTTAAAGTAGATTCTTTTTTAAAATTTTAATCTCATTATGAATTATTAATATTTTTTAAAAAAATCCCAAAAAGGATTTATGTTGGGAAGTAGATCGTGGAAAACATATATTTAAACCTAAAAATTTATAGGTTAATTAACATATTCCATTTATGATGTACACATTTAATGTTCATGGTATCCTATCTATAGGTCTAATAGTTTAAAAATTATCAAACATAATATACCCTTTATGTCTAGTCAATTGATAGAAATTGAATGAAATCAGTCAACTAATAGTGTGATGAGTAATGTGCTGACTACCCAAATGAGATACCCAACCCAATGGGGGCATAATTTAAGAAATTCATAGAAATAATTTCCCAATTAACAGATGTTTTGAAAAGAAATTGGAATGGGGGAAAAGACCGACATCACCCTAAGAAGGCTCAACTTTTAGTTGAAATATTTTATGTAAAAAGGCCATTAACTTTCAGTGAATTTTCTGATCCTCTAATAATAGTAAAATAGATCAACTACATTGAATATATATTCATTTTCCTTCAATTATAAAATAATTATAAGGTCTTTAAACCAAATTAACATATAGTTGAATTAGTTTATCAATGGAGGACATTGTAGAAACCTTCACTTTTCATACATTGACATTACATAAATTTTACAGATTACTAAATACATTAAACAAATAGAAACCCAATGTCTATGTTAGCCTAGTGCCTTCGGAAACATGGAAACATAATCAATGATACATCAGTGAACTACATTTTCTCACAATAGGTTCTTGCTGACTAACACCCTTCTTAGACACATAATACATATTACATATCTTCAAAACTTGGGAAAGGAAACATAAAAAGGGGTGATCTCAGATGATCAATATGGATAAAAATGGGATACATATAAGCATAAACATGAGCATGATGGTATGAGAACATGATCATAAAATTATAAGATCACACCATTCATGTTAATGATCATAAACAAGAGTCATTGCATAAATTTTACTAGTTCATAAGACATGGATAATAAGGAAATAAAGAGCATAATCTATCAAAGGATAACATATGACTAAGAAAAAGAATTATCTAATACATAGAACCATGTAATATTATTCCCTATATGTTAAGACATATTTCTATAACTTATCAGGTCACTTCATAGGGACAGTGCATGCTGGGAGAGACACACCATCATCCCTAATCATAGTCCTTTTTCTTATAAGGGATCATGTTTCCCTATCTTCCCACAGTGGATTGGGTTTTCCCATCATCACATATTGGATTGGGTTTTCCCATATTTATATATTTTATTAGGTTTCCCCATCATCCCATAGTAGATCAGGTTTCCCCATCTTATAAATTGGATTAAGACCATTGACTTAATTCCAATCATTATCTAATGAGATGTAAATATTTACCCAATGCTTGGGTTGGAGATATCGGTCCCACCCATCAAAAAATTAATTCATAGAAACATGTTCCACATGATCATTAACTATCATATCATAACTAGTGAAATTAAAAGGGTGTCACAAATATGTAATCATAACATATCCGTTGAAGGAATAGAGAAGTTTCATAATCATTTCATCAAATCATAATGCACGAAAATAAGGGGGTTTTATAAGCGTATAACCAATTAAAGAAAAATGAGTTATAAAAAAATATAACCCATGAATGAAAATGATTTTTATTCAATCAATACATAAACAATTTAGATAAATAATATGAATGGATAATAGGGATCATTCTTCTAAAAAATCATGAGTAAAACCAACAGATTTCATCTTAGATAGAAAATATTGTTGAGATATCATTCAAACAAATTTCTTGAGGAAAATATCCTTTCTTATTTAGAAAACACTTTTAAAACATAAAATGTTTTGAAAACCATTTTCATGAAAATAAAATGTAGATATTATAAAGGAATATTTGGAATCGTTTTGAAACCCTTTTACTTTGGAATCTTTGTGGAAGATTATAAAGACATATGGAAAATGTTTTGAAGGAAAATTATTTTAAGAAACATTGAAAACTTATATATAAATATTGAAAAAATTCTGAATATAATTTATTTGAAAAAATGTTGAAAATATATAAAGGATTATTTAAAAACCATCAAAAAAATTTAATCATTTTTACTTGAAAATGAGCTTAAAATACCATCTTTAAAAACTTCTTTGAAAATAATTTTGTTTTTTTAAATGGTTTTTTAAATCCATGGCATTTGAAATCCAGAGGGGAAATTGCGAAAAAAATAATTTAACATTTTGGTAAATTTTGAAACATAAACCACATGAAAAATATATAATAAAATGGATATGTAAATACATATAAATTAAATGATAATAATAGAATATATTCCTAAAATGTATATTGGCTACAAAAAAGTTATGTGGGGTAAAGAAGTCATAAATCTCATAGAAATAAATGTGAGACAACAAATCACCTTACCTTATGTCTTGAATCTCTTCATACTTGTAAAAATTAAAGGCACCAGACACAAAGTGGAAGCCCCAAAATTGTGGTTTTAAAATTTTTCACAAATAATCAACATGAACTTGTTGAAATCAACAAATTTCTTCCCAATATAAGATGAAGATCTTGCATGTAGAAGATTATGACAAAAATAATACCATAAAATATCTAGTTTATATCCTAAGATGCACTATATGTATAATAATTATTTGTGATCACTACACGATCAATAAGATTAGAAATTCCTCTAGGTATTCTACACAGATATCAAAATTACACAGGCGCATAGATAGCTAAATCCTATGTGCTAGAATGAAGTTTTGATGACACCTTCGACACTCCAATAGCCACTAAATCATGTTTCCAATTTTTCAAGAGAGGGAGATCAATATGAACTACATGTATATCGATCCCCTCTATCTAGAGTTTGGGAAATATAATAAAAGAGGGAGTATATGTGAATTGTAATTGTAAAATCCCTCTCCTCTATTATTTATATGGTGTTAAGAGTTTATCTGATATTGCCTCTCTAGCCCCTAAATAATTAACACACTATAAATGACATATTATGAGTGTTATACTGAGTCATAAATATTATTATTAAATTTATGTAACATAATTAATATATTATGTTGTAATACCTTAGCCTTTAACTCGACTCATTATTCTAGAAAAGGATAGATAAACCTTGAATATTTTAAACTAATATTCACTCTATTAATATTTTCCTGTATTTACATTAAAACATTCGAATACATTTAATAAATGAATTCAATTACTATTATTATTAACTAGAATAATATGAATTTATTTATTACTTTTCTGATCACTTATCCTTGGAAAATCTCGGACCACAGTTGTGGGTCCCACAATGTCAAAAAATCACATTAAAAAAATAGGTAAGATTCTTGAACACACTATTGTGTGTGACCCTATAAGTCCTTTTCCAGATAGTATTGAATACCATTCCCCTACCAAGAGTGGGATCTACTAACCCATCCGGAACCTAATGAGAAAAGGATAGTCAGATTAGTGACAAAAAACCTAAGAACACACATTGTGTAACATTATATATTTTTATTTAATATCTAAAAAAGCTTGATGCACACCTATGTCATCATCCATTTCTTACATTATTATAAGTTAATCTTACTAGATGGATTTACCTTTGATTTCCCTGGCCATGGTTTTGTAAAGGTACTAAAAACCTAATCAATATGGCCTGAGATATATTACTTCCTTAACTGGAAAGAAAAAAATAATCTCTTGACCATTCAAAGAATTCCATTCCACCAATGACGCACCCAACATATGCTACCTCACCAATATTTCATTATCATGGATTTCTCCTTACATCAATGTATGTGATCAAATGGAACAAATTAGTAATGATCTCAAGTTAGGAGACTAATACACATGTCCATTGATATGAAAAAACCAATGACACCGGAATCATGAGGTGTTCCTATTGGGAAGTCTATGTTCATGATCTCACTACTAGAGATCACCATGTGTGATCTTTATGACAATAAGTCTCAATTCTTATGATACCTAAAACTTGGTATTCAATCATCTATGATTTCTAGTCAATATGATATATCAAGACCATATAACCATTGTTTAGGATTAATGTCTAAATATCTTAAGGTTCTCATTACATAGTGGGATCTTCTATAACCTTTGGATATGAAAGTTAATCTATGGACCTAACCAATAAATTGTTGGAATAGAAATATCAACACTATAATGATATGTTGGCATCATATATATATAACTATACACATGATATGGTAATCAAAACTACTTCACAGTTGGGTATATGAAACCTACTATTACAACACACCCACATGCTCTAGATCCAACATACTGACCATGCTTTGAATCTATCACAAGATTAAGTTCATTTTTCTACTGATTCACGTCTTTAGATACTAGTGTAACCATGATTCAACCACATGGATATTCTGAAATATGAAACATCATCTCCTTGAGTAAAAAATCTCATAAAAATGAAACCCTAAGTATTTACCTTTTTTCCACTATCATAACATGCCATATTGTCTAGTTATAATATTATAGATTAATTACATTATGATAATGATTTACTACTAGGTTTAATTCAATTAAATGGAACAAATCATTTCATATAACTGATTCTTAGATGCCTCAAAAGCTGCAACATACATGGAATTTGTAGGTACGGATTCCATTTTCTTATATAATCTTGTCTCACTCATAAAATTTATCTTAATTGTGAGATAAGATCATATTAATGTAATGTAATACTATTATGTGTATATTAAAAACTAATATTCTAACTTCCCCACTTACCAGATACATATCTATTGTACTTGTCTATGTACAAATGGATAGTTCCAATTTATTCCTTTCATTTATCCTAGATATAACTGAAATCTAAATACTGAAAATTATATCATGGAAATATCAATTATTTTTACATATCATGGAATACGTAATTTATCCATCTATTAAGTGCATCGAATATAACTTGTCACTTTAATATCTTTCCATTTCCCAAACATGTATACCTTGAGGGATTATTCCCTGGGACATTTGTAATAATTACCTATTTAATCATTCTATATTATATTCTCCAATACAATGTCACTATATGTATAATTGACTAGAACCAAGAAATATTTAGATCAACTCAGAAGATCATGTTCCCTAGAATGTAGGTTGCTACTTTAAGTCAATCCTCAAAGATTTACATTCAACATAGTCTTAAAACAAATGAAAAACATTAGTTATTTTATATATTTTTTTGATCATATTTTACATGGAAAACTATGGAATTACCACTAACATGTGGTAAACATACATTCCAAATGAATACTCTATGAATTTGTTGCATACTTTAAACCTAAACTAGATCTAAGTAACATGAAAACTGTATTAATATTTTATGTTGTGACCTTCCCTTTATAGTTGCATCATATAGACACATTCCATGAATGGTGGCCATGACATCCAATTCCAAATAAAGGATCATTTAAATTAGCTTTGACAAGTAAAATTCTAATGGAATTAGGCATACTGACTTGGTTTAACCAATCAATCTTTATTGGTTCTATGTACATATAATCGCATTTAAATACCCACTGTAGTATTCAAAATTATAATTCACTTTTCAATTTGATATACGAAATCCATTATTGAATTTTAATTGGTCTTTTCAATCTTAGCTGCTTTTCATATATTCATTAATTTTACGAAATATTAATATTTTTGAATAATTAATCAGCTACCACAATTAATTAAAAACCATCACCAGGGATTTATCCTTACAACTCAATATGTGTATCTAGAACATTCTTGCTTCACATACACTTTGGGAACTTGTTCCTATTCCAACTACAAGTGAATCTCAGGAATCAACTACACCTAAGTCACTCTGGCTCCTACTATCTCAAAAGAGATGTGCACATTTATATTGAAATATAGTCATTAACCATGAATATATATTTTTTATCATAGGGATTTAAATAATATCCATTGAAACATTTTTTATAATTACAATAGATTTATTATGAGTTTTTTCTTCAATCATGTTTGTTTATATCCTGACAAACATTTTTCATCCAAACACATATCTTATGACATAATGGATTTCTATCATACTTTTAATTTTATAATATCCAATTTTCATTATATAGGTTATATTTTTATGGTATATAAACATTATTTGCGATGTACTAGATGAAATATAATGGAAGTTTCTTCAAGTTGTAACCTAGATACTGCTTTCATAATAACTCTAATGTATAAAATGCATGTTTTGGAATTTCTCCATGAAATATTTTTTTAACCAATGATAACTTGTAATACATCATCATAGATCCTCCTCATTAGCATCAATTTCATGATGTAGATAACGTAATACATATTTACTAATATCTCCACACAACATTTTGTTGATCAATGAATGCTTGGTCAATATATTTTTCGACATGATGTTCTGATTCAACTCATATATTTTGACCATAAAAAATCGTACATCAATTTACTATTCCTTGATAACATAAAAGAATCAAATGACTTATATATATTCTTGTAGATGTCCCTTGGAATAGTTTACACTCTCTAGCTAGAAAAATTCTGTAAGTTTTTTGGAATACCATTATCTATAATGGATTAATTATCAAAACTAAATACATCGATAATACCATAGGAGTTTAGCTTTACCAAGAATAAATACCAATGTGGGTAAAAACTTTAGGTCGAATTTTAATTTCACATGATAATAGATTATCTTTCCACAACTAGGTATAAAAGTCTTACATTTTATATTAATCTCGTATTTCTAATGATTATTTTATCACTAAGCTATTGGTTGAGTATTCGACACCTTAATATTAAATCATATCAGTATATTAACGGTACTGAGGTTATTATTTAAGTTTTTCATAATAATAATTCCGGTGGTGGAGAAAGAAAATGATGGAAAAGAGCTTGAGGAATGATGTTACCTATTCTTCTGGTAACTCCTTTCAGTTTTCACCGAAGGGATTCCTAGGTTGTATTTATTACCAAAGGGAGGATTAAAGGGATAATTAGGGGATGTTTTTAATGTATTGTTTTAGATAATGGTAATACATAAGTATTTTTATAGGTTTGAAGATGGGGGAGAGGTGGTTGCCTTTTATAAGGGACAAAGGGGACTCACTTTTCATTTTTGAAAACAAGTTAGGTGTAACCACAAATTTACCTAAAAAAAGTCTTAAAACCCCAAAAAAAACTCAATAATGGGAGGTTTATTTCCAAAATATGGAAATAAAATGTTTTTTAAACAACTTTCTAGGTCGTTTTGGCGATTAAGAATGAGTTTTTGTCCCTTGTTAATCTTAATTTTACCTTATTCGCTGCAATTAATTTTAAGCACTTTCACTAATAATTTGGGTCGAAAATTATATTGATTTAATTGAAATATAAATATTATACTGATTAAAATTATTTATAATTTTATTTTAAATTAAACTCATAGATGTTGAAAAATTACGTCTAATGCCAATCCTGCAGACGTGGCAAGAATGCAGGTTTTTATAGCGAGAATTTCCAAACAGTTATTTTGGTTATATATATAAATTTAAAATAAAAATGATTAAAGAGACTTAAATTAGATTAGTATATATATAATTTATCTGTTATGTATTTAAAAAAATAAAATATAATTTAACTACATAAATTAATTAGACAAAAAACTAGTTTTTAATTAAAATTCAGTATTTTCACTATTCATTAAAAAATAAAGTCTCTTAGAAAAATACCAAAAATTAAACCTATGATAATTTTAATATTATGAATTAAAAAACTGAATTTATTTTATAAAATAAATTTATAATTATGTATAACTTTTATTTAATTATTCTTCAAAGAAGGACATAAAAACCAGCTTCTTTAAGAAAATAGTATTTTTAAATATATAAAAACATTACCTAGAATTATATGTTTTATTTATTTGAAAATATTACATGTAAAATGTAAAAATTGTTTATTAATATTCATATTACAAAGTTTAATGAATAGGTTATAAATATCTCTTTTATATAATTATAATAACAATGTTTTTCTTTCTAGAAAATCAGTGTTGTGTGCAACGCAATCCAAGTCGATATTACATGTAGTGAAAATATACCTTGGTGTAGAGTATAAAAAAGATTTCACTTACTGTATCATGTACTGAAAGGCATAAAATAAAATTAATTTATTCAGAAAAAAGGTTCATAAAAACTCAGGGTATTACAGACATTGATAAAAAATATGAATCTAAAGGAAGAGACAGAAGAGATGACGGGAAAAGTGTAAAAATGTTTTTTGATAAATATTTTCCACAAAATATCTAACTAAAAATGTAGACAGATTTCCCTTTCCCTCACGAAAAAGGATAACGAGTCTGTGTGGGCATATGAGTGGAAATATAGAATAATTTCATGATACACATATATATTTTTATTTCTATAGAATATGTACTTGACTACTTATTTTGTGGTCTAAATATCATCCTACAAAAAGAATTAGAGATTTATAAATTTTAAAACATTGAGGAAAGTTTCTAATGTTACCTCAATGCTTAAATGTATATAACTAAATTTCCAGGATCCCATTAGTATAGAAGATAGAATCATATAATGGATTTTAATACTTGTGATGTGATAGAAAAGTCTCATGGGGGAAAAAATCCGAACACCTGACTTCCAAAAAGTATAGAATGATGCATCCATGGAATTGAATGTTGGGGACATGGAAATTATTTATCCATGGTAAAGAAGGAAACCTAGATAGATACTATTTATTAGGTAAACCCAGTAATGTGATGGAAGAATAAAATTTTCTCATAGAACCTCAACCTATTGTCTAATGGTTCAAATGTAAAGAACATGGACACTATGAAAATCAACGTACTAAGACATGTGTTGTTGATGAAAATGGAAGACACTACCTTTAATTACAATTGTGAAAAGGAAAGCCTATTCCACTAAAACATTTGAGATGGATCCCAACAACAATGTGGTGATAAGTACACTTGTTATACATTCAAGGATAGTAAATGTTTTATTTGATTTTGGTTAAATGACTTCCATAATATTAAATAAATTTGGAAGAAATATTCAAACACCACCGCAAAATGTAGATGAATAGTTAATAGTGAAAATAAATAGTTGGAAAATTATTACATCATAAGTATAAAACTCCAACCATGTTAATCTGTTGGGCCGAATTTCCCAAAAAAACTTATGATACTTCCTTTAGAAGAATTTGATACTATTTTGGGCATGAATATGGTTTCCTTAAATATAGAAGAAATAAATTTCTTATAGAATAATCTCACCATTTGTATCGAAAAACGCCCTATGATTCTATACAAGTGCTAGTAGGATGACAAATATTATTTGGTATGATCTTTTCTGGAATTTATATAATTGCCTTTGGAAAACTTTCATCAATCTCAAATTATTGATACTACAGAAAATATCATCCTTGATGACTTTCCCATAGTAAGGGAAGCCACAGATGTGTTTACCAAATAATTTTCTAGTCTTCCACTAAGATAAGTGGTTATTTTCTCAATCGATATTATACATGGATATTTTCAAAAATATATGAGTCTATATAGAATTAACATTTTTAAACATGTGGAGATTATGAAAAAACTATAGAAGAATATAAATTATGGGTTTATACACTTTAGTTCTAAACCAGGGGTTTCACAACCCCTTTTTGTTAAAAATATGTATAAGCCAGTTCACCTCTATATAGTTTAGATTTAAAGAAAAAACATGATAAATAATAAGTATCCTCATATAAAGATTGAAAAGATGTCTGATAAACTACATGAATCCAAGTAATTCTATAATGTGGATCTTCAATCAAGATATGATCTGCTAATTTTAACGAAGGGGGATATTCCCAAGTCTTCCATTTATACAATGTTCGAGCAGTATGATTTGATAGTGATTCCATCCAGACTAACTAATTATCCATAAATATTCATGGACATATTCAATAGTTTCTTCTGGGATTACCTTGATAAATATGCTGTAGTATTTATTGAAAATATTCATATCTACTCCAAAATAAAGGATGGTAATTTAAAGAATTTGGATTTTGTACTAATGTCATTATAGAAAGAAAATATGTTTGAAAGGTATAGTACATCAATGTTTTAGATGGAGGAAGTAACATTATAGGGGAATATTATAACCAGTGATGGGATATATCATGTTTATAAAAAATAAATGCAATTGAAGGTTTACCTAGTCCATACTCCATGGATGAAATCTATAGTTTCCAAATATTATCTAGGTTATATGATCTATTTTAGATATACCTCTCATGATTTTAAAGCCAAAAAAATATGAAAACAGAGAATGGTGTATTGTTTTTATATAATAATGAATGTGAAGAAATATTTATATAGAAGAATATGATGTTAATCATTGATCTTGTTCTCATGTTACTGACCAAGGGTGAAGGATTTTTGATCTGTAGTTATGTGTCCAAAAATGTATTGGGTTGTGTAATCATGAATGTGGAGTTAGGGATTTCCCATGCCTCTTGAAAATTAATGATCCATTAGAATAACTTCCCAACCCATGATATAGAATCGGTCAAAGTGATCTTTGTGATGATAATATGTTGACATCATCTCTATTGGAGAAGTCTAACATATACAAGAAACAAAAAAGACTCATGTATATATCCACAAAAAGAAATAAGTTGAAACTAAGAAATTTGGTTAGTTATGATAATTGATTATGATTTTTTAATCTATTACCATCATCTGAAGGTAGATATAATGATAGCTGGTTTGAGTGGAATGAATCCTGCAACCCTATCCATGATGAGAAATTCAAGGTATCCAATCTTCCTGGAAATATAGTGGAAGAACATGGGAATAATAAGTGGATATTTATCTTATATTGACAAAATGAATGGTGGATTTCTCATAAATGAACTATTTACGTACTAGAATTCAAATGTAATCTTTTGTGGATCTATATGGGAACATGTTTTAAAATCCAACATGCTGGGATTATGATTTAGAGTGGAAGATTATGGGACCTAATCTTGTCTATGAAATTAGAGTGAAGTTTGAAACAATTAAACATCATATGTAGTCTAAGAAATTGTGATAGAAAAGCTATGTATACAATCATCAATGAGTGTTGGAGTTTGAGGTTAAAGATAATGTGTCGCTTTATATATCACTGTGGAAGAATGTTGTGAGGTTTGGGAAGAAGGGAAATATTTTTTAAAGCAACATCAACCCCTTCAAAATCCTTGATAGAATCAGAGTAGCGGCCTATCTATTGACACTCACATATAATGAATCTCTAGTACATGATGTGTTCCATGAATCCATATTGGGGAAATAAATACTAGACACTACACATTTAATGAATACATGGATGGTAATTTTGTAGAATTATATATCATATGAGGTTTAATAAGTGAATATCTTAGATCATAGAGACATGGTTCTAGAGAACAAAAAAATCACAAGGTTCAAAGTGTTGTGGTGAAACCACATGTTTAAGGATGCAACATGGTGACTTTATGAGGTGATAAAACAAAATTAACCTCATTTTTAAGTGTATGAATGAAATTTTGAGGGTATAATTTCCTAATGGGGGACAATGTAATGACCCAAACATTTATAATTTAATTTTTTTAATTGAGAAACATATTTATTATGAAATCAAATTATAGAAAACAGATACAATACTTTGGTTTTTAGAACATCATAATTTATATCCTGTTAGATTTAAAATACCATAAACAATTTTAATCATTGATAGTATAGCCATTATATAGTAATAATATTATTTGTATATATATTTAGTTATGATATATCATATTTATATTGATAAATGATGTGATTACCTCGACCTGTAGAATCATACCTATGAATCCCATTTATTTGAGGTTAAAAGGGAGATGTAATCACTATAAATTTCCCTTTTATTACTCCAAGTAATGATTAAATAACAAAATTATGTGAAAAACTACTGACTCAAGAAGTTTGAGTTCATCATGAACACACATCAAACTCTATTCACTGAACCACCCTAAGGAAATCTCACCATCACACACCATAGCCTTAGATAAATCACTATCGTAATAAATAGATATGTATCTAGACCCAAAAAATATGAATTTTTATATTATTTAATAAAATAATGATTACATTTATCATTTATCACATCATAATGATTAAATAATAAGTTTGGTAAAAATTATATTTTCATATGATGAATCAATTTTTTTTGGAAATAAACTATTTCAATCAAGACACACTTTTAGATGAATTCAATAATTTTTAGAAATAACTGATATTTAAATAAAATTTTAATAATAATTAATATTTATGAAATACGAATAATGATATAATTTTATGAAATCAAATGTGATTTTTATAAGCTTCATAATACATTTATTGTCAAAAAGTTGTATTTTTCAATAAATGTGGATTTTTATTAAAAAGTGTAAATTATAATATTTTAACAATTATTTTGATTAAAATAATATATTTATAGAATAACGAAGATGAAATTATATATATTAATTTTTTCATAATTTTCTGATCGAGTCAAAATTTTGGGTAAATTAATTAGATTATAATTATTGAGTACGTATTATGACATCATAAAAGCCCAAAAGTGATGTAATAAATACAATAATGATTATTTTCATTAAAAATTATTTTTTATTTAAAATAATGTCTCTGATGTTATTTTATTAATTTAATAAACCCATATATATCCTCCAATACATATGGAATATTTTAAGGTTTTAAAATTAATTCTTTTTGAGAATGACTCACTTCCACATCACCAATGGTATTATTTTAAGTAGTTAAATTTTTATACTTATAAAATATTAAAATAAAAATTTTTGATTGAAACCAAATGAAAAAACATGGGAATGGTTTTTTTCTAGATTAACTAATACTTTAGATTCCAAAATCTGTGTTCTATAATTAATAAAGAATTCACATATTTTTTTATGTAAAAAACACACAACCTCCCATTCCTCTTCACTTAAAACATTGGGATCATGAAGTTAATCCTACCATCCATCTTTATATCTCACCCAAGGTTCCTCAATGATCTTAAAAATATCCTCTGAAGATTTTAGAAGATCCATATCATGGTAAAAGATCATCTCATCCTGTCCTTTATTCATGAACCTTATTTGTAACACGCAATGGATTTCAAATAATATTTATAGGGATATGATTTTTCACATCCCTATTATATTCCATCTATTTTATAAGTTAATATATAAAAATTTAACCTCATTAAACCCCTCTTTGAATCTTTATGTACTCTATAATGAAAGCACAGTTTTCCTAGGAATTTCATCACTGAACATTTATATAGTGAATACCCCTCCCCATTTCTAATCAGGGGTATCCACCTAGAATTAAATATCATTAATTTATTGGGTAATTTCATGCATTTAATCAAAACTCCTTAATCATGTTATTAAAATTGATGAAATTAATCCTTGTATTTTATGATTTATCTAACACACTTATGTTTGTAATAATATGAAAGTGAAAGGGGGTCCTGAAATTTTATATAACTCCAATGCATTGGGTAATGATTTTATCTCATAAGATGTAATCTACGGTCCATTTAACGTCATCCTGAGAACACTATGTACCGATTGTTTAAAATTTTCTCTTGGCTTATTATTATTATGTCATGTTTTATCTTTTTTCCACATTATCATGTTACCTTTATGTTATAATCTTTCTTCATACATTGATGTTTATATTTTTGATTCTCACCCTCTTATGTTTACCTGATATTACTATTGATTCATATGTACTACATTATCATTTTTTTCTTTATTTATTCCATTAATGGTATTTATATCTCACCCCTTTCTTATGTATATCCCTAGGTGATATCATGCCATTTTATAAGATCAAGGGTATTTAAAGGAACATTAGGGATTTTTAGTTTTTTTATTTGCATATTTGATTAAATATTTTAGGATAAACACATAATAAAAAATTACACTAATATTCATTATATTATGTTATTATATAATGTTTAACTATATTCAATAAATAAGGAAATAAAGTTTATGAATGTTATGGGTTGTCATAAAAAAAGATATCACATTAACTAAACAATATAATGTGAAAAACATGAATAAAAAAATCACGTCAGATAGAAAACTCCCACTTGATCTATTTCACTTCATATTATTAAGTTGTTTATATAAATCTCAACTAAACTTCCATTAAAATCCAATTTAAGGAAACCCAACATTTTCATAATTAAAAAAGTAATATTTTTGAATCCCCAACCTCAATTGATGTTTCAAGGAAAACAATACAATAATGGAATAACTCGGGATCAACCACTGCCAAACTCGATGGGGACTAACTCCAGAACACAGATCAAGTAAGAAATCATTTTATGATTCAGGTGGTTAAGATCCACCAAGGGCTAATTAGAAATCATCAAGGATAGAATGAAATCATGGTTAGGATTGAGATAATTAAATAAACAAATAACCAATTTAAATTATAAAAAATATTTACAGAGAAACTCCAACTAACCCCTATAAAGGTGTGGATATTTCCAATACCAGAATGATATCATTCAGAAAAGACTAATGTTAAATAATATCTACTTTAAATAATTGTTCCCTATTATATATGTGGATGATACAACCATTTTGAAATTGGTTTGACCAACCCCAAAATGTGAGTGTTCCCAAAATAGTTATATCTTCATCAAACATATCTCCATTTGAAGATTATATTTGGAATTGATGAATTAGCCTCACAATTTCAAACATACTAGGAAGATCTGTACATGCTAAAAAACAACACTAAAATATCTCTTCTAAGGGGTGTTTTTCAATTACACACATCCCATAGAGAAAAGTTCCATTCACCATAATTGTCAAAATATTCTTCACTATGGTGTGATGATACGAACATGACTAGTTTTCATTGTCAAAGTTTCTATATTATATATCACTGATTCTAGTTTCCTAATATATAGGGATCACTTGGAGGATATATGAGGGTTACTTGATGAAATAGAGATACATATAAGGGTTATTATATGACATGGTATATGTGAGGGTTAGATACATAATTTTTAATCTAGACCTCTCACATTACTAACAATCTCACAATTTAGGGTTCCATTATACCCACTTAAATTGTTTTTAGGAATATCTATATTTTACATAGGGAAATCATCAAAATATCCCCTATTACCACAATCCTAAAAATGGACTATTTTAATTTGAAATGGATATGTTAAATTATAACATATCTAGTACATAAAAAATTCCTTATTATGATTATTTTATAGCCAAGTTTCATCATAAAAATAATCAACCAATTATCCATATCTACATCCTTGAAACAATCTCTTCTAAAACATCCAATACATAGGCTTTTGACCTCACAGTCTAAAAAATCACCCTCCACATAGATATAACCTTCAAAATTCATATTGATACCCCTAATGGAAAGAAAAATAAAATGAAAATGTTTGAGAATATATGGTCCGCTATATTATAAACCAATAAAAATAATCCTGTACTCAAGAATCAAAACATACCTAAGTGGAAAAAAACAACCAAAAAACCCAAACAACCACCAAGATATACCACTTATACTGTAATGGATTATCCACCAAAGTAAAAAGAAGTAAATAAATAAAATAATCTCCAAAAGTTTCAAAAAAATTAAAACACATCATCATCAACTAACCCTAGGTCAGACATATCATTAAAAAATAAAACATCAAATAATTTATGATATTATTCTTGCATCTTGAAGTCATATTCGAAAATAAAATCATCAAATCCATTGTGCTACCCCAAGATTTGAACTAAAGGAATAAAAAGTCATGGACACACCTTTTCCTAATGATCCTAAATCTCAACGCGACACTCCTGGGTAATCAAGAAATCTTCAAATTTTATCTAACCCTATTAATTTATGCACAAGACATCATAAAGATAACTATGAAATTTAAATACATGACAAAATTACTTGAACTAGACTATTCTTAGAGAAGGTTCTAATAAATAAACAACCATTCTTATGTTCTAAAATACCACAAAATTCCAAAAAAAAATTGGAGAATATTTTTTTAGATAGGATTGGGTTATTCCAATAGATTTCAAATATTTTGGTGATTCATGTTTCAAAAAATCAATATTTGTTTTATTATTGAGTTTATCTTTTGTGTTTCAGTATTTTATCTTAAAATTTTTATCTCTATTTAAAAGTAATGAGTTTATTTTTTAAAAAAATTATAAAGGAAGATATATTACATTGATAATTCTTCAAAGACATTTATCCTATGAGATGATAGAGAAATATTACACATAAACGTAAATTTGGGGTTTTCCATAGGACAATATCATACATGGAGTGTTTATCTTACACATTGGAGAATTATATTATGAATCAAATTTGAAAATATCATTGGATTTCAGTTTTCACTAAAATATTTAATTTTTTTAATAGTCGGTTTAAAACAATTATCATACTAACTAAGTAAATTATCATATAGGGTAGAGGGATTATCATTAAAATAAAATTCATGATCATAAAGCTAGGTTAGATGGATATTTATAAAAGAATTTCTTCTTACAAAATGGACTTCTATAAATGAATTATCATATGGACATCAAGGAAACCATATAAGAATACCATTTTCTTATGACATTTTAATATTTTCTTATGAAGAATATAGAGAATGGATTTATTTTATGAAATTTTATTTTGATCAATAAATAGGAATCATGAAACAAAAATAGTAAATCAAAATTAGATATCTAAAATTATGAAGTAGTGAATGATTTAATAAGTGGATTATATTAAGAATCTATTTATCTTTTTACACTATAATTATCTTATGAGAATAGTTAATTTATACCTTTATCTAATAAATAAAGAGCTATATTATGGGGGATCATTATGATTAGAATCCATACCAATGTCAAGAGTTTTGATAAGTCAAATTATACTTTTTCTCTATGAAAAATAAGTTTTTATAGAATGAATGGACTATTTGAAAAAAACATCTTCTTCACAAGAATAGAAAAATATAATAATGATGACAGTTACTATACCCCACCATACCTATTTATTTCAAATTTTGAAATGAAGGAAATGTGTTTATTAATATATTTTCTCTACTTCTTTACAAATAGATTCCTCACTTGACCATTGAAATTAACTAGAGTTCTTAGTTGAAATTAAAAAGAGGAGATATAAAAAGTAGAGTTTGAAAATGTATGAAAAAGTGTGTTTAGAGTAAACATAAAATAACAAGGTATGTGAATAATATACAATACATAGAAAAAACAATAAATGAAGAAGAGATAAAAAATATGACCAACTTTTGATCATCTCATCTGTTGTTCTTACAATATTATACTTTGTGATTGAAAAACCATAAGAGATATTTCTTGAAGATATTTTTTTTTTTCTCAAGATATTTCTTCATCATATTTCATTTTATTCAGGAACATTTTTATTAAAATACTATAAAACTTCATTTTATTTTTTTTATTAATCAATAGTCACTATATTTTAGTGTAATTAGACACAATAGGTCTTAAAAAATGATATCCTAGTTAAAAGATCATAAATAATTTGTAAAATATTAAAAATTATTTATCTCAAATATGTTTTGCTTGAAAAAGGGATTCTATAGTGAAAATAAGAACACTGAAGGAGTAGAGTATTGATTTAATGTACTAGGGGGTATTTTCCCCCAAAAAGATTATAAATTATATATGTTCTATATTAATCATACAATGTTTAATTATGTTTCTATATTATATAGAGAGAATATCATAAAAATTTATTCTCCAAGAGGGTGATTTTTATGAAATGAAAATTTCCTGAACTTAGTTAACCACCCCCACCTCTTGATTCATTATACTAAATTTGATCCCACAAAAATCAATAACAAATTTTCAGACTATTGAGCTCTCAACTATGAATGTCTGAAGTCATAAAGATCATCTACAAATGGATGAAATGGATAAAAATGGAGAATTAATGTCTCCTTTAATATAATATTAATTCAATGGAGAAAATAGTTTATACTATAAGGATTATATGATTATTTATCTGGAAAACATACATTTAAATGTTTACTTAAACTACATCAATCCCACCAATATTCTAATAGGATATCTACAACAATGAGATTCCACTTCAAAAAATTAATATGGACTAAAATTAAATTATATGAAGGATTTTATTTGTAGACATGGTATAGATAATTTCTACAGATTATTTCAATACACTCTATCAAAATAAATATTTAAATCTATTTCATTATCCTATCATCAAATAAAAAACATATGATTTATTCAATAGAACATTAAAAAGTTCATGTTTGAATATTTTAGAATGGTGGTGTTAGAAATCAACACCAATTTATATAGATGATTAATCATTATTATAAATTAGATTACATCTCAACGAGTTCCTATACATTAACCATTTTATTCTCTAAACGTACTAAGGATTATACCACCCTGATGGAGTGTAATTTTTGGTTCCATTTTTCAATCTATGGTTGTAAAAGAATTCCAAATAAAATATCTCATTGATACAATAATAATTTATGAATATGATATGGAAGTTTAGGCTGTATATATTAATCTATTTAGTTATTAAAATGATTTTTTGAATGATTGAAATCAAAAATAAAAATAAAAGGAACAAAGGTATAAAATTTTAAGAACCATCTGATGAGGATTCTACAGATAATTTAGATTTGTATGGTGAGATTTTTCAATTTTCAAAGAAATTAAATATTTTATAAAAATATTCAATAATATAAAAATAAATATTGAACAAGTACAATAAATATGATGGAAACACTAAGGATGTCATATTATATGCGAGTATTAAACTCAGATGCATCAAACAAGACCACCCTCAACTAAAAGCCAATAATAATTCTGTGATGTTGTACATAAATATGGTTATATAAAATAATATATCTAATAATTTGATTAATTCTATGGGGGGTGACTTAGTAAACTTCTTAAACTACAGTAGTTCTAATTATAAAGAAGAATCAGCTAACAAAAATTGTAACATGTGCTTGATGGAAAAAATGTGGTACATTCAGGTTAATATTCATCTTATGAATCTGAATATGAAAATGATCCGATGAAAAATTAAATGAGTAGTGTTATATATTATAATACAATTATGAGTCTATATTGGAAAATAATAAGACTCTAAATAAATAATATTCATCTTTTTTCAAGTAAATTTATTTTAACAAACATATTTCCTAACTCAAAGTTAAAGTACTTATGTTTGTTTCTAGTAGTGTTGTTAATGACATAAAAAATGAAATGGAAACGTAAGTTAAATATTCAAAGGATATTGATAATAATTTTAATAGTTGAGCATAATAGTTAAAAAAATGCTTCATAAAAAAACTCCAACAAAGAAAACAATTTTGTATGAAGTAAAGGAAAAGAACCCAAGATTTATAAAAATCATTTCTCACCACATTACGGTGATAAGAATATATTTGATACTTCCTAATTTCATTGAATTATAAATGGATAGTTTTAAAATGACTTTTATATAATAAATCTAAATGTATATGAAATATAGAGAAATTTTATTTTATAAAGAATTTCAAATTCTAGATTTATCTCTAGAAAATTAAAACAGATTTGGATTCCCAAATACATTATAGATAACACTATTAGAATCAAGAGTGTTTGGGTACCAAAACCTATTATTTCTTAATTTTATTTTTTATAGATAAATCTATTCCAAAAATAATAAAAAATTATTTATGGGTAATGGTTGATCAAGAAATATTAATGGATATTTTTTAAACTTTCACTCATTAATGAAGATTAATGATGGACATGTAAAATTTAATGAAAATTCCAAAGGGAAGATTGTTTTTTATGTCTATTGGCAATAACTAATATATACCCATAAGTAAAGTAATTTATGGTGAAGGATTAAATCATAACATGATATTTATTTCACAAATTTGTGATAAAATATATTTAGATTGCTATTTCTAAAAACACATGATTTTTTTTAATAATATGTACCCTATGTTTATATTACCATAAAAATGAAAATTTAGAAGCCTTATATGTTAATTATTTGTAGAGAATAAATGTATACTTTTTGAATGATATTCTTATTTAATTATGTAATTGGAATATAAGGCTTGAAAGTTATAATATTAATTCATTTTTAATGTTATACAAAATATATTTTACTCCCTATTTTTCTAAATAGAATTTGGATAAAAATTAAATAAGTGATTTATGAAATTTTGGAAGGAAACAGAAAACATATATTAAACTAATAAATGTTTTTTAATACTTATATACCATTTGAAATTATCGACAATGGTCATTTTGGACCTTCTAGATTAGAAAGAATAAGTGGTAATTATATTTTTTATTTCATTGTTGATGATTTTTCAAGATTAACATGGGTTTATTTGTGGAGACTTAAAAGTGAAGCATGTCTTATTTTGACTAATTTTTTCAAAGATGTAGAAAACAGAAAGTATTGAAATGTTTTAAGTTTAAGGAGTTATCATGGATGATAATTTGAGAATCATGATTTTCGTTAATTTTACACAATGCATGGAATTAGCCAATCCTTTTAAAACCTGAGGATACCTCAACAGAATGGAGTATTTTAAATAAAGAATAGTTCATTTTAAAATATTTAATGAATTATGTTATGTTATTAAAAAATTCCCACTAAATTTTGAGATGAATCTTTTAACACAACGTGTTATTTCATTAAATGTGTTATAATATAGCATAGATTAAAGAAAAAACCTTATGAGTTGTAGAATAAAAAATCCAATGATATGAAACTTTAATGTTTTTTGGATGTGCTATTTAAATGTTGAACTCCAAAGAAAAATTTTGGTATGTTTAATCAAATGGATGGCCAAGAATCTTCTGAGGAAAATGTCGCGCCTCGACTTTGTGCATTGAATTTTTATTCTCCTTTACGAAATTATTTTTTTGATCTATTATTGTTATTAGTTATATTATTATTAGGTTTTAAATATATATATTTTTTTTTTCCCTTTTTTTTCTTTTTTCCTTTCTTTCTCCTCCTTCTTTGTCCCTTCCTCTCCTCGTGTTACTCCTCACCCCTCTAAATATCCACTAATATCGCGCTGTAGCCCGTCCCCCTTGGATGCTCTCCATCCCATGACTTCCCTCTTGTTGTGCCCCCCCCTCCATGGCGATCATCCCTCCCAGCCCCCCCCTCAAACTCGCATGGTGATCCCCCACCCCCCGGCCGAGCCCATGCTTCACATGAGCCATCCCCCTCCTCTGAGATCCTGCCCCAATTTTCCAATAACACTGTGTTTCTTCACTTTTATCCATAAAATCCACATGGTTGGTGCAGGATACCTCTTGCGTCTTGTCGATACGCGTTCCAATAACCACCACTAAAGGCGAGGTTGTTCGTTGTGTTTTAGTCCATCGGATTTGTTTCGAGGTAATATTTTCTCAAGTTGATTGGGTTTTCAGTTGCTAAATTAGCGTATTTATGTGTTTTAAAGTTTTTAGTGATTATCTTGAAGCGAGAAATCTATTTTTTGATAGGATTGATGTAGAATTTGATTTTTAAAGTAGTGTTTTTACCTGAAATTTAGTGTCTTTCTGTTTTAACTCAAGTTGTTTTATTTGAGGTCATTTTTTAATACATGAAATTGGTTTATTAAATTATGCAAGGGATGCATTTTTTTGTTTGGATATTTTTTTTGGTGTGACAATATTTTCCAAAGTGGATTGAGTATGAAAATAGGGGTATTTGTTTGTGTGTTCCTGGTTATGAAAATATTTGTACATGTTAAATCAATTGTTTAAGTAGTCTGCGATGTAATTTTTTGGTTACATGAGGTGTGTATGTTTGGAAAAATGATATTTGATGAGAAATATACCACTTTAATCTTGTTTTAATTATTTTTCATTTATCTATATGTTTTATAAATTATTTCTAAATATAGAAAGAATGCTTTAATGTCACTTTGGTGTACTTTTGGTTTTAAAGCGGATGTGTTATTTTGAAAAGTTTGTTGGATTGTTAAAGTGTATAATTTATTTATTATATTATATTTGTAATGAGTTGGACCTCGCTACAATGGTTTTGGGCCACAGGTGTCGAGCTATCATACATATACATGCATGAGGCAAAGCACACATATATATATATTTCCTCTTTGTACATATTTCTTTATGGCATGGGGAATATGTGCAATACAGCTAGGGGTGTATATATTTAGGTATAAATGCATGTGAGTGAATGTGCCAAGTGTCAGTTAGAGTGGTTGTCGACAAGTATAGACATGTTTGAGGTAGGTCCCTTACACCCATCCCTTTAATTTGAATTTCATAATCACTTTATTATTTTAAAAATATGTTTTACATTTACACTATATACACATGCTATGAAATCTAGTTGCGGTTTCCTGAAATGATTATGCCTTTTGTTAGAAATTGAAATGTATTTCTATCACCTTTGGATTTAAGTGTTTTTTCTTGAAAATTTATTTCCTAAATGGTTTTTAATTGGTAATGAGTGTTTCCAAAGAAGTTTGGCCTTTTGGCCGGTTAGTTGTAAAAAGTGTCACCTTTATGTAATTAAGCATGTTTGTCCCCATAAGAATGTTTTATGAAAAAGAAAAACCTCTCTTGAGGCACACCCCTTGGTTTTAGAAAATTACTGTTATGTTGAAGGTGTTATTATGTGCCTAATTTGATGCTTATGAATTGTGTGATGTGAAAGAGGGGGAATGTGCTTAAGGGGAAAAAATGGTGGTGAGAGGTTAAATGGGTTTTTGACAAAGACTGTGTTATGTACATGTATGTTTTCTTGATAATGAAAACTCACCCCCACATGAAATTGAGCATAGTGCGAAACCTGGGTATCTAGGTGGGTGGACAAGGACTAGTACACTAGACGACACATCTGGGGGTTTTCTCGGTTTCGTCTAGCAAGATCGACACAAAAACACTAACTAAACATATGAATGTCTGAGGACAATGGTTTCTAAGCCACATTTTCGAAGGTTCATGGTTTCTAAGCCACGTTTAATGAGGTTTGTGGTTTCATAGCCACATTTAACTGAGGTATGAGGTCTCTTGGATCCCACTTGTGCTAGGTACCTATAGGGATTAACCATGGTGCTCGATTGCGGGCTAATTCTTGTGATGTTTTCTTTCATTTCAGTTCTACCATATTCGTTGTATTATTTTTGAAAACAATAATTTAATATAATGTTGGTTTCTTTTCATTTTGAAACGTTAATGCATTCTTGGAACCTATTTTGAAAATGTTGTGGGAGATAAATTATTAACTTGAAAATGAAAAATCGTTACATGAATTCGAAAAGAATGAAAAACATTATTTTATTACATTACATTTGCAATATAGAATATTTTGGATTTTATATAAAAGTCAAGGGAATAGGGAATTATTGTATCATGGATTTCCTACTGAGCATCTCAGTTCGCACGCCTACTTTAATTTTTTGTTTCAGGTTCCTGTAGTTTGGATTGCTCTCAGAGCGAGTGTAGTTTATGTGTCATGGTGGGGAGAATTGTTCAGCCCTCACTTTGAGCGTTATATTTTTATTCTCTTTTATTAATTTTTTTTGGGCTATTATTATTAGTTATATTTCTATTAGGTTTTCAATATTTTATTTTTTTCTTTGTTTCCCTCTTTTTTTTCAATCCTCCTTTTTTCTCCACTCCTCTCCTCACATTGCGCCTCACCCCTTTCCCTATCCACCTGCATCACGCCGCCACCCCTCCCCTTTAGCCTCTCTCCCTCTCATGACCTCCCTCCAGCTGAGCCCCCCTCTCCACAGTGACTTTCCCTCCCGACCCCCCCTCAAACCCGCATTGTGAACCCCCCCCAGCCAAGACCCTGCTTCACGTGAGCTAACCCCCTCCTATGAGATCCAACCCCAATTTCCCAATCCCACCATGTTTCGCCTCTTTTCTCCTATAAATCCATAAGTTTGGTGGGGGAGGCCTCTTAGGTCAGGTCGGTACGTGTTCCGGTAACTGCCACCGAAGGCGAGGTGGTTCATTGTGCTTCAGTCTGCTAGATTTGTTTTGTGGTAATTTTGTCTCATTATGGATGGGTTTTCACCTCTTTAATTATGGTATTTATGTGTTTTAAAGTTCGTAGAGATTATATTGAAGTGTAAAATCCATTTCTGGTAGGATTTCTGTAGATTTATATTTTTTAAGTAGTGTTTTTACCTGAAATTGAGTGTCTTTCTAGTGTAACTCCTGTTGTGTCATTTGAGTTAATTTTATAAGTTATGAAATTAGTTTATTAAATGATGCAAGGGCTGCGTTTTTATGTTTGGATATTGTTTTGGTGTGTGTATATTTTAAAAAGTGTGTTGACTATAAAAATGGGGGTATTTTTGTGTGTGTTCGTTGTTGTGAAAATAATTGCATGTGTTCAATCAATTGTTTAAGTAGTGCTCCATGTGTTTTTGTGGGTACATGAGGTGCGTATAGGTGGAAAAAGGATCTTGGATGAGAAATGTTCCAGTTTGATCATGTTTTACTTGTTGTACATTTGTCTATATGTTTTGTAAATTGTTTCAAAATATGGAAATCATGTTTTAATGTCACTTTAGTGTACATTTGGTTTTAAAGATTCGTTTACTACATAAAATTGAGTGTGTTATAAGGAAAAACCCTTGATGTGTTATTTTGAAACATTATGTGGATTGTTTAATTGTTTTATTAAATTTTATGTGTAGTTCATTGGACCTCACTATGATGGTTTTGGACCGTGGGTGTCGAGGAATCCAACATGTACATGCATGGGGTAAGGCATATATATATATTCCCTCATGGCATAAGGAAAATGTTCAATTAAACCAGGGGTGTATATATATATATATGTATAAATTCATGTGCATGAATGCACCAAGTTTCGGTTCGAGTGGTCGTCGACAAGTAGCGACATGTTTGAGGTAGGTCCCCCATGCCTACGCCTTTAATTTGAATTTAATAATTGTTTTCTTATTTTAAAAATATGTTTTACATTAAAGCTATATACACATGCTATGAAATTAGGCTTCAGTTGCTTGAAATTATTATTCCTTTTGTTGGAAATTGAAATGTATTTCTATCTCCCTTGGTCTTAATTGATTTTTCTTGAAAAATGATTTCCTATTTTGTTTTGAATTGGTAATGAGTGTTTCCAAAGGTATTTTTCCTTTTGTCTAGTTAGTTGTAAAAAGTGTTCCCTTTATGTAATTATTTCCATTTGTCACCTTAAGAATGTTTTATGTAAAAGAAAAACCTCTCTTTAGGGACTCCAACATGGTTTTAGAAAATTATTATTTATGTTGAAGGTGTTATTATGTGCCTAATTTGATGATTATGCATTTTGTGATGTGAAATAGGAGGAATGAACTTAAGGAGAGAAAATAGTGGTTAGAGTTTGAATGAGTTTTAGATAAAGAAAGTGTTATGTACATGTATATTTTCTAGATATAGTAAACTCACCACCACATGAAATAGTGCACAATGGGAAACCTAGGTATCTAGGTGGGTGGACCAGGACTAGTATTATAGAGGAAACGACATGGGTTTTTCCCTGTTCCATCTAGCATAATTGATGGAAAAACACTAAATAATCATATGAATTATTGAGGGTTGTGGTTTCTAAGCCACATTTTTTGAGGGTCGTGATTTCTAAGCCACATTTTCAGAGGTTTGTTGTTTCTATGCCACCTTTCACAGAGGTATGAGGTATATAGGGTCCCTCATGTGCTTGCTAACTATGGGTATTACCTGTGGTTCTCTTTTGAGAGATAATTCTTGTGAAGCAATTTTTCATTTTAGTTGTTCCATACTCGCTGTCTTATTTGAAAAAACCATATTTTAATCTATGTTGGTTTCCTTCCATTTTGAAATGTTAATTCATGCTTGGAACCTATTTATGAAATGTAGTGGGAGTGAAATTATTTACTTGAAAACGAAAACTCATTATTTTAATTCGAAAGGAATAAAAAACGTTATTTTGTTGCATCATATTTTCAATCTTGCATATTTTGGATTTCATATAAAAGGCAAGGGCATAGGGCGTTGTTGTATCCTGGATTTCTTAATGAGCATCTTAGTGCTCATGCCTACATTACTTTTTAGTTTCAGGTTCCTCTAGTTCTGGATTTCTCTCTAAGAGAGTGTAGTTTATGTTCCACGGTGACCCATGAGGTCACTTGAGGTATATAGCATTGCTTCGTTTATTCATTTTTTGGCTACCAGTTTGTTTAGCGTGTTTTCTTCTGTTTATCTGTTTGTTCAGTTATGATTATTTATCTATATTTTTTGTAGGCCAAATAGTTCCCAAAAATTTCTCTCAATGCCTGACACTATTTTCCAGCCCTTGGGGATCGGGAACGCCCTTCGGGCCATCTTGCGGACCGACTCGGGTGACCGGTTTAGGGTTGAACCAGGTAGGTTTGTGACAAAATGGTTTCAGAAGAAGTTTATCCCATATCTTTTTGGGTTGTCTTATAGTTTGGAGTTTTCATTTTCAGATTCCAAGTGGTTAATAGTGGGTAGGTACCTGATCACCACCTATTCGGAATGACCCTGGAATTTCTTGGGTGGTCCGAGAAGGTCTTGCCACAATGTCTGTGCCAAGATCCTGATTGTTTTCAAGGACCATAGTCCTGTTTTGATGTTTCTAGTTAGTTTTTAGATTTTTTGGTCATTCTATATGGGTTTATGGATGTTGTGACCAGCCTGGAAATCCATGTGCAGACCATGAAATCGCCTCTAGTTACTTTCTATGTGCTCACCCGGTTGGTGCACGGTCAGCCAAACCGTGTGACCAAACTGTCTGCAGCAGATTTTTATTTATGAATTTGGAATCTTTATTCATGGAGTGAATTAGTTTCTTTGGGATGTTATTGGTGTGAGTTTTAGTTGTTTTTTTTGGTTTTTTTTTCATGTTTCAAAATCAATGATTGGTCTTTTGAAATTGGATTTTCAAAATCAAAATCTTTGTTAGTTTAAAAATGTTATGAGTTGTTTTGGGTATGGAAAGTGTTTTCGAAAACTCTTTATGATATTAAAATGTTTTGTGAAAATTGAAATTGAAAATGTGTTTGGAAAGTGTTTGGGGGGGGGGGGGGGGTTTGGAAGTTGTTGTGGAATGTAAAATGGGATTTTCTTGGAAATAGAAATTTAGAGATGCTTTATTTTAGAATTGTAAGGGATGTATTCAAAATTGGTTTAGAGTTTAAAATATGGTTCGATGTTTTATTTTAGAAATAAAGATTAATTTTTTTTGATTTGGTATTCCCATAGACGCCCACATGTATGGATGAATGTAATCAGATGTCGATGGTTGTTGGTATGCATGGATTGGTGCCTGAGTTGGAACAACCATGCACAGACGCGGGGTTTCAAAGAATACCAATGGTGGTTGCTCTGTTTTCAAGGATTTTTTTGTTTTCAAAAGGCATGTTTTGATTAGTGATGTGTTGGGATGAATTTTTTTACGAAATATTGAAAAGGAAAGTGGGTTTTAAAATATAGGTTTTTTATCATTCAGATGGATTGAAATGGGAAGGTTTTGAAAATGGGTATTTGTGAAAGTGAGGGTTAAGCATGGTTGGTGATCTTGCTTGGTATTATTTTGGTTGATATTTGATTTGGTTTGGGTTTTGTTTTGTAATGTATTAGTCTATTTTCTTGTGCTTTTTTTTTCGCGTTGTTTCAAGGATGAAATGATGTTTTGAGTTTGAGTTAATGATTTGTGGTTAAATGTGGAGGACTGTTTTGTGATGTGCTTCTGGATGGTTTTGGGTTTCTTATTTAACTTATTCCATCCAGAAATGTCCAAAGGTCACCGAGGGGTCATTTTTAGTTGTTAGTTTTACCCAAACCCCCAAGTGGGGTGGTGGGGTTATTTTCATTTCCTCATTTCTTGTTTCTATGTGGTGGTCGAGGTTCAATTAAGGTTGCGGTGTAACTTGAGGAAGTCAAGTGTTTCTTCTAGTCTTTAGAAAATATAAATATTGTGAAGGGAAATTTGTCCTAGTTTTGTTTGAAGGGTAATGTTCAGGCTAGAGAGGGGTGATTCCTACCTTCTCCTTGTAAGTTGGGTGGCAGACTGGGACAGTAGGGCAAATGAAAATCTTGTTTTTCAAGGTGCTCGTGAAGGACTCCCCATCCGGTACAAAGGGAGAACATAAAGGGAATATGTTCTTATTATTAGTCTTTTTTCAGTTCTGGTTTCTCATTCCTAATACCACATATTCTTTTGTTTCCAATGTTGTTGATTAGGGCACTCAATGCCATTTGTCGCAATCTTCGGAAGGCTTGTGAATGGGGTTGTTGTTTGGGTCACCTGGGGAAGTCTATAAGCAGTCTTTCCATAATATGACACCTCATTTGGAAGATGTTAGTTCCTTAATGTAGTGAAGTAGATGCTTCAATACATAATAGCTCCATCCATAGGTCTCAGAGTGACTCTTTTCACGTTGTTAGGCGGTTTCTTGGGGTAAGGGATTAACCTCTAACCTTCCGTTTATTGTCTGGGAATTGACCAGTTATGTTTTTTCTTTATGTTTCTATCTTTTTTGGAGGGGGGCCATGTTTTGGAGGTCTTTGTGTACACTTCTATATGATTTCAATGGTTGTGACTTGTTAGTGTAAACTTTAAATAATTGGTCCTTCATAAGACCTATTACAGATTCTCGGTGATGCTCATTTGGATATGAATGCGGTTTATGGATCTTTTGAACCATGGATTGGCATGAAATTTTTCTGGTGTCTCTTGTTTGGATTTCCTCTTGAACTGATGGTTTTATGCTGGCCTATATTGATGTTTCTCCCTATGATTGGGTTCGTTCCGTGTATGTGGGTTCATGGTGAGAAATTCATTCCGCGTTGTAGAAACTGAATTGAGAGTTCTCATATGGATTCCATTATACATCTCAGTTTCAAATACGGTGGGGAGACCCAATATGGGTCTCGCCAATGTCTTCCCCAAAGTTGGTTGGGTGTGGCTCGAGATGTTAAGGGGGAACACCCATATCATTGGTGTTGTTTAGTTTTCTAATTTGTTTCAATTTGGGAACGTTAGTTTTCAGCTAGAGTCCTAATATGGTGGGGAGACAGACATTGGAAAAATTCATGGAGAACATAATAATCAAGATGTTCTTTTAGGGGAAACACTTTTCCTCTCCCCCACCCAAACAGATCAATATAGATGATGGGCCGTATAGAAATTTCTCTTTTGAGATCTCAAGTGGACTCTAGTGATTTCTATGATTGGGGTCGGGGTGCTCTAGGTTGGGCTTGTGTTTGGAAATTTGAGTCTCGTGTAATTGGTCCTTTTTCTTGGTAGTACTAGTCTCATGGTTTTATATCACGTGTGGGAAGTGAGTGTTCGATCCTGTTTTGGTTGGGGTTTCATTTTAAGAATCGATGTGTCCTTGTTCCATGCTTTTTACAACCGAGTCTTTTGGGACTTTCTCTGGGCAGAATGTGTCATTGTGGGGAGAATTTTCAGGCCCAGACTTTGTGCATTGTATTTTTATTCTCTTTTATGAAATTATTTTTTGGGATATTATTATTATTAGTTATATTATTATTAGGTTTCCAATATTTTTTTTCTCTCTTATTTATTTTCTCTTTTTTCTATCCTCCTTCTTTCTATATTCCTCTCCTCACGTCACACATCACCCCTCCCCCTATCCACCTACATTGTGATGTCGCCCTTCCCCTTTAGCCGCTCTCCCTCCAACCATCTCCCTTAGGCTGAGCCCCCCTCTCCACGGGGACCTTCCATTCTGGCTCACCCTCAAACCCACATAGTGAACCCCCTCGTCTAAGAACCTGCTTCACATGATCCAACCCCCTCCTCTGATATCCAACCTCGATTTTCCAATACCACCATGTTTTACCGCTTTTCTATTTCAATTCGACTTGTTTGGTGTGGGAGGACTTTCGAGTCTTATAGGTACGAGTTCCATCAATCGCCGCTGAAGGCGAGGCAATTCGTTGGGTTTCGGTCTTCCGGAATTGTTTAGAGGTAATGTTTTCTCATATTGATTCGTTATGCACCTCTTGAATTTGGGTATTTATGTGTTTTAATGTTCGTAGAGATTATCTTGAAGTGAGAAATCCATTTCTGATAGGATTGATGAATCATTATATTTTTAAATTAGTGTTTTACTAGAAATTTAGTTTCTTTCTGGTGTAACTGTTTTTGTGTAATTTGAGGTCATTTTATAATACATGCAATTGGTATATTAAATGATTCAGGGGAATTATTTTTTTTTATATTGTTTTGGTGTGCATATATTTTTAAAAGTGGGTTGATGTAATGGCTCGGACCTCTCCGGCCCATTCCTTTTTCAAAAAGAAGGTCAAGAAGTGTTTTGGAGGGTAAAATGGACTTTTCCCAAACTTTCCAGAATTTTGAAACTACACGCCGTGTAGTTTGAGTACACGCCGTGTACCCCCTTCCCGGGTATACCCCGTGTTGCAGACCATGTACTTGTTGTTTGGAATAATGGGTGCACGCCGTGTGTCCAGTTCTACATGCCATGTAGTCCTTCCCCGCGTACGTGTTACCAGTCAACGGCTGTGTACCGTGTTGCAGCCGTGTCCTTTCTGTGTGCAATAAATGAGTACACGCCGTGTAGTCCTTCCCCGTGTATGCGTTACCCTCAAACCGTGTGTTGACCAGTCAACAGCCGCGGAGCCGTGTTGGAAGCCGCCTGGAGACCATGTGAAAGAACTGAGTACACGCCATGTACCATAAAGTAAATGCCGTGTAATTTTTCTTTTCACGCCTATAAAAGGAGGGGTCCCCTCCTCTTTCAACTCACACCTCTCCTCCCCTCTCCTCTGAGCAGAGCTCTCCCAAGAGACTCGAAGGCTCTTTCTTCCATAACTTCTTCGTCCGAGCTCCGATTTATGATCCGTCAGCAGCCACAAGATCATAACGACGATGCAGAGCTTTCGAGATTAGATCTGTTGTCTTTCCTTTGGCCCTTCCATTTCGACTTCCACCCGAGGAGGTTTTTCTGGGACCCGACAGAAGTGACGAACACCGAAAGACGTATTCTAAGGTTGATCCGGGGAAGCGTTGCGATCAGAACCTATTGAGGTAGCGATCTCACCTTTGTCTCTCTAATTTGTGTATCATGTAGGGCAGGTATCCTTTTGTTTTCATGAGAAACAGTTGAACCATTAAATAAAGATAATAACTAGTTAAAGAATGGGGTTGGGAATTTATTGATTGCTGTTACTTTACTTTTTATATCCTGTGATATTATATTTGTGAATTGAATGAGCTTATACCTACTGATAATCACGGTCGTTAGGGGCCTTTGATTACGCAATTAAATTTTGACCTCTTCTTCTGTATTTTCTTATGGATGGAAGCTTGTGGAATGTGGAAATTGGATAATCACGTAATGTTGGCTGATTAAATGAAAATCTGGAACCCTTGTGCGATCACCCCGGTTAAACAAAATGGAATAATGAACATGTGGGTGTTGGTTTGGATACGTGGCATGTGATGGGGGGTGTTTTTTGGGTTGTTGTGGTTTGGGTGAGCAGCGGGACTGCGATTGGCTTGGTTGTGGGTTGGTGTGAATGTTATGTTAGTGACGGGCAGCAGGGCTGCGATAAATGGCCTTAAAGAGGTGTTGATGTATGGGTTTCGGTGCGGTTGTGGTTATGGTGGTTGGCAGCGGGGCTGCAGGGATGGGTTTGAATGTGAATGGACTATGGGTTGTGAATGTTAAATAAAAGTGGAAGAGTTAATAAATGGTATGGCGTGGTAATGAAATGGAAATAATAATCAATGGGGTTGGTTGGTTGATAAAAAGGGCTTGGTTGTGTTGCTTGTGTTTTCCTAAATTGATTTGTGGATGGAAGGGATATGTTTTACGAATGATTGATGTGGTTTTTTGAGGTTAGTTTCCGCGTAGTTAAGGAACTAATTAACTAATTTCTACTGAAATGTGAAAACTTAAAGGGGGTTGGGTTTGTTTGTTGTATGCATGCTTCGTAGTAGAAGTGTCGAGGAACGTGCTTAGTTTCTCTATTTAGAATCCATAGCTTGGGCTGTGTGGTTGGTATATATATATATATATATATATATATATATATATATATATATATATATATCTTTTGTGTTTTATTGCACCCCACCCATGTTGAGCACTTAGTGCCGAACACTCCCATTTCATGGGAGAGGGTGTTTTTCCCTTAGTTACTAGCTCCTTCGTGCTCCTTCTCCCATAGGCTGTGATGTCTTGAGGCGACCTTACACCTAAGATTCTTCAGGTAGGTTTCGATTGGGGTGGTTTTAGCCCAAGACTCTTCGGGAAGGTTCTACTGTTTCCCAAGAATCTTCGGGATGAGGCCCAGGTGTGTGCGGGCGGGATACGTGGTTGTGAGGCCTAGGTGTGTGCGGGCGGGATACGTGGTTTTGAGGCCCAGGTGTGTGCGGGCGGGATACATGGTTGTGAGGCCCATGTGTTTGCGGGCGGGATACGTGGTTGTGAGGCCCAGGAGTGTAAAGTCGGGATACGTGGTTGTGAGGCCCAAGTGTGTGCGGGCGGGATACGTGGTTGTGAGGCCCAGGTGTGTGCAGGTGGGGAGAGTGTGGCAGCTTCAGGACGTTCATCGTTAGGAAGAGCAGCTAACTAAAGGGAACTGGTGTGGGGTACCCAATACTCTTGTATCTTATATACTACAACCTGTTGTGCTTGTGTTTTGGTGAGTGTGGCTGGTGAGGTTGGGTGGATAGAATTCCTTGCTAGGTTTCTTCTGTTGTTCTCATGGGACATTAGGATGTCTCCCCACTTGTGCACGAGAGCTTTAGGTTTCTCCACTAAGTATACTTGTATGCTTACCCTAGGTTTACATTCAGGTTTCCAGGAGGACTACCAGGGCCTTGCGGGACCCTACTAGTCGGAAGTTGGAGTTGTTGCTGTTGTTGTACCTTTGTTTTATTTTGGTATTTTACTTTGAGCTTTCTTGTACTTATACCTTGTTATAAACTGTTTAAACATGCATGTGGGCTTGGTTTGGGTTTATTTATATACACTGGTTCTTTTCCTTTTTGCTGGTTGACTTTTCCTATTTCCTGATCTTTAAAAAGAAAAAGGGTAATGCCTCCCATATTTGTGAAAACATATACCCTTGGTGCTAGTCGCCACCCTGGGGCCTACTGGAGGCGGGACTCGGTTGTCATTATCTCCCTTTCACCATTGCCAGCTCAAGAGGGCATCTTTGGTGGGAGGGGGTCATGACAGAATGGTATAAGAGGTGATGGTTGAGAGATAGGATGTAGTCTGGAGTTAGGCACAGTGAGGATTGCATGGGATTGTAGGGAAATAGTGTTAGTAAATCTTGGTGAGTGACATAGGCTAGGGAAGACCGGCTAGGACACGGGATTTTAGGGCCCCCCGTGATCCGATGCAAGGACTCTGAGCCTACCGAATGACCAATTGAGACTACATTGATTGCAGGGTAGGGACCCTAGGGAAGGTACATGAATCATCATGATTGTGTTTTACTTGATTTGGGTGTTATGGGAATGAAATTAAAATAAAATGATAAAATGAAACCTTGAGTTTTTCCTTACTACTTGAGCTTAGGCGATCCTTTTTTACTGTACAACTATGGAACCTGGACGTCGTCCCCGGGTGGCTCAGACGGCCGAGGCCCAGCAGATTCAGGCGGTCGATCAGTTGAGGATTGACCGAGAGGAGGAAGATAGCCAGTGGCAGAAGACTCTCCATTCTTTCTAGCAGCAGACCCTCAAGAAGTACGAGGGTAGTACTTAGGATACAGAGACAAAGGGGTGGCTTGAGGATCTAGGGATCAGTTTTACCTTGATCCATGCTCCGAGGGAGTACCGGGTTCCCCTAGCAGTCAATCAGCTGAGAGGCACGACACGACAGTGGTGGACACTCTACCTCAGAGAGAGGATAGAGGCAGAGGTTCCTTGGGACGACTTTAAGAAGGAATTCCGAGAGGAATTCCTTTCTTCCATGATCAAGGAAGAGAAGTGGCAGGAGTTACTCTCCCTTCAGCAGGGGAGTGTGACGGTACGAGAGCTGGGGATAAAGTTCAAAGATCTCCTGCACTTTGCTCCGGATTTCTTTCCGGATGAGGAGTCTCAGGAGAGATGTTTGGAGGAGGCGCTCCGTCCTTCGCTCCAGTATGTTGTCACCCCCTTCACCCTTCCTATGTACTTGGAATTACAGAAGAAGGAAGAGGTTGTAGAGAGGATTTACTCGCTGGGAGGTGCACCTCGAGAGGGAATCCAGACAGGTTCATCGAAGGGGAAGGCATTCAGCAGCAGGTCTCCTACGACGGGACCTTCCAGGTTCAGGCCAGTGGGGAGCATGCCCTAGCAGTTCCAGTTCAGATCTTCGGGTCCTCGTCCCTTTTTCATGTGCCCAGGACCGAGGTGTTTTCTTTGTGGAAGTTTTGGGCACGTTCAGAGTCGGTGCTCGACCCGAGCTCAGTACGGTGGAGGTGGACAGCTTCAGCACCCACCTCAGCAGCACCAGTTGCCGGCAAGGACCTTCCAGCAGCAGTAGGACCATGCTCCTCCGAGGGCAGAATTTACAGGAGGAGGCCAACCTCAGGGTGCTCCTCAGGGACCTCGACCAGGGCATGGTCGGGGAAGTGGACGACATCATAGAGGCAGAGGAGTTGGGCGTGGATAGTTGCACACAGTAGAGTTGACAGCTCCAGCAGGACCAGAGGTGGTGCGAGGTATGATTTGTTTTTTTAGAACTCTTGTTTCTGATTTGTTCGATTCGGGAGCTTCACACTCCTTCATTGCACCTGGTCTATCTCATGCTTTGGGATTAGACGTAGAGAGACTTTCCGTACAACTGGTACTGAGTACACCAGTTGGGGGCCAGACTAGCGTGTCTTGTGTTTGCCAGGGATGTGGGCTGACGTTGGGACCACATTGATCTAGTGGGGAACTTCTTCTGTTACAGATGCATCCATATGATGTCATCCTAGGCATCGACTGGTTGTTTTTTGTTAGTTCCGTTATCGACGGCTTTCGAAGAAGAGTCATGCTCTCCGACGTGGATGGGAAGCGCGTATCTTTTGTTGGCGAGAGGAGCTATCAGGCGGGAAGCCGGCGTGTGGAGCCTCTCCTTTCCTTGTTAGGTGGGTTATCAGTGGTTCCAGCTGATATAGAGATGATGGAAGTACCATAAGTTGTTGGGGAGTTCCTCGATGTTTTTCCTGAGGAGGTTGTGACTCTACCCCCCCCCCCCCCCCCCCCCGACGTGACGTTGAGTTCGGGATAGACTTACAGCCTGGTGCCCGCCCGGTTTCGATGGACCCTTATCGGATGGCACCTTTGGAGTTGCGGGAGTTGTGGATTCAGATTGAAGATCTGATGGAGAAGGGTTTTGTTCGACCCAGCGTGTCGCCATGGGGTGCTCCAGTTTTTTTCGTGAAGAAGGTGGATGGTGGTCTCAGGCTATGCATAGACTACCGAAGGTTGAACCAGGTAACGGTCAAGAACCGTTACCCCCTTCCAAGGATAGATGATCTCTTCAACCAACTGAGGGGAGCAGGTTGGTTTTCCATGATTGATCTACGATATGGATATCATCCGCTGAGGGTGAAGGACAGTGAAATCTCGAAGACGACTTTCAGGTGCAGGTATGGGCACTTTGAGTTTGTGGTGATGCCGTTTGGAGTTACGAATGCACCAGCTATGTTCATGGGACTTATAAACTTTGTCTTCTGAGAGTTTCTGGACCGGTTCGTCGTTGTGTATATTAATGAAATTCTGATCTACTCAAGGTCAGAGGAGGAGCACATTGAGCATCTCAGGGCAGTCTTGAAAGTCCTTCGACACCACCAGCTTTACAGGAAATTGTGGAAGTGTAAGTTCTTGACACAAGAATTACACTTCCTTGGGCATGTGGTGTCTCAGCATGGATTGTCAGTGGACCCGTCGAAGGTGGAGGCAGTTGTTTCTTGGGAATCACCCAAGGGGCTGACAGAAGTTCGTAGTTTCCTAGGGTTAACAGGTTACTCTCAAAGGATCATTTCGGACTTCTCTCGAGTTTCTGCTCCTTTGACATCTTTGACGAAGAAGAACCAGGTCTTCATATGGAGCAAGCAGTGCCAGAATTCTTTTGACTACCTAAAGGTGAAGTTGGTCCGTGCTCCCGTACTCAGGTTTCCAGAGGAAGGGTTGTTGTATGAGGTGTTTTGTGATGCTTCTGGCCTTGGTCTGGGGTGCGTGTTGATGTAGAAGAAGGGAGTGATCTGTTATGGGTCAAGGCAGTTACGCCCTCATGAGCGTAACTATACCACCCATGACCTAGAGCTTGCAGTAGTAGTGTTCGCACTAAAGTTGTGGCGACATTACCTCTTTGGGGAGCACTTTGTGGTCTTCTCAGATCACAAGAGCCTGCGTTATATCTTCTCCCAGCGTGACCTGAACTTATGGCAGTGGATATGGGTCGAGTTTCTCCAAGAGTATGACTTTGAGATCTCTTACACTAAAGGTAAGGGCAACGTTGTGGCTGATGCCCTGAGCAGGAAGTCACATCAGGAAGTGGTTCGAGAATCTGCTGATGCTTGGAAGGCGATGGGAGAGTTGGCTGCCTTGCACTTGGATGCCAGGGTAGAAGGTGTTAGAGGGTGTTTTTTTTAGATGACGGTGCATTCCTCCTTGTTGCAGCAGGTGGAAGAGTCCCAGTGGGGGGACTCCAAGGCGGAAGTGATGCGGGATCGTGTCGATCAGGGGAACGCTCCAGAAGGATGATCAGAGGAAAGCTGACTTCAGATACTTTTCCATGGAAGGATGTTTGTCCCGGAGACAATGCGTGAGGGAGTTCTCCGTGAGTTCCATAGCTCAGCCTTGGCGGTACATACAGGAGTTTCAAAAATGTATCAAGGCCTAAGGGATCAGTTTTGGTGTCCCAGGGTGAAACAGGCAGTGGTGGAGTTTGTGGCTAAATGCCTAGTGTGTCAGCAAGTGAAGGATGAACAATGTGTTCCCAGTGGTTTGTTGCATCCTTTAGATGTCCCCGAGTGGAAGTGGGATGACATCTCAATGGACTTCGTCACAGGACTACCCAAAGCTCAGGGTGGTTATGATGCTATCTGGGTAGTGGTGGATCGTCTGACGAAATCAGCTCACCTCTTAGCAATTAAGGAGTCGGGCCTGGTGAGTACATTAGCACAGAGGTACATAGACGAGGTTGTGCGGTTGCATGGAGTTTCGAGGACTATCGTCTCAGATCGGGATACTCGATTTACCTCACGATTCTAGAGGGGGCTACAACATGATTTTGGCACCCAGCTACGCCTTAGCACTGCTTTCCACCCCCAGACCGATGGGAAGACAGAGCAAACTATCCAGACGTTGGTGGAAATACTACGAGCATGCGTTCTGTATTTCGGAGGATCATGGGTACGACACTTGCCTTTAGTAGATTTTTTCTAAAACAACAGCTTCCACTCTACTATTGTCATGGAACCATTTGAGGCTTTGTATGGAAGGCCATGTCGTTCACCCATTTTCTGGGAAGAGGTTGGTGAGACAGGTGCACTTGGGCCAGAGGTAGTGCATAGCACCACCGAGAAAGTCCAGCTTGTACATGAGAGGATGAAAGCGGCTTAGAACCGACAGAAGTATTATGATGATCGTCAGAGGAGGCCCTTGGAGTTAGAGGTGAGGGATCATGTGTTCTTTAAGGTTTCCCCTCGACGGGGGCAGCGGAGGTTTAGGAAAGGGAGCAAGCTGTCACCCAGGTTCATCGGACCTTTTGAGGTGTTGAGGCGAGTCGGCGATGTGGCATATCATCTGGCCCTGCCACCTCAGTTGGAGAAGGTCCATGATGTCTTCCACGTCTCCCTACTTCTTCGGTACTTACATGATGACTCCCATGTTTTTGACTGGGGAGAGTTAGATATGGGAGGCGACGCGACCTTCGAGGAACGACCAGTCAGAATCGAAGATCGTAAAGAGAAGGTGCTCCGTGGACGAACCATTCCCTTGGTTTGTGTGTTGTGGAGGCATGGCAGCCTCGAGGAGAGCACTTGGGAGCTGGAGACCCAGATACACGCTCAGTACCCAGAGTTGTTGTGACTTCTGTTTTCCCTTGTTCTTCTAAGCTTGTGTTGATGTTGTACTCTGTACCCTTGTTATATAGAATGTTTGGCTTGTCAGTTGTGAGACCTTTTGTTCTTTGTTCCCTGGTAATGTGTAACATGTCCGGATGTGTGGGAAAGGAAAAATCCTGACCCTTAATTGAGATGCATTAATGCTGATGCTATTGAACCCGTGCGGGCGATTCAGTGCCGCCTAAAGTGGATAATATCTCGACATAGGTAAACGAATTTCCCAAACCCACGTGTTCGGGTAGTGTGTTGGTTGTGTGGTGTCGGGGTTAGTGCGAGTTGAAAAATCATAATGTATGAAAGTGTGAAGACCCAATTCTTAATCGAGACGCATTAATGAGGATGCGATTAAACCCTTGTAGGTGAGTCAGTGCCGCCTAAAGCGGATAATATCTCAACATAGGAGAATGAATTCCTAACACATATGATTAGGGTTGTTTGTTGGGTTCCTGTTATAATGTAAACCCTAAGAGGTATCTTGTTGGGTTCCTCTGGGTTGGTTTTTGAATTCTCAGGGACGAGAATGTATTAAGAGGTATCTGATGTTATGGCTCGGACATCTCCGGCCCATTCCTTTGTCAAAAAGAAGGTCAAGAAGTGTTTTGGAGGGTAAAATGGACTTTTCCCACACTTTCCAGAATTCTGAAACTACACGCCGTGTAGTTTGAGTACACACCCTATACCCCCTTCCCAGGTATACCCCATGTTGCATACCGTGTCCTTGCTTTGTGGAATAATGGGTACACGCCGTGTGTCCAGTTCTACATGTCGTGTAGTCCTTCCCCGCGTACGCGTTACCAGTCAACGGCCGTGTACCATGTTGGAGCAGTGTCCTTGCTGTGTGCAATAAATGAGTACACGCCGTGTGTCTAAACTACTCACCGTGTAGTCCTTCCCCGCATATGCATTACCCTCAAACCATGTGTTGACCAGTCAACGGCCGCGGAGCCATGTTGGAAGCCGCGTGGAGACCGTGTGAAAGAACCGAGTACACGCCGTGTACCATAAAGTACACACTGTGTACCATAAAGTACATGTCGTGTACTTTTACTTTTCATGCCTATATAAGGAGGGGTCCCCTCTTCCTTTCAACTCACACCTCTCCTCCCCTCTCTTCTGAGCAGAGCCCTCCCAAGAGACTCAAAGGCTCCTTCTATAACTTCTTCGTCCGAGCTCCGATTTACGATCTGTCAGTGGCCACGGGATCGTAACGACGAGGCGGAGCTTCTAAGCTTAGATCCATTGTATTTCCTTCGGCCCTTACTTTACGACTTCCACCCGAGGAGGTTTTTCTGGGACCTGACAGATGTGACGGACGCCGACGGACGTCTTCTAAGGTTGATCCAGGGGAGCGTTGCGATCGGAACCTGTTGAGCTAGGGATCTCACCTTTGTCTCTCTAATTTGTGTATCATGCGGGGCGGGTATCCTTTTGTTTTCATGATAAACAATTGAACCATTAAATAAAGATAATAACTGGTTAAAGAATGGGGTTGGGAAGTTAGTGATTGATGTTACTTTACTTTTTATATCCTATGATATTATATTTGTGAATTGAATGAGCTTATACCTACTGAAAATCATGGTCGTTGGGGGCCTTTGCTTACACAATTAAATGTTTCCCTCTCCTTATGTATTTTCTTATGGTTGGAAGCTTGTGGAATGTGGAAATTGGATAATCACGTAAAGTTGGCTGATTAAATGAAAATACGGAACCCTTGTGTGATCACACCGGTTAAAAAAATGGAATAATGAACGTGTGGGTGTTGGTTTGGATACGTGGCATGTGATGGGGGTGTTTTTTGGGTTGTTGTGGTTTGGGTGAGCAGTGGGGATGCGGTTGTCTTGGTTGTGGGTTGGTGTGAATGTTATGTTGGTGACGGCCAGCGGGGCTGCGATAAATGGCATTAAAGAGGTGTTGATGTATGGGTTTCGGTGCGGTTGTGGTTATGGTGGTTGGCAGTGGGGCTGTAGGGCTGGGTTTGAATGTGAACGGACTATGGGTTGAGAATATTAAATAAAAGTGGAATAGTTAATAAATGGTGTGGCGTGGTAATGAAATGGAAATAATAATCAATGGGGTTGGTTGGTCGATAAGAAGGACTTGGTTTTGTTGCTTGTGTTTTCCTAACTTGATATGTGGATGGCAAGGATATGTTTTACGAACAATCGATGTGGTTGGTTGTGGTTAGTTTCCCAGTAGTAAAGGAACTAAAGAACTTATTTCTACTGAAATGTGAAAACTTAAAGGGGGTTGGGTTTGTTTGTTGTATGCATGTTTCTTAGTAGAAGTGCCGAGGCACATGCTCAGTTTCCCTATTTAGAAGCCATAGCTTGGGCTGTGTGGTTGGTATATATATATATATTTTGTGTTTTATTACACCCCACCCATGTTGAGAACTTAGTGCCGAACACTCCCATTTCATGGGAGAGGGTGTTTTTCCCTTAGTTACTATCTCCTTCTTGCTCCTTCTCCCATAGGCTGTGATGGCTTGAGGCGACCTTACACCTAAGATTATCTGGGTAGGTTTCTATTGGGGTGGTTTTAGCCCAAGACTCTTCGGGCAGGTTCTACTGTTTCCCAAGAATCTTCAGGATGAGGCCCAGGTGTGTGCTGGCGGGATACGTGGTTGTGAGGCCCAGGTGTGTGCGGGTGGGATACGTGGTTGTGAGGCCCAGGTGTGTACGGGCGGGATACGTGGTTGTGAGGCCCAGGTGTGTGCAGACGGGATACGTGGTTGTGAGGCCCAGGTGTGTGGGGGCGGGATACGTGGTTGTGAGGCCCAGGTGAGTGCGGGCGGGATACGTGGTTGTGAGGCCCAGGTGTGTGCGGGTGGGGAGAGTGTGGCAGCGTCAGGACATTCGTCGTTAGGAAGAGCAGCTAACTAAAGGGAACTGGTGCGGGGTACCCAATACTCTTGTTTCTTATATACTACTACCTGTTGTGCTTGTGTTTTGGTGAGTGTGGCTGGTGAGGTTGGGTGGATAGAATTCATTTCTAGGTTTCTTCTGTTGTTCTCACAGGACATTAGGATGTCTCCCCACTTGTGCACGAGAGCTTTAGGTTTCCCTAATGAGTATACTTGTATGCCCACCATACGTTTACTTTCAGGTTTCTAGGAGGACTACCAGGGCCGTGCGGGACCCTACTAGTCGGACAGTTCGAGTTGTTGCTGTTGCTGTACCTTTGTTTTATTTTGGTATTATAATTTGAGCTTTCTTGTACTTATACCTTGTTATAAACTTTTTAAACATGCATGTGGGATTGGTTTGGGTTTATTTATATACACTGGTTCTTGTCCTTTTTGGTGGTTGACTTGTACTATTTCCTAATCTTTAAAAATAAAAAGGGTAATGCCTCCCATATTTGTGAAAACATATACCCTTGGTGCTAGTCGCCACCCCGGGGCCTACTGGAGGCGAGAATCGGGGGTCATTATCTCCCTTTCACTATTTCCAGCTCAGGAGGGGCATCTTTGGTGGGAGGGGGTCGTGAAAGAATGGTATCAGAGGTGATGATGTACGGGTTTCGGTGCGGTTGTGGTTATGGTGGTTGGGAGCGGGGCTGCATGGCTGGGTTTGAATGTGAACGGACTATGGGTTGTGAATATTATATAAAAGTGAATGAGTTAATAAAATATGGGGCGTGGTAATGAAACAGAAATAATAATCAATGTGGTTGGTTGGTTGATAAGAAGGTCTTGGTTGTGTTGCTTGTGTTTTCCTAACATGATTTGTGGATGGCAGGGATATGTTTTACGAACAATCGATGTGGTTTGTTGTGGTTAGTTTCCCAGTAGTTAAGGAACTAAATAACTAATTTCTACTGAAATGTGAAAACTTAAAGGGGTTTGGGTTTGTTTGTTGTATGCATGCTTCGTAGTAGAAGTACCGAGGCACGTGCTCAGTTTCTTTATTTAAAAGCCATAGGTTGGGCTGTGTGGTTGGTATATATATATATATATCTATCTATATCTTTTGTGTTTTATCTCACCCCACCCATGTTGAGCACTTAGTGACGAACACTCCCATTTCATGGGAGTGGGTGTCTTTCCCTTAGTTACTAGCTCCTTCCTGCTCCTTCTCCCATAGGCTGTGATGAATTGAGGCGACCTTACACCTACGATTCTTCGGGTAGGTTTCGATTGGGGTGGTTTTAGCCCAAGACTCTTCGGGTAGGTTCTACTATTTCCCAAGAATCTTCAGGATGAGGCCCAGGTGTGTGCGGGTGGGATACGTGGTTGTGAGGCCCGGGTGTGTGCGGGCGGGGAGAGTGTGGTAGCGTCAGGACGTTCTTCGTTCGGAAGAGAAGCTAACTAAAGGGAACTGGTGCGGGGTACCCAATACTCTTGTTTCTTATATACCACTACATGTTGTGCTTGTGTTTTGGTGAGTGTGGCTGGTGAGGTTGGGTGGAAAGAATTCCTTGCTAGGTTTCTTCTGTTGTTCTCACGGGACATTAGGATGTCTCCCCACTTGTGCAGAGAGATTTAGGTTTCCCTACTGAGTATACTTGTATACTCACCCTACATTTACTTTTATGTTTCCAGGAGGACTACCAGGGCCATGCGGGACCCTACTAGTCGGACAGTTGGAGTTGTTGTTGTTGTTGTACCTTTGTTTTCTTTTGGTATTTTACTTTGAGCTTTCTTGTACTTGTACCTTGTTATAAACTGTTTAAACATGCATGTGGGCTTGGTTTGGGTTTATTTATATACACTGGTTCTTTTCCTTTTTGGTGGTTGACTTGTCTTATTTCCCGATCTTTAAAAATAAAAAGGGTAATGACTCCCTTATTTGTGAAAGCATATACCCTTGGTGATAGTCGCCACCCCGGGGACTACTGGAGGCGGGACTTGGGGGTCATTATCTCCCTTTCACCATTGCCAGCTCAGGAGGGGCATCTTTGGTAGGAGGGGTCGTGATAGTTGAGTATGAAAATGGGGGTAATTTTTTATGTGTGCCTTCTTGTGATAGTCATTGGATGTGTTCAGTCAATTGTTTAAGTAGTGTGCCATGTGTTTTTGTTGGTACAGGAAGCAAGTATGTGTAGAAAAAGAATCATTGATGAGAAATATACCACATTGATCATGTTTTATTTGTTGTACATTTGCCTATATGTTTTGTAAATTATTTAAAATGATGGAAAGCATGGTTTAATGTCACTTTGGTGTACTTTTGGTTTTATAGTATCTTTTCCTAATTGAAGTTGAGTGTGTTATTAGGGAAAAACCTTGATGTGTTATTTTGAAACATTTTGTGGATTGTTTAATTGTTTAATTGTTTTATTAAATTACATGTGTAGTGTGTTGGACCACACTATGATGGTTTTGGGCCGCAGTTGTCGAGGTATCCTACATGTACATGCATGGGGTAAGGAATATATATATATGCCCTCTTTATACATACTCCCTCATGGAACAGTGAATATGTGCAATACGGCTAGGGTGTATATTTATATGTATAAACGCATGTGGGTGAATGCACCAAGTGTCGGTTCGAGTGGTCGTCTACAAGTAGTGACATGTGTTAGGTAGGTCCCATATACCCATTCCTTTAATTTTAATTTAATAATTGCTTGCATATTTTAAAAATATGTTTTACATTTACGCTATGTAAACATGCTAATAAATTTGGTTGCAGTTGCGTAAAATGATTATACATTATGTTGGAAATTGAAATGTATTTCAATCACCTTTGGTCTTAAGTGATTTTTCTTGAAAATTTATTTCCTGAGTGGATTTTAATTGGTAATGAGTATTTCCAAAGGTGTTTGGCCTTTTGGCTGGTTAGTTGTAAAAAGTGTTCCCTTCATGTAATTAATTCTGTTTTTCACCTTAAGAATGTTTTATGAAAAATAAAAACCTCTCATTAGGTACGCCCACTTGGTTTTAGAAAATTATTTTTATGTTGAAGGTTTCATTATGTGCATAATATGATGATTATGAATTGTGTGACATAAAAGAGGGGGAATGATCTTAAGGATGGAAAAAGGTGGTTAGAGGTTGAATGGGTTTTAGATAAAGAAAGTTTTATGTACATTTATATTTTCTTGATAAAGAAAACTCACCACCACATGAAATAGAGCACAATTGGAATCCTAAGTATCTAGGTGGGTGGACCAGGACTAGTATTCTAGATGACATGGCAGGGGTTTTTCCCTGTTTCGTATAGCAGGATTGATGCAACAACACTAACTAAACATATGAATGACTGAGGGTTGTTGAATATAAGCCCTTTTTCAGAGGGTCATGATTTCTAAGCCACGTTTTCAGAGGGTCGTGGTTTCTAACACACGTTTCACTATGGTACGACGTCTATAGGGTCCCACATGTGCTAGCTAACTATTGGTATTACCTGTTGTTCTCTTTTGCGACCTAATGCTTGTGATGAAATTTTTCATTTCAATTTTTCCATACTCGATGTCTTATTTTCAAAAACCATATATTAATCTAAGTTGGTTTCCTTCCTTTTTGAAACGTTAATGCATGCTTGGAACCTATTTGGGAAATTTAGTGGGAGAGAAATTCTTTACTTGAAAATGAAAACTTTTTACTTGAATTTGAATGAAATGAAAATTTTTATTTTATTAATTTGTATTTTCCATCTAACATATTTTGGATTTCATATAAAAGGAAAGGGAAGAGGGCGTTGTCATATCTTGTCTTTCCTACTAACCATCTCAGTGCTCATGCCTACATTAATTTTTAGTTTTAGGTTCCTCAAAGTTCTGGATTGCTCTCGGAGTGAGTGTAGTTTATGTTCTATGGTGACCCACGAGGTCACTTGAGGTATGTAACACTGCTCGTTTATTCCTTTTTCTGCTGCCTGTTTGTTTAGTGTGTTTTATTCTATTTATATATTTGTTCAGTTGTGATTATTTATCTATATTTTTATGGGCCAAATTGTTCCCAAATGGTTATCTCAATGCCCAACACAAGTTTCCAGTCCTTGGGGATCGGGAACACCCTTCAGGTCATGTTACAGACCGACACTTATGACCGGTTCAGGGTTGACCTGGGCTGGTTCACGAAACAATGGTATCAGAGGAAGTTTATCCCATATCTTTTGGGGATTTCTGATAGTTTGGAGTTAGAATTTCCAGAATCCAAGTGGTTAACTGCGGGTAGGTGCCTGATCACCACCAATTCGGAATGACCCTAGAATTTCTAGGGTGGTCTAAGAAGGTCTTTCCTCAATGTCCATGTCTGGATCCCAATTTTGTTTCAAGGATCGTAGTCCTATTTTCACGTTTCTAGTTAGTTTTTAGATTTGGTGGTCATTCTAGAGGGGTTCATGGATTTTGTGCATGGCCTGACAAGCCACGTGCAAACCATGAAATCACCTCTGGTGACTTCCTATGTGCTCCCAGGGTTGGTGCATGGTCAACCAAACCATGTGACCAAACTATGTGTAGCAGTTTTTTATTTATGAATTTGGAATCTTGATTTAGGGAGTGAATTGGTTGCTTTGGGACATTCATGGTGTGAGTTTTAGTTGGTGTTTGGGTGTTTTTTTGGGTTGCAAAATCTATGATTGGTCTTTTGAAATTTTATTTTCAAAATGAAAATATTGGTTTGTTTAAAAATGTAATGAGTTGTTTTGGAGATCGAAATTGTTATAGAAAATGCTTTGACATCATGAAATGTTTTCTGAAAATTGAAATTCAAAACGTTATGGAAAGTGTTTGGGGGGTTTTGGGAAGTTATTGTTGAATGTAATATTGGAGTTTCTTGGAAATATAAATTTGGAGATGCTTTGTTTAAGAATTGTAAGGGATGTCTTCAATTTTTTTTGGATATTTATATATGGTTGAATGTTTTGTTTTAGAAATGATAAGGTTTTGTTTTGATTTGGTATTCCCATAGACGCCCACATGAATGGATGAATGTAATCGAATGTTGATGGTTGTTGGTATGCATGGATTTGTGACCGAGTTGGCACAATAATGTACACACATGGGGTTTCATGTAATACCAATGGTGGGTGCTCAGTTTTCAAATATTTTTTTGTTTTCAAAAGGAATTTTTTGATTGGTGATGTGTTGGGAAGAATTTTTCTTAAGAAATTTTTACAAGGAAAGTGGGTTTTAAAAAAGGGGGGTTTTAGCATTCAGATGGTTTGAAATGGGGTGGTTTTGATAATGGCTATTTCTAAAAGTGGGGTTCAGGCTTTGTTGGTGATGTTTATTGGTGTTATTTTGGTTGATATTTGATTTGGTTATGGTTTTGTTTTGTAATGTATTGTTCTATGGGATTGATGCTTTTTTTTCAAGCTGTTTCAAGGCATAAATGATGTTTTGTGTATGAGTTAATGATTTGTTGTTAAATGTGGAGGATTGTTTTGTGATGTTCTTCAGGTTGGTTTTTTGTTTATTATTTAAAGTATTCTATCCAAAAATATCCAATGGTCCCAGACGGGTAATTTTATGTTGTTAGTTTTACCAAGACCCCTAGTGGAGTGGGGGGTATTTTCATTTCCCCATTGCTTGTTTTCTCTGTGGTGGCTGAGGTTCTATAGAGGTTGTGGTGTAGCTTGAGGAAGTTAAGTGTTTCTTTCGGTCATTAGAAACTCCATATTATGTGAAGGGAATGGTTTCCTGGTTTTGTTTGAAGGGTATTGTTCGGGCTAGAGATGGGTGACTTCTACCTTCTCCTAGCATGTTGGGGTCACAGACTGGGACAAATGACAATCTTGTTTTTAAAGGTTCTCGTGAAGGACTTCCCATCTAGTGCAATGAGTGAACTATTGGATCATATCTTCTAAACATGAGTCTTTCATAAGTTATTGTTTCTTATTCCTAAGACCACATATTTGTTTGTTTCCAATGTGGTTAAGTTGGGAACTCAAACCCCTTTGTCGTAATCTTTTGAAGTCTTGTCTATGGTGTTGCTGTTTTGGTTACTTGAGGAAGTCTGTAAGCGGTCTTGCGAGAAGATGATGCCCTTGTTGATGGTTTTTAGTTCCTAAATTTGGTGTAGTAGATTCTTCAATACATCATATCTCTATCTATAGGTCTCTGAGTAATTATTTTCATACAGTCAGGTGCTTTCCGGGTGCAAGGGATGCGCATCCATCCTGTCGTTTATTGTCTGGGAAACGACCAGTGAAGTTTTTTATTTATGTGGTTGTCTTTTTGGGAGGGGCCTTGTTTTGGAGGTCTTTGTGGCCACTTCTATATGATTTAAATAGTTTCACCTTGTTAGTGTATACTTTAAATGGTCTTTCATTTTTTTGGAAGTATTCCAGCTTCTCAGTGATGCATGTTTGGAGATGAATGCAGTTTATGGATCTTATGAATCATGGTTTGGAATAGAGTTTGTCTGATGTCTCTTGTTTGGATTTCCCCTTTAATTGAGGGTTTCGGGTTGGTTTGTATTGATGTATTTTCTTATGTTTGGGGTTGCCCCGTGTCAGAGGGTTCATGATGGGAAATTCATTCTGCATTCTTGAAACTAAATTGATAGTTCCCATGGTGGTGCCATTGAACTTCTTACATTCAAATATTATGCGGAGACCCAATAATGGTCTCTCCAATGTCTTCCCCAATGTTTATTGGGTGTGGATCAAGATGTTTAGGGGGAACACAAGCGTTATGGGTCTTTTTTTGCTTTCTAATTTTTTTCTATTTGGGAATGTCAGTTTTCAGTTTGAGTCCTAATATGGTGCGTAGAACAATATAAGAAAAATTCACAGAGAACTTAATCTTTAAGGTGTTCTTATATGGGAATTTTTTTTCTCTGCTCCACCCGACCCTAATCAATATAGATGGGGGGTTGTATAGAAAATTTTCATTTTAGATCTCAGGTGGACTCTAGGGATTTCAAAGTTTGGGGTTGGGGTGTTCCAACTAGTGGTTGTGTTTGGAAATGTGAGTCTCGTGTCATTGGTTCTTTTTATCAGTAGTTTGGGTATCATGGTTTTAGGTCATTGGTGGGATGTGAGTGATAGGTCCTCAAGTGTTAGGGGTTTCATTTTGAGAATCGGTGTGTCCTTGTTTCAATCCTTGAACAGCCAAGTCTTTTGGGACTTTTTGGTGGTACAAAGTGTCATGGTGGGGAAAATTGTCACAACCCAAATTTGTGCGTTGTATTTTTATTCTCTTTTATGAAATTATTTTTTGGACTATTATTTTTAGTTATATTATTATTATGTTTTCAATATTTTATTTTATTTTATCTTTTTCCCTCTTATTTATTTCCTCTTTTTTTCTCCCCTCCTTCATTCCCCCCTTCTCTCCTCATGTCACGCCTCACCCCACCCCATGTCCACCCACATCGCGCCGCCTCCCCTCCACTTTGGCAGCTCTCCCTCCCACGGCCTCCCTCTGGCTGAGCCCCCTATCAATGAATACCTTCCATCCCAAATCCCCCTCAATCCCGCATGGAGAACTCCCCCGGAAGAGACCCTGCTCCACATGAGCGAGCCCCCTCCTCAGAGATCCAACCCTGATTTTCCAATACCACCATGATTCATCACTTTTCTCCTTCAAATCGACAGGTTTGTTGTGGGAGGCTTCTCAGGTCTTGTCGGTACGTGTTTAAGCAATCGCTACTGAAGGCGAGGTGGTTCGTTTGGTTTTGGTCCACCGACTTTGTTTCGGGGTAATTTTTTTTCTCATTTTCATTGGGTTTCCACCTGTTATATTAGGGTATTTATGTGTTTTAAACTTTGTAGTGATTATCTTGAAGTGTGAAATCCATTTTTGATAGGATTTATGCATCATTCAATTTTAAAGTAGTGTATTTACTTGAAATTGAGTGCCTTTCTAGTGTATATTCTGTTGTGTTATTTGAATTCATTTTACAATACATGAAATTGGTCTATTAAATGACACAAGGGCTGAATTTTTTTTTGGATTTTGTTTTGGTGTGCATATATTTTCCAAAGTGGGTTAAGTATTCAAGTGGGGGTATTTGTGTGTGTGTGCCTCATTTTGAAAATCTTTGGATGTGTTCAATCAATTGGTTAAGTAGTTCACTAGGTGTATTTGTTGTTACATGAGGCGCGTATATGTGGAAAAAGGATCTTTGATGAGCACTATACCAAATTGATCATGTTTTACTTTTTGGGCATTTTTCTATATGTTTTGTAAATTATTTCAAAAGATGGAAAGTATGTTTTAATGTCACTTTGGTGCAATTTTGGTTTTAAAGTGTCTCTTCCTACTTGAAGTTGAGTGTGTTATTTTGGCCAACCCTGGATGTGTTATTTTGGAACGTTTTGTGGATTGTTTAAGTGTTTAATTGTTTTATTAAATTATATGTGTCATGCGTTGGACCTCGCTACAATGGTTTTGGGTCACGGGTGTCATGGAATCCTACATGTACATTCATGGGGTAAGACATATATATATATATACCCTCTTTGTACATATTCCCTCATGGTACGGGGAATATGTGAAATGTAGCTAAGTGTGTGTGCATATATATATTTATATATATGTGTGTGTGTGTAAATGCATGTTCGTGTATGCACCAAGTATCGGTTCGAGTGGTCGTCTACAACTAGTGACATGTTTGAGGTAGGTCCCCTATGCCAATTCCATTAATTCTAATTTCATAAATTTTTTCTTGTTTTAAAATAATGTTTTACATTTATTCTATATACACATGATATGAAATATGGTTTTGGTTGCTTGAAATGATTATTCCTTATGTTGTAAATTGAAATGTATTTCTACTACAATTGTTTTTTAGTGTTTTTTCTAGAAAATTGATTTCCAAATTGATTTTGAATTGGTAATGACTATTTCCAATGTAGTTTGTCCTTTTGGCTAAATAATTGTTAAAAGTGTTCCCATTACGTAATTAGGCCTGTTTTTCACCTTAACAATGATTTATGATAAATAAAATCCTCTCTTGAGGCACACCCCCTTGGTTTTAGAAAATGATTTTTATGTTGAATGTGTTATTATGTGCCTAATTTTATGATTATGCATTGTGTGGCGTGAAATTGGGGGAATGAAAATAAGGAGGGAAAATGGTGGTGAGAGGTTGAATGGGATTTAGATAAACAAAGTGTTATGTACATGTATTTTTTATTGATAAAGAAAACTCACCACCACATGAAATAGAGCACAATGGGAAATCTGGCTATATAGGTGGGTGGACCATGACTAGTATGCTAGATGACATGGAAGGGGTTTTTCCCATTTTTGTCTAGCAGGACTGATGCAACAACAATATATAAACATATGAATGACTGAGAGTCAGGGTTTCTAAGCCACTTTACACAGAGGTACGACGTCTCTAGGGTCCAATATGTACTACCTACCTATAGGGATTACCCATGGTGCTCGTTTGCGACATATTACTTGTGATGTAATTTTTCATTTCAATTGTTCCATAATTTATGTCTTATTTGTGAAAACCATATTTTAATCTAAGTTGGTTTCCTTTCTTTTTGAATCATTAATGCATCCTTGAATCTATTTCAAAAATGTAGTGGGAGAGAAATTATTTATATAAAAATGAAAACTCATTACTTGAATTTGTAAATAATGAAAAACATTATTTTATTACGTCATATTTTCAAATTAGCATATTTTGGATTTCATATAAAAGGCAAGGGAATAGGGAATTGTTGTATCTTGGATTTCCTACTGAGCATATATATGCTCATGACTACTTTACTTTTCAGTTTCAAGTTCCTCTAATTTTGGATCCATCTCGGAATGAGTGTAGTTTATGTTCCATGGTGACCCACGAGGTCACTTGAGGTATGTAGCATTCCTTCATTTATTCATGTTTCTGATTCCAGTTTGTTTATCTTGTTTTATTTTTATTATCTATTTGTTTAGTTATGATTATTTATTTGTCTTTGTTGTAGGCCAAATCATTCCCAACTGGTTATCTCGATGCCCGACACTAGTTACCAGCCTGTGGGGAACGAGAACGCCCTTCATGCCATGTTGCAGACTGAATCGGGTGACCGGTTCAGGGTCCACTTGAGATGGTTCATGACAAATAATCTAGTACTTATAAATATTATTGGATTATAAATAAAAATTAAATCTTAGTTAAAGAATATACTCATTTTAAATATGATGGAATATATTCTTTTGATTAAAAAGGATAAAATTGATAACTTAAGTGATTATATGGACAACATGGAATGTGAAGATGTTTTTATTAATAAAAAGGATGAGGATTTGAAATATGATCAATATAATTTTTGAAAAAAGGGTAGATATTATAAATAACCAAAAACTATACAGCCTATACAACCTAGAAACATCAAAGAGCACCATATTGCAACTTTTACAAGAGATTTAAACATAGTTTTTTGGAATAGGAGATGTGTGAGAAAACTTGTTGAAATTACTTCCATTATTTCCCAGTTTTATCTTTAAACCATAGGTGAATGCATATATTGTGAAAATTGGGTAGTTTATATGTTGAAATATATGAATTAATTTAAAAGAATCAAGGTTTGCGTATTAGTAGATAAACCCCATAGCCATCCTATTTTCAGAAAAAAATGGGTTTTTATGTGAAAACGTCATGATCGTGCTGTGATTACAAGAAATCAAGAATGTCTAGTTTCCAAAAGTTACAAATAATAAGAATAAATTTGTTATAAGGATACTATTTCACATTATATTAGGTTAAAATACATTAGAACCCTGCTAGAATATTCTTCTCATATGAATTTTATATTATTTTACATGGATGTTAAATCTACTCTTTAAAATGTATTTTTAATGGAGGATGTCTATGTTAAACAACCTCTAGGTTATGAAGACCTTCATTTTCAAAATTATTTTTTTAAACAATCAAATTGTTAGTATCAACCAAATATAGACATGTAGTTTGGCATGAATGATTATGTTCTTCTCTGTTATAAATTTTTTTTGACATGGGATTAAAAAACCCCACTTCATCTAAGAGAAAATCATGAAAAAGTATCATGAATATGAAAATATATGTTGATGATGTTATTTATTAGTTCAATAAATTAATATATGGGTGATATGTTTTTGGAAACTCATGAAAAAATAATTTAAAATGGGAATGATGGTTGAGTTAATCTATTTCCTTTCTATTTAAATTTTTAAAAATGATTTTGGAAATATTTTAAACCAAAAAAATATATAATTGATATACTTAAATGGTTTGGACTTGAGTACAATAATACATTTTATCTTATATGAATTATAATATTAAACTCAACCTGGATTATATTTTAAAACTATTTTATAATAAAATATATCATAATTATTGATTTATTTCTTTATCTCATAGCAAGAAGACCATACATTTTATTTTTATAACTTTTTTTACTAGATTTTAATAAATCCAAAAATAATCAAATTTTATTTCCTCAAAAATATTTTAAATATATTTAACAGGGATAATTTATATGTAACTATTTTTTTCAAAAACTTTTGACATTAATTTAGATTTATATTTAGATGCTATATTTGGTGGGTGTAGACATGACAAGAAAAGTACTGCAAGTACATATCATTTTCAAGAAAACAATTAAGTATCATGGTCTATTAAGAAATAGATTTCTAGTTAAATGTAAGAAGCTAATGTTGACGATGTTGTATCTATATTTTTTTTGGAACAAATTATATAGTTGAAAAAATCCCTGATGGATTTCTAATTCAAATGTAATCATGTATCAATCAAGTGTGATAACACTAGTTCCAATAACATTTTAAAAAACAAAACAAAAACCATTCTAAAATGAAGCATAATGATCATTGGAATCATTTATTAAGATATATTATTCAAAATGGTGATATTACTTAAACATTATTATTAAAATAATAACTATAATACATTTTTAATAATCCACCAGCTTCTTTGTTATTAGATTTTATCAAATTTGAATTAATATTTTCTTAGTATTAATTAATTTTTTTCTGATTATTTGTTTTAGGATTGGTCGAATGGTCATCTATATTTTGTTAAGATTTAAGAATTTTTTATTTATAGTTGAAATTTTGGTTCGTGATATACAATAAAAATAAATTTTATCAATTTTGGTTTTGATTTTTATTCATGTCACTCTATGTGATCTTTCATATATCTCAAATGAGAGAATAATTGAGTACTTTTCACCAAATTTCCTCAAACCCTTGCAAACATTGAAACCATTCTTCTTCATTGTCAAGGAATTTTTCAATGAAATATTTGAAAGTACTTTCTTATTGAACATTTACCGTGGTAAGGATAAAGTTATCAAAATGTGGTTCTACTAGTAGTTCAAAGTGTGAAAAATTGTTACAAAATGTTCTTAATGGTATGTTTCGTGATTTTATTTGGATAAAAAACCCGAACATGTATTAAAATAAGGTAATGGTTTTACAAGGATGGGATGTCATTAATAAAGAAAAGAAAACTATGTTTTTTATGATAAAAAAGTCTTTGAGTTCTACTGGAATTCTACTTTCATTTCGTTAATAATGAAGACCTGGTGACTTAAAATGTTTAATGAAAATGAGTTCCTGACATCTACGATAGAGATGATTGGTAAATTTAACTATAAATGTGAAGTAATTTTTGAGTTTAATAATTTTTCTATTGTATTAATGAATTATTCTATCCAAATATTATGAAATAACCTTTTTAAACTCATGATTTCAAGAACAAGTTTGTTAAAAATATTTTGGCAGACCACAATGTTCTTGCAAATTAATTAAAATGCAGATTGTATAGAGAAATGTGAGTCTGAAAAGATATAACTTTATGAAATATATTTGGTATATCTATTTCTGATAGATATAAATGTCAGTATCCTATGATATATGTCATAAAATAAGTTCTATATTGTGAAAAAATATGTACATTTTTATCCATTTTGACATTTTGTTACCCTAACTATTGAGAAATCCTATGTAACACTTTGTGAAGAAATGACCACTAGATTCTTTGATTTTAAAATTAATAGATTCTATGTTTTAAAAATAAGTGTACTTTTTATTTTTTATCCATGAAGAAACTATTACTAGTTTGAGATGATGCAATGATTAATGTAAACCCTCCCCAGTCTAAGGGGAGGAATGTCAAGAAATTATTATTGGTGGAATAATGAAAGTGGCTGCTATTAGTGTAGCTATGAAAGACGCATTCTATGTCAATAATCATTATGATATAAAGTAAAGATTGTGATTGGTTATATTAGAGGAAATTCTACCGCAAGGTTATTCTTAATTCAAGGATTCCATACAAGAAGTGGAATCATTATCACATAATGTTTTTATTAAAATGAATATGATTTACATATCACTACCACCTGTTTTACAAGAAGAGGGATTTTGGATATGTATATTATGAGGATATTTATAATTGGTTATTGGAATATCATTTTAATAGTTCTTTTATTTTTACCCCTGTGTGATGTATCTCCACCAGTAGAGACATGTTGGAGAATCAAGAGGGAATTGTGGGCAATGATTTTTTGGGATTTAAAGATGAAAAAGAAGATGTTGTTGAATAATTTTTTCCTCAGGTGGTTTTGGGGAAGAAAAAGATAACATAATTTCATCCCCCTCATGTTGAAGAGACTCCTCATTTTGAGAAGTTCCATTAAGTATAAGAATCATAAGAAGTGGAAGAATATAGAGAAGTCACTTCACCTGCCAATGTTGAATGGGAATGTGGTAGCACTAAGGTGCTTACTACTGTTGAAAAAGTTTTTGGTGAATAACTTATATCCCAATGTGATGAGATAATGGATGCAGAGAATTATCTAAATACATATTTTATAAAATCCTGACTTGAATTACGTATTTTTAGAGAAAATTCAGTTTCCCAAGATGATTTAAATGCTCTAAAAGGAGATTATGGTGAGGTAGTTTGATTATATAGGGACAATACCCAATTCTCAACCAAATATTGTTTAAAAAATGGTATGTGATGATTTTAATACAATGATCCAATATACTATTAATAAATAGTGATGAGTGACTAATAATGAGCCTTTAAAATAAGTATATTTAGATCAAAAAATTATTGATACCAATTTTGAAGTTGTTTCTCATGCTCTTGATAACCTAACTACTAAAATTACCTCTATAATGTATCAATTAAATCTGGTGATAATTTTAAATAAGTCAAGAGTGATATAGTCCCTGATACTCAAAACATATAGATTATTCCTAGAATCACTATATATGTTCTTGATTAGTGTTACAATAATTTGAATAATATTCTATAAGAGAATGTTTCATTGATCAAGGATGAATTTTTGAAGGATCACAAGGATGATAGATTTATTCATGACAATATTTGAAAATTTTGGGTGTTTTTTCAAAATATTATGTATAATTTTCTGATAATATTGAGTAATTTGACTATTTAGTTTTCAATTATCTATTATTGGACTCATAATTGAAGTATTAACCATATTTTTCAGAACCTATAGAGCCTTGTTTTTTCTACAAGAGAAAAGAAGTTATTGTGGGTAATATGTATTAAGATTTCAAAGTAATTTATGCCCTAGAAACTAGAGTATACAATTTTTCTAATTCTATGTTTGATATTCATTAGAATTTAATTCTCCTTTTTTCGGAAAAGTATATTCTAAATGGATCCTCTATAAATTTAGATAAAAAAATTCATGGTTTCACGTCTTTTCTAGGATTCTACAAGACTTGTGTTGTGAAATGGTATATATATGTGTGGATGATCTATTAAACATCTAAGTTGGGAATTCTTTAGGACCATATATTTTTGATTAAAATCCCACTACATCAAAAAATTTGAAATAAATTTTTAATCTACTTCTAATCTATGTTTATGAGAACCATAGGCATTGAAATAAAACATCAATGACCACTCAAACTAAATAAAAAAAGTTTCCTCTCACTCAAACTGAATGTTTTTATTTATCAAAATATTAAAAATACACTTGAGTAATTCAATAAAATATTTTCATGATTGTTTTAACACCCCAAGCTTCTACGGTACTCTTCTCTTGGAATAATACAGTAGCGTGTGTTGTACGCAACTTCGAGTTCTAACACACACCACAACCAATCAAACTAGCCGTTATGATTAGTAATAACCACTTTTTTAAATTTTTTAAATTTTACTATTCAAAATGGACTTCATTTTTTGATTCGGAATATCGAAATTATCCTAGGGTGAAATTTTGGTATTTTTCTGAAAAGTTTCAATTTTTGATGAATAGTGAAAAAACACTGAGTTATAGTTTAAAACTGAATTTTTATTTAAATGGTTATTAATTTTTTTTAAAATTTAATTTAGGTCAAAATATATACATAATACTAATATAAGTTCAATTTAATTCATTGGAGTTACTTTAGAATAAATTTAGATATATAAAAATTTTATTGAACTTTTCAGCGTCTTTTACCCATCTCTTAGGAGAATTTGCAAATTCACATAAAACTTTATTTTTCTACTTATGTGAGTGGAATTTCAAAAATTCGAGAAACATAGTTAATATCAAGGAGTAAAATGTGGTTCAATAAGATAAAAATAATTTTGGTGAATAGTAACTTTTTACTTTTATTTACCACGGTTAAAAGCAAAATAGGGTAATTAAGGGTAATAATGATATTAATATTACCGTAACACATGTCCTAATTCTGCTGGAAAAGTTTATCACGACCAAAAACAATCTCAGGAATAAAATATTATCATTTAGGTCCACTTGGATTATATTTGGACATTTATTATTATTTAATTCAAAGAAGAGTTAAAAGAGTTAAAATCTATGTTTAATTACTAAAACATTTTTAATATAGGGTTATACATAAGATAAATTCAATTATAAATATTCATTAGAATAATAAAGAGATTTACTACATAATGGTATTTTATTTATAATTTTTAGACATTAAATAATTTAATTTACTTATGACACAATGGTGAAGCAGTAATTACCAAATTAATGAAATAATAAAATAATTGATATTATAAATATCTAAATAAATGTAATTTGAGACTTTTTACGAATTAGACTAATTTTATAGTTTAATGGGACATTTTAGTATTGATTTAATTAAGTTTTTGTTGATGTAATTATGCTTTAATGATTTTCACAAATATCAAATACCAAATGGTGTCAAAATTGACATAAAAGAGTTTTTAAAACAAATATTATATTATTAATTGATATTCAATTCCTAAAAATCTAAGGTTCATCCAAGAGAAGTATATAATAATAGGTGTTTCATTAATGAACCACTTGGGGTTCTCTTGGATATATATAGTATGTTTATTAGCCATATAATATAAAAATACAAAGAGACATGGTAAATGTGAAACTAATTAAATAAGAGTTAAAACTAAAAGATAAGGTTAATATAGTGACCCAAACCTATATAAAACTTATTGGTTGGGTGGTTTTATATCCATCCCCCCTTATCCTTGAAATAAGTCTCTTTGGAGCCATTAGAAACCGAATATGAATTTATTATAAAATAATATTTTTAGGTTTTCCTAAGGTGCCCCTCACCCCTCTTATAAAATGGAACTCCCCCTTGTCTGTAATTCACACCTTTCAAGCCTTTTGGCTCGGCCCACCCCAGCCAAAATATTCTAAAAAATTCCATCACTTCAACCTAGAGGCCTTATTTTTATCGGAAAACCAACCTATGGAGCCCTATTGATCAAATCAAAAGGAAGAACTCGAAGAAGAGATAATGTTTTCACCACCCTCTTTCACGTTCCTTTCTTCTTCAACTTGTTCTTTCTTTGTTATTTACATTCTAAAATAATAAATCAATTATCTCATATATACTGTGATGTTATTATATCTATGGTTCAACCATATTCAGTATTCTATCCATCCCTTGAATGACATGTCACCGTACGTGCGTACGTATGACTTATCGTCTCCACGTCGTGGTGAAAGTGTTATTCAATACATTATTATTTGGATGGGTATAATAATGATGTGTAATTCATTTAAATAATAAATATAACATGATAACTATTCTGTATATATGATACACCTCCCAATTATATATTATTTTTATATCAAAAGAATGATATTGTCGCTCGTGCGTACGTAGAGACTACCATCTCCACGAACACGATGAGATTCATTCCCCATCGTATCCATTCAAGAATAATCTTCATTTGATGGTTAAAAATAATATTTAAATACTTAATATCTTTCTGGATACGAATAATATACAACCTATCCATAACAAACACGTCTTAAATAACAATGTATATAAAGGAAAACGGATCAGTTAACACTCGAAACCACAATAATACAAAGATATTAGTAACAAAACAATGTTAAAAGATCATATACGATATCATATTAATGTATATGATTCTTTAATAATTTAATAACAATTATTTAACCATTATATAGGAGGTTAAAATATGATCAACCTCGTAAAATTACAAGGTAATGGTTTATTTCACAATCTCTTCATTATCCGAGGTTGTTTATACGTAATTCTCTACTGGGACCTCTTTATCATCCACAACCTTGTTTCTTAAAAATGTATTTAAAAACATTCTTAATATTTTATAGAGTATGGTTTTAAGTAATTTATAACCTTTTTTGACTTTTTATTAGAGGTTTATAGTGTAATCTTTCGGTCGTTTTCCAAACAAGGTCCTTTTTAACCTTTTCGACAAAATTAAGGCAAGAATGTCATTTTTTAACTTATACGATGGGTGCGGCAATTTTTTTCCATTATAAAATTGTCAAAGATTCCCTTAAAAGCTTATAAAACTATATTCAAAGTAAATGTTTTAATTATGTGTCTTTTAAATGATTTCAAAAAAAGGAATATTTCTCTCAAACACTTTTGATTTCATCTATGTCAACATCCTTTGATGGATTTTAAGATTATTTGAAGTTGATTTATTATGATACAAATCTTCCATATAGTATTGAAGGTTTTTGGATATTTTTGACTATGGATGTGTTATTTTTATACCATTCATGTTTTATGGAGAAAGTATTTACATTTCGTATGCTTGTTTTAATATGAATGTTTATGTTATGTTTAACCCTATTCATATGAGGAATGCATTGGACATAATAAGTGACGGGTGGAGCCCGCTATAGCTCCTCGATGCATCAGTAGGTATCATGAGACAAACTAGGGTATTGGCACAAGACCTAGACAAAATCTTATTTGTAGTCTTGGCATGAGGCCTTGACTATGTCGTTATGATAGTCTGGCATTATGCATTCCTTCATTATGAAAGTGGTTATTGATATTTCATGTGATTATTATACTAGTAGAATATCCATGTGAATAATTAAATGGAATTGTTTCATTTTATTTCTGTCATATTATGCAGAAGTTCAAGTTTTAAAGGCTTTTATTTTAGTAACACATTGCCTTAAATGTTTATGATTATTTATTAATGTTTCTGCTATATTTTTATCTTTACTGGGCATCTGAGCTCACCCCTTTCAATGTTTTAATTTTTCCCAGGATTTGAAGAAGTATTTTATGAATGACCTACAGGGAATGTATGAGGGGATATGAAGACAAGATGTTGTTTTAGTTTTTTCTACTTTATGATGTAATGTAAGACTTATGAATATATCTAGTGTTTCAAAGGCTACTAAACTAAACGGTCTTTCGAGACTTGATCATTTTTTATCATTCCAATGATATGTAATAATGCACCGACTCTGGGTAACTGGGGTCGGGGCGTTACAGTTGGTATCAGAAGAATTTTAGTACAAACCTTGGAAGATAGATTCAGTTAAACTATGATTAGAGAACATATCCCTAAGATAGACAATGAGGATTAGTATAGAAGAACATCCTAGAATTTTGGTATTGTAGAGATTTTGTGAGTTTTCTAAGAAATTAATCCATGTCTAGATACGATCAGGTAAAGGAGATTCTGGCATAGATGTACCTAGGGGTAAAACCTAGAAACACCTCTTTGAGCTAGACTCGAATGGGAACTGGTGCACGACAATGGGCCTTGCTGCACTCTTAGTTACGACACTCCTAGGGGATATGATTAGGATAATTCTCATTTTCTTTACAAACCATTATGAAGGGTTTATGAGTATATACTTTCTCAAAGAAAACATATTTATGATTATGGATTATATCTATAAACTATTCAATTTATGTTAAGTGTTTTACAAGTTTGGAATTATGTATTTTGATTCATAAACTGATATAGTCTATGCCATTATTTAGAAATGGTGCCTAGTGTAAGAAATGGAAATTGTATCAATGTACGCACTCCATGTAGGGATTTCCCTCCTTCTCAAGATAATTATAGATGTTTTGGTGATGCAACTGGTGCTGATCATCTTATCACTATATTGGGAAAACTCACTGAAGTTATGAATAATAACCTTACCTGTATGGAGAACACTGATCCGCAGTGTGTAGGATCATTGTTAGATCACTTCATGGGGTAACAACCACAAACATTAAATGGGAGTACAAATCAATTGGTAGCTGAGCAATGGATAAGTTCCCAAGAGAAAATATTTCAGACCTTGGGGAGTAGTGAAAGTGGAAACGTTGTCATGGCAGTTTACCACCTCACTGGAGATGCTGATCAATGGTGGTCATTGATTCCAAATACGAAGGAAGATGATGAAGCACCAAATATGGAGTGGAGGGAGTTTAAAGATATTTTCTTAGAAAAATACTTTCCTCATGACCATCGAGCAGATATGGAAAGGAAATTTCGGAGTCTGAGACAATAGGAGGATGAGAATGTCGCAAAGTATGAAGCTAACTTTACAAGGTTAGCGAGGCATGAAACCGATTATATACGTAACCCGAGGAGTAATATTGATCATTTCTTTGATGGGTTAAATCCATTTCTTCATTGAGCATTATTCTCACAATCCTTCTCGTCATACGAAGACATTGTCTCATGTGCTATCAAGACAAAAAAGGAATTCTCTAAGTCTTACGACTTTAATGAAAAGAAAGAGAAGAGGAGATATGTTGATCACTCTGGGAATGGAAATAAGGGGAAGAAGGGAAAAGTTGAATATCTATCCTGTAGTAAATGTGGGAAGAAACACCCTGGTACTTTCTTGAAGGGAATGTGAGTCTATTACAAGTGTGGTGAAAAAGGGCACCAAGCTCATGATTGCAAGGGGAAGAAAGAAGATACTGATGTTCAATGCTACAATTAAAGGGATATGGGACAATATGCAAATGAATTTCCTAAGCATTTGGGGAACTTACCTCAGAAAAGCCCAAGGGATCAAGGCCAAGCTTATTCTATCACTACTGCTGAGGTAGAAGCTCCGAAAGATGTGGTGGCAGGTAATTTAATAGTTTGCTCAAGTTTAGAAAATTCATTATTTGATTCTGGATCGTCACATTGTTTTATATATTCCCAGTTTTCTATAAAAATTAGATATTTCCAATTTGATTTAACAAGGTAGTTGTCTGTTAAAACTCTTAAGGGAAGTATCATTGCTACAAATTTCCGTGAATCAGTTCCCATTAGTGCACATAAATGTTCTTTATGTACTAATCTCATCGTCATACCTATGATTGATTTTGATATAATCCTTGGTATGGATTGGCTTTTGGACTATGATGTGAAGATTTATTGTAAGAAGAAGGAGGTTAAGATTTTTAATGATGATTAAAAGGAACACCTTATCTTTAGAGCAGAATCATCACCACTTAATTCTTATCTAGATCCACCGCCAATAGCTCAACTATATTCAATTATTGGAGAGGAAGAGAATGAAATAACTATGAGTGAATAAAGGAATGTCTAAATAGAGTATTTACCTATTGTGAAATAATGTGTTGATGATTTTCTAGAGGATTTACCTGGACATCCTCCAGAATGAGAAATTGATTTTTCCATTGATTTAATTCTTGGATCAAGGCCCATATCGAAGACCCCTTATAGAACGACAACTGTGGAATTAGTGGAACTAAAGAAACCACTAGAAGAATTGAGTAATAAGGGATTTATTTTCCCTAGTTTTTTTCTATGGGGAGACCCTATCCTTTTTGTAAAGAAGAAAGATTGATATATGAGGTTATCTATCGACTACATGGAAATTAATGCTATAACAATAAAGAACAAGTATCCCCTACCTCGCATAGATGATTTATTTGACCAACTACATGGAGCTCAATACTTTTCAAAGATTGAACTTAGATCTGGATATCATCAGTTGTGTGTAAAGAATGAAGACACTCTGAAAACAGCATTATGAACTAGGTACGGGCATTACGAGTTTACAGTAATGCCTTTTGGGCTGACTAAGGCACCCTCTGTTTTCATGGATCTAATGAACATAGTTTTCAAGGAATATCATAATGAATTTGTAGTGGTATTGATTGATGATATCTTGGTATACTGTAAAAGCTACAAAAATCATGAAAATCACTTGCGCATTATATTGAAGACTCTAAGAAGACATGAATTATATGGGAAGTTTAGAAAGTGTGAATTCTGGCTTCAGGAGATTTCTTTTCTTGGCCATATTGTCTCCAAAGATGGAATCTCTGTTGATCATTCTAAGACCAAGGCAATCAAAAAATGGCCATCACCGACGAGTATAACTGTGTTACGCAATTTTATTGGTTTAGCAGGTTATTATCGACGTTTCATCCAGAATTTTGCTCGGTTGGCTAACCCATTAACGAATCTCACAAGTAAAGGGGTTAAATTTATTTGGAAAAAAGAGTGTGAAGAATGTTTTGAATAAATGAAGAGAATATTATTCAATTACCCTATATTGACTCTACTATGGGGGAATGATGGGTTCATTATTTATAGTGATGCATTGAATAAAGGACTTGGTTGTGTCCTTATGCAGAATGATAGAGTTATTGAATATCCATCACAATAGCTGAAAATTCATGAGAAAAACTATCCTACTCATTATCTTGAGTTAGCTACTGTAATCTTTGATTTGAAGATATGGAGACATTATCTCTATGGTGAAAAATGTGAGATATATACGGATCACAAGAGTTTGAAGTATATTTTTTCATAAAAAGAACTCAACATGAGGAAAATGCGATGGCTTGAACTACTCATGGATTATGATTGCATGATACAAAACCACCTAGGGAAGGAAAATAAGGTGGCAGATGATTTGAGAAGAAATGATCATGGAGTTTTGAACAAGATGAGAATTGAAAGGGATCCTATTTTCATGGATATATTGAAGAGGGATATGGGAATCACCATGGAAGGTGAAACATCGATACGTTTTCAAATGGTTTCCAAACCATCATTACTAGAAATGATAAATAGTTCTCAGGCTGATGATGAAGAGTTTAAAAAGAAGATTAATGCTGTGAATGATGGGAGACTGAGTGACTTTGTGTATGAAGATGGAATTTTGAAATTTGGGAGGAGGCTTTGCGTTCCCAATTTACCTAATCTAAAAAGGGAATTTTTGGAAGATGCTCATAGTTCCAATTTCTCTATAAACCATGGGAGCAGAAAAATGTATAGAGATTTGAAGGAAAATTTTTGGTTGGACAACATGAATATGGAGATTGCTGATTTTGTGTCAAGATGTATGGTTTGTCAACAAGTGAAAGCTGGAAGGCAACAACTTGGTGGAGTATTGCAACCTCCTCCCATACCTGGGTGGAAATGGGATAATATCACGATGTACATTGTCATGGGAGTACCAAATACTCCTAGATGGAATGATGCAATATGGGTCATTGTCGATCGTCTTACCAAGTCAACACATTTTCTAGCTATAAGAGATGATCTACCACTTCAACGTCTAGCAAGGCTATATATTAATGAAGTTGTGAGGATTAATGGAGTACATCTATCAATTGTTTCTGATCATGATCCATGTTTTACATCAAGATTCGGGAAGAGTCTTCAGAAGGCCTTGAATACTGAACTTCATTTGAGCAATGCTTACCACCCCCAAACTGATGGACAATCGGAATAGACTATTCAAAACATAGAAGACATGTTGAGATCTTGCTCACATGACTTTCAGGGTATGTGGGATCAATATTTACCTCTAGTAGAATTTTCCTATAACAATAGCTTCCATTCAAGTATTCAGATGACACCATATTAAGCGGTATACAGAAAGAGATGTCGCACACCAACTTGTTGGGATGATGTTGGTGAAAGAAAACTTGTAGGCCCATAACTTGTGGAGGAAACAATGGAAAATATGAAGGAAATCCAAAAACACATCAAAGTAGCTCCTAGTAGGCAGAAGAGCTATGCCGATAACCAAAGGAAGGATATGGAATTTCCAGTAGGAGATCATGATTTCTTGAAGGTATCTCCATGGAAGGGAGTTATACATTTCGGTAAGAAAGGTAAATTGTGTCCCAGGTACATCAGACCTTTTGAAATTCTAGAACAAATTGGGGCTGTAGCTTACCGTTTGGAAATTCCTTCAAATCTCTCCAAAGTTCATGATGTGTTCCACATGTCACTGTTGAGAAAATACATGCCCAACCCAACGCATGTACTCACCTATGAGGAATTAGAACTTGAACCTGATCTGTCTTATTGCGAAGAGCCTGTCAAGATTCTTGATATGAGAGAACAAGTGTTGAGAAACCGTATGACTCGTCTAGTAAAAGTTCTATGGAGAAACCATAACATGGAAGATGCAACATGGGAACCCGGGGAACTTATGATGAAGAATAACCTGAGTCTTTTCATGTGTTAGAATTCTAGAAATTTCAATGACAAAATTATTTTAAGGAGGGGAGAATGTAACACCCCAAGCTTCAGCGGTATGCTTCTATTTGAATAATATAGTAGCGTGTGTTGTACTCAACTTCGACTTCTAACACACACCACAACTAATAAAACTAGCCGTTATGAATAGTAATACCCACCTTTTGAAATTTTATAAATTTTATCTTTCAAAATGGACTTCATTTTTGGATTTGGAATATCTAAATTAGCCAAGGGTGAAATTTCAATATTTTTCTGAAAACATTCAATTTTTGATGAATTGTGAAAAAACTCTGAGTTATAGTTTAAAACCGAATTTTTATTTAAATAATAATTAATTTTATTTAAATTTAATTAAGGTCAAAGTAGAAACATAATACCAATATAAGTTGAATTTAATTCATTGGTGTTACTTTAGAATAATTTTAGATATATAAAAATTTTATTGAACTTTTCACTGTCTTTTACCCATCTCCTAGGAGAATTTGCCAATTCAAATAAAACTTAATTTTACCACTTTTGTGAGTGGAATTTAAAAAATCTGAGAGACACGTTTAATGTCAAGGATTGAAATGTGGTTCAATAAGATAATTTTTTTTGGTGAATAGTAACTTTTTACTTTTATATGCCACGGTTAAATGTAAAATAGGGCAATTAAGGGTAAAAATGATATTAATATTACCCTAACACATGTCTTAATTCTATTGAACATGTGTATCTAGACCAAAAACAATATTATGAATAAAATATTATCATTTAGGTGCACTTGGATTAGATTAGGACATTTATTATTATTTAATTCAAAGAAGAGTTAAAAGAGTTAAAATCAAAGTTTAATTACTAAAACATTTTTACTATAGGGTTATACATAAGATAAATTCGATTATAAATATTAACTAGAATTATAAAAATATTTCCTAAATAATGATATTTTATTTATTATTTTTAGACATTAAATAACTTAATTTACTTATGACACAATGATGATGAAGTAATCACCTAATTAATGAAATAATAAAATAATTGATATTATAAATATCAAAATAAATGTAATTTGAGACTTTTTATGAATTACAGTAATTTTATATGTTAATATGACATTTTATTATTTATTTATTTAATTTTTTTGATGTAATAATTCTGTTATGATTTTCTGAAAAAACAAATACCAAATAGTGTCAAAATTGACATAAAATAGTTTTTAAAACAAATATTATATTATTAATTTATATTCAATTTCTAAAAATCTACGGTTCGTCCAAGATACTTATATAATGATATATTTATCCTTATAGAACCACTTGGGGTTCTCTTGGATTTATATATTAAGTTTATTAACCATATAATATAAAAATAAAAAGAGACATGGTAAATGTGAAACTAATTAACAAAGAGTTAAAACTAAAAGATAAGGTTAATATAGTGAACCAAACCCGTATAAAACCTATTGGTTGAGTGGTTTTCGACCCAACCCACCTTATCCTCTAAATAAGTCACTTTGGATCCATTAGAAACTGAATTTGAATTTATTATAAAATAATATTTCTAGATTTTCCTAAGGTGCCCCACACCCCTCTTATAAAAGGGAACTCCCCCTTCTCTCAAATTCACACCTTCAAAGCCTTTTGGCTCATCCAACCCCTGCCAAAATATTCTATCAACTTCTCTCACATCAACCTAGAGGCCGTAGTTTGATCGAAAATCCAATCTATGGATCCCTTTTGATCATATAAAAAGGAAGAACCTGAAGAAGAGGTAATGTTTTCATCACCCTCTTTCAAGTTACTTTTTTCTTCCAATTCTTATTTCTTTTTTATTTCCATTAAAAAATAATAACTCCAATATCTCCTATATACTGTAATGTTATTATAAATATGTTACAACCATATTCAGTATTCTATCCATCCCTTGAATGACTTGTCACCATACGTGCGTACGTACGGCTTACCGTCTCCATGTCGTGGTGTAATTGTTATTCAATACATTATTATTTAGATGGGTATAATAATGATGTGTAATTCATGTAAATAATAAATATAACATGATAATTATTCTGTATATATATGATACACCACCCAATTATATATTATTTTAATATCAAAAGAATGATATTGTCGGTCGTGCGAACGTATGGACTGTCGTCTCCACGAATGCGATGAGATTCATTCCCCATCGTATCCATTCAAGAATAATTTTCATTTGATGGTTAAAAATAATGTTTAAAGACTTAATATCATTCTCGATATGAATAAGATACAACCTATACATAACAAACACTGCTTACATTACAAATTATATAAAGGAAAATGAATCAGTTAACACCTGAAACAACGATAATACAAAGATATTACAAACAAAGGAATGTTAAAAGATCATATATGATATCATATTAATGTATATTATTCTTGAATAATTTATTAACAATAATTTCACCATTATACAGGAGTTTAACCTACCCTCAAACAAGGAAAAGTACAAGGTAAGGGTTTATTTCACAATCTCTTCATTATCCGAGGTTGTTTATACGTAATTATCTACGGGGACCTCTTTATCACCAACATCCATGTTTCTTAAAAATGCATTTCAAAACATTCTTACTATTTTATAGAATATGGGTTAAAGTAATTTATACCCTTTTTTGACTTTTTATAAGAGGTTTATAAAGGAATCTTTCTGTTGTTTTCCAAACAAGGTCCTTTTTAACCTTTTCGACAAAATTAAGGTAATAATGTCTTTTGTTAACTTATATAGTGGGTGCGGCTATTTTCCGCTGTTATAAAATCTTCAAAGATTCCCTTTAAATATTATAATAATATTTTCAAAGTAAAATTTTTAATTATGTGTCTTTTAAATGATTTCAAAAAAAGTGATATTTCTCTCAAATAGTTTTGATTTCATCTATGTCAACATCCTTTGATGGATTTTAATCTTATTTGAAGTTGATTTATTATGATACAAAACTTCCATATAGTATTGAAGGTTGTGTGATATGTTTGACTATGGATGTTTTATTTTTATACCATTCGTGGTTTATGGAGAAATTATTAACATTTCGTATGCTAGTTTTAATACGAATGTTTATGTTATGTTTAAACTATTCATATGAGGAATGCATTGGACTTAATAAGTGACGAGTTGATCCCGCTATAGCTCATCGAAGCTTAGGTAAGTCTCATGAGACAAACTAGGGTCTGACACATAGCTTTGAAAAAATCTTATTTGTAGTCTTGGCATGAGGCCTTGACTATGTGGTTATGATAGTCTGGAATTATGCATTCCATCATTATGAAAGTGGTTATTGATATTTCATGTGATTATTCGACTAGTAGAATATCCATGTGAATAAGTAAATTGAATTATTTCATTTTATTTCAGACATATTATGCTGAAGTTCATGTTTAAAAAGATTATATTTTAGGTACACATTGACTTAAATGTTTATTCTTATTTATGAAAGTTTCCGCTATATTGTTATCCTTACTAGGCATCTGAGCTCACCCCTTTCAATGTTTTAATTTTTCCCAGGATGTGAATAAGTATTTTATGAATGACCTGCAGGGAATGTATGAGGGGATATGAAGACAAGATGTTGTTGTAGTTTTTTTTCACTTTATGATGTAATGTAAGACTTATGAATATATCTAGTGATTCCAAGGATACTAAACTAATTGGTCTTTTGAGACTTGATCTTTTGTGATCATGCCAAGGATATGTAATAATGCACCGACTCTAAGTAATTGGGGTCAGGGTGTTACAATAGTATATTGTGATTGAGTTGGACTTGGAGGTAAATTTGGAACAGAATCCCTACTAAGAAATATTTATGAAGAGTTTTTGGAATCATTGACTGATATTGACATCATATCCCTCCTTAACCATTTAATAAAAAAATATAAAATATCTTCCTACTGATCCGAATCTAACAGAATAATTTTAATTGATATTTTTGTTTTTTTAACTTATTATTTTTCATGGTTAATATATAAAATATTAATGTTTTGTTAAAATTCTCTTTATATTTTATTAAAATATATTTACTATTTGTAATTTTAATTATTTTCATTAAATTCATTATATTATTAACCATTTATTCATTGAATTGTTTTCCCATTTATTCCATGTTGTGTTTGTATGTGTTTATTTACTTTTCAAGTCCATTCCAAATTTGATTTTATATATACTACTCTAACTATTTACAATTTATCCTATTGAATAGTGCATGCGTTTTTTCCTCATACCATTCTTATTTTGGATATCACAAAAATGTGCAGAAGAGAACCTAAACATTCTTTGTAGGAGAAGGGATCATGAATTTCACAATGTTTAATTATGATAAAAAATGTTTTTTCGAATATGGATTAATTATATGGTTAGGGTTATTTTATTCCTCAATGAGGGGGATATTGTTTGATAGAATTACGTTTCTACAATATATATATATATGATTTATGTGTTTTGGGGATTAAAAAAATACCTATCAATTTTTCTAACGTGTTTTTATTATAAATTCTAGGTTTTTATCATAACTAATTTCTAGATATATTCTAAATATATGAGTTTTTTTCAAAAAAAAATCCAATGGAGTTTATCTTATGAAAATGATATGTCGAATTCATTTGTCATATGAGCACGAAGTGAATTATATTATATTCTCTAGAATTCATTTTCTTCCCAATAACATTATATTATTTGGGGAGTTTGTCTTATGCAACTAATAATTCACTTATATGTAAAATAACATACTTTTTCTATAATTTCATTTGGCTCTAATGTATTTTTTCTTACAAATTATTAGTGTGAAATTATTATATTTCTGTTAAAATAAATTCTTTTATAGTGTAGACAAATCATATTTCAATGAAATGTAATGGTCATAAATCTAATTCAGATGGATAATTAGATGACATGTTTTCTTTATGAAAATTAAATTGATAAATGAATTATCTTATGGATGTCATGGAAATAAAATATAGAGGAATTAGTATTATGATAGATAAATAATATCATATGAAGATAAATTAGAATGTATTTATCTTAAGAAAGATCATTTTTCTTTATGAAGAAGAACCATCCTACTAAAATAGTAAATCAATATTAGTAATCTTAATTATTGATGAAGTCAAATATTAAAGTGTTTATTCTTGTGAAGAAATTTATCTTTAAATATTGGATTTATCTTTTGAGAATTATGATTTTAAACCGATCTTCTATGAAGACCGAGTTATCATACAAAGTATCATTTTGATTAGGCTCATTACCATTGTAGCGAATCTTAATATTAAATCATATGATTTTACCTGTATAGGAAAGGGGTTGTATATATAATGAAATGTTGATTTCAGAGAAATGATTTTTCCCAAGAATGGAAAAATTCAATAAAGATGAAACCTGTTGAACCATTCCATCACCAATTATTCAATATATGGAAAATAAGGTTTCATGTGAATGAACATCCTATTGCTTCATCTTTTCAAATGTCTTATTTTCTCGACCATTGAGATTAACAAGTGTCCTTATTTAAAATTCAAATTAAGAGATATAAAAAGTAGAGTTACCTAGGGTATGAAATAGTGTTTATTGGGTATAAAAATAAAATGAAAATACATGAATGATATTTTTTATATTTGAAACATTTTATATTTAGAGTGAGAATATACAATCAACTATTTATCTTCTCAATTTATATTCATATAACCTTATTATTTGTAATAAAAAATCCTCCACAACAACTTCTTAAAGATATTCTATTTCTATTGATTATTCTTCATAAACTATTATTTACTTATTGAAATGGTTTAACAACCATGAATCCTACTTCATTTTAATAATTTTAACTGTAAAAATAATTTTTTTAGTGTGATAAGACTATAGATAGGCATTGAAGTGAAATATCCTAGGTAAAAGATATTGGAACATTTATAATAAGTAAAATACTCCTTAAATTAGCTAGTTATCCCCTTGTAAAATTTATGGTGTAGTGAAAATAACCAAACTCATGAAGTAGAGTATTAGTATAGTGGACTAGTGGATCATTATTCCTTGAATCACTACAAATTATATGTGTAATATATTTTGAATCTAGTTTTTAATTTCAATAATATTTTATATTTACATAAGTTCATAACTAATTATTCCCTAAGACTGGGTGTTTTTTGAGTTAATAAAATTTCAATAACACATTCCCCCCACTGTTGAGTTATTGAACAATATATTCTCTAACAAAATTATACTCCCATTAAAAGAATTTAGAAAACCATAATGAGGGGATACCATCAATAATATGTGATATATAATGTATAACTCTAGAGGCCTCCTCATATGATCTATATATTAATTATAATCATCAATGTCTTCCTTTATCTTTTCTTTAATCACCCAAATCTTCTCTTTAATTCTGTATATCAATTTCAATATGAGAACCACTATGTCCATAACTTCTGTCTTACAAAACAATGATTTAAAAGGATGGTTATAAATCTCTTTGAATATGAGAATATCAATGGATTAGTGGCAACTAATTTTATATGAAGACTCAATAAAGGGTAGATTCTTTATACACAAATCTTCAAAATAGATAACATTTCTTCAAAATTCTAGATTGTATGCTCCATCTAACCATCAATTTTTAAATAAAAGGAAGGGTTGAGGAATAGTTGAGATATAAAATAACTTTTGAGAACTCTTAAAACTATATATGTAAAAAAGAGGATCATGATCAAAGATATTAATCCTTAAACCCCCATTATGGTTCAAAATCTATTCTAAATATGGCCTTCATAGGAAATAAATTGTACTTGATTCATTAATTTTTTACAAGATAATCGAATTCATAAAAAGATCCATGATCCCATAGACAAAATCACATCCACCTTGAGTTCAAGGTAAACATGTTATGAAATCCATCAAAATTTTCACCCACATCAATTGAGCATCATCTAGGAATTAAGAAAATCCACTAGTAATAGTAATTTCAAACTTACTCTCATTGTATACCAAACACTAGGATACCAAATGTGTTACTAACTGGTATATACCTTGATAGAAAAACTAGCTACTCATGGAACTATAAAAATTATCTATGACACTATTCACTAATAAGGGTGATATATTAAACACTTTGAGATCCACTTCAGGGATCATTGAAGAAACAAAGAGGACCCATTAAAAACATCAAATGCTAATTATCCTTGACACATCTCTTAAAAGAATCCTAATTTTGAAACAATCCCACCAAATACCATCCTCAGAATCCTCTAATAAATATTATTCCATATTGTTTAACAAGTATGAATAAACTATCATATGATATATAATCCCTTTATCATGGACATCCCCATATCATGATACATCAATGAAATATCCCCTATCACTCACCAATAATCCCAAAACTCAATAAAATAATCTCGGCATGACTTCATGCTTAGAGTATCATGTCCAACATACCATTACCAAGATGATTATGAAATATTGAATTCTTATCCATATATGAACACAATATATCATAATTGATGAATGTTAAAATCATGTTGGAAGAAAATATATCTTAAAATGTTATGATTCTAGAAGACAAAAAAGTTATCACAGGAAACATAGTGTTATTATAGATTCAAAGAGAATACAAAAACATTATTGAGATAGTGGGTATAAAAGTTACATTCATTGGGTCATACATGATGGTTCCCATAGAAGATGAATTTAATCTATTTTATTAGAAAAAACCCCACACAAGTTGTGAGGTATTAAATAAAATAACATACATAATTCATTTCTCCAAAAAATAAAGAATGGGGACATTGATCATAATATCCATTGGATACTAAGAATAAGTATAACAAAATTATGTCAACATGATATACTAATCCTTCTAAATAATGGTTGTTAAAAGATTCATTTTTTTAAAAAAATATTCCCAAACATCCTATAATATCATTAGTGACCAACAAAGCTATGAAAAACCACAAAATTCTTAGGGTATATGCAAGACACAGTCAATATGATCTTCAAATTATCTATAAATACTCCCCACTAAGACACATGATTATTTATTAAATTCAAATACATTGTCTTGAATATACACTTAAAATTCAATCAAATCCACATTTGATGATAAATAATATCCAAAACATCTCTTGGATATTCTATATAATCCTCCTAGGACACTAAATACATATTTTTTTTATCAATGAACTCCTCCCCTTACTAGTTTTGGAATTCAAAAATAATAGATTTCATCAGTCACATGAACACAACTGAAGATTTTGTGAGACGAAGGTCTTTAATTTAAATTCTATATGCCAATAAAGATAATTGATGGATGTATTTGGAATATCATAATATTTCCAACACATATGATGTGACTCTATCCACAAATCTATCAGCAATAACCATCTATCCCCCTTTATATGATCAAATACATCATCAATATTTTGAAGGGGATAATCATTCATTCCCATTACGTAATTCATGTTTTGATAATTATTATATTGTCACATAATTTCATCCATCCTATTAATGAGAATGACTAGTTCACCAAAAGTTGATACATTGGGATGAATGGAACCCTAGTATATAAGATCATAAATCTATATTTGTAACACTTTAATATTATAAGGTTTCATCATATATGATGAAACCAAAATCTGAGAGACACTAGACTGCAATTGTATACCAATAATGATTTAACATCAAGGGGGACACATCACAACAACTATAAAAAAATTAGAGTAATTTTATGAAATCCTTGGAAAAACCACTGGATTTACCTCCATCAAACTCAAAATCAACTCAATAGTCAAAGGAAATAAAGGGTTCTATAGTTTTTTGACCCATTGGATTGTCTCTCTCACTAATGAACATGAAATTATTAGTGCTGGATTTCAAGAATATTAATCTAATTATAAATTAATAAAAAATATAGGGTATATAATTTATCTACAATATAAGAAGGATAAAATTCTGTGGATATATCTACAAATATAGGAATTATATTTAAGGATGATGTTTTCTAGAAATTAAATCACAATATTCACATGAATCATATAATCTTACATAACCTCCAAATGAAGTATTCAACACCAAGTGAACTAAATGAATCTCTACCTGATTTCCTAGAGCCTGAAATATGGAAGGTGATACAGAATTATTTTGTTGGTGCTGAATTAAATAAAGAATATCCCATTGTAAAAATATTGATAGATGGAACCTCACATGAGATCTAGATTACATGGAACTTGAAACTCTATAATGTGATTATGACCATGTCCTTATATGTGAAACCAAAATTATTTTTTATATATTTATTCATGTGTAAGAACATTCACCTATAGTAAAATGATTTTGAGCTATATGAAACAAACTCTTTTAATAAAAAACCCCAAATATCTATGAAACTAATACCTATAATAATAAATTTAACTCTATGAAAAACATGAAGACATTGTTCATCTAAAAATTTAATTTTTCCTAGTACCTTATTGATAACCAATGCATTTACCAACACGTTAAAGAACATCGATGACATGAATGGTGTGACCTAGCACTCGATCATTGGACATAATGCCTCTATGAAATTTCTCTCCCCAACCTATTAAATTGGATGGTAGTTTGAAGAATAATGAAGGTGTTTATTGAACATATTTTAATCTTTAAATAACTATAACACCCCTATTAATGGGAAGAAAATATCCCACGTTTGTTCTTTATTTATTGGTTAATAAATAAAATTATCCGGGAAATGATAATGTATCTTCTCCCGTGAAAAGTTTAACACATCGTGGCCATAATAGAATAAAACTCTACAAAAAAATTACTCAATGTAACAGATGAACATCTAATGGAATCCAATGATCCTTCCACAAACCTATCAAACTGAAACTTATATCCACATCCCCCAACCATTCCTCAGTTACTTGATCAGAAATAAATCACTCATACGTCTGTAGGCCTTGAAACTGAAACACATAGGTTATATACCTAGAGGATTCATCCTCATAAACATCAAACATCTAGTGATTTGGAGATGCATTATGTTATATATCACCAAAATGAGATTTATAGGGATTTTGTCTAGGATCCATCCCTGAAAAATTGGAAAACATTAGGTACATAATAAATAATTAAAATAAAATATAAAATATTATTTAATTGAGATTAATCCAAATCTCAATATTATATCTAATTTAATCATTAACAAAATCAATTTTTATAAATGATCCTTTTATAGTTCTCTAACCTATAAGAAGAATCACTTTTCCTTATACATCTTGCAAATATAAGTCACTTAAATCTCAATATAGGTGGATCTATCCACCAATTTCAAAGTCGGTGTCCCTTAGTTATGTCATTTACTATATTTAATTTACATTGTTTCCCAACCAACCCATTAAATCCTAACTAATTAATTTCCCTCAACCACATAGTACCATAGATATAAAATATTTGATATAAATTTCTCATGACCTTCAGTACTAGTTCCCTCATTGGATACTAGTGAAGAAATATATGGCCCCCAAATCCCACCTCAAATAGGCCATGTGTTAAAGACTGACACCATGGATATATAATATAAATAAATGGGTGGAAATACCCTTAAATTTCTATGAGAACATCAAAAATACACCAATAAACACTATAAAAAAACCAATCCCAATACATGAAATATCATACAAAGAAAGAGAAAAAAAAAGAGAAATTACATGAGAAAATTAAAAGGTAATAACTCAAGATCACTAGCAACCCTGAACCACCAACACAAGCTAGTAACAACTTTTTTGGTCACTAACTCTCTCCTACAGGACATATATAAATATATATATATATATATGGGTGATCATATAGGAATAATTTATAGATTCATCCATAAAATAACCTCTATAAATGTAGAAAAAACATATTAAAATCCAAGAGAACAAACTATGTGTAGCATATTGGATCCGGGTTCCACCCAAAGGTACCCTGAACTCGGTTGGTCATATAAACTAAAGCGCATTTCCCAAAATTCTAGAGGCTTCCGACTATCAGTGATGGCCAATGTGTTTTGTTTGGGAAACTATTCCCTCATTGGAAGAGTGTACATAACAGAATCTAAATTGTAAACAATGGCAGAAGCCACAATACCCAACAGGAAAAAATAGTTGAAGATTGAAAGTAAATCCAATTGAAGTAACAATATATATATGTGATGCATAGAATAAGTATCTAATAAAATATTCAAACATGTCACAATTCCATAAATCAATACTGAAACTTAAGTACAAATGAAACAAGTGAACTCTAGTAGAATCACAAGCCTTATCTTGGAACCATTCTATCCAGATCCAACAACAATCGAGTACCTCATGAAGAAGGGCACTTTACATTATATATACATGCAATCATATAATATTTTGGGGTCTAAAAGCATGACCCAAACATGGTGTGAGATGAATCCCAGTAGGCAACCACCAAATGATTTGTGCCTAACTGTTAGTGAATATATATAATAGGTAATATGAAAAAGTGAGGAAATAAACTAGCATGTACTCATAGGTAACCAGTCCTGTAGTTTTATTTTACATTAATTTAACATTTGATATTCATCTGTTGAATCATGTAATCCCTAGGATTTATCCTAAGATCTGTATCCACTATGTAATGTAACAAAAATAGACGTATCATAATAACATCTCAAAAATCAATTAATACTGAATCCAAGATTGTTCTTTCTCTTGGAAGACATATCAAAATCATTTAAATATTCACAAACAATCCTCTGGGAAGCTCTCAATGTCAAACCCCTTCGGTCCAACATAGAATTAATTAATTATAAAGGATCCCCTAGGAAATCTCTCATGTTATAAACCCTTCGGTAAAAAAATCATTTAATCAAATATTAATGACCACATGGGAATCTCTCACAGTAAATACCCCTAGGTTAAACATACTAGTAAAACATACATAAATGGCCCCTTTGTAAAGCTCTCATATTATAATCCTTCTTGGTGAAACATTCCATAAACTAGATATAAATGACCACCTAGGAAGCTCTAATGGTCTAACCCTTGGGTCAAACATCCAAAAAGAATATAAAATGCATTTTATATAATCAAAAACTCCATTCTAACAAAACAATGCATGGAAAACAAAGAAATAATATCAGGCATCCTAGACCAATCAGCAATAAACAATCAATCAAGGGAAACTCACCCATGGGTTGTCTCTTAGAGAAGGTAATTAACCACACACATAACAACTACCCTTTATCAATCAACCAAACCATAATAGGTAATAACATGGTTTAATTTCAAAGGGGGAAATACCCAAAACATGGGGTTTTGGAACTTTTAACACATATAGTCCATATAAATACAACAAAATGAGTAAAACACATACCTCAATGTTGTAAGATTGATATACATGAACATCGGCCTTTGAATCAGCCTCAAACGACACAGATCTACCAAAGGTAAAAATTATCTCCCTTGAATAATTCACAAGAGAGGAGGAATCAGGATGAATAGCTATAGGGTTCTGAGAACTCACCGGTGGGATTTCGACACACCCATCAATGTCTCAATTGGAACTCTAATAGAGAACCAAGGGGGGTTCAGAGTTCATAAGCTGTTCCGCTGCGATCCTGAATAAACCACACCCAGAAGAAGAAGTTTCTGGATATGTGATGCGATGCCACTCTGATTAATCAAATAAAAAGGGAACTACATGGCATTTTCATTCGAAATACATTGCATTTAGTAGCCTTAACCTGCACCTGACATCGAGGGGGGGGGGGGGGGTCTTCCATGTCACCACACGACCATGTATTCGGTCGTTACATGGTCAAAATGTGGAAATCTAGGTACATAACGTGTACCAAAAATTTCATGGTGTGTACTTATAGAGTAAAATTTTCTTCCTTTTTCCTCAAAACAACCCCAAAACATGTTCCATACTTGAAATGAAGATCTTGGATCTTACAAACACCCCCCTTATAGAAAATTTTCCATGAATTCCTCTTCCAAGGGCGGTGAAGAAAAATCTGTTAACAACTCCGGTCACTGTGATCACACGTTGTCCTCCCACTCCCAACTCTCATCTTCCAATTGCCCATGCTTCCACAACACCCATAATAGAGGAACTATCCTGCCATGAGGAACATTTGTGTTATGATCCACAATCTGAATAAGATTCTCCTAGAAGGATGCATCCACCTCCAAATCTACCTCCTCTGGTTATAAAACAAGAGACGAGTCTGAAATGTGATGTCATAGCTGAGAAATGTGAAGGACGTCATGCATAACCCATTACCTCAAAGGTAACTTCAACTGATAGGAAACTATAAAACACTCAAAAAAACCTCAAATGGTCCAACGTATCTCTATGAAAGCTTCCCCTATCCCCTAATCCTCATGTTCCCCAACCTCGGTGTGACACACAGGAAAAACTGATCTCTATCCTCAAACTCCAAAGGTCATCTTCATCGATCATCATAAGTTTTTTGGTAAGATTATGCAGTAAACATCCTCTTCCAAATCAAGTCAACCTACTCAGTGGTCTCATGTAAAAGATGAGGTCCCATAGAAGCTGCCTCTCTTACCTCCAAACAAACATAAGGGTGATCAGCATTGTGACAACCGGGTCCCAGTGATAGCACAACCACCCCGCCTTAACATGGCCGTCGGGTCTTGGCCCACCAGGTACCACCAATTGCCCCACAGACACGTGTGGCCCACCCCAGGGTCCACCCACGTGCCTGAACGGGTCATCTGACTAATGACTGTCCCCACAGGCCAACACTTGTCCTTTCCAGTGTGCTTTGTCCTCACTCACACACACCCTGGGAAACTTTCCAGGAGGTCACCCATCCTGATCACTACTCCAGGCCAAGCACGCTTAACTGTGGAGTTCTAATCAGGCAGGCTCCCGAAAAGGAAGGTGCACCTTGTTGACATGAGTCATATCATTTAGTCATTTAACCCTTTATCATTTGAGGATGTTTCAATCACCCCCCCCCCTTTAGGGCACAACACCGTCTTTGTGGGCCCTACATCCCAACCCAGGCAGTGCATCGCACTTAAGGCTGGGTACCACCTCTGATACCAAATGTGACAACCGGGTCCCGGTGACAGCACATCCACCCCGCCTTAACATGGCCGTCAGATCCTGGCCCACCAGGTACCACCAGTTGCCCCCGCAGACACGTGGGGCCCACCCTAGGGTCCACCCACATGCCTGAACGGGTCATCTGACTAATGACTATCCCCACAGGCCAACACTTGTCCTTTCCAGTGTGATTTGTCCTCACTCACACACACCCAGGAGGTCACCCATCCTGATCACTACTCCAGGCCAAGCACGCTTAACTATGGAGTTCTAATCAGGCAGGCTCCCGAAAAGGAAGGTGCACCTTGTTGACATGAGTCATATCATTTTGTCATTTAACCCTTTACCATTTGGGGATGTTACAAGCATGGCCTACTGTAAAAAGACTCATAAGGTGCCATCTGAATCATTGCCTAAAAACTACTATTGTAGTAGAACTACACTAGGTGTATGTGTCTCACCCAAGATCCCATGAGATCTAGTAATCAGGCTCGAAGAATTTCCTCCAAAACCCGAATCATGCACTCAGACTGACCATCTGTCTAGGGACAGTTAGGTGTAATCAGAAGTACTGATGTACCTAAAGTCCTTTGTATTCCCTACCAGACACAAGAGTTTAACTAGGCATCCCTCCCTAAAATGATAGAGTGGGGAACCCCATGAAAACTTACTATCTCTCAGATGTACAACCTTCAAATATCATCAGCACTGAAGGATTCACTGATAAGAAGGAAATTTTAATCCTTCACGAGTCTGTCAACTACAACCCATACAACATCATTTCCTTTAGGAGACTTTGGTAAAACATTCACAAAATCCATTGCAACATCATTCGACTTCCACTAAAGAGGTCACTGATGCTCCACCTTCACCTGCTGATAGGTGGAGCATTTCATAACAAAACTATCTACATCCCTATTCATTCCTGGCCACCAGTACTGATAATGTAGATCTTAATACATCTTGGTTACACTAGGAAAAACTACCCATACTAAGGCAAGAAAATTTTTCTATATATCCTCGTGTATGTCTGATGACACCCATATGAGCCCACACTAATGAAAAAATTACCTATACCAATGGTTTGGAACCATTGGTATATGTCCCAAACCATTGGAATAACCTATACCAACAGTTTGGGAAGCTGTTGTGTGATTTGGAGTGGGGAAAGACCTATCCCAATGGTTTGGAGAAAACTGTTGGGAAAGACTTGTCCCAAAGGTTTTCAAACCGTTGGTATAGGTCTTTCCCAATGCTTTTTCAAATGGTTGGGTTAGGTATATACATATCGGATCCAACAGAGGTTTGAACACACAACCTCCACATTATTGATCAATAACTTTAACACTATCTTAGAGTATCCTTTTTTAATATATTTGGATATATATATATATATATATATAATTTATATATTGATTTATTTGATGATATTAAATAAATGTACTCATAAAAAATATGGGTACCTATCCCAACGGGTCTCAAAACTGTTGGGATAGGCCTTTCCCTATGGTTTTGAGAACCGTTGGGATAGGTACCCACTCTTTCCCAAAATTTTGGCCAAACCATTGGGAAATGTGGCCCCAAAGTGGGATTTTACCAATAGTTTGGAAAAACCATTTGGAAAGACACACCCTTTTACAAAGGTTTGGCAATACCATTGGGAAAAGTGGCATCAAAGTGGGATTTTACCAATGGTTTGGCCAAACCATTTGGAAAAGTGGCCTGAGTGTAGGATTTTTCCAACTGTTTGGCCAAAACATTGAGAAATCCACACCCTTTTTCAATGGGTAAGGCAAAACCTTGGAAAAGGTGGCCTCAATGTGGTCTTTTCCCTACATTGTGTTCAAACCATTGGGAAACGTGGCCTCAAAGTGGGCCTTTCCCAATGGTTTGGCCAAACCATTGGGAAGGGGGACCTATAAGAATTGTTTTTACAAACTGTTGGTATAGATGCATTGGTATTGGTTAGATTTCCTGTAGTTCCCTGAAAATGAAAAACCACATCCTTGCCTATTTTCCACCAAGGAGTAGGGTCCTTACATAAGACACTCTCCCGTCGGACATTGGTTTTGGAATTTGATAGATGCCTCATTCACACTCAATCTACTAGAGTATAGGTATCAACTTTAGAATACAGAATCATCTACCCCTAATTTTAATCCACCTTTAAATGCATCACAGAGAAAAGATTTGTAAGCTTCTACTCACTGGTGGCATCCTAAACTGCATGTAATTGATTTCTCCAGCTCAACGCATCATCCACTGCGTTGCTTTTTCTAGGCATGTTGGAATGATCAATGTCAAAGAACTAAAGGTACTCAACCCACCTTTAATGTCTCAAATTCAGATCATGATGAGTAAAGATATACTTGAGTATTTTATGGTCAGTGTACACCACAAAATTCTCTCCCAAAAGATAACGTCTCCGACAACACAAAACATGCACAATTGTAGGTGACTCAAGATCATGAATTGGGTAATTCCTTTCATGGGGCCTCAACAATCGTGACCCATATGCTATGAATCCCCCCTACATAAGTTCTACTCCCAATCCAATACCTGATGCATCATGGTAAATGATGAAACTCATTCCCATCTCGCGAAAAATTAGTATTGATTGAGAAGTCATTCCTTCTTTCAGCTCCTCAAAGGCTGAATCTTAGGAAACTATCCATAATTACTTCAAACCCTTCATAGATAGGCATGCAACTGGTTTTACTGAGCATTAAATGTCCTGCATAATGCTTATGTAGTAACCACCTAGCCTAAAAATCATTAGACCTCAAAGATGTTATTCAAATACACCCAAGAAACAATTGCTCTCCCATTCTCTATGTATATTAATAATCTTGTCTCTGATATGACATGGCCGAATAGATTAATCTAGTCCATCCAAAAGTGTCATTTTGGGATCTTAAGATATAATTGACGCTCTCTCAATGTACTCAATATGATCACAAAATGGGTGACATGGTCGTGTTGAGTGTGAGAGTACACCAAAGTATCATCCACAAATACTACCACAAAAGAGTATAAGTAAGGACGGAACACTCAGTTCATTAGTGCCATGAAAACCACTGGCTCATTAGTGAGGCCGAACAACATAACCAAATACATGTATAGTCTATACGTCCTTTGAAATGATGTAATAGGTATATCTGATGGTCTATCATGAAACTGATTATAAACAGATATCATTTCAATCATTGAGAACACCCGGTCTCTTCAAAGCTGATCAAAGAGATCCTAAATCCATGGTATGGTATATTAGTTATTGACTACCCACTGGATCAGATTCCAATTACCCACACAATGTATTACAGTATCATCCACCTTCTTTGCAAAAAATAATAGAATAACCTAAAGGATAATTATTGGGTTAGATGAAACCATTTTCCTACCATTCCTCTAACTTCTTCTTGACATTCAGTAACTCTGGTGTAGCTATTCTATATGATGGAATGGATACCAGTTCCACTCAGAGCACATTTTCAAAAGATAAATCCACCCCTTGCTATGGAGTTAAACCTAAATAGTCCATTGAAAAGGCATCTATAAAACAATCCACAACTGGAGAAAATTCTATCTCTGAAATCCCATGGTCATCTTGATATAAACTTGCAATATAGTATATAATTCCTCCCAAACCATGATGATTGGGTCCACCTCTGCTCACCTGGACATCCCATTCACCATTATGTAGAAAATATCCACCCTCCGGTGATGTGAAACTCACCTTGCGGTGATAGCTATCAACAAAGGCATGAATGGAGACCAACCAGTCCATTCCGATAATGACATTGAAACCTATCATCTCTAAGACATATAGGTTCCATAAGAAGTGACACCAACAAACCTAAAGAGGGAACTGCTTGTACTAACATAATCTAGACATCCTAATCCCCAACGTATTGTATATCATCGTAACATCATCAGAACAAAATATATAGAGACTGAGGCTCTCCAAAACATCAACAGATATATAACTGTGGGATTCCCCCATATAAAAATGAATAGAAGCTAAAACTAAGGCATCTATAATCGTACCTCTAACTGTAGAGTGTTCAAGATTATCCTCATACTGGGTATGTTCCATCACAAAATTTTGACCTGTACTGTGGGCCTATAACCCTGCCTGGCTCCCCTAATCTAATCCATAATGTTGTCACCAAAAACAAGTTTTTTGGATTCCACATCCACGACCGCCTCCTCGGATTGAAGGTTATGACAAACTCCAGATCTCTGACTAATGATAAACTGGTGGCCCTGCTCCTATACGTGTAGTAAGAGTAGATCCCCTCTCACTCACTACTGGTGAGAACATCCAGAAAAATGATGAATATTACCCATATTGAAGCAAGATAGGCACTCAACTGGGTCTCTCGGGCAATAAAATCTCAGGTTCCCACTCATTCTACACTGGTATCACACCACTCAACTACATGAAGAAACATCCAATGAAAGCTCCCTATGAAACTTCCTTTTATCGGTCGAAGGAGTACCAACCCTAGATGCTGAACCACCCTAGATCACAGCTCCAACCTCCCTCATATTGTACTCGGTAATCAGTGTTGGTTTTAATATAGAAGTCTCCAAAGACAACCTAAAAACATTAACCTGTGATCAGATGTCATACCTGAGGCCATCCTCAAATCACCTAGCCAGTGATTACTCATCACCTTCCAAAACAGCTCTGAAGCACTGAACATCTATAAAGTGTGAAGAATAATCCATCACTAAGAGATTTACCTACTCCAAATGAATGAAATTATTGGCTCGGTCGGCCCTCAACGTCTTGAGGTAGAAGTAATCATATAAGGTCTCTAAAACTCTTCCCAAACCATGTCATGATGACATCCCACCTGTGAGCCAACATCCCTCCATATCTTGGTCAAATCACTTACCATATAAGTAATGAGATTCACCCTCCACTCAGGAGGTGTCTCCAGATGCTAGAATAATGAAATAATAGAATCCATGCATGACTCTATAGACCACATTCCTCCATCCCCCCAAAAAAGTGGGAGCATTCTGTTGCTGGAACACCTATGTCAACTCTTCCATCATTGGGGTAGGATGTGGTTCTCCCTAAAAGGTCTACATCATCCTTATAAATCCATCACAAAACTATGCATCATCACATGAATATGATATAACAGTTGGTGCCAAGATGGGCATGAAGGGAGGATCTACTGTTACTCCTTGATCTTCTAGTTCTAGTGTCTGATCACTGAAATGTACCTCACATAAAACCTGAGGACGTCTTAGAGGCATAACTATTCATGGTCATGTGTCCAACTTCATAAAATATTAAAAGAACATTCACTCATATGTGGATGAATTAAACTGGTTTAGGAAATCATTCATCTTTTACAAAAGATTTTTACACAACGTATATAACCAGTACACGATGTGTTCCTTTAATCCTCATCATGGGTGTGTACCTCTGCCAACCTGGTTGGGTAAAACCCATACATATGGTTTTTTTCACATCAGATATAGATTGTACTAGAATATCCCATCCTACCCAGGTACTTATACAAAACTATAACTACACGGTTCTATTGTTGTAATACTACATGACATGCACACTCTAGACACGGTGTGTACAACAAAAAATCAATCCACTAATGTCATTAGTCACGCCGCTGGATATATGGTCTACTACAGCACAACATGTACTTTTAGTACATGGTGTGTTCTACCAAAAGCTTACCAACTCCGTGTCTCTACTCACACAGTCATTCACATGGTCATAAACTACACGATGTGTACATACAGTACATGGTGTGTACATATGAAAATTCATTTCTTCTTGAGTAGAAGAACACATGGAATATGTTCATAACATCACACACCCTGTTGTCTAGGTTTTTCTGACAGTTAGCCTCTAAAACTACTCTAGAACCCCCAAAATCTTAAAATTTGTCCATGGAATGCTATGTTCCGAACCATGAGAGCCCATACTCTCCACTAATCAATGTTTTTAATCCTTATTCATATCATATCTTATCCAAATTCAATTATAGATCAAACATGATTCCCCAAATTCCAATCCAAGAGGGCACATAACTCTTCATAGACCAAAGCATGGTGTCTATTCAAATGAAACATTACACATACTAATACCCTATAAGAAATAGAAGGTCTTTATATCATGGAATCTAACACAATAGAATGCATATCTAGCAAACCATTTATCAAAATAACAAGAAATCATTAATGATTTCCAAATGGCATGAAACGAATACTTGACTTGTGATCTCTAGAATGTGATTATATGATGCATGAGATGAAAAACCCAAATCTCATCAGGTTTAAAAAAATAGAACCACAATGGTATCAATAAAAATAGGAAAAACAGGTGAATAAACCAACGGTGAAATAAAATAAATAGTACCAATTGGAAAACCATAAAAAATATCAATATTATAGGTAACATGGATTTTCCCTATACATGGGTTAGCTACTCCCGAGCACAACTCATTAAAAAATAAATATTCCTTTCAATCCTAGTCTATTGGCTCTAAATAGTAAGCCGTGGAAAAAAAGAAATCCTATGACACCACTTTGTAATATCTCAGATCTGAGTTCCACCAAAAGGTTCCCCGAACCTGATGGTTCACATGACCTCAAGAACATTTCCTCAAATTCTAGAGATGGATGACTAGAAACAATGGCCAAGGTGTGATATTGGGGAAACTATTCCATAACTAACAGAGTATAAATAGTGGAATCTAAATAGTAAACAATGGAGGAAGCAATAATACCAAATAGAAATAAACACCAGAAGAAAGAAAGTAAATACAACAAAATCCACAATATATTTATATGTGATGCGAATCATTTGTATCTAAGAAAATAGCCAATCAAGTCACAATACTGGAAAGAAACAATGAAACAAATTAAAAAAGGAAAAAAAACTCAAGTAGTATCGCAAGACTCATCATGGTACCATGATCTTCAGCTCCAATAGCAATCAAGTCCCTCATGAATAAGGGCGATTTACCTTATCTATACCTACAATCATATAATCTGTTTGGATCCAAAAGCATGAACCAAAAAAGATGTGAGACGAATTCCAGTAGGAAACCACCAAAATATTTATACCTAACTATTAGTGAATATATATAATAGGTAAAATGAAAAAGTGAAGAAATATACTAGTAAGTACTGAAAGGTAACTATTCCTATAGTTTTAAATTACATTCCTTTAACATTTATTATTTATCAGTTGAATCATGTAATCACTGGGATTTATCCTATTCTTTGTACCCCCCATAAAAAGTAACCAAAACAAGCATATCATAAGACCCTTTAAACAATCAAGTAAGACAGAATCCAAGATTGTGGTTTGGCTTGGAAGACGCGCCACAATCATTCTACTATTCACAAATGACCCTATGGGAAGCTCTCATGGTCTAACCCCTTCGGTTCAACATAGAATAAATTAATTATAAACAACCACATGAGAAAGATCTCAAGGTCTAAACCCTAGGGTCAAACAGTAATTTAATCAAATATTTACAACCACATGGGCATATCTCATCGTCAATACCCATGGGTCAAACATTCCAATGAAACATACATAAATGACCTATTTGGGAAGCTCTCACGGTCCGACCCCCCTAGGTCAAATATTCCTTAAATTAATTACAAATGACCAATTGGGAAGCTCTGACAGTATAACCCTTGTGTTAAACATCCACAATTCATATAACAGGTATTTAATATAACCAACAACTCCATACTAACAAAATAAGACATGGGAAAAAAGGAAAGCCTTGCAGGGATCCTTGACCAATCTCCCATAAACAATCAATGAAGGGAAACTCAACCATGGGGAGTACTTTAGAAAAGGTATATAACCTTACACATTAGAAACCAACCTTTATCAATCAACCAAACCATAACAGGTAATAACAGTTTTTAATTAGAAAACAATAAATACCCAAAACGTGGTTATGCTGAAATTTTAACATATATAATCGCAGACAGACAAAAAAAGCACAAACCACCTACATCGATGTCTTACATTCAATATACATGAACATCAGCCTATGAATTGGCTTAAAATGGTGTAGATCTACCAAAAAGTGAAAAATGGACACCCTTGAATAACTCAAAAGATATGAACGATTAAGAAGAAAGACTCTTGTGGTTTTGAGAACTCACCGATGGGATTCCAATGAACCTAACAATTTCTCAATCAGATCTCAGATAGAGAATTAGGAGGGGTTCATTATTTGACAACTATTCTGCTTCCCTCTTGTACGAACCATAGCAAGTAGAATATGTTTCTGGATATGAGATGTGCCCTTTCTATAACATATCATATCAAATGAAAACTATATTGAGTGTTCTTTAGAACTACATAGCGCGTTGTTGACTTAATGGACCCCTAACTTAGGTGGGTTTTCCAGGTCACCACACCCTGTACTTGGCTATTACATAGTCAAAACATGGAAATCTAGTTATTTGTGTGTGCTTACAAGTACATGGAATGTTCTTAGAAAATAGTCTTTCATTCCTATTTCCTAAAAAACAATCTGAAAACAAGGTCCATACCTGAAATAATGATCTAGGTTCTTACCCTATGAAAAAAACCCTGTAACTAAATTAGTCTACCTACGTTCCCAACCCCACCAAGGAACACTTACCAAATATCACAAATTAGTATGTAATATATCATGGGAAACCTATATATAAATATTGGTATCTCAATTCCAGTTTCCCACTAAACTAATATCTTTAAATCACAACATCACACATCACAGTATACCCATCCCCTTCATAATTCATAATACACATCCACATAATCTTATCTCAGTCATATCTACATAATCAAAAAACAACCACACTTCACATATAGTTACATGATTTTTTATTCATTAAGACATAACTCAATGACTATTTTTCAGATTCCCAAGACATCCCAATGATAAAATGAATATTTTCCCTTGAATAATACCTCATAAAAAATTTAATTGTTCATATTGATAACATGATACAATGTTTATCCACATGATGTGTTTCAGTGATATATTATACATCATAAAATTATAATTTCCAAAACATGGAATATTACTAAATATTTTTTGGGTCATTGTGAAGAATAAGAATTATAGTGGCATTAATGTAATATTTTTAATTTAATATATTATTTTTCGTTTTTAATGGCTTTTGTGATGAAATGTATATATGTTGTAAATGTTGAATCAACCTACAAATATAATAGTTTGGTGGGGTTCAGAATGGGGTTACCCAAGAGATGAGATAATTGGTTTTCACACTTGGGGAAATGTGGTTGTGCCATAAAAAATTTTGTATATTTAATCATTTTTAAGCTGATATTATTTCTTGTGCTAAAAACTCTAAACATTTCCCTATAAATAGTCCTCTTGATATATATATCAGAAATGATTCTTTTGACATTAAAAATACAAACTATTGAGAGAGAAGATATGTTCTATATCATGGGAAAGATTTGATTTAAGTGATCAATATAGATCGATGATGACATTGATGATTAGATCAGATGTTGATGATGAACGAAATCCTAAAATCAGTAACAAATTTGATCAATTGTATTTTCACCACAATGAAGGGATTATTTCTTAGATACATTAGTTTTTACCTTTGATAAATATTCGTTTTCATTCAAGATACTATTGATTGTAATTTGTATTGTAATCATTACTGATTTTCAAAAATTATATTCTTGTAGTTTTTATTTAGGGATTCAATTTTTTAAATATTAAAATTTACTGACATTATGATTCACTAAAGTGTTTATCATTGATTATTGTAAAGTAATTCACATTGGGGGATTACTTATTAATATTCAACATTAATGTGTCTGATTTAAATGAATTATATGGTTGTCATTTTCACACCAACTATCAATCATTGATTTCCATTCCATCTCTATGTGGGGAAATATTGTAATCATCCTTATCTATGACTGAAGTTATAAATTTTGTGAAATGGAAAAAAACATCTGATTATGGTAGAAATAATTGATGAATTGAATCATTGAAGGGATGAATTATTAGGAGCTCATAAAAGGTTATGACATGGTGGGCTGAGATGATAAAGCATCGAGAAGGTACATTGAGGGCCTAAGAAGATGATGGGGGGGACCAATATGCATAATTTTGAACAAAATAATGATGGTGGAATGTGAAGTAGAGAAATATGGATTTTGGTTGAAGAGCATGGCTATAAGGTAGTTAGTTTAAAAAAAATAGGCATGTAATTTCTTTGTTTTAAAGAAATTGTTCTAGAAATTTATAAATACACCTCAGTTTGTGGTCAGGTACATATTCCCTATAGCCTTAGTTGGGTGGATGAGTACCTACACAATTTCATGGTTTGTTGTTTTATCAAACACTATACATGACCTCCATGATAAAACCTCTATAGATGTATGGACCTATTCGGACAACAAAGACAAATCATAGTGCATCTATTAGGACACCACCTATGGCCAAGAAGAAAATGAGTCGACTGGATGGAGGTACTCACTAGGGACTCATATAGGAATCATGCATTCTATACCACTTTGGATACATATTCTACCAAGAGGGGGAAGATAAATAAGTATTAGAGATACATTCTGAGCAAACTACTAGTGTCACATTCCATGTACATCATAGTGCTTACCACATTTTATGAATCCACACTCCATGTGTAGAGAATTGTATGAAAAGGATTCCATATAGTGTCTATTTTCATGTACCTCTATATTAAATGGTGTGTATTTATTCTATCCACAGAGTATTTTCATACCTCCATTATATTGAATCATGTTGGAACACGTGATTGCTCTATCCTTATTATTTTTCATTATTAACATGGGGATGGACTTCTCATTCTCATCAAATATGGTACATGAGGTGATATGATCAATTTAGTTTCATTGTCTCTGTTGGGGAATCTATTGGTTTTAAAAGAGAGGATTATAACATTCATGGGATTAGTAACTCCATAATCTTTTATATTCTACATGATGGGGTGTGATTTCACTATATTACTAATAGAGGTAGTTCTTCCCCCACATATTGTGTGTTACTAGGTGTGAGGGTGCTATACCTATGGATGTAATTCCTCCCTCATATTATGTGTGCTAGTTTGGATGCATGTTCTTTATCTATAGAGTTGGGTACTCCCCCACATGTTGTTTATTACGTGATAAGGATCATTTGCTCCATTAAATATTCTGTGTGGTGTCATGGGTATTTCTATAGCTGGATTGATTTGATAATATTTTTTTATTACTCCTAATATTAAAATCTATTCTTGAATAAGAATAGTATTTCACTTTGAGGGTTCTAGAATGGCGACATGTTAAAAGTGGACAATAAGGGGTGGTGCTCCGTCAAATAAAACTCTTATATAAATGAAGATAATGTTCCTCTTTATATATTCTAATCGTTGTTTGGAAGTTATAATGGTAGTTCATTTTAGATACATCCAACCTATTGACACCTTATACACCCCTTGGATTCCTTAGAGATGTTACATACAACTACTCTATCAACATCAGTCTTTCAAGATTTTTATATACTCAAATTATCCTTATTTTATCATGGGTTATGGACATCATGAAATGACACTACAATGACTGGTACTTCTTTCCGTATTGGGTACATTGATGGTGGATCATATTTGGATCTCGTTCTTTTCTTTAGAGAATTTAATATCTTACATGGGATTTTCAGATAACTTGATTATTTTATTTCCATTTTGGTTCTCAGATGTCCTATCAGGTTTTTTATACTCACCCATGAATATGATTTTTCACACACCTTTTGTGTCAATGATGATGATTCCTAGTTCAGAGATCATCTTGGTGGATGTGCAGGTGGTGTGTCTTGACCATAGTAGACTCATATAGATTCTTGGATATTCATAGTAGATAAAAGTGGTTCTTGATAGTGGTGGTAATTATAACTACTATATATCTATCTAGGATTACATGAAGAAAGGAGATTCTTTCTCGGGGCTATTTTCATTTAGATTTAGAGGCTTGTAAGATGTATAGTTTCATCAGTATTTTCTAATATGGAATTGACAATGAATTTTATTTCTAATTCATGTATTTTATATGTTTAGTAATATATATATATATATATATATATATTACTGTTTATTATTTTTTATTTTATAGTTATTATATATGGTATTTAATATATAGATATAGTCTAAGACCTATCGTATTGTGTGATCTTGTTACTCAGTGCTAGTAACCATCCTCTGGCCTATCAGATGCATGATTTTTATAGCACACCAAGACGAAAACATACTTATTTTACATCATTTTTGTATGGTAACCATTACATATAATAATTTATCGCACAATCCAATGAACAGAAGGTTTAATGTATCTAATAACTAGTTTGATTGGTAAATTATTTTTAAAAACATTGAACATTTATCCATAATCTTACCACAATAGACTACATTCTAGACTTTTCATAACTAAAACTCATCTTTATAACGTGGGGAATGTAATCATAATAACAAGGTGAGTTTCGATGCTCAGTAGGCCAAAAAAATAATTGAAAATATTCAATGATCATAAGAGGTAATATTGTAAGAATATTGGTATAATTAGAAAATATACAAAAGTTATAAAAAAATAGATCACAATTCGTTGAATAAGTCACCAAATAGAGAAAAAGTGTGAAATTTTGTACAAATGTCGAATAAAAAATTAATTTCAAATAGTATGTAATGAAATTGAACATTTAAAGGGATAAAAAATAATCATTGGAAAACCCTACGAGCAAGCTCATTATTCCCATACCTTTATGAAAAAACTCATTATGTACACCAATTAAAATGCGAGAAAACTCATTATTCACATACCTTTGTGAAAAAAACTCAATATATACATGTTTTAAAATTTGAAAAACTTATAATTCTCACCACATTGATAAAATAAATCATTATTACTATGCATTTAAATGCAAGTAAACACAATATACCAATGACATTGTGAAAAAAATAATTTTGTACAAGAATTAATATGTGATAAAATGCATTATACCCTTAACTTTGTGAACAAACTCATTATGTCCAAGAAATAATATCTCATGACATATCAAACCTTACCCAAACATTGTATGGAAATATAAGAGCCCACATGTCATAATCCATATTTGTGAGTCAAACATTAAATAAATTATTCATCACATCAAAAAGAACCTATGTAATGAAAATGTGTTTCATATCCTTTCTAAATAGAATTACATAAATATGAAATTCATAATTCACTCAATTATCATAACATGATATACCTATGAAAAATAAACATGTAAAAAAAGATATTAAATAAATTTATTTTAAAATACCCTTTAATCAATATGATAATGCATATGTAATTTAAAACTTTTAGATATATTTTATAATGTTAATTAAATTATTTATGAAATCAATCAGTATTTGGATTCTTAGTTAACACATTTTAATTAAACAAAAACAATGTATTCATAAAGGAATTAGTTGAATAAAAAATAATTCTTATTTTCATTGGATGGTTAGAAAAGGAAAGGGAATTAGTGGATCATTTTTATATTATAAAAGAAGATTTCTCAGGGAATCCTAACAAATAATGTAGATGATATAATTTAAAAATATCCATTATCAAGAATAAAAAAATTCAAATCATGTTGAGTTATATGAAAAAAATTAGTAGAATTTAAAAAAATATTCATAAAAAAGAAACATTCATGATGCTTTTGAGATTTTTTTTTAATTATAAATAATTTTTAAAATAAGGAAAATAATATTTTATTTTGAAAACATGAAAAAATGATAGGATGTTTCATAAAATGGCTAAAATGGAGAAAATATGTGTTCACATGGAAAATGAGGAAAATATATTCTATTTACAAAATGATGAAAATGACTAATAAAACATTTTTAAAAATTATTCATTATTTTTAAAAAATTAAATTAGTTGAAAATAAATATAAATAAATATTATTGAATAGATAATTACATCCGTAAAATTTTCCATTGAATACTGTCCTGGACAAGAAGGATTCCTAACTAAAAAGAAGAGGAGATGGCGATTTTATTGTAATGACTAAATAATGAGCCAATGGGAAAAATTAAGCAGGGAGAAGAAATGTAAAGCCCAAATAATGGATAGAGGATAATAAATTGATAAGGATTTTAGAGAGAAAAGTATAAAAATTATCTGGATATATTATCATTCAAAAGAAATCTATCTTTAAAAATGATATTGGAAGTGAATGTCACAAGATATTGGTATCGTAATAATCAAAAGTGATTTGGGAGTAAGATCATGAAGTGGACATTATAATCTCATGAAATATGAGATATATTAATATAATAAATCAAATAGGAAGTGAATATACACTACAAAATAAATGATCAAGGGAAATATCTAACATATCTCAATGAATAATAAATAAAGACAAAAAACCCTTATTATTTTTCTATGTTTGCAACTGAAATAGATTTAAAGAGAAAAAATGATACCAATCTTGAAACCAAAAAAATTAAATGTTCATGATAAATTTATAATGTAGTGATAGATAATAAACACCCATTTCTCAAGACAAGGCATAAGTTTCCATACTAGGGACCAGTCTGACCCAATGTTTATTTACTCAAGGATTCATTACTAAAGAGAAACCTTAATTAAAAAAAACAAAACACCAAACACATACAAACTATAATAAAAATATTTTTTAATACTCATAACCAAGTACTATAAATTTGACTGTAGAATAAAACTAAATCAATTAGACACCCTTCATGTAACTAGTTAAATGAATGTATGAAAATCTATAGAAGTGGTTTGAAAATTTAAACATAAAAGTATATCAATTCATAATACAATCATTATATTACACAATAAAATAGAGGCTAAAACTAAATAAATGAAAAAATTATATATCTAAACATGAGATAATTTTTTTTACAAATTAAAATATAATAAAATTATACACACATTATAAATCCCCATATATTATTGGAAACCCATAATTAAATAACTCTATAAAAAATATATTTACTTAAAATACGAACACTTCATTTTATCTGTTAAAATAAATTTTCATCAAATATATGACATAAAAATATAAACAATATTAATATGAAATATTCATATATTAATTAAATATTAGAAATATTACACAATGATTTTTCTCTTACCATGATCTTATCAATCATAAAAACTCATTCTTACATGGTTTAAATTGTTTCTCAAAAAAGGCCTTTTTATTTTCAATAATATAAACTAAATAGTTGTGAATAGTTCTAAATTTTAAATATAAATTCCATTATATTTATTTTATTATTTTGTAATTTGTAAACAATTTATAAATTACTAATTTAATATATATATAATATATATATTATATCAAAATTATTGTTATTTCATATTAATTGAAAATTTATTTTATTATTAAAAATTAATATTATGGAATATTTATTTAAAAAATAAATAAATAACATTCAATTAAGTATATTTTTCATTCAAAAATTTTTAAGTATTTTTATATTTAATAAATATCAAAATAAAAATTTTTAAAAAAATTATAAACAAAATGTAAATTTTTCAAAACAAACCAAACATTAAATTTCACCATTTTTTGATGATGTACACATATTGGAAGAAGCGACTGATAGGTTATGGTTCATAAAACCATATAATTTTAGTTTTCATTTGTAATGATTTTATTATGATAGTCAAGGAGATCCATGTAAGATTAACACTTAAAGAACTAAAAATTTCACCATATAATATATTTCAACTTAATATTAACTGGTGGAATTCAACGACTTGTATAAAGGTAGTACTACCCATGGATATTATTGCAGTCAGTTCCCTAGAACCAACTATATTTGTAATTTTTTATTAAAAAACTACTCAAATACATTAAAAACAATTAATATCTTATCACTTGATGAGTGTTATTTTATTTAACATTAATGTCATAGTTTCCTAAAATTATTTGTCAAATCGAATGGTTATATTAGTTCATTTCTAGAATGAGAACCCGAAAATAGTATGACAATATTTATAAACATATTCCATATGATATGTTTGTGTTTCTAATGATTTCTCTAGGATTTCGATGCATTAGGCATGAAGATTCTGTTACCCCACATTCCCACTATCCAAAGGAGAGCAATATTCATTACATTCATCAGTGATGTATGCTCCTTGATTAAATATGGATGATGGGATACCAGTCGATACCTCTATGGATTCCAACCTAGAGCTCATTTCCAACTCTATTTCTCCTTCATATATTATGAAATTTTCATGAAACATATTCCTAGTGGTATCTCCATGTGGATTATGGTTAATTACACTGATTCTATCTCAACAAGGGAGAAAACATTGGCCAAGAGAGTAGTTGTAGCACCCCAATCATTTTATGGTATGTTTCTCTTAAATAAATTTTAGTTATAGGCTATATTTGAAGATTCACTAAGCCTCTATGGAACAAAACATGGTTATATATAGAAGATATCCATAACCAAGCCATAAAACTTAAATTTGTCAGCTCTGTGATTTGATTTTAAAAATCTAACATACACGGTTGTGTTCAAGACGATATTTAGAGTCTGATATAATTAACTTAATTTTTGGTGAATCGTAACCTACCCTTAAGAATAGTGACATACCATTATGAATAGTAACATACCCTTATGAATAGTAATATGACCCTTATGAATGGTATCCATGCCCTTGAATTTTTAAATGAATTTAGGCACCTTAAAAATAAAGATGAATATTTTAAGTGTTTATATTTTTTGATGAAATAATTATTTTAATTAAATAGTTAATTAATCATATTTAGAAAATAATTTTTGAAAAATGAACTTTATTTTCGGGTTCTACATGTCGAAAAATAGTTAGGGTGAATTTTTGGGATTTTTCCGAAATACATGATTTTTTGATGAATAGTAAAATTTGATAATTCCAAATAAATGCTAAATAAAGAATTTATTTAATCATTTATGATGATATTCTGATGTAAGACCAATTGGTTCGAAGTCACATGAATATATTACTATTCATGGTCATGGAATACTCACTATTGGTTGTCTTGAGAGGAAATAATAAATCAATGATTATAATATTAAGAAAACTTCCCCCCTGCACTATATAAAACACCCCTCACCCCCTATTCCTCTCACACCACTCAATCCTTGTGCCTTAGAAATATTCATCCCAAGTCTCTCCCCAAGATCCTCCCCCATGTCCAAAAGCTCCTAACCACTTCATTATACCAAAACCTATCCCCTTAAGAGGTTCTCAATGGAGGAAGTCTCAAGAGGTAAATTCCTCTTTCCAATTCCTTCATTTCTTTTAAGTTCTATTCTTTTTGTTTCTTTCATCATTATAATAGTATAAAAAATCCAGTATCATACATTTACTGTAATTTTTTCATGATAATTGAATATTTTATTACCTTCTATCATTTCCCCCACCATTTATTTGAACGAAATGAAAGCACTGTTTGAGATGTGCTAATTTAGCACATTCAAGGACAACGATTTATCAATTTCTATTATAATATTTAATTCTGGTCATGAAACCATTTTTTTTCTGGTTGAACCAGATTATTATATATGTAATATATTCTATTTTTAGTTTTGTAATCCTTTCATACAAATGGTATTAAGTTATAAATAAAAACATGTTCATTGTAATCAAACCCAACATTTATCCAAAACGATTGTCCCTAAGGTTATATATATAATAATTCGACTTCAGTCTAAGCAACCAAATTAAATTTAAAACCATTTAATAGTATGTATGTTCAATAATATAATATAAATTTATTCATGGACAACCACATCCATCTTATATATTTATCCAAACTAGAATATAAGTGACCGATCATTTAAAACCATGTAAATAAACGAGCCTGAACAATGAAATTGAACCTTATAACTAATCAAAAAGGACTTTAATGAACTAAAAATGGTTATAATAAATCATTTAAATATATAATAGGTTCTTTAATTATGAATTAATAATCCTAATTTGTTTATTCAGGTCTTAAATAACAAGTCAAGAACACCTTCAAGCATATGGTTAGGGATATCTTAACTCAGTTTCCATTTATTGAGTTACACATCTATTTCATTGCTTTTGTATTTCCATGAATATGTGTGAATGACCTATGATTGTTTTATACTGTATATGCACTTATATGTTTTTGTTTTTTATTTGTCACACATAAATATTTCATTAATATATCATCACTCTAATTACACAATCTTTGTAAGGGATCCTTTCTCTCACTTTTGTTCAAGAATCTCCACAATGTTGTGCCCTTTTATTTTTAATTCCTAATGACGTGGTATGTTTTCACACCTACCCCATACTTCCCTTGTGACATATAAATAATGGAATACCCCTTTACCTATCATTAATCCCTCATAATAACACTCGTTTCCATGCTTAAATGTTTGTAAGAGGTTTCTCATCTCACTTTCATTTCTTTGAGATTTTCATTGTTCACAATTATTTCATGTATGTGGTATATGTGTACTTCCATTTGATTTATAATAACATTATTCTCTTTATATTCATTTTATTCAATGATTCATTTGAGGGTTTTTATGTTCTGGTCATATGATTCGACCGATTACATTAAAGTAAGAGACTTTGTCTTAACTTCTATTTTGTTGTGACTAACTCTGTATTTTGTACCTAATAATCCTTATGTGGTGTACCTAATGACCATTGGATATAAAATTTCATTTGAAATTATATTTATATTAAATATCCATAATCTCATATCATGGATAATTTGTTGTCTAGACTGTATACCATTTTACATACGGAGTTTATTTGGAAAGTTATTTTAATTATGTAAATATTGATGAATCTGTATACTCTACTCTATACGGATATTGAAATGTAATATTGATATTGTATTGAATCAATGTATAAAGAATTATTTGGACATTAAGTGGCGGTTGGGGCCTTCTATAGCCCCTCGATGCATCAGTAGGTCTCATGAGACAAATCAGTTGGCGACAAACCCTTCGAGTTTGTTTCCAAAAAATCAGATGGGTTTCTACCCATAGAATTAAGCAGTTTTTACAGTATTATAGTTTCATGTGTCAAATACATGATGTCCAAATAATAATAATTTTCATTATTCATTATCAGTTATTATTATTATCCCTAAGGTCTTCACTACGAAAAAATCTATGGATGCAGTTTCATTCTTAGTTTATTAATGGCATTAGTTTTTCATTTATTCACCATGCCATATTGATTATGTCCGATTGATTATGATTCACTTATTATTGTACTCATGATTCCGCTAATTTTAACACTTACTGAGCATTTGAGCTCACCCCTTTCATTTTTTACTTCCAACAGGTGATAAAGAGGAGATCATTTATTGCATTCTTGTGGATGCAGTTTTTAGTTTTCGTTATGTATTATATTTTGTAAAATTTTAAAATGTAATTTGAGTTAAATATATGTATATAGTTTCTTCCAAACTACTAAAATGATCATTCCTTCAGGAATTTCATTCCTTCTAACCGTTCCAATATCTCAAGTAATGCACCAACTCTAGTCTAGAGGGGTCGGGGTGTTACAGTTGGTATCAGAGGAAGTTTACTAGAAAACATGGAAACTAGAGTAGGAAATGTATAGTAGGGAACAAATCCCTAAGGTAGTATTTGAGGATAAACATACTAGAATGTCCTAGTATTTTGGTAAGGAATATATTATGTGGATATATTAAGAAACACGTCCCTATCTGTATATGATCATGTAGAGGTGGCTCTGGCACATATGTATCTATGGGTAAAACCCGAAAACACCGCTTTGAGCTAGACTCGAACGGGAACAGGTGCACGACAATTGGCCTTACTTCACTCTTGGTTATGACACTCATGGGTGATATGCCTAGGATAATTCAAATTTTCTATACAAGACATTATGAAGGAGTTTAATGTTGATTTTTCCTCAGAGAAACCATGTTTATAAGATTAGAAATTAATAAAATTTCAGTCTATGTTGAGTTATTTTATATTTGAGATTCATAAAAAAATATAGTTTATCCCATTATTTAGAAATGACATCTAACAGAATAATGGGAATCAATAATCGTTGTTAAGGTAGGGATCTCCCTACTGAGAAATCCAATAGAGTCAATTTTGGAGCAGATCAGATCATGATCATATTGGGACAACATACTCAGGTTGTAATGAATAATGATTCCACACATTTGTTGGATCGTTTCATGCGGCAGAAGCCTCTATATTTTTTTGGGACAACTAACCCAGTGGTTGTTGAGAAATTTATCAAGTCCCTTGAAAAGATATTGATGGAATTATGATGTAATGAAAATGAAAAGGTAGTAAATGGAGTATATTGTCTCCAGGGAGGCATTGATCAATGGTGGTCCTAGATTCAGAATACCACAGAGGAATAAGAAATAGAAGATATGGAATTGAGTACTTTTAAGGAAATAATCCTAAAAAATATTTCCCTCATGAGCAACGAACTGAAATGAAGATGAAATTCCATAGCTTTAGAAAAATGGAAGAAAACAGTGTTGTAGAGTATGAGGCTACTTCCACAAGGCTGGCCAGGTATTCCGTATATTATCCTCGTGACTTGGTAGACAAGATTGATCATTTATTTGAAGGTCTTCATACATATCTTCGAAGGGCACCAGCATCTCAATCATTTTCATCATATGATGAAATTGTATCAAGTTCCATAAAAACATAGAGGTAATTTGCTAGATCAAATATTTTAAAAGGAAACCAAGATAAGAAGCTGTACTCTGATAACAAAAGAAAATAAGAAGCACCAAAGAAGATAAAGGGAACAAAGTTATTTCCATTATGTGAGAACAGTGGAAAGAATCATCACGAGAAATGCTTGTGAGGCATGGGAGTCTGCTATAACTACAGAATAGAGGGTCATTGATTTGATGAAGGCAAGGGGAACAAACAATACAATGAAATTAAATTCTACAATTGAATAGAGATATGACCCTATGAAAATGAGTGTCCTAAGAGCCCAGGAAATATGCCTTAGAAAAATCCAAGATAATAAGGGAGATCCTATGTGATTACAACCGCGGAGGTTGAAGTTCCTAATGACGTGGTGGCAGGTACATTAATTGTTTCCTCAAACTTAGCTAACACTTTATTTGATTCTGAATCACCGTATTCATTTATATGTACCCAGTTTTCCAAGAAGACTAGATATATCCAATTTGATTTAATAAAGGATTTGTTAGCCAAAAATCCCAAGGGATGTATCATTGAAACAAAGGCATGTCGACTAGTCCCCCTCTAGACACCAAAACATGCTTTAGTTACAAACCATATCATCATACCAATGACTGAATTTGATATAATTCTCGGTATGGGTTGGATTTAAAATTATAATGCAAAGATTTATTGTAAGAAGAATGAAGTTACAATTTTTGGAAATGGTGTAGAATCCTTTTTCATTAGGGAAGAAACTTTTCCACATGATTCTTATCTAGAATCACCCCCAATACCTCTACTGAATGCAATACATGGAGAGGAAAATAAACCAATATCTATGGTTGGGGAAAGAAATCTTCAAATTGAAGATGATCAAATTGTGAAAGAATAAATTGATGTATTTCCATAGGATTTACCTGGACATCATCTAGAGCAGGAAGTTGAGTTCTCTAATGATTTAATTCCTGATGCAAGACCTATATCAATGACTCCCTATATAATGGCCACTGTGGAATTAATATAGCTAAAGAAACAAGTAGAGGATTTAAGTGAAAAAGGATTTATTCGACCTAGTGTTTCTCCATGGGGAGCCCATGTCCTCTTTGTCAAGAAGAAAGTTGGATCCATGAGGCATTGCATTAATTACAGGGAAATAAATTCTATTACACTAAATAATAAGTATCATATACCCTGGATTGATGATTTATTTCACCAACATCATAGAGCTCAATAATTTTCGAAGATTGACCTTTGATCCAGATACCATTAGTTGCGTCTAAGGGAGGAATAAATTACTAAGACATCATTTCGGACTAGGTATTGGCACTAAGAGTTTACAGTAATTCCTTTTGGACTGACAAATACACCCTCTATTTTCATGGATTTAATGAATAGAGTTTTTAAGGAATATCTTGATAACTTTTTTGTGGTATTCATCGATGATATCCTCATATACTCAAAAAGCTATGAAGACCATGATAATCACTTGCTAGTCATTCTGCAAACTCAAGGAAGAAATAAAATATATGGGAAGTTTAGAAAATGTGAATTCTGGCTTCAATCAGTTTCTTTTCTAGGACATATTTTCTTTAAGGATGGAATCCTAGTTGATCCTACGAAGACAACGGCAATCCAAGATTTGACCACAACAACAAACATAACTGAGGTATGCAATTTTATTGGCTTAGCAGGTTACTATCAGTGTTCTTTTAGAATTTTTCCTGACTGGAAAACCCACTAACCAATCTCAAAAGTTATGGAGTTATGTGTGTGTGGACAACAGAATGTACCGAATGCTTCGAAGAAGTCAAATGAAGATTGTTCGATGCTCCAATTTTGACTCTTCCATCTAGAAGTGGTGTATTTTCAATATACAGCGATGCATCAAACAATTGAATGGGTTTCATCCTTATGAAAAATGATAAAATTATTGATTATGCATCAAGATAGTTGAATACTCCTAATAAAAATTATCAAACTAATGATCTTGAGTTAGTAGCCGTAATATTTAATCTGAAAATATGGAGGCATTATCTCTACGAAGAGAAATGTGATAATTTTATAGACCACAAGAGTTTGAAATACAATTTCACACCAAAATAACTCAACATGGGGTAGAGGAGATGGCTTGAGTTACTCGAAGATTACGATTGTTCAAGACACTACCACTCGAGAAAGGTGAATAAGGTGGAAGATGCATTATGAATGAATGATTATGGACTTTTGTCTCAAATGAGGATTGAGAGAGATCCTATATTTTTGGATCTACTAAATATGGATATGGGAATTGTTAAATAAATGGAAAAATATTTCCTATTTGAAATTATTGATAAACCATATTTAAATGAGAAGATAAAAAGATCTCAATATGATGATGAGAACCTAGACAAGAAAATTAATGCTGTCAAGGATGGGAGACTGGCTGACTTCACGTATGAAGAAGGTGTTTTGGAATTTGGGAAGAGGTTGTACGTTACATCAGTGCCTGATCTAAAAATGGAACTATTAGATGATGCTCATAGCACAAATTTCTCTATACACTCATGTAGCACCAAGATGTATATAGATCTATAGAAATATTTTTGGTGGGATAATATGAAGCGAGAAATTGCTGACTACGTGTCAAGATGTCTAGTTTGTCAACATGTGAAGGAAGAGAGACAATATCCCAAAGGAGTGATGCTACCTCTACCTATTTCTATGTATAATTGGGATAACATTATGATATATTTGTTCACGATACTAACAAGGACACCTATAATGAATGATTAAATATGGGTGATTATTGATCATCTCACAAAATCAGCACATTTCCTTCCTATATGAGAGGATTTTCCACTTGAGAACTTGGAAAGAATTTATATTAATGATGTTTTAAGGCTTCATGGTGCACCTCTATTGATTGTGTCTGATCGAGATCCCTGGTTTACATCAAAATTCTGGAAAAGTCTCCAGAAGGCTTTGAATACTGAGCTTCATATGAGTACTGCTTATCACCCCCAAACTGAGGGACAGTCTGAAAGGACTTTTCAAACTCTATAAGACATGTTGAGGTCATGCAATCTTGACTTACAAGGTATGTTAGATCAATACTTGCCTTTGGTGGAATTTTCCTAAAAAAATAGTTTCCATTCCAGTATTCAAATGGCTCCATATGAAGCATTGTATGGAATGAGATGTCGAACTCCAACTTTTTGGGACGAAGTTGGTGAGAGGAAAATTATAGGCCCATAACTTATTGAAGAGGCCACAACAAAAGTGAAGACAATTCAAGACCATATTAAATCATCCCAAAGTAGGCAGAATAGTTATGCTAACAACCAGAGAAAGGACATGGAATTTCAAGTGGGATATCATGTATTTCTGAAAGTATCTCCATGGAAGGGTGTCTTAAGGTTCGGTAATAAAGGGAAACTAATCCCCAAGTATATAGGAACATTTGAAATAATGGAATGAATCGGAGTAGTAGCATACTTTTAGCAAAGCTGCCAAATCTCTCCAAATTCCATGATGTGTTCCATGTGTCATTATTGAAGAAATACATTACAGACCCAACACATGTACTCACCTATGAAGAAGTTGAGCAGGACTCTGATTTTTCATACTGTGAAAAGCCTATTGGGAATCTTGACATAAGGGAGAAAGTATTGAGAAATCAGAAGACTCGTCTTGTAAAGGTTCTTTGGAGGAACTAGAATATGGAGGAAGCAACATGGAAACCAGAGGATTTCATGAAAAAGAACAACCCACATCTTTTTGGTGAGTTTCATACATCAAATTTCGATGATGAAATTTCTGGAGGGAATAATGTATCACCCCAAACATTTAACGGTATGTTTATATGAAAAAAAATTTAGTTATAGCCTATATTTCAAGAATCACTGAGCCTCTATGGAACAAAACATGGTTAATTATAGGAGATAGACATAACCTAGCCATAAAACCTAAATTTTTCAGCTCTGTGATTTCAATTTTAAAAATCTAACATACAAGGTTGTGTTTAAGATGATACTTAGAGTCTGATAGAATTAACTTAATTTTTGGATAATAGTAACCTACCCGTATGAATTGTAACCTACCCTTATGAATAGTAACTTACCCATATGAATAGTAATATTACTCTTATGAATGATATCCATGCCTTGGAATGTATAAATTAATTTAGGCACTTTAAAAATGAAGATGAATATTTTAAGTGTTTATATTTTTTGATTAAATACTTATTTCAACTAAATATTTAATTAAACATATTTAGAAAAATATTTTTGTAAAATGCACATCATTTTTGGATTCTACATGTTGAAAAATGGTTCAGGTGAATTTTTGGAATTTTTTGAAATAATGGATTTTTTGATGAATAGTAAAATCTAATAATTCATAATAAATGCAAGATAAAGAATTTTTTGAGTCATTGATGATGATCTACGGATGTAAGACCAATTGGATTGAAGTCACATGTATATATTACTGTTCTTGTTCATGTAATACACACTATTGGTTGTCTTTAGAGAAAATAATAAATTTGTCACAACCTGTCCTCGGGGCCCGTGCCGTGACTACCCCAAGCCCGCCTTCCATAGGCCAGGGGCTGACGACTAGCACCAAAGGCGTAAATCCTGATATCTAGGAAGGAATCACCTTTATAAAACAAAAAAAACATCCAACCAGAGTACAAGCGTATGTAATAAACTAAGTTCAAAAGAATGTGCTGAAAAGTAAATGCGCAAGAATACCAACCCAACTGAGAAGTATAGCTACAACAGAACGAAAGTACAACAGAAAAGACAAGCAGCTAGAAAATAGAAGCAACTCCTGGGTCGTCCACCTCGGATCCTACCTGAAGGGTAGCTGCAGATAGCCTCATCAATACTCTCGCTCACCAACCTCCTCCGTGTACCATCTCTTCATGAAGTCCACCTCCGGGTACTGTCTCGTCGTGAGGTCCACCTCCAGGTGTTGTCTCGTCCTAGTACTCTCAATCTCTGTTAGTGATGTTTGTCGTCTGCATCCAACACAATGAGCTGTGGGCATAGCCCGTGCAGGGGTGAGTATAACGATACTCAGTAGGGACCCCGAGACCCTCAAGGTCTCACAAAATCCAACAAGAATATCCACAAAAAAAGGATCTCAAAAGACAACCCTTACTTAGGTATAAGCCCATACTTATACCTTAGTTATAAAGTAACCCATATCAATCATGGGGAAACAAAAAGGATATGAAATCAATGGATAACCACTACATAGGTATATGCCCATACATATACCTAAGTTATCAAGTGACCCATCTCAATCAAGAGGTAAACACAAAGTCATTGACTCATCTAAAACCAGGATTTTAATTATCGAAACCACAAATACTGGAGAACTCATACTCTTTCGAGTACAGTAGCCTTGTCACGACTCTGAGGCATTGATCACTTACCATATACTGCTGATGTACTCCTCCCATCGAGTACCGCGGGTCTACTGCCAAACACCGGGCGCTCTGTCCGCTGTGGGTCTGCCGCCAAATATCGGGCCCCCGCCCCCTAATAGCCTAAAAAGGTACTCCTCTTGTTGAGTACCGTAGCTCTGCTGCTGACAATCAGGCGCTCCGTCCACCGTGGGTCTGTCGCCAAATACCGAGCGCTCCATCCACTGGGCTAATCGAATCACTCAGACTCGAATTGGTCAAGCAGTCATCAGGTCTATAGCTACTAGGTCTTCGCACTCCGTACGCTCATCTCTTGGAGGGTCTTCTCCACGAGCCACTGGTCGATACTCCAAGTATCAAAAAGTCCCACGAAGATGTATCTCAAAGGACCGCCTCGTCAAAGGTGTCTCAACGCAACAGACGACACGTCAATCAGACGCCCGATCTATGAGTTATAAGCCTTTTAGTCCTGGGGGCCCGGTTGGTTTCGTGTACAAACCAACCCAGGTGTATATCAATATTATTCCGAACACCCATGGGTGTACTCAAAGGAACCATTTCTCAACGAGATTACCAATGTCGCTGACGGTTTGTCAAACAGACGTACGATCTGAGAGTTATTGGCTTTTCCGTACCAGGGGGCCCTGTTGGTTTATAAATTAAAACAACCCGACCGTACTCCAACTACGTCCAAACCTCGAGCGGAGTATTCCAAAAGATCCATATCAACAAAAGGAAACCAACTTAATTAACGACATGTCAGTCGGGCGTCATGTCACGAACCGACCCTACCCGGGCTCGAGCCACAACTAACCAAAGCCTGCCTCCATAGGCCAGGGGCTGGCGACCAGCGCCGAAGGCACAATAACTCGTGGAGGCCTTTGCCTATGTACCTATACACACACACACACACGATACACACTCAATGAAAAAGTGCAGAGTAAAAATGAAAAGAAAAGGGGAAACTGCTGTTAATATAAACCACAGTTGTGCATCGACCACTAAACAGTACAAAGAAAGCTGAAAGTAAAATGAAAAAGAAAAGGGGCAAACACGCGCCCAACCAAAAAATGTGCCACAACCCAGCAACAGGTAAACAAAAGAAAAACAGCTGGAAGGGTCCCCCACCTGGAACCCGACTCTGACCACCGCACGTGGTCAAAGATCCTGAACTCCTAAAATCTATTAAAGTCACGACCAACCTGTCTGTCGTCTACAAGGGCACACCACATTCGGGCAAAGCCCAAGCAGTGGTGAGTATAAAAATACTTAGTAGGATACCTAGAAGTATCGAGGGAGAAACAAAGGAGGTATCGAAGGGTGAGCAGTAGATCGAACAGGGGAGAGGAAAGGAGTACAACAAGGAGTGCAGTAGAGTGACAATAGAGAGTCCAGCTCAACCCAACAAGAGAAAGGTCTAAGGCTCATCCTAACACAAGGATCTAAGAACTGCGAGAAGATGAACTTCTCGTCAAGCTTTCGCTACCTATAGTAGAAGACTAAACTCGTCCAACCAGGTGAAGCTAGACGCGGAAAGCATGTGGCATACCCCACACGTCTTTGTCTCTCCAGGAAGGAGAGTAACCAAACCCAAGAAATGGGTACTGGAACAAGGTATATACAAAACCACATGATCTGTCAAGAAGCCTGTAAAAGACCGTAAGTGGATCTCCATCCCGTAGCTCAGCCCAAAAATGTGAGTAGCCAAAAGTCCCAGAAGTAAACTCCATCGATGCCCAGCATCCCACACTTCTGCCCCGAACTGCAAGTCAAGGGATCAATCACCGCACCTCGACACTATCCGCTTTAGGCAGAACTGACTCGCCTGCATGGTTTTAGGTTGCATCACAAGGACGCATCTCGGTGGGGAAAGCGCCCCTTGTACTTGATAGTTATAGGGAAAGTCAAACCACACCTCGTCACTGCCCTGCAGTTGAGAGGTCTTTTCAAAGTCAAAGTCATCACAACACTGACCCATATAACCAAGGGTCCCGCTTCGGTAATCACGGAGGAAAGATAAAGACTAGCCTAGTAGAAAGGACTGAGCCTGGAATGCCGACAGGTGTCCCACTGCCCAGCCCTGCTGGAGGGTAATTCATAACCAAATATCGGGTGACCCACTGCCTAGCCCTGCTGGAGGGTAAACCCTAATACATCATCCGGAGACCCAATTCCTAGTCATGTTGGAGGGTAGACCTTGATACATCATCAGGCGACCCACTTCCCAACATCTCTGGAGGGTAGACCTGGAATAAGTCGACAGGTGACCGACTGCCCAGCCTTGCTAGAGGGTAGACCTGGAACTAGATGACGGGTGACCAACTGCCCAGTCTCTGCTGGAGGGTAGACCCTAAGAGGTCGTCGTGTGACCCACTGCCCAGTCTCTGCTGGAGGGTAGACCCGAATAGAATTGGGTGACCCACTTCCCAGTCTCTGCTGGAGGGTAAACCCTAGAAGTCAGTGAGCAACCCACTGCCTAGCCCTACTGGAGGGTAAACCCGAAGAAGTCGATGAGTAACCCACTGCCTAGCCCCGCAGGAGGGTAAAACTCAGAACAACTATGGCCATCTCTATTGAAGGGTACAACACTAGCCAACTGAACACAGAGTGGGTATCACACAACCACCCAACTCCAGAACAACTCACCCAAAAGAGGTTCAGCGCCTGTTCCATCACTGGGTGTCACTAGCACAGCTACCAGCCGATCCAACGAGAACGAAACCAGGGGAGACCACTCAACCCTACTAGTCAAACAAATGAGCATAGAGCCGGGGGAAAAATCCACCCTGCTGGTCAAACAAACGAGCACAGAGGGACCCTCTACGTTGCGACAGGTCAAATTACGCAAAGTAGAGAATAGCATTCACATGGGGCCCACACGAACTGTCGCCCCAAGTCAACCCCAACGAAGCGCACAAACATTCTCAGGTACCAACATCCACATGTACCTCCCAACGTTCCAGTATACTCCCAGAGTATACCATATTCCAGCCCAAAGGCTATCGTGCACACGACACCCAACGTCAACGCGAAGGCATGACGTAACATCTCCAACTTGTCGCCTCAACGACTGGGGCACAACCAACCACATCTATTCAAGCATTAATTAACTCATATACGAGTGCACGCGATCACATGCCAAGGGTCTGCTACAAACACAGTAGAATAACTTCCCCCTGGGGCACCTTCACATTTCCACATTTAATAAGATCACGTAAGAGGTTTTGCTCGCCTGAACAAATCACACTGTTTTAATCCTCGCAGAAAAACATGCGAGATAGACTACATAATCACCTCAAATGGATATCTGACGGAAAAGCCACCAACACCACCTCACGCCCGATCGACGTCCTGTGATCCCGAGCCTTGGCCCCGAAAACAGTCAGGCACATCGCACCATTGCGACCCCCTCAGGAAAACACGTCAAAATGACTGCTCACTTGAGTGAAACGTATATCTGGAAAAAAATATGCATTCCGGTGCATCGCACACGAGCGGTGCTACGTGGGGCCTGCATCCCGGTCCCGAAACACAAAGAACGGATCACACCGTTGCGATCCTCTCGAAAAAGCACCCAAGGTGGGCTATTCACTTGTCCAAAACGGTCACCCGGTGATAGAGATGGGAAATCACCGTCGATGCCCAAACGACCCTTCTGGGACCCGCACCATCATGCCAAATTAGAGCGGGCAGATTGCACCAGTGCAATCCCCTTGAAAAAACATCCAGAAACGGCTGCTCGCATGCCCTGAACGGACGTCCGATGAAAAAAGTCGTGAAACGCTGCATTCAACTCAAAAGACAGGCCGTGGGGCCTGCACCTCAAATTCGGCCTCAATTCCTAAAACCACCCTAGAAAGCTTCGCCTCGGTGCCGGTGTCCCAACGCTACTAACGGCGCTCAAAACGGACGTCAGACGCGTACGTGCCGTCCAAACAAGAAATATCGGGAAGCCCACTAAGCTGCTTTACGCAGGTGTCGTGCCCCCGAAGCCCCTCATTTTGGGAATTAAAAATTCCCGAAACCATCGAAAAAAATTCCCCTCGATCCCAGGATGGCGTCTCCATAGACGACATCCAAAACGGGCACCTGTAGATCGAAATGCGGGCGTCCAAACATTTTAAAAGGGGGGGCGGGGACCCCCTTGGGCCAGACCGGCCCGGTCCGGCTAGTCCTCCCCGCTCGGGCCGGTCCGCTCGGGCCGGACTGCTGGGACCGTGGCCCCGCCGCCTGGGGCCCGGCCCCACCGAACCTGCGGGCGGCCACAAGCGGCGCGCCACCTCCCGCGCGACCGCCTCACCCGTGCGCCGCGCGGGGGCCTCCTCCATCGACCGGCCGACATGGTCGATCGACTTTCCACGCAGAGACCCACATCATCCGGGTCTCGGTCTGCCCAGCGGGGTCGCGAGCCACGACCCCCGTCGCGCTCCCCCTCACTGACGCCCGCCGCCGGCGCCCTCGGCCGGTCCGCCTGCTTCGCCTCGCACCGGCACGGTGCTACCCAGCCGGCCGGATGGCCGGCCGGCCTTCCGCCGCGGCTGCTGCCGCGCCGCTGTCCTCCATGGGGCCGCAGTCCGCCGGACCCCCTTTCCGACCGCCAGAATCAAGCCTCGTGGCCAGAAAACATCAGAGGACCACCGGAAATGATACGGTGGTCGAAAATTTGATCCAGATAGCATTCAAAAAACCTCACAATCGGATCTACGCTACTATGGGCTTGGATCGAAGATCAGGCAGTAAATCGACAAAGAAAAGTTTGGACGAACATGGTGCAGGAAATAAAACGAAACAAAACGACGCCTACCTCGTGGGACTAAGCCCGTCTCTTTGCCGTCTACCCACCGGTGTGGCCACGCCTTGCCAGAGTCGCCTCTCCAGAGATGGAGGAGGAGAGGGGAGATGCTTGCCAGGGGAGGGGGAAATGAGGGAGAAGAGTGGGGCGGTTTAGGTTAATTAAATAAATTAATTAACTTAAACACCCTCCCGCGGCCCCGTACCCGAACTCCTGACAGGGTCGGGATTTAGCCTCCCCTAGGCTAAAAACCACACTCTCATCACATCCGTGGTATCATAATTTTAATCTTAGGTCCCGTTCAAAAGTTATTAAGTTCAACGTCTGAGGCCGCTAAATTACGAAAACGCACCTGGGCCATTTTTCACAGACGGTCCGCGCCCGCAAAACATATACCCCTCCTAGGGTAAAAGGCATGTTCCTAACCCAATAGTGCCCTAGATTTTCCAATACGACCCACCGTTTATGAGAGACATGAGTTTCACCATTAAACGAATTAATTAATTAATTAATTAATCCGTTTAACGTTCCGAAAGCAAGCGAGGGGTCCAAACATCCCACACCGACATGTTTTATGTCGTTACTAGGGTAAAAACACCATTCCGGACCCATCCGTACACTCGGATCTCTGATCCGGATCACCGTTTAGGATTTATATCATTTATTCGGTGCGCCCAGTGTGACCGCACTGAAAATTTATTTCCGGCCACTCTGGGGCTCGGAATTCCACGCAGTCTGAGGGAGCTGCTCTGGAATAACATCAAGAATATTCCAAAGTCTTTCACAGCAAAAAATGGGTTCTTACATCATTCCCTCTTTCAAGATTTTCATCCCCGAAAAGCAAAACTATGGAACAACTCAGGGTACTAAGCCCGCACCTGGCTCTTCCGTACCCAGAAGAACTCATGCACAGTTATGCACCACCGCACACAGACCAAAGGATTTGATCTGTTCACGCGAGGTCTGCCCTCGCCGATGTCGTACATAGGAGCATGCATACCTCTTCTCGGGTGAGTCGCGTGAGAGACGTCATGTACTCAAACCATCCCTTGGGGTTAGGGAAAGGCGGTAGGGAACCTCGCCATCCCTTCACACGTCTCAAACGGCATGAAGGCCCTCTGGGGTAGCTCACCTCCCCGATCGAACCTCTACATCACACACCATGACTGGAATCACCGCACGCACCTGGAACAAGGCCCGATTATTCCCTAGTTCAGAATATCCATATGGTGAAACACCCAAGGATATCTGGTCACACAAGATTTCATAGTCGATGTATCGCAACCACGACTCTCTTAAACGCTCAGAAATCGATGGAGTCGACACCATCGACTAAAGAAAAAGTTCCCACGCCTTTTACCTTACCAACACAGGGTTACACCCGACGCCCTACGTCACCCTGGTAACACCTCAAACAAGGAGCAGGGAGGAAAGCATTTTACAGGCATAGTCTAACAATTATACAGAAAAAAGTAGAAGAGATGTAGAGTGTAACTCTTATCAACTCATGCCCTGCAAGATCATAGACATCCAAAGCTCATGGCTGTCTGTGGTCCCAACTGTCAGCTCCCATAGAATGATGTGGACCTCCATGTGGGGATGGAAAGACCTCGTAAAGTCATTCCACATTACCATTTTCTCCCGCTCCTCTGCTAGCACCACCTCTCTGGGTACTACTCCGATCACGACACTGCCTCTGTCGTGGTGGTGCACCTGCTGCCTACCCGAAGCTCTCTGCATGCCTGGTCGGGTAGTCCCGTGCCAGGTGACCTCACCCATCGCAAGCATAGCACCGAATCTCTCCGGGCTGCACTAGTGCCCTACGGAGCCACTGTGGTGTACGACCACGCCCCTGAGCCTAGTTGTCAGAAAGCCACCTGCGTCTAGGTTCTACTTGCCGACGTCCACTTGCTGCGGCATACGACTTGGCTCCGACGTGCCTGATACCACCACCAACTCTAGAACGTGACAGGAAGCCCTCTGTCACCAACACCTGCTCTAGCACCCTGGCATATGTGGAAATGCCCATGGGTACTATGTCATCATGAATCTCTTGGTGGAGACCCTACTCAAACTTCCGCGCTCGGACGTTATCATCATGGACCAAGTCCGGGTAAAAGCGTGCACTGTCTGCGAAACTAGCGACGTACTCGGCCACCGTCATCCTTCCCTACTGAAACTGCTTGGGCTCCTGAATCTGAACGGAGCATAAGAAGGAGGGGAAAAACTCCTTACGAAACAACAACTAGAAGTCCCCCCACCAAAGTGACGGCTCGTTAAGAAACTGAGTCACCAGATTCTACCAATGCCGAGCTGCTCCACGAAAAAGGTCGGCTTCCAAAGCCACCATAAGATCTATCGGCATCTATACAAGCCTGAAAAAGGAGAACCACTATCTATAGCGCTCCCTCTGCTTCCTGAGGGCCTGGCTCACCACTGAACCTCAGCGGTCTCTGCCACTGGAACTCACAGAGCATGCTCAACCTGCGCTCAAGTCCCGCCTGGTCTACTGATGTTGTCTGCTGCTCAATAGGTGGGGGTGCTGCTACCGACCCCCCCGGAGAAAGGGGCTCTCATGATGGGTCCTGGACTATGTCCTCGTAGCTCACAGGGTCGTCATCACGCACCAAAGCTGGTATTTTGGCTGGCTGTCTTCGCGGAGACATCCTTAATATTATCAAGGAGTGCCGCGGTCAGATGAGCATATATGTATATACCACTAACAACAATGGGGAGCTGACTCAAGAAGGACGGTCAAAGACTCAATCCTATGTGATGCACAAACCAATTTTCCCTACAACAAGTGTCTCAGCATGCCAAGTCGACAAGTAGGTTATCAGGGTCATGGTGAATGGATACGTCAGCCGCCACACCATCACTGGACTCCCTGGTCTGAGAGCAGCTCTTGAGACACGTTAACACTGTTTCCCTAAATCCCAACCAATTCCTCTTTAAGGGACGTCCGCACAACGTCCCAAGGAACGAAGCACCTCTGATACCACTTTTTCATGACCCGACCCTACCCGGGCTCGAGCCGCAACTACCCCAAACCCGCCTCTATAGGCCAGGGGCTGGCGACCAGCGTCGAAGGCACAATAACTCGGGGATGCCTTTGCTTAAGTACCTGTACACACACACGCAGCACACTCAATGCAAAAGGGCAGAGTAAAAAGAAACGAAAAGGGGAAACTGCTATAAATATAAACCACAGTTGTGCATCGACCTCTAAATAGTACAAAACAAGCTGAAAGTAAACTGAAAAAGGAAAGGGGAAAACACGCGCCCAACAAGAAAAGGTGCCACAACCCGGAAACATGTAAACAAAAGAAAAATAGTTGGAAGGGTACCCCACCTGGAACCCGACTCCGACCACCACACGCGGTCCAAGATCCTGAACTTTTAAGCTCCACTGAAGTCACGACCAACCTTTCTGTCGTCTGCAAGGGCACACCAAGTGCGGGAAAAGCCCAAGTAGGGTTGAGTATAAAAATACTCAGTAGGGTACCCCGAAGGCTCGAGGGAGTAACAAATCAGGTACCTAAGGGTGAGCGGTCGATCGAACAGGGGAGAGGAAAGGAGTACAACAAGGAGTGCAGTAGAGTGACAGTAGAGAGTCTGGCTCAACCCAACAAGAGAAAGGTCGAAGAATCATCCTAACACAAAGAGCTAGGAACGGTGAGAAGATGAACTTCTCGTCGAGCTTTCACTACCTATAGTAGGAGAGTAAACTCGTCCAACCATGAGAATCTAGACGTGGAAATCATGTGGCATACCCCACACGTCTTCATCTATCATGGAAGGAGAGTAACCAAACCCTTGAAATGGGTACCAGAACAAGGTATATACAAAACGATATGCTCTATTAAGAAGCCCGTACAAGACCGTAAGGGGATCTCCATCACATAGCTCAGCCCAAGAAAGTGATTAGCAAACAGTCCCAAAAGTAAACTCCATCGATGCCCAGCATCCCATACGTCTGCCCCGAACTGCAAGTCAAGGGCTCAATCACTGCACCTTGACACTATCCGCTTTGGGCAGCACTGACTCGCCTACACAGTTTTATGTCATGTCACAAGGACGTGTCTCGGTGGGGAAAGAACCCCTTATACTTGAGAGTTCTAGGGAAAGTCAAACCACACCTAGTCACTGACCTGCAGTCGAGAGGTCTTCTGAAAGTCAAATCTGTCACAAACACTGACCCGTATAACCATGGGTCCCGCTTTAGTAATCCTGGAGGAAAGCCACAGACTAGCCTAGTAGAAAAGACTGAGCCTGGAATGCCGACAGGTTTCCCACTGTCCAGCCCTGCTGGAGGGTAATTCATAACCAAATATCGGTTGACCCACTGCCCAGCCATGCGGGAGGGTAAACCCTAATACATCATCAGGTTACCCACTTCCCAGCCCCGCTGGAGGGTAGACCTTGATACATCATTAGGAAACCCACTGCCCAGCCTCACTGGATGGTAGACCTAGAATAAGTAGATAGGTGACCCACTGCCCAGCCTTGCTGGAGGGTAGACCTAGAAGTAGACGATGGGCGACCCACTGGCCAGTCTCTGCTAGAGGGTAGACCCTAAGAGGTCGTCGGGTGACCCACTACCCAGTCTCTGCTAGAGGGTAGACCCTAATAGCGTCGGGTGACCCACTGTCTAGTCTCTGATGGATGGTAAACCCTAGAAGTCAGTGAGAAACCCACTGCCCATCCCTGCTGGAGGGTAAACCCGAAGAAGTCGATGAGTAACCCACTGCCCAGCCCTATTGGAGGGTAAAACTCAGAACTGCTCTAGCCATCTCTACTGAAAGGTACAACACTGGCCAATTGATCATGGAGTGGGTATCATGCCACCACCCAACTCCAGAAAAACTCACCCAAAAGAGGTTTAGCGCCTGTTCCATCACTGGGTGTCACTAGCACCGCTACCGGCCGATCCATCGAGAACGAAACTAGGGGGGAGACCACTCAACCCTTCCAGTCAAACAAATGAGCACAGAGCCAGGGAAAAAACTCCAACCTGTTGGTCAAATAAAAGAGCACAGATGGACCCTCTACGTCGCGAGAGGTCAAAGTACGCAAAGCAGAGCATGACACGCACATGGGGCCCACACGGCGTGTGGAACCAAGTCAACCCCAACCAAGTGCACAAACGTTCTCAGGTACCGACATCCACATGTACCTCCCAGTGTTCCCGTATACTCCCAGAGTATACCACATTCCAGCCCAAAGGATATCGTGCACACGACACCCAACATCAATGCGAAGGCGTGACGTAACATCTCCAACTTGCTGCCTCAATGACTGGGGAAAAGCTAACCACATCTATTCAGGCATAACTTCACTCACACGGGAGTGCACGTGATCACATGCCAATGGTCCGCTACAAACACAGTAGAAGAACAACACCCAGGGCACCTTCACATTTCCACATTTAATAAGATCACGTAGGAGGTTTTGCTCGCCTAAACAGATCACACCGTTGTAATCATCGCGGAAAAACATGTGAGATAGACTACTTACTCGCCTCAAATAGATATCCAATGGAAACGCCATGAACACCGCCTCATGCCTGATCGGCGTCCCGTGATCCCGAGCCTTGGCCTCGAAAACAGTCGGGCGCATCGCACCATTGCGATCCCCTCGGGAAAACAACTCAAAAGTACTGCTCAATTGAGCGCAATGGATATCCGGAGAAAAAGATGCATTCCGGCGCACCACGCATGAGCGGTGCTATGTGGGGCCCGCATCCCGGTCCCAAAACACAAATAACGGATCGCACCATTGCAATCCTCTTGAAAAAGCACCTAAGGTGGACTATTCACTTGTCCAAAACGGTCGCCCGGTGATAGAGATGGAAAATCACCGTTGACGCCCAAACGACCCTCATGGGCCCCACACCATCATGCCGAATTATAGCGGGCGGATTGCACCATTAAAATCCCCTCAGAAAAACATTTTGAAACGACTGCTCCAACGCCCCGAACGGACGTTCAAAGAAAAAAGTCGTGAAACGCTGCACGCAGCTCAAAAGACGGGCCATGGGGCCCGCGCCTCAACATCAGCCTCAATGCCTGAAACCACCCTAGAAAGCTCCGACTGAGTTCCAGGGTCCCAACACTATGAACGACACTCAAAACGGACGTCGGACGCGTCCGCGCCGTCCAAACAAGAATTCCCGGGATGTCTGCTAAGCTGCTTTATGCAAGCATCGTGCCCCCAAGGCCCCTCGTTTCGGGTATTAAAAATTCTAGAAACCACCTCAAAACGTTCCCCTAGATCCCCGGATTTCATCACCGTAGACGGAACTCCAAACGGACACCCGTAGCTCGAAATTCGGGCGTCCAAACATTTTAAAAGGGGGGGGACCCCCTTGGTCCGGACCGGCCCGGTCCGGCCGGTCCACTCTGGCCGGCCCGCTAGGACCACAACCAAGCTGCCTGGGGCCCGACCCAGCCGGACCCGCGGGCCGCTGCACGCAGCCCGCCACCTCCCATGAGGCCGCCTCTCCCGCGCGACGCGCGGGTGCCTCCTCCACCAACCGGCAGACACGACCGATCGGCTTTCCACGTGGAGACCCGCATCATGCGAGTCTCGGTCTGCCCAGCGGGGTCACGAGCCATGACCCCGGTCGCGCTCCCCCTTATCGGCGCCCGCAGCCGGCGCCCTCGGCCGGTCCGCCTGTGCCATCACGCACCAGCGAGGTGCCGCCCAGCCGGCGGGAAGGCCGGTCGGCCTCCCGCCGTGGCTGCTGCCGCGCCGCCATCTGCCAGGGGGCCGCCGTCCGCCGGACCCCCTTGGCGGCTGCCAGAATCTGGCCTCGTGGTTGGAAAACTTCAGAGGAACACCGGAAACGATCCATTGGTCGAAAATTCAATCCGGATAGCATTCCAGAAAGCTCAGAATATGATCAACACAACTATGGTCTTGGATTGAAGATCAGGAATCAAATCGACAAAGAAAAATTAGGACAGACATGGTGTAGGAAATAAAACGAAACAAAACGACGCCTACCTCATGGGACTAAGCCCGTCTCTTCACCGTCAACCCGCCGGGGTTGCCGCACCTCACCGGACCGCCTCTCCAGAGTCACCTCGCCGGAGATGGAGGAGGAGAGGGGAGAGGCTTTCTAGGGGAGGGGGAAATGAGGGAGAAGAGAGGGGTGGGGGGGGGGGGGGGTTTAGGTTAATTAAATTAATTAATTAACTTAAACACCCTCCTCCAGCCCTATACCGGATCTCCAGATGGGGTCGGGATTTAGCCTCCTCTAGGATAAAAACCACGCTATGAGCGCAATAACAATTTCAGAATTTTAATCCGAGGCCCCGTTCAATAGTTATTAAGTTCAACGTCCGAATCCGCTAAATTAAAAAAACGCCCCTGGCCCATTTTTCACAGACGGCCCACGCCCGCAAAACTTATACCCCTCCTCGGGTAAACGACATGTTACAGACTCAACGGTGCCCTCATTTTTCCAATCCGAGCCACCGTTTAAGTGATACATGAGTTTCACCATTAAACGAATAAATAAATTAATTAATTTATCCGTTTAACATTCCGAAAGCGAGCAAGGGGTCCAAACATCCCGCGCTGACATGTTTTATGTCATTCCTAGGGTAAACACCCCTTTCCGGACACATCCGTACACTAGGATCTATGATCCGGATCACCATTTAGGAGTTATCTCATTTATTTGGTGTGCCCAGTGTGAATGCACTGAAAATTTAATTCCGGCCACTCCGGGGGTCGGAATTCCACACCGTCTGAGGGAGCTGGTTTGGAATAACATCAAGAATATTCCAAAGCCTTCCTCAGAAAAAACTGGGTTCTTACAAGTTCGGTTATTAAGTTATAAGCGTTTTCGCTCCGAGGGCCCGGTTGGATTCATGTTTGATCCAACCCGGTCATGCTACAAAAGACACTGGTTAACCAAGTCGGTCACACCATTGCGATCCATATTGAAAAATACACGAGATGGATTACCCATTGGTCCAAAACGGATAGCCGGTGAAAATGTTACATTTCACCGCAACACGCGTGAACCGGGCCTCGTGGGGCCCATGCCCCGACCTCAACATAAATATCCAGAATTGGTCTTGAAACAACTGCCTTAATTCTAGGGTCGCAACGTCATAGACGGTTCGTCATTCCGACACCGTATGAGAGATATATATCAGATACAAATCCCGTAATAATAATAATAATATTATTATTCGGTGTTTCGTGGACCCGAGCCATGAACCAGAATTTATTATCAAAAATTAGACTTGAATCGACCGTATTATTGACAGGATTACATCACCACTGACGGCAAGCTAATAGAACATCACACACATGAGTTATGGTGGGTCAAAGATTTAATAATAATAATAAATCAATTATTTTTCGAGCGCTTCGGGAAATCGATCAAAAAACTGGAAAAAAGACATTCAATATTATACTCGGAATGTCCGTCTCAGAATCTAGGTCGCACATCCGTAGACGGTATGTGAAACCGATGTCGCACGAATAAGTTGTGGTCGAAGAAGTGTTTTATCAACAAAAATAATAATATGATTATTATATTTTTATTTTCAATTTATTTTACCTAAAAAAACACAATGTCATGCACCACCACCCTCTCTCTCCAATTGGTGCGCCTCCCTCCATTTCACGCATAGAAATCCCTAATTAAATGGTGCACATCACATTCATTGGATTCTCTTTCTTTCTTTTAAACATTTTCTCTCTCCAATCTCCTTCTCCATTCACTGTTTCTTCTCCACCAAACCCAACCAGCTTGGCCTTCCCGCGGCTGCCTCTCACGCCGGATCTGCCGCCTCCGGCCTACTGCCATCCTAGCCTCTCACCGTGCCACCGCACCACCCCCGACTACCTGCGCCAGTGCGCCTCAAACCAGCCGCATCGCCTGGCCCCCCGTCCGCTCGCTGCGCCACCTCCTGTTACCACGCACTCGACCCCATACCACCACACATCAAGAACAAGTTATCGGTGGGTCCGAACTTGTTCGTAGTCTGTACCCACCGCGTTAGTAGTTCGAATAAACACCCAACAGAATATTTTTCCATGCTCAAGGGAAAGAATCAAGTAAACTTAAATAAACAAAAACCCCCTACCTCAGTAATTAACGTCGCACGTCATTGATTCGCGGAATGCAGCATCGCGGAAGACAGACGTCTATTCTATTGATGTCAGGGTTTGTCTGAAGTAGAAACACCGTTGGAGAAATCCCCCTCTTTCTTCGTGGAGGAGTCGTTATTCGTTGAAGGTTTGTGTTCATCGTCAAAGAATAATGCTTCATTATAAGTCTTCTCAAGACTTCCTCAACCAGTATTTCCAACCCCCAAAATAATAAAAAGTCTCTCCGTAATATAACATTCCATGTAATTCAAACCTTTGATGGAATATTAATTAGAGATGTGAAGGGTTTCCATAATAAGGGGAGTTGTCACATTAAATTGGAGAGGTGTTAAAGGGGGGTTAGAGAGAGTTAAAGAAGTTTAGAGGTTGGGGCTTGTGTGGGACCCACCGCTCATTTATCCACACTTTGAAGAGTTTAACATCCATGATATAAAAATAAAAAATGTTCAACACTTTTATTTATTTTAAACTAAATCCCCAAATAATAAAATTCAACCCGCTTAAAATGAAACTGCAGTAAAGTCCCATTAAGCAATTATCGGCACCGTGAGTTCATCGGTGCCCTCAGATTTCAATTCCGAGCACCAGTTCAAAAGATAGAAAAACCCACTCATTAGTTCACTAAACTTACCTAAGCTAAACTTCGGAAATTTATTTCGAGCACACCGGACCTCAAATTCAGGTTCCATCAGAAACTGCGTACTCATAAAATTCCAATGAAATTTAGAAAATATTTCCCTTTAAATTTCCGAGACTTTACCTTACTCCAACCGCTGGGATTTATGTCCTCGTAAAGCTACAACACACAATAGGAAAAACAAAAGTGGTACTGTGCATGCATCTGAGCCTTCCTCTCCCATGTGCTCTCCTAGAGGTTCCCGTGCTGACAACGAATGCGCACTAGAGGAATCTACCGTCCATGTAGAACCCGCTCCGGTCGACCCTCAACCTCTACTGGAACCTATGTGAATGTCGCCCCGACATCGATGTCTATCTCCCCGTGGTCGATGATGATAGATAGGTTGTGCACGCATCTCCTCAGCTGAGATACGGGGATGACGTCATGCATCCGGTGCAACTGAGGTGGAAGGGCCAGGAGGTAACCCACCTCTCCTACTATGTTGATGAAGAAGGAGGAGTGACTGTAAGAGACTGAAGTTAGGCTGCACCATCTCTATCAAAAAAGGATATATGTAAGGCAGCTAGCTGCTCTGTCGCCTCTTCTAGAAGCTGAATACCAGTACTCCTACTGAGAGAATCAGTAAAAATGTTCCCCTTAACAGGTGTATAGACTATCTCGAAGTCATAGTCTTGGAGGAACTGAATATTCAAAATTGTTCCTGCCATGAGGGTAAAGCTGGCTGACTCAAGAGTGATCGGCCGCACCCTCCTAAGAATGATTTTATCCTATGCTTCTTGGGTTTACTTTTTACCCGACCAAGGAAAAACACTATCCCAACGTTGTAGATAAACCACAACCTTTTTTTGTAATACCTTCAATTTGTGTATGAACTGTGGTTGCCCAGTCCATACTCAAAAAAACATCGTAAGGACTCGACGCTGCCACCAAGAGGTTCAAACCAAAACTCTCGCCTCAAGGGTCAGATCACACCATCAGCGTAAGCGTGATTATCGAGTCTCCTCCCAAAGTTATCTCCAGACATGAGGATCAAGTCAACGGCTTAACCAGAAACTCTAGGCCAGGGATGATATTCGTGGAAGAAATGAATGATTGGTATATATTTCTATTCATAAGGAAAATCATAGTAGACACAGACCATACCTCGAATCATTACTAGAGCCCCTGGGTCACACTCCTTGACCGCATGCAGCTACTCTCTTCCCTTGCCTTCCTGCTCCCTGAGATTGGCAGGAACTACAAAGGTGGGTGGTTGCAACATGTCAAAATGTTCACCACCCCATGCTGCTCAAATAACTCTTGTTCCACGCCTGCTGCCCTGCAGATTCATTTGTCCTTTTCACTTCCTCTTCTTGAAACATTTTACACACCCAAGTCTTCGAGAGTGGCGCTAGTTTCCTGCTTTCCCACTACTATCCTTCACAGGCTGCATCCACTCAGCCAAAGAATCATCAACCACAAAGGTTCTCTCTAGCACCCTAGAATAAGTAGGAATACATAGAGAGAGAAGTGTTGGCTCAGATTTCTTTTAGACACACCTCACTCAAAAGTCCGAGCCCTGATGCACGGATCACATCGTATTCATCGAGTACCAGGAATGGTTTGGTACACCCCGATGAATTCTCAGCTACCGACATGTCGTCCTGCCGAAGCTGTATAAGCTCTAGAAAACTCTCTACCACCTCCTCAAGAGAGTCCTCAGCTGCTTGTGAGTCAAGCTCACCTCAGAACATGAGGGATATCTAGTGCTGAAACATAAGTAAGGCACTAATCCTACAAGTATCCTCTACTGGTACCGCCGGTAGTGTCTTCTGACCAACAGGTTGTGATATAGCTGGAACACTATCTGATGGTACTATATCAGGCATAGGTCCACGTGCCGAAGGTCCATCACTATACAGACCAACCTCATGGTGTCTCACTAGAAAACACAAGTAGCTAAGTTCACCATCTGCTCTACTAGTGTCTAAACTAGGTGTAAAACTCTAGCATTCGCCTCCATCTAGTCCACTGCTTCCTGGGAATCTGTCTCACCTCATATCCTTGGAGGCCTCTACTGCTGGAACCCGTGAAACACGCTCTTCCAGCGTGCACCGTCCACTAGTACGGCTGGTGGAATCTGCTGCCTAACAGGTGGTGGAGATGCTGGTACACCACCCGAAGGTGCCAACATAGAAAGAGGGCCCTACACCGGAGTCTCGTCGCTCGGTGGGCTGTCATCGAGTACTCTCTCGGAACACCAACTGACTGTATGTGTGGAGAGATCCTGAACACATGTGACGTGGTCTATGATTTATACCCTGTGAGCTGACCTGGTTTGAGCTAACTTTAAAACTTCTTGGAAACACAATCCCAATCAGTGTTTTCGTCCACTAAGTCGGAAATCAGTAGTCAGGGTCCTAGTGTATGTATACATCGGCTGCCGCACCAACGCTGGACTCCCTGAACTGAAGACCACACTCGGTACCCTTAACGCCTATTTCTTCACAAAAAGTAATGACCATAGTTATGAGTTTTGCGGTAGAATCGACTCCTCTGATACCAATTTGTCACGACCCGTCCTCAGGGCACGTGCCGTGACTACCCCAAGCCCGCCTTCCATAGGCCAGGGGTTGGAGACTATCACCAAATGCATAAATTCCGATATCTGGGAAGGTATTGACTTTATAAAACATAAAAACATCCAACCAGAGTACAGGAGAAAGTAATACACTAAGTACAAAAGAAAGTGCTGAAAAGTAAATGGGCCAGAATACAAACCCAACTGAGAAGTATAGCTACAATAGAACGAAAGTACAAAAGAAAAGACAAACAATTGGAAAACAGAAGCAGCTTCTGGGTCGTCCACCTTGGATCCTACCTGAAGGGTAGGTACAGATAGCCTACTCAACACTCTCGCTCTCCAACCTCCACTGTGTACCGTCTTGTTGTGAAGTCCACCTCTGGGTACTGTCTCCTCGTGAGGTCCAACTCTTGGTAATTTCTCTCCCTAGTACTCTCAATCTATGTCAGAGATGTCCGTCGTCTGCATCCAACACAATGAGGTGCGGGCATAGCCCGTGCAGGGGTGAGTATAACGATACTCAGTAGGGACCCCAAGACCCTCAAGGTCTCACAAAATCCATGAAGAATATCCACAAAGAAGGATCTCAACAGATAACCCTTACATAGGTATAAGCACATACTTATACCTTAGTTATCAAGTAACCCATCTCAATAATGTGGAAACACAAAGGTTATGAAATCAACGGATAACCACTACTTAGGTATATACCCATACATATACCCACGTTATCAAGTGACCCATCTCAATCAAGAGGTAAACACAAAGTCATTGACTCAGCTCAAACTAGGATTTTCATTATCGAAACCACAACTACTGGAGAACTCATCCTCTATCGAGTATAGTAGCCCTGTCACGACACTGAGGCACTACTCACTAACCTTAGACTGCTGATGTACTCCTCCTGTCTAGTACCGCGGGTCTGCTGCCAAATACCGGGTGCTCCGTCCGCTGTGGGTCTACCGCCAAATACCGGGCGCTGCCCCCCTAATAGCCTACAGAGGTACTCCTCCTGTCGAGTACTGTGGGTCTGCTACTAACTACCAGGCGCTCCGTCCGCCCTGTGTCTGCCACCAAATACCAGGCGCTCCGTCCACTGGGCTAATCAAATCACTCCTACTCGAATCGGTCATGTAGTCATCACGTCTACAACTACTAGGTCTCCACACTCCGTACTCTCGTCTCCGAAACGGTCTGCTCCATGAGCCACAGGTCGATACTCCATGTATCAAAACATCCCATGAAGATGTATCTCAAAGGACCACCTCGTCAAAGGGGTCTCAACGCAATAGACGGCACGTCAATCGGACGCCCGGTCTGTGAGTTATAAGCCTTTTAGTCACATGGGCCTGGTTGGTTTCATGTACAAACCAACCTGGCTGTATCTCAATAGTATCCCGAACACCCATGGGTATACTCAAAGGAACCATTTCTCAATGATATTACCAACGTCACTGACAGTTCGTCAAACAGACGTCCGGTCTGAGAGTTATTGGCTTTTCCGTACCAGGGGGCCCGATTGATTTATAAGCTAAACCAACCCAAATGTACTCCAACTGCGTCCAAACCTCGAGCAGAGTATTCCAAAAGATCCGTCTCAACAAAAGGAATCCAACTTAATTAACGGCACGTCAATCGGACGTCCGATCATTAAGTTATAAGCATTTTCGCTCTGAGGACCCAGTTGGATTCATGTTTGATCCAACCCAATCGTACCACAAAAGACACCAGTTAAAAAAACTAGTCACACCATTGCGATCCTTATGGAAAAAATACATGAGATGGACTACCCATTGGTCCGAAACAGATAGCTGGTGAAAACGTTACATTTCACCGCAACACGCGCAAACCGGGCCGCATGGGGCCCGCACCCCAACAATAACTTAAATATCCAAAATTGGTCTTGAAACATCTATCTTAATTACAGGGTCACAATGTCGCAGACTGTTCGCCATTCTGACACCGTATGAGAGAGATATGTCAGATACAAATCTTGTAATAATAATAATAATAATATTATTATTCGGTGTTTCATGGACCCGAGCCACGAACCAGAATTTAGTTTCCAAAATTAGACTTGAATCGACAGTATTATTGATAGGATTACATCGCCACGGAAGGAAAGCCAATCAGGCATCGCACAAACGAGTTATGGCGGGTCAAAGATTAAATAATAATATTAAATCAATTATTTTTCGAGTGCTTCGGGTACCTGATCCAAAAACCTGAACAAAGACATTCAATATTGGACTCGGAATGTCTGTCTCGGAATCTGGGTCGCACTTCCATAGACGGTTCATGAAACCAATGTCGCTTGAATAAGTTGCGGTCGATGAAGTGTTTTATCAACACAAATAATAATATGATTATTATATTATTAATTTTAATTGATTTTACCTAAAAAAACACAGTGTCATGCACCACCGCCCTCTCTCTCCAATTGTTGCGCCTCCCTCCATTTCAAGCATAGAAATCCATAATTAAATGGTGCACATCACATTCATTGGAATCTCTTTCTTTATTTATGTATTAATTTATTTCCTTTAAACATTTTCTCTCTCCAATGTCCTTCTCCATTCACTGTTTCTTCTCCCCCAAACCCTACCATCCTGGCCTTCCCCGCGGCTGCCTGTCACACCGGATCTGCCGCCTCTGGGCTACCACCATCCTAGCCTCTCACCACGCCGCCACACCGCCCCCGACTACTCTCACAAGCGCGTCAAACACCATCCGCATCGCCTAACCCCCCATCCTCACGCCGCGCCACCTCCCGTTACCACACACCCGACCCCATGCCACTGCACATCAAGAACAAGTTGGCGGTGGGTCCGGACTTGTTCGTAGTCTGTACCCACCGTGTTAGTAGTATGAATAAACACCCAACATAATATTCTTACATGCTCGAGGGAAATAATCATGTAAACATAAATAAAAAAACCCCCTACCTCGGTAATTAACGTCGCACGTCATTGATTCACGGAATGCTGCATAACGAAAGACGGACGTCTATTCCATTGATGTTAGGGTGTGTCCGAAGTAGAAAAACCATTGGGGAAATCCCCCGCATTCTTCGCGGTGGAGTCGTTCTTCATTGAAGGCTGGTGTTCTTCATCAAAGAAGTGCACTTCCTTCTAAGTCTTCTCAAGAGTTCCTCCACCAATATTGCCAACCCCCAAAATAATAAAAAGGATCTCCATAATATAACATGCCATGTAATTCAAACCGTTGATGGAATATTAATTAGGGAGGTGATGGGTTTCCATAATAAGGGGAGTTGTAACATTAAATTGGAGAGGTGTTAAAGGGGGGTTAGAGAGAGTTAAGGAAGTTGAGAGGTTAGGGCTCGTGTGGGCCGCACAACTCATTTATCCACACTTTGAAGAGTTTAACTTTCAAGATATAAAAATAAAATTGTTCAACAATTTTATTTATTTTAATTTAAATACCCAAATAATAATATTGAACCCGCTTAAAACGCAACGGCGGTAAAGGTCCCCTTTAGCAATTACTGGCGCTACGATTTTATCGGTGCCCTCAGATTTCAATTCCAAGAACCAGTTCAAAAGATTAAAAAACATGCACATTCTTTCACTGAACGTACCCGAGCTAAACTTCAAAAATTGATTCCGAGCACATCGGGCCTCAGATTCAGGTGCCGTTAGAAACTGCACACTCGTAAAATGCCAAAGAAATTAAGAAAAAATTTCCCTATAATTTTCTGGTACTTTACAAAATTAATGATTATAATATTAAGAAAACTCTTCTCCCCTGCACTATATAAAGAACCCGTCACCCCATCTTCCTCTCAAACCACTCTAGCCTTGTTTCTTTCCAATATTCGCCCCAAGTCTCTCCCCAAGATCCTCCACTACCTCAAAAATCTCCTAGCCTCTTCAAAATACCAAAACCTCTCCCCTTAAGAGGTTCTCCAAGGAGGACGTCTCAAGAGGTAAATTTCTCTTTCCAATTCGTTCAATTCTTTTAAGTACTTTTATTTTTCTTTCTTTCCTCACCATAATAGTATGATAAATCTAGTAACATAAATGTACTGGAATATTTTCATGCTAATAGTATATTTCATTACCTTCTCTCCTTTCCACAACCATTTATTTGAATGAAATGAAAGCACTATTTGAGATGTGCTAATTTAGAAAATTCAAGGACAACAGTTTATCAATTTATATTATAATATTTAATTCTAGTCATGAAACCATTTTTGTTATGGTTGAAACAGATTATTAAATATGTAATATATATCCTATTTTTATTTTTTCAATCCTTTTGTACAATTTGTATTAAGTTATAAAGAAAAACATGTTCGTTGTTATCAAACCCACCGTTTAGCCAAAACGGTTGTCACTAAGGTTATATATATAATAATTAGACTTCACTATAAGAAACCAAAATAAATTTAAAACCATTTAATCTTATGGATGTTCACTAATAGAATATAACGTCATTTCTTAACAACCACATCTAACTTATATATTTATCTGAACTTGAATATAAGTGAACCGATCATTTAAAACCAAGTAATCAAATGAGCCCGAACAATGAAATTGAACCTTATAACTAATCAAAAAGGGCTTGAATGAACTAAAAAGGGTTATAATAAATCATTTACACATATAATTTGTTCTTTAATTATTAATTAATAAGACAAATTTGTTTTTTCATGTCTTCAATAACATGTCAAGAACACCTTCAAGAATATGGTAAGGGATATCTTAACTCAATTTCCATTTATTGAGTTACACATATATGTCATTGGTTTTGTATTTCCAAGAATATGTGTGAATGTCCTAATATTTTTTTATACTATATATCCATTTATATTTTTTGGATTTTTATTTTTCACACATAAATATTTAATTGATTTATCGTAACTCTATTGACACAATCTTTGTAAGGGATCCTCTCTCTCACTTTTGTTCAAGAATCTCCCCTATGTTGTGCCCTTTTTTTTAATTCCTATTGATGGGTTATGTTTTCACTCCTCCCCCATACTACCATTTTGAAATATAAAAAATGGAATACCCCTTTTCCTCTCATTAATCCCTCACGATTACACTCGTTACCATGCCGAAATGTTTGTAAGAGGTTTCTCATCTCACTTTCATTTCTATGAGATTTTCATTGTTTCCCACTTATTTATTGTATGTGGTATATGTGTACTGACATTTGATATATAATAACATGATTATATTTATATTCATGTTATTAAATGATTCATTGGAGTGTTATTAAGTTCTGGTCATATGATTTGATCGATTACATTGTGGTAAATGACTTTGTCTCGACTACTATTTTTGTTGTGACTAACTTTGTATTGTGCACCTAATAATCCTTATGTGGTGTACCTAATGCCCATTTGAGATCACTTTTCATTTGAAATTATATTTATATTAAATATCCATAATCTCATATCATGGATATGTTTTGGTCTAGACCGTATACCATTTTACATGCGTTGTTTATTTGGAATGTTATTTTAATTATGGAAATATTGATGAATTCGTACACTCCACTCTATACGGATATTTAAATGGCATATTGATCTTGTATTTAATCCTTATATAATGAATTATTTGGACATGAAGTGGTGGGTGGGGCTCTCTCTAGCCCCTCGATGCATCGGTAGGTCTCATGAGACAAATCAGTTGGCGACAAACCCTTTGAGTTTGTTTCCCAAAAATCAGACGGGTTTCTACACATAGAATTAAACCATTTTTACAGTATTATGGTTTCATGTGCTAGATAAATTATGTCCAAATAACAAGAATTTTCTATATTTTTTATCATTTATTATTATTATCTCTGAAGTTTTCACTATGAAAAAATCTTTGGATGCAGTTTCAATATCAGTTTATTAATGGTCTTGGTTTTTCATTTATTCAGCATGACATATTGATTATGTCAGATTGATTATGAATAACTTATTATCGTACTCATGCATCTGCTATTTTTAACACTTAGCGAGCATTTGAGCTCGCCCCTTTCATTTTTTACATTCTACAAGTGACAAAGAGAAGATAATTTATTGAGTTCTTGTGGATTCAGTTTTTTATTTTTGTTATGTATTGTATTTTGTAAACTTTTAAAATGTGATTTGAGTTACATCTATATGTCTAGTTTATTCAAGGATACTAAACTGATCATTCCTTTATGATTTTATTTCCTTATAACCTTTCCAATATCACAAGTAATGTACCGACTCCAGTCTAGGGGGTCGGTTGTTACAGTAGTCATGTTGGGCATATCTATGTATTCTGAGACACTAGGTACATTGGGAAACAAAAAATATTCCTCATTTGGAGGGAATATAATATGTGGAATTTATGGAACATTACCCATGTAATTTCATGTTTATTTTAAGGTAATTTAATCTAAGGGAATACTTGTTCTAAGTATTTTGGCCTGAGACGTACCATATTTTAATTCATGGGGTAGGGTTCATGATTAGGTTGTGAGTTTATCAACTTATGGATACGGTAATAGGGTTATTGTCATGCGAGGATAGGGTGGGAACAAGTTTAATGACTTGGTGGAATAAGATGGGTGCAGGTTTAAAATCTTGGTGGGAAGGAATGGGAATATGTTCAATGTATTTTCAGTACAGAATAGGTGAAATTTTAATGTCACATGGGGAAATAATGTGCACTGGTTTAACATGCTATAGAGACAGAATGGGATCACCTTTTATGTCTTGTGTGAAATGAATGGGAATTGGTTTAAAAACTTATTGGGATTGAATTGTGGTATGTATAAACTATTATGAGAATATAAATTGAAATTTACTATTTATGAGGATCAATTAAGTGTGTCTCGTGGAGGGAAGATGTTATAATTGGGTGAAGGGGTATGTCTCGCAGGTCTAACAGCTCAATACGATAGATAATAATATCATACTGTGATGGATTGATGGTTAAGTGTGTCCCCATGAAGAAATATTCCACACATATATGGTTGATTAGGATGCTCTAAATAGAAGGATCAGGGTGGTGTTTCCGTAGGAGGGGAGATGTCATGCCTAGATTGTTTATCATAATTCCCTATTGAGGAAGATCCTCGAGGGTTGTCCCTAGGAGGGATGATGTTGCCAAAAATATTATAGTTCTCCGCATTGAACTATATGAAGTTGCCCTGTGTACCCAAGTTAAGAAACATGGATCAAAACACATGTATTTAAATTCTTCTCATTAAGGTCTTGTGGCATGACTAATCTCTATAGTTTAACATCATCTAGTAAGTATTGTTGTGTTGTAGAAGTAGTGTTGATGAGTGATGTTCTGAGGAATACTCCTAGAATATTCCCACTACGGGTGGATCATATCCCATGTTTGGGGATAGGGTGGAATCCTAGGACAATATTACACAAGGAATCCTATGTTTATGACACTAGGTTGGAGGTGTGGGTTAATCCAATGTCCATCATACACATGGAAACCTATGTTCATCACATAGGGTACGCCTACTGTTTTATATCATTTGATGATGATATTTTCATTTAGTTTAACATCAAACAACTAGGATATGGTTCTCAGATGTTTTATGTCGTGCATCCTTGATGTGGAGGTGCTCACTTCTCCATGGGGATCATTTCATTGACAGAGGATGATTTCATATAGGGGACCTTAACCAATAACGGGGTATATCTTCCCCCAAAGATACCACCCATAGGGCTTACATGACCACCACTCATTCCTATATGGGTGGTACATTGTGTTGGAACTTCCATGGTGGAGTTTCCTTTTGGAGGTCCAATGTTAGGGTGCCTATTCATAGAAGCATCATGAATTTGGGTACCTATGATTAATGAAATTGGTTACATTGTGGGATATACTGTTCTTGGAGTTATTTATTTTGACATGACATGGGTGGAACCAGTCATAGAGGGACCCCAGGTGCGGTTGAAATGGTTCTCATTTGGTAGGGGGGCCCTGAGAACCCATCCTTCAGAAAATCATGTATGCTAAAAGGAGGCCCCATGTAGATCCCTAAAAGAATTACATCATGAATATTGGGGCTTTGAGAAGGCAGGTATCATGAATGTAACATCCTGACCAGACTGAACACTAAACCAGTAGCTGGATCGATCTCCACATAGCCTCAAGTGTGGATCTCTGTATTCTAGACGATGAAAACTAGTGGAAGTGGTCTAATGAAATTACGGTTGGGAGAATATACCATTTGTATAATAGTTTTACAACATTATAGTCTTAATGAAGTCACCAAATAGTTGCAGAAGTAGTAATAATAAAGAAAGAAAAATAGATAAAGAATAAATATTGAAACCATATAAAACCATCCAATGACAATTTAAACCAATGCATGAATGAAATATGTTTCTCTAAGAAAAGGAATTAATAATTAAAATAATCAATTCAATTTAATAGGATGATAACATTCCAATGAATAGCTCCATGAGCATCTCGGGCACCAAATCAGTCCTCCTCCAAACTGTCTCCTAGAAATGTAAATCAAAACATTAGAAGCTAACTTCTTCCCTTTATCAATACATACATAACAAAAGTGTACTTAGGTACCAATGGTTCTTGAGTATGGTGTAAGATACAATATCAATAGGCTATAACCCATGATGTATATCCCAATCCATTTCATGCTTTAAAAATTAAACATTGTTCCATAGTAAATAGATGCACGACTGAAATAAATAAATCAATTCAATGAACTCAGTCCCACTTGGAAACATATCCAATATACTTTCTTCAACCAAGACTAGTGACTCATAACCAAAGGATCCTAAAATGGTAAATTAGGTGAGATAATATAAGAGGAGGTGTATTGACCACAATCATTTTGTTTGGCTAGAAGGACATGACCCTATATCATTAATACAAAGGGGATAAATAATTATTCCAAAAGTGTTCATTTATGTTTTATTTAATTAAATTTGTGAAAAAATATTATAAATAGTATCCAGACACCCGGATCCCTTACATAGAATTCTATATGGTCTTTCCATGTATCACCTGTGTTACTCGTTTCAAATACAATTACTAGGAGTCCTTCCATGGTGACCTAAAAATTAAGTCCTATGTATCCCTCTAGTCATTTCTTGAAATTTCAAGCACTATCAAACCTCTGAGCCCATACCAAATATCATACATATGTGCCCGAGTATCTCTCAAGGCATTGTAAAACCAATAATTCTGTCGAGCCCATCCATGGGGACCCCCTAGGGAGCATGTGTCACTCTTCTATAGAAAAAAATAGATAATGTGTGGAAAACCCATCTCGGGCATAGCTGATATTGGACCCACATGTTTACTTAATATCAACAAATATAACAAGAAATAATGAGAGTTAGACCAAGGGATACTTATGTTATAACCCATTATTTCATCCTTAGATATATGATAAAATCATTAAACAAGAACATAATTTATAACATTGTAAACATGATGCAATTCCCTAAATATCATGTTGTAATTTTGAAGAAAGAGAACCTCATTTGAGGGGTTTTATTATAAAAACATAAATTTCATACCAATAATTCCTTGGGCATAATTAAACATCAATTCAAGATTCATACTCAATTCATGTTAAGGAAACATTACAACAAATTAAACAATAAGTACATAACAACTGTTAACCTAAAAAATTTATACTAAAAATCATACATCACTAAATAACATTAAATAAATGTGAGAATGGAAAACAATCAATTCATTGTTAAATTTAAAGTGAAATTGTGAAGGGATCCTTCCTTATACTAAAGGTGTGATTCTTTTTATGATATCAACATGAACCTTCCCTTTACCACTTGCACACATATGCACCCTCAATAAATGAAAAACACCAAGCTCTTATGTACACATTTTAATAGACCAATATGTACAAGGGGATCCTGAAAAACATGCTTATACATCCATAATCCATTTTTCACTAACAGAAATATGAATCTTCATATACATAAAAAATTACACCTAACCCCATTATTTATATTCATCATGTCATGGTTGAATATATATAAAGGGGGAACACATATATATATCTATGATGACCCATGAATACTCATAAAAGCTTTCACAAACGAGGCCCAAAAACTATTCCAGGATGACCAAGATGCACTAAAAAATATTAGGTACGATAAAATTTCCAAATACCTATTTAAAATTGGGCCAATAGAAAATATTGATGAAAACCTACCACAAATCGATGGTGGGTGGTCCGAAATGGTGTGAAATGCTTTGATTTTAGTGGTGGATGTCGAAACACACCTAAAGAGGACTCGAGAGTCCCATTGTATACCCATAAAATGGAAGAAAAACCCAAAAAGTTCATTAACCATAACCCTGTGGATCGTCCGGAAAATAGTGGATACATGAGAAGGAATATCACTTAACCAAGGGAAGTGGAGGGAGTTGGGGGGTCTTAACTCTAGACATCATGTAACGACCTGATGTTTTTTAATGAAAATTTCCTTCTTATGATTATTCCATATAATCACATGAAATAACAACATAGTGAACTACTATGTGCTATGTGACCTTTTAACATAAGTTTATCACTTCTATGATTTGAATTTGGAAAATCTGATATACATGGTTGCGATCAATATGTTCTTTGGAGTCTAATATGACCAACTTAATTTTTGTTGATTAGTAACATAACCATATGAATAGTAATGTTACCCTTATGAATAGTGGCATACACTAATGAATAGTAACATTACCTATAATAGTATATAAATAAGATTCTTGTGGGAGTACGATATACAAATATCATGGAATAAGAAAATAAATGATTTAAAATTGATATTATTAGAGTAAATTGTATTTTGAATTAATAATTAAATTAATCATATTTATAAAATTGTTTTTGAAAAATGGATTTCATTTTTTTAATCTACACATTAAAAAATGGTTTGGATGAATTTTTGGGACTTTCCTATAATACATGAATTTTTTATGAATAGTAAAATACGGTAATTTACGATAAATTCTAAATAATGGATTTATTTTATCATTGATGATGATATTCTAATATAAGACCAATTGGTTAGAATACAAATGCAATTATTACTATTTTAGCCATTAAATCATCATTACTTCTGGTATTGAAGGTAAATAATAAACTATGAAATTAAATATTATGAAAACACTCCTCTTCTCCACTATAAATTCCACACATCATTACCTCTTATATTCACTCCTCTAAAGCCTATTAAATTACCTAATTTCTTCCTAAATCACTCCCCATGCTCCTCCCCCACGTCTAAAAGTCCTTGGTATATTTAAAAGGCCAAATACTCTCACATTAAGAGGCTATCAAAGGAGATAAACTCCTGCAGTAAATTCATATTTCCAATTATTTTAAGTTCTTTTCTTTTCTTGTTTCATTCCTCACCTCCCTTCAAACAAATGGTATGATAACTATAGTAACATAAATGTTCTGGAATAATATTTTGATAATGGGATAATTCATTATCATCTATCCTTTCCCAACCTTTTATTTAAATGAAATGAAAACACCATTTGTGATGTGTTAATTTAGCACAATCAGGGACGATAGGTTATCAATTATTATTACTATTGTCAATTCTGGTCATGAAACAATTTTTATAGTTGAACCAGACTGTTATATCTTTATTTTAACTTATTTAATCTTTTTTAATCCTTATTCACTAATTTTGTGAAATTATAATACAAAACAAGTTAATTGTGTGAAAAATTGCTAATTTAAGCGATAATCATTAATGTTTTATATAATTATTCTACTTCACATAAAGTAACAAAATTACATTTATGGCCAGTTAATTTCCTTTATTTTCAATTACTTCATATAACTTCAATTCTGGATAACCAGTTTCATCTTACATGTTTATCCATTCATGAAAATAAGTAAATCCATCATAAAAAGAACAAAAAACAATCGGACCTGAACAATGAAATTGAACTACTTAACCCATCAAAAAAAGGGCATGAATGAAATTAAAAAGGATATAATAAATATTTTACATATATAATAGGTTCTGGAATAATTAATTAATTAACCTAATTTGTTTATTCTGGTCACTAATAACAATTGGATAACACCGACAGACTTATGGTAAGGGATCCTCAGTATTTTACATTTATTCAAGATTTTCCTCTATGTTATGCCCTTTAATGTGTAATTAATAGTGATGGGGTATGGTTAATCAAATCAAAAATACTATCCTAATTATGTTTAAATAATGATAAACCCCTTTCTCTCTCATTAATCACTCTTAGGTTCAAATGACACCATACTGATATTCCGTAAGGGATTCAATCCGAACCTCCATTATTCCTTCAGATTGCATTATCCTTCTTTAAACCAAAATGAGGCCATATATTATTCTTATTTTTTATATTATAAATTCTATTTTAATGTTACAAATTCATGTATCATGTTCCATTAATCATTCTCTATCAGGTATATACTTGTTTTTATGTGATTCCATCGTCAATAATTCCCGATAAGAAAACATGTTTTGAGGGAGCTTCCCGAATTCTTTCCCGATTTCATGTGCACTCTATATTTGGTATTAAGACACCATTTTCTTTTTAAAATCAGTCTTTTTTATGAAATATTTCTATTTTCACAAATATTTTTATATAAAGGATTATTCCCTTTTATATTTGTAAGGATCTAAAGTATTTTCCTTCAAATTACACAAAAATGTTTTAATGCAAAAATTTAATAATTAATTTTCATAAATGTTTTCACTTATACTTGAAAAAAATTAACATGAAACAAAAATATTTTACCTTATAAATTTCATTGTATATTTTAGTTCTATTATTCCATGGAAACTTTCGTGATACACCCATTTGATATATTTTATGACCTGATTGTGGTACCCAATTCATCCCATGGGAAACCCTTATGATTATGTAAGATCGATTAGGTAAGATAATTTATGTGGTATAAATATTCATTAAAATTTAATATGGGTGTTCCCAAATTGATCTCTAATGCATTGGGTATAGTTTAATCTTATGAGATGCTATGTGTGATGGTCTTGGCAGTTAGCCTTGGCTTATACTACTATATGGAATAGCCATGGAGGTTAGCCTTGGCATGCTCTAATATGGAAAATAGTCTTGGCAGTTATCCATGACCCATACTAAATACATTTATTATTTTTCTTCCAAATTACAAGGATTCCATTTTTATATCATCATGTCATGCCTTCTTTACCATGTGCTAATGATTTGTTCTAATGGATATTACCTGATGGGTATTTTAGCTCATCCCTTTATTCATGTTATCCCTAGGTTATCCTATGTAAATATATGAGCTCAACAGAAGATAGGATCTCATTATTGAGTTTAAATAAAATATTTCTTTTATAATGTTTTTTTATATACCTAGTCTACAAAGACAATAGAATTTTTGAATATTGGATTTTAATATGATGTATAATCATGATTAAAACCATGTAATCTTATATATAAAAGGATAGCGTCACTATAGTTGGTATCATAGTAATGTCTAGTTTTGTTTGGAGATTAGGAATAAAGCACCTTAGGAGTATAAGTTAAGAAAATGATCAAGGAGAACCTAGATTGAAAAATAAAGAAACGTAAGTTAGGATATACTTCTTATTTAAAATTGTGTCCTCTTATGTTCAATGTTTTCTTTTTTATGCTCAATAGATAAGTATTTAAGCCCTCTAATTGTAAGAACTTTTTCTTAATTAGTGGTGGGAAATATAATAACATGTGACAACAATAAATGTGAAAGGGAATGTGATGATTTCCCTAATGATATGCCTTATATTATGGTAACAGGTGCTCAAAACATCATGATAGTACATGATCAGCTGTCTCATGTTATGAATACAAACTTCAATCATGGGTAACTCCATCCTCCTCCATGAAAAGAGGACGTTTCCATAAAATACTTCATATGGAAAAGGACTCTGATGTTTAGCGAATCTTCTAATCCACTCCTTGGTGAATAGAATATTAACTCTATTGAAAAGATTTTTTCGGTCCTACTATGCTCGGAAGAACAAAAAGAGGTTCTGCTAGTCTATCGTTTTGATAGGGAAGCTGATCAGTGGTAGACACCTATCAAGAAATCAAGGTCCCAAGAAGAAATTGATTTCATGGATTGGGAAGAATTCAAGATGATTTTTTCCAATAAAAAAATTTCCTTGACCCCTCAGCCTTAAGATGGAAAGAGTTTTCCTCAGCCACAAGCAGTATAAATATGAGTCTATCAGGGAGTATAAAGAAAAAATTACAAATCTTGAAGAGTACACCTCTATATTTCTCATGAACACTAAAACTATGGTGGCTCACTTCTTTATCAGACTAAATCTAAGTCTACAAAAAGTGTTTGTGATTCAAAACTTCAAAAGTTATTAGGAGACTATCCATTTTTACCTCAAGGTTGTAATTGATATTGGAGACTCTTAGTGGTCTTGTGGGACCAGTTAAAAGAAGAAAAAATGGATAAAAACATGGGTGGTTCAAAAATGAAATCCCATGATTGAAAGAAGCCCGAATATCCAACCTGTAAATGTTGTGGGAAGAAGCATCTTGGAAAATGTCTAAAGGGAACAAGGAATCACTTCAAATATGGAATGATGGGACATCTAGCCAAGAACTGCTAATGGGATATGGAAAATACCACTAATGATGAAGAAGAGTGGAAGGTGAAGATCAACTCTCAACCAGTGGGGCAATGTTAATACTACACAGAGCATGACCATTATGAAAACAATTTCCCTAAGCCTTGTGTTTTCAGAGGAAATCAATAACAAACTCTAAGGGAACAAGGAAGGCCTTATGCTATCACTACTACTGAGGTGGAGTCGAAAAACGATGTGGGGACTGGTATGCTAGTTATTAAGTCATGAATAGAGAACATACTATTTTTTATGCTTCTATGCATTGTTTCATATATTTCAAGTTTAGAAGAACTATCCACACAAAAGTTATATGTGAGAACATCAAATGGGGAAATAATATCATCCATGATATATAACACCTCATAGTTAATGTTTGTGGACTAAAACTTCTAGAAAAAATTTGATACTTCCTTTAGTAGAGTTCGACGCTATCTTGGGAATGAATTGACTATCTTTATACAAAGACAACATCAACTAGTGGGAAATGGAGATCACTCTTCACATCCCAAATAATCCACCAATTCATTACAAGTTTATGGAGTAAGATGAATCTCCTTTTGAATAGTTATCTCAAATTTGGATATTTATTACTTATGAGTATGCATATCCAGCCTAAATTATTTATAAAAATGAGAGAATCATGCATGAAGACATGCCAATCATAAGGGATTACACTCATGTATTCCCTAAAGTGTTTCTCGGTCTTCCTCCAAAATGAGAGGTTGAGTTCTCAATTGAACATATTCCTAGATCACTGCCTATATAAAGGAAAACTAACAGAATGGCCATTGTAGAGCTTGTAAAGATAAAGAAGCAGTTACAGGAGAATCTAGAGAAGTGATTTGTATACCCGAGTGGTTAACAATGGGGGTGCGCTAGTCTTTTTCATTAAGAAGAAGGATGGATCAATGCACCTCTAAAATGATTATTGTGAGATCCTTACAATAACAATAAAGAAAAATTATCCCCTTTACCGAATATATATCTTGTTCAATCAACTTAATGGGTCATTTTATTTCGCTAAGGTGGACCTTCATATGGGATATCACCAATTAGAGGTGAGGAACGAAGATATTCCCAAGATTGCCTTTTGAACGAGATATAGAAACTATGAGTTCATAGTGATTCCCTTCAGACGCACTTATGCTCTATAAATTTTCATGGGTTTAATGAATAGAGTCTATAGATATTACTGTAAAAAATTTGTGGTAGTCTTTATTGATGATATTATGATATAATCCAAGAGAAATGAGGACCATTTGGAGAATTTGAATACTGTGTTACAGACTTTGTGAAGGGAGAAGTTGTATGGAATGTAATGTAAATGTGAGTTCGGGATAGAGGAAGTATCATTATTGGGGCACGTTATCACCAAAAAACATATATCTGTGGACCCTTCCATGAAAAATGCATTTGAAAAGTGGCCAAGAAAACATATGTAATGAAGATCCCCATATTTTTCAGTTTAGATGGGTATTATTGATGATTTGTAAAGAACATTTCACGATTGTGAACCCCAATGACCAAGATGAGACAAATGGGAGTAATGTTTTTCTTGAGTCAGGAATGCGAAGACTGATCCAACACATGAAAATCTAAGAGAAAAACCGTCCCAAACATGATTTGGAGTTGGTAGCTGCGATATTTGAATTGAAAATCTGGTCGCATTATATCTATATGAAGAAGTGTGAGATATATACAGATCACAATAGTCTGAAATATTTATTCACACATAAAGAGATTAATATGAACCAATAAATATGGATAGAGATCATCAAGTATTATGACTACTCAATACACTACCATCCAATTAAGGCAAAAAATGTGGTCGATGCTCTAAGTAGAAAGAATATTATATCATTATCAAGTATGAGAATTGAAAAGGATATGATCATCTTAGATTTGATGAGGATGGACATATGAATCATTAAGGGTGGAATGTCCTCAATCCTTTCTCAAATGACAGCTCATCCATCCCTCATAGATAAAATAAAGGATGCTCAAAGAAAAGATGTGGAAATCTTGAAATGGGTGGAAGCTATCAAAAATGTGAAATCCACAGTGTTCATGATTGATGAGGAAAGAGATATAATATTTGGAACATGATTATCTAACATTCGATCTAGAGATATATAAGGAGATTTTAAATTATGCACATAGCTCAACCTTCTCTATCCACCCATGGAGAAAAAAGATATATTGAGATCTTCGAGAAAACTTTTGGTGAGACAATATGAAATGAGATATTGCTAAAGATACATCAATGTTGCTGGTATGTATTCAAGTGAAGAATGAGAGGATGATGTCTAAAGGGAAGATGGAACCACTAACCAAACCAACATAGAAGTGGGAGAACATTACCATGGAATTTTTAATAGGACTTCCAAGAACATACAGAGGAAACAATTCTATATGGGTCATTGTAGATCGTTTCACAAAGACAACTCACATTATCACAATTTAGGATGACTTCTCAATGGATAAACATGCACAGATTTACAACAAATAAGTGGTAACACTAAATACAGCACCACTATCTATTGTATCTGATCATGATCCAAGATTCACCTTGATGTTCTGGAATAGTCTCCAACATGTTCTAAGCACTAAATTGAACTTCAGTATGACCTATCATCATAAATATTGATGGCCAATCCAAGAAAACTATTCAAACATTGGAATATATGATTAGAGCATGTTATATGGACTTCAAAAGAGGATGGGACCAATATCTACCACTAGTTGAATTCTCCTACAATGGTAGTTTCCACTCGAGCATCTGAATGACACCATATGAATCCCATTATGGGAAAAGGTGCAGGACACTAGTGTGTTGCGATGAAGTCGGTGAGAATAAGCTGATAGGACCTGAAATGGTCGAAAATTGATGGAGAAGGTAAAAAAAAGTTATCATCATATCAATGTAGTCCAAAGTCGACGAAAGAGTTATGTAGACAATCATCGAAGAGGCCTTGAGTTCAATTTTAGAAACATGGCATTTCTATGCATATCTCTACCGAAGAAGGTAACGATGTTTAGAAAAAAGGAACATTATGTTCTAGGTACATCAGACCCTTCAAGATTCTTGATCATGCCAAGTATGTGGCCTATCAACTAGACTATACACCTACCATGGAAAAAGTACAAGATGCCTTTCATGTATCCCTATTATGGAAGTACATTCCAGACGCTTCACATGTACTCTCTACAGAGGTGGTACAGTAGGAGGATGATATTTCTTATGAAAAGAAGCTAGTGATGATCTTGTATCATAGTGATAAATTTCTACATAACAAGACTACTCACATGTCAAAGGTACTATGGTGGAACCATTAGCATGAAGAGGCATTATGGGAACTGGAGGAGACAATGAAGGGAAAGTACTCGCACCTGTTTATGTCATAGAATGTAAAACAAAATTTTGAGGGAGAGATTTCTTAAGTGGGAAGAATATATCAATCCAATGTTTTTCAATTGAAATTTACTTCTTATGATGATGCCTTATAATCAAACGAAATCACAATATAATGAACCACTAAGTTCTATGTGACCATTAATCCCAGGTTTGTCACTTTTTTTATTTAAATTTTGAAATTCTAACATACACAGTTGTGATCAGTTAGTTATTTGGAGTCTAATATGACCAAATTAATTTTTGGAGAACAGTAACATACCATTATGAATAGTAATGTTACCATTATGAATAGTGACATACCCTAATGAATAGTAACATTTCTTATGACAGTACCTAAATCAGTTTAATGTGGGAGTACAATATACCTATATCTTGGAGTATGAAAATAAATGTTTTAAAATTCTTATTTTTCAATTAAATTGTGATTTTAATAAAAATTAAATTGATCATATATAGAAAATTATTTTTACAAATTGGATTTCATTTTTGGATTCTACAAGCCCATAATTGTTTAGGGTTAATTTTTGGGATTTTTCTAAAATACTTGAATTTTTGACGAGTAGTAAAATAAGATAATTCATGATAAATGCTAAATAATTGATTTATTGAGCCATTGATGATGATATAATAATATAAGCCCAATTAGTTAGAAATCACAAGAACTTATTACTATTTTTGGTCTTGTAATCATCACTATTCCTTGTATTTATGGAAAATAATAAACTAAGGAATTAAATATTAGGAAAACCCTCCTCTCCTCCTATATAAATACCACCCCTCCTTACCTCTTCTCTTCACTCCTCTCAAGCCTTGTGACTTACCTAATCTATACCAAAATCACTCCCCAATACCCTGCCCCACTTCCAAAATCCATGGGTCTCCTCAAAAGACCAAATCCTCTCCCATTAAGATGCTCCCAAAATAGATTAATTGACGATGTAAATTCCCCTTTCCAATCCTTTTATGTTCTTTAATTTTCTTGTTTCTTTCCTCAACTCCATTAACCCAAATGGAATGATAACTAAATTAAAATAAATTTAATAGAATTATATTATTCTTGTGGTATAATTCATTATCATCTCTATTTTACCCACATTTTATTTGAAATAAGTGAAAATACCATTTGAGATGTGTTAATTTAGCATAATCAAGGATGACAGGTTATCAATTTCTATTACTATCTTAAATTCTGGTCGTGAAACCATTTTTATGGTTGAACAAGACTATAATATGTGTATTTTATATTATTTAATTTATTTAATCCATATTCACTATTTATGTAAAATGATTATACAGAAGAAGTTATTTGTGAGAAAAATCACAAAAATTAATTCAAGCGTTTATCATTAATGATTTATATAAGGATTTTACTTCACCCCAAGTAACAAAATTAAATTTAAAACCATTTAATATATGGATGTTAAATAATTTAATATAAATTTAATTTTGGAAAAAAACTTTCATCTCTCATGCTTATCCGTTCATGAAAATAAGTACATCCGTTATAAAAACCAAGAAAAAAAAACAGACCTGAACAATGAAATTGAACTACTAGACCCACAAAAAATTTCATAAATGAACTTAAAAAGGACATACTATATCTTTTTAAAATATAATAGTTTATTTAATTATAAATTAATAAATCTAATTTTATTATTCATGCAATTAATAACAAGTGGATAACACCAACATACTTAAGGTAAGGGATCCTCCCTATTTCAGTTTTTTTCAAGATTGTCATATATGTTTTGACCTTTTATTTATAATTAATTATTATTGGGTATGATTAAAAACCTCTAAAATACATTCCTAATTGTTTTTAAATTATTTAAAACCCCTTTTCCTCTCATTAATTCATCTTAAGTACACACGATACCATACCGATATTCTGTAAGGGATTCAACCCGAACCTCCTTTATTCCTTCGGGTTTCATTATCATTATTTTCACCTAAATAAGGTTGTCTATTATTCCAATTTTTATCATATAAATGGTATTTTAATGTTCCAAACTCTTGTATCAATTTCCATTCATCATTCTATTTTTGGGATATACATGTTTTTATGGGATTCCCTCATCAATACTTCCAGATAAGAAAACTTATTTTGAGGAAGCATCCCGAATTCTTACCTTATTTCAAGTGAACTCTATATTCGATTTTAAGCCAAACATTTCTTTATAAAACTATAATTTTTTATTATAAAAACCTACTTGGTTCATTTATTGTTTTATATAAATTATTTTTCCCTTCTCTATTTTAAAGGCTCTATAGTATTTTCCTTAAAATTTCATAAAGATGTTTTAATGAACAAATTTATTAAATACTTTTCTTACATGTTGTAACTTCTATATGAAAACACTTACCATGAAACAAGCCTATTTTACCACATGAATGTCCATGTATATTTTAGTTCCTTTATTTCATGGACACTTTTATGATTCACCGTTATGTTTTATGACATGATTGTGGTACCCAATTCTTTCTAGGGGTAACACTTATTATTCTGTAAGATTAATTATGTATGATTATTTATGTGGAAAAAATATTAATGAAAAGTTAATATAGATGAGCCTAGATATCGATCCAATGAATTGGGTAATGTTGATTCTCATGAGATGTTATGTGCAATGGTCTTGGCAGTTATGCTTGGCTTGTGCTACTATGTGAAACAGTCATAGCAGTTAGCCATGGCTTGTTCTACTATAGGAAACAGTCTTGGTGGTTATCATTGACTCATACTGAATTCATGTTTTATGTTTCTTCCTCATTTCTATGATTCCATTTTTAAAATTTCCCATTTTTATATGTTATGATTCCATATGTTACATGCATTTTTAAATCAACATGTCATTCCTTTTATCCCATGTGCTAATGCTTTGTTCTTATAGTTATTCTATTTCTGGGATTTTATATCATCCATTTTTTCATGTTATCCGCAGGTTATCCTATGCATATGTATAAGTACAATGGAAGATAAGAGCTTATTATTGAGTTTAAATAATTTTGATTATAATTCTTGATTATGTACCTCGTATTCCAAAACACTAGACATTATAATACTTGTCTTGTACTATGTAGTATAATCATGCTTAAAATCATGTGACATTATACGTAAATAGCTAGGGTCACTATACATCAACCATGAAATCAGAGGAAATTTAGTGGAATCACCAGGTGAAGAGGTGTCTAAGTAGGGAATCTTGCACATAGAAATGAATGAGAGGGAGGGGTCTCATGCGATCAATAGGGAGGAGGAAAATATAAATAACGGGAAAGAAAATATATGAAAGAAAAGTTGAAATAGAAACAAAAAATGGAATCCCTGATATTTTTAAATTTGTGCGACCTACACTATTTGTGCATAGTTTACCAACCATGAACCAACTGTGTCTTGACCACTTCTTTGGCTTGGAAACTGCCTACGAATACTCCTATAAAGATTTAACTTTGTGAAAAACATTCTCTAAAAATGAAAAAAATAGTAATGTCTCAATGATAGGACCACATAGATAGTTTCCCCATGGTTACTCCTAACAATGTTAAACCCTTGTTCAGGGCCTCATTTCCATTCAAAATTTCAAAAATTAAAACGTAGACTGGACCAGAAACATAGGTTTCTATAATATCTCCATCCAAGAAATCATCATCCCCAAGAATCCTTTTTAAAGTGAAGAGAAAATAACTTGACAGACTTGGGGCGCGATGTCTCATTTAAATGGCTGTGTTTAATTTACACGAACCCAAATCACCTTCAAGAATTGCATTAACATGTGACACATAAATCATAGAAACTCCATTAAATGCTTGTTTACAAGATCAAATTCGAGAAAGTGATTACCCAAGCCCATTAAACTTGAGAAACGACCACATAATTACCTCATTAACCAACCGACCTATAGTGTTACCACCATAGGATCAGTAATTTATGTCAAACTCTAAATCATTATATCTATACCATCATGTTTTTTTACAAAACATGCATGTATTATTTCAACAAAGCTCATGTAATGAGGTATGGTTCGATTTAGGGATAGATTCCAATCATTCCTTATTTAAAAAATAAAAATAAGAATGGTCAAACCACTACTGGCTAACCATTGTCAAAATGCTAGGCATATATGACCACCATATCCAAAGGAAAAACCCAATGAATTTAGATGAAGGATAACTGATATTTTCTTGGAGTTCATTCATTGAATCCCATAATCATCACATGATTATAACACTAAACAAAATAACTATTAATTTTTCATGCCACGACAAAATCATAGATACATTTTGTGATTAGAAACATTTGGATCATCACGGTAAATATAACCCTTATGAGCTGATAAAATTCCGAGGTAACCTCGAAATTAGCAATTGGAGTTCAGTTATATCATCCAAGGGTAACCACATCCAGTTTTTATAAGAGGTACAACGGTTCAAGTCTGAATGTACTATGTCATGAAAATTGACATAAAGCAAAGAGGAAACCACCTAGTATTGAATTCAATAAGAAAATAGGTTTCATTTATTACCCCATACAAAGAGTTCCTACTTTGGAACCCAGGTATCACTCAAGACAGTCCAGACCTTATAAAACATGCATGGTTCTAGAGCACACTCTAATAGAAACCTCCTAAAAACCCAAGGTGTTTTAAAACATTAAAGTGGCATATGACCAACACTCACCTAGTGTACTCATATCATAAAAATTTAGGGAACATGATTACATTAAATTTGTGAGTAAACTTTGAGGATTTAAGTGGTTCCTAATAAGGACCTATAATTTTTTTTATAAAATAAAGAAGATGTTATATAAAAATTTCTGAACATTTAATATCCAACAAGAAAACTATATGGTCATTGGAACCCCCAAATATCGACTTACTTTAGAGAAATATTATCATCTCCCACCAATGCATTTCTAATAATTGATAACCATTCCCAGACCACATTCAGCATCCCATGATCACCCAAATTAACCACTAAAATCCCTTCATGATAGATGGTGTCTAAAAAGGTTTCATAACCTTCCAACCATTCCATATATTGTTTTCAAAAATGAAGTGACATTATTTAAAAATTTTAAGCCTCAAGGGAATTCAAGCTGAGTAGACCATTTCAAAATAGTTCACTTTGGGTGGGATCCTTCTACTTGGAAGGACACATTTAACAGAACTATTTTTAAATTCCCCACCTTAATATTGTTCATAACATATGATTTAAAAGGTAATGGGATCTCATTTAATGGAACATGCTCCATCAACCACTTACCATAGTTCTAGAGGTGTCCATAACAATTAAACAAGTGTTTAATAGAATAGATAGAAATAATCATCCACTTAAGAGAACTGGGTTTTATTCACACTAATAGGTGCATTTTATTCCTATCTGAGTAATGTTCCCACCCATCAATGCATTAGACCTAACAGATAGACAACCAACAAATAAGTAAAACACCTGATTCTTCTTAAAACACTATCCTGAACATTGGGATGTTATAGGACATTTATCAAACCCTAGGTTACTCTTCTCTAACTCCAACCGACATTCAATCTTGAACTTCTCAAAAAATTAATGATTACCACCAAACATAAATAGTTAACTAAACAATTATCAAGATGATGGGTACAATGTAAAATTGATGAAAATACCTTTAGATAATATGTGAAAAAGACACATACTTGATACTATCCATAGGTTTAACCCTCCATATGCATTCATATATCTCATGGATTGAAAAATATTGAACCCAAATTCACAAAACCCCATATGAGTATTAATTTGACTAAAGATGTATCGAGTCATCCATCGCTGGGGTCGAGGAAGAAGGGTCACACGACAAAAAAAATGGTTTCCCATGTCATTGACTTGTCCATCCCTCTATAAATGATCATTTAGAAAATCAAATACTTAGATAAAGGATAAAACTAAATGTGACCACCCATCAATAAAAGTGTTTCTTTTTAGAGCCTATGAGTCATGCATAGGACTATGGAACCTAGATAGTAGAATACAAGAGAAACATTCACCACCAACCAATAAGAACTTGAGTGTGAGGGAACAACCTTCAACGACTATCCCCTATCCAAAATAGAAATTGGTTGACCCTACCAACAGATCAAGCTGGATAAGGTCACTTATCTAAGAAAACAACAACACTTAAGCCCAAGGTATAGGAAAAAGGACTACAAGTAATGCTTGCGTACACATATTATAGGGGAAGGATTGAACAAAGGATTTAATCTACCCTAACATAAGTATTAGGATAAAACCCACTTATGGATCCATATTAAGGCATGAAACAAAAACTCAAATAATCTTTAAATGAATTAAAGTTATGTTTTTAAAAATAATCAATACAGGTTAGATGGGAAAATCATATGCTTAAGAATGAAAAGGGAAATAAGAAAGCTATATCAAAATTCATTTTCAAGCATTATTTATTTTCTGGAATCCCATTATAATTAGACCATTTTCTTTAACAAAACTCTATTTAACCGAATTCATTTATTTAAAATGCCTCATGAAATTACATATCAACGTATATTAAAAGGTATTTTATTAACCAAACAGGGGAACTAGTCATGAAATAATCCATATAAAAGTATACACTTTTATGAACTTCCTTGTTGTGCCATAACATATCCCATTGGGGTAAGCATGAAATTATACCAAAAATAAATTGACCTATGAGGATCCCATTTAACCATTTTAGGTTCATCAAAAATCAACCTTATCATTTTAAACAACATGATTTTAAAAGACAACCCTCATGGTTTCACTTTATTAACAACATTCTCCAACTTACCTACTTGGGTTAGTTGTGCATTTTATGTATAGTTATACATGTAATTAAGCCCATTAAATAGAGGTATGATCCTTAAAAAGTCAATTAAAACATTTATGGGGAACATATTTTATATTACTAATCAGTTTCCAAGGAAAGGACCATAATATATGGTTCTTCTTTATGGGTTACCACAAGAAAATTATAAATATCATGTACACCATACATGTTAGAGGCGACTGTCTATCTAACCCCAACCAAGATGTTTTGAATTGAGAAGAAGGATTGAACTTCTTGAAAAATAACAAAAAATCATTATATTTAAATGGTTCAATAATTGTGGTCTGATTATATGGGAAATCGTGTCCTAATTCATAAAGTGTGCATTTACTTTACTAATATAAAGTTGTTTCCCATTTAACTGCATCTAACATATTTAGGATAAAGAGGAAATTTCAATAGTTTTAACATCTATACACTAGTATTATGTATATAAAGAACATAATTAATGGTTTGATTTTATGGGTCACCATTTTATAATTAATAAGGAACCCAAAAAACATGAAAAACAAAAATTTGACTCCCATTTAATCACAATGAAATTGTTTCATACTTTTCTAATCAAACAAAAACACAAGACAAATAAAAAACAAGCACACTGATAATTTAGAAAAATGTGATAAGCCATTAGACATGAAAAATGGATCACATGTCATAAAAATTAAGAATTCCTAAAAACTACATAAGTAAAAAAACACAACAACAAGATAATAAAAATTGCATGCCACATTAACAGATTTCAAACAACTAAGAAATGAAATATTCATGGCAGGGAATATACATGGAATGTGAATTCCTAGGTGCTTATAATGAGGAATGTAAATTATTTTCTTTATTCTACCATGTCATGGGTAATTTCTAAATCTCAAAAATTAGTAATAAATAGAAATTAATCCAATCACCCAAGGATAAATCATAATCAATTGTGATAGAAACAACTTAAAAAACAAACCTATCACTGACTACTTGAACATTTCCCCGTATGTGGGTCGGTCAATCCCATGCATGAATATTTACCAAGCACCCATGCCTTCCTTGTCTCCTATTTACCAGCATTAAATAGTAACATAAATTAAAAAATAGGGCTCCGCTACCAATTTGATATGTACCATCCTGACAGACCACAAATCTGGTAGCTGGACCGATCGACACATGATCTCATGCTCCCCCCCATACTACAGATTATTCCAACTATAATTGAGGGTATAATGGTGGTATAGCAGGGGGGACTATACCGTTGAGATTAGAGTGGGATAGTGGTATATTCATAATGAATTCAACAAATAGTACTAGAAGTAGTAATAATAAAGAAAGAACAATACCATGATAATAAATATTTCAACTATGTTAGAGAATCCAATGCCCATTATAAATAATGTATGTGTGAAATATGATTCTACAAGTATTTTTACTAAGAATTACAATAATAAATACAATTTAATATAAGGATAATAGCCCAATGGCTAGCTCTAAGAGAATCTTGAGCAGAATCTCTGCCCTCTTCCCCAATTCCATCCTAGAAATATAAATGGATCAACTGATGTTGGTTTCTTCCTTTTGTCAACACCCATATAAATAATGTATACATGAGTACCAATGGTTCCTGGGTAGGGTATAAGACACAATCTCAGTAGGTCGACAGCCATGGTGTCTAGCATAATCCATTTCATGCTTTATAAATTAATCAGTGTTTCAAAGTAAATATATACAATACTAAAAAAATCAATGCATTGGACTGGGTCCCACTTGGATACCCGTCCAATTTACCCATTTCATCCTAAACTGGTGAGTCTGAACTAGAGGTTCCTATAATAGTAAATTAGGTGAGATAATATAAGAGGATGTGGACTAACCCAAAGATTGTGATTTTTCTTAAAGGACACTTCCATACATCTTTAATACCATGGGGATAAATACTTATTATAAAATTGTTCATAGCCATTTTATTTTAATCAATTTGATATTTTTTTAATAAAAACTATCAAGATCCATATAGACCATCCAAGAAAATCTAGAGGGACTTTCCATGTATCGCTAGAGGGACTCGGTTCATATCAAATTCCTTGGAGTCTATCCATAGTGATCCAACTATAAAGTACCACATATCACCCCAATAATTATGTGAAATTTCATGCACTAATAGACCTAAGAGTATATACCTAATAGTGCACATAGGGGCCAGAGTATCAATCGAGGCACAATATAACCAATTGTTCCGTTGCTCCCATATAACGGGTCTCCCCTAAGGAACTGGGGACCCTCATCTAGAGGAGAAAATAGAAAAAATTGTGAGACCATCTCATAAATTGCTGATATCACCCTCAATGTGTTTAAAAATTATTTAAAATTCTAACAAGAAGGCATGCGAGTCATTCTTATGGATCCTTAAGTAGGAACCCCTGTTTAACCTTCATCTCTATTATAAAAGATTTAAAAAATAAAATCATTTATATCAAGAAAAGAAAGATGCAATTCACTAAACATCACATTGAACTCTTGAAGACAACACATCTCATCCAAGGAGTTTTATTATAATAACATGAACTTGTTTACCAAAAAATAATTTAGCATAAGTAAACATCATTTCAAGAGTCATAGTCAATTCATGTCAAATAATAATTTCAACCAATTAAAAAATGAGGAATTAACCCCTATTCACCATAAAAATTTATTATAAAAATCATAAATCACTAACTAAAATTAAATAGAGGTGAGAAGGTAATGAAATAATTTTTTTCTTAAATTTAAAGTGAAATTGTGAAGGGATACTACCTCAAACTCATGGCATGCTTCTTTTGATGATAGTGACACATGCCTTCCCTTTACTAATTCCATGCATATGCACTATCTCTAAAATTAAAGGACACTTAGCCCCTATGTACATATTTTCATGGCCAAATATATTGAAGGGGGTCTTTATATACGTGCTAATATGTCAATATTCCCCTTTGTACTTATACACATATGCATCTTCATATATGTACATAATCACACGTATCCCAATTATATATATTCATCACTCCCTGTGTGAATTTATATACTGTTTAAACTTACATATATCTATGCCTACCCTTGCATACACATATAATCCTTCGATAAAGGATGACCGAAACCACTTCGATGATGAAAAAGACACCCTAAAAAAATATTAGGAACCATAAAATTATAGAAAACCTAATTTAAATAGGGAAAACATGTCAAAGAAATCCAACCTCATACCGATGGTGAGCTGTTCAAAATAGTTTGAAATGATTCACCTTCGGTGGTGGATGTGGAAATGTGTCCGAAGATGACCTGAGAGTCCAACTATATACCCTAACAATGGAAGAAAACACCAAAAAATTGGATTAAACCAACCACTAGGGTTGCTCCAAACAAGAGGGGTGATGAGAGAATGAGAATCTATTTACCAAGGGTAGATGAGGGATCCATGGGTCTTACCATAAGAAATCGACCATAAAACGAGAGGATATCTAGTGGAATCACCATACAAAGAGAGAGACAGGAGGGGAGGATAACACATGAATATGGAGGAGAGGTATGAGGCTCACATGACGCACAATTAGGAGAAGGAGGGCAATGAGGGAAAAGAAAAATAAATAATGTAAAAGGAAACATAAAAATAAAAATAAAAAAACTGAAATTTTAAAATCTGGGGGACCAATAGGGCTTGCACATGGTTTTCCAAACTATGCACGAACCATGCATTGGGAAATCCTTAAGCTAGAAAACGTAACAAATTTACTACTATATGGATACATATTTTTAAAAACCATTATCCAATCATGAAAAATAGAATTTTCTTAACGAGAGGCCCTCATGAAGGGTTTCCACACAACTACTCCTAACCATGCACAACTGGTGCCCATAACCCCATTCTAGTTGAAATTTCTCAAAATTAAAACCCAAACAGGCCCAAAAACACTTACTGACATTATAAAGCATGGGCGACTCATGGAGATCAGGGTTTTTATAAAGTTATATACTTCTTAAAATAGGGTGAAACTACCTCAGTGTAATGTCCTGGTTCCTATAGGGTGGGATTTGTGTTGTGTAGGTGCCTCTCAAAACCCCATGTGTCTTAGGGTTATTTATTCTTCCACTAAGGGAATGAAAATTTATTAAAGGCATATCCAATATAGTTGGAGGTTATTAAAAAACCATGGGATGTGGTTTTGAAATTGACGGATACCATTGGGATCCATTTAATCATTCACTCGTGGAGCTCAGGCGTATCGCAAACTGAGAGTGTTTCTCAAAATTCAAAAGGATTCACATCCCCTTAAATGTTAGATTTATGGGGGTATTAATAGGGGTGTTTGATTTTTGAATATTAGATTATTTTTGTGAAGCATTATGAGCATCATGAGTGGATGGGGCTCTACGAACCTCAGTAACACTACAAAACCATTACCGTCAAACCTTTATAAACACGCGAACTAGAGCACCAAACCTGTGGATGGTGGCTAAGTGGAGGATACCATCAACCATCCACATTACAATGAACTTTTTGAGAAAAATTGTTTCACAAAGGTGGTGATATTCGTGTATACATTCCCTTAAGGGTATTTTTGGGCCTTTTTGGCTCAGATTCACTCTGAATCAGGTGTGTCATCCACAACTGTCCCTTGAAATATGTATTTAACTATCAACAAATGCCCCCAATACAATTAGAGTTTAATGTGAAAAGGAGGTTCATATTATAAGGGATTACCATTTAAAAATTGTAAATTATTACTCTATTGTGAATCATATTCATGGATATCATTTTTTATACCCACCCATGAAGCACTCTCGTGAACTACATGAATATATATGCCAAAAAATAGTGGATGAGTCCCATAGAGATACCATGTTAAAATCATGAAAATAAAATTAGGCGATCATTACTAATGAAGATCAACCTCTTCATTAGTGCTTTGTGATTTTGATCCCCATCACTCATGAAGCTACCAACCAAAGCAAACTTAGTTCAGTGAATAGCACTCTGTGAAACCTAACATTGTAGGAAATTTCCACAAACATGAACATCATGATTAGTGATTTGAGAATTGTTCTCCATGAGAGGAGAACTATGAAACAGACCCATAAAACTCTTAAGTATACTACTGAATGTCTGCCAATTTTTCTAACACCAGTACATATCTTTAGGAAGAGATAGATGTGAACATAATCACTAGGCTACTCATTGGAGTGTGGTGGACCATGATATGCTCACTATAGTTCTGAAAATGTCCTTTCTAGAATACCCACTTTTAAATAGGTTACCACTTTATGGGATCGAGATGAGGTATGAAGTATTAATCTCTAATAGAAATAGAGTAGAGACCACCTACTAGTTTATGAGCTCACATGGAATATACAGGTGGCAGAAGGATGCTGGAAGAAACATATTGAAGGATTATATGTAATTCATGATGTACTGTCTCTGGAACCATGTCCAAAAAAAATATGTGGAGAAGATGGAGGATGAGACATCCCCATAGTATGAGATGATTCTAAAATAGGGTTTTGGGGATTCGATCAAGGTATGTACTGATAGTTGGGATATATTATAGGGTAGCTAATTTACCAATGAAAGAGCCTATGTTCTTTGGTCTTGTGCTTTATTCCATGAATTTTAGGTAGAACTAAAGAAGATAGGGATTTATGAGGACACATGGGCCTAAAAATTCCACATCTAGCTCCACCCAAACATTATTAAAGAGTTGTTGAAAATCTCCAGGGACCGACACTTTCTATCTTCATCATATAGAGGTTGGAATAATCCTTTGGGAAATTTATATGATAAATGGGGTCCTAATACAAGGGTAAATGAATGATAAATTTCTCCCCATATAGAACATGTGGTAGGACTAGGACTAGCTTCCAACCCTTGTGAGGGTGTTGATATGTCTGGTGAAAGGGGATAAAGAGCATAATTTGGTGTTTAAGGATATCCCATTCACATAGTGGTTTATATATGTACTAAATGAGAAAACATAAAGCATAATGGGGTGGTCGTTCACATACCATGGGACATTCTAGAGGGGGAATGAGCACTCCTATATGAGGATTTTGGAGGCGAGCCAGTGGAACATATGGGGTTACAACATAAAGACAGAGGATCATATGGATAATATGGAAGGTTTTATCACTATTCTAAACTATGGGTGGATTCTCCCAATGAAGGATGTGTACATTGAGGTACATACATGTTCCTTCATCATGGAAGCCATGCTAGTGATGGGGAAGTGAATCAACCTGGTTGTTCCTGTATTGGTAAAGCTGTATAATGTGATTCACTACATCAGCTAATGGGAGACTATTTATGTATTCCCCCCCATAAAATTTATATAACGTCTGGTCACCACACACTTATGGGTATATGAATACTATAACCACATCTCCCCTCAAAATAAAAACTTCTATCCAGGTATTCAGAACATCACCAGCAGTCGTTCACTCAAATCAGGCCTCATAGATGTGCTAGAAAGTTTTGGGCCTACGTATCAGTTCATATTTTAGACATTATCCATTCCAAATGGGACAATGAACAATAATGTAAAAGGAACCACCATGAAATGGTTTTACCTCCTGGACCTCTGAGGTGGGGTACCAGTGGTGAGGGTTGACTACTAGGTGATTTGTGATCCATACAACCCATCATAGTTCACAAGGCAACATTGATTCTTAAAATGAATAACCCCAAAGGTGTAAATGGAGTTTCATTATGAGATTAATACTTAGATATTAAGGAAAATATATCACATGTTGAAACATGTTTATGGGAATAGGAAGGATGAGTTTACACCACCTACCCCCCATCTACAGTCTCTCCCAAGATTATGAACAATGGTCGGAGAGCACAAGTCTAGTTGATCTGTCAAAGTGGAGAAACACTTTAGAAAATGAAGGGGAGGACCCAAAATAATATGGTCATGGGAGAGTGGCATTTAATCGTTGTCATAAAGGAATATTTGGCTTAGTGGGAAGAACTGTGGCTGTCGTTGAGATGGTAGTCCCAAGCATCACATAGTTGGAGGTCGTATGGAGAGGAGTGACAATAGACTCAATCCTCTTGAGTAAGTAGTCATTATAGGATTACAGACCATATGGAATGGTTCTGAGGATATTTTTATAATATTTGTGGATGAATATGTGTTGTTTGGATATTTCCTTATGACATGGTCTTTACAAACACATGGGAGAGCTGGTGTATTTTTCAAAAAATCAACACCTTATATGAAATATGACAACATATTAATGAAATGGGGACTTTAATCATAGAGATGGTTCATTATATAGATGGATTCCATATTCCTGAAGATGAATTTATTTAGTACATAATAGAGTATGAGGATTTGGTCCACTCATGGGGTACAACATGTTTACTGGCCAACTGAGAAACGGTTTTTCTCGGGATGAACTCCTCTTCGGATCTATTGGGAATCAACTTAGTTGCTCAAACAACTATTGATACAAAATTTGATAAGTCTTAGGGAATTGATCCCTACTTGGAATCTTATATAGATGTATTTCCTACCATTAACTAGGTAAATAATCTAATATTGTGTTCTTTAAATGCAACCAAACCCCAATTAGTGTTCTCAAACTCTTCTTGTAGTTTTGTAGGTATCGAAAAGAATGAAAGTTGGGGTAATTAGAGAAGAACCTAAGGAATATGATGGCGGATCCACAACCCTTAAAAGGGATAAAATTGGGTCCCTACTTGATTTCATGACCTTGGGTGGAAAACTATCAGGTGAAGTGGTACCAGCAACTGCGACGATGACCACCAGAGCAATTCCCATGGTAGGGGAATTGATTGTTAATATATATGAGATACTCACTGAAATGTACTATTCAGGAAATCCTATTATCCTCTTCAAATTTACTCATTTTATTTTCATTTAGGTGTTATTTTTAAAAATATTTAAATTTAATTTCAACCAATCATCAAGGATTAGCAGCCAATGTCAACTTCTGATTCAGCAGTGCCAGAGGTCGAGGTAGTGATAACGGGGGCTATTCTCCTGATGTAAATGGCTGAGGAGACAATAATAGTTCAAAAAAATATAGAGGTTTGACTATAAGGTACAACAAATTATATTACTATGATGTAATTTTTTGAGACCGTTCCATGATAGGGATAGCTGAAGGGGATATAGTGATGGGGCCTATAATAGAGGCTCCTTACGAGGTGATTGTGTGGGTTGAACCATTAGTTTAGGAGGCATCAATCATATGAGTAAATTGAATGACCATGGAGGTTTTTTGGTATGTATATTCCCCAAACGTTTCAATAGTAGTAGATGTAGCAGTTGAGGCCACAATAGAGTTGGATAAAATTGTTCTATCAACAAAGGTTATTGAGGAGGAAATTATGGATGATGTTTCCATGGATGTTCCACCTATAGTGGCCAGTAGAACTTGGGCCATGATTTTTCCCCTAGCAGGGGAATTGAGGATTCTAGTATGGCAGCAATTACCTCTCATTTTTTATAGGAGGTAGTGGGGGTACCTATTTTAGGTGTGCGGGCTATAAAGGATTCCTTCCCATTAAGATATATTTTATCAAACTCCAATAAATTCTCACATATGATCCCACCACAAAAGTATTTGATGTATTTTATATATAGGATATTGTGATATGTGGATAAATCAAATATTATTGATCAGATCCCACTGAGGAGAACTATATTATTCATCACAATACATGGAGGTATGTGTGGAACATTTTCTCCCAAAATCTGATGGATGTCCTGCCAAACGGGGTGGGATATATCCTTAATTGGATACTTATCTTGGGGAATGGAAGGGTGGAATCCTCTAGACATCACAAACTAGATCAAGAATTATTTTTTTAGGGTGTGTGTGACTTATGTATCTAAATGGGGGATCACCGACTTATAAGGAATGGAACATGAGAATGCGGTCATTGTAACTTCTGATCATAAGATCATCAGCCATATGAATGTTCAATTTAAGGCAACCATGGATATAGTGATGGAAGAAACATATATAGTGGTCAAATCTCGAGATGATTAGGATATAGTGTTTATTAGGGATGAAGAATTCCATCCCAATGTCGAAGAAGTTGAGGGTGACCTGGTAGAGATAAATTAGACTCTTGAGTCTACTCAACTGAGGCTAGATGTTCTCGATCACTTAATCATTGAGGAAAATCAGTAGGGGGATTTTTTATCAGGGTGACATAGAGTCTCCTCTATGTGTATAAACCTTGAATATATATGTATATTTGTTATATAACATTTCATATTCTTGGTCAATTTTTTCATTATCTCATTATACATTATCACTTCAATCACACTAATGAGGAAACCGAAAATCAATCCCTAAACCAAAGTGAGTCATGCTCTATGTGATAAAAACCAATGAACATATGATTTCTCATTTATATGAGAGTTTTAGGAAATGAAAAAACTCTTAGGTTTTGTTGACCATCAATATTATTCTAGATAGAATGGATTTGGAAGGATGAAAGGGGCCACATGAACAACCGATTTTCATTCTCAAAATGTCTTAGTTCATGAATGGGGTAACAACAAGGGAATTGAATTCTACCCCATCAAAGGGTAACAAAGGGAACGAATCAAAAAAACCAATTTTTTAACAACAATTGTGGGGGAATGATGATGGAGGATAAATACTCATCGTGTTCAAAACACATCAATTTTTATCATTTTTCTTAGTTTGGGAACAAAAAATTGATGGATGACCACTGACCATTTCTGAAATAATGGAACTATCTCTAAATTTAATCCAAATTATTCTTGGGCACATTCCCAAGATGATAGGTTAGAAATTGTGTCCTGAGACTAGGACCTTAAGGGGGGGGGGCATTTAGACATTGAAGGAGATGTGGATCAATGTAAATGGACACACAAAATATGGGGATGAAGTGATAAAATGGTCTAATGTATTCCAATTGTAAATAATTACACCAATATTAATTTGGGAACATTAGGTTGGTGTATCAGTATTGATAAGGGTTATACTTATCTTCATGGGATGCATCATATTGGATGACGAATGACGAAGAACATGAATAATGTGGTAGGGGATTGACACCAATGCGAATGGATTCTCCGGAAAAGGCCCAAGTTGCACTTTAGTTTTGCACCAAGATATAAGGAAGATATACATTCTATTTAATGTTGTATGGTGAGGATATTAGACCCATAGTTTAACATAATATAGTGAGGATGATGTATCACATAGTTTAATGTCATGTGATTGGGATGTGATCACAATGTTTAACAACATGTGATTGGGAAATGGAGAAAGGAAATTATAAGTCCTACTGGTCGAACGTTTTAACTGACATGAATAATACCCACCTAGTCATGGTAGTGAAGGGAATATGATGGTAGAACTATGAGGGAATTCTCTAAATGGTGTTATATGTTAAAGTTCTATTAGATGTCCCTTTTCAACAAGAAGGAATCTAGGTCCCTTTGTACACAATTTAAGGATGTAATTCTTGGACCAAAGTGTCTTATGTCTCAAACGGGATACACATGGAAGAAGGAAGTGGTAAAAAGATATGAATAAAGGGGCCTAGGAGGGCACCTAAAACATGTAATATCTTGGAGAAATATTTCACATATTTTCATATCTTTATTATAAGAAAATTTCATGAGCATTCAAAAAGTTTATGTGTATCATGGAGGAGTAACGAAACGATGTGAAAGGGGGAAAATGGACCAAAATTCACACAACTAATTCCACATAGAACTAAAACATATTTAAATTCCATGATGCATAGACATAGTCTCCTAGTTTAAGGACATATATTTTAGACCATGGTGTCTATGTTTAATGTCCTAGAGTTTGGAACACATGTTCCCAAAAGTATTTTGTCCTGCATGAAGGTGTATTAACATGATGTGAAAGGAGTTCCAAGGGAGGCCAGGAGCCACCCAAAACACCAGGGGTAGGTTACAAACATATTAAGGTTATGATTATTGGAACAATGAATCATATTTTAACCCTATAGGGATCAGAAAAATGGAAAATATTTAAAGGTCATAATTCTGGGACTAAAGGGGTTTGTGTATTGAAGGAATGTGCACATCATTGATGAAAGTTTACCTGATTTGAAAGGTGGTACGAGGAGGCAACCTACTGAATCAAAAAATATCCCTTATACAATTTTCATTTTGATTAGAGTCCCAGTCTGTAGAAAATGGATTTTAGTTTAAGAACATAATGATTACACTGGAGGAGGGTGTGTCTTATATGAACATTTTGGTCATTGAAAGAAGGTCACCCAACACGAAGAGTGGGGTTTAGAAGGAAACAAAATATTTCATAAAACAACCGCAAGAATACATGTACATAGTTTATGGTTATGAAAATTGTCCAAACATCTCAAAAACAAATGTTTACTTTAGTGGAGTGAAAAAACCACGTGAATAGATGGGCCTATGAGGATCGTTCTACACAACACATCCTGAGGATGACATGTATACAGTTTAGAGTCATGACATTTGAATTTATTCTTCTAACTTATGGTTCTAGAGATTTCACCACGAGGTGATCATATTTCTCAACCATGATTGAGGATAACATCATCCCAAGCATAAAGTCCACCTGAGGAATGATCCTTGTAAGAAAGAATGATATGTATGGGTTTCTCATTGTTATTTGGGGAGAACACAAGGAGCGGTGATAGTGTTTGAAAAATCTTGAAAGGGCCATTATGACATTCCATACCTAGATAGTGAAATGGGAGTAACCAATGGATAGAGGAAAATTGTTGAACATATTTAAAACATAGGTTACCCGCATTTGTTAAAGATATGGGGTGAAATAATACAGGTTCAACCACTAACTGCATTTTAAAGAAAATATCTTCTATTTTCCATCAAATATCCTTTAATTCATGGGCCTAGGATAGTTGGTGATCTAGTGTGGCATGGAACCATTCTATTAGGGAGCATTTCTAGATCAGGAGGATGATGATTATCCAAATTGGATAAAGTGTATAGTACATAAATATAATTGAATAATATTCCAAAGGTAAAATTATGTGCCTTTTGATCCATTCCACCATGCAATTGAAAATTCCAAATGAATGTATAGGTAGGAAGAAATAAAACAAGACCTAGAGGGGAAAATACAAAATGGTTAGTCGATGGAAGGGATGGACCTATGTTGATATATTAGGGACTCTCAATTTATGAATTGAGGATTAGAATCACGCCTGATGTAGTGTAAGAATATATATTGGTAGGAGAATGATGCTAGAGGGGTATACCCTCCTGAATGATGATATTGAATCTTATCATATGAAGAGGCATTCTAATTGTATAAAAGGTAAAATTTATAATCATCCAATATTTATAATATGAGGCTTCCTAATTGTATATAGGGAAATAATTTATATTTTCATCCCTTACTTATCATATGAGGTATCCTGGTTTTATATTTGGGGTCATCATAGGTTACCTTCATTCACTGGGGACATTGGTTATTTTAGTTTAAAGTCCTACAACATAGACTATGGATTATACTAGTTTAAATTCATAGTGGTTTATCATGGGGCATGGGTATTCCCGGGAGTATTATGGGGCATTAAGGAGTGATAGCCTCACATAAAATGAGGGAAGAAAGGTCCTTCTTCGACATAGACCTCGAAAAACCATTCCCCATGTCCATATCATGTCATTGGGGAAGGGGTGATCCCATAACAAGTCAATGTAATGGGATATTCCTAGGAAGATATATTCGGGCATAACATTGTATACCATGAGAATGGAAATAAATAAACATGTATATTTATAACTGGGTATGGTAGGAGTTGATCACTAATGGGGGGGTTTCCCTCATGAGTATGGATACTGAATTGTGTCATATTTGGATATCAGGCATCAAAAAATTCTAGTTGGTAAGGATATAGTTTAATGTTAAATTATGATGATGTTGGTTGGATGGTCATCCCATATTTGTAATATGGGGAATCCCTATTTTATACGAGGTAAATAATACCACATTAATAAGAATTCCAACTTTATATAGGTAAAAATTTCTAGACATACCATTTTTTTGTACGGGGAATTTCGATTGTAAACTGCATAATTTTTTAGACATCCCATACTTATAAGTTGGGGAATCCTAGCTTTATTTAGTGAAAGGAAAATTTTTAATTTCACGTGCTGTTGAATTGAAGAATCTTGAATATTGAGAGGCCGGTTCTTTTATTCCTCATATTAGGCTATGATGGATTCTAGAATAACTATTGGTTCAATGAAATTGATTGGGGATTATACTTGAGAAGCAGGCCCATGAATGCAATTCAACATTATAGCAGAATATGCAACATATAATCTTATGGTGAATATAGGGACATTACCAAAGAAAGAGGGTATAATAATCACTAAATATAACATGATGATGGGAATTAGGCCACACATATTTCTAGAAAAAAGATAGATGGATGAATTTTTTTTAATGTCATAATTCTTGGACCAGATGGGGAGTTTTGAGGATTTTCATGTGGTGAAGAAGAGTTAAAACTTGACTTAAAATGAGCCAAGTTACTCTAAAACAAAAGAATCGATCCTAATTATTGTTTCATGTAGTTTATGGTTATACGACCTCAACTATGGAAAATGGATTAAATTTATGATTCTAGGACAATTAGAGAACAATTTAATGTCATGATGATTGGACTAGGGAATGTTTTTAGGGTATTTTCATGGAAGGAAATAGGTATAATCCAAAGTAAAATGAGGGAATGCCGGACCATGTACCCCAAAAATACATTTTAAGAAACACCACATAGTTTAAGGTCATAATTATTTTACCAAAGTGAAGGTGGAATTTTTTTTATGTCGTGATGCTTGGACTATAAAATGTTTGAATCAAGGATATTTTGGTAGGATAGAAGAGGAAAAATGCAACATGAAAAAATCTAAGGAGGCTCACATTACCCATGAATAATTATAGATAAACTAAATTTATTTTAAGGTCATGATGATAGGACCATAAATGGGATAAAATGGGGGAAGGGAGGAAATACTTTAGGTTGGTCCCAAATATGGGATGTCTAGGTATCACTTTGAATCCCATGAGTATGGGAATCATGCCACATAAAGTTATGGAGAATATCATGGTAGAAAAAAACACAAGTATAGGGGAAAATTTCCTTTATTTAGGGAATTATAGATTCCCATGATTTTCGTGGCGCATCCTATATATCGGGCATGGGGTAAGGCTATTGTTTAAAATCGTGTGATAAGGACGACATTTTTGGTTTGACTTGTATCATAGGAGGCATCCCAATTTTCGACATGGTATGGTTTCTGACCATATCATACTTATCGTCGGAGGAATAATAGTTATATTATGGGGTAATACTTTTGGATCATAAAAAAATTATCATATATGGTATACCAGTTTTATATGTGGTAAGATTGTTGTTTACCATCATGTACTAAGTAAGTGTATATTTTTAGTTTAAAGTATTATAGTTCATACTATAGGGGATGAAAATAGTTTAAGGTTATCATTCATAGACCATTATGAACAGTTTTAGGTCATGTTTCATGGACCCTAGAAGATAGTTTATGGACTTATTGCAAAGACCATTGAGGATCCTCTAGTGTTGTATTTCTTTCGAGACATGGTGTTGGTGGGAGTTGTGATACACTCTCTGTCTCTGGTGATGAAAAAGTACAATCCATTGAAATATACCTTATGAATGATGCATGGTACTTAAAATTTTGGTCCAACATTGGTGTACTTGAACCATGTATCATTGTCATTATGATATCTAGTAATGTGTCACCCTTTAGGAAGGAGTAGAGGTGGACCTTATTATTGAATGCTCTAACTATCCAGTTCTAGCATGTCGCTAAACTGTTAAAGGCATAGATCATATTTTCTTAGAGGGATCCCAACTCATCTAAATAGAATTTTATCATTTTTTGTAGTGTCATGAGGTCATAAAAGTCAGTTCATAGAAATGAAAGATGAACCAATATTGGGAATACTACCGATAGTCCATATACTAGGGAGTATTGGGTCATATGGGTGGAATTCAAAGTCAAAATATGAAAGGCCTAGAGGCCATTGAGGATCTTTTACAACCATATAAATTTATTCTTTCAAACCATAATTTTAGAGTTATTAGAGATGGTTATATTGAATGCCTAAATCTAACCATTTAACTATGTAGAGAAGCAAGAATAATGGTTAGAAACTGGATTGCTCTTTTCATACAATTTCATTAGCTCAGTAGCCTAGAAGTAGGTTCCTTTGTCTGTGAGAATATTATAAGTAACTCTAAATCAATGAATTATATGGGAGATCATGAACTAGATAATGGATTGGAATTTGAATTGATTGATGGAGATGTTTTCTTCCCAAATGGAGAAGATGTTGTTTATGGCTATATGTAATCCACATTGGAAGGTTCTCATTAGATCGTATGGCTCCAAAATGTTGAGTCCCTATACAAAAAAGGGTCATGCATATTTGGTTGTGTGGAGAATCACATATATTCAATGGAAAAAAGTTGACATGGATCTGAATTGCGTGAAACCTATTGGAAAACATGATTTTTTCATTGAACACGGTGGACCATAAGTAGTCCATCATCCAAATATGGTGATAGTGCATCAGTCTCACTTGGTGGAAATCATAGCACTCCACATGGAATTCCTTAATATCCCAAGGGACCTCATAAACCAGGATTAAAAGAGGATTATTCCATAAAAACAATTCATGTAGAAGGTTTACTCAATGTTGGGCCCACTATGAAGAGTAATATACACTACAGGCCAACAAATTTACTCAATATTATCTCGTTCTAGAGGGATAATACAATTCTGGAGATTCTAAGAAAAGGGTTGTCAAATTGGTAATTTTTTTGGCAATTTGGGGATCTGAGTTCCATGTCCCAGAAGAACCAATAACTACTTAGTTTACCTATATAAAATCATTATATTTTGATATGGATGGAGAAATGACCCTTTGGTGTTCCAAATGACTAAATAGGTCATCCTTGGAAGTCTCTATGATGAATGAAGCTAAAGCATTCCAAGGTATCATCTCCAAAATTTTCTAACAGAGTAATGGGAGTCACATTTAGTTGGGAAGGTAACATGGCCATATGTTGATGAATACATAGAAGTAGTTTGACTATATCCTCGATCATGTATATATAGTCACCATTTATCTATTTTATGACTAAATTTGAGTCTCCCTTAACCTGCAAGTGGGGAAAATTATTCTTAAGGACCAACTGAAGACCCGTAATGTGAGCTGGATACTATACCTTGTTGTGGTGAAACATTATAACAATAGGAACAGGTACCGAAGAATGAATTATTCAAGGGTTATGAAGTTTCTCCCTATTAATACTATATTGATCTTGGGATTTTTGGTCCTTCTACCAATCAGGCTCCATGAGGCACCATCAAAATAAATCTTCCAATACAATATATATTGATCCACTGATATGGTTGAATCAGCTATGAAATTAACATCATGAGGCAGTTATGTAGGGGCCAAATGTGTGGCCAAAAAGTCTACTAATGCCTTTCCTTTGAGATTCTATCAGGGGAAAAACTAGACACTAAACTACTAGAGGATCACAGCTTAGTGTTGCAAACATCCTGTCCTCATGGATCAATTAAGGATATACTTCAGCAGATCTACTCAAGAAAACAGATATATCTCATGATACCAAAAAATAATACAACAAATTTTGTAAAATGAAAACAAACATGATGAATATATTCTTGATGTGGAGTATTTTTTCTCCATGTCAAGGAGAAAGTGATTGGCATTGTATAAACTTTTTTCTCTACACTCATTATTTTCTTTGGTGAGAGGAGCATGGATGGAACATTCTAGGGTGGTAATAAAAAAAATAGCGGATTCCATGAGACATGTGGAATCATAACCAGAAGCTATAGAAAGTAAAATTTGATATCCTCAATGGTGTTCTGGAACTCCTCATCCCATTATTAAATGGTTCCTTTCATCACAATCCTTGAGACAAGATTACACTTTCTAGTCCAGTTCGTAATAAAATAGAGTATGTAGGATAAGTGGAATTGGAGTCCACGAAACTCAAGGTGGATGCTCAGGGGAGGAATTTGATTGATGGCCATGATCTTATTTAGGTTCATCTCAATGTCTCTATTTCTTAAGATGATGTGGATAAATTTACTAGAGGTAACACTAAATACATATTTAAAGGGGATCATATGAAAACGCATATCATTATTTCATATTAATACAAGATTTATTATATTTGGTTATACTTAATACTAACAATAATATTCAGAAGAATAGTTTATTTTGGAATTAGGAACATTACATAACAATTTAAAATTGTAAAAACAACATATTTGTCGAAAAATGCTTACCATTCTAGCACTTGAAATTGCATGTGATAACCTGAGGACATACATAATAAAGAGGTGAATATAAAGCTCGATAAGAGAATTAACACGGATTAAAATCAAAAAATTAATATGTGTTAGATAATAGGAATTTAAAAGAGAAATAAAAGGGTTTATAATAATTGATATGAACAATGTGGCTTAATATATCAAGATGACATAATGTAAACTTGTGAAATTGGGAAATAACATAAAATAATTCATTATAAACATATTTCAATGATAACTATCAAGAAATAATGATGGAAGAAGTCCCAGGATGGATTAGGTTCACTCCATAATCCATTGAATGATTTATCAAGACACTTAAACATTACCTAATGCATTCCAGAGCTATGTAATTATGTACACACCTGTCACATTCCTTTCATTCTCATCCTTTAGTGTTCTACACAGATCATAAAAAATGAATTCAATAATTATAATATTCTATTACATGATTAAGTAGTATAGAATAAATAAAATTATGTAAAAAATAAAATAATTATATGTTAATAAAGGTTAACACTATTGAAGGGAAATTGGTAAGGGTATTCACTTCAGAATTTGTTTTATTGGAGAATCACGATGGAATTTTGGAACCATAATGGGGGTGAATAAATGTTCATGCAAAGGATTTATGGCATTGAAATTGGTCTATAATAATTTAGGAATAATAGGGGTGGTATGGGGGATGTGGAAGAACATATCCCAACATTAGTAAAGGTATATAAAAGACATAATTTAAATAATATACTTGAATAATGGGAAGAAGGATGGGATCTAATACCTTCAGAGTGTCACCCTAAATTCATTGGTGGGGCTTATTGAGAGAATGTGGGAACCTTGTGAGGAATAAATAGGTGGGATGATATGTTAAGTATTTTCTCCAAGGATTTTGAGGGAAGTGAAATGAGATATTGGTAGGGTTTATGTAGGAAAATAGAGAGTGGTTATTCATTATTTCCCAAACATATTTTTTGTGCTCTATATATTAAAATAACCAAAACCACAAAATTATCATGGTTTTTAAGGTGGTTTCTACTATATTTTGGTGTTTTTAATTATTTTATATGGAAAAGGACTATACTTATTTAAATAATACCCATACTATGTGGAAGTGATACATACTCCTAAGGAAATGATTTTAAAACCACCAAATATATTATAGGCTTTGAATGATTCGTAATGGATTAATAATATCAATAAAATAAATTGAAATCAGATTATTTTAAAAATAAAACCACATATTTGTCCTTGTATAACCCATATAGTATTTATTACATCACATTTTGGATATCATGGTGTTATAATACACACCATAAAATTATATGGTATTTAATTTTTACCTAAAAAATCGATTATCTTTGAAAATTATGAAAAATTTACCATTGTATAATTTTAGAATTATGATTAAAAAAATAATATTAATTTTAACAACAAAATTTTCAAAATATTTGTATTTTCACATTTATAATAACAATTGATATTTGTTGGGGAATTCATATTTTTTTACAATTACAGTTTTTGAAACCTTATGAAAACTAAATTTATCTTTACAGAATTTTTATGATCATTTATATTTATTAAAAAAATATTTAATAATTTTTTTTAAAATAATATTTATTTAAAAAATACATCAATTCATCAAAATAAATTCCTTAATTTAATTTGAATATTACCCAAAATGAAATTTTTTTTTATTATATCAAAATGAAAATCATTTTTAATGTAATAATAAGATGAAAATAATTTAGATATTCTATAAAATATGAATATTCATAGTATTAATATCATAATAATATCTATTTAATAAATTAGGAAACTCCCAAAGTATATGGTGAGTGATGATGAGACTTTCATGGGGTGGTTCGATGTTAATCATTTGGACTGTTATCTCAATGAGCTTGAACATCTCTCAAAAATAATATCTCTCATACTTAAGTGATTGGATCTCAAATTGGGACTGTTCAATGGGAAATCCCAATGATTCTGTCTCCCTTAGAAGATCTGATTAATTGTCTTTATATCGTGTGGGCCTATTGGTTTTGGTCATCACTTCCTTTTTCCAGGTTAGATAGATTTCTTAAAACACTATATCAATAGTAATCATGTTATAACTATTCCAAGACTATATTGAGAATGGTAATGTTTCTTTAATTTACTTTTAAATACAATAGGATATAATAAAATAAAATAAGTTCATGTGTTTTCTAAATATATAACATACAATAAGATATTTAATTTAATTACATGGTGGATTTTATTTATAACACTTTTGGTCATTACAATATTCTCCCTTCAGAAATTTCACCCTCAATTTTTTTTTCCATTCTTATATATATTAGTGTGATTATATTTCATTAATTCCTATAGTTCCCTGGTATATTCTTCAAACTTTTTAATTCTCATCACTTTTACTAGGAAAATGTTCTTAATTTTCATAACTTTTTATCTTCAATATAAGGTTATGGCGCCCAATGTTAAGTTGATCATGACATACCATCTTCAAATAGATGGTTAGATAGAGTAGGAGAATCAGTTTTTGGAAGACATGCCACGAGAATATGTGTATGAATTTGGTGGTTAGTGGGAAATTGAATTTGGATTGTTTCAGTTTAAATATAAAAATAGTTACGAATCCTCAATTTGAATGGCTCCTTTTGAAACTCATTATAGTCAGTCGTGTCAGCCACCCTTATGTTTAGCTGAGGTGGTTGAGATATCGTTGCTGAGACCAAGACTTGTCCAAGAGATGTCTCGGACTTTCAAACTAATTATTAAGTGGTTATTGACCACTCATTATTGTAACAAGTCTAATGATGATCAAAGGAACAATGATTTAGATTTTTCTATGGGTGACTGGGTGTTCCTAAAGGTGGATCCTTTCTTGGGTCACCAATGTTTAGGTATGATAGGGAAGCTAATGCCAAGGTACCATGGACCTTTTAAGATAACAAAGTGGATCATTAAGGTGGAATAAAAATATAAAACCTCACGTTCCATACATTTACATTACAGAAATATTGCAGGATATATAAAATAATATACATGATGCCACCCAATGACCGTATTAGTCTAGTACCTTTCAAAAGATAGAAATAAAAACACTGGTTCATGGGTGAGCTACATTATCTCCGAATAGGTTTTAAAAGACTATCACCCCTCTTAGACATATCATTCATAAAATCAATATTCATATCTTGGGGCTGAAAAAAACAAATGAGTTATCTTAGTTGATTTTTAAGTGTAAACAAGGGATATATGTCACCATAAAGTTAATAATAATCATATTTGAACGTGATCATAACATTATAATATCGCACCCTGCACATCAAAGTTCATAAACATAAATCATGAAGGGAAAAAAGATCTTCAGACATGAAAGTATAACATATGAGAAAGACATGTAATTGTGGAATTTTGATAAACATAGAAAATTCTCTAGCATGGATACCTACCAAGAACTTCATAAATTTTTTATCTTCGCTTATAACATGTGTAACTACTTCAAGTTTGGGATAAAAACCTGTGTATCCCCTTATTTTTTTATTAGACTATAAGACTTGAATCCTATTACATTTAAGCTTGGGATAAAACATTTACATTTACTTATTTTCATGCATGGTATTTATCCCATGCACAAACTTATTTTATGGAATGGGATTCAAACCATGTACCTTTTTATTTTTAGGATCAGGCTTCAACCCATGCACCATTTTGTTTTCAGTCATGGGCCATAAAGAATGTACACATTGAGCTCATTTAGCAATTATTATTACCCAATTAATTATAGCGAGATATATGTCCCACCCTTCTAATAATAAAATCATTGAAAATTTTCCACAAGATAATAAATATTTAATCATAATAGGACCCATAAGATGAGAAGGGTTATATACGCATAAAATCATAACCAATTAAATTAAATTGGTGTCATTAAAATTTTATCACATCATAACCTATGGAAAATAGATATGTTTCATAATCATTTCCGCGATGAATAACCCATGAAAAAAAGTAGGTTTCAAAAGCATATACCCCATGGAATTGAAATGGGTGTCATAAGAATAATTCCATGAAATCATAAACCATTGAATAAAAAATATGAATTGAACCATTGGGAAATTTAACATAAGATCTTGAGTTACATCAATAGATGTCACCTTAGATGGAAAATAATTTTTAAATATCTTTTAAAATAATTTCTTATGGAAAAAATATTTTCTTCTTTGATAAAGGATCTTTAAATCAAAAAAACTTTTGATATCCATTATCTTAAAAATAAACATGAAATCATATAAAAGAATATTTGAAAACATTTTAGAATCTATTTAATTTAAATATGTATAAACAAAGATTGAAAAAATTTTGAAAAACATTTTACTTTATAACTTATAAAATAATAATGGAATAATTTTTAAAACCATTTCATTGAAAATAACATTTTAGACGTATAAAGAAATATCAAGAATATTTTTTAACCTTTTTTACTTGAATACTTATGAAATAATCTTGAGAGTGTTTTAAAAACCACTTTTTCCCATTAAATATATAAAATAAGCTGGAAACTATTTTTGAAAACCATTTCATGAAAAGAATTAAAATAATTTACTTCTATAAAATGATAAAAAAATTTATTTTAAAAACTTTTAAATATTCTAAAGTAATCTTCAATTCAATGATGGTTATGATAGTGAGTAAATAACTACTTGTTAAACATTCATTTTTCTCAATAAACATTTACGAGAATTCCACCAACTGCAAAATTGATAAAAAATTTAGTATTTTATTTTTTTTAAAATGGTAAAACATGTGTAAAATGTATTTTAATGGTCATAGAGTATTAGTATAGTATTTTTGTACACCTTTTTGAAAATATGTTTTTAAAGGAATATATATTTTCCATCGAAGGTAGAGGAAAATTACGACATTCTGAACTATATTATATTCCAAAGATTGAAAAAATATAACTTTTTTGTGAAGATATAATTAATAATAAAAATATATGGAAATTAATGAATTTTATGAGATATGTATCATAATATTTATTCAAAGGAAGAATAAATAGAAACAATCTCAAAAAATGATGAGATTGTCTCAATAATCTCTTACTATTTGGTAACATTGAACAATATTCCCAATTTTAGGAAATTGAATTTAATGATTCTTAAAATATCATTAATATAAATAGGTACATGATATATATATTGTCAAAGGAATTATATACACCTCATGGATTAATATATTTTCATAAGATGGCATGTGTCTCAAATAAATAAAATTGAGAAAAAAACATTTTTTCCGATTTGGTTAATTTGGAATCATAGTCTCCCTGAAAGAAATATAATTCAATGGATATTTAAATAAACATAAATTTTAGTATAATAATCATATAATTCATCAAGTGGAAGTATAAAAAAACCACCAAAATAATGGGTGATGAATAAAGCATGCATGTCACATAAATAAATAGTGAGATGAAATTCCCTTACCATGTGTCTTGACTCTCTTCGTACTCATACAAGATTCATGATTAATAAATTTATTTCTATTATAAATATTTTATATAATATTATTATTATATATAATACCATATTTTTTTATTATTACCTTATATTAACCCCTTATTAACAATCATATGATAAGGATTCATTTATGGTAATATTCTCTTTGTTCTTCTCATGTGTCTTAATTTGTCAAATCTTTAGTCCTTATACATATATAATGGTTTCATGTATTTAAAAAATTATTTAAATATAATTTATATAATTTATATGTGTTTTATAATGATCTATATAATATTCATGCATGGAATGGTATACATCGTTACTAGAGACGGTAAGTAGTACGTATGTATGAATATCACTTCTGTTTTTTATATCATATAGAAAGAAAGAATTAATGTAAAATATATGTATATATATTTATTTAATATCAGAAAATGAGAATTTTAATTTTATATATATCATATATTTTCTATAAACACATCCTTAATAGTTTCCATGTAGTGTGTGAATGAATCACATCACTATGAGGGGGTGGTAATCTACACTTCCTCAAACAAAATTATTGTATTAACATGAAAAGGAAAGTATAATGATTTGTGATGTAAAATAATTAAAAAAATATTAAAAAATATAATTTTCATATATATTATATATAAATAGAGTTTCCATCATAATATGAACCATGAGAGGTGGTAGTGAAAAATCGAACAATCATCCTTTTGTGAGGCTGTAGTACATCAAGCATATGGACAGTTTGTTCATTACACATTAGACAGAGGTACGTGTAAGTTTATATCTAACCCTTATAATGAGAATATCATAGTATATGAATTATAATTATTTTATAAATTCATGGAAAAATAAATTTTTAGGCGGTGGAGAATGGAAATTAAATAAAAGAACTTGAGGAAGAATGTTACTTATTATTTAAGTAACTCCTTTTCGTTTTCACCAATGGGATTCCTTGGATTTGTTTCTAAATTAGGGGAGGATTATATGATAAGGGGATTTATTTCTAAGATCTATTTTTAGGGTATCAATCTAGCCAAATTGTCTTGATATGTGGGAAAAAGTGTGAGGATAGTAGGCCTTTTTATAGTGCAGGTGTGTCACTCTTGTAAATTTCGGGAAGAAGAATTACACCGACATTTTTACCATGGATAGTGGATCCAATAATGGTACTAAGTCGATAAAATTGATTATAGGGAATCATTAGGGATAGAAAAGTTATTTTCAGACATGTTTATAGGTTATTTGGACCCTTATGTTTAAGGTTTAGTGCTTAGTTACACTTAATTTTACCTTAATCGATGTAAATCATTTTGTTTAATTTCACTAATATTTCTGGTCAAAAACTATTTTGACCATATTATAAATTATAAATTATTATTATTATAAATATTGAATCCATTTTTCTAAATTCTATTCATATAATTGGAAGAAATTATTTTTAATTTAATAACGTAATCGGGTCAACAATGCAGGTTTTAAATTAAGAAAAATTCAAAAGTTTGATACATTTTTATATTCAATTTAAGAGTGAAATTGTCTCCAATGACCCAAATTGGGTTGATTAATTAAAATATTACCTAGTAATACTGTTCAAACAATTTAAAATATATTTTATCCTTATAAATATATTAGATGAAAAATAGTTTCGAACTAAAATTCAACATTTTTAACTATTCATTAAGAAATGAAACTTCACAAAAAAAATTAAAAAATTTTCCCTAACCTAATTATTATGTTCATATTAAAAATACTAATATAATTTTTACATATTAAATATATAATAGTTCCAAAAATTGTATTTAAAAATATTTCTCTCTTTAGAGACGGTAAAAATGGCTTAATAAAAATATAGCTTTTTAAGGATAAAATCAGATTTGTTTATATCTTTTGACTGTAAAATTTATTGGATTAATAAAAAAATATCTAACTGAATAATATATATATATATCAAATTAATATCAAAATATTATTGAAATTAATTCAATTTATTAGGGTAAAATATTTTTGTGGGTTTAATAATGTTTTCTATTATATTCAATCAATTTTCAAATTCATTTATAATTAATTTGTAACCAGTGAATTAATTTTTAATTTTTTTTGTAAACCATATATTTTAATAAGTTACTTAAACCGTTTCATAAATACTAATCTAATGTAAATTCTATATTAAATATTATATCATTATTCAGTAAAACTCAGTCTCATGTGTTATACAAGCCATTGAGGAAATTTATTAATGCATGTAATTCAAGCTAGCCTCAGTGTTCAATGTAGTGGAAGTTAAAATTTATATTATGTTAAGTGAATGATTTAAATGTTTTTGTGTATAAATAAATCATAGAATAGTGGTTTAATATAAAATAAAAAAAATTAGTCTTGTTTGAAATGAAAAATATCAAAAAGATTATAATAATTTTGAAAAGAATTATTTCCCAAAATCTCAGGGTGTTACATTCTATAGCCATTAAAATTAATTTCTACTTATAAATTCGTCTAGGTTATAAAGGTTTTATTACAAGAATGTTCCATTAATATAAACCCACATCATAAAAATTAACAATAAAACATCATTTTCAAAAAAAGTATGAACCATAATGGTTGAACCAGAGTAACACATATATGGGTTTCCACGCTGGAGAAAATAGGTAGAAAATGAAAATATAGATAGGTTATAGAAATATAACTATCAATTTCTGGAGGAATGTGATAGAGAACTTGGTCAGGAGAAATTTAACAATACAAAAGCCATAAATCAATGAGTATCTAAGGGACCATTTGACTCATTTCAAATTAAGGTACTATAAAAACCATTTTAGTTTCAAGATAATTTCCCTAAGATTGAATATTTTTCATTAGAAGTTATACATACTAGATTTCATTCCCTTTCATAACTAAAATCTAACCCTTTGGTCATGTATTTAAAAATTTCCACTTCACCTCTTTCTTAAAAATGGAAGGTGAATTTTTCATTCCCAATGAACTAACAGGTCATGAGATCCATGATAAGTAATTCAATCTATCTTCTATTTCCATAAACAAAAAACTTTTAGAGGTGGTTATCCAATATGCATTAGTACTCATGTGGTGAGATTATACATTACAATCACAATCATCATCTGAAGTTTAACATAAACATCCCATTAAGGGTTAACATTATAGCCCTTATAAATGATGAAAATCCAAAACATTATAAATAATGTCATGAAATCATCTTAACATTGATCCCCCATATATCATAAATTATATCTCAATTTTTACATTCCAAAAATGTTAATACCCTCATCATAAATCATCTTAAAACATTGTAAATACCTAAAGTACCGAAGATCCCTTTGGAAGACATTAACACTTGCTTATTCAAAATATTATTGAACATATCCCTTAAATAATGATATTATAAACTTAATCCTTGATTAAATAGACCAATTTTCAATAATAAATTATAGGGTTATTCATTCCATTTAATTTACGTATTCATATCCAACATATTTTTATCCAATCATCATTACCCCAACATCTGTAATTAAATAAGGGTTTCCTTCCCTTTATCAAAATATCACCTTTCAATGAAATCAATTTTCTATGACTTGATCTCCATTAACCATGTCGTTTTTAATTCTAAATGAAAATTTATAATGAAATTCTTATATATTTCATGATTCATGTAACATAATCATAGAATTCCAAAGCATAAATAATTCATTCATCCAACATTATTCTAGAACCATTACTCATGATTCATCAAGTTTTTCCTTAATACCACATTCAAATAATATGAAATATGAATCATCTTTTAAAGTTTCTCAACCTTAATCCATTAATGATTCTTATGTATATAATAAATGAATAAAATAACATACCTTTCAAATTTCATTTTCAATCTATTTATCTTCCAACGTATAACTAATATGCATACCACATTCTTGATTCTCTTTATGAGATATACACATGGAAAATCAATTTTCATAATTCCAGTACTTTTTATAACTAAAACTATCAATGTTTACCATTTTACTTTTACTTATTTACGTTGAATTAAACCAGAAATCAATGGGGGAGAAACACATATCATAGAAAAAAACCAGATGATCCTAAAAATTAATTTTAGGATACCAAAATTATGGCACCATAATTAATATATGAAACCATAGGTTTAACCTATGTTATTACTAGATAACTTATATTTAAATACTTCGTGATGGTCTAGGAAGAGTATTTGAATTTCCAAAGCATATCCCCAGATAGTGTCTAACCAGGTGTGCAACAAGGCATGTTGTCACATACCTGGTTACCCCAAGTAAGTCCTAAGACATCTTTTTGGAGTCATTACCCATCGATACCTCTCATCTAGATCCACATAAACTTTTGGTATCCAGAAATGGCTGTAATTATAGTAAACCACTCACTATATCTTTTAAAAATAGTTTAAGACATTTTCCTATACTTTTCTATATACTTAGACTTATCCTTTGTCATTTCCATATGGTTCTCACTATGTTTTTTTCGTCATATCTTCCAATGGCCAAATAATAATTTCTCTAATACTAACTATAGATTCCCTCTCTTTTCATTCATTAACATTACATAAAAGTTCTAGAATAATTAAAACATTATACAAACAGACACCCAAAGAGCTATTAGTTTAATGTATTTTGAATCATGGAAACTTAATCACTAGTACAAGGGTGAGATACATTATCCTCCAGTAGATTTTTCAAGACTAGAACCCCTCTTAGACAAATCATTCATAAAATATATCTTCATAACCATGGGATTGAAACATAAAAAGGTGTCAGCTCAGATGCTTATAATGGTAATAAAAGAGATATTTAAGCATAAACTTATGCATAGGGGTATGAGAATTTGATCATAACATTAGAAGAACAGAACCTATATATCAAAGATAATAATGATAAATCATGTCCTAAAAATAAAAACTTCATAGAACATGAATCATAATGTAATCATGAGAATAGGACTTAAAATCCTAACATTGGAGTAAGACATGTAATTTTGGAATGCACATAATACTATAAAATAATTTTTCAAGGATACACACCAAAACATTCATAACTTTTTATTATTAGGATATAACCTATGTACCTACTTTTTCCTTGTGACAAAAACACAAGTACCCTCTTATTTAAAATATTGTTATATAATCCATGCACTATCTTACTTTTAGTCCTATGATACAACCTGTGGACTTTATTATTTTAATTCGTGGGATTCAACCCACACACCTTATTATTTTCAAGATTGTGATTCGACTCGTATACCTTCTTATTTTCAGGATTGGGCATTAACCTATGTGCCGCCTTATTTTCAGGAATCGGCTACAACACATGCACCCATTGATGTCATATACAATTAATCATTACCCAATGAATTGGAGTGTGAAATAGGTCCCACCAATATCATAATACATTAATTGATACATGTTATTTAAGATAGTAAAACATTCATCAAAACATAAACTATAAAAATATATGGGTTCTATAAACATCTAATCAAAATTCTTGAAATAAAATGGGTGTCATTAACATTTTATGACATCATAATCTATATAAAAGAGATAAGTTTCATAGTAATTTCATCAAAGAATAACCCGTTAAAAGATGTTAAATAAGATTCATTCCATCAAAACATAAACCATTCACGAAAATATATAAATGGAAACTTTGGGTCATTTCATATAATTGATTCAATAACATCAGCATAGGTCATCATAGATAGAAACTAATTTTTAAATATCATTAAAACTAATTAATTGAAGAAAATATCCATTATGATTTGAGAAAATATCATTAAAGCATAAAATTTTTTCAAAAATATTTTATTAATAAAAACATGAATGCATATAAATAATGCTTTGAAAACAATTTAGGAACCTTTTTATTTTAAAACCTATAAAGAGAGGCTTAAAATTTTTAGAAAACCATTTTACATTGAAACCTATAAAATAATCTTCTAACCGTTTTTAAAACCATTTATTTAATTTTTTTTGAAAACATATAACAAAATGTAGAAATTTTTATGAAGACGTTTTTACATGAAAATTTATGAAAGAAGGTTGTTTTTTTAAAATCCTTTTCTTTCCTTGAAACATATAAAATAAGTTTGAAAACATTTTGGAAAAATATTTCTTGAAAAAAACATCAAAAAAATGAATTTCCAAAATATTAGGAATTTTTTTTAAGAAAACTATTATATATTATAAACTAAACTTCAATGGAATTATGGTCTTGACATTGGGTAAATCTATACTTTCCGAACATACCTTTCGCTCTATAAATATATTTTAAAAGCAACTTGAGTAGAAAACAACGAGAATATTCCTTTCAAAAAAACCATTTTCTTTAAAATGGTAAAATATGGTTAACATTTTCATTAGAATATCATAGGATAATAGTATAATATTTTTTGAGACCTTTTTTATGTATAGTTTTGAAGGAACACAAATTTCTGACTGAATAGTGGTCAATTCTGACATCCTTAACAAGACATTCATAACTACATTATGTAAAAATTGTGGAATATTGGTTCCAAAATATGATGATACAATGAATAAACATTGGAGAATAAAAGTCATGATTGTTCTTGAGATATGAATCATAATATTTCTTCAAAGGAATCATAATCATAAGTAATCTTGAAAAGTGTTGAGATTATTTCAATAAACTCTTATCACCTGGTAAATTTGAACCATACTCCCCATTTTATAAATTAAAATTAAATTAAGATTAACATATAATGAATAGAAATGTTATTTTTATATAACACATCAGATGTAGTATATACACCTCATAGGGAAATATAGGTACATAACATAAAATCTGTTTAAGTAAAGGAAAATTCCGACAAAATCATTTTACAGATTTGGTAACATTTTGAACATAGTACCACGGTAGGAATTATAATCAAATTCATATTTAAATAACCATATATATTTAATTATAAGATTCATATAATACGTCCTGAGTTAGTATACCTACCACACAAAAGGAATTCATGGATAATAAATCATGTGTCACATGGAAATAAAAAGTGAGATGAAATTTCATTATAGTGTGTCTTGAATCCCTTCATACTCATGCAAGATTACATTATAATAAATTTAAGTATATTTTAAATATTTTAAATAAGAGAATTCTAATATGTAATACCATATATTGTTATACTATTACCTTATATTTCTCTCTTTTTAAAAATCATATGTATTGTTTTCACTTCAGGTAATATTCGTTTTGTTCTTCACGTATGTCTTAATTTGTCATACCTTTTGTCCTTTTTCATATATAATGGTTTCCATAATTTAAAACATGATATTAATGACATTTATATATCATTATATGTGTATTGTAATAATCTATGTAATATATAAGTATGAAACATAATACATTGTTCATGGATATAGTAAGACGTACGTACGCCTAAACACATCTTCTATTTTAATTTTCATATTAAAAGAATGAAAGAATATTAAATATATATATATATGTATGTTTATAATATAATTAATGTAACATCATAATGTTATATATATATCCTATAAGTTCACTAAACTCATAATTAATACATTCCATGTAGTGTATTAATGTATCACATCACTTTGAGGGGGCGGTAGTCCACACTTTATCAAATGAAATTATCGTATTGACAAAAAATGGAAGGTATGAAGATATGTGTTATAAAATAATTACATAAGCTTAAAGAAATTATAAATATCAGATATATTATTTATAAAATCAGTGTCCATAATAATTTCGACAATGATAGGTGGCGATGGAAAAATGAACAATCATTATTTTGGGAAGCAGTAGTTCACTGTACACTTAAATAATATATTTGATACCCATTATATAGAGGTCTGTGTAAGTGTAACATAGAAAAATTTAATAAAAAAAATAAAACAATATTGACGATGTCGGTGTTTTTATAAAATATGGGAATATGAATAGTTTATGGGGTGGATAATGGAAATAAAAGAAATGAACATGAGGAATAATGTTACCTCTAATTTGGGTAACTCCTTTTGGATTGCACCAAAAAGATTCCATGGATTTCTTTAGGACCAAGGGGAGGATTTTAAGATGGTTTTAGGTACTTTTAATATCTATTGGGTTAGATATAGGTCAATACAATATTTTTCGATAGGTGTGAAGAAGTGGGAAGAGATGAAGCCTTTTTATTCAGGAGGAGGAGTGTCACTCTTTTATATTTTGGGAAATGGAATTTTAACAACATTTTCAATTGAAAATTGGATCCAGTAATAGTAGAAATTAGGTCTAGGTTATTAAAATGTCTAAATATATAAATAAATTGAATTTTTACCGTTTCAATGTCATTTATACCATTAAGTTTATGGATTAGTCCTTAGTTATGCTTAAATTTTCCTTAACCGATGTAATTAATTTTAATGGCTTTCATTTATATTTTTTTTCAAAAAATATGTTGAATATATTAGACATTATAAATTACACTAATTAAATTTTTTTAACCCATTTATCCAAATTAAAATCAATGATTTAGAATAAATTAACTTAAATTTAATCCACCAATCAGGTTGACAATGCATGTTTTTATGTAAAAAAATTTTGAAGTTAGATATGTTTTTATATTCAATTTCATTGTGTAAATGATAAAAATCACCCAAATTGGGGTTATTAATAAAAAATATGATCTAATTAAACTCATAAACCAACTGAAAAGGTAATTTAACCTTATAACGAAATTTTATGAAAAAGAAGTTTTGAACTAAAATTTCACAATTATCACTATTCATTCAAAAAAACATTATAGAAAAAATACTAAAATTTACCATAATCAAATTAATAACCAACTCTTTCAAATATATATATTTTTTACATATTAAATAATTAAATTATCCAGAAAAATTATTTAAAATGGGTTCACCATTAAAAGCTGTATAAATGGCTTAAAAATATATATATAACTTTTTATGCATAAAATTATGTTTGTTCTTATCTTATGAATATGAAATATATTAAATGAATATGAAAAATATTTTATTTCATATATAATATATATAAAACCTTAATATCACTAATTAATTTTAATTATTTTAATTTATTTGGGTAAAATTTCTTTGTGGGTGTAATAATATTTTTCCTTATATTCAATGAGTTCTCATATTCATTTATAATTAATTTATAAAAATTGAATTAATTATATATATGTGTAAGAAATTTAATTTCGTAATTTATTTAATCCTTTCCATAAATAATGATTTATTGGATGGTTTATATAAAATAATATATCATTATTCAGTAAAACTCGGCCTTGCATGTTCATCATGACACTGAGTGAAGTCATTGTTTCGTGTGACACATGATAACCATGATGTTCCCTATAGAGAATGTTAAAATTTAGATTTCATGTAGTGCATTATTAACATGTTTTTTCACATAACAAAAACCAAACATTGTTTTCAAAATAAAATTAATTGTTTTTAGTTTTGAGTTAAAAGAATAATATCAAGAAGATAAAATTAATTTAGGAATTTTTTTTTTCAAATATCTCGTGGTGTTACACTACATGTTAAATCTAAAACATAAGTTGATGTAAATTCATGAGGTGTTCCATATATCTCATATGAATAGGTATAATATGTATCCAACCCATTTTTTTTATTATTATGCGTTAGAAATGGATCTATATTTGTCTGTGTTTGAACGACTAGTATGGATTGTGGATTCTCAAGAGAGAGTGCTTCATGGGAAGTCCATTTTGTTAGTATGATTCCATTGACACCATGGTAATTATGTTCATGAGACTTGATAGATGAAATCTTTTTTTAAGGATGCGTATCCATTTTTTTTCTCAGTTCAATATTAGAGTTGACTTCCCAGATATGAGAAGTTTTCATAGCAGAAATAATTTTCACATTATTGATTTTTTAGGTATTCATTTGGTTTTTTAGTGATTAATTTATCATATGGTTTAACATTTTGTTTTTTTTTTGAAAATTGATTTTTTTAGATTTGAAGTAGGGGTGCATGGTTGGCTTATAGTTAGGGGAAACAATGCCCCCTTTCTTAAGAAACCATGTGTCCAATTGAATTTTCGCCTAATAGAGAAAACACGGTTGACACATGATTTTTCAAACCATACAGGAAAACCTTGTAGCTTATTCTTATTGGATAGTGAGGGATGCTTGATTGATGCAGTGTTTAGAAAACTGTGTGGGCAACCATGCGACTTTTCCAGGTCATTAAAAAGTAAGAAATTACCTTTGTTCCCTCTTTTATTTTACCCCAATTCACCTATAATCTTCCCCATTCTTTATTTTACACCATTGGAGCTCCCTTCAAGATTTCATGATGGTTTTGAACCTAAATCGTTGGGTGGTTTTAACCCTATTTAATCATGTAAACATCATGTTATCCCATTTACTATTGAATTCTTCCTCCTTGTAGGGTTCATATTGCCTCTTTATGGAGTTACTATTTTCATGTGGGTTGTTTTAACAAAATAGTGTTCAAACATGTGTTGTTGAGGAAAATTTTGATGACTATTTTTTGGTCATTTTTTAAAGGGTCTTGTGGTGGTGCGGTTGTGGTTTCACACTGATTTCTAGGCATTATCATGTGTGAGGTATGTGGTTCCATAATTTTATATTATTAGATGATTTTAATATAATTTATTAGTTTCTTAAATATGTTCTATGCAGTATTTTTTGTTACTAAACATGTTTTTGAAATGGATTGGCATACATATGTGATAGAGGTTGGTTTTAGAAAAGAAATTGGTTTTAATTCCTATGCCTTTCATTCGACTGTTTCTTAAATGTATTTTATGCCATTTATGAAAGGTTAAAAATGTGTTTTCTATGATATTTAAAGGTAAAAATATGATGAATGTGGGTTTTCCAAATGAAATGTGTTTTATTAATTTTGGCTTCATTGTTGTGCACCTTAAGAATTTCCTTGAATTGAAAAGCATGTTATGAAAATGGATTTGTTGTGAGTATGATTTTGAAAGGTTATTTTCCCATAAAAAATTATTGGATTCCACATGTGATATTTCTTTTTGTGTTTCCAAATGCTATTTATGAACCATTCAATTGATGAGATCTGTATTTCAAAAAGGGTTTGATGTGAAAATTTGAAAATTTGAATGTGGGGATTTCCTTGTGTTATTTTGATTCTTGGAATGAATATTTGAAAGTGTTGGTTTATGTGGTATGTGAAAATTAATTTGATAAAAATGGTAATCTTGGGTATCTATGTGGGAGAAATAGAAACGACACTCTACTTGATTCAGATGTTGTTGAGGCCCATATTCATGTATCCATATTTATGATTTCAAGTATAAATAATAATCTAATATGATCTAACACCACTATAACCCTGGATGAGATCCTATCTAGTGGGTCGTGCATGAGGATGCTGTTAGAACACATGAACATTGGGTGAGATCCTCTCTAGTGGTAAAGCTGGAAAAATATATTAGTAGTTGAGTTGTAGGATTTTGATCAATGAGGTTTGATGTTCATAGAGTCCAACTTGTTCTAGATACATGTAGGGATTGTCCCTTGGTTCTCTCTAGTGACATGATGCTTCTGTGATATGGTTCTAGCTGTCGGTATACAATAGACCTTGTATACATTTTTATAACAAGAAAGATTATTTATGAAAAAAAAGTTTTTCATTGAAAAGAGTTTCCTAAGAATGTTTTTCCTAAATTTTTTTCGTGGAAATGTTTCAAATATTCATATAAACATCTGAATTTTAATTTTTCTTCTATTTTTATTGCATGGAATCTGCTCATTTTAGTGTAATCTTACTAGGATTTGTTTCACAACCAACATAAAAATATGGGTTTATGTAGAATTTGTTATGTATGACCCAAGTAAAGGAAAGATATATCATAGTGATGGTGGATCCAGTTCATAGTGTTCCACTTCATGCAGGTGTTAATGGTTGTGGATTTTGGGTGATGTCACTCTTATTTCATAGAGGTTTTTAGGATGGATTTTTGTTCCCATTCCATTATTCTACTTTCATGTTTTGGTTAATTTAGTAAACATTGAATCTGAAAAGTAGTGTACCTCATTTGGATGTCATTATCAATTATTAATCTCCTTTATGTTTCAGGTTTATGATAATAATAATGGCTAGAATCAATCCCAAAGAATATTTTTGATACCCAATTACTATTTTATAGCCCATGGGGATAAGTGAAACCCTTCAGGACATACCAAATATCAGGATGGGTGAGGGGTAGGATGGAATCCTAGCATGGTTCATGATAATCCCATTGATTATTTCAATCCTAAATTGGGTTTTAGTATATTGAAACCTTTATTTGCATTCGTTAACATGATCGTACCTTGCTTTATATAGACAACTTTCATGATTGGTTGACATTACATCTAATGATCAATAAAATGATCATAGATATTAGCTGAGAAAATTAAAATCAATTAGATTTAGGCATAATTAATTGGTATAGAAAATAGAGCCTTATTGGTATTGTCCTCGTAATATCCATGAATCATCCAACTTCAATACAGATCGCAATATTAAAAATAATAACCCAAATTTCACTTTGATACAAGGAATCCATAATTGAATTTTAATTAACCTTATCATTCTATGTTTTTTCCGTATAATATATAATTTTAGGAATAATTAATCTCAAAGAATAATGGATCCCCAACAATGGAAAAGTGGAAACAATCACAGACGTTTTATCCCTCCTACATACAATGTGTCACTAGAATATTATTGTTCCACATAGTAAGAACCCAGGTTTTCAATCAGGTATGAATCATTGAATTTCCAGTCTAAATATTTACTTTGGACCGAATATGGATGACTAATGAGTTAGTAATGGTTTTGAGGGTCTCTGGGGATTATTTGAATCCCGAAACCCGTATTTTTGGGGAAAATAGGAATCCCACATGATTTTGAAAAAATTGTACTGTAATTCTTCCCATTTTGACAAAAACATGTAGATTGTTTTTTTTGATATAGAGCCACCTCGCATGGATAGTGCATGGATGTGCGGCCGAACTATGTGAATGACCATTTTCCCTAGGTACCCGTGAATGGATTGCACATGGTTTGATCAAACTGTGCGTATGATGTTCTTTTGGGCCGAGCCATCTTGTTCAGTTTGAAAAATCATATGGACAAACCATGCATAGGATAAAATTACGGGTAAAATTTTTAAATTCCCATAATGATATATTTACTCTCCTCTTCTTCTGGAATCCAAGAAATAGTAGGATTAAGCCATATTGCTCTCATTTTGGATCTTTTTGATGGCCATAGATAGGGATCAAGAGATCTACTTTTTTCAGAATCTGATTGAGAATCTATTCATCACATTGCATGCGTAACAGTATGTACTCAGGTCCTCTTTAGCTGTTAGTATTCTCTCTTTCTCTCGACCTAGATATCATTATGTGACCATTTTTCTCCTTTTCAAAGATCAACTCCAATTTGAGCCAAATTAAGGGTCGATACCATATGAGGAGAGTTTTACAACCATAAGGTGGGTGGTATATAACCCATCCCTTAATATTTTTGATTTTGTAATTTTCATGTGGCGTTTTATGATTTCATCAGAACCCGTTTCTTAAATTTAAATGCCATGATTATAATTTTTAGAATTGCATGGTTATTCCCTTTTCAATTACGAGATTTTTTAGAGGTTACACCCAAAACTCAATTTTCCACACGTTTAATGTTATTATATTTTTCAATTTTTAGTGTTTCTCCATGTTGGAGCCACCGTTTGGGTGTTCCCTTTATTGTCCTTCCTAAAGGTTATTCTTCTTTAAATAAATTGGTTTTTGTTAATGAGATTTTCATAATGGAAAATACCATGTATGCTAACCACTTGAACTACCGAAGGTAAGTGCTTCAATTGATTATTAAATTCGAAATAAGAAATAGAAGGTATAGTAAGTATATAATTTGGCATTATCAAATAATATTGAATAATGATTACACATCCATAGAACCCCTATCCATATTGATGTTAGGTAGCGGTGTGAACCTGGATAATTGAATATTCTTTAATGGTTATTTAGGACTTGATTAAATGGTTTCAATGCTACATGGACTATCTACACTAATGAAATACAAGGCATGATCCTAATTAATGATTACATTACAAAAATGTCAAAAATGAATGGACTGACTCAAGATTGCATTGGATTCCAAGAGGAGAATACCATAGGACTTTGGAATCCCATTCCAATTCAAGGATGTGATTTTCTTAGGTGGTTACCCACCTAGACTCTAGTTCCTATCTATTATTCAGATTTATATTAGACTACCATAGATACCTATACATTATTACATGATATCTCAGATATACTCCTTGGATCCATCATTGACAAGTTGGTGTCATGGTGAAATCCTATAGGGCCATATAATTTCTTATCCCCGCTTTACCTTGGTCAATAACATTGGACTTTTTAGGCGCCTTATTGTGGAATGCCTTGGATTATTCTCCATGGATTACATTCTTACTGCTTAGCTAGACTCAGACACTATTGAGTTAGCATTCCCGGTGATTTATGTCACCTATGTTATTACTTTGGAACTTCCTTACTGGATATCTTTATCAGGTGGCCTGGAAACTTCTTGGGACCATCCGTACTTATATTATCCTAAGGATATTTCAGTGATGGACATTAACCATGATACCTATTAAAAATAAATGGAAATTACAGAAATAAATGTACTGGTAACATGTCAGACACCAGCTGAGGGATGAAGCAGGTACTTGGTTGTCTAGTTAAATTGTAATTCATACTTTAATATATATATGTTTGATTACATATTTAAATATTATATTAGATGGGTAAGAGGTTGTAATATCTGTTGGTGGTGGCCCCCTAAGATTTATCTCAGACCATATTCGGGAATTTCTTGGTACCCAGTGTAGATTATAGTGTTTTAGGTGTGGAAAAATGGAAGCATATAGGTTCAAACACTTGATAGATTGTTGTTAGGATGGAGATTGACAGCGGATGACCAAGTTGGATCTTGAGATTCTTATAGTAGCCTTTATTTTCTCTTACTTTGTGGAACATGTTTTACCTATTGTATTGTATCCATGTTTTCTAGTTTTCTAGTGACATGACATAACATCATCATTGTTTCAGTTGATACAGTTATTACTAATCTTGTTTATCTATTTCATAAGTTTACTTCTGTTATTTCATATATTCCTTACTATATTAATTATTTATTTAAATTATTTCTATTCTAATACATTACTCTTATTAGGTAATAGTCTCCCCACACACCGTCCCTTTTCCCTCATTACAAGTCACAAGCATTTAGAATTTTAGGAGATATGCTTGAGGGCATGTGGCCCACCGGGCTCGGGGCACCCGATAAGTGTCATCTGGGCCAGGGACGTCACAATATTGTATCAGATCTAGTTTATTTTCTTTAATTAATATTTGGGAACTACATACTAGCGAATATTAACGCTTGGGACTAGGTCATAATCCGTTCTTGGGAATCAAGAATCCATGTTTGGGTTAAAAACCAAGATTCCTAAATTGTAAAAGTTATTATGCTTTTTTCATATTACCATTTATATTATTACACCATTTGGTGATTCACATGTTGTGTGGTGTTATTGATTATTACTCTGTAAGAGAATTTATTTCATCCTTAGCCTGATGATATGAGGTCAATGAGTATTGAAAAATGTATCATTATAAGATCCTAAAAGACACATGTCATGCATGTTTCCATGCCATATATGTGCATTTCATTTCTTTGCATTACTTGATATGAATGTGATTTTAGAGAGATGTGGTGATATTTTAATTGTACTTTTATTAAATTGTATTTGATTGATTGATTTCATGTATCAATTCATGAGGTGTATGGACCCTCATGGGCTGGGATGAGTAATTTACCGAGTCGATCCATTATGTTATATGAACGTTGGTGCCGTTTTTGGAGATAGGTGTATTTGAACAAATTCATCATAAATCGCTATCCATTATTATGTGAATCCTAAAATAAAAAATGAATTTGTTACACATCATTATCCCAACTTTTCATGTCTATGAATGGTAAAGGGTTGAACCTGGAAATTAACTACAAAATGACATGAATAGTATACTTGATCACTAACTCATACATGGCCATCTAAGATGGTAGTTGGGGTAGTTTTCCTTGGTTATTAAGTTCTCATACATTCATTTTCCTCTAGTGATTCTATCTTCTACTCTTGAGATTTTTCTAAGGCGTGTCTATGGATATTGTAGACCAATCCGGCCCCAACATCCTCGTTTCATTCACTAAGAGGGCGGTGACCACCATACTTCAGACAGGGTTGGCCATATGCCTCCAACCTTACCTCTAGGAGTTCCACTTGAGGAATTGCCTACTGTACTTGATCTGGGCCCTAATTCCCATGTCTGTGATAGTTTTCTACATATTATGCAGTCCCTTCTATGTGCTCCGTGAGTTTCACCTACGATGGATGATCTGGCCAACGAGTTTGAGCAGTATCATCCTCCTACTTTTTCATGGGATGGAGGTTCTTAGGCTACTGAGCATTGGATAGAGGCCATTCTATCTTTCATTTAGAATCTGGAATCATCTCCATATTAGAGAGTCATGATATCAACTTACATGCTTTGGGATTCGACCATGTATTTGTGGGATGTGGTTACCCTGGCTGGTCATCATCAAGGTATGTAATGGGTTGATTTCTAGACTATCTTCTATGATGAGTTCATTCTTTATACACTGGGAGCTGGTAAAGCCAAAGATTTCATTCTTATCAGGTAGGGTTCTACGTGAGTTATGGAATATTTAGCACATTTCAATTATTTATAGTGCTTTGCACCACTTCTAGATAGTGATGAGATTTGAGGTGCTATATGTTTTGAGGATGGGATCCAGCATTCCATCTAAACATAGGTAAAAGTAATTTTCCATCCTACATTTTCTATAATAGTGGATCATGCTCTTATAACCGACGGTAACCTAAGGGGTGGAACGAGTACTGTGTTTAAAGGATTTGTGCCATATCAGGATATTATTTCTTCAAGTGGTAGAAAATGTTCCCTTGATGATTCTAATTAGGGATGTAGAAGCTTGAGTATCTAGTTTGATAGCTCTTTAGTGTATCATTATTGTGGTATATGGGGGCATAAAAATCCCTAATGTGACAAACACCCTATGGATTTTCAGGGTTGTGTCCGTATGGGTCATCTTCAGCATTTCTGCAGAACATTTCCACCAGCTTCAAGTGGAAAAGCATCAGCAACTGATCCACCTATAGGAGCATGTTCTTTTGCACCATGTCAGGTGAGGAGTTGGAATAGAACTGGAAGGTCTGGACGAGGAGGAGTTCGTGGTCATGGTAGTCCGATCATTGATCACCAGTAATGCCAACAAGGCAATCATGATCCTGGTATTCCATCTATGGCAGAGGTCCATGGATCTAGTCAGTTGCATGATTTACAGCCAATACCCAAGGACCAGGTTTCCGGACTATCTATTATAGAAGTATTATTATAGTAGCCTTGAATATTATCTCTCGTATAATTGATACAGGTGCTTCAAACTCTTTTATTTCTTCATCTATCGTGGCTAGTCTTGGAATAGAAATACAATATCACTATAGTGTAATGAACCTCAATACACATTTGGGAATATGGATGGACGGAATATGCCAGTTCAGGGATATTCCCCTTTTGGTAAGAAGTTACCTTTTTTGTGGAATCACTTTTTTTTCGAGATTATGTACTTATATGTCATTATCTGGATAGACTGGTTGATCCAATGTCACTCATTTGTAGACTACTATTTCCGCAAGGCCTATTTTACATCACTATAAGGAAACAATTATATTTTAAAAGGTGAGTGGGATGTCTGGGCTGGGAGAGATGGACCAAAGCATCATGGGATATGTGAAGTGACTGCCCAGATTGTAAATATGTTCCTAGAGGATCAGGGTTTTCTTTAATCATAGTTCCCTCTAGTCATTGATAATTTTAGGGATGTTCTTCCTGATCACTTTTCTTGCTTACCTCCTAAGAGAGATATAGGGTTTAAAATAAAACTTGTTCGAGGAGTATCTATAGTGTCCATTCCTCCATACATAATGGCATTTACTAAGTATCAAGAGATCAAACAACAGATAGAAAACCTAGAGGAAAATGTCATTATGAGGCCTAATACATCCTCTTGTGGGTCACCCATGCTTTTCACCAAGAATGTGGATGGATCCTTATGTCTATGCATGGATAACATAAGGTCAAACCAGCTTATGGTCAAGAACAAGTATCCCCTCCCTCTAATAAATGATATATTTGACCATCTTAGAGGCGAAAAAAAGTTATCTAAAATCGATGGATTGTCGGGTTTTCATCAGGTGTGATTCATAAAATTAGACTTACCTCATACAACATTCAGTTTCAAGTATGGTCTGTATGATTATATTGTTTTCCATTCGGTCTTATGAATGCAACTTCCATTTCCAGGGCATTGATGAATAGGGTTTTCCACCCTTATTTGGACTCTTTCCTCATGGTCTTGGTGGACGATATCTTGGTGTATTATTTCACACGTAATGACCATTTCAAATATATTGAGATTGTTCTGAGTACATTGAGATAGAGTTAACATTATGCCAATCTTGTTATGTGTGACTTATGGATCAAAAAGGCCCACATCTTGGGTCATATTTTTTTTGAGAATCAGGAGTATCTGTTGATCCAGAAAAGGGTAGTGATATAGTTTACTAGGATCATCCCAAGAACATTTTTAGTATTAGAAGTTTCTTAGGTCACACTGGATATTACATACTTTTCATACAATAAATCTCAGATATTATGTATCATATTACTAGACTTACCCAGAAGGGTGTCAAGTTCCAGTGGTTAGAATCATGCGAGAAAGCCAATCAACAACTTAAGGGGAGGCTTATCTCATACCAAATCTGATTCTTCTAGAACTAGATAAAGGTTATATCATCTTCTATGATGAATCGGGCACTGGCCTAGAATTGTTTTTGATGTAGGAAGACAAATTCATTGTGTACATATCTTGGTAGTTGATGAATCATGAGGGAAATTACCCGACACAAACCACAAGCTCGTAGAAGTTGTCCATGACTTACATTGCTGGAGACACGATCTATTGGGTGAGTTCATTTTTGTGTACACAGATAAGAAGAGATTCAAGTATATATTTTCTAAGTGTAACTTGAACCTCAGACAATGTATATGGGTTTAATTCCTAAAACCCTTTGATTTTGAGCATTCCAATATGCCTAGAAAGGGAAATGTGGTCGTTGATGCGCTAAGTCAAAAAAAAAATCCAGCATAGTCCGTGTAAGAACTAGTGGTGAATAGGACATAATGGACATATTTAATGAACTTCATCTAGAGTTTCATGATAGTCACAAGAAGTCTTACCTCTTTTCCTTAATAGTTACCTCTTCCCTCCTTGATAAGGTTAAGAGTATGCAGTTTTCAAATCCTGATGGTTTGGTTCACCATAAAATAATATCAGGAGATAAACCTCCTCCAGATTGGTTTCTTGGAAGAGGTGATATCATGCGTCTACATGTACATATCTGGGTTCCTACTAATATGAGGTAGGAGTTGAATAAATAATCCCACTCTTTTCTATGGGCAGTTCATCCAGGAATCTCAAAGATCTATCGAGATATGCGACACCATTATCATTGGCCTGGAATTAAATTTCAACTTTCAGGCTTAATTACTAGGTGTTCCACCCATTAGCCGGTGAAGGAAGAACACCAGACACATGAAGTCTTGTTACAACTGTTTTTAGTCCCATAATGGAAATGGTAAGATGTTTCTATGGATTTTGTAGTCGGTATACCTAAGTAGTTGAGGGGTAGTGATGCTATATGGGTATTCATTGACCAACTAATGATGTAATCTGACTTCATTCCTATATGGGAGAATTTCCATGTTAATGATATGGGAAGACTGTATGTCTGTGAGATCATACGACTACATGGGGTTCCATGTACTATCATTTCATATAGAGATGATCGTTTCACTTCACCTTTCTAGAAATGTTTATCGAAATCTATGGGGACTTAGGAGCTTCGAAGAATATATTTTCACCCCAGACTGACAGAAAATCAGAATGGACAATATGAATTCTCTAGGATATTCTTCGAGCATGTGTCCTTGATTTCGGAAGTTATTGGGAGAAGAATATCCCTCTTGTTGAGTTCGCTAATAATAAAAGTTTTTAGAATATGATTCAGATGGCTCCTTTTGAGGTCTGATATGGTAGGACAAGGCATTCACCCTTGTGTTGGCTAGAGGTAGGTGAGGCAGCCCTACTTGCTCCTAGTCTTGTTATGGAGACTTCAGAATAGGTTCAAATGATCAGAATGTGTATGAATGCTGCCTAGTGTAGAAAATAATCTTATGCCTATCTTTATCGATGGCCTCCTGAGTTCGAGGTTAGGGATCATGTTTTTCTCAGTATCATCCAGTATAGAGCATAGATGGTTAATGAATCATGGAATGATGTTGCCTCATTTTGTCAGGCCATTCAAAATTCGAGAGAGAGTCGGTCCAGTAGCATATCCCATTATAATACCATAGAGGTAATGTGCCATGAAAAATGTCTTCCATGTCTCACAGATTCGCCAATATCATGTTGAACCATCTCATTCCGTTTATCCAGAGGAAGTTGAGTTAGATGCCGACACTACCATTGGGGAATATCTAGTATGCATCGATGACCATAGAAAGAAGGGTCATCGAAGAATGTATGTCCCTCTCGTAGGAGTGATATGGAAACACAAGAAAGTACATGACAAGACTAGGCAGGGGGAAGCTTATGTACATTCCCAATGGCCAGAGTTGTTCTATGGGAGTGTTTCTTTACCCTTGGAAGGAGAACATGGGGAGTGTTTATTTATGGGGGAAGACTCTAGGAAAACTGTTTTCTATCAGGTATCGATTCTTTAATTATTGGTTTAAATATTTAATTTGGACCCAATATGGATGCCTAATGAGTTATTAAAGGTTCCATTGGTGTCTAAAGATTGTTCGGAGCCTGAAACCCAACTTTTTTGGGAGAAAATAGGCTTGGTTCACAATTTAGAATAAATTGTGAAAAAATTATACACGGTTTGGAAAACAGTACGGATTGTGTTTTTTTAGATAGAGACACCTCACACGGTTGGTGCACAGCCGTGTGACCTTACTGGGTGAATTCAGCCTTTTCCCAGGTTCCTGTGCATGTCCTGCACATGGTTTGATAAAAAAATATCGAGGTTGTTTTTTTAGGAAGACCTGTGTAGCACGGTTTGTGCACAGTTTGAAAAAGCGTATAAAAAACTTCTTACAGGCTAAAAGTTTAGGAAAAGTGTCCAAAATTCCATTAATGATATATTTACTCACCACTTCATCCCTAATATAAGAACCCGCTGGATAAATCCCTTTTCCTCTCATTTTGGAGGTTTTTGAAGGCCAAAGATAAGGATCAAGATACCACCTTCATCTGAAATCTGATTGAGTTTCTGATTGTCATGTTTGACGGTCAACAGTATGTACTCCCATCCGCTTTATCCATTATTCTCTCTCTTGATATCGACCTAGATATTTTCATGTTACTAGTTTTCACATTTTCATAGATCTACTCCGATCCGTGCCAAATCAAGTGCTGATACCATAGGAGCAGAGTCGTACAACCATAAGGTGATTGGTCTATTACTCCTCCCTAATGTTAGTTGATTTTGGAATATTCTTGTGGGGCCCATTGATTTCATCAGAAGCTGTTTCATAAAATTACATGCATTGATTATACCTGTTAGAATTGTACGGCTATTCTCATTCCAATTATGTGATTAGTTTTTAGAGGTTACACCCAAAAATCTTTTTTTTCTATATTGAAGGTTATTCCATTTTTGGGTTTTTAGTCTTTTTTTACGTTTGTGACACCATTTGGGTGTGACATAGCTTAACCTTCATAAAGGTTAGCCTTTATAAAATAAATGGCTTGTTATTAATGATAATTTCATAATGGAATGTACCATGTATGATCACAACATGACCCGACTATGGTATGATCTTCAATTGATTATTAAATGAGAAACGTGAAATGGAATGTATTAAATGTATATAACTTGGCCTTATCAAATAAGGTTGAATAATTCTTACATGTACATAGAACCCATTTCCTTATTTATGGAAGGTATTGGAGTGAACCTCAATAATTGCCTATTCCATAACGGTTATTTAAGACTTGATTAAATGGTTTCAAAGCTACATAGACTATCCACACTAATGGAAGACAAGGCTTGAACATAATGAATGATTACATGATTATAATATCAAATAGGAATGGACTGACTGGAGCTTGCCATGGATTCTGAGAGGATAATACCTAGGGACTCAATAACCCCATTCCAGTTTAAGGTTGTGGTTTTCTTAGGTTGATACCCACCTAGAATCCGGTTCTTTCCTATTCCTTGGATTCTCGGTATACTACTATAGGGTTCATTACATTATTACATGATACCTCATATCCCCTCCTTGGATCCAGTAATGAATAGTTGGATATGTGGAGAAAGCCCTATAGGTCTGTTCCCTTTCTTATCCCATCATTACCTTGGTCGATCACAGTGGACTCTGTAGGTGCCTTATTGTTGGATGCATTGAATTACACTCCATGGAAGATTGTGTCCATCCATACATAGATATAAAACCAAATGTGATTTAATTATTCTAGAATATATGTAGATGAAGATAAAAAATTCTCAAAATCACATAAAATATCAATAATATTTTCATAGGGATCAATTATACAAAATCAAACATAAAATTCTCCGAAAGGAGTATTGGATAAGTGTTCCCTAATTATCATTTTTCACTTCATCCTTTTTTATCACTTATGAATTTTTTTTTAATTTTCCATCATAGGATGTTGTGGAATATCATATTCATTAGTCCATGGATCAGGGAATTAATTCACATAACTCATATAATACTTACATTTGAAACACTTCACTTTGATTGTTACATTTTATGGAAATTTCTATGTATTTTCATTATGAGCTATCTTCTTCTGATCACTTCGACATTCGATGAAAAGATAACCTTCCCTTACACACATGATTTTTTTAGTTCCCTAAAGAAATGTTCCTTCATGTTTAATTCCTACAGATGATCATAAATTATTTCTCTCCTTAATTTCTTTGTATTTTTAGCATTTCCCTTGAATTCCATCATTTTTTTTATTTAAACCATTTGACTAATTGGTAACTATTTTATACATTTCCACCTTCTTTAAACAGTGAACAACTTCTCCATAGATACTAAATTACCCCATGTCAACAAAACTTTGTATAATTTGATTTAATTCACTGATGAATATATGAACATTAATTTTAGGTTAGTTGAAAATACCAGACTGTAACTCCGATGTCCTATAAAACTCACTACATAGGTTATATCATATTCATCATCATTTTTCCGTAACTCCAAAAATTTATTCTTTCTTTTTATGTGATGAATATTATGAAAGAACATATTGACAAAATTTTTCATGAAGACATCCCATTCCATAGAGTCAATTTCATATTGGTGACTTGTATCTTAACAACATTCCACCACTAATCTGCTTCTCATTCCAAGTAGTGAATATCCAAACTGACTATTTAATGCTCCAAACACTTTGTAATGGAAAATAACATTTTAGTTTCATTGATCTATTATGAAGAAACTATTTTATTATTAGAACCAATTAAATAAGGTGGATATTTCTTCATAGAGTAATAGATAGATCATTATTCCCTAGTTTTATTCATTGGAATTTCAACATGATTCATAGCTTGTGAAATTAGTGTGAGCATTAAAAAATTATTTTTCCTCACATATCCAATAAAACATTCCTAATTAGTAGTAAAATTGATGATTTTTCCATCTCTCTTGAAATTAATACAGTTTCTTTAGGTTCTAGACATTGGATAATATAAAAAAAAATTGTGTAAGGAAAAATAACCATAGCTGAAAACCACAAAATGATGAAAAATCACTTATTGGATGTTTATGTTAGTACACATTATTTTCAATCCAGGTCGTTATAGGATTATCCTTGGTAATTTATGGTAATTTTATAAATCCATCTTGATATTTCATAAATATGTTTTGTGAATTTTCAAATCATATCATTGGGTGTGTCAAACCATGCGCACAAATAGACACGTTTAAATGTTCTTTGTATTTATCATGTTAATAATGATACACCTTTTTTTAGAGTTATTAACCCTAGGTACATCTATACTCGAACCAAATCCACTTATAGTATATAGAAACTGATGTAATTTCTTTGAAAATAATCACTATATCCTACAAAAAATTTCAAACATACATTCATATACCTAGAATAATCAATAGGATTATCCAAATACACATCCATAGGCACCATACTATTGTTTTATAATCCAAGTTTCCAAATGTTATATAAATATTACTCTAACAATTACTATAAAGTACAAAAGATAACATAGATAAATATGACTTTTTAATAGATGAATATTCAATATAACAAAATGGTCTATCTAGGAATCATTATTCTACAATAACTTTAGAAATCTAGAAATAAAAAGAACTTGTTCATAGGTGAACTATTTTGTCTCCTATTATATTCATCACATATAGAACCCTTCTCAGTCTTATCATACATAAATCCCTTCACCCCAACCTAGCAAAGAGAACATAATAAATTGTGATCTAGTTTTCAAAATAAGGTTAAATAATGGATATATTTATGGTAACAATTGAATAACATGATCATAAGGGTTTTAGAACATGAATATAAAATTTTACAACTATAACCAACATATCATATATTTTAAAAATGAGTCATGGTATAAATCATCGATGTTTATAGGACATGAATCATAAATGAATCAATGTACACAATCAAAGAGAGAATAACCATATAATAATATATACATCTATGGAATATACATATAATTATAATATTGTATATGTATACATAGAAACATGTTCCCTCAATTCATAATGGAGATGAAATAAATCCCTTGTATAATCCTATGGACATGAAAGAAGGTCCATGTAAAGACTTGTGAACATGAACCCAGGTTCACATATAAGATATCATTACCTAAAGCCCTGGAGGAAGATATAGGTCCCACCTTTCTTTAGTTATTATGTTACTGATGTCTTTTATTATAACGTGGCCACCATCCTTGACTATAACATAACCACCACTCTTGGTTATAATGTTACCATTTTCCATGGTTATAACATAACTTCCAAACTTGGGTTTAATGTAACAACCATCATATAACGAAAACTATACATATGTATTACACAAGATCATAAAACATTTAACACGTTATAAACAATAAAAATAAATGGGTTTTATAAATATCCTTCATAGAATAATCCATGGAAAGGAAATTTTTTTCATAAGCATTTCATCATTTCATCATAGCATAACACATTGAAAATGGATTAGTTTTATAAGAAAAATTTCATAATAAACACAATCCATCATGATAACGGATAAATATGGTATCATTATATCCAATAAATCTTATTTAATATCAATAATTTCACATAAGGTGGAAAAAGATATTGAAAGATCACTTGGAACATTTCATGTGTAAAATATCCTTTTTACATAGAAAATTAATTTTTTAAAAAATGTTATATAAGAATGAATGCAATTTTATTGGAATCTAACATTGTTATAATTTAAATTATTTGATAAATCATAGATTTATCGTGATTTTTATATATATTTTTATATCATATATGTTTAATAAAAATATATTTTAACATTTTTAATAAGAAAAAAGGGTAAATTTTTCAAAAATTTCATGAAGGTTCCTTTTAAAATATGTTTTAAAACAAAAAAATGGGAAATATTTCTATATAGTAACATTAAAAATTCATTAAAATATTTTTGGAAAACAAGGATATGGAAGAAGAATGGTTTTCAATTTAAGTGATAAATAATGTTAGTTTGTCGTTAAAAAAAATTCTTTTGGAATATTATGTTAATGAAGAGAGGAAAATTAGAGGAAAACATGTATATTCATGAAATAATAGTATTATATGAAAAGTAATTATTTTATTGAGAAATATATCATAATATTTCATTATTAAAAGCATAATCATTAACAATACCATTAATCAATGTGAATGTAACATAAAAACCATTACCACATTGGCATCTTTTTAATATTAGGACCCAAAAAATAACACCAAATAATAAATTAAATATAATTAATAGAATAATATCAATTATATAACCACTCTATAGTAAATATATATACCTTATCAATGAACATAGGTGCATAACATAAAATGTGTATCAAAAATAAAAATGTCGTCGAACTTCCCTTAACTTAAGTCTCAACTTCTTTAGTACGTATTATAACATCCTATAAAATAAATAATTATTTATTATATATCTATTAAATAAAAATTATAACATTTATCATAAATTATATTATTCCCTTAATACCTTTTATTACATTATTACTAATAATTCCAGTTGAAAGTCATGGTTCAGGTAATAACCGTTATGTTTTTCTTGTGTGTTTTGGGTTGGTATAATAAATCATTCTATTATAATATGGTTTACATTATATATATTATTTTAAATATGATATAAATATAATATATATTCATTATATAAGTATTTATACTATTCAATTAATATTATAGATAGAAAATTAATTACGTCATTCAGGGAGTTGGTAGGCCTTACGTATGCATAAAAAATGTTTCCATTTTATCAAAGGATGAAATGAAAGTAATGTTAAAATTATATTACTCATCCATAATAATTTTTTATTCATTTATATGACATATATTTGATAATAATACACTTATTACGTTCCATTCAATGCATTTGTGAAAATTGAATCACATCGATTCGTGAGGCGGTAGTCCACCATACAAATGAATGATGTTATTGTATCCATAACAGAATGGAAATTAAGAAAGTATATTTGATAAAATAATTACATAAATATATTAATGTTTCATATATAATATATATTAATTTTATCTATCATTATTACAAACCTTGTATAATAGAAATTAAAAACATATCAATTCTATTTGTGGGAAGGGAGTCCAGCACACACATGATCCATGTTATTATTTTCAATGTGCAGGAAGGTAAGATGGTAGATATGGTATTGTAATTACATAGGAATGATAATATATTTAACATAATATTTAAATATTAAATATATCAGAAAGTAATTTTGTGAGAGGTGAAGATGAGAAACAAATAACATTGGTTCATGAGGAAATACATCATCGTACACATGATCAATGGTTTCGTTTCCCATTTGATAGTAGAGGAGAAGAATATCAGTTATTATAGTAAAATAATTACATAACACAATATTTTGGATACTTGTGTTTTATATGAGCATAATTTAAATTTATTTTAATGAGGTGGATGAGTAAATAAATCAAAATAGAAGGTTAATAATTTTACCTCTTTTTTGGAAAACCTCTTTGTGTTTATACGTAAAGCCTCCATTGTAGGTTTTCATAATCTACCCAATGAATGTAAGGGGTGTATGGGAATTTAGGGATGATACTTGGAAAGTTATTTAATTTTTTTTTCAATAGTGTTAGGATGAGAGGAGAGGGGGTGACCTTTTATAAGCGGAGGATAAGATAGACATATAATTGTTAAAAAAAATTGTACTTGAATTTTTGAGATGCCAAAAGTCTCATAAAACCTTGTTATCAAATAATAGATATTATAAGATCTAAATATGATCAAAAAAATGGTTTTGGGAACGTTATTAGGTCATTTTACTCAATGTCATTTTTAACCCGGTAAACCCATTTTAACCATAATTGTGATAATTAATATTTAATATGTTTACTATTCATTATAGTATAAAATTATTTTTACCTTATTATATAATATTAAATTTGATTCTTATAAAAATGTAATAAATTCATTATAATTAATTCATTGAATTTAAAAATTTTAATTTGAATTCAAAGAAACAGACACCGACAATTAAGTTTTTTCAGAGACAAACCTTTCAATCGTTTAAATAGTATTTATATCAACATTCAAGATTAAATTGATTAAAATAAAAAATATTAGATTAAATATATTAAAATTGGGAAAATAGTTATTTTTAAATCAATTTACCAAAATTTATCCTTATAAATTATTTAAATGAAAGTGACGTTTTGAATAAAAACTAGTATTTTAATTATTCATTGAAAAATGAATATGTACCGAAAAATCCAAAAAATTCTACCTATTTAAATTTTCAAATATTTATTGTGAAAAATATTTTCATTTTATGAAATAAAATTCCAATTTTTTTGAAATTAATATTAATTTTCCCCATTCAAAAACAATACAAATAATTTTTATGAGAAAAATGTTTTTTTTTTGAAGCATATAAAGACATTACAAAAAATTATATACATTTTTCAATATATTTTACTTATATAAAACCATTATAATTAATTTTTAATTTTTTAAATTGTATTCATTTTTCCATGTTTAACTTTATAGTAATAATGTTCATGTTAAAAAAAATATTACTAGTTTTTCATGATTCTTTAAAACAAAATGTTTTGTGAAATGTATGTTATTGATGAAATTAAATTTATTATTATTAAAATATCAAAATGTTATATGAAGGAAATTAATGATTGAAAAAATTCATATTATCATAGGTGAAGACCTGTATAGTTTGAAATTAAAGGCTTTGAGTTCCTAAAAGTGACTCCACATCGCGGGAAGTTGTCGTTCAGTCCAAGGTGAATGATTTTCCCCATGTTTTGGGACATTTAAGGTAATTACTTGATTTGGAGTCATGTAATATTTGAGGTAACTTCCCCAATATATTTTTATGATAAATGATTTATTCCATGTGATTGATATTCGACATCATTTTTTAATGACTCTCACATTATTGATTGGGGAGTGACGAACATTCGTGATGATGTGAACTTCAAGGAGTGAGCATTAGAGATCCATTACAACTCAGATCTATTGTTCCATAGGAATATTATTATATTGGTTCATGTAATTTTTTGGAATTATGTTGTTGTGGAGAGAAACTAAGAACATGGGTTATAGATAGATATTTTTAAACTGTGTTTTTTGTTGTTTCGGTCATTAATTGTATTGTTGTTTTTGTGGTTTTGTCCATTTTTTGTTTATCATATGGGTTTACCTTACTTGATGAATTTTTTGAGTCATTTACAATAATGGAGATACACTATATTCCCATCATTTTAATCATTTAGTATATCCCCTAAAACTGTGTGTATAACCTATACCCATGATTTTCATAACCATGGCCAATGTAGGTGTGGGTATAGACATATACCCATGGTTTCAATAGAAAACATGGGAGCATGACTTAGATATTTTATTATACCCATGGTTTAAGAAAACTGTGGGTATATATCAATATCCACGGTTTAGAGTACTATTTTTATAGGTTTTCCCAACTGAGAACCAATACCCACAGTTCTCCAAACCATGGGTATAGTTGCTTTCCCCATTTGGCAGTATCAAAAACTCTTCCTTATCCTGAATTGGTAAATAAAATAAAACAGAAATTATACATTCAATGTAGTACTAATAATATATATTTATTAATAATGAATCTTCTAGAAATAATTTTGAAACCATTTATAATACTAAAATATACATATACATCCATACAATCAATCAATTGAAGTCATTAAATAAGTTTGACATGAATCCTTACTGTTGAGTCAAAAATGGATGTGATCAATATCTCCCCCATTAGGAACATCCTCATCCTCATCACCATCAATAACATCCTCATCACCGTTCGGAACATAGTCATCTCCCACATCATCATCTATAGCAGTAACATCATAATCATCAACAACGTCATCATCAATAGAATCACGACCATCATCACCACTACCACCATAATCTTGACTACCATTAGGATCCTCTTTAACATCACTCGAGGCATTATTTAAATACATAATTGATTTTATATATGAATTAATATTAGTAGTTTCCTATGGTGGATGTGATTTACTTATAACTAACATAGATTTTGGGAAGTATTGAGTGATCAGTTTACTTATTTCACACTCATGTAAATCTTTTTTTTCCTCAGCTACTTATACATGAGCACATTGTAGCTCCAGGGTCTTAGAGGTTTCAGAGTAGCCATATGATAACTTGTACCTAGTGTGTATTATGTTTTCCTGGGTCGACATTAGACTCTCCCATGGTGCTTTTCACCTAATACATGACACAATGGTCATTTGGCATGCAGTTTTTGTATTATTTATCATTGAGGACCCCCAGGGCGGGCTGTTGAATATATCAAAAAGATATTTAATTATGAATTTCACATAGATATTTATATATATTAGAAATATAAAAAAATTATAATCATTTCTTGTGTTTATGAATTTACTGCTCTTCCATCCTTTTTCTTCGAAGTTGAGAAAAATAATTTTTCTCAAGGCACACAACCTTAGATTCCCAATACCGACTACTACAAAATACATTGATTAGTATACACATATTGAGAATATAAAATTTCATAATATTTAATAATAAAAAAATGGAATGACTTTTAATGGAATGAACAATTCATAATTTTAAACATTTGATAAACATTGATGGAAAATTCATAAATAAAATCTAATCATAAAAATTATTTAATTTTAGCTACTCATTATGAACATTATATTAATATTATATATAATTTAGTGATGAAAATGAAAATAAAATCCAATTGAACACTACCAAAATTCATTGAAAATGAATATGAAAAATTAGAACAAATTTGGAAGCAGTTTATAGTCACTTGTTTTCTATGCTACTAAATAGATATTTCAATAATGTGCTGTAATCCCACAATATAAATCCATATCCTCAGAGAGCGAATTAATCTGAAAATGAATACTAAATTTGAAACATGTACAATCTATCATCAATATTTTAAATCTTTTAACAATATATTTTAATATATTTGAAGATGAAAACAAAAAGATACGAAATCATACACGACGATAAGTCATTAGTAAGAACTCGAAAAAGAGAAAGAATACATTATGAATAATGATATTTTCATTATATATCACAACTGTAAAATTATAGAAAAGTATCAATATTAAGTTTATTCCATCATGATTTTATTCATGTAGTTTAGTTAGAAAAAGTGTACATCCATATGTTGAAATTTTTTTCCATTAATATCATATTATAAACTATAATTCCTAGATTATCTGTATTAATTAAGGAAAAGTATGGAGAATCAATTAATATAACATTTTTCCGTGATTGACTATAACGATAAGGATTTTTGGGAACATATTATTTCAAAAATTATGGTGTAAATAGTCTTGGAGAAAGATCAAAATCCTATTATAGGTTTAGATTCAATTAGGCCTTCTCAACATTTGTAAAAGAGGTAAATGATTAAAAGAGAGAAAAATAAGAAAGATTCTTTCAAAATCTCAATATTCAAAGAAGGTCCTCAGAAGAGGAATTAAAATGATTTGAAGAATAATAAATCTTAATATAATATATAAAATTTTCATAATTTCGTGTAATCATTAAAATTATCATATTTAATATTGAATATAATATATAAATCATAGAGTTTAATATGAATATAAGAACCAATGATATTGAAAGTTATTATAATTGTTATGGTAGACATTTTAATTAGATAGTGGAAGGTCTCTCCTAAGTAATATAAGATGTGGACACTATATCACATTTCCAAGGGTATTGTTTCTTGTTGAAATATAATTATATATCTTGTTTTCAAAAAATAGTTGTCTTAGTGTTATGTTCTTAATGAAAATATACATTCTACCATGTTTAAAAATAAATATTTTTTTTATAATAAATCATAATTATTTTATAGCATAATATGAAAAAATTTGATGAATTAAAATATCATAATTTAATGATGGGTAAAAAAATAGGACATGAAAATATTAATTAACATTTTAATAAATAATATAAATCTAGATATTATTTAGATTTATATTAAAGTACATGGTGATTCTTATTCTTGGGCATTGTTGAGCACCCCATTGTGTGTAGATACATAATTGAATCTTTGTTATATTAGTTTTGTCCCAACATATCCTAATACAAAAATTCAACAAATGTAAACAGAATTCAATTTTAAATGAAAATCATTAAATATTGTGATTACCTTAAACTCATCAGTCTTCCAATATGAGATCATTTTTCGATATTTTGTTTTTGGAATGTCAGGGAATATGGGTACACCCTCTAAATCAGAACAAACTATACTCCTCCAATCATTATAATACTCATTTTTATAAGATCTCCATAACTATCCAAGATTCATCTACCTTACAACATTATCAGATTCACCTTCTAGAAAGTTATACCAACTCTACATTGAACATTATAATTCATATAATACAATATTAATATATATATATATATTTGTAATTTTTTCATACCCATATCTATTCCCATGCTTTTTCCTTTAATTCATTACCATTATGTCTCCATGAGTTGAGTTCCATCAGAATGATATCATGGCACTTGGATAATGTTTCCATGAAACCTCTACACTGCCTATAATTTTTACCTTTCATCTTATTTTCCACATTGTAATCCACCGTTATTTGTGTTTGGTGATTCCCGGATTCTCGTATATAGGTTCACCCATGTCTCCGACCAGAAAATGCCAATTAATAATATAAAAAAAAGAATTTTATAATTGTACAACATGGAAAAAAATAAACTGATATAATTTTAAATATTAAAAAAAAACTAAAGAAGGATGCTCAATTAGCACTAATGGATTCATGGGTTGTTCTAGATCTGTATGCATTGAATGATTTGTTTATTCCAATGTATACTCTGGGTGATCTGCATGAACTAGAGTTAAATCTAGAGGAATATACTCATCAGATCCTAGATAGATTGTAGGAAATGTAGGCATCGTAGACAAGGAATGATATGGGTAGTAGGGTTGTGGATACATAAAAGGATATGGATATGGTAAATATGGGAACATCCCTAGAGGTGACATGGACATGGTATGGGAAGAAGAAGCTAAATTACCCGATGATGGATGCATGGGATAGATAGTTCCTAGAGGTGGCATACACATGGTATGGGAAGAATAGTCTAAAAGAGATGATTATGAAGGAATGAGAGGGAAAATCTCTTGAGGCATTGTAGACATGGTATGTGAATAAGTGGCTAAATGATATGATGCTGGAGGCATGGGTGGGAACATCCTTGGAGGATAAATGGAAGGATGGAAAGGTGTGGTAGGTGGGGTCTATTCTTGTGGGTTAGGGTGGTAATGGGTATAATGGGTGCTCTCTCTAGTTCTAGGAGAATCCCTGGTCAGAACCATGCTAGTAGGAAGAGGATGAGTAAACTCATGTGACACTTAATGTCCCTAAAAAATAAGATAACTATTTTGAACATTCAATTATAGGAAATGCATTATAAAAATAATACAATTATAGTACATTACGAGGACAGTATAAGAGGAAACCCATGCTCTTGAATTTTTCAATCAACAATAAATTGTAACTTCCTTCGAATATCTGTAGTATTTTTCATATTCCTTATTAAATGAAATGTACATTTTTTAGAAACTCTTTTTAAAAATCATTCATACATCATAGAAGTGAAATACTTCGTAAAAAAAATTATAACAGGTTTTAATAAAAGTAATTTTAGACAACGTTATACATTTCTTAAAAATGAATTATAAACCTAGTTTTCTTAATTGAAATAAATTGAAATAAATATAACGACACCAGAAAATACTAAAAAAACATATCATTCAAAGCATAAAAAACTAAATGGAATTATAGTAATTGTAACAAGATAAACTCAGGTAAAGGTAATATAAATTAATTGTGAACATATAGGGTAGCTTCTATGTATTACCCACCTATAATTTATGCTTAACATCAACTCTCATAATGAAATATTTTGATTCATCAAATTAAATATTTTTTCAACACCAATGGTAGTCTCAATGTTGTCGATTTGATCCCTAACATCATGAAAAATATGTACTGGGATTACTTCATTATTGACACCATAATATGATCTCATATAATCATTCACATAGAACACTTGTTTTTTCATTGATGCCAAAATCATTGGTTCATCTGTTCCTAGGAATAGACTTGTTTCAATAACCTTGAGTCCATAATCATTAATAATTCAACCAGGTCATATAATTGAATCAATCTATTTTCATGCCATCATAGTGATCTGACCTTGAGAGTAGTAATCAAATAACAACATTTTCTCAACATGTCTATAATAAGATACATTATCATATTGGGGATTAAATGCAAATGCACTGGCATAATAGTTTGTTGTTGCTGTTAACATAATTCCATCAGGATGTGTTCTTATTTTCAATGCTCGATAATTGGTAGAAAAATTATGACCAATGTTTGTTAAATATTTTCATTCAAGAACCAAATAATTGGGTCCAATATCAAACAATCTTAATTATTTATAAATTTATTAAACAGTTAATATTAATAAGCAAAATTTATACAAATAATAAAATTAAATGAATATATATATTTTTAGTTCATTAATGTACTATTCATACCTTCTATTTCAACTAAATATGAAACTGTTTGTTATGAAAAACCTCTCTCAATATCAAAGGGAAATATTGATGAAATATATTTATTAGTTTTCATTACTATATAAAAAAAATATAAGGTATATTTTAAATGACATAGTTTCTATAATGAACCGACCTAAGTAACCCTCAAAACTAGCACCATGCCCGATCCGTTACAAACCCAATGTGAATTCTTGATCCCCAAGTGCTGGCAAAAAGAACACGAACATCGATCAACAAACCATAGTGACCAATTTCTCCCAAACTGTATAACCACTGGATATATATATATATATACATGGAAACAATGAAATAGTGGATGACCAATAAATATATTCCATAACTATAAGAAGATAATGGAAAAAAAATTGTAAAAATGGAAAAAACACCAAAAGACTAGTCCAACTGAAAGGATGAAAACTAAATAGGTACTTTAAGTTATGATTTGGATGAAATATCAAAATATCAACATAAGAAACCCAACCCAGCTGAACTAAAACCTCACCACATCACTATGGTTCCATTCCTTTCCATGACATAGAAGACAGAAAAAGGTCTCTCCACCACCGAAGATGTGCGTGAGGTGTGATTTGACCGGCCCAGTAGCATCCCAAATGGGATTTCCCTAACTATTGTTTGTATGAAAACTCATTTTTGGTCATTTTAAATTAAAACATGGCATAATAAGTATTAAAAAAGTTTTATAAAAAAAATTGTTAAAATTTCATGTTTATCAATGTTCTGAAACAAAAGCAGGTGTATCAATTACAAAGAAACTTTTTCCATATCATCTTTCAAAAGCATCAACATGTGTATCAAGGAAAGAAAAGTACATAGACAAGAAATACAAAAATTAATAGTTGCATCTCATGCATCATAACACCAAGGAATGAAAAAGGTCAAGAAGAAGACTACTCATACCCATTAATATATGAATAATGATATTTGGTACTTGATGCTAATGAACTACACACAAAGACCCAGAAGGCACCCTAGAAAGTGAATCCCCGTCATCATATACATACCTATAGCTAATAATATACACTCTAGGACAGTAGGAACACCTTATAATGTGAACCCCCAAATGGATGTTAGAATCAAGCTAAAAATTCCACCTAGTACATAAGGTAACCCATATGATCATTTTCAAAATCATTTTAATGTTATGAAAACCATTTCAATACCATTTTATAAAACCATTTTTGATTATTTTAAAATACACTTTTTCTTTCCAATTATCAACAATTAGTGAAAACCCATTTTACATGAGAAATTATTTTCAACACATAGGAAAATAAATAATTCCAATTACTTCTTTGAATTAGTTTATAGTGTAGGAAGAACATGATTCGTCAACATTTTCTAGAGACAAAACCAACTACCTTTAATATCAGGTTGCACTCACCTACAATGGGTTCCACCAATAATGAAAACCTAATGATGTCGACAAAGGATAATATTAAAAGGAGGGTATCATGCCTGTGGTGTAAGGAGGTCCCCATGGAGAAGTGTTTCCTAGTTTGGGGAGCATGGAACCATGCCATACCTACAGAGGAAAATATTCAAAGTAGGGGCATCCACCTAGCCTCTTGTTGCTGTTGTTGTCGTAATCTCCAAACCGAATCAGTGGTCCATATTTTTATAAATTGTGAATGGGAGGTAAAACTTAAGTATACGATGGATAATTGGGGCACTTTTAATATAGTGGGATCTTCCATGAATGATTTCTTCTTTTGTTGGTTCTCGAGTACAGAGCAGTGAACAATGGTGTCCATGATCTGATGCATCATTAGTACAATGATTTTCTAGAATCTTTTAGAGGCAAGGAACAAATCAAGTACAAAAGGACAAACATTTATGGCTTCTCTACAATCCTATAAGCTCTGTAGATTTCTTAAAAATCATGTGGCGTACTGAAATTTATACGGGTGTTGGATTAGATGACATCCGTCAGAGCATAGTTTCAAAAATATTGTTGATGGATCATTGATAAATGGACAAATGCGTTGAGGGGCCCTGGTATGGGATAAGAACGACTTTGTGGTTTTTGAATTTAGTGGTTTCCGTAGGCCATGTAGTTAATTAGGGGCGGAAAATCAGGCATTTCACACTGGTGCCAGGCTTTGTAAAAAAATTTCAATGGTTCTTTCAGATTTGGAATCGGACTCAGAGGTGTTGATCCATGATTTGTATGGGGATGTTAACCCTCATTGGCTACTGACTTATCTGGTTAGAAGCTGTGACATGGAGATTCCTAACAGACGTGTGATACATCACATTCCAAGAGAGGCTATCTTTGATGTCAGTGACCTTTCTTGGGAGAGTACTCTGGCTGATCACTTGATATGTTTCTCTAACGTTGGATCCTTAACTGGGGTGTGTAATGATTTTTTCAAAGGGGATTCCCTAGGGCTCCACCACTTTAGACCAACTTGATTTATCTATGCATTTTAGGGAGTCCAATCCAATTGAATAATAGAAAACAAATTTTATTTATCTATAAAGGCCCAAGAATCCAATCCCTAGATCATAGGATTAATTCAATTGATAAAGAGGGTTGGTTGAGAATAAGAAACACCACATAAATCAAGAATAAACAACCACCACACCAAAAACAAAAATGGAATGGCCTCTGAAACAAGTTCTCACAACATATCTTGATGAAAACAAGAGAAAAAACAAACATAGACCAATAGATTCAATAATTCAACACAAGGGCACTACCACAATCAAAGATAATTATGAAACGGAATGGTCACTTACTCAGAGAGATGCACGAAAACCCTAACGAAGATCGAATACCGAATGCATTGATCGAGAATGATGAGAGTATCCTAAGACTTACCAGGAATTGTCTTTGGTTTCAAAAATGAGGTTGGAGGAGGAAGAGATACAGAATAATCATATTCTTTTTTTAAACACCATACGCGGGCTGTTACAAGATGTGTAACCTGATTACATGACGTGTAACCACCAAATTCCCATATACATGGGAAACCCCATTTACTTAGGTGAAAATACATTATTTATAATTTAATGATGTGAAACCTATATTCACAATGTGTAACCTTTCACATCATGAATCTCTTATCAACTTGTATCCAACAACTCCTACACATCAGGTAACCTAGCTAAATAGCATAAAATCCTCCTGCAGCATGCAGAAAATTTGATTAAATCTAAGAGTACAGAAAATATTCAACTTTACCATTATATGTATCCTCCCAATTCATTATCATCCCCATACATAGAATGAGGAAAAAGTAAAACTATAATGAGTTTAAAGACGTACATAATAGATTTGTAACGTCATGTAACAATATTAGATAATATATATATATTAAAATTATTTACTTGATATTGTCATCAAACAAACCATAGTTAGAAAATACGGTGTGATGGACCATATAATTCTCTTAAAATATAAAATTAGAAAATTTATAGGACCCATGATTTCCTACTATTTTGGGAAGATATTTAAATGTGGTCACTAAATTTTGATGCTACGCTTAAAATTCAAGCCCTGAAAATCCATCAGTGGAATGAAACAACTCACCACTACAGTTAATTATCTTAGCATCATGAAATCACATATTGGATGATATTTCTATTTAAGTGAATATATTTTGAAGCCTAATATTTAATGGAGAATCCAAAATTTCATTATATGGCACACAAGATGGTGTTCCGTCTCTATTTTCCATCCATCGAGATATACCACATTCTTCAAAGTCATTATGATTAGCAGTTTCATCCCCAAATAAAGTGAAATCCTTTAATCAATCATGAATTTTATTATTATAAAATCCAAGATTCTTAATTAACTTCCATGAATCATAATTATTCGATGGATTATCTGCACCATCTAAATTCAAATCCTTCAAAACTGTATGAAAATAATCCATGGTGGTATTAAAAATTATGGACATTCTTTTTTCAATGATATAACCCTATTAAAAATTCACATTTCTCATTTTAGTACTTTCCTGATATACTATAATTATAGAACAATCCATTAAAATTCTCACTCTCTTAACATAAGCATCTTCAATCATTTCCTCAAGTGTATTGATATCATTTAGTTCTTGTGATAGAATACTATATATCTCAATATGATCAACAAATAGAAATCGATAAAATATAAAATTATCAATACCACTTCTTTCTTTTCTTCTTTTAATATTAGAGGGACAACCCATATCTCTAGGGTGATAGAAAAACATAATAGTTTGTTTGAATTCTAGGTTTCTATATATATTAGATATCTTATTCATGGATTAACCATGGTTTTACAAACAAATCATAGCTGGTAAACTTTATACAACCTTCATCGAAAGAATTGTTGAATGTAATATCTAAAAAAATTCTTATTATTTAGAAACATTGTTGACATTTGATTGTTATGATAAATCCAACTTCTGTCTATTATTTTATAGGGAAAGTAGTTATATAACATTCGAAAATGTTAACCATAATTAAAAAGTTCATTACAACCAATTTAAATATGAATTTCATCAAAGAAAACAAGTAGCTATAAGAAAATAATAAGATAAATAACATACTCTATAATAAATGAAAACAAATAAAGAAAAAATGGTTGGTATTTCTGATATATATGAATTCACTGTAATGGTCGATAAATTGAATGAATTTGATACACTAAAAAAATACACCTAATTGTTTAACTATGATGAATCAATAAAAAAGATCAAAACGAAGGAAAAACAACATTTTCATTGAAACAAATTCTTACATTACCAATGATCTCAATACATTAAACATTGAAAAATATAGTCCAGAGTTGTAAACTATAATAAAAGGATCTAAATTATCCAAATAAAGAATATGGGTTGGATAAAATACCACATAATATTTAAAAATTCAAAATCAAGATTTAGAAGATGTTAATTACATCTTATTTTTGTAGGAATTATGCCTAAGTCACCCCCATCCTGATATGAGTGATTTACTCTCACACTATATAAATTAAACATTTTAATGGTTATATACATTGGTTATTTAATGGGAATGGTTATTAAAAATAATTTTTTAAATATAGATCCTATTATACACAATGGTTATTGTGAATGTAATATTCTATTAATTTTATTATAAAAACTCCCTTAATACAAACCACGTTAAAATGTAATGAAAAATAAGGTAGAGAGGGAGGGAAGAGAATTGTTCCAAAAATGCTACATGAATTAATAAAAATCAATAGACACACTAGTATAATCCCCATTTCATCACATGATAGGATGAAATAAATATCACACTCACAATATATCTATGATAGATTGATGAAAACAATAAAATAAAACACATAGGATTAGTGATAGTCCATAAATATGGAGGCTTTATTGCATATATTATAAATAAATATTTATTCAATTATTAGATTCATAATTTCTGAGGGAAATATGGAAAAATTATCAAGGAAGTCTAAACCTATAAAAAAATATGGCACATTCGTCCCCATGCAATGATTTAACCACTAATTAAAGTCTGATGTTTGTGTTTAATTATTAGATTTATAACAATAAACCCAAATAACCATATCATTCTATGTTCCAATGTATAAATATTTTTAATCTCATTTGACATTATTCCTTAATACCCTTTCTCTTTATGAACAAACTTTATGATATTAATTATAACATTAATTTTTTATTTTAAATTTAAATGTGGATCTTGTGGTTAATATATATGAGAATCAATCAAAAATTAAAAGGGAATGGGTTTTTATTTTCATGTTGAATAGAGCTTCATGACATGAACATAATCTATAGAAGGAACTGGTAATCCCCATCAATGATTCCTGACATATTTATTTACTTCATGGAATGAAAAATTCAAAATAAATAGTCAAATATTTTATTTTTAAAAAATACATGTTTTGGGGTTTAGTGGGAACCCACATAAAAATAAATTCACAACAACTTCTTACAAAACTCTAAAAAATAAAAAATATGAAAATTAGTATAATTAAACACAAACAGGACCAAAATAACACTCATAGGATAAATTCTAAAATCAATATCTACAATGTTATACAAAATTGAGAAACCAACAAAAGTTATGATAACATAAAAGAACATAAAACCACATTTGACAATTTCAAAATGATTGGAATGGTTAACTTGATGGCATGGAAAAATACTCATAAACTCTAAATCTAAAAATATGAACCAAAAATATCAAAATCTATAATTAAATATTATAGAAATAAATATTTTCTTATATAAATCACTTGAGTACATTTATTAAAATTAAAAAAATACTAAGAAGAAGAGACGAAAGATTCATATTTCACTTATGTGATGCTGAAGAAGATTCAAATTAAAAAATTGATAAAATAGCGGAGATAAATATAAGAGATGGGAGGTCACCACTTGTTCAGGTGGCCACTCACTCAGTTGAGAGGGAAATTAGGGACTGCGATCATGGGTGAATGGTGGGGAGGCTAGGGGAGGCCTAATACGTGCAATGTCTATATTGATGGTTTTTAAAAACTATTTTTATATCTTTATCTATACCAATTGTTTTAAAGAACCATTGTTATAATTTGTCTTAAGGAGCTCTATACACATTGTTCTTTCAAACATTGGGTGTTGAGGTATGGGGTAACTCAATTTTCTAATAGTGTGTCTTGATTGATCAGTATCTACCCTAGTATATTGTTAAGTAGATATTTGCTGGTTTCACATAGTTGTGTGATTTTTTTTCTTAAATGAGGAGATTGTGCTCATGGGTTGGTGAGGTTCTTAAAGGTTATCTTTCTAGATTGATATTTAGATGAACCATTTTATTTTTTCTTCTCTCCTATTTTAGTATTAAATTTTCAGGTGTGAGAATTATTTTAGGGGAATCTGATTTATGGGAATATGTCGTTATAGAAACTTTCATTCCATGTTTCTAATGTCTATGGGGGCATATAGTAATCCTTGGGATGGATTAGTGGAGTTTAAGATCTATGATTAGGAACCTGAAAATTTTCATGACATGAATGATATTTCATGATGTGAGTGATAGGTTCATGGAATAAATACGAATTTATGATATGGTAGGAGACGTTCATATCCTGTAATTATTGATATTTATGGTATATTCATGATGTAAATGGATTAGTGTTTAGATCCAATGAATCTATATAAAAAAACTGATGATATTAATTTTTTTTTAATTTTATGATTTAATCCAAGGTTTTTTGATCTTAGCGATGAATTTTTAAATGGGTGTATACTCATGATATTCATGATTTGAATGGACCATTCATTCATTCAGAGTCTTTCTATAAGAATTCACATAAATCCTCTTACACCATTAAATTTTCATAAAACCTCTAATTTTGACATACTCCAAAAAAAACAAAGGACTTCTTTAAAGGTGTTTCAAATACATTTAGAAAGGTATTGATCCTCAGCTTCCCATTATTGATTTCTGTTGATCATCAATGAGTTTCTCTATTTCCCTTATGATTTCATACATGATTGGTGTTTTTTACATCGATAACATCTTTCCATGCTATATTAGTTGATATCATTGTTTTTATAGAGTATTTTATGTTTATTGGATTTTTTTGGCATATAATTCATAGATGTATAATGTTCCCATGTGGTATAGGTGATTAGAGTAATGAGTCATTGTCCTATTCTCAATTAAAGAATAGAAAATAATTGAGGTAGGATTTTTTTATTCTCCCATTACATCAGGTGGAATTGTAAAGTTATCATGCATTATCTCTTTAGTTGATAGTAAAATTAACCATGTTAATGAATTGAACAATTAGTGAAGGAAATGGTTAATGGTTTTATATATTGAATGTGTTTCACCAACATTATAATAGTTCACCTCTGGATTTACTAGATAATCTTCAATCTAGGTTTTGGAATTTTTTATCAATTTTATGTTATGGTTATGCTTGTTTAATTTAATGAAATTGGTTAAATAATTTTTTTCTGTAATAATATGATGGATAATTAATTAAATACACATCTTTGTTGAATCTATTGATTCATATAATTTAATGGAAATTAAAATTTTCTAAATTCATGCTTAGTTGAAATGGTACATCTATATATTTATAGAATTGGCAAAATATCTTGTAGTTGGAAATGGTTTCTATTGACAATAATAAAGAGGCATGTTAATGGAATTTTTCATTGATAATGTTTATCAAAAATGGATATTATTCTTGGACTCATGTTTCCATTAATTAATAGTTTTTAATAATGGATTCTTTAGGTTACCCACAGTTGAAACCTATGATAAATGAATCAATTAATATATGAATGAAATAAATATATTTGGTTGATAAAAAGAATTGTTTATATTTATGTAGGAATATTAGAATTTTATGGTTTTATTCTTTATTTTTAGAGTATAGATTCCATATTGAATCCGTTAGTTTTCTACTACCTTCATTAATTTCACAGGATGTAAGACATTCTACGTGACATGATTTGATCCAAGTATAGATGATGTTTGAAAATAAATGGTAAGAGATACAAAGGTTTATTGAATCAATTAAATTCTATAATGATGGTATAAATTATAAACTACATGGTGGTGTTAGGGTTGACATTGATATTGATATAACGGGTTGAAAATTTATTTTTAAATTATTATACTAATTGTATGATTTTTTCTTGATTATGAAATTATTTAATGGTTTAATGGTTGTATCTCTTTTGAGATTACATTATTATATTACTACTTAAGGACACCTTTATTATTGGTTATGGATTTTCTTATGGCAGTTTAGGATGTCTCCCGAAATAACATGAATTATAAAAATTATATAGATCATTAATTTTTTAATACTTGGTGTTGATTTTCGATTTCAATGAAAATAATTTGAATCTCATGGAACAATGGAGTTTGTTGGATCATTCCTGGAGGGAATGGATTCCACATGGTGGTTAATGAAATTTGAATGAAATAAAAACAATTAATATATTATTAGTTAATTTTTAAAGAGCCGAAAATTGAAAGGAAATGTTCTTTTCTTATTCTTTGGAATTTTACGAGTCCACAGTTTCTGACGGTGCCTGATTTAGAGGCCCGGTGTGCCCGAAATAATTTTCTGAAGTTTTGTTGGTGTATAATCAGTAAACGTACATGCGTGTTTTTCTATCTTTTGAACCGCTGCTCAGAATTGAAATACGAGGACACCAATCAACTCGCAACGCCGATATTCGCATAAGAGGACCTTTACCATAGTTTCCTTTTATACAGGATGGAAGTTATAATTTGGGGATTCTTAATAAATTAAATAAAATTGTTGTGTTACAAAATTTTATTTTTAAGTGGTGGTGATTTCCTCCCAAGGGATGTTGGAGGTGGGCCCCACACCCCACATAAACTCCCATTAGAGGATAATGTGTGGTGGGAACCACACGAGCACCTAACCCCTCAACTCCCCCTTTAACTCCCATGAACCCCCTTTTTAACTTTTGAACTTCCACATAATGGTAGAGCCTCTCCACCTCCCTTCCATTAATTGTGCCAAAACAATTAATTAAAGTATTATTTAATTAATTGGTGGTGTCAACAATTCATTTGAATTGTTTTGAATGCATGGTAATATTAATGTTGGGGAGCCTTTTTATTATATTTTCCTTGGAGAACATTTTTTTTGGGGGACATTTGAGGGATTAGAAGGAAAGAGTTCTTTCCTCAAAGAACATCTCGAACAAAGGACGAAGAACACCTTAGACGAATAACGATGTACTTTCCGATGACGAGTGAGGAAGAGTGCTCGAGCCCGAAATCGGTGGTGTGTGACGGGCGCAACATATGACGTCGTCTTCGAATTCTCTTTCCATGACAATGACAAGCGAAAAACGTTCATTAATTGAGTTATGAAGATTTTGTATAATTTTAAGTGAATAAAATTATATCTCATTCTCGATGAATACTTTGGATTGTCTTTGGCCTTTTGTTATCGCCTAACGCGGAGGGCGTGGGCGGAACGAACATGGCCCGACGACCCTCCATTGGTTTGTGATTATTTTGGAAATGGCGACCGTAGGCGGCAACGATAGGAGGGGTCTGTGATAGGAGGGGTTGGCCATCGGAAGAGGAGGTCGCACCCCGACCGTGTGAAGGAGAACCACGACCCACAGCCGCGGGCCATTCAGGCTGAAGAACCTGCCAGCTTCTGTCGGCCGGGCTAGTGAACCGCGGCACCCACAGGTGCCACACGGAGGAGGTGGGGCCTGAATCCGTGGGCCCCTTGCTGGAAAAACAGTCCGGCTACGGCTGGCCGGGCAGAAGGCCGCAACACTGCTTGACACCGCATTATAGAGAAGACCACGGCCCGTGCTGGGCAGGACACTTCGATGGGCGAACCGGTCGTCCGCCTGCTGGCCGAGATGAAGTAAACCGCGACACCCGTAGGTGCCGCGTGCGGAGGAACCACGGCCCGCAACCGTGGGAAGCTCATGCCGGAAAAAACCGGCCGACTTCAGGTGGCCGAACAGCATGGAAGGGCGGTGCCTCTCGGCGCTGCTAGGCGAGCTGAACCGGCCCGCGACTTGGGTTGGGTCCCAGGGTGGGTCGCGCCCCACCGGACCGGGCTGACCCCTTATCCGGGTCGGAACCGCCTGGCCAGGTTGGACCCACCATGTCGGGTCCCTAGGTGGGCCACGCTCCACTAGGTTAGGCTGACCCCCAACAATGTCGGACCCACCGAACCGGGTCCGGCCGACCCACAAGCCCACTGGGTTTGACGGGCCGGGCCCATTTCAGTTAAACGCGAATAACCTTTAGATCGCGCATCTGATCGACATGCTGTTTGTGGCACTGGGACCCTTGTGATGAGGCGGTACTTTTGCAATACTCTAAGTGAGTTTTGGACGAATTTGGAAAATGGCTGGGTTTGGATTTAGCGTATATCCAACCGGGACCCTAGAACGGAAAATCCAATATCTCTTAGAACAGACATCCGTTGGACGCACCATCTGTCGCGTTGGGTTTTTTTATGAGATGGAACTTCAGGATACATCAATGTTGGACTTCAGGATTATTGATGTATCTACTTCTTGAATCAAGGAGTAGACCATACTGGAATCGAGCATTATGTATGCAAGAACCCTAGAGCTGGCTACAACTGCGACAACTACTGTACTGGGATCTTCCGTGGGTTCGACGATGATGTCTATTGTACCAGAATCTTCCATGGGTTCGACAACGATGAATACTGTTCTTGTATCCTGTGTGGGTCTGACAGTTTTGACCTATTTTCTTATATCCTGTGTGGGTCCGACAGAGTAGCTGATCTTGTATCTTGTGTGGGTCTGACATCATAGCTGGTCTAGTATCCTTTGTGAGTCCGACAGCTAAGATGAAACAGTGACTATATATGATCATCTCTATCTCTATACAAGAGACATATACTTGTGTAATATTAGTCTTGACATTCAATCATTATCAACGATGTGATTGACTTTACTTCATGTGTGGAATAGGTTGTGCTTGGGCTCGAGAGTTGGAGCCGAACTGTGGTTGATAACTTAGGTATATATATGGGCATATACCTAAGTTGGGTTGGTTGATAGTTCTTGATTGTATATCTATTTTTTGGTTTATCCTTCATGGATTATGGGAGATCTTCGGGGGTCTCGAGGTCCCTACTGAGTATCATTATACTAACCCCTGCACAGGCTATGCCCGCACATCGTTGTGTTGGTTTCAGAAGATGGACATCACTGATTGAGGCAAAGGGTTGTGGAGCTGGACGGTACCCGGAGGTGGACCACTTGGCGAGATGTACATGGAGTGGATGGACGAACCTAAGGTGATGAAGAGGCCATCTGTACCCACCCTTCAGGTGGGATTTCTGGAGGACGACTCAGTATTTGCTGTTTACTTTTCTGCAGTTGTACTTTACTGTTGGGATTGTATTACCGGCCCCTTTCATTTCAACACTTTCTCTTGTATTCAGTTTTACTTAGTGTTTATTTATCAGTTGTTGCATCTACCACTTGTGTTCAGACAATATGTGTGTTACACGTTAAAAAGGAAATGACTTCCCTTTTTATCAGGATTACTACTTTGGTGCTAGTCGCCAGCCCCTGGCCTAAGGAAGGCGGTCTTGGGGTAGTCACGACACGATCCCCAAGGATGGGTCATGACAAATTGGTATCCGAGGAGTCAGTTATACCGCAAAACTGATTCACTTCTGTGAAGAAATAATTTTAATAGTTTTGATTGTGGTTATCAGTACAGTGAGTCCAGTGTTGGTGCAGTGGCCGATGTATCCATGCACCAGGACCCTGAACTTTGATTTCCGACTCAGTGCATGAAAACACTGAATGCATGTGTGCTTCCTTTGAAAAATTTTTCTTTGTGATTACATTGTGCCAGGTCACCAGGTATACTATTTTAACCGTGGTGCACCTATTTCTTTTCAGGATGGCCCCATGAAGGCAGCCGACTAGGGTTCCGAGTTACGTATGAGATGGTAACCCACCGAGCGACGAGGCCTTGGTGCGGGGCCCCATAATAGCGGAGGCACCCGCAGTACCACTACCCACTGGGCCAACTATACCACCATCCCTAGTAGTAGAGAGTGCACACTGCCTGAGTGCATTGCCCGAGTTCCAGTAACAGAGGCCACCCAGGTTCTACGGAGAGACGGACCCACAGGCAGCTAAGGATTGGATGGAGGCTATCGTGAGAGTTTTTAGATTGTTTGGGACACTGGACGACCTTATGACGATCCTTTCCATGAGTATCCTACATGAAGCATCAAACAGATGGAAGAGCCTGATGCTCTAGGTGTATGACGTGGCAACTTTACTCTGGACAGACTTCGAGAGTCTCTTCCACTCGGAGTTTGTTCCAGCCACCCTTCGTGCGGTGCAGATTTAGGAGTTACTTCATCTACATAAGGGAATAATGTCAGTAGCTTAGTACTCTGCGAGGATCACTGACCTATCACACTCCTGCACGGATATGGTGTGAGACCAGTTCATTAGGGCCCGGACCTTCGAGCAGGGACTCAGGCATGAGATCAGGGCTTCGACGATTCCCCTCAGTATCTCGAAGCTAGATGGGGTGCTGGAGAGAGGCCTTCTAGTGGAGAGTTTTCTCGCTGAGCAGTTACCACCGGCGAGACCCACCGCAGGGCGACACGTAGCGAAGTCTTCTACAGTCGGCAGTAGACAGTTGATGCAGAGGTCCAAGCGGACAATGCCATCATGTGGGGGACCTTAGGATACTGGTTCCAATGTGTAGGGAACACGAAATAGAGCTAGCCATACGAGGAGCAGGCAGTGCTATGCATGCGGAGGGTAGGGTCACATGGCTCGAGACTACCAAACCCACCATATAGACAAGCAGAAGACAGTAGAGGGACCTCCCAGGTAGATGCAGAGGTTCGACCGTGGTGGTCTGCTGAGAGAAGGCAGACGTGGCGGAAGAGATGGCCGAGCAGCGGGTGTTTGATGGTGTTTTGAGGCTCTACCACCACCACCACCACCAGGAGGTCCACCCTGACCACAGGGCGCTGGCGGACAAAGGTGGGCTCAGCTATAGGCAGTTGAGGCCAACGAACACAGTGCACCAAAGACGATTCAAGGTACTATCTGTGTCTATTCCACCATTCCTATAGTACTCATAGACACAGGAGAGAGTCATTATTTTATTGCCGCTACCCTTGTTTGAAGCTTGGAGATTCAGACAGAGCCGTTGGCTCGATCCTTATGGATAGAGACTCCTACGGGAGAAGACTCTATGATTACGCACTGGTTCCGGCAGTGCGAGCTTACTCTAGGAGGCTAGAGATTTGGTTGGGATATTCTTGTTGCGGTGTCGAGGCCTTACGATGTCATCTTCGGTATGGACTGGTTATCTACAGTCCTTACTTAGATCGACTGTATTAGGCACAAGGTGCGGTGTATCTGCACGGATGGGACCAGGTTCACCTTCACGGGTGAGAAGGGATCCTTTGAAGTGCAGGATGGACTTACGTAGATGAGGGGGAAGCCAATCCCACATCAGTTGGCTAGTCTCATCCTTAGAGTAGTTGATGTGCAGAGTATGAGTTTTCTTGTTGTGGTGGATGAGTACGCAGATGTTTTCCCGGGAGACGTTCCAGGACAACCTCCTCACAGAGAGGTAGAATTATATATTGATATGTACCCCAAGACAACACTGATATCTACTCCAGCATATTAGAAGGCTCCCACCGAGCTTCCTGAGCTGCGGGTACAACTGGAGGACTTGTAGGGGAAGGGATTTATCTGACCCAGTATTTCACCCTGGACATCAACGATTTTATTCACCAAGAAGGCTGGTGGGAGATTGCGACTATGTCTCAACTATCGTCACTTGAATTAGGTGACCATGAAGAACAAGTACCCACTCCCAAGTATTGAAGACCTCTTTGATCATATCAAGGGAGCACGATGGTTCTTGAAGATAGACCTTAGGTCAGGGTATCACCTGCTCAGAGTTCGAGACAAAGATGTGTATAAGGTGGCCTTCAGGTGTAGGTATGGCCACTATGAGTTCTTGGTTATGACCTTTGGCATAACCCATGCTCCAACCGTGTTCATGAGTTTAATGAACATGATCATCCATCCTTACCTTGATCGTTTTTCGTAGTCTTCATTTATGACATAATGATTTACTCGGCTACTAAAGAGGAGCAGACCTTCCATTTGTGGGTGGTACTGGATACACTACGAGAGTACCAGATTTATGGTATGATCTCGAAGTTCCAGTTCTGGATTCGAGAGGTTCACTTCTTGGGTCACATCATCTCAGAGGATGGATTTGTAGTAGACCCAGCAATGATTGAGGCATTACTTGCTTGGGAACCACCCAGGAGTGTGACAGAGGTACATAGTTTTCTAGTATTGGCTGGGTACTATCAGAGATTTGTGCCAGACTTCTCCAGAGTTGCAGAACCGCTTTCACCATTGACGAAGAAGGGGAAACCCATCATGTGGTAAGATAGTTTCCAGCAGAGCTTTCAGGAGCTAAGGCAGTGGTTGACCAGCGCGCCCATCTTGAGGCTACCGAAGGAAGGCGTAGGGTACATAGTTTACTGCGACGAATCTGGGAACAGAAACGGGTGTGTCTTGATGTAGGAGAAAGAAGTGATCATGTATGGTTTACAGCAGTTGAGACAGCAGGAGAAGAACTATGCTACCCATGACCTGGAGTTAGTAGCAGTGGCCTCAGCCTTGAATATGTGGTGGCACTATCTGATGGGAGATCATTTTAGAGTATATTCTGACCACTAGAGTCTCAGATACATCTTCTTGCAGAAGGACCTGAACCTGACATAGCGGCGATGGATCGAGTTACTTCAGGACTATGACTTCGAGATAGTCTATAATCATGGGAAGGGTAACATTGTAGCACATGCTCTCAGCAGGAGATCAGGCATTCAGCTTCTTGGAGAAGCGACAGAGCTGGTGGCCTCGTTGTAGAAATAATTTGTGGATAGAGATGGAGACACCTTTCTGTAGTCTCTCACATCCACTCCTCCAATCCTTCTACGAGTCAGGGAGGCACAACATAGAGGCTTTGACTGTGAGATGCGATGTGCTCAGATATCCTCAGGGCAGGCACCTGATGGGTTTTCTGTTGGTGGGGAGCACGCCATCCTCTTCAGAGGACGTACCATGGTACCAGTTTCACTACAGGAGGAGGTGTTGAGGGAGTTTCATAGTTTCTCTCTACTAGTACATCTAGGTGTTACGAAGATGTATCAGGACCACAGAAGACATCACTGGTGGTCAGGTATGAAGAAAGTAAAAGTAGAGTTTTTCTTTCGATGCCTACCTTGTCATCAATTGAAGGTAGAGCATCAGGTACCAGTAGGATTGGTACAACCCTTAGAGGTCCCAGAGTGGAAGTGGGATGAGATATCCAAAGATTTTGTGATGGGACTTCCATGTAAATCTATAGGAAACGACTCTATCTAGGTGATCATACACCGAGTCACCAAGTCGGCACACTTCCTATCGATCAGAGAGCAGGGCTTAGTGGAGAGCATGGGACACCTCTACATTTAGGAGATCGTACGGCTTCATGGTGTGCCATCGACGATATTCTCTGATCGGGATGCTCATTTCACTTCCCAGCTATGGAAGGGGTTACATGAGGCTTTTGGGATGAAACTACATCTGAGCATCGCCTTCCATCCTCATACGGATGGCCAGACTGAGAGGACCATTCAGACTCTCGAGGAAATGCTCTGTGCATGTGTCCTTGTCTTTGGTCACAGATGGGAGGATCAATTACCCTTGGTGGAGTTTGCATACAATAACAGCTACCACTCCACCATCATGATGGACCCTTATAAGGCACTGTACGACCGACCTTGCAGATCACCTCTATGCTGGACTGACCCATGGGAGTTAGCACTTGTAGGACTAGAGATGGTGTAAGCTATGGCGAAGAAGGAGTAGATCATCCAGGAGTGGATGAAGACTGCACATAGCAGAAATAAGTCCTATGCTGATAGGAGACGGAGACCACTGGAGTTCGAGGATGGCGACCATGTCTTCCTATGGGTCTCACCTCAATGAGATCTACGGAGTTTTGGCCAAGGCAGAAAGTTATCTCCACGGTTTATCAGACCATTCCAGGTTCTCTCCAGGGTAGGTGAGGTGGTTTACTTCCTGGCCCATCCACCTCAGTTTCACCGTGTTCATGACGTCTTCCACGTATCTCAGCTGAGTAAATACGTGCATGACCCATCCCACATCATCAACCAGAGGGAGCTGGACATCAATGATGGGGCGACATTCATGGAGGTTCCCGTGGAGATCGAGGATCAACAGGAGCAGGTCTTACGTGGATAGTCGATTCCTCTGGTGCGCATTCGCTGGCAGCACGGGAACCTCCAGGAGAGCACATGGGAGTGGGAGGCTCAGATGCTTTGCTCAGTACCCTCATTTGTTTTCCTAGTGTGTGTTGTAGCTTTATGGGGACGTAAAGCCCTGAGGTGGGGGTAATGTAAAGACATGGAAATTTAATGGAAATTTTTATTCTTTGTAATTTTACGAGTCTGCAGTTTCTGACAGCGCCTGATTCTGAGGCCCGGTGTGCCCAGAAAAATTTTCTGAAGATTTGTTCGGATATGTTTAGTAAACATACGTGTGGGTTTTTATATCATTTGAATCGGCGCTTGGAATTGAAATCCGAGGACACCGATTAACTCGCAGCGCATGTATTCTCTTAAGAGGACCGTTACTGCAATTGCGTTTTATACAGGATGTAAGTTATAATTTGGGGGTTATTTATAAATTACATAAAATTGTTGTGTTAAAAAATTTTATTTTTAAGTGGTGGGTTTTTCCTCCAATGGGAAGTTGGAGGTGGGTCCCACACCCCACATAACCTCCCATGAGAGGATAATGTGTGGTGGGGACCACACGAGAACCTAACCCCTCAAATACCCCTTTAACTCCCATGAACCCCCTTTTTAACTTTTGAACTTCCACATAATGGTGGAGCCTCTCCACCTCCCTTCCATTAATTATGCCAACACAATTAATTAAAGTATTCTTTAATTAATTTGTGGTGTCAACAATTCATTTGAATTGTTCTGAATGCATGGTAATATTAATGTTGGGGGGACTTTTTATTATATTTTCCTTGGAAAATATTTTGTTGGGGGACTTTTGGAGGATTATAAGGAAAGAGTTATTTCCTCAAAGAACATATCCAACAAAGGACGAAGAACATCTTCGATGAAGAACGATGTCCTTTCCGACGAAGAAAGAGGAATAATGCTCAAGATTGGAATCGACAGTGTGTGATTGGCACAACGTATGACTTCATCTTCGAATTTGCTTTTTGCGACACTGACAAGCGAACAATGTTCCTAAATCGAGGTAGGAGAATTTTGTATAATTTTAAGTGAATAAAATTATATATCGTTCTTGATGAATTCTTTGGATTGTCTTTGGACTTTTGTTATCACCGAACGTAGAGGGAATATGCCAAACGAACACTACCTGACAACCCATAGTTTGTTCGTGATTATTTTGGAAATGGCGACCGGAGATGACGGTGACCGGAAGCAGTGGCCGCGCACTGGCCGCATGAAGGAGAACCGCTGCCCGCAACCGCGGGCCATTCAGGCTCAAGAACTGCCCGTCTACAACCGGTTGTGCTGGTGAAGAGAGACACCCGTAGGTGACACACAGAGGAGGTGTGGCCCACATCTGCGGGAATCTTGCAAGATGAACCGAATGGCTACAGTCAGCTTGGAAGAAGACCTTGTCGCCGCTTGGCACCGTGCTGCGGAGAAGACCACGGTCCGCGCTGGGCGGGCCGCTTTGGCGGGTGAACCACCCGACCGCTTGCCGACCGATCTGAAGGAAACCGTGACACCCGTAGGTGCCGCGTGCGGAGGAACCACGACCCGAAACCTCGAGCCACTCGCACTGGACAAAACCGACCAGCTTCGGCCGGCCGGGCAGCAAGGAGGGGCGGCACAGCTCGACGATGTCGGGCGACCAGGGCCAGGTCCGCGGGGGGGGGGGGGGGGGGTGCCACATCGGTCCGGGCTGACCCGCTATCTGAGTCACACCTGCCGGGACGGGTACCTAGGGGGTCCGTGCTCCCCTAGGTCGGGCCGACCCCCAACCGGGTAGGACCTGTCGAACCAGATCGGGCTGACCCACCAGCCCACTGGGCTTGACGGGCTGAGCCCGTTTCACTTAAACATGAATAACCATTAGACCGCGCGTTCGATCAACGCGCAATATGTATCCCCATGACCCTTTTGATGAATCCGTCCTTTTGGGATACTCTAACTGAGTTTTGGATAGCTTTGGAAAAGGTCCAGGTTTGCATTGAATGTAAATCCAACCGGGCCCCTGGAACGGAAAATCAAATATCTCTTAGACCGGGCATTCGTTTGATGCACCGTCTGCCGCATTGGGTTTATTTTGATGAGATGAAACATCGGGATACATCAATTCTGGACTTCGTGATAGTTGATGTATCTACTTCTTGACTCTAGGAGTGGACCCTCCCAAAATCCAGCGTGCTGTGTGCGGTAACCCTAGAGCTGGTTGTGACTACCATGACTACTGGACTGGTATCCTCTGTGGATTCAACAAAGATGTCTATTATAACGGAATCCTACATGGGTTCGACATCGATGACTACTGTTCTTCTATCCTGTGTGGGTTCGATAGTTTTGACCTCTGTTCTTGTATCCTGTGTGGGTCCGACAGAGTAGCTGGTCTTGTATCCTGTGTGTGTCCGACAGCTTAGCTGGTCTAGTATCATGTGTGGGTCCGATAGTTTAGATGAATCATTGACTACATCTGATCATCTCTATCGCTATTCAAGATATGTATACCTATGTGATCTGAGTCTAGAATTTCAATCATTATCATCGATGTGATTGACTTTACTTCCTGTGTGGACTGGGTTGTGCATGGGTTCGAGAGTTGGAGCCGAACTGTGGTTGATAACTTAGGTATATGTTTGGGCATATACCTAAGTTGGGATGGTTGATACTTCATGACTGCATCTCTATTATGTGGTTTATCCTTCATTAGATTCTGGGAGACCTTCGGGGGGTCTCAGGGTCTCTACTGAGTATTGTTATACTCACCCCTTCACGGGTTATTCCCGTACATCGTTGTGTTGGTTGCAGACGACAGACAACACTGATCGAGGCAGAGTGTTGTGGTGTTGGATGGTACCCGGAGGTGGACCACGTGGCGAGACATACAAAGAATGGATATATAGACCTGAGGTGTTGATAAGGACATATGTACCCTCCCTTTAGGTTAGATTTCCAGAGGACGTCTCAGTAGTTTCTATTTACTTTTCTATAGTTGTACTTTACTATTGGGCTTGTAATTCCAGCCCCTTTCCTTTCATCACTTTCTCTTGTATTTAGTTTTAGTTAGTGTTTTTTTCAGTTGTTTCCTCTACCACTTGTGTTCAGACTGTGTGTGTGTTAATGGTTAAAAGGGAAATGTCATCCCTTTTTATCGGGATTACGCCTTTGGTGTTAGTCGCCAGCCCCTGGCCTTTGGAAGGCAGGCTTGGGGTAGTCACGACACGATCCCCAAGGACGGGTCGTGACATAATTAACATTATATTCAATTTTAAAGGGAAATAATAAATTAAATGAAGATCTTGAATACTTGTTTGTTTTTTCTGATACCTATTTCCTAGAAGTGGTAATTTGGTGTCTGGGAGAAGATAGTTGCAGGAAATCCTATGACTAGGTTAATGCCCTTATTTTGGTTGTGGGATAAATTATATTCTGTATTTTTTGTTCTTCCATACACTACCACACCCATATTGGTTGGGATACTGAATCCTAGTGGTATCTAGTAGGGTGATTTCATTAATATCCAGTTTGTGGAGGAATCAATTGATAATACCCCCTTTGACCATTCTCATTTCTACTAGATGTATTATTTAATGCTACACACAATGGTTATATTTCACCATATATATGTGTATAGAGGGTTGTGATGGCTTGTGGTTATTTCACATACATGAATATTTGGATATAGTATCTATTGGATTATATTAGGTATTCCATATATGAGATATGATTTCTTAATGTTTAATACATAACATAAGGTCTAGGGTTCCTCCTATAAACTACTAAGTTTCTATCAGGATGTTTGGTATGCGATGAGGTGATGATTTGATTCAAATGATTAATAATTTGTGAAATGATGATTTTATGAATGAGGTGAATGGAATGATACTTTATCTTAGGTGTCTTTGAGATGGATTCTATTGGATAGTGATTTCATATGATGTGATATATTAGGGAATTGAGGAAAACCAGTGGGTAATTTGTAGCGGGGTACCTACATTTGATATTCTATTATAAGATATTTAGTATATGATACATGGTGTTATCAAGATACAATTCGGATTAAGACATAGTATTCCTATATATGTGAGGGGTTAACATCAGTTTATTCTCATTGATCTCTAACAATAATTATTTATCTTTTGAATGAAATTTTATTGTTGGATCCTACTAGGAATACACGTTATGCTTAACCTACGTACATATAAACTATTTTTCATGTTAATAAGAGAATATTTGTGATTGTGTTAGAAATTACATGATACTGGTTTGTTCATGATCTATTTGGGGTTTCTTGGTTAAAAGTGAAGATTATCTTTTGGTACTTGTATTTCCATTTTCTATTTGTTTTAGTTTTATTCCATTACATGCACATACATGAGATTTTTATATACATTTGACGTGATCATAAGTTGTTTGTTATTCCTATCTTATCAGTTATTTCACTTACCTTAGAGTGTAATTCCTCCCATTTGTGTGTATGTTAAAATCTAATTGATTTTCACTATCCAGTGGCATGTTGGAGCTGTGATTCAGTAATCATTATATCTTGCCTCTCATTTTCATCCAAGGAAGGGTACGTTTGGGCGAGGGGTGTCACAACACATACCAATAGGAATTTATCATGATATATGTTTCATTATATTTTTAAAACTATATATGTGTCCATTGGTCTATATTCTAGATATTATTATTAACATATGTCTTGAATCACCTATACTAATGTATTTTCAAAAATAATGAGGAAATATAATCATAGGAAAGTAGGATACGTTCGATGGGACATAAGTGATGTGATACAACATCAATTGGTCGAGAAAGGGGTTTTCCTTTACTCTTTAATTAGATTTGATATCTTTGGCCTTTTTATGGAATGGATATGTCTAATTAAATTAATGAGTATCGTAATCCTAAAAAAACAATTTTAGGGAATCAAAGAAAAATATATCATGTATACAGGCTGATGAAAGCAACTATGTAACTTTCATTATGAGATATTGATAAAAAGGGATTATATTACAAATTAATTATTCTGATGAGGTTATTTTTATTATAAAAATAACTTCTTCTTATATGGTATACTTTTGGATTTTCCATATTTTTGACTTGAAAATTCAGAAAACTTACCTAAAGCCACTGAGAAAGAGGACTAGAGTTTTACAAATGTTTTATATCTAGAATATCAATTAATGTCTAGTATAAAATAAAAAATTTGAATAAATATTATTCTGTACATTTACTTTAATTATTAATTTTGTTTGGTTGGTCAATAAAATTAACTCACCAATTTTTCGAGTAAAAATATATATGTTTTGAATAATAAATAAATATTCTCTATGAAGAAAATATATAATTTTTATTTATACCTTGTATATTTAAAACTGAATAAATAAATATATTTTTAGTTACATGAATATTAATGATTAATATTTATTAAAAAGTTACAGGATATAATATTTATTAATTTATTGGTGTAATAATGCAATGATATTTATTTTTTAAAAAAATTATTTATTATTTAGTTTTAAAGAAATTTCTAGGTAGAATAATGAAAAATGATAAGCTCTTAGTGGAGATGATATATATTATTTATTATTTTTCAAATTAACATAAATTATTTATGTATGAAATAATATTTAAATATTCCCATGTTAGTATATTTCATTGACTATAATATTATAACCATTTTTATTTCCCATTTTTAATATTTTAGAGAGTATTTTAAGTAAAAGTCCTTAGTAAAATTATCGAATATTTAACCATAAATATACATTCCATATCATTTAATTTTCAAGGGGTTGAAAATTTTTGCCTCCAAATAATTATATCGATATAGTTCTTTAGACATTAAGAAATAATCTCAAGAAATGTCTCATGAATGATAGATAAAAACATTCTTCTCTCTTAATAGTAAGAAAACAAGGGAAGAAATTCATTAATCCTGAGACAATTCTTATTGTGATCAATAGTGAACTGTATAAGATGTTTGGTTCCTCCATCCTATCACCCGAAATATCAAAAAATATTATCATAGATTGATGAATCATTTGTGGATGTTACTAGATTTAATAAACATTTTATTCATTATAAAAAATTTGGGTTAGAGAAAAAAATTGATGTAATTGATCATAAATTAATAATAAATTGTCAATCTCTGGTAATTTAATTTTGAAATAATTATATATTATATATTAAAAAAATTTATGTTGGAAATGTTTTGGTCTAATTCATCATGTTAGGAATATTTCATTTGAAGACACTAATTAAGGTATATCATTGAGAAACTACCCAAATATTCATTTTTCCCTAGAACCCTGAGTTGGTATAAAAGATGTAACATAATAATTTATAATTAATTATTAATGACAGATCAAATTCTTGTATTGTCAGTGAGGTTTCAGTTCCAGTTTTTTATATAATATGATTGTTCAGATAGTGTGACTATTTAGTTATAAATATATATGTAAATATATATAAATATAAATGCCATGAATTGACGAAGAACACTCAATGATCCCATCTAGTGTTTCTGAAGAGTCTCTCTATAGGAAAATTATACATATTGAGTAATGAAAAAAAAAATCCATGTACCCTTGAACCACTAGAAAAGGGAGAGCCATTGAAATCATGACATATCATTTTGGAATTTCGGTATGAAACATTATTATAGACTGGTTATTAATATCCAAGGTGAACATCGATAGAAGGGGTGACACAATGTGTATCTAGTGTACATGTTATGTAATCCCACATGGTTCAAAAACCATTTAGTTAAATTAAATGACTTGTAATTAATACATATAGTGTACTGACTACAAATTTCATATCACATCCTTATATGATGTGAATGGAATGTATATACCTTTTAAAAACAATATAACATTTGATAATATATAACAAATTCAGATCAACCCCTAGGTGTGCAATGTGGGTGTACATTAATGAATTATACTCTCTGAAGATTCGATACAAATTGTGTAACTCATGATAAATCATTATGAAAAATATATATAAAGTCATTTCATTTGAGTTTAATACATGGGAAATATTAATTAACTAATTATAGAAAAAAATACATGGGGTGTAGTAGGATATAAACATATTATGATATGGACTTTAATAATAATAAAATGATGAGTGTTTTCAGTCATTTTTGTGTAGTTAAATTCGGTAAATAATTTTTTTGAGTATTTGTATAAATACTTAATTTGTATGGTCATCATAAAGACATTTATATTCACCAATATTTCATATAGTACACAATACATCTATTTATGGCATGTCAAGTGGCCATATGGGCTATAATGACTACACAACCTGACCCACAACACAACATGTGGTGTAATATAATGACACATTATGTAGGTATTAATGCCTTGTAAGTACAAATTATATAATAAGGACCTTATAGTTGGTAATTCACTTACGATGTGAGTATAAAAACACATCATATAATGTAGAATTTTTTTATTGTATCCAGTCTATGTCATGTGAATGTATATTAAGTACAAGACTAAAATTTTATTTTACTACATGGGTATATTCCATATTTTAATTGAACACATGTTTTTATGTCAAAATTTAAAATTAACATATTTTTTCATATTTTTTAAACAATTAATGGGGAAGGGAAAATGAAACAATATTTGGATTGTGAATTAGTATATACAAATAATTAAAAAAATATGAATAATTTTTTAGTTTTGAATATTATCATTAATTAAGTGTAACATCCCAGGTAAATAATGAATAAAGCATTTTAACATTCATTAATATTTACGAATTTAATATTAATTTTACTTTAATGGGGTTTCTATGTTTGATTTCATACCCGATACGCAACAAAGAGTTTCTTTGAAATCTTACATTGCACACAAGTAATAACATAATATTATTTTAAATGGTAGTTAACACGTAGCCGGTGTATTGGCGGAAATGAATGAAAATAACTATAATATGATTATATATGTTTGTTAAATGTTTTCACATTTATCCAATAAAAGATAAAGGCTTAAAATATGAAAAGAATTCAATTTTAGGCATATATACTCTAATTTTCACTAAAGGTCCACTTATCGCCTTTTGATGGCGAACCGTCATTAAGTATTGTTTTGGTCACTATTATATATTATATTGGACCAAATAAAAATCTTCTTTAGAATCAAGACATCAAAATTTACTTTTTGTGAATTTTTGGTATTTTTCCGCTAAAGATCATTTTTAATGAATAGTTAAAAGTGTTGTATTTTAATTCAAAACCTCTTTTTAATCTAATTTTTTTATATGATTAGATTACCTTTTTAATTCGATTTAAAGTGAAATTAGAATATATTTTTACCATTTAATACAATAGTGTTCATTGGAATTAATTTCACTTTGAAATTGGACTTAAACTAGTGTCAATCTTTTGATACTTATTGTTTCATAAGAACACGTTATTTGCTTTGACAGTGGGAATTAATTATTAAATTAATTAATGTTACTTATATTTTTTTTAATTTTGTAAAATAGAAATAATTTTTGAATATGGAATATAAAATATATCTTAGGGTGATGTTTTGGTATTTTTTTTGAAAAACTTCAATTTTTTATGAATACTGAAACCACTAAGTGGTACTTATAAAAACCGATTTTCTGTTTAAATGAAACTTTACCATATCTGTGTTTTTAATTTGAAAAATCTGACATACATGATTTTTATTAAGAAGTAAAATGTGGTTCAATGGGATTAAAATAATTTTTTGGTGAATAGTAACTTTTATGTTTTTAATCGCGATTAGAGGTAATTAGTGCAATTTAAGGTAAAAATAATGTTTTAATAATATGAAATGACCTTAAAACATGTCCTACCAATATTGGATGTGTCATGGCAGACCCAGAAAATCCATGGGTCAACTTGGGGACCCCATGGAGCCAATTTGGTGGGAAAATAACATTAATAACTTCTTATTTAATGTTAAAATTAAAATGTCACAAACATGAGTTTCTTTGCTAAAAAAAATTTTAAATGGGGTTATAAAATTCATATTTTTTACTATAAATATTTATTTGAAAGCTAAAAATATTTCCTACATCATGATAGTTTTTTTATAATTTTTAGGCATTAAATAAATTAAATTATTTATGATACTATGATGATGCAGCGATTACCTCATTATTTAACAATTTTAAAAAAATGAAACGATAATGTAACATCTAAGACCTAAACATGTCTAAAACCTATTGGATGGGTATATTTAGAACTCATATCACCTTATCCTAGATATATATAATTTTTGGACCTTTTAAATCCGAAAATAATATAATAATAAAGTATCTTTTTAAAACTTTCCAAGAGTGCCCCTCCTCTCCTCTTATAAAAGGCCCCCACCTCTACCACAATACCCACACCTCTCAAGCCTTTGGCTCGGCAATCCCATGCCCATTTTGTCTCTCCAAATCCTTATCTTACTCCTAGAATCCTCACTATGCGCAGAAGTCTTCCCAAGGAAGCCTCTGAGCTCAAATCAAAGAGGTACCCGTTTTAATGGTAGTGTTTTCTCTTGTGTTCTTATGTTTTATTATGCTTTCCAACCCCCTAAACTCTTTTTATTCCTTTATTTTGTAACAAAAACAGTATCTTTAATATACTAGGATGTTGTTATGTGAAGTAATAGATCTACAATTACACACACCTACATCTAATGGTTAAAGAACATACGGTTTTTGTGGATGGCGAATTTCTGCCTCACGAAACGATGATTGTTCAACACTCATATAACACTTTAAAATGTGGCCATTAAGATGTCACCATATTTATATATGATATATAATATGTTTATGTTTTACTTAAGCTTCTTTATTTTTTATTTATGGTATACCTTTATGGTTTTCATTATGGGTAAACGCAATATCGTCAGTTTGGGAAGTGCGGACTACCGCCCCGTCAAAGTGATTTGATTCGTTAATGCCATATGTGGGACGTATAAAGGATGGAGTTAAATTTATTATATATGATGTTATAATATAATTATAATATACCTTTATATCATTATTATTTCTTTTGATTAAAGTATGAGATAGAAATGAAAGTAGAGTTTATGCATACGTACGGCTTACCGTCTCCATGAACGGTGCATTTCATTTCTTGTCCCCAAATGTAATGTAATATTATAAGTACATATATATAATGGATATATATGTTGTATGTTACATCTAAATGATGAATATAATTCTGGAATTAAAATATACATATCTCTCATTTATTTTTAATTCCATTAATATGACATAGAAATGAAAGTAGCGTTCATGCGTACGTACGTCTTACCGTCTCCATGAACGGTGCATTTCATTTCTTACCTCTAAATGATTATGTAATATTATAAATGCATGTATATACTGGATATATATGATATATATGATATCTAAATCATGAATATATTTCTTGATATAATCGATATTTTACCACATGAACAACTTGTAATTATAAAGAGATTATTTTTGAATCAAGTACCAATGATCAACAAAACGACCATTATTAACTTAAATAATTACATATTGTTCATAACATGGTAATAAGTGATATAAAAGGAATACTGAACTTGAAAATTGTTCTTAAGCAAGTATAAATTAACTCATGTTTATTGTTCAGGACGTTAAAAAATGATCGACTCAAGTCGGACCCTAGGTATGGGACTTCATCTCAATCTCCTTTCATTGAGACATATTTTGTTTTATACACAACCTAATTTTATATATTGCATAAACTCCTTTGACTTTTACTTTTATCCAAAAGGAATCTTTTTATACGAAGCGTTTTACTAAACGACAAAAGGGAATGTTTTTGTGGTACGTATGCAGCGGCAACGACTTCTCCGTCACCGTGACCATTATTTGAGTTTCGGCTTCCTCTACAAGCCATAACTTTTTTTAATTGAAAAATAAATACCATGTTTTACTTTTATTTTATTTTGGTATTGAAAATAGTTTTCATAATGTTTTTATATCAATATGTTGTATTGATATCTTGTGATTGAAAAGTGGAAATGTTATGTTTCCTTTATCCATGTTTTATGTGATGCGGTTATGTTCTGGTTCATGGGAATTATTATGAAGTCGGGTGGTTCCATTATAAAATAATGGCGGGTGAGCCCGATATAGTTCTCCAATGCTTTGGGTAATGGGAAGGAGTTAAACGTTGAGTTTTCTCCAAAGAGATTTAGGGAATATACTGTGAAGGGTATTCCAAACGTAACCAAGAGGGTTACTCCCTATGTAAGAATTTTATGAATGCCTCAAGTTACCTTTATGTCTTATGATATCTATGATTTGTTCATGTTTTGATGAAGTTTGTTAATGTGCTTTTTATTTATGAGTAAAGTATGATTTCATTGATTCTTATGTATACATGTACTCATGTTTTCTTTCCATATTTTTATATCCCTTACTGAGCTTTTTATGCTCATCCCATGTTTTTGAAATGTTTTTCACAGGTCAAGGGAAAGGTACATGATGTGAAGATAGTTTCAATGAAGTTTCAATAAAGAATCCATGTTTTATTTTAAACATGTTTCCGCTGGTGGGAAAAATGAGTACTGTCTTTTATGTAACCACTTTGTTTAAATGTGGAATTTAATGCTTGTTTTATGATCTAATTCTCTAAAACTATAAACCTGAAAAGATCCTCAATGTGTATTCTTGGAGTAACTCAAGATTAAGTAATGTTTAAGGATGGGGCCTTATAGTTGTTATCATAGGTCGGTTTACATAACTTAATGAGTTAGAATTCTATTAAATGAATATCCAAAAATATTTTTTATGCTAAAATTGAAATGATATAGCATTTAAAGATTACCATGTTGCTTCGTCTAAGATATATCTGTGTTAAGAATGCTTTTTCATAAAAGGAAACAGAACAACTTTTCTAGGAAGGCTTACCGAGGGAAATGACCATTCAAATCAGTATCATGAGATGGCCAAAATCAGAACTAAATAGTTTGTTGCAGTGATGGATCTGTTGAATCAGGTTAATACCGAAGGTTTGTATGAAAATTTTCACGGAGATCTATTCGAATGACAAAGATAACTCGGAAGGGTGTTATGTTTATCTGGACAAAAGAATGTGATGATTGTTTTCAGGAACTGAAAAGAAGATTGGTGAATGCTCCAGTTTTGGCACTACCTTCTAGGAATGGTGAGTTTGTTATATACAATGATACTTCATTGAAAGGACTTGGTTGCGTCCTAATGCAGAATGATCAGGTAATTTCTTATGCTTCATGACAGTTGAAAACACATGAGGTAAATTACCCTACAAATGATTTGGAATTAACTACTGTTGTTTTCGCTTTAAAAATTTGGAGGCATCATTTGTATGGAGTAAAGTGTGAAATATATACCAATAACAAAAGTTTAAAGTATATATTCACTCAGAAAGATTTGAAAATGAGACAGAGTATATGGCTATAACTAATCAAGGATTTTGATTGTACAATTAATTACCATCCGGGAAAAGAAAATAAAGTGGCTGATGCTTTGAGTCGAAAAAGTAATGCTTCATTAACAATGTTGAGTTTGGAATGTGATCCTTTGTTTAAGGATTTTATGAACTTTGGAATTGAATTTGTTGGTGCAGGATGTCCTTCTATTTTGTTTTAGGTATCAGTGAAATCTTCTCTATCAGACATAATTAAGCAAGCATAGAAGCAAGATAGTGATTTGCAGAAAAAGATAGAGCTGGTTCAGAAGGGTAAGTTTCCTGAATTCAACATTGATAATGATTTTGTTTTGAGATTTGTGAAGAGATTGTGTGTGCCCTGTGATTCACAATTGAAGAGAGATTTGTTATGTGAAGCTCATAGTTCTCCTTTTTTCAGTTCATCATGGCAGTACTAAGATGTATAGAGATCTTCGAGAGTATTACTGGTGGGATGGAAATAAAAGGGATATTGCAGATTTTACTGTGAAGTGTTTGACTTGTCAACAGGTTAAAGTAGAGTGGCAGTTACCGAAAGGGATGCTTCATCCTTTACCAGTGCCAGAGTGGAAATGGGAGAATATATCCATGGACTTCGTTGTGGGATTTCAGAAGACACCTCGAGGTAATAATGCAATCTGGGTTATTGTTGATCGCTTGACTAAATATGCTCATTTCCTTACTATACGAGATACTTTTTCCCTAGATCAACTTTCCCATTTGTATCTTAAAGAGATAGTCAGGTTACATGGAGTTCCTCTCTCTATTGTATCTGACCGTGATCGCAGGTTCAGTTCTAACTTTTGGAAAGGCCTTCATAAGTCATTGGGTACTGAATTAAATTTTAGTACAGCTTTTCATCCTCAATCAGACGGGCATTCAAAATGAACAATTCAGACTTTGGAGGATATTATACGTGCTTGTTCGATGGATTATTAGGGAAGTTGGGACCAACATCTTTCTTTGGGTGAATTTTAATATAATAACAGTTTTCATTCAAGTATATAGATGGCACCATTTGAGGAATTATATGGGAAGTAGTGTCGAACTCCAGGTTTTTGGGATGAAGTGGGTGAAAGGAAGTTAATGGGACCAGAATTGGTAGAAGAGATGGCATAAAATGTTCAGTTGATTCAGAAACACATGAGAACAACTCAGAGCAGATAGAAAAGTTATGCGGATAACCGGAGGAAGGAGCTATCTTTTGAGGTAGTTGATCATGTCTTTCTCAAAGTTTCACCATGGAAAAGTGTGATCCGATTTGGTAAGAAAGGAAAGCTGAGTCCAAGGTTCATTGGACTATATGAAATTCTAGAGAATGTTGGACCAGTTTCATATAGAGTGGCATTACCTCCGAGTTTATCTCAGGTACACAATGATTTTCATGTTTCTATGTTAAGGAAGTACATGCCAGATCCATCTCATGTTTTGAGCCCAGAGGTAGTTCAGTTGGAAGAGAATCTCTCTTATGAAGAACAACGAGTCCAGATTCTTGACCGAAGAGAGAAAGTGTTGAGAAATAAGGTAATTTACTAGGTAAAGGTTTTGTGGAAAAACCATTTGGTTGAAGAGGCAACATGGGAATCTGAAAATGCTATGACGGATAAATACCCCCACTTATTTTGATAAGTGAATAAAATTTCGAGGATGCAATTCCCAAAATGGGTGAAGGATGTAACATCCCAGGTAAATAAAGAATAATGAATTTTAACATTTATTAATATTTACGAATTAAATACTAATATTACTTTAAATGTGTTTCTATGTTCAATAGCGTACCCGATACGCAACAAAGATTTTCTTTGAAATCTTACGTTACACACTAGTAATAAAATAATATTACTTTAATTAGTAGTTAACACGTAGCCGTTGTATTGGTGGGAATGAATGGAAATAACTAAAATATGATTATATATGTTTGTTAAATGTTTTTACATTTATCCGATAAAAGATAAAGGCTTAAAATACGAAAAGAATTCAATTTTAGGCATATATACTCTAATTTTCACTAAAGGTCCACTTATCGCCTTTTGACGGGGAACCATCATTAAGTATAGTTTTAGTCACTCTTATACATTCAATTGGACCAAATAAAATTCTTCTTTAGAATTGGGACATCCAAATTTACTTTGTGTGAATTTTTGGTATTTTTCCGATAAAGTTCATTTTTTAATGAATAGTGAAAAATATTGTATTTTAATTCAAAACCTCTTTTTAATCTAATTTATTTATATGATTAGATTATCTTTTGAATTAGATTTAACGTGAAATTATAATATATTTGTACCATTTAATCCAATAGTTGCCGTTGGAATTAATTTCACTTTGAAATTGGACTTGAAATAGTGTCAATCTTTTGATACTTATTATTTAATAAAAACACGTTATTTGCTCGACCGCGGGAATTAATTATTAAATTAATTAATGTAACTTATATGTTTTGAATTTTTTAAAATATACATCATTTCTGAATTCGGAATATCAAATATATCTTAGGGTGAAGTTTTGGTATTTTTCTGAAAAACTTCAATTTTTGATGAATAGTGAAACCACTAAGTTGTACTTATAAAAACTGATTTTCCATTTAAATGAAATTTTACCACCTCTATGTTTTGAATTTCAAAATTCAGAAATACATGATTATCATTAAGATGTAAAATGTGGTTCAATGGGATTAGAATAATTTTTTTGTGAATAGTAACTTTTGAGTTTTTAATCGCGATTAGAGGTAATTAGTGTAATTTAAGGTAAAAATAATGTTTTAATAATATGAAATGACCATGAAACATGTCCTACCCTTATTGTATGTGTCATGGCCGACCATGAAAATCCATGAGTCAGCTTGGGGACCCCATGGAGCCCCTTTGGTGGGAAAATAACATTAATGACGTTTTATTTAATGCTAAAATTAAAATGTCACAAACATGAGTTGTTTTACTAAAACAATTTTTAAATGGGGTTATACAAGTCATATTTTTGACTATAAATATTTATTAGAAATATAAAAAGATTTCATACATCATGATATTTTTTTATAATTTTTAGGCATTAAATAAATTAAATTATTTAGGATACCATGATGATGCAGTGATTACCTCATTATATAACAATTTAAAAAAATGAAAAGATAATGTAAAATCTAAGCCCTACACATGTCAAAACCCTATTGTATGGGTGTATTTAGAACTCTTGTCACCTTATCCTAGAAATATATTATTTTGGGACCTTTTAAATCCGAAAAGCATTTTATAATAAAGTAACCTTTTATAACTTTCCAAGAGTGCCCCTCCTCTCCTCTTATAAAAGGCCCCCACCTCTACCACCATAACCACACCTCTCAAGCCTTTGTCTCGGTCAAACACTGCCCATTTTGACTCTCCACATCCCTATCTTACTCCTAGAAGCCTCACTTTGGGCAGAAGTCTTCCCAAGGAAGCCTTTGAGCTCAAATCAAAAAGAGTTACCCATTTTAAAGGTAGTGTTTTCTCTTGTGTTCTTATTTTTTATTTTCCTTCTCCAACCCCCTAAACATTTTTTATTACTTTCTTTTGTAACAAAACCAGTATGTTCAATATACTAGGATGTTTTTATGTGAATTATTCGAGCTAAAATTACACACACCTACATCTAATGGTTAAAGAACATATTGTTTTTGTGGATGGCGAATTTCTGCCTCACGAAACGATGATTGTTCAACACTCATATAACACCTTCAAAGGTGTCCATTAAGATTTCAATATATTTATATATGATATATAATATATTTATATTGTACTTAAGCTTATTTATTTTTCATTTATGTCATACCTTTATGGTTTCCATTATGGGTAAACGCAATATCTTCATTTTAGGAAGTGCGGACTACCGCCACCTCAAAGTGATTTGATTCGTTAATGCCATATATGTGATGTATAAAGGATGGAGTTAAAGTTATTATATATGATGTTATACTGGAATTATAATATACCTTTATATAATTATTATTTATTTACATTAAAGTATGTGATAGAAATGAAAGTAGCGTTCATGCATACATACGGCTTACCGTCTCCATGAACGGTGCATTTCATTTCTTATCCCCAAATGTAATGTACTATAATAAGTACATACATATAATGGATATATATGATTTATGTTACATCTAAATGATGAATATAATTCTGGAATTAAAATATACATATCTCTCATTTAGTTTTAATTCCATTAACATGACATAGAAATGAAAGTAGCGTTCATGCGTACGTACGACTTACCGTCTCCATGAACGGTGAATTTCATTTCTTACCTCTAAATGATTATGTAATATTATAAATTCATGTATATACTGGATATATATGATATATATGATATCTAAATCATGAATATAATTCTTTATATAATGGATATTTTACCACATGAACAACTTGTAATTATAAAGAGTCTATATTTGACTCAAGTACCAATGATCGACAAAACGACCATTATTGACTTAAATAATTAAATAGTGTTTATAACATGGTAATAAGTGATATAAAAAGAATAATGAACTTGAAAAATGTTCTTATGAAAGTAGAAATTAACTCAAGTTTATTATTCAGGATATTCAAGAACGATCGAGTCAAGTCGGACCCGAGGTATGGGACTTCGTCTCAATCTCCTTTCATTGAGGCATATTTTGTTTTATACACAACGTACTTTTATACGGTGTATAAACCCCTTTCAATTTTATGTTTATCCAAAATTAATCTTTTTATACAAAGCGTTTTACTAAACGAAAAAAGGGAATGTTTTTGTCGTACGTATGCGGCGACAACGTCTTCTCTGTCGCCGTGACCATTATTTGAGCTTTGGCTTCCTCTACAAGACATACCCTTTTTTAAATGAAAAATAAATACCATGTTTTAATTTTATATTTTTTTGGTTTTGAAAATGGTTTTCATAATATTTTTATATCAATTTTTTGTATTGATATCTTGTGATTAAAAAGTGGAAATGTTATGTTTCCTTTATGCATGTTTTATGTGATATGATTATGTTATGGTTCTTGGGAATTATTATGAAGACGGGTGGTTCAATGATAAAATAAGGGCGGGTAAGCCCGATATAGATCTCCAATGCATTGGGTAACATGAAGGGTTTAAATTTTGAGGTTTCTCTAAAGAGATTTAGGGAATATACTGTGATGGGTATTCAAAACGTAACCAAGAGGGTTACTCCCTACGTAAGAATGTTATGAATACCTCAAGTTACCTTTATGTATTATGATTTCTATGAATTATTCATGTTTTGATGAAGTATGTTAATGTTCTTATGATTTATGAGTAAAGTATGATTTCATTGATTCTTATGTATACATGTACTCATGTTTTATTTCAATATTTTTATATCACTTACTAAGCTTTTTATGCTCATCCCAAGTTTTTGAAATGTTTTCCACAGGTCAAGGGAATGGTACATGATGTGATTATAGTGTCAATGAAGTGTCAAGAAAGAATCCATGTTTTATTTTAAATATGTTTCCACTGATGGGAAAAATGAGTACTATCTTTTATGTAACCACTTTGTTTAAATGTGGAATGTAATGCATGTTTTATGATCTAATTCTCTAAAAATCTAAACCTTAAAAGATCCTCAACGTGTATTCTTGGAGTAACTCAAGTTTAAGCAATGTTTAAGGTTGGGGCCTTATATTAAGAATTAATTATAATGAATTTTAGAATGTATTCATTTCATGTTATAGATTATTATGATATTTTTCAACCAGTTATGTTTTCATTTTTCATTTAATTAAATACTTTGTTATATGATTTTTTGGTGATAAATTTATTATTAAATTTAATACATTGATCTGAATCACAACCATTCCCTATATTAATGTAATGTAAAGCTGGTCTAATTATTTTCTATGTGACACTGACCCATTGGTACCTCATGCCTATGAGTTTGTAAGATTCTATAATGGAAGGATCTCCATGCGATAAAAGATGCTTCAAGAATAAATAGAGGAGAAAATATCCCAGGAGAAACATGGGTTAATGGTGTATTGCTCCAAATCATGCTAAGAAAATATCATTAATTTACCCATCTAGGGTAAATATATGGTTTATCTATCAATTGATAAACCATCCAATATTTAAAATTTTGGGATCATTCCACATGATTATTTTTTTGTATAGGGAATTTTAATTTGTTTATTAATGTCATTATTAGTCTATAAAGGTATAATATAAGTTATGTAAAATAAAAACATGATACATTAAATAAAATAAAGATATTATTCCTAAATTACATTATCAAATATGATTAATTAATTATTTAAAATCCATCTATTTTTTGAAAGAATGTGAAGGATAAAATAATTAATATATACATATATAGATAAAAAACCCTTCAATAATTTACAAACAGTTAGGAGTTTCTCTAACTAATCACAAAATCATTCGGATATCTCCAAAAAATATAGGGTCTCAATGACTGATAGTCATTCAAATTATATTGAATATCTCACACCTACTATCATGTCATTTATTTAGATGGATGTGTCATGATAATATTCATCCATTTATTCCAAGAAGTTTTAGTGTTATTGACGTTTATAAAGTTAGTTTCGTGAAATTCATCATTATCACATTGAATTTGGATCATGATGTTTCCATAGAATATCAAAAATAATAGTTTGTGGATAATTATATATTTTATTAGCCCCATGTTTCTATTTTTGAATGCATTATTGGGTCTTAAACCCTTGAAGTGCATACAATGGTGTCAATTCTAAATCAGAACTCAATCTACATTTTTTTTCACAAGTATACTTTTTTATATCAATGGCTCATAGTATTTAATAGTGTGGCAAGAATCAATTTGTTATCATTAGATTGGTGCTAGAGATATTCAATGGTCATGTTCCAACAACATTGAGATTATGGTTTCAATTTCCATGTCTTACACTTAATTTCCAAAACCCTTAAATGAATCATGTATTTGGAGGTCATATTATTCATTTTTGTATCACTTATGCTTCTAATTTAACCACGAAATAGAATGTGGTGGAATTTTTTTATAGATGGTTCTGTCAACCCATTTTCCATCGTGTATCTTCCTATGTACAAGATTTTCCATCTAGTATTTTTAATACATAGTTTATTTCAATAAAGTTACAATTTATTTGTATTTTCATCTTTAATGTAATCTTACCTCTACCTAAAAAAACCAACTAATCCTATATACCATTTCCAATATTAAAACTAGGATATGTGGCCCTCTAAGACAACCCAATATTTTAAAATATATTTATCCTTAAATAAATTTGGAGTAATTAATAGCTTTATTTAAACTAAAAATAGAGATTAAAATGAACCACACAATATTATAATAGAGAAATAAAAATTTAGGGTTTGAATAGGATTTACCATAATATAAAATTTTTAGAATCTTTCAAACTTTTTTAAAATTTATTAGATAATTCATATAATAATAGTACTCAATTCTTAATAAACATATTTTATATTTAGAAAATATTTTTTCTTCAAAAATGGGTGTTATTGAATTTGGTTTGTGAATATTATAAATAATTTTTTTAAATTATTAAAATATAATATTATAAAGGGGGGATCATTTTTAATTAAAAATATAAATCATAAATTTTGGTGAAATTATGGGTTTTTTCTGAAAAGAAATTTTTTTCAATGACTAGTGAAAAATAAATATTTTTAATATACTATTACTTATATTAATTAAATAATTTAAATTAAACATCCCATTATATTTTATATTTAAAATAAAAATGGAATATGATTCATTTGATTTATTATAATAAAATTAAATCAATTCAAATTAGTAATATTCATTATTATGATATAAATTATTTTTATGATTTAAACACATATTTCTAGAAAATATTTTCGATGATTTTTATGAATTTATATTAAAATTAATCTCTTACACCATTAGATATTGGATAATGAAAAATGGATACCATATTTGGAATTAGGATGTTTAAATTTTTTAAATTTGACACTATTTTTTTTTCATTATAAATATTTTTCATGGTAAATAATTTTCATCTCGGTGAGTGTAAAATGGTTAAAAAAAGGTTAAAAAATCTTATAAGCTTTCATAATTAATAAAAAACCAAGGTTATAAACATTTTTATCGAGGAAATTTATCTATAGAAAATCTTAATTCAAATATATGGAATTTTGTTTTAATTTTCCATGGATAATGAAATTTATTACATTTTAATTAATTAATATTCCAAGATGTAACTTTCTTGAATTTAATATATCCAAAATTATTACATATATATAGAAATGTTGATCCAAAATACCCAGGATTGAATCCGGGCATGGATGAAATTCCAGGTCACTGTAGCAGCACTGTAGTGGGCGTTGTAGCAGAACTATTACAATGATAGAGCTATTTCAGTGGTGACACTACAGTGGTGGGGAACTGTAGATGTAAATATAGTGGTTGTAGTACTATAAGAGGTACTATAGCATCTTAGGTACAGTAGAAGTACTATTCACTGAAGGGCCCTAGGGCAAAAAAACAGGCATCCAGGGCTTGTATATGGGATTTCATCCCCTTGGGGAAATTTGCTATGTAATGGGACCCCTATACCCACATCATAAAAATATGTCTTTTCTTTAATAATTCGAGTGAAAATTCAGCACCAACCATTAAAAAAATTACTAAAAATGTTTATGGAATGCCCAAATAGAACTTATTAAATTAGTAGTAAAATTAAATAATTGATTTTAAAAATATTAAATATAAAACAATTTCTGTGAAATATAGTGATACATGAATTTTATTTATGAATATGACATATTATGTATGTATTAATAATTTATATTCAGATTATATTACTATTTTCATATCTTTAATGTTAAATTAAATAAATATTATTATATATGACATTAAAGATATCTTATGTTAAATAATATTATAATATGTTATTTAAATATAAAAAAACCATGAAATAATAATACTAAGATGATAAATGGTCTAAAATTTCACTGTTTAACCATTTTGATCTCATTTTTAACTTATATGTAAAATTATAACCCTTTTGGTTGGAAAAAGTTATTATTGCAATTAAAGTTATAAATTTTAAATAAAGTAGTCAAATCAAAAGACAATTGATAATATGAACCAAATAAAGTCTTAAATATAATTGTTTTTTTAACATCTAAAATAACTATAACACATTATAATATTTGTCATTTTGGATTACTTTTTCCTATAATGTGACTTAATAATATTTTCAATCATTGAAAAATTAAAAGTGTTCCACTTACAATAATTATAAAAGGACACCCCTCTTTCTCTTCTTTACACAAAATTATGAAATAAATCTCAACCAAAACCTATGAAATACACTTATAAACTCCCTTATCCACATTATATAGTTGTTGGTATTCCCCAAATATAATCACAAGGATCCTAAGAAGAGTTATAATTGTCTTCTATCGATTAAGAGAAAATTTTCTTTACCTGATCATTCTAATATATTTATTATTATACAATATATAAATAATAATTATAAAAAATAAAATTTTTAATATAGTATAATATATATAATAATATGTTATTATGATTTGGTAAAATAGTTTTATACTTATTTTCCATCCTATTGAATGTGAAATCATCGCTTGTTCCTATATATGACTTACTGTCTCTATATAGTGGTGTAATTCATTTTTCATTACTATTTTACATGGATGGTTATAATGATGAAAACAATGTGTATATATGATATATATTAAATTATTATGGTTGTTAAAATATTTTAAATCATTTTCTTTCTAACACTTTCATCTGTTGGAAAATAGTAACATCACTCATAGTATGCGTTGAATAATCCATGAAGTGATATGATCTTTTGTTTATTATTGTATTACAAGGATTGTAATATAAATTTATTTAATGAATATATATGATTTATATAATATAATAATTATTCTATAATGGTTAAATTTTATTTAATAGTCATTCATTCTATATTTAAAAAAGTGACACCAGTGTTAATGCCTATGTACGACCTACCATCTCCATGAATGGCCTAATTTGTTTTTCTACCTCTACCTTTTATGTATGAAAGTAAATAAATATATAATGAATATCTATAACATATTTATATCATGAATTAAATTATATATATTATTAAACCACAGTCAATTCTCCAATAATGAAACCAAAGAATCTAAATTCTCATGAAAAATGTAATAGTTGACACTCATAGACAATGATTTTAATAAATAATTATTGATAAAAGTGTATAGTAATTTTATATGTTGATTATATATGATATAATCATAATTTATATGTTTTTTATATAATTATAATAAATTTAAATATATTATAATTGAGGCTAAAATCACATACAAATAAGGTTGGATTTGAGGTAAGGGTTTTCTCATCTCACATCTGTTTCCATGAGACATTTTCTATATTCACCCCTCGTTTCAATCATATGGTGTATATAATCTCCCATTGATACATTATATCATTAATTACATTTTATTAGTGGTATTTAAATTTAATTTTTTTGTTATTTATTTCATGGGGTTATGAATAAATAGATACCAAAGGAGTTGTGGATTTATTTTACAATCTCAATTTATTTTAGGATTCACTACGGGAAAAAGGGGTTTTTGCGACGGGTTATTTGCGACGAGAATAAATCCTGTCGCAAATAATCTTATTTGCGACGGGGGTATTTTCCCGTCGCAAATAACCAGTTATTTGCGACAGGGAAATCTCACCCGTCGAAAATAAACGGCGGATGTAAAAACTATTTGCGACGGGGTCTATTCCCGTCGCAAATACCCGGCGGCGGTAAAAACTATTTGCGACGGGAATATACCCCCTGTCGCAAATAGTATGTCGGCAGGTTAATATTTGCGACGGGACCCGTCGCAAATAATACTATTTGCGACGGCTATCCTGTCGCAAATACTCCCGTCGCAAATAATCTAACCTATAAATACCCCCACCCGTTTTTTTCCAATCATTCTCAACTTCTCTCAAAACTCTATTTTTAGAGTTCACAGTTTCTTAAGTTTAATTTTTTATTTCTAGATTTGATATTGATGTCTTCAACAATTATCGAAGATCAACCTCAGATCAATTTTAAAGGTATTTATTTTCTTTTTAATTTAATATTAAATTTAATTTTTTTATTAGTTTTATTTATTTTTAATTAGTTGTAATTTAATTGTGTTTATATTGTTTTTTTATTTAATAAATTTAAATTATTAGTATTAATTGTTCATAGTTAATGGTAATTAGTAGTAATTAATAGTAATTAGAAATAATTAATAATAAAAAAGATTAATTAATAATAAATAGGAATAAAACTCCCCCATGCGCGCATTAACCTTTACAACTAAGCCATTTCATTTTTTTATACATTTAATGATCTATCTATATATATATAGTTATATTTATTCGTATATTAATATAGATTTATATTAATATAAATATATTTGGTTATATAAATAAATATATATTTATTTATTCGTATATTAATATATATTTATTCTATATATATATATAGTCATAAGTTTTTATTCGTATATTTATTTTTATATTAATTAATATATATTTATAAGATTAGTTTTAAATAAATTTATAAAATATGGGTTTTTATGTATATGTATAAATAAATAAATAAATAAATACATATTACAATAGATACACACACACACACACACACACATATATATGTATAGTTATGAATGAATATATAGGAATGAGGGGGTGAAAATCCACCGAGAATGTTAAAACGGATATAACTTCTAATCCGTAATTCCGTTACAACTCTACAACCAGTCAAATCGAAGAAACATGAAACGATCTTCGATATGATATGCGGTACAGGCCAAACGGACATCCGGATCGGATGTTATAGCCATTTGAATGTTCAAACGACCATAACTTCTAATCCAGAAGTCTGTTTCAGCTCCACAATTAGTCAAATCGAAGAACATGAAACGATCTTCGATATGATATATGGTAGAGGTTTATCGGACATCGTGAGCAGAAGTTATAGCTGTTTAAATGGTGAAAAACCGGGGTACCCCGACTAAAAACTCAGTTTTGGAGGCCTTATTGTCCTTTTTGGCCTTGAAACAACCTTGGACTGGTTTTAACCGTCCATATCACTGTAGAGCTCGTCGCAGGATTCGATTTGATATGATGTGGAGCTCAAATGGAGTCCCGGATCAAAAGTTATGGCCGTTTGAAGTTTGGGTTTCATTTTTAACTTATTTTCCATCTTTCATTAATTTTTTTATTTTTTTTATATTCAAAGAGTTATTAAATGACTATTAATTGATAAAAATTACATAATTACTAATTAAAAATATTTTTTAATTTATTTTATAAGCCTCTTTTACTGAACATCTTATACATTCATATTTTATTTTCATTATTCCTTTCTAAAACATATTTAAAAAATAAATATTATATTTATATCAATATAAATAGGTTTATTGATTTAGATAATAATAAATAAATTTTTAATTTTTTTTAATTTTTTTATTATTAGTTGCGACGGGAATATATTCCCATCGCAAATACTTATTTACGACGGGATCGTCGCAAATACCCGCGTCGAAGCAACCATTTGCGACGGGAATATGGCACGTCGCAAATACTTTTTGCGACGAGACCGTCGCAAAAGATTTAAAAAAAAAAACACAAACCTATTTGCGACGGCGTTTTCTGCAACGGGCGTTTTGCGACGGGGCCCCGTCGCAAAAGGCTATTTGCGACGGGATCCCGTCGCAAATGACCCGTCGCAAATATCTATATTTCCCGTAGTGGTTTTTTTTTGTTTATAATTATATTGAAAACATTATATGGTCCTAAAATATTAGTAACCATATATATGCTTTATGTATACTTTGTTTTATTTTACATGTTTATCTTCCAGTTCGTCTACTGTTTGATCAAGAATCAACATGTAAGTAACATGCAAGGGACTCTCTTTTAAAAATAATATTTTCATGATTTCATTCCAAAAATTATTCTCCAATGTCCATTTTCTATTTAAAATGAATTCAAGGATGATTTTATAATTATAATATGATTTTAAAACTAAATTATGAAAACCATTTCATTTGTATAAAAATATTAATATGGAGGTTTCTACTTATTTTCGGAACGATTTACTTTTTACTAAAATTACAAACACAAAATTTATTTCAATGTACATGAAATAGAAATAGTTTTACACGATATTTGTCACAAAATGTTTTGAATATTCCTTAAAAAGTTTAAATGTTTATTTTTATAATAAATAATTTTCTATTAATTCTTGGTAATTTTATTTTTTTTATAAGGAACTTCAATGTGAAAATGGTATTTTTCACCAAGAAATTTTCCACTGATATTTTAAGGCTATTTTCAACAATGAAATACCCATTTATATTAATGGGATCACAGTCCAATGATTTCATTTGTATTTTTTCATTTGATGTATTATGATAAAAAAATACCGATGTTAATATTTACTAATTCAATTTGAATAATAGTGGATTAATATGAAATTTTGAGTATGAATTGTATTGAGAATTAAATATATAATGAATGAAAATAATGTTAAATTGAAGGATAGATCATTATTATAAATAACCCATTAATGAATCAATAATACACATGATAAAAAATTTGTTAGAATGGTGTTTTGGCTGAGATTTTGAGATTATGTTTTAATAGTTGGTCATTAATTTATTCCTACTCATATAATGATAATATATTGGTTTAGAGGCCGTGATGGAATGATAATTTCTTGGTTAAGAGGCCTTGATGGTAAGATTAGTGATTTTTTGGTTTAGAGGCCTTGATAATGAATGAAAAGTGTTATTAATATCTTTAATTAAAAATTATTGCTTTAATATCTATCTCTTACTAATGTTGATATTATCCAGGGTTTATCAATAAACTGATGTGTTGATTTAATGGAATATTTTTTTATTATCCACCCCACTATAGTCATTATTACTTATTTAAAAATGATAACTAACATTGTACATAACCATTTCTGAGCATATGAAATCAACCGTTATCTATTATCCTTCATTCAATATATGAAGATGTATATTATGATGACATAATGGATTCACAATTTCATCTTATGTTGTGATTTTTTCTTCCCAAAAAATATGGGAATCTTGTATTTATATATTTACCCAAGAAAACTAAACTATTTATCCCATTAGGATGTTATTTCTAACATCTATTTCCAATATAATAATGTTACTGAAGACTATAAGATACAGGATTTCGGCTATTATAGTTGGTATCAGAGCTACTTTAGTAAAAAAAAATAAGGTTGTAGATTTTATAGAAAAATAGACTAGCGACCATAAAACCATGGAAGAAATTGAGTATATGTTTAAGTATATGATATCATATTAATGTCTTATTAATGTAGATAATATGAGATATTCCTAGCAGTACATACCATTCATGATACTACAAGTCGACATTATTTGGAAACAGATGCTTCTAGTTGTAATAACAAAAAAAGTTTGTTGGATACATATCGAATGTCATTATTGTGCATGGTGAGTGTAACCTTTTCACCTAGTTTGACACCTTCAATGTATATGATTGGGGTAAATAAAATTATCATTATGAACCATTTTGAATTATTTGAATAGAAAATGACCATGTATGGAATAGGTTAACACTAATCTTTCAACGATTGAAAATAAGGGGTTGAAATTTAGACATCTAGTAAACAATTTTCCTGTTTTTTTTGGTTTCCCACAGTGATTAATATTTCTCATACTATGAATATTGTAACCATTCAATGGATGGAACTAGAATTAAATTTTTAAAAGATTAATGCGACTTATAAGAGAATGATTGTACTCATGAGAAACCAAATGATATGGGAGACGGAATGTGGTACCTTTTTCTTATTTAAAATAAAATATCACATTATATGATTAATAATCTCAACTTGGGTGAGTTTTTTACATTAAAATAATATAATGATGGATTTCATGGAATTTCAAGTGATGAGAATGGTGGGAATAAAATTATTAACTATTCTATATGATAATAATATTTTACATGTCACATTTTTAATTGAATTATAGGAATATGAAGATGTAATATATGTGGTGAAATAGAGAATTGAGAAACTAAATACTAATTGAAAATTTTAGTGGAAGAAAAATAAGGAGAAATATCACCAAGGCCATGTGAATAAAGGATTTTAACATTTATATGATTATAGATGGAGATGGAGAATATATATTTGGGTTTGAAAGTTATTATATATTGGTATTCATTTATGGGATTTTAAAGTCCACAGAATATTTTATAGATTTTTTATGTAATGAAATTACATGGATGAGTTTCAGAATTTGAATTATTGTATCTTATAGAAGAGTATTGATAACTATATGTGTTAATATGATTTCTTATATTTCAGTAATTATGGATTTTTACAATTTTAGATCCTTTGTTAAATCATATAGAAAAAAATAGGACCAAAAAGGGATTTGGTGACTAGGTGAATAAGGTTATTTCAGTAGAATTTCATTATATTTTGGTGGAACATTTTATGTTTAAGGAAAAGGGAATATTATTTTCTATGTTTAAATTTCATTCGAGGGATGAATATTGAGGTGAATGTTTAAGCATTACTATTTTTTGTAGTGGTTTTGTAGTTATTCTTGTTATTTTGGGAACTTCTATGTATATTATAATGAATATATTATCAATTTATCCACATGTTTGGTACATACATTATGAGAAAATTTTGTTGTTTGGTGAAAAACATTTGATAAAATCATTCATATTTTTGTCCTTGTAATTTAGCCAAATATATTTTGATGAGTATTTAGGTTAACTATTTATGGAATGGAATATGTTTAACATTGGTGGTTATTTTGTGGTTTTAGAGATTATTATATTAAATTTATCAATATGGGATAACATCTGATAAAATATTTTTTATTGTTAAATATTTATAGAAATAAATAATGAAATTTCATTATTTTATGGAAATTATGACCCATTAAAAGTAAATATTAGTATATTAGGCTAGGAAAATTAATATTTCATATTCATTTCATGGATTATGAGTTGATGTATAATTAATAAAAGAAAATAGGATGAAATTGTACCTATAAACTGAAAAGATATCAATAAAGTACATTTTTGTCTATTCCCTCTCTTTAAATAATCCCTAAAAATTAGGAAAATTACCTTAATTATTTTATACTTATTCATTCATTTCTAAATAATTGATTGTATTTTAAAACCTTGTTAATTAATGGTTTTACTATTATTTACATTCTCATGACCACATTCTATATCACTTTAAATAATCTTTTAGGGAATTATTCTTATATTACCTTTCTATATTTTATATTCCATTTAACAAACACATTATATGGGAACCCAAATATGTGATATTTCAATTAAACATTATTTTTCGCAATTTCTCTTTTCAAAAATGGTTTTATTAAATCATTGTGTCATTTGGGTATTCAAAGTTTTTTTTTCAAATTTTCATCCATTTTACATTGAGTAAAAATTATGATAGTGTAATTTATTTAAGCGATTATAATGTGGCATCACATGATTTTGGAATTTATTTCTTTTTAAATTAATTTATTAATATCTTGGTTGATGTGCAACATAGGGCCTAAAAACAATGATATATTATTATATATGCATTAAATTGATAGGTAATTATAGGATTAATAACATTAGGTAATACATATTGTTTTTTTACAAAATTAAAATTTATTATTTAATTAATATTTTATAGGTAATCAATTTTAATTAATTTTATTTTATGTTTCAAAAATATATTTTCTTAAAAATGGGTTTTATTTTATTTTGTGCATGAATTTTATAATTAATTTATAACACTTTAATAAATAAATTTTTTCTTAAATGATATCATCTATGAATTTAAAATATCATAATTAACTAACAATGAAATTTTGGGATTTTTTTTCAGATGATTGACTTTTCAATAATAAGTGAAAAATATGGACTTTTGAAATAATATAATTTTATTTCATTACATAAGGTAAATTAAAGTACCCCTTATAATATTTATTTCATTTTAATATAAAATATGATCCACTTCATTTATAATAGTATAATTAATTAAATTATAATTATAAATATTCATGATTTTTATATGAGTTAAGTTTTCTATTAATAATGCATTAATTGAAAAATGTTTTCTATTTATTTTTTTGTTTTAATATTATAAATGATTAATGCCACTTATATAAATTGATTCATGAAATATTTTTACCATATTTGGATTCATTAGATTAAAATTTGGTAAAGATTCTATATTATTTTTTGTTATTATTATTATTATTAACCAAGGAAAATATTGTTTTATTAAGTATGTGTAAAATGGGTAAAACAGAGTTGAAATGATGAGATAAGGTCATGGTATCAGCCCCAATGTTTTATTTATTTCATTTTATGGAATAAATTATACCATATAACTACCTAATTTTAATATGTTCCCTTTTTGATCCTTTTCAACTTGATAATTAAATTTAAAATATTTTAAGTAATGAAAATTCCTTAATATAACACCATTTAAATTAATATCATTTAAATTTTTACAAAAGGATAAAAATATGATAAGTTCATTTATAAATGTTTATTTGAAATAATTATTCATTTTTTTAAATTTTTTATTTATTTATATTTTTTATTTATTTAAGAATTACCTTAATTAATTTTTTTGACTTAGTATTTATTCAATTAATCAAAAAATTAAGTAAATAATTTTAAAAATATTATATGTAATAAATATTTGTATAATTATATTGACCTAGTAATTTTATATATTAATGTAACATTTTGGGGATGTTTAATAGTTTATATTCATATAAAATTACGGTTATCATATAATTAAAGAAAAATTAAATGAACTGTGTCAAAAATGAAAGTAATTATATCTTATGTTAATTTAAATTTTATTAAAGTATATAAATAACATAAAATAATGAAAAATGAAAATTAGTTTGAAAAATTATTTAAAATGTCAACCATTTTACATTTATGATTTATTTTTTAAAATTTAACTTAAATTATTACCCTTTATTATTAAAAGAGTCATTACCCCAATTGATATTAAAAATTGATAATGATGTGGTTAAATAAAAATATAATCATTAAAAGTACATAAAACTTTCTCTAACCACATTGGATGGCTTTATATTGATCATAAACATAGGAAATTATAATACATGTCTTTTCAAGCCATTTTTACAAGAATCTGACATAATAATATTTTATGACTCTATAAGAATTCAAGTGTGCCACAGACCTCAAATTTAAAAGGACCCCCCCATCTTTTTTCTTAATTAAACCACATTGAGGCATATACATCAACATAAAACCACCAATTCTCCACATAAAATATAATATAAAAATTATAGAGATACATGTCATCTCAAAAAATGAACCACAAGATCCTTAATAAGAGATCTAAAGGATGTCCACCAAAGAAGATGTAATCGTCTTTATCGACTCCATCAAATCTCATTCTTCTTCTAAAACCTATAACTATATTGTTCCCATCATAAATTAAAAAATAGAGTTTCATTAATATACTAATATCTTATTTTGATTATGTTAAAATAATGTTTCACCTATTTTCCATCCTATAGGACGTCAAAACACTACCAGTGTGTATGTACAACTTACTGTTTCCACATAGCGATGATTTTTTTAATTTCGATTTTAATTGTATGGTTATAAATATGGAAATAATTCCAATATATGTTATATATGAAATAATTATAGTTATTTAATTATATTATATCATTTACATTATTACATTTATATTAATTGTAAAACAATTATTTTTCTTGTGCGTATGTGCAGACTAACACCTCCAAGAAGCAGTGTCCTTAATTTTTAATTTTTTTCATGGATATTAATCCCAAAACATTTAATGAATCTATATGATATATGAAATAAAATAATAAATCTATAACGGTTATTTTTATTTCCCTTCATTTCATTCCATCTTTTGAAATGTGAAATCAACATTCATGCATATCTATATCCTACCGTCTCCAAGAACGATGTAAATAATTTTTTATCAATTATTTTTTAGGTGAATCTAAATATATATATATATATATAATTAATATATATATATACATATATAATTATATATTTAATTTCAATAATTAGTAAATTTTTTGATATTATGGAACCATGATCAATGTACAAGTACAAGAACAACTGAATCGAAATTCTCATGAGAAATGAAAATTTTAACACTTAGAAAAGAAAATTTATATAACGAATTTTTAGTAAAAGTGTGTTTAAATATTATAGGTCTACCATACATGATATTATATATATTCATATAGTTCTTTTAGTAAATTCTAATTAATTTATCTTTGTTATATATGATTCTATAATATGTTACAACGCATGTCAGATCTCTTATAGGGGTTTTGTCATCCCCCTTTTGTTTTTATAACACACATTCCATATTCACAAATTATTTCCATCATATTGTTCATATATTGGATATTTTTATATTATATAATTAATACCTTTATATTCATTATATTTAATATTTTATTTTATTTTATTTCTTTTATTGGGGTTATAATTCAGAAGATACAAAAAATATTTGTGATTTCCATTAGAATATAGTTTTATTTTGGGATTATTTATGTTCATATTGAAATTAAAAAAATTATATGATCTTAAAATTTGAAAAGAAATATATTTTCCACTCCAATAGTTATTTTTTCGTTTTAAATTTTTTTCCCTTTTATTCTCTTCCCAGATCAAGAATCAATACGTAAGTTACATGTAAGTCATTTTCATTTAGAAAAATGTTTTAATGATGTTTTTCTAACCATTATTCTTATATGTAAACATTTTCACTAAAATAAGTTTTAGGATTTGTTTATTATTCTCCTATGATTTCTATTTTCAATTTTACCGTTTTTTAAATTTCTAAAAAAATTCAAATGAAATCTTTATTTATTATTTCCAAAATGAGGTATTTTTACCAAACAATGTGAATGAAATATATTTTTTTTCAGGTATTGTGCATGAAAATAATTTCCCTCCATCATGACCAAAATGTTTTTTAAAAATTATTTTATAATTTTACAATATTTTTTCATAATAAAAATTTTTCAATAATATTTATGAAATTGTTATATTTTAATAAATTATTTCAATGTGAAAATGTTTTTTTCTCAAGAAATATTCCAATGATCTTTTAATGCTATTTTCCAATATAAAGACACCAATTGATTTCTTATAGGATATGATAAAATGATACCATGTTCATTTATTCTTTGGATGTTCTAAGATGATGATGTATTTCTGTTCCATATTTCCAATTCAATACAAATAATTGTTGATTTAAAAGGAATTTTGATAATGAATTATTTTGATCATTAAACACTTAAAGGATGGAATGGGTATTCATGTGATGAGTGTGGCTCAATTATTGATATCAACTTGATGCATCGATATATCATATGAGATAGATTAGTTTCTCACTATGTATATGCTAAGGATGTCAGATCATGTTATAATATTCAGTATTTTGCGAATAAATTCCCATAAAATAATACTCTATTTATTGAGAGGACTTGATTGAATGATAATTTATTAGTCAAGAGTCCTTGATTGAATTATTTACAATTTGTTGGTTAAGAGTCATTGATGTTATATTTATAGAATTAGGAATTTTAATTATGAAGAATTTAGTTGTAAAAATACAATCTTTTCTATAATTACAATATCCTTGGTTTATCATTAAAACCAATAGTTTATTGGATGAAATGTTATTTTATTATCCACCTATCCATGTTAAATATTCCATACTTACTAACAATAAATTCTTTTGTATGTAACCCTTATTATGAATCTAAAATCAGCCATTTTTTTCTTCTACCAAGGAGATGAAGAAGGAAAGTATGAATGATGTTAAGTGAGAAAGAGTGTTACTTATGATATGGTTTATATAAAATTTGTAATATGGAAATAATGCATATATCTATTTTACCAATACTAATAATCTATTTAATCCTTTTATATTTGATCGATTATATCTATTTCCAATGAACTAATGTAAACACTATCTCTGGACTATATGTGTCAGGCAGTTACAACATCTTCATAGAATAGTGATACATTTTATACAAATTTCTCAACTAGTGGGTTTCCAAGAGTTGGTGTGGATCGACAATGGTTGTTTTCTCTGCATCTAGAGATGAATATTAAGGTATCTCTTCTGTTTATGTACCATAAATATGGATATGAGGTTCCCCAATTTTTGGATTGCATGTGATCATCCTTAAAGAGGATTCCAACAATCTCAATATTACTCTATCAAATCCCCAAGATACCCTTGTTATTAAATATTAAAAGTAATTTTTAGTAATATATGTATAGGAACTTCCCCTACATTATGAATCAATTTACCCTTATGATTAGTTGTAGGGGTAGTATCTAAACATAATATTTCAATCACTACTCCCCCTGTTTGTACTAACGTGGTGTATGGTTCTCCAACTTTTATCATTTATAGGCTTCTCCTCCATTGGTTTATAATTATAAGGTTTATATAAATGATTCATCTTTACCATGTCGTTATTTATTTTATGTTCCTCTAGCATTCATGGTTTAGTGGTAATTTCTATGAATACAATAGGTAAAAATCACATGCCCCCATCAGTAGGAAAATATTAAAAAATGATTAAAAATCCAAGGATGCCTAACATGAATTTATTTTTAGGATTATACAATCAATATAAAAATACAATGGTGACATTGTGCTTCCTATAATGGGATGTATTGATCATATGACCTTATAGGGGCTCATTATCCAATAATCCTTCCCTACATGATCATTTAAAATTCTTGTGAAATAGGATCCATGTATAAATGTGAAATAATTTCTTTTATAAAAATACATTATTATATATCTCTTCCAGATTTACTATACCCAATGAATACATCTACTTCCATCTAGTAGTTTGATACGAATATCTATTTTTGGATCATCATTCATTGTAGTCCCAACTACACTCAAATATGTTATTTTTTGAAGGGTAAAACTATTGGGTATTTGGTTATCGGGAGTGGACTTCAACACCATATATGATATATCTAATAAAAATGAAAAAAAATAATTTAGTCTAGGAATGAAATTATAGACATTAATTTTTTTTATCATCCAATAACCTCCATATCATAGGTTACAATGGAGATCCAATATCTTGATGTGGTTATAAGGGAATTAGAGTAGATAGAGTTGGATTGATGAGTTACTTACTAATCTCTATGCAATTAAAATATTTTATAATACATCATTTGATCATAAAACTATTGTGTTAGCATACCGGTCTCATATTTTTATCGATCTGGATGTTCTAGGTGGTGGAAACCAGTAGTGATTATTTTAAATAATGTGGCTCAATTTAGAGCCTTCAATGATGTTTTTTTAAAATAATATGGTTCATATTGTGCAAAAGAAACCTTGAGAAATTCTCCAACATGAACTCATATGGTTGAGAATTTACATTCTTATTGGGTCAAACCATAGGTACAATCACCAAGATTGTGATGTGAAAATTGAAAATGAAATATAGTAGCCTGAAAATGGTCTTAAAAACCATTATGATGATATATTATTTTTTTCTACCTGGATAAAAAAGGTACATTTTATAAAAACACCTTGAAATTGAAATATTTGTTATAGAAATACCATAATTTGATTGATTAAAGGGGGTGATAATAAAACTACATACATTTAATGTTTTATTAAGGAGTGATATGTTTTTTTGGAAATCGTAATCATCAACTACGGGTTAGTGTAACATCCTAGGTAAATAAAGAATAAGACTTATTTCATATTTATTAATATTTGTGAATTAAATATTAATTTTACTTTAAAGGGGTTACTATGTTTGATAGCGTACCCGATACGCAACAACATGTTTCTTTGGAATCTTACGTTGCACACTAATAATATAATATTATTATTTTAAATGGTAGTTAACTCCTAGCCGTTGTATTGGAGAGAATGAATGAAACTCACTACAATATGATTATACATGATTTTTAAATGTATTTACATTATCCAATAAAAATTTAGAGGCTTAAAATGTGAATGAATCTAATTTTAAGCATAATTTACAATAAAAGGCCGATTTATCGCCTTTCAATGGAGAACCCTCCTTAAATATTTTTTTGGTTACTTAAATACAATATAATTGACCATATAAAATCCTTCTTTAGAATGGGGACATCAAAATTTACTTTGTGCAATTTTTTGGAATTTTTCCGATAAAGTTCATGTTTTAATGAATAGTGAAAAATATTGTATTTTAATTCAAAAGCGCTTTTTAATCTAATTTATTTGTATGGTTAGAATATCTTTTTAAATGGATTTAAAGTGAAATTAGAATATATTTTTACCATTTAATCCAATGTTGGTCAACTGAATTAATTTTACTTTGAAATTGGACACAAACATGTATCAATCTTTTGATAGTTATTGTGTTATAAAAACACTTATTTATTTTAACAGCGGGAATTAATTTTTAAATTAATTAATGACACTTCTATGTTTTTAATTTCTCAAAATAGACACCTTTTTTTAATTCAGAATATCAAATATAGCTTAGGCTGAATTTTTGGTATTTTTCTGAAAAACATCAATTTTTGATGAATAGTGACACCACTTAGTGGTAGTTAAAAACCTGAATTTTTCATTTAAATGGAATTTTACCACTTTTGTGATTTGAATTTCAAAAATCCGACATACATGGTTGTTATCAAGAAGTAAAATGTGGTTCAATAAGATGAAAATAATTTTTGGTGAATAGTATCTTTTGACTTTTATTTACCGATGTTAAATGTAAATAAGCTAATTCAAGGTTAAAAGAATATTATAATAATTCAAAATTACATTAACACTTGTCCTAACCTTATTTTTTGAGCCATTAACGACCATGTGATTCTTTTGGTCTATTTTGGGACCCCATTGATCCACTTGGGAGTGATAATGACAATTTAGACTAATTAATTTAATGTAAAGGCAAAATAGACATAAACAAATATCTTTTAGTAATTAATTTTTATATGGTGTTATATAAGGAATCTTTTAGACTATAAATATTAATTGGAAAGCTATAGCTATTTCCTACATGATAGTATTTGTTTTATAATTTTTAAACATTGAGTAAATTAAATTATTTATGACATAATAATGATGTAGTATTTACATCATTAATAAATGATTAAAATAAATAACATTATAATGATTAAAATATTATCCAAAACATGTCCAATTCTGATTGGATGATTTTATTTCGAATATGAGTCTTATTAACTTCTACCTTAATTATTTTTGGCACATTAGAAACTGAATATCATTTTATAATAAAATAATCTTTTCACACTTTCCTAAAGAGACCATGCTCTCCCTTATAAAAGGAGACCACTTCTATGCAATTCCTCACACCTCTCAAGCCATTTGGCTAGCCCAAAATCTGCCCAATTAATCTCCCTACATCTCTACCCTCCTCCTAGTAGCCTTCACTTAGGCATAAGGAATTTGAATAAGTCCTTTGGTTCAAACCAAAGAGAGTTACCCAAATTAATGGTAATCGTTTCTCTTAAATTGTTTTCTTTTATTTTACTTCTCCAAACCATAAACTCTTTTTATTTAATTTCTTTTGTAACAACACCCGAATCCTAAATATAATTGGATGTTTTTATACGAAGGATTCCAACTACACGTACACAAAACTCCATCTAATGGATGAAGAACATAATGTTTCTGTGGATGGAAAACTAACGCCTCACGAAACGATGATTGTTCAATTACCTCTTACCACCTCTCATGGTGGCCATTATGATGGCACTGTATTTATATATGATATATATTATGTTTATGATTTCCTTTTCTTCTGTAATTCCCATTTATATTATGCCTTAATGGTTTCCATAGTGGGTAAATACGATAATCTCATTTGAGGAAGTGCGGACTACCGCCCCCTCAAAGTGATTTGATTCGTTAATGCCTTATGTGGGATGTATAAAGGATGGAGTTAATGATATTATATATGATATTATACTGTAATTATAATAAACCTATGTATCCTTATGTTTTAAATCCATTAAAATAAGAAATAGAAATTAATGTAGCGTTCATGCGTACGTACGGCTTACCGTCTCTATGAACGGTGCATTTCATTTCTTACCTATAAAGGTTATGTACTATTATAGAAAAATGTATATACTGTATATATATGATATATATGATATATAAATAATGAATATCATTCCGGATATAATGAACTATTGGCCACATGGACAACTTGTAAATATAAGGTGTCCATTTTGACTGAAGTTCCAAATATTGACAAAATGATCATTATTAACTTAAATGATTACATAATGTTTATAACATGGTAATAAGTGATATCAAAGGAATAATAAACTTGAAAAGGTTATTAAGAAAGTAGAAATTAACTTTAGTTTTTTATTCAGGATATTAAAGAACGATTGAGTCAAGTCAGACACGAGGTAAGAGACTTCGTCTCAATCTGCTTTCATTGAGGCATTTTTAGTTTTAAATGTGACTTTAGTTTATACAGTGTATAAACCCCTTTGAAGTTCCATTTTATTCAAAGGGAATATTTTTATACAAAGAATTTTACAAAATGAAAAAAAGGTATGTTTTTAACGTAAGTGGTGACAACGAACTTTCCGCCACTGTGAGTATTATTTGATCTTTGGCTTCCTTAACAAGCTGGAATGTTTTTTAAAGGGGAAAATAAATACCATATACTCAATTTATGTATTTTAGTATTGAAAATTATTTTTATAATGGATTTATTTTTTCAATGTCTTGAAATTATATTTTGTTATTTCAATGTGGAAATTTTATCTTTCCTTTATTCTTATGTTATGTGTTATAATCATGTTATGGTTCTTGGGAATTATTTAAGAATACGGGTGGTTCCGTGATAAACGTAGGGCAGGTGAGCTCGAGATAGCTCTCCAATGCATTGGTTAACGTGACAGAGGTAAACGTGAATGCTTCTCCTAATATATTTAGGGAATATACTATGATGGGTATTCCCAAGAATCTCTCTATATAGCTGTGATAGCTACAATGTAAGTGTGATATGGATGCCACAAGTTACCTTTATGATTTATGATTTCTATGTGTCCTTCATAATTCTTATGATTTATTGAGGTAAGTAAATAATTCATGTTTTGTATGAATTTATGAAAAAATGTTTTCATTCCTTGTTTTATAACCCTTACTGAGCTTTTTATGCTCATCCCTTGTTTTGAAATGTTTTCATAGGACATAAAGCTGAATAGGGTCAAGGATGAGATCAATGAAAATTCATGCTGTTTAAAACATGGAAGTAGTCATAAATTTTTTTTTCAACAGCTTTTATTTTATGAAAAAAATTGCAAACTGTGTAGAAATGTCTACCTTGTAATCTTTTGAGATGTAATAGTTATATCCTAATTCTCTAAAACTCTAATACTGAAAATATCCTCAATGTGAATTATTCATTTAATTCAATATTAAGCTATGTTTATGGTCAGGTCCATATAGTTGGTATCAGAGGTCGGTTTAGATAACTTTAGGAGTTAGGGTATTGTTAAAGTAATATACATAAAGAAATTTATATTAATATTGAAATCATATAGCATTTACAGATTACCATGTTGCTTCGCCTAATATATTTCTATGTTCAGAATGGACTTCCGTAGAGGAAATAGGGCAGCTATGTTGGGACGACATCTAGAGGAAGACAACCTTCCAAATCAGCAACCGGAGATGGTCAGAATCGGAACAGAACAATTTGTTGTAGTGATGGCACAGTTGACTCATGCAATAAACGGTGGTTGTATGCATGTACGAGATCATCTAGATCAACCACAGAGGAACATGTCAGTAGTGGAGCATTTCATGAGGCAACATCCCCCATAATTCAATGGATCATCTAACCCTATGCTAGCTGAAGGGTGGATTAACGCACTGGAGATGATTTTTGATGTCATGGGTTGTTCAAAACATCAAAAGGTTAGTCTTGTAGTTTACCTTTTAGAAGGTGAAGCTGATCAGTGGTGGTCGACGGTGAAAAATATTAGGGATAGGGAGGAGATTGATGCTGTTGATTGGGATTAATTCAAAGGTATGTTTCCTGAGAAATATTTCCCTAAGTTGGTTCGTCTTAGGATGAAAAAAAATTCTTGGAATTGAGGCAGGAGGATGACTCAGTGGCTACTTATGAAAACAAATTCACTCGATTGGCAAGGTATGGTCCAAATTTCATACGAGATATTGATAGTAAAATCAATCATTTTTACTCCGGATTAAAGACAAAGTATCGAAGCGATTTAGCTTCTCATGAGTTCAAAAGTTATGAAAAACGTGTTCGTTGTGCGGAGAAGGTGGAAATGGAGTTTGCTGATGATCAGGTATTCTTTGACAAACAAAAAAATAAGAGGTTGAGGTGGTAGGCGAAAGCGAAGAACTCTTCAAAAAAGGCTGATGGTAAGAAACTTAAGTTTACAGTTTGTAAAAATTGTGGTAAAAAGAATGCTGGGGAATGTATTTTGAATTTTGTTAAGTGCTACTGATGTGGTAAAATGGGACATAAGGCACGTAATTGCACTGAAAAAGATCGGGGTAATGGTCAGACAAAATCTGATATACAGTCAGTAAAATGTTTTAAGTGCAATGAAATGGGTCATTATGCAAATGAGTTTCCAACAAAGAACTCAACTGAAGGAAAGCTTCCAGACTACATGAAGAAAGGGGTGGCAAAATCCTTTTCAACTAATTCAGCAGTTGTTGGGCCATCAAATGAAGTTATATCAGGTACACTGTTTGTTTGTTCAGATTATTCCAATGTGTTGTTTGATTCAAGGTCTGCACCTTCTTTCATTTCTTAGAAGTTTTCTAGTAAATTGTGAATTCCATCTCATGATATCAATACTGAACATATGGTAAAAACACATGGAGGAAATGTTGAGACAAAAAGAAAACATAAGAACATTCATGTCCTTCTGTATGGAAAGAATATACCTTCAAACCTTATTGTTTTACCTCTATTAGAGTTTGATGTTATTTTGGGCATGGATTGACTTTCTTTTTATCATGCTAAGATTGAATGCAGAGCTAAAGAGGTTTCTTTTCAGAATGATTTTCAGTTTGTGTACAAGAATGAACCCTTTCTTTTAATAACATATCAGGAAGTCAAAAAACTGGTAAAAGATGGAAATGAATGACACCTTGCACATATTGTTGAAAACAAAGGAACTGTTCAGATTAATGATGTGGCAATGGTAAATGAGTACCTTGATGTTTTTCCTAATGAGTTTTCTGGTATTATACCTGATCAGAAAGTTGAATTTACTGTTGACTTAGTTCCTGATGCTATGCCAATTTCAAAACCCCCTTATCGAATGGATCAAATTGAACTTTTTGAGTTAAAGAATCAATTGCATGATTTATTAGATAATGGTTTCATTCGACCTAGCACATCACTAGGGGGTGCTCTTGTCTTGTTTTTTTAAAAGAAAGATGGTTCAATGAGACTTTTCATTGATTATAGAGCATTGAATAACATCACTGTTAAGAATAAGTATCATTTTCCTCATATCGATGATTTGTTTGATCAGCCCCAGGGAGCTTATTATTTTTCAAAGATTGACTTGAGGTCGGGGTGCCATCAGTTAAATGTAATGGAAGCAGACAATCCAAAGACCGCATATCGTTCTAGATATGGCCATTATGAATTTTTAGTCATGCCTTTTGGGTTAACCAATGCACCTGCTATATTCATGGATCTTATGAATAGAATTTTCCATGAGTTCTTGGATAAGTTTGTGGTTGTGTTCATTGAAGATATTTTGGTTTATTCCCAAAGTAAGGAGGAACATGAAAGTCATTTAAGGGTTGTCTTGAAAACCTTTAAAGAAAAAGAAACTTTATGGGAAATTCAGAAAGTGTGAGTTTTGGTTACAGAAAATTTCTTTCCTTGGCCACATTGTTTGAGAAAATGGCATAACTTTTGATCCCACTAAAACAAAAGTTGTTGAAGAATGGCCAAGACCCACAAATATAACCGAGATCCATATTTTTCTTGGTTTGACAGGTTATTACTGAAGGTTTGATGAAAATTTGGAAAGGTTATCTAGTCCAATGACTAAGTTAACTCGAAAAGGTGTTAAGTCCATCTGAACAAAAGAATGTGATGATTGTTTTCAGGAATTGAAAAGAAGATTGGTGAATGCTCCAGTTTTGGCACTGCCTTATAGAAATGGTGAGTTTGTTATCTACAGTGATGCTTCGTTGAAAGGACCGGGTTGTGTCCTAATGAAAATTGATCGGTAATTGCTTATGCTTCACGTTAGTTGAAACCACATGAGGTAAATTACCCTACACAAGATTTGGAATTAGCTGCTGTTGTGTTTGGTCTAAAAATTTGGAGGCATCATTTGTATGGAGTGAAGTGTAAAATATATACTGATCACAAAAGTTTGAAGTATATATTCACTCAGAAATAATTTAACATAAGACATAGGAGATGGTTGGAATTAATCAAGGATTATGATTTCATGATCCTTTACCATCCGGGAAAAGAAAATAAAGTGGCTAATGATTTAAGTCGAAAAAGTAACACTTCATTAACGATGCTACATTTTTATCAAGATCCATTGGTTTTTGATTTGATGAAAAATGGAATAGAAGTTTTTGGTGCATAAAATTATTCTATTTTGTTTCAGGTGTCAGTGAGATCATCTCTATCAGACAGAATAAAGAAAGCGTAGAAGGAAGACAGTGAGTTGTGGAAAAAGGTAGAGTTGGTTCAGAAGGGTATGTTGCCTGATTTTAACATTGATAATGTTTTTGTTTTGAGATTTAGAAAGATATTATGTGTTCCTTGTGATTAATCGTTGAATAATGAGTTGTTATGTGAATATCATAGTTCTCTATTTTCAGTTTATCCTGGTAGTACTAAGATGTACAGAGATCTTCGGGAGTATTACTAGTGGGATGGAATGAAAAGAGATATTGATGATTTTACTATGAAGTGTTTGACTTGTCAGCAGGTTAAAGAAGAGTGGTAGTTACCAAAAGGGATGCTTCAGCCTCTACCAATTCCAGAGTGGAAATGGGAAAATATATCCATGGACTTTTTTGTAGGATTGCCAAATACATCTCGAGGTAATAATGCAATCTGGGTTATAGTTGACCAATTTACTAAAACTGCGCATTTCCATCCTATTAAAGATACTTTGTCTCTAGATCAACTTGCTCAGTTGTATGTTAAAGAGATAGTGAGGTTGCATGGACTTCCACTCTCCATTGTATCTGATCATGATCCTAGGTTCACTTCTAACTTTTGGAAAGGCATTCAGAAGTCATTGGGTACTGAATTACATTTTAGTACAACTTTTCATCCTCAATCAGATGGGCAGTCAGAAAGAACAATTCAGACATTGGAGGATATGTTACATGCTTGATCGATGGATTATCAGGGAAGTTGGGACCAACATCTTTCTTTGGTTGAATTTTCATATAATAATAGTTTTCATTCTAGTATACAGATGGCTCCATTTGAATCACTATATGGAATGCATTGTCGAACTCCAACTTTAATGGGATGAAGTAGGTGAAAGGTATCTAATGGGACCAGAATTGGTAAGAAGATATGGTAGAGAATGTTTAGTTGATTCATATGCACATGAGAACAGCTCAGAGCAGACAGAAAAGTTATGCTGATAACCGAAGGAAGGATCTTTCTTTTGAGGTTGGTGATCATGTCTTTCTCAAAGTTTCCCCCTGGAAAAGTGTGATGCGTTTTGGTAAGAAGAGAAAATTGAGTCCGAGGTTTATTGGACCTTATGAAATTATAGAGAAAGTTGGATCAGATGCATATAGAGTGGCTTTACCTCTATGTTTATCCCAGGTACACAATGTTTTTAATGCTTCGTTGTTGAGAAAGTATATTCCAGATCCATCCCATATTTTGAGCCTAGAGGTTGTTCAGTTGGAAGAGAATCTCTCTTATGAAGAACAATCAGTCCAGATTCTTAACCATAGAGAGAAAGTGTTGCAGAATAAGGTAATTCATCAGGTAAAGGTTTTGTGGAAAAAACCATATGGTTGAAGAGGAAACGTGGGAATCTGAAAATACAATGAGGGATAAAGACCCCCACTTATTTTGATAAGTAAATAAAAATTACGAGGACGCAATTTCCAAAAGGGGGAAGGATGTAACATCCTAGGTAAATAAAGAATAAGACATATTTCACATTTATTAATATTTGAGAATTAAATATTAATATTACTTTAAAGGGGATTCTATGTTCGATAGTGTACCTGATATGCAACAACATGTTTCTTTGGAATATTACGTTGCACACTAATAATATAATATTATTATTTTAAATGGTAGTTAACTCCTAGCCATGGTATTTGTGGGAATGAATTAAACTAACTACAATATGATTATATGTGTCTTTTAAATGTATTTACATTATCCAATAAAAAGTTAGAGGCCTAAAATGTGAATGAATCTAATTTTAAGCATAATTTACATTAAAAGGACAATTTATCACCTTTTAAGGAAGAACCATCTTTAAATATAGTTTTGGTTACTTTAATACATTCTAATTGACAAAATAAAATCCTTCTTTAGAATAGGGACAACAAAATTAACTTTGTTCAATTTTTTGGAATTTTTCAGATAAAGTTCATTTTTTAATGAATAGTGAAAAATATTGTATTTTAATTCAAAGGTGCTTTTTAATCTAATTTATTTATATGGTTATATTATCTTTTAAATTGGTTTTAAAGTGAAATTAAAATATATTTTTACCATTTAATCCAATTTTGGTCATTATAATTAATTTCACTATGAAATTGGACATAAACAAGTATCAATCTTTTGATAGTTATTGTTTCTTAAAGACACACTATTTGTTTTAACAGCGGGAATTAATTTTTAAATTAATTAATGGAACTTATATGTTTTGAATTTGAAAAAATAGACATCATTTTTTAATTCGGAATATCAAATATAGCTTAGGCTGAATTTTTGGTATTTTTCTGAAAAACTTCAATTTTTGATGAATAGTGACACCACTTAGTGGTAGTTAAAAAAACGGACGTTTTCATTTAAATGGAATTTTACCACTTATTTGAATTGAATTTCAAAAATCAGATATACATGGGTTTTATCAAGAAGTAAAATGTGGTTCAATAAGATGAAAATAATTTTTGGTGAATAGTAACTTTTGACTTTTATTTACCACGGTTAAAGGTAAATAAGGTAATTCAAGGTTAAAAGAATATTATAATAATTCAAAATTAACATAAAACTTATCCTAACATTATTGGTCGAGTCATTAATGACCATGGAAATCTTTGGGTTGATTTTTGGACCCCATTGATCCACATGGGAGTGATAATGACAATTTAGACTAATTAATTTAATGTAAAGGCAAAATAGACATAAACACATATCGTTTAGTAATTAATTTTTATATGGTGTTATATAAGGAATATTTTTGACTATAAATATTCATTGGAAAGATAAAAATATTTCCAACATGATGGTATTTTTTTTTATAATTTTTCGACCTCGAATAAATTAAATTATTTATGACACAATAGTGATGAATTGTTTACCTCATAAATAAATGATTAAAATAAATAAGATTATAATGATTATAATATTATCCAAAACATGTCCAATTCTGATTGTAAGATTTTATTTCTAATTAGAGTCGTCTTATATTTTACATTATTAATTTTTGGACCATTATATACCGAATATCATTATATAATAAAATAATATTTTCACACTTTCCTAAAGAGACCCTCCTCTCCCTTATAAAAGGAGACCAATTCTATGCAATTAATCACACATCTCAAGACATTTGGCTCATCAAAACTCTGCCCAATTAATCTCCCTACATCTCTCTACTCCTCCTATAATCCTTAACTTAGGCAGAAGGCATTTCAAGAAGTCCTTTGGTTCAAACCAAAGAGAGTTACCAAAATTAAAGGTAACAGTTTCTCTTAAATTGTTTTCTTTTATTTTACATCTCCAAACCCTAAAATCTTTTTATTTACTTTATTTTGTAACAACACTAGTATCTTCAATATACTAGGATGTTTTTATGAGAATGATTCTAACTACACTTACACACACCTCCTTCTAATGGATGATGAACATAATGTTTCTGTGGATGGAAAACTAACGCCTCATGAAACAATGATTGTTCAATTACATCTTACCGCCTCTCATGGTGGCCATTATGATGGCACTCTATTTATATATGATATATATTATCTTTACGATTTTCTTATTCTTCTGTACTTCCCATTTATATTAAGCCGTTATGGTTTCTATAGTGGGTAAATACGATAATCTCATTTGAGGAAGTGCGGATTACCACCCCCTCAAAGTGATTTGATTCGTTAATGCCTTATGTGGGATGTATAAAATATGGAGTTAATGATATTATATATGATATTATATTGTAATTATAATAAACCCATGTATAATTATGTTTTAATTCCATTAAAATAATAAATACAAATGAATGTAGCATTCATGCGTATGTACGACTTACCGTCTCCATGAATGGTGCATTTCATTTCTTACATCTAAATGTTATATACTATTATAAAAAATTTATATATGGGACATATATGATATATATGATATCCAAATAAAGAATATCATTCTGGATATAATAAAATATTGACCACATGGACAACATGTAAATATAAGGTGTCCATTTTGACTCAAGTACCAAATATCAACAAAATGAACATTATTAACTTAAATGATTACATAATGTTTATAACATGGTAATAAGTGATGTAAATGGAATAATAAACTTTAAAAAGGTTCTTAATAATGTAGAAATTAACTTTAGTTTATTATTCAGTATATTAAAGAATGATCGAGTCAAGTCAGACATGAGGTAAGGGACTTCGTCTCAATCTCCTTTCATTGAGGAATTTTTAGTTTTATACAAGACTTTATTTTATACGGTGTATAAAACCATTTGAAATTCCATTTTATTCAAAGGGAATCTTTTTATAAGAAGAGTTTTGCTAAACAAAAAAAAGGAATGTTTTTTTACGTAAGCGGTGACAATGACCTTTCCACCGCTGTGAGTATTATTTGATCTTTGGTTTATATAACAAGCCGGAATGTTTTTAAAGGGAAAAATATATACCATATACTCAATTTACGTATTTGGTATTGAAAATGATTTTGAGAATGGATTTATTATTTCAATGTCTTGAAATGATATTTTGTTATTGCAATGTGGAAATTTTATCTTTCTTTTATGCTTATGTTTTTTGTTATAATCATGTTATGGTTCTTGGGAATTATTTATGAATATGGGTGGTTCCGTGATAAACCTAGGGTGGATGAGCCCAAGATATCTCTCCAGTACATTGGGTAACGTGAAGGAGGTAAACGTGAATGTTTCTCCTAAGAGATTTAGGGAATCTAATATGATGGGTATTCCCAAGTAACCCCCTATGTAGTTGTGATAACTACAATGTAAGTGTGATATGGATGCCACAAGTTACCTTTATGATTTATGATGTCTATGTGTCCTTCATAAATCATATTATTTCACGAGGTAAGTAAAATATTTCATGTTTAGTATGTATTTATGGAAACATGTTTTCATTTCTTGTTTTATAACCCTTACTGAGCTTTTTATGCTCATCCTATGTTTTGAAATTTTTTCCCAGGACTTAAAGTTGAATAGGTTCAAGGATGGGTTCAAGGAAAAGTCATGCTGTCTAAAACATGGAACTAGACATGAATATTTTTTTTCAACAGTTTTTATTTTATGAAAAAATGGAAACTATGTAGAAATTTCTACCTTGTAATCTTTTGAGATGTAATAGTTATGTCATAATTCTCTAAAACTCTAAACCTGGAAAGATCCTCAATGTTAATTATTCATTTAATTCAATATTAAGTAATACTTAAGGCCGTGTCCTTATAGTTAATTCCTTCACTACTCACATCAATGTCATATATACTGTGGACTTGTATCATTTCACTAATATTCTCACGGGATCTCAAAATAATCTTTGTAGGAGTGATTATTCATCTATTGGAGAGGGTGAAATTCATTATGAGGAGAAACATATTCTTATAAATAATAAACATAATTCTAATCTTGAAGGGATTCCCCAAGAGTGGAATATTTATAAATAAATTATTTTCTTGGTTCCTTATATAATGATACATCATGTTTTATCAAGATAGATATAATATTAGATATAAAAGGACACATCATTACTGGGTCCCTTCTTATATCAATGTGTGTTAACAACATAGTTCCCATTTCAAAATTCTATAACACATAATCCTTAAAACTATTATGATTCATTTGAATGTGTAATTTGTTGAATAAGGTTCTTGCTAAGAAAATTCTATGTAAGATATCGATTCTTATTCCTCTTTTAGTTTTTTATAAGAAACATGGATTTATAAATACTACATGTATACATGGGGAAATTATTCTATCTAAAAAGATAATTATCTAAACCTATAGAATACTTATGGGTTACGAATCCATATTAGATATTAGTAAAGGGAAATAATATGGATGTTTAATATTATATAATTTCATTGATTTAGTTTCATAGAATTATTTTATTACTATTGATTCTATATTTTCTCAAACTATTGGTTCTAAATATCATTGATGAGGGGAAAATATAGCTTATTTAGGTATACTAGAGGTCTCTATCAATGTTACACATTCTCACCTACATTGTATGTCCTCACTCAAGATATTCAAAAGGTAAAATATTAAAAAACCTACACTATTACTTAGATATATCTTTGAGAAGGAAAAATAGGATATCAAATGTTAATGGGGTGAATTTGGATTTTCATACATGTATATTACTTATATTTAGATTAATATTCAATAAATTTCATAAACAATCTCGTGAGGACCATAATTGTTTAGTGCCTTTGGAAACAGGGAACAAAATATTCGTAATTCAAGAAATATCTACAATTTCAACAATAAGAATCTTCCCCATTTAGTACCCTTTACAATGATTTTGTACGTATGTAAATTATTTTTAACCTGAGGAAAGGAAACCTACGAAAGGTTGAGGTCAGATTCTCAGTAATGGTAAACAAGTGTAATATGTAATCATAACATGAACATAAGGGAATGAGAACATGAGAATAATAATTTTAAACTATTACCCTCATATAAATTACCATAATCATGAGTCATGGAATACATATTGGAAGCTCATAAGAGAAGAATAATAATTGAATAAATGATCACGATCCATGAGATAATAAATCTTACATAAGGTATATATTTCTGGGATACCAAAAAATATAGAATATCATTTCCATAGTCACATAGTATCACTTCAATGCTTATCAAAATGGAATGGGGTCACTACACAAAACAAAATTTTCATCCTGGCTCACTACAAAGACAAATATAGTGAAAAAATTCCATTACTAAAAATGGTTAACTCCCCATTCTTGTACTGTATATCTCATGAGATATAAATCATTACCAAATGAATTGGATAGAGATATAGGTCACAACCATCTCTTAATAAAAACCATAGTTATGTTTTCCATAAGATAATAAACATTTATAATATCATAACCTAATAAATTAAATGGGTTTCACAAACATTTCATCATATCACAACATTTTTTAAACAAACAAGTTTCAAAATAAATTCATCCTTTCCTCATAGTGAAACCCCTAAAACAGAAGCATGAATCATAAGAATTTTTTCATGGAATAACATGGGGAAGAGAAACAGGTGTGATAAACATATTTTTATAGAAAACCATTTAGGAAAATAATAATAATGGTATAGTTGGTTAATATCCATAGTAAAGAATATGTATCATTAACTAGTGTCATCATAGATAGAAAATGATTTTGAAAGATCAGCTAAAACTTTTTTGTGGAAAATATCATTTCATTAAAAATTGTTTTCTTAAACATAATAAATTTTTTAAAATACATTTAATATCAAATAAACTTAAAATATTATAAATTATTATTTAAAAACTAATATAACACATTTATTTAGAAAAATACCCTTTCCACTTTGAAATAACTATTTAAAACATAAAAAAATTTCAAAATATTTTTCATTGAAAATAACCACAAAATCAAATGATGTAGGCATTAATAATTAGTTAAAAAATTTCATAAAGAAAATATCTCTTCAACTTTTTAAATATATTTTTATAAAATAGAAAATTTTTAAAATATTTTTATTCGAAAACAAACATAAAATGTTATAATGGAATCTTCAAATAATTCATCGGTCATGATATAAAAAATTTCATTCATGACGTACACATTAAATTAATTATTTCTTTATTACTTTGGGTAAAATACAAATGATAATTGATTGTAAAATGAAAAAAAAAATATTCAATTAAATTTTTTATTTTAAATAAATTAAATCATTGTAATAAATTTATTTCAAATATTGTTATAAACCGTTTTTGTAATCATTTTTAGAAAACATGGTTTTTGAAAAAAAAATATTTTTTGTTCGAGGAGATAAATAATATAGGATATTCATAAAAGCATTCTATCAATTATTTTAAATACCAAAGTGTGGAAAATGGTACTATTACTTGAAAAAATCATGATTAACAATAAGAGAATAAATATAATGAGTTTATAGAGTAATTCATTATATAATTTAATATCAAAAACATACTCACAGAAAATCCCGATAAATGATGATATTTAGAAATCAAATCATAACCAATTTTATAACATAGAATAATAAGGACCCTTTATAAATAACAAAAAATGAATATTAAAATATCATGAGGATTAATAAATTAAATAGATTACATGAAAAAATGTATTTACATACACATCATAAAAGAATGTAGGTGTATATCATAACATATATCCCGAAGAACAAAAATTAAGAAAAAAAACACTTACCTTATGTATTGACATTCATTGTACATGTTGAAAATTTCATTAAGAAAAATATAATTATATTATAGATATTTTTTAGAACCATATTCATATATATGATACCATATATGGTTTCCTTATTAACTCTTATTTCCCATTTATTAATAATTCTTTATTTGATGTAACGTTTTAGGTTATAACAAATTTGTTTTTCATGTAAATTTTATATTTTTATTCTTGATCCACTTAAACTAATAATGTTTTCTTAATATCCATAATGGTAAAAATGATATAAAAGTTATATACAATATTTATATATGTATTTATAGTAATCCGTAAAATTTATTGATAGAAGGTTAAATAAACCATTCATGAGGCAGTAGGTGTAACACCCCAAGATTTCATAGTGTGTTATTTCTTCAAAATAATTCAATAACTTTCGCTACATGCAACACCATGTTCAAGCACACCATGACTTACCAAACAAGCCGTTCAAAAGAGGTTATGAATAGTATTAGATAAATTTTAATGTTTATATAATCCTTATAATTTTAGAATCCATATTATGAGTTTCTTAGATATAATGCAAGAACAAATTCATTTTCAGTATTGCACTTTTATCAACTTTAATAGTGAACCCTTTTTAAATAATATATTTTAAACTTTTTGACTAAATGGGGACATCAAAAATTTAAAATGAAACATCCCAAGCTTCCACGGTACGCTTTCTTTGAATAATACAGTAGCGTGTGTTGTACGCAACCTTGAGTTTTAACACACACCACAACCAATCAAACTAGCCGTTATGAATAGTAATACCTAATTTCTGAAATTATATATATTTTATATTTAAAAATGGACTTCATTTTTGGATTCGGAATATCGAAATTATCCTAGGGTGAAATTTTGGTTATTTTCGGATAACTTTTATATTTTGATGAATAGTGAAAATTACTAAATTTTAATTAAAAACAACTTTTTTAATCAAAATAATTAATAGTGATAAATTATGAATTTGAGTGGTTTTAAAGTATATTTAGAATATATTTTTACCATTTAATATAATGTTGGTCATTGGACATAATTTTACAATTAAACCGAACATAAACGAGTGTCAATCTTTTGATAGTTATTATCTCTTAAAAACACGCTTTTTGTTTTGACAGCGGGATTTAATTTTAAATTAATTTCTGCCACTTCTGTGTTTTGAATTTAGGAAAATGGATTCCATATTTGGAATCAGGATGTTAAAATTGTGTAAATAGGTAACTTTTATTTTTAGACATTTTGAATAATTACTGCGGTAAATATTTTATTTACCATGATTAAGGGTAAATCCGGTAAATAAGGGTTAAAAAAATAATATTATAATAATACTAAATTACCCTAAAACGTGTCTTAACCCTATTGGTTGATACATGGTCGACCATGGGAATCTTTGGGTCTATTTTGGGACCCCATGGATCCACTTGTAAGTGATAATGACACTTTATTTTAATTTAGTTAAAATGAATACAAAAATGACACAAGCATATATCTTTTAGAACAACAATTGTTACATAGGGTTATATATGTTGGATTTTAGATTATAAATATTCATTAGAAAGCTAAAAAGATTTTCTACATAATGATATTTTATTTATAATTTTTAGACATTAAATAATTTATTTTATTTATGACACAATGATGATGCAGTAATTGCTATAATAGTGAAAAATTAAAATAATTGATATTATAAATACCCAAATAAATATAATATGAAACTTTTAATGAATTAAACTAATTTTCTAGGATAATATGATATATTAGGATTGATTTAATTGACTTTGTTATAAGTAATCAATCTGTTATGAGTTTCACAAAAATCAACTATTGAATAGTGTCAAAATTGACATAAAAGAGTTCTTAAAACAAATATTATATTATTAATTGATATTAAATTCCTAAAAATCTAAGGTTCGGCCAAGAGACTTATATTATGATAGGTTAATCATTAATGGACCACTTGGGGGTCGCTTGGATGTATATAGTAAGTTTATTAACCATATTATATAAAAATACAAAGAGACATTGTAAAAGTGAAACTAATTAACTTAGAGTTAATACTTAAAGATAAGGTTAATATAAGTACCCAAACCTGACTAAATTCTATTGGATGAGTTGTTTTCGACCTATCCCCACCTCATCCTTTGAATAGTCAACTTTGGAGCCTTTGGAAACCGAATATGAATTTATTATAAATTAATATTTCTAGCTTTTCCAAAGGTGCCCCTCACCCCTCTTATAAAAGGGCACTCCTCCTTCTCATTTCCTCACAACTCTCAAGCCACTTGGCTCGTCCAAACTCTGCCCAACTAAGCTCCCCACATCCCTCTCCTCCTCCTTGAAGCTTCCCCTTAGGCAGAAATCATTTCAAGAAGTCCTTTGGTTCCAACCAAAGTGAGTTACCTAAATTAAAGGTAACAATTTCTCTTAAAGTATTTTCATTTATTTTGCTTCTCCAACCCCCAAAATCTTTTTATTTCCTTTATTTTGTAACAACACCAGTATCCTAAATATACTAGGATGTTGTTATAAGAAGGATTAAAACTACACATTCACACAACTCCATCTAATGGATGATGAACATAATGTTTCTGTGGATGGCAAACTAACGCCTCACGAAACGATGATTGTTCAAATACATCTTACCGCCTCTCATGGTGGCCATTAGGATGGCACTGTAATTAAATATGATATTAATGATATATATTTTATATATAAGCTTCTGTAATTCCATTTTATTTCATACCATTATTCGTTTCATGTTGTATATACAAACGATAATTTCATTTGAGGAAGTGCGGACTACCGCCCCCTTAAAATGATATGACTCGTTCATACCACACATGGAACGTATAAAGGATGGTGTAAATGAACTTAAGTAACATATATAAAATATTATATTATACTGGAATAGTAATAAACCTATGTATAATTTGGATTCGATTCTTTTAAAATAAAAATTAAATGGAAGTAGCGTTCGTGCGTACGTACGGACTACCGTCTCCACGAACGCGATGAGATTCATTCTCCATCGTATAATTTGATGATTTAAAAATGATGTTTAAGAACTTTATACCATTCTGGATATGAATAATATACATCCCATTAATAACGAATATGTCTCACATAACAAAGAATATAAAGTAAAATGAACCCGTTAACACCCGAAATGACGATAATTCTAAAATATTATTAACAAATCAATGATAAAAGATCATATATGATATCATATTAAAGTAAATGATTCTTTTATTATTCAATAACAATTATTTCACCATTATATAGGAGGTAAACCTACCATCGACCAAGGAAAAAGTACAATGTAAGGGTTTTCTTATCTCACTTTTAATTCCGTGAGAATTCCATTGATCACCACTTAATTATTGCATGTGGTGTATGTGTACTGCCCATGATCGTATTCATTGTGTAATATACTTTAAATTATGGGTATTTACATCATCATGGTATGATACTTCTTTCATGGGTGTATGTTTCGTATGTTACCTAATCAATAAGGGAATTTGAGATTTCAATTTCCACTCATTTGGATTTACACATATTTCATTGATTATATTACCCCAAGATTATGTGTGGAATCACTATTCATTTGATTATGTCATAATTTCCACTCCCCTTCCTGTGGATATAAGTTTGATACACATAATCAATCCATTGGTAATTCTCAAGTCATTGATATGAATTTGATAAGAGTAATTTTAACTCATTCTCCATTTGTTGAGTTAAACATCCAATTCATTGGTATTGTTTTTACAAGAATATGTGTGAATGTCCTTTGATTGTTTTACACTGAATATCCAATCATGTTAAGTGTATTTATATTTTTCACACATAATTATGTCATTGATTTATCCTTAACCTAAGGATACAACCTTTACAAGAGATTTCATCTCAATTTACATTCCATTGAGACTTCTTTGTTGATATACACCAAATCACTTTTATGTGGTGTATATAACGTACTTTGACATAGTATATCATGAATCCATTTATTCTCATGATATTACAAAGTTTTGATCACCTCAATTATTTTTATTCAAGTGTCTCTTTTGGTAAGAATCTCTAACTAAAATACCATTTTTAAATGTTTTAAAGACTTATTCATCTAAACCTTTCTCATTAATGTCCATGTTTTAAAAATGGTTTAAAGGATTTATTTATATGGACATTAAAGTTTAGAAATCAAAACTCCTTTTAAAAAGTTTCAAAGTGGTATGGGACACTTCGATTCAAAAATCTACTTTTAAATGGCTTCTTGACAAATAGTGTGACTTTTAAATGTTTTCAAGAAAAGGGGGATATTTCTCTCAAATAGTTTTGATGATTATTTTCATCTATGTCAACATCCTTCATTATTCTTGATTGAGGTTAATGTGATACAATACAATATTCCATATTGTATCAAATGAGTTATATTTGACTGTGGATGTTCTATTTTTATACCATTCATGATTTGTGGTTAAAGTATTGACATTTCGTATGCTAGTTTTAATACGAATGTTTATTTTATGCTTAAACCTATTCATATGAGGAATGCATTGGACTTAATAAGTGACGGGTGGAGCCCGCTATAGCTCCTCGATGCATCGGTAGGTCTCATGAGACAAACTAGTGTCTTGGCACAAGGCCTTGGCAAAATCTTATTTGTAGTCTTGGCACGAGGCCTTGGCTATGTGGTTATGATAGTCTGGCATTATGCATTCCATCATTATGAAAGTGGTTATTGATATTGCATGTGATCATTCGACTAGTAGAATATCCATGTGAGTAAGTAAATGGCATTATTTCATTTTACCTTTGCCATTTTATGCTGAAGTTCAAGTTTAAAAGGCTTTTGTTTTAGTTATAAATTGCCTTAAGTGTTTATGCTCATTTATGAAAGCTTCTGCTATAATGTTATCCTTACTGAGCATCCGAGCTCACCCCTTTCAATGTTTTATTTTTTTTCCCAGGATTATGAAGAAGTAATTTATGAATGACCTGCAGGGATAGTATGAGGGGATATGAAGACAAGATGTTTTTTTTATGATGTAATGTAAAAATTTATGGATGTATCTAGTTATTCCAAGGCTACTAAACTAATCGGTCTTTCGAGACTTGATCTTTCTCGTGATCATGCCAATGTTATGTAATTAATGCACCGACTCTGGGTAGCTGGGGTCAGGGCGTTATAGTTGGTATCAGAGGAAGTTTAGTACAAACCTTGGTAGCTAGATTTAGATAAACTCTGATTAGAGCACGTAGACCTAAGATGAACTTTGAGGATTAGTATAAAAAAAAACTTCCTAGAATTTTGGTATTGTAAAGATTTTGTGAGTTTTCCGAGCAATACATCCCTGTCTGGATACGAGCCGGTAGAGGCGGCTCTGGCACAGATGTACCTAGGGGTAAAACCCGAAAACACCGCTTTGAGCTAGACTCGAACGGGAACTGGTGCACGACAACGGGCCTTGCTGCACTCTTGGTTACGACAGTCCCGGGGGATATGCTTAGGATAATTTACATTTTCTTTACAAACCGATTTAAGTAATATATACATAAGATGAGAGAAAATGACCTTGGTTAATCCTAATATGTTTCAAATTGAGAATATGGTGACATTTTAATCTCTAAATGATTTTACGACTACTATTACTCACACAATGCCTTCTGGTTTTAGTCAATGGCTGGATTCCAAGGAAGTCATAGTGACTTTGAGAATGATGTACAAGTTGGGAACAGTGGTGGCAATGAGCAACAAAATGGAATGTTGATAGGCGTAAAAGATATCGTCTTTATGCCAAATCAGTTTTCCAAAAATATGATCAACAACATATATATTAACCAACTCCCAGACTCAACAAGGAAGAGAAAGGTGATAAATGATAAGATCTCCAGCAATGGAGACCATGGAGAAAAGAAACCTCAATTTTCATCATGCAGGAATTGTGGAAAGAGACACCCAGGAAAGTGTCTCAATGGGACAACGAAATGTTTTACGTGCGGGAAGGAAGGACATAAAGTGAAGAATTGCCGAAGAAAAATGAAGAGTACTATGGAAGAAGATAAAAATGGTCCCAAGAGTCCATTTACAGTCATTTGTCGTAAATGTAGGGGACCTGGCCATTACCCGAGTGAATGTCCTATTTTATAGGATATTTTCTTGGTCAATGAAGAAGCTATGTGGAAATAAATGGCAGGAGAAAAATTTAAAAAGTATTAGCACTCCTTGTTGATGGGTTTGCTTTGGAATAATTTTCTCTTGTATTTGTAACCCCACAGTTTGCCATGTGAGAATGATATTTGAGGAAGAATTGTCTCTTCTCTTGTGGATATAGGTATAAATAACCATTTGGTTTTATATGATCATTGGGGTTTGAGAAAATGATAAGTTATTATAATTTGGGATGAAAATGCAAAGTATGATATAACATTTGTGGTTAAATTATGTTATTTTGAGGAATTTATCTCATTTTGGTAATATTATAAAATATAGTTTTTGAAAAAGGACAACACGTAGACCGTGTGACAACCCATCGCGTCGGACAAAGCCGTGGGAATCGAACCCACAACCAAAGTGCGATTGGGATTTATCGCCTACCACTGGACTACGTGAAGTCCCTGGTTAGTGTGACTTTTTTTTTTGTTAAATGATTTTATTGATCAATAATAAGATGATTTGGGTTCTTATGTCTTATCAAATGAATACCCTTGGTATAGGAAAATGATTTGGTGATTAAGTAATAAATGTTATTTTGGAAGATGTTCGTTTTGTTAGGAACACTATATGCCCAAGGAAAATAGAATACAATGAGGTTTCATTTGTAGAGTAATGGTGGATTTTTATCTACATTTTTATTGTTGATTTATAGTGATTTGGGTTATTTATGGAAATGATTAACCTATAACAGATAATATCTGATGATTACTTTTATGTATGTGACTTTAAGAGTATTTGATGTAATTTGGAGATACAAAGTAACATGGGAGACTACATAATCAAATTCTTCTATGTTTTGGGTTTCAATATTAGTTTGGATTATATTAAAGGATTTTAAGGACAATTGGTTATTGAATGGTATCTATTTAACTTTGGGGTATTGTTGGTTTAATTTTAGAAATTAAGATTAGTGCATATTTATCTCAATGAATATCCTTTTGGGGGATCATTAGATCATTCACTAACCATTTTGGTTTTGATTAATATATGGTTTATCCTACATGGATCATGTGATTCTATAGAAGTTTATTCTAGCTCTTCCAGTGTGACCAAGTCTTCTTGAATACTCATCGTTTAAAAAAAATTGAGTTAGTGGTGGAAATTTATTAAAGAATGAAAATCTACTTAAAATTTAAGTATATCTCATAATGTTCTTAGCCAATCTCATAAATAAAATCCCCAACATTAATAAAAGAAACATAGAACAAAAATGTTGTCCTAGATGGTACCTTAAATCATCACAAATTTATGGCTTTGGGATTTTTGGACTTTTCATAGCCATGTTCTCTACCACTCTCCATCAGATAATTGATGGTTAGATTTCTCCTCCATATCCATATTTTCCTTCATGGAACCCTAGTATGTGTTATTTTCGGTAATCTTCATATTTTCGACTCTTTATTTTAAATTGAGGCCTCATTAATTCATTTTTCGATGTGGGATTTCAACTAAGATATTTTGAAACGTCAAAAATGTGTTATCCTAATACCCTATGTTTTGTTGAACCGATGGTATTTCAAATCATCATAGATTGATGATTATAAGGACCTCAATTTTACACTTGTTTGTGATTGATGACCTCAATCACCACCTATAAATATTTACGTTTTTCCTCCAATTATATGTCTCTAGTTGCCACCAATGTTCTCCTAATCGAGATCATAATTTGGTGGTGACCCTTTGATTTCTCTTTTTCTCATATTAAGACTAAATTTTAGTAACCCAATTTCCGATGTGGGTTTTCCCACAAATATATTATCTATTTTCAACCTTTTTTTTTTCGAAGAACAATTTCAAATTGCGAGGACGCAATTTATTGAAGGAGGGGAGAATGTAACACCCCAAGATTTCATAGTGTGTTATTTCTTCAAAATAATTCAATAACTTTCGCTACATGCAACACCATGTTCAAGCACACCATGACTTACCAAACAAGCCGTTCAAAAGAGGTTATGAATAGTATTAGATAAATTTTAATGTTTATATAATCCTTATAATTTTAGAATCCATATTATGAGTTTCTTAGATATAATGCAAGAACAAATTCATTTTCAGTATTGCACTTTTATCAACTTTAATAGTGAACCCTTTTTAAATAATATATTTTAAACTTTTTGACTAAATGGGGACATCAAAAATTTAAAATGAAACATCCCAAGCTTCCACGGTACGCTTTCTTTGAATAATACAGTAGCGTGTGTTGTATGCAACCTTGAGTTTTAACACACACCACAACCAATCAAACTAGCCGTTATGAATAGTAATACATAATTTCTGAAATTATATATATTTTATATTTAAAAATGGACTTCATTTTTGGATTCGGAATATCGAAATTATCCTAGGGTGAAATTTTGGTTATTTTCGGATAACTTTTATATTTTGATGAATAGTGAAAATTACTAAATTTTAATTAAAAACAACTTTTTTAATCAAAATAATTAATAGTGATAAATTATGAATTTGAGTGGTTTTAAAGTATATTTAGAATATATTTTTACCATTTAATATAATGTTGGTCATTGGACATAATTTTACAATTAAACCGAACATAAACGAGTGTCAATCTTTTGATAGTTATTATCTCTTTAAAACACGCTTTTTGTTTTGACAGCGGGATTTAATTTTAAATTAATTTCTGCCACTTATGTGTTTTGAATTTAGGAAAATGGATTCCATATTTGGAATCAGGATGTTAAAATTATGTAAATAGGTAACTTTTATTTTTAGACATTTTGAATAATTACTGCGGTAAATATTTTATTTACCATGGTTAAGGGTAAATCCGGTAAATAAGGGTTAAAAAAAATAATATTATAATAATACTAAATTACCCTAAAACGTGTCTTAACCCTATTGGTTGATACATGGTCGACCATGGGAATCTTTGGGTCTATTTTGGGACCCCATGGATCCACTTGTAAGTGATAATGACACTTTATTTTAATTTAGTTAAAATGAATACAAAAATGACACAAGCATATATCTTTTAGAACAACAATTGTTACATAGGGTTATATATGTTGGATTTTAGATTATAAATATTCATTAGAAAGCTAAAAAGATTTTCTACATAATGATATTTTATTTATAATTTTTAGACATTAAATAATTTATTTTATGTATGACACAATGATGATGCAGTAATTGCTATAATAGTGAAAAACAAAAATAATTGATATTATAAATACCCAAATAAATATAATATGAAACTTTTAATGAATTAAACTAATTTTCTAGGATAATATGATATATTAGGATTGATTTAATTGACTTTTTTCGAAGTAAGCAATCTGTTATGAGTTTCACAAAAATCAACTATTGAATAGTGTCAAAATTGACATAAAAGAGTTCTTAAAACAAATATTATATTAATAATTGATATTAAATTCCTAAAAATCTAAGGTTCGGCCAAGAGACTTATATTATGATAGGTTAATCATTAATGGACCACTTGGGGGTCTCTTGGATGTATATAGTAAGTTTATTAACCATATTATATAAAAATACAAAGAGACATTGTAAAAGTGAAACTAATTAACTTAGAGTTAATACTTAAAGATAAGGTTAATATAAGTACCCAAACCTGTCTAAATTCTATTGGATGAGTTGTTTTCGACCTATCCCCACCTCATCCTTTGAATAGTCAACTTTGGAGCCTTTGGAAACCGAATATGAATTTATTATAAATTAATATTTCTAGCTTTTCCAAAGGTGCCCCTCACCCCTCTTATAAAAGGGCACTCCTCCTTCTCATTTCCTCACACCTCTCAAGCCACTTGGCTCGTCCAAACTCTGCCCAACTAAGCTCCCCACATCCCTCTCCTCCTCCTTGAAGCTTCCCCTTAGGCAGAAAGCATTTCAAGAAGTCCTTTGGTTCCAACCAAAGTGAGATACCTAAATTAAAGGTAACAATTTCTCTTAAAGTATTTTCATTTATTTTGCTTCTCCAACCCCCAAAATCTTTTTATTTCCTTTATTTTGTAACAACAACAGTATCCTAAATATACTAGGATGTTGTTATAAGAAGGATTCAAACTACACATTCACACAACTCCATCTAATGGATGATGAACATAATGTTTCTGTGGATGGCAAACTAACGCCTCACGAAACGATGATTGTTCAAATACATCTTACCGCCTCTCATGGTGGCCATTAGGATGGCACTGTAATTAAATATGATATTAATGATATATATTTTATATACAAGCTTCTGTAATTCCATTTTATTTCATACCATTATTCGTTTCATGTTGTATATACAAACGATAATTTCATTTGAGGAAGTGCGGACTACCGCCCCCTTAAAATGATATGACTCGTTCATACCACACATGGAACGTATAAAGGATGGTGTAAATGAACTTAAGTAACATATATAAAATATTATTTTATACTGGAATAGTAATATACCTATGTATAATTTGGATTCGATTCTTTTAAAATAAAAATTAAATGGAAGTAGCGTTCGTGCGTACGTACGGACTACCGTCTCCACGAACGCGATGAGATTCATTCTCCATCGTATAATTTGATGATTTAAAAATGATGTTTAAGAACTTTATACCATTCTGGATATGAATAATATACATCCCATTAATAACGAATATGTCTCACATAACAAAGAATATAAAGTAAAATGAACCCGTTAACACCCGAAATGACGATAATTCTAAAATATTATTAACAAATCAATGATAAAAGATCATATATGATATCATATTAAAGTAAATGATTCTTTTATTATTCAATAACAATTATTTCACCATTATACAGGAGGTAAACCTACCATCGACCAAGGAAAAAGTACAATGTAAGGGTTTTCTTATCTCACTTTTAATTCCGTGAGAATTCCATTGATCACCACTTAATTATTGCATGTGGTGTATGTGTACTGCCCATGATCGTATTCATTGTGTAATATACTTTAATTTATGGGTATTTACATCATCATGGTATGATACTTCTTTCATGGGTGTATGTTTCGTAAGTTACCTAATCGATAGGGGAATTTGAGATTTCAATTTCCACTCATTTGGATTTACACATATTTCATTGATTATATTACCCCAAGATTATGTGTGGAATCACTATTCATTTGATTATGTCATAATTTCCACTCCCCTTCCTGTGGATATAAGTTTGATACACATAATCAATACATTGGTAATTCTCAAGTCATTGATATGAATTTGATAAGAGTAATTTTAACTCATTCTCCATTTGTTGAGTTAAACATCCAATTCCTTGGTATTGTTTTTACAAGAATATGTGTGAATGTCCTTTGATTGTTTTACACTGAATATCCAATCATGTTTAGTGTATTTATATTTGTCACACATAATTATGTCATTGATTTATCCTTAACCTAAGGATACAACCTTTACAAGAGATTTCATCTCAATTTACATTCCATTGAGACTTCTTTGTTGATATACACCAAATCACTTTTATGTGGTGTATATAACGTACTTTGACATAGTATATCATGAATCCCTTTATTCTCATGATATTACAAAGTTTTGATCACCTAAATTATTTGTATTCAAGTGTCTCTTTTGGTAAGAATCTCTAACTAAAATACCATTTTTAAATGTTTTAAAGACTTATTCATCTAAACCTTTCTCATTAATGTCCATGTTTTAAAAATGGTTTAAAGGATTTATTTATATGGACATTAAAGTTTAGAAATCAAAACTCCTTTTAAAAAGTTTCAAAGTGGTATGGGACACTTTGATTCAAAAATCTACTTTTAAATGGCTTCTTGACAAATAGTGTGACTTTTAAATGTTTTCAAGAAAAGGGGGATATTTCTCTCAAATAGTTTTGATGATTATTTTCATCTATGTCAACATCCTTCATTATTCTTGATTGAGGTTAATGTGATACAATACAATATTCCATATTGTATCAAATGAGTTATATTTGACTGTGGATGTTCTATTTTTATACCATTCATGATTTGTGGTTAAAGTATTGACATTTCGTATGCTAGTTTTAATACGAATGTTTATTTTATGCTTAAACCTATTCATATGAGGAATGCATTGGACTTAATAAGTGACGGGTGGAGCCCGCTATAGCTCCTCGATGCATCGGTAGGTCTCATGAGACAAACTAGTGTCTTGGCACAAGGCCTTGGCAAAATCTTATTTGTAGTCTTGGCACGAGGCCTTGGCTATGTGGTTATGATAGTCTGGAATTATGCATTCCATCATTATGAAAGTGGTTATTGATATTGCATGTGATCATTCGACTAGTAGAATATCCATGTGAGTAAGTAAATGGCATTATTTCATTTTACCTTTGCCATTTTATGCTGAAGTTCAAGTTTAAAAGGCTTTTGTTTTAGTTATAAATTGCCTTAAGTGTTTATGCTCATTTATGAAAGCTTCTGCTATAATGTTATCCTTACTGAGCATCCGAGCTCACCCCTTTCAATGTTTTATTTTTTTTCCCAGGATTATGAAGAAGTAATTTATGAATGACCTGCAGGGATAGTATGAGGGGATATGAAGACAAGATGTTTTTTTTATGATGTAATGTAAAAATTTATGGATGTATCTAGTTATTCCAAGGCTACTAAACTAATCGGTCTTTCGAGACTTGATCTTTCTCGTGATCATGCCAATGTTATGTAATTAATGCACCGACTCTGGGTAGCTGGGGTCGGGGCGTTATAGTAGGTCCTATATATGCTTGATTGTTGTTTCTATTTTCTATTGGGATTAAAATAAAAAAAGTAAATGATATAAATATTATCAATACAGAATAATTGTTTTTCATATATGTCAAATAATTTTATGAAACTCATATTTAATATATTCCATGTAAATTTTGAATGAATCACATCGTTTCGTGAGGAGGTGTCCGTTGTACACACGAGAGACGTTATCATATTAATAAAAAATTTAGAGTATGAGGATATGTGTGATATAATAATTCCTTAGTCATAATAACATAATATATTTACTATAAAAATAAGACATCCAAAATTATGTCCATCTTTGAGAGGTGGTAATTGAAAACCAAATGACGTATGTTAAGAAGGACGTAGTCCGCAATACATGAGAACAATGATTTCCTAACCCATTTGATATAATTGAATATGGTTTTAACTCATTAAACTATCATAAAAAATATTATCATATTTAAAATTATGAGGATATTATATCAACATGCTATAATAATAATTTATGGAGTTTGAGGTACAAATAAAACCAAAACACTCATTGATGAAGGTTACCTATTATTTGTGTATCATCATTAGGATTGCATCTAAGGCTTAATAGGATGAGCAGATGGAATTTGGGAATTTATTTTAAAATGTATTGGATAATAAAAATGAATATTCAATTTCATTGAGAATAGGATAATAGGTTGAATTATATAAGTGATGGAGATGACACACTTTAAATATTTGAAATGAGTTGAGTGGACCCACATGTTTCACAAGACAAAAGGGTCCAAAATGAATATTTATCGATCCTAAGTTGTATAATTATATAATTATGTCCATATAATAGTTTTTAGTGATTTTTTTAAGTTATTTTAACCCTTATCATTTTATTTTAACCCCCAGTAAACACATTCTATATTAATTGTTGTAACTGTTGTTTTACTATTTTTATAATTTTTTTAGTCAAAAAAGCCTGTTTACCTTCTTATACTTTATAAATTATTTTCATAAAAAATGTGGAGTTATTTTTTTTTCAAATTATATTCAAAATATTTTAAAATCTAATCTTAAAGTTAGTCCCACATATGCGATGAGAATGTTGGTTTTTTAAAATAAAAATGGTTAAAATTTTATAATGTTTTTAAACCCAATTTCATTGTGAAATTTATTAAAATGACATAAATTGGATTAATGGAAATATAATTGAACAAATTTTACATTTAAAAATTCAAAATATAATTTTAGGTTATAAATAATTTAAATGAAAGGATTGTTTTCAAATAAATATTCGTATTTTTTACTCATCATAAAAAAGAAATGTTTTCAAAAAATTTAAAAAATTCATCATAACATAATTTTCACATGATTAATTAAAATATGTATTTTAATTTATAAATTAAATTATCTAAAATTTTGAAAACTAAATTTAAACCAAATGACATTGATGTGAAAAAATAGTAGGTTTTTGAGAAGTGTATTTTTTTTGAATTATGAGATGAATTTATATTAACTATTTTAATAATAATAATAATTGTATGAATATAAATCAAAATATATTTATATATAACCAATAAATTTTATTTAATGTATTCTTCATTAGTGAATATTGTAATTAATAAAATCATAGAAGAATTATTCACTTAACACTTTCAAAAAAATACTTTTTAAACCAATTAATGATCTTATACTAAAATAAATGATATCATTTTCCCAAAATGAGTAATAAAAAAATTTGTAGGAAAAGAATTTTTTTATGAATCTAAATACTTTACTACAAAATTTATTGATTTTTTACTTAAAATTAAAATGTAAATTAAAATTTAGTAAGAAATTTATAAATTTCTTAGTCCAGTTAATACTATTCATACCCTCCTACATAACATCTATGTAATAAAATCAATATTTAATAGATCATTAAATATTGGTGTCGCGTGTCATGAATGCTATTGAAGAAACTTGTTATCGCATGAAACAAAATATTAACATGGTGTTTCATATAATTAAAGATATAATTAGTTCTACTTTTTATGAAAAATTTCAATAAATAATAAATTCATTTGATGAAGAATTTTAAAAAATATCAAGGTGTTACATTCTTACTTCCATAAAATGAGTTTCACCATTAACATTTTTATTGGTCATCAAAGTTTTATCATTTTAAAATTCCCTAAAAAACCCCCATCATAAAAATGAAAAATAAAATATATCTGGAGAAGGTAATGTTGGAAACCTAATGGTCTCCTGCAGTAACTCATAACATGGTTTCCACATTATAGAACATATGTGGGAAGTGAGGATTTGTACATGTACGTAAAGTGTAAATAATTATAGAGGATGAGAGAGATTATTTATCATAAGAAAATGAGTGATCTAAGGAAGGATAACGAATAATCATCCTTAAAAAAGTTCTATGCAAATGGATATTGATATCATCAAAAATGGTGATAACAAGACAACATTTTCCCTATATCCTTTTAATTTTTTTAATGAATTTACATAATAAGATGTAATTACATTATTTCATTCCATTCTATAAGAACATTCTCCCAGTCTAGTTTAGTGTTGATCAAATTCTAATTCCTCTCTTACTCTATTAAATGATGGTGAATTTTGTAGCACCCCAAACATTTTATGGTATGTTTCTCTTTAATACATTCGAGTCATAACCTATATTTCATAAAGTATAGAGATATTTTAAACAACAATTTTTTATTTTGGAGATAGTCATTTCATATCCATTGAAATTAAATTTTCCACTTGTGGGTCTTGAATTTTGAAAATATGACATACACGGCTGTGTTTAGTATGATATTTTTATTCTGATGGAATTAACATAAATTTTCATGAATAGTAACATACACTTATGAATAGTAAAATAACCTTATGAATAGTAACTTACCCTTATCAATATTAATATGGATCTTATGAATTTTTTCCACACCCATCAATGTATAAATAAATTTAGGCCCATTAAAAATTAAGACGACGAATTTATGGGTTTATATTTTCGATTAAATTATGATTTTAATAAAATATTAAAATAATCATATTCAGAAAAATATTTTTGAAAAATGGAACTCATTATTGGATTATACATGTTGAAAAATTGTTAGGGTGAATTTTTGGTATTTTTCTGGAATAATTGAATTTTTATGAATAGTAAAATACTATAATTTACGATAAATGAAAAATATGACATTTGTTGAGTCATTGATGATGATCTGTAGATGTAAGCCCAATTGGTTCTAATTCACACAAAGTTATTACTGTTCTTGGTCATGTAATACTTAATATTCCTTTTCTTGTGATGAAATAATATACTAATGATTAAAAATTTATGAAAACCCTCCTTTCCTCCAGTATAACACCCCCCCACTCCCTCTACTCTTCACTCCCCTAAAGCCCTATTCCTTGGAAATATTTTGCAAAAATATATTCCCAAGATCCTCCCCCAGGTATAAAATCCCCTAGCCTCTTTAAATTCCAAAAACTATCCCCTTAAGAGGTTCTCAATGGAGGAAGTCTCAAGTGTTAAATTCCTCTTTCCAATTCCTTCTTTTCTTTTAAGTTATGTTCTTTTTGTTTCTTTCCTCATCACCCTTCACCCAAATAGAATGATCACTCAAGTAACATACAAGTACTAGAATGTTTTTATTCTAAGGGGATATTTCATTCTCTTTACTCTTATCCCTACATTTTATTTGAATGAAATGAAATCACCATTTGAGATGTGCCAATTTAGCACATTCAAGGACAACAATTTATCAATTTCTATTATTATCTTTAATTCTGGTCATGAAATATTTTGTGGTATGGTTGAACCAGATTATTAAATTTTAAACTATGAAATCTCTTGGATGATAACTAGTACAATATATTAACAATTATGGACACCCACTTTCGTCTTACATGTTTATGCAAACATGAATATAAGCGAACCAGTCATTAAAACCATGTAAACAAACAAGCTTGAACATTGAAATTGAACATCAAAACAAATAAAAATGTTTATAAAAGAACATAAAATTATTATACTAAACAAATTAAATATATAATAGGTTATGAAATTATTAATTAATAAACCTAATTTTTTTATTCAGGTCTTTAATAACAAGTGGAGAACACCAATTGATTTAACGTAAGGGATCCTCTCTCTCACTTTTGCTCAAGAATTTACCATATGTTGTGCCCTTTTGTTATTAATTAATAATAATGGTTTATGTTTTCTCACCTACCCCATACCACCATTATGATATATAAATAATGGGATACCCCTTTACCTCTCATGATTCCCTCACAAGAACACTCGTTACCATGCCGAAATGTTTGTAAGGGGTTTTCACATATCACTTTCAATTCTGTGGGATTTCCATTGTTCGCCTCCAATTTCTTATCTGTGTAATAGGTGTAATTCCATTTGATATATATTATCATTATTCTCATTATATTCATGGTATTCTATGATTGATTTGGTTGTTATTATCTTTTATTCATACTACTCAATTGATTAAAACATGGTAACGAGCTTTGTCTCAATTTTCACTTCATTGTGACATGCTTAGTATTATTCATCTACTCTTTCTTATGTGGTGTACCTACTGCCAATTTTAGATCCATTTTTAGTTGTAATTATATTCCATTTAAATTTATATATTCTCATATCATGGATATGATTATTGTTTATGTCGTATACCATTTTAAATTATGTATTTATTTTGAATCTTGCTTTGACTATGGAAATATTAATGAATCTGTATCCTCTATTATATACGAATAATGTAAAGGAATATTTATCTTATGTTGAATCTATGTATAAATAAGTTTTTGAACATACAGCGGTGTGTGGGGCCCACTACTACCCCTTGATGCATCGATATGTCTCATTAGACAAATCAGTTTGGCGACAAACCCTTCGAGTGTATTTAAAAAAATCAGAAAGGTTTCTACCCACAAAACTAAACTGTTTTTAATGGTATTATGGTATCCTGTGCCAGATACATGATGTCCAATTAATAAGAATTCTATTTATTCATTATCTGTTATTACTGTCCATGAGGTTTTCACTATGAAAAAATCTATGGACACAATTTTATTATTAGTTTATTAATGGCGTGGTTTTTCATTTATTCACCATGCCAGATTTATTATGTCAAATTGTATAAACATCAGTTATTAATGATTCATTATTAAACTATTTTTAACCCTTACTGGTCAATTGAGTTCACCCTTTTCTTATTTTTCCTTTAAAAGGTGATGAAGATGATATCAGTTATTGATTTCATCTAGTTGTAGATTTTAGTTTCTGTTATGTGTTGTATTTTGTAACCTTTACAATATAATTTGAGTTAAATCTATGTATCTAGTTTATTCAAGACTACTAATATAATTGTTACTTTGGGATTTTAATCCCTTATAACCATTCCAATATAACAAGTAATGAAACAGATCTGGTCTAGATGGTTCGTGGCATTACAGTTGGTATCTATGGTTGTTTAGTAGGAACCTTAGAAACTAGATTAGAAAATATATATTAGGGAAAAATCCCTAAGTTATTATTTGAGGATAAACATATGAGAATGTATTGGTATTTTGTTAAAGAATCGATTATGTGGATATTTCTAGAAAATACATCCCTGTCTGGATATGATATACTAGAGGTTCCTCTGGCACAGATGTACCTAGGAGTGAAAGCTCCGACAATGAGTTTTGAAATTGACATGGGGTATCCTAGTACACAACTAAGAGCCTTGATTCTCTCTTGGTTACGAAACTCCCAGGGTATATGCTTAGGATTATTTATATTTTCTATACAAGCCATTATGAAGGATTTAATTGTAAACTATTCCTCAAAGAAACAATTTTTCTGATTATGAGATTAGCCCTGCATAGGATCTCAGTTTTTGCTAAGTATTTTGTTATGTTTAAATTATACATTATGATTCATACCCAAATCCAATTTCTTCCATTATTTAGATATGTAATATAATTGAAGAAGTGGAATCAGTACTCGTGGGTAATGTAGGGATCTCCCCACCGAGTGTGTCAACACAGTCAATGGTAGTGCTAATCCGATCATGACCATACTCGGACAACATACCTTGGTTGTGATGAATAACCATTCCACTCCTTTGTTGGATAATTTCATGTAGAAAAATCCCCCATATTTCAGTAGGACTACTAATCTAGTGGTTTCTTAGCATTGGATCATGTCCCTTGAAAAGATATTAATGGCATTAAGATGCAATGAAAATAAAAATGTAATAATATAAGTATATTGTCTCAAGGGTGATGCTGGTCAATGGCGGTTCTTGATTCAGAATACCACAGAGGAAGAAGAAAAAGAAGATATAGAATGGATGAATTTTATGGGTACATTCTTCGAAAAATATTTCCCTAATGGGAAACAAACCTAAATGAAGAGGAAATTCCTTGGTTTAATGAAAAGGGAACAATATAGTATTGTAGAGCATGAGGCCACCTTCATAAGGATAGCCATATATGTCATAGATTATGTACATGACTCGGCCAACAAGATTGATCATTTTTTTTAAGGTCTTAATCCATGTCTTTGAATGGAAATGGCTTCTCAAACATTTACATCATAATATGAAATTGTATCAAGTCCCATAAAAACAGAGAAGTAATTTTCTAGATAAACCTTGTTCAAGGGAGTCCCAGATAAAAGGATATACTCTGATAACCAAGGTAAAGGTGAATCGCCAAATAAGAACAATGGAATAATAAAAATACCTATTATGAAAGAATGGTGGAAAGAATCATCTTAGTAAATACATGAAAGGAATGGAGTCTACTATATGTGTGGAGAAAAAAGCCATCTAACTAATGAATGCAAGGGGAATAAACATTTTGTTGATGTTCAATGCTAAAATTTTAGAGATATGGGACACTGTGAAAATGAGTGTCCTAATAACCAAGAAAACATGCCTCAGAAAAGGAAAAGAGAGCAAGGGAGATCTTATGAAATTACAACCGTGGAAGTTGATGTTCCTAATGATGTGGTCGAATGTACTTTAATTGTTTCCTCAAACATAGCCAACACTTTATATGATTCACGGTCATATCATTCATTAATATCTTCCCAGTTTGAAAAGAAAATTAGATATGTACAATTTGATTTTATAAAGGAGTTATCCATCAAAACTCCAACTGTATGCATCATTGGAAAAAACGAATGTCAACCAGTCCCCCTCATGGCACATAAATGTGATTTAGTTGCTAAACTTATCATCATTACAATGACTGAATTTGATATAATTATTGGTATTAATAGGTTTTCAATCTATGATGCAAAGATTTATTTTAGGAAAAATGATGTTACAATTTTTAAAAATGGTGTAGAATCCCGTATCTTTGGAGAAGAAACCTTTCCACCTAATTCTTATCTAGATCAACCCCAAGTAGCTATCCTGAATGCAATACATGGAGAAGATGATAAACCAACATATATGGGTGAGGAATGAAATATTCATATTGATTATGTGCACATAATGCAAGAGTACATTGATTTATTTCCATAGGATTTTCCTGGGCATCCTCTAAAGCGAGAAAATGAGTTTTCCATTGACTAATTATTTAGGGAAAGACCTATATCAATGACCCCATATAGAATGGCCATTGTGGAAATAGGGGATCTAAAGAAAAAACTTGAGGATTTGAGTGAAAATGGATTTCTTCGACCTAGTGTTTCTCCATGTGGAGCCCCTATTCTCTATGTTAAGATGAATGATGGATCTATGAGGGTATACATTGATTATAGGGAAATAAATGCTATTACAATAAAGAATAAGTATCCTCTGCCTAGATTGATGATTTATTTGATTGAATTGATGGTGATCAATACTTTTATAAGATTGACCTTTGGTACATATATCATCAACTACGTGTGAGGAAGGAAGATATGCTGAATACATCATTTCAAACTAGTTATGGGCATCATAAGATTACAATGATTTCATTTGGGCTGATGAAATGACTATCTGTTATCATGGATTTAGTGAATTGAGTTTTCAAGGTATATCTTGATAACATTGTTGTGGTATTCATTGATGATATCCTAGTATAATAAAAAATATATGAAGACCATGAGTATCACTTGTGGATTATTCTGATAACTCTTAGAAGAAATGAATTATATGGAATGTTTAGAAAGTGAGAATTTTGGCTTCAAGAAGTTTATTTTCTAGGACATATTGACTATAAGGATGAAATCTTAATTGATCCTGTAAAGACAAAGGCAATCCATGATTGGACCATTCCAAAAAAACATAACTAAGGTATACATTTTTATTGTCTTAGCAGGTTACTATCAACGTTTCATTAAAAATTTTTCCCGACTGGCTAACCCACTAACCAAGATCACACGTAAAATTGTTTTGTTCGTGTGGACAAATGAATGCACAGAATGCTTCAATGAATTGAAAACAGACTGTTCAATACTCCAATATTGACTCTTCCATTAGAAAATGATGTATTCGTGATATTCAACAATGAATCAAAGAAGGGACTGGGTTTCATCCTTATTAAAAATGATAACTTTATTACTTACGCATCAAGATAGTTGAAGGATCATGAGAAAAATTATTCAACTCATGATATTGAGTTAGCAACCATAATCATTTCTCTGAAAATATGGAGACATTATCTCTACGAAGACAGAAGTGAGATTTATACAGACCACAAGAGTTTGAAATACATTTTTACACAAAAATAACACATCAAGAGGAAAAGGATATGGCTCTAGTTACTCAAAGATTGTGATTGTTCAATATAATACCACCCAGGAAAGGAAAATAAGGTGGGAGATGCATTAAGAAGGAATGATCACAGACTCCTGACCCAAATGAGGATTGAATGAGATCATATATTAATGGATCTACTAAAGAATTATATGGGAATTTTTAAGGAAGTGGAAAAATATTTCCTCTTTAAAATGATTGAATCCCCATCTTTATTAGATAAGATAAAAAACCCTCAACCTGATGATGAGAAACTGAAAAAGAAAATTAATGTTGTTAATGATGGGTGATTGGATGACATTGTCTTTGAAGGAGTTCTAAAATTTGGGAAGAGGTTATTCATTACATCAGTACCTAAGAGAAAAATGGAACTATTAGATAATGATCATTGCTCAAATTTATCAATACACCCGAGTAGCACAAAGATGTATAGTGATATGAAGGAATATATTTGGTAGAATAATATGAAATGGGAAATTGCTGACTACATGTCATGGAGTCTAATTTTTCAACAAGTAAAGGAAGAGATACAACATCCTAGAGGAGTGATGCAAGATACCTATTCCTATGTTGATGTGTGATAAAAATAGGATGGATTTTTTCATCGGACTACCAAGGATACGTTGAAGGAATGATGAAATATGAGTAATTTTTTATCGTCTCACAAAATCAGCACATTTCATTCATATAAGAGTGGATTTACGGATTGAGGGCCTGAAAAGAATTTATATTAATGATGTTGTAAGACTTTATGGTGCACCTCTATCAATGGAATCTGATTGAGGTCACCAATTTACATAAAAAATCAATTAAATTTTCTAGAAGGATTTGAATACTGAGCTTCATATAAGTACTGCTTATCACCCCCAAACTTACAGACAATCTGAAAGGAAAATTCAACCTCTTGAAGACATGTTAAGATCTTGATCTATTGACTTCCACGATATGTGGGATCAATAATTTTCTTTGGTGGAATTTTTGTACAATAATAATTTCAATTCTACTATTTAAATGGCTCCATATAAAGTATTATATTGAAAGAGATGTCTAACTCCAACTTGTTGGGATGTAATTGGTGAGAGGAAACTTATAAGCCACGAACTTATTGAAGTGACCACGTAAGAGGTGAAGATAATCCAAGAATATTTTAATGCAGCCCAAAGTAGGAAGAAGAGTTATGCTAACAACTAGAGGAAGGATTTGGAATTCTCTGTGGGAGATCATGTCTTTCTGAATGTATCTCCATGGAAGGGTGTCTTAATGTTCAGTAAGAAAGGGAAACTGAGCCTCGGTACATCAGATCGTTTGAAATTCTGGAAAGAATCAGAGCTGTAGCTTAACATTTTTCAATGTCTCTATATCTATCGACTGTTCATGATGTGTTCCACGTGTCATTGTTAAAGAAATACATGAGAGACCAAACACATGTACTCACCTATGAAGAAATACAACTGGAACCTGATTTGTCATACGATGATGAGCCTATCGAGATCCTTGACACAAGGGAACTTTTATTGAGAAATCATATGAATCTTCTAGTAAGGGTTCTTTGAAAAAAACTAGAATTTGGAGGAAGCAACATTGGAACCTGAGGATGTTATGAAGAAGAACCACCCACATCTTTTTGGTGGGCTTTATAAATGAAAAATTTCAAGGATGAAATTTATAAAAGAGGGAATAATGTAGCACCCCATACATATTATGGTATGTTTCTCATAAATACATTGGATTCATAGAAAATATTTTATAAAGTACTGAGTTTTATTGAAACAACGCTTGGTTATTTAAGAGATAGTCATATCCTATCTATTGAACTTAAATTTTCCACCTGTGTGTTTTGAATTTTGAAAATTTGACATACACTGTTGTGTTTAGGATGATATTTAGAGTCTGATAGAAATAACTTAATTTTTGTTGAACAATAACATACCCTTATTAATATTAACCTTCCATTATAAATTTTAACTTAACTTATTAATAGTAGTATGACTCTTATGAATGGTATCTACACCCCTAAATGTATAAAAAATTTAGGCACCTTAAAAATGAAGATGAATAATTTAAGTGTTTATATTTTTCGATTTAAAAATGATTTTAATTAAATATTAAAATAATCATATTTAGAAAATTATTTTGGAAAAATGGACTTCATTTTTTGATTCTACCCATCAAAAAAAGGTTTGAGTTAATATATGGATTTTTTCTGAAATACATGACTTTTAAATGAATAGTAAAATGTGATAATTTATGATAAATGTTAAATAAAGAATTTATTGAGTCATTGATGATGATCAGGTGATGTAAGCCCAATTGGTTTGAATTAACCCTCATTTATTACTATTATTGTTCATGTAATACTTACTATTCCTTTGCTTGTGGTGAAATAATATACTAATGATTCAACAATCATGAAAAACCTCCTCTCCTCCACTATAACTGCCTCCCTCACTCCATCTTCTCTTCAATCCTATCATGCCTTGTGCTATGCCAATATTTTTACCAAATCTCTCCCCAATCTCCTCTCCCATGTCCAAAAGCACCTAGCCTATTCGTAATTCCAAAACCTCTCCCATTGGGAGGTTCTCAAAGGAGGAAGTCTGAAGAGGTAAATTCCTCTTTCAATTTCCTTCTTTTCTTTTAAGTTCTTGTCTTTTTGTTTCTTTCCTCACCCACTTCACCCAAATAGTATGATAAATATAGTAACATACATGTACACAAATTTTTTTATTCTAATGGGATATTTAATTATCTTATCTCCTTTCCCCATATTTTATTTGATGAAATGGAAGCACCATTTGTGATGTACCAATTTTGCAAAGTCAAGGACAAAGGATTGTCAATTTCTATTATTATCATTAACTCTGGTCATGAAACCATTTGTGTTATGGTAGAACAAGATTATTAAATATGTAATATATCCTATTTTTGGTTATGTAATCCTTTTTTTTCAAATGGTATTATGTTATAAAGAAAAACAAATTCTCTGTAATCAACCCCACCGATTAACAAAATCAGTTGTCACTATGGTTTTATATAATTATTAGACTTCACTCCAAGAAAAAAAATTAAATTTTAAATCATGTAATATCCTTGATGAGAACTAATAGAATACAAATTAAATTCTGGACAGCAACTTTCATCATACATGTTTATCCCAAAATGATTATAAGAGAACCAGTCATTAAAACCATGTAAACAAATGATCTCGATCTTTGAAATTGTACCTCATAACCAATCAAAACAGTTATAAAACTACTTATAATTATTTTACTAAAATAATTAACTATATAAGAGGTTCAGGAATTATTTATTAACATACCTAATTATTTATTCAGGTCTTTAATAACAAGAGGATAACACCAACAAATTTATGGTATGGGATCCTCTCTCTCACATTTGTTCAAGAATTTCCCCTATGTTGTGCCCTTTTATTTTTAATTCCTAATTATGGGGTAAGTTTTAGCACATCGCCCATACTTCCCTTATGATATATAAATAATTTTATACCCCTTTAACTCTTATGAATCCCTCTCAAGAACACTCGTTATAATACAAAATTGTTTGTAAGGGGTTTTCGCATCTCACTTTCAATTCTATGGGATTTCCATTGTTCCCCCCTTATTTCACATATGTGGTATAGGTGTACCAGAATTTAATAAATATTATCAAAATTCTCCTAATATTCATTTAATTCTGTGATTCATTTTTTGGTTACTAACTTTTGGTCAAACGACTTAATTGACTTCAACGTGGCAACGAGCTTTGTCTCAATTTTCACTTCATTTGGACTTGCTTAGTATTGTGCACCTACTCTTTCTTATGTGGTTCACCTAATGAACATTTGAGATTTATTTTAAATTTAAATTGTAATCCATTTTAATTTCCATATTCTCAAATCATGGATATGATTATTGTCTAAGCCATATACCATTTTACATACGATATTTATTTTAAATGTTGTTTTGAGAGTTGAAATATTGATTAATCTGTATCATCTATTCAATAAGAATAATGTAAAGGAATATTTATCTTGTGTTTAATATATATAAAATGTATTCTTTGGACATTAAGCGGTGGATAAGGCCCAAAACAACCCCTCAAATCATCCATTTGTCTCAAGATACAAATCAGTTGGGCGAAAAAACCTTCGAGTTTCTTTCCAAAAATCAGATGGGTTTCTACCCACATAAGTAAACCGTTTTGAAAGGTATTATCGTATCATGTGCCAGATACATGATGTCCAGTTAATAATCATTCTATTTATTCATTATCATTTATTAATATCCAAGATGTTTTCACTATGAAAAAATCAATGGATGCAGTTTCATTCTTAGTTTATTAATGGCGTGTGTTTTTCATTTATTTTCTATGCCATATTGATTATGTCAAATTGTATACAATTAAGTTATTATTAATTCATAATTCCGCTATTTTTAACCCTTACTGAGCATTTAATCTCATCGTAACACCCCAAGCTTCTACGGTATGCTTCTCTTTGAATAATGCGATAGCGTGTGTTGTACGCAACACCGAGTTCTAACAACCAATCAAACTAGCCGTTATGAATAGTAATACCTACTTTTTAAAATTATATATATTTTATATTTCCAAATGGAATTCACTTTTGGATTCGGAATATCTAATTTATCCTAAGGTGAATTTTTGGTACTTTTCGGATAACTTTCATATTTTTATGAATAGTGAAAATTACTAAATTTTAATTAAAAACAACTTTTTTAATCAAAATAATTAATAGTGATAAATTATGAATTTTAGTAGTTTTAATGTATATTTAGAATATATTTTTACCATTTAATATATTGTTGGTCATTGGACATAATTTTACAATTAAACCTAACATAAACAAGTGTCAATCTTTTGATAGTTATTATCTCTTAAAAACACGCTTTTTGTTTTGACAGCGGGAATTAATTTTAAATTAATTTCTGCCACTTCTGTGTTTTGAATTTAGGAAAATGGATTCCATATTTGGAATCAGGATGTTAAAATTCTGTAAATAGGTAACTTTTATTTTTAGGCATTTTGAATAATTACTGCGGTAAATATTTTATTTACCATGGTTAAGGGTAAATCTGGTAAATAAGGGTTAAAAAATAATATTATAATAATACTAAATTACCCTAAAACGTGTCTTAACCCTATTGGTTGATACATGGTCGACCATGGGCATCTTTGGGTCGATTTTGGGACCCCATGGATCCACTTGTAAGTGATAATGACACTTTATTTTAATTAAGTTAAAATGAATACAGAAATGACACAAGCATATATCTTTTAGCAAAACAATTGTTACATAGGGTTATATATGTTGGATTTTAGATTATAAATATTCATTAGAAATATAAATAGATTTCCTACATAATGATATTTTATTTATAATTTTAGACATTAAATAATTTATTTTATTTATGACACAATGATGATGTAGTAATTACTATAATAGTGAAAAATTAAAATAATTGATATTATAAATACCCAAATAAATATAATATGAAACTTTTAATGAATTAAAATAATTTTCTAGGATAATATGATATATTAGGATTTATTTAATTGACTTTTTTCGAAGTAATCAATCTGTTATGAGTTTCACAAAAATCAACTATTGAATAGTGTCAAAATTGACATAAAAGAGTTCTTAAAACAAATATTATATTATTAATTGATATTAAATTCCTAAAAATCTAAGTTTCGGCCAAGAGACTTATATCATGATAGGTTCATCATTAATGGACCACTTGGGGGTCCCTTGGATGTATATAGTAAGTTTATTAACCATATTATATAAAAATACAAAGAGACATTGTAAAAGTGAAACTAATTAACTTAGAGTTAATACTTAAAGATAAGGTTAATATAAGTACCCAAACCTGTCTAAATTCTATTGGTTGAGTGGTTTTCGACCTATCCCCACCTTAAACTTTTAATAATCAACTTTGGAGCCATTAGAAACCGAATATGAATTTATTATAAATTAATATTTCTAGCTTTTCCAACGGTGTCCCTCACCCCTCTTATAAAAGGGCACTCCTCCTTCTCATTTCTTCACACCTTCAAAGCCTTTTGGTTCGGCCATACTCTCCCCAAATACTCTCCCAACATCCCTCACTACAACCTAGAGGACTTAGTTTGATCAGAAAGCCAACCTAAGGATCCCTTTTGATCAAATCAAAAGGAAGAACCCGAAGAAGAGGTAATGTTTTCACCACCCCTTTTCAAGTTCCTTTCTTCTTCCACTTCTTCTTTATTTGTTCTTACCATTCTAAAATAATAACTCCAGTATCTTACATATACTGTGATGTCATTATAAATATGGTACAACCATATTCAGTATTCTATCCACCCTTTGAATAACATGTCACCATACGTGCGTACGTACGGCTTACCGTCTCCACGTCGTGGTGTAATTGTTATTCAATATATTATTATTTGGATGGGTATAATAATGATGTGTAACTCATGTAAATAATAAATATAACATGTTAATGATTATGTATATATGATATATCATCCATTTATATATTATTTTAATATCAAAAGAATGATATTGTCGCTCGTGCGTACGTACGGACTACCGTCTCCACGAACGCGATGAGATTCATTCTCCATCGTATCCATTCAAGTATAATTATCATTTTATGACTTAAAAATGATTTTTAAGGACTTTATAGCATTCTGGATATGAATAAGATACAACAAACATTGCTTATGTAACAAAACATATAAAAGAAAATGAGTAAGTTAACACCCGAAACGACGATAATTCTAAGATATTATTAACAAATCAATGTTAAAAGATCATATATGATATCATATTAATATATATGATTCTTGTATAATTTAATAACAATTATTTCACCATTATACAGGAGGTTAACCTACCCCAACCAAGGAAAAGTACATGGTAAGGGTTATTTCACAATCTCTTCATTATCCGAGGTTGTTTATACGTAATAATCTACTGGGATTTCATTATCATCCACATCCATGTTTCTTCGAAATGTATTTCAAAACATATTTATTATTTACAAGAATATGGGTTAAAGTCATTTATACCCTTTTTTGACTTTTTATAAGAGGTTTATAAAGGAATCTTTTCGTCGTTTTCAAAACAAGGTCCTTTTTAACCTTTTCGACAGAATTAAGGTAAGAATGTTTTTTTAACTTATACGGCAGGTGAGGCTATTTTCCGCCATTATAAAATCTTCAAAGCTTCCCTTAAAAGATTATAAGAATATTTTCAAAGAAAATGTTTTATTTTATATGGATATTAAATGATTTCAAAATAAAAGGAGATATTTCTTTAAAAACAATTTTGATTTCATCTATGATGGATTTTAAGATTATTTGAAGTTGATTTATTATGATACAAAAATTCTATATTGTATTGAAGTTTTTGTGATATGTTTTACTGTGGATGTGCTATTTTCATACCATTCATAGTTTATGGTGAAAGTATTGACATTTCGTATGCTAGTTTTAATACGAATGTTTATGTTAAGTTTAAACCTTTTCATATGGGAATGAATTGGACTTAATATGTGACGGGTGGAGCCCGCTATAGCTCCTCGATGAATCGGTAGGTCTCATGAGACAAACTAGTGTCTTGGCACAAGGCCTTGACAAAATCTTGTTTGTAGTCTTGGCACGAGGCCTTGGCTTTGTGGTTATGATAGTATGGCATTATGCATTCCATCATTATGAAAGTGATTATTGATTTTGCATGTGATTATTCGATTAGTAGAATAACCATGTGAATAAGTAAATGGACTTATCTCATTTTATTTATGCCATACTATGTTAAAAGTTCAAGTTTAAAAGGCTTTTGTTTTAGTTATAAATTGCCTTAAATGTTTATTCTTATTTATGAAAGTTTCCTCTATATTGTTATCCTTACTGGGCATTTGAGCTCACCCCTTTTCTATTTTTTATTTTTCCCAGGAAGTGAACAAGTAAATTATGAATGACCTGTAGGGATATTATGTGGGGATATGAGTGTGGATTATGGAGACAATATGTTGTTGTAGTAGTTTTTCATTTTATGATGTAATGTAAGACTTATGAATATATCTAGTGTTTCCAAGACTACTAAACCAATCGGTCTTTCGAGATTTGATATTTCTTGTGATCATACCAATGTTATGTAATAATGCACCGACTCTGGGTAACTGGGGTCGGGGCGTTACAGTTGGTATCAGAGGAAATTTAGTACAAAACTTGGAAGCTAGATTTATATAAACTCTGATTAGAGCACGTAAACCTAAGATGAACTTTGAGTATTAGTATAGAAGAACTTCCTATAATTTTGGTATTTTAGAGATTTTGTGAGTTTTCCGAGCAATAAATCTCTGTCTGGATACGAGCAGGTATAGGCGGCTCTGGCACAGATGTACCTAGGGGTAAAACCCGAAAACACCGCTTTGAGCTAGACTCGAACGGGAACTGGTGCACGACAATGGGCCTTGCTGCACTCTTGGTTACGACACTCCCGGGGGATATGCTTAGGATAACTCTCATTTTTATTTACAAATCATTTTGAAGGGATTATGAGTATATAATTCCTCAAAGAAAACATTATTATGATTATGGATTATATCCATAAATAGTTCAATTTATGTTAAGTGTTTTATAAGTATGGGATTATGTATTTTGATTCATAAACTGATCTAGTATATGCCATTGTTTAGAAATGGCGCCTAGTGGAATAAATGGAAACCGTATCAATGCACGAACTCCATGTAGGGATTTCCCTCCTGCTCAAATAATTATAGTGGAGCTGGTGATGCAACTGGAGCCGATCAGCTAATCACCATACTGGGACAACTTACTCTGGTTATGAATAATAGCCTTACCCGTATGGAGCACCCTGATCCGCAGCGTGGAGGATCAATGTTAGATCGATACATGAGGCAAAAACCACCAACGTTCAATGGGAGTACAAATCCCTTAGTAGCTGAGCAATGGATATTTTCCCTAGAGAAAATATTTCAGGCTTTGGGGAGCAGTGAAAGGGAAAAAGTTATCATGGCAGTTTACCGCCTCACTGGAGATACTGATCAATGGTGGTCATTGATTCAAAATATGAAGGAAGATGATGAAGTATCAAATATGGAATGGAGGGAGTTCAAAAATCTGTTTTTAGAAAAATACTTTCCTCGCGACCATCGAGCAGATATGGAAAGGCAATTTCTAAGTCTGAGACAGAAGGAGGATGAGAATATCACAAAGTATGAGGCTAACTTTACAAGGTTAGCAAGGTACGCTGGTGATTATATACGTAACCAAATAAGTATGATTGATCGTTTCTTTGATGGGTTAAAACCATTTCTCCGTCGAGCATTAGTCTCACAATCCTTTTCATCGTACGAAGACATTGTCTCATGTGCTATCAAGACCGAAAAGGAATTCTCTAAGTCTTATGACTTTAAAGAAAAGAAAGAGAAGAAGAGGCATGCTGATCAATCTGGGAATGGAAATAAAGGGAAGAAAGGAAAGGTTGAATATCCATCCTGTGGTAAATGTGGGAAGAAACACCCCGGTGCTTGCTTGAAGGGAATGGGAGTCTGTTACAAGTGTGCTGAAAAAGGCCACCAAGATCGTGATTGCAAAGGGAAGAAGGAAGCCACCAACGTTCAGTGATACAATTGCAGGGAGATGGGACATTATGAGAATGTATGTCCTAAGCGTCAGGAGAACTTACCTCAGAAAAGGCCAAGGGATCAAGGCCAAGCTTATGCTATCGCTACTGCTGAGGTAGAAGCTCCGAAAGACGTGGTGGCACATAATTTAATGGTTTCCTCAAGTTTAGCAAATGCATTATTTGATTCTGGATCATTGCATTGTTTCATATCTTCCCAGTTTTCTAAGAGAATTAGATATTTCCAATTTGATTTAACAAGGGAGTTGTCAGTTAAAACTCCTAAGGGAAGTATCATTGCAACAAAGTTTTGTGAATCAGTCCCCATTAGAGCACATAAATGTTCGTTATCTGCTGATCTCATCGACATACCTATGATTGAGTTTGACATAATCCTCGGTATGGACTGGCTTTCGGGCTATGATGTAAAGATTTATTGTAAGAAGAAAGAGGTTACGATTCTTGATGATAATGATAAGGAACACCTTATCTTTAGTGCAGAATCGTCACCACCTAATTCTTATTTAGATCCACCCTCAATAGCTCAACTAAATTCAATTATTGGGGAGGAAGAGAATGAAATAACTGCAGGTGAGGAAAGGAATGTTCAAATAGAGGATTTACCTGTTGTGAATGAATTTGTAGATTTATTTCTGGAAGATTTACCGGGATATCCTCCAGAACGAGAAGTTGAGTTTTCCATTGATTTAATTCCTGGATCAAGGCCTATATCGAAGAACCCTTATAGAATGGCCACTGTATAATTAGTTGAACTAAAGAAACAATTAGAGGAATTGAGTAATGAGGGATTTATTCGCCCTAGTGTTTCTCCATGGGGAGCCCCTGTTCTTTTTGTTAAAAAGAAAGATGGATCTATGAGGTTATGTATCGACTACAGGGAGATCAATGCTATAACGATAAAGAACAAGTATCCCCTACCTCGTATTGATGATTTATTTGACCAACTACATGGAGCTCAATACTTTTCAAAGATTGACCTTCGATCTGGATACCATCAGTTGTGTGTAAAGAAGGAAGACATTCCAAAGACATCATTTCGATCCAGGTACAGGCATTACGAGTTTACTGTAATGCCTTTTGGATTGACTAATTCACCCTCTGTATTCATGGATATGATGAATAGAGTTTTCAAGGAGTATCTCGATGAATTTGTGGTGGTATTTATTGATGATATCTTGGTATACTCTAAAACCTACGAAGATCATGAAAATCACTTGCGCATTATCTTGAAGACTCTGAGGAGGCATGAATTACATGGGAAGTTTAGCAAGTGTGAATTCTGGCTTCAGGAGATTTATTTTCTTGACCATATTGTCTCTAAATATGGAATCTCTGTTGATCCTTCTAAGACCAAGGCAATCCAAGAATGGCTAGCACCTATGAGTATAACTGAGGTACGCAGTTTTATTGTTTTGGCAGGTTATTATCGATGTTTCGTCCAGAATTTTGCCCGATTGGCTAACCCATTAACGAATCTCACACGTAAAGGGGTTAAATTTGTTTGGACAAAAGAGTGTGAAGAATGTTTTGAAGAATTGAAGAAAATATTAGTCAATGCTCCTATATTGACTCTACCATCGGGGAATGATGGGTTCGTTATTTATAGTGATGCATCGAAGAATGGACTTGGTTGTGTCCTTATGCAGAATGATAGAGTTATTGCCTATGCATCACGACTGTTGAAAATTCATGAACAAAACTATCCTACTCATGATCTCAAGTTAGTAGCTGTGATCTTTGCTTTGAAGAAATGGAGGCACTACCTCTATGGTGAAAAATGTGAGATTTATACTGATCACAAGAGTTTGAAGTATATTTTCTCACAAAAAGAACTCAACATGAGGCAAAGGAGATGACTTGAATTACTCAAGGATTATGATTGCACGATACACTACCACCCGGGGAAAGAAAACAAGGTGGCAGATGCTTTGAGTAGAAAAGACCATGGAGTTTTGAACAATATGACAATTGAAAGGGATCCAATTTTCATGGATCTAGTGAAGATGGACATGGGAATAACCAGGGAAGGGGAAACAACATTTCTTTTTCAAATGGTTTCCAAACCATCTTTAATAGAAAGGATTAAGAGTACTCAGACTGATGATGAAGAATTTCAAAAGAAGATTAAAGCTGTGAATGATGGGAGATTGAGAGACTTTGTGTATGAAGATGGAATTTTGAAATTTGGGAAGAGACTTTGTGTTCCCGATATACCTGATCTAAAAAGGGAATTGCTGGATGATGCTCACAGTTCCAATTTCTCTATACACCATGGGAGCACCAAAATGTATAGAGATTTGAAGGAACATTTTTGGTGGGACAACATGAAGAGGGAGATTGCTGATTTTGTGTCAAGATGTATGGTTTGTCAACAAGTGAAAGCTGGAAGGCAACAGCCTGGAGGAGTCATGCAACCTCTTCCCATACCGGAGTGGAAATGGGACAATATTACGATGGACTTTGTCATGGGGCTACCAAAGACTCCTAGAAGGAACGATGCAATATGGGTTATTGTTGATCGTCTTACCAAGTCAGCACATTTTCTTGCTATAAGAGAAGATATACCCCGGGAACGTCTAGAAAGACAATATATTAATGAAGTTGTGAGACTTCATGGAGTACCCCTATCGATTGTTTCTGATCGTGATCCCCGTTTTACTTCAAGATTCTGGAAAAGTCTTCAGAAATCCCTAGATACTGAACTTCATTTGAGCACTGCATACCACCATCAGATAGACGGACAATCAGAACGGACTATTCAAACCTTAGAAGACATGTTGAGATCTTTCTCACTTGACTTTCAGGGTATGTGGGATCAGTATTTACCTCTGGTAGAATTTTCCTATAACAATAGCTTCCATTCGAGTATTCAGATGGCACCATATGAAGCGTTATACGGAAAGAGATGTCGTACACCAACCTGTTGGGATGACGTTGGTGAAAGAAAACTTGTAGGCCCAGAACTGGTGGAGGAAACGGTGGAAAAGGTGAAAGTAATCCAAAATCACATCAAAGCATCTCAAAGTAGGCAGAAGAGCTATGCCGATAATCGAAGGAAGGATTTGGAATTTCAAATCGGTGATCATGTTTTCCTGAAGGTATCTCCGTGGAAGGGAGTGATACGTTTTGGTAAGAAAGGTAAATTGAGTCCCAGGTACATCGGACCTTTCGAAATTCTAGAACGAATTGGGTTTGTAGCTTACCGATTGGCAATGCCGCCGAGTCTCTCCAAAGTTCACGATGTGTTCCACGCATCTCTGTTGAGGAAATACATGCCTGATCCAACGCATGTACTCACCTCTGAAGAATTAGAACTGGAACCCGATCTTTCCTATTGTGAAGAGCCCGTCAGGATTCTTGATACGAGAGAACAAGTACTGAGAAACCGGACGACGCATCTGGTAAAAGTTTTGTGGAGAAACCATAAGATGACGAGGCAATGTGGGAACCCGAGGAACTTATGATGAAGAACCACCCGAGTCTTTTCATGTGATAGTATTCTAGAAATTTCTAGGACGAAATTATTTGAAGGAGGTGATAATGTTACACCCCAAGCTTCTACGGTACGCTTCTCTTTGAATAATGCGATAGCGTGTGTTGTACGCAACACCGAGTTCTAACAACCAATCAAACTAGCCGTTATGAATAGTAATACCTACTTTTTAAAATTATATATATTGTATATTTCAAAATGGACTTCACTTTTGTATTTGGAATATCTAATTTATCCTAAGGTGAAATTTTGGTACTTTTCGGATAACTTTCATATTTTGATGAATAGTGAAAATTACTAAATTTTAATTAAAAACAACTTTTTTAATCAAAATAATTAATAGTGATAAATTATGAATTTTAGTAGTTTTAAAGTATATTTAGAATATATTTTTACCATTTAATATAATGTTGACCATTGGACATAATTTTACAATTAAACCGAACATAAACAAGTGTCAATCTTTTGATAGTTATTATCTCTTAAAAACATGCTTTTTGTTTTGACAGCGGGAATTAATTTTAAATTAATTTCTGCCACTTATGTGTTTTGAATTTAGGAAAATGGATACCATATTTGGAATCAGGATGTTCAAATTGTGTAAATAGGTAACATTTATTTTTAGGCATTTTGAATAATTACTGCGGTAAATATTTTATTTACCATGGTTAAGGGTAAATCCGGTAAATAAGGGTTAAAAAATAATATTATAATAATACTAAATTACCGTAAAACGTGTCTTAACCCTATTGGTTGATACATGGTCGACCATGGGCATCTTTGGGTCGATTTTGGGACCCCATGGATCCACTTGTAAGTGATAATGACACTTTATTTTAATTAAGTTAAAATGAATACAAAAATGACACAAGCATATATCTTTTAGAAAAACAATTGTTACATAGGGTTATATATGTTGGATTTTAGATTATAAATATTCCTTAGAAAGATAAAAATATTTCATACATAATGATATTTTATTTATAATTTTTAGACATTAAATAATTTATTTTATTTATGACACAATGATGATGCAGTAATTACTATAATAGTGAAACATTAAAATAATTGATATTATAAATACCAAAATAAATATAATATGAAACTTTTAATGAATTAAACTAATTTTCTAGGATAATATGATATATTATTAGTGATTTAATTAACTTTTTTCGAAGTAATCAATCTGTTATGAGTTTCACAAAAATCAACTATTGAATAGTGTCAAAATTGATATAAAAGAGTTCTTAAAACAAATATTATATTATTAATTGATATTAAATTCCTAAAAATCTAAGGTTCGGAAAAGAGACTTATATCATGATAGGTTCATCATTAATGGACCACTTGAGGGTCGATTGGATGTATATAGTAAGTTTATTAACCATATTATATAAAAATACAAAGAGACATTGTAAAAGTGAAACTAATTAACTTAGAGTTAATACTTAAAGATGAGGTTAATATAAGTACCCAAACCTGTCTAAATTCTATTGGTTGAGTGGTTTGAGACCTATCCCCACCTTAAAATTTGAATAATCAACTTTGGAGCCATTAGAAACCGAATATGAATTTATTATAAATTAATATTTCTAGCTTTTCCAAAGGTGCCCCTCACCCCTCTTATAAAAGGGTACTCCTCCTTCTCATTTCTTCACACCTTCAAAGCCTTTTGGTTCGGCCAAAATCTGCCCAAATACTCTCCCAACATCCCTCACTACAACCTAGAGGCCTTAGTTTGATCAGAAAGACATCCTAAGGATCCCTTTTGATCAAATCAAAAGATAGAACCCGAAGAAGAGGTAATGTTTTCACCACCCCTTTTCAAGTTCCTTTCTTCTTCCACTTCTTCTTTATTTGTTCTTACCATTCTAAAATAATAACTCCAGTATCTTACATATACTGTGATGTTATTATAAATATGGTACAACCATATTCAGTATTCTATCCACCCTTTGAATAACATGTCACCATACGTGCGTACGTACGGCTTACCGTCTCCACGTCGTGGTGTAATTGTTATTCAATATATTATTATTTGGATGGTTATAATAATGATGTGTAACTCATGTAAATAATAAATATAACATGTTAATGATTCTGTATATATGATATACCATCCATTTATATATTATTTTAATATCAAAATAATGATATTGTCGCTCGTGCGTACGTACGGACTACCGTCTCCACGAACGCGATGAGATTCATTCTCCATCGTATCCATTCAAGTATAATTATCATTTGATGATTTAAAAATGATGTTTAAGGACTTGATATCATTCTGGATATGAATAAGATACAAAAAACATGGCTTATTTAACAAAACATATAAAATAAAATGAGTAAGTTAACACCCGAAACGACGATAATTCTAAGATATTATTAACAAATCAATGTTAAAAGATCATATATGATATCATATTAATATATATGATTCTTGTATAATTTAATAACAATTATTTCACAATTATACAGGAGGTTAACCTACCCCAACCAAGGAAAAGTACAAGGTAAGGGTTATTTCACAATCTCTTCATTATCCGAGGTTGTTTATACGTAATAATCTACTGGGATTTCTTTATCATCCACATCCATGTTTCTTCGAAATGTATTTCAAAACATATTTATTATTTACAAGAATATGGGTTAAAGTCATTTATACCCTTTCTTGACTTTTTATAGGAGGTTTATAAAGGAATCTTTCCGTCTTTTTCAAAACAAGGTCCTTTTTAACCTTTTCGACAGAATTAAGGTAAGAATGTTTTTTAACTTATACGGTGGGTGCGGCTATTTTCCGCCGTTATAAAATCTTCAAAGCTTCCCTTACAAGATTATAAGAATATTTTCAAAGAAAATGTTTTATTTTATATGGATCTTAAATGATTTCAAAATAAAAGGAGATATTTCTTTAAAAAGAATTTTGATTTCATCTATGATGGATTTTAAGATTATTTGAAGTTGATTTATTATGATACAAAACTTTTATATTGTATTGAAGGTTTTGTGATATGTTTGACTGTGGATGTTCTATTTTTATACCATTCATAGTTTATGGTGAATGTATTGACATTTCGTATTCTAGTTTTAATACGAATGTTTATGTTATGTTTAAACCTTTTCATATGGGAATGCATTGGACTTAATATGTGACGGGTGGAGCCCGCTATAGCTCCTCGATGCATCGGTAGGTCTCATGAGACAAACTAGTGTCTTGGCACAAGGCCTTGACAAAATCTTATTTGTAGTCTTGGTATGAGGCCTTGGCTATGTGGTTATGATAGTCTGGCATTATGCATTCCATCATTATGAAAGTGGTTATTGATTTTGCATGTGATTATTCGATTAGTAGAATAACCATGTGAATAAGTAAATGGAATTCTCTCATTTTATTTATTCCATACTATGTTAAAAGTTCAAGTTTAAAAGGCTTTTGTTTTAGTTATCTATTGCCTTAAATGTTTATTCTTATTTATGAAAGTTTCCGCTATATTGTTATCCTTACTGGGCATTTGAGCTCACCCCTTTTCTATTTTTTATTTTTCCCAGGAAGTGAAGAAGTAAATTATGAATGACCTGCAGGGATATTATGTGGGGATATGAGTGTGGATTATGGAGACAATATGTTGTTGTAGTAGTTTTTCATTTTATGATGTAATGTAAGACTTATGAATATATCTAGTTTTTCCAAGACTACTAAACCAATCGGTCTTTCGAGATTTGATCTTTCTTGTGATCATACCAATGTTATGTAATAATGCACCGACTCTGGGTAACTGGGGTCGGGGCGTTACACTCATCCCTATCATTGTTTTCCTTCAATAGGTGATGAAGAGGAGATAATTTATTGAGTTCATGTGGTTTTTGCTTTTAGTTTTTCTTATGTATTGTATTTTGTAACCTTTCCAATGTAATTTGGGTTAAATCTATGTATCTTGTTTCTTAATGACTGCTAAATTTATTATTGCTTAAGGATATTCATTCCTTCTAACCATGCCAATATAACCAGTAATGAACCATCTCCGATCTAGAGGGGTCGGGGCATTACAAAATTTCTCTATATGATGCACTAACAGATCATAATATCCATATGTAGAATGATAATTTATTCTGTATATCATTGGTTATCCTGAATTCAATACTGTTAGCACATGTCTTCCAATACGGACAAATATTCATGTGGTAATGTAATTCATTAATATCTAAATCTTTATTCTATGTTCAATATGAACAATTCCTAAATGGTTAACCTTATGATCCTTACAAATGATTAAAATAAATAAAAATCATAAATATGGTCACTAAATTACCATACCATTCATCCCAAAATTAGCACAAAGTTTCCATCAATTGAAACATATATACATGTGAATACATTCATCATGTTTTCCTATAAAACATGGTAATGACATGAATCACCATAAAACAGTATTGAAACAATAAGCATTTATTCATTCATTATATAAAATGAATATAATTTTATATATTCCATAAGTCAAAAAAATTGTAAATTCATCAATGATAATATAAACCATTTGTCTATAAATCATTAAACTATTACATGGTCATCAATACTACCCAATTTACATTATTCATATAAATCATATATTTATCAAAAAATAAAACCCTTTTCTCAACATTTGGAAAATATTATGGGATACCTTCCATTAATATATTTTATTACATAAAATATAACCTTTACATTACATAAATTTCTAGTTCATCATCATCATTCAACATATTTTCGAAAATCCTTAAGAAAAAAATTATACAGAAAAGTCCTAAAATATTTCAGAATTCATGAAACTCAACTCATAAACGCATGATTCATACCACATACTTGTCAAAAGATTAACTAGTATCCATCATTATATTAATTAATACCTCTTTTATTTCATATTCCATTCAACATAACATCATCATCAATAGAAAAACCATTACTCAAACAGCCTAACCCATTCAATTCATGATAATTCAACTTAGGACATTAATTTGTATAATTCCATATCTTTCCACATTAAAACCAATCCATAGTTAAGGATACCATTGGATGATAATTTTTATCATTCATTACATTGACCTAAATTTTCATTTTCCCTTTTAAATTACTTGTTACGTGACATTCTCTTCCACTCTAAAAAACTTCTTATTCCTCTAAGATAATCCCTTGAGTGCTTCTACCCACATTATCAAAAACAAAACCTAATATTCTTTTCACCATGGGTTCCATTACTTGAACTCTCTATAAATTCAATCCTTATCTTCTTTGGTGATTCTTATATTTTTTTAAGTTTCACATTTTTAACAATTTTATTTGATTACTAATTAGGCTTGAACAGAACATCCTTTAATCTAGTCATCATCCCATTTGTATTATCATTAATAAGTTTTCTATCACATTCAATATTAACCCTATTCCTTATGGCTCCCATCATATAATAAATAAAAAACATAAGTTTTATCAATTATAATCATAATTTTAAATCAAATAATAATAAAAATAACTTATATAATGTCTAAATCTTGACACCTTCTATGAAACACCACAAGATTTTGATATTTTCTTCTAAATTAACTTATCTTTGAAATAGTTTTTATTCCACAAGACACTAGAAATAGTTCTATATCTATATATATTTATATTAAAACACTAAGTCAATAGATCCTTTCATAATAAATACCAACTTGGCTTGATCTACAAGCAACGCCGACTTAGCATAGGAGGCACTCAACACATAGATTATATGATACATATATATATATATAATTAATTAAATGATATAATTACTACCAAACCATTAAAAATAGATATATTAATAGTAAAAATAAATTTCCAAATAATGGTTATATGTTTTTTATATCAATAAAAAATATTTATAATGAAAGATAATATTTTGGGTAAAGTCACTTTTTAGTTAAATATTTCGTTCTCTCGAATGAACCATTTATAATAATGAAAATAATTTTAGACACATTTATAAAGTTTAATTTATAATATAAAACTCATTATTAATTCATATTTACCAAATTAGTATTGGGTTAATTTTGTGATTTTTCATAGAAACTTCCTTTTTTTGATAAATAGTGAAAACATACTTCTATTAAGTTAAAAACGACATTTTTTCCTAATTAATTATTGATTATAAATGATATTGTAAATATGTTTTAAGGTCATAGTTGATAAATATTACATCTATTAGTAAAATTTATTTCATTATTACTAATTTCTATTTGAAATTGAGTATAAAATCTTAACAAAATTTTGATCTTTTTCATTGTTTAAAACCCAGTTTTTACATATCGCTTGGCGAATTGACAGTAATCTTAATTTTTCTTCTTCTTAGTTCCACATTTTCATAATAAAATACGAAAATTTCTATTCATTATAATATTTAGAGTCAAATAAGGCCATGTTTATTTTTTACCAAAATGAATATTAAAAGTGATTAGAATTAATCACAGTAGTTAAGGCCACGTTGAGCTTAAATAGGGACTAAAACATAAGATCAAGTACCCAAATGACCTATAAACTTATAGAAAACCCATTTTATGTCTATAGGAAGTCCATAAACCTTCCATTATGGAGTTTTTTTTGTTTGTGATTACTTTATTTTGGACACAACATGCGCACACCTAATTTTTTTTTTAAAACACCACGTGAGTCCATTTCTTTCCCCATAAAAGGCCACCACCTCTACCCACTATTAACCCCCTCAATATTTTTATGTTAGTATAAGATCTTTCCAAATATCCTCCCAAAAATAATATCTTTTTCCTTAAATCCTACCTTTGTGTGGAAATCTTTCCAAGGAATCTTTTTGGTATAAATGTGAAGGAGTTACCCGATTTAGAGGCAACATCTTCTATCAAGGTCCCATTTATTTTCATTCTCTCCCCCATTGATTATATTTATTACATTATTTTTTGAATAAAATATTTTCCTAAATATATGAGGAACTTTTCATGATAATTCTCCTAGATACACTTACACACACCTCAATCTAATAGATGTTGAACATATATTTTTTCCTATGTATGAAAAACTACTGCCTCATGAAACAATGATTGTTCATTTATCATTTACCACCAATCATGGTGTCCATTATGAAGAAAGAAATATTTATACACATAATATATTATATTTTATATGTTTTTTATCTTTATTTATTCTTTTTACAACATTCATATCATTACTTTCAATTTGGTGTTAATACAGTTATTTAATTTGAGGATATGTGGACTACTGTCCCCTCAAAGGGATGTGACACTTTCACACACCCCATGAAATGTATTAATGACGCACTACGGGAAATTTAGGCTATATCCACTATTTGAAATCATGGATATGAGCCCCAAATCCATAGTAATAGGTTATATCCACGGTTCTATGGATCGGGGTTGGTATTCTCTTGGCTATAAGGCAAGACCTATCACCATAATTTGAAACCATGGATAATGGGCTATGGCCACGGTTTGAAACCATCGCAGAACATTAAGACAAATAGGACCTATTTCCACAATTGAAAACCGTGGCTCTATGGATTTAGCCAAGGTTTAAAACTGTGTCTATATGCCTGCATCGACATTTTTAAATTGTGGCTACAAGCCTTAACTTTTCAGAAAAAAGTCCCCCAAAGTCCCCCCCTGAACACCCCCATGCCGTCCTAGAAACCCCATTACAACCCCCTATATAGACCCATTCCACCCCTTGAATTCCCCTGGAAAACCCTCTTCCACACCCCTGGATAGCCCCCTTGCACCCCCTTGAACCCCCTGGACATCCCCCTGAGACCCCCCTAGACAGCCCCCTTGAACACCCCCTGCACCCCTATGCCCCCCTGGGAAGCCCGTAGAACACCTTTGAACACCCCCTACACCCCCATGCCCCCTGGACATCCCCCTTGCACCCCCCTAGACAGACCCCTTTCACCCCCCTCTCCCCCATGCCCCCGACCCCCTCCAACCTGTACACCCCCTCCCTTTTATACACCCCCCTGCACAAACATGCCTCATTGCACCCCCTCCTGGACACACCCATTCACCCCTAGACTTCCCATTTCCCCCCATTTAACACCCCCTCTGCAGTAACCCACCCCCTGGATAGACCCCATGCCCCTCCCAAACTGCACACCCCCTCCCTGGATAGACCCCCACCCCTCCCCACCCTGTAGACCCACCAACACATGGAACATACCCCCGTGAACCCCTAGAATGACACCCTTACACCCTAGAAAGACCCCCTTGCACCCCTACATAACCCCTTTCACCCTCCAAAAGCCCCCCTTGCACCCTAGACTCACCCCCTTGCACATTGGTCATACCCCCTTTCACCCTAGGACACCGCCCGTTTACCCTAGCACACCACCTGCACACCCCTAGTTAGACACACCCATGCACCACAACAGACCCCCAACCCCGATAGACCTCCCTACACCCTAGACAGACCCCCTACACACACCCCCTGCATACCCACTTACCCCCTACACACCCCCTCCCCTACAGAACCCCATTCCTTAGTGAAAGAAATATGTTGTAAATAAAAGGTAAAATCTGGAGAAACCTAATTGTGAATAAATGGGGGATTTAGTGATGGGATTTAATGAATATTCAGCCTTATCTAAGATTAAATAAACCTATAGAGATTAAATACACCCCATCCCCACCCCCTACACCCCTCTCCCCTGCCCCACCCTCCCCCCTTGCACCCCACCCACACCCTCCCCCTACCCTGCAGACCCCCTGCAGAGTTTACCAAAATGTAGAAACCTATAGATATTAACTAAATCATACCCACCCCCTTTCACACCTACCCCAATGACCCACCCCCTTTCACCCCACCTCCACCCTTCCCACTACTCCGCATACCCCATACCCCCTCCCCCTGCACCCTCCCCTTGCCAGTTTTCCCTCCCCCCAATGCCCTACCAGCACCCCCTGCCCCACTACCCCTACCCTACAGACGACCACTCTCTACCCCTTTCATCCCACCGGCACCCCTCCCCCTTTCAGACCACCCCTGCCCTACATGCCTCCCCAATCCCTCTACCAATTTTACCCACTTCCCACCCCCACCCCCTACCCCTCAACCCACCCCTTAGCCTCCCCCATCCCTACTGAACTCCCCCTGCCCCCACCCCATACCCTGCACACCCCCCTTGCAGACCACACCCTTGTAGACCACCCCGCTAAAGGCCACCTGGTAGCCAGTTTTCCCTCACCCCCTACTAGCCCCATGCTAATCCCCCTCCACCTTCAGACCCCCCTACACCCTCTCCCCACCCCTAACCCGATAGACCCCCTACTCCCTCCCTCTTTCACCCCACCTTCATGGATTTGCTGAATGAAATCGAAAAAAATAGTTTTTTTTTGAAATGGATATATGTATATAACTATACATAAAAATAAGTAGTTTCTGTTGGGAAAATTGTGGGATACATAATGAATACAAACAATTGGTTTCATTATCCGAGCCTTTAGGAGAATATTTTTTAGAAATTCTGGGCCCATACACTAATAATGCATGAATGCACCAACAAAGTACCAGGAAATGAAAATTTTATTCACTGAATGGACTAAAAATACATAAAGGTCACCACTGCTAGACACATCATATTCAACATGATTAACTTTATCAAGCATAAGAGGTCATCCAATAAACTTTCTACTTGATTTTATATTTTTTAGAGCTTGTGTGATGGGATATCTCCCATGTTATTAATTTCACAATTCATTCAGGAATATGCCAGATTCATAATAGAATGATCAAAAGATCGAAGGAATTACCATAAGTTTACACCACAAACATGATCAGCTTACTTATTTCATCCCGCCAAATTGTAACTGAGATGCTTTAAGAATTATCTGTAATGGCCATTAATAAAAAATTCATAGAAGATAAAAACAAGCATAATATTTGAATGATGATTTGCTGGAAAATTCCTTGAAATGATGGAAGAACTGGCATAGCTGCAACACCTAGGCTTTTTAAACCTACTATCCATCCACAAGTTGGGTTGAAGAAGTAGTTCTTAAGACAATAAATTGATGGTGAAAATAGGAATGGTTAAAAAAACATTTCCAAAATTATAAATTATTAAGATTCAAGCGAACATATAATATATGATTAGTAAATAGACATTTCTATATCAATAGAATGAAATGCTAAGACATGATATCGATCAAATTATATTTTCTAAATGAGAGTATACAATGCTGGATATATGGTTAGATAACATGATCCTGACGATCGATGTCTGTATAACTAACATTTAGGTATTGGATGATAGTAGATTTCAAATAGACATAAAATTTCTAAAAAAAATAAAATGCGTTGAACAATAAGGTTGGACCTTGACCCATATCCATTTATATATTCATGTTATAAATCTCATGTTGATTTTCAACTATGATGGAATTTTAAAAACACCTCTCTATCAGTCTTGAGACAATCCATCCACTAAACCAAACCCATCAGGCTTCTTACTGCCTTTGGACACCAAACTCGGATTTCAGCCTCCCAGGACACATACCAGCCCAGTGACCACATCCTCCTCACCCCCCTCATGTAGCCGTGTAGCATATTCCAGCTAGGACCCTTCCACTAACCCCTCCACTAACCCCTCTAACCCCATCACCCTTGCAACATCCCCCCTAACCCCCCATGCACCCCACCACCCCCTATACTAGCCTCCCACCTAATCCAGTCCACTCGCCCACCACCATCCCCTAACCCCCTCTCCATACACTGCCCCCATCCCCCTAGCATCCCCCAACCCGTCAAGACTATACCAACACCCCCACTCATTAACCAACCTCTCTAACCCCCTACACCACCCACCCCTTCCCCTATACTAGCCTCCCCAAACCTATCCCCTCCCCCCAAAACCAGTCCCCCTCCACTAAACCCCCATACAACATCCCCTAACCCCCACCCCCTATATTAGCCTCCTCCATAAACTAGTCCCCTCCCCGACAACCACCCCCAACCCCCTAGCCTGCACCAGCCCTCAACCCCCTAGACTATACCGCCCCCTAACCCCCTGCACTACCCCCACCCTTTCCCCTATACTAGCCTCTCCCCCAAACCATTCCCCTCCCCCCAAAAATGGTCCTCCACACCCTAGCCCCTAGCCTATATCAGCCCCAACTCCCCCCACAACACCCCCAACCCCTAGCCTACTACATCCCTATTAACCCCCTCCCGCCGTAAAAGCCTCCCCGCTAAACCAGCCCCTCCCCCTAAATTAGTTCCCTCCCCCACAACCATACCCCCCCCCCCGCACCACCCCCATCCCCTAGCCTCCACCATCCCCCCTAAATAAAAAGAGTTATAATATTCATCACTTTTTATCCTTATTTCTGTAGTAGTGTATCAATAATTTATCATAATCCTCCCCATACCTAAAAATTATATAACTGATAAAGTGACCAATTTATATAATGTAATCAATAACTAATGTATAGGCATGGCCTTAATTTTTCATCTAAAATTTTCAATACAACAGTTCAACACATGTATTATTCTATTAATAGATGATAGAATCATGAATAATTTAATAGTATCCTTTCAAAAATATATTAAAATAAAATGAAATCTATACATATTGATAAAAAAATTCATAAGAACAATACATTACAAGGAATCGATTCATGTAAAAATTATAGTATCTTAACATGCTGAACATATACTGAAATATCCATTTTGATTAACACGAAATCAAAAATCATGATTAGTATGAGAAAAAAAGATCAAATAGAAGTGATCGAAAACAACACCAATCAATACAAAAAATTTAATATATCATAAAAAAGACACTGATATTTTTATGTGGCTCAATGAATTGTAAAGAAAGAATCACCATAACCAGGTTTCTCCTAACACAGTACAAGAAAAGATGTTAGCCTCATGGACCCATATCGGTTTTGTAGTTCCCCTTATTCACCTCTTTTTCATCATCGGTAACTCATCATTTTACATTAAACTTAGTTTAGGTTTAACAACATATCAATTAAAAAGATGAACTTGTACATATAGAAAATCCGATGTCGAAATTCCGCTTTTGAAGCCAGCAATGAAAACTGTGGACCATAAGATACAAAACACCCATTTTAAACACATTATTTATGATAGGTAAATATTAAATGTATAATGAATGAACTAAAACAATGAAAAAATGAATGATTTGGTGTTCCAACCCATACCTTGGGAAAGCAATTGAATGTTCAAGATACAGTGAAAACATGAGGTGCAATGAGCATGCACCATCTAGTAATTGAAAGAGGATATAATCATTACTTATAAAAAAACTTCATATAATGAGGAAATGGAGTCACTGTATGAGAGAAAAATCACAGCAAAACTCCAAGCATAAAATCCTATTGCAACATCCACTTTTTCGCTCTTCCATAATTATAAGTGCTTCACTTCATCAACAAAAAGTCTTTATATTCCGCTCATACCAACCTGAAAATCAAGTAAATAAGCACTGTCTAGCCCTCGGTCCAAGTTAATAAATTTAATATTCAACTGAGCATGATTATATAAATAAAAAATTTTAATCATTCAATTAGATATGTATTAAGAAATAGTCCTCAGTAAAAATGTCCTTAAACAAAATTATGATTCTAAAAGGATGATCAAAGTGCAGCATGAAACCACCAATGATTTCTAATTAAATAGGTAGATCTAATGAAGACCTAAATATAAGATTGCCACTAATTTTCAACACTAATATGAAAATGCAATACAATAGAATATTGAAAATACTACATTTTATGGTGAAAAGAGATAGGGAACCAAAAGTGCATGGATGGATATAATAATTCATTCTCCTAACACATACACTGATATAACAATATAAATTTTAAAATAATGAAATAATAAAATTGTGGAACCAAAATTCCATTGAAGAAATAAAATAAAAATGAAAAATGATGAATATAATGAAGGGTGGCCATATATAGTTCCCTCATTTGTTATATAATAATCTCTTATAAAATAAATTCACCCCCTAAATAATACCCTAGAATAACCCAAGATCTCAATCCATTAAATATCTCTTTATTGTGTTAGGTTAGGTAGTGAAAAAATGATTTTTGATACACTGATTTCACCTACCTTTGGAAATTGAGAGTGATAAATCACTCCATTATCACCCCTCACTCCCCTCCATCATATTAGAAATTAATGAAAATTATGGTAGTATAATTTTTAAACCAAATTAATAGATAAAAGCAGGATAAAATTTAAATGCTCATGGATAATAATAAACTACTCAAATGGAAACAATATTATTTCATGAAAATCACACTAGAGAAATGAGAATACAAGTTCATTTAAATCCATGGATTTTTATGGGAGATTTTATCCTCAATCACACTATAGTAGTCTAAACACCATCACCATATAAAAAAATTAACTAATCCAAAACCAGTATGAAACATTACACTTTTTGTTGAGATCAATCTATTTACATGTGGGAATGAGGTTATTTATCTAATATCCACATCAAGGCCATCTTCCACTTATTATTTCAATGTCGATATGAATGATCAATCACATTATTCGTTGGATGGGTTACATGTGTCAATCTTTGAGGGTTGTAATGTCTTTATCTAAACTCTTGATTGTATTATATTTTCTTGACACTCCCATAAATAATAAATTAATATTTAGGAAAATATTTCCATAATTTCAAATTTCTCTATTTTTAATATTTAAAATAACATTTCTCCATATTTTAACACCCATCACCAATTTCCCCATGTTTTTCTGGTTGATTTTCAATATTCCCTAACAAATTCACACATTTTAAAACACTAATTTTTTCGTTTCTAATGTTGTTTATTCAGTTTTTCATATGATTTAAAGACTCTAATGGTTTATGAATCAATGTTTTTGATTTTAAAATAGGTTTCCCACTCTTGGTAATAGTCATAACTTTGAGTTATTCATGAGAGGTTTGTATGTAACAAGTTTCTCCAATGATATTGAGGAAGGGTAAACCAAAGTTGTAATGAGTTCAATAACCATTTCAAGGATTTATATATCTAATCTCAGTGATGAAAATTGATAATTAATTTTATATAATTTATAAAAAAATATTTAAATAATTTATTTTGAAAATATTGGATTCAATTTGGAGATGGTTGCGATTGAAATTGGTCATGGGTTGTAAAATTTTCCAGATGGTTAGGATTTATATCACATAGTTGATTGGATAATTGATTATCCAACCCATTGAATTTATTATTTTCATTTTAAATGTGATGAATTTTTTTATTCACAATTCTCATAAGTTTTCAGACCTTTCACCTACAATTCCTAATAATATAAACAGAATACCAAAGACCACTTGCATCTTTATATAGGAATCTTAAAAGATTCTTGGTGTTCTACTCAAAATAAAAATATAGAGGTTATATATAATCCAAATTTAAAGGCCACGGAGTAAATACCATTTCTCCACCCAGATAGAATTACTAGAACCACAAAAGTAACTATATTTGATAACCATATATCCCCAAAAATCAGGCATAATACCTTAAAAATCCATATTAAAAGAACCCATTCATATTATATTTTAGTCCAAAATTGGGGGGGGGATGTATCCCCTTGATCCACCACTGAAGAAAAGCTCTATCATTTGTAATCACATTCCTTGAGAGGATACTCTTACTAGTATCCATACTCTTGTCAATAGGAAGAGGGGAACATTCTTTGTCCATGAGAGAGATCACATGAACTTGAATGAATAGGGGGAGCTATTATTTCTTTCACAAACCATGGTTTTTATCTCCTAAATAACCCAACACACCACTAACAACACTATTACATGAAGATTAACCATATATTCATGTCTCTCAAAACTTTTAAATAAGGTTGATAAAAAGTCAGAGAAGTGTCCCCCCTAAAAATGAAATCCTGTAAGTTCCCCAACAATGAGAAAAGATAAGCGGGGCCATTCTACATCAAAAAATAAGTTCTACACTAACTCAGATTTTATCCCCTCACAACCCATACATGGTGAGGGTATTTAAATTAATTTTCTATGGATATTAGTTTTAGTTGTTATTCCCTTATTACAGATCCTCAAGAAATGTATATTCAACATAACATGGATTTATTTAGACAAGACTTTGCTCACCCACTCATCATTCTCCGGGTTGGATCTTAATAAAAAGTGAAACTGTCAAGCATTAAATTATCCTAATGTATACTTTGATAATGTGCACATATCTGGTTCATCGAGCATATAAATCATATCATAAAAAATATTATGATCCTCATCGAGGGATGCTGATATAAACTAAAGGTTTATTCTCACATAAATGTGAGGGATTGGGAATCTAGGGATTAAGTGAAAATGAACTAACAAGTTTTATTTGTAGTATTTGATTTCAACCCACCCTCAAACCAACAAACCTAGCATGGGATCCTGTCTACACTTATTTTGAATTGTAGGTATGGTAATTGATTTTAGGTTGTCTATTTCAATTTTTTGGTATTCCGGATTTTAATCCCCATGGTCAACCATACCTAGATAAATTTCTATGTGTGGGGTGAAACATATATAGGGTGAAAAATAAATAAACAAAAGATAAATTCACCTTATTCATGAATCCACTACCTATATGATTTGGATCCCAGGAGGTGGAGTGGCTGCTTCGATGTAGGAGGATCCCAGCAGGCGGTGTGGTCATGTCAGAACTGTGCTAGAGTCGCATTGACATTGTGTCGTAGCCTCATTTGAGAAGGAGGTTCACAGGGTGGTGGGGTGGTTGTGTCGGAGGCATTGGGAGTAGAAGAGAATTGTAGGGGGAGGTGGTCATGTCAGAACCATGATAGAGCCACATTAGAACCATGTCGGATCCGCATCAGAGAAAAAAAGGTCGTGGGGAGGGGGGTGGCCACGTCAAAGACATCATAAGAGGAGGAGGACTGTGGGGGTGGGGGGGGGGGGGGGGGGTGGGGGTGGTCACATAGGAACTATGATGGAGTTGTGTCGAAACCGTGACGGAGCCACGTCGGAGAAGGAAGGTCATGAGGAGGTGGGGTGGCCATGAAGGAGATGTAGGGAGAGGAGGAGGACCGTGGGAGGGAGGAGGATCAAGGGGACAGTTGGGATGGAAACTCACGAGGGCTCGGGGGAGGAAGGGAGGGGTCGTGTGGGGCACCAGTTACATAGACAGCAAGAGGCATGGATATAAGTGACTTGTATCCATGGTTTTTGTTGTCCATGGCAATAGGTCCAAATTCTAGTAGTGATGGATTTAATGAACATATTTCATATATATGATATATTAATTCTACTGTAGTAACTATATATATATATAAACAAAAAAACAAAAACACAAATATATATAAATAAATAAATATATAAATATATATATTTCATTTACATACATTCTTTTAATATGATAATATTGACAAAAACATCTTTTATGCGTAAGTATTGCTTATCATATCCGTGAACAATGTATTCTATTTTGTACTATTATATTACATAGATTATTATAATATAGTTATACTATATATAAGTGATAGTTATATAATGTTTTACATTTTGGAATCATTATATAAGTATAAGTACCAAATATGTAACAAATTGTGACCCATATGATGAAAAAACTGAATTTTATCCGAAGTGAAACTTTAACATAGGATCGTTAACAAGCGGGTAATATAAGGTCATAATAAAAACATATATTGTATTATTTATAATAATATTATTCTGTGAAATATTTATAAAAAACTTTTATTTAATATATACGATGTTTGTATGAGTTTTGAGGGAGTCAAGACACAAGGTAAGGGGATTTCATCTCACATTTAATTTTTGTTAGATACAAACTATGTTCTCCAATATTTCCTTTTGCGTGGTGCATGCACTTAACACGATTTTATTGTTTTTGAAATATACTTAAATTTATGGATATTCAAATATCAACTCTATGACCATTCTTTCATGGGGTTTAATTTTCAAAATTTTCCAAATTTGTAAAAATGTTTTGCCTGAATTTTCTTTCTTTAGGACTCATGTTTTGAAATAAATCTAATCATTTTGGAGGTGTATATAATTCAATTTTATAATGAATATCATGAATCTAAATCTTTTAATGATATAATAATCTTCATTTAATTTCATTTCCTTACATGGAGAGCATGATCCCAAGAAACCATGTTATAGTAGTTTATTGAGACAATCTCTTTGCTTTTCAAGATTGTTTATGTTTATGCTTCATTTGATGAAATATTATTATATATATCTCAACAATATTATTTATTATCTTTATCCTTTATTGATTCATGATATATTCATGTATTGGTACTACTTTAAACTTTTTTTTACGTAAGACTGTTAAGAATGTTTTTTAGGAAAGCCCGAGTTTACCCTCACATCGATCATAAATATATGTTCAATAAAAGGGTTTAAAAGAATATTATACCACTCCCATATAATATCTAAAAGTCATTTTTACCATTTTTTATTTTACCAATATCTTCAATGGAATCTTCTTAACTCTTTCCGGACAAGACACTTCTATATTCCTTTTACAATGTAAAAGGAATGTCCTTTTGACATCATACGAGTGGTACAAATTTACCCACCATCATATCTTTGATGTTCCTTTACATTGTTAAGAATTATAATATTTAAAGAAATGTTTTTTAAATTTTAAATTTACAAAAAATTATTTTCAAAGTGGTTTCAAACTTCCTTTATATATTGCCTTTGAAAACTGTTTAAAAAATGTTTTCCAGAATTATTTATATGTTCTTAAATTATTTTGAAAAAAATGACTTCAAAATTCATTTCAATATTATTTTATAATTTTTAATTAAAAATTATTTTCAAAACCTTTGAAATCATTATTTATAGGTTTTCCAATTATTTTACAAGAAATAGTTTTAAAATAATTTTCTTATATTTTTTAAACAAATAATGTGTTTTCAAAGACAAATATTTTAAAACAGTATCGAAGCATATTTTAATAGCTTTCATGGAAAAATATTTTCAAAATGAATTCATTTCTTATTTAAATGTGTTTTTGGTATTTATATAAAAATTATTTTCAAATGTTTTTATGTATTAGAAATCATTCTTCAAACAGAAAATGATATTTTCCTCATGAAACATTATTAGAGGATATTTAAGAATTAGTTTCCTTCAATGATGACATCTATTGATGATACACATTACTTCTAGGAAATGATATTATGTTTCCGTTCATATTTTTTCAATGAATGAGTTACTCTTAATACCCTGGTCTTTATGAATCCCATTTCATCTTCATGAATTATATGTATATGAAATCCATTTCTCTTTTAAGGGTCATGATTTTGATGAAATTATTATAAACATGTAACTCTTTCCATAGGTTATGATATGTCTACATTTTTATGATGCCCATTTCATTTCATGTGTTATGATATGTTTTGTGGAAAATCTATGTATGATTTCATTATGAGATTGGTGGGACTTATATCTCCTTCCAATGTATCGGGAATAGATTTATATCTAATGAGATTAAATAGGTTTGGAACTTGGGTGACTTGGTTTAGTAATATAGGTCCGGATTGAGGGTTACTCAGTTCAATAAAATAGTGATTGAACGAGGGTTATTCATTTGAGTAATACATGGATGGAATGAGGGTTCATCAGTTCTGCAATACATGGCTCGAATGAGGGTCACTCAGTTTAGTAATACAGGGTCCCGGCCCAGTAATGGACTTTCCTAACTAATATTTTCTTGGATTTGATGCCTTGGATACTATAGAAATCGTTATATTCTTAGGTGTTTCTACAATTCCATGTCTTATACCTATGTTATGATTTCATGGCCTATGCTCTTTGTTTCAAAACAATTCATGTCTTATGAACATCCAATCATTATGATGTGATCTTTACTATGCATGGTGTAATCTTCTATTTTAATAATAACATTCTCATACACATATTCTCATGTTTATATTTACATGTCTCCCATGTTTACCTATAATAAGAATTTGAGCTCACTTATTTTTATGTTTCCTTCACCAGGATGTTAATATATTTATTATGTTTGTGGTTTCTAAGGAGGGTTATATTCAGAAGAACCTAGGGGGAGATAGTGTTGCTCATTTATATCCTAATTTTTATGTTTCCATTTTTCCAAAGGCACTAGACTAGCATGGTCATCTCACATCTATTTGTATAATGTTTATGTATTCCACAAATGTCATGTAAGGCGAGGTTTATAATGAGTGGGTATCTATATAGTTTTAAATATATGAATCCTTAATTTTATCCTATTTAAATAATAGTTATCATATATTTAAATCATTCACGATGTTTTGTAAAGTGTTCGTGAATTTCCAAAGCATATCCATAGGGTGTGATATACCGATCATGAATCAAGGACCTTTATCATGAACCAAGGGATGACCACATCATGTTAAATGCACCCTTTTAGTAGTTATTATGATTAAGTACATTTATTATTGATCCATATAAAGTTTAAGTATCCATACATGGATGAAATTTCATTGAAACCACTTGTTTTATCCTTCAGTAGAATTCTTAGAAATTTTCCCATAATTTTAATCATCATAGACTTACCCTTAGAGACCTAAGTAGAAATATTGTTATAAATTTTCCCAGGATATCACAAGAGTTTAGCATCCTTGTTTCAAATGTTTGACTAAACCTTTATACAAATACCAACCATAGAGACCCAAGAAATTTATAAATAGATATTACATATTTCAGATGAAAATTCAATACATTACACAAATAAATCCATGTGAACTATAATAGTTTAGTTAATTTAGAAACATAGAACAAAATATTCTTTATTTAATGAATATATTTAATGTATAAACTAACTATATTACCTTTTATCACTCCTAAAAAACATATCCTACAAAAGGCCGTTATTCATATCATGGGGAATAGAAGCATGAGAAATTGTGAGGTCGAATTCTCATTAATGGTAAACAAGGGTGACATAGATGAATAAAATTAACATTGGTGTATGATAACATGGGAATAATAATTGAAAAACATACCCTACATATCAATGATCATAATTTTGAATCATGGAAAAAATATTTGAAATTTATAAGAAATGATTCATAAGGGAATCGAAGAGCCTAATTTATGAGAGTATAAAATTGGCATAACATATAGATTTTTTAAACACACAAAATAATTAAAAATAATTCCCATATAAGACAAGTTTCACTACTAAGGATATCATATTATAATGGCTACACTCCCCAAACTAGCATACTAGTCATGGTTAACTCCCAAGACCACCATAAAAAACAAAGTCCCTTACTAAAAATGGTTCACACATAATTATTGTATTGTATATCTCATGAGATAAAAATAATTGACCAATTCATTTGTGGGAGATATATATCCCACCCATATCATTATAAAAACCATATTTATATTTTCTATAAGATCATAAAAAATTAATCTTATCATATTACAAGAAATGAAATTAATTTTTAAAACATTTAAACATATCATAATCAATGGAAATGATACAAGTCTCTTAATCATTTCATCATTTCATCATGGAATAACCCATGAAAAATAAGTGTATTTCATAATAATTATATCATTTCATAACATGTGTAATCCAAACGGGATTCATAAAAATATATTCAAAATAACCCATTTTGAGAATGAATATGAATGGTATCATTGTATCATATCCCCATCAAACCATCGGTAATATAGAAAATGTCAGCTTAGATGGAAAATATTGTTTAAATATCATTTAAAACATTTATTGGGTAAATTAACTTATAATTTCCAATAATTTTTTAAATCATAAATCTTTTTGGAAATTAATTTCATTGAAAATAAACATGAAACCTTATAAAGGAATCTTTAAAAATAATTTACTACATTTCCAATTGAAAATATCCTTTCACCTTTTAAAATAATTATATATAACATAACACATTTCGAACATATTTTTCTTTGAAAATAACCATAAAAACAAATAATGGAAACTCAAATATTCATTTAAAAACTTTATTGTGGAAAATATCCTTTTTTCTTTGAAAACCGCTTTTTAAAACATAAATTTTTTAATATATTTTTCTTTTAAAATTAAAATGATTTATTATACTCAAAACATAAAATAAATTATTTTCCATGATGAAGTAAACTTATCTTCTTTTTCCGTCCATGTTTTATCGAAGATTCCTTTCACATTTTCGGTAATGGATAAACACGAATTGTTTTGAAAACAACATAAGGAATGATTTAAAAGATTTTTTATAATAAAATTAAAAAAATTTATGAAAATGTCTTTAAAATAGTATTAATAAATTTTCAAAGACAATGTTAAAGAAATTTGTGTTGGATGAAAACAAATTTTCGATCGAAAAGAGAAAGGATGTCAGATTTTATATAATTTTTTTATCAATTATTGTAATTAATAATATGTAAAACAATGTTAATATTTCTTTAGAATATCACAAATAAAAAATAGAGGATAAAATTCTACTATTTGTTGTGAGATGGACCATTTTATTTTATCACCAGAAACATAATCATAATCAATCCCGATAAATGATTAAATTGTAATACAAAATATTCACAAATTTCATAACATTAGATAATAAGCGCCATGAAGGAATAAAATAAAATTATTCATAAAATATCATTAGGATAAATAAATTCATGATACTATATTTAAATAGGGCTATATATAAACCTCTTATATTAATATAGGTTCATAACATAACAAATATCCCTATGAACTAAACTTTACACAAAAATCTATTATGTTATATATTGAGTTTCATTATAAAAATTGAATAATAATTTATAATAAATATATTTTTATTAAATATATATTATAGGATTATATTAATATATATCATACCATTTTTTTCTTATGACATTTTATTACCTGTTTTTAACAATTACTTGTTAAAGTCACATTTTGGGAAATAAGTGCTTGGTTTTTCATGTGGGTTTGGCCTATTTTTTTCTATTACATAAATTAGGAATTCATAACCTTCATAATTTTATCCATTATATAATTACCATATATATTTTTTATATATGTCATTAGAGTATTCCATAAAATTTAGTGATAGAAAATAAAATACATTGTTCATGGAAAAGGTTGGTTGTGTGTATGAATGAACACAACTTCCATATTCTTATTAGATTTAATTAAAGGGAAGTAAATTATATATATTTATATATTCATTCAAGAATAAATTTTATGTCATATATATCAAATATTTTTTTTAAACCATTCTTTAAAACATTTACTGTAATGTGTTAAAATAATCACCTCCCTTCACAAAACAATAGGCCACCGTACACACGAGCGACATTTTTGTATCTCCAAAATAATGATTTGTATGAATCTGTGTGTGATATAATAACTCAATAACCATAATGAAATAGAATATATTATATAAAAATATTATATCCATCATTATTTATATCCTTGAGAGGTGGTAATGTAAAAAATGAACACCATTGGTTCGTGAGGTTGTTGTTTGCTGTACACAAAAATGATTACTAAATAACTCATTTGATCGATGTGGTGATTGTTGTAGCTTATGACCTTAACATATAAAAACCTATTTATTTGGATGATACTTGGGTTATTATATCATCATGTAATAGTAATAATTTTAGGTGGTGGAGTAAGAAATAAAACATAAATTCTTACTGATGAACGTCACCTATTTTTGTGGTATCTTCATTAGGGTTACACTAGTATCCATCCAAGGCTGGATTTATATATAAAACGAGGATTATAGGATGACAATAGTGAATCTATCTTGGAAGGAAATTTTTAAACCAAAAGTATTTGAAAGCATGAATAGAAGTTGATAAAGGGTGACCTTTTGTAATTGAGGGAGTGGATACAATTGGCGTTTTTGAAAATAATTGAGTGATCCCATGTTTTTCTTATGTCAAAAGGGCCCAAAATTGAACATTATTGAGAATTAGAGGTGGTATGGTTGAGGTATTTCGATAAAATAGTTTCTAAACAAATATTTTGGTCATTTCAACCCTCATCATTTTAGTTTAACCCTCTCAAAAAACCATTTTTATATTTACCATAGTAAATAATTTTTCATTTTTTAAGACGAATTTTCATAAAAAAAAAATATGTTGAACTTATTATATAACATATATAATCCAGATTCAAATATATAATCAATTTTTCATAATCCCATTAAAATATTTGGGAAAAAATAATTTAAAATTAATCCCATATACGTGACTAGAATTGGGGTTTTGAAGATAAAATGTTCAAAAGTTTATAAAGTTTTTATATCCAATTTCAAAATTAAATTGATTAAGATAAACCAAATTCAATTAATGGATATATAATTTAAATAATTTTACATTAATAAAATTTTAAATTATATTGATTCATTACGAATAAGTTATATGAAATAGTAGTTTTAAATTTATATTTATTATTTATCATTATTGGTCAAAAAATGAAATTTTTTCGGTGGATTCCAAAAAATCACCCTAAGATGATTTTTTTCAATATGAATTTAAAAATGGAGATTTTTTTATCAAATAAATTTCATTAAAGTGTTAAAAATTTAATTTAAAACAAAACCCGTAGATGTGATGAAAACAAAAGTTATGGAGAACTATATTTTTTTGAAGTAGAAGATTATTTGACATTATATATATGTCAGGTAACAATTATTATATGAATATAAATTATCTTTTATTGATATAAAATATATATATTTAATTTAAAATATTCCTCAATTGGTTTTATTTTAATTAATTAAAATATAGAATCATTTTGCAGTACAAATATTGTTTTTAAAAATCATTATCAATCCTAATAATAAACTTATACTAAAATTAAATATAGATATGATTCAAAATTGGATTACATATAAATAAATAATAATTATTTTACTTTAAAACGTAATGGATAATTTAAATATGAAATTTCAATGAATATAAACAATTTATTTTCATGATTTGATATTTTTTAATAGTCACAATTTTTTTTCTCAATAATTTACCAAGATTATAACATATGTTACTATTGATATTATTATTTAAAAATTATTTAATTTTTTAAAAATTAATTTTCAAAAATATTTATAAAATAAATTTATCATTTTTTACTAAAAAAGAAAAAATACAATATTTGAATAAAATATATTTTTGATGAATATAATTAATTTACTAAACAATTTAATAGTTATTTACTAAGAATTTATAAGTCAATTTACATTGAGTATGATATATATATATATATATATTTCATAAATTAGTTAATACCATTTTTACCTTTGAGCTTAATGTCAAGTTTATAATAATATTATTTCATTGTTTTGTCGATGCTTGGTTTCAGTTGCCATGCATGCTATCAATGAATCTCTTTATTGCATACAACACAAGACAAAATTTATGTTGCATATAACGCAACATATACGTAGTGTCACATATAATGGAAATTATCAAAGATATTATTTTCAACTGAATTTTGATACACAAAATCTCAGGGTGTGACACTGTTAACATAAGATTTTGAGAAAACTAAATATCTTTATCACTAATACTTTTATCATAAGGAGGGTTATATGGGTTGAAGAATGGATTAGATCTTGGCAGTTATATTTCCAAACTTATTAGCTCAATGATCCTTTTTATACTGATATAATCTATATTTGTCACTATAGTTCAATTTTTATAGGCTCGTGGGCCCCATAAAAAATGGAAGAGTAGGTTCCAATAATTTGAATGTATATTAACTCTCAAAAACAATGTATTTTTATCAATCCACATGTGCATCCTAATATTTATTAAATTTGAAGAATTCATTGTCAATGAAATTGAATTCACTCTTATGTCAATATTATGGTACCCATGGATTGAAATTATGTGTCACGAGGATATATATAGGAATATATAATTCTTAAATTATCTTATTAACAATTTTATATATAACACACATGAGGCCATGCATATGAAATTGTTGTAGGTGACTCTCATTGACATAATTTCTATATAGGTCTATGTATGTATGTAAACTTGTTACCATATAAAATGGTCCTTCCAAGGTATTTCTATTATAATGGTTATGGTAAGAGAACCTCTGTATATCCTCGATCACACTAAATGTATAATAAGGTGATAATAGGATACTTTTGGGATGATAAATGGTTAGGGGTGTCCCAATTCATTCCCAATTATCCTACATTGGGGAAAAGTTCTAATGATTCTATAAATCACCCTAACATAATTATTTTTATTAGTAATGATGATTATTGGAATAATTTTCATGAAATTTGATTAGTGGATAAACCCAATACTTTCTACTTCACATATTCTAGTATAAGTCCATTCAACACGAAGGAGTACAACCAATCTATACACATCCGAAAAGGAGAGGAATCATAGGGTATGATTTTTGGGGATGCGATTTTATCATATTAATATATCTTTTGGGTTTAGCTTTCTTAAATCCACATTATATATATGAAAAATATGATTTAGTGAAGGGGAATTCATTTGAATTTCTTGTGTTCCTATTGCATGAATCTTAAGAAAGAGTCTTTGATGTATTTAATCCTAAAAGGGGATTGGATTAGCTTCATTGAGTTTTTTATAACATAGTTTTGGGGTTGGTTATTTATTATTCATTTTTTCATTTTTTGGATACATGGTTTCACAAAATAAATGTTTCTTCTAGTATATATAAATTATAAAAAGTGGCATTGGTTGTGGGGTGGTGATAAATCTAGGATCTTGAAACCATCTCCCATGACAATTCTTCTCATTAATATGAAGATTTCTTGAAATTTATACTGTTATCTACGACACATTATATAGAATTTATCCCTTGAATTTACAAAATATATGACATATAAATGGATTTTATGGTTCTTCAAGATCATGTTGGTTGGGATATAATTTTTCATTATGATCAGTGGAATCCTTGTCATACTAGTTTGATACTTATTATAGATTTTCCCTACACTAATTTAATTATTATAGGAGGGAGATTAATCAGGGTGATCATAGATCCATGATCATTGAATTTCATGTTTTTATGGTTATGAATGTCCACTAGATGTGGAAAATCATTCCCTTCAAATGGTTCTATCCATTAGTAATTCCATGAATGAATTTTTTAAATTAGTGAAACTCAATCTTATCTAATTGGAAAATTAATGAGAGGCTTTATTTTACATCACAGGTCTATTTCAGATATTATTATATACTACAGTAGCCTAATTAACCCTTCTACTATGTGTCAACACTCATGGTGTGAGGTAAATATTACATTGTATATATTATTTTTTAAGGGGATGAACCTATCCCACTCTTTTTATATTCTGATTTACGATCATTAACAATGGATTATAAATTTAACATTATAGTTTATGAACATATTCTTCACCATTTTATAACTTTGTATTACTTATTTATGGTAGTATGATTTTTCTATGTTCGATTTTGAAAATGAGAAAAATTAATTTTTAGTATGTTAGATAATTCTTTATATCATCTGAGTTAAGATGAAGCGATAGTTAAAGTGTTGTTCTTGAAATAGTTAGAGGGTTTTCTAATTAAAGGCGAGTCATATAAAGTATAATGAGTTGAATTAATGAAATTGGAATTAAGGGAAATGATAATATTCATAATAACTTATTTATGTAAGATTGTATTGCAGAGAAATGAGATTTGGATATCTTGATTATGTGATACAATCAATGGATCTAGGAACTATGAGTTAATGTAGCTGGAAAGATCACCTAAACAAAAAAATTTAATCATTTTGCGGGGCTATAATATAAGATATGAGAACGGTGATTTAGATCATTTGACCAAAAATATCCACGCATTAGAAGTGGTTAGGGTTATTATGTTTTGATAAACTATTAGGAGATTAATAAAATAAAATTTATTACATTACACTTGGTAATCAAGATAATGTTCTAAAACCTTATTTGTATATTAAAAAAAATTGAAATTGAAATCACATGAACACTATGTTAATTGTGGGACCAAGGCCATGTCCTCACTAGAAAAAATTCACATGATAGTTGCAATCAATTAACAAATTTATTACTACTAATAATTTTATATTATGTGATGGTATCCTCTATTCCTAATCAACCACCTTAGTAAGCGGGAGAGCGTATGAGAGAAGACTGATGGAAATACATGGAGGATAATTATAATGTATACAATATAATTCTGTCATCTATGTATGGATAGATAATGATTCAGTATAAATAACTGGATACATACACAATGATAACACATCTTTTAGGACTTTATAATGATAAATAAACAAGTGAGATGAAAAATATTATCATAGGGAATACTGGTGTAAACTGAAAGATGAGTACCTATATTGTGATATTTACTTCATGACGTTGAAGTGTATTGATCAGTTACTTAAACCAGGATTCCATATGTATAGTAAATTCTCCATTAATCTCTTTTATCTTCCATACCACCTAGATTGTCCAAACTCCTCATGAAATAATGGTTTAATATAATGAAAAATCATCTATAGTTAATTTTAACAATGCCTCATGATGAATAAAAGGATATTGAAAACAATTTTTATTCACACATTATGGAAATTGAGGGGAAATTATAGATTTAGAATATGATAACAACTTTAAGGATGAGAACACATTTACTACATCTTTTAATGTCCGAAATTATTAGGTAGTTGAGTGGTGAACTAGAGGATATCTGCTTCTCTAGTGGCAATAAATGTCACTATAAGAGAAAATATATTGCATTGAAGAATTAAAAATAAATATATTCTATATTAGGTATATATATTTTCATCACTACATGTAATATTTCTAGTTTTGATCAATGGAACTAAATAAAATTTTCAATTCCCATATTCGTATACAAATTTAGGATCTGGGGATGATAAAAAACCCTCAATGAAGTTTGGTGATCTCTATAAGTTGTTAATAAAGTAATATTCATTAGTCTTCATAGATATTCATATGATTTTAGATTTCGAAATTGACTGATTCTTGTAAAATTTTTATTTTTTAATGAATGTTACCAAAACATTTATCATAGTTTCTATTAGGACACAACATGTCATTATTCCATATTTATAATCAATTTTTATATATTATTTCATACCTAAAGTTTAGAAATACTTGAATCATAGATATAAAATAATGATAATGAATAATGAAAATGAAATATAATATTCATTGAAATATTTCCCATAATAGTTATGTATTATGAAATACTAAAATTAGTTTTCAAGGATATACCATGAAGTGTTTAAAGAATCATTAGAGAAAGAAATATTATGTATTTGACATATTTAAAAAAAAATTTCATGTAAAACATTTTGAATGATGTAATAACTACAATTCTCATAGTGGTAGTTTATAATGTCAAAACTTGTTATTATAAGAATATGTTAAATGTAAATATATATACATCATAATATTATTTTTAGAGCTATTAAGAATTTTTAATGAATTTAATAAATTAACATTATAAAGATATTTGATCCTCTTGTTGGATATGTTATAGAGTATCCTTAAAAATTATTCATTGATAATCTAAAATTTTCGTTAATATACTTCTAAATTCACATTAACTTATACTTACCAATGATATAATGTTAGTACAAGGTTGATTGATAAGGATTATTATATGTATTTTTAGAGATCTATAATTCCTTTAAATTTTTTTTTCACAAATATAAATTTAATACATAACCATGTTCTAACTATATTGACTAATGGATATCATTTATGCTAAAATTATATAGGAATTTATTATGTTATGCCTTCATATAATCTTTGATAACAATTGGGTAAACCATGTTTTAGAAACACGATTATTTCAAGGGAGAACATTAAGTGATAATCATTTAATTATTTTTTAGAAACATAATATATTAATATTTATATGATAGAATTGTATTAGTGAAGATTGAAATTATTTCTACTATATGGATTAATTTTTCTTTAGAGATAGAGGGAGGAAAATTCTTCCTTCGTGAAGTAATGACCCCAAATTCACATGAGTTACATTAGGATCACAAGAATCTACTAGTTTTAGTAGGACAAGTCCTTAATAATAAAAAAATTATATAGAAAAGTTATAAAAAAGGGTTTGATATAAATTCCCTTTTAATGATTATATATTATTGGAGAATAATAATGTATCCTACAAGGAAGAATAAAATGGAAACTTGATCACATTGGAAATATCATCTGAACTCATAGATGGAATCCAGGTACCAAAATATAGTTTCAAAATTTTTTAGTTTCTCTAGTTGATTTAAATCCATTATTGGGTAATCATGAGAAAACATGACATGTATGTAGTATGTCATCACCAACAAGGATAAATTTTATACTAAATTTTGAATTGATTTCCAAGCATAAAATTTGTAAAAAGCTTAATTAATTCATCAAGATAAAATATTTAAATGTTCTCATTTTACTTAAATTTTGATAAGATATTTTTTTTAAAGGTGAGGTCCAAGGCCGTTTATATTAATACAAATGGAAGCATACAAGATGAGTGAAGCAGTTCATTTCACACAAGTCACCAGCCCTCATCACGAGAGCTCAATGTTTTTTCTTAACTTATCTAAAATCTTTTTTTCTTCATACCTAAAGTCTACCAAATCAAATATACAACCTTTCCCATGTCTCTGACCCCTGGAGTGAAGCGCTTCATTATTCCTTGATTTTTGAAGAAGTCTTTCAATGTATTTATCTGAATTTGAATCAATAAAGAGTGATTCATCTTGTGTTGAGCTTAAGCCATCTCAACCACCTCTACGCCCCCGATTTCAAGGGAGTCATCTATGCTCCCCTGATTTGGCATGCTGCCAAGAGCCATCATCCTCCTATGTAGTAGGAAAGTATGTGAAAATAAGGTACAGAAGTAACACAAATCAATTTATGTATGGATTTAATCATTATGATCATATAATATTCATTTATAAAATCCATTAGAGATTTTCATTATAAATAACTATAGTTTCCCATCAGTATATAAGAAGATAGTGGGTGTGGCATTCTGTTTCTATCCATATATGGAAAATAGATATTCAATATTACACTTAATGAAGACTGTGGAATATTTCTATAAGGATGAATAAAAAATCAAGCATATATTATTAAAATCAAGATCTATAAATATAGAAATATAGGTTTGCATCAATGATGTCATGATACATACATTAAAACGATATTTAAAAAATATAGGATAGAATAATTAATGACAAAATTATTTTATATGTCACATGGAATGAAATGTATTCATATTAATGTTTCATAACATGGGGGGATATTATCATGATGAATAATGTTACAAATTCTAAAGAGTATTTTGGGAACTATCTAACATGTAATGTTATGTACTGATGTTTGATATTACATATGTGTCCAATCAAGGAGATTAAATATAAAATAGAAATAGGATAACCCCATAGATTTTATGTCGGAAAAATATTATAGTAATAAAGAATATACAATGAATGAGTACACAATTATCATATTAGTGGGAATACTATTTTTCCAGGGGATATACAAGTAGTATTACTTCAGTTTAGTCTGATCTAATATTATACCATGCAATGGTAATATGAAATTTAATATTAGTATAGTCAATAGTTTCTATATATAAATCTGATGAGAATGTAGTATCCCATGTTACATATTCAGAACCATTTTGAATTTTTTTTACCGATACTGTAGTATTAAACCTGATGTCAAGATTATTAAATAGAAAAAAGGTAAATGAACATTAATATCACATTTTGAAGGATTTTATCATAGGGTAAAAGTTATAGACTTTATTATAACAAGAATTACATGAAAGGACCAGTATATTTAGTAATAAATCATAGGAACCTTTTTTATCACGTAAGCATATTAGCTCGAGGGCAAGTGGGGGTATATTAGAATTGATTTCCAATATTAAACCAACATTGTACTTTGGAATACTAGAATATCTAAAGATATAAATATTAATTGATATGTCAATGAATGATGGGTTTTCTTATGTATAAAATTAATACGATAATGTATTATTGTATATTTATATTGAATGACTATAAAAGTTCTGTACTATAATGAGAACCTCAATGTGATATAGAAATATTTTTAAAAATTTATCATATGTCCTAGAAGATATCCATATAATGATACAAAGATGATGTTTGGCTATTAGTTTTTGAAGCTCATAAGAAATTGAGACTCTGTTTATAAATCCCTTATTTGGAGTACTCAAATAGAAGTTGATATGATGATATACCCACCAATAATAATTTCACAAGTTATATTTGTCATTGAATATTTCAATTTAGAGAAATGTGTAATGGTAATTAGAATTTATATTTTTATTAATATATTTGCTGAATCAGATACTCTGATGTATTTTAAAAGCTGAGAAGACATATACTTGTGGAAAAGTTGGATACATTGGGAGCATCATAGGTGATCTGACATTGAAAAAAAAATACGAAGTAAGGATTTTTCACTACTCAGTTAATAGATGATAAAATATCATCCCCATTGAATATAATGGAATAGTTTTATTAAGTTAATGGAAAAGTATACAAATAAATATAACAAATAAAGATTACCAAAATAATGGTTTTTGACACCAAGTATGGAGTCTTCTTGATGATATATCATTAAAATGGGATTCTATCTCATTATAATATTTTTATGAGGTTATTATTTTAGTATTAAATTAACAATCTATGGAAGTATTGTTAGGCACCAAGCATGAGTATTTTTCAACACTATTTAATTCTTAGCAACCCCAAATTTTATAAAAGAAAATTCTTTTTGATCTAGTTAAATGTATTATTATGGAAAATGGTTATATAAAACATATTAACATACTTGGTTTTATGTATTTTGATTTTAATATACCTATAAGAATTTTTACCATTTCAAATATATCCATTGAATAGTGATCTCATGATTTATATAAATATAGGGATTTTAACAAGTCTAATTAAAATAGATATTGAATTTGAGGGCCACATATAATATAATTTTTCTATACGAAGCCCATTTGTCATAGCTCGGGAAGGAGGTAGCATCACTGTTCTTTGCGCTAGGCCATTCCCAATCCGTGTTTCAATATATTAAGCTTGAATAGAATCACCAATGGGAGAAGTGGAAGTTAATAGAGATTACCACCAAAGTGATGTTATCTGAGCCTCCTTAGGAGTCTCTCACCATCATACACCATACCCTTAGGATTTATGCGGGAGTTATAAGGGGTTATGTAACAAGACACTAGAACTATGATTATGTGTAATATTTTTTTTATATAATAAAGAATATACATTCTTTTATTTATTATTACTTTGTAAATGGTTTTTAAAGCACAAAAAGTTTTTTTAGTTAATATTCCATTAAGAACCCTATTTTTATGTATTAATGTAATTTTTAATTAAATAATATTTTTATAAAATATTTTTACTAAAATATTTTTTATTAAATACAATTTATCATAAATATTTTACAATTGTAATTCTTAATATGGTTTGAAAGCTGTTTATATCAAAACCGACGACTTTTTAATAAAGGAAAAATTTCATTTTAAAAGTGAAAACTCAAGTATTTTAAAAATTATTTAGTAAAAAATAATATTATTTTTGTAATTCATATTTCAAAATTAGCTAGTAGTGAATTTTTCATAATTTTTCGACACAGTTGAATTTTTAGGTTAAAATGAAATACCGTTAAAATATATAATGTGTTTTATGACATCATATTGAACTAATAGTGAAGTAATAAAATAATATAAAATGAATATTCCGAAAATATATGTTTACCCTTTAAAATAATGTGATTTTATATTTGTCTAATCAGTTTCACACTTTTTGGACCCTCCAAAACATATAAAATATTTTAACATTTTAAAATGATTTCCTTAAGAGTGTTACTCACCTACACAAAAGCAAGTCCAGAATATTAATATGATAGGCAATTGTTTTTATAAAATAATTTTTTCCACTCCCCTTTGGAAAAAACCATGGGCAAAAACCTGGGGTCAGTTTGCGGTATTGAATATTTAATTATATAGATTCAAAAACCTATGTTCGTGAATTATTAAAGAATTTCCCTAAGTTTTTATAAATAAACCCAACCAATCTACCACTTCTCTTCACAAAAAACCCATGGATAACGTCTTCAATCTTCCCTCATATCTTTATAATCCACCCAAGTCACCCCAAGCACTCATGAATCCCCTCCTCTGGCTCTTGAAGTCCCACACCCATGTAAGGGATCCTCACTTTTATTCCTTCCTTATTTATGTCCATGTTTACTTATATTTTTATGACCTTTTATATTCAATTAAAACGTTGGGGAATTATTTTTCACCTCCCATATAATTCCCAGTTTATATTGGTATGATTAGATACCAATGTATCTCACATTAATTCCTCCCATGTACACCTATTACTATGCTGAAATTTCATAATGTATTTCTCTCTCCTCATTTACATTCAAGAAATTATTTTATATTATACATATAAATTCTATTAAATATGTCGGGATATTATGTTACATGATACAGATACTTTCCATTTCATGAATAAATTATGAGATACCCATTTCTCTCTAATCTACCAATTTTACGATTTCTATTTAACATTGTTATGCTGCTGAAGTTACACAAACATTTCCCAAGAAAAAATCATCGGTTAAGTGAATAACATACTTGATGTGGCTCCATTTTTACATTGTTTTGACAGATCTTTTTACAAAATTTTTTAAGATTTAATTAATTATTTAACCACCTTGTACTAAAGAATTTTACTTTTGTATTTTTTATAAATAATTTTGTTAATTAATCAATTGTTTTAAAAAATTAATTATTTTATATTCATTAAATAAATAATTTTAATCTATATTTTCATTTATAATTTAAATATTTTATTGTTAGGTGTGTTAATTCTAATCTTCCCACCTTTTAATAATTCTTCATTAATAATAAATAGTCATATTATATCCTTATTTTTGTTTTTATTAACTTACACTTTATATTAATATTTTATGTTTAATTTTAGTTTCATTAGAATAGGTTAAAAATGTTGAATTAATTTTCTAATCTTCTTGGTATTTAATTAAGTTATGAATTTTAGTTTAAATTAAATAAAATAATTTTCTTTTGATTTTATGTACTCAGATAATTGTTTAATTAATTAATTAAGAGTTTTAAAATATTAATTGTTTGATTTTATATATGCAGTAAAATTATTTATGTATTACCTTTTTAGTCTAACATTGAGGTAGACAAGAGCTATCAGTAACCTATTGGGTCACTGATGTTGTTCATTTTCACTCACATCCTACCATATAATTATTTATATAGAATTTTAGATTTATGCTTTTTATCATTTTAGTTTAACAATTATTCATTTTATAATTTTAGTGTTGTCAATTGACAATTTTAATGTTTTAAAGTTTAATAAAAATTTAATTTTAATTAATGTTGTTTAACATTCTGTTTATTAATAAATTTCAATCCTTTATTTAGTTTACTTAAATTTTTGTTTTAAGTTTAATTTATGCATTTTTATTTTTTTAACGGTCACTTTTAGTTATTAATTTTTGTTCTAGCAGTGAACCTTCTATTTAATCTACTAGTGACCATTTATTTTATGTATCAGCAGGATTTTAATTTTTATACCAGTGACTTTTTTTTATCTGTAATAGTAACCCGCAAATACCCATCCAACTGGCGACTTCTTTATTTTTACCGCTAATAATGACCCCTTATTTTTTTCTACCAATAACCTTTAATTGTGCTTTCAGTGATCTTTCAACCAACGATGATATTATATTTTATATCTATCATTAAATTTTCTATTTTTTAAAACTATCAGCAAAATTATACTTTTATACTTAATGGTAGCCTTTTATTTTATGTCTAATAGTGACCTTGAGCCCTTTCACCTCACTGTTGCGCCCCACCATCTCACCGTTACTCCCGTGCACCTCACTATTTGGTGTCTTCCACAAACAACTCGCATCAATGCCTTTTTCCCTTCTACTATAGTTACCCCCTGTAGATCTATATCACTTCAATAAAAATTTCACAAACTAGTTTTAGAATCAAACCATACACAGACCAATTCCAAATTTGACGTAGAGATACCAATTTCAAATTGAATTCCAACCCCTATAATCACCTTGAAGTGGATCCATTTTAATCATGTTCTTACAGGAATCTTTAATCCACCAAGGGTCATCGCCATCATAAATTGATTCTTGATAAGACTTGCGTCACCAGTGATGGTTGTTTCGAAGATGAAGATTAGGACATCGCATCTCAGATTCAAATCATGAAACTATCATGCCACACTACTTTCAAGGAGGGTAGTGTTGATATTATGCTGAGTCGCTGGGGACCTTGCAGCTGTACTTGCTTGATGGAACCCACACTGATGTGGAAGACCCGTTCGGCACCACCGTTGAAGATTTTCACTTTGAGGAGGAGGCCGGGGCCGAGCTTTATGTGTGGAGTGGCTGAAGAAGCTCCTAAATCCCCCAATCCTGCCGCTTTGTTCTGGGATTTCGCTGCACCTGAGGAGGTGCCGCTTGAGTCAGAGTTTCACTAGAGGAGAACCCAACTTCTTCCAGGAGTAACCAGCCACTACAATGGCTGGTGCTTGCGCCGAAGAGGATCCCCTCCCCTAGGGTTCCGTCAATATAAGGGGGAGGGGAAGAAGAAAATGTTTTTTAAGAAAATATCGTACTAAAATAGATAAAAAAACAAAGTTCAGAGAAAACTAAAATAATAATTAATATTTATAAATGAAAAAAACATAAAATGTAAATAACTAGACAGAATTACTAATTTAATTTACTTGTATTATAATATATTTAAATAAATTATATTAACTCCTAAATTAAATTAAAATTTATTAACATTTATTGTTTTATAATAAAACATATCTATAAAATAAATATTAATTGTAATTAAATAAGTATAAAAAAATTAATATGTTAACAATATAAATTTCAGAATAGTAAGTAATTATTATTATTTAACATTATTAATTAATTAAAATATTTCATTTTAACTATTTAAATTATTATCTAGAACTATAATTTTGACAATTTATAAACTTTAGATAGAGTAACTTAATAAAATTTACTAATAAAAGTTTCTTAACATACAAGATAAATTAATAACTAAATAAATTAATTAATTAAATAATGTTTAATAATTAATGATCAATTAAAATTCTCAAATTCAAATTTTTATTAGGATTGATTAATAAATATTATAAATTTAATATGTAAAAATATAATTAAATACTTTTATTTCATTATTATTTATTCTCAATATAATCTCTAAATTTAAATTTATAGTTTTTAATAGTAATAACAAAGTAATTCATTTAACAACAGTATTTAAATGATTATTAATTATTTTAAAAGACCTTTTAATAAGTTATCTTCTTAAATTATAAATTTTTATTTCCTACGTGTTTTAACTGTGTTAATTGTTTTTCTTGTGCAGGTTCATTCATGAGACGAGAATTCATCCAGGTGCACTCAACTCACTCATCCGGAGTTAGTTATAAGGGAAAATCAAGTGAGACGTGTCAGTCATGAAAAAATGAACATGATCCGTTTATATGTGAAGAGCTTTTGACCTTAGTGGTTAATGTTCAGTGATAAGCAGCAGATGATAGAACATACAAAAATAAGGGGGAGATATTCATTAGATAAGATATTCAGATATATTATAGAGATATTCATTCAACACAATGAAGGATCCAGTTCCGAGAAGAGGAGACCGGAGGGTGACTCTGGAACCACTTCTTGGAGCTGGGGGAGGCCAAGAGAAGCAACATTTCATTCTAGCAGAGGGAGTTTACTTCCTCATTTTTATTTTAATTATTCTCTTTTGTAATTGAAAGATCTTGGTATACAGATTAAAGAGGATGTTTAGCTGAAACAATAGGTCATGGATAAATTGAAGTTCCACTGGTTATCTTTAAATTTTCTTTTTTACTTCATATTTAGATGTATGCAGTATTGATCGGTGAGATCAATACTGAATTCACTCAATTGCATTGTTCCACCAAATTATAACATCAAAATTTCTCAATCAGTTGGAAATATTGATTATGAAAACATATTTCAAAAGTTAATAAATTCTAATGACTTCATGATATACACTGATTTTATCCAGTGGTCATTTTTTTAATTGTTCACAGTTGATTAATTTTGGAGTGGTGAACTCTATATTTGATTGGCATGCATGGTTATTATCTTGGAAAGGGTGGTAATTCATACTCTTATGGTGGAACTCATCTATATCTTTTTAGTGAATTTAATTTCTTTTAAAACTAGTAGAATGGGGATTTTTTCCCGAGTATTTAAATAGATTGTTCATTTATCAGTGCTTTTATATCTCTTTTCCATTTTGATTTCAACTTTTTCTCATTTAATTTAGTAGGATAAATTGTTTTTCAATTTTTTGTCATTCTACTTCTTTATAAAAAGTAAAAAAAGTAAAACAACCACTCCACTGCAGACAAAAATGGAGTTTATGTTTTTTTAGAAGATTAGTGGCCAAATTTACCTTCCGTGTTGGTTCATCCTTGCTTTTCACATATACAGTAGTTAGTAGGGATATAAATTTTAAAATTTGACCAAATTAAATGACAGTTCAGGTCAACTTTTTGGTGTTGTTTTTGGGGAGGGTACGAGCCATTTTTTTCTTCTAAAAGAAATAAATAAATCATATAGAAAAAAATTAAAAAAATTGATAAATTTGAAAATTGTAAAAAAAATCTATTTCACTTCTTGATGAATTATTACTACTCAGTACTATCTGTTGCTGATTGTATGAGCACAAGACACTCTACTATTAGTCTAGATCCACTGAACGTAGAAATAGAAAAAAACACACTGCACTATGAAATAAGAACAAAACCAAAATGGAAAACATAGATAACAGAGTTCCTAGAACTAACAACTATCAAAATCAACCAGAACTCATAGAATAAAATGAAAGGACTGGGATTAGAGAATTCCAACTCTTTAAATTTTCATGTAATCCATAATCTATTATGTTATCTCCTAGAGCCATAAATTATGAACCTAATTAGTCACACATTTCACTACTTCTTGCATTTAATAGACTGTCTAATGAGGACTCTTTAGCTTTAATTAGAGACTTCTAGAACACCATATAATAATTACCTCTTCTAGGACTCATAGAGAATGAACATAGAATGAGAGTCATTCCCTTTTTCCTTAAGGTGAATGCTAGAAATTGGTTTTTGAGTATAGATGAGATCATTTTCAAAAACAGGGATCAAGTGTATAATTCTTTCATTATGATATTTTATCCCCAAATATTAAAAGGTTACGTGAGAAAAAAAATCACTAGTTTTTTATCAAGAAAATGTAGAATCTTTTCATGAAGCCTGAGATAGATTCAGGGATCTGCCTAGGTAGTTCCTCCATCATCAACACCCATCACACCTTCTCATTGATACATTCTATGAAGGGCTTTCCTCCTCGGGACAGAATCTAGTTGACCATGCTGCTAGGGGTAATTAAAATGATAAGAAAGATAAAGAACATAGAATTTTTTTTAATAATCTTGCACTGAATTCACAAAATATAAATTCAAGAAGAAAAATAGTCAATAGAAATGTTAATTAAAACACTGGTTCAATGAATGAAACACAAGTTCAACTTTCTGAAATCACCTACCAACTTCAATCATTAATGAACTGAAGTTCAAAGAAAACTGTTAATCAACTTGGATATTAAAATACCAACCAATAGTTAAGGGAACCATGTGTCCAGTGTGGTATGTTTGGGCATACTAAATACATCTATCCTAATTTTGATATTCCAGACCAACAACAAGAGAATTCAAACTTTGTTAACTATGGTCCTAGAATGCCTCTTAAAGAAGATCCATTTTCAAATAATTATAATCAAGGCTATAGGAACCACCATAATTTTTCCGGGAAATATCAAGTTTTAATTAAACAATCCACTACTACAAATTACAGTAATCAACCAAAACTAAACATTCAAAATCAACAAAGGGAAAAGTCATCAAATGTACAAGGAAAAAATGATAATCACATTTATTCTAAACTTGATCTATTTTTGAACAAAATCAAATATCAAGAAGAAAGATACATGAATTGGCTAACCAAACATCAAAATCAATATGAGTCTTATAAAATGAAAACTGATGTTAGAATGCAAAACATGGAAACACCACCTGGTCAACATGCTATAGATTTTTCATCTATAAAAAAAGGTATACTTCCTAGTACCACTAAGCTTTACGCTAGGGAGAATTCCATGGTTTTTGTCAATAGAAGTGGGATAAATACTCAAGATGTTGCTGAAAAAGACCATGAAAATGCTCAATATGAAAATATTCATCAATTTGGAAGTAAAAACGTTTCGTTGCACTCATGCTAGAAATTCACAAAAAAGTAATGAAAATGGTCAAAATATGAATTTGTCATCTGAAACTAATGGTGAAAATTCATTTAAAAATAAATGGAATAAAGGAAAAGAAAAGGTTGATGAAGAGGTGAGGGATATACTTACTATCCTTAAAAAATTTCCCCCAACCATCCCTTTCCCTATGAAGCTGAAACCTCAAAGTAACACCAAGGATGAACTTCTTCAGTTCCTTGGTCTCCTTTATAAATTTAATGTAAATATTCCTTTCAATCAAGATTTGACTCAAATACCATCATACTTGAAATATCTTATGAAAATTGTTTCAGAAAAAAAAGACTATGGAAAAATTTTCTACTTATAGCCTCACTGAAGAGTGTAGTGATGTAATCCAAAAGAAAATCCCACATAAACTAAATGAACCATGTAGTCTTGTCATTCCTTGCACACTAGGAAATTCTGATCAACTCAACTGTTTGTTTGATTTAGGTGATAGCATTAATCATCTCCCATACTCATTTTTTTAATAGTTGAGGTTGGGTGATCTTCATCCCACCACACTCATACTGTATTTAGATGATAGATCTTTCACTCATCCTATGGGTAGGGTTGATGATTTGCTAATTGGGGTTGGGAAGATATTTTTACCTAAAGACTTTCTAGTCATAGATATGGAGTGTGATCAAGAGGTGCCCATAATCTTGGGTAGGCCCTTCATGGCCACATGTGGTGCTGTTATTGATGTCTCTAAAGTTCAAATTATTTATAAAATTGAATAACAAAAAGTAGAGTTCAATGTGATTAAAAATTTTAAAGGACCAACGTTTTCGGAAAACTGTTAAATTCTAGAGTCCTTAGAAGATGAGAACTCAATTAGAAGCTCTGATGAATTTGAAAATAAATCCTCTGCTGAAGAATATAATTTTTAAGTTGAAAATACTTTTTAATATGTCTTAGAAATTGAAAATTCTACTCAAACTTCAAATCTGGAATGTATTCCAGAAATCGACTACTGTCCAGTTTCTGCTATGGAAGGGTCCTCTATTTCTGAACATAGGAAATTTATGGGTGAATTTGTGGGTCTTTATGTTGAAACAATTCTTTATGAACATTTTTATGATATTGAGGGAGAACTTATAACACAAATTGATGATTCTACTTTGATTAACTTGTTGAAATCTGATCTGGAAAATCTAAACAGTGAACTGCCCACTTTGGAAAGCAGCACTGTTATTTCTAAATCTGATAATGAAATTGAATATATGTCATCATTTGATACTCTATACAAGATATATTTTGAAGATGTTGGACCTAATAGGCCTAAGAGTCTTCCTTCTAGTGTATAATCACCCACTCTTGAGCTAAAACCAATCCCTTCCCATCTTAAATATTCATTTCTGGGTGAGAACTCCACTTTTCCTGTAATAATTTCTTCTGAACATAATTAAAACCAAGAGAAAAGATTGTTAAATGTTACGAAAATGTTTAAAACTTCCATAGGATGGACCAAATATGATATCAAGGGTATTAGTTCGTCATTTTGTATGCATAAAATACATAAAGATCCTGACCTTAATCCATGGGTAGAGTGTCAAAGAAGGTTAAATCCAAACATGAAAGAAGTTGTCAGAGATGAACTTATCAAACTACTGGAAACTAGATTGATATATCCCATTTTTGATAGTTCTTGGGTTAGCCCTATCCAGGTTTTCCTCAATAAGGGAAGTTTCACTGTTGAAAAAAATGAATAAGTCCAAGTAATGAATGCAACAAAATGGAGAGTCTGTTTTGATTATTGGAAGCTTAATGCAACCACTAGGAAGGACCATTTTCCAATTCCCTTCATCAATTATATGCTTGAGAGGCTTGTTGGAAATTAGTTTTTCTATTTTCTAGATGGGTATTCTAGTTACCATCAGATTCATGTTGATCTTGAGGGTCAGGAAAATAAAACATTCACATGCTACATTGGAACATTTTCATACATGCAGATTCCCTTTCTGTTGTGTGGATCTCCAGCCACCTTTCAAAGGTGTATGATGGCAATATTTTCACATATGATTGATAGAATTATTGAAGTTTTCATGGATGACTTTTATATTGTGGGTAGTACATATTATAATTTTCTTGGAAATATTTATTTATTCTTGGAAAGATGAATTGAAACTATCCTTGTTTTTAATTAGGAGAAATGTCAATTCATGGTTACAGAAGGTATTTTTCATGATCATAAGGTTTCAAAGAGAGGTCTAATAGTTGATTCTGCTATGATTGATGTTGTTCAAAAATACCCAGCTCCTATAATTGTCAAAGGTGTTAGAAGTTTCGTAAGGAATACTGGTTTCTTCCAGAGATTCATAAAATACTTTTCAAAAGTAACTACGAAATTATGTTCCTTGAAGGTCAAGAATAATCCTTTCAATTTTGATGAAAACTATTTGAAATCATTTAATCTTATTAAATAGAAACTCAATACATCACCCATTTTCACTACACCTGACTGGAAAATACCTTTTAAACTTATTTGGGATTCTAGTGACACAACTGTAGGTGTTGTCCTTGGATATAGGAAAGATAAGAAGTTACATGTGGTGTATTATTCTAGTAAATATCTAGTTGAGGCCCAATGGATTTACACTACTACTGAGAAATAATTTCTAGCTGTTGTGTTTGATTTAGAAAATTTGAGAAAGTACTTGTTAGGATAAAATTCATTGTTTTCTCTTATTACTCTACGTTAAAGTACTTGCTGTCTAAGAAGGAAACTAATCCCAAGATGATTAGATGGATTCTATTGCTTCAAGAATTTGATTAAGATATTAGGGATAAGCAAGGAGATGAAAATTCAGTGGTTGACCACTTATCTATGATTCCTCTTACTTAATATGAATATGAAGATCCTATGGTGATAAAATCTTCCTTTCCTGATGAAAAACTGCTAACTTTATCAATCAGGCAATCTTCTTGGTTTGCAGATTTTGTCAACTTCCAAGCAGCAGGTGTTTTTCCCAAAAATCTGTCATCTAACCAAAGAAAAAAAATTCATTTCTGAACTTAAGTACTATATTAATTTTGTTCCCATGCTATTTAGGATATGTGCTGATGGTATTCATAAAAGGTGTGTTCCTGAGTAAAAAATTATTTCTATTTTAGAGAGTGGTCACTCCTCACCTTGGGGAGGTCACCATGGTGAAAAAATAACTGCTGAAAAAATATCCACAATCAGGTTTTTATTGGACTACCCTTTTTAAGGATGCTAGGATATTTGAGGTTGGCTATGATATAAGTCTTAGGCTAGGTAATGTTTGTAGGAATCAAGAGTTACCTCAAAGAGTAATTCTAGAAGTTGATATTTTCAATTTCTGGGGTTTAGATTTCATGGGTCCATTTCCATCATCTCATGAGAATGAGTTTATTCTTGTTGGTGTTGACTATGTTTCAAAATGGGTCGAGGTAGTGGCATGACCCATCAATCAAGGAAACTCTATAATAAAATTTTTGAAGAAGAACATATTTACATAATTTTTAGTCCTAAGAGCTTTAATCACTAATAATGGACCAAATTTTATGAGTTATAAGTTTAAGGCTCTGATTGAGAAATATGGATGTGTTCATAAAAATTGTACTCCTTATCATCCACAGTCCAGTGGAAAGGTGGAAATTTCGTACAGGGAACATAAAAAAATACTTGAGAAAAAATTTTCAACCTCTAGGAAAGACTGGTCCCTTAAATAGGAAGATTCTTTATGGGCTTATTGAACTTATTTCAATACCCCAAAAATTATATCTCCTTACAGGATGTTGTTTAGGAAATTCTATCATTTACCTATGGAGTTGTAACATAAGTCATATTGTCTAGTTAAGGCTCTAAACATTGACTTTAAGAGTGATGGTGAGAAAAGATTACATGAGATGAGTAAATTGGATGAGATTAGGAAAGAGAGTTATGATAATTCAATAATTTAAAAAGAGAGGACTAAAATCTTTTGTGATTTTATCATTCAAAAAATAATAATTCAAACCTAGACAGAAAGTCATTGTTATTAACTATAGACTTAAACTCTTTCCTGGAATTCTAAAGTCCAAATGGTCTGGAACTTTTACAATTGTGAGAGTACTAAAGAATGGAGCTTTAGAAATTGTAGGTGAAGAAAATAAACCCATGTTAGTTAATGCTCAGAGAGTGAAACTTTTTTTGAGGAACAACCAAAGGGCATGGCTAACTTCACAGTGCAGGAAAAATTACCTTGAATAAAGTCTGGCTGAAGACTTTAAAACTTAGCGCTGCATTGGAGGCAAACCATGGTTCTTTTTGTCTTTATGTTTTTTTAACATTTAATAAATTGCTGCTTCGGTGTTCTATTTTTGTGAAATACCTGTTACTGCTTGTTATTTGTCTCTTTTTCTGTCTCAAGATACTTCTTGTGTCATTAAGGGTGTGGAATTCCAAAGCTGAGGACTATTGATAAAACTATTCAGGGAAATATTCTATTCATTAGTTTCAATTTAATTTGTATGCTCTTTACTACTTTCAAAAATCTTTTGCATATCTTTCATACTAAAAAACATTTTATGCATGTAACTATGTTGAATTGAAAAATTCATCATGTGCATCTTGAATAAATTTTAATTAATTGATAAATATTGAAACAATCTTTCACTATAGGAAATTATGTTTGGGGGAAGGGGTACATGTTGCTGGTCTTTTGAATCTTCCTTGGGTTGGGGTTTTTATCTTGAACTTCGTCTGCTGTGTTGATTACCCAACTGAAATAATTCTGCTAAACATTTTTTCACCCCAATTCATAGTGCACTTACACATCTCATTTACTATTGAGCTGTATTGAAAATTTTTGTCACTGAACATAAAAGATAATTCATGTATTTTATAATGAACCTGCTGATAAGATAATTTTTGTGGAAAATAATATTTTTTAACTTCATTGAGACCCTTTATACATGTCATGAATCTGCTGATTTGAAAATCTGTTTTGAACCTTTATTGTTTAATTGTTCTTATACATATTTGGAAGTCAACTTTATGGACAATTTTGAGTTTTATGTGTGGGAGAAGGGGTCAATTCTTGACTGTGCTAAGCTATTATTTAATGTTAACTTATCCATTCAAATTTCACTTCAATCTTTTTGTAAAAAAATGATAATCAATTTTCATAATTCGTTCATAATTGTAGGATTTACTCAACTAGGTCATTCACTTGGATAGTGCTTTGATTGGTTGTTAAGAACTAATCTGAATATGAAATTAATAGTGTTGGATGATTACTGAGTGGTCTTGCTTAGTGGTTTTATGGAAATCTGGTTTAGGAAATACATCTAAAAGTGATTTGGGTTAAAAGTTTGTGGAGTTATGATCATAGCATTGGAACTGAAAGTTTGATTCTGATTATAAGGGCCCCATTAATCTTTTAATTATTATATTTATTCATTTTAATGAGCCAATGGAAATTATTTTTATATAAAACATTTGGAACTGGAGTAGTCTGGGCATCAGGGATCCCACAGTGAGTCTCTGAGACTCTAGATGCTAGGTGTGTTTTTGTATACATTAAGCCCTCGGTTCACTTTGAATAAGTGCATTGCACAGTGCTTAGAACATGATACATGGCTTGGAATAAATAAATAAAGTGTCTACAGTCAAAAATGAGTTCATTAAGGTGAGGGGAATAATGATCACTGTATGATGAAGGGGTCAGTTGGTTTATGTAGAAATTATTTAGGTTGTATCAATAAATTGATTCGGGAAAAAAATTATTTTTGGAACCTAGGATTTGGTCAAAGTACAAAGTTCCTTGGTTAGATCCTTAATCCCATTTATGTTTTACCTATTCTCACTTTTGAAATTAGAAGATGATCTTGCATTGAAGTGAGTCATTTAGTATTATCACATATGAGGCATGACATCTTCATTGCTTTATGATTCACAGCTTTCTAGACTACCCTTAGTGTATTTGTTTTAGGCAAGAATTGATTTGAACATATTTTTTCTAAGAGTCTACAGTTATGTCTTGTCTTCTATTTTTCAGTGCTGGACATGTTTCAGTATATGCTAAATAATAAATAGTTTACTATTTGTCAAAGATTACAAAACAGGGATTGTTTGAGGACAAACAATGCATAAGTGTCGGGGAATTTGATGTGGGTTTATTTTTATATATTTTTTCCACATCTTTTTAATTTATCTTTATTTATTCAATTAATTATTTAATCACTTTATACTAAATAATTGTAATTTTGTATTTTTAAAAATTAATTTTGTTAATTAATCATTTTTTATAATAAGTTAATTATTTTTTATAATCTTAATTAATGATTTTAATCATAATTTTCATTTATAATTTAATTATTGGATTATTAGTGGTGTTAATTCTAATCTTACCACCTTTTAATAATTCGACATTGATAATAAATAATAATTAAATATCCTTATTTGTTTTTTTATTATCTTATTATTTATTTTAGTATTTTTACATTTATTTTATTTTCCTTAGAATAGGATAACAATGTTAAATTACTGTTCTAATCATTCTGCTAGTTAATTAAGTTAGGAATTTTAGTTTAAATTAATGAAAATAGTTTTCTTTTATTTTTATGTACTCAAATGGTAGTTTAATTAATTAATTAAGAGTTTTCAAAAATTAATTGTTTTATTTTATATATGCAATTATATTATTTATTTATTACCTTTTGTTTTTAGTCTAACGGTGAGGTAGAAAAGAGTTATCGATAACCAATTGGGTCACCGATGCTGTTCATTTCCACACACTACCTACCCTATAATTATTTATATAGTATTTTAAATTTAAGTCTATTATCATTTTAGTTTAAAAATTATTCAATTTATAATTTAACTGTTGTCAATTGATAATATTAATGATTTAAATTTTAATAAAAATCATGTTTTAATTAATGGTTCTTAGCATTATTTTATTAATTATTTTAAATCTTTTATTTAGTTTACTTATGCTTTAATTTTAAGTATAATTCATGTGGTTTTATCTTTTTTAAGGTCACTGTTAGTTATTAATTTTTGTTATAACAATGACCCTTTTATTTTGTCTACCAGTGACCTTTTATTTTAACTATCGGTGAGCTTTTAATTTTTGTACCAGTGACTTTGTTTTTTTATCTGCAACAGTGACCTTCAGCTACCTATCCCACTAGCGACTTCTCTATTTTTACTGCTAAAAGTGACCCCTTATTTTTATTCTACTGGTATCCTTTAACTTATTTCAGTGACCTTTCAACCAATAGTGAAATTACATTTTATATCTATCAGTAACCTGTCTAATTTATTTAAACTATCAACAACCTTATATTTTTATACTTAACGATAGCCTTTGTTTTTAAGTCTAACAGTGACCTTGAGCCCCTGAACCTCACTTTTGCGCCCCTCCATCTCACCGTTACTCCCATGCACCTCACTATTAGGTGTCTTCCACAAACCCATCGCACTGATGCCTTTTTCCATCATTTATCGTTACCCATGTAGATCGTTATCACTTGAATCCAAACTTCAAAAACTAGTTTTATAATCAAACCAGACATAGACCAATTCCAAATTTAATGCAGAGATACCAATTTCAAATAGAATTCCAACCCATGTAATCACCATGAAGTAGCTCGATTTTAATCATGTTCTTGATGGAATCTGGAATCCACCATGGTCCGCCACCATCATAAATCGATGCTTGAGAAGAATTGCGTCACTAGCGATGGTTAATTCAAAGATGAAGAATCGGACACCGCATCTCAGATTCAAATCTAGAAATGATCAAGCCAAGCTTCTTACAAGGAGGTTGTGATGAAATCAAGATGAGTCGCTAGAGACCTTGTCACCGCACCTTCTGGATGGCACCCCCTCTGATGTGGAATACCTGTTCTTCATCCCTGTTGATGATTTTCACTCTAAGGAGGAGGATGAGGCCGATAATGAGGCGTGGAGCAGCCGAAGAAGCTCTGAAGTCCCCATGTCACGCCTCTTTGTTCTGGGATTCCACCACACCTAAGGAGGTTCCGCTTGAGTTAGAGCTGCGTTGGAAGAGAACCCGCCTTCCACCCGGTGGAACCTGCTGCTACAGCAGCTGGTGCTTGCGCCGAAGGGGATCCCCTCCCCTAAGGTTTCGTCAAAATAAGGGGGAGGGGAAGAAGAATAATTTTTAAAAAAATATAGTAATAAAAATAGATTAAAAAAAATAAATGAAAAATAAAATAATAAATAATATTTATAAATAAACAATACATGAAATGTAAATAATTATATAGAATTACTAATTTAATTAACTTGTATTATTCTTTATTTAACTAAATTAGATTAACTCCTGAATTAAATTAAAATTTATTAACATATATTATTTCAAAATAAAATTTATCAATAATATACATATTAATAGTAATTAAATTAGTCTAAACTAATTAATAAGTTAACAATATAATGTTCATAATAGTAATTAATAATTATTATTAAAAATTATTAATTAATTAAAATATATCAGTTTAACTATTTAAATTATTATATAGAAGTATAATTTTTACAATTTATAAACTTTAGACAATTTAAATTAGTAAACTTTACTAATAAAAGTATCTTAATGTACAACTTAAATTAATAATTAAATAAATTACTTAATTACTTAATGTTTAATAATTAATAATTAATTAAAATTCTCTAATTCAAATATTCATTAGGATTGATTAAACAATTTTTTAAAATTAATATTTAAATATATAATTAAATACTTTTAATTCATTATTATTTCTTCTCAATATAATCTCTAAATTTAAATTTCTAGTTTTTAATAGTACCAATAATTTCATTCATTTAACAACATTAATTAAAAGTATATTTTTTATTTTAAAATACAATTTAATAAGTTATCTTCTAAAATTATAAATTTTTATTTCCTTCATGTTTTAACTATGTTAATTGTTTTTCTTTTGAAGGTTCATTCACAAGACGAGCATTCGTCTAAGTGTACTCAACTAACTCATCCTGAGTTAGTTACAAGGGAAAATCTAGTGCGACGTACCGGTCATGAAAAAAATGCATGTGTTCTTCACATATGTGAAGATATTTTGATGTCAGTGGTAAATGTTCGGTGACAAACAGCAGATGATTGAACATAAAAAAAGAAGGGGGAGACATTCATTAGACAAGATATTAAGATAGATTAGAGAGATATTCATTCAACACATTGAAGGATATAGTTCTAAGTAGAGGAGACCAGAAGGTGACTCTAGAACCCCTTCTAAGAGCTGGAGGAGGCCAGGAGCATCAACATTTCATTCTAGCAGAGGGATTTTACTTCCTCTATTCTCTTTTAATTCTTATCTTTTGTAATTGAATGATATTGTTATGCAGATTAAAGATGATATTTTGATGAAAAATTAGTTCGTGGATAAATTGAATTTCTATTGGTTACCTTTAAATGTTCTTTTCACTTCATATTTAGATGTATGGTGTATTTATCGACAAGATCGATACTGAATTCACTCAATTGCATTGTTCCACCAAAGTTTAATTTCAAAATTTCTCAATCTATTTGTGAGAATTATTGTGAATACATATTTTAAAATTTAATAAATTCTAAAGGCTTTAGTACTTAAGGTGAGTTCATCATTTTGTCATTTTTTTAATTGTTCACATTTGATTAATTTTGGAGTAGAGAACTCAAAATTTGACTGGCTTGCATGATTTAACTCTTATCGAGTGAGGTAATTCATACTCATATGGTGGAACTTTGAGATATCTTTTATGTTAATTGAATTTCTATTAGAACTAGTATAATGGATATTTTTCCCCAAGAGTTTAAATAGATTTTTCATTTATCGGGGCTTTTACATCTCGGTTCCCCTTTGTTTTCAACTGTTTCTCTATTAAATTTAGTTGGATACATTGTTTTCAAATTTTCTATCACTATACTTCTTCATAAAAATTAAAAAAAGTATAATAACCAATCCACCACCGACAATAGAGGTGTTTTAGTTTTTTTAGAAGATTAGTGTACAAATTTACCGTCCATGTGTCTTCAACCCTACTTTCCCCATATACAGTAGTTAGTAGGAATATAAATTTCAAACATTGACTGGCTTCAATGAAAGTTCAGGTCAATAATCACTTCTCTATCATGGGTATTTACCATTATGCACATGTACTTATGGGTTGAGTACATATTGTTATGTATTACACATCTCTTATTCATGGAATAAATTATGTGGTTTAATGAATCATTGTTTTATGATCTATGTGGCATACTTATGCTTGAAATGAAATGATTCCCCCTAATAACACTCCAATTCATCGGGTAAAGAATAGTATCATGATATGTCATGTGAAATGAGTGTTGAATCATGCTAATTCAAGGGAAATGAGGGTTTAATCATTCTAATTCAAGTACAAAGAGGGTTTAATCATGCTCCAAGTGCAATGGTCCTTGGCTAATGAAAATATCATGTAAAATGTTGTTGCCATAGTTCCATGTTATGATAATCATTCTATATCTTCTGTAAAACCCCGATCTATCTAGACTGGAGCTGGTGAATTACTAAGTACATTTTCATGTTTAGAAGGAATAAAATCCCAGAGGAACAATCAGTTTAAGAGTCTTGATGAAACTAGGTACATATATGTAACTTAAATTACATTGGGAATGGAAACAAAATAAAATACATAACAAAATCTAAAAACTTCATCCATAGAAACACAATAAGTGATATCCTCTTCATAAACTTTTAAAGGTAAAAAAATTAAAGGGGTGAACTCGAATGCTCAGTAAGGGTTACAAATAGTGGAAGCATGAATCAATATTAACTGGATAATAAACAACGTGGCATAGTCAATATGGCTTGGTGAATAAATGAAAAACACTTGCCATTAATAAATTGAGAATGAACCTACGTCCATAGATTTTTTCATAGTTAAAAACTCTTGGATATTAATAACTGATGATGAATATAGATAATTATTATTAATTGGACCTCATGTATCTCGAATATTATTCCATAATACTATTTAAATGGTTTAGTTCTGTGGGTAGAAACTCATTTTAATTTTTGAAACAATCTCATAGGGTTTGCCACTAACTAATTTTATCATGAGACCTATCGATGCATCGTGGGGGCTATAGTGGGAACCACCCACCCTGAATGTAGACATAATTTTTATAAATTTATTTAATATAAGTGAAATATTCCTTTTCAATATCCTTATAGAGTAGAGGATACATATTTTTCTATATTTTCACAGTTAAAACAACATTCCTAATAAACACAGTATGTAAAATTGTATACAGTTTAGACAATAAAAAAATCAATGATATAATAATATGGATATTTGATAGAAATATAATTTCAAATGAATTGTTATCTCAAATGGGAAGTATGTACACCACATATGGATTATTAGGTGCCCAATACTATGTTAGTCACAACGAAATGGTAGTTGAGACAATGTCCCTAACCACAATGTAATCAGTCAAATCATATGACCAAAACATAATAACCATCAAATGAATACCATAAATATAAATATAATCCTAATATTATATAAAAAATGGTAGTAAAAATAAACCACATACAAGAATTAAGTGGTGAAAAATGGATTTCTCACAGAAATGAAAGTGAGATGAGAAAACCCCTACAATCTTTTAGGCATGGTAACAGCTGTCCTTGTGAGGGATTATTGAGAGGTAATTGGGTATCCCATTATTTATAAATCATAATTTCAGTATAGGGGTGGTGTGAGAACACGCCCCATTATTATTAATTAGAAATAAAACGAAACAACATAGATGTAATTCTTGAATATAATTGAGAGTGAGGATACCATGTGAAGAACATATCATAAGATTGAGGAACAATCAATGACCTAATTTTGTATGAAAAACTCAAACCTACACAATAAAAGGGTATATAAAGAATAAAACAATCATAGGTAATTCATAGATATTATAGGAAATTACAAAACCAATGACATTGATGTTTTACTCAATGAATGAAAATTGAGTTATGATATCCCTTACCTTATTCTTGAAGGTGTAATTGATTGTACTAAATGACCTGAATAATAAAATTTTAATTCATTAATTAATAATTAAAAACCTCATAAACATGTAATTGGTATTGTATAACCATATTTGTTTCTTCAATTTCCTTTTTATGGGTTTAAGATGTTCTATTTAATTGTTTTGGAAGCATTTTCTTCCTTGGTTTTTATGATCTGTTTACTTGTATTCATGAATGGAAGTTCATTTAAAATGTGATTAAATATCTAGTATTGATATTATATATTATTTGGGTCATTTAAGAGATATAAATTATCTTATAATGATTTCGGTTATATATGATGAGGATGAATCATTCGATAAGATAATGATAAATGCTTGGATTTAGCTTGATGGTTTTGTGCACAATGAAATTGTTTTGTATTATTATTCCATATTATGAGTGTGTATAGATTTTAGAACATTAGATAAGATAAAAGAGAAATATTATGATCTGGATCAACCATTAAAAATATTTCATGACTAGTCTTTAAGATAGTAATGATAATTGAAAACCCGTATTCCTTGGGAGTGATAAATTAACACATCTGAGACGGTGTTTTCATTTATAGTATAAAATAAGGGAGAAAAGGATATTATAATGAAATATTACATTATGAAAATGAAAATATAGTACATGTATGGTACTGAAATTATCATGGAATTTTGATGAGGTTAGGTGAGAAGAGAGAACAAAATAATGGAATTTGTAAAATAAATTGAAAGAAAAGGGAAGAGGGGTTCACCTCTTGAATACTCCTCTTTGAGAAACACCTTAAGGCATTTGATTTTGGTCTTTTGGTGAGACCAGTAGGACTTAGACGTGGTGATAGGTCTTGGAAAGATTATTTGGAATAATTTTTGCAAGTCTTGATGCTTGATTGGTGTGGGAGGAAGATGGGGTGAGGGGTGGTTTATATAGTGGAGGGGAGGAGAGATTTTACATTATTTAAATTATTATTACTTGAAAAATTCACCCTTACATTTTTCAATGTTTAGAACCAAAAAATGAACTAAAATTTTCAAATTTTTTTACTAAATTGGTTAAATTTATTCTTTAATTTAAATCATTATTTAATCAAAAAATAAAATCAATTGAAATAATGATCTTCATTTTTAAGGTTCCTATATTTATTTATACATTCATGGGTATAGACAACATTCATAAGGGCCATATTACAATAAATAAGGATTTTTTACTATTCATAATTGTAGGTTACAATACCAAAGGGAAGGTTACTATTCATCGAAAATTATGTTAATTATATCAAACTCTAAATATCACCCAGAACACAACCTTGTAAGTTAGATTTTCAAAATTTATATCACAGAACTAGAAAATTTATGTTTAATGGAAATGTTATGACTATATACTATAAATAAAAATGATTTGTTCCATATAGTCTTAGTGATTCATGAAATACAGGTACGAATATAATGTATTTAAGAGATCATATCATATAATGTTTGGGGTGTTACATTATTCCCTCCTTCAGATATTTTGTCCTCAAAATTTTAAGTATAAATCCCACAAAAAATATGTGGGTAGTTCTTTTTCATAACATCCTTAGGTTCCCATGTCGCTTCCTCCATATTCTGATTTCTCCAACAATAATTTACTAGATTATTTTTTTTAATTTATCAATTATTTCTCCCTTGTGTCAAGAATACCGATAGGCTCTTCCATGTACTAAAAACTAGGTTTGAGTTTTATTTCGTCATAGATAGTAAATGCATTGGGTTTGGCATGAATTTCTTCAACGATGACACATGTAACACATCATGAACTTTGGTGACGCGTGGAAAAATTGCTTAATAGTAAGCTATAACTCCAATTCATTCCAGAATTTCAAATAGTCCAATGTGTCGGGGGATCAGTTTCCCTTTCCTACCGAACTATAAGATACCCTTCCTTGTGATACTTTTAGAAATACATGATCACCCACATGGAATTCAATATCCTTTCATTAGTTGTCAGAATAACTCTTCTCCCTACTTTGGGATGCTTTAATTTGGTATTGGATTATATTCACCTTTGTCGTGGGCTCTTTAATAAGTCTCGTGCCTATAAGTTTCCCTTCACCAACATCATCCCAACAGGTTGGAGTCTGAAATCTATTTCCATATAAGGCTTCATATGAATCCATTTTAATACTAGAATGGAAACTATTGTTGTAGGTAAATTCCAACAAATTCATGTATTGATCCCACATACCATGAATGTAAAGGGAGCATGATCTTAGAATGTCCTCCAGAGTTTTAGTAGCCCATTCAGACTGTCCATCAGTTTGGGATAGATAAGTTGTAATCATATGAAGCTTAGTATCCAAATCCTTCTGGATACATTTCATGAATTTTTATGTAAACTAGGGATCTCGATCAGCAACAATCAATAGAGGTGCACCATGACGTCTTACAACTTCATTAATATAATGTTTTTCCAAGCGATCAAGTGGAATGTGTTCTCTAATTGCAGGGAAATGTGTTGATTTTGTGAGACGATCTATAATTACCAATATTGTACCATTCCTTTAAGGTGTACTTGGTAGTTCAGTTACATAATCAGTCATAATTTCATCCCACATAGACATAAGAATAGGTAGAGGTTGCATCACCCCTCTTGGATTTTGTCACTCAACATTCACTTGTTGACAAACTAGAAACCTTGACACATAGTCAGCAATTTCTTGATTCATATTATCCCACAAAAAATATTCCTTAATATCTCTATACATCTTTGTGCTACCTAGGAGTATAGAGAAAGTTTATCTATGACCATTTTATAATAGTTCATTTTAGGCTCATGTACTGATGGAACACATAACCTATTGCCAAATTTCAAAAATTGTTCTTCATACAAGAACTCTTCCGATCTCCCATACTTAAGAAGATTACTTTTCTTGTATAGATTCTCATCATCATATTGGGAGCTTTTTTTCTTATCCAATAAATATTGTTTAGAAATCATTTGAAATAGTAAAAATGTTTCCCCTTCCTTAACAATTCCCATATCTATCATTAGTAGATCCAAAAATCTAGGATCTCTCACAAAAATCATTTAATTAAGAAGTCCACAATATTTCCAAAATAATGCTTCGGCCACCTGATTTTTATTTTCGGGGTGGTAGTGTATTGAAAAATTAAAATCTACGAGTAACTCGAGCCACCAAAATTGCCTCATGATGAGTTAGTTTTAGTGTGAAAATGTATTCCAAACTCTTTTGACCATTTATATCTCATATCTTTCACCATAGAGATAATGTATCCCTATTTTCAGAGAAAATATTACACCTGCTAACTCAAGATCATGATTTTTATAAATTTTCTTGTGAGTCTTCAACTTCCATAATGCATAAGTAATAACATTATCATTTTGCATAAGGATGCAACCTAGTCTATTCTATGATCCATCAATGTATATCACAAATCCATTATTTCCATATAGAAGTGTCAAACATTGAGCATTGACAAATATTATCATAAATTCCTAAAAGAATAATGTACATTCTTTCATCTATAGAAACTTAACCCATTCACATGTGATCTTGGTTTTCGGGTTATCTGGTTGACAAATATTCTAAATGAAACGCCGATAGTAACCAGCCAAGCCAATGAAACTGTGTAACTCAGTAATGTTTGTTGGCGTTGGTTATTCAGGGATTGCCTTTGTCTTCATAGGATCAACTAAAATTCCACCCTTATGTTGAGTCAATAAGGTTTTTCTTATGACTTTTCCATTCCTTCTTGTTTTGAAAATCACAAACACCTTATCTTTAAGGAAAATCGCTTTTGTAAGGAAAAATGCTTTCTTAAGGAAAATCGCTTTTGTAAGGAAAAATGCTTTCTTAAGGAAAATTGCTTTTATAAGGAAAAATGCTTTCTTAAGGAAAAACGCTTTTATAAGAAAAATTTATCCTTATCTTATTTTCATTAATATTTTTCTTAAGTATGAAATTCGGATTCACTTTCTCGGAATCATAAAAACTTTGATATAAAAGCATTCTGTTTTTAGGATTCAGTTCTGGACAAGAACTATAAGGAAGTTTCATTCCGAATTCCGGATATGAATTCTGACTTAGTTCTATTCCAGATTCAGGATACGAATTCTGAAGAAGAATTCTCATTACGAATTCTAATGAAGAAATCCCACTCCGAATTCTCATTACGAATTCCAATGAAGAATTCTCATTACGAATTCTAATGAAGAAATCTCATTCCGAATTCTCATTACGAATTCTGATGACGATTTCTCATTACGAATTCTGATGATGAATTCTCATTACGAATTCTGATGATGAATTCTCATTACTAATTCTGATGATGAATTCTCATTACGAATTCTAATTCCGAATTCTCATTACGATTTCTGATGACGAATTCCTATTCCGAATTCTCATTCCGAATTCACCTATTAAACAGAATCTGATTATCATTGTTTTATACACTCTGAATTTATTCACTCCGAACTTTCACTCCGAAATTTCTATTCCAAACTTTTACGTTAGAGTTTAAAACGATGTCGTACTTTCTGTTAAACTTGTTTTGTTATAAAACGATGTCGTCCATTTTGTTATAAACTAACCGTTGTCTAAGTGACACGTGTACAGGTCCCTCCGAACATTAAGGGAAATATGACCGTTGGAGAAGGAGCCGACCTTACCTATAAATAGGAGCTCATTTGAAAGAGCTCGGTGCTGATTGCTGAAAAAGTACTTACATGCTGTTGAAGTGATTTCTAGAGAGAGAGTCTCTTATTAACTCTCAAAGCTTCGTGCGACTCCGAATGTTGGTGATTACATTCGAGGGCTTCCGGGGATAGGAAGACAGAGGTGCCGACTACCTTAAAGATCGAGGGCTTTCTTGCTGAGAAAGACAGAGGTTGCCAACTACCTTAAAGTTGAGGGCTTGCGGGGATAGCAAGACAGAGACACCGATCTTCGTATCGAGGGCTTACCCTGGTGTGGGTAAGACAGACTTGCTTGAAAGTATAAATCAAGGGACCTTTATCCAAGGTTGTTGGATACCCTTCTCTTTGGGTTAAAAGACTATTATCTTGTTACTAGTAGTTTTACTACTTGTTGTTATTCCGCTGCAATTTGTATCATAAGGAAAGTATAACTTTTTTATACTTCCTTACTTACTCTGATTAGTTTAGATTCTATACGCTTTAAGGTAGAATCTCATATTGTAACTTTTGTTAAGTTTCAATTTCCGGAATCATATTTCCGGAACCTACTTTTGGAATCTCTTTCCAAGTTTAGTTCGGTGTTAGAGGTGTTGTGAATCTACTTAGTTTAACTTTGTTAAATTTAGTCCTTTCCTTTTCTTAAGGAAACTTTAGTTGTTCATAACTAACTTTAAAGGTTCCAAAGGAATTTTTAAAGTATACAATTCACCCCCCCTCTTGTATATTGAGCATCTCATATCATATTTCGATCCTACAATTGGTATCAGAGGTTGGAAACCTCTTAATCTATACCATTCTTACATTTGGTATCAGAGAAAAGGTTACTGAAATACTTGTACTCACATACAAGTTTTTCTTGCTCACTTTTTTATTCCGAACTTTGTCATTCCGGATTATCCATTCCGAACTTTTCACATTCCGAACTTTTTGATTACGAATCTTTTGCTATTAACAAGTTTGTTTCCAAGTTTTTTTTAAGTATGGCAGGAATGAATGTTGGATCTATTGACAATCTAAATCCTACAAGACCACCTATCTTTGATGGTAATGATTATGAATACTGGAGAGATCGTATGAAGACATTTGTTATTAATACTGGAGTAGATAACTTTGTCATGCTTACTGGTGACTATAAAATTCCTGACAAGGAAGTCAGAACCTTTACTAACCAGGAAAAGAAAGAATATCAACTGAATTATAAGGTACGCAATACTTTACTATGTTCAATGACTAGAAATATATATAGCCAAATTTCTTCTTGTGAAGCAGCTAACTGTATATGGAAGAAGTTAGAGGTTACAGACTTTGGGACTTCTAAGGTGATTGAGACTAGAAGAGCTATGCTTAGAGCTGAATATCATGGCTTCAGTTTTCCTTATGGAGAACCTATCTGTAAAGTTCAAAAAAGATTTATGACAATTGTCAACAGTCTGCAATCTATGGGAGAGAAAGGTTTAGATGATGAAGCTCTTGTGGACAAGATAATTGACATTATGCCCAATGAGTGGGAATCTAAGAGAACAGCTATAGATGAGAACAGGAAGGTTACTCAAATTACTCTTGATGAATTATTTGGAACTCTTCTACAACATGAGACAAGAATGAAGAGAGATGCTGACAACATCAAGAAGAAGAATGGAAATGGAACAGTTGCTTTTACTACAACTTCGAATCAGATGAAAGCTAAGACTCCTGAGAGAGTAACCAGATCCAAATCTAAGAAAGTCATTTTCCAATCCGAATCTAGTGAAAGTGAAGTTTCAGAAAATGAATTAGCCAATCTTGCTCGAAGGATGAACAAGATAGCTGGGCAAAGAAACTTTCAATCCAAGTATAAGAAAAAGGATAGGAAAGATAAGAAAGATGGAGAAGTAACTTGTTATGAATGTAAAAGAGTTGGACATATTAGACCAGATTGCCCTATGCTCAGAAAGAAAGAAAGGAAGGAAAGACATTCAGAAAAGAACAGGAAGAAGTATTACAAAGCCAAAGCTAAGAATGTTCTGAAAGCTAATGACACCTGGAGTGCCAGTGGTGGTGACTCTTCAGATGAATCTTCTGAATATGAATCTTCAGGACAGAAGAATCTTGGTCTTATAGCCAGATTACCTATTGAAAATCATTGTCTTATGGCTAAGGTACGAAATGCTGAATCATTGACCAATGTTTCTTTAAATTCGAATGATAGTAAGTATTATAACTCTTCTGATGAAGAATCATCTTCTGATGAGGAAAATACTTTACCTACTTATGAAGAAGTCTCTAGGTTTGCTGAACTTCTTGAGATTGAGAATTCCAAACTCAACAAGAAACTTGATAAGGCAAATTCAAGGAATTCTATTCTTACTAAAGAGATATTAGATCTTTCTAAAGATCTTGATAAGAAAAATGCTGATTTTGAAAATATTTCAAAAAATCTTGAGGAAGTAAGTTCTGAGAAGAACAAACTTGCTAAAGAATTAGAAAAAGTAATTTCTAATAAAAATGTTTTCGAGCCTAACTCTAGTTCAAAAACTAATGATTTTGAGGATAAAAACTTGGTTGTAAAACTCAAGTCCGAAATTTTTTCCTTAAAGAAGTGTTTATCAAACTTTACCCATGGTAAAGAAAATTTTGATAAGATGTATTCTCAAATACGACCTTTAAGAAATAAATCCGGATTTGGTTATACCCAAGCAAAACCTGTTTTCAGCAACAATTATTTTGTTCCTCAAAGTGCCCCATTTTGCACAAAATGTCAATGTGGTGGTCACTGGGCAAGAAATTGTTTCTTAAACAAAACCCAATCCTTAGGTTTTCATAAAGCTTACTTTTCTAAAAAAATGTGGATACCAAAAATTTTATTATCCGGAAATCTCGGATCCAAACAAGTTTGGATTCCGAAAGTCTAACTTTGTTCTTAATTTCAGGAAAATAAAGAAAGTTCCAGCAACAATATTTGGTACATGGATAGTGGATGTTCCCGGCATATGACTGGTAACAAAAGCTTTTTTGAAAAGATGATCAAAACGAAAGGAGGAAAGGTAACTTTCGGAGACAATGCTAAGGGAGAGATTCTTGGTATTGGTAATATTGTTCTTTTAGGTAAAACTTTGATTTCAAATGTTCTTTTTGTTAAAGGTCTTAAGCACAACCTCATTAGCATAAGTCAGTTATGTGATGAAGGTTACCTTGTGAATTTTAGGAATGATAAATGCTTAGTTCACAATTCCAAGGAAGAATTTATTCTCTCAGCCAATAGGCAAGAGAATGTTTACACCTTAAACTTAGAAGACCTAATAAGCCAAGATTTACCTTGCCTAAGTGCAATGGAAGATCACTCTTGGTTATGGCATAGAAGATTAGGACACTGTAATTTTAGGAACCTATGTAAACTCTCTAAGAAGAAACTTGTTAAGGATCTACCGGAGCTTAGATTTGATTCTTCTAAAGTTTGTGATCCTTGTCAATATGGCAAGCAACATAAATCTAGTTTTAAGTCAATCGGTGAAGTCTCAACAACCGATGAATTACAGTTGGTGCATATGGATCTTTTTGGTCCAACACAAACTGGAATTATTGGAGGCAAATACTATGTGTTTGTTCTTGTTGATGATTACACTAGATTTACTTGGGTCTATTTTCTAGCAAGGAAATCTGAAGCTTTTTCTTATTTCAAAAGTTTTAGAGCCCAAGTTAAAAATGAGAAAAACCTTCCATTGAAAACTATTCATAGTGATCATGGAGGAGAATTTCAAAATTCTGATTTTGAAACTTTTTGTAGTAATAAAGGTATTACTCACAACTTTTCAGCACCTAGAACTCCTCAACAGAATGGTGTAGTTGAAAGAAGAAATAGAATTCTTCAAGAGATAACTAGAACCATGTTGAGTGAATATTCTATTGCTAGACATTTCTGGGCTGAAGCTGTAAGTACTGCTTGTTATACTATAAATCGAGTTTTAATTAGACCTTTTCTTAATAAAACACCTTATGAGTTATGGAATGGTAGAAAACCAAGACTTTCCTACTTCAAGGTTTTTGGTTGCAAAGTATTCATTTTGAATACTAAAGATAACTTACATAAATTCACACCAAAGTCTGATGAAGGAATTTTCTTAGGTTATTCCACAACCTCTAAGGCTTATAGAGTTTTTAATAAAAATACTTGTACTGTTGAGGAAACAGTACATGTAAAATTTGATGAATCAGATCCTTTTGTTTTTAAAACCTCCCAACCTACATCTTCGGATGTGTTTTCAAAAACTGATTATCAACCGTTGATAGAAGAACCTTCTGATAAGGAAATTGTTCTAGAAGATAATTCTTAAACATTTACCCCAGAAGACTTTCTACCTTATGTTGATGAACAGGTTTTACAAAACCCAAATCAGGTGTTTCATAAGAATCATCCCAGTGATAGTATCATTGGTGATGTAAATCAACCTGTAAGGACTAGAAGTTCCTTAAGAAATGAAGTAGAACATCTAGAATTTCTTTCCCAATTAGAGCCTAAAAGCACTGATGAAGCTTTAGGTGATGATGATTGGATCAAAGCAATGCAAGATGAACTAAATGAATTCGAAAGGAATAAAGTCTGGACCTTGGTTGAGAGACCTAAGGAAACTTCTGTTATTGGAGTAAAATGGGTTTTCAGAAATAAATGTGATGAAAATGGAGTCATTGTTAGAAATAAAGCTAGACTTGTTGCTAAAGGCTATAATCAGCAAGAAGGAATAGACTATGAAGAAACCTATGCTCCAGTAGCTAGACTTGAATCTATCCGTATTCTACTTGCCTTTGCAGCATTCTTTAATTTCAAACTATTTCAAATGGATGTGAAATGTGCTTTTCTTAACGGTTATGTTCAAGAGGAAGTTTTTGTTGAACAACCTCCTGGCTTTGAAGATACAAAACATCCTGATCATGTTTTTAGACTTACCAAAGCTTTGTATGGCCTTAAACAAGCCCCACGAGCATGGTATGATAGACTTACTGGATTTTTGCTTCAAAATAACTATGTTTAGGGAAATGCAGATCCAACCCTTTTTATAAAGAAAGATAAGAAAAATGTTTTGATTGTTCAAATTTATGTTGATGACATTATATTTGGTTCAACTCAGCAATCTTTGACTGACTCTTTTGCTAGTCTAATGAAATCCGAGTTTGAAATGAGTATGATGGGTGAGTTAACATTTTTCCTTGGTTTTAAAATTTCTCAAAAACCAGAAGGAACCTACATATCCCAACATAATTATATTAAAGATCTTCTTAAAAAGTATGGTTATGACAACACTAAGAGTATAAGTACTCCCATTGGTACCTCAAACTCATTAAGTCTTGATGAAGCTGGGAAACCAGTAGATCAAACATCTTTTAGAGGTATGATTGGAAGTTTACTTTACTTAACAGCTAGTCAACCAGACTTAATGTTTTCTGTATGCTTATGTGCAAGATATCAATCCAATCCTAAGGAATCTCACTTAAAGGCAGTAAAAAGAATTTTTCGCTAGCTTAAGGGAACCATGGATCTAGGATTATTTTATACTTCTGGAAATGATTTTGTTCTAAAAAGCTTTTCTGATGCTGACTTTGGTGGATGTAGAATGGATAGGAAAAGTACATCCGGAACTTGTCATTTCTTAGGAGATTCATTAGTTTCTTGGTCATGCAAGAAGCAACATTCTGTTGCACTCTCCACTGCTGAAGCTGAATATGTAGCAGCTGGAAGTTGTTGTGCACAAGTGTTGTGGATGCAACACACACTCACAGACTATGGCTTGAGTTTTACTAAAACTCAAATTTTGTGTGATAACACAAGTGCCATTGCCCTAAGTAAAAACCCTGCACATCACTCTCGTGCAAAACACATAGATATTAGGCATCACTTTCTTAGGGATCACACACTTAAAGGAGACATTATTCTTCAGTTTATCGGAACGCAAGATCAACTTGCTGATATTTTCACAAAATCTTTACCTTCTGATAGATTTGAATATATTAAACAGAAGTTAGGAATGATAACCGTAAGGTAATCTTCCTCAATTAACTTTCTGTTGAAAAATCTCCTTACAGTAATAAACTCCTTTTCATAGGGGGAGTACATTTATTTGTTTATTTAACAAAGTTTTTCAAAATTTTGTTTTCAAACTTTTCGGAACGAAAATTTCCGGAATGGAATTTCCGGAACAACAATTTTCCAGAAAGGATATTTTCGCACAGAATACTTCTGGAATGGAAGTATTCGTATTGAAAATTTCCGGAATAGACAACTTTCGTACTGGGACTTTCATAACCAGATTTTCGTACCGAGTTTAGTTTTTCGTATTGACTTTTTCGTATTGAGTTTTTCGTATCTAGTTTTTCGTATTGAGTTTTTCGTAGTCATCTTTATATTACCCATTACGAACAACTTTCCTAAGCTAATCCGAAAGGTATGATTTTTCTTACCGAAGTTTTCGTAATCATATTTTACTTGCTGGAAATTTCTTATAGTTCGTTTTCGATTTTTGGATTTCTTAATTCTTTACTTTTAATAAAAACCTCAAAAAGATCGGATTCAAGATTTCAACCGTTAGATCTGATCTCAGATCATTCTAAACCGTCAGATCAACCGAGGAAGTTGAACCGTCATCCCAATGCCTATATAAAGGGGACCCTATTTTCTCGTCCCACATCGATTTCAAGCTTTTGCGTGCTGAAGCTCTGACTCTCTGATTTAAGGCCATTCCGAACTTCAGTCTTCTCAATTCCGAACTTCTCAGAGACTTCAGATCCGAATGTCTGCAGAGTTAGCTTCTCAAGAGATGTCTTCAACCAAGCCCATTTCTCAGTGGTTAGTCTACAGAGAGCGGTTAGTTGATCCGAATTTCTTCAGCAATTATGATTCTATTATATCAAAGAATATCAAGCTGAATGGATGGGAGGATGTTGCGATATCAAAAACCGGCAACCAAGATGAAGTCTACTCTGACTTGCTTGTCGAGTTTTATGAGACAGTTGCTTTCTTCGTGGAAGATAATAGAGAAAAATTTTCTTTCAAATCGTATGGAAAGACATATAAGCTATCTTACACCAAGGCTGCAAGCTTGGTAGGGCTGATTTATGAAGGGGAAGCTGAGTTTATCTCGCACGTTCTGCCAGACTCCTTGGGTAGTTTCAACAAGGAGAAAGCCTTAGAAATTTTCGGACTGGATGATGATAAGGCTCCGAAAATTGCAACCCTATCTACAAACTTCCGGATTCTGGAGTTATGGGTGCAAGGGCTTATCGTACCGAGAAAAGGAGACAAGGACAGCTTGAAGAAGAGTGATATATACATCTTGGATTTTCTGATAAATCTAAGAAAGTTCAACCTGATGAAGCATATTCTTCTCAACATTGATAATTTGAAGAAGGGGAATCTAAGAGCTCAGATAGTGATGTACCCGGCAATATTGTCGAAGCTGATAGTTCGGTGCCTAGAATCCTTCAAGGTTGCTTGTAGTTCTAAGCCGAAAGTTTGCAAGATCATGTTGCTCAGTGATGCAACTCTTAAAAGGATGAATATAGCTTTTAACAAGGAGTCAGGGAAATTCATTGATCTACCGCCTCAAGCAGAAGTGACTCCGAAAGTGGCTGATCCGGAATCATCAAAGCCGGTAAGGAAGAGGAAGCAGAAAGAAGTGGTAAGTGAGGCTGAGGAACCCAAGTCTAAGGAAGTCCATTCCGCACCTCCTAAGCCTAAGAAGAAGAAGACATATACTGATGAGGTTGCAGCGAAGTGGAGAGCTGACAAGGAAAAGAGGAAGGAAGGAGATCCGCAGTTCGGATTGGATCCTGCAGAGGCTAAAGCTCTGAAAGAAAAGGCTGCTGATGAGCTTGAGAAGAAAGCTAAGGAAAAGAAGCTGAAGAAGAAGTTGTCAGAAGCTGAGGCTGTGCAAGCGTTGTTAAAGTTTAATGAAATGGTTTCAGCAACCATTCCCGTTCCGAGATCTTTTTCTCTGGAATCTCTACCTGAGACTCCAGGAAGAAATCTTGTAACTCCGGAAGAGGCTGTTGCTACTGAGGAAGTAGAGCAAGTGGAAGAGGTTGAAGAAGCGGCTGAAGGAAGTGGTGAGACAGGAGATGTGCTCAAACAAGTATATGAATATAAGGGAACTCCTTCGGAACACCTGTCGCTCCGAACATCTGAAGCTCAATCTTCAAAGCTTGCTACTCCTGCAATGGAAGAAGAAAAGGGAGAAGAAGAAGTTACTTGTCAAGAACATATTTTACTTGATGCTACTCAGATGGGAAACGTAGAAGCCAATGTTCAAGAAGTTGCTGATGAGGAAGATAAAATTGTTCAAGTCTCTGATAGTGAGAACAAATCTCCGGAACAGGTTTCTATTCCGGAAAAAGATAAGGGGAAACGAATTCTTGCTGATACCCCGAGTTCAGAAAAGAGTATGAGGAAGGAAGCTGGTAGTTCTTCTAAGAGGAAGTTGGAGCTTATTGAGGAAGAAAATTCTCCTAGCATGATTTCTGATTCGGAGTCATCATCGTTGGGGCACGATTTTGTTGTACAATCCTTGAAGAAGTTGGTGGGAACAATTCCGACCTTCTCCAGTATTGACTCTCGGTGCCAGATGCTCCAACATACAATGAATCAGAAAACCGACTCTGTATCCATGGTTATGGATAAATGTGTTGAGATAGAAGCCCAGTTCAAAAATTTCTTTATTGGTTACGAAGCCCATAAAAGATCGTGCAAAAGGATGACTAGCTGGTCGAAGAAGAATGTGGAAGAGATGAGGTTGCTGGATGAGTTTCAGGAGAATGTTAAGGATGCATTTCAAACCGAGGACAAGAAGTTTCATGAGATGACTGCCTCATTCGATGAGAAATTGACAGAGGAAAAGAACATTCGGAGTCAGGAAGTAAGAGATCTGAATGGAAAGCTCAACTCTGTTAATCAAAGTTGGAAATTTGAAAGAGATCATCGGATCAATTTTCTAGGAAGGATAAAGTCTCAGGAAGAAATCATTCAAGCTCAGTCAGCAAGAATAGTTGCCTTAGAAAAGCAAGCAGAGGAAGATCATAAGGATCTCAAGAAGATCAAGACAATTCTCAAGGGGCTCATGTCGAAGGAGAAAGATCTGAAATGACCAATCCGATCTTTTTGTTGTGATCTGTTTTTGTTGCTGACATTTCAAATATAATGAAAATTGTGCTTGTTGTTTCTATTGCTGTCGTTACTAATCTTTTCAGGTACTTTGTTATTTTGTTTCCATTCCCTCCAATTCTTTTTGAAAATCACAAAGGGGGAGAAGGAAAAGATCCTTAAGAAAAAGAGGAAATCTAATAAGTGCTTATCATAGGGGGAGAAAGAAAAATACCCAAGGAAGATAGAACTCTAATAAGAGTTTGTTTAAGGGGGAGTTTTTCTTAAAGAAACATCACTCCGGAAATATGAATACGATCCTTAGAGACTCAAAGCCTAAGGGGGAGTTAGTCGTATTCATCTATATTCTTAAATCAAGGGAGATAAGCTTTAATATGTTTCTTTCTTCTTAGAATAGCTTTTTCGTAAGGATGTTTGTGCTTTCCAAAAAGGGGGAGATTGTTGAGTCAATAAGGTTTTTCTTATGACTTTTCCATTCCTTCTTGTTTTGAAAATCACAAACACCTTATCTTTAAGGAAAATCACTTTTGTAAGGAAAAATGCTTTCTTAAGGAAAATCGCTTTTGTAAGGAAAAATGCTTTCTTAAGGAAAATTGCTTTTATAAGGAAAAATGCTTTCTTAAGGAAAAACGCTTTTATAAGAAAAATTTATCCTTATCTTATTTTCATTAATATTTTTCTTAAGTATGAAATTCGGATTCACTTTCTCGGAATCATAAAAACTTTGATATAAAAGCATTCTGTTTTTAGGATTCAGTTCTGGACAAGAACTATAAGGAAGTTTCATTCCGAATTCCGGATATGAATTCTGACTTAGTTCTATTCCAGATTCAGGATACGAATTCTGAAGAAGAATTCTCATTAAGAATTCTAATGAAGAAATCCCACTCCGAATTCTCATTACGAATTCCAATGAAGAATTCTCATTACGAATTCTAATGAAGAAATCTCATTCCGAATTCTCATTACGAATTCTGATGACGATTTCTCATTATGAATTCTGATGATGAATTCTCATTACGAATTCTGATGATGAATTCTCATTACTAATTCTGATGATGAATTCTCATTACGAATTCTAATTCCGAATTCTCATTACGATTTCTGATGACGAATTCCTATTCCGAATTCCTATTCCGAATTCTCATTCCGAATTCACCTATTAAACAGAATCTGATTATCATTGTTTTATACACTCTGAATTTATTCACTCCGAACTTTCACTCCGAAATTTCTATTCCGAACTTTTACGTTAGAGTTTAAAACGATGTCGTACTTTCTGTTACACTTGTTTTGTTATAAAACGATGTCGTCCATTTTGTTATAAACTAACCGTTGTCTAAGTGACACGTGTACAGGTCCCTCCGAACTTTAAGGGAAATATGACCGTTGGAGAAGGAGCCGACCTTACCTATAAATAGGAGCTCATTTGAAAGAGCTCGGTGCTGATTGCTGAAAAAGTACTTACATGCTGTTGAAGTGATTTCTAGAGAGAGAGTCTCTTATTAACTCTCAAAGCTTCGTGCGACTCCGAATGTTGGTGATTACATTCGAGGGCTTCCGGGGATAGGAAGACAGAGGTGCCGACTACCTTAAAGATCGAGGGCTTTCTTGCTGAGAAAGACAGAGGTTGCCAACTACCTTAAAGTTGAGGGCTTGCGGGGATAGCAAGACAGAGACACCGATCTTCGTATCGAGGGCTTACCCTGGTGTGGGTAAGACAGACTTGCTTGAAAGTATAAATCAAGGGACCTTTATCCAAGGTTGTTGGATACCCTTCTCTTTGGGTTAAAAGACTATTATCTTGTTACTAGTAGTTTTACTACTTGTTGTTATTCTGCTGCAATTTGTATCTTAAGGAAAGTATAACTTTTTTATACTTCCTTACTTACTCTGATTAGTTTAGATTCTATATGCTTTAAGGTAGAATCTCATATTGTAACTTTTGTTATGTTTCAATTTCCGGAATCATATTTCCGGAACCTACTTTTGGAATCTCTTTCCATGTTTAGTTCGGTGTTAGAGGTGTTGTGAATCTACTTAGTTTAACTTTGTTAAATTTAGTCCTTTCCTTTTCTTAAGGAAACTTTAGTTGTTCATAACTAACTTTAAAGGTTACAAAGGAATTTTTAAAGTATACAATTCACCCCCCCTCTTGTATATTGAGCATCTCATATCATATTTCGATCCTACACCTTAGAGACAATATGGCCTAGAAAATAAACTAATTGAAACTAGAATTCACAGTTTCTTAAAATCCCATATAATTAATTTCATCTATGTGTTTTCAGAATGATCCACAAGTGATTCTCATGGTCTTCATAGCATTTCAATTATACCAAGATATCATCGATAAATACCACAACATAATTATCAAGATATTCCATGAAAAATCTATTCATTAAATCCATGAAAACATATGGTTTATTAGTTAGTCCACAATTCATCACTGTAAACTCATAATTCCTATACCTGGTTCAAAATGTTGTCTTTGGAATATCATTCATCCTCACACACAGCTAATGATATCCAGATTGAAGGTCAAACATCAAAAAGTATTGTTCTCCTCGAAGTTGATAAAATAAATAATCAATTCATGGAAGATGATACCTATTATATAATGTAATAACATTTATTTCCATGTAATAAGCGCATAGAATCATCGATCCATCTTTCTTCTTGACAAAGAGGACAGGGGATCCCCAGGGAAACACACTAGGTAAAATAAATCTGTTATCGCTCAATTCCTCCCATGGTTTCTTTTGATCCACTAATTTTATAGTGGACATTCTATATGGAGTATTTTATATAGGTCTTGAACCAATAATTAAAACAATATAGAACTCAAATTCCTTCTCTAGAGGATGTCTAGGTAAATCCTCTAGATATACATCAATGTATTCTTACACTATATTCACAACTTCAATTTGAATATTTCTTTACTCACCCATAGATATTGGTTTATCATACTCTCCATGTATTGTATTCAATAGAGCTATTGGGGATGGATCTAGATAACAATAAGGTGGTGATGTTTCATTTCTAATGATAAGGGATTCTATAACATTTTCAAAAATTGTCATATCCTTTTTCTTAAAATAGATCTTCACATCATAATTTGATAGCCAATTCATATGGAGAATTATATCAATGTCAATAATTTGTATGATGATAAGGTTAGAATATAAATCACGTTTATGTGTCATGAGGGGGACTGATCGACGTTCTTTTTTTTGCAATGATACATCCCCTAGGAGTTCTTACTGAATACTCCATTATTAATTCAAATTGGAATTTTCTAATATATTGGATAACTGGGAAGATATAAATGAATGCATGGATCCAAAATAAAATAATACATTGGCCATGTTTGAGGAAACAAATAAAGTAAAAAATATGACGTCATTAGGAACTTCAATATTCTCAATTGTAATCTGAAAAGCTTTCACATTCACTCTTGTCTTTTTCTAAGGCAGGTTTCCTTGGCGCATTGAAAACTTATTTGAATAGTGTCCCATATTTCTACAATTAAAGCATTTAAATTCAATGAATTGTTTTTTCTTCATGCATTCATTAGATCATGGACCCTTTTCTCCAGACTTTTAGTAGACTCACATGCCTTTCAAGCATTTCCCCAGATGATTCTTTCCACATTTCTTGTATAATGGGAATTTCTTCATTCCCTTATTATTCTTTGGCACTTTACCTTTTACATGGTTATTAGAGTACAAATTTTTATTTTGGTTTACCTTGAATAAATTTGATCTAGCATACTCCCTCTTGGTTTTGATGGAACATAATATAATTTCATCATATGATCAAAATGTTTGAGAAGATATTTCCCTTCGAAGACAAGGCTTAAGACCTTCAAATAAATGTTTAATTTTGTCGTCTGTGTCATGTATGTAATCAATGGCATACCTGGATTGTCTTGTGAAGGTATCCTCATACTCTACACATTGTCTTCTTCCCTCTGCTTCAAGCCCGTGAATTTCCTCTTGATTTTGGTTCGTTGTTCACAAGGAAAACATTTTTCAATTTTTATTCCCTAAAAATCCATCCATTGCATATCTTTTATCTCTTCTTCCTCCATGGTATTCTGGATCAAGGACCACCATTGATCAGCACCACCCTAGAGACAATACACTGCCAAAAATACCATTTCATTATCATTGTATCTTAATGCCATGAAATCATTTCAAGGGACTTTATCCACTGCTTAGCTTCCACTAGATTTTTCATCCCACTAAAAGATATAGGCATCGACTGCATGAAATGATCCAACATAGATGTATCATGGTTATTCGTCACAACCTGAGTATGTTGTCCCAATAAAATTGTGATTTGATCTACTCTGACATTGATTGTGTTGACTTGCATAGTGGGAAAAGCCCAACATTTTCCACGAGTATGGTTTCCCCTTCTTCCATTAGGCACCATTTATAAATTTTTCAATACATTAGACTAGGTTATGAATCAAAATTTATAATCTTGACTATAAAAGAACATAGTATAAAATGAAATCCTATTTGTAGGTAATCATATAGAAATGGTTTCTCTGAGGAAAAAATTACATTATAATCCTTCAAAAATGGTTTTAATGAAAATGTAAATTATCCTAAGAATATCCCCCAAGAGTTTCAATACGAAGACTACAGTATGGACCATTGTTGTGTACCAGGATACCCTGAGTCAAGAATGAAACTCCTTATTATAGTTTTCACTTCTAGGTACATCTGTTCCAGATCCACCTATACCTGTATGTATCCAGACACTGATTTGTTTTAAAAAAAGATCAACATAATATATTTCTTACCAAAATACTAGGATGTTCTTGTAAATTTATCCTCAAATACTACCTTAGGGATTTGTTCCCTAATATACATTTTCTAATCTATTTTCTATGTTTTTTACTAAACTTCCTCTGATACCAACTATAACACCACAACCCTTCTGGACCGGATTTGGTGCATTACTAATTACATTTTCTTGGTTAGAAGGAATGAAGTCCCGAAGGAATGATCAGTTTAGTAGTATTGAAGAAACTAGATACATAGATGTAACATAAATTAAATTGGGGATGGAAAAAAATACTATACATAACAAATACTAAAAACTACATCATGATAAACTCAACAAGTGGTCTCCTCTTCGAAACCTGCTAAAGGAAAAAATGAAAGGGGTGAGCTCAAATTCTCAGTAATTGTTTCAAATAGAACAAATATGAATTAATATTAACTGAATCAAAAACAAGTCGGCATGGTCAATATGGAATGATGAATAAACGAAAAACACATGCCATTAATAAATTGAAAATGATCCTGCATCCATAGATTTTTTCATAGTGGAAATATAATAGATAGTAATAGATGATAATGAATAATGTGAATTATTATTAATTGGAAGTCATGTATCTGGAACATTATACCATAATACTGTTAACATGTTTTAGTTCTATAGGTAGAAACCCTTTCTGATTTTTGGAAACAAATTCATAGGGTTTGTCAGCAACTGATTGTCTCTTGAGACCCATCGATGAATTGAGGGGACATAGCAAGCCCCACCCACCACTGGACATCGAAATAATTTTTTTATACATTGATTTAATACAAGAGAAATATTCCTTTTCAATATCCATATAGAGTAGAAGATACATATTCATCAATTTTTCTATAGTTAAAACAACATTCCAATTAATCATTTTTTATAAAATGGTATGCGGTTTGTAAAATTAACATATCCATGATTTGAGAATACAAATATTTAATAGAAAAAATGTTTCAAATGAAAATTCTTCTCAATTGGGTTGTAGGTATTCTACACAAGTATTATTAGGTGCCTAATAAAAATTTAGTCACAACGAAATGGAAGTAGAGACAATGTATGTAACCATAATGTAATCAGTCGAATCATATGACCAGAACATAATCACCATAAAATGAATATCATGAATATAAATGGAATTAGGATATTATTTGAAAACGTTATGTACACATACACCACATACATGAATTAAATGGTGAACTATGGAAACCTCATGGAAATGAATTTTAGATGAGAAAACCCCTTATAAACATTTCTACATGGTAACAGGTGTTCCTGTGAGAGATTAATGAGAGTTAAATGGGTATCCCATTATTTATATATCATAATGGTAGTATGGAGGAGGTCATAGAAAATACACCATCATTAGGAATTTAAAATAAATGGACACAACATAGGGGGAATTCTTGAATAAAATTTAGCAAGAGGATCCCTTACTAAGAATGTATCATTAGATTGATGAAAAATCAGTGTCATAATTATGTTTGAAAAACATAAACCAACACAATTAAAGTGTATATACAAAATAAAAAATCAGAGGTCATTTAGATATATTCTATTAAAATAAAAACCCCAATGACATTGATGTTTAACTCAACAAATGGAAATTGTGTTAAGATATACTTTACCTTATGCTTGAAGATGTTCTTGATTGTTCTTAACGACCTGAATAATAATATTTATCTTCATTAACTAATAATTTCCGAACCTAATAAACATGTAATTGATATGGTATAACCTTATTAAGTTCATTATTTTCCTTTTTGATGGGTTTAAGAGGTACAATATTATTGTTTTGGAAGCATTTTATTCCATGGTATTCATGATACATTTACATGTATTCATGAATGCATGTTTTGTTTGAAATTTTGTTAAACATCGAGAATTTTAAATGTATATTATTATTGACATCAATGAGATATAAATGTTCTTGTAATGATTTTGGTTATATACCATGAGGATGACTCATTCGATAAGTTAATGATAAATTCATGGATTTAGCTTGATGGTTTTGTGCACAATGAACTTTCTTTTATTATTAATTCATATTATGAGTATGTAAAGATTACAGAACATTAAAAAAGATAATATAAATATATTAGGATATAGTTCAACCATTATAATGGTTTCATGACCATTCTTGAAGATAGTAATGCAAATTGAAAACCTGTCTTCCTCGAGTGTGATAAAGTAACACATCTCAGATGGTGTTAGAATTTATAGAATAAAAGGAGGGAAAATAGATATTATAATGAAATGTTTAATTAGACAAATTAAAATCCAATTCGTTTTTGGTAATATAATTATCATGGTATTTTTATAATGTGTGGTGAGAAGAGGGATCAAAATAATGGAACTAGTAAAAGTAATTGAAAAAAAGGAAAAATGGTTCCCGTCTTGAGTACTCCTCTTTGAGAAACTCTTTAAAACCATAGACTTTGGAATTTTAGTAATACCAGTAGTCCTTGGATGTGGGGAGAGGCCTTGGGAAGAGTATTTTGCCGAATTTAGGCAAGTATTGTAGTTTGAGTGGTGCGAGAGGAAGTGGGGCTGAAGGGTCGTTTATATAGTGGATGAGAGGAGGGATTATACATTATTTTAATAATTATTTTAATATTTTTTCGCAAGATTATGAATAGTCTTGATTCATGTGATCCCAAAGAGTAATAATGTCATGTGATTTCGATCAAAGTGGGCTTACATCAGCCTTTCATCACCTATGATGTAGTAAATCAAGTATTTAGAATTTATCGTAATTTATGGGGTTTTACTACTCATAAAAAACCATGTATTTCAGCAAATAAATAAAAAATCGCCCTAACCATTTATCATTAGGTAGAATCTAAAAAATGGAATCAAATTTTGAAAAAAAATCCCTAATTGGATAATTTAATTTCTAATTTTATCATTATTTAATACAAAATACAAACACATAGAATATTCATCGTCATTTTTATAGTTCCAAAATTTATTTATACCTTCAAGGGTATGGATACCATTCATAAGATTCATATTAATTTTCATAAGGGTATGTTTCTATTAAAAAGGGTAGGATACTATTCATATGGGTAGGTAACAATTCACTACAAATTATGTTAATTCTATAAGATTCTAACTATCACCCAGAACAAAAACCGTGTATGTCCGATTTTAAAAATTTCTATAATAGAACTTGAAAATTTATGTTTAATGGATAGGTTTTGAATATATCCTATAAATAGCCATGTTTTGTTCCATATAGTATCAGTGCTGAATAAAATGTATTTACGAGGGCATACCATAAATAGTCAGGGGCGTTACATCATGCCTTTATGTTCATGTTTCTCTTATGCACTATTGATATGCCTATTGCATAAAATTTATTATATTATTAATGTTATGACTTTTTAACCCCCTTATTGGGCTTTGTAGCTAACCTTTTTCTTATGTATATCCTCAGGTTATCCCATGCAATGTTAAGTATGAAGGAATGTTGTATTCATGCAAAAGAAGGTTTTAGTAAAGATGTTGTATTTTATGTCTTAGGTGGTCATGTAATGTTCCTAATTTCCCAAGACACTATACCTCTCAATCCTTAGAGTTTTCTTAAGTTCATGTTTATGTAATAAATCATGTTCATGTCTGTAATAAGGAGTAGAGTTTTTCAGTTGGTATCAGAGGATAGATTTAGTTTTCTTATTAGAAATTAAAAACCTAGTGAAAGGATTATGGATGAGACTAAGTATAATAAAAAAATCCCTAAATTTTATTTACTATAGAGAAAGTGTTTTATCAAGAAAATACATCTTGGTCTGGATACAGACAAGTAGAGGAGGCTCTTGTATAGATGTATTTAGGGGTAAAACCCAAAAACACCTCTTTGAACTAGACTCAAATGGTAATTGGTGCAAGAAAATGGGCCTTTCCACACTATTGGTTCAACAATTCTGGGGGATATTTTTCGGTATATTCTTAATCATTGTATGAACCATAATTAAGGGAATTAAAAAAATCCCCTAATAATATATGTTGGGTTGTAGATCAAGGATAACATAGAATGAAGTAAATAAATTCATATGTTTAGGAAATAAATGTAATTTATAAGTTATCCTTTCTTGTCAATATATCCCCCTATATGTGTATCCCCTAACTTTCATCTTATTTTATCCAATGGATTGTAATAAGAGTTCTTATGAAAACAATCGATGCAAAGATCAATGTGAGTACGATTATAAATAGATTCCCTATACGATTGGAGTGGGAATAACAAACTTTTTCATGTTAACCACTTTGTTAAATCAGGTTTTTAATAAAAACCTGGGTCGAGAGGAACATCCTACCACCCTAAGAAGGTAGAAGCTGCAATTAAGAGCTTCATGAGACAGATGCCTCCTACATTTATTGGATCATTTGATCCCTCAATCTCTGAACAATGGATAAACTCCATTGAGAACATCTTCTCCTTCCTATTGTTTTCTAATTGGGAGAGGGCTCTTCTGGTTTCTTATTGTATGGAGGGTGATGCTTATCAATGATGGACATTGATAAAAAATAAGAATCCTAAGGAAGGGATAGAGGTTTTGAAAAGGAAGGATTTCTGGAAAATGTTTTTTGATTAATATTTTCTTCACACCCTCCAACGTAAGATGGAAATGGTCTTCCTTTTCCTCATGAAAAATGCCGACGAATCCATCAGTTCATACAAGGAATACTTAACAGGGCTTGCACAATACGCCTCCGGCTTTGCCGTTACCCCCAATTGAATGGTTGACTGCTTCTTTGGTGGGATAAAACCGTGACAACAGAAAGACATAGTGATCCATGAATTAGATAACTATGTGAAAATTTTACAATGTTCCCTCAAATTTGAAATGTAGTTCGATGAATCTCAGGCGAGTAATATGAATAAGAATCAGAATGTGGACTTTAATTCTAGTTTTCCGATGGATAAATACAATGGTGATAATAAATATTATCTCTCCACTTTCCATATGTGTCGAAAGGAGCACCCCTAAAATTTCCTGAAAGGGATGAGGAAATGATTTAGGATTGGATGAGAAGGGATCCTTAAAATTTAATTTCTGACAAGAAAGACTTTCTTCATCGACAGATGAGAGGAACACTCTCTTTGACCCTCAATAAATTTTTCATTGCTTTAACTGCATAAAACTAGGGAACATTGAAAACTAGTGCCCAAAGACAAGGGTTTTCAGAGGCAACCAAAAACCTCCAAGCAGTAAGGGTGAGCTTTTTCCATCACTACATTCTACGAGAACCCCAACAATGAAGTGGTGTCAGGTTCGCTAGTTATTAATTCATGAATAGGGATTGAACTTTTGTATTCCGATTCTATGCATTATTTTTTATCCCAAAAGTTTAGTAGAACAATCCCAACACCACCAAAAATCATGTATGTATAGATGTAAGTGAGAACGGTAAATGGGGAAGTTTTTTCATCCCCGAAATATATCTCCTCCCCAAACAAATTTTATGGATTAAACATCCTAGTGAACCTCTTCATACTCCCTATGGTGGAATTTGATTAAAGAAATGGAATGGATTTCCCTTCCCTATATAAATCCAACAAAATTTTTTGAGAGAGGGAAATCACTCCCCATATGGGGAATTGACCCATGATTCTATAGAATTGAATGGAGGTGGATGAATCTTCTTTAGAACAATTATCTCAAGAATAGATATTACTGACCTATGAGCACCCATATCTTGATCAGATGATTTTGTCTAAGGAAGAAACCATCCTTGAAGACTTGCATATTGTGAGATAATTCAATGAAGGGTATCTCTATTGATCTTATACATGGGGATTTGGCAATATCCAAGACTCCATATAAAGTGGCTGTTTTTCAAGCTTGAGGAGATAAAGAAAAAACTATAAGAGAATCTGGATAAAGGGTTTATATGCCCATGTGCTTCACCATGGGGTGCACCAGTTGTCTTCTTCATGAAGAAATATTGGTCAATGTGCCTTTTAATTGATTATCAAGAGCTCAACAAAATCACAATAAATCATAAGTACCATCTTTCAATAATTTATGACTTGTTCAATAAGCTATTTGGATAAAAATACTTATCCAAGGTGGATCTGCAGTCATGATATTACCATGTAAGGGTGAATAAAGAGGATAACCCCATGAAAACTTTTCGTACAATGTATTAGCACTATGAATTCACATTAATGCCTTTTGACTCGCTAATTCTCTAGAAATCATCATGTAATTGATGAATATAGTTTTTATAGATTACCTTGACAAATTCATATTAGTATTTATAGATGATATTTTTATATTGTACAAAACCAATGAGGATCTTGAGGAGAATTTAAGCACTATACTATAGACCTTACAAAATAATAAGATCTATGAAAAGTAAAGAAAGTGTGTGTTCTGGTTGAGGAGGTCTCATTCTAGGTTCATATCACCACTAGCAATGAGATATATGTGGATACCACTAAGAAAATTCAATTTTGGGAGGGTCAAGGCCACCATCTATGACATATATCTATATCACCCATGGGGTATCTGGAAATTATCTCCGGTTTGTGATAAATATCATAAGATTGTCAACCCCTCATAACATGCTAACTCAGAAGGGAGTCATGATTTATTAAAGTATAGAATGCGAAGACAGATTCCAGGAGATGAAAAGGAGGCTTATCACTACGCTCGTGCTCACACTACCCACAAGTGGAGAACTTTTGATAGTACTAAGTGATCCTTCAAAGAAGGGAATGGGATGTGTGTTGATGAAAAATGACAAAGTCATTGCCTATGATTCAAGGAAATTGAAATTTCTTCAGTAAAACAATCCCACACATGATATGGAGTTGGTTGTAGTAATATTCAATTTAAAAATTAGGTGACATTACCTATTTGGGAAGAAGTGTGAAATATATATGGATCAAAAACAAATGATATATATATTCACATAGAAATAGTTGAACATGCGCCAATGAAGAGATTTAGAGATGATTAAAGACTACGACTACTCAATTCTTTACCACCATGGAAATGTAAACAAGGTGGGATACACTATAAGTAGAAAGTACCCAGATATTCTATTGTTGATGAGAATTGATAAGGATCCAATCTTATTATATTTGATGAATATAGAAAAGATAATAATAAATAAAGGAACATCTTCAATCCTTTCACAAATAATTTCCCAAATGTCTCTTCTTGAAAGGTTATAGGATACAAAACATGATTATGTGGGAATTAAGAATAAATTGGAAAGAATAAGAATATGGAAATCCTCGGAGATCAATGTTAATGAAGAAGGAATTGTAAGATTTAGGTCAAGACTATGTGTTTCATCGAATCAAGAGTTAAAGAATGAAGTTTTGGATGATGCACATAGTTTGAATTTCTTCATTCATAGTGGAAACACAGAGATGTATTGAGATCTATGAGAGATTTATTGGTGGGTTTACATGAACAAAGATATAACTGAGTATACATCAAAGTATCTAGTATGTTTGTAAGTGAAGGCTGAGAGGATGAAGTCTAGGAGGATGATGAAACCATTAGCCAAAGAAACATAGAAATGAGAAAACATTACCATGGACTTTATCGCTGGACATCCGAAGATATCCAAAGGAAACATTGCTATCTAGGATGTTGTAGACCTTCTTACAAAGATTGCACACTTAATTGTAATTCGGGAGGATTTTTCATTGGATCAACTAGAACACATATACATCCGAGAGGAGTTAAGGATACATGGAGTACCATTATCAATTGTATTGGATCGAGTTCCCTAATTCACCTCTACCTTCTAGAAGAGTCACCAAGACGCTCTGAATATTAAGCTAAACCTTAGTATGACTTATCATCCTCAAACTATTTTCCAATATGATTGGAATATCAAAACACTTGAGGACATTCCCAATGGACTTCAATAGAGAATGTGATCAACATATTCCTCTAATTTAGTTCTCTTATAATAAACATTTACAGTCATGTATACAAATGAATCATTATGAAGCCCTTTATGGGAAGAGGTGCAGAACACCAGCGTGTTGAGATTAATATGGGGAGTGAAAACACTTAGGTCCAAAAATTTTCGAAGAAACTGTAGAGGAGGTTAAGAACATAAAACAACACGTTAAGGAAGCTCATATTGGACAAAAGATATATATTGATAATAATTGATGATACCTAGAGTTTGATGTTGGAGACATGGTATTTATTCATATATCATCATGGAAGATAGTTACGAGATTTGGGATGAATGGGAAGATTATTCCAAGGTACATCTTCCCTTTTGAGATCCTTGATCACAATAGAGTTATGGCCCATCGACTAGCACTCCCACGAAACCTATCTCCAATACATGATGTATTCTTTATATCACTCTGGAGGAAGTACATACTTGACCCATATTATGTAATAAATATAGATGTGGTACCATGAGAGAATGGTCAATCCTATGAAGAGAGGACAGTGAGGATCTTTGATCATAGGGGAAAAGTTCTACGAAATAAGAAAATTCCCCTCATCAAAGTGTAGTAGAGAAACCATAGGTTTGAAGAAGAAACATGGGAACCGGAAGAAGTGATTGGGTAGTGTTACCCAAATCTATTTTTGGGTGGGAAATGGAAAATTCATGGTTGAAATTCCATAAGGGGGAGGATTGTAACGACCCAAAATTTTATTAATGAAAGTTCCTATTGAGCTAATTAAATGCCTTATTATGTAAAATGGTTATATAAAACATATAAACTTACATGGATTTATGTTTTTGTATTTTAAAATACCATTAATAATTTTTATCATTGAAAATATAGCCATTTGAGAGTGATCAGAGGATTAGTATAAATATAGTGTTTTAATAAATCCAATTTACTATGACAAAGGAAGCGATGGAATCATCCAGTAGCTCCATACGAATCCTATTTGTCCAATATTGGGAAATAGGTAGCATCACTGTGCTTCTCTTTGGACCAATTCCAATTCAAGATTCAACATGTTAACCTTGAATGAAATCACATATGTCAGAAGTGAATGATAATATAGATTACCAGCTGAGTGATGTTATCAGAGCCGCCCCATGAGTCTGTCACTATTGCACACCTTACCATCAAGTCTTATGTAGGAGTTATATGGGGTTATGTAAAAAGACCCTAGATCTGTGATTCTGTGAATTATTTTTGTATAGAATAAATAATATACACTCATTTAATTTTTGTTACTTTGTAAATGGGTTTTAATGAAAAACTTGTATTTTTAGTTAATATAAAATTAAGAAATACGTTTTCATGAATTAATGGATTTTTGAAATAAATAATATTTTAATATAATATTATTACTAAATTACGTTTTGTTATATATAAATGATCATATTTTTTTTATAAAAGTTTTATTTTTTTACGGTTTGAATGCTATTTTTGTCAAAACCGATTAATTTTCCATAAATATCAGTATGTATTATAAAATTGGAAATTTATAGATATAAAAAATTATTTTGATAAAATGAATATTTGTTTTGGATTCCGGACATCAAAATAATCTAAGGGTGAAATTTTCATTATTTTCATAGATATTTGAATTTTTGGATAAAAATTAAATACCGTTAAAATATATAATGTGATTTATTACATCATAATAACTATGTAGTGCTATAATAAAATAATATAAAATGGATATTACAACAATATATGATTTACCATTAAAATAATTTTATTTTGGATTTGTTAGATCAATTTTACAATTCTTTAGTGGACCCTCCAAGACATATAAATTATTTTAACATTTTAAAATGATTTCATTGAGAGTGTGACCCACCTCCACATATGAAAGCCTAATCTTTCAAAAAATTTGGCCATTTTACTTATAAAATAATATTTTCCACTCTCATTGGAAAAAACATGGAGAAAAACCATTGTCTATTTTTTGGTTTTGAATATTTATTTATATAGATTCCAAAACCTATGTTTGTGAAATACTAAATAATTCCCCTCTTTTCCTATCTAATCTCACCCAGTATCCCACTTATCTTCACCGAAAAACCTTCATTCATGTCCCTAATATTCCCTCAACTCTCTATAATCCTCCAAAGGAGATCTATTATCTCACGAATCCCCTCCTCAAGCCCTTGAAGTCACACACCCAAGTAAGGTATCCTCACTTTCCTTCCTTCCATTTTTATGTCCAAGTTTTCTTATGTTGTTATGCCATTTTATTTTCAATTACAAACCTTGGGGTATTATTTCACCCCCATTATACTTCCCTCCTTATTTTTGGTGGATTATACAACCCTTGGTATCCAATTAATGCCTCCCATGTACACCCATGACCGTGCTGAAATTCCTTAAGGGTTTTCTCTCTCCTCATTTACATTCAAGCAACTCTTTTATATTTAGAATCTAAATTCCATTACATATTTTAGGATATTATGTTCCATGATCCCCTTATATTCGATTTCAGGTATTAATTATGAGATACTCTTTTCCCTCTCATCAAACCATTTTACGATTTCTATTTGACATCGTTATACTGGCAAAGTTACTCCAAAATTTCCAACGCCAAAATCATCATGTAAATGAATACCTTACCCCTTTATCTTTCAAGTTTATTAACCTTTTTTCACCTGTAAGTGTTTATTGGGGATGTAAATTTATGTATTCCACGTCTCTTATTCTTGGAATTAATTATGTCATTTAATGAGTTAATGTTCTAGGATCTATGTGGCACACTAATGCATTAAATGAAATGATGTTCCCTAATAGTGCTCAAATGTATTGGGTAAAGAATAATATCATGATTTGTCATGTGAAATGTGTGTTGACTCAGGATAATTCATGTTAAATGGGCGTTTAATCATCCTAATTCAAGTGCAATGAGGGTTTACTCATGATCCATGTGCAATGAGCTTGGTAACATGCTAATATCACGTGAAATGTTGTTTCCAAATTTCCATGTTATGACAATAATGCTATATCATGCCTTTATGTTCATGATTATTTTACTTTCCAATTATATTCCTATTTCTTAATATGTATTTTATTATTTATGTTTTTCCTTGTTTACTTTGTTACTGGGCTTTATAGCTCACCATTTTCTTATGTCTGTCCTCGGGTTATCCCATGGAATGCAAAGTACAAAGGAATGTTGTGGTCATGTAAAATAATTTTTCAATAATGATGTCATATTTTATGTCATAAGTTTTAATTTAATGATCATAATTTCCCAAGATAGTAGATATCTTTTTCTTCAGAGTTGTCTGAAGTGCGTTTTTATGTAATAAATCATGTTTATGTGTGTAATAAAGAGCGAGGTTGTTATAAATTCAATAAAAGAATAGGCCTATAGTGTCACACAATAAGTGTATCAAAAATATCAATTTAATTAATGATTAACTTTTTTAGTCATAATGAATAGTACTCCCAACATGTGATTAAAAAACTCATCTAATTGGGCTGATAATAGTAATTAAATAAAATTATATTCTTGTTAGAATATATGTGAGTTTAATATTAAATAAATATTACATATGAGCTATAAAATATTTACAATTTATTTGTCTCTTGATAATTATGAATGAAATAAATATTTATTTTTTTATTTAAATGAATATTAATATTAATTATTTATTAATAGGTTGTTGAATATAAAATTTACTTTTTTAAATAATTTTTTTATCAAGCTTTGATAAATGTCATAGAGGACTGTTGGGATGAGTTATGGGCCTTGTTGAAAAGATAGATTATTTAATATCATTTAAATAAATAATAATTTCATTATTTATGAAATAATATTAGAATATCATGATATAGTTCATGTCATTAAATATATTAATATTATTAATTCACATGGTTAATATCTTAAAGATATTTATAAAGTAATTTTTTTGATGAAATAATGAAATATTTAACCAAAACTATATATTCAAATATATATAATTATGGAGGGGGATGAGAAATGTTTTGCATAATGGATTCTGTCTTGTGTATTATATCAAGAATGATCAAACCTCTCATGTATTGTCTCAATAATGGGTGATAATATGACTCATCATCCTCACGATCAACATAATAAGAGAAATAATGTTTCAAGACAAATATATTTCATATTTTTGTAAATGAAAAACAACATTAGTTTTTCTGTTCCTTTCTAGTCGATCCTAGAATAACAACAAATATGTTCTGAGATTTGTAGGGAATGTGAGGATATAAATAATTTTTACATTGGGTTGTTCAGAACAATGTATGAGTGAAAGAACATCAACTAAATTGATAGTAAATTAAGAAATAATTATTAAAATGAGTTAATTACTATTTATATTAATTTTACATTATATGTGAAAAAAATCATCTCTATCCTGATTTTGGGGGCTCTTTATCATGTTCTAAGGATTTTATCCAAGGAGAGTGATGAAAAACATTATTATTATGGGTAAACCCACATTCACTATGCCTTATATCCTTTATCCATCAAATGATACTATATAAATTATATATAATTAGAGATAGAACACATTTTTATGTATAAATATAGTGTTATCATTTATTAAAATAAAGAGATATCTTATGTTATGATGTTTCTCTATTTCTTCATGTGTGTTGTTTTTTAACAGTGTAAATTATCTCTAAGCGGTGGATAAGGTTTTTTAGTAGATGAAAAATATATAAATGGAGGACCATTGGTTCACCCCTATTCCTTAAGTGGTAACAAAAACATTGACTAGTACATTAAATAAGTTTCAGTGGACAGGTTCCTTCATTCACTCTTGGTTTTTTTATGTTTCAATAAGGAGAAGACTATCATGTATTTTCATAACATAGTTAATAATAAAGGTATTTCTATCTTAAATGGGAAGAAATATCATAAACTAATGGATTACTCTGTTCAACATGTTATGATATCCAATATCACACAACACTAAAAAATCATCAATTATGATATTATATATCATATAACCATCCATATTTCATGAATTATTTTATTTTTTATGATATTAATTAATGTATAAATTTTTAATAGAAAATATATTTTGTAGACATTGATATTTAATTTTAAATACACTATTTTTTTCATTTTAAACACAAGTTGATTAATAATTAATACCACGAATGGGTCTCTTCAGATCAAATTTCATTCATTAATGGAATTAAAATTAATTAGAATCCTTATTTCCCATGCTCAACCATGAGTGAAATCCAAATCTAGGTAGATAAATTTAATGATGATCATTCTAAACCATAAATTGATGATATTAAATTCATATTCTATATTAAAAAAAATTATGATGATAAAATAAAGTAATCCTTAGTAATCCATCCTCTGGGAAGTATCCAAAGATCCATCGAATCACCTAATTCTACAATTTAATCCCTCTTGTGTACATGACACTTTAGTATCACATTGCTGCTAATGAAGAAGAAGTATGTAGCAACCTGGAGTGTTTGAATCAGTAAAAGTTTTCAAACCTAGTCAAGAAACCATTATAATTGAATATGAATACATATATAATTGTCAAAACACATCCAAGACATCTTGAATTATGCAATAGGTTATGATACTCATTATTAGTTCTTTAGAAATTACATGTATTCAATATTTAAATGCAACCATTTTTTATCCAATAAATTTCATCTTGTTGAAATCAATAGTTTTTTGGTTGTATTTTTTTTATTTGGATAAAGTGAATAAGAAATATGATTTCAATGTGTGGAGAACAATAATATATTGGAAGGAAATTTTAGAACCTATTAATTGTAATGATAAGAATGGTGTTTAGGATGCTATTGTTATCACATGTTGTGACATAAGTAATGAATTATTATTGTAGTAATTACTTGGTTCTTATATGATTTGACATTAATATATATACAAAAAAAGAACTGAGTATCATTACATGAATAATATGATATATATTGTGATATATGGTCATTTTATTTATCATATTATCCATTCACTTAAGGAAAAGATGTTGGGTTATGTTACCAAATATATTGAATTGATATTACTGATCTACTAGTAAATAGAATACTTGTTGGATGAATTTTTGGGGTTTCCATAATTTTTTATTATAATAATTTTCTAATTTAAAGAGGAGTAGTGTTCCCCAGAGGGTGTATATTGAAACATATTAAATCTATGTGAAGATATTTTGAAATGATGTAATTTATTTTCATTGTTATACTCAAAGAGCATGGAAATACATCTGAATGGAGTCAAAATAATTATGTATAGTAATTGAAATATTATTGAAATATTTTATTGAATTTTTATATATTGAATTTTTATTTCAAGTATATATCAATGTTTATGGGGGTTGATTTGGAATTATTTTAAATTAATGTGATGTTTTTGGGAAATCATGATGATGTTGTGTGAATTTTAACGAAATATAGAAATCCTATCCTATGGATAAAAATGTGTATTCTTTGACAATTTCAATGGAATTTTTCCATTCTGCATGAATACTTTATATTTAATAAGTCATTAGTGAATTTCATAGGACAATAAGTAATTTTACATTTCTATTGGATATTATGTTAGTCTTATAGAATATTTCTGGACTTCTGAATTCATTAAACTGTCATAAGAATTTAATAATGATTTTATATATATTTAATTATCCTAAAATTTATAATAATTATTTTTATTCATGTATTTCTTTTCCATTATAGATATTTTGAAAAGGAACCCTTTCATATTTTTTTCATTCTTTGTAAATATTTTCTTCAAAATCATAATACATTGTTTTAGAATCAAATGTATTCCAAAATACGAAGAGTTTGGTTTGATGAGTTTTGGTACAAAAGATGAACAATATGATTTTATGTTAATCAAAATTTCCTAAATAAAATTATTATTTATTTTAATCCATGATTCTTTCTAAATATAATAGATATGAAAACTGAAAATGGACAACATAACATGAAGTTGAGGTTGAATAAAATATTAGCTGATGTTAGTTCCATTAATTGGGAAAAAGTCACAATGATATAAGAATTTCATGTTGTGATGATCATTTAAAAAATAGTTTTTAAGGGAGACATTCACCGAAATAGAAGATATTTACAACATAATGTGTGATAAAGAAAAATATATAAAGAGATTCATGTCAAAAAAATTATTCCATAAAAATAATAGATTGTGTATGAGGTCATCATCCATCAAAAATATTTTTATTGTATATAGTATTTGTTGAGATGTTTATTAGATTAAATTCCATGATTTTTTCTAATTTTAGAGAGGTACAAAATTTTAAATTAATTTGGAATATTTAAAAAAAATTCTAGTATTTTGGATTACTTAATGGGAGAATATGGATTTTTCGGTATAGAGGAGACATGGAGACCCAATATTTTAGAGGTCTTGAAGGTTGGGATTTTAGAATATTTCAATTTCTGGGGATTATGAAATGTTATTAAAACTTATCTATGAGTATATATAAATTTAATAAGTGGAACATGTGTTTATATAATACAAATATAAAATTTCATATTCTTTAATTCTTATGGTTATGAAATAGAAAAATTACATTACAATTATTTTAAGAGATCATGTGTTCCAAATCCATGGTTAGATCAAATATAGAAAATTAATGATTAATAAAATGAATAAAAAATAAAAATAGTGAGATAGAGAGTCTTATATTTCTATAATTGAGACCTATATCATTAAATAGAGAAAACTTGAGAAACCAAACATATTATATTCTAATATCCTAAGGTTTAAATAATTATAATGAATCCTCTTATATTTCTCCTATTAATAGAAGAATATCTAACCCATTTATGCATATTAAAAACAATATTCCCACATTATTTATAAAATTAAGAGGTGTAGTCCAATTTCTTATATTTAGTAATGGATTTCAATTTTGGTTTCATATCCCAATATTCAGGTTGATGCCTTAATTATACCTTTATGATTTATGGATTATTGGTTCTAGGATATACCCTTACCTATGTTATTTGTTGATAATAAAATAATACTTCTGAATATTGGATAAAAAATAAAAAATAATGGGAAAATTTTCATCCATAGTGTATGTGATCCATAGTAACAAATCATAGTGTTCCATATAAATTATTTACTATTTATATGTACTTATATAAAACCCAAAGGTGATGTAAGGGTGATATATCCATTAATTAAATAATTTTAGTGGTAAAATAATTTATAATGTTATAATTGTCCAAATTTTCACAAAATGTGGTTCACCCATCTCAATATTGGATATATCACAAGTGATCCTAATGAATGGTATCTGATATTATGGTAACAACATATATTTTATTCTTTATAATACAAATATTTTAGGATTTGATATTTATTTCATGTTTCTATTTAGAATTAAACATGTATTGCATCTTTTTATAAGAATGATGAATTCTATATCCGAATTATATTTCCTCTAAGTCATTGACGAATTGAAAGAAGAAAAAACTGAAAGATGATAATTAGGCTTCCCTTACTTGAAAAGAGAATAAATAATTAGTTCCACGATATAGTAATTATTATTAATACTGATTTATAATACAATGATAATAATTTGTAGTTAAATGAACAACTGAGGGGATGGACAACAATTCTACCTCATGCAGTATACAATTAGTATATTATGAAGAACCAAATGAAATCTCCAGACCGAACTATCCTAAAATAGAACCAATCACAAGGGAGAAAGATCATACCTTAGAGGAAATAAAACCTAATTTATTAATTTTTTTAAGAAAACAGTATAAGATGTTATAGAACAAATTGTAACTTATATATATATGGATATTTCAATGACATGGAAGAAAATATTAACCAACTTTATAAATAATCTTTGAAGAGGGATAAATTATTTTAACATTACATAATGATGAGAATTTATCTCACAATGTAATGTAAAACCAATAGTGATAAAATATACAATTTTTATGATAAAGTCTCCAATGTTAACTAGTATTGGTGAATCACTAACAATGAAAGATAATCTCATATAAAGGACTGGGGAAACATACCAGGAATTAAGATAAAAGAAATTATTAATCATTTATCTCAAGAATTCTTAATTAGAGATACATAAAACAAGTCAAAGAGTTTGACAGTTTTATTTAAGTGAATATTATAATTCATAAAATTTATTTTCAGAAAATCAGGAAGTAATAAAATGGCATAATGAAATCTTTGTATGGTGATGAAATGTCCTAAATCTAAAATATCTAGATTTTTAATATAATTAGGAAAATCATGATATTTTTCAAGCAATGACATAAAAACAAAATCATATTAGAGATACTATCTTAAGAAAATCAAATGATGACATTTGATATAAAATATATCCATTATTTGTAAATAACATATTTATATATTATATTTATCAGTCTAAAGAAGGCTATAGTAAATAGTTTATATCTACATTTAAAAAAATGGTTTTGATAAATCTATTTTTATACCCAATTTAGATTTTAATTCATATGAAAAATAAATTTCCCTAATGAAAAATGTTGAGATATAAAAAATGAAATTTATGGAAGATCAAAGCATGTGTTTGAAGATATTTTCTACAAAATATACTCAACTAGATGGTATTTTACAATAAAAGAAGTAATATATCTAAACAGCTCCGAAATCTATTTAGAAGAATATAATATAGTTAATTTTTTATTATTAAAAAGTGTGGGTACAATTCACTTTTCCAGTCTTATAACATAAAAAACTTTATAAAATTATAAAATACATGTTAAAGTTGGCGAAAGGACTATTTAAGGTGAAATCCATTGAAAAAAGATGATAAATTTTATATCCCAAATATATTTAACAGTTATAAAAATCAAATTATTTTCTACAACCAATGTGGTTATTATATTGCGGTATTATTATTAATGCCAACCAATATTGTAGTTAATGTTTTCAAAGTAAATATTCCATAGAATAATAATTATAAAAAAATTAATATGATTATACCATGGGAAATAAGATAAAGAAAAATATGAAGGATAATATTCCTTAGAAGTTAGTGAATAATGGTTACCGGTTATCCATGGGGAAAAAGATAAAGATTTATCTAAAAAACCCACGAATGAAAATATTAAATCCACATTAATGTGGATGTGACACTTATATAATGAATTTATATATTTCTCTATGGTTTATTCATCAAAGCTATGAGTTTTGGTACTTTTTGATGAATGTTGGAGAAATAGAATACAAAAATTAGTTCACAGTAAATTAAAAGGATTTCATTGGTGAAGTTGATTACATAAAATTAATTTGGAAGTTCCATGGTTTATGGCCACACTTTTAAAGATTTTATATAAATTTAACTAGCTCAATTGGAATACGATAGTCAATTAGAAAAAACAAATTATATTTTGTGTTCTAAATGGTGAAAAAACTACACATGAAGAGGAGATGGTTTGAATGAAATGTTATCAAAATATTAAATCCCAAGATCTTATGAGGGTCTATATTAAAGGTGAGATAATTTTGAGGTACTTCTATAAATTTCATGACCATGTTTTTATCTCCAAATTAAATATAATATAATACACACAAAAAACAAGGATATTAATGCGCATTGATTGACAATGAAAATAAGAGTAATCCATAAGAACTTGTTTACCGAAGTATGGAATAAACTAATTCTATAAGGAATAATTCATGTAAAATTAAAAGAGATAGAATGAATGGTTATTCTACTAATATAGGAAAAAGTATATAAGTATCATGTCTTTGAAGAAACTATCAAAAAATTTCTCTTGCTGAAGATCTAATTACTTCCACCATATTCCCATATTATATTTGTGTTCTTTTATACAAGGAATTGATGATGATTCAGGGTTAGGGATGGAATGGAAATCTATTCCAAGATATAATAACTATAATGTATTAGATAAGTCACTATATTTGTAAAATATCATACAATTTTTATCAAGATGATTATTTTATGAAATAACCAATGTTGATAAATATGATGATAGAGTATCCAATTGAGGGGTAGTATTTTGTAAAGTTTATAGAGAAATATATTTTATAAAAATATATAATTTTTGGAATTTCCACAGGAAAGTTTCATTATTATCGTTAGAGATTGTATTCTCGCATATATGTTTTGTCAAGAACAATATATAATGTTAGCGGGGAGAAGAAAAATCAATACATGAATTGAAAATGAGAAATTTGAGGGCGGATTTATAAATCATAACATCCTAGTTATTTATAAATTATTATACACTAGGTGTTAATATTGGTATATGAATTTCACATTTTTAATGTCCCTTTATTACTCATTTAATAATAAATATCTTCCAAATTCATTCAAAAATAAGGTATGAGCATAAAATTTTTTAATATCCACCTGAAAATAGATGTTTTTAGTTGATAAACTAAATTTTTCATCTATGATTTTCCTTTAAATTTTGATTAGACCCCATTCTTTTTCATATCAAATACGGGTGAAATAGACACATATTGGGATGATTTAGAGAACATTTCAATAAGTGAAGTGATTTCATCCCATCTCAATTGATATTATATATTATTATAATATATGAGAGAGAGAGATGAAAATAATGAATATATAGATATGATTTTTAAATATTTGTATTGAAAAAAAATCTGAATTGGATGATTTTTAAATCCACACGGTGTCTAGTGATATATATTATACATAGGGAAAATGTAAAAAAGAATATTTATGTCAATAAGTGGTGAATAATAACATCATGAAAGGTGTTTATAGTGTTTGATCATATTAATGAGAATAATGAATTTCATAAGAATGAGGTTATCACATGTTGTGGTGTGAGTAGTAAATGTTGACTGGAGAACCTCCTTAGTTTTTAGATGTGATGATAAAACTATTCACTGTTAAAAGAAACTATGCATCTTGTCATTAATAATATGAAAAAAGAAGCTATATGATACTATTGTAGTTCTCAAAATACCCATTAACATGTAGAAATTATACTGCGATATGTTACTACCATTATTACCAAGAGATTACAGATATAATATTAACTGGGAAAATTCTTTGTAATTTCATAACAAGAACCACTGGCCCTGAGTCAGAGGCTCACATGACCTCTCGTGTGCCTCCCGAGGTCATTGAATAGATGTTAGGATCAATTCATATCAGTGGGGAGACTGTAGCCTCATTATTATTTCATAAAATAAATAAAAAAATAGAATATTAAATAATAAAATAATCTGAGTATCATGAAGAAACCAAATAATTAAAAGGATTACATTTCATAAAAGTAATAATCAAATCCAAAAGTGGAATTAATTACCACTGTATAAACTACAAAATATCAAATAAATAAAATAGTGGATCTATAAGAGTTCATCCTGGTTTTCAACTAGATCTATGAAACACTTCTCATCCATTCCCCACATGGCCCTTTCCAATTAATAAATTTCTATTCATGAAATATACAAGCACTCTTAAAATCCCTAGTAGGGTCTTAGTGAAATTGTTTTTAAGACACCACCAATGCATATTTAACATGTGTTTTCAATTAAAAATGTTTATTCCATAAATAAAAAAATGTTCAAGAAACACAATAATTCCAAACCAAAAACCAATATACAATCCACTACCATACTTACTTCAGATCTATTCTAGAAGAAATTTCAAGGTATTAAGAGTAATCAAGGAATATCCATGAGAACAATAATCATTCTTCATGTCCCCGAGTGGACATACTACTCCACATTCTCTAAGAATATCAAGTGTGATATTCTCGATAACCTCTAGGTTATGGCTTATTATATTACCTGAAATTCACTAGTAATCAATTAATATGCTCCTAGATGTCCAATTTGGATTGATTGTATGAAATGATATCCAAATACCATCATTATATTCATACCCTATTATTATGTCCATAGTCCCTTTGATCAGAATTCATATTAAATGCTCATATATAGAATAAACATTTCATAATATTCCACAAGCCTTAGGCCCCAAGAATGATATGATAGAGCCACACATAATAGGGTAAAATGAACAAGAAATCATATTATATCAACTATGGTAAAGTATAAACATACAATATATTTTATCATCATTGAACATGAATACGCATGCTATAATTTTACTCATGGCCTCAAGATTCACATAAGGTTCCCAAGGGACACACACATACCCACATGTGATAATAATAAAGCATGACTATAATCCATTCCAAAATAGGTGTTATATCATGGAAAAAATGTAAAAATCTCCAAAATCCAAGTAGCCACCTATCTAAAATTCATCGATTCCAAAATCAATGATAAAACACAATGTGTGATTTAAAAGATAGTGGGGAACCATATATATATATATATATAACCAAGAACTCATATTAATGGTCTTTATTATCTAATTTATCAATATTTCAATAATACATTTTTTCAAAAACCCATATAATAAAATCTTAGTAATTTATTTCAAATATAATTAAAATAACCCACACAGTACTAAATCATCTCTCCTAGATAATCCATAATAAACAAGAATAATTATTGTAACTATTCTTGATAAGTAGTTATTATTTTATAGGGAATAATTGAAAATCCTCATGTTATAATAATTTCTTCTCAAGAATAATCAAAATTAGTTAAGAATAATTCTTATTAATTTTCTCTATCAATCTACATTATTATCATCTTAATTGTTTGTCATCATTTTTCTATATAGCTTCATATGAATAGTTTCAAATAATAATTATGAATGATTTAATGGAATTCAAAACCATGTTTTTATCCTTTCCAATTTATCTACTAGAATATAGCAGATATAATGGGATTTTACAACACCTGGAAAATGGATGAATAACTCAATGATGCCGAAGAAGACATCAAAAATCTAATATCAATGAATTTATTGACAACTTGAAGTTGTATAAATACAAAAAAATGAAAGAGTATGACCAATCATTATTTTGTGAAAAAAACAACATATAGTTTTTCAATATTAAAACCAATTTTTAATTATCATTATAAATTTTTATTTAAACCTATTTTTATTTTTTTTCTGTTAAAAATCATTAAAAAAGATTGAAAAAATTAATGCGTTTTGTATTTAATTTGTATGGTTTTCAACATTAAAATTTATCAAAAATGAGTTATAGGGTGAGCTAGGGAGAAAAATAATTTATTATTCAATTACAAACATAGTTTTCCATAATGATGTACTGTCTAAGGTAAACATGTCTTTACACTTTCAAAGCTCCACCATTACATGAGCTGCCCATATGTAATATTTTGAAAAGCACAGGTACCCTTATGCATCCCCACCTCACCCCTATGCTACTTCTGCTTACATTTCCATAGTGCTTATGTAACCTTACACGACCTCAATTACCCATATATGGACAACCCATACATGGAAAAGTAACCTTACACACCCCCTATTTTTCCCTTATGAAATTAGAGAAAATATTAGGTTACCAATATGTATATTCCCATTTAAACTTATAGAGGTTCAGAATAAAATTACACAGTGGTATATTCCCTTACGCAACCACCCTTCTAGTACCATGTACCCTTACACAAGACCAAGTTACCATTACAATGTTCAAAAAAAAATACTATACCCTTACACAATGTCTGGTTACGTACCATACCATTATGAATCCAATATATTTTTATAATGTTCACGGATTACCTTTTAATAATCCTTTATAAATATGTAACTACACTATCTTATTCCATGTTTACCCTTATGTAGCACATGAATACATGTGTTTAATTTTAAATAACTAAATAATTTTGTCTCGATTGGCATCTCCTACTACCAATATGTTGCTCCTTAGAAAACCCGTTTACCCTATCCAAGTTAGGAAAGGTTGTTATTTCCCTTATGAAAGACATATAAAATCAAATTACCCTTAGGTAAGTCCTTATAACCCATATTTTACCCCTATATAAAACCATAAAACCATGATAATGGTGGTTTTGAATGATAATATGGATTTCAACATAAAAATAATTATAATTTAAAACAAAAGTGGGAGTCTTAATACATATGAAAAATTAATTTTATTATAATTCTCCCCCTTTAATGACATATAATCCCTAAGAATAATTTCACACCATCTTTCTAAAAAAAATGATGCCATTTATTTTAAAAATTAGACACTGATTCCTACATCTCATCAAAGATACTTTCTAAAAATAAACCTGAACACATGGGGAAGTATTCCCTCAGAGGCCTTTCTCTCTATAGTCCATGATCTATAATTAATACTTTTAATAAGATACATATGGCTTTATATCAATGTTTTAATAGTCAATTATATGCATAAAATCATCTATTCTTCTCTAGAGATCCAAGACATGAAATATGGAATGCATACATTTATATTGAGATGTATGATTTAGATTCACATAGTTTTCCCAACCCTCTATGTGATCTTGAATGGTCCAAAAAATTTGGTTCTTGTTCGCCTTTCTTCCATAGATGTGTGTTCCTTAATTGGGGAGTCACTCTCAATAAAACTCGATCAATAATAGTGAAATCCAAATGTCTCCTCCTATGGTTCTTATGCGATATCATATTCCCCCGATTACAGATTATCCTCTTCTGAATTAGTTTTAGTCTATCAATGGTTTCCTAAACCAAACTGGGCCCCATAACCAAAGCTTTCCCATCCCTAGGGCAACAAAAAAATTGATCAAAATGCCTCCTAGAAGGACCCTCATAAGGTTACATCTATTTAAAATCCATATAACTGTTATTGAATGTGAACTTAATCAATGATAGTTAATCATCATAATATTTATTAATGTCGAGTTCAGTATCTTGGATCATATCACCCAGTATGTCAATCATCAACATTGACTACACTTCTATATGAGGATTTTTTGTTGTTCTCAATATCAGCTAATTCCATAAGAATATATATAATACATACAAAAATAGAGATGTGAAACATTCATATATTTCTAATACAAATCCAAATAGAACACAATATAATTTTACAACATTATGAATAGAATGATTTCCCTGCTAAAAACTGATTGAGTCTCTCGAATTGGAAAATACTAAGAAACAATCATCTTATGGTCATCAACCAGACAACTAGAATAATGTTTCAAAGTGGTCTTAAGTATCCCCATAAAAGTAAAATGGAATTCCCCTAAATTCCTCATGGTAATTAGTAGATATTGGGTAAAAACCTCCTGGATCCTGGTGCTCATCACTTACCCATAGGAATGTAACATATTATGAATCAAAACCAGTGATGTTCCTCTTCATCCCATTCCCCTAGAACAGTATTATGATGTAATGGTACATCTTTATTATAAAACTATGTACCATCCATATAGAAGAATATAAATCCATCATTATATCATTTCTATTAAAATTAGTGACTACAACTCTCCCATGTATGTAAATAATATCATCATCTCCCAATGATCACCTGGGTATCTGATCACCTCCCAATAACTATTCCCACATCACAGTGTAGTATATGCTAGTATCCTTTATATCATTCAATTAGTATACTCTATAATATGTGACATATAGTGGATCACAAGTCATTTATCCCTGATCGTTATAAGCGTTCATCTTCCACTTGACCAATCAGATCATCATGCACCACTTCTCCACTAAAAGGTATTTCACCATGGTTCTAGTAAAACAGTATCTTATAGTTCAGTGAATCCAAAAGTATATTACACTTTCCTTATTAATCATAAATATGGAATTTATATGTATCAATGTACTCTAACCATTGATTCTTATTTAGATTCATGAACCTCTATGTAATGGTATAGTGAATGTTCTTTTGGTCAGTGTAGACACATATCCTCTAACTAAATAGATAGTTTCACCATAAAATTAGTTATTATACCACATCTTCAAACTCTATTTCATGATTATGGTAATTTCACTAATGGGGTTGTAGCTATCAAAACCAATAGGAAACTACATCCTCTCAACTTTAGTACCATTCCTAGAACAATGATTGTGGTATCATAGAATACTGTATATCCAATCCCAGGATTGGGATGTATCAGTTGATGAATTGTATTCAAAATTCTCTATGTATCATGATACTATTTATTATAATTTTCATACAACTATAAATCAGCTCACTTATTCATCAACACCATCATGGTTGCTGAAATTCAAGAGAAGTCATAAGTAAAACATCTGTATTATTTGATTAATCACAAAAAACACTTAATCATTAATAAATTCCATGGAAATGATTATGACATTAATGGATCCAACTTATCTGGGTCAATGGATATACTTATCATAATCACCACATTCCCCATAATAATCACCATCAAAATTTAGAAGTCATACTTCTATAACATTCCATAATGATTATGTGATTGAATCACACTCAAGACTATTTAATGATATCTAGAATGATAATCTAGAGTTAGAGTGTAAATGAGGATTTCATCAACTAACAATGTAAAAAATGAATCTAGATATATATTAATTTTTTATGATTTCCATGAACACATGAGTAATATTTCTCAAACCAAAAGTCACTTTTATATTCTCACAAAGTCTATACCTTCTCTTGAGCATTTTCTTCAAAATATCCTCCTCTGAAAACCCTAACATGTTCTAGACAAAAAAAAGTTTAGTTGTAGAGAATCATTAGGATCCCCATAACTAAAGAAATGTTAATCAATATTGGGAAAAGGATAAAGGTTCATCACTATCACCTAGCTCATATTTAGTTAATCGGTGTAGATTGAAATACTAGAATTTTCCTTCATTGAGAAAAACAAATATTCACCCCCTCATTAAGTACCTATCCTAATAAATCAATTCTACTACTATTCATTATGATATAACAAGATATCCTTCATCTCGACTAGATCCATGTAATAAGGGTCTTTCAAAATGGGTTGAAAACCTGGTATATAATCAATATCAAATTCAATTCCTTTATCACAATAAAGTCATATGAAGCCATCTAGAAATATGTATGGATAAAGAGACAATACTAGAGGAAATTGATGATGAGCATCCATTGATCCAGTCAAAATAACCAAGACATATGTCTCTTTGATGATCATCCAGAGCTCACATAAGTCAAGACCAATTCTGCCTTCTACTAGTCACCATTATTCAATGATCATGAACTTAACACTCTTCAAAAAAGTGAAAAGAAACATATATTATAGTATTAAATGTGTTCATAGATTCATTTATATTAATCTATGATGATAATATCCCCAAAGGTCATCATATACATAATTTTTAAGTCCCATAAATATCAATACTCAAAAATTACACTAGGAATATCTCTATATCACTGGGGATGGATTTCGTTCATTACCAAGGATGTATAATGGGATAATAACATTGAGGATAACATGAATTGTAGGTCATGTGTAGAAACTAATTTGGAAGATATAAAATAATGGGATGAACCAGTATAAAAAAAATCATTATATAAAGTTGAGGTGATCTAGATCATAACTTTCATTGTAGATAGACCCTCACCACCATCTTCAATAGTGCGATCTAATGTGTATGCAATGACTACCTCATCTACATGTACCTATCCCTATGATACCTGAATATTCATTGTCTATTACTAAAGACACATACCATATCCTTGGTTCTCTGATCACATGTCCCTTAACCCCCTGTAGAAGTTTGAACTCATAGATCTAGAGAAAAAATGATGGAGATAGATCATATCGCCACACAACTAGAACATACTCTATGTTGTTGAGCAGTCCCTTGTGTAATGTGTAGTATTCCCAATGTTGATGAACTATGTTTCCCCTTTTAATGGTACTGAAGAGGCTAAACTCTATTTCAGTATCATTCCACTACCATGTAATACATCCTTAATCTTCATATTCTGTCCATCAGAAGAGGAACTAAGGGAAGTTCTAGGAGTTTCAACTATTTGAGAACTAAAGAGTAGAAAAATTAATATTTCGTGACCCTCCTCTAAGATCCTCTCGATGATGAAGACCTTTTGAAAAATATCCCATTATGAAACTAGTTTGAAGCATTATAAATTCTATATAATATGGAAATTATGTTTGATCTCAAAAAACTAGGCATTCTAAGCATGATTACTTTCCAAAGGAGGTGAAAAGAAATGGAGTTAAGTAAAAAAATAGGGTTAAAGAAACACCATCAAGAAACCCAACTATAGTTTATTGAACTCTTATGATCAATTAAGCTTCAACATATTGGGAATGAACTCCACAAATAATCGGTTATTGATTACATCCTATGTGAGGCCTTCACGTTGCCTATCCTATCCCATGACTCCCCACCAACATGTAGAAGGTCCCTACTATAACAATCCTGCACTTTATATCATAATTAAAATGATTTATATAATAAAATTATACTTAATAAGACTCTTATTATCATGAGATATAGGTTCTTTGGGAAATTATGTATATTACATAATAATAGAAAACATGAAATAAAAAATCATTATATAAAACTTATTGGGAATGACCAACAAAATCATTCATACTAAACTATACCTGTGATAACCTAAGTACATAAATAAGAAATGGGGTGAGCTATAAAGTGCAGTAAGGGAATAATCCTGGAATAAAATGATGATAATAGTACATGTTAGACCAGGAGTATAAATGATGAATAAAAATACCTGATTAATAAAGAATGATATTTAATGAAAATAATTACATGGAATATGTGGAAAGGATAAATAATATGACATAATCATGGGTCAAGACTCATTTCACATGGATGAACATGAGTTAATTCTTATTATACAAGAAAGAGAATGGGCTAAGGCCCATTACATGTAGAGAATCACGAGTCAAGGCTCATTATACCTACATGAGCATGGGTTGAGAAACTTTGCAGTGAAGGATCAAGAGCAATGTCTCATTGCACATGATGTATCATGATACTAAACATTACCCAATTCATTGGAGTGATATCAGGGAGAACCCTTTATAATCATTTGATTATCATGTTTATATGTTCCACATAGATCATATAACATGGATTCATTCAACATCATAATTTATTCAACAATATATAACAATGTCATACAAAAATTCATAACATTGGTTGATGAGAGATAAAGGGTATATCATAATTTATACATGAATTGTATAGTAATTGGAATATTTTATAACATATCCCATCATAGGATAAAAGAATTATGAGGACATAACATATAAGGAATGATTGATAAAATAATAGTGTGGAAGATTCCTTAAAAAAATTTGACATAGTAATAGATATACAAATGGGTTAAGAAGATAGATAAATGAGAGTGAAAGCGGATACCATAATTTAAACATAAAATGGAATGTATGGAGAATTGGTAATAATTTATACTATCATAATAAAATTGAAATCCAAAGGGAATATTATAAATGATGTGGTTGATAAAAATATGAGAGAGAGAATCCATTATAGTATTTTGGCATAATAACGAGTGTATATAAAGGATTATAGGGGGGATTAATAAAAGTGAAAGAAAGGTCCTATAGGTTGGAAATAAAATGGAAAGTAATGTTATCATGGAACATCATATGAAAATACATGAAAATGTTATTTAAAAGCTTAATATAAATGATGTGATTGAATGGAAATATAAAAAGATAAATCCCTTACCTGGTTTTGTGACTCCAATAGATTATGAGATGAATCTTGGTAGGTTGGGGTAACATTGGGAGGTCTCTAAACAGTACATGGAAGATTTTGGATGAGATTCAAGAAGATTGAGTGAGGAGAAATGGGATATTGGGTGGGTTTTTGTTTTAAAGGAGTGAGTATTCTTTATTATTTTGGTTCTGGACACTACAGAATACATTATTCAAAACAAAAAAGAACCATATTTTTTTGATGGTTTCTAAAAAAAGGGTAGTGGTATACATGATTTTTTAAGGTATATAGATGAAGATAATAAAATATTACACTTTATTATGCGAAGGGGAGTCATACTTTCCACGAAATGATTTCAAAATCCTAAAATATATTATATGTCTTGGAGGATTAACTAAGGCCCTATGAAATAAATAAAATAAATGTAAAATTATTTTATTTTATATGGAAAACATATATTTTTACAAGGATAAATTTTATATTATTTATAACATCACTATTGGTAGAATTTGATTTCATATAACACACTGTATATTTTTATAGTATTTAATTATTACCCAAAAATTCAACTATCTGAGAAAATTATGAAAAATTCACCATTAGATAATTGTGAAATATGAATTCAAAAAATAATATTCATTTATTCAGACTAATATTGTAAATTTTTTAATTTTCAAATTTAATATAAAAACGATATTTATTGAAAATTGATGGGTTTGTACAATAAAAGTTTTCGAGCCATAATAAGAATTATATTTGACATATTAAAATTATATACCCATTTATATATTTAATAAATTTAATTTAATGATGATATTTTATTAAAATATTATATATTTCAAAAATATATTAATTCATGAAAATAGATTTCTTAATTTAATTTGATTATTAACAAAAATGACTATTTTTGGTTTAGAAATCATTTTCATAGTAACAATAATAGAATTAAAATATATTTGTTATTATGTAAAAAAATTTACATATTCCAATTGATATGTTCTTGATACATACCTGTTTATTATACAATAATACTCTCCAAGAGTAAGGTGTGTGATTGTGGGGATTTCATGGTGAAATTCGACGAACACGGTTTGGAAGTGATCTCGATGAGTTTGAACTTCTCTTATAAATAGTTTCATTCATGCTTCTGTTGTTGGATCTATTCTTGGGATTAGTCTAGGAACAATGTCAAAAATCATATCTCTATTGGAAGCTCTGATAAATGGGCTTAATATGGTACAATCCTACTATTTTAGGCTGTCACTTTCAATTTCTGGGATAAAATAATTAGTTCAAACCCTTTATTAATACTGTTCATGTGATCACAATTGACCAAGTATATTATTCACTCAAATGATATTTAACAGTCAATTATAATTAAATTATATATAAAAAATAAGTGCATGTGTTTTAAATATCCATAAGACATTTTATTAGATCAAAAGAAAATAAATTTTATTCATAAATGTTTAGGTCGTTATAACATTCCTACCTTAATAAATTTAACCGAAAAAATTTCCTTTTTCTAACACTAAAATAGATAAGGGTATCTCTTCTTCATAACAATGACTTCTCCCCAAGTTGTTTATTGAAACTGCTGGATTCCCCACAATAATTTGGTGAGGGGAATTGTCTAATTTTTTTGAACATTTTCTATACAATATATGATCTTCACAGGCTTCTCTTCATATGAAATTTAATTCTCCAATGGTACCACTTCTATATTTGGTACCGGTGATCGGTATGGTATATACGCTCGTAAGAGAGATACCTGGAATACATCATCTACTTGAGATAGGTTCAGTGGGAGTTCGAGTCTATAGGTCACTTCTCCAATGTGGTCAAGGATCTGAAAAGGGATGATGTCCCTTGGATTATGATTTCCCTTCTTCCCAAATATCATCATTATCTTCCATGGAGTCAAGCAGAGGAATACCATGTCTCTAACATCAAACTATAGATCTCATCGATGGTTGTCAACATAGATATTTTTTCAACACTGAACATCTTTGACTTTCTACTGCATGGTCTTAACCCTACCCACCATTTCTTAAACCATTTTTGCACCTTTTTTTATTCCCCAAAATTATCCCAATATGCTAGTTTTCTTCAGCACTTCCCATAAAGGGCTTTACAGGGGCCTTTTAGATGCTTGAGTAGAAACTATTGCTGTAAGACAACTCCACCAAGTGAAGATATTGGCCTCATCCGCCTTTAATGTTCATTGTAAAGTACTCAACTTCTACTAAAGTGTTTAGATATTTCTCTCATATTGGTCATCAATTTGAGGGTGATAATCCATACTAAAGTTCATGTCAGTATTTAGAGAATGCTATAATATTTTCCAAAACATATAAGTTTACCTTGGATCACGATTGGACATAGTCAATAGTGATATACCAAAAACCCTTACCACCTCTCAGATGTAATTTATTCTAGTTGATCAAATGAGAAATCCTCTGAAATTGTGATGAAGTGTTCAGTGTTTGTAAAACAATTAACAACAACCTAGACATCATTATTTCCCATGTATTTCGTTGGATGACTAATGAAAAATTACATGGCAATGTTTTCCCATTTACATGTTAGTATGGGTGATGGTTGAATCGTCCCTTAGACGTCATCCTTTAGAACATCACATGATGACATATCAGGTGCATTAATTTAAATTCTGTAATCTTCTTCTTCATGTTATCCCACTGATAGTGATCCTAGAGATCTCAGTTTATATTTGTGTTTTCTAAGTGAGTGGAGAATGTGGACCTTTGTGTGTCATCCCAAAGTCGTTTATTTATATTAGGATTTGAGGTAACGCATTGTCTTGACCCAAATATCAAAATTCATTATTTATATACATTAGAATCTGAGGATTTCCATTTCTTCAATGTTTTCAATTTCTTCTAAATTCCATCAAAATATTATTAACATCCTTTATCGTTTATAAAATAGATTTTTTAGAAATAATTAGTAAATGGAATGATTATGTTCATTTCATTATGATTCCCATGACCATCCTTTTTAATCAATGAAAATTTAATTATTTTCAATTCTATTTTTTGATATAATTACTAGATCCTTTCTACTTAGAGTGTCTTCCACTTTGTTCACATTTACAGGATGGTAGTGGATTGGATATTTATAATCCATAGGGATCTTCATCCATATTTATTGGTGAATATTAAACTCTTTTTGTGAGAATATATATTTAAGAACTTTTTGTTCCATATATATTTCACACTTCTCTCCAAATAGATAATATCACAAACTTTTCCTCAAAAAAATTATGTATTACAACTATAGATCATGTGTGGGATAGTTTTTATCATGAATTTTAAACTACCTTGAGGTGTTGGAAATGACTTCTATTTTTCCTCAACACGCATCCTAATCCCTTATTCAAATCATTGCTGAACGTTACGAAGAGTTCCCCACTTTTTTTAGTGTGAGAAAAGGGGTAGTGATAATCCTTCATTTCATTTACATGTTTCATTCATCATATTCATCATTCCAAGAAAACATGACTCCCTTCTGTTTTATCTTGGTAGGAGTGTTTGAAAATCATGAGAAATTTCTCACAAATCCGTGATAATATATAGATAACCCAAGGACGATATAGATATCTACCACAGACGATGGGCTTATCAATCCCAAAATTTCTTTTTTCTATGATGGATCCATATATATCCCATTTCATGTGATGACATACCCCATGAATGGGACTTATTTCAGCCAGAACTCACATTTCATTTACTCTACATAGATTTTATCCTTTCTCAAGGTCATTAGTATAGTGATCAGATGCTCATAATTTTCCTCCTTGGTTATGGAGTAGATTAGAATATCATCAATAAATATTACCAAAAATTTATTTAGGTAATAACTAAAATCTATATTCATCATGTCGATGATGATTTATATATCATTAGTGAGTCTAAAAGGCATCAATTTGAACACAATTTGTCTGTATATTTTATGAAAAGAAGTCTTGGGGATATCCTCCTTCTTCACCCTTATTTGGTAACATCCTGACTATAGATACATTGTAAAGAATTATTTTTGTCCACATAGTTGATCAAACAAGTCACTAATTCATGGAAATTTATACTTTTTCATTACCATGATTTTTCGTAGCTCACGAAAATCATTGCAAAGGCACATTGACCTTGCATTCTTCATGACGAAGAGGACTGGTACACCCCATGGTGAGGCACATCGGAATTTATACCCTTTATCCAAATTCACTTGTAGTTTCTTTATTAATTATTCAGGTTCTACAACAGCCATCCAATATGGAATCAAGGATATTGGAAATTCTCCAAGTATAAGTTTGATTGAAAATTCAACCACTAGGTTTTGGGATGACAATGGAATTTTTTAGTAAACACATCAGTTAATTTATAGAGAAATGTAATGTCATTTAGAATTATTCTCTCCTTATAATCAATCATTTGAACTTGACATTCTTTCTCATAAAGAAATAATGCCTATTCTTGAGATGAAGGGGAAAAATAAGAGTTATCCACCTACATAGTGTTGTTTTGAATAAAGGGTGGATTCCCTGTATGGAGGGTGATTTCCATCTCATAGAAATTTATGTTGGATCTATATAGGGAAAGGAAATCCATGCCCATAATTGCATCAAATTAAACAAAGGGAAGTTTTATAAGGTTCAATGTGAAGTTGAATCCAAAAATTATCATTGGGGTGGATCTATATACATGTGATATAATAATTTACCCATTTTACCACTTCAACGACAACTCTAATTCTGTGCTTTCTGGTTGTGTTTGAATTTTTTTACTAAATTTTTTTTATATAAAGCAATGTATAGAAGAATAATAAAAGATTATGTATACTATATTAGAATGATTATGTAGTGTACCTTTAACCACTTAATTTTTGGCATCAACCTCAATGGTGGTGATGGAAAAAAGCACTCCCTTTCTACATTAGAGGTTGTTGGTTACCTAAAAAATTCCTTGTATTTGGGGATTGAGTCTCAAAGTTCCCTGTTTACTTGCAGTTATTGCAATGAACCATGTGATGAGGGTTGACTAGAGTGTTTTTTCCTCTGTCTGGACATAAATTTTCTCTTAGAAGAAATTATTAATTGGGTTCCCATCCTTTTTTTATCTGTAGAATTTTCTTGTTCCCTTTAAGTAATTTCTGGGGTGCTTCATTCTGCAACACTGACATGTGGGATGTTAAAATTTCATAGCACCATTGGATATATCCATCAGACCACCAGAATTAAATTCCACTTTCTGATTATTATCCCCATGATACCCTTAAGATTCATTGACCTCCATTTTGACTTTGATGGAACATCATACCATTTTCTCAAAGCTATCAAAGTCATGTATTTCCAACTCTTTTCATGGATAAGGATTTATCCCACCAAATAAGTGACCAACCTTGCATTCAAAGGTAATGGAAAAAATGGAGGTGTATTCTGTAATTTTTGTGATGTTTTCCTCATACACTTGAAAAGATTATTTTTCCTTTTTCATTAATGAAAGCTAATATATTTCCATTATAACGACGATTCAAGGAAAATAGATATTAAAAGACATTTTTCCGAAATTCCTTTCACTCCATTGCTTTGATCTCTTCCTCATGCTTCGTGTTCTTGATCAATGTCAACTATTAATCATATTAACCCTAAATATGATAGAAAACTAGGATAACATTCTCTTGTTCAGAAAATTGATGGATGAATAAGATATTTGAACAAAATTTATTCATTTCTCTATGATTAAGGGATCAAATGAACCATTGAAATTATGGGGCCTTTGTTTCATGAACCTCTCGACTATAGATTTCACTCTTTGGGGGGGGGGGGGTTGTGAGCCCCTCCCACTAAAATATTATAATGAAAAAATGATTTAAATGAGATATTATCATGAATCATATTTTTATTCCTACCCTCATTGGGTTGGGAAACTCTTTGGGGAAATCCTCATACTTCTGTTCACAATGATTGTTAGCATGATTCATCCTATTTCTGACCATTTACTTGAATTAAAGGGAAATTAGGGATGATTGTCTTAAAATATTAAACAAAAAATGGGAATCCATTGATGATAAATATATAACTTATTAATTACATCTGTCTCTTTATCTTATGATTTCATAGGCTTCATTTTATGTTACACATGATCTAATTCCAAATATATATTCCTATGACCATTTTTTTCTTTGACCCCTTAATAATGGTTCCTAATGAGATTATGAATCTTCCAAATAATATCTACTAGGATTGTTAGACCAGATGCACTGTAAGGCACAATTTTCTTATACCAGGTTACCCCATGTCTATCCTAAAACACCTTTTAAGGGTTATTACTCCAAAGTAAATCTATTCCAGAACCATGTCCACTTGTAGTATCTAGACAGTGATGTATTTCATTGATAAACTAGTAAATATATAATCACCAAAATATAAGGATGTTCTCTTAAACATAGTGTTATAACTAAGGGTTTTCGCTACTATCTTCTAATCCTAATTCCAAAAATAACTAAACCCATCCTCTAATACCATCTATAACAACCCTTCACTTTATATCATAATTAATCACAATTTATTACATAAAATTAAACTTAATAAAACTCCAATGATCAATAGTTATAGAAGAATAGGGAAATTAGGAACATTAAAAAAAACTTAAAACATCTAATACAACATATTTATTGAAAAATTGTTTTACACGACCAAACCAATCTGTCATACTTAACACTACATAAGATAACCTGTGGAAATACATAAAAAAGCTGTTGAGTTGTAAAGCCCATTAAGGGAATAATCATGGCATAACAAGAGGATAATAATAAATGTTAGACAAGTAAAATTAATGACTCATAAAGTAACAGTATTAATAAGTTATGATATAGCATGATGATCAAAACATGGGAAATTTGGGATCAATATACCACATGATGTAGCATGAGTAAAAGCTGATTACACATGGCGGAGCATGTGTCAGGGCTTATTTTTCATAGAGAATCATCGGTAGAGGACCAATGTAATTTTATTATAATTATTCAATGCCCATTTAACATGATGTATCATGATTCTAAACATTACCCAATTAATTGAAGTCCAAATAGGGAACAACCTTCATAATTATTTCATTATTATGTTTATGTTTTCCACATAGATCATATAACCTGGATTCATTAAATATCATAATTTATTACAAGATCTATAATGTGGAATAAATACATGTAAGTATAGAATAAATAATTATATGTGAATAAAGGTGAGTAACATTGATAAATAAATGTGTATGGAATTAACTATATAATGATTTTGGCCTGTAAAATCATTGTGCAATTTCTGCAGCAAAACAACATCATATAGAAATTCATAAAATCAGTTGATGAGAGAGAAAGATGTATCAAACAATTTATACCTTAAATAAATAACAATAGGTATATTTAAGAACATATCCCATAATATGAAATAGTAACTTAGAAGACATAACATAAAATTAATGGTAGATAAAAGAGGAGGGTGTAAGATTCCTTACAAAATTCTGGCACAGTAGTGGTTGTACATAAGGGCTCATAAGTGGGATAAATGAGAGTGAAAGGGCGACCAATAATTTTATAATATAATGATTATTATGGTAGATAGGTAATATTTTATACCTACCTATTGAAATATGAATATAATGGGTATATCCTCAATGGTGTGCTTGAGAAAAAGTGGAGAGAGAGAATCCCTTATAGAATTTCAGCAAAATAATAAGTGTAAATAAAGGATTATAGGGGGGATAATGGTAGTGAAATGAAGATACAATCATTTATTCATCAAATTTTATGTAAGGGGATCATGTAATATCTTATAAAAAATGAAAATGGAATTTATAAAGAATAATATAATAGAAGTGCATTGATGGAAATGAGAAAAGAGAAATCACTAACTTGGATGTGTGACTTCAAAGGCTTATGAAAGGATTCTTAGAAGATTATGGGAAACATCGGAGGAATATTGGGAGTATTGGTTAGTGTTAGTACCTGATTCCAAGAGTTTTAGTGAAGAAAAATGGGAGCATGGGTGGGGTTATATTGGAAAGGAGGAGGATTTCTCTTTTATTTTGGTTCTGGACACTACATTATAAACTTTTCAAAACTAAATACCATCTCATTGGTTTTTCCTATGGTTTCAACCAAATGGGAGAGCTATACATTATTTCATAAGGCCATGGGAAGAATATAACAAAATATTTCCGTAGCATATGTGGAGGTGAGTCATACATTCAAAGTAATGATTTTTAAATCTTAAATCATATTATAAGTATTGGAGGATTCACTAACTCTTTATATAATAATGAAAATAAATATAAATTTCCATTATTTTAAAGGGAATACATATATTTGGACAATTATACCATTTATTGTATTTATTACATCACAATTGGTCCAATATGATTCTATAAAACACACTATATATTTATATAATATTTAATTATTATACAAAAATTAAACTATCTCATAAAATAATTAAAACTATCCTTTGGATAATTTTACATCATAATTATAAAAACAATATTCATTTTTCTAAATAATTTTCTAAAATTTGAATTTTAACATTGAAAATAAATAAAAATATTTAATAATTTTTTTTGGGTTTTGACAATAATGGGTTTTGATCTGTAATAAATATTACATTTGACTTCATCAAAATTATGTTGTCATTAAAATGTAATAAAAGTAAATTAATAGGGGTATTTTATTAAAATATTTTTTATTTTAAAAATACATCAATTCATAAAAATATATTTCTTAATTTATTTTTAATATTAACATAAATAGAATTTTTTCTTTTAAAATCAATTAAAAAGTAACAAAAATATATTTGAAATATATTCATTATTCATTAAAAAATAATGTAAATATTAATATCATTTGGGTATTGATACATAAACCTTTATTACACCTTCATATTCCCTATGAGTAAGGTGCTCAATGTTGTAGATTTTATGGGGTTATTCGATGAACATGGTTTGAGATGTGATATCGATGAGCTAGAACTTCTCTCATCAACAATTTTTCTAATGCTTAAGTTGATGGATATGAGCAGGAGATTCATCTAGGGAAAATACCATAAATGCTATCTCTAGTGGAATCATCGATATATGGGATTTATCGGGTACGATCATATGTGTAGAGGATATAACATCCTCTGTCTGTGTGCCAAAAGGATATGTTAAAACCTTGTATTTATACATGTCATGTGATCACTGTTCAAGGATTATTTTATCAATGGTAAATATACATAACAATCATTTAAAATCCAACTGCATATAAAAAAACTGCGTGAGTTTTCTTTATCCATAAGAAATTTAATTAAATCATTATAAAGTGAATTTTATTCATAAATATTCTAGTCATCACACCTATTATAAGGCCCCTACCTTAAAAATTACTTATTATTGAATTAAATGAATAATTCACATTGAGGATCCTTTCAGGTTTATAGTTTTAGAGAATTATGACATTACTATTACATCTCAAAAGATTACAATGTAGACACTTCTACAATGTTTCCATAAATAAAAAAAACTCTTAAAATAAACATGTCTAGTTCCATGTTTTAGATAGCATTTCTTTCCTTGATCCCATCCTTGACCCTATTCATCTTTATGTCCTATGTAAAACATTTAAAAAATATGGGATGAGCATAAAAAGCTCAGTAAGGGATATAAAAATATAGAAAGCAAACATGAGTACATGTATACATAAGAATCACTGAAATCATAATTTACTCATAAAACATAAGAACGTTAACATACCTCATCAAATCATGAATAGAACATATAAATCATAAGGAATAAAGGAAACTTGAGTCATTCATAACATTCTTACGTAGGGATTAACCCTCTTGGTTACGTTTGGAATACCAATCACAGTATGTCCCCTAAATCTCTTCGGAGAAACCTTAACATTTATCTCCTTCGAGTTACCCAATGAATTGGAGAGATATATCGGGCTCACCCGCCCTTAGTTTATCATGGAACCTACCGTCTTCATAATAATTCCCAAGAACCATAACATAATCGTATCACATAAAACATGCATAAAGGAAAGATAACATTTCAACTTTTCAATTACAAGATATCAATAAAACACATTGATATAAAAGCATTACGAAAACCATTTTCAATGCCAAAATAAAACATGGTATTTATTTTTCATTTAAAAAAAGGTATGGCTTGTAGAGGATGCCGAAACTCAAATAATTGTCACGGCGGTGGAGAAGTCGTTGTCGCCTCATACGTACGACAAAAAAACATTCCCTTTTGTCGTTTAGTAAAAATATTCGTATAAAAAAGATTAATTTTGGATAAACGTAAAATACAAAGGGGTTTATACACCGTATAAAATAAGGTTGTGTATAAAACAAAATATTCCTCAATGAAAGGAGATTGAGACGAAGTCCCATACAAAGACGGTATCCATTGATTATGGATAAATCAATTACATAATTATGTGTGACAAACGAATACACCAAATATAATTGGATATTAAGTGTAAAAAATCAGAGTTTATTCACACATATCCACAGAATGACATATTCAAGGATTACATGTTTATCCCAAAGAATCAAAATTGGGTTAAGAAGTTCCCTTGCAAAAATTCAACAGCCTAACGTCATCACTTCAAAATTCAGAAAATGAGTTGATGAGAGATAAAAAGGGTATCTCATCACTTGGACATAAAATTTACATAAATAAGGATATAGAATAACATATCCCAACATAATAGCATGTGAATTAAAATACATAACAAAAGAAGTCTTTTAAAAAGAGGATGGTGAAAGTTTCCCTTACCGACTTGGGTAACTTTCGAAACGTACACCCCATTAAAGAAGGGTCATACAATGAATATGTAAATACCCATAAATTAAATTATATTACACAAAGAGTATAATAATGGTAATTACATACACCAATAAAAGGAACTGGTGGAAAATGTAGCATAAATCACAAGGGAATAAAATTGAGATGAAAAATCCCTTACGAAAACTCGGCAGCCTAACGGCGCCACTCTAAACTTCCAAAAATGGATTGATGAGATCAAATAGGGTCTCTCATAATATTAAAATAAAATTTAAAGCAATAGGAATATAAAATAACATCCCCCAACATAACAAAGAGGATCTTAAAAGAAGTGACATAAAGGATAGTACTTAAAAATAAAGAGGGAGGTTGGATCTCTTACGAAAATTTGGCAGCCGAACGACGCCACTCAAAACATCCAAAATGGATTGATGAGAGAAAATAGGGTCTCTCAAAATATGAACATAAAAATTACAGTAAGGGTAATATAAAATAACATCCCAATCATAATAAATATGAGCTTAAAAGGAATGACATAAAAGAGTGTACTTAAAAAGAAAGAGAGGAGTAGGATCCCTTACCTCGTGTCTGACATGACTCGATCATTCTTTAATCTCCTGAATAATAAAATTTGGACAATTTATAATTTCATAAGGACCTCCTTTAAATATAATTATTCAGTTCATATCAGATATTATAATGTTATAATAATTGATTAATAAAGTGAGTTCATATCAGATGTTTTTGTCGATGTTCGATACATGAGTAAAAATTGAACTTGTTGGAAAATACTTTTCCATGTAGTTATAGGTACATCATATAAAGAATAGTATTGATGTTTTAAATATCATATATATCCAGTATATATTCATTTTATACGATTACATAACATTTGGAGATAAAAAATTAAAAAGCACCGTTCATGGAGACGGTAGGCCGTACATACGCATGAACGCTACTTTAATTTTTTTTTCATATTCATGTAATTAAAACAAAATGAGAGAGATATATATATTATAATTCCAGAATAATATCCATCATTTAGATTTAATATATTACATATGTATCCCTTATATGTATGTACTTATAATAGTACATAACATTTGGAGATAAGAAATAAAATGTACCGTTCATGGAGACGGTAAGCCGTACGTACGGATGAACGCTACTTTCCATTTTTTTTGTATTCAATGGAATGAAATAATAATGATATAGTGGTATATTATAATTCTAGTAGGATATCATATGTAATAAATTTAATTCCATCCTTTATAATTCCCACATATGGAATTAACGAATCAAATCACTTTGAGGGGGCGGTAGTCCGCACTTCCTAAAATGAAGATATCGCTTTTACCCATAATGGAAACCATAAAGGTATGCCATAAATTAAAAATACAGAAGCTTATGGAAAAAATAAAAATATTATATATCATATATAAATATAGTGACATCTTAATGGACACCTTTTAATGTGTTAAAAGAATATTAAAGAATCATCGTTTCGTGAGGCAGTAATTCGCCATCCACAGAAACAGTATGTTATTTAACCATTAGACGGAGGTGTGTGAAAGTGTAGCTCGAATCCTTATTATAAAAACATTATAGTATATTTACGATACTGGTGTTGTTACAAAAAAAATTAATAAAAAGAGTTTAGGGGGTTGGAGAAGCAAAAAAAAACAAAACAAAACAACAGAACACAAGTGAAGACATTACCTTAAAATTGGGTAACTCCTCTGGATTTGAGCTCAAAGGCTTCCTTGGATACGATTCTTCCCAAAGGTGAGGATAAAATGATGAAAATAGGGATGTGGAGGGTTGAAATTGGAAGGGTTTGTCTGAGCCAAAGGATTGAGATGTGTGGGTAAGGTGGTAGAGGTGGGGGCCTTTTATAAGAGAAAAGGAGGGGCACTCTTGGAAAGTTATAAAATATTACTTTATTATAAAATGATTTTCGGATTTTAAAGGTCCCAAAACAATATATTTCAAGGATAAGGTGATGAGGTTTCGAAATACACCCATAAAATAGGTTTTTGATAAGTTTAGGTCTTATATTTTACATTATCTTTTCTTTTTTTGAAATGGTTAAATAATGAGGTAATCACTGCATCATCATGGTGTCATAAATAATTTAATTTATTTAGTGTCTAAAAATTATATAAAAAATATCATGATGTAGGAAATATTTTTATATTTCTAATGAATATTTATAGTCAAAAATATGACTTGTATATCCCCATGTAAAATTTTTGTTAGTAAAACAACACATGTTTGTGACATTATAATTTTAACATTAAATAAAAAGATATTAATATCATTTTCCTACAAAAGTGTCTCCATGGGGTCCCCAAGTTGACCCATGGATTTTATTGGTCGGCCATGACACATAAAATAAGGGTAGGATATGTGTCAAGTCCATTTCATATTATTAAAACATTATTTTTACCTTAAATTACACTAATTACCTTTAATTGCGATTAATAAAACTTAAAAGTTACTATTCACCAAAAATTATTTTAATCCCATTGAACCACATTTTACATCCTAATGACAACCATGTATGTCGGATTTTTGAAATTCAGAACACAAAAGTTGTAATGTTTCATTTAAACGAAAAATCAGTTTTTTAACTACCACTTAGTGGTTTCACTATTCCTCAAAAATAGAAGTTTTTCAGAAAATTTCCAAAAATTCACCCTAAGCTATATTTGATATTCTGAATTCAAAAATTATTTCCATTTTACAAAATTCAAAACATATAAGTTGCATTAATTAATTTAATAATCAATTCCCGCTATCAAAACAAATAGCGTGTTTTTAAGAAACGATATCTTTTAAAAGATTGACACTAGTTTAAGTTCAATTTCAAAGTGAAGTTAATTTTAATGACCACTATTTGATTAAATGGTAAAAATATATTCTAATTTAACTTTAAAACAAATTCAAAAGATAATCCAGTCATATAATTAAATTGGATTAAAAGGTGGTTTTGAATTAAAATACAACATTTTTAATTATTCATTAAAAAATAAACTTTATCGGAAAAATACCAAAAATTTACACATAGTAAATTTTGATGTCCCGATTCTAAAGAAGAATTTTATTTTGTCAAATATTACACATAAAATTTTCAAAAGTGGATTTAAAAGAGGTTCACCATCAAAAGGCGGTTAATCGACTTTTTAAGGAATATTAGAATGTTTACACTTAAAATTGGATTCATTCGCATTTTAATATTCTAACATTTATTTTAAAAAAAAAAATTTACAAACATATATAATAATTTTTTAGTTGGTTCTGTTCATTCCCATCATTACAACGGCTAGGTGTTAACTACCATTTAAAATATTTTTTTTATTATTAGAGTGCAACGTAATATTTCAAAGGAACCCATTGTTGTGTATTGGGTACGCCATTGAGAATAGCGTTCCATTTAAAGTAATATTAATATTTTATTCACAAATATGAATAAATATAAAAAATTCATATTATTTATTTACCTGGGGTGTTATATCCTTCCCCCCCTTTTGGGAATTTCATCCTTGCAATTTTAAAATTGGGCTCGGAAACATCATTGAAAGTCCCACATCGGAACAAGAGTCGGTAAAACAATCACTTTAAAAGAAAGAAAGTGAAGTACAAAGGTCACTCGAGTTAACCCATACTAGGATTCCATGTAGGAAAACATGGACATGGTGGAAAACGCAAAGGGTCATGTTCTGAGGGAGAGTGATCGAAAACATGTTTAGGAGAAAGTTAACCACAATAAAATCACAAACTTGTGGTGGGTTAAACGGTATTCAATTCCCCAGTAGGAAAATTTAACAGACAAAATTTTTCTTTTAAGTTATTTTCATTGAGGAATTTATTTTTGATCTTAAGGAAACATACTTACTTATCATGTTGACTTTCAACTTTTACTAGATTTCTTACACAAACTCATACTTTCCCCAAATGATGAGTATTTAGGATGACTTGTTTACATTAAGAGAGCTATAATAAACTTCTAGAGAATCACCTAATCCACAAAAGAGAACTATATACTTCCCATGTATTTAGACTTTAACCAAAACCAAAACCAAAAACGTTAGTAAAAGATCAGATAATCCATAAAAGGATAACCCTTTATAAAAATAAAATCTATTATTAATATCCAAAATTTGTCCAACAAAACACAAAGTTCAATGAAGACCATTCGATAAACAATTTGTCCATAAAATTCTTCAATGTAAACCAAAATATGATTGAAACCCAAATATTTGAAGGATTTAATCACATAGTCATCCAAGGTAAAAATTAACACTTATCTCCAAATAACATCAGTTTCTCTTAAAGTTTCATATTTAAAAGTAATTAACCTAATCACATGTCCTCCATGATAGGTAAATAATTTCCATAGATAACCCAAAATAAAATTACTCTTAATTCATAAAATCATCTAACTAAAAAAGAATCATTCAAACTAACCAGGGACTTCACGTAGTCCAGTGGTAGGCGATAAATACCATTCACACTTTGGTCATGGGTTCGATTCCCGTAGCTTCATCAGACGTGACAGGTTGTCACATGGTCTACACGTTGTCCTTTTTCCAAAACTACATAATTCTTATAACATTCCCCAAAAAGTGATAAAATCTTCAAAAATAACCATATCATTATTTAACCTCAATTTTATCTCATGTCGTTCATATTCCATCATAACAAATAGTAACCCATAATTACCTCAAAAGTAAGGATCATATAAACCCTAATGGTTACCTATATAATTATTACCTGAACTTCCACGTCGATTGGTCATCTCGTAGAAGATGCATTACAGAACATACCAAGGTTCAAGTGGTTGATCATGACTCCGTGATAGTTGGTTTAGAACAACCACAAGTTTCCTTATTGAATCCCCCATTTCATCCAATCTCTTAATCAGAGAACCACCACAGTTTCCTTCAAAACCATTGTCACTTTAGTGCCTGCTAGATCCATCCATTCACTAAAACCAAAAAAATGTCAGTGTGAGTATATCAACACAATTATCATGTACTAATGAGGAAGATAAACACTATGATATCATTACTCATTCACTTTATCTAAAAACTATGACTCTTTGTGAAATCCTAGCCAGTATGGTAATGTCACTTCTGCTTAAAGAATACCCTAACCTATAAAGTTATCTAAACTGACCTTTGATACCAACTATATGGCCCCGACCTTAAACATTAAATATTATCAAATTAAATGAATAATTCACATTGAGGATCCTTTTAGGTTTAGAGTTTTAGAGAATTAGGACATAACTATTACATCTCAAAAGATTACAAAGTAGACACATCTACTATATTTCCATAAATAAAAAAACTCTCAAAAGAAACACGTCTAGTTCCATGTTTTAGATAGCATGTCTTTCCTTGATCCCATCCTTGACCCTATTCATCTTTATGTCCTGTGTAAAACATTTCAAAAACTTGGGATGAGCATAAAATGCTCAGTAAGGGATATAAAAATAAGGAAAGGAAACATGAGTACATGTATACATAAGAATCACTGAAATCATACTTTACTCATAAAACATAAGAACTTTAACATACCTCATCAAATCAGGAATAGAACATAGAAATCATAAGGAATCAAGGTAACTTGAGGCATTCATAACATTCTTACTTAGGGATTAACCCTCTTGGTTACGTTTGGAATACCCATCACAGTATATCCCCTAAATCTCTTTAGAGAAACCTTAACGTTTAACTCCTTCGCATTACCCAATGAATTGGAGAGCTATATCGGTATCACCCTCCCTTAGTTTATCATGGAACCTCCCGTCTTCATAATAATGCCCAAGAACCATAACAAAATCGTATCACATAAAACATGCATAAAGGAAACATAACATTTCCACTTTTCAATTACAAGATATCAATAAAACACATTGATATAAAAGCACTATGAAAACCATTTTCAATACCAAAATAAAACATGGTATTTATTTTTCATTTAAAAAAAGATATGGCTTGTAGAGGAAGCCGAAACTCAAATAATGGTCACGGCAGTGGAGAAGTCGTTGTCGCCGCATTCGTACGACAAAAAAAACATTCCCTTTTGTCGTTTAGTAAAACTATTCATATAAAAAAGATTCCTTTTAGATAAACGTAAAATTAAAAGGGGTTTATACACCGTATAAAATAAGGTTGTGTATAAAACAAAATATGCCTCAATGAAAGGAGATTGAGACGAAGTCCCATACAAAGACAATATCCTTGGATTAAGGATAAATCAATTAAAAAATTATGTGTGAAAAATGAATACACCAAATATAATTGGATATTAAGTGTAAAACAATCATATGTTATTCACACATATCCTTAGAACGTCATATTCAAGGAGTACATGTTTATCCCAAAGAATCAAAATTGGGGTAAGATGTTCCCTTGAAAAAATTCGACAGCCTAACGGCATCACTTCAAAATTCAGAAAATGAGTTGATGAGAGATAAAAAGGGTATCTCATCACTTGGACAAAAAATTTACATCAATAAGGATATATAAGAACATATCCCAACATAATAACATGTGGATTAAAAGACATAACAAAATAAGTCTTTTAAAAAGAGGAGGGTGAAAGGTTCCCTTACCGACTTGGGTAACTTTCGAAACGTACACCCCATTGAAGAAGGGTTGTACAATGAATATGTAAAAAACCATAAATGAAATTATATTACACAAAGAGTATAATAATGGGAATTACATAAACCAATAAAAGGAACTGGTGGAAAATGTAGCATAAATCTCACGGGAATAAAAGTGAGATGAAAAATCCCTTACGAAAACTTGGCAGCCTAATGGCGCCATTCTAAACATCAAAAAATGGATTGATGAGATCAAATAGGGTATCTCATCATATTAAAATAAAATTTAAAGCAAGAGGAATATAAAATAACATCCCCCCAAGATAACAAAGAGGATCTTAAAATAAGTGACATAAAGGTGAGTACTTAAAAAGAAAGAGGGAGGTTGGATCTCTTACGAAAATTCGGCAGCCTAACGGCGCCACTCAAAACATCCAAAATGGATTGATGAGAGAAAATAGGGTCTCTCAACATATGAACATAAAAAGTACAGTAAGGTTAATATAAAATAACATCCCAATAATAATAAAGATGAGCTTAAAAGGAATTACAAAAAAGAGGGTACTTAAAAAGAAAGTGAGGAGTAGGATCCATTACCTCGTGTCTGACATGACTCGATCATTCTTTAATCTTCTGAATAATAAAATTTTGTGAATTTATAATTGCTTAAGGACCTCCTTTAAATATAATTATTCAGTTCTTATCACATATTATAATTTTATAATTATTGGTTAATAAAGTGAGTTTATATCAGACGTTTTTGTCGATGTTCGATATATGAGTAAAAATTGAACTTGTTGGAAAAGAATTTTCCATGTAGTTATAGGTACATCATATAAACAATAGTTTTTATGTTTTAAATATCATATATATCCAGTGTATATTCATTTTATACTATTCCATAACATTTGGAGGTAAAAAATTAAAAATCACCGTTCATAGAGACGGTAGGCCGTACGTACGCATGAACGCTACTTTGTTTTTTTTGTCATATTAATGTAATTAAAACAAAATGAGATATATATATATATATATTATAATTCCAGAATGATATACATAATTTATATGTAATATATTACATATATATCCATTATATGTATGTACTTATAATAGTACATAACATTTGGAGATAAGAAATGAAATGTACCGTTCATGGAGACGGTAAGCCGTACGTACGCATGAACGCTACTTTCATTTCTTTTTTTTTTGTATTCAATGGAATGAAATAATAATGATATAACAATATATTATAATTAAAATAGTATATCATATGTAATACCATTAATTCCATCATTTATACATACCACATATGGCATTAACGAATCAAATCACTTTGAGGGGCCGGTAGTCCACACTTCCTAAAATGAAGATATCGCGTTTACCCATAATGGAAACCATAAAGGTATGCCATAAATGAAAAATACAAAAGTTTAATGAAAACATAAAAATATTATATATCATATATAAATATAGTGACATATTAATGGCAACCTTTGAATGTGTTAAAATAATATTGAACAATCATCGTTTCGTGAGGCAGTAATTCGTCATCCACAGAAACAATATGTTCTTTAACCACTAGACGGAGGTGTGTCAACGTTTAGCTCGAATACATCTTATAAAAACATCCATGTATATTTAAGATACTGTTTTTTTACAAAAAAAAGTAATAAAAAGAGTTTATGTGGTTGGAGAAGAAAAAAACAAAAACAAAAAACAAAAGAACACAAGTGAAGACATTACCTTAAAATTGGGTAACTCCTCTTGATTGAGCTCAAAGGCTTCCTTGGAAATGATTCTTCCCAAAGGTGAGGCTGCAATGATGAAAAGAGGGATGTGGAGAGATTAAATGGGCAGGGGTTGGCCGAGCCAAACGCTTGAGATGTTTGGGTAAGGTGGTAGAGGTGGGGGCCTTTTATAAGAGAAAAGGTGGGGCACTCTTGGAAAGTTATAAAATATTACTTTATTATAAAATGATTTTCTGATTTTAAAGGTCCCAAACGGATATATTTCGAGGCCATGGTGATACGGTTTCGAAATCCACCCTTCCAATAGGTTTTTGAAAAGTGTAGGTCTTAGATTTTATATTATCTTTTCATTTTATTGAAATCGTTAAATAATGAGGTAATCGCTGCATCATCATGATGACATAAATAATTTAATTTATTTAGTGTCTAAAAATTATAAAAAAATATCATGATGTGGGAATTTTTTTTAGCTTTTTATTTAATATTTATAGTAAAAAATATGACTTTTATAACCCCATGTAAAAAGTGTTTTAGTATAACAACACATGTTTGTGACATTTTAATTTTAACATTAAATAAAAATATATTAATGTCATTTTCCTACCAAAGTGGCTCCATGGGGTCCCCAAGATGACCCATGGATTGTCATGGACTGCCATGACACATCCAATAAGGGTAGTTCATGTGTCAAGTTCATTTCAAATTATTAAGACATTATTTTTACCTTAAATTACACTAATTACCTTTAATTGTGATTAATAAAACTCAAAATTTACTATTCACCAAAAATTATTTTAATCCCATTGAAACACATTTTACATCCTAATGAAAACCATGTATATAGGATTTTTGAAATTCAAAACACATAAGTTGTAACATTTCATATAAACGAAAAATCAGTTTCTTTAATTACCACTTTGTGGTTTCACTATTCATCAAAAATTGATGTTTTTCATAAAATTACCAAAAATTCACCCTAAGCTATATTTGATATTCCAAATTTCAAAATGATGTCCATTTTAAAAAATACAAAACATATAAGTTTTATTAATTAATTTAATAATCAATTCCCGCTATCAAAACAAATAGCGTGTTTTTAAGAAATAATATCTATTAAAAGATTGACACTAGTTTAAGTCCAATTTCAAAGTGAAATTATTTCCAATGACCACTATTGGATGAAATGGTAAAAATTTATTCTAATATCACTTTAAAACCAATTCAAAAGATAATATAATCATATAATTAAATTATATTAAAAAGTGGTTTTGAATTAAAATACAACATTTTTCACTCTTCATTAAAAAATGAACTTTATCGGAAAAATACCAAAAATTTACACATAATAAATTTTGATGTCCTGTTTCTAAAGAAGAATTTTATTTTGTCAAATATAACACATAAGATTTTAAAAAAGTGTATTTAAAAGAGGTTCGCCATCAAAAGGCGGTTAATCGACTTTTTAAGGAATATTAGAATATTTACTCTTAAAATTGGATTCATTCGCATTTTAATCCTCTAACATTTATTGTAAAAAGAAAAAATATTTTACAAAAATATAGAATAATTTTTTAGTTATTTCTTTTCATTCCCATCATAACAAGAGCTAGGTGTTAACTACCATTTAAAATAAAATTATTTTATTATTAGAGTACAACGTAAGATTTCAAAGGAACTCGTTGTTGCGTATTGGGTACACCATCGAGCATAGCGTTCCCTTTAAAGTAATATTAATATTTTATTCACAAATATGAATAAATATAAAAATGTCAAATTCTTTATTTACCTAGGGTGTTACACCTATATATGGAAATTTTCGAGCTTTGCTTTCCTATTTATCAGAATATCAATGTAGTTTTAGATACCATTGATGATATACCTCTTGTCCTAAGAATCTCACAATAAAAAGGTTCATATAAAATCAATAAGATGATGGAGTTCAAAATCCTTAGGGTAGTTAACCACTGATCTCAGTGGAAATGATTCTAACTTCAGTGAACATATTATATACACCACTAGAGTCGTTGAGTGAATTTGTCCTAGAGAACCTTCCTCTTTAGTTGGAGGCCCCATAGCCCAAGGATAAACCCTTCAAGAACTAACACTAGTCTTTTTCCTAGATCATTATTCATGGTCATCCTATATACATATTTAGTAATATTCATAGGATATACCAGTGAATTAATAATTGTTATATATCATAATGACAATGTAAAATAGATATATCACATAATTAGAGAAACTATACAGATAAAATTGCATAGAACTAGTAATTAAATTAAAGAACTACTATAAAAAACCAAAAAAATTATATATTGGGAATGAAAAGCTATGTTCCCTACCACGATTCATGTATTCACCACAAATATCATAAAAATAGTAATATAAATCTTTTTCCATAGTAAATCAGATTTCGGTTACACATGTGATACTTGGAACATGGAAACTCCTAAAACATTTTCCCACAAAACAATCTTCTTTGTAGAATGTCCTATGCTATTTCAAAAATAAAATTAAAAATTGTGGTTTGATACCATTGTTTAACACCTTAACTAGAACCACCAAGTCAAATCATGAGGGTCACATGACCTAATGCTCACCTACCCATATGCAAGAGACTTCATACATGTAGTGAGGATCTATGTCCATTAGTGGGGAGACTATAGCTTCCATATCATGATATAGAACAAATAAATAAATTGAATAATATATAATAAAATGGACATAGAATAATGTATTAAAAAATAATAAAAGTTAATACATGAAATAAAAGTAATAAATGACTCCAAAAATTGGCATGTCAATGTAAAGTATAATGTTTTGAATATTGAATAAGTAAAATATTAGGTTATTCAGAGTATGTCCCAGTCTACTACAATATCTATGTTACTTTTCATAGCCACCAACCATAGGCCCCTTTTCCATCATAGGATTATTAACCATGAAATCTAAAAGGACACTGAAATTCCTAAGTAGGTTGTGGGTAAAAGACTCTGTTTGAGACCACCAGCATTTCGTTAAGAAATATTCTAACGTAATCATGTGTATGTAATAAATAAATACCAATTTTTCGTCAAACATGAATATTAAAAATAGAGATCCCATGTCGAAACCAAGATACAATGAGCCCCAACCATATATATTTTATTTTTATGTTAGAAGAAATGTCATGGTGCTATGAGAAATTAAGAATGATCCAAAATTATAGTTTTCATGTTGGTAATATATTTTTCAATATAGTAGTCGATATCCCAAAGGAATGAAGTGAGTAGTTTTCCTATTATCTTCTAGTTATCAAGTGATTGTGCGGCATGTAATTATCTAGGAATCAAACAACTCTCTCCATGGAATAATCTAAACATCATGTTTATCACATGGAATCCATGTGGAACCACTCTATCCATACTGTAGTCCATTGTCTCTATATAAAATTTTTCTCCCTCACCCCATATGTGTGATAATCATGCCATAAATTTACTCTAACATTGGGATCTAGGAACAATACCACAAAGTAACACATAAAATGGTTGAAAACACAAGTAAAAATGGAATCTAATCACTGGAAATGTAGTAACATAAAATAAATTTGATCAATATTGAATATTAAAAATCAAGCTAAAAACGTAATCATGAAGTCGAGTATCATAGAAGGTTATCATATTCTATATAAAAACCCACAAAAAATCATAATTTGGAACAACTATAAAGTATCAAAACATTAATGTTATATAATTGAAAAAAGTGTAAACAAGAGCATGAAAAATATAAGGATCCTCCTCAAACAATGTATACGATTTCACCATAAAGGATAAACCCCCTTTTGTGGTTCAGTAGATGGAATGTTAAACACTGTATCCAAGAATACCACAAGTTGGGCCTTTTTTCATAGTTTGGAAACATAAACATTATATGGTCATCAATAATCCCAAGAATCAAAACAAACTATTTTTTTCTCAAAATAATTGTAATATTATACATTGTAATTGGTAACTCTTTTGGAAAATCAAGAATGAAGAAGAATAAATCTCATTATCCTTATTACCAAATCATTAATATTTCATAGGGATAAATTACCACTACATATGTGATAATAATTTCTATTTATAGAATCATTTTTTGGAGATAAGAATAATTCTTATTATTATTTTCTATAGTTCTGGGTAATTATATTCATAATAGTTTTTAATGATATTTTTAGAATGTATCAGATAATTATTCAAACCAAACTATTAAAAATGATGTCATGGAATTATTACATGGTTTTTTATCCACTCTAAAATAAGGATCCACAATAGAGGATACATAATTTGATTATACCATACATAGAAACTAGATAAAGAACAAAATTATCCAAATAATATATCATAGATTATATATAAGGAAATTCCATGACTTCTTGAACTCATAAGAATACCCAAATGTAGGAGAAGTATCAAAAAAAATTATAAAAAAACCCTATATAAGTTAATTAAATTAATAAAAAAATAAAAATAAAAAAATAACTTTTCATTACTGTGATTCCTAATTGTGGTGAATTTTTAATATTTTAAAAGGATTCATGATCCTTAAATTAGTGAAGGAATATATTTACATGATTTTTGAAATTCAAAATTTCAAAAATGGAGTTATAACATGAAGTAGGAAGAATAAATGTTTAAAAATATTAAGAAAATAGATATCCCCAAAAAATAGGGGTGCATAAGAGTAACATGGATTTAACATTATACCACTCCACCCATTTAATATATACCTTATAAAAGCTTTGGAAAAAAATTACCCTTATGAACCTCCAAATTACCCTTACATTGCTCCACCTTACATTTAAGAAACAATTAAGTATCCTTAAGCTTCATTATTTATCCTTTTGCTGACTACCCATACATAGTCAACTACCCTTACACATGCCTTGGATTATAATTATGAAAGAAAAGGAAATAATGAGTTACCATTACATAGTATCCGGATTACCCTTATTTATGTCAAAAATACCCATACTTAGTGGCTGTTACCAGTACACCACTACCGTTACGCATGCATGTACCCTTATAGATGCCATGTATTACCCATAAATAGCGTATAAAAAATCCATTATACACATATGAAAATAATGGACACCCTTACATTGTACATAACTATCCTTTACATAAGCCATGAAACTATTACAGAATATATGGATTAACTTTACACATTTTCAGAAATCAATTACTATCCATATGCATGATCTGTTTACACTTACACTTTGAATGAAATAACTATATTACCTGTAAGATCATTTTTAAGGTATGATATTATATATGATTTGGTAAAACCTATATTTTTTTTGTTTATCCATGTCTATCGATCCATAATTGGGATGATTTATTCTTATTGGATGTTTATAGAGTTCAGTTTAAAATATCAGATACAGGGTAGACTATGGTGTTGAGATTAAGGCTACTCCATAGTAAACACAACTGTAACATAGAGATTAAAAAATTGGATTAGTGTCTTGGAGTAAAGGATTTCTGGTCTACTACAAATTATTATATTTCTATTACATGAAGTTTAGATTAATTTTATTCCCTATAATGATGATAATTTGGTTTCAGCATGGACGAAAGGGCTATGGTGAAAAGGGCCACTAATTTTTTTGGTTGATTCAGTCAAATCATAATCCACTATGGCTAGAAGGTAGGTTGTGTGATATCATGGGACATGGAAATTACATGTCTACTCTATTGTTTCTATGATGGTAGAATATTCCCTTCTCAAATTAATCTTATTTTTTCCATATGCCTCATCAAGGATCTAAAATGAGTATTTTACCATGGAAGCAATAGTTTGGTCGAATGTACTTGGCCATAGTTCCCCTATATCATCTATTTTTATGGTGTTTTCCATGAGGCTGGGTGGTGTTCTTTGTTTCAAGTCTACGTATAAATACCCCAAGTCCACCCTAACTTATTTGGAACCTATTTCATACAATTGAACCCTTTTCACCCCATATAACAATTTGATGGTTTTTAATATCCTTTTTATCATATTAAACCCCTAATTTCTAGGGATCAAACTGTTGTAATCTAGACCATCCAGTGGTGACCCATAAGTTTCCACTTGGAACAAAAATCAGGATCCATTATATCATGGTTATTTATTCCAAGAGATTGAGGAATTAATTATCACCAATGAAGGGAAGTTGGAAGAAACAAAACACTACAATGGATGTTAGGAGTTCATTAGCATCTTCTCCGCTTTTGAGGTAGGTGGTCTAGAACAACTATCTACTGTATTTTTTTATTCTATTTTTTACAATAGATTAAATATTTCATACACATAATTTTCATGAGAAAATTAATTGGATAAATCTGTGGTTGATTATAATTATATTCTTATACCTCCCTTTGGATATTTTTGGGTCTACTGACATTGAAAACAAGATTATACCCACCTGATAAATGATCCTACCCATGAAATTATAAAAAACCAGCTGTTGTGATATTTTTCTTTTTGAAAAAATAGAACTATTTATTTTTTTTATTGTAATTTGGCATAAAGTACGATTCATTGTTATTTCCCAAAATTTAATCTTGGACTGAAATGGTTAGACATTAAAGTATATGGACATTCGATAAATTAAAAAATTAATTAATTTGGATGTAATTAATATAATAAATGGTTTCATAACTATAATTAAATTTAAATTAATAGAAAAATGGGAATTGAGTGAAATGGACATTATTATTTATGGAAATCTGGTTTATGCTTGGTGCATAGTCTTGTGGTTTTCTTGAAATATTTTTTCCTTGAGAAAACTTGTTATGATTAAAACCTGAGGTCTTGATGATACATGACCTTTTGATATCTTATTTCAGATGAAATTTTATTATGTTTTGTGATATAGTGCACCCTCTATGACATTAGAGGTAAATAATCATGATTATTATCCCACATGAGAGTAAGATACATGGTATATGATTCAATCAAGGGGGTAAGATGAATTGCATTCCATACTATTCAGGGGTAAAATTATTGTGATATGGTACAAGCTGTGGGTAATATCTATTGGATATGAGCCAACTAAGGGTAATCTACATAGTTGTTGGGTTCCTGAGTGATATATTTTTGTTAGCCTAAGGGTTTGGATTTATTTTTCAGGATTCCTTTTGTGTGATTCATACTCAGTAGGACAATCATTCATTGAGTTGGTTAATCTATCCTGATGTGTGAGCTTGTTCCACAAGAGAGAGGGAATTTGAAATGATGTAAATTAGATCTTACTGTCCTAGGATTAAACCCAAAACGTAGGATCAACCGATTATTTCATCTAAGATATTATTTTACTAAATTTATTACTAGTTTTTCACTTTATTTCATGTACTATATATGCTCTGATATAAATTTTTATATATTTTTTGTAGTGGCCTACTGAGTTGTACTCACACACTAATTGGTCCACCATTTTATCCTTGGATAGACATCATGGATTTAGGAATGGATAAGGTAAGGATACATTGTTTTTGATTAATTTCATACTGGATGGGTTATAGTTTGGAAATGGGACATAGATGGGGATTCAGACGAGGGATTGGAGTAATTTATCTTTCTTGGTTTATCTATATATTATTTCTATGAAAAAATCCATTTCGATTCATTTAATACAGAAATTACATGGTTTATTATTATTTATACCTATCAATTTTGGACATTATTTTGTTGTGATTTTTGACTGGTTATTTATATTATTTTCACTATTTTTTATACATTTTTATATTTACATTTTTATTAAAAATTTATACCCTAGGATATACTCTCCCCAAACTATTCCTTACACCCTCACATATAGTCATCCTTCTATGTCATATCAGGAGTAACACCTGAGGTCACATAACCAACCTATCGTAGTACAATGAGGGAGTTTCGAGATAGATATGTTACAAAGTGGGTTCATTGGATTAGTTTTTATTTTCTTTTATTAGAAATTTGGGGAAATGTATAAAGGAGAATATGATTTTTCAAAGCATGGTAATGAGGCCATCCAAAGGGGTAGCTTACCCATGTGTGGGGAAAATATCAGTCACCACATATGGGGTTTATCTTCATATTGTTAACTTATTACGGTTGATGTTATATCACCTTGGCCAGTTCACATGTTATTTGATGTTACTATTTTTTGGTATTTTACTCATGGATTGGTACGAAATGAGATGATGATATATGAATCATGAAATGAATGTAGGGATATATGTTGAAATTTTTTTCACACTAGGGACATACAAATTTGATGTGACATTTCATCCCATATGAGCTCTGAAATGTAATCGTTGTTATAATATATAAGAGTAAATGATAGAAAATATATATTTTATATAAATTTATATGTTATTATATGTGTACATGAAACTTGAGTCAGTGGTTCTCCATTGATTTCTCTTATTGAGGATCACCTAGTAGTGTAATCTATGTCCTATGATATGGGTTAATCATTTATAGAGAAAATTCCTCCCCATTATCCTTAAATTGCGCTTGAGGAGAGTGGTGATCAACATGATCCTAACACAGTGATATAATTGAAGTTTTGGTTCGAAGTTACCTCATTGTTATAAAATTTTTAAGAAGACAAATAATAAATAGTACCAAAGTATACATAAATGATACATTAAAATAAATAGTATTTTATCACATTATATAAATTTATTGAAAATCTAAATTTAAGAAAATTAATATAATAATGTTAAATATTCCACTAATTATCCATTTTGGGTTATTTTTTCATTTTATAGTAAATATATTATCCCGCAATGAGTAAAAAGACAAACTGTCACAATAAAAGTTCCACAGTTTGACTAAGGGATAAAGTCAAATGATAAGGGTAATAATGTAACCTAAACATGTCTAAAACTTATTTTTTGAAAATATTTAGTCCCACAGTCATTTAATCATATAAATAATATACTATTTAGCCACTTAAAATTAAAAATAAGGTTATATTAATATAATATTTTAATGGATTTCAATTGTACTAATCTCCTCTCTTATAAAAAGGAACTTCCATACTGTCTTTAACACACCAATATGAGCCTTATTTCATGATAAACCCCTTACAATTTACTTTATAAACTTCTCTAGACACATCCTAGAGGTTTTGTTCTTCTTAAATGAAAAACCCTAGTGTCCCTCTGTGGAGATCCAAAATCTTTTTTCTATCAAAGTGGTTATCATCTTTATTGACTCCTCCAAAATTATTTCCTCTAATCCATCTTATTCACACGTTTTTCCATTCTAAAAATTGAATTCCCGATTCATATATAATTTTATGTTTTAGTTTTTTTATGCCTCGACAATATCACTCCATTTATCCGTCCAACGAAAAATAATATCACCATGAGTGCATACGTATGAGTTACCATCTATATGCAATGGAGTATTTTATTCATCACCAATTTATTTGGATGGGTATAACGAAGGATAAAATTTAAATAAATTAAAAATATTACATGACTTTTATTATTTATAATTAATATACCATCCAATTAATAATGTCTCCATGACGCGATGAGATTATTTCTCATCTTTATCCAATCAATATGATTATAGAGATTTATATGATGAATTAATATAATATTTGTAAATATAATATCATTCTAGATATGAAAACAATACATGATATTCTTAATAAATAGAAACTAACTGACAAAAAAACCAAATAAAATATAGTAGTTAACACCTGAAATAATGGTAATAGTGAAATATTATTAAAAAAATAAAATAATAATTTTGTATTCGATATCATAAATATGGATATATTTCTGGTGTAATTTTATAAAATTATTTGACAAATACATAGGAGGTTAACACATGATCAACGTACGAAATGTACATGGTAAATGTTAATTTCATGATGTAATTTTTATTCTGGATTATTAATACATAAGTATGTACTGGGAAAATTTATCATCAAAACCATGATTCGTATAAATATTTAACAAAATATTATTTTTATTATCCGAATAATTTATTTTGTTTTTTATCGTAGTATGAATTTTTATAAAATGATGTCAGTGGAATATTTTGTCAATTTCCAAAAGATGTACTTTATGACTTTTTTGATGGAAGAAATGTTTTTTACCTATATAGTGTGAATGGATTCTTCCTTCTCCAGGATGCCTTATCATTTTGAAGATTCTATTACTATGATACAATGTTATTTTTTAATGAAATATTATCTTTATAATTTCATGAATTTTAAATGATTTCAATATAAAAATGAGAATTTCTCTCAATAAATTTCTTTTAATTTTTTTAAACCCTTTCTTGGATTTTATTCATAATTGAGGTTAATTTATGATGATACAATATAACCTATTGTATTAAAGGGTTTATGATATGACTAACTGTAGATGTGCTATTTTGATAAAATTCATGGTTAAAGTTAATGAATTAACATTTTTTATGATAGTTTTAATAAAAATGATTTTGTTGGCTTTGTTTCAACCTCTTTAAATTAGGAATGAATTGGAATTAGTATGTGATGGGTGGGGCCTGCAATAGCCACTTGATGTATTGGTAGGTCTCATGAGAGAAAATATTTTGGGTTTTTACCTTGTTTATGTTTTGTGTATTGGTAGAGGCCGTGGAAGTATGTTTATGATGCCTGATATTATACATTCCTTCATTATGTGATTAGTTACTGATATTCCATAAGATTATTCAATTATTAGAATATCCCCAGTTATACATTATAGATCATGTTATTAGATTATATGGTATTTGTTTTCCAATTGTAATACTCCAGAGGGGGGTGAATGGAGTTCCTAAAAATTTATGTTTAAAAGATTTATATTGAAATCCCCCTATTCATAAAACAAGTTGAAATGTAGTGAATTTATAAAGACATTAAGTGTCCAATTAGTTTATCAAATATTGATTATTTCTCAGTTAACTAAATTTGAACATTAAGTTAGCTTTTGAAACTAACATACTGGCTAGAAATAATTACAAACACTTGAAAGTTCAACTACTAGAGATACTTTAAAATAGATTTGAATTTCAAATCAATTAGTAGCGGAAAAGTGGAAATAGTTTAAACTGAAATAAGATGGAAAACAGTTTTAACCAAGAGGTTCAGTCTCAAGCTGAGACATAGTCCTTTCAAACAGTTTATATGTAATTATGATCCACACTCTGGATTGGGGCTTACAACAATACTCAGACTATCCAGGCCCTCATACCTCTACCATTGTTCTACGTGGGAAAGCAACAGCAACAACACGTAGGCTATCCAGGCCCTCAGACCTCTACCACAGTTCTACGTGGGATACACAAATGTATAAAGAGTTTGGTGTGAGGATTTCTTTATCCTCCTATTCATCTTAGGAGTCAGTGTGTGTCCAAACAGACATAGGCACACACACAACTTGTAATGTAATAAAAATGATCACAACAGGGCAGTAATATGGAGATGAGTTTAGAATGCTCTTATGTGATGTCAATTCAGCTCTGGAATCCTTTGGATTGAAGAATATGAAGCTTTGAGTCCTTCTCTAGAAGTTATCTAGAAAACAGATTATCGTGGTTTTATTCCTTCACTTCCAGTACAGGTGTTCAGTTAGAATGTGAGAGTATTCCTTGCAGTGCTTGATCCTCCTCTTTGAACTTCTGTTCTTGATGTGTATGAGTGTTCTTCGAGTTCTTCGTCTGTTCTTCTCTACATGTACGTGTGTATCTTCTTGTATGTGTCTTGTATATATCTTCTGTTCTTCCTTACATATATCTCACGCTTCTCCAACAGCTCGATATTCCTTTTATTTCTTGAGCTCTGGCAATAGGAATGAATACTTTTTTTCAATTATGTTGTATAGTTCCCTGACATTGCAACAATCCACATTAATTAATAAAAGTTTCATTGAATTTAATAAATATTGCTATTAGAATTATATTAATAATATTTCCAAAGTAGAGAGTTTGAGTATCAATGAATGGTTAACAGTCATCTCCCATCAGCAGTTCTCTGTTGGTAGACTTATAATGGTAGATCTTGTAGCAGTAGCTCATGTATCAGTAGCTCCATGTGTAGAAGTATCCCCTTGTATTGGTAGCTCCATCTGTCGGTAGCTCTTTGTAATGGTGAACTTCTATCGGTAGCTCTGCCTCTCTATTAGAAGCTATTATCATCTGTAGTGGTATCTCTCTCTATCAGTAGTTTCCTATATCAATATCTCCATTATATCGGTAGCTTTTATCAGTGGACTTGTATCAGGGAACTTGCATATCTGTGACCTTTTCTATCAGTAGACTTAGTCTATTTGTGGACTTGTGTAATAGTGAACTTGTATCAGTGAGCTAGTCTGTATCAGTCAGAATTATAACTATCAGTGACTTAAGAACTTAAATGCTAACAAAGTAACAATTCTATGTATATTAGTTCCATATTGAATTAATATCATACTTCATCATTGTTATACATAAATAAAAATTGATTAATATCTTCCATGATATTATATGATTATTTTTTCATCCATACTAACTCTAGAACATGAAGGCATAATTATGAAACATAATTATTATATAGATAAGCATGATTTGGAATTATCTAAACATATCTAATCATATAAGAGATTATCAAAACAAGTGAGTCCAACAATCTCCCCCTTTTTTATAATAAAAAATTATCTCATTATAATCCAGAATAAACTTCAATGAATCAGAGAAAAATACATCTAATATAATTTCCCTGTGTGTTCAGATCAGAACTCTCAAATGTATAAGAGTTTAACTATGGAAAAACATAAGAGTAAAAGAAAATATAATATTTAATTTCTCCCAAAGACACTTATTATAATTTTATCCCCTATAAATTCTAAGTTCTCCCCATATTATAATTTTTCTCCTCCATTTTGATAAGAAAAAACAGAAAAACAATGGTGCATAGCTTAAAATAATAATAGACAAAACAAATAGTTTCATTTCCCATGACAAAGTTATATGATATAGTATAAAAAAATACAGTAAGTACAATGATTCCTATCCAAATCTCTATTCTCATTCAATGAAACTCCTGGATGTACACGTTGGATTTCCCTTTAGGATCAGAGGACAGAGGTTGGGTAGGTTGAGATGTAGGCTTGGGTACGCCAGGAATTATCAAAGGTGGTTAAGACACTGAATAAATGCCAGTTCTATAATGAGTACTCCTCTGTGAGATCACAGGAGTCAGGCTTCTGATTACCTGAGCAGGATTCATGTGAGGTGTGAAACCAGTAGAACCAGTGGCATGTAAGGCAGGAAGCACAATGACAGGTGTACTGTCCACATGCATGAATTGTAGTAAGAGATTCCAAAAATACATAATGATACCCCCCTCTCTCCATGGTAGAGATGAAATCATCATTGTTCTCCATAAATGTGTCCAAATTAGGGGACAAATCCCTGAGCTTACAAACGTGTTCTCTGAAGTCTTTTGTAACCTGGGGGAAGTTTCATATTCTCTAACAAAATCTTGAATGACTGGTTAACTAATTCTTGGTGTATACTCTCTGAAAATAATAATCAATTTTGTGTTTGATTTCTTTATGGGCTGCAGTAGAATCTCTCATATAATCAGGGATGAGTTTTCTAATATCCCCGGTGGTAGTAATTTCCTAATAATTAGATGAGCTACTGACACTAAATTGACCAAGTTATTCTTTTAGAAAAGATCTAAATTGTTCAACATCAACTGATACGTTGGATGCACTAAGAGGTGCTACAGTAAAATCTACCGTTTCATTCAAAGACTGAGTCAAATTACTTATCAAATTTTTCACAACAAAATCCTGAGTACTGATATGCCTTTTTATGGTCTTCTTAAAAACATCAAACATATCCACAAACTATTTCACTACACCTCGAATGTAGTTGATGTCAGTATCAACTTGATATTTAGAACTCATGAAGGAATCAAATGATACAACATATTTCCTTAGAGAGTCAACAGCTTATGATAAAATTGTAACTTGATTTTGACATTATTTTACTTTATCCATCACTTCTGTCACAACACTTGAAAAAAAACTTCCTAGAGAAGATACCAATGAACTTTCCAACTTACTTAGCTCATCAAAAAACAGGTTTTCAATTCAAATTTTAGTGCCTCAAGATATCCTTTTCTCATAATGTCTTCAGGAAGAGCTAGAGGAGCTACTCGTTGATCAGTAACTTCCTCTAATAAAATCATAAGACACATGATGCCTTATAATGGGTGTCTCATGATCAGAATCAGGATAGACTTGTCCCAATACAAAAAATCATAGATCCACAGACCAATCATTCACTTCAGAAGACACAGAAACTGATCCTGTAACAAACCCGAGATTTTATGAGAATTATAAATTTTAATTTCATTGATGTCTTGTGTTGTATGCTACACCAAAATTAGCTTGTAGTATATGCAACACCGTATTAGCAGGCAGTATACGCAATACTATTCTTGGCTCGTGTTACACAAAATTTCAAGTTAGTTTTTTAGAAATTATTCTACAGAACATTATGTATAGATTTTGTTTAATGTATAAATGAAATAAGTTTTGATTATGTTATACGCAACAACCACGGTAGCTTTCAATACACACAACCAAGACTTGGTTTGCATTACACACAATTGTGACCTTCCTCGATAGCATGTGAAGTACGCAATACCGGGTTTCACTAAATAATGATATATTGTTATAATATTATTATAAAATAGCTTTTGTGAATAGTAGTATCTACATTTTTAATTTTATGACATTATAATTCATCTTACACATTTTATATAACATGGTATGAGAACAAAATAAATTTTTTGGGTAAAATAAGTATTTTCCAAAAAATGCAGTGTTGCAGCCTTTTGATGGAACACCCACATTAAATTTAGTTTTTTTACGTGTTAATAAGTTCAATTTTACAAAATAAAATTATTCTTTGGAATCGGTATATAATAATTTACTTTGGATAAAATTTTCATATAATTCTGATAAAATTCATATTTTATTGAATAGAAAAAACACGCTATATTTTAATTTAAAAAAAATTTCATCATAATAATTTATATGGTTAAATTATAATATTCAATGGTTTTAAAGTATAAATAGAATATATTTTTACCATTTAATATAATTTATGTCATTATCATTTATTTTACATTGAATTCATAGATAAAATCATTTCAATCTTTGCAATGTTTTAACTTTTAAAACTCGTTTTCTTAACAACATGATTAACTTTAAATTAATTTCTGAAACATCTATGATTTGAATTTGGAAAATTGTATTCAATATTTGGAATTAGTAGGTCCATATTATATTAATAATCTACTTTTTATTTTTAGTCATTATGAATTTTAACTATGGTAAATTTTATTTTCCATAGTTAAAGGTAAATCGTGTAATTAAGGGTAAATATAATAATATAAAATTACCCAAACACTTGTCCTAATATAATTGGATGAATATATTTTACCCTATATTATAATTGGGTCTAAATGGAATCTAATGGAACCCACTTGTATTGGATTAAGACCTTTTATTTATTTTATTTAAAGGAAAGTGAAATGTCTCACTCAAAATTTAATAATTAGATTATTTTAATATATGGTTATATAGAATATAAATTTGATTATAAATACTCATATGAAATATAAAAGGTTTTTATTTATCATGGTAATTTATTTTTAATTTTTAAGAAATATATAATTACCTTAATAGCTTATACATTAATGATGAAGGCATTATTTATTTAGTGAAAAAACAATAATATAGTTTTTATTAAAATAACAATACCAATAAAAAGGACCGGAAACTTGACCAAAAATTATTGGTCGAGTATATATATACCATAAGCATCCAAAAGTCTATTTTGGGACCATTTGGAGCCATATAAAACCGATTAGGACATTTATATTATATTATTTTAAATGATGTCAAATATGTCACCTTCATAATTTAATAAATATAACAAATTAAATGTTGTTATATTAAGATGATAAATTCTAGTAAAAGTATTATTATAAAATATATTATATTTATCTTCATCATATGATTTTATTTTTAATTTTTATGAAAAAAATAAGTATATTAAATAATTATACAAAAATGTTGTACTAATTAATTTATTAAGAGATATACCAAATAAATGGTTTTAAAAATAATAAAATAAATATAATATGAACTATTTAATGTGATCCACTAATTTTTTAGAAAAATTTGACATGTTAGGAATCTATTAAATATTTTGGATAGAATATATCCTTTGTGTGTATTTTAGTTAAATTAAAATAAATGAATAATGTCAAAATTGACACTATTGTTATTTTAAAAAAAATAACATATTATAAAATTAGTTAAAAATCACAAATATATTTTAAAAATATAAATTGAAAACTATATTTTCTAAAATTTAATAAATTATCCAATTATGAACAATTCAAAACACATAATTAATTATTTATAAAAATTTAAAAATTAGAATCTTATTACCACAAATAGAATTAAATAAATTAAATAAGGATAAATCAAGTTGATAATGTTTAAAATAAAATCCCAACATGTCTAAATTTTATTGGTTGATGAGATTAAAAATATATCTCATCTAGTCTTCGTATTTGAGTCATTTTTTGAGGTTTCTAAGGGAGGTTGAATTTTTTATAAATTAATATTTCATATGTTACCAAAGGTGCCCTCTCCTCCCTTATAAAAAGGCACCCCTTACCTCTTCTCTTCACACCATTTTGAGCCTTGATGCTTAGAAAACCACTGCCAATTATTCTTCTAAACCTCTCTAGTTATATTATATAGGTTCTGGTCTTCTCAAATGACCAACTCTAGTGCCCTAAAAATAATGTTAAATGAGGTGCGTCGAGGAAGAGGTAATCTCTTCTACCGACTCTTTCATGTTTCTTTCTTCTTGTACTTCCACTACTTTAGTTGTTTAATTTTAAAGTAATAACATAAGTATTAATTATATACTGATATGTTATTATAAATATTAAAAAACCTATTTCACCTTCTATACATCCTACAGAAAATGAAAAAACCGCGCGTGCGTATGTACGGAATACTGTCTCCACACCGGGGTGTAATCTGTTTTTCCACCACCACCTTACTTGGATCGGTATAATGGTGTAATTAATAACTATATATGGTTAATATAAAATAATAATTATTCTTATATATTATATAATCCACTCCAATTCAACTAAATAATTATGGGAACGATATCATCGATCGTGCATACATACAGATTACCGTCTCCACGACGTGATGAGACTCATTCTCCATGTTAACCATTCAAAAATGATTATAAATTATATATAATGTATAATAATGAAATATAAGACATAATGAAGAAACTTTATTTATGTATATATATATATATTCCATCTACTAACTTCCATTCAAGTTAATAAGGAAAGGAAACCAACGTTAATGCGTACGTACGACCCACCGTCTCCATGAACGGTGTATTTCATTTCATTCATCTATCTATTATATATATATATATATACGGAATATATATGATATATAAATCATGATATACATTCAGGATGTAATTAAATCATGATATAAGTAATAATAATATCAATAACAATAGGTCCAAACACATATGATAAATAAAATGATTTTACCCAAAACGCTGCTTTAACATGGAATATCAAAAGAACGCGTATTATAAAGTCATTAGTGAACCATATATGATATCATAACAATGTATATGATTCTGTAATAAGTATATGACATTATTTAAATCATTATACAAGAGGTTCGGATAAGTACGAAACATATCATACCTATGGTAAGGGATAACTTTTCTAATCTAGTTTTTATCATAGATTGTTTATTCGTATGTATTTACTGGGGTTATGTTTATCATTGGTTTCCCTATTTTCTAAAAATGGTTCATGTATGTTTAAAGTCCCTTTTACCCTTTTTTTACTTTTACCACATCAGATGGAATGAATATTTCTTTTTTTTACCATACGAGGTGCTTTTTGACTTTTCCGAAAAGAGTACGAGAAGAATGTTTTTTAACTTATACGACATGAGTGGATTGTTACGGTTTCATAACACATATATTTTATGGAAGTTAAATCTACAGTATTTAATGAATATTTTCAACAAAATCATTTTCTTTTAAAATTTCATGGCATTTTGTGAAAAGAAAATGATTTGGAATAATAAAGGATATGTTACTCAAAAATTATTTTCAAGTGTTTTATCCGAACCATTTTCTATCTAAGATGAAATTATTCCATATGTGTATGTTTCAAGTATAATGTATATCTTATATAAATGGAGTTATTTTTCTTATTATGAAATGATATTCATTTCTTTTATATGGATTATGTTATGATGGGATGATGTTTATGAAACTCATTTTATTTTTTGGGTTATTATGAATGATGTAAGTTTATTTTGTGGCCCACGTAAGAATGATTTAATTATGAGATGGGAGGAACCTATATCTCCGTCCAATGAATTGGGTAAAGATTTATATCTCATGAGGTAGACATGGCTGGAATGGTATGTTAATCCGATTCAATGATATAGGACTGGAATGAGGAGTGAACTCGATTCAGAAATGGACATTGTCCACTAAGATGGTCTGGGCAGTAATGCCTTGGCTACTATGGAAGTCATAACATGTTCTTAATGGATGCCACAATTACATGTTTTATTCCCATAAAATTTTCTCATGATTGATGTTCCATTATGATCTATGCCTTATGTAATGCCATGTTTTATGTCATTTCTCAAGATTTTGATGTTTAAACTTTATGGTCATGTTTTTAAGTTCAAATGTATAGGGTTGGTTTTATTTTCTCCATGCTTACCCTTACTGATAATTTGAGCTCACCATTTATATGTTTTATTTTCCCCATGATATAAAGAATTGTTTTAGGTAAGAAAACAAAAGTGGATGATTTTTATGGGAGATGTTGAAGATCTTTCACCATGATTAGAAGATTATGTTCCGAGTTTCCAAAGACACTAACCTATTATAGTCCTTGAGTGTTGGTTTTTTTATGTATTAAGTATTCCGCAAAAGTAATTTAATGTCCATGTACGTCAATCTATGGGTCTCTACAGTTAGTATCAGAGGAAAGGTTTAGTCAACCTTTGTAAGCTAGGATGCTAAAACTTTAGTGACATCCCTAGAGATATTTCTAAGGTATGTCTAGGGATATCCCTAAGGATAATTATAAGTATAGGTTATAGTCCTAGAATTACCATAAAGATATTATAATTAAACCTAAGATGTTAGATATTGAAGGTACTCCACCTTTATTATGTTGTTTTCTTAGTATGAATTTTTCCTCTCACACAATTCTTTTTGGGTTTTGGAAAATGGCTTGAAACAGCAAGATTCATGTTAATGGAGAATATTATGGACAATGGAATGATATTATTCATGATCATGCAAATGAAATTTGATTTGGAAGGTGAAACATCGTTATTAGTCCTAATTAGCAGTCTCATAATATGATTAGTAATATCAACTTTGCTATGTTTCCTGACTCAGATAATAAGAAAAATAAGAAGTTTCATGATGATCATAGAGGAAAGAAAGTTAAATTTTCCACATGTAAATCATGTGGTAAGAGATATCCAGGAGAATGTTGCAAAGGAACTGGACGTTTCTTTGGGTGTGGAAAAGGACACAAAGCCAGTAATTGCAATTGAAAAGGTTCTATTAACACCATGGAAAAAGATAATGGTATTGCTAAGAAATCAACAATGGTAAAAAAAAATTAAATGTGGAATGTACATGAATTATGCAAACTAATTCCCTAAGGAAAAGTCACATTAAGAGAATAAACATGGTCGTATGGGTAGTATTTATGTTGATGATGATGAATAGACTAAAAATGATATGTGAGATGAAATAATTTTTGAAGCTCGGTCAATGGTTTAAGAAGGTAGTGGAATGATTTATGTTTATCAAGAGTTATGTTGTATAGGTAATGGTACTATGGAATAAAGACACATCTAAGGATTGTTACACTATTGTTTTTTCGAACGTATTTGAATCTATATGTTGAATGGTACCATTAACCATGAAAGGTTATTCAGATATTTTTGGAAAGTAGATAATATGAGAATAATGAAGGGATAAGAAGATAATGAGATGTTTGATAGTATTAATGAGGTCATGAATGATATAAGGACAATGTGATATCATTGTTTGAGTATATTGAAATTTTGGGATTTTGGTATGGGGAAAGGGTTAACTTTTGATAGAATTTATTTTTTAAATAAGGTTATATAGTAATTCATGTTGCAAGAGAATACAAGATTAAGGTATTCACATGTTTGGAATCTGATCAACAAGATACATCTTATGATACATGGGGGATAAATGATGGTATTCACATGCTTGGTTGATGACATTTCTAGTAATCATTTTCTTTATAATATGATCTTGGATAGAATTATTTTTTATAAGCTTAAATATTTGAAATGAATTATGTTGGAAATAAGATACTATTGTTTAATGATAGAACCTTTTTTTCAATATTATTTTTTGTATGTTATAATAGTGTTTTTTTAGAAAAAGGACAACCTGTAAGATGGGAGACAACCCGTCGCGTCAGACAAGGCTATGGGAATCGAACCCAGAACTGAAGTGCAACAGGCGTTTATTGCCTACCACTGGCATACAGGATGTCCCTGGATAGTAGAAACTAGTTTTATTTTATTAATTAGAATTATAGAATAAGTATAAGACCATTTTGGAAACATATCCGATTAATCTCACCATAGATGGAATTATGTATATAACTTTTCTAACTTATGTTTGAGATAAGTGGAATGACCTATCATTCTATCGCATGATCTACTAAAACATCGCAAAGGAAAAATTCAAATTCATTTCATTAAGAGATGAAGTGGAAATTGTTCAAGGCATGAGTGACGTTGAGAATGTACAAAAATCAAGTAATTATTTCTTTGAATTCAAAAATTATTTAACATTTGGGAAATGATCTTGAAACCCAAAAATTTTGTCCTAGTGCTCTAATATCTGATGAATCAGATGGTACTTTAGATTATCACAAATATATGGCGTTGTGACTGTTGGATTTTTTCATAGCCATGTTTTCTTCAACTCTCCATCAGAACATGACAGTTATATTTTTCTTCCATATTGATATTTTCACCTTTGTTCTCTTATGTGGCAACCCAAGTGATGACCTACTTTCGGTATCCATTTTTTTTTTCTAATGTTCAATTTTTAAAATTATGTTTTACTATTCCTTTTTACGATGTGGGTTTCTATGAAAGAATCTTTCAAGTAGTAATCCATTTATAACACCGGTGAATTTCGAGGGCGAAATTCATTTTAAGGGGGGTAGAATATAACAAACCGAGATTTTACGAGAATTATTCTTTTCAATTTTATTTATTTCTTGTGTGGTATGGTACACCAAAATTATCTTGTTCTATACGTAACACCATATTAGCTTACAATATACGCAACTCTATTCTTGGCTCGTGTTACACACAATTTCAAGTTCGTTTTGTAGAAATTATTCTATGAAACTTTATGTATAGATTTTGTTTAATGTATAAATGAAATTAGTTTTGATTATGTTATACGCAACAACAAATGGAGCTTTCACTACACGCCACCTTGACTTGGCTTGCATTACACGCAATTACGACCTTCCACGATAGCGTGGGAAGTACGTAATACCTGGTTTCACTAAACAACAATATATTGTAATAATAATATTATTAACTAGCCGTTTTGAATAGTAGTATATACATTTTTTATTTTATGACATTATAATTCATCTTGCATATTTTATATAACATGGTATGAGAACAAAATAAATTTTCCGGGCAAAATAAGTATTTTTCAAAAAATACAGTTTTGCCACCTTTTGATGGTGCACCCACATTAAATTTAGTTTTTGAAATGTTTATAAGTTAAATATGAAAAAATAAGATTCCTCTTTGGAATCAGGATATAAAAATTGACTTTGGATAAAATTTTCATATTATTCTGATAACATTCATATTTAATGAATAGTAAAAACATGCTATATTTTAATTAAACAAAACTTTTTTCATCATAATAATTTATATGGTTAAATTATAATATTTATTGGTTTTAAAGTATAAATAGAATATATTTTTACCATTTAATATAATTTATTTCATTAGCATTGATTTTACATTGAATTCATAGGTAAAATCATTTCTATCTTTTACATTGTTTTATCTTTTAAAACACGTTTTCTTAACAACGGGATTAATTTTAAATTAATTTCTGCAACTTTTGTGATTTGAATTTGGAAAAATGGATTCCATATTTGGAATCAGTAGGTCCAAATTATGTTAATAATCTATTATTTATTTTTATTCATTATTTATAGTAACTACGGTAAATTTTATTAACCATAGTTAAATGTAAATATGGTAATTAAGGGTAAATATAATAATATAAAATTAACATAAAACTTTTCCTAATATAATTGGATGATTATATTTTACCCTAAATCAAAATTGGGTCGAAATGGAATCTAATGGAACCCAATTGTATTGGATTAATACCTTTTATTTTTTTATTTAAAGGAAAGTGAAATGTCTCACTCAAACATTAAAAATTAGATTATTTTTAATACAAGGTTATACAGAATATAAATTCTATTATAAATAAGAATTCGAAATCTAAAAGTTTTTTCTTTATCATGGAAATTTATTTGTAATTTTTAAGATATATTTAATTACCTTAATAGCTTATACATTAATGATGATGAAATTATTTATTTAGTGAAACATCAGAAATATAGTTTTTATTAAGACAACAATACCTATCAAAAGGACCAGAAACTTGACCAAAAATTATTAGTCGAGTATATATATACCCTAATCATCGAAGGGTTTATTTTCGGACCATTTGGATCCTTGTATAACCGATTAGTACATTTATATAATATTATTTTAAATGATGTCAAAGATGTCACCTTCATAATTTAATATATATAATAATTTAAATGTTGTTATTTTAAGATAATAAATTAGAGTAGAAGTATTATTATAAAATCTATGAGATTAATATTCATCATAGTATTTTATTTTTTAATTTTTATGAAACAAATAAGTATATTAAATAATTATACAAAAATGTAGTACTAATTATTTTATTAAGAGATATACCAAATAAATGGTATTAAAAATATTAAAAGAAATATTATACGAACTATTTAATGTACTACACAAATTTTATAGAAATATTTGACATGTTAGTAATCTTATAAATATTTGTTTTAGAATATATCCTATATGTGGATTTTATCTAAATGAAAATAAATTAATAATGTCAAAATTGACACTATTGTTATTTTATCAAAATAACATATTAAAAAATTGTTTAAAAATCACAAAAAATATTTAAAAATTATAAATTGAAATTTATATGGTCTAAAATGTAATAAATTATCCAATTATGGACAATTCACAACAAATAAGTAATTATTTATAACAATTTAAAAATTAGGATCTTATTACCACAAATAAAATTAAATAGATTAAATAATGATAAATCAAGTTGATAATGTTTAAAATAAATTCCCAACATGTCTAAATTTTATTGGTTGATGATATTATAAATCTATATCTTCTAATATTCAGATTTGATTCATTTTTTGGATGTTTTTAAGTGAGGTTGAATTTTTTATAAATTAATATTTCTTATATTACCAAAGGTTCCCCTCCCCTCCCTTATAAAAGGGAACCCCTTCCCTCTTCTCTTCACACCCTTTTTTGCCTTGAAGATCATCCAAATCTTGACAATTCCTCTTCCAAACCTCTCTAGTTATGTCATAGAGGTTCTGGTCTTCTCAAAATACCATCTCTAGTTCCCTAAGAAGAAGTTCAAAGGAGGTGCGTCGAGGAAGATGTAATCTCTTCTACTGAATCATTCACGTTTCTTTCTTCTTCTACTTCCTCTTATTTAGTTGTTTCATTATAAATTTATAACATAAGTATTTATTATATACTGATATTTTATTATAAATATAAAACAACTCTATTTCCCCTTCTATCCATCCTACAGAAAACGAAATCACCGCGCATGCGTACGTACGTAATACTGTCTCCACGCCGTGGTGTAATCTGTTTTTCCACCACCACCTTACTCGGATGGGTATAATGGTGTAAATAATAACTATATATGGTTAATATAACATCATACAGATTATGAGATATTATATCATCCACTCATATTCAATTCAATAATTATGGGAATGATATCATCGCTCGTGTGTATGTACAAATTACTGTCTCCACGACCCGCTGAGATTCATTCTCCATGTTAACCATTCAAGAATGATTATAAAGTATATATAATGAATAAAAATGAAATATAGGACATAATTAAGCTACTGGATTTATGTATATATTTATGTCATCTACTTACTTCCATTCATGTTAATAAGGAAAGGGAAACAACGTTCATGTGTACGTACGGCCTACCGTCTCCATGAAGGATGTATTTAATTTAGTTCATCTATATATATATACATATTGAATATATATGATATATAAATAATGATTTATATTCTGTAAGTAAGTAAATCATGATATAAGTAATAATAATATCTATAACAACATGTCCAAATACGTACGATAAATAAAATGATTTTACCCAAAACACCGCTTTAACATTGAATTTACAAAAGAACGGGTAATATAAAGTCACAAGTGAACCATATATGATATCATAACAGTGAATATGATTCTTTAATAAGTAAATGACATTATTTAAATCATTATATAAAAGGTTTGGATACGTACGAAGCATAACAGACCTAAGGTAAGGGATAACTTTTCAAATCTCGTTTTTATCCGAGATTGTTTATTCGTAAGTATTTACTGGGGTTATATTTATCATCCATGTCCCTATTTTCTAAAAATGGTTTCCTGTATGTTTAAAGTAATTTTTACCCTTTTTTGACATTTACCACATCAGAAGGAAGTAATATTTCATTTGTTTACCATACAAGGTACTCTTTTGACTTTTCCGAAAAAAGTATAAGAATAATGTTTTTTTAACTTATACGGCATGAACAGATTTTTACGGTTTCCTAACTCCTTATTTTCAGGAATATTACTCTATAGTATTTCATAAATATTTTCAACAAAATTATATTCTTTTGAAATTTCATGGCATTTTGTGAAAAGAAAATGATTTTGAATAAGAAAGGATATTTTCCTCATGAATTATTTTCAAGTGTTTTATCAAAACCATTTTCCATATTAGATGAAATTATTTCATATTTGTATATTTCAAGTATAATGTCTCTATTATTTACAAGTGGTTATTTTTCTTATGATTAAATTATATCCGTTTCTTTTATATGGATTATGTTATGATGGGATGATGTTTACGAAACCCATTTTATTTGTTGGTTTATTATGAACGATGTATGTTTATTTTGTGGCACAAGTAAAAATGATTTCTTTATGAGATGGGTGGGACCTATATATCCCTCCAATTCATTAGGTAATGATTTATATCTCATGAGGTAGACAAGGATGGAATGGTAAGTTAATCAAGTTCAGTGATATAGGACTGGAACGAGGAGTGATCTCGATTCAGAAATGGACTTTGTCCACTAAGATGGTCTTGGCAGTCGTTGAGTGTTTGTTTTTGTTATGTATTAAGTAGTACTCAAAATTAATGTAATGTCCATGTACGTCAAGCTATGGGTCTCTACATATCCTATCCTTATAGGTTTCTCCCCCTCAACCTGACTTCTATCACCATATCTGCAGCATCAACAGCAGCCTCAATGGATAAATTATCTTTATAAGAGTCATTTACAACCATATTTATATCCAAACGAGGTGGAACATGGTGGGGTATATAAGAAATAGTTACTGGTCTGTCCACTTCAATATCCTCCTCAATAGGCATAATATAGCTCTCAATTAGAGTAATGAGACTTAAACGGGTACTTCCATTTTCAGATACATCATCTTTTTTATCATCAATACTACTTGAATCTGGAGTAGTCTTCTTATGATCTGATCTAGGAAGGTCTTCCTCATTTATATAGATTTATTCAACACTTTTTCCCAGAAATACTTCCTTTCTAGGTAGGGTCCTAGGTGGACTTTCTTTTACATATGATACTTTTTTAGCAGCTCGGCTTGGTGGAAAATCTAGATCCCCTCCATCTTCTATAGAGGTATCCTTCTAAGCATCATCATCACTATATTGATGTTCCTCTTTGTCAGGTCCTCGACCTGGATCCCTCACATCGTTTGGTCGGAAAGGATGGTCCACAGGATTGAAATTTTCATACAACTTTCCGTCACCACTGTCCAATTCTCTTCTCCACGGGTTCCAGTTAATCTTCATGTATTTGGAAATGATTTTTGTGATACAGTAGTTATCCATCACAACTATAGTATCATCTTGAGACCCATCTATTCCATTTACCTTAATCATTAAAGATATCCACTTGGAAAAGAACAATGCATTTGTTTTTTATTTCGGTATAGTCATATCTTCCATTTGAATCATTAGAAGCCTATACAGATTTACTCTGACACCATGCCTTAGCAGATACAACAAGAATATATCATGGAATATTTGGTTTTCAAAATCTTCTCTTCTTGGACAAAACATATGCTGGATTAATTTGAACAGAAACGGGTTTTCTCCAACCATTTCTATAGAAATTACTTTCCTTGCTGTGCCATCTCCATTTAGCCCTTCCAAAGTAGTTTCATACTCAAAAAAATCACTAGAAGGTGGTACAGAATTTGAATAAAAATTGAAGATACCTTCATGGGGTACCCTCAGAAAATCAGCACATTCCACTGTGGAGAATGAAACATCCTTTCCATTAACAAATGACAAGACCCAATTCTCAAATATCTATTTTTTCACATTTGAGAAACTCATAGAAATATTTAACCAAATTAGGATAACATAGTCCATTGTTGTTTGCGAAGCACTCAAACCATTCCAACTCACTAAGCACTATTAAAATTAATGACTTAGTGGTCATCAACCATTCCACACATAGATCTTTCTCAACTACTATTTCTATTTTTATGAGATTCCTGTTTATAGGTTTCTTTACTTCAATACCACCACTATACTCTCCTTTACGTCTCTAGGCATTTGGCTCATCACCCTCTTCACTGACTGTCAGTCTCCTCACTCATACCATTCAAAAAATCGTGAGTCTTAGGGTTCGAGAGAAACGATGGTTTGGGAGCTATGGTTTGAAGGTAAAGGGTTCCAGGTGGATTGAAATGAGGTTAAGACTAATTTTTTATCCTTTAGGAATCATGTAATAAATAAATGAAACATAATAAATATAATAAAAACAATATAGATTCTAGTGGCTAAAAAACATGAAGTTTAAATCAACGCAAACCAGCAGTAACATATATTTGTGAGGATTCATAATGGTGAGGCTTACTGATAGTGGGGTTATTATGGTGAGGTCCATATCAGTGAGCTATAATGGAGAGGTCTATACTAGTGAGGTATAACGGTGAGGTCCATACCAATGAGGTACAACAATGAGGTCTATACTAGTGAGGTATAATGGTGTGGTCCATACCAGTGAGGTATAACGGTGAGGTCCATACCTGTGAGGTATAATAGTGAGGTCCATAGTAGTGAGGTATACTAAAATTGTTATGAGAAATTTATCATTCCTAATTCATGATTGATGTAATTTAAACTCTTTGAATTTAAATGTTTGGTAAATATATTAGCCAACTGATGTTTAATGCTAATGAATTCATGTGTTATATCACCATTTTGACAATGATCTCTAAAAAAGTGATGAATTTCATCAATGTGCTTAGTCCTAGTGTGAGACATAGGTGTCGTGGAAATGTCGATTGAACTGGTGTTGTCACAGTTTATAGATACTTGTCTAAATTGATATCCATAGTCCAATAGTCCGTGTTTCATCTACAAAATTTGTGCATAGATACTACCAATAACTATTTACTCTGATTCAGTAGTAGACAATGAAATAGAATTCTTCTTTTTACTACACCATGATACTAAGTATTTACCTATAAAGTGAGAATTTCTTGATATACTCTTCTTATCTAACATTCAACTAGCAAAGTTATCACGTTAATACCATATTAAAACTAAATATTGTCCTTTTGTAAAAAATAACCCTATATTGGTTGTATGTTTAAGATATTTGAAAATACTTTCAACAACAAGTAAGTGTAATTATTTTGGATTAGCTTGAAATCTTGCACACATCCACACTCGAAACATGATATCTGGTTGACTACCACTATGGTAAAGTAAACTCCCAATCATACCTATGTAATTTGTTTGATCTACTGGTTTCTCGGCTTCATCAATATCCAATTTACATGTGGTACTCATAGGTGTATCACATCCCTTATTAAAATCTAGACCAAAAAGTTTTATAAGATCCTATGTATATTTTATTTGATTTAAAAAGATAACATCATTATTTTGAAAAACATGAAATCCATGAATGTATTTGATTTCTCCCATTAAACCCATTTCAAATCAACTTTTCATACTCTATGAAAAATCAATACACAAAGCATTTTAGAAGATCCGAAAATAATATCATCAACATAGATTTATACTATCAAAACATCATTGGAAATAATTTTGATAAAAAGAGTTGGATCATCAATCCATTTAATAAAACCTTTTGAAATAAGAAAATTACTAAGTCTATCATACCAAGGTCATGGAACTTTTTATAAACCATATAAAGCTTTAGAATGATGAAAAACTCAATTTGGAAAATGAGGATTAGTAAATCCAGGTGGTTTTTCAAAAATAACATTTTCAATTATAAATCCATTTAGAAAAGCACTTTTAACATCCATTTGATATAACATGAAATTCAGATGAGCAGCATAAGCAAGTAGAATCCTAGTAGCTTCTAACCTAGATACAGGTGAAGAGGATTCCTCATAGTCTATTCCTTCTTCTTGACTATATCCTTGTGCAACATGACTTTCTTTGTTTCAAATGATATTTTCAGATTCATCAACATCGTTTCTAAACACCCATTTAGTTCCTATGGTCAAAGTGTCCTTAGTTCTGTATACTAATCCCCATAAATTGTTTCATTCAAATTGATTTAATTTTTCATCCATAGACATTACCCAAAATTCACCATTGATGGCACCATTGATATTTTTAGGTTCTAACTTTGAATGAAAAGCTAGATGTTCAACCTGATTTCTTATAGAAGTCGTAGTCTGAGTTCCTCTACCTAAATATCCTACTACAGTATCTAAATGATGTATTTTAAGGGTCCGAGTTGATCTAGTAAATATAGGGATATAACTTTTAGTTTCATTTACAGGTTCGGGTTTAACAGAAATAGGTTCTAGAAAATTTCCAGAAATAGGTGTCTTAATAATAGTTTCACTGTTTTTGTCATTAAGGTTTTGAATTGACATATCTTCTTCATGATTTTCAAGAGGCTTCTTAGGTTCAGGTGGATCAGTTTCATCAAATTTGATGTGTACATATTCTTCAAAACATTTGGTCCTCTTATTAAATACTCTATAAGCTTTACTAGATATAGAATAACCTAGAAAGATTCTTTCATCGCTTTTGGATGTAAACTTATCATGATTATATTTAGAATTTAGGATGAATAATTTGCAACCAAAAACTCTAATGTTATTAACCTTAGTCATCATATTATTCCATATCTCATAAGGGGTCATTTTGATAATTGGTCTAATGAAGACTCTATTTATTATATAAAAAATGGTATTTATAGATTTAGCCCAAATGTGAAGAGGTAGATCATTTTCATTATGAATAGTTCTAGTAATTTCCTGAAGTGTTTTATTTCTTCTTTCAACAACACGATTCTGTTGAGGTGTTCTGGGGACAGAGAAATTGTGACTATAGCCATTATTTGAGAAATAAGTTTCAAACTCATGATTATCAAACTCAAGACCATGGTCACTTCTTTGGGTGTTAATCTTATGTCCACTTAGGTTTTCTACATAGTTGGAGTATTTAATAAAATATGAACAAGCTTCACTTTTGTGATCTAGAATGTATACCCAAGTATATCTAGAAAAGTCATCTATAAGAGAATAGACATAGTGCTTCCTATTTATGCAAGAAACTCTAGATTTTCCAAATAAATCCATATGAACCCACTCGAGAGGTTGAGAAGTTGAAACTTATTTCATTGATTTGAATGATTCTTTATGTTGTTTTACCTTTTGACAATGACCACACACTTTATCTATTGGGAATTCTAGTTTGGCCAAGTCTCAAACTAAACCTTTCCTACTCAGTTTCCTAAGTGAATGAAGATTTCAGATTCCTAATCTTCTATTCCATAGCTAGGATTCATTATTAAAATCATTTTAAGAAGTAAAATTTTGTTTAGCTAAGGAATTAAAATCTACAACATATACATTATCATTTCTTAATGCATTAAATACCAAATAATTTTTAGACTTAAAAACATTACATGAAACATTTTCAAAATTTACATTGAATCCATCATCACACAACTGAGAAACACTTAACAGATTGTATTTTAATCCATCAAAGAATAGTAATTTATAAATTAAAAATGAATTAGTGTTACCGATCTAGCCTAAGTCGATGATTTTTCTTTTTGAGTTATCCCCAATGGTGACATGTCCTCCATCAACTTTGATTAATCTCTTAAAGCATGAGTAGTATCCTGCCATATGAGTTGATCATCAACTATCCAAGTACCATATCTTTCTACATGAATTTTTCTGGAAAGTTTCCTACAAAACAGATTTAGACAGAAGATAATTTAGGTACCCATATTTTTATGGGTCCAGAAAGGTTAGAATGTAAAACTTTAGGAACCCATATTTGTATAATGGGTTTCTTATAATTAACATATTCAAAATATTTTGTTAAATAAACATTGTTTGGTATATAAGAATTTTAATAGCTAGATGAAGCATAATAATTCCTAGAACATGAACTAGTAGCATACTGTCCAGAATTTGAAATAATTTTATTTTTAATAATCTTTCTCTATATAGGATGGTAACCTATACAAGTAGTATACTTTGGTTTAACTTGTTTTCCAAGAATTTGAGTGAGAATGGTTTTTACATTTGTAAACTTCACTAAGTCTTTTCTATGTTTCTCATTTGAGAATTTGAGTTCAGTATTTTCCTTCATGAGTTGATCATTCTTTTCCTTTTATATACTAATATCAAAACCAACAATACTAGTCAAGGAATACTAATTTTTTAATGATTTGTACTTATCATTCATCTCATTACAATTATCTTCCAATATATTACAATATTAAAATAATTCATCTTTAGACATAATATCATCATTATTTGAATCACTTTCATTCCTAGAATAATAATCATTGTGCATAGGGGAATTAAGTGTTACCTTAGATGTTTCAATCATGAAACACATGTTCGCATGATTCTTTTCTTCAGAATTAGAATCTTCAGATCCATTTGAGCTATCTTTAAAATCCCTCCATGTATATTTCATGGATTTTTTTATTTCTTATCCTTATAGTCATACTTTTTCTTAAATACTTGTTTTGGACAGTCAACTTTGACATAAACTTTTATTTTTCACTCATACCAAACTATTCCATCATCTTTATCAGTTTTCCTCCTATCTCTCTTACAATTTCCTCATCGATCATACATACCCTTATAATCAAATTTTCTAAATAATATCTTCTTTACATATAATTTCTTGAATCTTTTGTATATTTTATCCATCTCTTCATTACTATTTGAGTTATAATTATCACTCGTTGAGATTTCATCAGGTATCTGGACCTTCTCTTTGTCCTTGCTATTTGAAGCAGTGGACTTGGATGCCACTGACTTCTTCTTGGGTTCAACATCTTCCTCTTTATTCAATTTTAGATCTTCTTCATACATCATCAATTTTCCAATCATCTCCTTGATAGGTAGATTTCCAATGTCACTTGATTCTTGTATAGAGATAGAGGTTCCTCAACATCTGTTTGGTAGGCATCTCAGTATCCTCATGATTTTCCCTCTTTCTGGAATAGCTTTTCCCAGTGAGATTATCGTATTAACTATATAATTAAACCTGAGATACATATCAGAAATATATTCATCATATTTCATTTTAAAATTATCATACATAATAGTGTATGTATTTAATCTCATTTCCATAACATTTTTTGTTCCCTCCTGGGAAACAACCAAAGTATCCCAAATTTCATAAGCAGTATTATAAGAAGATATTTGATTAAATTCTTCATCTCCTAAAGCACAATAAAAGGAATTAATTTCTTTACAATTATTATTGTAAGCAGCTTTTGTAGGTTCTTCCCATGTAGTTATAGTAGTTTCTGGAATCTTATACTCAGTCTCTTTAGTAGTCCAAATTTCTAATCCCATACTTCTTAAATGGATTTTCATTTTTATTTTCCATTGAGAATAATGGAAACCATTAAAGAAGGGTGCCCTGTTAGTAGATACGCCATCTAATATGTTATCCATAAAAACTATGTTTTGAAAATATATATAAAGATATAAAAATTTATAATTAATAGAAATTTTGAGATCTTTAAGATACAACTAAAATCAAAGTTGAAAACTTTTCACAAACAAAGTGTTCTGGAAAAAAAATTTCAACTCGCTCTGATACCAAATGTTATACCACAGGAATACTCAAGAGGGGGATGAATTGAGCTCCTAAAAATTTCTGTTTAAAATATTCATATTGAATTCCCCAAATTCAAAAATAAAGTTAAAATGTAAAGAATTTATAAAGATTGTAAGTGTTAGATTAGTTTCTCAAAGGTTGATCATTTCTTAGTTAACATAATCTGATGATTAAGTTAGATTTTGATACTAGCTTACTGGTTAGAAATAATTAAAAACACTTCCTAGTTCAACTATCAGAGTTACTTTAAAGTAGACTTGAATTTCAATGTAATTAAGAGATGAAATGTGGAAATAGTTTAATTTGAAATAAGATGAAAATAGTTTTAACTAAGAAGTTTATTCTCAAGATGATACATAGTCCTCTCAAATAGTTTAAATATAACTTTGATCCACACCCTGGATCATGGTTCACAATAGTACTCAGACTGTCCAGGTCCTCAGACCTCTACCACAGTTCTATGTGGGAAAGCAACAAAAACAGCACACGGACTGTCCAGGTCCTCAGAACTCTACCACTATTCTACATTGGATACAAAATGGTATAAAGAGTTTGGTGTGAGGATTTTAGTATCCTCCATTTCATCTTAAGAGTTAGTGTGTGTCCAAACAGACATAAGCACACACATTGGTCGTAATTTAATAAAAATGATCACATTAGGGCAGTAATATGGAGATGAGTTTAGAATGCTCTTGTGTGATGTCAATGTAGCTCTGGACTTATTTATATTGAAGTAGATGAATCTTTGAGTATTTCTCTGGATGTTTTCTAGACAACAGAGTGTCATGGTTTTATTCCTTAACTTCCAGTACAGGTGTTCATCTTGAATGTGAGAGTATTTTTTGTAGCACTTGAACTTCTTATTTGAACTTCTGTTCTTGATGTGTACGAGTGTTCTTAGAGTTCTTCATTTTTTCTTCTCCGCATGTACATGTGTATATTCTTGTATGTGTCTCGTATATATCTTCTATTATTCCTTATGTATATCTCACACTTCTCCAGTAGCTCTATATTCCTTTTATTCCTTGAGCTCCGATAATGGGAATGATTAAATTTTTTCAGGTATGCGGATCGGTTCCCTAAAATTCCAACAACCCACATTAATTAATAGTTGTTTCATTGAATTATAAAAATATGATCATTAGCATTATATTAATAATATTGACAAAGTAGAGAGTTTGAGTAATCGTGACTGGTTAATAGTTATCATCCATCAGTTTCTCTCTATCAGTAGACTTGTAATGGTAGATCTTGAAGAAATAACTCATGTATCAGTAGCTCCATTTGTAGCGGTAGCACCTTGTATCGGTAGCTCCATCTGTTGGTAGCACTTTGTAACAGTGAACTTCTATCAGTATCTCTTCCTCGCTAAAATTAGTTGTTATCATCGGTAGCGTTAGCTCTCTCTATCAATAGATTCCTCTATCGGTAGCTCCATTCCATCGATAGCATGTATTAGTGGACTTATATTGTTAAACATGTATATCAACAACCTTGCCCATCAGTATACATAGTCTATCAGTGGACTTGTCTAAAAGTGAACTTGTATCAGCGAGTTAGTCTGTATCAGCCATAATTATAACTATCAGTGACATAAAAACATAAATGATTACAATGTAATTGTTATATGCATATTAGTTCTGGATTTATTTAATATCATACTTCATCATTTTTAAACATAAATAAACGTTGATTAATATATTACATGGTATTATATGATTATTTTGACATCCATACTAACTCTATAACATGAAGGAATAATTATGAAACATAATTTATATATAGATAAGCATGATTTGGGATTATCAGAACATATCTAAACATATTTGAGATTATCAAAATAGGTGAGTCCAACAGTATTATTAATTCTTTCCATGTTATGATCATGATTAAGATTAATGGGATTGTGATTCAATTATATAACTTATATTAAGGTTTATGATTAGTCATTCTTAACAACTTCTAATGTATTCTCACCCTTACTAAGAATATGATATCACCCCACTATTATGTTTTATTTTCCAAGGATTCCATGTCATGTATTATGATGGATATTAATGGTTGATATATGATAACAATGGCATTTTAGATGGATTTAATATGTTGTATTTTATGTTTTGAATTGTAATAAATGGTTTATGCAATTAATATTATTTTCAATTATAATAAACTCATCGGATCATTGGGATTCGACACTTTTATCTCTGCCAATGTAATATAGCATGGAAACGGCTCTAGGCTGCTAGGGTAAGGATCATTACAATTGGTATCAAAGGAAGTTTATTATAACCATTGTAAACTAGATTAACACATATTATGTTAAATAACCCTAAAAAATAATCGAGGATAAGTATAGAAGACCATCCTAGAATTTTGGTAGGGTAGAGATTATGTATGAATTAATAGAAAGACATATTTTTCTAGAAAATATATGTGTATGTGGTTCTAGAACAGATGTACCTATGAGTATCATTTCAAAATGGTGTGTCGAACTAAAATTAGTGTAACTTGGTACATGGAAGCGAGCCTTACTACACACCTGGGTTTACACTCCAGGTGTCTATTCTTAGGATACTGTACATTTTATTTACAAACCATTATGAAATATATAAAAGTATATATGACTCCAAATAATCAATTTTTGTGATTTAGATATTAGTGATAGAATAATTTTCAATTTACTTTACGTGATTCAAAAATTTTGTGATTATACATTATGCTTCAAAATTTTATGAACCAATCTAGTGTAACTCATTGTTTATAAATGTAACCTAGTGGAATGAATAAAAAATATATCAAAACACACAATACATGTAAGGATTTAACTTTAGTCCAAGATAATGATGTTGGAGATGTAGATGAAAATGGTGATAATTTTTTTAAACTATAATGGGATAGATGACAAAATTTATGAATAATAACCTTACATGTATTCAGTATATTGATCCAAAATGTAGAGTTACAATGTTCGAATTCTTCATGAGACAACAAACACCATCATTGAATGGGACTTCAAATCCATTTGAGGCTAACCAATGTATATGTTCCATAGAAAATATTTTTGTCGCATTGGGAAGTAAGTAAATGGAGAAATTTTCTTGGATGTCTTTCAAACTTTTTGAGATGAGGATCATGGTGGAAACTGATTCAAAATACTATTAAGGTGGGAGAAATTTCCATCATGTAATGTAAGGATGTTAAGGAAATTTTCATTGAAAAATATTTCCCTCAAGAATATTGAGAAACGATGGTGAGAAAATTTCTGAGTCTAAGGAAAATGGGAGATGACAATGTCACTAAATATGAAGAAAACATTACATGTAAAAGATGGAATGCTATGGTTTATATACATTACCCAAAGATTAAAATTTATTGGTTCTTTGATAGGTTAAATCCATTCCTTGGAAAGACATTGGTCTTAAAAACATTTTCACTATACGAAGTTATAGTCTTATATATTATCAAGAAAGAGGAAAAATTCACTTCTTCATATAATTATAAGGGAAATAAATAGAATAAGATAATAATGTATTAATATATAGTTAAAGGGAAAAAAGAAATAAGGATTTTCCCAAATGTGATAATTGTGGGAATAAATACCTCGAAACATTCCTTAATGGAATGGGGGTTTGTTATAAGTGTGGAGAGAAACGTAACTAGGCTCATGATTTTAAGGGAATGAATAAATATGTAAATGTAAAATGCCTCAACTATAATGAGATGGGGAATTTTTTAAATTAATGTCCTAAATGTAAAAGAAATATTTCTCAGAAAAAAATGATAAAGGATAGACTTAATCTAACACTATATTCGAAGTGGAATAATTGATGAATTTATGTTTTTTGATTTACGAAATATATAATTATATTTTGGTTATAAGAATCACATGATATATAAGGTTTTTACATAAATAATTCTTCTTTATATATTTGTAAGAATGCATGTTTTCCAAACGGTTTTAAGCTGATCAATGAATTCATAAATTTGGCATGTGAACAAAAGATATGTAATATGTTTTATAGGGAAAATATCATGTTATCATGATTTTGGAAATATAGTAACCCTCCTTATAACATTTCGGATCATAGTATTTTGTAAAAATAAAAAATTTATAATTTTTTTAGATGATATTTGGACAAGGTTTTGGAAATCATTTTATTACCTCACTGGGTGATGAAACATGTGTTAAAAATTGATGTTGAAATGTTTGAAGGCACAACTAAAGGATACTATTTTGATTATAGAAACATATATGTAAAATTATTATTATTGACTGAAATAGTTCATCCACTATAAAAAAATATTTTGAGTGGGAAAATTTATCATAGTGCCATCATTTCTGATGAATCAAGTGGTCCCTTATATTATTACAGATTTCTAGTTTTTTTAATGTTAACCATCTCATGATCATGTTATCTATCACACTACTTTATAACATGATGGTAATATTTACCTTCTATTTCCATATTTTCCTATATGTAACCCTATGATGATTTATCCTTGATTACCTTCATACGAACCATTCATTATTTTAAAGTGAAGGTATCATTAATCCTTTTCCAATGTGGGATTTCATCGATGATATTTAGAAAATCCAAATCCCAAATTTTTTATCCAGTTTATTAATATTGAAGAAATATTTTGTGGAAGGAGGGGAGAATTTAGCACCCCATGATTTTATAGTAACTTACCTTTTCTATTTAATATCATCATAAAAATATGTTTCACACAACACCATGTTTAAATGGACACTATTATACAATTAAATATAATTACTTTAACATTACCATTATATACATAACGTTACATCATTAGTAATGAATAGTATTTACAAAATTATGAAATTATTATATTCAATGAAATATTTTCACAATCATACAAATGGTTTTATAGGTGTATGAAAATAATTATTCCAATTTTAAACATCAAAAGTATTTATTTTTTTAATGGTAGTTTTACCGGATTTTAATGGAAAACCTATTTTAAAATCGAATTTTGATACTAATAATTATTTTGTATGACAAAATAATAATCTTATTTTACATATGAATATATAATTTTACTTTGATTTACTTTTTGAAATTATTCTAAAAGGTTTCATGTTTTTATGTATAGTGAAAGATAGTAAATTTTAATTAAAAACAAGTATTTTCATCAAAAAAAATTAGTTGAAAATTATATTTTATGATTGTCTTTAAAATATAATTAGATACAGTTTTATTGGTACATACAATGTAGGGAATTTTAAACAATTAAATATTAAAATTGGATATAAATTTTTTATTATTTAACTTTTGAACATTTCATGAAAACCCACCTTCTCTCCATATTTACGGGATTAGTGTTAAAAATTATTTAGGCCCTTATATGAATTGATTTCAGAAAATAGACATAAAATGTAATAATTATTATGATATTTAAAGTCATAGAGGATCAAATTAGTTTTTTATATTTTGAATAGGGACTCTAGTACATTTTTATTTTCCATAGTAAAGGGTTAATCTTGTAATTAAAGGTAAAAATAAAATAATAATAATATAAAATTAAACTAACAATTATCCCAATTTCGTTGTATAAGTGGTTTTAGACAAAAATAAATTTTATGATGAAATTATATGTTTTTAATCCACATACGTATGAATATGACATTTATATTATACTATTCAGATATATGTTAAAAAATTTATACACTTGTTTCTTAATAATTATTAAATTTCTTATACATGGTTATAAAGAAGATAAATTTTAATGTAAATATTAATTTTAAATAAAATAAATTTATCTTACCATTATAAATTATTTTTAATATTTAGATAAGAAATAATTTAATTAAAGGCTTTATTAATAAGGATTCATTAATTTTTTAATCAATGGATATATTAGATAAATGAAATTTAAAATGTTACCATAAATATAAATTAACACAATTAATGACATATAAGAATTTTATTTTTACCTTAGACATTTTATCGATATATTATAAGGTTTGGTTCAATGTTATGATGATTTTATGATATTTTTAAATAGGTAAATAATGAATTGTAACAAAATTGACAGAAATGATACTTTAAAATAAATAATATATATTTAAATGTCTTCAAATTCATAAAAAAATTACATTTGAAAAATAATTTTAATAGGGCGAAATATTTCATTAATGATCCATTTAAGGGTTTTTATAATACAGTGACTATATTATCGATTTAAGAGTAAAAAAGACAAGTTGTCATGGAAAGTATGGAAGTGTTTAACTAAGGTACAAATCTAAGAGGTAAGGATAGTAATGTGACCTAAACATTTCTAAAAAGTGTTATTTGGGAGTATTTATACTCATAATCAAATTATCATAGAAATAAATCACTTTTTCGCTAATTAAAATTGTAAATAGAATTATAATAATTTAATTTTTTATAGGATTCCAAGATTGGACCTCCCCTATCTTATAAAAAGGAACATCCTCCCTCACATCCATGTCCTAATTTGAGAATTATTTCTTGAAAAAACCCTACCGATTTAAATTACAAAAATTCTTTAGAGGCATCTTAAAGGTGCTAGTTTTCTCAATAGACCAACCCTATCATCCCAAAGTGGAAATCCATCAGTGGTTCGCTAAAGAGTAGTTAATGGTCTTTACCAACATCTGAAAAATAATTTATTCTTCTATAACCTCTTCAGTCATCATTTCCATTGAAAAATAATATATATGTTATATGTTATGTTGATTTTGGGAAAACCATATTGATCCATTTACCCATCATATTAAAAACAATATCACTATACAAGAATTCATACAACTTACCGTCTCAATGCTGCAGTGTATTTTTTTTATCACAGCTTTATTAGGGTGGATATAAATAATAAATATTAAATTATATTTATTCTTTATAAAAAATATACCATCCAACTCTTTAACACTTTACCATTAATGTCACGATATCATCGCTCATGCGTATGTGTGGCCTACCACCTCCCTGACACAATGAGATTCATTCTCCACAATAGGCTTTCAGGAATGATTATAAAAAGTATATTATCTGTTAATTGATTATTTATAAATTTAATATTATTCCAGATATGATGAAAATATATCCTATGAAAAATAAATATGTCTTATATGGAAAAAAGAAGAAAATGATAGAGTTTTCACCCGAAAAAATGGTAATAATGAAATATTATTAAAAAATGATATAAGAAAATTATATATTTTATCATAAATATTTATATAGTTCGGTTATAATTTAATAACATGACTATAACATTATAAAAGATCTTAATACACCCTAAACTAATGGAAAGTACAACGTAAGGGGTAATATCACATTCTTATTTTTTTGAGATTGTTTATATGTGAGTATCAACTATGGAATATTTATCACCCCTATACATGTTTCTTAAAAGTGTTTTCCAAAATATATTTATTATTATCATAACTTTTTTTTTAATTTATGGTAACTAATGTTTTACATTTCATACAATGGAATGTAATGAATCTTTGGTATTTTTACAGACAAGGTGCTTTATTAATTTTTCTACTAATGGAATGTTATTTTTACTTATATGGAATGAGTTTTTTTATGCTATCATGAAGGATAATTATTTTGAATATTTCCATAATTTATTACAAATTTATTCTAAATTGAAATATTTTCGTTTATAATTCCATAGATTTTTAATGATTTCAATGTAAAAAGGTTAATTTCACTTATGAAATTTTTCAATATTTTATTAGATTGTTTTAATATTTATCAATATACATTGTAATATTTTTTGATTAATTGATTTTGGTTTCTTATGATACAATCTAAAATATTATATTGAATATTTTATGATATTATTGACTATAAATGTGCTATTTTTATACCATTCATGGTTTATGGTTATTGTATTAGCCTTTAGTTTTCTTGTTCTCATATGAATGTTTTTTTGGTTATGTTTCACCGATATCAAATGAGGAATAAATTGTAATTAATAGGTTATAGGTGAGGCCCACTATAGCCCCTTGATGCATCAGTTGGTCCCATTAGGCAAACTAGTTTGTATTTGTAGTCATTTTTGTATGGAATCTATTCCAAAGTCCGAACGATATGTTTAGGATGTCTGTTATTATGCATTCACTCATAATGTGATTTGTTATACGTATTTCATTTGATTATTTAACTATTAGAATATCAATGTTTATTCTTTCTAGCACATGTAAGTACTTTATATTTTATTATTTATTCTCTCCATATTATTCATAAGATAATTTTCAAAGGGATATTGTTTCAATAATACACCACACCATATCGGTTTTAATTATTTATTCATATAAACATACATTATATGTATACACATAATAAGCATAATAGATCACCCATTTGTTATATTTAATTTTTATAGGATAGAAAGATGTGTATTATGATAGATATATAGCGTTATGATAGGAGAATAATAGGCTTATCAAAGAATTTTATATCTTGTATTTAATGTTTCAAATTCTAATTAAAGATTCATGTATGATATATGGTTTTCAAGACCACTCAAATGATTGGTCCATTGATATTTGGAACTTTTATATATGATAATGTATTATTGTAAGACAACAACTCAGTGCTACTGGGGGTAGAATCATTACATTATTTGATAAAAAAATCTAAATTTAGAAGGAAATACATTATTTTTTATAGATAAAATGGTGGTTCAATGATTTACCCTCAAAATATTATGTGTTAGTCTGTTATATAACTTCGATCATGTAATTAATTAAAAAAAATGAATATATATCCTAAATAGATGAGAAATAACTATTTTAATTCCTGAGATGCATACAATGGGGAATCTATGCTATAATGGTGGATGGTAAGACATGTTATTTCTATATAAAGATGAATAAAATGAGTTATTTCATAAAAAGATAGACCACTAGAGGAAAAATATCTTATATGAATTTTTAAAGAATTAAGGATAACATGATATCCCTATAATATAATGTTATTGAACAATGTTTTTGTGATACATCTCAATGGAGTACTTTCAAGTCAAATGAAAAATATTCAAGGACTTTTCTTGAGAATTTTTATATTGATGTTGGTGGGAAAATATCTCACAAATACATGTTAGTAAATTAATAATATTTTGTCCTATTATTTTTTCTGGCTGTCATGGGTATTGGAAATATCCCACAAATCTAAAGTGGTTTTATGCATTACACATTACCTAGTTTTGGAAGAGAATATGTAAGTAATGATCATTAATATTATCTAGAATAATAATTGTATAGAATTGAACATTAATTAGGATGAACAATATCACAAGAAGCATCAAATAATGCATCAATTGTCGATGTTGAGGGTTCATAAAAAAATATATTCATTGTGGAGAGGAATAAAATTATTAATAATCTGTCTTGGATAAATTTGATTAAAAAAATCCATCAATGACATATTGAAAGGTGGAAGTGTGTTCAATAGTTCATATCTCCAACAATGATTTGTTATGTGAAATAAATAGAAGACACCATACGAGATTTAGTATAAGAACAATATGATACAAATGTAATTATTATTTTTTGAAGAAAATTATTTATTAAATACAAAGATAAGGGGAAGGAAAATAAATAAAAGGGTGAGGTCGAAATCTAACTAAGGGTTATACGAGACAATAATAAATGAAGCAATGTAAATAAGGATTAAACATTATAAAAAGGTAAATAATCTAAAAACGAGACATTAGAACACTGTGAATGAGAAATGAATCCCTAGGTTTTTTTCATTAAGAAAACGTCATAGAAAGTAATAACTGAACACTAAATGATGCAAATCCTTATTTATGGGATGTAATGTATCGGGTATATGAACTATTTTACTTTTATGATGGATTATGTTTGTGTGTAAAAACCTATCTAATTTGTTTTGTAAATAATCAAAAATGTTTTATCACCAAGTATTTTGTCTCATGAGACATGTCGATGGATCGAGAGGCAACCTATATCTGGGACCCACCCATTACTGGATGTAAAAAATAATTATTATTACATATGTTTAATTAAATAACAACACCATATAAAAAAATATTATTGGACTAAAAAATAATATCCCTAATACATTAAATATGGATATTTATTGAATGATGGTCATAAATAAAATTGAAATATACATACAACACAAAAAAGGAATAAGTGTTCAAATGAAATAAAATAATGGTTTCCATGAATGAATAGATTTAAATCATAATTAGTCATTAATAATTGAAAATAGGAAATGATCATGACAAATGGCGTCCAAAAAATGTGAAAACATGTACAATTAGCTTTTAATAAGCATTAGAAATGAAACATTTTAGTCCGGCCAAAAGAAAATATTAATGATAATTAAAGGAGGAGATGGATATTATTTTATATAAAAAATAAAATTAACCAAGATAGGTTTTCATGATAATTTCTGGATATTATAAGAATAATTTGGGATTAAATCTTATTATGGATGATACATTAAAATGGGTACGAAATTACATTGTTCCCCTATATCGGTCTTGATTATCTGGTGGAATTAAAAAGATAATCCTATTAAATAAATGTATTTACCCATCAAAGAGTGATTAAATTATCTAGATACATGATTTTTTAAAATATACACCAATTTTATAAGAACCATATAACCATAACGAATAATTTCATTAGGTTAAAGAGTGAGAAATCCTAACCTAAATGAAAAATGGAGATATAGGAAGAATCCATTACCTTATGTAAAAAAGTGTTCAACACTACCCCATAATTTCCATGATAATGAAATTATATTCATTAATAATTTAACTCAAAACCTATTAAATAGGTAATTGATTTATTATAATTATGTTATGTTCATTTATAACCTCTTTGATGATTTATAAGATTCATTTTCATCATTCATGATTGTTATTTCCATTGGTTTTCTTGATTTCCTCACTTTCTTTCACATATGGAATTTAACATAAAAATCAGATTAATTTTTCAAAATTGAAATTATATGTTATTATTGAAATTAAATAATATTAAATTGTTTTAAATGTCATTTTTTCTATATATGAAAAATATTAATTATAAAGAAATTTATTTGAAAAATACTTTGAAAAATTTTAAATAAGCCTTTAAATCCTTTTGAAAAAACACTTTCCTTGTGAACTTATAAACATATCTTGAAATTTTTTGAAAACCATTTTTTTGAATATAATTTACAAACATCTAAATAAGTCTTGAAATCATTTTGAAAACCATTTTACTTGAAAACATAAATGGAATCTCTAAAAAAATTTGAAAAAAATTTTCCTTGATAAATTATAATAGAATATTGAATAAATATTATAAATAATTTTCCTAGAAATAATATAAAAAACATGAAAACATTTTTAAAAAATTCCTTGAAAACATATAAAAGAATGAAAAACAATTTAAACCATTCCCCATAAAAAAATATAAAATATTCTTAAAAACCATTTCCAAAAATCACTTTCCTTGAAAAATAATTTAAAAACCTATAAAGAAATGATGAAACGTTTTCAATACCATTTATTTTAATATTTTAGAAAAAATTATTACAAATTATCATGTTATACCTTCATTGGAATCGTCACTAAAATGATGGTGACTAAATTTGTACATGTCGTATTAGATGAGAAGAACATGCCTTTTTTCACGATAAAATGATAGAATTTTTTTTAAGAAGAAAAAAGAAGAATATTATGAAAAGATTTGGTAAATGGAATAATGGAGAAAATTTCTTTTAAATATTATTGTATAATAGTGTAATATTCATAGAAACCTTTTTTAGAAAAAAAAATTGAAAGTATTTCTGACTGAAACGAGGGTAAAGTCTGGGTTTCTTAAAAACAATTACTAGACTATATTATATAAAAAAGAGTCGAAAAATGGTTCCAAAACAATAACATATCATGAATAACCATTGTATAAGAAAATTCATGAATTTCCTAGAGATATGGACTATAATATTTCCATAATGGAGAATAATCACAAACAATCATGAAATGGGATGAGATTGTTTCAATAAACTCTTATCACATAGTAACTTTAACCATAATACCCACGCAAAAAAAATGAAATTAAATCATGATTAATATGTCATTAATGAAATTATATTCTTGAAATTTCATGTCAAATACACAATGTACCCATTTGATAAAATGACAGGATCATAAAATGGCATGTGTGTCATAGAAGGTAAATTAAGTCAAAAATATTTAACGAATTGGTTAACATTAGAACATATTCCCCATGAATGAAGTATAATATAAGGGATAGGTAAATAATAAAAATTTTATGTATATGAATCATAGAATACATCCTTGGGATTTATAAACATAATAGAGAAATTAAATTGGTGGTAAATAATGTATGCATCGCACACAAATAAAAAGTGAGATGAAATTCCTTTACCTTGTGTCTTGACTCTATTCATACCCATACAAAACTCTTGTATAATAAATAAAATTTTATTATAAATATACCAGATTACCCTAATAATATTTCTAATAACTTTTATTGTTTTATTATGAATTTATATTACATTTTTGTTAATAATTCTATGTTAAGGTTTCACTTCGGGAAATATCTGCTTCGTGTTTCGCATGTGTCTTAATATTTTATATCATTTGTCCTTATAATGATATAAATATTTCTAGAATGTAAAACATTATATAAATATCATTTATATTTAGTATATTTTTATTTTAATCATCTATATATTATATAAGTATTAAATAAAATAGATTGTTCATAAAGATAGTTGGTTGTACATATGCATGGACATTTTTTCCGTTTAATCGTCATATTGAAAGATTGAAGGTAAATGAAATATATGTATATATATATATAATTATTTAATTTTCATTATTATATAATATATATTATATAAGTTAACTAAACCCATCCATAATACATTCCATGTAGTGTGTGAATGAATCACATCGCTTTGAAAGGGTGGTAGTCCATAGATCTTCAAACGAAATTATTGTATTTACACAAAACTGAAAGCATTGAGATAAGTGAGTTAATAGTAATATAAAAAATTAATGAAAATATAAATATAATATAGAAATTTTTAAATACAGTTTCCATTATAATTTAAACAAGGAGAGGCAATAATGGATAAATTAACAATCATTGTTTACTGAGGGGGTAGTTCACTGTAAACATAAAAAAAATGTTCATTACCAATAGATGGATTTATGATTAACTGTAGGTCCAAAAAATTTCTTAAACAAATATCAATATTTTAAGAATAATTTTGTTTTCATATAGGCATGGAATAAGTTTATTTGAGGTGTTAGAGAAATAAAATAAGAGAAATGAGCTTGAGGGAGGGTGTTAACTCCAAATCGGGAAACTCCTGTAAGGTTTGCACTAAAGGGATTATATGGTAGAATTTATGAAAAAAGGTAGAATTAATGGATGAAGAGAGTATTTATGTGTGGATATTGGAGTTGATATTTCATAATCCTATGTTGTTTGATAGGTGTGAAGAAGTGGAGGAGGGGAGGCCTTTTTATAGAAGATGAGGAGTTGTGCTCTTATTGTATTTGGAAAAAGGAATTCAATACACATTTTTTATTTGACATTTGTATCCAATTTTAGTTCCAATTATAAAAAATAAAGGATAGGTTCTATATCATTACATAAAATGGATTTTGGACAAGTTTCTATGTTGTTTTGTGTTTAAATTTTAAGGTTTCATCCTTATTTAAGCTTTATTTTAGATTAATTGATGTAATAGATTTTAATTAGACTAACTAATAATTTTACTAAAAAAATAATATGGAATTTTTATAATTTATAAATTATTATAATTTTAAATTTGGAATCCATTTTCAAAAATCAAAGCAGAGCAGTGGAAAAAATTATTGTGAAATTAATCCCGCTGACAGGTGTGACACTGCAGGTTTGAAGGGAAAAATGATCATAAGATAGATATGTTTTAATATCCAATTTCAATGTGAAATTAGTTACAATGACCTAAATTGTATTAATATATAAAAATATTATCTAATTAATCATTTAAACTAATTAAAAAATATAATACAACCTAATAAATATATTATATGAAAAAGATGTTTGAATTAAAATTCACTATTTTACCTACTCATTTAAAAAAAATTAATCCTCACAAAAAATTATCCTAACCTAATTTTTATGTTTCTATTTATAATCTAAATTTTATACTAACATATTTAATCTATACAATTTTCCAAACTTGGTTCTATATTGGCTTCTCCATTAAAAGGTTGTAAAACTACCATTAAAAAAATATTGTGTTTTAAGCATAAAATTTGGTTTGTTATTATCTTATGTCTATCTAATCTATTGGGTGAATATAAAAAAAATTTGATTGAATATATTACTTATAAATTATATTAATATCACACACCAATAAAAATTAATTTAATTTATGAAGTAAAACAACTTTGTGACCATAAAATTATTAATATTTCCCTTTTTATTTAATCGGTTTTTATATTCATTCCTAATTAATTGTTACCCTATAAATTCATTTTATATTTTTGTAAACTATATATTTTCATAGATTAGTTATTTTTTCCATAACTTCTAATTTAATGTCTAGGTTATATCTTATTATATTAAATAATTATATTTTAATAATATATAATTGTATGCTAAAATTTAGTCATGCGTGTTACATAAGCCATCATGGGAAGTTATGGTTACATATAACACAAGATAACCTCAGTGATTCGTGTAGAGAAAGATGAAATTTATATAGTTCATAGTGCATTATTTACCAAGTTTTTCATATAACATAATTCAAACATAGTGCACTAATATAAAATTAACCATTTTTAGTGTTGCATGAAATGAAAAATACAAAATATATTGAATTAATTCAAAAAAATCATTCAAAAAATATCATGGTGTCCCATTGTACCCACCTTAAAATGAATTTCACATTGAAAATTATTATGGGTTATCAAATATTTAATAGATGCATATTTTATTCCTAAAAACCCACATCATAAAAATAAAGGCCAAAACATATCTTAAAATGAGAAATTTAGAACCATAATTGTTACCCTAAGTAACATATAACTAGGTTTCCACATAGAAGTACATTGGTTGAGTGTGAATACTATACGTAGAGGAAAAAATAAATATTTATTGGGATTTATTGAGGTCATCAATAATAAAAATGTTAATTATCGATGAAAATTTGAGGGACTCAAATTCATAAATCATTGATTATCTATAAAGCCACATGTTTAATAAATATTAAGGTATTTGGAAATCATTTTTTTGATCATTATCATATCATTGAATAATATCTTATTGAACAAAAATATATGGAAATATAATTACATGATATATTTCTGTAAATAAAATATCATTTATTTTTGTTCTTTTAATTATTTATAATTGATCCAGTATATCAAGAAATGGATGTCGAGAAATTAAAATTGATTCTTGAAGTCCTAAAGTACACATTTTGAAGATATTATGGCCCATAAATGAATGAAAAATTATATCTATTTATCTAAAAACATTCTTAAAAATCAATATGTTAAATACTTTAATCACAAAAAATAAAAGTAACAATATTTTTTTCATAATAAATATTTATTCAGAAAAATTAATTATTCATTAAATAGGATATCACGTATGCCAGTAGAAGGTCTGAAAATCATATCATCCTCCGGTCATGGGTTCAAGACACATAGGCTATCCGACCATGATTGTTTGTAACCTAAAATACATGATATCCATTTATAAAACCACAAAAATATAAATTCAAAAATAAATAAGATAGAATCCTTGAAATAATTTTAATCACTAAATAGCCTTTTACCCAAGATATTCAATACACAATCAGAACATAAATACTTCCTCAAAATATAAATTTATACTTCTCATGAATTTTTAACCTTATAACCCTTATAAAAGAATAAAATAAAAAACATTAAAAATTAAGACATGAAATTTTCTTAACATTGATCCCACATATATCACAAGGTACAACATGGTTGTCACATTCAAATCCCATGAAAACCCTGATTGTATTTTCTATGTATACATGGTGATAGTCAAAATTAATGTAAATACCTACTAAAACAATGCACGTTTTATTGTAATAATGTATATTGGATTTAATCCGTAAACTCAATAATGATATAAACTTCATCAATTATAGCATAAAACAACATTCAAGTTGTCCTTACATAGTTTCAAAGTAATAAATACCATATGATTTACGTATTCATAACTCAGATATCATTATCCAACCAACATTATCTTAAAATATATAAATCATTAGGGGTTACATCCCCTCAGTCATAATGTCAACTTTTAAATAAATCACTTTTCCAATCTATTGGAAACATTACACATAATCTTTTAAATATAAAGTAAAAACATAAACTTGACAATACTTGTTTATTTCATCCTTCATATACATAATTATTAAATTTGAAATAACAAAAAATTTAATTATTATACTTTATCAATAATCTATAAAAATAATACCTCATCCTTTTACTTAATACCTCTTTCCTTTCACATTTCATTTGTAGTCTCACCATCATTAGTAATAAAACCATTACATTCACTACCATTCTGATTATCTTTGGATGATTTTATATTGGGAAAATGATTTTATTAATAACCATTTATTCTGAACTTAAAACAAAAAAACCTTCAATGATTCCTTATGGAGGAAAATATTTCATTCAATTTATTACTCAAAATCTTCATTTTTATCTTGTATTCACTTACTTTGAGTCATTATTTTAAATGTTAAAACATTTTCTTGTTTCTATATTACATTCACATAGATGATTCTTCCCAAATTCATGACACAAAATAATGAGAATATTCTCTTATCAACGATATCTATTAAATTAACTCTCAGTGAACTCCTTTAACTCCATGGGTGATTCCAAGAGTTTGTTTTGGTGCATGTTGTTAATCATGTTTTATGAAATATGATTCAGAATGATCATAACATCATTAATTCTAGTGATCATTCTTCTTGACTGCTTAACGAAAAATCATCCATCACATTCATCTTTAATAATGTTCCATCTGGTTCCCACTATTGACTAAATCAAGAAACATAGTGCAATCATTAATTATCTTAGTAGAGAACCACACAATAATAACTAAAATTTAATTTTTTTCAAAATCACTTTTGAGGAAAAAGTGGGAGAACTTGAAGCAAATATAAAAACGTTAACATAGATCAAGACTACAATGAACTAACCATCCCCATCAACTACATCGTTTTATCAATCCTCCACCTCATATGATCTCTCGGTAAGTTGTCCCACGCAAATGCATGAGCCTGGTACTAATGGAAAATCCATACCCTCACATTCATCCAAATATGAATAGTCTTGATTGATGAATGATTCCTACACTGTATCCTCATTTGGAGCTAGAAAATATAGAGTGTTGGTTCCTCCCACCAATAAAATTCCACCTAAAAACACCAAAATCCATCAACTACCTCAAATCCTTTCTATTTCGGATTTCAAAATCCGCAACTAATAAAACAAATTTCAAATAAACAGGTTCATCAAAAGGAAAAACAAAATAACCGATGATATCTTTGAACTAACCACTTGAAATCACATCCCAAAGGATGAAGAATACCATCATACTACTCTTGCTCAGAGAGAATAGAGGAATCCTGATACCAGAACCGAGAACCAAGAAAAAAGTGGTAGGGAAAATTATATGTGATACCATGTCACATCCCCAATGTATCTCCTTCTCCATCATCACTATAACTCATGCCTCATAAACATCAAGAAACATCATCCAACAAACATAGAAAATCGATCAACAAAACAAGACAAACTGACACAACAAAATCATCCAAGTAGCTACGAATATCATCAAGTACCAGAAGGATAAAAAACAATTCAGTAAAATTGAGACAGATGATTCCGAAGATGAAAAACCTGTAAGATTCCTGATTCATTGTGTGAAGACCCGACACACTGTCATGAATGAAAATAAAACTAAACTCCCAAAGAAACTTGTTGCAGAAAAGGCTGTCATAATAGTGAACAGATCCACACAGAATAGAAATTGAAGCTGATGATGAGATGCATGATACTGAAGACCCTCACCACCATGGTCAAAGTAGACCACCATCCAAAACAAGATACCCGAAATACAAAAATAGTGATGACACAACCACAGAAACCTAATATGAGCCTATATGAAGAAGTCTATTACTATCTGAACTAGAAGCCTGAATTTAGAATACACCACCGCTACGGGAACCAGATATGAGCCTCTGTAAATAATCTGGACGATGCTCAAACCAAATGCCCCAAAACGGAAGGTATTACCGCTATATGAACAAAATACGAGCTACTGCAAAGAAGCTGGTCACTATCTGAACCGAATGAACATTGCAATAAGACACCATTGATATGGGAACCACTACCTCAGGAAAAGTCACTACCATCTGCAAGGCCCATTGTCGTGTAGCAGATTACCCCAATTCAAGCTTCAAATATCATGTTGGATTTGTTACCCTAAGTTAAATCTATTCTAAATCGACACCCACTTATTGTATCCAGTCAAGGATTCATTTCTAGAGAACCTCTCACTCTATACATTACCAAAATTCTAGGACATTTTCATATACAGTTCACAATCAATAGATTTATACTTAGACATGATTCTTGGGTTATCACTAATTTTTTCTCATCATATATTCAAACGGTCAACTAAACCTTCTATTTGATAACAACTATAATAAACCTCACACTTCCTATATTAACATAACATAAATTTTGTGGAATAATTATGAAATTATCGAAACTGACACCCAAACACCATATTATTCATGTTCCTTTGGAAACATGAAAATTTAAACACTAGTATTTGAGTGGTTAACATTCTCTAACACATGGTTCTAATGAAATATAAACCACATTAGACATATCATACAATGAAATTTGTCTTCGTAAACTGGGGAAGAAAAGATAAAAATGGGTGATATCAAATGATCAATTAGGGTAAACAATAGATACATGTAAGCATAAAAATGATCACAAGGGCATGATAACATGATAATTAAAATAGGATATCATTCCTTCCATATCAATGATAAAAAAATTAATAATTTCATAAAGACATAAAATTTGCAAGACATGAATTGTAGGAAAATAAATATCAAAATCTATGAAATCGAAGCATAGGTATAAGACATGGAACATTGGAAAACACAAAAGAATATATAACGAATTCAATAGTAGTCAAGGAATTGCAGACAAGGCCGTCACAGTGGAAAAATTCCATTATTTAACTAGTTTAACACCATATTCTAGACATGTATTACTAAACAGAGTTCACTCATCATTCCATCTCTATAATACTAAACCGAGTTCATTTCTTTTTCCAGACCTCTAGTACTAAACTGAATTGATTTTTCATTCAACCCATGTCTATATCATGAAATATAAGTCATTACCAAATGCATTGTAGGGAGATATAGGTCCAAACAATCTCAAAATGAAATCGTACAAAAATTTCCCACAAAATCATAAACAAAAATAAAATAACCCATGAAATGAAATGGATATCATAAGTATATATTCATATCTTAAGCAGTGGAAAAAGTCATGTTTCATAATCATTAAATAATAACCTATTAATAGAAGCGGTTTTTAAAATCATATAATATGCGTAAAATAAATGTGTTTGATAGGAATAATTCCACCCAAACATTAACCATTCAGGAAATAATATGAATGAATCATTTAGATCATTTCCTATAAGGGCATGAGTAACATCAAAATATATCATCTTTGATAGAAAAAAACCAGGAAAAATATTTTGAAAACATTTCTTTAGGAAAATATCATTTCTTATTTGAAAAAAGGATATTTAAAAGATAAAATCCTTTCAAAAACCATCTTCTTGAATATAAACATCAAATTTTAAAAATAAATACATGAAAAAAAATTAGAAACCTTTTTCTATGAATATATATAAATAGATATTGAATACATTTTCAAAACGATATTACTTGAAATCTAATAAAAGGTTATTGAAAATATTTTGAAAATCATTTCATTGAAAATACATTGAAAAATTAATAATTAATTCCCAAATTCATATTGAAAACTATTTTCCAAGAAAACTAATAAAAAGAGTTTTAAAATGATTTTAAACCCATTTCATTTAATATATATTTGAAACACATAAATGAGGATTGAAATCATTTTGAAAATTTCATCCCCTAAAAATTTAATAAAGATGCTCAATGTTTTTTAAAAAAAATAACATGTAATGTTTTTAATGAAGCGTAAAAAAATTTTATTAAAAAATTCATTGGAAACTTATCAAATAAGATTTATTTTTTTTGAAATAAATTTTCCATGAAATCTTATGATTGGGTCTTAAAAATATTTTGAAAACCATTTTTCTAAAGAATTTTTAAAATAATTTTGAAAACATTTGAAAAATAATCACTTTACTTGAAATATAATTTCGAAACATATAAAAAAATCATGAAATTGATTTAATAACCATTTCCTTGAAATTTACTTTTGGAAAAATTCACTTAAAAATTAACCTTTTTTTAATGCAATGGAATCTTTATAGAAACAATGATGGGTAAATTTGTACATGCACTATGAAGTAAGAATAACATTCCTTTTGCATGATAAAACCTTAGAAAAATCCATTATTTGTGAAGAGATAAGAATATTTATTTCTAAAAAATTTTAAAATAAAAATGGTGAATGTTTTATTATAAATATTATAGAAGAATAGTAAAATGTTATTGGACTCACTTTCTAGAAAAAAATTGTTAAAGGAAAACATGGTTCTGATCGAAGAGAGGGTCATGCGAGGAATTCATGAAAACACATTCCTTTCTGTATTATGTGTGAATGTGTAGAAAAATAGTGCCAGTAAATAATATATCATTTATAAAAATAACATAAGAAAAATCATGAATGCTCTTGAGATATTGATTATAATATTTCAATAACAGAAACATAATCATAAACAATCTGGAAAAGCGATGAGATTGTATCAATACACTCTTACCACTTAGTTACTTTTAACCAAACTCTCCTTGTAATAATGTGAAATTAAATAAAGATTAAAATATAATTATGGGATTCAGATTCATTACATAAAATGTAAATGTCAGTATGTACAACTCATAGAAAACATTATGGGCATGCTCTGGCATGTGTCTCAATGGATATAAATTGAGACAAAACTATCTTCCAGATTTGGTAACTTTTGAAACAGAAACCCCATGAAAGTAATATCATAGAATGGATATATAAATATCGATAATTTTAATTATATAAATAATATAATACATCCATGTAATGTATACACACAATACAAAAGGAATTGTTAGTGAATAAATAATGTATGTCACTGAAATAAAAAGTGAGACTGAAAAAACATACCTTTTGTATTGAATCTCATCATAATCATAAAAAATCATGTATAATAAATATATGTTTATTATACATATATAAAATAACAATATTATTATTATTAATAGTTTATATTTTTTATTATGACCATATATTACATTTTTGTGAACAATTCTATGTTATGGTTTAACTTCAGGTAAGGTCCTCTTTGTTCATGACATGCGTCTTAATTTGTTATAGGATTGTTCCTTATAATTATATCATGATTTAATGAATGTAAAACATGATATAAATATCTTTTATATTAATTATATTTTTATTATAATAATATTTATTATATAGTTGTATGAAATGGAATATACCATTCATGGAGATAGTATGTCATATGTATTCATGGAAACTATTTCTATTTAATAATAGTATTTAAATAAGGGAAATGACATATATGTATATATATTTATATACAAATAATTATTTAAGTAGAATTATTATATAATATATATATCATATAATTTCACTAAACTCATCCTCAATACATTCCATTATCTATGTGAATGAGTCACATCATTTTGAGGGGGCGGTAGTCCACACTTCCTCAAATGAAATTATCATATTTACACAATATTGATTGTATAATGATATATGTGGTAAAAGGATTAAATTATAATAAATACATAATTAACATAATATATAACATAGACACACACATATATATATATTCCTTTATAATATACACTATGAGATGATATAAAGGAAAAATGAACAATCATCATTTAGTGAGGTTGTAGTTCGCCGTACACATAAACAACATATTTGTTACCTATTAGATGTATGTTTAAGTTTGTTTATGTATAAATAATCACACAACAACATATAAATATATTTAGGATATTGGTGTTGTTTTATAATAATTTAATAAGAATATCTAAGGTGGTGGAGAAAGATAATAAAATAAATGAGATTGAGGGTGGGTTTTACCTCTTAATCGGGTAACTCCATTTGGTTTCCACCAATAGTGATCCTTGGAAGGATTTAAGAACAAAGGGAGGATTGAAAGAGTATGTGAGGGTTTTGGGAGGGTATTTTAGAATATAAGTTCTGAGTTGATAGGGTTTTGGTGTTGTTAATATGTGTAGAATAGGAGGCCTTTTTATAGTGGATGAGGAGTCTTACTCTGGTAATATTTTGACGAAGGAATTCCATAAATGTATTTCACATGTCAAGTCAATCCACTACTGGTAACAATTATGGACAAGGAATTATATTTTAATGATATTTCAACCCAATTTATGTTTAACAATTTTCTCTTTACTTTTGGGTCTTAATTTTAAGGTTTAGTCTTTAGTTAAGATTTATTTTATCTTAATCGATGTAATTTGTTTTAATTACATTCAATAATTTTTTTGTTAAATAACTCAGTTGAAATTATTATAAACTAGTAATAATATTTATTCTAAATATGGAATCCATTTATCCAAATTCCAATAATATATTTTTAAGAAATCAACATAAAATTATTCATGTTAATAGGATGACCCTGTAGGGTTTTAACATTGAAATGATCATTGGATTGCAATGTTTTTATATCCAATTTAAATGTGACATTGGTTCTTATGACCTACATGGATTGATTGATAAAAATATTATATAACTAAAAATTTATATGTATAAATAATATCATATAACCTTATATATATATATATTTGATGAAATAATAGTTTTGAACTAAAATTTAGTATTTTGACTATTCATTAAAAAATAAAACATGAAATAAAAATTTAAAAAATTTATATTGAACTTCTTTTTAGGTTTCTATTTCAAATATGATGTTTATTTTAAAATATTAAATATATAAAAGTTCCAAATTTTTTATTTGTAATGGATATACAATTAAAACGCGGTAAAACTACAATTATAAAAATATAGGGTTTTAAACATAAATTTGGGGTTTTTCTTATCATATATCAATCAAATATATTGGATGAATATAAGAAATATTATATTGAATATATAATATATATATACCATTGATACCACTAATTAATTTTAATTAATGTAATTTATCTTGATAAAACAACTTTGTGACCATAAAAATAATAACATTTTACTTTATATTCAACCGGTATTCATAGTCATTTATAATTAATTGGAAACATATGAATTCATATTTTTTTGTTCAATCCATATAATTTCATAAATTATTTATTAATATTCATGACCACTAATTTAACATCTAGTTCATAGAATATTATATCAAATAATAATATTTTAATAATATATTGTCATTCGGAAACCTTGGTCATTCGTGTTACGCAATCCATCAAGGAATATCATTATTTCGTGTAAAATAAGCTAACCATAATTTTATATTTAGAGAAAGATAAAAAAATTCAAGTATTGAATGATAAACGTAGTGTTGGGTATAACATAATCCAATCAATATGTATTTAATATAAAATATACCATTTTCATTATTCTGTAAAATAAAAAATACCAAAAAGAATAAATTAATTCGAAAAAAATAATTCAAAAAATCTCATCATGTTAGAGTACAAGAGGATTTATAATGGATTTTCCATTTAAATTAAATAATTAAATTAATTATAATATACTAGATTTTTTATGTGATTTTGGATAGAGGTGATGAGGGAATGGTGAGAAAAAAAATCAAATTCAAATGATATTAAGTTAAAAAGGAAATATGATTTTGCATCTTGAATTTCTTCTCCTTGATATTATCCTTATGGGGATTTTTATTAGAAGTCTAGAGAGGCCAAAAGATCATGGATGTGGTGGACAGACTTGGGAAGAGGATTGTGGAGGAATTGGATATGCTTCAAGGAGCAATATATACGAGTAGAATTGGTGGTGAGAGATGGAATTTATCACCAAATATATTAAAATAATGAAGGAGAGTTTGAGATTATGGTGTTTATATTAGTAATGACTCAATAAGTAGTGTATAAAATTTATAATGTAAATATATTGTAAATTACCATATTTTACTATTCAAAACAAATTCTTCTATTTTAGAAAAATCCAAAGAAAAAACTAATCTAAACAATTTTTTTGACATATAGATTTCAAAAAAATGAACTAATTTTTATGAAAATAATTTTCTATATATAAGAAATTAAATTTTTAAATAAAATAATCATTTACATTGAAACTAACAATTTTAAAATCATAACTAATTTTATAAAACATTGAAATATTAATTAAACTAAAATAAAATTATATTTTAATAATAAGGCAGAAAAATATTAATTTATTAATACATTTTATTTAAATAATTTATCTTTTGATGGCGCTGTGGGCGGCGGCGGGTTCTCTTCTCCGCATCAATGGATTTTTCTAGGGTTTGTGCTCGATCATGGCGATTCCTTTCTTTCTTGGGTTCGATTGTCTCAATAATCCCGGTGGTGCGGCGTCAGCGTTAACCTCCTCTGTTTCTACTCATGGCGCGCGGTCTCCGGCTGTTACTGGAAACCCTAAGGCTGCGGTGTCTTCGCGTTTCCCGGCTGGTGTTAAGTCGGCTTCGGACTCTCTTGCCGGATCTGCGAATCTGGTGGATGCTTTGGTGAAATCGAAGACCTCAGTAGCTTCTTCAACCTTGGTTCCTCAAGTCGTACCAGAGTCCATGTTGCAAGAAGATTCGGGGATTGGCGCGCAGCGTGGTGCTCCACGGCATTGGGATGGTGTTGTGGCAGATCCCCCTTCTGTGATACAGGATTTTGGTAATGGCGTGGTGCAGACCAAAAATTCCCGGTTGAAGCAAGATGGATCCTGTTCATTGGGTTTGTTCACAGACTCTTGCCCGAGCAGAATTCTTCGTAAGGTTTCTTCGGCTCATGTTGAAGCTAACCCCGCCGCGCTTGCAGAGCGAATGTCAATGGGTAAAAATTCATTGATTGCGCGTATTGTTCTTCCTAAAGGTTCTCATCCATGGAAGCTTGATGACCTGACTTGCAGAATTTCGAATTTGTGGGGCTTTTCTAACTGGAAGTGTGTTTCTCTTGGTCGAGAATTTTTTCATTGTCTTTTTCCATCTACTGATTTGAAACTTCGGGAATGGAGCATTGGAACCTTGTTTCTAAAACCTGGATGGTTTGATTTACATGAATGGTATATGGATTTTAATGTCTCGCGTGCACGAAATGCATTTTCTCAGCTCTGGATTCGTTTGCATGGGCTCAACTGGGTCCTCTGGAATCCCAAAATTCTGCATGATATTGGCATGGAAATTGGGTCTCCCATTCGGCTTGATAAAGAAACTGAGGATGTTCGGTTTGGTCATTTTGCTAGGATGTTGGTGGAGGTTGATCTTAGTACTACTTTGATCGACAAGGTAACTCTTTCCACCCCTTCTGATAAAATTCAAATTGATGTTGAGTATGAAAAAAAGCCTCTTTTCTGCAATGTATGTATGGCTGTTGGACACTCTTAAAGTTATGCCGGAAGAATATGTCTTGTGAGAAATGTGGTGTGAGAGGACATTCAACAGTCCTCTGTCGCAGGAAGTCCAACCTGAAGGATTCGATGTTTCCAAAGTCTTCTGCTCATGATGGTGATGCAATTCCAAAGCCGGCTCCTGATCATGGTAAAGGGCTTTTTTTGATGATTCTCCGAAGGAAGCTCATAGTGGCCCTTCTAATACTCGATCTTATTTGGCTAAAGAGGTTCCTCTAGTTGAGGACATCCCTTTACGGACTCCAGAATGGGTGATCCCTAATTCTCACCAGGTTGATGTATCTAAGCAGGGTGACGTGCAACTTCATATTGATTATCAACATGAAATCCAGAAGCATTTTCAGTCATCTGAGTTACCTGAGAAATGGGGGAACATTTCTGAAGATGAACAGGGGAAGGTGCGCTCCCCGATCAGGGTCTCGGGCAATGGTGGTCATGCCTCTTATAAGGATGCAATATTGAGTGGAAAGTCAAAGACTACTGAAAGTGAGGGTCCTCCCCTTAAGAGGAGACCACGTAAGGATTATACTAATGTACCTAGAACTGTGTCTACCAGATCGTCGTCTAAGGTGTCAAGGAAAGTGGATTTGGATATCTTGAAAATCCTCAATAGGGACAAGTCTCAATCTGAGTGGGAGACTGCTGGTGATTCTGATTATGGAAATGACATGTCTTTTTATGATCTCTAGACTTGCTCTTGGTGGATGAGGGCATGTCCGTTGTTTGACCCCATCTGCCGCTCTGTTGTCCTTTTTCTTTCTCTTAATAAATGCAGATGTTTTGCCCTTTAAAAAAAATAATTTATCTTTTACATAATTATGTTGATTATAAAATTGATAATAAAAATTTGTCATCATAAAAAATAAACACCTAATTAATAATTTCTAAAAGATTTATTAATTTGTATAGTGACACAATCATATAATTTTACAATGTATAAAAAAAATAAATTTTATGTATTCTTTAGTAGGTGATGTTACTTTTTTATTGACTGAATTACTATTCCTAAATGTCACATTACAATTGTGAAGCTCAAGTTACCATTTCATTGATATATGATCCTTAGTTTCTAGTAAATGCCACTTATTTCATTTATTATTCATTTATAAATTTGGTTTTGTGTTCCCTATGTAATATATTTGATTTATGCTATATTGAATAATTTTATGTGAAATGTATGCTATCAAATGAATTGAATTTATTTAAGAGGATACATACCATAATATCATTAGATTTTATGTTCTACACTCCTTCAGAAATTTCATCCTCAAAATATTTCGGGAAAATTAACCTCTAAAAAGATGTGGGAGGGACTTCTTCCTATCATCATTGGGTTCCCACATCATTTCATCCATTTTATGGTTTCTCAAGAGACACGCTATGTCTTTTGATTTCTCAATACTTTCTCTATTATGTCAAGAATAATTATATGTTATTAATAGTAAGAAAAATTATGTTGTGGTTATATTTCATCATAGGTGAGTACATGTGTTTGTTTTGGAATGTACTTATTTAATAATTATATATGGAACATGTCATGGACTTTGAAGATACATGCTGGAATTTCTAATCGTTACACTATAGAAAACATTACATTCAAAAGTTTAAATAGTATAATGTACATGGGTTAGATATTTATTCTCTTACAAAACCATATGACACCCTTTTATGGAGACACATTTAGAAATACCCGATCTCCCTCATTGAATTCCAAGTCCTTTCTCTAGCTTTTATAATAACTATTTTATCCACTTTGAGCTACATTAATATGAACCAAAATAGTCATTAATTTTTTTATTTTATCTTCAATAAGTTATTGGCCAATAAGGTTTCTCTCACAAATCCATAAGTTTTAGTTAAACACCTTTTTTCATATATTGCTTCAAATTTCATAATATGAATACTATAATTTAAACAATTATTGATGAAAAATTACATCAAAAGTAAATACTAATACCACATACCTTGAATGTCATGTGACCATGATCCCAATATGACTTCCAATGTTTGAATATTGCATTCAAACTATCCAATTATTTTATGGTGAAAAGTAGTACTCAAATGAAGCTCAGTAACTAATTATTTCTGAGGAATCTTCTAGAATATTGATGTAAATCGAGGATCATGACACATAAAAAAGTATATTATCATCATTTTTATCGGGGGTTTTGCACAAATATAAAGACCCAGGAATTTATAGAATAATAAATTTTCATTTATGTTAATATTTATATATATGATAATAATTTTAAGTTAAATGGGATGCTTTTTCTGATAGTATACTCGACACACAACATTTGGTTTCTCTGAAATCTTACACTGGACACAATATTGATTAATTCTGAAAAATAATATAGTAATAATATTATTACTTCAAATAGTAATTAATTCCTATCCATTGGAATGGTGCGAATGAATACTATAAACTGAATTAGGAATATTCAGTTTACACATTTTTAAATAATGATTCATTGGTTAAATTGTTTTTACAAATGGAAATAAAAACCACTGGAATATAAAGGATATGTTTTTATTAAAATCTATGTTAAAAGAAAATAATTGTGTTTATAGAAATAATATCACTCTTTAAGGTTTTTTTAAACGAAAACTATATTTTTTAATGTTTTAGATTTATCTTATTTTTTTTGTATATATGATATAATAACAAATTCAATTTTTCAGATAAAATAAGTATTTTCCAAAAAATACAGTTTTACCCCCTTTTCATGGAGAACCCATTTTACATTTTGGGTTTTAAGATTTTATATGTTCTATTTGAAAAGATAAAATTATTCTATAAAATTGGGACACCAAAAATTACATTGGATAAATTTTTGGTAATTTTCTAATAATGTTCATTTTTTTATGAATAACGAAAAATACTACATTAAAATTCAAAACTGTCTTTTCATATAATTTATCTATATAGATATATTATGATTTTAAATTCGTTTAAATTGTAATTGGATTATGTTTTTATCATTTAATCCATTATTGGTCATTTTATGTAATTTAGTATTGAAATTGGATATAAACTCATGTCAATATTTTGATAGATTTTACTTCTTAAAACCCCTCTTTAAGGTTCGGAAAACCAGAATTAATTTTAAATTAATTTTTTCCAATTCTGTGTGTTCAATTTGGTAAAATTGATTTCATATTTGGAATCATAAGGTATAAATAGTGTAAATTGGTACCATTGTTTTTATACATTATATATTGTAACTTTAGTAATTATTATTTTTACCACAATTAAAAGTAGATATGGTAAATAATGGTAAAAAGTAATAATATAATAATATTAAACTACCCTAACACATGTACTAGCCATATTGGATGAGATATTTCTGACCATGTGAATCCTTTGGTCAATTTGGGGACCCTATGGAGACACATGGGTGTAAAAATGACATTTTATAAGAATTAATTTAAAATAATGGGAAATATAACAAATTCATGTATCATTTACTAAAACAATTTGACAATAGGAGTATATAACTGATATATTCAACTATAAATATTAATTAGAAATATAAAAGGATATAATACATTCATATATTTTGTTCCTGATTTTTAGACATTAAATAATTATATTTAATTATGACACAATGGTGATGCAGTGGTTGCTTCATTAATAATGGATTCAAATAAATGACATTATAAATGTTAAAATAAATTTCATTTTGTTATTTTGATGAAATAAAAATAATTTATGGATGAAATTGACATATTTTATTTGATTTAATTCCTTTGGATCAATGGGATAATGTTGTTATAATTTTTTTAAAAATTCAAGTATGAATAGGGTCCAAAGTTGACATTATTCATAACATAAAATATAAAATAGTTTATTAAATGGAATAAAATTTAAACAAGTCTAAGATTAGATAAAATGGTTAATAAAAGACCAAATATTTCAGAAAGAACTTTTTTTGGTTCGTTTCTCAGGATATGGTAATTAAAAAAACCCACAATTTTAAAATAACATGATATACCATTATGATTTAAAGGTCTTAAATAAGGTTTTAACCAAAAATATTGAGATAATAAAATATGCAAAATTTTAAAAAAATTATTAGTTTATGTGTATTAGAGCCCAAATCATCTTATCTTAGAATTAAATGTGTTTTGGGACTATTTAAAATCAAAATTGAATTTATAGTAAATTAATATTTCAGGACATTCCTAAACTTCACCTCCTCCCACTTATAAAAGGCCACCACCTTTACCCACTTAATCACACATCTAAAGCCCCTTGAATCATACAAATTCTGATAAAATAATCCCCAACCATCCCTAACTTAATTTTATATTCCTTACCATGATAGGAACACAATTCAAGAAATCCTTTTTGGTCAAATAAAAAATGTTACATGATTTTAAGATAACATCTTCTCTCCCGTTCCTTACCGTTATTTTCCTTCTCCAATCCATATGATATTCTTATTATTTGATTAAAAAACAACACTAGAATACTAATTATAGTATTTTTTATTTTATGATATGTATTTGAATTAAACTTATACTCAACTCCATATAATGGATATAAACATAACGTTTCTGTGTATAGTGAACTACTGCCTCACAAAATGATGATCGTTCAATTTTCCCTGACCACCTCTCATGGTGGAAATTATTATGGAAGTATAATTATATATGATATATGATATATTTATATTTTCGTTATTATTCTTTAATTTTATATGTAAAACATACCATTTTTCTTTCAATGATGTGTAAATTTGATAATTTAATTTGAGAAAGTTTGGACTACCGCCCCCTCAATGTTATAAGACACATTCATTCTATACATGGAATTTACAAAGGATGTTTTTTAATCCTATGATACATAAATTACTTAAATATAATAATTTTATTATAATAAATATTTATATAATTTTATTATTATTCTTTTAGTGTGTCAAAGAAATGAAAGCGGCGTTAATGCGTACGTACGACCTACCATCTCCATGTATGATGCATTTCATTTCTTAGTGCTAAATGTTATGGACTATTATAAATATATATATATATATGGGATATATATGATATTTAATGCATGTATATCATTTTTTAGATGATTTACTTTTCACTACATGTACAATATAAATCAAAACAAGTTCATTTTCGACTCTAGTACGAAATATCAACAAAACGACCGATATTAACTTAAATAATTATGTAATTTTTATAATGTGGTAATAAGTGACATAAAAGGACTAATAAACATTAAAAGGATCTTAAAAATGTATAAATTAACTTATGTTTATTATTTATGAAGTATAAGGATTATACATGACGAGTCAGACTCAAGGTAATGGATTTTGTCTCATTTTTTATTTCATAGAGGCATATTTTGATAATAAAAACCTCCTTCATTTATATGGTTTATAATAAAACAATTTGAATTTAAATGTATTTAAAAGGGAATATTTTTTCTATGAATTGTTTTACAAAACAATGAAATTAATGTTTTTTAACATATGCGACGATAATGACTTCTCCGCCTCCATAATCGTTATTTGATATTTTGAATCCTCAGTAAGCCATATTGTGATCAAAAGGAAAAGAAATCCCTTATTCCATTTTTGGTTGTTTGGGTATTGAAAATGGTTTTTGAAAAGGATTTAGTATTCAAATATAGTGAAATGATTTATTTTGATTGAAAATGAAATTTTAATATTGAAATTTTGATATTTTAAATATTTTTGGTGTTATGATTATATAATGGTATATGGAAATTTTACTGGTGGTTACGTGATAAACCAATGATGGGTGGTTATGTGATAAACCAAATGACGGGTGGTAATATGATAAAATAAGGACAGGAAGTTATGTTATAACCTATAATGCATTGGGTAAGGAAGTCAGCTGTATGGCTATTCCATTTTGTGATATGTGTGGAATTTGACCATATGGTGGTTCCATTTAAGTATGTTTATGTCCCATGTTACCTTTATATGTTATATAATTCTTTCTATGGTATTAATTGTCATATGTTGGTTACAAAAAGGGTAAGAAATGATTATATATTTAGTAAAGTGTTTTTGGAACTTCATAAAGGTGAAAATTATTACATTATGATAATGTTTTCATGTTTTAAATGTTTTCCGAAGAATAACAGTTTTCAATCATTATATTTTCCTTACTGAGATTTGGATATTGATCCCATGTTTTGATTGTTTTTTCATTGGACGTAAAGAAGAATAGAGTCAAGAATAAGATCATTGAGAAGTCATATTGTTAAACCATGAAACGATGTCATGTTTATTTTTAAATATTTCCCATTTTATGAAAACATTGATAGGGAGTAGAAATGTCAACATGTTATATTCAAGTTGTTATGTGTTTGTTATGGCCTAATTCTCTAATTATCTAAACCTGAAATGATCCACGATGGGAATTAAAGTCAAAATTTTAACTTATATCAATATTAAGTAATGGTTAAGGCTCTAACCTTATACAACCCCCAATAAACATGAAATTTAGGGGGGGCGGGGTGTCCAAAACCACTACTAATTTTTTATAATATTCAATTGGATTTTATATGTGTTTCTTTTTAAATCAGTGTTAATTTAATAATTAGTGGCACAATTTGTTTAGTTGGATTTTTGAACACACACACAGTCACATATATATTCATTCGGATATTAGGGGGGGAGATGAACCCCTTATAATGAATGACATTTTTGGGGGTTGTGAATCCCCAATAATATATGAATTTTGAGGGGGGTTCATGAACCAGTGTAAATCCCTTCAATTACAGAGGGATTTTAACCCCCTCTAATTTTAGAAATTTGAGGGGGTTGTGAAACCTCTCTCATTTATGATATTAGAGGGGACTGTGAACCCCCTATAATTCATGAAATTAAGGAGGGGGGGGGGGGGTTAATGAACAACCACTAATCCATTTGGTTAGAGGGGGCTTTAACCTCATCTAAAATTATAATTATTTTATAATACAAATCTCTCAAAAACTCAAATTTTCTAATATATATACGTGTCTGCGTGAAAGTTCATATATATATATATATATATATAAATTATATAAAAAAATTATATAAATATATTAAAATATTTTATAAACACACAAATATTAATACATTACATAAATACATTAAATTAAATATTATTCATATAAAAAGATGTATACACATATAAATATTGAGATACATGATATAAGTGTAATTATAAATATATTTATTCATATATATAAAATTTATAAGTAGTTATATAAATAATATACATTTATTAAATAAGTTTATATTATACATATATTATTTTAAATATATTTTATGTGATATTTATGTATAAATATATTTATATTATATTATGTATTCAATTATATAATATATATATATATAAGTAAATATTAATAAAAGTAAATATGTTATATAATTATATTATATATATTATATTATAAATACTTAATTATATAAAAAAATTATATATATTATATATATTGTAGTACACTATATTAATTAAATATTAACTTATTAAATATATATAATATTTTATATTTTATTGTGTTATATATTTCCAGTTATATTAATGTATTTAATTATGTGAGAATAGATATTTGTGTTTCTGTGGGTGTCTGTGTATACATGATATAATATAGATGTATACAATTCCACACATAAATATATAATTTAAATGTTTATAATATAATTTAAATCATAAAACAAATAAATTGTATTTTTAAAATCATTATATAATTATATATTGTTTAACAAATAAGTTTAATAATAATAATTAACTAATAATATTATGGTATCATACAAACATACATATAATTATATAAAATTAATTATATATATATATATATATATATACGTAAATATTATGAAAATGCATAATTACCCACACACATAAGTGTGTAAAATATATTTGTGTAAATTTTATTTCTTATATTATTAATTATATATAATATAAAAATTCATATAAATTATAAATATATTATAAATATTTCTTTAAATAAATACATTTATTAAAATCAAATATATTTAAAAAATTAAATTTAATTATAAAAAAATAATTAAGTAAATATATATTATATATATTCTACAATTAAATATATAAATACATTATATATAAACCAAATGAACAAAATTATATTAATATACATATAAGTATTCAGATTTATATGTTAAATATAAATGTGTATACATGAAGTAACAATATAGATACAAATATAAAAATATGTACATATGTATAAAAATAAACGTGTACAATATATATTCATATACATAAAAATGTATTTATAAAATATATAATATGTTGTATTCATATTAACATGTAATATATATATATATATATTAACAATTTTTTAATTGTGCACTTATAATAATATCCTCGATATATACATATATACTATATTTGGGTAACATATAAAAATAAATATGCGTATGAAAATAAGTATGTAATATTTACAGAAAAATATATAAATACATATTTTCCCTTTTCTTTGTGTTTGGTATACATGTATATATAAAGACATACATACATTATTTTATTTAAATACATGAAAATATATAATTTATAGAGGTGTTCATAAAATATAAATATGAACATATAATTATAATTACATTAAAACACATATATGTATTTAAATATTTGTATTCATACCAATTTAGGCATATAAATTTAATAAATGAATATAATGTATTTAAATATATCATGAAAATAATATTTAGTTTAATAAAAACACACATATATAAATAAAATAATAGAAATAAACTAAACAATAACCAATTTTCCATACTGGTTCAGATGTAGGACTTTACATGAAGTCATCACAAATCAAATATTTTTTCCCCTATTTTTTATAAAAATGTTGGTCTGCGTGTTGACAATAAGGGGCACTGAATGACCCATCAGTGATGGGGAGAAGAGCAGGTTATGCCACCCTCACATGGGACATCACCTGGGAGAGGAACTGGCAGGGGTACATTTGTGGGGGGATAGAGTGACACACAATCATATGAAAGAGGAAATAGTGAGAAATTATAGGGGTGGAATAAGAGATAGGTTGTAGTGTGGAACAGAATGGGTGAATAGACATATGTGTCCACAATAACCGCAGGGGGGTCAGGAATGATTAGAAAAAATAGGGGATAAATTATGGGCATCTATGAATACTATCTATTATTTTATCCAAATGTTGGGGTGGTTAATAACGCACCTAAAATTGTGATTAATACTCAATTATATGTAGTTATAAATCCCATAAAATTTCATATAGATATTAGGGGTTGTTAATATAACTTTTAAATGAATAATTTTTGGAAATTTTAATTAATATTATAGGGGGTTTAAACACCCTCTTATAAACCTATTTCTAAATTTTTTCAATACTTTAATAGAGGTTCCTCCAAACTACCTACAATAATAGTAGGTGGTCACATTAGCTGTGGTTATCCACAACCACTGCTAATGTGTTTAGAAGGGGATATAACCCCTTATAAACAAGAAAAATAACCCCATCTAACATGATCCTTTTTATTTCCACTAGACACAATGTATAGAGGTGTATCATTACATCTTACAACTTTATTAACATATATTCTTGATAGGAAATCACGAGTTAAATATTATCTTATAGTAAAAAAATGTGTCATTTTTTTAAAATGATGAACAATAATCCACATTGAATCATTATTTCTCGGGGTATTTTGTAATCTAGTGACAAAGTAAATGATATTTTTTTTCAAATTCCACATGGAAATTGGTAAGGGTTTCCTAGCCCTTCTATGATACTATATCTCAGCCCCCACTTATTGAAAAAATGGACACCTTTAAACAGTGTCAGTAATTACCAACTTCATATTACCCCACCAAAAATATTCTTTCTGATACCTACACATCATGGAAATATAATGGGGTATAGAGAAATTTCATCTATGATCATCATATAGTAGTTCCATTATTATATTAGGTATTTATGTAACACATAACCTCATTCTAAGTATTAGAATTCAATCCACATACCTAAATTCTTTCCATCATCCATATGTAATAGAAATAAATTTACATTGAGAATTCTCAACATCATATTGAGATACTTTCATCTTTTCTAAAAAATATTGTTTAGAAATAATTTTAAAAAGGAGTGCCTTTTTCCATTACTCTATTATCCCCATATCAATATTTACAAAATATATAAATATAAGATCTTTTTCGATCCTTATTTGGGTAAGAAGTCCATGATCTTTACTTCTTAATGAATATGCATCCTTATTTACCTTTCATGGGTGGAATTGTATTGAGAAATGATAATTTTTGATCAAATCACTCCATCAAAATTTACTCATGTTGAGTTCTTTCTATGTAAATATGTATTTGAAACTATTATGATCTATATAAATCTCATAATTTTCAATATTGAGATAGTGTCGTTATATCATTAGTGTAAAGACCACAACTTCTAACATAAAATAATTAGTTGATTTTTTATTCAGGTGTCCTAACATTCCCTGGTGCAAATTCAACAAAATTATAATTTTTCATAATGAAAAAACCCATTCATTTATTTATGAATAACTATATATCATAAAAACATAATTTCATAATGGTCGACTCAAAATAGGAACAATGACTAACCTTCAATTCATTTATTCTAATAATTTTCCACATTATTTTTTCCATAAGAACATTACCACTTTAAGTGTGTGATTGGTTAATGGGTTATCCAATTGAGAAAATTTATCAACCAAATGATGATAGTATCATAATAAACTAACAAAACTAAATACCTCAGTTATGTTCCTTGGTCTAGGCCATTCTTGGATTGAATTTTTCTTCATTGGAACTGCTGAGACTCAATCCTTAGAGATAGTATGATCCAAAAAATAATTTTCCTGATGCCAAAATTAATTCTTCATAAAATTACCATTTAACTCTTTCCATATGCGAGTCTCAAGGATAATCCACATGTTATTCTCATTCTTTTCATAGATTTTATAATACACTAGAATAAAATCAATGAATAATAATACTAAATCATCAATATATTACCTGAATACATTATACTTTAGATCCATGAATATAGAGGATGTATTATCCAACAAAAAGGGAATTAAATTGAATATGTCCTATCTATATCTCATCAAAAAATATATCTTTGAAAAATATTCCTTCTTTACTAAAAACTGATGATTTTGGGAACAAAGTTCAATAATTGAGACATATTGAGCTCTGTGAAGTTGATCAAATAACTCATAATTGTTAAAAGGAGAATACATATTATTTATTTTAATAACATTTATTTCTCTATAGTCAATGCCCAATATCAAGGATCCATATTTCTTCATAACAAAGAGAACCTAGGCTACCCATGGAGGAACACTGGGGAGGACAAATCCCTTATTAGAAATATCCTCTAGTTGTTTCTTCATGTTCTCCAATTCCACAGTTCCCGTTCTATAATAATTACTTGATATTGGTCTCACATCAAGGATTAGATTGATGGTAAATTCTACTACATGCTCTAGGGGTGTAATTCCTCTGGAAATACATCAATGTATTCTCATACAATTGGTTCATTCTAAATTTCAAGTGGAATTTCGTCATTCGTATAATTTATTTTGAATTTTCCCCCAGTAATTTCATCTTGTAGTGCTACAAGGGGTGGATATAAATTATAATCATATGATGAAGTTTCTTTTCAAAAGATATTATATTCTACGTCTTCCTAACGCACATAAGCCACAACCCAGTGGGTGATGACTCTCCAGGTGCATCCAAGAGACCCGATATCAAATCCAGGTGGAGACATATTTTTGGGGCAATGTAGCAGCCACTGTAGCAGGCACTGTTTGGTAATGTAGCAACTGGAACTATTCATCCATATGGGCCTTTGGGCCACCGGTTTGGACCGCTGGACCTACAAGGCTTTCAGGCCAACCAAGGCCTTCAGGCCAGTTGATTATCAAGGTCTTCGGGCCACCATAGGACCTTATGGCCACCCCAAGGCCTTCGGGCCACGTGAATGGAGGCCCCAGACACACTACAAAAAAAGAGAAGCCCTAGAAGAGGATTCAGAGATGGTGAACGCACCAGAGTATAGCCAAATGGATTGTCAGAATGAGAGGGTATAGCTATGACATTGGTACCCGTTTGTTCGTGCACGGGAAGCCTAACCAGACGTTCATGAAAAGGTGGATATCTACTATTAGGATGTAGATGCTGGGGAGGGGTAGTTCCTTGTAGATAGTCCGGTCGAATATTCTAAGACCTTCAGGTCATGTAATCTCCTAAGCCTACGGGCCATGTAATCTCTGAGCCTACAGGCCTAGTAAGGGTTCCCCTAATCCCTTGAAATGGCGGTTATTAAAATTCAATAAAAATGAAGGCCTTTGGCCCATTCCGGCTAGAGACATATTCCTTACAAATCATAATTTCAATTTTCTTGCAAACAATTATCACATCATATTTTTAAAGACATCCCATTTAGAAGATTATATCAAGTTAAAACATAGGTGTAATGATAAGTTCAACATATAAATCATGTTCATTTTATGTAATATGACCATCCCGACACATTTTTGTTGTAATAATACTTCCCTTATGAGTCCTGAAGGACAAAAAAAATTTACTCGAAAGGGAAATATCAAATTTTCGTTGAAAATTTTGTAGATATGAATGAGTAAGATGATCTAAAATCAAAATTTAATTTTCTAGATTTTTATACAAGATTAATGTACCTTCCAACACATAATAAGGTATTTATACATCAACTATTGTGATCACATAAGCTTGTCCATCTCCCCTTGTCATATTCTATAATAAATTTCACCTATAATTTGGTACTTTAGTTTTAATAATGACCCATTTCATTATAGTAGTGTCATTGAAAATCATTGGATTGTTTTTCCCCGTGCAATAATTTTTTTGATGACCATATTCTTCATGCTTATAGAAAATTCCCATGCCTTTCTAGTATTTCCTAGGATGATTCTTTCCATAATTTTTGTATAACAATTTTTTTCATTACCTTATTTCTATTTGATACTTAACCTTTTTCATGTTTATCAGAAGACTTATTAATCTCCTTATTTTTCTTGAACATATATGATCTGTAAAATTACTTCTCTATTTTGAGGGAACATAACACTATTTCAACAAATGAAGAAAATGTTTGATAAGATAGTTCCCTTCATTGACATGGCTTAATACATTAAAATAGATGATCAATGTTGTATTATAAATAATGTATGAATTAAATAAAATACATAAATAGTCCTATAAAGGTAGCCTCATACTCTAAAACACATTCTTCTTCCCTTTTTTTAAGCTAAGGAATTTCCCTTCATATTAATTCACATCTCATGTGGGTAATATTTGTTGAAGAATGTTTCATTAAAATTTCTCTATTCCATATGTTCTATTTAATCTTACTCCTTAGTATTCTACATCAATGACTAATATTGATCAGAACCACCCACGAGGAAATATAATTTAGGAAGTACATTTTCATTTTCACATCATTCAAATGATAAAAATATCCATTTAAAGGGACCTCATCAACTTTTGAGTTACCATCGGATTAGTGGTCCTACAAAATGATGGCGGATTTTGATACATGAAACATTAAAACATTGGTTTAGTATGGTTATTAATAATAAAAATTGTATGTTATACTAATATTGACATGATATTCTCAACTCTAACACTAATCGTGTCAACATACTTTGTAATGAAATCCCTACATTGATAATCGGTATTGATTACATTCCTTCGTTTTGGTTCCATCACAAAATAGTGAAAAAAAACTATGTTAGATCATAATTATAATGATCATTGAGACATAAATTAAGTACATGAATGTATTATAATTATAATGATTATTTAACATCTGGTGACCACGTTTTATAATAAACCAACTCCGATACAACCTCAATAACCATGACCCTAGTGGCCAGAGTCGGTGGTCATATTATTACAGAGGTATAGATAGAAAATATCTGATTACAAAGGGTAAATAAGTATAGATGTCTTGAATAACTAGATACATATATGGTTCCTTTATTACATTAGAAATTTAATATAAAAAATAAAATAAACTGCTTCTCATCACTTATTAAAATATTTTCATCTTCACAACCTATGGACAAAAATCATATTAAAGGGTGAGATCCAACTATCATTAATGGTAATTAAGAATGTAATAAATGAATAAATGTAAATAATTCATAGAAATTATTAAAGGGTATATAATCTGAAAAATCAATTCCATCCATGCATATATAGGGGAAATGAATCCATATATTTTGTTTTAATGAAAACCTCATGGAATGTAACAACTAAATACCAAATGAATAAAATTATTATTTATAAAATGTCCTATATCTGGAAAAAGATATATTAAACCATAAATGAGGTTTAGTTATATGGGTAAAATACCATCTGATTTTTTTGGAACCAATCATTAATGGCTTGTCGCCAATTGTTTTGTCTCATGATAACTGTCGATGCATTGAAGGGATATCTATAAGTCGGACCCACCCATCATTACACGTCCAAAGAATTCATCATACATATACTCAATTAAATAAAAACCATATTCAAAAATTGTATAAATATAATACAATAATCATATCCATGATACATGAAATTTGGAAATTTATTGAATGATGATCACAATTAAATGGAAAATATACAAAAAATACAGAACAAGAATTGGTTGACAGTGTAAATATCATAATTGGTTCCTTGAAAGAATAATCCAAAATAATTATTCGAAATAAATAAGGGAAACTAGACTTGTACCATGAAAAATTTAGTCTAAATGAAGTAAAAATGTGCAAGGCTTTTGTTTAAGAAACATTAGAAAAAAAACCATTTCACTGTAGTTTACGAAAATATTATGGGAAATTTTATACAGAAAAGGAGAAATATATTATATTAAATATGAAATGTACCATGATATATTTTAATTAAAATTAATTAATTTTATATGAATAATGTTGTTTTGAAAGTGATTATGGATGGTACATTAAAAGAGGTAGGAAATTGGGATTTTTCTATTAATTGGGTAGACTTATTAGGAGGAATTGAAATTAGAACCATGTAAAACATGTATTTCCCAATCCAAGAGGGATGAAATGATCTAGATAAATGATTTTGAAACATATATCCTGAAATTAGAATCAATATTTTAAAATAAATAATAATTACATTGGGGTGAAGATAGATAATGTGTAGTCCTCCTCATCATCATCATCATATTTTTTATTAATAGAGGGGAAGGGAGTAGCGCAAGGCTATAGGTACAACCGAAGAGGGACAATTGGGGGTGAAAGTAGTGCAATCCGAGGGAATCCCCTCTCATGAGGTTGAACCCTCCGGGGTTAAGTTGGGTAACATTGTAAAAACAAGAGGTACCAAGGCTTTGGGCCGCAATGGATGCCATATGATCTGACACCTTATTTCCTTCACGCCACGTATGTTTCACCCAGGTGTTTCAGAGAAAGCTTCTGCTTTTCCTAAAGCAGTAAGTGACAGACCAAGGGGCAGGCCATGTGCCTTGCAGAGAGTTGAGGAGGATGAGAGAATCCGTTTCAACTTCAGTGATAATTAGGCCCCCCCTGCCGGTAAAGGGAATGGCCTAAAAGAAGGGCGAGAGCTTCCGCTTGGATGGAGGTAACCTTTCCCAAGAAAACCGAGAAGGAAAACACGAATGAACCCCTGACATCACAAACCACCCCAGATCCCTTCATGTAACCCTCCGAGCAGGAGACGTCCGCGTTGAGATTCAATCCACTGGAGGGGGGATGCCACCAGACCCAATTTCCCTGAGGAACATCATCTCGAATATCGTGGCGCAGATGCAGAAACTGAAGCGAGGGGGCTTCATTCCATCCCTTAATAAAAATAGTCAGGTCGAGAAGGAGGCAGCATGTTCTGGCAATGATGGTCCACCCAGAGGAACTGATCCCTTCAAAGCGTGCTTTGTTCCTCGCTTTCCAGATACACCACACTCCTTCATGCATAATGAAGGCCCTGGTAGTCCGTTCCACCCCTTTGTCACCCCAGCCCTGAAACCAGAAAGAGATGAACGACGCCTCATATGGAAAATATTTGTGCACAACAGTGAATGTCCCCAAGGTGTTCCAGACCTCTTGAGTCCATTCCACCTCATAGAAGAGTTGCTCCAGACTTTACTCTTTATGGGAGTTGCAGCACGAACATCGGGAAGCAGTTGGGAGACAACATTTTTTGATATTATCATCTGTGGAAAGGGCACCATTCTTTAGCCTCCACGTGATGAAGTTATGTTTTGACGGGATGTGCTTGAGCTAAAAAAGCTTGTTCCATGGATCTTGGTGGGTTGAGGTAATGAGGATACTGCGGCTGGATTTGGAAGAGAAATGTCCTGATTGAGAGGGAGTGAAAATGAATTTTTCTGCTTCCATGTTAATGACAATGCAATGAAACATTTATTGTTGTTTTGGGTCAAGAACTGCCTTAGTAAAGGATGGGTAGTTGTAGGCCTCTTCAAACGAAATGTTGTAAGCATGGCACATCAGAAAGATAACCGCGGATCCTGCCCAGTTGGCCTGCCAAAAGTACACTTTCCCCTGGCCAACGATCCACCGGATGTGAGGAAGAAGAGTGGAAAAGAGAGGCTGGATGGTTTGCATAAAAGGGGACCGGTGTCCTGCTTCCATCACGGAGGCATCAACAAGATTATTTCCCATGGTTTTCCCCCAGAGAGTTCTGCGTCCATGAAGCTCCCAAGCCAGTTTGGCCTTCATACAGAGCAAGGTATCCGTGAGACTTTGAACCTAAATTCCGTCCTCCTGAGCAAGCCTCACAATCCTCCTCCATGAAACCTAGGATAATTTTTCTTCATCCCTTGCATCCTATATGGACCACGCCAATATCTTGTCAATATTATGGATAACAGATTTGGGAACTTTGAGGGATGAGAGGGTGTGGACTGGGGTGGCTGCAAGAACATTGTTAACCAGAGGATGGCAACCTCCGAAATACAGGTATCTATTTTTTCAATTGAAGATCATGTCGGAGATTCGGCAAACTATTTGATCAAAATCCCTGATTCGGAGGCCTCTCGAGGAGATGGGGCCCCCCTGGTAGTTCATCGGCCAACACCATCTTTCAATGCCGAGAAGGTTGCAGATGGAACCAGCTCGGTTAGGAGGCCATTTTTTGGAGATGTACACGTCGCTCTTGAGTTTGTTGATAACTTGACCACTCCAATGGCAATAGTCTTCAAAAACCTTAATGATACCACGAATGGAATGTCTATTTACATTCAAGAAAATCATTGTGTCATCGGCATACATAAGATGGGAGATGGAGGGGGAGTTCCCTCTTCTCTTTTAGGGGAGTATCCTACAATTGATCATGCTTTTGAGGATGAGGCGTGTGAGGATTTCTTGCGAGAGGATAATGAGGCTGGGGGAGAGGGGGTCTCCCTGCCTTAAGCCCCGAACATCCTTGAAGAAACCATAAGATTTCCCCATAAAATGCACTGCCAGCCATGAAGATCTATTGCACAGAAAGATGAGATCCATCGACCAAGGAGAGAGGCCCATACCTGAGAGGATCTTGTTGATAAATCCTCATTCTATTCGATCGTAGGCTTTGTTCATGTCCAATTTAATGATCAAATTCGAGCCGTGGGACTTAGAGTTCATATCCCTGGCCATCTCCTGGGCCATCGCAATCGCCCCTTGGATAGAATGATCTTTTACAAAACCGTGTTGCTCCAAAGATATCCATCTTAGGATGTGAGTGGCCAATCTAGTTTTAATTATGGTAGTAAGGATTTTGTAGGGGAAGTTTGACATACTAACCGGGAGATACTGGTGGATTGACGATGGGTTCTTGGTTTTGGGGATAAGAACCAGAGCCGTTGCTGCCGGCACATGATGGAGAGGCCCGCCCTTGAAAATTTCTTGGATCATCTCAGTGAGTTCTCCTTTGACCACCACCCATGCATCTCTATAGAAAGATCCTGGAAATCCATCCGGGCCTAGAGCACTTTCTAGTTTGAGGTGCATGATCGCCTCATGAATATCCGCCTCCGACGGAAGGGCCTTGAACATCTCATTGATCTTAGGAGACACCTGATCAGAAATCCCTACAATGAACTCCACTTCCTCCCTAGGGTAACCTTTGGGAATGCATGGGTTAGGACCTGTGAGGAGGTCTCTGAAAAAAGAGTGGGCAAGATTCCCCAACACCTCCTTATCGTTCGAGTACGACCCGTCCTCTATATGGATGTTAGGTTGGATCATTCACTTCCTTTCCTTAATGCATTCATGGAAGAATGCAGTGTTACTATCACCCTCCTCAAGCCATCTAACCCTCGAGGACTCCCTCGCCACCCGTAACCTTATTCCTGAAACTATTTTTAACTTGGACTCAATATCATGAGAAATGAAATTGGATTCATTAATATTTTAATACATAACATATTAAATTTTTTTCGATCAGTTATAATTTTATTATTTTAACTTATTTCTTTGTTTATGTGTCATAAGATTCATTTTCCACATTTAGGAGTTTTAGTTTTCATGTGTTTTATGATTGTTTCACTTGTACACATGTAGGGAAGTTCATGTAGAAATGAAATTAATTCAATAGAATGAAATTATAGGTTATTAAAGATCATTAAAAATATTTAATGGTTTTATATAATGTTTTTTAGATATTAAGATGATTTATTTGAGAAAATTTAAATGAGGAATGTTAGTTTATTTTGGTGAATATTCGATTATCATTAAATTTTTTTGATTTATTAATCAATTTAATTTATATACACCGTTTCCTGAACATTAAATAATAAGTATTAAATATTTATAATAATATTTTTTAAGAATAATTTTTTTTATGACAATCCCTGAAATCCAATATTAAAAATGGAAACATGTCATCCATGAAGGTAGTAAATCAGCACCTCATAAGCCATATATTAATTTTTTGAATAACAAGAAGAGGATAAGAGGCTTTATTTTGTATTTTACATTGACATAATAAAATTATAGTATTTATAAGACACTAGAGTTATCCTTCATGTTTCATTATATGATGCTGGGAAAGGATTAGAAATTATTTGAAATTAAAAAGAAAATAATGGAAAATGAAAGGGGATTTTACCTCTAGAATTTCGTCTCCTTGAGAACCTCCTTAAGGGGATTGGAATAGGTATTTTGGTGATAACAAAGGAATATATAATTGTATTAGAAACATGGGAAGTAAAATGGGTTGGAATTAGAAAGTATTCTTCTCTTAAGATGTGTGAGGAGAAGAGGTGGTGAGGGTGGTATTTATAGTGGTGTGGGGTGTTTTCTTGTTATTTTATTCATTAGTTTAATATTTTCCCTCAACGTTATGAATTTATTGATATATAATGAAAAATATATTAAAATAACTAAGAGGGGGTTCATATTATGTTTCTTAAATAATCCATAACTTAATTAATAATTTATTTAATTTATAAAGTGTACATATTTAAAATTACCGTATTTTACTATTCAGAAACAATTTAAGAATATCAAAAAAATCCAAAATTTCACCCGTACCATTTTTTGATCTGTATAATTAAATATTATCTCCATTTTATGAAAATAATTTTATAAATGTTTTAAATTAAATTCTTAAATGAAATCAATACTTACTTATCAAATACCAATTTTAATATTATAAAAAATTTTATAACACTTAAAAAAATTATTTGAGTTGTCAAAAAATTAAAATATAATCATAAGAACAAAATATTTATTATTAAATAAATTTTATGAAAGGAAATGTTTTTCAAATTTTTATATTTGTTATAAACATTAATTTTAATATTTTGTATATAAAATATATTAATACGTTGTAATTAATTTTTAAAACATTAATTTCCTTGAACTATGATAAAATCATATCATTTTTCCATTTTTAAGATGCCTAGGTTTTTATTGTTCCTACATAGTTGAGGATACTATTATATTGGCTTAATTACTATTCCTAAGGGTCACATTACTATTCCAAATGTAAAGAAACTATTTCATCTATATATGCTCCTTAATTACTAGAAACAACCACTTATTTCATTCATTATTCTTTAAAAAAATTTATGCGTTTTCTATGAGATTTATAAGATTTATACAATGTGAAATAATTTTTTGTGACATTTAACCTTTCAAATGAACAAAATTTATTTAAGGTGATACATGACCTAAAATATTAGGGTGTTTTACTGACCAAATAAAAAATAATCAATCATAGGACGTTATTAAAAGTACAAAATATAAAAATGTAATGTGGGATAAGTTGTAGTTCCTTAGTAGTGTAAATAAAAATTACATGTTCATTCAAATAAAATATTGTTTTGTATGCAATAGGTAATCCAAATTTAAATTTTTTGATATTTATTAGAATTTTAAACTCATAGAATTGTTAGAAACAATTACAATTTCTAGGGATTTGTGGATACAAATATGTTTCATAGTGTACCAAATAAATGTAAAATCTATTTCCAAAATTAAATCTCTTAATGAGGAAGTATAAAACAATTAAAAATGTGAATATCTTATTGATTAAGATCAAATTAAATTCTTCTAGTCAAGTTTGTCTTTATATAGACTGACATAAGTTCCAAAAGTGTGGTATTATATGTTTGATAAGTATTTGATAATTCCTAGATTCTAATGAGGAGGATTTGATCCAAAAATACAACTCAATAAAGAAAAATTAATAAATGATACTAGTTATAATATATGTAGATGAAATAATTTTTTGGGATCAGATGAGTCATTTTGAAAACTAGTTATTAAATATATGAGGCATGAATATTTTATTTTTATAATGGGTGATTCAATGTTTTTCATTCACATAAAAGGGGATCCAGTAAGGGGATTCACATTCATTTCATAATAATCTTATTCTAATGAAATTAATATTTTATTTAGAATTTAATATTCCAAGATAGTAGTCATAGTAAAGGCTAACTCGAATAATGTTTAATGAGATAATGGTGGAAAAGAGGATAATATCTCAAAAAATAAATAAATTATTTAATTTCTACAATATTAAATAGTTTAACAACTTGATGATCTATTTTCCACATGTCAAGATACACAGTACCAATGTTTTCACATTGAAAGTACCATGCTAGCATTGAGAATTTTGCTTTTTTATATTAATAACATCATAGTTTTTTGTTAGTAACGTGAAAAAATTATAACATGAGTTTTTTGATATAAAAAATATAGTAGGAATATTTAATTTAAATTTTAATAATTGTAAACGGAGTATTTTCAATGATGGGGAATATATTGAAAATAATGAGGATTATAATATAGATAAAATTACTATCGAGATATTCTGGAATTAGAATATTTAATTTTTTAAATCTTTTCCGAAAAAATTGACTATTAATAATAAGAAAATATCTTATATAAATAAAAAATCTGTGAAACAAGTAGACATGTGAATATAAAGGGAATTTGAGGAATTAAAAAACTTTTCCCAATTAAAGAGAGAAATAATGTTGTCTCTGATGTATAAAAGAATGTCATAGAAAAAAAAGAATTGTGTTCTAAATGTCAGTTTTTATAGAAGTTCATGGAGTTCAATATTTTATAGAAATTGGAGATGATTGAGTTACCACTATTGTAGTATAATTATTTCTTCTTTGAGAATGATAGAAAAATTTCACCTGTATTAGCAATGAGATTTTAATTTAGTGAGTTTTTTAAACTTGCATAGTATATAGAATGATCTAGATTATAAAATAACTATATTGAATAGTTCATATATTTAGTGAATAAAAATTTCTTCATTATATGCACATTTTATTATCCAAATTTGGGTATACCATGTACATTGCTCATGTCCATTTTTTTAAAACATTATTTCTTAATTTCATTTCAAGGGAATGGTATTTTCTAATAATATAGAAATAATATCCTTGATGGGGGTCATTTGAAAAATAGATATTCCCTAATTCACACCTGGGTATTCACCTTTCTTTGGTCTATTAGGTTATATTTGTAAAAAGTTAATATGATTGAGTTATAATAAAATTGATATTAAATATTATTTTTTGTTATAATGTTAATTGAAATTATATTTTTATACAAATCAGTGTTATTAAAATACATTTTCATTGAGTCGACAATTGTCCTGGATATATTCCACCATTGGTAAACCTTATGTAATTTATATTCTTATGAAGCATTATTTTGGTTTTTCATAAAATATGTGATTTATGTAATATCATGAATTAATTGATATTTTTACAAATTAATTTTTTTATAAATTTAGTATTTTAATTTGTGATTTTAATTTAAATTTTCTTATAAATTTCAAATTGATTCACCCTTACCCTCTCAATGGGATATACATTATGTTATGTGAAAATCAAATATGAATTTTTTAAAACGGAATTGCAGAATGATTTAACATATATGTACTCATTTTTTTATTTTTTTAAAAAATATGTTTTAATATAGATATATAATAATCTACATCAAGAGTATATCAATAATATTATGAATGTATTTCATATGTTCTCTACTGCAATCTACGATTATTCGAGACAGATTGCAGGTATTGGGAAAAGTTAATAAAAATCATATAAATTAATTTTAAGGGATCATTTATATATATTGACATTGTAAAATTTAAAAATATGAAATTTATGTAAGGAATATTTTTATCCAACATAATTATAATGGAGATTAAATTTTTCATGGGAAAGAAGAGTTTGAAGTACCGCCCGCGTAGTTCTTTTATTAGATTATTTAATTTTTAAAATGGCGTTGAGTATAAACTATTGGGGGTCAGAGTATGATTAGGTTTCATGAATCATGGATAGTTTCTATAGGAATACATGACAAACATGTTCTTTTGGGTAAATTTTGTTTTTAGGTATATATAAATCTAACTATAATTATACTATGGAAACAAGTTTAAAACAAATTAAATGCCATTGACAAATACTTATAATTTTATTAAATAAAATTGTAGTTTTAGAAAAATTAGTTTACAGAAATGGATAAAACAAAATAACTTATTAAAATAAAATGATGATATTTTTTTCTTATTCCAATAAAATAAATGTGATTGGGTTTATAAACTTTTTCATAGTAATAATGATACCAACAATTCAATCCATATTTTTAATATTGTTACAATTTATCATTATTTAGTTAACATAATTAGAAAATTTAATATTTAAATAATAAAAATTCATTTTATTAAATAAATATGTTAATTTTTTGTAATTGTGGATTTAATGTTTTCCTTGAGTGACTGATAGAAATAAAAATAGTAAAATGTGGTTTTGTATTGAAAGTAATGAAATTATTTCCATTTTTTACAATAGTTGAATAAAAAATATTTCTATTTAAGATATAATAATATTAATATAAATACATGTGGATAATCATATCATTATGTTATGGGTTATTTCTCAATATATTAAATCATACATTGGTGAGAAGAATTTTTTGATGTCCATATCGGTTATTTTAAAATTCATGTTGGGTGATAAATATCCATGTTTAATTACTGAAAGATGTACTAATCTATTTAAATTAGACCACAATGTGTAGTTAATTTTGTTCTGAAACAAAATTTTTGAAGGGTTTTTATAGATTTTTAATTATAGCATTATTTGAACAAGACACATATTTATTACATTGAAAATTTAAATATAATTTTACAATGTAAAATTTTACTCAATTTACAATACTAAGAATTATGTTATTTTTTAATTTAATTCAGAGAATATTCCAAGTATATTTTATTAAATAATTATTTTATTATGGGATAACAGTTATTTGAATTAATAATGTTAAAAAGAACTTAATTTTTAGTGAAATAATAGTTTTTCCTATGCTTTAAGACTTATGATTTTTTTTGTATTAGGGAAATTTTTTATAGGATAGAGTAACATTATTGTGATTTAATAATCTGTTTTATTTTGAAATTATTTATGGAATGACTGGACCCAGTAATTTATGTGTTTATTTATGAAATTTATCGATCGATTATTTGATCAGACCATAGGTTTTGATATATCATTTAACATTAATTTCCCATTGAATTGAATCAAATGGGAAAGATGGATTAACCAATGTTTAATAAATTAGTGGTGCTTGAATTGGATGAGATGATTTACATTTTCATATGTAGTTATGGTTTGAAAGTTTAAATAGTCTACATGGACTAATTGTATAAGTGTAAATCTTTGAATAATTAGTTCTTTAAGGTGTGTGTTTTTTGTAGGGTGCTTGAATAATGGACTGGAAGGTATGAAATAGATTAAATTATTTATAATATAATGTAATCAATGGATTATTATTGAAAAGGGGATGATATTGCATCTAATATTATTTTCCATCATGTGAGAGATTATTTATAGAATTTTTTAACCATTATATATTTCATATTTTCAAATGAGTTTTTAAAAAAAATATGTAATTATTTATGGAAAAAGAAAACAAGTTTTATTGGAATAGACTATAATCTTAGTGAGTGATTCAACTATCTTGTAGTAATAGTTAATTACTCTTTAAACAAGGATTGATGAAATGAATTGAGAACTGGGTAGATATTATCCATGGGTAAATTTATGTCTGTGTTATGGAAGGATGAATTTTGGCGGGAAATGGTTCATATCCAATCACATAATTTTCTATCATCAAAATCTCCATCAAAATATAAAATCAACCATCCGAGTAAACAACCACCCATCAAACATCCTCCTAACATTGATATATTAAAATGTTAAATACATGCACCATAGTTATCACGTTGAGTCATCATCCACGTCTATTTCAGATCACCTCAAGATCTTCCTTCCAATTAACAAATAAGTGAAAATTACATGAAAACCACACACATGAAAAGATAAACATAAGAAAAATGTACACATTGAGTTCATGGTTTATAAATTGTTTCTTATATCCATAGGAGAATGAAAATATATTTTCCCATTTATGGAACTAAACTAAAACATATTTATAAGGGTAAATATCTTTCTAAAATTCTACTTATTCTTCAATAATATGTCTCACCAACTACTTAGATCTTGTAACTTCAAACACTCCTACTTATAGTAATATTATATGGTAATTATAGACTCTAAAATTTGGATTCTCCCATGTGGTATACATCTAGAGCTGATTCATCCTTTTGTTAAGATTTAAATTTTTACTATTAGTCCCTTTATTCATGTGGAAATATCCCACTGTTATAGTTAAGCCTATATAGTTTTACAGCCAGATCTTACTTATGAACGATACAAGAAGCCCACTGTTGACTCAAGAAACCAATTTTCCAATGTTGGAAACATTTCTCTAATAGCTAAATCCTATATAAAATTCATTATCATATTCAGATCCATTTTTATTATTTATTGAACGTTTCTGTTGCACAAAAACCAAGGAAAATTCTTTAATAAATCATCTATAATTTCTTCACTTTATGACTTCTACACAACCTTCACCGAATCCAAAACATCATCCACTATATAGAAGTCTGAAATTATATATTCATCCTTCATTTATGAATATGATGATCTTAAATCAAGTAAATGAATTGAATTACCATCATTGGTATTTCTATAAACATACTCTCCAATACTCCATTTTTTGAACTCATCTATCATTATTTATTTTCTTAGATCAACTTTTGGTGATCTCAATATCCTATTATGGAGAATACATATGAAAATTAAAACTAATGGAACTGGAGTACTCTTAGAATGACCTTCATGTGCCAATGATGATTTCAAATTCTATGTTTATTGCGCCCTCCCTCCCCGGATCGCCATCTTCCCTACTAGATCTCTCATCATCCCTGGCCATGCCTCCTCTCCCTTGTCCCCCCAGATTCATTGCTTTCTTCATGCCTGTCCCTAGGACTCATGGTAGTCGGCCCCCAACTGTTTCCCTTCCTCTCTTGCCTCCTGCTTATTGCATTCATCCCCTAACTCCATGGACTATATCCTTCATAGACTTCATTTTCAACGATCAGATTCCCCCACGTTCCTTCATTCTTGATGTTTGTGTGCCACCACTGAAGGTCTCATGGTAGGATGCATGCCTATCCCTGGAATTCTCAACGACAACCTTTTCGGAGGGGGATGTGTTCCTAAAGTGGACCTTAGTTGCTCAGTTTGGGCTACTTAAACCCCATACATATCTCCCATAATTTCATCATCTCATGTGGACTTCTATCTTCTATTAAAATCTTTGTACTTCTTTGAAACACCTTCTACAACATCCTGGCCTTGATGGAGTGTTTTATCAAGGCTTGGTACAGGTCCCACTACTTTTTCAGCCGATGGAGCTTCAACCTCTCGTGATGGTCATTGGACATCCCTAGGGGAAAAGAGATCTATTTGGATACTATATAGATAGACCACTCGGGCCTCCCTCTACTGTTACTAAATGGTGGATTTCTGAAGGCTATCAGTGATTCCTTGGAAGCTTTCTCTACGTGGATGCTGATACCCACATCTACTAGTATGCGTCAGTGCCTCACATGTGCATGGATCATGACATCTCCCTTCACCTTTTGGAAATGAATGATCTTCTAGTGTTGTACTCTTTCATATTGAGTCTGGATATTTCATATCCTATCTAACAAAGATTATGTTCCTACAACCTATTGTAGTTCCACTCCATCCAGGGGTGCAGAGGTCGCGGTCTGGGTGCCCGCTACCTTCCCATGATCTTGAGGCCCACAGCCGACCCGAGGACTTCTCCTACCTCTGGTTCAATTCCATCCTCTGAGCCTTAGGATGCCTTTTTGTTAGATCCTCCAGCCTCTATGGCTCCCATACTGGTTTGGACTTCTACTCAATAGTTTGACGTCACCTTGGCTTCCCAGGTGAATGTGTTCTTCCCAAACCTAGGATCTTTTCTGGCCTCCTCTTAGGCCCAGTCCCTCACTTCCTTCATAGCTCTCTAGTTCCTCATGTTTTTTATGCCATATGTGAGATGACTCCCCCTTCCTCCCTCCTCTCTAGGTAAACATGCCCTTCCCTCTCTTCCTCATGCCCTTCCCTACAGCTCCCTTGAGTTTTCAGTCCTTCCTCAAGTCGAGCCTATACCCCTTCAGAGGTTCAATCCTGGTAGGTTCTCTACCATGCTCCAGATCGCTGGAATCATCTTTCTCTTTCTGAAATCCCCAATGGACCATATCATCAATGAACACAGTCTTATCTGAGTGCCTTTAGGTGGGGGATGGAACTTCCATGCTTCGTCTATTTATGACCCTTCCACTCCCTCTACCAAGCTTTCTCCCTTAACAGTAGGAGTGTGTACCACCTCGAATTCCAGGAGCCTCAAGATGAGTGCATCCACCCATTTCTATAAGGCCTTTTGTTTTGGAGAAAGTTCCATACCTCTATCCTAACAATGATTCCAATCCAGATATGGAATTCATAGTGTCTTGGGGGCCGAGGAAAAATAGATTACCTCACCTCATAATTTAGAAAGCAGAAGGTGTACATTATGGCTATTCTTGAGAACAATCAAAGATTCTCCAAGCTCAATGACGTTTCCTAGGAAATCATAATGCAAGGATCAATGCATGGTGGCCATGAATACCTCTACATTTGGATCTTTTGGGGTAATAACCTTTTTATAGACCTGATGCATTCTAGAAGCTAGTTCATCACTTCCAAGGTGACCAAGGGGACATCGTCTTCTTCAGGTATGTTGTGTATATGAGATGTGACAGACATAAAATTGTTTATATCTGGAGGGACCTTAAGGTGATCTATCCAATCTCCCAAGGATTGTTGGGGGTGACATCAATGTAATTTCCAACCCAGAGGAATGGAAGGGAATGAGTCTCTTATAGAGGATCACTAACATGGATTTTTTCTATTTCCATTACGAGAATGGGTTTATTGTTCTTCGTTTCTCATGTGATCAATTCCCCGAGATCAACAACCAAAATGGTACTCATCATTCGTGGAGCCGATTGGACTGGTTCCTTGCCAACATTCAACCCACCACTTTTTTTCAATGAAAATGTGGCTCATCTTGTCTGGTGTCTCTTGTATCACTCCCTTATTATGGTATGTCTCACAACAAATCAGAACTGTACTGACCGTTTCCAGATTCTCCACAATTGTGCCTCTTCCCCTCAGTGTCACTCTTTGTTTAATGACATATGGAATGAACCACCCCACAGAAACTTGTTGGTGGACATTCACAATAAGATTTTTTGATGAAAACAATATATCCAGTGGTGGGTGAAGGATATCCTCCTATGAGATAGTGAGGTGGACCACACCATGCATGAAGTAGCAATATTAGTGGAAAATCTCAAGGAGGCATGGGATGATCAAATGATCGAGGTTCTCTCTAACAAGAAAGAGATTCTAGTAGAAATGATTCTGAGATAGTAAATAATGGAAAGGAATTTTTCATGTGTCTAGTGTCTCAAAGGGGGGGGGGGAACACTATGTATTTTCATGTGTTCATCAAAGAAAAATAGCGGCCCAAAAATCCCAAATTAATTTTATATGATGACTCTTTCTATAACGACAGGGATGTGTTGGGAGTCCACACTCATTCCTACTTCCATGATCTACTCGTGGTTCAAAACCTTCTGATGCACAATAGTTATCCAATAATGGACCCTAGATTTATTGACATTTTTTCCACTATCTTCTCTACCCATGACTAAATGGGGCTCATTGCGATTCTTGAGGAGAATAAAATCCATGATTCTATGTTGAGCCAAAAACGAGGCAGCGCTCTGGGACCTGATAAATTCCTGGCTCATTTTATAGGGCCTCGTGGGATGTGGTGAAGGGGGACAATGTCTCAGTAATCCAAGATTTAATTTGTTGGGGTAGCCTTCCAAGGGTTTATTCTGCCACCTCTCTTGTACTTATTTCAAAAATAAGAAACCCATCTTCTGTTTTACACTATCATTCACTGAGCCTGTGCAACATTCCTTACAAAATTTTGGAAAGTGTGATTAACTCCTACCTATCTGTGAATCTCCCTAAAAAGATTTCCAAGGAGAAACCCAGGTTTTTGAAAGGTCTCTTGATCCAAGGCTTTATCCAGCTCGGCCAGGAGATGCTCAAAGATAAGAATCCCCGTTCTCACAGATCCAATGCTACCATTAAGCTGGATATGAACAAGTCTTATGACCGGGTGTAGTGGAGCTTCATCCACAAGACTCTGGATAGTATGGGACTTGGCTGCAAGACTTTTGGTCTCATGTTCCATTGTTTGAGTTCCTCGTGGATGGATGTTATAGCCATTGGGAAGTCTTTTGGGTTCTTCAAATCCACCCATGTAATCAGGTATGGAGACCCAATCTCTCAATGTCTCTTTGTTCGCTCCCAAGACATTCTCAGTCTCCACCTAAAGATAAAGATCCAAAATGGGGGAGTTGATTCCTTTTAAAAGAATCATAAGAAACAACACCACTTCCCACTTAATTTTCATGGACGATATTCTAATATTAATTAATGCAGGGATAAAATCAATCAAGAGCCTTTTTAATTTTCTGGAGGTGTATTCCCACTGGAGTGGCTAGGTTGTCGGTAAGTAAAAATTATCCTTCTATATCTCTAAAAAATTCACTCCAAGCTGGTCCTCAGATATCCATAATTCCCTTAACAAGGACAAAGGCGACTTCCCCATGGAATATCTCAGAGCCCCTATTTCCCCATGTAGACTTTACATTATTTATTTTGATTTTCATTACAATATGATTATTGATCGGATTCTCAACTCAAAGAACATTTATCTATCTTTTGGAGGATGTTTTCTTCTCATAAAAAGTGTGATTATTTCAAACCCTATTCATGTTATTTCATCTGAAAAGTCCCACAGGGGGTGCTTCGTAATATCTAAAAGAACATGGAAGGATTCATATGGGACACTAATTCAGAAAGGAAGCAACACTAGGAATCCTAGAAGAAGGTGGACTGTCAGGTCCGACAAGGTGGAATCCACACCTTCTCTCTCTAAGCCACCACCCAATCCATGCTTAGGAAACTCACCTGGGAGATTCTAAAATAGTGCACGATGTGGGGGGAATACATGCATTTAATTCATTTTCATAATCCCAAATTTAAGAACATCCTAGGATCTCTACTCTAGATTGTCATTCAGTCCCTTCGTTTCAGTAACCAACCGCATTCCTGATGGATCATGGGGGAAGAAAGAGATCTAATTCTGGAACAAAAAACTGGGCAGGGTAGTCCATTTGGTTTCTGGGATTCCCAAACCCAAATATATCCTTCAGAGAAGCCAAATGCTACCTTGAATTCACCAATGCAGTGTAGGACACTGATCAATAGGACACTTTCAAACTCATAGACCTCTCCCCAGAATAAAATCACTGTATATTTTCTCTATCATCCTTGTAGTACTTCTCTTCTTTGGACTTAGGTATCATTATTCCATCTCAATAAAACCCAGGTTCATGGAATGAAATCCTCTCACCGAAGTCCATTCCGTCGAAATATAACTTTCTTTCATGGAAATCCGAAATAGAGCTATTAACGAGGATAAAAACATCACACGTTGTGGAATTCCCTGGGTATTCCATTTCCACTGTTGCAGGAATATCAAGGAAGTGGTTTTGGATCACCTGTTATTCCAGTGTGATTGGGCGTGTGGTGTTTGATGTGACCTTAGTGAATTCACAACATTCTCTATTCCTAGAATGGATGATGTTTGGTTCTTGGAGAGGTGGTTTCATGGATTGGGTGATAGGGGCATGGAGAAGGTGTCTCTCACTATTATCTTACATGTAAGGTTATAGAGCATGTTCCATGCACGTAACATGCCGAGACAAGATCGGGTCTCTTCCTCAGGTAGCTCAATCATCATCAGAAAAAAAACATTCTTCTGGATTTTGAACTTCTCTTAAACAACTAGTCGGATTCTCCATCCCTTTGCATTCTATAAATAAGAACCCAAAACATCCAGCTAGGTTCTAACTTCGGCATAGGTCACTGGGTCTGATGGATCCCCCTCCCAAGGTCTCAAACTGAACTCTGATGGTTCCTGCTGCATGGGGGTACTCTGTGGTGGAGGAGTGGTATGATGTGAAAAAGGGTAGGTAATCCTTGCTTTCTCCTCCTATATTGGCAGTGGATCTTCCATTCAAGTAGGGGACAAGGATTTGTTCCAAGGTATTAGTTTGTGTCATTTGCAGGATATCAAGTTATCATAGGTTGAAACATACTCCAAAATCCTTTACAATGCCATTCTTTGTCTTAGCCGTACCGATAGTCAATTTCATACATCATCAAAAAGTGTAGATGCATTCACATTAGCAACATCGAAGTGTTTCACATGTGAAGAGAAGGGAACCAAGTTTTTGATCATCAAGCTTCCCTGGATGTTTCTGTCACTAACCCCCTTGCCCTCCACAATATGATGTAATTGAAAACTGAAAGGGTTAATTTGATTAAAGGGGATTCCCTTAGTATTCACTACTTTAGAACCCCATGATCCTAGTTGGTTTGTGTCAACTATGACTCTTTTATTGAATAAATAATTACTCAATGATGATAAAACTAATAGTATATAAAACACTAGATATAGGATTATCAATGCACATGATTTTCATTGTCATCAAAACACCAGGTGCATCGTTACACCACACCTCATTGAAAACGTTCTCTAACACATAGGAATAACAAATTCACTCAAAATCATCACACATGGAGTCTTCCAAAATAATCACACATAATAATTCAAAACAAGTGAAGGTAAATGTTCGAAAAATAAAAAGGATAAATTTGTTTTATAGATTATTTATTTTCATTAAATATCGATGGGATAACTCTAAAAGTTATATTTCAATTGAATTACCATGATTATATATTTTGACTCATTTTACGCATGGATCATATGGAGTATATAGTAACACTAAATTGAATCATACCGATCAATATGTGGTCCCAATAATTGTTTATAATGTAGTCTGGAAAATATCTAATTTCCAAAAACCTCAATAAATTATGGTCCCATTTTTGTTTTAAATAGTAACAACCAATATCCTCAGGAATGTTAATCTAAAAAGCTATATTCATTAATTATATCACATAACTATTCTCCTAATCAGCTTTCCTCAATGTGTTATCAATATTTGACCTAACTAACAAAACAATTTGATATTATTTTTGATATACCTATTGTTTATTGTTGTCTCACATACCCTACATCATTCCAGTGTAATATTTCCAAAAATTAAATAAACTCATTCTTGATCCCAAAATAGTCTTCTATATCCTATCAATCTCCCATATAATTTCTAATTCATGGATCTCTGGGAAACCTCCCACACATATAATGTTATAAACATTTAATCCAATATAAATATTTTACAAATTATATAATAAATTATTATATTTAACCCAACTCAACTGATCTATAGTTCTACCATATCCTTTCTTAGATCAGAATGATAGTACACATGTCATCCATATTTTTTCACATTTAATATTCTGAATACTCTACTAAAAAATCGTCCAATAACATCTAAATGTAGAGGTATTTTTTGGTCAATATATTTATTCTTAACATGAAAAATAATATTATTATAAAATAGAATATCATTTACAAAATAATTGTAATGTATATTATATTCTTGTTTCTATCTGAGTTCCACCAATAAATGTTTCAATCAAACAATCTATTGTACAACATTTCTTATGGATAAATATTCACCCTCCAAAGTAGGAAGTGTGACAGAAAATTGTTTGATATATAACTAGATATTTTTTTTCCACTAAATATAGGAAACAAATACAGTTATACTTATTCAAGTAGCAGAATAACCACAAAAATGAATATCTTCATACCCTTTCAATGGTTTGGATATTAAAATACATATGGTGGTATAATTAATTTTGTTTTGATATATGATGATCAACTTAATGTATTATTTTTCTAATTTAAAAAATTTATCAGCTATAATCTAAAGGATCCCATTATAAATTCAATGTTAGAATGAGTTCATACAAATATATACATTAAATTTATGATAATAAAATAAAATATAACTTTTTACATATATCTTGGCACATGATATTTTCATGGTTCTATATCCTATGATAAATTATTGTATATAAGAAGAGGTAGTAAAATTAATTTTGATTATATCATTGAAATAAACATAATAACCTTCCACATTTACACCATTTGAGACAAGACTAATTTCTAAAAACTCCAACCACTTACAATCTTCATTCTTAAAATCATATTTTCACCATGATGTTCCTTCTTTTCAATGGTTTCAAAGAACAGATAATTCAATTACTGAATTTTATTAATAATGAACCCATCATAAACATGATATAAACATATAAATGAAGAATTATAAAACATCATTCCTTCCCAAAAATATAACCAAATTGTTGATCTATGTTTCTTCACATAAAACCCTTCTCAACCACAAAAGAGTCAAATTTATGTTTCTGTTGATGTGGTTTTTTTATCATCATCAAGAGTCCATGATAATTTGTATTCACCATGTCCTTATTCCAATTAACCTAAAAATCATGTAGTTATTTTTTGTATATATCAGTCACTAAATAATCATATAGGAGTGTTGTTTTTAATCTGATTTTTTTGAAGAAATGTCATAAACAAGAGTAAACCCTAGGACCATCAGTATTGTATTATTTTTTATAACTCATGAATATAACTCTGTGAAATCCATTACAACATTCTCATAAAATCCATTCCCCACCAGTATATATTTATATCTCATTCTAGGTAAATTTATTCCTTAAACAAAAACACCCAGATATTATCATGTTCATTCTTTCATTACAACAAATCTATTATATATCTTATATCATTGGAATGTAATGATTCATTTTGTTCCTCCATTTTTATCTTTAAATTATTTAAATCATAGAGTAATTCCACTTCATCCAAGATTTTAAGATCTCAATCATAATTTAGTTGAAACTAAGGAAATCATTGACCATGTCTTTATACTGGATAAGTATTCCTGAGCTAAAAATTCATAAATATTTCATGGATACCATGGTTTACTTAGCACATCTCACAAATAGATTCAAAACCAGAAGAAAAAATGGTTTATTATCTTGGACAAGAAAAATTAAAATACATTTTCATAAAAATTGTTATCTTTTATTAAAAATCATTATCCTATTGAACGTCATCTATACATATCATATGATATAATCAAATTCAAAACCTGTGGGATGGAAACATAAGAAACGAATGATATTTTATACTCAGAAAGGGAAACTTATCATCTATCGATGAAAATTATATCATAAAAATAAGTGAAAACCTAGGAAAAAGAGGAATATTAGATAAAATGATCATGTGATAACTAGTAAAAATCATAAAACAATATTCATAATTAAGGACTCTATCATAGAAACCTAAGACCAATGTAATATCATCAAAACATATATTATGATTATATATATATATAATCATAAAATAAAAACATAAGATATCAAAAATTATTTAGAACATATAATATCATAATCCGTGGGAATTTATTTGAAAAAATACTAACATAGTAAAATTCAATGGAATAATAATATGTTGGAATATCACATTAGATTTGGAATCACAACCTAATTCCCATAACATAGTGGTGGAGGAATCACTACTTGATTCCCATAGTGGTTTACGCATAACTACATGATTCCAAAAATATGGTGATAATCCACTACATGATTACCATATTTAAATACATATTTATCAAACCATAACTAAAATATTGGAGAGAAATATAGGCCTTAAAATTTCTATAATGAATATATAGGCATGACACATAAAAAATATCTCATCATATCATAAAAAAACATGAAAATTAATGGTTTTAATCATCCTTTCAAAAAAATATATAAAAAAATTATTATATAAAAATATCTATTTTTAAATAAAATCATATAATGACAGAATATAAGGGGTTATCATAGAATGAATTCATGAAGATATAATTTAAAATACCCTTTTTTTAACAAAATATTTTAAAAAATTATCATAAATGATGACGTACAAATTAATTCTTTTTTAAAAATTATAAACGGAATTAGGCATCTGTTAAAAAAATTATTAATACTAGTTAAATGTAACATATACATTAAAATATTTAATTTTTTTCTTATAAATTTAGAGTTGATGACACAAAATTATATTTTCAATTGATCGAAACCCACTTATTAAGTATTTTATAAATACCTTTATTGGGAAACCTATAACTATAAAATATTAATGAAATGGTATTTTTGAAATGAATAATGGGGAACATAAGTATTACTAGATGTAAAAAAATTATTTTTAAATAGGGAATGGAAAAAATAATTAGGATGTAAAAACATGGACATTGATTAAAATAAATTCAAATAGATGGGAATATATCTTAATAAATTTAAATTTTTTATGAACACACAGATTCATCATGGAAGATGGCATAATTTGAAACATGTTTTCCATTAAAAATGGAATTGAAAAAAAACATCATCATAATATAGTATAACAGAATCATGAAATAAAATAAGGATAGTAGAGGGCTTATGCCTCAAAAATTATATTTTAGTTAATAAACCCCATTACATTAATTCAATAATACCAATAATGATATTGATTTTCAAATATAAAAAATAACTATACTAGAATAATATTTCAGATATATTATAATATATAAAACCTTATATAGAAATAATTTAAATGTATTACTATTAATCATACTAGATTTGGTTTTTCACAACATGATCATGGAATCTTAACAAATGATTTTGGCGACATGATGGGTTTACAAAAGTATTATGGAATGAGAGTACGAGATGATATGGTTTTTACCTCATTAATAAAAAATAATTTCTATATTAAACAACTAATTATGAATTTGTGGAATCATAATCACATGGAAATAAAATCTAACATAGAATACGTTTTGGTTCAATTAATTAGAGGATGGAGATATTCAAGGGGATATTTTGGTATAATAATGACTACACATAATGTATTATGAGATGGGTTTAATGAGAGAGTAGTTAAATATGTCATCATTAGAGAATAAATGGGGTTATAAAAATTTTTTATGAATAGATTTAAGGATATTATTATGGTAAATAAAATAAATAATAAAAAAATATATACTTGAATCAAAAGGAGGAGGACCCCCTTACCTTTCAAACTAACCTCTTAATACTTTGGGAGGACTCCATGGAATGTTAGGTTCTCTTTGAGATGGATTTAATGTTATCTATAGAAGTTAAATTTGATAAAAAAACTATTGTGGTAGATTTGGATTAGAGAATGGGTGGGAGTGAGATCCATTTATAGGTGAAAAGAGTTCATTTTCAGGGAAAACTACAGTTAGGTAAGGGGTAAAAATGGGATCATCGGTGAGTCATGAGGGTTTTTTTATTTAGGGAAACTACGTGTATAAATTTTTGGTGAAACAATTGGGTATTAATTAAATAGAAAAATAGATTTTCTATAAGGTGTAAGTGTCTTATTAATTATTCAATATCTTAGATACTTTATTTACCCATTTTTTCCATTATTAATCATGATTAAAACGTAACTAGGATATTTTTTGTCTAAAAATACTATATATTATCCTTATAACCTCATTTCTAAGTGGTGAATCCAAATTTTATTTATATTTAACATAATATTGTTTTCAAATATAATGAAATTGACTTTTAAATCAAAAAATTAAATTTATAATGAATTCTTTTTGAAAGATTACAATTTAGTTGTTTGGTGTTATTAATATTATTTTACATTGATTAACAATTTAATTAGTGTTAATTTATTTTTTTATATATTTAAACATAATATTATAGTAATTAATTACAATAGATACATTTAATTTAGAAATATGTAATATTTTCAAAACCATTATTATATGAAAAATATTTTTTACGACGATTAAGAATATATACCTTCGAAACATATTGTAATTTGTAAAATGAATTCAATCACATTAATTAATTTTATCATGCTGATAAAAAATATGAAAATCCTTTTACTTGATACAAATATAAAAGTGATGGAAATTAACTTTATTACATTATATATATAAAATATTTAATCAATTTTTAAGAAACGTATTATAGTATTTATAAAATATATTTTTTTAAATAAAGTGGATAATATTTTAAAATGTAAAATTAATATTATAAAATATATCATTTTTGAATATTTTTTTTAAAAAATTCTATTTCATTTATATACAAATAATAGCCCCAAATTCAAAGTATCGACATGTCATACAATTCACCTAAAAATTTTTTTTTTGAAAACAATTAAGAATAAATGATAATATAAATCGTTATTTACATATCCAATAATGATGTTCATTTTCTCTACTTAATATTATAAAAATCATAATTATTATTTTTGATATGAAAACAGAAAATAAAAAAACAACATTTTTTAAAAATGGTGTTTTTAAGCACCAAGTGTTATTAATAATATTTTACATCAATTATTAATTTAAATTATTTTAATATATAATTTATTGTATGAAATTTTTTTAAAAGGTTTCAATTTATAATTTTTGAAAAAAACATTATAATAATTAATAAAACAATTATTTAAATATAGAAAAAAATACTTTTATAATAAATACCCTTTAAAAATAACATTAAATTTAATTATTTAAATTTTAAAGATTAATTTTAGAATTCCATTGATATTAAATTAATTACTTGAATTATATATATATATATTTGTCATATATTATTTTTACAATATTGTTAAAATATATATCTACCACACACACACAAACAAAATAAACTTTTAATATCATTTTTTATTTCATTTTGATTTACATTATTTTAAACTGATTACTTAAAAAAACTACTTTAGTAAACATTTTGTATATTTATCCAAAAACAATATTTTCAATGGTGATATTTGAAATGGATTAATTTTCAGTGATGGTATTTTCAATGACCATATTTTGAGTGGCTAGATTTCATTTATATATAGAGACTTATTAAATCATTCATTCATTTAAATCTCACTTCTCAAGGAATAATTCATATTTCATAATATAGATACTTAATAATGCTTTATAATTTCGTGGTTATCTTCCACATAATTGTTTTTATTTTGATATTGGTTATCCAAAAGGATGAATATGATCGAGGGGATTTCATACATGTGATGATGTAATTATTTTAAATATGTTATACCCTATTGATATTCAAAATTTTATAGGATTCATTTATCAATGGTGACTAAATATACATTGTCTGAAATAAATAGTTATATATTCTTCTTATATCATTGTACATATGATTTAATAATTTTTTTGTTGTTAATATATTTTTTGATGTGTTTTGTAATAAATTTAAGTTCCTTTAAATAAATTAAAAAATATGATAACAATTGTAAACATACTATTTATTGAAATAATATTCTTACTAAAAATTGTGGGCATTAATTCCTCCACCCATAAATAAATTTGATCCTCTCAATTATACTTTTTATTTATTAATATAAATATACAAGGGAAAATAAATTATACAGATAAATCAGGATATAATTTCTATAGAAATTGTGACTTTACAAACATGAGAAACATATCTCTTTCATCATAATAGGATGATCCATAATATTTAGTTTTCTCTTACTATTTGGGCCAATATTCTGCCATTATTTGGAATCAATCACAATGTTATATAATTTTTTAAGGATTTTTATTATTATCCCTTCATTGATAGAATATAAAAGGTTAATATGAAATGTATCTTATATACTCATGATAGTTCTTCCTATAATTGGAGGGAACCAATCCCACATTGGAATCTGGTGAAATTTATCTCAAGTATAATAGTATTTCCTCAACGAACTTTTATATAAATACCATATTTGAATTGATTATTCATAGGAGTATAAGATTCATTTTAAAATCGAGTCACGAGGGTTTTTATTAAATTTTCATTAACGAAAATTTCATATACATGATTTCCTAGAATAAAATTGAATTAAAAAATCCATAACCTTAGTCTAAATGATATTTGTGACGTAAATATAAAGATAAATTTTAAGATTAGTTCATATATACATAATATATTTCCCTCTTTGTCATGGAGGTTGGAAATGATCATCACCATGGATAAAACATTGATTAGATCATCGACTTGGATAATTACCTTATTTAAAACCCATAAGATATTTAATTATTCATGATATTTTAGGATAAAATAAATTTATTACAATTACAATAACTAAAAAAAATATTTTTCATTGAGAATTGATGGTTGATGAACCATATTTACCTAGTAAATAATCTTCTAGCCTTATTTACATAAACCCCATCGAGCTTATTTACAATTTTTTTACATATCGAAAATTGACAATTCTATCCATCATCATATATATCACATGATATTTCAAGAGAAAATTGATTTCTCTTTTGAAACGTTTAAGAGATTTTTACAATTGTAGTGCCTCAAGATTTTAAAATGAAAACTTTAAAAATTATCGTATACAACGCGAATCACTGAGGTTAAATGAACCATGATATATTATTAAAATAGTTTATTTAAACTGAAATTTTATATCATTTCCCTTAAAATTGAAGGTATGAATATTAATAATAATATCATGAAAAGTATCTTTAAAGTATTTATATAATCTAAATGAGTTTATTAATTCATAATAAAATATTATTCAAATTTCAGGAATGTAATTTTAATCATCAAATATATTCTCTCTCTAAAATAATTTTGTTTATTTAGATATACAATTATATAATAAATTTATTGAAGTTTTTGAAATGTTATTTTATAGAACTCTTTTGAAGTGCATTATTTTTTATATATTTTTTAATTTAAAAAATCCTCAAAGAAGAAAATTTTAAAATAAAATTATATCTTATTTATATTTAAATATTAATTTAAAATATTTCAATTATGATTAGTATTAATACAATTAATGTAAGTTAATCTTATTTTTTAGGATAAAATATCCTAAAAAATTATATTTTAATTTTTTGAATATTTAATTTTCTATTAAATTTATTATGTTTTATTAATTGAATTTGATATTATAGATTACATATTAAGAATCTATATTGTTTTTATTTTATGAAAAATTCAATCTAATTTTCTTATAATGAATAGTAAAAACTATTTAAACAATACATACCATTGTAAAATATGGTAATAGTAAGAGTCAATACTCATAGAGGCAATGATGACAAAATTTTGAAAACTAGTTGTTTAGTTTTATATGTGTGTGTCAGAATTAGAACTCAAAAAATATTCTATTTATTAATTTTGGTGGCAATATTATAGAGAGTGATCCACCATTGTTGAATAGATTTATGTATTTATAAAAATGTTTCTTCTTCCCAATTATAAAATGTCACCCCCACCACCATATAATTTCAAATAAGAAGCTATTTTGATTGACCAAACCCTAATAAAATGACTCCAAAAAAATCCATAGTTGCATCTTAGAACTATGGGTTTTCTAAAAACACCAACCATAGGGTACTTATTTAGACCTACAATAGAGGTTCTTCGAAGAGAAGGTAATTATATCCACTCAGATCCTTCTTTTTTACATATTATTTATACACCATAAATTGTGAATTAAAATTTAAAATATAATAAAACAATTATTTAAAATATATTGAGGTTTTAATTTTTTTTATGTCAAAATATTCATCCATCTCCTCATCTATCAAATGGGAAATGAATACATCGTTCGTCGGTATGGTGGGATACCTCGTAGAAAATAGATGTAATTAGTTTTCCATTATAACCTATCTAAGATTTTCATGATGATGGATTTAATTTTTTTATGTTATATTAACTAAATATTTTACAATACTGAAAATTAACTTATCATATACATTGTAAATTTACCATAAATTGAAGAATTATGAAATTGTTTTTATGCATGTAGAAGTATATCCTCGTAAATCAATCTGATTAGGTTTTTTATTTCCACATCACATGCATGGTATATTTAACAGTATTTAATGAAATAATATGATATTCATGATATTATTATCATTCTTTAAATATAAAATAACATTTATTTTCTATTTATCATTATTTTTTTGAAATAGAAACGTTATATATGCGTACATATAGACTGTCGTCTCTATGATAGTAAAATAGTTAATTTTTTATATCCATAATTCATAGTTATTTTTGAATGTATAATTTATTTAAAAAAATTAAAATTATTAAATGATTATTATTTTGGATATTATGACAAAATGATCCCTTTGACCATGCTCAACTCACCAATACTGTTTTGAATTTTTGAATTGATAATCCGCAAAACACCCAATGTAGACATAACTGATTAAGTCATTAAATATGTCATTAAAAAAAATAAAAAAAAAATTCATGTATAAGGGATTAATCTTGGGAAATTTTATGATGAAAATAAATATTTTATATAAGTAAATTTCCCTGATGAAAAAAACAAGAAAAAGTCTGAAATCAAGGTAAAGGATTCATCTTAAAAAAATTTTCATTGAGAAACATGTTATTTTATGAAACTAATTTATTTAAAATGTTTTATATACTACCCCCTTAGGTATTATATCACAAACCCTTTACAATTCCAAATATTTTAATTCGTAATTCCATTTATTCATTAGTGTGAGTTACGATTCTATACATACCAAAGTAATAAGGGGTTCTATTTCTGCTTCATTTTAATCAAAATTGTTTATGCTAGAGTTTATGTTGAATAAAATTATTTTATTATTTTATGATAAAACCAATTAAATTTATTCTCCTAGGAATTGGTTTTATCTAAAAAACAACCTCCTTTGATACACATGTTCTTTTAGGAATGTTATTTATTTTAAATGATATATATACTATCTCTTTACATATTATATCATTAATCTTTCACAATTATAGATATTTTAATTAAAAATAACGTTATATCATTAGTGGGAGTAGTTATTCAATAGTTACCTAATCGATATAGGTTTTTGTTAAAATATCATTTAAATAATTATTGGTTATTCTTGTGTTTTTTATGAAGGAAATTGTATGATATTTTTCTATTAAAATACAATAATTTTATTCTTTTACGGTTATTCATGAATTTTTTTTATAATAGTACAATTTCCCTCTTTTTGGTACTAATAAATATTGAGAAAATATTATTAAGAAAAGCTTAATTCATTTATTTCTAAGGTTATGAATAATGTTTCTTCCTTATACATGTCTTATAAAAAAATATTCCAAAATAATTTTATCATTCCCCGAAATATTTATTAAATCATTATTACCCATGTATGACATTTTACAAAATAGTGTAAAATAAATCTTATAGTCATATGCTAAAAGACACACTTTTTAAAAAATTTATAATTATGTGAAATGGATGTTTCTTTTAAATTATATGACATGAACATAATTACTGTCCATCCTGAAAAATAGACACAATGAAGCTCCATATATATGGTTCAATGGTTATTTTTTAATATTTTTTTATCAATTGTATTTTATAAATTTGTGAATTTTTAATGTGTGATTGCAAAGTGGAAATGGTTTTTTTATATAGAAGTATTCCATGTAATATTTTAAATACATTTTCATCGTATAATAAAATCATTGATGAAATTTATTTCTTCTGAATTATGTATATATGTCTCTTATATATAAACCTAGATCATTCTTAATTCCATTAATGTGTAAATACATACATATTTTTCATTTCCCAAATGTAGTCTTTAAGAAACTAATTTTTATTGTGATAAGATGCAAGATTATGAATCCAATATTCATAACATGTGTAATTATTTTGTTTATGCATTATGATGGATTTAATTATTGTCCACACATATGAATGTACTCGATATTGATTTTTTGGGTTAGCATGGAATTATATTTCCCTACAATGCAATGGGAAATGTTTTAGTATCGTGATAAAGAATGCATAAGAATATGGAGTGAACCAAACACATTCTGGGAATCTCTACAGCATGTGAATTTTTATCATCCAATATACATGACATGTGGTTATGTAATGTTTTTCCTACTTCAACATTCCCTATGTAACCATTATTTTATAATATCATGTTTTTTTTATCTTAATCTTCCATTTTATTACTCAATGGACTTCTATATTAGGATATCATATTATACATATGAATCACTGGTAATGTTTATTTTTCATGTTTATTCTCCTAGTTGGATTTCTTTATCATAAAATTAATCAATCTATTCCCTATGATTTGTCATACTATTATAGGTTCTTGGAACTATTTTGGAACTCATTATAGAGAATAAATTAAAAGAGATTTATTTTATCCTGACATTGATGTATTATGAAACTAGTCTCGCAATTATGGTAAAACCTGCCACCCTATCTCCCAGAATTACGTATACACATTCTAGAGTAGCTAGTATTCCTAAAATAAAAACCCAATGGTCTTTAATAATAAATACAAAGGAGTATTTTCTAAGTATAGGTAATTGCATTGAATAATATCCATCATTTGGCATCATCTCATACCACCTTAATTCAATTTTAAACAATTAAAAAATAATGACCCAGATATCTGACATATACTTATATGTTTTAAGGTTTCATTTATAACCTACATCATTCTACTATTCCATTACATTATATATGAATCTATTGACCATATGAATGTTGTAATATTCCCTTACTAAATAAGTAAATTCATTTTCCATCACTACCTCTTACATGTGGAAATAATGATAGATTTAATTTTTTATATATGCTATTTATGACATAATTATTCTTCAATAATAATAATATAACATCAATCTTCCGATCATTCAGTCATTCGAAGAATGAAAACATTGCACAAGAATTCCTGTGGACTACTGCTTCCACGAAGCGATGTGATAGGCTTTCAATTTATTTTATCATAGATGGTAATAAGGATATATTAATTGAATAAATATTTTATATATTATATACAAATTATTCAAGAATTTTTAGTTAATACTTACCTTTCTTATGTTCTATCAATCGATGAAATGGAAGAATCATTCGTGTGTTTGTATGGCCTTCTATCTCAATGAATGACATAATTAAAAAATTTCTTCACTAGATTTAATGGATTAATATATATAAGTATATAATTAATATTTCTGATTTTTATATCATGGTTAATATTTTGGATATTATGGATCCTTTATTAATGTAAAATGAATGAAAATACACAACCAAAAAAATAAATGACAAATGTAGTAGTCATTACTCAAAATGTGAATTTAACAAGGAATTTTTTATAAACAGTTAATAAAAGTACATATGTAAATCATATATGTGATATATATATATGTTTATTTATAAGAAATGTATTTTTAATGAACATATATTTATTGTATAGTAATTTCAAATGTGTTTGACGAATATCAAGACTTTAGGAAACCGATTTCTTGTCTCTCTTTTATTTTTAGGTGATATATTCCATATTTACAATTCATTTCGTTTTTTAAGTTCATGTAACTCATCAATGAATTTATTTATCATTAATATATATATTTTCCTGCAATTTAGTGTATCATATAAATTTATTATTTAGTGTGTCTTACATTATGAAAGTATCCAAAGTGGTAAGATATTTTCATCACACTGTTATTTTTGTGAGACACATTCCATATTAAATACTTGTTTCTTTTTTTAGTATATATACATAACATGAATATATTTTATTGTTATTCCTTTGAATATTATTGGTATTTATAAATCCTTTAATTTTACTTCCATTTATGCGTCTAACGATTCAATTATAATCCATTTGGTAGGAGTTTAATGTCATAATCTCAATTTTTATCAAGAATATTTATGATTATACTTATAAATGTAAATTAATATGATTTATCAATAAATAAATTAAAAAATATATCTTATACTCTCATTCTTTCGGAAAAATAAATATTTCCCTTCCTTTTCCCCTTTTTATACTCACATCATTCCAAAATAATGTTTTTAAGGAAAAAGAACTTCACCACTCTCTTTATCAAAACATAATTTCTCTTCCATGTCCATGTTGTAAAAAAATGTTTAATATAAAGTTTTTAATACTCTAAAATGAGTTATAATTACATTATTACCCATTCTTACTTTTAAAAAAGGTTTTAAAAATAATCATCATGAAATTTTCCAAATATGGAACTTTCTCTTTTACAAAAATTGTGAAAGAAATCATTGTTTAAACATGTATGAAATGAAAGGTATTTCTTGATATCATGAATTGTATACTATTTCGTGCTTTCATTACATGTTTCCAATAGTTTTTCTAATTATTTGTTTAGATATTTGTTCATTTTTATATTTTTAGTAGATTACTTCGTTGAAGAATATATATCTTCCTAATGAAATATTTCATCTGATATTTCGAAATAATTTATATATAAGGTGAAATCCATAGATGTTCTATAATAATTTTTAGGGATATGTTCCAATGATAAAATTATTATTATTTCTCTTGATGGATTATTATTTTGATTAAAATATTTTTATGCAAGACATTCCTTTTATAAGTATTATAATATTATGAAATAATGAAATGTCTATCAAAGCTATTTCATTTGTATGGGTTATTTAATAATGAAATTATTTAATAAAATTATGGTTGGGACCTATATCAACCTTCAATGAATTTGTTAAAGTTTCACATATCATGATATATACATATCGGGAATTATAATTAGACCCATTTTTGTAAGGGAATCTATATACTATGATTGTATTGGGTGTGAACCTTGATAAATATGATTGACTGTGGAGTTAGCCCATTCCACCATGATAGTCATGAAAATGATCCATTATTACTAAGGAAATTATTTTATATTATTATAAGTATATAAATATTCTATGTCTTATAGCATTATTATGACAGAAATTATTTTATTCTTTGTTTCATTATTATTCAATTCTTTATGACCATCCATAATTTATTATATTACTAAATATTATGATCAATTATTTAGAGGGTGTGATTTTCAAATGTTATTATCATTTTCACATACCAGTCTTCTCACATTATGTTGATATCTATATTATTTAACCTTAATAGACATTATATCTCTCCCTTTTTAATAATCCTTTTCCCCATGTTTTCATGAATGGTATTATGTATTAAATGTTTCAGAAGGGTACCAGTTATAAATAACATAAGGGGATATGATTTAATTCACAAATAGACTTATTTATCTATTTGTTGATGTTTACAAATTCAAAAGAAGCTTTTGATTATAGAATGGATCCTTATTTTATTCTATGAATATTTATATATTAAGATGTAACATGTGTGTATGAAATGGGTGGGTCTCTATAGATACTTTCAATTTTATATCAAATTTCATGATAAATTTTGTATCATCATGACAATGTTTCTTACTCCATATCATATTTTCAATGATGTTTTAGGTTATGTTAGTATTTTTCTTCATACTCATGGTTATTTCTAGTTCCATCTATTAAAAAATTCAAAATGGGAGAAATGAGCGGCGAAACATTAGAAATATTGTGGAATAATCATAATTAATAACATCAATGTTATTTAACGACCAAACCATTTACCCTTATCATCTCATTAGACTATAATTTCCTTCGTACAAACTATACCCAGCTTATATTTTCCTAGGGTCCTTTATGTGGGAAATATTATACATCTAAAGCAAATCTATCAATGTAACTAGGAAATATGTTCCTCGTATTGATTCATAAAGTGCCAGTCATCAAACAATGTATTTCCCCCATGAGTGTTTAGAAAGTTGTGTTGTTTTTTCCCACCCATCATAAATTTGGTTGATGAATTATTGAATATTCACCCAAACCTTTATATGGTTACTAATCTTATGTTCATTTTTTCCATAACTAAATTTAATTTATAGTATCAATAAATGGAATTTTTAAAGTAAAAACACCAACTCATGATTTTAAAAAAATTAAGATATCTAACTATATTTAGATTTACCTATTTTGTTTTCACAAATATTGCCTATATGTAGACCTAATTATAAATATAATACCATTATATATAAAAAACACTAATTTTGATAACACATAGGTTATGAAATACCAAGACTAAAAACCCACAAATATTATTTAGATATGATTATTATAACCTAGAAATTGAAAGAGATTATATGAATTGGAATAAACACATTATGAAAAATATTTATAATGTTCCTAATCAATAATTTACGGATTAATGATTTGTAAATAAGCATTCAATTTTTAGTAAAGTCAAATAATGAAAAAAATATTTTTTCCTCAAAAGTTCTTTCATATTTTTTTGATAAAATTATAATTAATATGTAAATATTTTAGAATAATTTATTCTAAAATAATTTACATATTTTTATGAATATTAATTACATAATTATCATAGAGTGTGGTTTTTATAAATTTCTAAACGGTTTTGTTTTTTGATATATACTGAATAATAATGTTTTTAATTAATCATTTACTTTTTGTTTCAAACATTGAAAAAGTGACCTTTTGTTTTAAAATGGTCTCAATAAAAAATAAATTAATTTATTTTTTTAATAATTCAATTTATTTAATTGAAACTAATTTTACTATAGAATTTGGAATAATTATTTTTATACTTAAGAGGGAATTTTTTCTAGAAAATGAATTTTATTCAGGTTTTATAGGATTAGTTTTAAATTAATTTCATTCAATTCTATCAGAATTAATTTGATAAAATGGATAAAATGTTTTAAATAATAATAAATAATATTATATAAATTTAATAGATTAATATTTTTTATAATGAATACTATATATAATAATAATCAATTATCATGTTTTAGAAAAAAACTAGTTTACTTGGGGTTAAAATCAGATGAATAGGGTTAAAATGTCCAAAAAGCATATATAAATCCTATGGTATGGAATGTTTTATACTATATCTCAAATATTACTTTTAAATGGTCCAGTTTTAATCCATTTTTCTTGATTAAAACATTAATATATTTTAGTCTTCTTAAAAATCTACATGTGCCCTCTCCTGTAGTAATGAAAGGACACACCATCTTCTATAATCAACACACATCAAGATCAATTTGGTTTAGAAAAAACCTAAAATAATACTATCTTACACATAATACCTATTTTCTATAGTTCTTATTGTGGGTAGAATAAAAACTAATTAGGTTTAAGGTGTAAATAAAATGAGGTTCTATAAAAAATTGCCAAAAGATATAACTGAATGTTTTAATTTAATTTCTTCTTACAATTCCATCAAAATCCATGTAAACATTTTGAAACAATAACAAAAATATCTCCCACATACTAAATCTTTGTTATTTTTATTCATTGTATTTACATCATCTAATTCTTCATCTATTAGAAAGTCAAATCATTGTTCGAGTGTACGGCGGGCTTCCTCCATGCTAACAGATGTAAATCATTATCTATATCTGCCTCCCAAAAATGGTAATAATAGTGGATTTAAATTATATATATTATATTATTCACATAAATATCATTCTAATAAGTAAATATATAATATAATTTATTAACATTTCATCCCATTAAAAATGAAAACATTTCTCATTCGTATATGTTGATAACCACCTCCAAGAAGTGATGTGATTATTCATTCATCCTCACTATACATTGGTGTTATATATAGGTGTAATAAAAGATATAATATGACATTTTAGTTATTTATGTTTTAATTACTTTAATTTAAGTAAAAATTTATGTTTAACTTTTTTACTTCATGTTCATTTAGAAATTAAAATGTTACTCATGTGTATATATGTCCTACCGTCTCAATGATTATAATGTATTTCATTTTTCATAACCATCATACATTTATGGTTATAATAGAGTAAATAATGTGAAAAATATGATAACTATTTCATTATTATTTTTCTCTAACTAATGGAACATGGAACACTTTGACCATAATCAATATACCAATATAATTTCAAATTTAAAAATCATTCACACTCAAAATACACTACGTGGACATAATGAATAAATATATCATTGAAAAAATGAAATAATCTTTTAGTAATAATTTAATAGACAAGAAATATTTTACTAAAAAATTAATCAATGAATAAATATTTATTAAAATAGATTTAATATATATTAAAAGATTTTTTTGGATTTGAGGTAAGGGGTTGCATCTCAGTTTCACTTCATTGAGGAATGATTTAATGTTACACACTTAATTTCATTTATATAGTGTATATACATCTATTTGACATGTTATATTATGATTCCTTCCTAAATCATGAAACTTTACATTACAATTCATGATATATTATTCAAGGGTATTTGATTCGATAGTTATTATTATTTAATAAATATCATAAACTGTTTTTTTTATTTGTGTTATATTACTTAATAATTGTATATGTTTTTATATGATTATGTGTGATTTTATAATTGAATATTTTATATTTATTTTCCCTCATTTTATGTATATTTACATTTTTTACACCAAATAACATAATTTATTAATTCTCTTTTCAATGTTATGATATTTTAAATGGGTTTCTTATCAAAATTTCAATTCATTCGGTTATACTTCTACTTTAGAGAAAATATTATTCCATTTTTATGTGTGAAATAAAGAATGTATCAATTAATTTTTCTTTCTCTTTTTTTGGTTTAAAATTATTACACAGAATAATTTCATAGATTAATTATAACTACCTTGATATGGTTTTGTAAGGATTTTACATTAGAACATTGTTTCGTTGAGACATGTCTCGTAATAAGAACCTTCATCATTTTATTCTATGTATACGATGAATCTTGGGATATTATATCAGGAATTAATATATGATCATGAAATATTATGGTCCTTTTATGTTCTATCATTCATGATATATTTTTTCAAATGTGATAATAGTTTCAATTGTTTTTATGGTATGAAATTCAATTACTTTTTGTTTCACATATTAAAAAAGGTAAAAGGATTTCCTATCTCAGAAGTCCTTCTTTAGGAAAAGTTATCCTTGATTCCACAATATGTATTTATATGATATATAGAATGAGTCTTGAAAAATAATATAATGAATATTTTTATAGTCATGGTATTTTAAGCTCATGAATATTTTCTCTCATTTGGTGATTTTATTGTTTCAAATTTTTTGAAAGTAATTTTTATTTAAAATAATTTTTAAAATTTTTAAAGGATTTTTATTAAACTCTACCTCTATATTGATTATCTTCTCTCAATAATTTTAGTTTTTAATCATAAATTATATTTGAAATCAATTTTCTATTATCTTTGACCTTTTCTTAAAAGGTTTAAAATTAAATTTCCAATGTTTTTTTAACATATGTCAGTTTTGGATCCCGTTGCAAAATTTGAAAAAGAATCCTTATTTTTAACCTAAATATGTTTTACCTATATAATGATGAACAATTTATTCAAACAGTCATTTAAATTTTTTATTGTTATTTTCAAATAAAATATTTTTCCAAATATTCTCATTTTTTATAATACATTACAAAATTAATAGGGTATTCCCCCAAATTTTCTATGAAATATTCTTAATGTTCTTTTAAAATTATTTTCAACTATTTAATCATAATTTTATAATTCCAAAAATTCACATGGAAAAGGTTCTTGTGATATCATCAATCATTATTCACTATATGGATTATGATTATTATTTTTTAAATAGGATTTCCTGAAGTACATTTCATTTCAACATGTAAATCATTATATATAGGGACTCAAGATGTTTTGAATAGATTAACGATGAAAATGAATGATTCTATGTTCTATATTCATGTAAATGACTTAAAATTAATATATTTGATTGGTGACACCAATGTAGCATATACTATGGGTGAGATATACAGAACATATACTATGGGTCGTCCTGATATAGCTTATGTGACAGGTGAGCCTGATATATCTCTAAAATGGACAGTTAATGTTCCCTCTCAAAGAAGTTAAAAAAGAGGGAGTTAACCAAGGAGACTTATGCTATATGTATTATGATGATATTCTGATTTCTTAAATGGTATTCCAAGAATTATGAATATAATGATTATAGATCATAAAAGGTTTTATTTACGATTTCTATGTGTTTTAATGGTTCCGTTGATCCAGATTATCATCACATAGTTCGGGATTTTTTATTCTTATTAATATCTCACATATTAATGATTTATCTCATGAAACTAGTATAATTAACCATGTGTTGATGTGTATTAGTTCTATTATGTTACACTCATTCATTTTTATTATTCCATCATACCATTATTCTTGTATTTTTATGAATAATCATAACCAATTGACAATTATTTTATTGATCTATAATGAAAATTTGATCTCACCCTTTATTTATTTTCAATTTATCAAGTCTATAAATAAAGATGTTAAATGAATTATATCTATGAATATTTAATTTTTGAATAATTTTAGGGGAGATGTTAATGAATTATTGGGAAAAAAGACCATATGGATATAGATGGAAAAAATGATAACTTGGATAAATGGGTGATGTTCTATTAATGTTTGTAAAAATTAACTAAAACATTAAACCAAAAAGGTCTTTGGATATGTAAGTGATATAATTTTTCCATTTGATTTGGAATGTCATAAATGGATAAAATTGGATTGCATTAATTAGTATCAAATATAGGAATGTGAGGATTATAGTTTTTTCACTAGATATATGAGTATGTGTTTTGGTACATTATATTTAGTATTTGAAAGGGGTTTTGATAATCAGGGATTTTTTTCTTTCTTATAAGGAAACATTAAGTGTTATGGATTATATCATGTGATCAAATGTTTATAGTTGAATGAATTTTTAATGGTTAAAATTATCTAATAAGTTAAGTGAGTATACATTGAGGTTATATAACTATTTTATGCATTTTAGGAATAATACAAAATTGAAGTTTAAATAATCTTTTAGGATAATATATGATTTTATATTAAGGTAATTATAGATTATTGGATAATATAATATATATGACCTTGATTTTTACAAGTAATTTTTGGAAAATGTAATATTTTTGGGAATATTTATGGTCATTATAATGATTAATTTTTTTAGTAGTATTTAAACGTTATTTATGATATTATGGTAACATTCATTAAAGTATAATAAAATTTTAGACATTTTCTATGGGAATTAATGACACATTGGATGTTTTTTCATTGGGTTATAGTTTATTTAACCCTTAGGTTAAAAATGTTATTTGATATGGAATATTATTTTGGTATAAATGAGTTAAATTTTGGGGGATGTTTACTAAAAGGTATGAGATAAAATTTTAGGATAATATATTTATTAATGTTGAGTTTATTAAGGAAATTGGGGAAATGGTTAGTTATTTATGGAATGGATTAAGATGAATACTTTATTTGTTTATATGAATTTTTATTTATTTTGGATGTTATATCACTATGTTATAACCATATATTGTTTTAATAAATGAGAAAATAAAATTTGAATATGTTTTCACCCCTTTTGTGGACCTCATTGTAAATTTGTTTTACTACTTATAGAATGAAAAAATTGTCTGCAACACTTATTATTTGGAGAAAAATGATTATAATGTGGTTGAAATTGATTAACAAATAAAATTAAAAATTATAGGTAAGTATATTTCCTAATGTTCATAGTGAATATGGTAAATGAATTCCTCAACAATGATAAAATGAGCTAGAAATAAATATTTTATACCATAAAATTAATTTTGGATGAATTGATATTAAATTTAAAAACTCATTGTTTTATGTCTTTTTGTGGATTGTCTTTGTCAGAATATTTCAATTTCATTTATTCAATCTTCTCCATCATTCTTCATCAATATTTGGACATTAATTTTTCATCAATGTCAATATTCTCACAATTAATGCTAAATTTGTCCTATTCAGAATTTAAGACCTCAATATTCTAGAATATATTTCCCATTATATTAATTGTAATTGTTAGATAGGTAGCTTAATATGCCACATTTATATTAAAATTAACAATGATATATTATAACATAAATATGGATATTATAACCATGATGTTAAATTTGATGATATAAATAATAATTATTGAATTATGAATTATATATTAAATTTACCTTCAATATTTAAATTTAATGATTAATTCTTAGTAAATAAGAACTAATTGTTTTGAAGACATTTTATTCTACAAAAATACCTTTTATTGGAAAATTTGTTTTCGTAACATTTTTTAGAAAATATGGTAATTAATTTCTCTTATATTTAGAAATATTTTAGATAATTGGTATATCATTTTTTAAATCATTATATAATAATAATTTAGGGTGATATTATGATATGCTTTCAAAAAAATTACATATTTTCAAATGAATAGTAAAACATAATCGGTTTAGTAGAACGATAATTTATTCTCATTCAGAAATACCATAATTATTTGAATTTGTACTTAAATAAAGAAAAATGTACTATATTTATTATTTATTCAATTAATTACATAGGAATTAACTTTATACTTCATTTTGGTATCAATTCATTTTTTGGGTATAAAAATCATTTTTCTAAGCAATGTGTTTTTCATTATGTCTTATGAATTTATCTTTAATAAGATTTACAAAACATATAAGAAATTAATTTTTTATAATTTAATTCATTTTTGGATTTAGAAATTGAAATATACTCTCGAATGGATTTTTTAATTTTTTCTAATGACATTAAATATTTTTGGTGAATAGTAAAAAATTAAGTCATTATGAAATATGATATTTATTATGATATCTCCAAGATATATTTATGAAATAATAATTATTTAAATCTATTAAATAAATAATTTAAATTATTATAATTTAAATATTACGTAAAAATAATTCAAAACATATACATTACAATTTATTTCATGATAAATTTGGAAATCATTTTCAGTGTCGATATATTAGTTTCACAATATTGAATGTGTAAAATTTGATGTCCAGATAATGAAACATGAGAAGGAAGAATTATTGTATAACCCTATTTAAAATATTATAATTAGTATTTAATATTTTTATTTCTATGTATATAATTTGTAGTTGTATAATGTTTTATACAAGTTGTTTTGTAATGCTTGGTTAAGGCTAAAAAAGTCAAAATAACATATTAAATTACTTTTTAGGGAATATATTGGAGATAATTTATATATTAAATGAATATAAAATATTACATTGATCATTATTTATTTATTTTAATGATGATATGTAATTTTTAATTTTTTTGAAATGGTATAATTACATTATATACTAAAAAAACACTAAAATAGTCCTTGTGGAAGCAATAGAAAAATTATTTATAATATTTTAAAATTATCTAAAGTAATATTTTCTCGATGAATTATGTTGTCAAATGGTATTTGTAGTATAGTTAATTTTCAATTGATGGTTAAACTGTTTATATTTTAATTCCATTATAATAATGTTTTTTCAAGGTAAAATCATGTGAATAGTTATTAAAATGACATTCAATGGATTTTATGTTAAATATATTTTATTAAATACTTTTAAAATCATAAATATATTTCAATTGAACATTTTGGATTATAAATTTTCTAAAAAATCCTTTATTTACCTTTTAGATGCTAATTTTTACCTTATAATTAAAATTATAACTCTTTATTACTAAAAATGTAATTAAAGTGGTTATGGAATTTTTTTTAAATAGGTAGTTATTCTAAAATATATGTTTTAAAATAAAATATAAACTTATAAATACTATTTTTATGGTATTTAAAACATGTAGTATTTTATTTTATAAAATATTTTCAATTATCCAATTTTTATTTAATTGTTTACATTATATTATTTTATGAAAATAATAAATAAAAAATATTACCCAAGTGACATTAATATCTCAAATTAATTTTCAAAAGTATAAATGGATGATATGTTTAGTCATATATTTTTATGTAAAAAACAATTTTTTTTTCTTTCATGCATTTTTTTAAATTTTTAATGATTCAATATTTATATTAAATTCTTACAATATGAGGACATAATATTTAATCAATTAATAAATAAATGAAATAAATGATTTTATAAATTAAGAATTTAATGAAATTTTGATGAATTATAAGTCGAAAAAATTATTTTCAATATATATAACAATTTAATTTTCATTTGATATATATATTTCTTTATTGAATAATTGTCTTAATGAATTTGAATCCTTATTAAATGAATTGTTCCAAAAATGATCGTAAAAATATTTTATAATAAACAATTTACATTAAATGATTTAAAAATAAATAAACTTCTATATTTGTCAATGTAAATTTTATATAGTTTAATATATCATCCATTTTCCATTTGTTTTTCCCTTGTTATTTTATGGTAACATCCATAACCTAGAATGTGTATAACACTCAGTTCATCAAAATTATTGAATGGGTTTAAAATATAGATAAAGGTAAAAATATACCATATATGTCAATAAATAATATATTAAATGATTGAATAAAATTATATTAATTCTGTATTAGAATGTTATCAATTTATAGTCAATTTATTATAAATATTTATTTTTATTAATTTAGTACTATACATATTTCAAAGAGTGCCCCTCCGCTCACTTATAAAAGTTTATATCATATCTTATCTTATTAAAAACATATGAACTATATATATAATAAAATACATTTATTAATTCCTTCATATATTCCTTCACCAAATCCGGAAACTTTTTATCATTCTAATAGTACATACATTGCGGGATTATGGTGTAAGATAAAATAATTTTCTCAATGAAGTGATATAACACTTAACTGAGTACATTTAATATTATTTCATCTTATATGTCATATATATCAATGTAATACGTTATAAAAATAAATAATTAATTTTATTAAATAAAATTAACAGGTATTATAATGATGAAACAATAACAAAATATACATCTTCCATCCAGCAGTTAGAGAAAACATCAGTCTTTTGTAAGTATGGCTTACTGTCTCCATGTACTGGTGTAATTTGTCGTTAATCTCCACATTACATTGATATATATAGTGAGGAATTTGATAAATATATATATTTTTTAATTATATTATTATTATTATGTAAATGGGGGTTATTATTTCTATTTTCCTCATCCCATATATCAAAAAATAGAAATAACATTCATATGTACGTACAACATACCATCTCCATGAATGACGTTATTCTTTTTTCTATACCATTATATTTTGGATGAGTCTATCTATATATAATGAATATATATTATATTAACATAATAGTGAAAATTATTTATATTACAAAACTATGATAAATGTACAAGGACAATAACTCCATAACCGAAACATCCATGAATAACAAAAAAAGTTAACTTCTGGAAATGATGATTTTTATGAAGAATTATTAATAAATGATTGTTGAAATATTATAAATGGAATACATTTTAATTTATATTTATTTAAACAATTATAGTATCTTGGTATAATAAATATAAATTTATTCCATATATAGTTACTGTGAATTCAATAAAGTGGAAAATGAGGTAGGGGAATTATGTTACAATCTCATAGATTACCAAGTTTGTTTTTTTTAAGAATTCAATGACAAAAATATTAAGATCTTCCACCCAATATTTTAATTAATTTTATAATCATATAATTATTACTGAATAATTCATTTTATCTATTTTTCATCCTCTAAATTTGTACATAAGAGACTAAAATTTTGAGTTTAAGGAAAACTTATATTATTCTAATTTTAGTTGAAAATATATTTTCCACTATATACATGTTTTCTAAAAATGTTTTCAAAAAATAGATTTATATTAGCCTATAATTTCTAATGAAATATTTATACCTGGTTTATTTTTAATTTTTTAATACTAATCCTATTTTCATTATCAAATGATTTAATTTTTACATTTATTGAAAATGTGAGAGTAATCATTATTTTAATGTAAATGGAATGGAAAAAATTTCCTACCATCATGAATGATAAATGATTTGAGGATTCCTCAACTAGTTTCCATCATTACTTTTAATTTTTATTTAATACTTGTGAAAATATATATTCTAAATAATTGATTTCGAATTTAAAAGGGAATTGTTATGAAGAAATGTTCCTAGTGGTGTAATAGATGCATTTCCATTCTAAGATATAATATTTTTATGTTCTATATGTATTACGTGAAATATGATCTAGTTATACAATCCTATTTATTTCAATTGAATGTTTATCATTATGAAGAAATGTTTTATATGAAACTCATTTATTTTTAGAGGTTAAATATATGATGAAAATTTGAAATATTTATGAAAAAATATTCTAATCCACATGTTATGATATGAGGACTATTTTATGATTATTTGAAATATATAGATATAATTTTCATAACAAGTCGGTGTGAATGGAATTATATAATCCTCCAATTAATTGTATAAAGATTTATATATAATGGGATAATGTGTACTATAATTGGGAGTGAACACAATTCTGCATGGGAAATTGTCATCTATGATGGATCCAAGAGTTAACATTTACTGAGGATATGATAGAATGGGGAGTAAACCAAATCCACTATGATAGTCTGGGTTAAGATTATTGATTTAAAATATTATTTTCTAATCTTATGGGTATGAAAAAACATATATATTATTCCATGGTAATGCGCTCGTAGATCATTTTCCTTGATTCCATTATGATTCATGTCATATAATTTTCTGAGATTCATTCCACAATTCAAGACTACGATATATGATACTCTAGTTACAGTTTTCAAATGTTAAGTCCTTATATTTATAAACTTATGTTCATGTTATGATTATGTGTTCATTGACATCTCCCATGTTTACCCATACAGATAATCTGAGGTCACAATTAGTAATGTTTAAATTCCATGGGTTAGGATGATGGGTTTTAAATATGATATATCTATAACAGGTAATATTTTTTAATCAAATTAATGGGAAATTAAATATAAATATTTTGAAAAATATGTTTATATATCCAATATTTAAATACACTTAAACTATATGAGTATTTTGGGATTCCTATTGTTATGTATTTAAAATTAATCTAAAATTATATAATATTTACATATAAGAAGATTTGTAAACCAATGTTGTTATTAGAGAGGGGTTTAATATATAATTACATATTGGGATTTGGAAAATGTTATAAAAACCATTAAGATAATTCTAATTATAGGATAAAATCCTAACAATTTTGTAAGGTAGAGATTATGTGGGTTTCTTAGCCACAAATCATTGTCTATATATAAAAAGGTCAATCTATTTTTTCATTGAAGATTCTATGTGTAATAATCCATACAAGGGTTGTTCAAATGTATCCTAAACATCATTCTTGTTCTTCATGAGTGTAGATTTTCTGATAACCTAGTTTGAAACTCAGGAGGTATAGTCTTTATTTTATTAACATTTCCTTCATAATCCATTATGAAATATATCTATAGACCATGATCACGAATGACATATATTAAACCTAAGATGTCATAAATTAAAAAAAATGTTCCAATATCAATACATCATCTAAATTATTTTTATTGATTATGTGTTTTTACATAATGAATATTGTTTCTTACAATATAATTTTGGGTTTATAAATAGGAAAAAAAAATATGAGTAATTTAGTTGATAACAAGTGTGTTGGACAATACAATGAGTTTCCTCTTGAGAAAATGATTGATAATGGAACATAAAGGTGAAACCTTTTGATTTTTCCAAATTAGATATAATGATATATAATAAAAATGATAAAAATTGGTGCGTTTCCTAGAATGAAAAATACTAGGGTAATTGAAATTTATGGGTTTTTAGGTGTAAATGATCAGGGTGGTATGAAATTTCAATTTTTATTATATCAAAAATGATGGAAGAAAAAAATAATAGAATATATCAAATGAAGGGGAAAATATTTTCTATGTGAAAATTAATAGAATAGAATCATTAATTTCTATGAAATTATATGTATTATATGTGTTTAATGCGAGAATTATTCATGTATATTCACTAATATACAGGTTATGTTCAAAACCAAGGAATTACTTATGCTATGTCATCCCATTAATGTGAATAGATTGAAGTGTTTACGTATTTTGATTGAGGGACTATATTTTAGAAGTGTTTTATTAATTATATTGTAGTTTAAGTAATCATGAAACATTTAAGGATAGTTCCACAATAGACATTAATAAAATATTAGAAAACATATGTATAATGGTACTAATAAAAAAAATAGATTTAGTTGTATGGTGATATTTCTAGAGAAAATATTTGATGCGAAAAATAACACTAAATATGTACTTGATGAAGAGATAATAATGTTTTATTTAGATAATTTTTTGATTTTAATTGATTAAGTAAATGAGATAATATTTGAATCTTTGATCATAGTCAGTGATTAGATGAAGAATCGATTTAGGAAAACGTTGATCTTGTTTATCAATTTTTTTTAGTTTATGGAAAATATTTAATAGTTTGGGATTTTTTTTGAGGAATATGGATTAAAATAATTTTTGGAATCTTATTTTTATTCATTATAGTTTTATAGCTATTTAATTAACTAGTAATATTTAGAAAAATTAATGTATTTAGATATTTGTTACATAACATGATGAGGTACTACATGTTTTTTAGGATAAATGTATTATACGATATATAAAAATATTATGTGATCAAGTATTTAGTATATTTTGAACTTTTGAATTTTTTTAATTATTATTTTTATGAATATTATGGTTATATTTTTGTGGAATGGATTATAGATGAACATTAGGTGTTATTGTTTAGGTTTTACAGAGTAATGTATTATATATTTCTATTTATTATTACTTCGGCTAAAATTTTTGGATGTGTTAAATATTCATAAAAATAAGGAATGGAGTTTTGAGTATTTTAATGTATTTATGATATATTTGTAGTTAATATTAGTGATTATTAAATGAAATACACATATTGAATATTCATTTACCAGTTTAATTGATAGAGTAGAATTGATCAATGTGAAACCAAATGATGGAATTATTCAAACAAACTAAAATAAATAAAATAAATAATATAAATAAAGTTAATATATTTTATAATTTAATCTTCCATAACATTGAATGAATATCAAAACATTAGGAAAAAATTTTGTGATAAAATTTTGTGGTTTCACCTTATTTTCTGATTAATTTTTGTGATTTTAAACCCATATTGTTTTACGAGTTTTTTCCCACTAACTATATCATGACCATGACCTATATCACTATATATTAGGCCTTGTATAATTGTTTTCACCTCCATGTATTTATTTTAACAATCAACCATGGTTATCCTTATCCAAGAAAACTCGTATCGTTTATTTCACATAACCATTACAATTCCCAATTTCCTTATTTAAATGATGTTTTTATCCTCTTGTACGATTTGTGTTTTGAACAATGGTATTTTGAAAATATAAACATTTTTTACTGAGTTAAAAATTACACATTCTTAATTAATTTAAGGTTTTTTAATTTAATAACCATATATTGTAAAATATATTTCTCATTAAATAAATTTTATGTTTTTAGTATCATTCATGGCATGCAACAACGAGCTTAAAATAAACAATGATATATTATTATTCAAATTGGACCATTATACTAGTGACCTTAAATTGGATGATATAAATAGAAATAAGATATTTGTAAACTATAAATAAAAGGATCTTACTAAATAATAATTTATTGATAAATTCTTATGAAATATTACATAATTTTATGTAATGTATTTCTATTCATTAAAATTATGTTTTCTTCAAAAAAATAAATTCTATTTATTTTTGGGAAAAAATAATGAAATTAATTTATTCAATTTTTCTAAATTTTACATTTCAAATAGGATATAATTTTTAAAATAATCATATCAATATTAACATGGGGGGAAATTTCGAGTTTTTTATGAAATGATTGATTTTATAGTGAATGGTGAAAAAATAACTTTTTTATAAAACTATCATTTATTTTCATTGAAAAGTATCATAATGAAATAATTTTTAACATAAAATATGTTATATATCATTTGGTTATAATTAATATAATTAATTACTTATTAATTTTCTTAATACATTATTTTGGTATAATTTCATTTAAGCAATTAAATAGGAATTATTCTAAAAAACCATTATTAGTATTTCCATGTAGAATTATATTAAATGTATAATTTTTCAATTAATGAAATTAAATTTAAATAATTGAATTTATTTTGTTATTTATAAATTTAAATTTTTTATAGGATATAGTTTTGATATTTTTAAGATGAGGTTAATTTTTGGTTGAATTGTAAAAAATATGGTTCTTGTGAAATTTGAGATCTTTTATGATATGAACAAGATATATATGATATCTAATTTTATTAAATATTTATAAATAGTATTTTAATAATGTTTAATAAATATATCATTAAATAATTATTAAATATATATAAATTAGAATTTATTTAATAACAAATATTAAAATAATTTTATGTACCTATGTAGTGATTACACAACAAAGAAAAGGTAAATCTAGGTTTCCTAAAAAATATTTGATAATGGATACATATTTTATTGAAATAAATAATAAATATGATTTATAATAGATTATTATTATCATGTTATATATGAATCAAGGAGTCATATACCCAATGACTTATCTGAATTCATCAGCAATTCTTACAACATGATAGATGATTAAAAATAACACATTAAATATAGTTTCAGGAAGTAGATGTCAGACAATATAAATATAAAATTAAAATAAAATTTTATTTTTAAAATTACTTACTATATTATGGTGATAATTTATTTTTATTGTTATTTTTATTTTTAATTTCATAATTACCTTAAATAGTTACACAAAGCTACCATTGTACATCTATATGCAGCAAAAAAATAAAAAATAAAATGTAAAAACAACCCAAAGTAATATTATTTTGATGACTTATGGTGTCACATGAATTTTATATTTAATAATAATGTATTATTGATAGTGGAATTTATAATTTCCAAATTCCAATATAGCATTGTTATTTTTCGAGTCAAATTATGTGAATAATTCATAATATGACCATAATAGTATTTTATGTTAAATATATTTTATTATATGAGATAAAAATAAAAAATTATTAAATAAGAAATATCTAGATGATAAATAGTCACAAATATAATACCGTTAGAATTTAGGAATGAATTTTTACCTTACAATTAAAATAAAAATACTTTAAGAATGAAAATTTTCTTACCATGGTTAAGGACAAAAATTATAGGCAAAAGAATTATAAAAAATAAAATGTTCAAAAATCCAAAATAAATAGAATCAAATCACATTGGTTTATTTTATTTCTACCATATAAAATATTATTATAAAAAATAATCTCATATGGTATAATTTTTATTTGACTTTGAAATTTATATTATTTTAAAAAAAAGATTGAAAAATTAAATTCCCCTGATATTAATATCAATATTAATAATCCATAATGATAGAATTTTGGTATGTTCGTTTATTAATGTTTATTTAAACTATAATTTCAGTTATTATCAAGGAAATTTATTTTTTTACTTTTAGTGATTTTATAATTAGCAAAAATTATTTTGTAACACACGCACAAAATATATTTAATTAATATAAAACTAAAATATATATTTTGAAAATATTAAAGGTAATACAATTTGGTTTAATAATTAGATTAAATGATTTTTTAGATAAATATAACATATTGGGGATGTGTGGAAGGATTATATTCTAATTCCAAAACAATATTTATGAATTCAAATTTAATTTAATTTAATAGTTAAAAAATGAAATTAAAGATATTTTATTACAAAAATAAATTATTAAATGATTAAAAATATATAATAAAACATATATTTTTCTAATTTAATCTAATATGGTTTTACATATCAACCATGGTCAAATTATGGGTCACCAGTCCTCTCATGCTAATATTATTATCCCTTAAAAAGGTAACAGCCATATCAACCATGGGAGTTAAAAGTAATAGTTAAGAGTAAGAAATAAAATATTATTATGTAAATATTATTATATGAGATGATTTAGACATATAATCATCATATTTTAGAAATATTTATATTATTTTTTTCTTGACTTAAAAAATTAACTTATATAAATTTCATATTTTTCTTAATTCCAAGAGTTCACCTACCCTCAATTAAAAATTAATATCTTATCCACTCTTCCTCGCACCTTTTGATCCTTATAGATTAGATAATTCCAACCATAACACCTTCCAATATTTCTTTATCAAAACCGTGATATTCTATACTTTCAGGTAAACAATCCTTCCAAGTCTTAATGTTTAAGCTGTAATGTTTTTCTCCAAGATGTGGTATAACTCTTAACTGGCTACATTAAAATTTATTTATTCATATACCATCAGTAAATACATGGTATTCAATACAGAATTATGAAATAATTATCTTAAATATAATTTTTTATTATGATAATGGAAGAACCATTACCCACATTCATTCCATGCAATGAAAAGTGATGACATCCCTCTTGCATGCATATAACTTACAATCTCCATGTAGCGGTGTAATTTGTTTTTCTGGTACACATTACATGGATATACGAAATAATGAATTTAGATTTTTTTATTTTATTTAAAAAATTATTATGATAATTGAAATTTTAGTTGTTATTTTCATTTCTCTTATTCCATCCATTGAAAAATGGAAACATTGTTCATGCATGCATTTGGAATTCCATATAAAGGATCCATGTAATTAAAATTTTCACTAAATTTTATGGGAGACTCTATATATATATATACATATAAATAATATATTTAATATTTATATCACAGAAAAAATTCTTGAGATGATGGAAGCCTCATCAAATATAAAGAGTAAAATTATAGAATCTAAAGGACCATGTAAATTATACATTTAACACCATGAAAATGATGATGTTAATAAATAATTATCAATAAAAGTTTGTTTAAATGTCATAAGTGGGTTAGATATGTTATTATAAGTATGATCATGATTGTATTATTGAGTTATAATAAATTAAAAGTTATTATTTGGGAGTTTATAGTTCTTTCAATATATATAGAGCATGATGTTTTGGATTTAAGTTACAATTTCATTGTTTGCTGGGAGTATTTATGATTTTATTTTCGATGATAATATATTATGTTATGCATCTCAAGAATCCCAGGAATAATATTATCCTATGGTTAATCCTATATAATATAAGTTTTCATTCCATTTTCCTCTATTTAATTACTCATGAGACTCCATAAATATTTTTAAGAATTAATGAATTTATTTCACTCTTAGGATGAATGTACTTTTTCTTCCATATACTTGTTTTGTTTTTATTTCCATAAGTAATTTAGTATTCTTCTAATATTTTAAAATTAATTTTCATCATGATTTTCTTTTCACACTTTTTTAGACGTAATATTTTTAATGTGTTTTTAATGAGGCTTTTTTAATTTTTACTATATCTGTGAAAAATCATTGTTTAAATGTTCAAAAAATGAACATAATTTCACATAATCAAGAAAAATAAACTAATTAATGATTTATTTATAGGATTACAAGTTCATATTCAATGAATAGTTTTTCTTTAATATTTGGGAATCTTTTTTATTTTATATAATTTATTTTAAAGTAAAAATTTTTTTTTCATCATGAAACATTTCAATTTAAATATTAATGAAATATTTCATCTGTGATGACTTATTTTAATATTAATTATGAATTAATATGTATGGGATCCAATTATAAAATCCATATGAATTCATTGGATGGATTTTCATTATGATGACATGTTTTTTATACCCTCTTATTTTCCATGGGTTAAGTAATGATTTAATTTTGAAATTTTTATGAAAGTTGTTTCCTTTCCATGGGGTATGATATGATGAATGTTTAAGATGGAAGGGATGGGATTTATGGGGTAGTCAAACACATTAGGTAAATATGTATTTATAATGATTTTATAACATCAGAAATATAGACTGAACCCTATTTAGTAAGGGAATTTAAAAAATATATACTATTAGGAGTGAACCATGAATGAGGATGCGAGATATTGGGGAGGGAACTCAATAAAAAATGATGGATTTGGAATTGAGACTTTATTAATAAAACATTTTATATTCTTTTGTTTTTGTGAAAATCTTATGTGTTATTCTAAAATAACGCTATCCGAGATAATTTTATTCAATTACCTTATAATTCAAGTCTTATGAAAATCCAATATTTATTCCATGATTCATGACTATGATATATATAGTGAGTCAAACCATTTATATATAACATTTCATTATTTTAAGCATAATTATACATCCGAGTACTAGCCAAGGATTGTTATTTATAGTGTATTGGAAGACTACTAACATAAAACATAAAACATGGGGCTAAAAAACATATATTTATTTAATATTTATAAAGACATCCTAACCTCCTTGGTTCCCTTATATCTATATAGGGTACCATTGGGATCACATGAACAATGGGATGATCTAAAAATCCTAGTAAGGGAATGAACATAAGGATACATTTTAAGCACATGAGTTATAAGGAATAACATAATGAAAACAATGAATGGAACATATTAAATCTTATCATATTATCATGGGATCATATAAACATGGAATCATATAAATTTGGTGGAATAATTAGGAATTTCTTTAGTACATGTCATGGCTAATAGCCAATCCCGTTTCCCATTTTTGTACGGGTCAAGGAAAACCGAAAATCCCGTTTCTTATCGCATATCTTGAGACTTAACGTTACCCAATGCATTAGAGAAATATCTAGGAACAATCATATCAACATTTTCATGAATATTATTTCCACATAAATAATTGTTCCACAACAATAATCATACATAATCAACCATACATAAACATAAGGGTGCTCATGGAAATAATTAGATACCACAACCATGACATAAATCATTACCAATGGGCATATCATGAAAGTATCCATGAATGAATGAAATTATATGTGGAAATTAAGTAGGATTATATCCTGGTATGTTATGTTAAAAATTGGTGACAACTTTAAGAAAATTATTTTGTAAAATTTAGCATTAAAACATTTTGTGCGGTTTTAAGAAAAATACAATAGAGCTTTTAAAATAGAAAAGGGGAAAATATTTTATATAAAACCAGAAGTGAACCAAAATGGTTTTCATAATTAAAAAATTGATTTTATAAAGACTATTATTGCTTAAAAAAATATCAAGTGCACTTCAAATCGGGTTAGAATTTGAGAAGTTCTCTTAAAACATGATTTCTTATCGGGGGTATTGAGGTGGGAATCAAAAAAAATGTGTATCCACAAAATTGAATGAGGGATGGATCATTGAACTACAGTTTTTAGCATATAAACAATATTTATAATTTTTACATAAAAATAAAATACAACATCATTTGGGTAACAACAAAATATAGAGAAACCCAAAGGAGTAAATGAGTTTCGGGTAGAATTCATTACAGATTATTGGCATGGTATCAGGTGTAACTAAAAGGGATTTTTCGAGAGAGAATGTGGTTTCTAATAACTTATAAATCATTAGGTAAGTATGGGGATGGTGTGAAATAATACCCCATAATTAGGGATCACACATAAAATGGAATAACATAGAGGAGAATCTTGAAATAAAAGTGAAATTGGAAGGATCCCTTACCTTAAATCCATTGGTGTCCTCCACTTTTTATTAAATACCTGAATAAAAAAATAATGTTTATTAATTAATTATTCTAGATCCCATTCTATTTTTAATTGATTTATTATAATAACTTTAAGTTCTTTCATAACCATTTTGATTGGTTATGAGGTTCAATTTCAGTGTCCGATGTCATTTGTTTACTTGATTTTATTAACCGATTCACTTATAATTATGTTTGGATAAACATGTAATATGAAAATGATTTTCCAGAATTGAAATTAATTTTTATTATCTAACATACAAGAGATTAAATGATTTTATTATTAATTTGGTTACTTAGAGTTATGTCGAACTATTATATAAAACCAAAGTGAAAACCATTTTTGTTAGTTAGTGGGTTTGATTAAAAAGAACAAGTTTTTATTTATAACATAATACCGTTTGTACAAAAATATTATAGAATAAGAATAAGATATATTACATATATATAATATTATTCAACCATAACAAAAATGGTTTCATTAAATTATTTAATGATGATAATAGGAATTGATTAACTGTTTTCCTTGAATCTGAAAATTTAGCACATCTCAAACGGTGCTTTAATTCCTTTCAAATAAAGGGTTGGGTAAGTAGAGAAGATAATAAAATTTCCCATTACAATAATAAAATTATAGTAAATGTTTGTTACTGGTTTTATCATACTATTTCTGTGAAGGGAGGTGAGGAAATAAACAAATAGAAAAGAACATAAAAGTAAAGGAGGAATTAGAAGGATGAATTTTCCTCTTGAAAAATCCAACTTGGAGAACCTATTAAGAAGAAAGGATTTGATATTTTCAAGAGTATAAGGGAATTTAGAAGTGGGGGAGGAGATTGGGGTGTGATTTGGGTAGAAAATTGGCAAAGAATAAGGCCTGTGAGGAGTGAATTGTGGAGCAAAGAGTGGGAGGTATTTATAGGGGAGGAGAGGAGGGTTTTTCTAATTCTTTAATAATTAGTTTATTATTTCATCACAATACAAGGAATATTAATTATTACATTAAAAAGAAAAGTAATAAATTCATGTCACTTATTACCAACTGTTCTTACATAAGCAGATCATCATCAATTACTCTATTAATCCCTTATTTAGCCTTATTTGTTAATTATCAAATTTTACTATTCATCAAATAAATCAAGTATTTCAGAAAAATACAAAAAAACACATTAACTATATTTTGATGGGTAGAATCCAAAAATTAAGTCCATTTTTCTAAAATTAATTTATAAATATGATAAATTTTATATTTTATTAAAATAAAAAATAATTTCTTAAAACCCAATTTTTAATCATTCATTTACTTATACTAAAATAAAGGTACATCATTATTTCACTTGGATATTATTTTAATACTATCATAGGTAAGGTTACAATTCATTATGGAATATCACTATTTATAAGCTTATGTTATTATTCATAAGGGTATGATACCATTCAAAAAATATTATTTTTTCCTTACAAGACTCCAAATAACTTACAGGTCACAACCGTGTATATCAGATTTTCGAAATTCCAGACACAGAAGTGAAAATACTATGACTAAAGGTCACTCAAAACATATTAGTTCATTATGTTATGTTTTCATTGGATTTTTTTATATATTTATAAAAGGTAATTTCCATTGAAAAACATTCGGTCATTACATTCTTCTCCCTTATGAAATTTCTCCCTAAAAATTTTATTTTACATTCTATCCCGTAAACTGGTGAGGATACTTATCCTTAATTTCCTCCACGTGTTCCCATGTAGCTTCTTCAAAGTTTTGGTTCCCCCACAACACATTGATGTGTTTGGATGTCTTGTTGCATTGAACTATATCACTTCAGTCCAGAAGCGTCACAGGCTGCTCCTCATAAGAGAGATCATCATCCAGTTGCACAACCTCTGAGTTCAGTACATGTGAGGGATGAGGTATGTACTTATTCTAGAGTGATACATGAAACATTTAATGAACTCGATCCAAATTCCATCGAATTGAAAGATGATTGGCCATGGATCCTATCTGGTCAAGGATCTTAAAGGGCTGATGTGCCTTGAGATTAGATTCCATTTTTTTCCAAATAGAAAGAGTCTCTTCCATGTTGATATTTAAAGGAAGAATTTATCTCCAACATCGAAATCCATGTCCCTTCAACGGTTGTCAATGTATGTATTTTTCCGACTCTGAGCTTCTTAGATGTTTTTTTGGATGACTTGAAGCTTCTCTTATATCTCGTACATAGGATTGGGTCTATGTAACTTTCATTCTCTAACATTATCCCTACAGGTAGGATTTCTAAATCACCTTCCATACAGACCTTCAAATAGAGACATCTGAATACTCGAGTGGAACCTATTGTGAGATGAGAACTCATCCATTGGAAGATGATGATCCCATCTAACTTTTAATTATAGGCAGTAGGCTCTTAGTATATCTTCAAGATTCTAAATAGTGTTTTTTGATTTTCCATCATTTTGGGGTTGATAGGTCGTGCTAAAATTTAATTCAGTACTCAAAGCATGTTGAATAATCCTCCTGAATATAGATATGAAACTTGGATCATGATCAGAGACAATTATGATTGGAACACCATACAGTCTCACCAAATCCTTCAAATAAATTTTTGCAATTTTTCCAAGTGAGAGGTCATCACGAATAGCGATAAAATGGTATTTCTTGGTAAGTCATTCAACCACAACCAATATCGCATTATTTCCCCTCGACGTCTTTGGAAGTCCGGTGACAATGTCCATAGTGACATTCTCGCCATTCCACATGGGTATAGGCAATGGTTTCATCATCCCTTTGGACATTTTTTCACTCTATTTTAACTTGATGACATACCAAGAACCCTGATATATATTCCTCTATCTTCTTCTTAATGTTATCCCACAAGAAGTGTTTTCAGAAATCATGGTACATCTTGGTACTCACAGGATGGATAGAAGATGTTGAGATATGTGCATTTTCTAATAGCTCATTCTTTATCCTGGGTGATGAAGGCACACAAAGCCTCATTCCAAACCAAATAACACCATCATCATTGATATGGAACTCTTGCCGCTTCCCTTTTGTTACTCCATTCACCCTCTTTTGTAACTCCACATCATCTCTTTGTGCATTCGTATCCTTCTCTTGAATGGATGGTAGTGAAATTAATTTGTTATGGTAGGATGTATCCCCAGTCCTTATGATTTCTAAATCCATCCATTATATATCCTAGAAGATAGGGTTTTTCTCAATCCATAACAATGATAGAGTAGTGGGTTCTTTTCTTCTTAGGGAATCAGCTACCTTGTTTGTCTTTCCAGGATGATATTGAATATAGAAACTGTAATCCTTGATTAGCTCTTACCATCCCCTTTGATGCATGTTGAGTTCCTTTTGTGTGAATATATACTTTAGGCTCTTGTAGTTAGTGTATATTCCAATCTTCTCACCATAAAGGTAGTTCCACCAGATCTTCACGAAAAAAATCAAAACTTCTATCTCTAGATCCTACATCAGGTAGTTCTTCACATGGATCTTCAACTATTTTGAGGCATTGGCTATCACATTATTATTTTTCATGAGTACACAATCCAAGCCATTCATTGAAGCTTCACTATATATTACTAAATATTCTCCACTTTTCATTAATGTTAGTACAGGTGTAGTGATCAGCCTTCTCTTTAGATCCTTGATGCTTATCTCACATTCATCCATCCAGACAAACATTACCCCCTTCCATGTCATCTTGGTCATTGGCTTTTCCAATCGTGAAAAGTTCTTAAAAAAGAATCGATAAAACCCATCTAGACCAAAAAATCTAGGGATCTCCGTCATAGAAGTCGGTATGTGCCACTCTTCAATTGACATAGTCTTGGAAGGGTCCACATATATCCCTTTCCTGGAGATAACATGCCCCAAGAATGATTCTTACACCATCTAGAACTAACATTTATCATACTTTGCATACAACTACTCGCTTCGCAATGGATTTAACGTAGTATTAAAATGCTCCTCATGTTCCTCCTTTCCCTTGGAGTTTATTTGAATATCATCAATAAACACTACCATAACGTTTTCAAGGTAATATCTAAAGACTCTATTCATTAAATCCATTAAAATTTATCATGCATTCGTGAGTCCAAATGGAATCACTACGAACTCATAGTGTCCATACCACATTCAAAAGGTAGTCTTGGGAATATCTTCCTTCCTTAGCTTTAATTGATGATATCCCGACTGAAGGTCCACCATAGAGAAATAACTCCCCCACGAAGCTGATTGAATAAGTAATCTATCCATGGTAGGGGATACCTGTTCTTTATCATGATTTTATTGAGATCACGATAATCAATTTAGAGGCATATTGATCCATCAATCTTCTTGACAAAGAGGACTATCACACCCCAAGGAGAGGAACTCAGGTGTATAAAACACTTCTCCATATTTTCCTATAACTGCTTTTATCAGTTCTCCCAACTCTATTTAGGATATTCTATAAGGTTTCTTTTATATTTTCAAATATCCAAGAATACGTTCAATCGAGAACTCAACCACTCGGTTAGGAGGAAGACCAGGAAACTCTTTAGGGAATAAATCAGGGTAATCTTTCACTGTGGGCATGTCTTCAAGAATGATTAGGTCTTCTGTCTCAATCATTTCTACTAAAAATGCTTGTTCATAAACGAATAATATCCACACATGAGATGTAGAATCTAAAAGAGACTCATTTTCCTCCTTACACATGTAATGAATCGGAGGATTCTTTGTGAAGTGAAGAGTAATCTCCCTTTCCCAATAGTTGATGTTGGCCTTGTACAACGATAGCCAATCCATGCCCAAGATAGCGTCGAACACCACTAAAGAAATTATGACAAGATTTTTGGGGTGGTTCAGTCGAAAAATGTTAACCGGGGAGGTGTTATAAACCATGGAGGCAATGATTTCCCCATTCACTGTTCTCATAGATAACTTTTCCACCAAATTTTGTGGTGGTTTTTGTATAGTTCTACTAAACTTGCAAGATATGAGAGAATGCATAGAACTAGAATCAAATAGTACGTTCACTATTCTTGAATGAATTACTAGCATACTTGTCACCACAACATTGTTTGGCTCCACCTCAATAATAGTGATATTAGAAGCCATTAATTGTTGTCTTAAAGGTTTTTGTTGATTCCCTCTAAAAACCTTCAGATTAGTAGAATTGTTCGCATAATATCCATGATCCTTACATTTGTAACATAATACTTCTAGCTGAGTGTTGATCTGAACCTTCCTTTCTTCTTCAAAAAAGGAGATATATTTCGTATCCCTTCAGCAGTTCTTGGCCAAATGACCAAACATTCCCCATTTGAATCAATTTTTCATTCCCAATAAATAGTTACCAAGATGCTTCTACCCACAATTTTTTTCAAGGTGAAAAGTCAGGCTTTTTTCCATCATCGGATTTGTTGGATGAACCACCCATGTTGTTCTCAATTTTCTTCATCTGATCTCTGGGACCACGAGACCACTGAGAGACTCCAATATCTATTTTAACCTTGAGGGAACATCATAAAATGTCTTTATAACTATCTATGTCTCGAATCACAAATGATTTTCACAGACTCGGCATTAGTCTACAAGAGAAGAGATCCACCTTGCTTTCGGTGATCATGGAAAATCATGAGGCATACCTTGAAATACATTTATAGTTTGCTTCGTATACCCCAATGGAATCATCTTCCTTCTGCTTGAGTCCGAGGAACACTCTTTCCATCTTGATATGAAGAGTTCAAAGAAAATATTTGTCTAAAAATATCCTCATGAATTCCTCCCAATCTATGGAATCAATTTCTTCTTGGGACATTGTATTCTTGATCAATGTCCACCACTGATCTACTTCCCCTTTAAAATGATTGACTTCCAGTACAGCCTTCTATTCTTATGAGAACCAGAGTATGAAGAATATCTTTTCAATGGATTTAATACATTGTTCTATGAGGAGGGGATCATAACATCCTCTATACATGGTAGGCCTTTTCCACATGAAGTATTCTATGGTAACATACACTTTCCATTGAGGAGGAGGGTATTCCATATGATTCATGTTATTATTCAAAACCCAAGCCAAATGAGTGAGTACTATCATGACATTTTGAGCACCCTCTCCAGTCATATTAGGCATATCATTGGGGGTAATCTTCACATTTCCTATCACATTGAATTCTGGAGTGTGTTATTCTATTTCCCTCTATTAACTAAGAAAAAGAACATATAATTAGAGGTCTTGAATACATATATATTGAGAATAAAAAAGGAAAATTTGAACATAAATATATGAACTCATAAATAAGAAGTACATCCCAACTAGTGATTCCTTAGGTTTAAATCATGGTTATCCTCAATATATTTCTTGACATATATTCTTATGGAATTTTTTTGTCCATTTATAATATTTATCACTAAGCTCGTGAATCTAAAAAAGTATATCACCTGGGGGTGTCATAACAAAGAGGGTAGGAATGCCCATTGTCATGTACCAGGATACCCCAGGTCAAGCCCAAAACCCCTTTTCGGAGTTTTCATTCCAAGGTACATCTATTTCAGAGCCGCCTCTACCTTCTCGTATCCAGACATGGCTTTTTTTTCTTGAAAGACCACTTAATCTATAATTACTAAAATTTAGGGATGTTTTATTATACATTTTCTCATCCTTGAGGTTCTCACTTAGGATATCTATTTCTAAACATAAAAAATAATTATACCATTCTCTGATACCAACGATAGAGACCCAAGCCTTTTATATATAACATTTCATGATTTTAAGCATAATTATACATCAGAGAACTAGCCAAGGATCATTAAGTCTAGTGTCTTGGAAGATTAGGTACATTAAACATAAAATGTGGGGAAAAAGTCTTCATTTAATCTCTATAAAGAGATCCTAAATTACTTTGAGCCCTTAAATCTGCATAGGGCACCCTGTGGAACAAATTAACAAAGGGATGAGCTAAAAACCCTAGTAAGGCAATGAACAAAAAGATAAATCTTAATCACATGAGTTAGGAGGCATGAAATAATGAAAACAAAGCATGGAACATATGAAATCATACAATATAATCACGGGATCATATAACCAATGAATAATAAAAATGTGGTAGAATCATAAGAAATTTTTTTTAATATGGGTCAAGGATAACCGCTAATCCTGTTTCCCATTTTAGTACGGGTCATGGCTAACCGCCAATCCCGTTTCAAATTGCATATCCTGAGACATACCATTACCCAATGCTTTGGAGTGCTATCTAGGAGCACCCATATCAACATCTTCATGAATATTCTTGTCACATAAGTAATATTTCCACACCAATAATCATATATAATCAACCATACATAAACATACGGGTACCCATGGAAATAATTAGGTACCACAACCATGACATAAATCATTACCAATGGGAATGTCATGAAAGTTTACATGAAATAATGGAATTATACATGGAAATTAAATAGGAATATATCATGGTAAGTGATGTAAAAAATACTGATTTTATAATGGCAATTTTGGATTAAAATAGGAGGTAGAGTGCACATGAAATCAGGTAAGAATTTGAGATGTTCCCTTAAAACATGATTGATTATCGGGGGGTTTCAAGGTGGGAATCCCTAAAACATGTATATCCCAAAAATAGAATGAGGGAAGGTTCATGGAAGATGAATTCGGAGAATATAAAAAGTATTTATAATTTATACGTAAAAATAAAATACAACTTCATGTTGGTATAAATAATTATAGAGAAACCCGAAGGAGTAAAGGAGTTTTGGGTAGAATTCATTACGGATTATTGGCATGGTATTAGGTGTACCTAAAAAGGATTTGTTGAGAACGAATTGGGCTTATAATAACTTATAAATCATGAGGGAAGTATTGGTATGGTGTGAAAAAATACCCCATCATTAGGGATCACATATAAAAGGTAATAACATAGAGGAAAATCTTGAAATAAAAGTGAAATTGGGAGGATCCCTTACCTAAAATCCGTTGTTGTTCTCAACTTGTTATTAAAGTCCTGAATAAAAAATTAAGATTATTAATTAATAATTCAAAAACCCCTTTTATATTTAATTGGTTTAGTATAATAATTTTATGTTCATTCATAACTGTTTTTATTGGTTTTGAGGTTTAATTTCGTTGTTCAGACTCGTTTGTTTACTTGATTTTAAAGACTGGTTCACTTATATTTATGTTTGAAAAAACATGTATGATGATTGTGGTTGTTCAAAATTTCAGTTATGTTATATTATTTAACATCAAGTATATTACATGGTATTAAATTTAATTTGGTTACTTAGTGTGAAGTTGAACTGTAATATAAAACCTAAGTGACAACCGTTTTTGTTAATTTGTGGGTTTTATTACAAAGAACATGTTTTGATTTATAACTTAATACCATATGCACAAAAAGATTACATATTCAAAATAGTATTTATTAAATATATATAATTTGGTTCAACCATAATGAATATGGTTTCATGAACATATTTAAATATGACAGTAGAAATTGATAAACTGTTGTCCTTGAATGTGTTAAATTAGCACATCTCAAACAGTTCTTTCATTCCATTCAAATAAAAGGAGGGGTAAAGTGAGAATACAATGAAATTTACCGTTAGAAAAAATCTCGTACATGTATGTTACTGGAGTTATCATACTATTTGGGTGAAGGGAGGTGAGGATAGAAATCAAAAAAGAAAAGAACATAAAAGAAAATAAGGAATTGGAAAGAGGAATTTACCTCTTGAAACATACTCCTATTTGAACCTCTTAAGGAGAGAGGTTTTAGTATTTGGAAGAGGATAAGGGATTTTGGACGTGGGGGAGGATCTTGGGGAAAGATTTGGGCAGAATATTGGCTGAGAAAAAGGCATGAGAAGAGTGAAAGGTAGAGGAAGTAATGGGTGGTATTTAGAGTGGAGGGGAGGAGGGTTTTCATAATGTTTTAATCATTACTATATTATTTCCTCAAAAGATAAGGAATATAAAGTATTTCGTGATCAAAAATAGTAATAAATTCATGTGACTTGCTACTAATTGGGATTAAATCAGAAGATCGTCATCAATAACTCAATTAATCCCTTATTTAGCACTTATTGTGAATTATCGGATTTTACTATTCATTAAAAATTCCAATATTTCAGAAAAATACCACAAATCCACCCTAAACATTTTTCAACATAAAGAATCCAAAAATGAAGTCCATTTTCAAAAATAATTATCGAAATATGATTAATATAATATTTAATTAAAATCATAATTTATTATGAAAACCCATTCTGAAAACATTCATTTACTTATTCTAAAATACAGGTACATCATAATTTCACATGAATATTATTTTAATAAAATAATATGTAAGGATACTATTCATTAGGGTATAGAACTATTCATAAGGGTATTTTTCTATTCATAAGGGTAGGTTACTATTCACTAAAAATATGTTTTTCTTATCAGACTCTAAATAAATTACTAGTCACAACTATGTATGTGAGATTTTCAAAATTCCAAACACAAAAGTGGAAAACCTATGTTTAATGGTCACTTAGCACATTTTAGTTCATTATGTTGTGTTTTCATTGGATTTTATGACATACATATGATAAGAGAATTTCCATTGAAAAACATTGGGCCGTTACAATATATCTTCTGTTGGGTATTCTTTTAAAATACTATGCTCATGTTTTTCTATCATTATGTTCAATATTTTATAAAGTGATTATTAACAGGTCTTTTATTCCCTTATTGATCATATCAGCTCACAATTTTTTATATTTACCTTCCCTATGTTATGAAAAAAATGATTTTGTGTATTATATTTATAAGAAGGGTGATAGTTATGAAGAACATAGGTAGAGATAATTTGTATCACATATGATCATCTATTTTTATATCAATGTTTCCATAGATACTGAAACAATATTAATTTTGTTTGTATCATAATGTTAAGAATTTAATATTGATTTAAAAACATTTAATTTTTTAATAAAATATTGGATGACCTAATGAAAAATATGTTATTTTTTGTTTTATATGACAATTATATTTTACTTTCCCTATATTCAAAATTGTTTTTGATTAACCATTCTTACAATATGGGTTTTCATAAAATGTGTATTATAATATTAAAACCTAGAATTAATGATTATGATATGAAAATGTGAGGATGTGATATATTAATGTGAGGTATAATGAAATACAATAATATTTAAAAAATAGTATTTTTATGATAGAATACATGTCAAAAAATACCTAACATAATCAACCATGAAAATTTATAGTTTAAATATTACTTGTATAACATATATGTTGGAATAGGGATAATGAATAAATATATCCATGTTTTTAAAATAAGTAAAAAATATGCAACGCAATAAAATTTTATTTATTAATTCTAATAAAATTAGAAATCAATTTTTAGTAATTTCATTTTATGATTCAGAAGTTCAATTTTCCACCAAAATCATGTCTTTGATTTTTGTGAGATTATTATAATTAATTTGTTACTATTTTGAGAAATTTTCTGTTTTTTGATGAATAATGAAAATATGAATTTTCATTCAAAACCCATGTTTTTGTTTCATGAATTGAAAACTATCCCATTCTTGAAAAATGTTTCAAAGTAAAATTAGTTCATTTATGTAATTTATAATATAGTTTGGGTTATTAGAATCAATTCCAATCTTTATATTTTTATAAAAAACATTTTTATATAGGAAGAAATGTTTTCTTAAGAAATCAATTTTTTCCCTGTTTATGGGATTATTTTTAAATAAAATTATAAAACATATGGGAATTTAATTTGATAAAATGGATTATATATTTTGTTTCATAATAGTTAATAACTGTTAAATGATTCAAATTATATGTTGTCCAAAGTGATTATTAAAAACAGTAATAATTTATAACAATGGTTAATGTTAAAAAAGTTTACTTGTGGTTAAACTAAATAGATAAAGCATAAAATGACTATGATACAAATCTAAATGGTATTTTATGGGACTATGTTAACCGTAAATCAAATAATATTCTATAATTTTAAATTTTAAATCAATTTTTCTTGATAAATACATTATTATATATTAATATTTTTAAAATTTTCATGTGTGTCTTGTCCCTCAGTTATAAAAGGAAACCCCATCTACCCACACAACCCACTTAGAGATACATTTTACATAGATAAAACCAACAAAAATACATTCTTATAATACCTTAACATTTCCTTGTCAACTTTTTAGTATAATTCAATCCATTTACGGCAAACAGTGTCAAGAAAATGATATTTTCCGAAGAAAAGTAAACATTTTAACCGAATATTTTGTTCTTATTGATTATTATTCTTCATTCCAAATACATAAAACCATTATGATATAAAAAATTATGATATCATATATAGTGAAATTTTATTATGTTGATGGATTATCTTTAATACATGTCATTCTTCATCTAATGGGGTTGAAAACCATCTCTCGTGTGTATATAAGACTACTGCCTCAGAAATTGATATAATTCATTTTCCATCACTACATCTCATATATTGTTATTATAATTGATTAAAATAATATAAAATATATTAATGAAACAATTATTAAACTCTAAATATATTATATGATCTATTTTTATTATTCTACTCATTGATAAATGATAATGTCATTTGATAGTGTATGTTGATAACATCCACTACAAAGGGATGCGATCATTTTCATCACCACATCACACGGGTGGTATATATAAGTTTAGTTAATGTTATTAAATTATAACTATGATATAATTAATATTTATTGGTGATAAAATGACACTTTCCACTTATCCATTATGTTCATTGAAAAATGAAAATGTTACTAATGTTCTTACATGACCTATTGTCATTATTATTTGGACATAATTCATTTTACATAACCAAATTAAATAATTGATTATAAAATTTCAATAAATATATGTAAATTATAATTAATTCATGACTATTATTTTATAGGTGAGGGAATAATGAACTCAATGACTATGTTAGATAACCTATGTTATTTTGAAATAGTGAACCAAACATCCTCAATATGCACTATGTGGACATAACTGAATAATATTTTTTAAAAATAAATGAGATTAATGATGAAATTAAAATTTAATTGGCCAATAAAAAATTATAATAAAATAGAAAAATTTATATATTTTTATTGTATAATAGTTAAAGGATATACATATAAATTCTGGAATCATGGTAAGGGATTTAGACTCAATTTCCTTTCATTGAGGCATGTTTTATTGTTACATGAATAATTTCATATATATGGTGTATATAATTACGTTTTACATATTATATCATAATTACATCATAATTAATGGTATTTTAATTTAAAATTAGGGTTACATAATCAAAGGTGGTTTGATTCGCATGTTTCCAAAGTAGTTAAGGATTTCATAACTCAATTTATTTTCATTATATTATATTACTTATTCAATATCTATTTTATATATATATAATGTGCATAATGATTCATCTTTATATTATATTTTATTCTCACATTTTAATATGGATATACATTTTTACACCTATTCATTTATTTAATTAATTCCCTTTTTAATGTCACGATCTTTGGAAGGGGTTTCTCAACACATATTATATTCATTATGAATTACATATACTTCATTAACTATGTCAATCCATGATTATGTGTGAAATAACATATGATTTATCATTTCATGTATAATTTATATGGTTTTATAAATGTAACACATATTAAGAAAATTTTCAAATTCTAATATAAATGGTACTGTATTTTAAGTATTTTTCATCTCAATATCGTTTCCTTGATACATGTGTTTTAAAATGAACCTACTTCCTTTTATGTGGTGTATATGAAGCATATTTAAATATTATATCATAAATAACTCTTGGATAATGAAAATTCAATTATCTTTCATGTCCCACATTTTATGAACAATTGATTCAAATGTTATAAATGTTTTAATGGATTTCATGGTCTCAATTTCATTTCATTAAAGCATTATCCATGTTGGGAATATGTTTAATTATATATGATGTCCTAATTTCTGTAAACAACGATGGGATTCCAACCAACACGATAGCTATACTGCTTCGAGACAAGGACCAAGGGGAATTGAAAATCCACTTCGTCTGACAACTAGCACCAGATTTCAATGAAAAATACTACATAATGAAACTAAATGTATAAAATTAAAATAAAACCAAAACTAGAATTCCAGATCTCCAAGTGACCACTTGGTCACCATAATCCAAAAAATCATCTTACTCAATAGAAAAACTAGAACCAAAACCATAACATGAAATAGAGAAATAGTTCTAGTCTACCAAATTAGTGTGGAACAAGTAGGGTGTGAACAAAAAAGCTTAGTTTGGAAGAACCGTTTTACCATTTTATTGATCCATACACAACATTCATGAAATTTACTTTTCAAAACAACACATAATAATTTTCTTTTTAAAACAGTTTTTTATTCCTAAACCCTAATTCAGGGACCAAAACCCAAATACGAATCCATTAAAGGTGGTGAAAATGGATATATAAAAAAACATAATAAATATTAATATACTAGAAGTTATAATAACCAATAGGAAAAAAATTAAAATATAACATACTTATAGATAATAATGGGAATTTCTGGAACATTTCTTGAAGTGATCACAGGATAGACATGATTTGGACTCACCTACCGGTGCATAGACTGGATCCGAAGTCAATAACTTTCTAGCCACTCTAACCTATCCAATCCATTATGATGTTCCTCCAGGAATCTCTAACAATATAGGGGTACAAAATAGTCTATTTCGGGCCAATATGAAATTGTCACTCTTCTATATATTTGATGCCCTAGAATTCCACGATAATAAAACATGGTGAGTAGGGAGGTCATCACATGCATAGATAATACTAAAACCCATAGTCAACATGCTTTCCTAGACCAAAAATATACACCACCAATGTGATGATACTCTCCTTAGAGGATCCAACCTAGAGGTTCCCATTAAACAATAATCCATCATAGGTTTCAACCGGGGCTACACATCATATCTGTTTCAAAAAAGGTTCCAAAATATTCAAAAAGTTCCTATCATGCCTTAACACTTACATTTACAAAACAACATGGAAACCATTTAAAAATCCAATATGGAACAAAAAATTGAATGAATATATGTAAACATGAAATTTTATCATTTAGTTACAAAACCATATTCTAATAGTCCACACGAGAGAAAATTGAGAATTTCATTTAAAAAATAACATTGAGATACATTGGGAACCATGAGAACATTTTAGAGAAGATTGAGGTTTTAGAAGGAGGTATTTAGAGGGAAGAGGTATAAGCAATAAAGGAAGAAGGTGAAAAACATTGAAATGGGTTATATTGTGGAATTTACAAAAGAATCTATTATCATTTCAGATCCCATCCATATGTGCACAATGTGTACATATGGTTTTCACAGATCAAATGGAGCACTAGAAACATCATGAAAGCAGAAAAATTGTAATTTCATATTAAAAAATAACAATTAAACCATTTTATAGATAACAGTCACATCACTAAGAGAAACCTAATCCACACACCAAAACCAATTATCAATAACAACCAAATTACCAATGCATGATCAAAAAATAAATCAATCTTCAACACCAAATTTCATTTTAGAAATCAAATTATAATATCATTGAACAATTTGTAAACATATATTTTTAGGTATAGCTGAGCAAGACACGTTGAAAATAATTTCAATCAAATGTACACAATAAAACACACCAAAGATAAAAAACTACATGAAAAGAAAAATTATTTAATTAATAATTATTTATAGGAATTCTCAAGAATCAATATAATGTTCTGAATAGTAAATAGAGGGAAACACATACCTCAATGATGTGTGGTTGAGAAAATACTTTTGGAGAAGAAAGAACCAATACCAAAAGTAAAATCACATTCCCTAAAATCAATAGAATAATCCCAAATTATCCAAGACTTAACATAGGGTTCGGTAAAGAGGGAATCCAACCAAGGATAACCAATAAACAACAAGAAGAAGGATGTATAAGGGAGAAAAAGACATACCCAAGGATAGATCCACCAAAAATTTGCTGGAAGAGCGCCTAGAATCCAAAGCATGGGATGCATCCCAAGGCTTCCCTAAGTTTGAAAAAAATATAGGTGGAATAGAGGAGTGGATTTGGGGGTAATATATGAGACGTTCAAGAAGGTAATTTCATGTCTTTATTGACCTTGGAATGTTTCATGGTTAGGCCTCTTGAATTTCCAAACAGTGCTCCAAACATGTGAACCATCACTAGAGGAGGAGGAGGCATGAATAGTTCAACATCATGATTTTGAAATCCATGAAGAAACCATACTTTTCTCCACTTTAAAAAAATTTAGAGTCTCTCGCATGTTTACCAAATAGTTTTTCTTAATAGTGTGAAAGTTGTATGTCTAGTCCTTAACACAAAAAGGAGCCACACAATTTCACCATAGACTAACATAGAATGGACCAAAATATGCTCAAACCATGAAATACATACCTCTCAAGAAGATATTGAACTGAATATTATACCATATTTAACTACCTTTTCAATTTCCCCTCATACTATGTACACATACCGTGCATAAGGCCAAATACCACCTGAAAAATCCAAATCTCAAAATATCAAGATGGGAATTAAACTCAGACCAAAAAACACCAAATTAATGAAAACATTAAAAAAAAGAAAAAAAGTATTATATATGTAATAAATATCCCACAAAATTTAATTTTTACCCCAAAAAATTTTCACATCAGAATGATAAACAATGCTCTAAATCAAAACCAAATGAAATAGAACTGGACCATGAACCACAAGGTGAAATTTCACCCTAAAAGTCTCACCTAACCAATATATGAAAATATTCATCATTAAGAAACACATGGATAAAAGAAAGATGGTTCTACCCACCATAAGAAACCAATTAAAATCAACTAACACTGATATTGGGAACAACCAACAAAAACCAAAAACCCAACTCAAGGGGAATCCTGATGAAGGGAACCAAAAAATACCTCAAAATGGACCACAATTTATCATTTATTAACGACAATGTATCATTTTCTCAAAACATAGAGGTCTCCAAAATGAGCGTGACCCCTTACCAAAACTAGTCCTCAATTCCAACCACAATAATATTCTCACGGACTCGCATATAAAAACAGGACACCTATTCTTATAAGAAACTATGTTCATTTATCCTTTTACAATAAACGGAAAAATTATACATTAGAGAAAAACAATAAAAGATAAATTTTTACTGTATAAACTAAAAAACTAGAGGCAAAAGATGGGCCAGGGATCCCCATACACCCGAAAATGCATGACTTTGTGTAATGATTCACTCCAAGCCTCTAGCCAGATCTATAATGTCATGAAGTATCTACCACCACATAGTTAGGAGATAACATCCTCTGACCATAGCAGCCCATTTAGGAATCTCCAGTTTTATAAATTCCTAGGATGACCCAATCTACCACATTGATGATAATATTTTAGAGGATTACAATAGGATGGATTTGAATTCCTAAACTAGAAACACTAAATGAATAAAGATGAATCGTATGAATAATGAGAATCTATAACTGAAAAAAGGAACCCATTGGGATTTTGTTACTATAAAATACACATATCACCTGATGGAAATCCCATAGAGTTGCTAAAATCTACCAACTGTACCTGACAAACACACACATATAATAATGTATCTTCCACTAAATTTTTTAACAGAGCTTCACCAGAAGAGGGAAATTGAACTTTAATATAGAGATTAAGACCCAAGAATAATATTGGATACTTAAAATGATCCTATAAAGATATCTCTTGAGAAATTGGTACCAGATCCTGAAAGCGTTGAATGTAGACCTTCACCATCCATTGGACATTCTAAACACCTAACATCTCTTCTATATTCATCTCTTTTACATTCACTGGTATAAATAATAAGATAAATGTTTCCATAAAAACCTCCCATGAAATCTTAATTTGCAATGATTGAGGGATGATCACCTTCCACAGATCCAAATCTAGACCACCAAACAGACCCTAAATGTCCCACACTCTCACAACAAATAGAGTTACCAATAATCTGACGACTCTTTCAAGTTAATTAAACAACAGAACCGCTTCAATCATACCATGATTACCATCTAAAATTTGTAATAACTAAGATTAAATCTACTATTTCACCCCACATAGATTCTAGGAAGGTCTGAAAACTAAAAAAAACTTTTTAGAAACCCAAATGACCTTTTTGGGTGGAATCCACTAAGAGACATCAAAATAAGAAACAAAAAAATATTATAAAACCTCAACCATAAAATAAAACCATAATCCAAAAAAAATATCTTATAAGATGAACAACAGATTACAATGAAAAAACCCACATTAAAAAACCCACTGTCTCTGTTTCAATTTTAAAACCAATTTTTACAAAGGACACTTTTAAAAATATCGCAATCCATTTCCACTTTCAATTAATACACCAAAACCTGATTTTCAAGAAAAACCAATTATAGAAATCATTTTCTTTTAGAAATTCATTTACAAAAACCAATTTCCCTTTCAAAACCCATGCCTTATGTCCAATGAAAAAAAAACAAAAAACTCACAATGAACAACTGAGATATGGAACTAATGATAGTGAAAAACCTAGTCAAATGGTTTTTTAACCATTCAACTAGAAAAAAATCAACAGGAATACATTTATTAATGAACTATAACCCCCATGAACCACCTCTCGATGTATGATTTCTACATAACACTAGATCACATCCATTTTAATTCCCCATCCACCCATCCAAAAAGAAAAACAAATACTCAATCCTGAATTATCCCTAAAAATATGAGTCTCATGATGTGAAAGGGATTATGAAATTCTTATAATACCTACCTCTAGATACATAATAGTCTAAATATATAGTCTTCCTAATTCCCCATGTCATAAAGGGATACTCTATAATAATTTTTTCACAAACCATTACGGGCTTCCATCCATCTTATAACCAGAACCGGTCTGATACAGGGCCCCAGGGGATTCATGATCCTTCCATACTTGTGACTAGTGACGTGCTTCAATAAAAAATAAAAGGGAATTATTTTTCTAAAAAAATTGGGAAAAATTAATGAAATGGAGTACACAACATGAAACTATAATCCACTGATTAAAATTAATATAATATCAAGATCAAAATATATTTAACAAAACCGAAAATACAAGATGAAACTAAAAAACCAAACTGAAATGATAGATATCTATGTGAAATCATGGTCACCACCATCAACAATGTATCCATCTCCATAGGAAAACCAGAACCAGAACGAGAATCCACAAAATAGAATAGTTCTACTGATGCTAAGTGGAATAAGTTGGGAGTAATAAAAAAACAACACAATAGGTAATCACCATAGAGTATATACATTTAATTTTCTCCAACATTAAACAAAAATTGTTTGTAAATAGTTATTGAAGATAGGTTTATACAATTTTAATGATCAAAAAACAACTATCCTGAAATTTAACTTTTAAAAGAACAAACATGTACCTTTCTATTTTTTTTTATTTTCATTCTAAAAACCAACTATAGAACAAAAAAATATGAATCCATAGCAGGTCAAGAAAAGATATATGCTAAAAATAAATAAAATAAGAGAAATAGGGACAATGTAGACGGGTTATAACCAACAAGTAGAAGAAGCATAATAGGTCATATAGATTGATAATCATGAGAATTTCCAAAATAGCTCTAAAATAGATCCTTATACATTCTTAGTTTGATATAACCTTCCATCATATGGTGAATCTCCACAGTAAATATTTAACTTCCCTTTCCATCCAAGAAAATCTAGTAGAATATACCACATGGAGTCTCTATAAATCTTGGGGGTACTAATGCATCCAAATAGGGTCAATAAGAAACTGTCACTCAACCCTCTAAATAATTCCTAGGAATTCCATGATAATCGTATGTGCTGGGTATGGAGGTCCCAATATCATTGGATCAAACTAAAACCCACATCCACTATTATTACATAGCCCAAACACCTAAACCACCTATTCGAGGAACATCTCCTCAAAGATCCTCTATAGTGTTTCCCATCTCACTACAATCCAATAATGGATCCAACCAGTCCTACATGAAATAGCTATTTGAAACCAATTTCCAAAAGTTGTGAATATTACCAACTCGGTCTTAACACATACATTTCAAAAACCACTACTAACCCATTTTCCAAAACATAGATAGAATATACAATATTCATGAAAGGTAAGAAAAATTCCTTTTTTTCATTCTTTTACAAAACATATTGTATGAATCCAAACAAACCAACATTTAAAATTACATTCAGAAAAGCACATTAAGATACTTTGGTAAGTATGAAACCATTTTGGAGCCACATGAGTTTTTAGAAAGATAAACGTAGGGAGAATTGGTATAGGGAAGAAATGTGGAAGGTGATTTTTTTCATGACAATCGGGATCAAGTGGGAAATTTACCAAAGAAGATGATGTCATTGCTGATCCCATCCATTTGTTCACCCAATGAGCATATGGATGTCAGATATCCAATGGCACACTAGAAACATCACCATTACATACAAATTCCAATTTTATAGTCCAAAATAACTTTGTAAACGTTTTTTTCATAACCGTCACCCCACAAAGATAATCCTAATCCACATAGAAATCCAATAATAAAAAAAATAAAATTTCACAAGAATAATAAAGTCCAAACGCAATCCACCAAAATTAATTTCACTAAAAAATCCAATTTTCATTTCTTCAAACACTTTGTATAAATATGGGGTTAGTTATAGCGGTGTAAATCCCTTTGAAAAGAATTTTTATCCAATTTACACCCTAAAAAACCCTGAAAAAATCATCAATATTATCACAAAAATTATTATAGAACATTAAATTAATTAACAGAAAGATCTAGTTCAATAGAATGTGTTTGTAATGAAATAAGTTAAAACACCTAACTCCACAACGTGCGGTTGATCAAAACTCTTGGAGAATAAAAATTAATCCCAACACACAAACCAAATACTATAAAATCAAAAAAATCATCCCAAATTAGGAAAAACTAATCATAGGTTTCATCCATGAGGGACTCCAACCAAGAAGAAGAAATAAACAAGAATAATAATGGATAATAAGGGAAAAGATGACTTAACGAAGGATTAATCAACCCAAAATATTATGGAAGAGGGCCTTCAATCCATGGAGGGAGGGAGGAGGAAGCCACCCAAGGCTCCCTCCTGATAGAAAGACCGATAGGGATATGAGATTATAAGATTTGGGGATTTAAATAAAAAGGTAAAATACGGTAATTTCTAAATTTTATTGATCTTGGAAAGTAGCATGGTTAGGATATAAGGTTTTCCAAACTGTGAACCAACTATATGCACCCTCACTAGAAGAGGTGGCCACCATATTTTTTGGGAAACCATGTTCCAAAAATGTGGAAAACCTTTTTAAAAATTATAGAGTCTCACAGATTATCACAACATGGTTTCTCCTTGCTATACTTAATCTGTGTTCCCAGTACGTGGCATAAAAATGGAGTTTCATAGTTCTTCCTAGGAATAACATGATTTTGACCAAACCATGCTAAAACCATGAAGTTTAAGCTGTGCAAGAATAAATTGAACTAAAAATTACCCATCCTTAACTATACCCAAGGTTTCCCCTTATAAAATGAACTAAAATAGTTTATAAGTCCTAACACCATCCATAATGTCCAAAAGTCAAAATTTCAAGCTGGTAACTCAACACAACCCTCAGCCAAAATGACCAACTTCATGAAAAGTGAATAATATAAGAAAAACTATCATAGGGATGTGAAAAATAAAAGACCATTAATGTATTTGATATGTTAATTCATGGGTGTTATGGGTTTAATATGATCATGTTAAATCCCTTCATTAAACGTATTGTTTACTCATGTGTTACCTAAGTTTCAAGGGTTCCTCATCTCAAAAACCATATTGGAGACATATTTGATTGTCGAATAAATGTTCATTTATATGAAATGTACAATATTTATTGCAAAATAATTTCATGACACATTTTATACTCATGGAATTATATATATCTTTTCTATAATTTCCATCAAAGGGGTTTTTTGTTAAGAGGCCATTAAATGGGGTTTCTTTAAATTATAATGACTTTTTATCATAAAATTCCACCAACATCTTTTTCTTATTTATATAGTGTTATTTTCTTAACATAAATGATTTCTAAAAGTTATTATCCAAGATATTTGACAAAATATTACAATTTTTAAAACAAAATTTCAGAGTGTTTTCTACATGTGTCACTAATATCTCCTTTTACTATAGTTTGACCATAATGTTATATTTTAACATTAGAATATTTTCCCACCATCATGACCAAAATTTCATTTAAGGAATCCTCTTTAATTTCTATAGTTTTTTTCAATGAAATTAGTTTCCCAATATAATTGAAAATTTGTAAAAAAATTTCCGAACGAAAATTTTATTTTCACCAGTTTTTTAAGAAATGTTTCTAATGTTCTTTTAATGGAATTTTATAATATTTCAAAATAAATTAATGATTAATATGATTTTATGGTAATATTATCTTTTGATATCATCTTTATTTTATTTTTTTATGAATTATGGTGTTTTTTATAATTATATATTCATGAAACACATTTTCTTGACACTATTAAATCAAGTTATAAAGGAATAGAAGATGTTGTTAAATGAATGATGATAAAAATGAAATATTCCATGTGTTATATTCATGTATAGTACATTTACATTACTAAAAATATTGGGTGATACAGATAAATATTATAAAATTATTGACACTAATATAACATATAAAATGGGAGATCCTGATATAGCTTATATGATGGGTGAGCTGAATATATCACTCCAATTCATTAGTTAATATGAATATTCATAAAAGGGAATGAATAAGAGAGTCAACCATAGTGGTTTATATTATGTAATTAACTAGGATTTATCTATTTTTGACATGCATAAACATGGGTGATGAATATAATATGAAAGACACCATCACATTTTATCTATGATTTCAATGATTATTAATGGTTCCTTCAATCTGTTTTGACTTCACATCGCTCATGATTATTGATTATTATTACTATTTCCATTTATATGATTTAAACCATGAATCAAGTTTATTGAAAAATGTTTTTCTTGGTATGAATTCTATTATACTGAAATAAATATTTTTATTATGTCATCATACCCTTATTCTTATCTTTTTAAAATTGATGAAATCCAAATAATAATGTTTATGATTACCCATGCTGAGTGTACGTGTTCACCCGTATTAAGATTTCCATTTAACCTAGTAATTAAATATTTTTTCTAAAAAAATTTATTTTTATAAAGGAATCATGGTTGAATAACTTTATGGGAGATCTTGAAGACATAATACAAAATAATTAATTATGGGTATAGTTGAGAAAATGATCACATGGAGATATGGGTAATGTTTTTTAAATGTTATTCAAAATTATCTAATTCTCTAAAAATAATCCACCCTTTTATTTAAAAGTTATTAAAATTTTTTATTTTATGTTTTATGTTTTGGATGGAAAATAATAAGTCACGGTTTTCATGATCACAGAAATAAATTTAATGATTATGTTTTTAGCATCCAAACCGGATGTATGGGATTTTGGATATTATAATAACTAAAATATGTAATTAAAACATCTAAACCCTTATCTTATAAAAACAATTGAAACATATGAAAAATGTATAAAGATTGAATTTATGATACGGTGTAATTAAAACATCTTGCAAATTGTTAATTAACATAACAACATAAAGGATAAGTGTGTTGAATAATAGCTACATAATAATATTATATTATATATGTTCAGAACAAGTCATCATAATTTGGATCCTCTAAACACTCTTCTAGACATCATATATGATATATTCAACTTCCCAACACCTAAAATTTAAACATCATAAATAGCTAAAATCAAATTCTTATTAAGGGATAAATTTCAGTTAGTCATAGCCAATATATTATAAATATGATGGAAAATATGTTTCATGGAGAAATATATGAAAAATGATCATGGGAACATCTTTATGAATTTTGAAAATTAATTTTTCTTTACAAATTTTGGAATAGAAAAACAAATCAAAATAATGTTCACAAAAACATGTCTTATGAACATATAAAAAAATAAAATAACATATGGAATAATTACATAAGAAATTAAAACATATTTCTATCGTGGAATGTTAAAAAAATAATATAATATAATTAATTTATATTTATGGAAATATAAGTGGCATAAACCTATGTAGGCATGGAATAGGGTGGAAGTAATCACCAACCTATTCCCACAACATAATGGAACATGCATCAAAACCTAATATGTATAGTGGTGAAGTCATCACTACAAGATTTCCATAGTATAGTGATCATTCCTCAAACAATTACCATAGTCACCTCATGAGATACAAAACAATAACTAATGTATTAGTGGGTGATATCAGAACCCTCCTATCAGTCACCCAAACATATAGGTTCCACTTGAAAATAAATATTCATCATATCATAAAAAAGCCAGGGGAAAGGAATTGGTTTCTTAATCCTCCCAAAAAATCATGAACATAGAAAATCATATTATTTAAAAAAAATCTCATTTTAAAAAATATGGCATGCCAAAATTAATTTTAGAATGGGTTCCCAAAATCACATCCTGAAAGATAATCATTGTTGGGTAAATAGACATTAAAGTAAAAATATTTTTAAAACAACATTAAGTAGATTTTCAAAAATATGAGTTCCAAATTAATTTATGAAAAATTCTGTAAAAGTAAATAAAAGAATTTTGATAATGTTATTTTGATGAGATAAAAATAAAATATCACTGAAAATACATAATTGTAATAAAAAAATGTGTAGATGATGATAAAAAATTTGATTTTGAATGGATGGAAAACTACTCTCTTTAGTATTTTAAAAAAAAAAATCAGACGACCAACCATTAAGAATTTAATGATTTTTTCTAAAATAAATAATGTAAAATAAATGATAATATGAGATAAAAACTGTAGTTTCCACTAAGGAAATGAGAAAATTATCTAGAAGTGTATCCATTGAGATGAATTGAAATATTTTTAATCATATGGGGATTATTCAAAACAGATTTAAATTTTCTTATAAATAAATCGATTAATCATGGAATAAGACTTCTTATGTAACCTGATTTACCTAGAAATAAAGATGGAAACCCAACATAACATTATCATAGGATAAGAAACTACATCTTGAATGGTTGTAATGGAAGTTGAGTGATTATTAATAAAGATTTCCATTAGTCATGAATACTCATTAAAATAATTATTATCATACACTAATGATCTATTATATCTTGTAAAAAATTATAAATATCTTAATCACATTTTTATTGACCTTTTAAATATCCATAATATTACAACCTCAAACTAACACTTTCAGATCCAGTGATTTATACATTTTCATTACATTTCTCATATTGATACATGTGGAGGTGACACAATTATATCCATCAAAAGAGTATAATATAAATAGGGAATTTTTGATCACTTGAATTCTTAAGGACCTTTTAGGATTAGAATTTTATAGACATAGGAGAAATATTATCATCAAGGATTCTTAAATAATTGGTTGATAACGTTGATTTTCATCTCCCACTATACCCAGATATTCTTATTCCCCATTAGGACATAATCATCAATCATATTAAACCCTTCATGAAATAATTAATTTAACATAATTTGTGATATCCTAGGGAAAATTAAAAATAATAAGGGTGTGATAAAATCCAATTTAAGGATTAATGTAAGCATTAACAATTGAAATTAATCAATAAAAATAATATGAGAAAACGTTTTTGATGATAAAATTAATCTGGAAGATCATAAGATAAAATAATTCATTGAATCAAATTGTATCAATAAATAGGTGTAATGTTATAATGCTTTAAAAAATTATAAATTCACTATTATAAATAACCATGAGCCATGTGATATCAATCTTTGTTAAAAGAAACAGTTACATTCAATAAAAATCATAATGATGATGTGTTGGTATATTTAAACATCATATTTATAACCCATTTTATACACGTATTGAAACTAACTTGATCCAAATTAAATCCATAGGTTAAAGCCTATGGTAACTCCATTATTATTTCCTCTATAGATAGGGAACTTTATCAAATTCATTAGACTGATATTTGGGAGCACCATTCATATAATCTATATCGGTATCACCCAACAGTATCTGGGTGACACCACGATCATAAATATGGTCCACATATCATTGATGAATAAAACCTTTAAAATCATTAACATTTTTTATAAAAATAATAATTTTCCATCTATTACAGTATTCATCCTTTGAGGAGAAGATGGTTACATGAAAATATAATAATCATTCCAAAGAAAGAATAAGTATGGAACAAATAAAACATATCCTTAATGGAGTATAATATCATCATGGGTTTTCTATGTTTTTAAATGGAAATACCATTATATGATTATTAAAAAATATTCCTTTGGAAAATAATCTTTTTACATGAAAAACATCAAAGGATATCGTCTTATATTGAAAATTATTTTTAAATATCACACGGAAAATTTAATGAGGTGGATATCATTTTCATTTTGAAAACACTTATTTAAAATCTAATACAGTTTTCAAATTTATGGAAAACATTTTCACTGAATATGACCTTTGGTTGATAAAAATTATTGAGTGGTCATGACTGATGAATTTTCCATTTATGTATAAAAATATAAAAATAATGATCCATTTAATATTTTTTTGTGAAAATTAAAAAAGTATAGTGTTTTTAAGATGATATCAATATTTAATTTAAAATATATTTTGTGAAATACAATTGTGGAAAAATTCCTTTAAAAATTTATATTAAAAATTCATTCAAAACATTTCATAATACAATTTAGATAAAATAGATATGTAAGAGAAATTTTTATAATCTAAAAAAACAAAACATCTATATAACTTACAAATGACTTTCATGATGTTTCCATATCAATAAGGGAAAAACATGAAATTAAAAATATAAAAAAATTCATAACCAGAGCATTATAAAGTATATGTTCAATATAATAATATCACACTATTTCTCCAAGAATACAGTTGAACATAAACAATCCTAAATGAAATTAGATTCTTATATAATGGGTTTTCACTCGGTAACTCTTCAATAATAATCCCCAAGGAAAACTAACATCAAATAATCAATTAAATATAATAATGATTGGGTGGTTAATGATATAAAATTTCAAAGGGTAGTATATACACCTGAAAAAATAATATTGGTTCATTATATTAATATATGTCACAAAAAATAGGATTTCATATTAATAACCAATAGAGAAGTCCTACAATTAAATTTAAGAATTGAAAAATGAATAAATTATGTGTATTAAATGGAAACAATTGGTGTAAGTACATCAAAATATATTCAAAATTCATTACAAATAATAACATATCATAATAATTTCAATGAATATGTAATATAACCTAATGAAATGAAATTTAGTTGAGAAATTCAAAAACAATTTTTAAATTTCATGTAAATTCCCCATGAACGGAAAAAAATAAAACATAACTTATAATACCACAACGTTTTAAGGATTCAATTTATTACATTCAAAAGGGTAGGATATAAAAAACATAATAAAAGTGGTGAATATGGAATATTTCATAGAGAAATATAATGCGTGCTAAGAGACCTTTATCTCGAGTCCAATCTTTACATGTGTGCCACATAACTCTAGTATAACAAGCATATATTTTTTCTGGGTAATGCCTCGGTCAAAGACCGAATCACCATTTATTAATTAAAGAAACAACTGTTTACATGAGTCAAAAGGATGGGATTTTATTACAATCTCTTTAAAAGAGGTGAAGTAAATCAGCTGGCAGTGCATCCAGCCAAATCATGCTCTGGTGGACACCTTTGTTGGAAAGGGCATCAACAATAGTATTCACTTCATGGAAGATATGTGTGGCAATGTAGTAAATCTCCTGAAGCGAATTCAGTAAATTCATCCAATGCGTAGTGAGCGTCTAGGCGAGATGAATAACTCCGTTCCAAATGGCTTGAACAATGGTGGTAGAATCACTTTCAATCCATAGTTTTCGCCATCCTCTTTGGATATAAAAATCAATATCATGGATTACTATAAGCATCTCTGCTTAAATGGATGAGGAAATCCCACACCCACTCTAGAAGAAACCTTGGCAATGGTCAGCAGAATCTCTAAAAATGGTCTCATAGTGGGCAGGTCCAGGATTTCCTTTTGAGGCACCGTCGACATTCACTTTAATCCAACCAGGCATCGGAGGTTTCCAGAATACATCAAAGGGGTGCTTGGTCGTCGAGAAAATACCCAGGACACGGATATGTCTGAGGATCTTGAAGTCTCCAATATAATTGCTACAACAATCTTTTTGAATTGAGGCAGCTTCATGTATCGTAATGAGAATTCGCGCTTTTCCTGCATTGAGACTAAAAGAGTTATTATTATTTTAAAATATATCGAATAATAGTGTTGAAATATTATTCGTATTTATAAAATAATTATATTTTGAAAACTATTCTTAAAATATTGTTTTGAAAAATGAACTATGTTATAATCATTGAGACGTCATGCCATACGTACACATGTGCAATTCTTCAACATTTTAATGATCATTATTGAAATAATGTAAGTTATATTTTAACATTATAGAATTTTTAACATATCATTAAATAACATTTCATAATTAAATATAATTATATATAATCCATGTATCATAGTGATGAACGAATAATCATATCACATTGTGGATTTGGTAGTCCACATTTATGAAAGAATGGTGTTATCGTTTTTCAGTGTTGTAAAGAAAATGATATATTTAATTGTCATAATAGAAGATATGACATTAATATAATAAATACTTAATTTATATATCATATAAACATTAAATTTGTATTTCATTCATTCAATGTAAAATTTCAAGGAAAAAAATCACATCACTTCATGAAGCAGTAGTATATCATACAAATGAGGGACATTATCATATCCTCCAAAGAATCGAATTTTAGAAGATATATGTGATATAATAACACAAAAATTATTAATATGTTAAAAATATTATATATCAACATTAAAACCAGTATTATAATAGGTCGTGAGAGGTGATAATGGAAAATTAATGACATTAGTTATTGAGGAGGTAGTCCCTAATACACAAGAATGATGATGCTAGATTTGTTCACAACTACATGTGTCATTTACCCACAAAGACCTAATGTTTCATTTTTATTAATTTTCTACATTACATGAATTTATTTAATTCTTACTCACAGAATTATGATGACGGTCATATTGTTAATGTATTACTAAAATGATTACGCTCACATCTATTATATTTATTCATTTCCTTATTCATCCTCTTACTAGGATTTTTGCTCACCCATTTCATTTATGTATATCCTCCTGTGACTACATGTACAAAGGGAAATATTCTATTTATAAAGATAAAGTGTATTACATCAAATAAATATTTATGTTTTATTTTTTTCAAGTTATTTATAAGGCTAATATCCCAAATCACTAATCCTTTTGATCCTAGATTTGCATCAATTGTTTGTTGTTAATTTTAAAATGATGTAATATTTATATTATAAAATAAGGATCTCAATAGTTGGTATCAATTAAATAGAAGGAATTTATCATTGGAACTCTCATATGTGAGAATTGAATGAATGATGGCTCTCCATCGAAGGGCTTCATAAGGAAAGGGCTACAACCGGGGAAGGTGGTGTGTCGCACTATGGAGGAGTAGCTACCCTTTGAGTTCCTGATAGGTATAAATTATATTCAAGAAGAAATAATTCCAAACTCTTATACTTGGTTTTATATATTTGTTTAGTTAATTTGGGAATTGTGATTAGATAATGTAAGTAAAACTCTTAGGATAAGACTATGTATATGTAAACATCCATGATGAATTATTTTATAAATATTATAATCATAGGTATCCTATATGATATTCCTTTAGAGTAAATTACATGCAATAATAACATATTTATCCATTATTTTTTTATATACCTTTTTTAAACCCTTTTTATATTTGAAAATTATGGGAACAAAGAGAAACTAGTCCAACAACTTAAGTGAGGAAAAATGCAACGATTTCCCAAATGTCATCCCCAATTACAAGGGATGTGGAGTTTAGAAATTCATTTTGACACTTACATAGCTCTCTTAGGATATTAATAGTATCGTAAACTAGGCGGAACTTCCTCCATAATCCAAGAAGTATAAACTATACATTGTGTACTTTATGTGTCAAAAACCACAATTTTTTTTTATCTTATGATCCGATTTTTGTTGAACAATTTTTTTACTAAATCGAGAAGATATGTATTGTGCTCCACTATTCTAAGAAGGATAATATTACTATATTCATTTATTGTTTATATGGATAGTTCCATCAATGGTGGTAACTAATAAAGAACCCCAATGAAAATGATGAAATATACGATATGTTTTAGGAAGACATTAATAAAATATATATTTGCATGTATTTACCTCAAAATCTTTATAAAAATATAGAAAGAGATTTCATATAGCAAAAGGAATAGAAATAATATTTTTTCACTGACTATGAAGAAAATATAACAAGTCATGTATGATATATCTCAGGTATTGTTATGAAAAATGATATAAAAATAGATATATTCTTTTTTCATTTAAAATATCACCTCCAAAAAGGATCTTGTTATCCCAGACATTAAGAGTTTTGAAGAAGTGGTCCAGTGTGCTCACAAATTCTAGATGGAGTTCATAGAATGGTATCATTTTTAAGGAGATAATAAGAGAATAATGGAGTTTCATGATGGTAGAAAAAATGAAAAAAGGAGGAAAGAGTATCCAACCAACCATGTGAAAAAAATAAAGGGGGAATAATTATTAGAATTTCCTGAAGAGGATGGGGAAATTCATAAGGTGTGGGAGATAAGGACATCATGCTTAATAATGTGTAAGAGGAAAAAAAATTTAATGTTGGAAGGAATGGAGAGAACCACCCATGTGTCAATGCTTTATAAGCTGGGAGTAAGGAAGATAACTAAACCATAGGACCATACAGGTAACTAACATTACAGAATGAAAAAAATGATGTACATGGTATGATTATTATTTAGAAAATAATTAAAATGTTTTATTATATTTATGTTTATACACATTTCTTTTTATATTAAATGTTTTATAGAACTGGTAAATTAAGCATCAACACCTTTATGTAGATATATTCACCAAAAAAACCAAATGGTGAAATCATTACAACCCAAGTGTTGGAATCATCTGCAATTGAAACATGTTGGAAGACTCTTCCAATGAATCTCATAACACTTCCTTTGGTGGATTTTGATGCAATAATGGGTAGGGATTGTCTCTCGTTATATAGAGAAGGCATCAACTATCATGAAAAAGAAATATCTTTTCAAATTATATATGATCCCATGATCCATTAAAAATGAAAGGATGATAATGAATCTCTCATGAAAAATCCCTAAAAAGTGTGGGTGTTGATTCCCTATGAATAAGAATACATTAATCAAATCGTTGATTCATAGGATGGTAAGAAAATGGGAGAAATTTTCATTGTTAGGTAATATGCTAATGTATTTCTTAAAGAGTTGACAGGGTTTACCTCATTCTGTAAGGTAGAGTTCTCAATTGAGCTCATACCCAAATCCACACCTATATAAAAATGATACTACCAGATGACCCTAATCAAACTAGATGAGTTAATGAATCATCTCCAATATAATTTTGAAAATGCATTTATATGAAATAGTTCATCACCATTGGGCATGCCAATGGTCAATATAAATAAAAAGGATTGATCAATGCATCTATATATCAATTATTGGGAGCTCTATAAGATCACCCTAAAGAAAAATTAACATCCTCCTAGGATTGAGGACTTATTTGATCTACAATTTGGGTCTCAATAATTATTGATGGTTGATCGTCATTATGAACATCCATTAATGACGGTTAATAAAGAAGATATTCCAAAGATCACTTTCTAGATAAGTTAGGGTAATTATGAATTCAGAGTGATTCCTTTAGGAATGAATAATGGCCTTGAAATTTTTATGTATTTTATGAATTGATTCCTTAAATAATACCTTGTCAAATTTGTGGTAGTTATTACTAATATTATTCTCATATACATTAATATAAATGATAAAATTGAAGAAAATATAAGGAGTTATGTGGTTAAATTAAGAAAGGGTAAATTGTATCCCAATTTCAAAAATTGTGGCTTCTAGATTCGGAATGTTACATTCTTGGGGAACATGATCACAACTTTATGAATTTCTATGGAACCTTCAAAAATGTTAATTGAGGATTTCCTAGACCTCCATGTGTATTGTATATCCATAGTTTTCATAACTTATAATGTTATTGAAAAAATTTTGTGAGAAAATTCTCATCATTTGATAGATGTATAAATATGTTAACCTAAAAAAAGTGTAAATTATTTTTTTATGGATGAGTATAATGAAAGCTTCAAGGAGCTCATGAAGTGGTTAATCACAACACCTATACTCACATTACCCACAAGACGAGAATTTTTTGTGATATAAAATGATACATAAAAGAAATTATTGGGTAGTTTACTCATGTAGAATGATAAATTGATAGACTATGACACATGAGTGTTTAATATCCATGAGAATAACTTCCCAATACATGATCTTGAGGTAGTGTCTTTGATCTTTACTATGGAAATTTGGCGACACAACCTCTATGGTGAGAAGTGTGACGTGTACATAGATCACAAGTGTATAATATATTTATTCACATATAATGATATCAACATGATTCAAAGTATATTTTCATATCCAAGGATTATTATTACACTATTCATGACTATCTAGGAAAGGATAACTAGGTAGATGTTTCTCTAAGAAGGAAAGAACCTTCTACTCAATCTAAGATGTAGATTAAGAAAGACCCCATATTAATGGATTTGAAATGTATGGATATGGAAATCCTATTAGTAGGGAATATATACTACCTTGGCCTATTTATTTACTAACCATCTATCTAGGAGATGATAAATGAGGAAATAATAGATGAACTGGATATATAATATCAGGTGAAGGTGGTAATGGAAGGTAATCTGTTTGAGTTCCACATTGATGAGGGTGGTGTAATATAATTTGTAAATAGTATTTGTTTTCCATTTCCCCAGTTATAAATAACGATCTACTGCATAATGAACAAATCTTAGCTTTCTCTATCCATCCTAAATGTTCCAAGATATATTGTGATCTTGAATAACATTTATGGTGGTACAACATCAAGAAAGAGATTGAAAAGTATATCTATAGGTGTTTCATATGTCAGAAAGTTGATGAAGAAATATTGATGTATAAAGGGAATATGTAACCATTGCCTATACCTAGGTGAAAATGGGCTAACATCACAATAATGTTTTCACTGGTCTCTGGAATACATCCAAAGGAATCCGTGCAATATGTGTTTTGGTGGATCAACAAAAAAATAATACCAACATCATTACTATTTCGAATGATTCATTAGTTGAACAAATTTCGATGATATATTAGAAGGAATTGGTGAGGCTTATTGGGTTTCAACTTTATATTATCTCTTATTTTAATCCATGGTTTATATCCAAATTTTTGAGGATTACACACATTCTTTGAGTACTTAATTGAATTTATTTATGGTCTATGACCCCCAAAAAAATGACCAATATTAATGGACTATTGAGATTCTTGATGACACGATAAGTGACTAATAAATGATTAAAAAGGAGTATGGGGCCATCATCACCCATTACATGTGTTCTTATACAATATGAACTTCGAAACTAGTATTTATATGGCTTCATAAGAAGCACTATATGGGAAGTGATGTAGAACTCCGAATTGTTAGGGTAAAGTTTTCTAATGAAATGTTCTTAAAAATGATTTTGTGTAAGAGGTGAACAAGAATACTAAAGCCATCCAAAAACTCAGAAAATATGATCCAAGTTTTAAGAAGAGATATGTGTAATACTATACAAATTATTTATTTTTTGAAGTAAGATAAAATACTTTCCTTATAATATCATCATGAAATAAAATCATGTAATTTGGAATGAAAGGGAAGCATAAAACAAGTTACATTGAACTCATTGTGGTTATTGATAGCATAGTAAAACTAGCCTGCCAAACTACACTTACACCAAATATGGAACATGTTCATGACATGTTTTGTGTATCTCTCTTGTGGAAGTACATACCTCACCCTTAACATGTACTGAATCCATAGGCGATACAATTGGTGAATGACCTCGCACATAAAGAGTATCTAGTGAAGATATTGGATTGTAGAGGAAAATTCATACATAATAAAACAACTCACCTTGTTAAATTTTTGTGGAGGAACCATGTGTATGATGAGGTAACGCTAGAACTGGAGGAAGCAGTGAAGGAGAAATACCCACACCAGTTTTCACATTCTTATGTAAAACAAAATTTTGACGCTGAAATTTAAATACAGGGGAAGAATGTTATGGAAAAGAAATTTATCAATGAAACATTTATTTATTATAATAATATTATATATTATAAATAAAGTTTCATAGACCTATAACCCAATAAAAACATAATTCTCATAAATGAGGAAACAAATTTGTGTTATTTTTGAAAAATAACCTATACTGTTGGAATAGTAACCTGACTGTTCTAAGAGTAACATGACCATTAGAATGAGTAATCCTGAATCAATATTCCCAAACATACATATGAAATTATTCATAAAATTTATTCATCATATGAATGAAATTTTTTTGTAATATTATCATTGTATAAGTAAATAAATGATTTTAAAATCATAAATTCTGTGTTTATATCATTATAAAATGTAAATTTTTATTTAAAATTTTATAATAAGTATAATGTTTTAAATGGTAATTCATATTAATAAAGTATATTTGTAAGAACCCGGTTCTTATTCTTGAGGTATGGGTATCTTCCTTTCTCTTTTCCTAAAGTATTTTTGAGAAAATAAGGAAAATGGGGAAAAGTAACCATTTTGTGGGTACACACCATGTACTTTTCCTCATGCAGTGTACTTTGGCAGTGTGGGATGAGTACACAGGGTGTGTAGCCATGCTAGTGATAAATGGTGTAAAAACCGACTACACGCCATGTAGTAGGTATTTACACGCCATATAGTCAGTCGGTAGGCAAATAGTAAGGCGGTGAAGGCAGCCGCCAGCTGAGCATTAGTACATGCGGTGTACTCATGGATTACACACTGTGTACTCATGTCGACTTATGAACAGTGCCGTTGTGCAATGAAGCTGCCAAAGGAATAGTTAAATAAAATGAAAAGTACACGTCGTGTACTCAATAGTACACGCCGTGTAGTTTTTTTTCTCTTAAAATGGGCAGTAGCCTCCTCTGTTCACCGGGAAGGCTTAGAACCGGAGGAGGTTTTGGGAGATACTACCAAATATTTGTAAATCACCCGAGCGAGGAACGTAAATCTTATTCTGTCTCCATTGATCTCATTGGAACCGTACGGGTAAGCCCTTCCTTCTCCTTAATCCATTCTTTCCAATTATTTCCTCAGGGGAAGGTATTTACGTTTTAATGGGATTTTATTTTACCTTAGATCTAAGTTGTTCTTTGACGATTCGAGGAGTGTCGTTCGCTTATACAGATCCGAGGTGATCGAGGTAGGTGGCTTGGTGTTTAAAATTATAACTGTTTAGCGTTTGTGTGTCACTTTTTGCTATGAACCCATGTTGGGGTGTCATGTGGATGAAACCTTGTATGTTTTGAATACCTAGAATTTTATAGGTAATTAAATGTGATAATAAACTTTTGTTTGGTATTGCTACATGGATCCAGGACCACCCCGGTGGTGAGTTCCTCTGTTTAGCCATTTGGCCAGGATACCAGAGGGTATTCCCTGTTTATATTGTGCATTACATTCTACTGGAGAGTAATTGTATGTGAATTTCTTGTTTATATATTGGGCATGGTCTGGTTATTTGTTTAGCCTGAGGGTAGTGTTTTACTTAGCCTAAGGGAAGTGGTTCTATTAGCCTGAGGGAAATATTCTGATTACATGAGGGTTTTGTTTCAGTTTGTCATTAGGGAAAGATTCTATTTCACCTGAGGGAAATGCCGGAGGGAAAGGTTTGAAATGGCCTGAGGGCGATATTCGATTTCCTGAGGGAAAGCCTGAGGGCATCGTTTTACTACATTAGTCTGAGGGAAAGATTTTTATTAGCCTGAGGGATTGGTTCTGGTGAGCACAAGATGTTATTAAATTAAAATGGTTAAAATGAAAATGGAAAAGAAACTGGTAGTGATACATACTTTTGATTACTTACTAGTTTACCACATTTACTTTTTCACACTGTAGTTGCATATTATCATACAGTTGGGCATGAGCCTCTGGTGGGTGCCTATTGAGATTTATTTCTCACACCCTATTTGGGTCATTTCTTCGGCCCAAACAGACTATGTTGCTGCAGGTGTTGATAAGGGAAAGGGTCCCTATACAGGTACATGATTGTTGTAGAGGAGTTGGAGAGCATGGGACTGAGCTTAGGCTCGTGACGCTACTGAGTTCTTGTTGCACTGTCTGGTTTTTCTTGGTTGTACTATGTACTTTGTATTTTATTGTACTGTATTGATGTGTAACATGTTCTTGTTGTTTTCTTAGAACTAGAGGCATATTTAATCATAATATATATATCTGGGTATTATCTTTTACTACAGTTGTTCATTTTTAATATGTATGGTTTATTGCTTCCACTGCTGTTGTATACTATTTATCTTTTCCGTTGTGCTACAATTTGACAAATGAGGGCATAGTTTCCCCACTATCCGACCTGGGCCCTCGCTGCTAGCCCACAGCCTCTGGCGTTTGGGAAAATGTGCTTGAGGTCGTGTGACCAACCGGGTCCGGAGCACTCGTTGAATAACTTTCGAAACCATGACATTACAAAGTGGAATCAGAGGGCGTTCTTTTATTTGACTTATTATTTGGAGACTTAGTCAGGGATAGGACGGAAAAAGGTAGTTTGTACTATGTTGTGAAATGGAGTAGATATCCGTGTATAGGGAAAATCCAGTCTACCTCGTATTTTTGGAATTATATTGATATTGAAAATATTACATTTGATTTTATTTTCACCAATGGGTGACACACTTGTGATTGTTCTATTTATATGGTATTTGTGGGTTCTTTTAGTTGCAACCCGATGAGATGAGCGTATTCCATCTCATGCATCACTTAGGCACATTCTAGAAATCGCATGCCTTGCATAGTTCCATGTCATGTGGTTGCATTGGAAATTGCATGTTATTGTAATAGTTTTTATGCTAGAAAAGCATGCTGTTGTGATACCTGCTTTTTTAAATACATGATATATGATAGGGTATTTTTGTGTAATTTTGTTAATAGAATGAACACCAAAATTTGGTTTATGGGGAGTATGTGGCCTCAATTACCAGAATTTGGTGGATCATTGACTTGTTTACTTGTGTATAACATGTATAAGATGAAAAACATTGATTTTCGGGGAGTATGGGCTCTCACAGATCGGAATGTGGAACATAGGTGTTGTTTTTAGTATTTTTATGGGTTCCAGTGTAGTTTCAGAGGCTTACTGTCCGGGACACCCCGGATACACGTTGTGTATTTTTTCGGACACACACTGTGTGTTCTTCTGTTCGAGAAGAAATGAAAACTTTTAAAGTACATGCCACATACCCTCAGTACACGCCGTGTAGTCACTTATCGTTTCATGGATCGTGTGGGTGGGGACACGGGGAAGGGAATAGCTTGGGGAGAACAAGTCGTGTACCGGTTGTACACGCTGTGTAGTGTTGACCTAGAGTCCGTTCGTGTAACTAACAACATGGGTCGGTGAAATCATTTCGTTCACACGCCGTGACAATGATGAACATGTTGTGTCATGTAACCTGGGGACTCGGCCGTGTAGCTAACAAACACAGGTCGGTGTTACCTGTTCTTGAACACGCCGTGTATATGAGGGACACGCAATGTAGTTCTTTCCAGTGGGAAACCGTGTGGATTTAGCCACGTGGCTGGGGAAATGGGGTGGTGTACACACCGTGTGTGGGTGTAACACGCCGTGTAGTCTTAGCCAAGTATTTGGTCGTGTCACAAATGACACGGGAAGTTGGAAATTAAACCATGCATTCCATGTAGATGATATATACGCCGTGTAGTCTGGTTCAATGGGAGTTGTGTGGCTTAGCCGTGTAGTTGGACCCGGGCAGGGGAAGAGAAGTCAGGTACACACCGTGTAGTCAATATAAATTCTGTGTAATCTTGTTTTGAAAATCTTGAAATTCCTTCTTCCTCCAGTTCCCTTTTTGGTCCCCTCATTTTTTAGTCTTTGATAATCTCACTTTACGGTGTGCGTTTGACCTTGTAAAGTAATTCCGCCGAGCCGACCACGCGTTGTTCTCCAGGAGAGCGGAAACGATTATACTCTATAGATGGTGGGCCATGGGCTACCAGTAGATCCTCAAACATAGCCAGATGCGGTGCCAGCCCTTATACCAGACACAGGTGCAGATGCACAGTTCTATGAAGGCTTTATCCGGTTCATGCAGACCTTTCAGGGAGCACCGCCGGCTGCCACATGTGTGGATAAGCTGACTCATATCATCCAGCAGCAGCATCTGCCTATGTTTTCAGAGGATGGAAGACCATAGGCTGAGGAGTCTTGGCTGGGGTCTATGCATACTATTTTTTGAGAATCTAGAGATGCCTCCAGGGCGGAGGGTTATCATCGTGACATACATGCTTCGTGATTCCACGAAGAGGTGGTGGGATGTTACCACTCAGTCTGAGCATCACAGAGAAATGGCGTGTGAAGACTTTCAGACAGCCTTTTATGACATCTTCTTCCTTGAGACACTGAGGGAAAATCGAGATCTAGAGTTCATGAACCTGCAGTAGCGCGCTATTTCAGTGATGGATTATTCGGCTCGTTTCAAAGAGCTTCTACGTTTTTAACCCATTCTGGTGGGTGATGAGACGTTGAGAGAAAGACGAGTTGAGGATGGTCTTCAGTATGACATCCGAGCACTGGTGAATGTTTCTAGGTTGTCTACAATACATGCCATTGTGAACCAGGCACTAATTACTGAGAGGAACTTGCGGGAAGCTAGTTGTGCTGGACAGGGTGGTTCGGCACCAGTTTCTGGTACTATTTCTATTGGGAAAAGGAAGTGATAGATGAGTTTCTCTCATGGTGGAAGTACTATCCAGGCGATTACATCAGGTGGCTAGTGAGAGGGGTTCTGTGTAGACTATGCATATGAGAGGAGGACCAGTATCTTCTTACCAGTCGGGAAACTGGGATACGTAAGGACGTACAGGTAGAGGTGGTGGTCCTGGTCGTGGTATCCAAACACAAAGAACTCAGAGGTAGTAGGGTAGGATAGCTCAGGGTAGTCAGGCCGTGTCATAGGTCCGCGGCACTGGACATGCATATGTAGTGCAACAGGCCTAGCAGGAGCAGGATCCCTGACCTTCTACAGTCAGAGGTACTATTCTAGTAGCTTCTGTCTTATCTTCAATACATTTCAATACGGGTGCACACATAGCTCTGTATATGTGCCTGTTGTGGAGAGCCTTTGGCTCTGTGTTTCTTCTTCTTCTGCTATTATGATGCTAGACACTCCGTTGGGAATGATAACAACATGTGTGCATTAGTGAAAGGGGTTCCCCCTTGAGGTTGGTGGGAGTCACTTTCTATGGGACCTCTATGTATTAGAGATGATAGCTTATGATTTCATTCTTGAGATAGACTGGTTAGTTCCCTTTCGAGACTTTGTGGATTGCAATCGCCGTAGGGTGATTTTCACATCACCAGCGGGAGGAGAGTTTCTTTACAAGGGTGAATGGGATGTTTAGGCGAGTTGAGCTGGACCCGAGCATCGTGGGTGAGGTGGAGTCACAACCCAGATTGAGAGTTTATATCTATATGATCAGGGGACTTGTCAGAAGTATTTCCATCCAGTGGTTGATCGTTTCAGGGATATTTTCTCGGATGACATTTCAGGTCTACCTCCAGAGCATGAGGTCGATTTTTCTACTAAGTTTGTGTCAGGGGCAGCACTGGTGTCCATTACTCCTTATAGGATGGATACACTTGAGTTTCAGGAGCTCAAGAGGTAGTTATAGGAGTTACAGTCAAAGGGTTTTATCCAACCCAACACTTCTCCTTGGGGTTATCCTATCCTTTTTATGGTGAAGGGGGACGGTACCCTCAGACTCTATATAGATTTTCGGAAGCTGATCCAGTTGAATGTCAAGAACTGATATCTCTTACAGAAGATTTATGATATTTTTTATCAACATCGTGGATCATGAGTGTTCTCGAAGATTGACTTGAGATCGGGATATCATGAGTTACGTGTTAGACCATCGGTTATACCGCTTACAACTTTTTGGAGCAGATATGGTCTATACGAGTACTTGTTTATTCCATTTGAACTCACGAACATGCCAGTTGTTTTCATGACTCTGATGAATCGTGTGTTCCACCCTTATCTAGATTCAATTGTGGTAGTATTCTTGGATGACATCTTGTTGTACTCTCACACTCGACACGACCATGCCACCCATATTGAGATCGTACTGAGTAAACTGAGAGAGAATAAGCTATATGCTATTCTCTCAAAGTGCCACTTTTGGATGGACCATATTCACTTCCTGGTTCATAAAATCTCAGAGGCAGGAGTTGCAGTAGACCCAGAGAAGGTGAGAGTAGTAGTTTCCTGGGAGAATCCTAAGAACGTGTTTGACATATGGAGTTTCTTAGGGCTGGATGGTATCTACAGATGCTTCATACATGACTTCTCCCACTTAGCAGTTATATTGATGGGTTTGACTAAGAAGGGTGTGAAGTTAATTTGGTCGAAATCTTGTGAGGAAGACATTCAGGACCTGAAGGGAAGGTTGACATCAGCCCCAGTCCGGATACTTCTAGAGCAATGGACGAGCTATACAGTTTACTGTAATGCATCAGGTATTGGGTTGGGAGCTATGTTGATGAAGGTATATCGAGTTTTTGCATACGGGTCTCAGCAGTTGAGGACACATCAGAGGAATTACCCAACACATGACCTCTATTTGGCTGCAGTTGTTCATGGATTATGTTGTTGGAGACTTTATCACTTGGGAGAGAATTTTTTGGTTTTCATCGGCAAAAAAAGCCTCAAGTATATCTTTACTCAGCATGACTTGAATCTGATGTAGCGATGGTTGGTCGAATACCTTCAGTCTCTCGATTTTGAGCATGCCTATACATATAGTAAAGGTAATGTGGTAGCTGATGCACTTAGCAGGAGGACTCAGATACAGGCAGTGCATGAGGCCAGTGGTGAGTGAAAACTCATGTCTTTATTCTCTGAGATGCATTTTGAGGTTCACGACAGCCAGGGGTAGACCTATATTTCTTCCTTAGCTGTGACCTCTACCCTCTTGGATAGAGTGAGGATGAGATAACTATCTGATTCAGAAGGCCTCGTTCTACGGGAGTCGGTGGAAAGTGAGTACCCTCCTCTTGGATGGATGATAGGCGATGATGAAGTATTGTGTTTCCATGGAAGTGTATGGGTTCTAGGGGATATACGCAAGGAGCTGATGTGGGAGTTTCATGATTTAGTTTGGACAGTTTATCCTAGAGTTACCAAAATGTACCATGACTTGAGACGTTAGTATTGGTGGTTGGGTATGAAGAGGGAGATAGATAGTTTTGTAACGAGATTCTCCACCTTTCAGCAGGTGAAGGTGGAGCATCAAAGGCCAGTCAGACTGTTATAACAGTTACCTCTTCCAGAGTGTAAATGGGATGATGTCATGATGGACTTTGTGATTGGGTTGCCGAGGTCACCTCGAGGCAGTGATGCTGTGTGGGTTGTTGAGGACAGACTCACAAAGGTATCTCAATTTTTTTGGATAAAGGAGTCCTTCGGAGTTGAAGAGCTCGAGAAGTTGTATATCCGAGAGATTGTATGTCTTCATGGGGTCCCTTGTTCTATCGTTTTAGATAGGGACACCAGTTTTACGTCTCGTTTCTGGAAGAGTTTTTAGAGGGCACTAGGTACATAGGTTCTTCTGAGCATAGCTTTCCACCCTCAGACCGATGGCCTGTCCGGGCATATGATACAGGTGCTAGAGGACATGTTGCGTGCATATACCCTAGATTTTGGGGGCTCTTGGGAGAAGAACATTCCCATGGTCGAGGTTTTCTGTAATAATAGTTTTCATGGAACAATGAGATAGAACCTTATGAGGCTTTATATGGTAGGCCATGCAGATCACCTTTGTGCTGGTTGGAGGGAGGTGAGGTAGCTTTAATGGGACCACAGCTCTTGCAAGAGACTTCTGAGTAGATCGAGTTGATTTAGAAGCAGATGGATACTACATAGTCTCATCAAAAATCATATGCTGATCTCCGTAGACGACCCATGGTGTTCATAGTCGGGGATTAGGTTTTCATGCGTGTTTCCCCGAGGTTGGGAAACAGGAGTATTATGAGACATGGTAAACTTTCACTGAGGTATGTGGGGAAATATGAGACTTTGGAGAGTGTTAGGCTGGTTGCCTATCAGTTGCAGTTAACACAAAGGTATCATGCCATGCACAACGTCTTCTATGTGTCTCAGTTGCACCATTATCATTCAGACATGTCTCACGTCTTTCAGCCCGAAGAGGTTGAGATTCATGTAGATGCTTCCTTTGAGGATCATATGATTCGTATCATGGAAAGGATAATGAAGGTTCTCTGAGGACAGTCATTTCCTCTCATACGAGTGTTATGGCAGCATGTCCCTTTGCAGGACGAAACCTGGGAGAGGGAAACTGACATACATGCTCAGTGGACAGAGTTTTTCTGAGCTTTATCTTTTCCACCATTGGAAGGGAAATTTGGGGAAGAATTGCTTTAAGGGGGGAATTTTGTAAGAAATCGATTCTTATTCTTGAGGTATGGGTATATTCATTTCTATTTTCCTTATGTATTTTTGAGAAAATAAGGAAAATGGGGAAAAATCACTTTTTTGTGGGCACATGCCGTGTACTTTTCCACACACCATGTACTTTGGCTGTGTGGGATGAGTACACAAGGTGTGTAGCCATGCAGGTGATAAAATGTGTAAAGACTGACTACACGCCATGTAGTGGGTATTTACACACCGTGTAGTCAGTCGGCAAGAAAAGAGTAAGGCGTTGAAGGCAGACACCAGCTGAGTGTTAGTACACACCATATACTCATGGATTACATGCCTTGTATTCATGTCGACTGATGAACAATGCCACTGTGGAATGAAGTCGCTAGAGGAACAATTAAAAAAAAGGAAAAGTACACATCAGGTACTCAATAGTACACGTCGTGTAGTTTTTTTCACCTAAATGGTCAGTAGCCTCCCATACTCACAGTAAAGGCATTGAACCAGAGGATGGTTTGGGAGAGATGGTCGGGGCATTGAAGATCACCTGAGCAGTCACCGGGAATCCGATTCCGCCTTCGTCGATCTCATTGGAACCGTGCGGGTAATCCCTTCTCCTTAAGCAGTTCTTTCCAATTCTTTCCCAAGGGGATGTTGTTTACATATGAATTGGATTTTCATTTAACTCAGATCAACATTGTTCTTGGAGGATTCGAGGAGCATCGTTCGCGTATATCGATCAGGGGCGATCTAGGTAGGTGTCTTTGTTTTTAAAATTCCAATTGTAGTGTGTTTGTGTGTACGTTTTTTATATGAACCCATGTTTGGTAGTCATGTGGTGAGGACTTGTCTATTTTGAATACCTAGTATTGTATAGGTAATTAAATGTGATAATAAACTATTGTTTGGGATCGCTACATGGATCCAGGACCACCCCGGGGGTGCGTTCCTCTATTTAGCAGTTTGGCCAGGATACCTGAGGGTATGCCATATTTATATTGTGCATTACTTTTTCCTGGAGAGGAATTGTATGCGAATTGCTTGTTTATATGTTGGGCATGTCCTGGTTACTTGTTTAACCTGAGGGTAGTGTTTTACATAGCTTGAGGGCAGTGATTCTATTAGCCTAAGGGTAATATTCTGATTACCTGAGGGTTTCAATTCAGTTTGGCCTGAGGGAAAGATTCTATTTCACCTGAGGGAAATGCCTGAGGGAAATGTTCAGAATGGACTCAGGGAAATATTCGATAGCCTCAGGGAAAACCTGAGGGCTTAGTTTAACTACATTATCCTGAGGGTATGATAATGCTTAGACTGAGGGCTTGGTTCTGATGAGCACTAAATGTTATTAAATTAAAATTGTTAAAATGAAAATGGCAATGAAACTGGTAGTGATAGTTACTTTTGAGTACTTTCTGGTTTACTTCATTTACTTTTTTCACACTGTAGTTTCATATTTTCACATAGTTGGGCACGATCCTTTGGTCGGTGCCTACTGGGATTTATATCTCACACCCTGTTTGGGTCATGTCTTTGGACCAAACAGACTATGTTGCTGCAGGTGTGGATAAGGGAAAGGGTCCCTATACAAGTACATGATTATTGCAGAGGTGTAGGAGAGCCAGGGACCGAGCTTAGGCTTGTGATGCTACGGACTTCTTGTTGCACTGTTTTGTTTTTCATTGTCGTAGAATGTACTATGTATGGTAGAGTACTGTATCGTTGTGTACCATGTTCTGGCTATTTTATTAGAATAGAGGCATGTTGGATAATTATCTATATAACGGTTGGTTATCTTTTACTACAGTTGTTCATTTTTAATATGTATGGTTTGTGGCTTCTGTTGTTGTTGTATGCTATTTATCTTTTCCGCTGCACTACACTTTGAAAAATAAGAGCATAGTTTCCCCACTATCAGACCTGGGCCCTCGCTGCTTTTCGGCAGCCTCTCGCATTTGTGGAAATGCGCTTGAGGTCATGGGACCAACCGGGTCCAGAGCACTCGTTGAGTTTCTTCTGGAACCATAAAATTAAAATATTGATTAATTGATATATATTTTTTATAAATATAAGGTTAATTTTTTGAGACCGTAATTAGTTTATCAATGTGTCATAAAAAACCACTATCCTACCCTATAAATACCTCCCACCACTTATCTTACCACTTTACAAGAATTATATCTTCTTAAAAAGATACATAATTAACTTCCTAGTTCTCTTACCCTTGTATAATATCATCGGGTCTCAACAAATGACCAAACCCAAATTCCATAAAGAGGTTCTCAAGGAGAAGATATTCAAGTAGTAAAATCCTCTATTATTCTCATTAAATTTCATTTCATTTAATATCTTCTACTCACATCCCCTTATCAAAACATGAAATATAACTCTTGTATATTATATATTTACAATATTTATTTTTTTAATAAAATATAAATCCACTAATCTCTTATATTTTTCTTTTATTCTAAAAAACAAAAGCAATGTTCATGATGTGTCAATTCACTACCTACATGGATGATGAGTTTTCATTTTCCATAACCACCTTCTAGGCCAGTAAAAAAATAGTAATTATTTTAAAAAAAATATTTTAATATAAATATTATAACATGTATATTGATCTAGAATTAATTTATTAATATTGTATTTAGGAAAATGAAATTATTTCTCAATGGATGGAAAAACTGCCAAAAAACTAAAAAATTATCATAAATGTTGTATCAAAAGAATCATGATTATATCATAAAAATGATATATGAGCCCATTAAAAAATCTATACATTAATTAATAATAAAAAGATTCACTTTTGAAGAATTATTCTCATTTTACAAGAATGTACCAAATTATATACAAGTAAAATAACCATGAAACCATGATGACAAATGCCCCGTAATGATGATATTAAATTTATTACTCTTAAAAATTACCATTAGTGAGTTAATAAAATTATAACAATTCAATTACATCTACATTTGGTTCTGAATTTACAAATTAACCAATATAATTTTATTATATAGGATATTAAGTGCATATATAGAGTGCTTTAAGACAAATGGGAAGGGGATTACCAAACCCAACACCCTTTATTTGGGTTATTCCTCTATCGTGCCATTTTTCAATGTGAACATCCATTTAATATAACTTAAAACTAATTTCATTTTCAACACTTTTTTATTAGATATACATTATTCCAGTATGATTTAATGAAAAATATAAATTTTTTTCCAAAATAACTCTTCTTTCTAAAACAAATCACGACTCCTATTTATTAATTTCTTATTCACTAAAAAATTATGATCCTAATAATAATTTTTTTTCTTTTTTCCTTTTCTTTTTGGGGAAACAAATATTATTCATTAAATTATTAATAATGAAACCTTTATGAAACCTATTTGTTGGATCCTCCTATATTAATCATGTTTTATTGTTTACAAATATGAATAATAATTACACATCATGTTTCAATTATTGCAAATCTTATTACTCTAAATTACTCTCATTATTATTTACAAATCATTTGCTTGATCACAACTCTCAGTTATATTATTAAACCCTTGTATTTATGTTTCATGTTCTCTTACTTGATAATGGATAAGCTTAATTCATATTCTGTATATTACTGTTTATGTTTGAATACAGTTAATTATCTAAGTATCAAGACACCGTGAAGTTTGACATAGTAAGACATACTGTGTGCAAGACACAGACACCGTGACCCAGACACCATGAAGGACACACTGTGACCCAGACACTATGAATGACACACTATGAGTGAGATACCGTGACCCAGACACCGTGACCCAGACACTTTCAATGACACACTGTGACTCAGACATCGTGAGCTAGACACCATGAAAAAGACACACCGTGAAGGACGTACCGTGAAGGAGACACTGGTTCAATGAGACATTGTTTGCACAACTACTGTGACACTATTTATTAAACTTTTGGTCAATATTATTTAAATAATACTTACAGTCATATTTGAAGTTTTTAATGAAATTAATGTTATTTAAAGATAATTGTTGGTCAGTCAGGAAAACGTACCTCGTACCTATGGGAAGAAAATCATTCCTATTGCTAGAGCTCTTGGAATATAAAGAAGATTGAGCTGCAGTAGAGGACACTCTTGCTCTTGACATGTCTCAACACACATACTACAATACATTAGAGCTATGTACTGAACCGAAGAACAATCCTGAGCACAACTGTGAAGAACACATTGCACGATCCTCAAAGAAGTTCCATACATGCAATCATACATTACTGAAGAATACAAGAAGTAATCTGGAGTCAAGAGAACATCTTTCCTCCTGGAGAAACAAAAATCTTAACCACGACACTCTGTTTTTCAACCAAAAAACCAGAGAAGGACTCAGAAGCATTTCTGCTGAATCCAACGAGTCCGGAGCTGCACTTCCAATCACTAGAGCTTTCTAAACATTCATATACTATTTCTACGTGATTTAATATTTACATTCGAGCAGTGTGTGTATCCTGTTTGTTTTACACACACGCTATCTCTTTCGCAGAACTGGAGGATAATAAATCCTCATTCCAAACTTTCTACACCATCTTGTGTCCCACTGAGGATAGTGGTGGAGGTCAAGTAGGACCTGCACATCCCGTGCGCTGTTGGCTTTGTTTTCCCATGAAGAACATTGGTATAGGTCCCTATGTGGCCTATAAATTCTTGTACTGTTTTTGAACCCCGATCTAGGGTGTGGATCAAATTTATATATAAATTTGAGAGGAATAAGTCTCGGCTTGAGACTGAACCTCTTGGTTATATCTAATGTGCATTTTTAGATTAAATTAAAAATATACAGTATCTAATTCATATTACACTGATTATTACATTGAAATAAAAATATATTTCAAATTTACTTTTTTATTTAATCTAGCAAGTGTTTGTATCTATTGTAAATCATTAGGTTAGTTTCGAAAGATAATTTAATCTTCTGATTAGATTAACTGAGAACTAATCAATATTTTGAGAATATAACTGAACCTTTATAGTTTTAAAAATTCACTACAGTTTAACTTGTCTTATAAATTGGGGGATTTTAATAGAAGATATTTTAACAGAAATTTTAATTGGAACTCCATTCACCCCCCTCTTGAGTGTCCACTCCCACCAACATTTGTTATCAATGGGTTGTTTTTGTTTTTCAATGTTTTCAAAACATTCTGTTTTCAAATGTGATTTTAGTTACTCTTTAAAGATCTTAAATTTCTGTTAGTTCTAAATTTTATCACATTAATATATTTTAGAAAATCTATTTATGGACGATAGAGTAGAAGGTGATGCTAATAATAGGCCACCTTTCTTCAATGGTACAAACTATGCTCAATGGAAACGTAAAATGAAAATTCATTTAGAAAGTATGTGTTTTGATATCTGGATGAAGCACGCTTGTCGTGGGGCATGGAAAAACAATTATTTCCTAAGTTAAAATGTAGTAATGTGGTTGACCTAGGATGTCTCCCGAAGAGGAGTGCACACAAAATGGGTTGTCACTTTAAAACGGGGGTAAAAATGTTGTGAATGGAAATTTGAAATTCAAATGATTGAAAAACAATGAAATTTAAAAGGGTGATTAGGTCAGGGTCGGTTTCTTAATTATAATGCTATCCTTGTTCAATTTAATTCAAACCTCTTCTTCTTAGTTGATTAAAGTGAGTTTCCACAATCGTTTCCTCTCACTTCCTTGGTGAAATTATTATTGTGAGAGAAAACCTTACCAAGATCTTGGTTTGGTCAACTCTCCTTCCATATGTAAAATAGTTGTATTGAATATCCTTAATTGAAATGGGCAATTCCCGATCGGGTTTTGTTTATCCCAAACAAACAAGAATATTCACTACACCTTTTACACGTACTGACGATCGTCGAGTACTTCACCACTAATTCCTAGTTTATTCCATCGTATATAAACCAGAAATTAGTGGAGGGAGATATTGATTATTTTACCAAGGCAAAAATAAATAACGGAATTAATATTCAAGAACGATCGCACTTGATTATAAAATCCGCTATAAGAAATTGAAAACAACTTTGAAGAAGAATGAAATTTATTCAATTGCGTTCAAGAACTCAAGCATTACAATGTAGAAAACCAACCCTTCCCCAATCACTCCAAAAGTTTACCCCACCATGGTAAGGGTAATCGAGTTGAATGGGGAAGAAGAAGGTATTAATAAACTATGAAAAAGAAAATAAATAAAAGAGAAAGCTGAAAAGTTCTCCTTCTTGGTGTCCCGGAAGGAAAAGGGTGGAGAATGGATGCTTTGAGAGGGTGGAGCTCTCCTCCTTTTATAGCCAGAATTCTTCCCCCGAAAGTCGACGCGTTTTAGCCCCATTAAATGACATCTTCACGCGTTGGGCCCTTCTTGAATGTTGTTTATTATTCCCTTGTGCGTTTCCCCTCAAAATTGCAGCAGATTTGGACATGTATGCCGAGAGTTATGGCCGTTTTACTATGAGAATATATTCTGTCCAGTCAGACTCTCTAAAACGAACTCCTCCGGATTAGGGTGCTTTAATGGCCCCATAAACGGCCAATTAACTCGGTGCGTCCTTCATAAAAGATGTTCCCAAACTCCTTGCGCGTCCACCCACCGAATGTCACAAGCTTTGGCCCCACAGGGAATGGGTTATGGATCCCACATCAAAACTAGGCAGAACTGAAAACAGTTTTCTTGAGCCAAATTGTGAGCTTCTTTTGAGCTTCCATATGGCCGATTCAGATTTTGGTCCAAATATATTAAATGAAGCCCTGGATGTGTAGAATCTGAAAAAGAATGAATATTTCAATTTGGATCAGTGTAGATAATGTTATGGCCAATCTACCAAAATAAGTTAAAACTGTTAAAAATCCAAAATGGCCAATTTTTACTATTTAGCTCAAAATAACACCATTATCATAAAAATGAAACAATTCATCTTAGAGGAAAAATTTTGTGGGTTTAAAACAATGATATTAAATATAAATTAATTGAAAATATTTGCTCTATCAATTCCCTCACACTTAGCACTTGGACTCCTGGACAAGTAAAAAATCAAATCAAATCAAATCCAAAACACATATCAATGAGATTAATCAAATCAATATCAAGAAACAAAAAGATATCATGCCTCATCAAAAACTGTTATTTCAAGTTCTCCATTTAAGATTTTAATATATTTCCACTTCATTTCTTATCCCATGCACACAAAACACTTACCTCACATGAATTTTCTCTCATCTCACAAATGTAAAGGCTGAACAAGGTTTTTCTCATCCAAACTCACACAAGAGTCACCATAGGTTTGATAAATTCCTACTTCTCCACCCGATGTGAGTCAAGAACATGTGTTTCTCATGAGGACTTTTCAGGGTTGTTCTGTGGCTTCCGGTTGGTAGGATTTAGATGTTAAAAGTTCTGAGGCCGAAAAAGGAAGGCTTGGCTCTTATTGAAGCAAAATTGCAAGATTCTAGTTTTCACTCAAATATGGTCTCCTTCACTTCCCCTTTGTTGAAAATAGGCTCCATAATCATTCAATCAGCTCAAGGAGCAAACATTTCAATCTTTTCAAACATGATTTTTTTTAAAGCTCCAGATAGGCACAACTTTCTTTTTACATTGGAAGCTCCAGAAAGGCACAGCTTCTCTTTTTACATTGGAAGCTCCAGAAAGGCACAGCTTCTCTTTTTACATAAAAGCTCCAGAAAAGGCACAGCTTTCAACAGAATAATTTTTCAGCATCACACACATCTCTTCCACAATTTATTTTCCACCCAAAGTATAACCAAATGAGGTAGTACATCACAAGACATCTTCCCCCATACTTAAGTTCAACAAGATCATGCAATTTTACTTCAAGAGCAGGTATGATAGGGAAAATTGGCTTGTAATGTGGCTAACCTAACAGGAAATTCATGGATACTAGGGGCTACAATGAAGGATAAATGTAAAGGTGGGCCATAATGAAAAGTATTATTTTGAAAAGGGGGCTTTAAACAAAATAAATGCCTCAATCATTTAAAACACATGTACCCCAACCCTCAAGTTTTGAAAGGAATAAATCAAATTATGGTTAAAGCAAGCATGGTCTGGTTCTCTCAAGAAATGAGGTGAATGAAAAGAATATGACAAAAATGGTTCAGAAGCCTCACAGGAAAGTTATTTCAATGATATAGACAGTGAAATATGGCATTGGTTTCAAAAAACAGTGTACTTTTCATGAAATTCTAAAATATTTGAACTTGAAAAGAAGTCATTTCAGCATTCATTTAAGCTCGGTTTCATGAAATAGATTGGTTCACTCATTGACATGGGTTTCAATAATGGTATTGATAATCTTTTCAGCTCAAAAGTTTCAGAAACACACCAAAAATTGAAAAATAAACACACAAAAATTTGAAAACACACAATTTTTTTTATTTTATATATATATATATATATATATTTTGAAAACAAACATCAAATAAAAATCCTATACTAAAAAGGTTCCCTCCTCCCCCACACTTAAATGATGCAGTGTCCTCGATGCATTTAAGTGGATTTAACATGTAAGAAGAATTCTGATTGAATTACAACAGCAAGAAAATGTGAAGGAGAGGTACAACCTGATGGATCTTATTGATAAATAGGTTGGAGGAGCATGATCTCCTCCAATGGCTCTGATGGTAGGGTCCCAAGGAATTTCTTCAACCTATGTCCATTCACAGTGAATGGATCCTGCTCTCCATCCTTCATAATCTGCACAGCACCAAAAGGATATACATGAGTAACAATAAATGGACCTTCCCATCTGGAACGAAGTTTACCTGGCATCAACATGAGTCTTGAGTTGAATAATAACACTTTGTCTCCAGGAGAGAAGTCTTTTGGTTGGATTAGCTTGTCATGGGCCACTCTTGTTCGTTCTTTGTAAATCCTTGAGTTTTCAAAAGATTCCCTTCTAATTTCCTCTAACTCCTGCAACTGCAATCTTCTTTCTTTCCCAGCTTTCTCAAGGTCCAGATTCATCTCTCTGACCGCCCAGTAGGCTCTATGCTCCAACTCCACAGGAAGGTGGCAACTCTTTCCATTGATCAATCTATAGGGACTCATCCCTATCGGTGTTTTGTAGGCCGTCCTGTATGCCCATAATGTATCATCTAACTTTTGGCTCCAGTCCTTCCGGTTGGGTTTAACAGTCTTCTCCAGAATGGATTTGATTTCTCTATTAGAGACTTCTGCTTGGCCATTTGTTTGGGGATGGTATGGGGTAGATGTTCTATGATGCACCCCATACTTCTTCAGCAATGCTTCCATTTTCCTGTTGCAGAAATGAGTTCCCTGATCACTGATGATTGCTCGTGGCACGCCAAACCTACAGAAAATGTTAGCCCTAATAAAATCACAAACAACTTTTGCATCATCAGTTCTGGTTGCTTTTGCTTCCACCCATTTTGAAACATAGTCTACAGCCAAAAGAATATATGAATTTCCAAATGACATTGGGAATGGTCCCATGAAATCTATGCCCCAAACTTCAAAAATTTCACAAAAGGTTATTGGTTTTTGTGGCATTTCATGTCGTTTGGATATGTTACCAGAAAATTGGCATTTTTCACATCTTTTACAAAATTCATATGCATCCTTGAATAAGGTGGGCCAGTAGAGTCCAGATTCTAAAACTTTTCGGGCAGTCCTCTGAGGTCCAAAGTGGCCTCCACAAGATAATTTATGACAAAATTCAAACACTGATTCAATTTCACTTCTTGGCAGGCATCTTCTTATGATTTGATCATTACAAATTTTCCACAGAAACGGATCTTCCCAAATGTAAAATCTTGATTCAGATTTAAGCTTATGTTTTTGATGAGATCTTAGATGATAGGGTACCTGAGATGTTACCAAATAGTTGACAATGTTGGCATACCATGGAACTTCACTGTTGATGATGTAGAGTTGTTCTCCAGGAAGCTCATCATTAAGTAGGTTCTGCTTTGGTATTTCTGTTTCAGCGGTGTGGGGTAGTCGACTCAGATGATCAGCCACTTGATTTTCAGTCCCCTTCTTATCTTTGATTTCCAAATTGAACTCTTGTAAGAGTAGCATCCATCTCACCAACCGGGGTTTTGCATCCGCCTTTTTCATTAAGTACCTAAGAGCTGCATGATCAGAAAACACAACAACTTTAGTCCCCAGAAGATATGATCGGAATTTATCTAGTGCAAAAACTACTGCAAGGAACTCCTTCTGTGTGGTTGTGTAATTTATTTGTGTTTCATCCAAGGTCCTTGATGCGTAGGAGATGACTTGAGGCTTGCTGTCAATTCTCTGTGATAGAGCGGCTCCCACTGCTTGGTTGGATGCATCACAAAGTATCTCGAAAGGGTAATCCCAATTGGGTGGCTGCATTATTGGTGGTGTTATCATCCTTTCCTTTAATTCATCAAATGATTCCCTACATGCACAATCAAAATTAAAGTTAGCATCCTTTAGAAGTAATCTTGAGAGAGGGAGAGAAATCTTACTGAAATCCTTGATGAATCTTCTGTAAAATCCTACATGCCCTAAAAAGGATCTAACATGTTTGACACAAGTTGGATATGGTAAGGAATTTATTACATCAACTTTTGATTTATCAACCTCAATCCCATTTTGTGAAATTATGTGCCCCAAAACTATCCCTTTTTCAACCATGAAATGACATTTTTCAAAATTTAAGACAAGGTTCTTTTCAATGCATGTTTTCAAAACTTTTTCCAAATTTCCCAAGCAATGATCAAATGAATTGCCAAAAACTGTGAAATCATCAAGAAACACCTCCAAGCAATCCTCAATGTGGTCCGAGAAAATACTCACCATACACCGTTGAAATGTACCTGGGGCATTGCATAGCCCGAAAGGCATCCTTTTGTAGGCGAATGTTCCAAAAGGGCAGGTGAAGGTTGTCTTCTCCTGGTCTTCTGGTGCAATTGGTACCTGAAAATAACCTGAGAATCCATCTAAAAAACAGTAATGAGTATTTCCAGCTAACCTTTCAAGCATCTGATCAATGAATGGAATAGGAAAGTGATCTTTTCTGGTAACTTGATTTAGCTTCCGGTAATCTATACAGACTCTCCAGCTGTTTTGTATTCTCATGGGGATCAGTTCATTTCTTTCATTTGTGACAGTGGTCAGGCCAGTTTTCTTGGGGACTACATGAATTGGGCTGACCCATTGAGAATCAGAGATTGGGTAAATGATATCAGCTGCTAACAATTTCTCAATCTCTTTCTTAACGACCTCCATGATTGTGGGATTGAGTCTTCTTTGAGGTTGTCTAACTGGTCGAGATTCACTTTCTAAAAATATCCTGTGAGAGAATACCTTAGGGTTGATTCCAGGAATATCACCTAAACTCCATCCTACAGCTTTTACATTCCTTTTGAGAAGGTCAATCAATGTTTGTTCTTGTGAATGGGATAGGTTATTTGCAATGATTACTGGCAATTTCTCCCCTTCCATTAAGTAAGCATACTTTAAGTCACATGGCAAAGGCTTCAGTTCTAAACATGGGGGTTGTTCAAGGGATGATATTGCATTTATGTTTCCTGCATCTAATGTTGAATTCTCTGGAATAATCTTACTTCCTCTTAACAAATCATCGAAAAAGTCAGATTTTACCTCATCCTCCAACATGATATCAGAATTTTCAGGTTCATGGGAGTTATAAAATTCAAATGAAGAGTGTTCTCCCACAAATAACAAGTCATGAAGCATACCTGAGTCTTCAATTGGTTCTATACCTTCATCATGGGAGATTGCATAAAGTGAGTGATTGTTGGAAGGGTGTTTCATCGTATCAAGAATATTGAAGTGTACCGTACTATCTCCAAGCTCCATGGTGAGTGTTCCTTCATGCACGTTGATGATTGTCCTTGCTGTTTTCAGGAATGGTCTCCCTAGTATGATGGGAGATTGGGATGGTGCTTGGTCTTCCTCCATGGTAAGGACATAAAAGTCTGCTGGAAAGATTAATCCTCTTACTCCCACAAGTACATCTTCAACGACTCCAGCTGGGAAAACGGTGGATCTGTTTGCTAATTGTACCACCACTCGAGTTGATTTTAGTTCTCCGATCTGCAAAGATGAAAACACAGAGTGAGGCATCACATTTATCGAAGCTCCAAGATCACATAGTGCATCAGTAAAATTTAATGAACCGATAGTGCAGGGAATAGAGAAAGTCCCTGGATCTTGACATTTTTGCGGTATCGGTGGTGTGATAAATACTGAGACGCTTCTTCCTAAGTTGATTCTTTCATTTCCATCCAACCTCTTTGTTTTAGTACATAGCTCCTTCAGAAATTTTGCATATTTAGGGATTTTCCTGATTGCATCCAGTAGTGGAATGTTAATCTCAACTTTTTGGAATGTTTCCTGAATTTCCCGTTGAAGTCGTTCTTCTTCTCCCTTCTTTGACTCAACCAATGCTGATGGGAATGGTGCTGGAATATCCTTTTTCTCCCTTTGTTGTTTCTGCAATGGTGTTTCTAGTCTTTCTTTCTTGAACCTTGTTCTTTCTACTTTGTTGTTGACTCCATCTTTTGGTTGGACAGGACGAGCTTCAGCAGGTTCCCTAGATTCATCCTCCTCATATTGTTCTGGTGGTTTGAGCTCCTTCCCGCTTCGGGTTGTGATTGCACTAACATTCTCTTTCGGATTGGGAATTGTTTGTGCAGGAAGCTTACCTTGGTTCTTGGTGAAAGCATCCATAATGCTTGCAAATTGATCAGCTAGCTTGTCCATCTTATCTTCTATTCCTGCAACTCTTGTCTTCAGCTGTTGGTCTTCATTTTTCGGTGCACTTGTGGATGGTTGCTCATAATTCTTCTGCTGGAAAGGTGGTGGTTGAAACGTTTGTTGTTGTTGGAAGGGCTTCTGATAAGGTTGTTGGAATGCTATCGGGTTCTGATATTGCTGCTGAAAAGGTGCTCTGGCTTGGTTCTGTTGAAACCCATACCCTGGTTGGGTTTGCGGTTGGTATTGCCTTTGTTGATAGGCTGCAGCACAACTTTCTGTCCCCTGCACTTCCGGACATTGATCAGTGTAATGAGAATTAGAAGAGCATAAACCACATACCTGATTCGGTCCTTGTTGATCCTTCACATGGTTCACAGCTATTTGTCGCACCAACCTGGTGAGTTCACACATTTCATTCCTAATTAAATCTACTGAATCAGATGTTCTTACCTCATGGATCTCTATGGTGATCGTACCTCGAGTGCCAAACTGCTGTGAATTTTGTGCAATCTTTTCAATCAGAATTCATATATCTGCAGGTGATTTATCAATGAGGGCTCCTCCCGACGAGGCATCTAGTAGATTCCTGTCATTGTCAAGTAATCCTTGGTAGAAGCACACAAGGAATTGGTCCTCTTCTATTTCTTGGTGTGGACAACTTGCACAAAGCTTCTTGAAACGTTCCCAGTATTCGTAGAGTGTTTCTCCAGTTGATTGATGGATGACATAAATCTCCTTCTTGATTGCAGTGCTCCTAGATGTTGGGAAGAATCTTTGTAGAAAGCATTTTTTTAGATCTTCCCAGTCACTGATCTCCCCCGGTTGTAGATTGTACAACCATTCCTTTGCTGCTCCCTCTAGTGGGAAGGGGAAAGCCCTCCACTTCACATGCTCTTCCGCGACTGCTCGAGGTTTGAAGCTGGAGCAGACATAGGTGAATTCTTGAATATGTCGATTTGGGTCTTCACCTGCAAGACCATGAAATTTAGGAAGCACTTGGATCATGTTAATTCGCAATTCAAAATCATTTTCTATGGCAGGAATTGCAAGTTGATAATTTTGATTGACAAATTGAGGTGCACAGATGTCACGTAGGGTTCGGTTGGGATTTACAGCCATTATTAAAGGTTCAAAGTCTTCACTCAAGGTATCACTTGAATCGGTGAGATTGATTTCTTCAAATTCTTTGGGAAGATTTTGATTTTTCAATTTGGTTATTGGGCGCTCAATTTCTGGATCGAATTCTAATAAATTGCTATTTGAACTACGGGTCATTCAAAAGAGATTTTTTTATTTTTTTATTTTTTTTTAAAAAAACTTTGAGGCACTGCCTCCCCGGCAACGGCGCCAAGTTTGACGCACGCCTGTCGTGGGGCGTGGCAAAACAATTATTTCCTAAGTTAAAATGTAGTAATGTGGTTGACCTAGGATGTCTCCCGAAGAGGAGTGCACACAAAATGGGTTGTCACTTTAAAACGGGGGTAAAAATGTTGTGAACGGAAATTTGAAATTCAAATGATTGAAAAACAATGAAATTTAAAAGGGTGATTAGGTCGGGGTCGGTTTCCTAATTATAATGCTATCCTTGTTCAATTTAATTCAAACCTCTTCTTCTTAGTTGATTAAAGTGAGTTTCCACAATCGTTTCCTCTCACTTCCTTGGTGAAATTATTATTGTGAGAGAAAACCTTACCAAGATCTTGGTTTGGTCAACTCTCCTTCCATATGTAAAATAGTTGTATTGAATATCCTTAATTGAAATGGGCAATTCCCGATCGGGTTTTGTTTATCCCAAACAAACAAGAATATTCACTACACCTTTTACACGTACTGACGATCGTCGAGTACTTCACCACTAATTCCTAGTTTATTCCATCGTATATAAACCAGAAATTAGTGGAGGGAGATATTGATTATTTTACCAAGGCAAAAATAAATAACGGAATTAATATTCAAGAACGATCGCACTTGATTATAAAATCCGCTATAAGAAATTGAAAACAACTTTGAATAAGAATGAAATTTATTCAATTGCGTTCAAGAACTCAAGCATTACAATGTAGAAAACCAACCCTTCCCCAATCACTCCAAAAGTTTACCCCACCATGGTAAGGGTAATCGAGTTGAATGGGGAAGAAGAAGGCATTAATAAACTATGAAAAAGAAAATAAATAAAATAGAAAGCTGAAAAGTTCTCCTTCTTGGTGTCCCGGAAGGAAAAGGGTGGAGAATGGATGCTTTGAGAGGGTGGAGCTCTCCCTCTTTTATAGCCAGAATTCTTCCCCCGAAAGTCGACGCGTTTTATCCCCATTAAATGACATCGTCACGCGTTGGGCCCTTCTTGAATGTTGTTTATAATTCCCTTGTGCGTTTCCCCTAAAAATTGCAGTGGATTTGGACATGTATGCCGAGAGTTATGGCCGTTTTACTATGAGAATATATTCTGTCCAGTCATACTCTCTAAAACGAACTCCTCCGGATTAGGGTGCTTTAATGGCCCCATAAACGGCCAATTAACTCGGTGAGTCCTTCATAAAAGATGTTCCCAAACTCCTTGCGCGTCCACCCACCGAATGTCACAAGCTTTGGCCCCACAGGGAATGGGTTAGGGATCCCACATCAAAACTAGGCAGAACTGAAAACAGTTTTCTTGAGCCAAATTGTGAGCTTCTTTTGAGCTTCCATATGGCCGATTCAGATTTTGGTCCAAATATATTAAATGAAGCCCTGGATGTGTAGAATCTGAAAAAGAAAGAATATTTCAATTTGGATCAGTGTAGATAATGTTATGGCCAATCTACCAAAATAAGTTAAAACTGTTAAAAATCCAAAATGGCCAATTTTTACTATTTAGCTCAAAATAACACCATTATCATAAAAATGAAACAATTCATCTTAGAGGAAAAATTTTGTGGGTTTAAAACAATGATATTAAATATAAATTAATTGAAAATATTTGCTCTATCAATTCCCCCACACTTAGCACTTGGACTCCTGGACAAGTAAAAAATCAAATCAAATCAAATCCAAAACACATATCAATGAGATTAATCAAATCAATATCAAGAAACAAAAAGATATCATGCCTCATCAAAAACTGTTATTTCAAGTTCTCCATTTAAGATTTTAATATATTTCCACTTCATTTCTTATCCCATGCACACAAAACACCTACCTCACATGAATTTTCTCTCATCTCACAAATGTAAAGGCTGAACAAGGTTTTTCTCATCCAAACTCACACAAGAGTCACCATAGGTTTGATAAATTCCTACTTCTCCACCCGATGTGAGTCAAGAACATGTGTTTCTCATGAGGACTTTTCAGGGTTGTTCTGTGGCTTCCGGTTGGTAGGATTTAGATGTTAAAAGTTCTGAGGCCGAAAAAGGAAGGCTTGGCTCTTATTGAAGCAAAATTGCAAGATTCTAGTTTTCACTCAAATATGGTCTCCTTCACTTCCCCTTTGTTGAAAATAGGCTCCATCATCATTCAATTAGCTCAAGCAGCAAACATTTCAATCTTTTCAAACATGATTTTTTTTAAAGCTCCAGATAGGCACAACTTTCTTTTTACATTGGAAGCTCCAGAAAGGCACAGCTTCTCTTTTTACATTGGAAGCTCCAGAAAGGCACAGCTTCTCTTTTTACATAAAAGCTCCAGAAAAGGCACAGCTTTCAACAGAATAATTTTTCAGCATCACACACATCTCTTCCACAATTTATTTTCCACCCAAAGTATAACCAAATGAGGTAGTACATCACAAGACATCTTCCCCCACACTTAAGTTCAACAAGATCATGCAATTTTACTTCAAGAGCAGGTATGATAGGGAAAATTGGCTTGTAATGTGGCTAACCTAACAGGCAATTCATGGATACTAGGGGCTACAATGAAGGATAAATGTAAAGGTGGGCCATAATGAAAAGTATTATTTTGAAAAGGGGGCTTTAAACAAAATAAATGCCTCAATCATTTAAAACACATGTACCCCAACCCTCAAGTTTTGAAAGGAATAAATCAAATTATGGTTAAAGCAAGCATGGTCTGGTTCTCTCAAGAAATGAGGTGAATGAAAAGAATATGACAAAAATGGTTCAGAAGCCTCACAGGAAAGTTATTTCAATGATATAGACAGTGAAATATGGCATGGGTTTCAAAAAACAGTGTACTTTTCATGAAATTCTAAAATATTTGAACTTGAAAAGAAGTCATTTCAGCATTCATTTAAGCTCGGTTTCATGAAATAGATTGGTTCACTCATTGACATGGGTTTCAATAATGGTATTGATAATCTTTTCAGCTCAAAAGTTTCAGAAACACACCAAAAATTGAAAAATAAACACACAAAAATTTGAAAACACACAATTTTTTTTATTTTATATATATATATATATTTTTTTTGAAAACAAACATCAAATAAAAATCCTATACTAAAAAGGTTCCCTCCTCCCCCACACTTAAATGATGCAGTGTCCTCGATGCATTTAAGTGGATTTAACATGTAAGAAGAATTCTGATTGAATTACAACAGCAAGAAAATGTGAAGGAGAGGTACAACCTGATGGATCTTATTGATAAATAGGTTGGAGGAGCATGATCTCCTCCAATGGCTCTGATGGTAGGGTCCCAAGGAATTTCTTCAACCTATGTCTATTCACAGTGAATGGATCCTGCTCTCCATCCTTCATAATCTGCATAGCACCAAAAGGATATACATGAGTAACAATAAATGGACCTTCCCATCTGGAACGAAGTTTACCTGGCATCAACTTGAGTCTTGAGTTGAATAATAACACTTTGTCTCCAGGAGAGAAGTCTTTTGGTTGGATTAGCTTGTCATGGGCCACTCTTGTTCGTTCTTTGTAAATCCTTGAGTTTTCAAAAGATTCCCTTCTAATTTCCTCTAACTCCTGCAACTGCAATCTTCTTTCTTTCCCAGCTTTCTCAAGGTCCAGATTCATCTCTCTGACCGCCCAGTAGGCTCTATGCTCCAACTCCACAGGAAGGTGGCAACTCTTTCCATAGATCAATCTATAGGGACTCATCCCTATCGGTGTTTTGTAGGCCGTCCTGTATGCCCATAATGTATCATCTAACTTTTGGCTCCAGTCCTTCCGGTTGGGTTTAACAGTCTTCTCCAGAATGGATTTGATTTCTCTATTAGAGACTTCTGCTTGGCCATTTGTTTGGGGATGGTATGGGGTAGATGTTCTATGATGCACCCCATACTTCTTCAGCAATGCTTCCATTTTCCTGTTGCAGAAATGAGTTCCCTGATCACTGATGATTGCTCGTGTCACGCCAAACCTACAGAAAATGTTAGCCCTAATAAAATCACAAACAACTTTTGCATCATCAGTTCTGGTTGCTTTTGCTTCCACCCATTTTGAAACATAGTCTACAGCCAAAAGAATATATGAATTTCCAAATGACATTGGGAATGGTCCCATGAAATCTATGCCCCAAACTTCAAAAATTTCACAAAAGGTTATTGGTTTTTGTGGCATTTCATGTCGTTTGGATATGTTACCAGAAAATTGGCATTTTTCACATCTTTTACAAAATTCATATGCATCCTTGAATAAGGTGGGCCAGTAGAGTCCAGATTCTAAAACTTTTCGGGCAGTCCTCTGAGGTCCAAAGTGGCCTCCACAAGATAATTTATGACAAAATTCAAACACTGATTCAATTTCACTTCTTGGCAGGCATCTTCTTATGATTTGATCATTACAAATTTTCCACAGAAACGGATCTTCCCAAATGTAAAATCTTGATTCAGATTTAAGCTTATGTTTTTGATGAGAGCTTAGATGATAGGGTACCTGAGATGTTACCAAATAGTTGACAATGTTGGCATACCATGGCACTTCACTGTTGATGATGTAGAGTTGTTCTCCAGGAAGCTCATCATTAAGTAGGTTCTGCTTTGGTATTTCTGTTTCAGCGGTGTGGGGTAGTCGACTCAGATGATCAGCCACTTGATTTTCAGTCCCCTTCTTATCTTTGATTTCCAAATTGAACTCTTGTAAGAGTAGCATCCATCTCACCAACCGGGGTTTTTCATCCGCCTTTTTCATTAAGTACCTAAGAGCTGCATGATCAGAAAACACAACAACTTTAGTCCCCAGAAGATATGATCGGAATTTATCTAGTGCAAAAACTACTGCAAGGAACTCCTTCTGTGTGGTTGTGTAATTTATTTGTGTTTCATCCAAGGTCCTTGATGCGTAGGAGATGACTTGAGGCTTGCTGTCAATTCTCTGTGATAGAGCGGCTCCCACTGCTTGGTTGGATGCATCACAAAGTATCTCGAAAGGGTAATCCCAATTGGGTGGCTGCATTATTGGTGGTGTTATCATCCTTTCCTTTAATTCATCAAATGATTCCCTACATGCACAATCAAAATTAAAGTTAGCATCCTTTAGAAGTAATCTTGAGAGAGGGAGAGAAATCTTACTGAAATCCTTGATGAATCTTCTGTAAAATCCTGCATGCCCTAAAAAGGATCTAACATGTTTGACACAAGTTGGAAATGGTAAGGAATTTATTACATCAGCTTTTGATTTATCAACCTCAATCCCATTTTGTGAAATTATGTGCCCCAAAACTATCCCTTTTTCAACCATGAAATGACATTTTTCAAAATTTAAGACAAGGTTCTTTTCAATGCATGTTTTCAAAACTTTTTCCAAATTTCCCAAGCAATGATCAAATGAATTGCCAAAAACTGTGAAATCATCAAGAAACACCTCCAAGCAATCCTCAATGTGGTCCGAGAAAATACTCACCATACACCGTTGAAATGTACCTGGGGCATTGCATAGCCCGAAAGGCATCCTTTTGTAGGCGAATGTTCCAAAAGGGCAGGTGAAGGTTGTCTTCTCCTGGTCTTCTGGTGCAATTGGTACCTGAAAATAACCTGAGAATCCATCTAAAAAACAGTAATGAGTATTTCCAGCTAACCTTTCAAGCATCTGATCAATGAATGGAATAGGAAAGTGATCTTTTCTGGTAACTTGATTTAGCTTCCGGTAATCTATACAGACTCTCCAGCTGTTTTGTATTCTCATGGGGATCAGTTCATTTCTTTCATTTGTGACAGTGGTCAGGCCAGTTTTCTTGGGGACTACATGAATTGGGCTGACCCATTGAGAATCAGAGATTGGGTAAATGATATCAGCTGCTAACAATTTCTCAATCTCTTTCTTAACGACCTCCATGATTGTGGGATTGAGTCTTCTTTGAGGTTGTCTAACTGGTCGAGATTCACTTTCTAAAAATATCCTGTGAGAGAATACCTTAGGGTTGATTCCAGGAATATCACCTAAACTCCATCCTACAGCTTTTACATTCCTTTTGAGAAGGTCAATCAATGTTTGTTCTTGTGAATGGGATAGGTTATTTGCAATGATTACTGGCAATTTCTCCCCTTCCATTAAGTAAGCATACTTTAAGTCACATGGCAAAGGCTTCAGTTCTAAACATGGGGGTTGTTCAAGGGATGATATTGCATTTATGTTTCCTGCATCTAATGTTGAATTCTCTGGAATAATCTTACTTCCTCTTAACAAATCATCGAAAAAGTCAGATTTTACCTCATCCTCCAACATGATATCAGAATTTTCAGGTTCATGGGAGTTATAAAATTCAAATGAAGAGTGTTCTCCCACAAATAACAAGTCATGAAGCATACCTGAGTCTTCAATTGGTTCTATACCTTCATCATGGGAGATTGCATAAAGTGAGTGATTGTTGGAAGGGTGTTTCATCGTATCAAGAATATTGAAGTGTACCGTACTATCTCCAAGCTCCATGGTGAGTGTTCCTTCATGCACGTTGATGATTGTCCTTGCTGTTTTCAGGAATGGTCTCCCTAGTATGATGGGAGATTGGGATGGTGCTTGGTCTTCCTCCATGGTAAGGACATAAAAGTCTGCTGGAAAGATTAATCCTCTTACTCCCACAAGTACATCTTCAACGACTCCAGCTGGGAAAACGGTGGATCTGTTTGCTAATTGTACCACCACTCGAGTTGATTTTAGTTCTCCGATCTGCAAAGATGAAAACACAGAGTGAGGCATCACATTTATCGAAGCTCCAAGATCACATAGTGCATCAGTAAAATTTAATGAACCGATAGTGCAGGGAATAGAGAAAGTCCCTGGATCTTGACATTTTTGCGGTATCGGTGGTGTGATAAATACTGAGACGCTTCTTCCTAAGTTGATTCTTTCATTTCCATCCAACCTCTTTGTTTTAGTACATAGCTCCTTCAGAAATTTTGCATATTTAGGGATTTGCCTGATTGCATCCAGTAGTGGAATGTTAATCTCAACTTTTTGGAATGTTTCCTGAATTTCCCGTTGAAGTCGTTCTTCTTCTCCCTTCTTTGACTCAACCAATGCTGATGGGAATGGTGCTGGAATATCCTTTTTCTCCCTTTGTTGTTTCTGCAATGGTGTTTCTAGTCTTTCTTTCTTGAACCTTGTTCTTTCTACTTTGTTGTTGACTCCATCTTTTGGTTGGACAGGACGAGCTTCAGCAGGTTCCCTAGATTCATCCTCCTCATATTGTTCTGGTGGTTTGAGCTCCTTCCCGCTTCGGGTTGTGATTGCACTAACATTCTCTTTCGGATTGGGAATTGTTTGTGCAGGAAGCTTACCTTGGTTCTTGGTGAAAGCATCCATAATGCTTGCAAATTGATCAGCTAGCTTGTCCATCTTATCTTCTATTCCTGCAACTCTTGTCTTCAGCTGTTGGTCTTCATTTTTCGGTGCACTTGTGGATGGTTGCTCATAATTCTTCTGCTGGAAAGGTGGTGGTTGAAACGTTTGTTGTTGTTGGAAGGGCTTCTGATAAGGTTGTTGGAATGCTATCGGGTTCTGATATTGCTGCTGAAAAGGTGCTCTGGCTTGGTTCTGTTGAAACCCATACCCTGGTTGGGTTTGCGGTTGGTATTGCCTTTGTTGATAGGCTGCAGCACAACTTTCTGTCCCCTGCACTTCCGGACATTGATCAGTGTAATGAGAATTAGAAGAGCATAAACCACATACCTGATTCGGTCCTTGTTGATCCTTCACATGGTTCACAGCTATTTTTCGCACCAACCTGGTGAGTTCACCCATTTCATTCCTAATTAAATCTACTGAATCAGATGTTCTTACCTCATGGATCTCTATGGTGATCGTACCTCGAGTGCCAAACTGCTGTGAATTTTGTGCAATATTTTCAATCAGAATTCGTATATCTGCAGGTGATTTATCAATGAGGGATCCTCCCGACGAGGCATCTAGTAGATTCCTGTCATTGTCAAGTAATCCTTGGTAGAAGCACACAAGGAATTGGTCCTCTTCTATTTCTTGGTGTGGACAACTTGCACAAAGCTTCTTGAAACGTTCCCAGTATTCGTAGAGTGTTTCTCCAGTTGATTGATGGATGACATAAATCTTCTTCTTGATTGCAGTGCTCCTAGATGTTGGGAAGAATCTTTGTAGAAAGCATTTTTTTAGATCTTCCCAGTCACTGATCTCCCCCGGTTGTAGATTGTACAACCATTCCTTTGCTGCTCCCTCTAGTGAGAAGGGGAAAGCCCTCCACTTCACATGCTCTTCCGCGACTGCTCGAGGTTTGAAGCTGGAGCAGACATAGGTGAATTCTTGAATATGTCGATTTGGGTCTTCACCTGCAAGACCATGAAATTTAGGAAGCACATGGATCATGTTAATTCGCAATTCAAAATCATTTTCTATGGCAGGAATTGCAAGTTGATAATTTTGATTGACAAATTGAGGTTCACAGATGTCACGTAGGGTTCGGTTGGGATTTACAGCCATTATTAAAGGTTCAAAGTCTTCACTCAAGGTATCACTTGAATCGGTGAGATTGATTTCTTCAAATTCTTTGGGAAGATTTTGATTTTTCAATTTGGTTATTGGGCGCTCAATTTCTGGATCGAATTCTAATAAATTGCTATTTGAACTACGGGTCATTCAAAAGAGATTTTTTTATTTATTTATTTTTTTTTTAAAAAAAAACTTTGAGGCACTGCCTCCCCGGCAACGGCGCCAAGTTTGACGCACGCCTGTCGTGGGGCGTGGAAAAACAATTATTTCCTAAGTTAAAATGTAGTAATGTGGTTGACCTAGGATGTCTCCCGAAGAGGAGTGCACACAAAATGGGTTGTCACTTTAAAACGGGGGTAAAAATGTTGTGAACGGAAATTTGAAATTCAAATGATTGAAAAACAATGAAATTTAAAAGGGTGATTAGGTCGGGGTCGGTTTCCTAATTATAATGCTATCCTTGTTCAATTTAATTCAAACCTCTTCTTCTTAGTTGATTAAAGTGAGTTTCCACAATCGTTTCCTCTCACTTCCTTGGTGAAATTATTATTGTGAGAGAAAACCTTACCAAGATCTTGGTTTGGTCAACTCTCCTTCCATATGTAAAATAGTTGTATTGAATATCCTTAATTGAAATGGGCAATTCCCGATTGGGTTTTGTTTATCCCAAACAAACAAGAATATTCACTACACCTTTTACACGTACTGACGATCGTCGAGTACTTCACCACTAATTCCTAGTTTATTCCATCGTATATAAACCAGAAATTAGTGGAGGGAGATATTGATTATTTTACCAAGGCAAAAATAAATAACGGAATTAATATTCAAGAACGATCGCACTTGATTATAAAATCCGCTATAAGAAATTGAAAACAACTTTGAAGAAGAATGAAATTTATTCAATTGCGTTCAAGAACTCAAGCATTACAATGTAGAAAACCAACCCTTCCCCAATCACTCCAAAAGTTTACCCCACCATGGTAAGGGTAATCGAGTTGAATGGGGAAAAATAAGGCATTAATAAACTATGAAAAAGAAAATAAATAAAAGAGAAAGCTGAAAAGTTCTCCTTCTTGGTGTCCCGGAAGGAAAAGGGTGGATAATGGATGCTTTGAGAGGGTGGAGCTCTCCTCCTTTTATAGACAGAATTCTTCCCCCGAAAGTCGACGCGTTTTAGCCCCATTAAATGACATCTTCACGTGTTGGGCCCTTCTTGAATGTTGTTTATAATTCCATTGTGCGTTTCCCCTCAAAAGTGCAGCGGATTTGGACATGTATTCCGAGAGTTATGGCCGTTTTACTATGAGAATTTATTCTGTCCAGTCAGACTCTCCAAAACGAACTCCTCCGGATTAGGGTGCTTTAATGGCCCCATAAACGGCCAATTAACTCGGTGCGTCCTTCATAAAGGATGTTCCCAAACCCCTTGCGCGTCCACCCACCGAATGTCACAAGCTTTGGCCCCACAGTGAATGAGTTATGGATCCCACATCAAAACTAGGCAGAACTGAAAACAGTTTTCTTGAGCCAAATTGTGAGCTTCTTTTGAGCTTCCATATGGCAGATTCAGATTTTGGTCCAAATATATTAAATGAAGCCCTGGATGTGTAGAATCTGAAAAAGAAAGAATATTTAAATTTTGATCAGTTTAGATAATGTTATGTCCAATCTACCAAAATAAGTTAAAACTGTTAAAAATCCAAAATGGCCAATTTTTACTATTTAGCTCAAAATAACACCATTATCATAAAAATGAAACAATTCATCTTAGAGGAACAATTTTGTGGGTTTAAAACAATGATATTAAATATAAATTAATTGAAAATATTTGCTCTATCACTGGACTACTATAGAATCTCAATATAAAATTACCGAAACCAAAAGAACTAATTGGGATGAACCTACTAAAGTAGCTTACAATAATAATTGTAAAGATATGAATGCTTTGTATTGTGCATTAGGAGATGAGGAATTCAATAGAATATCTTCCTGTAAAACAGCTTATGAAATATGGGTACTTTAGGCGTTTCTCATGAGGGAACAACTAATTTTAAAGAAATGAGATTAAATACTTATACTATTAAATAGGATAATGTTAAAATGAAACTGATGAACCTATTTTGGATATGTATCTCAGGTTCAATGAGATAGTCAATACAATGAGTTCACTTGGAAAGGTTGTTCCAAAAAAGGAACAAATCATGAGGATATGGAGATGTTTTCCAAATAGATGGGGAGGCACTTCAGTTTCAATCAGAGAATCTTGTGACATTGGAGCTCTACCTATCAATGAGCTTATTTTTAAGCTTATGATGTATGAGGAAGAACTCAAAGTGAATAAGGAAGAAGATGATGAAGCCAAGAGAAAATCAGTGGCATTTAAGTCTACTACTTCAAAGATCAAGGAAAAGGACAAAGTTCAAAAAAAACTGATAGTTCTACAAGTGACGATTCAGAATCTGATAGTGATGCTGAAATGGCATAGATATCCTAGAGGTTTAGGAAATTCTATAGGTAGAATAAATTCTTCAGAAAAAAAAATTACAAAGGTGAATATGACAACAAAGGTCACTGGAAAAGGATTGGAAAAATCCTGATAAAAGTGATTAAGTAGTCTTCTATGAGTGCAAAAGGAAAGGACATATAAAATCTGGTTGTCCAAAACTAACGTTCAAAAAGAAATATGATTATATTGACAAGAAGTACAATAAATCTATGAAAGCTACTTGGAGTGATTCCGAAGGCAACACAAGTGAATCTTAAATTTCTGATTCTAAAAAGAATCGTGCCAACATGCGCTTCATGAACAAATACCTCTGAGGTACCTGTTTACCCTATGCTGAATGATTATTATTATGGAAATAATTGTGATTCAGATAATGATGAAAATATGTCTAAGGATGAATTGTTTTAATATTGTAACATGCTGGAAGAAACATGTAATGAACTTAAGGACAAATATAAGTCAATAAAGAAATAACATGCTCTCACTTCCAATGTTAAATCTTCCTTTGATATAGAAACGGAAAAGAATACTCAAATATTAAAGGAAAATACAGAACTGAAAATGTCTAATGAGCAACATAGAAAGGACATAGAAAAGTTCAAAAATGGAAAACATACTCTAAATCAAATTCTAGGAAAGAAAGTGGCACCAAAATACACTACTGGAAGAGGCTACAAACCTGGAAAAAGTCGGTTAACTAAAACTAGATTTATTCCTAAATCTGGACAAAATTATGCTAGTAATAGTTTGGGAAATTCATATTCTTTAACTATTTATTCACATAGTTATAGGTCAAATAGATTTTATCTTTCAAAATATTTTGATTTTGTAAAATATATGAGACACATAAGAAAATTTGGGGTACCAAAATCATTGATTTATAACTTTTTTGGACCCAAGAAGTTCTGGGTACCGAAATCATTTATAATCTAAATCAGTTTTGTAGGAATCCTGTATGAAGAGTTCCCAAAATAAGTCATGGGATTTGGACAATGTATGTTCAAGAAATATGTCTATGGATTACTGATGCTTCATGACACTAATCAAGGTTGATGGAGGCCATGTGACCTTTGGTGATAATTCTAAGGGAAAAATCATCGGCCTAGGCCAAATTGGTATCACTAACTCAGTTTAATTTCTAATGTTTTATTTTTTTAAGGATTGAAATATAACTTCATAAGTATATCTCAATTATGTGATGATGGCTTTATTGTTAAATTTGAAAAGGATTCTTGTAATTTTTTTAATTCTAAGAATGTTTTAATATTTTTTTCCTTATGTAATGAAAATGTTTATGCTGTTGATTTAAATTCATTAGCTAAGAAAAATGTTACTTGTTTAAATGCTTTTCATAAAAAGTCGTGGTTATGTTATAGGATATTAGGACACTTCAATATACACTCACTTAGAAAACTAACTAGGAAGAACATAGTTAGAGACCTACCCAAACAAGAGTTTCCAAATGACAAACTTTGTAATCCCCATCAAAAGGAAAAACAACAAAAATTCTATTTAAAATCAAAGACAGAAGTTTAAACTTCTCAACCTCTCGAGTTGGTTCACATGGACATGTTTGGACCATCTAGAGTTTCTAGCATAAGTGGGAATCACTATGTCTATGTCTTAGTAGATGACTTCTCTAGATATACTTGGGTATATTTCTTAGCTCTAAAAAGTGAAGCTTGATATTACTTTGTTAAATACTCCATGTCAGTAGAATAACATAGTGGACATAAGATTAAAACCTTGAGAAGTGACCATGGCTGTGAGTTTTAAATTCAAGAGTTTGAATCTTATTTCTAACACAATGGCTATAGTTACAACTTTTATTCCCCTAGAACACCTCAACAGAATGGTGTATTAGAATGATGGAATAGAACCCTTCAAGAAATAGAAAGAACTATGCTTAATGATAGGACCTACCTATTTATTTTTGGGCTGAAGCTATAAATACAACTTGCTATATCATCAATAGTGTCTTAGTCAGACCTGTTCTCAAAAAGAACCCTTATAAACAATGGAATAATAGAAATCATAAAGTTAATTACTTTAAAGGCTTTGGTTGTAAAGTCTTTATTCTTAATACCTAGGATAATACAGATAAGTTTGCTTCTAAGAGTGATGAAGGTGTATTTTTAGTATATTCTATAACTAGCAAAGCCTATATAGTTTTTAATAAGAAAACCAAGTGTGTGGAAGAATCTGTTCACATAAAATTCAATGAAACTAATCCACATGAACCTAAGTCATCTCTTGAAAATCTTCAAGAAGATTTATCTATTTTGAACATTAATGATAAAATCAATGAACCTGCTGTAAAGACAATCAGTTCTCGAAATATTTCAGAATCATATTCAAATGAACCCGATCCTAGAGAAGAACCTGAAATTTCTAGCCCTACCTTTACTAGATCAACTAGGATTCCAAAGAATCGTCCTTTAGATGCTATTGTTGGTAATCTTGATAGAAGGGCACCGACTAGAGCTTCTCTAATAAATCAGGTTAAACATCAAGCCTTATTATCACAGCTTGAACCTAAAAACATTGATGATCCTATTAATGATGAATTTTGGGTAGTTTCTATGCAAGAAGAACTCAATAAATTTGAAAGAAATAATGTTTGTAAACTAGTATAAATACATAAGGACACTTTCACCATAGGAACTAAAGTGTGTTTAGAAATAAAGTAGATGAATATGGAAATATAGTTAGAAACAAACCTAGGTTAGTTGCACCAGGCTATAGTCAATAGGAAGGAATTGACTATGAGGATACTTTAGCTCCAGTAGCCAGACTAGAATCCATTAGGATCTTACTTTCTTATCCTACACATCTAAATTTTAAACTATATCAAATGGATGTCAAGAGTGCATTCTTAAATGGGTATATAGTTGATGATTATTTGTTTAACAACCGCCTAGATTTACAAACTCTCGTTTTCCAAATAATATTTTAAAATTATAAAAAGAATTACATGGTTTAAAACAAGCTCCAAGAGCTTGGTATGACAGATTAAGAACATTTCTAATTTCTAAAGGTTTTACAAAAGGAATAGCTCATCCTACTGTCTTTATAAAACGAATTTCTAAAGATGTTTTAGTTGTAAAAATTTATGTAGATGATATTATTTTTGGATCTTCAAAAAAATATTTATGTACAAATTTTTCTAAAATGATGAAAAATTAATTTGAGATGAGTTTAATGGGTGAACTTAAATTCTTTCCTGGATTTCAAATATTTCAAAATAATGATGGAATTGTTTTAACTCAATGTAAATATACTAGAGTTATTTTAAAATGTATTGGATTGGATATAAGAAAAAGTAGTGACACTCCCATGAATACCACTTGTAAGTTGGATCTTGATGTAGATGGAAAATCTATTGATAAAACCAGTTATTGAGGAATGATTGGATGTCTACTCTACTTCACTTCTAGTCATCCTGATATTATGTTTAGTGTGTGTATGTGTTCTCATTTTCAAGAAAACCCTAAAGAGTCACATTTAAATTCTATAAAGAGAATTTTCAAATACCTTAAGCATACTCCCAATTTAGGACTGTTCTATCCAAAAGGACAATCATTTGAACTAGTTAGTTATTCTGATGCTGACTTTGTAGGATGTAAGTTAGATAGAAAAATCACCTCTGGAACATGTCAACTTTTAGTCAAGTCACTAGTATCATGGTGTAGTAAGAAACAAATTTTTGTTGCATTATCTTCTACAGAAGCTGAATACATAGATACCGGCAGTTTGTGTGCTCAAATTTTGTGGATGAAACACACTTTACAAGACTATGGATATCAATTCAGACATGTCTCAATAAATTGTGACAACACAAGTTCTATTAACATTTCAAATTATCCTCTTTCACATTCTAGGACAAAGCATACGGATGTAAGACATCACTTTTTGAGGGATCATTACCAAAAAGGTGATATCACTTTAGAATTCATTGGTACTGAATATCAACGTGCTAATATATTCACTAAACCATTAAATTATGAGATATTAGATTACATCATACCTGATATTTGTATGATCAATCATAAATAGATATCTTACTGGTCTTAATGTTTAATATTTAACTTTATTTTACTTAAAGTTTCATGATTCACTGTTTCTCAGTTACTGTTTCATGTTTACAGTCTCACAGTTAACACCTTGTGTTCACAGTCTGTCACCTAAATATCTCACCATGACAGAACATTTCACTCACTATCTCAATGTGACTGCATATAATGGTCATTGTCTCACTGTGAAGACCACCAACTGTCTCACTGTGATGACTGTTTTTCATCACACCGTAACACCTACTCACGATCTCACCGTAATTATTCTTCATATATTTATTTTTAACCTGCATCACGGTAATTTTTATTTCACCACAGTTTAATTTCCCACATTTTTGTTTTTATGACGTTTGACATTCTCAAATGATAAAACATAAGGGTTTTTACTTGATTCCTTACCCGAGCTCTCTCATGCTCTCTCTCTCGAACCCTCTTTACCTTGAAAACCTTCTCTCCTTCTCTCTCGCTCGAATCTTATGTGGATGCCTAGGATGAAGCATCCATCTTCAACCTCTTATGAGAAGCACCACAATAATAAAATGAATAGGACACCGAGGATAACACCCGAAGGACCTCTAAATATGAACCTAATACGTCGTATGGTAGTTCTTGAAAAATAGATCTTCCCTGAGTGGCTTTTGACTAGCAAGTCTTTGGTCCTGAAAATCCAAAGAGAACAAGGATGGCTCGAAATGTTCTCTAGAAATGATAGATCGATTTATTGGAGGTTAGTATCCCAATTTTACCAATATGTAATGGTTTCCTTTGACATTGGAGAAATTTTTATGGTATCAAGCTGGATAAATGTACAAAAGTGTTCATTCTATTCAAGGTTATGGGCTTCATGCCTGAGAATTCCTCATGAAGGTATTTGTGATGATTACAAGAGTGACCCTCCTCAAAAAACTGACATATTTGATCTAGAAAAGGCACTAGAGATCTTGACTGGAAATGGCACCATGCGAAGGGCCATAGAAGCTGAATTGAATGGGGAGACAAGAATGCTGTTAAAATTTGTTCAGAATTTGATTATTCAAAGAAAAGGAGACTTTGTTGGGATGAAGTATCTGGATGTGTTCCTAATTCATATAATGAAAAATGGCCATACGATCAACCTATGAAAGTATGTCATTCACCACATGTGTGAACTGATTAAGGTCACTTCCATATCCACATCCTTTTTTTTACTCAAGGATGATTTCAGATATGTTAGTTTCCAAGGGAGTGGTTGGACCGAATGAAGAAAAGATGGAGGATTTGGATTTCTATTTATCCAAGCCAATCATCAGAAGGATGAAAATTAATTGGAACACCTGGAGGAAGAAGTGGGTTGAGGATAATGATCAACTGTATAAGAAGTATAATCCAGTTGATTATCTAAGAAGGACAAAGAATATGACAGATCTTGGTTTGGAACCAGATGAAGTGGGTGAGTACCCAGAAGAGGAAGAAGAAGAAGAAGAGGCTGAAATACCTCAAGAGGAAGCAGCTTCTGTCGACAAAGAAAGGACTGTTGTCCCTCCTAATGTTCATGTTGAAATACCTTCTATATAGGAAGTTTCTGTTGTTTTTAGAGAAGAAGCTCCATCTTCTAGAGATGTTGTTGATCAGGAAATTCAGTCTGAGGCAGCAAGAGCTTTGATTATCCCTGTTTTAGAGCAGGACGCCATGGAAGAGTCTAGTGGTGTGAAAGACATCCCTGTCATGGAAGAAGATGATCTAGGAGAAATCCCTATTAGGTAAAATGTTAATCGAGAGGATATCCCGTTTGAAAAAGAAGAAAGTCTGGAAGAACAACCAGTGGAATAGTCGGTTCCTGAGTACATACCCTCTGCTGAAGAGAGGATGGAAATTTCCTTTCAGCTGGAAAGGAAAGAATTTGTTGAAGAGATTAGAGCTGATCCGGTGTATCTTAACCCAATTCCTTAGCCTCAAGAATCTGAAATGGAAGCACATTTTGATGGGTAAGAAACTCAAAACCTTGAGATTGATGAAGCTGGATCTGTTGAAACCTCTCAACCAACTATCACATATTATGTGTACAATCGGTATGAATTTACAAGTTTTTATGATAAGAGTGAATCACAGGAAGTGAATGCAACTGGTATAGATCTCTCTTCATTGTTTCAACTAATGTCAGTAGCTCACCCAGAACTAGAACCAGAACTAGAACCAGAACCTCAACCTCAACCTCAATCTGAATCTGTAACTGAAACTAATTCTGAACCGCAACCAGAATCTGTATTAGAACCTGTACCAGAACCTTGACCTACTCTCTTACCCAAGAAAAAATAATATGTAACTATGGATGATTTGAAAGTATTTGGAGAAACTATATTGGCTGGAGTTGAGAAGATTATATCCTCTCAACCTCTTCAAGTGACTCAACTAATTCAGGAAGATTCCATGATTCTTTTGGAATATATTATTATGCATGTTAAACTAAAGATGATCCGTGAAATACAACAAGTCAGAGTTGAAAATAATTTTCATAGTGCTGATGTTGAAAATTTTAAAGATATGATGGAAAATCATCAAAGAGAATTGTCTTCAAGATTAGAGCCTGTTACTGTTTCTGCTCCTGCATCTGTTTCTGCATCTCCTGAACCAGTTGTTTCCAACCTTTCAAGAGAGATTGTGTCTCAAGTGAATCCTTATATGTTAACTTTTTATGATAACATTGGAAAAAGACACAAAAAGATACTACAACGCATGAGAGAGCTTGTAGAAAATCTGAATAAGCTCATAGATGAGTGCACTGGATGTCTGCAAAATGTTTTGAAACAGCTCCATGTTTTAACCGAAACTTTCAAGGATTCTCCTTCCTCTGATCAGACGTATGTTCCCTTTTTGGATGATTCTCTGTTGAGATCCATAATCATGAAAGAAATTCAGAATGCATTCAGTGGCTTGGATCTGTCTTCTTTTTTTAGAAGTGGTTAAGAATAGTGATCAAGCTTTGTACCTGGTTAGAATTCATTCTAAGATTTCCAATGATGCTCAACAGAAGATCACATAGAAGATAGAATTTTATCTCACTCATATTTTCTCTAAAAGTGACATGACAAATCACTTTAAGTATCTTGTGGAGAACATGAAAATCCCTCCAGTGACTGAAGATTTTCAAGATCAAGTTCAAAAGATTATAGAGTTCACCAGATTGTTGGACATGTTCATAGAGAATAAGGACGATTTTGAAAAGGATATGCAATATGGTGGAGATATCATTATTGATTTCATAAATCTTTTGAAACCATATCTTCATGTTCAGTGTATAGCTATAGTTGAACCAGATGCTGCCCCTCTTCGACCAGGTCTACCTGCCCTAGCCTCAACTGTTATGTCAATCAGTCAAGCCCTTTCTCAGATCAGACCAGTAATTCTTGATCAACCCCATATTAGATCTTATACAGCTCCTACTTTGGATCCCTCCATATTTGAAGGTCTACCTTTACCATATTTTTCTACTACCTCTATTCCTTCTTCTACATCAGCTCCAGCACCTGCTGATAAAGGCAATGTGAAAGCCAATCCGTGATGCTAACCAATGTTTCTTAATTTTTGATGGGATGTATTTTGTGGTTTACTATTTTTATTTCTACTGCGTTTTTTATTCTGAACATTTTTAATGACAAATTCATTGTTTCACTCCATTCTCTCTACTTTTTGATAATCCCAAAAGGGAGAGAAAACGTGAGAAGAGTTAGTTATTCTCTTATTATATAGAGTTATTATATCTTAGTATTTTATTTGTTATTATTCTACATGTTATCTTCTCTAACATTCTATTTCATTTATACATTGACTATACATGATTTGTGATCATCAAAAGGGGAGATCGTTGGAATCATCCAGTATTAATCATGTTTTAATGATCACAAATCTCAATAATAATTACACATCATGTTTCAATGATTGAAAATCTTATTACTGCCAATTAGACTCATTATTATTTACAATTATTTTGCATGATCACAACTCTCACTTATCTTATCAAACCCTTGTATTTATGATTCAAGTTCTATTACTTGATAAGGGTTAATCTTAATTCATATTCTACATATTACTGTTTAATTTTGAATACAGTTAATTGTATAAATATCAAGACACCGTGAAGTTTGACACAATAAGACAGACTGTGTTCAAGACAAATACAACGTGTCCCAGACACCATGAAGGACACACCGTGACCCAGACACCGTGAATGACACTCCATGAGTCAGACACCGTGACCAAGACACTGTGAATGACACACCGTGACTCAGACACCGTGATCTAGACACCGTGAGAAAGACTCACCATGAAGAACATACCGTGAAGGAGACACTGGTTCAAAGAGACACCATTTGTACAACTACTGTGATACCATTTCTTAACCTTTTTTTAAATATTATTGAAATAATACTAATGGTCATATTTGATGTTTTTTATTCAATTAATGTTCTTTAATGATAGTTGTTGGTCTGTTAGGAAACCGTACCTCATACCCATGGAAAGAAAATCAATCATTTTACCGGAGCTCGTGGAATATAAAAAATATTGAACTGCAGTAGAGGACACTCTCGCACTTGAAACAAATCGATAGACATACTAAAATACACATGAGATCTGTACTGAACTGAAGAACAATCCTGACACAAGTATGAAGAACACATTGCATGATCCTCAAAGAAGATCCATACATGCAATCCTACATTACTGAAGAACACACAATGTATTATGGAGTCAAGAGAACATCTTCTCTCCTGGAGAAACAAAAGCTGAACCACAACACTCTGTTTTTCAACAGAAAAACCAAAGAAGGACTCAGAATCATTTCTGCTAAATCCAACGAGTCCATAGCTGCACTGCCAATCCCAAGTTCTTTCTAAACATTAATATGCTATCTCTATGTGATTTATGATTTACTTTCGAGCAGTGTGTGTATCCTATTTGTTTTACACACACACTGTCTCCTGCGCAGAACTGGAGGATAAAAAATACTCATTCCAATCTTTCTACACCTTCTTGTGTCCCACTGAGGATAGTTGTAGAGGTCAAGTAGGACCTTGACAGCTTCTGCACTGTTGTCTTTGTTTTCCCATGAAGAATAGTGGTAGAGGTCTGTCCGTGGCCTGGACAGTCTTGTATTGTTGTCAACCTCGGGCTAGGGTGTGGATCAAATTTATATATAAATTTGAGAGGACTATGTCTCGGCATGATACTGAACCTCTTGGTTATGTCTACAGTGAATTTTTAGTTTAAATTCAAAATATAAAGTATCTAATTTATATTCTGTGGCTTATTACATTGAAATACAAATCTTTTTTAAAGTTACTTTGATAGTTAATCTAGCAAGTGTTTGTATCTATTGTAAATCAGTAGGTTAGTTTCAAAATCAATTTTAATCTTCTGATTAGATTAACTGAGAACTAATCAATCTTTTAAGAATCTAACTAAACCATTACATTTTTACAAATTCAATACAGTTTAACTTGATTTATAAATTGGGGGATTATAATAGAAGATATTTTAAGAGAAATTTTAATTGGAACTCAATTCACCCCCTTCATGAGTGTCCACTGTGACCAACACTATTCATTTATATGGGTTACATCATGACATTTATTGATATAATTTCTAAGTGGCATGCTTGATTTTGTAAATAATATGATGTGATGGGTGGGCCCGGAATTATATATCAATTCAATGATTTGGTTAATATTGTGTCACTCCTGATATAGTATGAAATATGTGTTAACATGATTCTATATTTTTTTCATAATGATGATATTATGATTATGTACATGTGTTATATGTGAACATAAAGGTATAAGGTTTCAAAACTATGTGTGGTATTAGACCACTAAGACATGATGATTCAATTTTACATGTTTCTAGATTCCATGAATTTATTTAATGTTTACAACCAGGATTAATATGGTAGGCATATACATATGTTATGATGATGAAGGTTATGATCACCCATGTTATAGTGATTCAAGTCCTTATTCATCCTCTTAATGGGATTTTTGCATACCCCTTTATTTGATGTATATCCTTAGTTGACTACATGTATTAAAGAAAAATGATATTTAGATGTATTATGTAGATGGTTTTAAATAAATACTGAGGTTATATTATGATCATATTATGTATGATCCTAATATTCCTAAGTTACTAAACCTTTTTATCATTGAATGAAACCACTTTTATGTTGTTTATCCTAAAATTACGTAATAGATTCATGGGAAAATAAGTCTCACTATAAATTATTGGTAATAATTAATAAAGGAATAAGTGGAATTTATAAGAGGTTTTTTGATCATTGGAATAGTACTGTGACCATGAGAATAACATCTTGACTATTGAGAATAGTAACCTCTCTATTAAGAAAATTAACCTCACTGTTGGAATAACAATCTGACATCCAAATAATAAAATTCAATATTAATAATATTTATCAGGGATAATTTTACTAATTTTAAATATGATGATTCTATAAAATTAAAAACATTATCAAAAACTCAGTAAAAATATAACCATATTTTTAATAAAATGTATATTACTATATTTCATTAACATCATAAATATTGTATAAAAATTAAAACTAACATTGTAATGAAATTTTTTCATAAATATTAATTTCATTTTTGGAATCATAATTTTGGTATCTTTAAGAGAATTTTTTTGGAAAAACAATTTGTCAATAAAAATTATATTGGATTAGTAAAAAAGGAATGTGTTTCAAATACCCCATGTTTTGTGATATAATGATGATTCAATAAAGACTTAATAAAAATTTAAATGGTTATTTCGTCCTAAAATAAACTTAATAAGATTAGTGGGTCATTTAAAAGAAATAAAATTAATTTCCATTCATAAAAACCATTTTCCTACATCTAATGTAATATGTGATCCCTTAAATAATCATTTTTTCATTTATTTTTCATCAAATTTTAATAAATTATTGAATTCTATTTATAAACATTTTAAAAGTCCTGAAACCATTTAATTTTATTGATATATTTTTAATAGTACAAAAAAATCATCATTATAAGGCTTTCCATTGATATAGTATTTTATTTATTATTTTATTCTAAAAATACCCTATCCTCATGTGTAAATTACAGCTCTCCCACTCCATGAAAAAACAATCCCCCTTATATACCAAATGAAAATATAGACAAAAATACTATATATGAAGAACCTTAAAAGAATCAGGGATGTTCTTGTGTAATCTGCCTCTAATCACTTCAAAAGTTAGGGGCCTTATAAATGAAAGCATTTCATTAAAGAGATAGTGTACAATCATGATTAAATTTTATTTTTTATTATAATTTTATATAAACATTATATTTTCTAATTTAATGCTTATTAAAAAATATAAATTATATGTTAAAATCATATTTATAATTTTAATATACTCTAAAATTTTTATTTTTACAATAAAAAATATTATAAATCCCAAAACTCCACTTTAAACATAATCTCGAAAAAAACTGGTTAACCACCAAAGAGAATGTTTCCAATTATATCCCTTATACAATCCTTATTGTTGGTTATAAAAAATTATTTACGATATATAATTGAATATTATAATTAATGAATTAATTATAATTATGTATAATTTTTAACGAACAAAATAATGAAATCATTGCAAACATGAAATTTTTAAGTATAAAATTTTATCAAAAAATATCCCCTCTAACAATGTAAATTAAGAGAAACAATCCTATGATTTAAATTAATAAATAGTGATAAAAATGAAAATAATTAATTTCTGGTTCCATGTTTTAATAAACACAATTTTATTATTTAGGTCATTGGAATGTGTAAAAATAAAGCATGATTTTGGGTAAGGGGATTCCTGAACCCATCAAAATTGTGGGGTTATCTTATATTTCACACTATTTTTAGTTTTGATATTTGTATAATATCCAAATAATTTTCATCCACCATTATTTCTATTTTATTTTAGGTATATACATATTTTTAACCTTATAAAATTCATTCGAATCCATTTACAATGTTTTTTTTAAATTCATTAATTTGGAAAATATGTCTTCAAACCCCTTGATTTATTTCCTTATTAAATTAAGAAAATCGTATTTTTTGACAATGTATGACCTCACACAATTTTTCGGAATCCTACATGTCATTTAATGTTGTATAATTTGTGAAATAATTTATTAAACCCATTCTTTTCCTTGGATCATTTCAGGACTACGATTTTTATCATTCCAGGTGTCATGAATGATTATGATCATATTATTATGTGATTGGTGGGAAAATATTTACACAACCCTCCAACATAATGTGTACTGTGATATATATCATGAGATAATGTTTATAATTCATGATAATGGATCTTGATTTTTTCAGATTTATGATTTCAAGATATATGGAAATATGTTTTTTGTGAACACAATGATATCATTGTTAACAATGATCTATGGTGTTTGACCACTATGTTATAATGTTTCATTATTAAGCATATGAGAAATAAAAAAACATTATAAGATGTTTTTGACAAGATTATGATTATGTTCCTATTCATAAAATATGGTTATGTTTATTATTATTACCCTTGTACTATTGAATCATGCCCCCTATTCCACATCATACAAACTTTTATCTCACCACATTCCATGATTCATTTCAATAGTAGATTTCATGTACTATGGGAATCATGCATGATTTATAACAAATAATAATAATAATTTAAAAAAAATTAGGTTTAATTATGTGTAATTGATGTATAATAATAATTTTCCCAAGACACTAATCATTTTAATCATGGATTGTATCATAATTATGTTGTTTATCTTAAAAATGATGTTAATAGTAATGTATCAAAATGTTGGATCACTATTTGTAAGCATGTCGAGTTTGATTTATTGTATTCCACAAATATTTCTACATGTGACCAAGAATATTTGTTCATTAGTTCTAAACATTAAATACCACCCCTCACTTGAGAACTCGTTCCATTATATAATTTTACTCACATGTAGGTGATGGGAAACAAATGATTTGTTAATAGAGGTATAGAAAAAATAAACTATGTCCCTGTAGGGCCTTAGATAATGAGAGGAGAGGACAAAATCATAGACAATTATTTTACTTCATAAATGATTAAAAATTCAGTTATATAATAATAATTTAAATCAATCAATCACATACAAAGGATGGTATACGTTCATTATAATCCACAGAAATTCAACATATAAACAAAAGTATACTAGAAATACTTCACTTGAAATCATAGTTTATTATTAATATAAACATTCTTTAATTGAAATTATGAACCCATAAATTATTTCCCATTATATTAATGATCATATGAAATCTATTGAAGAATCCCATCATAAATGAAAAAAATAAAATAAAATACTTGACTAGATACAGAGAATTTATTAATTATAAAAACAATATTACATAGTCAACACATCAAATTCAAATAATATAATTCATTTTTTAATTATTCTATTAATCATTATATAGAAAATTTATGTTATGTCTACACTAGGTGTCTATATAGAGTGTACTAATGACGATCATGTTGTGTTCATCACTTTCCCTATATATTGCATAAATTATAAGGTGATGGGAATATATCTTGGAAGCATTAAACGATGTGTTCTAACGATATAAATAGCATTTATTCCACATTTCATATGATTTAATTACCCATAGTTTTACTCAATATGTTCTTCTGATGAAGGGATCAATGATTCATGTGCCATGTATGCCAACTGCATGACATGTATCTCATCAAAGAGTGAGGCTATTTGTCTCAGGTAAATATTGAAATATATTTAACCACATGGTTAGAATGAATTCCTATTCTAATTTGGGTATATGAGATGGTGTTTATTCTAGCTACACACCATGTGGTCTAATAGATCTTGTCTCTAGATAGCTTATTCAACATGTGATATACCTTAAAAAATCTATGATTTTTTATTACTCATCCAGTCTTATATCCCATGACATGCCCAAGTTTTGTGAACATGTGTGCTTAATGTGTAATATCAGTCACACATCATGTATCCTGAACAAAAATATATAATCTTTACCACCACCAAATGGAATATTCAATTACTCTTCATCTATTCGGAAACATCATAAGTTGGAATAAAACGTCAAAAAAGTAAATTAATATTTCAAAAAATTCAGTTAATATCTATATCATGTTATTAATAAACATGATTAAAAAACTAGAAAAAAATTTGTTTTAATTTTTCAATTAATAAATAATAATTATAAATTTTTATGGGACTGCACTGATAGCACATGATATTTTCGGGTGTAGTTGATGCATCAAGTGGGTTTTAACCAATTTGGATTTTTGTAAATATTCTCAAATAATTTGTGATGTAAATGGAAAAAATAGTTATGAATAAGTGAATTACTTCAAATATTAATTGATCATAACCCATATAATATATAATTAAACTTATTTAATAAATTAATTACCTATTATTTATTCCATTTATTTATTTCGATTAATCATTATACCACTCATTTAGAAATTTACTTTCATTAATGGAATCATGTGTAAATTCCATCTAGTGGTGATCCACATGTTCTCAATGAACCTATGACCATAATAATATAATTTTTAGTGCGTTAGAGTAGATTAATTTGTCGATTGCGATGATCAATGTTGATAATAACTAATTCCTTCAATGTAGAAGGGGGATTTTTTTAGGGAGGATGGGAATTTCCTTTCATTATTCACATAATTATAGGATAGAACACTCCATTAAATGAGTGAATTATCTTTATAAATCCATATACAAAATGAAAGGTCACTAATCTCACATTTGGATAATGTTTCAATATCGCTTTTTATGATCTACTTTGAAATTTGAATGATAAGTAGAAATGAACCATTACTAAATGGTAAAAAAAATTATATTTTATCATCGAATGAAATTATGAGAGTCGGAACACATAAAATTGTTGGTTTTTATGTTTTAAGGCCTAAGAGGTGTCTTGGAAGTTTGGACGAGTTTTAGGGGAAATAGGGGTTGAAAGCTCACATTACAAAAGAAAAAGGTAGGGTGAAGGGTTTTATTAAACAATACATCCCCTCTAGAGAAAATGACTATCCCTATAAGGGGTGTTTCCTGATTTTCTAAACCTTGCCAGGTGCAGTTCATGGCCATTCAGAATGTCTTCAACATATTTTAGTTGTGGGATTATGGTTTAGGAGTGGGTTTCTAAACCGTTTTCCAAGAAACATGGATAGTGATATATAAATAGTAGATCCACTTGGTTGGTTCATATTCATCCAAGATTGTGTGAACAAGCTGTGTGTGGTGATATCATGGGACGTGTGATCAAAAAATTGCATCACTTTTATCCAAATCATTTGGATAAAATGTGTGTCCGGTTTAATGGGAAAAAATTAATGAATTTTCCCTCACCCCTTAAATGGGTTTTCCATATATTCCCTTCTAAGTGTATAGGAATATTCCCCTGAATGCACCAATCATCCACACCCCCTTAGTGAATATCATCCATTACTTTCCAAAATTGAACGCCATCTGATTCATTGGATTCCCCTCAACATGTTTATGAATCCTAATTCTTTGTTTCTTTATTTATCCTTCCATACAAAGTAATAAATATATGCGATCTAATTGTCCATATTTTCTAGTTTTATTTATATTATTTTTATTACTCCTATTACGGATCATATCAAAGACCAATATGGAGATTGTTTATTGTACTAAGCATGAGATAAGTGGTCTGGTTTCATATCTCTAATGTGTCACATATTTATAAATGATTACTAATTTTTTAGAAGGAAGTATTTCCATGAGTTCCTCCAAAAGGATGAAATAATTTTAATTAATTTTTCTAAATTTTTATCTAAATTCATAATGGGTTAATCTGACATCATTTGTGGTTCAGAACTCAATTCCAACAATAAATTATGATTTCTTTCTTATTATGCATATGATAGCCAATTTTGTCACTACCTGTAACACTATTTGGGTGTTCAATAATTGACCTTTTCTATGGGAAGGGATCCTTTTAATAATTGAATTTTAGATAATTATATTGATATACTAAATCAATTAGCCATTATAATATTATAGTTTAATTGTTATGGTTTCTTATCCCTCTTTGACCATTTTTTATTATAATGAAAATGTGTTTGAAGGAATATAAATAAATTTTAATCGTAATGGAAAAAAAATTTACTAAGAAAAATTATATATATATATATATATATGGTTCTTATTTCATATGGTCTATTTCATCTATATAGGAATGGTTTTACTAGATCCATATATTTATTTACGAGGGAATTACTTGAGCACTTAGATGAAAATATTCTGATTTATTGAGCTGATTTCCAAGGGAGATACACACCATAGAACATGCACCTTGTCTATGAATGAAATTAAAAATAGCTATTTTAGGATTCCTTATCCTTATCCAGATATTATAATTCCTTGAATACAGTCCTATATTCATCTTGATTTACTTGTAAAGATAATGGCTTGGGTTACCACTTTATTCTATAAGTCAATCCTAGCTTGATAATACTTGGGACGCGACTCCCTAGACTCGATTATAATTTTTTTTACTATTGAGTGATAAGGATTTATCCATTTGATTGAATTCAAACACCTATATATATAATGAATGAGTTAATATGATTTGGCATAAATCGATATGATCAATGATTTCTTGATTCCACAAGAGATGCCTTCCGATTATTATATATATACTATACGGTACCTTATATAGTGATTATGGTTATGGAACCATTGTAATGTAATCCCTTATCTGATATGTGATCCCCTCATTTGGACGACCTAGGTGCTAAAATTATAATTCCTTCCAGTGCATGTTTTTTTGTTCCAAAAAATTTCTTATGATGGAAATTATATACTTGATGGAAGGTGTGTACAGAAAATCCATCATGGGTTGACGTAGGTATGGTTGACCAAATTTCATAGAGGAGCCAGATCCTAATATGTTTTTATTTAATTTTTATCACATCATTTTGATGTACATGAACACTAGTAATTTTATATTTATTACTTTATATCTTTAGACAATATTGTTGTTGTCATACTGATTATATATCACAACCTATTTGGAATGACATTACACTAGGGTACCTAAACCGAACATATGGTTACATGATTAGTTTCATTGTTTGTTATTTTTCTATTATTATGGTATGTGGGATCTTAATAGCGTAGAACTGAGCTATATCTCAGGATGACATTTGAAATGAATGTTAGGGATATTTTATTTACATTGTATATTGTTTTCCTGTTCTTGATTTCGGTTAGTTTAAGAACATTATGACATATTCATGCATGATTACTCTTCATTTATTATTCTCAATTCTTGTTTAATATGATGCATTTATTTGTTAATTATTACAATTAATTTTTTACTGATCTATATGGTATATTTTACCCACTACACCATCTTTAGACACTCTCTACTAGTCCGCAACCTCTAGCGTATGGGGAGGCACACTGGAGTCCTTGGGGCTAACCAGGTTAGGGAAAAAATTGTGTGGATCCAAGGTACGGAAGATAAAAATGGTTTCATTTTATTATTTTACATTTTCAAATAATATTTATGAAGTTGTACGGGAGACTATGAATGTGTGGGAACATAGTAAATAACATGGGTCTACCACATGCCATCTCACACATGAGAGAAACATCATGTTTCCTGGAATGTTATTATTGTTTTATATTATATTTGATCATTATTTCCCATTGGGTTATTCTTGTACTTCCCAGGGTTAATGATTCATTGGTTTTTTAAAATCTATTTTTTACAAGGTATGGAATGAATTAATTTTTACATGCATCGTTATAAGCACATAGAATTATCATGTGATGCATATGCTATGACAAATAGGTGGCCTGATAGATAGCCCAATGCATGATGATTTGTCTACCCAGAAATGTTATTTATTTAGAATGATTTATTATATAATATGTTTTTTGAAATATTAGAATTATTATTTTTATACAGGGGATTTTTATTTCCTACTTATAACTAGTTTTTTTATTGTGTTAGATTGCTTGTGGTAATATTTAGTATTCATGTATTTATTCCACGTTAGAGTGTTAAATTGTATAATCAATTTATTCCATTATTTTATAAATTTTTACCACAAATAAATATATTTATTTTATAGTGATAATATTTTTAGATACACTTATGGAATCTTTAATGGGTTATTAGTGTGTCTACATCAACCAAGATAGTGCATTCTCGTACATTTTGATGTTAACAACTTAATTATCCTTTTATCAAATGTTTTTAGACATGTAAAATAAGTTCTATAGGATGAATCATTAATTGTTTTAATTATATGTGTTGAAATTAAAATTTATAGTGTGTATGAGACATTATAAAAATTGATGGTTTTCCACTTAATCAATAAAATATTTATGAATTTGAAATATTTGAGTCCAAATATAAAAAAGGGGTTACAATTACAAAAATTCCAATTGTACCTTTTAATATAATTTAATTTTATAATTTGGAAATTTTAATTCATCTAACTAATCCTGAATGTGTACATACATATATAAATATTTAAATGTGAATTCATACAGAAATGACTACTTTAAAATACTAGGTAAATTGTGACTTATGGGGATTGTACATCTATGACTTGGGTATGGGGTCCCATATGACTAAATCATGAAATAAACTACTAGACACATGTTGGTCAGTTATAGAATATACCTATAAGATAAGTTTAACATGACCCGTGTAGGCCAATCTTGCCATGTATATTATGAGATTAACTAGTTATGGGAGTTTTGAAATTTCAATAATATAAAATGTTAAGGGTTTCCCTTAGATGGGATGTCAATTTTAATTTTTATTGTGATTACTCGTGAAATTGGGAAGTTATTCCCATATAGTTGAACCCAAATTGATTGGATGGTAATCCCTTTGGTCACCTTTACATCTTTATTCTCTTATTACTTAAACCCCATGTGGTATTTTTATAAAAATAGGACATTCATTTAAAGTGTTCGCAAATGTATGTATGGTATTACATTTAAATGTTTGGTGAAATATTACATGACCAGTTCTCATATATAATAATGGACCCTCTATCATCATTTGAATGTTATTATTATGAGTCACCAATTAATTAGAATTACAATTGCAAAATAAAAATTTCTTTAGTCAACAGATAAGAAATTGGTCATTTCTTTAACCGATCCACTTCTAATAACTATTGGATCAACTAAATGTTTAAAAACGGAAATATGATATAATTATCCAAATGATACATTGCATAAAATAAATAAAGCAAATTATACAATTTCTCTTACAATTGGAACTTTATATCCTTGGTATATGAACTATTTTAAATACATAAATGAATTAGAATCATTTAAATGACTTGATATTCAATCTTTTTAGAGGATCATATTGTAATGACCCCAACATATGGATCTATATTTAATGTTTCATTAAGTGTTTCCTTTAATTGGAAATTTAGTATTATTATTGAACTACAACGATTCTCCACGGGCTATGTTGGTCCTAGTGGTTTAGTTTTAAGGTCTAGTTATATTTTTAGGAGTGACCTTATTTTAGGGTTTATTCTATGTTTATACATGGAGATAGACTAGTTATGTTATCACCATTCAACATTAATAAAATGATAAAATTTTTATTTTTGTTTTCGTATGAGAGGTATCATTCATGTATTGGTAGTCCCATGTGACACACAAGATAATGAATGAAAATTCCAAATAAATGAGTGGTTTTTTGGAAAGTAAAATCTCAAGGAAGTTTTAATGATCCTTTATACAATTAGTTTTCTTACATTTTATAATTTGTGTTAGTTTTTAAATCATTTAGTGAGATCTCTCTTATTCAGAAACACATAGAAGTCCATAGATCAATATCCCAATGTTGGTCATGTAATGTCCTTACACCTATGATGATAGATTCTTACACCTACTGGACAATGGATACATTCAAATTTTAGTTCAACCTTTATAAATGGGGTTTTCCTGACCTATTTTTTTCTTTGTAATAAATTACCATGAATGTGATATGTTTTTCAGGCAAGGGAAGTTAGGACATCAATTGAGGCCTATAGAACCTTAACATTCACTGAGACCCTAGATGGTCAATGATGTTTTTCTGTTAAGGGTAACGTATTGAACATATTGATATTAATATTTGTATTTGTTTCTAAGGTGACTTCTATTTTATGCTTTTTCCTTGACCAATTCACTGTTTGTTCTCAAGTATTTTGATTTAGGCACAGAGATTCCCTTTTAATTTGAAAATAAAAATGGTGAATTTGTATTGAAATTGGTTATATTGGGTAGGACTATTTAGTTTCCTATACATGTTTAACAGTACTTGCACTTTTGATCCATTATTATCAAAAATGATGTTTTTAGGTGTGTGGCCATTTGAAAAATCATGGAATATGTAAGATTCCTGATATTGAAGTGTACTTCTAAGGGAAATCCTTATGTATTCAAATACTGACATTGCGTCTATCACAGTCATATTGACCTTGTTGACAAATAATTCTCAGAAGTTTGATGAAAGTTTATGATTTTGGGGGCATAAGAATAACACCCCTTGTGTGATATTTGTTTAGATTATTCTTGTTACACACAGAAACTCCTTAGAGTTGAGAAACAATGAGCGGTCGGGTAAGGGTTGAGGTTCTACCGTTTTTAATATGATGCTTCTCGGAAGGGTGACCCAATGTGTGGAATAAATAAAATAAATTACCCCATATGAGGACTAATGTCGAATTTATATAGATATTCATGGTTTATATAACTAGTGTCAAGAGTATAAAAAATATGGTGTGTCCTAATGATGTGAGTGTGTCTTAGAGGGAGCTATACCCACATATCAACAAAATCGATATGTGATACTAATTAAGTAGATATAATTCCCCCAATCATGAAATTTTCGTGAGTATGTTGAGAGATAATGAACTCCATTGGTAGATACATATTTAAATAGTCATTTTGGTTTTATGAATGAAATATTCATGAGATTCACTTAAGGATGTGTTTTATGATATATCAATGGGTGCATAGTACACCATTATCCATTGGATAGCAACGAGACTTATTACAATTGAAATTTACTTTCTCCCTAAGAACCATTCATTGTATCTTGTAATGTGAGTTATTTTTTCTAGTTAATTCTTGAGATAATTGTGTTACTATTCATTAAAACTATGGGTTCCATGTATAGATTGATCGTTGCATATTGTAATCATTTTCATTCATTGATTTGATTGAATTTATGCTCCAAATACGGGGAGTAAGAAATAATTCAATGAATGCTAGCCCTCCTGTGTGCTAGGTCATGGAACCATGAGACTAATACTATGATGGTTTTTTTGGATCTCACATTCCTTTCAATGAATGGTATCATATTGGGATGGATTGCTCAATAATTTTAGGATTGAATTGATATTGTATTGGGTGTAAATGAAGTGCCAATATTTATGGTCATAGTATATCATAAATATACATGGATTTTGGATCATGATAATGTGAGTGTTGGTCATATAGTGGGAAATGTTTTTTATTGGGAGACAGTTTGACTAGGAGATGTCACCAAATGTCAAGTACATGCTTCATGAGCATTTTTACAATGATCTCGGTATTCTATTTTATATGGGATTAAAATTATTAGTTAGTGACGGGTTGATGGTATGATTTTAGATTATTTTTAAATAATTTTATAAGAAGTGGGTTTAGTTGAAATCAATCATATAGAAGAATGTGGTTTTCAAGGAGAGCAGATCCTTAATACCATTGGGATGAGACAAGTGTATCTTGAATTTTCTACTAGGGATGTTCAATGAAAATACAAAGTGAAAAGTTTGTGATTTTTCAATTAGAGATTATATTTTTCAATAATATCAAGGGACTATGATATAGTATTCATGTGAAATTTGATAAATATATTGAGAGTGATTTAATAACTCTACAGAAGAGTTTTGTATAAAATTAAGAAACTAGGAGAACCATGACCCATAATTTCCCACGTAAAAATAATAACATATAGTGGGGAGCTACATCATTTGGATAATTTAATAGACGTTGAGGTGACCATGTCTTTAGGTAGGATGGCTTGGGTATATACCATCTTGGTATTTCCTCTTCTGATATGCACATCGGATCGATTTTAATATTTCATGTAGCATGATCATTATATTATCCTTGGAGGTTCATTGGGTGTTTGGAAACATGAAGGTGTTGTTTAAATAGATCATTATGACCCGAGTAGGTTAGGTGATGTATTCATTCATCCAAATGGATTTTTGGGGTCAAAATTTTATATTATGTGGAGGTGGAAATGCCTTCTACTATGATAAAATTTTAAATTTCCATGGGAAATGGAACTTCTCATTTGGAGGATGTTCCAACTCATAAATTAATTATTTAAATTTATATACGAGGGTTTAAAAACATAAAAGTGTTTTTTGAGGATTTTTAAGGGATTGTAAGTGTATCTGTATCTTGAATGAGTTTCATAAGTGGTTGGATCTGAAATATGACATTATAAAAGAAAAAGAATGGGTGCATGGTTTTCTTAACTGAACGACCCCTTAGGAGGAACTTGTATCCCTATATGGAGTGTCACAAAAATTATTGAACCATGAATGTTTGGGTTAATTGCATTGAATGTTTTTTACTATAGACTTCAAAGGTGATCACATGTAAAACCCAATGTGTTTTAAACCATTACCTAACCACATTGTTAGTTCCATTTAACATGTAGAACCATACGGTTGGCACACAGTTTTCCCATAATGGGAGGCCAAACTACGTAGGGTGACTTCTATAGTTATGAGAGCTATATATTTGGGGCGTGGTTAGCTAAAACATATACACAATTTTAAGAGGAATTATTACTAAATTACCCTCCACCATTAAATTTGATTTTCCACATTTCACTTATCTTTTACCATATAACATTCTTCATTCACACTAATCTTCTATTCCTCCCCTTGGATAATATCCTCCATTACATTATGAAATGAAACCCAATTGGATGAGTTTTATTAAACTAAATATTTCTATGGATTCTCATTCATTTTTTAAATTGTTATCTCCCTATATTGGTTACTAAATCTGTGTGAGATAATTCATCCAATTATTAGGGTGTTTGTCTAATCATCTAATTTCCTATACTTCGACTTGAATCAATGAATGACACTAAATGATTGGACTATCATAAGAATGAATTAGGTTGTATTTTTTACCTAATATAAAAGTAATTTATAAATTAATATCATTCTACCACACGTTAATATTTTCCAACATTTTTAAAAAATCAAGAAATAACAAAATTTAAATTATGAAAATTGTAATCTAACGCCCAAATGAGACTAATTTAAATCATTATAGGATGATACCTCAACACTAACCACCCAATTAGTATTAGTTCCTTATTATGATTGTTATGACTAATAATCTGAATACCTGGAACACCATTTGGGAGTTATTGAATTGGACATTTCTAAGGTAAGTGGTCATTATAGTAAATAAATCTTATAACATTAAATGGAATCATGTATCACATGACCCTTATCATCTTAAAATTTAATTTTTATGGTTCTATGTCCCAAATTGACCCTTTATCATTATAATGAAAATTTCTTGATATAAACCTATGTAAATTTTAATAGGAATTGTTATTACAAGCCTAAGATGACATATGAATATATATATACATATATACATATATACACATACATTTATATATATTCATAAGGTGACTATTTTATAAGGACCGTTTAATATTTATATATATGATTAGACCTAATCCCCCCTTTGGATTCACTAGGGAATGAATTAAGAATACAAAGGATGCAATTCTAGTTTATTGAGCTATTCACCATGAGTGTTACCCACGTTAAACATGTTCCTTATCTATTAGTGGATTACCAACATTGCAACGTAGGATCAGTTATAATTTTTTGGTCATTATAAAGATGTAGATATACTCCATGGATTGAACAAGATTTCCTCATAATCATGATTCCATGGTTTACCTACTGGGGATAAAAATCAATCTTAGGAAGATATTACATTGGACCTGAATCCATGGACTTGGTAAGAACGTTTTACAGTTGAATGCAATGTATTTTTCATATGTATTAAATTCTGTACCAGATACCCACTATAGAGACATGTATCTTGATGTACATAGACATTACATTACTTTTGCGGAATACTTAGTACATAACAAAAACACACACACAAGGATCGTAATAGTTTAGTGTCTTTGGAAACTCGGAATATAATCTTCTAATCGTGTTGAAAGATCTTCAACATCTCCCATAAAGATCTTCCTTTTTTTTCTACCTAAAACCTTTCTTTATATCCTGGGGAAAAGAAAACATAAAAGGGTGAGCTCAAATGCTCAGTAAGGGTAAAAAAAAGAAATATCAATCACATCATTTTCATAAGAACATAACATTTTGGAAATCATAACCTGCAAAAGAGAGCATAATTTCATAACATGGGATAAGTCATAGTAGTGAAATGAAATCCCAATAATCATAACTTAAAACATGAAACTTTGTGGCATACACACATAATCATAGAGAATCATTTCTTATTAGTCAAGAATCATTTCCAAGACTATCTTTGTGGACAAAGTCCCTTTCTGAACCGAGTTCATTCCTTGTTTCAGTCCTGTTTCACTAAATCGGTATGACCTACCGTTCCAGCCATGTCTATCTCATGAGATATAAAATCTTTATCCAATGCATTGGAGAGAGATATAGGTCACACCCATATCATAATGATACCAATCTTATCTGTGCCACAAAATCATAAACCATACATCATAGCATAACCCATGTAATAAAAATGGGATTCATAAACAACATGACATCATAAAACAATTCATATAAGATAAAGGAAGTCATAAAAATATTTCCATCACAACATAATAAAATCCATGTAATAATAGGGATAGAAATATACTCCTTTATTATCTTAGATGGAAAATAATTTTGATAAAACAAATGAACTCCATTCTTGAGGAAAATAGCCTTTCTACTTCAAAAACATTTTCCTTTCTACTTCAAAAACATTTTCCTTTCTTAACATGTCTTACAATTTTAATCTAAAAGAAGTTGATTAAAACTAAACATGAAAACTTGTAAAGGAATCTTCTTGGAAATAATGTTTTAAAAATCCACTCATGCCATATATGTTAAAAAACATTCTTCTCATACTTTTTTCGGAAAAGTCAAAAAATTACCTCGTACGAAAAACGACAAAAGATTCCTTTCATATCGTTTACTAAAAACTCGCCGAAGGGTAAAATAGGATTTAAACAATTGTAGGTGAATGGAAATAATTTTAAATATTGGGGAAACATGGATGTGGATGATAAAATACACCCCAGTAAAGTATAAACAATCTCGGATAAAAATGAGATTGTGATATTTCCCTTACCTTTGGTCTGATTTGCTTCGTAAGTGTCCGAACCTCCTCTTTTTGACGCGCCTTCACTTAACCTACACTTAATGAACTAAGGATGGTCTTTGAAGAAGACCAGGACATCTAGGATGATACTAGGGAAGTGGAGAAGAGATTTTTTTAGGGGTTGACCGAGCATGAAGGCTCAAAGTGGTGAGAGGAAAAGGGGGAGGAGGTGCCCTTTTATAAGGGAGGAGAGGGGCACCTTAAGAAAATATCAAAATATTATTTTATATTAAGGTCAAATTCGGTTTATAATGGTTCCAAAGGGTCTTATTTCAAATCTAAAGTGGGTATGGGTCGAAATCCTCTCATCCAATAGGATTTAGACAAGTTTAGGTTGTTATTTTAACCTTATCAATTAGATTTAACTCTAAGTTAAATAATTTAACTTTTACCGTGTCTTTTTGTTTTCTTACACTATATGGTTAATAAACTTACCATAACAAGACAAACGGACCCCAAGTTGTTTATTATTAATATATATATATCCTTATCTAAGTAATTTGGACGATCCTTATATTTTTAGGAATTAAATAACAATTAATAAAATAATATTTGTTTTAAAAACTAATTTATGTCAATTTTGACACTATTTGGTACATGATTTTTATGAAATTAATAAGAGAATGATAAGTTCGAACCAAGTTACTTATATCAACAATAACATGTCATATTAACCTAGAAAATTAATGTAAGTCATAAAAAGTCTCAAATTACATTTATTTGGGCATTTATAACATCAATTATGTCAATATTTCATTAATAAGACAATTACTGCATCATCTTTTTGTCATAATAAATGATAATTATTTAATCCCTAAATATTCTAAATAAATTCCTATGATGTAGATAATTGTATTATATTTCTGTATACTATTCTTGTTCTAAGTTTCATGAAGTTTATCACTAAAGTAAAATTATTATACTTATAAGATTTAAGAAAATGACATGTTGTCACATTCTTTGGTAATAATAATAATTAAATTATTTTCATGGACAAAAGTCCATAAAATGAATCTAATCCGACCCTTAGGTTATATGGTTCTACTGTTAGCCATCCAATAGTATTTTTCCAAGTGTTAGGGTAATTTTATAATCTTATATTTACCCTTAATTACCTGATTTACCTTTAACTATAGTAAATAAATTTTACCGTAGTTACTATTCACAATTCCCAAAAAAAGTAGCTTATTAACATAATTCTGACCCACTGATTCCAAATATGGAATCCATTTTTCCAAATTCAATACAAAAAAGATGCAGAAATTAAATTAAAATTAATCTCGTTGTCGAAAGAAAATGAGTTTTGTCTTTAAAACATTGCAAAAGATTAAATTGATTTGACCTACAAATTCAAGGTAAAATCAATGCTAATGACATATTTTATATTAAATGGTAAAAATATATTCTATTTATACTTTAAATCCATTCAATATTATAATTTAACCACATAAGATATTACAATGAAAAAATTTGTTTTTAATTAAAATATAGCGTGCTTTTACTATTCATTAAAATATGAAAGTTATCAGAAAAATATCAAAACATTATCTAATGTAAATTTTTATATCCTGATTCAAAAGAATAATTTTATTTTGTCAAATTGAACTTATAAACATGTCAAAAACTATATTTAAAGTGGTTGTTCCATCAAAAGGTGACAAAACTGCATTTTTTGAAAAATACTTAATTTACCAGAAAAATTTATTTTGTTCTTATACCATGTTCTAGAAATGTGTAAGATGAATAATAATGTTATAAAATTCAAAACTTATTTAATACTATTCATAACGTCTAGTTTATGACAATATTATAATAATATATCGTTGTTTATTAAAACCCGGTATTGCGTACAATACACGCTATCGAGTAAGGTCGTTATTGCGTGTAATGCATGCCAAGTAAGGGTTGCGTGTTGTGAAAGAATCCTTCATTGTTTCGTATAATAGAATCCAACCATATTTCATTTATATATTGAATATATATATATATATACTCAATGTTGCGTAGAATAACTATTATCAAAATTGTGTGTAACACGATCCAAGAATAGTGTTGCGTATACTGCGGGCTAATACGGTGTTGCGTATAGCACAAGGTAATCTTGGTGTAGCATACAACACAAGAAATTAATGAAATTAAAAGAATATTTTTCATAAAATCTCGGGGTGTTACATTCTACCCCCCTTAAAATGAATTTCGCCCTCGAAATTCGTCGGGGTTATAAATGGTTTACTATTCGAACGATTCTTTAATAGAAACCCACATCGTAAAAAGGAATACCAAAACATGGATTTAAAAACTAAAGTATGAAGTGTAACGGTTACCGAAATTAACTCATCATTGGGTTTCCACGTAGGAGAACATAGGTGAAAATATGGATATGGAAGAAAAATATAACCATCAGGTTCTGATGGAGAGTGGTTGAGAACATGGCTAAGAAAAAGACAACAATCGCAAAGCCCTAAATATGTGATGATCTAGGGTACCATCTGATTCATCAGATATAAGATCACTAGGAAAACATTTTTAGTTTTCAATATCATTCCCCTAAAGTTGAAAATTTTGAATTAGAAGAAATACTTACTTGATTTTGGTACAATCTCACTGTTGTTCGTGTTTTGAAAAATTTCCACTTCATCTCTTAAAGAAATGAAGTTGAATTTGTTATTTGTGAAGTGTTAACAGATCATGTGATAGAAATGATGGGTCATTCCATCTGTTTCAAACAAAAGTTTAGCAATAGTCATCAAATATACATAAGTCCGTCTTTGGTGAGGTTAATCATATATGATTCCAAAAATGAACTTATACTTCATATATCATACTTCTTAATAAAATAAAACTAGTTTCTACAAAACATGGACTTCCTATAGGCCAGTGGTAGGCGATAAAGGCCAGTCGCACTTCGATTGTGGGGTCAATTCCCACAGCCGTTTCCGACGCGATGGGTTGTCGCCCGTCCTGTAGTTTTTCCTTTTTCTAAAGCTATATTACTATAACATCCCATCAATAAAAAAAGTTATATCCTTAAACAATACTAACTTATGTCCAATATAATCCATTCCAATCTTTAGGCTTATTTAAAATACTTCGGTCCAAGCTCATAGTATAAAGAAAATGATTACTTGAAATGTCATCAACCAAGTATGTGAATACCATCATTTATCCGCCATATATCTTGTTGGTCAGATTCCAATCATGTGAATACCTTAATAATGTCTTCTCGTGAAAAATGAATACCCATTAAACCTTAGTGAAAACATGAATGCTGTAAAAAGATATCTCTTTCCACATTCCAAAATCCAAAAATTCTATATACTAAAACCATGATAAAACCTTCTCCTTATATCAGTCATGGGCTCATGAATTCTATAAAACATTTAATTTTCTCCTTATCCCTTCATTATGCGCATATCATCTTCATTGAAAAAATATCTGAATAACCTTTCATGGATACAGGTAGCATTAATCACACACTTTCAAAACTCAAGGAAAGACAACAATGTAACAATCCTTAGATGTCTCTTTATTCCATAGTACCATGAGGTTATTTATACAACATTACACTTGATAAACATGTAATCATTCCACTACCTTCTTAAACCACTGACTGAGCTTCAACAATTCTTTCATCTCACATAACATTTGTAGTCTCTTCATCATCATCAACATAAATACTACCCATACGACCGTACTGATTCTCTTTATGAGACTTTACCTTAGGTCATTGGTTTTCATAATTCCCGTACATTCCACATTTAAAACATTTAACTATTGTTGATGTCGTAGCAATACCATTATCCTCATACTCAGTGTTAACTGAACCTTTTCCTTTGCACTTACTGGATTTGTGTCCTTCTTTTCCACACCCAAAGCATCTTCCAGTTCCTTTTTAACATTCTCCTTGATGCCTCTTCCCACATGATTTACATAGGGGAAATTGAACTTTCTTTCCTCTATGATCATCATGAAACTCCATCTTTCTCTTATTAGCCGAGTCAGGAAACTTACCAAATTTTACTTTATTGATCATATTATGAGATTGCTGATTCAGCATAATAATGATGTTTGGACTTCCAAATCCCATTTCATTTGGTTTCTCATGAATAATATCATTCCATTGTCCATCATATCCTCCATTATCGTGAATCACCTTGTTTCCAGCCATTTTCTAAAACCCAAAAAGAATAGTGTGAGAGGAAAAAATCATAATAAAGGGGGAGTAACTTCAATATATAACATCTTTTGTTTAATCTAATATCGTTACCATGGTTCTAGGACTATATCCTATACGTATACTTATCCTTAGGGGAATCCATAGACATACCATAGAAATATCACTAGGGATCTCAGTAACGTTTTCGCATCCTAATTTCTAAAGGTTGACTAAACCTTTCCTCTGATACCAACTGTAGAGAACTATATCTTGACGTACATAGACATTACATTACTTTTTCAGAATACTTAGTACATAACAAAAAAACACACACAAGGATCGTAATAGTTTAGTGTCTTTGGAAAACTCGGAATATAATCTTCTAATCGTGTTGAAAGATCTCCAACATCTCCCATAAAGATCATCCTTTTTTTACCTAACACCTTTCTTTATATCCTGGGGAAAAGAAAACATAAAAGTGTGAGCTCAAATTCTCATTAAGGGTAAACAAACGAAATATCAATCACATTATTTTCATAAGAACATAACATTTTGGAAATCATAACCTGCAAAAGAGAGAATAATTTCATAACATGGGATAAATCATAGTAGTGAAATGAAATCCCAATAATAATAACATAAAACCTGAAACTTTGTGCCATACACACATAATCATAGAGAATCATTTCTTATTAGTCAAGACTCATTTCCAAGACTATATTTGTGGACAAAGTCCCTTTCTGAACCGAGTTCATTCCTCGTTTCAGTCCTGTTTCACTGAACCGAAATAACCTACCGTTCCAGCCATGTCTATCTCATGAGATATAAAATCATTACCCAATGTATTAGAGGGAGATATAGGTACCACCCATCTCATAATGATACCATTATTATTTGTGCCACAAAATCATAAACCATACATCATAGCATAACCCATGTAATAAAACTGGGATTCTTAAACAACATGACATCATAAAACAATTCATATAAGATAAAGGAATTCATAAAAATATTTCAATCACAACATAATAAAATCCACGTAATAATAGGGATAGAAACAGAACCCTTTATTATCTTAGATGGAAAATAATTTTGATAAAACACATGAACTCCATTCTTGAGGAAAATATCCTTTCTACTTCAAAAACATTTTCCTTTCTTAACATGTCTTACAATTTTAAACTAAAAGAAGTTGATTAAAACTAAACTTGAAAACATGTAAAGGAAGCTTCTTGGAAATAATGTTTTAAAAATCCATTCATGCCATATAAGTTAAAAAAAACATTCTTCTCGTACTTTTGTCGGAAATGTAAAAAAAGTACCTCGTACGAAAAACGACAAAAGATTCCTTTCATATCTTTTACTAAAAACTCACCGAAGGGTAAAATAGGATTTAAAAAATTGTAGGTTAATGGAAATAATATTACATATTGAGGAAACATGGATTTGGATTATAAAATACACCCTAGTAAAGTATAAAAAATCTCGTATAAAAATGAGATTGTGATATTTCCCTTACCTTACGTCCAATTTGCTTCGTAAGTGTCTGAACCTCCTCTTTTTGACGCGCCTTCACTTAACCTCCACATAAAGAACTAAGGATGGTCTTTGAAGAAGACCAGGACCTCTAGGATGATATAAGGGAAGTGGAGAAAATATTTTGGCAGGGGTTGTATGAGCTTGAAGGCTCAAAGTGGTGTGAGGAAAAAGGGGAGGAGGTGCCCTTTTATAAGGGAGGAAAGGGGCACCTTAGGAAAATCTCAAAATATTATTTTATATTAAGGTCAAATTCGGTTTATAATGGTTCCAAAGGGTCTTATTTCGAAGATAAAGTGGGGATGGGTCGAAATCCACTCATCCAATAGGATTTATAAAAGTGTATGTTATTATTTTAACCTTATCAATTAGATTTAACTCTAAGTTAAATAATTTAACTTTTACCGTGTCTTTTTGTTTTCTTACACTATATGGTTAATAAACATACCATAACAAGACAAACGAACCCCAAGTTGTTTATTATTAATATATCTATCCTTATCTAAGAAATTCGGCCGAACCTTAGATTTTTAGGAATTAAATAACAATTAATAATATAATATTTGTTTTAAAAAATAATTTATGTCAATTTTGACACTATTTGGTACATTATTTTTATGAAATTCATAACAGAATTATAAGTTCGAACCAAGTTACTTATATCAAAAATAACATTTCATATTAAACTATAAAATTAATTTAAGTCATAAAAAGTATCAAATTACATTTATTTGGGCATTTATAACATCAATTATGTCAATATTTCATTAACAAGACAATTACTGCATCATCTTTGTGTCATAATAAATGATAATTATTTAATCCCTAAAAATTCTAAATAAATTCCTATGATGTAGATAATTGTATTAGATTTCTGGAGACTATTCATGTTCGAAGTTTCATGAAGTTTATCACTAAATTAAAATTATTATACTTATAAGATTTAAGAAAATGACATGTTGTCACATTCTTTGGTAATTATAATAATTAAACTATTTTCATGGAAAAAAGTCCATAAAATGAATCTAATCCTACCATTATGTTATATGGGTCTACTTTTAGCCATCCAATAGTATTTTTCCAAGTGTTAGGGTAATTTTATAATCTTATATTTACCCTTAATTACCTGATTTACCTTTAACTATAGTAAATAAAATTTACCGTAGTTACTATTCACAATTCCCAAAAATAAAAAGTAGCTTATTAACATAATTTGGACCCACTGATTCCAAATATGGAATCCATTTTTCCAAATTCAATACAAAAAAGATGCAGAAATTAAATTAAAATTAATCTTGTTGTCGAAAGAAAACGAGTTTTTTCTTTAAAACATTGCAAAAGATTGAATTGATTTGACCTACAAATTCAAGGTAAAATCAATGCTAATGACATACATTATATTAAATGGTAAAAATATATTCTATTTATACTTTAAATCCATTCAATATTATAATTTAACCACATAAGATATTACGATGAAAAAATTTGTTTTTAATTAAAATATAGCGTGTTTTTACTATTCATTAAAATATGAAAGTTATCAGAAAAATATCAAAACTTTATCTAATGTAAATTTTTATATCCAGATTCAAAAGAAGAATTTTATTTTGTCAAATTGAACTTATAAACAAGTAAAAAACTAGATTTAAAGTGGGTGTGCCATCAAAAGGCGGCAAAACTGCATTTTTTGAAAAATACTTATTTTACCTGAAAAATTTATTTTGTTCTTATACCATGTTCTAGAAATGTGTAAGATGAATAATAATGTTATAAAATTCAAAATTTAGTTAATACTATTCATAGAGGCTAGTTTATGACAATATTATAATAATATATCGTTGTTTATTAAAACCCAGTATTGCGTACAACACACGCTATCGAGGAAGGTCGCCATTGCGTGTAATGCAATCCAAGTCAGGGTTGCGTATTGTGAAAGAATCATTTGTTGTTTCCTATAACAGAATCCAACCATATTTCATTTATATATTGAATATATATATATATATAATCAATGTTTTGAAGAATAACTATTATCAAAATTGTGTGTAACACGATCCAAGAATAGTGTTGCGTATACTGCAATCTAATACGGTGTTGCGTATAGTGCAAGGTAATCTTGGTGTAGAATAAAACACAAGATATTAATGAAATTAAAAGAATATTTTTCATAAAATCTCAGGGTGTTACACCCACACTACAAGACTTAATAATATTTGTTGGCTTGACATTCTATGGAAAAGGGAGTGTCGGTTACCACTTGGATCCCATTATATTATTATATTTTTATCATATGGTCCCATAGATGGAAATTTAGGGTATGAACCATAAGAATTTCATCACTTATCTTTTGTGAGATCCTCTCATGTGGATTCCCTCTATACTAAACCAAATGTCCACAGTGGTGAATTTATACCATTGAAAACTATTTTCATACATATACATATATATATATACATGATGGTCGGTCTGTTACGACATTAGGACATAGGATAAAGAAGGTATGGTCAACCAGGTGTATTTGAGGAACCTGGTCGTGACATGTTTTTATTTATTGATTACAGATTTCATTTTTATATACCAAAACAATAATTATTTTATATTCATGAAATGGGTAGCATTATAAAACCCTGGTAATTTCCTATTAATTATATATCACACCCTTTTTGGGCCTCTGTTACTTTGGGGTATCCAAAGAGTCTTTATAGGTGGAGGTTTTAGTGCACTTTTTAGGTTTGTGATGTTGTAGTTTTATATAGATTTTTAGAGAACAATTTTGAGTCAATGTCTATGATTCTCATAGAGATGACCCTTGGTGATTATTTCATTTTGATGATTTTTTTTCCAATACCAGTTTTACGTTTGATGATGGACATTATTTCTTTTTCATGAATGATTACTCTTGGTCCAGATATCCTCCTTAGAATTTTTTTTGTTCATGTGTTATATATATATGTTGAAATAAATAAATTTCACTATCTCATTCACCAATAAATTTATTAAAATTATATTCATGTCATTAGTGCATAAATATTTATTTAACATACACATAACTGGAAATAAAATTACTTTTTTACCTTGTAAATAAACTTGAATAATTAAATATTATATATTCATGTAATTAAATAAATAATTAAATTTCAAAGAAACTGGAATATAAATATTCTCTTGAATAACTAGTGATTGAATATTTATAATAAAAAATCATGAAATGTTATTTAACAAAACAATTGAGGAATCATTTTCCAACATGTTTAATTAATATTAAAATTAACTGATGTTCTGAATACACTTTCAATATGACCCTATAGACCACATTCTTTTGGTAATTTTTATACAATGTATAATGTAAAAAAAAATATCTATAAATACACCTAGGGTCCCATAGAGAAATAAGTTAATGTAAAAACTACTTGTAACCTCCTATTAACATCAACCATGTAATTAAATAACCTTATCATGATATTAATAATTAAGAAGGTTTCAAAATTTGGTATTCAACCTATATGGATGATGTATCATTCATTTTAATTCTACAAGCATACTTTCAAAAAAAAATTCATTAGCATGGAAATAATCCTGTAGTTCAATTCTCATCATGGAGACTAGGATATAATCATCCATTAATGAACTGAATGGATGGACCCTTTATTCTATTTTTCATAAATACAATATAACTCGTCACACACCCAAAATATTTCACCTCTGAATGGTCATATGGTGTAATTATTTTCATCAATATATCATATTATATGAAATAGGACATGTATTAATAATACTCTTAATGACAAAGTACCGATATACATGTCTGCGTATTGGAACATCCAATGACACATATAATGGATTATTTTCTATTAGAGGGTCATGTTCCCATAATCTCATACACTAATGATTACCTAGAAAATACACCATGATAATGTTTTTTAAAGACCAATGATTCTCCACCAAAAATAACCTATGTATATTGTGTCACATTCAATGATTTCATCGGGCTGTAGAACTAATATTTTAGAATGTTTTCTTATAATTTATAGGTTCTCATCCAAGTTGGTTGATGGCATGACCTTCCAGTGTGAAAAGTAAATTTAGAAAATTATCAAATATATTGTCACATAAATTAGTAATCATTAAGTTATATGATATTTAGTTAATATAGAAATTTATGAATATAGGAAATCATAATGTACAAGAATGTTGGTTCTACAGAACTAATACAACCAAAAAGGCATAACCTATTGAAAACTTGATTCAAATTTATTGGTTGATATGTGAATCAACCAAAAAATATATCAATCCCATTTTTCCAATTTTGAGTGTTTTTGTCTAATTAAACATATTCCCCATTTATATTAAGATGAAATGTTTACAAAAATGACATTACCACCATATAAAAAAGGGACATATTGCTAAAATTCAAAAATACTCCCAAAATTTTATAACCTCTTGAAACAATACCATATTTATTTCCACTTGAGGAATATTTCATTATATTATGATTCTATATTATTAATATTTGGACTAAGGCCTTGCATTCTCATAGTCTCTCCAAGGGAAGCTCCAAGTTCACAACAGAAGTTGTGACTTTTAGCTATGTTTTTTTATTTTATATCATACAATTTCAATTATATGTTCCCAATATTATGTTATAATTTATATATTGGTATTATAATGAAGTTATTATATAAATTTTCGGATAACCATTAACAATACTAACCTCTCTCCTATAAGGAAAATGAAAATTACATTCATCCATATGTGTGAATCATCACCTCCATGATGTTCCATGGTTCATTTTCCATCACCACCATACATAGATGGTCAAAATTTTGAATTTAATAATCATTTATGATATTCATAAAACATTTTTCATTTATAAATAATAAACCATAAAATAAATTTTATCTATTCTATATAAAATTGAATAATCATCCATGTGTATGTGCATACTTTCACCTCCATAGAATAATTTCTTCCTTTTTTCTTCATAGTATTTAAAAAACGAAATGAGAATAGTTTTAGTGGATAAGTGTGTGTTTTTAAAAAAATTACTAGGGTTATAGTAATGAAAATTTTACATCCAAAAAATGATATGAGAAAAAATAATAATTGTAAATTAATCCCTATAAAATGAGGGCACTATGAGGGAAAGAATTTTTTCATTAAATGTCATAATTTTCATATATCTTACATATTCTTGGAAATTTAGTAAATTATATTTTATAACATTAATAAAAATATAAAAATATATCATTATCCAATTGTAATAATTATATTGCAACTAAAACAATCTATAATCATCTAATAATTATGGTATGTTCATGTTTGGTTCAGTCCAACATCATAATATAACAAGTCAATAAAATAAAATAGCTGATAAATATGATAAATTAATTATTGATTGTTTATAACTAATTAAATTATTATATCATTTTTTTATTGAATTTTTACATTTATATTAAACTCATAAATTTTGATTCCCATGTTATTTTATTAAAAATCACTAAACCATGCACACCACAAATTTCATCATTAAGGATTTAAATGAATACTGCCGAGGAAAAAACTTATAACATTATAAATATTTATAAATAACTAATTAAAGTACCTCTTAAAATATAGTAATTTTTATCAGTTGGTGAATAATTATTAAAAACATTACAATTACAAATTTAGTTTAAAGAGATAAAGATTACAGAAAACTATAATTGATAATAGATAAAAAAAATAAAAAAAATAGAGTATAATAATAAATTATTTTCAAAAAGTATTATTGATAAGTATATGGTTATGAAATAGGTTATTAATATTATTTTTTCATAAAGGATATTAAAGAGATTTTTTGGAATCCAAGAATTAACCTAAGGGGTTTTATGTCTTAAGTTTAATTTAGTTGGAAATAGTTTTAATTATGTACAATGATATCTTTAATATGGTGTTAGTAATTTATCTTGAATTTTAGTTAAAAAAATTCATTCAATTCAAGGATTTTAAACATCTAAAGCTTTTTGTCACATTAAATGGAATTTGATTTACATGATACAAAAGTTTTAATGATTTTTTTGTAAATTCAACTCCCTTCACTAAATTATAATACTTCTTTTTAAACATATATTATCAAATATGGGTTTGTAATACCCTAATATCTTACATATTTATACATTATCATTCTCTATAGTATAAAATTACCATTTAATTCAAATCAATTACCTTAATTAAATTTCATTCCCAAAAATTACATCAATATTGAGATTAATTTCAATACTTTTTATCGATTTCATCCAATCATTTTCTATATTTTACTTTATTCAAATGTTATCTATTTTGTTTTAATACAAAATTATATGATATTTATTTTTACCTTCAGGTCTCTCTTTTCAACTTTCAAAATTATCCTTTATTATTTATATTTAAAATGTGGATTTAAATAAATATATTTTAAATGGTTATCCAACCATGATCATCATTGTTAATTTCCACTCCAGATTTCCTTCAAATAGCCTAAATGTTTTTAAACTACTATTATTGATTGTTATTTCTAATGTAAAATATTATTTAAACAATTTTAAATTACCACTGTAAAAATATATATATTGATGGTGACCCATAACTTTTTATTTTATGATACTAAGAAAAATGTTTTCTAAAAACACTTTTGATATTTGAATTTAATTTATTATATTACAAAATATTTATTTCGACTGAAATTTAATTTCATGAGTTACCCTCTAAATATTAATTTCCTACATTGTGGGAGTAGACACATTGATAACCATTACCCCCTTTTTCTTTTCAAGTAATTGAATGGATACACTTTTTTTCAAAGTTATTTCGTCAATGAACACTCTATATTTACTTCCATTAGTTAATGTTTGTTCACATAGCTGTCATAAATTGATTGACTTGAGAAATTATTTAAATAACCATCTACCCTTTATCTATATAGTGTCTGAATTATATCTCACATTATTATTTAAATGGGCATTTAACTAGAAATCTATTGAACCTTGTGGTATACCCATTTATTTTACATGATTATGCCATGTTTTGGTGATTTATGTAATCATGAATTTTTTCCTTACATGATTCAATTTGAAATTTATTTGAAACACCTTTTATTTTTATGCATTCATTGTGATATGATGAAGGATTGATATCAAAAGCTACTCATTTTCATGGAAAATGATGTATAGGATACTTTGTTTCCATATAATGCATTGTTTGTCTTTGATATATGAAGGGATAGTATATTTTGGACATAATATGATTTTAAAAAGGTAATAATATAATGAGATTACATATATCTTAGTGCAGTAATGAGGTAACAAAAAAATATTAATTAATAAAAAAAATAAATAACTAAAAAAAGTTATTTCATTTCATTTCTCACTAAAGAACGATGACACAAAAATGTTGTGGTTCAGAAATGAGGCAATGAAAAGATGTGTTAATGGTTCTCATTAATGGCTCGTTAACACAAAATGTACTGGGACATTAATGACACGTAACAACGATGCTATTTCATAAATTTATCACCGTAACGAGGCAATGCCGCATTGTAATAGAAATGCTATAACATGTTTTATTTTTAATAGTTTGACGTGTTGGTGGAATGAAGATTATATTTTGAGGATTCTTTAATGAAAATCTGACAAATTTATTCCTCATAGAAAGAAAAAAAACATTGAAAAATGACCTCAGCTTCAACATGCCTCGATGAACGTTGAACGCCATTGACCTCCTAGACCCTCGAGGACAAAACTCTATGGAAATGATCATCAATGAGGTAGGGGTATGTTTTAATTTTTTTGTTCCCGTTCTTATTCTAAATGAATAACGTGCATTAACCCATGAACAGGTTAATCTGCAAATTGTTCATTAATGGGGGAGGGTTTTGTTATTGGGTTTTCTATTCGGGATAAATTTTATTTTTAATAGTATTGTAATCCCATGACTCCCCTTCATTTAACATATAACACATAGGGATCAGGCCTACCTGAACAAGGTATGCCCCCCCCCCCCACCATGTGCGTTCTTGGTGGATAAAATTTTGAATGGTGGAAAGGCATGTTTGAGGCCTTCCTAGGGAAAGAGACACCCTACGGAGCTCGCAGGCGTCGACAAATCTAGATACTGACCACTGGAGAAACTCCGATGGCCTGTAATGAAAGTCATAAATGGAGGAATGTAATGTGACCATCAATGCTCTACAATAGTAGGAGGTCGTGGTCAGCTGGTCATGGTGGCATGGATGCCATTGATCATGGCCCATCATGATCGATTTCAAGATGCCACCACACAGACAGCCATCTAGGCATCCAATATGTGGCCAGGAGGACATCCTACCTATTGACAAGGCGTTTGTTGAAGTAAAATTCCATGAGATGGCCCCAATGGGTTATACACCAGTGCGACCACCACCTTTTGGATAGCATATACTATTGGATGTACATGTAGATGTCGTTCATAGACATAGTTCCCCGCAAGAGTTTCAACGATATATATCTCCCATGGTTAGGGAAAAGATGGATCCCCAAGTTACAAAGGATTGGTTGGAGGTGGTGAATCAGGTGTTCCTCTTAGTAAGGACACCTCTCATAAATATGGATACCTTCACTTTGATCCTTCTTCAAGGCTCAGTTGGTAGATGAATGAGTTTGACAATTCAGTCTCATGATAAGGTGACCCTCTATTGGGCTAACTTCGAGAAACTTTTTTGGAGGTGTTCCTCTCTATGACCTTGCGCTCGGTGCTCCTTCCGGATCTGCTTCACCTCTAGCTGGGCAGCCTGTCTGTGGATGAGTAATTTTCATAGTTTATAGACCTATTTTTCAAATCTAAAAACATGGTGTAGGACCATTACATTAAGGCCCATACCACTGAGCATGGACTCAGGTGGGAGATCAGCGGATTGAAAGTGTCACTCAGCATCCCTACCCAGGCCTAGTTTCTTAATAGAGATCGTATTGTGGAGAGCTTACTCGCAATGTAGGAACTAACAGTGGGTTCCACCACTAGGTGACATGTAGGTGACTTATAAGTGGTGGGTATTCGAAAGCTGATGTAGTGGTCCATATGGGCTGGATCATATAGTGGATGACCCCAAGACTCAGGATCGGTGGTGCGAAGCCTCCAGAATAATGGGCGACAATAGAAGAGTAGGTAGTGCTACTCATGCGGCAGGTAGGGACACATTGCTCTTGAATACAAGAACCGCCGTACAGATGATCATCATATAGTCAATGGACTACCGGGACAAAGGAATAGGTTCATTCCAGGAGGGCTATAGGGTAACAGACATGGTAGTGGAGTAGGTCGTGCAATGGATGGTGGGAGACAGTTCAACGTACTACTGCCACCACCTTCAGGTGGTCCTCCCCGACCTCAGGGATCATGCGAAATGGGAAAGATCAGAATCCCGTAGTGGGTGTTATGATGAATATTCTTTGGAGTTTATTCGAGTTAAGATCTATGTTTTCACCACCATCGTCGTTGTTCATATAGGCACGAGTGTTACTCACTCTTTTCTTTCCACATCTCTCATTTATAGCTCGAAGATTCTGGTTGAGACATTGGATTGGTCCTTATGGATAGAGACTCTTATGGGAATGGATTTGGCGATTACACACTAGTGCTCCTACTGTGATATTACTCTATGAGGTGACAGATTCACCTGGGATATCCTAGTAGCATCTTTACCTCAATCGTTTCATGGTATCCTACATTGATGACATCTTGGTGTACTTAGCGTCAGAGAAGTAGCTTGCTACACACCTACAGATTTCCCAAGATAGGCTCAGAGTGCACTAGCTTTATGGTATACTCTCGAAGTGCCAGTTCTTGATTCCAGAGGTCCAATTTTTATGACACATCATCTTAGAGGATGGAGTTGTAGTAGATCGAGAGAATATCAAGGCAATTATTTCTAGGGAGCCATCCAAAAGTGTGAATAAGGTTGAGAGTTTATTGGGGTTGGATTGTTACTATCAGTGGTTCGTGACAAATGTTTCGATAGTGGAAGAACCCTTATCATCTTTGACATGGAAGGGACAACCCTTTGTGTGGAATGTGTAATTCCATCACAGTTTCTATGAGCTATGGTAGAGATTGACTACTACCCCCATCATGAGACTACCAGTGGAGGGTGTTGAGTACGTAGTGTTCTACGAACCATCAGGGAATGATCTAGGAGATTTCTTGATGCAGTAGAAATTAGGGATCACTTATGGAACATAGAAGTCTAGGAATCATAACCATAACAATGTGACCCATGACATGGAGTTAGTAGCAGTTATCTTTTACTTCAAGATGTGGCCACATAACTTGATGGGTGAATAGTTTATAGTTCACTCCGACAACAATATTCTCAGGTATATATCCTCAAAACGTTCATGAACTTGAGACAACGGTGATGGATGGAGTTCTTCTAGGGCTATAAAATTGAGATAGTCTATACTCTTATGAAGTAGAATCTGCTATGAGGAATACATAGAAGGAGGACCAGTTTTCAGCTGGTCAGTGACGCGTCAGACCAGCGGGCCATAATGCAGATATACATCAGGGATGATGATAAAGAATCATACATTTTTTCAATAACAGTCAGTATTCCTCTATTACAACGAGTTATGGAGGTACAACTTGTGAATGTTGACTGCAAGGCCCGACGTGCTCAGAAATACTCCAGACATGCTCCTGATAGATTTTTGATAGGTGGTGAGAACAACATCCTTTTCCGAAGATGCACCATAGTACAAGTGATTTTACGAGGGGAGGTGTTGATGGAGTTTTATTCTTACCCATTGGTGGTACATCTGGGCGTGGTGAAGATTTAACAGGACCATCGATGTCAGTACTAGTGTCCAGGGATGAAGAAACTGGTGGCAGAGTTCATTTCATGATGCCTCACTTGTCAACAAGTGAAGGACTAGAATTAGGTTCCCGGAGGCTTGGATCAGACACATGAGGTACTATAGTGGAAATGGGATGGTATATATATTAAATTTCAGATAGGGTCACCATGTACATCCATAGGCCATTATTCCATCTGGGTGAACTTTGACTAACTCACATAGTCTTCTAATTTCCTACCCATCTGGGAGTATGGAATGATAGATGGAATGGAAAACCTCTACATCCAAGAGATTGTGTGACAACACATGGTTCCTTCAATGGTTGTATTAGGACCGTGATTCAAGATCTATATGCCGGTTGTGGAAGGGATTACAGGAGGTTTTCGGGACTCAGCTACGCTTGAGCACAACTTTTTATCCCTAGACGGATGGTTAGACTGAGCGGACCATACAGACCTTGGAGGACATTCATTTTGCTTGTGTCTTGGATTTTTTTCATAGATGGAAGGACCACCATACACTGGTGTAGTTATTATACAAAAATAGTTATTACTCCACCATTGGCATGGAACCATTCGAGGCCTTGTATAGGTGGCCTTGCAGATCAACTCTATATTGGACAGACCCAGGGGAATTGGCACTCATGGGTTTGGAGTTAGTACGGGCTAACACTGAGAATGTGCAGATCATTTAGGAGTGGATGGGGACTACAATTATTTGGAAGTAGTCTAATGACAATAGGATATATAGAACCTTGGAGTTTGAAGAGGGAGACCCATGTGTTCGTTCGGGTATCACCCCAATGGAGTATTACAGTGATTTGCTAGGGTGGTAAGCTCTCTTCGAGGATCATCAGACTTTTTTGTATCCTGAGTAGAGTTGGCGAGGTGGCATACCAAATATCTATTCCCCCATAGATGCACTGGGTGCACGGTGTTTTCCATATGTCACAGCTGAGGAGATACACACATGATCCACCGCACGTCATCGACCTGGGAGAGATGAACATTGACAATGGGGTGGTGATTGTGGAGTTCCCAGTGGAGATAGAGTATCAACAGGTGCATGTTCTACATGGGTAGTTGAATCCTCTGGTGCACGTTCGGTGGCAGCACAAAAACCTATAAGAGAGAACATGGAACCATGATGCTCAGATTTGTTCTCAGTTCCCCCATTAGTTTGATTAGCCTTTGTTTTGGATTTCTGGGACGTATATCTCAAATGTGGGAGAATGTAATGTCCTATAATTTCCATGTAATTTTTTTAAATTATATGGAATTATTTTGAGACCACACGCTCTGGTGGCACGTGATTCTGAGGCCTGCAGTTCCAGAGAGGGAATTTTGAACTTTTTTAAGGTACTTTCAGTAAACGTGCGAGTGGGTTTTTTTAAATATCAAACCAAATGATCAGATTGAAAATAAGAGGGAACTATTGAACTAAAAATTACAGGATTCACCTAAAAAGGAAATATCTTCGGCCAGCATTGGCCGAAAAGAAACGTTTATTTTCAGACTTCTCGATAACGACAATAAAATATCTTAAAAAGTTATTTTATATCATTTTCCAATAATGAGAGATGACATGAATATGCTATGGTGCGGATACAAGGAAATGAAGAGACATGTTAAAAGATATAATTAATGAATCATTAAAATGTAGAGTGACAACACTCTAATGATATGTAACAACGACGTTGTTTCATAAATTAAATAGCATAATGATGCGACGTTGAAGCTTAACAGAAATGTTGGGACATGTTTTCTTCTTTATTGTTTGACAGGTTGTTGGAATGAGGACTAAATATTGAGGATTATCCCATAAACCTCCGATGTATTTCCTCCCCAATGATGAATGAAGAATGTCAGTGGACGTCATCAACATTGACGTATCACAATGAATGACATACCTCAAAGAACGACAAACGCCATCGACCTCCTAGATCCTCGAGGACGAAGCTCTACAGAAACGAATGTCAACAATGTCAGGGTTTATATCATTTTGATGTTCTTCCACATTCTTATTCTAAATGATGAACATAGATTAACCCACAAATAGGTTAATCTACAGATCAAGTGTTCTGGTGGGAGGGTTTCATTCTTGAGTTTTTTTGGGATAAATTTTTTTATTGATTGAATTGTAATCCTTATCCCCCTTCATTAAAACTCTAATGTTAAGGGTTCTGGCTAAAACAAACTTGGCCCCACCCCCATTTACCATGTGTGTTCTTGGTGGATAAATTTTTCAGTGGAATCAATGCATGTTCGAGGACTTCGTAGGGAAGGTGACGCCCTACGGAGAGCGTAGGAGCAGGAAGATTGAGAAATGAACCCTTAGTGCCACTCCAAGGGCACAAAGAAGGATCCAACAGCGCACCGACAATGGTGGAGGAGGCCCCAGGTGGAAGAAGGCGACATGCCTATCACTGTGCCACAGCCGAAGAAGGTCGATGCCGGTTGTCTATAATGGCATGGAGGCGATGGCCGGTGCCTGGAACGCCCTGGCGACCAGGGGAGCCACGGTTGCTCGACCGTGGTGGAATGAAGGTCATGGTCCATTGGTTGTGGTGGGAATTGGATGGGGTTCTAGGAGGGAACCTCATGGAAGGACCGACCAACTACTTGCATTCCATGTTCAGATAGGGAGGGGATGCGATGACAGTTTCCGCATTCCGGGTTCCCACCCACATCCTCCCCTAGCAGACCGGGCTCTAAATAGCAGACAACACCGCCAGTTAGTGGGTCGTGCCAGACCTTTGCTGGCAGACTGAACCCACGCACCTCGACCCATGTTAAATGAGATCGAGTCACCGGGTGAATCGGTAGGCTACACACCCATCCAAACTAGGTCGGGCCCAACGAGGCCCATTAGGACTGACCCACTGGCCAGGCCGGACCGGACCAACCCTGACACGTACCATGTCAGGTCAGGTTAGTTGAATTAAACCATGGTATGACGGACCCTCAAGCTGGGTTGGTTGGGTCAGTCTGGACAAGTTTTTTCTAGACCATACAAAATCGGTCCATGGTTACTAAAAATCTAATAACATTCAAACCAGTCGTCCGATTGACGAGCCATTTTCCGAGTTGGGACCCTCTCGACAAGAAAGATTTTTTGGTATACTCTAAGGAGACTTTATAGGATGCTTATATTCATCATATGTCTTGGGGGAGCAGTTCTCCTAGGATCAATCATGCAAATGAGAAGCAACCATATATATCCTATGTGCCCCAACAGACGCGCAAAAAATGTGTTTATCCTTAATGGCCCTGAAGATGAGAAACAACCGTTTAGATCCATAGATCGCCGACAGACAAACATGAGCCATGTGGATCCTTAGTGTTCTAGGAGATGAGTAGTAGTTGTGTGAATCCTTAGTGGCCTGACAGGCGAGAATCTGTCATATGGCTCCCTAGTGGCCTGAAAAACAAGAATCAATTAATCAGGGATGAGTCCCTTAACATCACAAATCTTTGTCACTATAACCGAGGAACCATTCCTAATCTAAAATATTCCTGGTGTGATCTATCCTTACTTTGTGGCATTTCTTTGTGGTTTCATTGTGGTATTTCTCCTTATTAGACCGAGGTCTCATAGTGATTACTGTGTTGGTCACCCATGAATGGGCGTTACCCTCACATGTTGTGTCTTTTGCAGAGGACATATGTTTTAAAAGAGGAATTGGTTCCCTAGGATAAGGAGGGGCCCAGTAGGATCACACAGACATGATGTATTACCTTGTCTTCCAGTAGCTACACTACTCTTACAATCAGGTTGGGTTTTTAGCACATGGGTACCAGAGTCCCTTTTTTCTTTCATTTTTTCAGTTCTTTTTGTTGGGTTTGTGTTGTAGCCACCTTTATTTCAGCTGTACATATACTCAATAATTGGTTTAGTGTAGTTTTTTTCCCCTTTCAGTTTTTGGGACATTCTTGGGTGTGTATGTGTGTATAGGTACTTATGGAAATGCATCCCACTTGCAGGTTGACATCTTCGACGCTTGTCACCAACCTGTGGACTTCAGGAGGCGGGTTTGGGGTATGTCACGACACTGGCCTTGGAGGAAAAGTCATGATAGATTATGCTATAGAAAATAAAATACTATAACCCGAAGAAACCTACATTAATATAAGAGTGATCAGTGTTGAACTGAAAATAATAATTTTAAATAGTAAGAAATTATGAGGATGATTTTTTCAAGAAATTTACTTATAGTAACTATCTCATGGTGTTAAATTTTCACAACTCATTTTTATATCCCTTTGGTTTTTTTAATATTTAAAACCTCATGAAAAAAATACAATAATAGATTCCTCGTGTAATGGGTCAATTTTCATAATGAGAAACCAAATAGGATAATAGTTGGTGTGGGAATTCTTCTTATTATTCCACATTTTCTAACAAGATTTATAAATATAACTTTGAACCTAGTTGAGTTTACAATTTCACCAAATAAGATAATGACATTTTCTAATTAATGTTAATATGACAAAAATGATGATGGAAAGAAGATTAAATTTTCTTCATGTAAAAAATTTGGTATGAATCATAATGAAAAGCATCTAAAATGATCTAGGATATGTCTTTTGTGGGAAAAGGAGGACATTGACCAACTAATTTCAAAATAGAAAATAATAAAATATTGGACATGGATAATGGATGTTTTCTTCTTCATGAGGTACCATTAATTTTTCAATCTCTTAAATATGAGGATCTTGGGAATTATAAATGCCATTGCACTATTACAATGGAAAAAGGGATGAAAGGCAAAAAAACATCCATGAAAATAGAAATATTATGAAACAAATATTATGTATGGGGTTCTAAAATTTATTTGGAATGAGGAACTACAATCAACCAATTAAGAACTATGAGTTTTGTATTGGTATAAGTTTTAATAGACACTTCTGTACCAAATAAATCACAACTGCGAAGAATATATATTTATTTATAAATGAAAATATTTTGTGGTACTATTATTGTATTCCAAATATATCACTCATATTTAGAAAATGTTTATAGGAATGCGGGTCCTAACAAATCTTATTATCCTTCCTTTAATAACATTTAATGTGATATTATGCATGGATAACCTCTCTTGAAAAAAGACTATATGGTAATTTCCAAGATAGGTAAATCCCATTAAAATTAAAACCATGACCACATAATAAAACATGAATATCTATAAAGTATCTATAAAAGATAACATTAATAGTATTGGTTTATATATAATAAATGGTTAATGGAAAAACTCAACATTACTAATATTCGTATTAGGATGAAAAAATGAGTTCCCCATTCATACCATAGATAGTGGGGTTGAAATCTCATTAGAAATAAAATATAGAATCATATATATCTTATAGAAACTAATAAATATTTAATTATTTAGGAATACTTATAATGGTTATGAATCATTTAATTTAAGGGGGAAAGGGTAAAAAATTTAGATTTTAATATATGATATCTTAAAATAAAGACAATATTGAATGACATGTTTTATATAAAACATTTAACTCAAAATAAACCATGATATATTTTATTTTGATCAAAAAATTTTAATTAAAAACTAGGTTTAAATTAAATATGTATAAATTTGATTAACCAATATATATATATATATATATATATCCTATTTTATATAAATTTACGTAATTACTTTTGAGGTTAAAAAAATATTTTATTAAATTTTTTCTTTTTATCCACTAAATATATTATCAATGTGTAATATGTATATTATTTTTTAATTATAAGTCCAATTAAATTTAGTATTAATTTATTAATAATGGTTTTATTTGTGGTTTATCAAAATTGAAAAATTAGTGTATATAGTGTTTTAGAAATATATATTCCTATAAATATAGTTATTCGTTATATTTTATAATTTTATTTGAAGGATAAATTACTAAATATTAGAAAATAAATTCAAATATATTACATTGTTTAAAAATTAAAATTTAATCATATGATTATTTTTTAGGATATTTTTCAAGAGATTAAATTTTATATGAAGGGAGAAAAATTACATTTTTACAGGTACTATGACTTATATGAGTGTATTATAATATTAGTATGACATGGAATCTTATGAAAAATAATTCTGGAGATATTTTCTTCTTATAAGAGTTATTTTAAAATTTTAAATATTTAATTTTTTTAAGGTATATGTTTGACATTATAGAACATAGCTTACAATATTATCTAATTTTTTTTAATATATTATAAATTTATTTCTTAAAATAAAGTATGTATCACAGTAAAAGAGTAAAGGTATATATTAAATTTATAATTTGGACATACATATTATTTCATTATGACCATTCTATTTTTAGGCATAAAAATGATTATCTATTGTAAAAATGTGTTATTGTAATAAAAGACAAAAAATGCTAAAATGGGTAGGAAATGTGGTAAATGGGAAAAAATATTACAAAAACAAATCTCAGTAACTCATTGAGGTGTATTTATTCAAAACAGCATATTCAATCCTATTTTTATATTTTTGATTTTTGTTGACATGTCAAACATATGTTCCATTTTTATTTAGACTAATATTTACCAAAATGAAATTCTCACCACTTATAAATTGGTCCTCTTACCACACATTTAAGGAAACTAGAAAAATTGGTTTCCTTCTAAAAAACATCCTTATTTCCTTCACGTGGAATCATATTTCACTAGGTTAAACATATATAAATCATATATTTTCCAAATTCATCCATTTCTAATGAATCCTTCAAATGAAATTAAATGTTCTTAATATAAGAACTGACATTTCTATAATAGTTTTTATTTTCATTCTTTCTATTTAAAATATATTTTATCCAATATTATATGATGAAATAAATAATTTTTTTATAATTATGTATTTATATTCATTGAATAACCATTAACCACATTTCCCCATTATCCTTTAAGGAAAATAAAAATCACAGTTGTGTGTGTGTGTTGATTATAACCACCAAAAAGTTTAATGTTATATTTTCCTTCCCCATTTAACATGGATGGTAATAATGTGGAATTTAGTAAATAAATATATTTTTTAAATTTTTTTAAAATATTATTATGTTATAAAACATATTGTACATTTCTCCTATTTTAAAAAAATAAAATCAATACACATGTATATGCATAGACTACCGGATCTATGGAACAATGTATTCTACATTTCTTCCCCAAAATTGATGGACTATAATGATAATATGTATAGTGGATAAAAATTATTTAATAAAGCCTAAAAATCATTATTCCTCTATAATAGTTTTATTACAACTAATTATGTTCATAATCATCCATTAATACCGGTATGATCATGTTTTTATTAGTCTAACCACCAATTTGAAAATGATAAACAATCATGGTGGACTATGGAAACATAATTTTTAATAATATACATGTATTTCAAAATATTATTTACATTATCTAATAGTAAAATTGATAATAAACTCATTCATTTAGATATTTTTTTCTATTCAGTAGAAATTTGGAAAAATGTTCAACACTAATTTCATCTCAATGGATGACAAAACAATGTACCATAAAATAAAATTATAACACAATAATTAATTATAAAGAATCAATTGAAGTTCATTGTAAGATATATTTACGATTTAATTTTTTTGGAGAATGGTGAATAATGGCATTATTACAGAACCAATAAAAATGATATTTTTATTACCCACACCCAATATAGAATATATATAATGAGAAACTGATATTAATATCGAGAGTAATTATAAATTATGTTTTTAAAAGTTTATATATATGAATAAGGTTGTTAAATATGTGATTAATGTAGTTATTTTTGTTATATAGGATATTCAAGAACATTAAATTAATTCATCAATTATGTTAACAATTTATTTGTCTCGAAATTACATTCTTGAGGTATATTTCTTATTGGGAACCATGATATCTTTAATATTGTCTCCCTATTTCCCTATAAAATTAAAATTAAATTTAAATTTACTTCATGGGGTTTGAACAACCATATAAATTTATCCCCATAATTTTTCTTTGATTCACAATATACCTGTAGAGACACATGATTCTCTTAAAAGGATAATATATATATTTCAATGAATATTCAATACAAGATGTAAATAGACACTAGAAAAATGTAATAGTATATTGTATCTGGATTATTGGAACACAATATTCTAATATGGTGAAATATATTTATTGTTTCCCAAATTGATCATTTTATTTTGTACACTTCAATAAAATAACATATATAAAAAATTCATCATAACATTATGGAAGGAAACATACGAAAGGGTGAGATCAAATTCACCATAGTGGTTATAAAATGAAATATAAAAAAATAATTTCAGTATATGGTTATGATAAAATTATACTAACAAATGAAAACCGTTACATGTATAGAAAAGGTCAAAATATCTAGTCATAAAAAATATTCGATGGTAATTAGATGTGCATCATATAGAAATAAAATTATAGATATATGGTAACATAACATTGTACTAACATATATAATTCTTTCATACCAATAATCATGTAAAATCATTATCTAATAGTCCAGATTAATTTCCAAAAATTATCATGCTATTCCATGGGTGGGTACAACTCCTGGGCATGACACAAAACATTCCTCTAGGGGATCCCATTACTTATAGTGGAATGGGTTAACTCTCCAAACCATCATTGTAGTCAAGGTTTTCTCCCATGAATACCATAAATGACTAAGTCCTCTACTAATCATGGTTCACATCCCATTCCATTCAAGTATATCACACGATATATAAAACATTAACCAATGCATTGGAAGTAGATATAGGTTCATCCATCATTGGTTATAACATAACAACCATTCATGGATATAAGCGAACCACCATCCTTAGTTATATCAGAACCAAATTCAATTGTTATAATGTAACCACTGTCAAATAATTAATTTCAAAAATATGTGTGGAAAAATATTTTAAATCATTCATCATATAAGAAATCATGAAATAAAATGGGATTCATAAACATTTGATCATAATAATACCACTATAAATGAAATTGAATTTATAATCTTTTAATAATCTCTTCCAATAATAAACCATGGAAAATATAGTCATTTTTCATAAACATATAATAATTTTATTACACATGGAAGAGAAATGGGTTTCATTAAAACGTGATTATTATTATCATAACTCATTTAGAGAATGAAACTGAATGTAATCCTTAGATTATATCCACAGTGAATAATAAGTAACATCAAAGGATATCTTATCAAATGGAAAATCATTTCAAAATATTACATGGAAAATTTCATGTGGAAAATATCATTTCCACATTGAAAATATATTTTAAAAACATAAAATAATTAAAAATCTGTTTCCCTTTAAAATAGACTTTTAATACTATACAGGGTGCTTTAAAATTTATTTAAAACAATTATTATGGAAAAACAATTCCTATTTGGAAAACAAATTTCAAAATTGAATAATTTTTGAAAATAATTTTCAATGAAAATAACTAGGAAAAAATATAATGTATTCTTCAAACAAAATATGGGGCATGAATCCATGATATTTAATTCATTCCGTATATGTTAAGAAAAATATTTTTTTTATCATTATCAATAAAATCCAAATGAGAATTGTTTGGGAAGTGATATGATGATTCCATTTTAAAACATTATGTTGAATTTAAAACATAGATAAAATTTCTTTTTGAAATTTAAAGGTGTTTAATAATTTATTTAAAAAAATTGGAGGAAAATATATTTTTAACTAAAGAAAAAATAATGCCAGATATTATTACAAAAAATTATCAATTATTTTAATTAATAATTATTTGAAAAATTATAATGTTATGTTTAAATATAATGAATAAACATAAGAAGATAAATTTCATGAGTTTTTTGAGAATAATATCATAGGGTTTCATCATTTGAGATACAATCATAAACAATCTAGATAAATAATGAGATTTTAACATAAAAGTCATAACAATTTGGTAACATAGAATCATAATTCACATAAAATAACAAAATTCTAAAATAAAATATATTCATGTTAATTATAAACACTACAAAAACAATCAGGTGGGGAATATGGATTTTATCAGATAGAAAATAAAAAATTGAGATGGAAATACCTTACTTAAATATCAACTCCCTTCATACACAATCTAAACTCATGCATAATAAATATATTATTATTAAAATGTCTATTAAATAAAAATTTTTATATATAACAAAAAATATATATGATTTAATTATGACAATTTAGTAACAATTAGTTAACATCTCCTTATTCAAATCACATTTTGGGTAATTACCACATAGTTTTTTATAAATGTTTTGATTTATTCTTTTTGTCCCAATACATTGAATACAGTTCTGTCATATCTATAATTATAATAAATAAATAATTTTAATATTTATACATAAATAATACTTCTAATACCAATAATTAATGATGGTTTTGAGAAATGAAGCATGTTATGACCGTGGATATTGAAGGTCGTATGTATGCAAGAGTAACGATTCCATTTTCGAGTGAACATTATAAAAAAAGTGGAAAGTAATATTTTATCATTAAAGAATTATAATAATATGATAAATAAAATATTTTTTCATTAAATATACTAATAAATATTGAATTTTTGGTGTTGTGATGAAGATAGAAGGTCACGTTGCTTCATGAAGGTGGTAGTCCAAATGTACATGGAAAATGTTATCCTTATTTAGTTTGATAAATGAAAAGAAATAAAATGATATATTTTAATACGATTATTATAAATACATAAATAATTTCACAATTAGGAATTTTATATCACATATATTCCATAAATTTATCCTTATTATCTTCCATGTAATGCGTTTGTGAAAAGGAATCACATCGCTTCATGTGGTGGTAGTCTGCCTCACACATGAATGATGTCATCATATAACTTACATAATTGAAAGTGAATAATTTATATATGATATAATGAATCCATAATAATAATTTTTTAATAAATATATTATTAATATTTTATATCCATCATCATTACAAAACATGAGAGGCGATAGTGGAAAAATGAATGTCATCGGTTCATAAGGAGGTCCTCCGTCGTTCACACCAATGGTGATTTCGTAATACATTTTATGGAAGTTGGTAAATGTAAATATTTTTATTTTAAAATAATAACATGTAATTATATTTAATTTTGTTTTATATTATATTTTATGATATAAGACATCATTGAATGTGGAAATGATGAAATAAAAGGAATGATCTTTGGTAAGACAATTATCTTCTCAAAGGGAAACAACCTGGTATATCCTTTTAAAGACCATAATGTAGGAATTTTTATATGATATTAACCTATATAATGTGTATAATAACTATGGTGTGGGATATTTTCATAGTGTTTTCATTCCAATGGGCTTGAGAGGTGTGAATTATTGTGGGGACTGAGTTTTCTACTATAATAGAGGAGTATTAGAATTTTGGTTAATAACCAAATGTATTCAGTAATGCATAGTCACAAACACCTCATTGGGCACCAAAATTGATAAATAATTTATTTTAGGAATTACATTGTAATGAAAAACCATCACTATAAATTAAAAATATTTTAAACATCTTATTCCTTATCCTTAAATTATTACTCAGTTTTACCCTTTCAATTTCGACAATTGTAACTAGTTTTTTATGGTTAATTTATCAATTAAAAATTAAATAAAATTAAAAATTTAATAACATTTAGAAAAAATTATTATTAAAATTAAATCCCATTTTCATGAAAAATACTTGGTGTTTGAAAAATTAATGTTAACACAAGCACGTGAAACGCAAAAAACCTCGTTTTAGCTATAAGCATGGTAATTAATTTTTAATTTTGTTCAATAATAATCATAGTAAAATTTATGTTTTAATAATTATATAATATAAATTATTCTTTTTAAAAATATATAATCCATTTTTCCAATTTCAATTCTCATAATTGGAATATTTTAATTTAAAATTATCCCCGTATATGTGACCAAAAATTATGTTTTCAATGAGAAAGGGTTCTATTACAATCTTTTTATATCAATATTTTTAATAAAAATGTTTAAAATAAATAAATTGGTTTAAATAATAAATAATTAAACTATTAAAACATTAAAACCCATTTAATATATAATTTATCTTTACAATTCATTTTAAAAAATAAGTTTTCAATTAAAACTAAAAAAGTTTTAGTATTTGTCAAAAAATTATTCTCTCCATAAATTTATCAAAAATTTACCCTAATAAGATTTTTAAATTATTAATTAAAAAATTATGTTTACATCACCACATGGAATTTATAATATTTCTAAAAAATTAATTTTATTTCTATAGATAAAAAGAAATATAAAATCAACGGTTTTTGGGAAATTACATTTTAGAAACATATAAAGACCATTCAAAAAATTAGGTACATTTTTGTCAACATGTTTTATTTATATAAAACCATTATAATGAAAATTTCAAAATTATTTATTTCTATACAAATATCTTTTTCAAACATTTAGGTTATAAATGACATGTTTAATAATATTTCATGGTTTTTCTAATATAAAGTGGTGTGTGTAACATAATCTAAAAATTTGTTTTATGTAACACAAAAATAATTATGTTTTTCTAGTAGTGTATTTTTATAATAGAGTTTATTATAATAAAATCTATCAATAATTTGTAATTTATTAAAAATGATCCATAAAACATTGGGTGTTACATTCTTCACCCCTTAAGTATAATTTCTTCCTTTAAATTCTTCTCATTCATTGATTGGTTAAAATTGTAAAATTATATCATTGAAACTCACAATAAAAAAATTAATAATAAAAAAATTATTGAAAAAAAGTTAGAAACATATTTGTTACATAATATAACTCAAAACTTGGTTTCCACATCAGAGAAAATAAATGGGAATGACAGACCTGAAGGTCAAATTAACATGTAAATAATTATAGATAGTGGTAGAGAATATTGATCATAAGAAAGTGGATGATCTAGAGAATTCTAACAACAAAATCATAGACCAAAGGGGCATGAAAAAGGTTATTTATATCATTAAATTTTTTACAATATTATATTATTTAATTTTTATATCATTTTAATAATTTTCATTAATTTTTATAAGAAAATATACAAGAATTTTTTCATTCCCTTTCATAATCAATATATAACCCTTTGGTTGTTCAATGATCAATTTCCATTTCAATTATTACTCCACGAAAATAAAGTGAATATGTTATACCAAAATAACTAATGGATTGGATGATCCATATATAAAATAACATGTCATTCAATATATCATTACTTATCATCACATTGAATTGGTTATCATAGGTCCCCGAATATGCACAAACACTGAAATGGTGGAGTAAAACATTAATCTCTAAATCATTGTCCAGGGATCATTTTGACCATTCAATAAATTATTAATCTTATTACACTTCTAAAAACTGAAATTTATAATGAAGGGTAATAAATTTCTCAAAATCAACATAAAATAAATCCCCAAATATAATAAATTATTTCTTAATTATTACATAATAAATGTGACTATATTTATCTTGTATTCTGTTGAAAGAGGGCAGTAACATGAAATACCATAAAAGCTTATTGAAAAAATATGAGCTTATTTATTCCTCAAGTAAAAAAACAGTTTTACTAATGTATTCTTTATATCCAAATAATCTATAAAATCCCACAATTATATCATAAACCACTTTTTCAACAAATAATTAATCAATTCCATTAAAACTAGAATAATCAAATTTAATTTATCCACATCTATCATATTTTTATACCAAATAAACACCATTTTCTCTTCATTATGAACATGACAATAGTTATCTGTTCCTTAATCTTGTGTTTTCCATGAATATTACCAAGCCATTAAATCTCTTTTTGAGGTCCCCATCATCCTTACCAAAATTTTTTTTATATTTCAGCAATGAAATATACTAAACATTCATTATATAATTCATAATTATTGAATTCAAATACATTAATTCTTAATCAATCCCACATCATTCTAATCCAATTAACTAGGATTCATCATCATATTCCAAATATCCTTATTTATTTCATATGTCATTTTTAGTCACTTCATCACCAATAAAGAAACATTACTCGTATAATGTTGTAGATTCTATTCACAATCGTTCCCCATAAGACACCAATTTTAAAAATTCCCATACTTTCGTAATTTCTAACATTCCACCAATGATGATATAATAGGGATACCTTTATTCTACTCTATTAAACTTACAAAAAATTTTATTTTATGCCTAAAATTAGGTACGTGGATTCCATTTTCCAGACTAACAACATCTTCTCATCCATTTAATATATTCCCTGGATTTCTTCTTCCCACATTCATGTCATTTAGGAAATTGAATCTTCATTCTTCCAGAGTCTCCATTACCCCATCTCTCCACAAACTCTGTGATTATTTTCATTGGTGAGTCCACGTATTGGTTAAGTTGCATATTATAAATCAAGTTATGTGAGAATTGAATAGGTATTGTAATTATATCCTTTAATAAAGTCAGCATTCCATTCTTTTCACAATAAAATTGTCTATCCCAGTCAATGTTATCCCAATTCAATTCATTTTATACCATAAAAAAAACAAAAAACATAGTGTGAAAAATGATAATCATAATGGGAAACTAAATAATCATGAAAATAAAATATAGGATTCCTAAATCATGATAAATTATTTTTAATCTATTACAAATTAGCTTCATCCTAGGTCATTTAAATTTATAGTCTATATAAATCATAAAAGATAGTTTACAAACTTTTTGTAAATTATTAAAGCTTATCCCGTAGTAGCTTCATAACTGGTTTACATTATGGCCTATTGTTATGTGCCACGTAACAACAAATTCTAAATGATTGCTCCTTTTTAAAAGTTATTACCCCTAGGAACATCTATTACCAAGCCCCACCCACATGTGCTATCCAGTTAGGTATGTATTTTCATTAAAACAAATCATTCGATCAATAATTAAAAATTGCAATTTTTATATACTTTCACTCATCCATATAATTATCCTTAGATATATACCGTAACATATACTTAGATCTTAAAATAATTATATCCTTAAATTTTTTCCTTTCACATTTACATTCGTTTTCAAAACATTTACTTTGATATAATCTATATAAAAAAGATATTTTCATTGCATGGATATTGGATGTATTTAGATTAATATTCATTACATTACATAAAAAAGAACGTAAAAACAATAATAGTTTAGTATGATGGGAATTATCGAACACAATATTATAATTTGTGGAAATATCTAGAATGTATACAATAAATATCATCCCATTTAGTAATCCTAATATATATAAACAATTTAAATAATTTCATCTTAGTCATGGGAAATGAATCCTTTTAAAGGGTGATCTCAAATTCTTAGTAAGGTAAAAGGGACATATGTATATATATATATATAAATATGATGTGATCTAATGTTTTTTATAATCTGAGAGTAATATTTGAAAACCATAAACTAAATATCAAAGATCAAAATATGGATTCATGAAAAAATTATTGTATATTCATTAGACATGAATATAAATGAATTAAACGAATGTGATCCATGAGAGAATCACATTGGAATAAGGCATGGAATTATGGCATACAAATAACCAAGGAAAATCATACCCCTAGTAGTGGAGGCTCATTTAAAAAACATATTAGGGTATTCAAAATGAACATACACATCTAATATAGGACACACAACCGTCCCTAATGGAATCATATTCCTCATAGTGTAATTCATTCAATCCACTAACCATCATAGTAGTGAAAGTTCCACCCTAAGAATATCATATTGAATGGAGTCCATTATGAAAATGGGATCACTCCCTGTTATAGCCATGCACGATTCAAGGGATATTAATCATTGCGCAATGAATTTTAGGGGGATATAGGTCCCACTAGTCATTGGTTATTATGAAATATTCCTAATCGGTTATAACGTAACCACCATCCTTGGTAATAATGTAACCACTATCCTTCGATATAACAAAACCACCATCATATAGACAAAATCATATATATGTATGCTAAAAGATAAATATGAATTTTCAATATTATAACCTAATAAATGAAATGGGGTTTATAGACATTTCATTATAATATAACATGTGGAAATGAAATAGTATTCATAATCATTTCAACTTTTCATTAAATCATAACCTGTGGATAAAATAAGGTTTAATAAGAATTTTATCACGGTATAAATGTAACGGACATGTATTTATATAGTAATACCTCTTAATTTCGATTATTATTTATGAATAATATTTTAATTTTATGTTAAATAGGAAACATGATTTGATTCTGTAATCATAATGTAATATCATATTTCCTTGGAATCTTACGTTGAATACTACTTTGAGTTATACCAAAAAATAAAATAATATTTTTATTATTTGAAATGGTATTCAATGCATAGCCAATGTACTTATGATAATGAACTTAACTAACTAAATTATTATTACACATGTTTTTTAATTGTTTTTAGATTTATCCAATAATTTTTAGAGGATTAAAATAATAATGATTCTGATTTTAAGCATTAAAGGAATTAGTATTAATTAAAAGTTCAACTTACCGCCTTTTGATGGTGAACCCTTTTTAAATATAGTTTTGTCACTTATATATGTTATATTTGAAAAAATAAAATTATTATTTATATGTGGGTCATAATATTACACTTTGGATGAAATTTTTTTATTTTTCCAAAAAAGTTTATTTTTAATGAATAGTGAAAAATAATTCATTTTTATTTCAAAATGCCTTTTAATCTAATTCATTTATTTATTATGACTGTACTATTAATTGGTTTTAAAGTTTAATTGGATTTTATTTTTATCATTTAATCCAATTGTTGTAATTTTAAGAAATTTCACATTGAAATTGGACATAAACACATGTCAATCTTTTTGTATTTTTTACTTCTTCAAAAACATTGTTTTGGTTTTGACAGTGGGATTTAATTTCAATTTAAATTATGAAAATTGTGTGTTTTCAATTTGGAAAAATGGATTCCATATTTGGAGTCAAGAGTCCCATGTTGTGTCAATAGTTTACTTTTATTTTTAGGCATTTTTATTTGTAACTTTAGTAAATATTTTATTTTCCATGTTTAAAGAGTATATCTGGTAAATAGGTGTAAAAAAAATTATAATAATATTAAATTACCATAACACATCTTCTATTCCTATTGGATGAGATATTTCCTACCATGGGTATCCTTGGGTCGATTTTAGAACCCCATGTATGTTACACCAAAATATTCCATGATACGCTTCTCTTTGAATAAAACAATTTCTTGTGATGTATGCAAGTTCATGTTCTCGCACACTATGACCAATCAAAACAGCCGTTATGAATAGTGATACCCACCTTTTTAAATTTTATAAATTTTATTTTAAAAAATGGACTTCATTTTTGGTTTCGGAATATCAAAATTATCTTATGGTGAATTTTTATTATTTTTCTGAAAACTTTCAATTTTTGTTGAATTGTGAAAACCACTGCGTTATTGTTTAAAACCTACATTTTATTTAAATAATTCATTATTTTTCTAAAATTTATATTAGGTCAAGATAGATACATAATATTTATATAAGTTCAATGTAATTAATTGGAGTCACATTATGATAAAATTATGTGCACAAATTTTTATTGAACATTTTATCATCTTTTAGCCAACTTTTAGGCACATTAGCAAATTTTCATAAAACGTAATTTTATCACTTTTGTGAAGTAAATTTTAAAAATAGGAGAGAAATGTTTGAAATCAGAAAGTAAAATGTGGGTCAATGGGATCATGTTTTTTGGTGAATAGTAACTTTTGAATTTTATTTACAATGGTTAAATGTAAATAAAGTAATTAAAGAACAAAATGATATTATAATTACCCTAAAAAATGTCCTATTTATAATTTATATGAGTTTTTTAAAGCCAAATCAGCCATAGGAATAAAAAATGATCTTTTTAATATACTTGTATTAGATTAAGACATTTATTATTATTATTTTTAAGGAAGACTTAAATGTGTAAAATTCAAATTTTCATATCTAACAAAATTTTAATATAGGGTTATACATAAGAAAGATATGACTATAAATATTAATTAGGCAGATAAAAATAGTTTCTACATCATGGTATTTTATTTATAATTTTTATACATTAAATAATTAAATTTATTTATTACACAATGATGATGTGGTAATTCCCTTATTACTGAAAGATTAAAATAATTGATATTATAAATATCCAATAAATGTAAATTGTGACTCTTTATGAAATTTTCTAATTTTAAATGCTAAAGTGACATGTTAGGATTGATTTATGTTGTTTTTGTTCAATGTAATAACGTTTTGATGACTTTTAAAAAAAAGCAAATACTAAATAGTTTCAAAATTGATATAAATGAGTTTTTAAAACAAATACTATATTATTAATTGATATAATATTTCTAAAAATATAAGGACTTTCCAAAGGAAATAGATATGTAAATATATTTCAATAATTAACAACATGGGGTACAATTTTATTTTAATATTAGTTTTGTTAACCACTTGTTAAAATAATACAAGAATACATGGTAAAAGATTAACTACTTAACTATGAGATAATTCTAAAATATGAGGTTAATATGGTGACCTAAAACTATCTAAAACCTATTGGTGAAGCGTTTTTCCACCCATACGCACCTTATACTTTAAATAAATCCTTTTGGATCCATTATAAAACGAATATGATTTTATAATAAAATAATATTTCTTGCTTTTCCTAAGGTGGCCCACCCCTCTCTTGTAAAAGGGTACTTCCCCTTCTCTCAAAATCACACCTCCAATGCCATTTGGCTCTACTAAACCCTTATAAAATATCTTCCCAACTACCCTCAATTCAACCTGGATTCCTTAATTAGATAAGAAAGCTGACCTACAGATACCTTTTGATCAAATCAAAAGGAAGCACCCGATGAAGATGTAATAATTTCAGGACCCCTCTCAAACTTATTTTCTTCATCCACTTCCACTTTTTTTGTTATTTCCCTATAAAAATAATAACTACAGTAACTTCTATATACTATAAGGTTATTATAAATATGATAAAACCATATTCATTATTATATCCATCCTATGAATGAAAAATTTACCATACGTGCGTACGTACGACTTACCGTCTCCACGTCGTGGTGTAGTTTGTTATTCAACACTTCATTGTTTGTATTGTTATTATAATGAGTATAATTGATTTAAATAATAAAATTAACATGGTAATGTGTCCGTATATATGATATAACATCCAATTACATTATATTTCACCATCAATATAATGATATTGTCACTCATGTCTACGTACATATTACCGTCTCCATGAATGCAATGAGATTCTTTTCCCATCGTAACCATTCAAGTATAATTTTAATTTTATGATTACAAATAATTTTTATGAACAGAATATCATTCTGGATATGAATCTAATATATCCCATCCATAACAATCATGACATACCAAATAAAAAATATAAAGGAAATTGAATCAGTTAACACCCAAAACAATGATATTACTAAAATATTATTAACAAAGATATATTAGAAATCATATATGATATCATATTTATGCATTTGTTTCTTGTATAATTTATTAACAATGATTTAACTATTATACATGAGGTTAACATAGCATCAACTAAGGAAAATTACACAGTAAGGGTTAATTTTACAATCATTTTATTATCCATGGTTGTTTAAACACGAGTATCTACTGGAAACTCTTTATAATTCACATCTATGTTTTATAAAAATGTATTTCAAAACATTTTTACTATTTCATAGAATATTGGTTAATATCATTTATAACATTGTTTGACTTATTAAAAAAAAATTGAAGGTAATTTTTCTACCGTTATAAAATCGTCGAAGCATCCCTTATAATATTATTAGTATATTTTCCAAATATATGTATTCTTTTATAATTATGTGGAATTTAAATGACTTAAAAATGAAAAGAGATATATCTCTCAAATAGGTCAGATATCATCTATGCCAACATATTTTGATGTATTTCACACTTATTTGATGTTTATTTTTTATGATACAATCTTCCATATTGTATTAAGGGTTTTTTGATATGTTTGACTGTGGATGTGTTATTTTTAAACTATTTATGGTTTATGGTTAATGTATTAACACTTCATTTGTTAGATTTTTATATGAATGTTTATGTTATGATTCAACCATTTCATATGAGGAATAAATTGGACTTAGTTAATGATGGATGGAGCCCGCTATAGTTTGTCGATGAATCAGTTGGTCTCATGAGATAAACTAGTGTCTTGGTATAAGGCCTTGAGGAAATCTTATTTTTAGTCTAGGTACGTGGCCTAGACTATATGGTTATGATATCCGAAATTATGCATTCTATCATTATGCAATAATCAATTGATATTACATGTGATTATTCAACTAGTAATATACCCATGTGAATAAGTAAATGAAATTATTTGATTTATCATTTCCATATTATGATGATGTTTAAGTTTAAATGTCTTTTGTATTAGTCATATACATTTCCTTAAATTTTTATACTTATTTATGATAATTTTCACTATATTGTTATCCTTACTGAGAATATGAGCTGATACCATTATTATGTTTTTATTTTCCCATGATGTGAAGAATTATATTACGATTAACCTGCATGAATAGGCTAAGTGATATGGGTGTGTTCACAGGGGACACAATTTTCTTGTTTTTCCATTTCATAATGTAATCTAAAACATAAGTTTGTATCTAGAACTTCAAGGCTACTACACTAATTGGTCTTTTGATACTTGATCTCTAATGATCAGGCCAATTTTATGTAATAGTGAACCGACTATGGGTAACCAGGGATTGGGAGTTATATTTGGTATCAAAGAATGTTTAGTACAATACGTGGAAGCTAGATTTTGAAAATCTCTAATTAGAGAACATTAACCTAAGACAGACTTTGAGTATTAGTATATAAGAACATCCTATTTTTTATTAATGTAGATATTTTTTATATTTTCCATGAAATACATCTTCTTCAGGATATGAGCAGGTAAAGGTGGCTCTGGAACATATGTACATCAGAGTGAAAATTCTGACAATGAGTTTCGGGCTTGACCCATGGTATCCTGGTACATGACAACGTGCCTTAATACACTCTTAGTAACAACACTCATAGGGGATATGCATAGGATAATTCACATTTTCTTTACAAACCATTGTGAAGGATTTATGAGTAAATACATCCTTAAAGAAAACATTTTTTATGATTATGGATTATATGGATAAATTGTTCAATTTATGTTAGGAATTTTACTAGATTGGAATTAGGTATTTCAAATCATAAACTAATCTATTGTATTACATTGTTCAAAAATGGAACCTAGTGGTTGGAATGGAAAACGTGTCAATGCACATAATCCATGTAGAAATTTTCCTCTTACTCAAGTAAATTATTATAGAGTTGGTGATGAAACTGGTGTTGAATAACTTATAACCATACTGGGACAACTCACTCATGTTATGAATAATAAAATTACCCGTATTGCACACGCTGATCTACAACATGTAGTATTAATGTTTGACTGCTTCATGAGGAAACAACCACCGACATTCAATGGGACTAAAAATACATTAGTATTTGAGGAATGGATATATTCCTTAGTGAAAATATTTAATGCTTTGAGGAGTAACAAAAGGGAAAAAGATGTCATGGCAGTTTATCCCCTCAAGGGAGATGCATGTCAATGGTGGTTATTAATTAAAAAATTAAAAGAGAATGAAGAAGTATAAAATATAGACTGGTGGGAGTTTAAAGTGAAATTATCAGAAAAATAATTTCCTGGAGACCATCGAGTAGATATGGAAAGACAATTTTTGAGTCTAAGGAAAAAGGAGGATGAGTATGTCGCAACGTATGAGGCTAACTTTACAAGGCTTCCATGTCATGCAGCAGATTATATATGTAACCCAGGAGTATTATTGATCGATTATTTGAAAGAATAAAACCATTTATCCTTCAAGAATTAGTCTCATAATCCTTCTCATTGTACGAAGATATTATATCATGTGTTATCAAGACAAAAAAAGAATTCTCTATGTCTTACAACTTTAATGAAAAGCAAGAGACAAAGAGATATGTTTAAAATACTAGTGATGGATATAAATGGATAAAGGGAAAAGTTGAAATTCCATCGTGTAGTAAATGGGGGAAGAAACACCCCAGTACTTACATAAAGTGAATGAGAGTCTATTACAAGTGTGGTGGAAAAGGCCACCAAGAATGTAATTGAGAGGGAAAGAAAGAGGTTATCAATGTTGAATGCTACAATTGTAGAGAAATGAGGAATTATGAAAATTAAATTCTTAAGTGCCAAGGAAAAATATCTCAGAAAAAGTCATGGGGGCATGGCCATGCTTATGTTGTCACTACTTTTGAGGTTGATGCTCCAGATGATGTGGTGGCGGGTAATATAATTGTTTCTTCAATTTTATCCAACGTATTATTTATTTCGGGATCATCGCATTGATTCATATCTTCCCAGTATTTTAAGAAAATTATATATTTCAAATATGATTTAACAAGGGAATTTTCATTCAAAACGCCTAAGGGAAGTATCATTGAAACAATGTTTTGTGAATCAGTTCCCATTAGGTCATATAAACATGCCTTATCTACAGATCTCATCAACATAACCATGATTCAATTTGATATTATCTTTTATAGGGACTGTATTTCAGACCATGATGCAAATATTTATTGTAATTAGAAGGAGGTTACAATTTTCAATGATGATAAGGAGTACATTATCATTATAGAATAAATGCCACCATCTGATTCCCATCTATATCCACACCCAGTAGCTCTAATAAATTCAATTAATGGGGAAGAATATAGTGAAATAACTATTGGTGAAGAAAGGAATGTTCAAATAGGGTATGTACATATTGTTCAAGAATATTTTGATGTGTTCCCAAAGGATTTTGGACATCCTCGAGAATAAGAAATGGAGTTTTCCATTTATTTAAATCCCGGTTCAATGCCCATATCGAAGACCGCTTATAAAAAGAAAACAATGGAACTAGTGGAACTAAAGAAAAAACTAGAGGAGTAGAGTAAAAAAAAGATTTATTTTCCCTACTGTTTCTCCATGTGGATCCCCAAATCTTTTTGTTAAGACGAAAGATGTATCTATGAGGTTGTGCATTGCCTATAGGGAGATCAATGCTTTAACAATAATGAATAAGTATCCCCTACCTTGAATTTCTGATTTATTCAATCAACTTCATGGAGCTCAATATTTTTCAATGTTTAACCTTCGATCGAGATATTATCAGTTTTGTGTGAAGAAGGAAGACATTCTGAAGACAAGATTTTGTACCAGGTATGGGCATTATGAGCTTACAGTAATGCCTTTTAGACTATCTAATGCACCCTTTGTCTTAATGGAACTAATGAATATAGTTTTCAAGGAATATATTGATAAATTTTTATGGGTATTTATTGATGAAATCTTGGTTTACTCTAAAATCTATGAAGATAAAAAAATATATTGGTAACTATTCAAAAGACTATTAGATGAAATGAATTTTACCTGAATTATAGAAAGTGTGAATTCTGGCATCAAGAGATTTCGTTTCATGTCCATATTGTCTCTAAGGATGGAATATCAGTTGATCATTCTAAGAAAAGAAAAATAATAGAATGGGCAGCACCAATTAGTATAACTAAGGCATGCAGTTTTATTGGTTTAGCATGTTATTATCGGTGTTTTGTCCAAAATGTTTCGCGATTGGATAACCCATTAACCAAGATCACATGTAAAGGGGTTAAATTTTTTTGGACAAAAGAATGTGAAGAATATTTTGGAGAACTGAAGAGAACATTAGTCAATGATCCTATCCTGACTCTACCATCTAGGAAAGATGGGTTTCTTATTTAAAATAATGCATATAAGAAATGATTTGGTTGTGTCCTTATGTATAATGGTAGAGTTATTTCCAATGCATCACTGTAGCTAAAAATTAATGATCAAAACTACCCATCACATGATCTTGAGTTAGCAGCTGTAATATTTGATTTTATTATATGGTGACACTATCTCTATGTTGTAAAATGTAAGATATATACCAATAAAAAGATTTTTAAGTATATTTTCTCACAAAAAAAACTCAACATGAGGCAAATACGATGGCTTGAACTACTCAAGTATTATGATTGCACTATACACTACCACTTGAGGAAGAAGATAAGGTGGAAGATGTGTTGAGAATAAATGATAATGGAGTTTTGAACAAGATGTGAGTTGAAAGAAATTCTATGTACATGGATCTACAAAATATGTATATGGTAATAATAATGGGAGGTAAAACATCAATATTTTTTCAAATGGTTGAAAATCCATCTTTACTAGAAAGGATAATAAGTTCTCAGACTGATGATGATGATTTTCAGAAGAAAATTAATGTTGTGATTGATGGGAGATTGATCGAATTGTTATATGAAAATGGAATTTTGAAATTTGGAAAAATTCTTTGTGCATCATATTTACCTGATATAAAAATGGAATTTTTGGATGATGCTCATAGATCCCATTTTTCTATACACCCAGGTAGCACTAAGTGGTATAGAGATTTGAAGGAACATTTTAGGTGAGACAACATGAAAAGGGAGATTCAGATTGTGGGTCATGATGTATGGTTTTTCAACATGTGAAGGATGGAAGACAACATCCTGGAGGAGTCATGCAACCTCTTCCCATACCTGAGTGGAAATGGGATGATATTATGAACGGCTTCGTAATGGGGATACCAGTGAATCCTAGAAGGAATGACGCTATATGGGTCATTGTAGATTTTCTTGATAAGTCAGCACATTTTCATGCTATAAATTATGATTTACTACATGAATGTTTAACTGGAATATATATTAAGGATGTGGTAAGAATTCATGGTGTAACCGTATCAATTTTTTATGAATTTGATCATTTTTTTACATTACAATTCTAGAAAAGTCTCTAGAAAGCCCTAGATATTGATCTTCTTTTGAGCACTGCTTACCACCCTCAAACTGATGGACAATTAGAACTAACTATTCAAACATTAGATGACATGTTGAGATCTTTCTCACTTGACATTCATGGTATGTCGGATCAAGATTTACCTCTAGTAGAATTTTCCTATAAAAATATCTTCTGTTAAAGTATTTAGATGGCACCATATGAATCATTATATAGAAAGAGATGATGCACACAAACTTGTTGGGATGATGTTGGTGAATGAAAACTCATAGGCCCATAACTTTTGGAGGGAACAATGTAAGTTGTGAAGATTATCCAAACCACATCAAACCAGCTCAAATTAGGAAAAAGGGATATGCTGATAACTGGAGGAATGATTTGGAATTTCAAGTAGGTGATCAAGTTTTCCCGAAGGTATCTCCAAAAAAGGGTGTTAAAAAATTCAATGAGAAGGGTAAGTTAAGTCCCATGTACTTTAGAAATTTTAAAATTCTTGAACTAATTGGAGTTTTAGCTTACTATTTGGCAATTCTTCCAGGTCTCACTAATGTTCATGACGTGTTCTAGGTATTATTGTTGAGAAAATACATGCTGGATGCAACACATGTACTCACATATGAAGAAATAAAACTGGAACCCGATCTGTATTATTGTAAAGAGTTTTTCATGATTCATGATATGAAAGAACAAGTGTTGAGAAACCAAATGACTCTCCTCGTAAAAGTTCTATGGAGAAACCATAATATGGAGGAGACAATTTCGGAACCCGAGGAACATATGATTAAGAACTAGCGAAATATTTTAATGCAATAATATTCTAGAATTTTAGACAATTAAATTATTTGAAAGGGTGAAGAATGTTACACCCCAATCTTCCCTGGTACTATTCTCTTTAAATAAAACAATAGATTTTTTTGTACGCAACATCGAGTTATAGCACACCACGACCAATAAAACTAGCCGTTATGAATAAAAATACACTCTTTTTAAAATTATATATATATATATATATATATTAAAATGGACTTCATTTTTTTATTCGGAATATCAAAATTATCATAGGGTGAGTTTTTTGTATTTTTCTAAAAACATTCAATTTCTAATGGATAGGGAAAAACACTACGTTATTTTTTAAAACATACATTTTATATATATTTTATTTTATTTTATTTAAATTTATTTTAGGTGAAAGTTTATACATAATAACTATATAAGTTCAATGTTACTCAATGGAGTCATTTTATAATAAAAGTAGGTATATACAATTTTATTGAACATTTTAAAGTCTTTTATCCAACTTCTAGGAACATTTGAAAATTTTCTTAAAACTTAATTTCTTCACTTATGTGAACTTAATTTTAAAAATACAGGAGAAATGATTTTCATCAGTATGTAAAAAGTTGTTCTATAGGGTAAAAATAAATTTTGGTGAATAGTTTCTTTTGACAATTTCTTCCGCGATTAAAAATAAATAGGGGAATTAAAGGTAAACTTGATATTATTAGTACCATAACACATGTCTTAATTATGTTGGATAAGTTTTTTGGGACCAAAATAAACCCTAGAAGTAAAATATGATCTTCTTTTTTCCACTTTGATTTGATATGGGCATTTATTATTAATTTTTTATGAATAGTTAATAGTGTTAAATTCAAATTTTCATAACTAATTTTTTTTATTATAGGGTTATACATAATATTAATTCAACAATAAATATAAATTATAATGATAAAACTATTTCCAGAATAATGGTATTTTATTTATAATTTGTATACCTTATATAATAAATTTTAATTTTGACACAATGATGATGCATTAATTGTCTTATAAATGAAAGATTAAAATAATTGATAATATAAATATCCAAATAAATGGAAATTGAGACTTTTGATTCATTCCACAATTTTTATAGTTTAATATGACATTTTATGATTTATTTAATTTATTTTTTTCTAAGAAATCATGTTTTTTTGACTTTCACAAAAACTAAATACTAAATACTGTCAAAATTGGTGTAAATGAGTGTTTGAAACAAATACTATATTATTAATTAATATTATATTCCAAAAATATAATGTTCAAAAAAGACATAAATAAGGTAACATATTTCAATAATTAACCACTTGGGGTTCAATTGGAGTTTTATAGTATGTTTATTAACAATTTATTATAATAATACAGGAATTCATGGTAAAAGATAAACTATTTAACTAAGAGTTAAATCTAAACAATAGGGTTATTATGGTGACCTAACCCTATCTAGAACCTATTTTTTGAGGGGGTTTAAAATAATCCCCACATTATACTCTAAATAAATCCTTTTGGAGTAATTATAAACTGTTTATGATTGTCTAATAAAATAATATTTTAGGATTTTCCTAAAGTGACCATCACCTCTCTTATTAAATGGTACTCCCCCTTATCTCAAAATCACACCTCCAATGAAATTTGGATTGTAAAAATCCTACTAAAATATCTTCCCAACTACCCTCACTTAAACCAAGTGGCCTTAATTTTATTATAAATCCCACCTATGGATCCCTTTTGATCCAATCAAAAGGAAGCACCTGAAGAAGTGGTTATAATTTCAACACATCTTTCAAAGTTATTTTCTTCTTTCACTTCCTCTTTCTTTTTTTCCCATATTAAAATAATAACTCTAGTACCTTCTATATACTGTGATGTTATTATAATTATGGTACAACAATATTAAAAATTTTGTGCATCCTATGAATGAAAAAATCACAACATGTGTGTTCGTACGGATTACCATCTCCATATTGTGGGGTAGTTTGTTATTCAACACTTCATTATCTGGATGGGTATAATAATGAGTATAATTTATTTAAATAATAAATATAACATCATAATGATTCTACATATATGATATACCATCCAATTTCATATGATTTCACCATCAAGAGAATGATATTGTCACTTGTATGTACGTACGAATTACTGTCTCTATGAATGCAATGAGATTCGTTCCCCATTATTACCATACGTGTATAATTTTAATTTTTTGATTAAAAAAAATGTTTAAGAACATTATATAATGATGTATATGATGAAAATACATCATATCCCTAACAAAAATGACTTACTTAACAAAACATATGATAGAAAATTATTCAGTTAACACCTAAAATAATGATTCTACAAAATTTTATAAGCAAAGAAATATTATATAATCATATATGATATCATATTTATGTATATTTTCCTTTCATAATTTAATAACAATAATTTAACTATTATACAGGATTTTATTGTACCCTTGACCAAGGAAATTTATTAGGTAAGGGTTAATTTTACAATCACTTTATTTTCTAAGGATGATTATATATGTGTATCTACTAGGACATCTTTATCATCGACATCTGTATTTCTTAAAAATGTATTTCAAAATTGGTTTAGTATTTCTTATAATATGGGTTAATGACATTTATACAATTTTTTTAATTTTTATAAAATGTTTTTAAAGGAATATTTATTCCATTATAACATCTTCGAAACTTCTCTTACAGGATTATAAGAATATTTTCAAAATAAAGGTTTTCATTTATCATTATGTGACTTTTATAACATCATATAAGCTACCCTTTATGTTTTTTTGATATTTTTGATTGTGTATGTGTTATTTTTTTTACCATTCATTATTTATGGTTAAAATCTTTACATTTTTTATGTTAGTTTTAGTATGATTCATTGTGTTATTTTTCATTCTTTTCATATGAGGAATGTGTTAGAATTAGTAACTGAATAGAGGATCCTTCTATAACTCCCCAATTTATCGGTATGTCTCATGAGACAAACTTGTATCATGGCACAAGGCCTTGAAAAAACCTTATTTTTTGTCTTGTAATGAGACCACGACTATGTGGTAATGATGTCCAACATTATGCATTCTATCGTTATTAAATTAGCTATTGATATTACATGAGATTATTCGACTAGAAGAATATCCATGTGAATAAGTAAATGGAATAACTTTATTTCTCTTTTCCACATTATGCTAAAGTTTTTGTTTTAATGGCTTGTGTTTTGGACTTATACATTTCCTTAAATGTATATGATTATTTATGATAGTTTCCGATATATTGTTATCCTTAATGAGAATCTGAGCTCACCCCTATCTTATGTTTTCATTTTCCCAATATATAAATAAGTATATTAAAATTAACCTGTAGGAATAGGCTAAGGGATATGATTGTTTTTAAAGGGGACACAATGTTGTTGGTTTTCTATTTTATAATTTAATGTAAAACATAGGTATGAATCTAGTACATCGAAGGATACTAAACCAATCAGTCATTCAAGAACTGATCTCTTGTGATCATGAAAGTGTTATGTAATAATGCACCGACTATAGCTAACTAAGGTCATGTTATTTCAATGGAGACACTTGTGTGTGAAAATGACATTTAATTGCATTTAATTTAATGTAAAGGAATATATAACAGAAACATATATCTTTTACTAAAAAAAAATTTATATGGTGTTATATATGTTATCTCTTCCACTATAAATAATAATTATTAACATAAAACAATTTACTATATCATGGTTGTTTATTTCTAATTTTTAGACAAAACATAAATAAATTTATTTTTGACACAATGATGATGTAGTGATTACCATTTTAATGAATGTTTCAAATAAGTGAAATTATAAAAATTCAAATAAAATTATTTTGAATCTTTTTATGAAATATAAGAATTTTAATGATGAGTATGACTTGTTATATTTTAATTAGTCAAGGTTTTCAGAATGTATCACGTGTTTATAGATTTTTAAAATTCATGATATGAAAAGAATTTAAATTATCCTAAATGAGTTTGATAAAAATACTATTTTAATAAATTATATAACTATCCTAAAAATATATGATTTGGAAAAATGAAATATATGAAGTTTAAAATGTCATTAATTAACTAATTTAGGATCTATTGTCATTTTATAGTAACTATAATAACTATATAGTAATAATATACAAGAAGACATGGTAAGAGTCAAATAAGATAACAAAGGGTTAAAGATAAATGTTAAGGCTAAATATGAAACCATAACATGTATAAAAACTATTGGTTGAGATGAATTTGAACAATATTCATCCTATATTGGAATTATATGTGTTTTGGAACATTTTAAAATCGAAATTAATATTAGAATAAAATAATCTTTCAAACATTCCTAAAGAACTCCTCCTCCCTCTTATAAAAGGCCATCACATCTAACCCTTACTCACACCTCTAAAGCCCCATTGGATCACACAAAAATTTATAAAATAAGCCCCCAACATCCATATCATCCTTCTATAATCCTTTACTTGGGAATAAGACAATTTTACACGGTATTTTAGCATAAATAAAAAGGAGTTACCAATTTGATTTAATGTATTCTCTCAAGATTCATTCCATTTATTTTCCCTCTTAAACCACACTAACCTCTCTTTATTCCATTATTTTATAACAAAAATACTATCTTTAGTATACTAGGATGTTTTTATGATACGGATTCGACCAACACACACACACCTTCATATAATGGATTTAGAACATACTGTTTTTATGGACGGTGACCTTCCTCCTCACGAAATAATGATTGTTTAATTATCATATACTACCTATTTTGGTGAAAATTATGATCAAACTATATTTAAATATGATATATATTATATTTATATTTTCTAAATTCTTCATTATTTTTCATTTACATCAGACCAATTCTTTCCATAACGCGTAAATTCGATAATTAATCTGAGGAAGTGTCGACTACCGCCCACTCAATGTGATATAACTAATTCATGATATAATTGGAACATATAAATGATGTAATTAATGAACATAGGTAACATATATAACATATATATAGAAAATTAATTATAATATACATTTTCATCATTTTGTTTTCATTATTTAAAATAAGATTTTGAAATAAAAGTAGTGTTCATGCATACGTACGACTTAACGTCTCCATGAACCGTGCATTTCACTTCATATATCGAAATGTTATGGAATATTATAAATAAATTTGTATGTGATATAAATACATATATGATGGATATAGATGGAATATAAATCATTAATAAATTTTTGGAGATAATTGACATTTGAACACATGGACACTTTGTAATTATCACAAGATAATTGTTTGTCTCAAGTACTGAACATCATCAAAATGACAGATATGAACATGTAGAATTATGAGATTTTTATATATAAGTAATAAGTCATATAAAAAGAATTATAATATTTAAAATGTTCATGAATCAAGTATAAATTAACTCAAGTGTACTATTTAGGAAGCACAAGGAACATACGTGACTAGTAAGATTCAAGGTATGGGAATATTTTACCCTCCTCTTTTAGTCAAAATAATATTTTCTGTTATTTTCAATTTTATAATGTTGGGATGTGTTCTTTTATATCTTTATTTCTATAAATTGTTGGTCTAATTGATGATTAACCCCTTTCTCTCCAATAAAATCAATTACTGGATTTTAAATTGACGTCGTTAGCCTGTCGAATTTTTCGTTTGGGACTTCATCGCAATCTCCATTCATTGAGGAATATTTTGATTTATACTCGAAGTGATTTTATACAATTTATAAACCCATATGAAATATAATTTCATTAAACGAGAATATTATTCTATGTATCATTTTACTAAATGAAAAAGTAATGTTTCTTTTTTGACGTACACGGTGAAAATGAATTTTGCGCCGCCACGAGCATTATTTGATAATTGACTTCCATTACAAGAAAAAAGATTTAAACGATAAATCAATAACACATACCTTTTTTACATATCTAGGTGTTGAAAATGGTTTTGAGAGAACATTGATTATATCAATATCTTGAAATGATATATTGAGATTGCAGTGTGGAAGCGTTATGTTTCCTATATTCTTGTTTTATGTGTTATTGTTATTTTATGGTTATGGGGTAATGTTTACGTATACGGGTGGTTCCTTGATAAACCTATTGGGGGTGTTCCTGAGATAGATCTCCAATGAATTTGGTAATGTGAAAAAGGTAAACAATAATGTTTATCCTAATTGATTTATGGAATATACAATGATGGGTATTCCAAACGTAAATCCCTATATAACTATAAAAGATAAAATTTAAGTATTATATGGATTCCACAATTTACATTTATGATTTATGATTTTGTTGAGTTATTCATAAGTCTTATGATTTAATGAGTTATGTTAAAGAGCATATGTTTATGATTGAGAATTATGATTTCATTTATTTCTATGTATTCATGGACTAATGCTTTCATCCCTTATTTTATAATCCTTACTGAACATTTTATGCTCATCCCATGTTATTGAAATGTTTTTCACAGGGTGTCAGGAAGGCTAATATAAAGGAAGTATTCATGAAGATTTATATCAGGAAAAGAACTCCTATTTTATTTAAGGAGTTTTATTATTGTGATTTTTTTGGATATAATAGAAGTGTCTAGTTTGCATTTTTTGAGATGTAATGTAATAGTTACATCCAAATTCACTATAAATATAATCCTGAAAATATCCTCAATGTGAATTCTTGACCTAACTCATGATTATGTAATTTTTAAGGACGGGGCCTTATAGTTGGTATCCGAGGTCGATTTAGATAAATATAGATGGTATGGTGTTATTTACGTATAAGTGACATAACAATAATGGTTAGAATATTAGATAGAGTCATTGTTATTTTAGATATATTGAATGTGTTTAAGATAACATGAATATGTATATATAATTGTTTAACCTCCTCATGGGATATTATTTGTGGATTTTTCTGATATACTCAAACTGGATTTTGTGGCTTTAATAATTGGACGGATATAACATGAACCATAATAACAAAGGATGTGAAGAAAGTTGCGACAGTTTTATGAATAAGAAACTGAATGAAATGGGAGTTGTATAGAGAATTATTGTGGTTATTCTTAACCAAATATCAGGATTCATGATTGACCACTTGAACCCTGGGGAATTTTCTAAGAAGTCATATAATTGAGAAATGAATCCATGGGGATGTTCTGGTAATTTTAATAATATTATGTATATTAAAAAAAATGATTTATCAAGGATGTGGAACGAATCACCTAGAAAAAATGAATCAAAGGGAAAGGAAGATATTATAGATGTGGTAAATATGGTCATAAATTAATAACCTTATATAGAAAAAGATAGTGTCTAGATGACTCCAGGAAAATGATAGAAGTTCTCTACAAGAGACCAATTAATTATTTTAAATGTGGTGTACATGGTCATTACATAAATAGATGCCGTACAAAGATGATTTAGGAATGTGATCTGTAATACAATACAAATATATGTTTACAAATTCCCAGTGAGATTCCAATCTAGGATGAGAAATCCGGGAAATGGCCTATGAATGGAATGGACTATTTCTTAGCTGAAATTCTGATATTATTGAATATTAGGATATGAATAAATATTTTTTTGGAAAAAATAAGGGTTTTGGAATAAGTTGAAATAAATTTTTATGGGATCTTGGAGAATTATGGATGATTAAGATTTCAACATTTTAGAAATCTAATAATTATGGTAGATATATAGGTGATGAAATATTTAAAAGTATAAATTCTCTATGACGATGGTATTACATTGGAATAATTTTCTTATGTATGTGTAACCCTAAATTTTGTTATATTAAAATTCTTTTTGATGAAGAATTGTATTTTCTTCTGTAGATATAGTTATAAATAAACATTTGTTTTTATATGATCCCTAAATTTGAGGTAATTATAGGTTATTACTTTATGGGATGAAAATTCTAGGAATGAGATAACATTTGTGGTTAAAATATAATTGGGTTATTTTTTGGTGAATTTATATCATATTTGTGAATATTTTAAAATTATGTAGTTTTTGAAAAATGAAAACACACATACCTTGGGACAACCTCTCATGTTGTACAATGCTTCCAGAATCGAACCCGTAACCAATGTGCTATTGGGATTTATCACCTACCATTGGACTATGTGAAGTCCCTGGTTAGTATGACTAATTCTTTTTAGTTAAATGATTTTATGGATCATGAATATGTTGATTTTGGGAACTTTTGATTTATTAAATGGATATCATTAGTATATGAATATAATTTGGTGGTTATGTGATTAATGTTATTTTGGAAGACGTTCTCTTTTTTAGGAACACTATATGACTAAGTAAAATAGAATACTATGGTATTTATTTTGAGGGGTAATGGTGGAATTTTATTTTTAAAGAATATATGTTTTTATTATAGACTTTTAATGATTTGGTTTATTTATGTTAATGATTAACCAATCATAGAGAATATGTGATTTGGTTAATTACCTTTTAAGTATGTAACTTAAAGAGTCGTCAATGTTATTTGGAGATAAATGTTATGATTTATCATGGTAGATTATGTGATCATATCCTTCTGAATTTGAGTTTCAATCCTAGTTTGGATTATTTTGATTCATTTTAAGGAAAATTCTTTATTTAATGTTACTGGTAGAACATTGGGTATTGTTTGATTAATTTTATAGATTACGGGTAGTATTTATTTCTATAATGGATTATCCATTTTAGGGACCATATGATATTTTACTAACAATTTTGGTTTTGGATAATATCTAAATACAAGAGAAATATGTAGTTAATATTTTTGTTGATTATGTGATTCTCTAAAAGTTGATTATAGCACTTCAAGTGTGACCAGGTCATATTGAATACTTGTCATTTAGAGAAAAGATGAGTTTGTGGTAGATATTTATTAAAAGATGAAACTCGACTTGGAAAGAAAGTATATCTTATTATATTCTTAGTCAGTCTTATAAATAAATTCCTCAAAATTATGAAAATGAACATAAAACATATTGTCAATTCATGTATCCAACTGGGTAATCAAAGAATGTTTAACATAACTCATTTTTATGGTTTTCTGGTAGTTATCTTTCTCCTGATCATGTTTTCTATCAGTCTCCATCCGAACATTGATGGTTTGTTTTTTTCTTCCAAATCCTTATTTTCTTTCCTAAGACCCTAGTATTGGTTATCTAAAGTCACAATTTTAATTATTTTTCATACAATTAAATTGATAGCTTTATTGAATATTTTTCTAATTTAGGACTTACAATGATGTTTCGAAGACCAATTTAATAATGGGGAGGACACAATTTCCAAAAGGGGAGGATGTAACGAACTAGATATTTATATAATAATATATTTTTCATTTTTAATACATTTTTTGAATAATATATTAATTTAATGATAAATTGGACACTTTTTCTAGTAGAATACTCAACATGAAAAAAAGGGTTTCCTTGAAATCTTACGTTACACAGAAAATTGAGTTATACAAAAAAATAAATTTATAATAATATTATTTTTAATGGTAGTTAACCCATAGACATTGTATTTATATTAATTAACATAACTAACAGCATTATTATTAAAAATGTTTTTTAAATGTTTTGAAATTTTTCCAATAAATTTTATAAGTATAATATAAGAATGAATCTTATTTTAAACATGAAGTACTTTAATATTCATTAAATGGTCAATTTACCGCCTTTTGATGGAGAACCCTTTTTAAATATATTTTTTCACCTTTATATGTTCTCTTTGAAAAAATATTCTTATTTATTTGAGGGGCATGAAAATTTATGTTGGATTAAATTTTTATATTTTTTTGATAAATTTCATTCATTAATGAATAGGGAAGTGGATAGTATTTTAATTAAAAACATAATTTAAATCTAATTTATTTATGTAAAGACCAAGAATTTACATGTAATTTTTTTTAAATATATGGGAATTTTACGAGTTTGCGAAAATTAACGGCGCGTGATTCTGAGTCCCGGAGTACCTAAAATGAATTTCTCAACATTATTTCTAGTACATTCATTAAACGTATGAGCATTTTTTTTAAATTTTGAACTGATGCTCGAAATTGAAATCTGAGGGAACAGTTGACGTCACATCGCCGGTTTTCACTTAAGGAGACTTTCACCACCACGACATATGAACGAGGGAAAAATCTAGTTTTTGGGTTTTTCATGGAAATAATAAAATAAAATAAACATCATTTTATATTTTTTTGATAATACATGGTGATTTTTAGGTTGGGTCTACTAGAAATAATCCTCCATGTGAAAGTCGGAAGTGGGGACCACCAGACCTCAGCCACCCATGAGGGGTTATGGTGCTGGAGACCACTCGAACCATAACCTCCGATTAGAGATTATGGTGGTGGGGACCACCTGGTATTCAACCACTATGACACTCCCCTTTAATAGGGAGAAACCCTCAACTCTCACAAATAATGAGGGAGAGGCTATTGACCTCCTCCACCTTAATTCTTCCAATGTACATACCATTAATCTTTCCAAAACACCACTTAATTGAGCCAAATTAATTTAATCGAATATGAATTGTTCCTATGATTAAATTGGGGAAACACTTTTTATTATTGGATCTCTCTTTTATATAGTGGATTTGGGGAGATGAGGACCTCTTGGGAGAAATCTTATCCAATGAAGAATGCTTCATCCCTAAATAACATCGATGAATTCGAACTTCTTCCTCGGAACATCCTTCAACGTAGGACTTGTTCGTCTACAATGAATCGACACCCACCTTCTTGCGCCAACGTCATCCAACATCGAACAAGGTAGTGTTTTTAATTATGTATGATTTTATTCCCTTGATTAATTCCTTATAATAACAAATAACGTGATCCAAATTATCATCAAGTTGATCCAAAAATATTTTCCTTGTGGGTTGGGAATAAATTGTTGCGGGAAGTTTTAGGGGTTTATTCATTATTTGATTAACACTTTCCATGTTCTCCCCTCTTAATCCTTTGCGTGGATGGGAATATATATAACGACCCATACTTTACATACATTGTTAATACTTCAAAATTGAAGCACACTTATTACAACATATGACAAAACCACAAAGGACCATATAGGTATAGTGTCTTTAGAAACTGGGAAACATAAACAACTGGTTCATAAATCTTCTACAGTGTCTCCCATTTATTTCATCATATCTAGGGTCCCATTTAGCATATTCTACTTAATATCCATCTTCCTGACCTGGGGAAAAGAAAACATAAAAGGGTGAGCTCAAATGCTCAGCAAGGGCAAATAACGGAAATAAAAATCATATCATATCTTTTTGAAAATCTTAACCTTGAAAAGAGATAATAATATCTTAACATGGAATAAATCATAGAAGTGAAGATGATATCCCCATAATCAAAACTTGAAAATTTGTGGCATGCACACATAATCATGGAAAATCATTTCTTGTTAGTCATGACTCATTGCCAAGACTATCTTAGTGGACAAAGTCCCTTTCTGAACCGAGTCACCCTCGTTCCAGTCCTGTTTCACTGAACCGGTATAACCTACCATTCCAGCCATGTCTATCTCATGAGATATAAAATCATTACCCAATGAATTGGAGAGATATATAGGTCCCACCCATCTTATAATGAATCCTTTCTTATGTGTTCCACATAATCATAAACCATACATCATAGCGTAACCCATGTAATAAAAAAGGGATTCTTAAACAACATGGCATCATAAAAAAAATTCATATAAGATAAAGGAATTAATAAAAATATTTCCATCACAACATAATTAAACCAATGTAATAATAGGGATAAAAACAGAACCCTTTTATTATCATAAATGGAAAATAATTTTGATAAAATACTTGAACTCCATTCTTGAGGAAAATATCTTTTCTACTTCAAAAACATTTTTCCTTTCATAACATGTCATATGACTTTAAAATAAAATAATTTGATTAAAAATAAACTTGAAAACTTGTAAAGGATGTTTCTTGGAAATAATGTTTTAAAAATCCATTCATGCTGTATAAGTTAAAAAAACATTCTTCGTACTTTTGTCGGAAAAGTCAAAAAGTACCTCGTACGAAAAACGACAAAAGATTCCTTTCATACATATTACTAAAAACTCAACAGAAGGGTAAAAATGGATTTAAACAATTTTAGGTGGATGGAAATAATATTACATATTGATGAAACATGGATGTGGATGATAAAATACACCCCAGTAAATACTTACGAATAAACAATCTCGGATAAAAATGAGATTGTGATATTTCCCTTACCTTAGGTCCGGTTTTCTTTGTACATGTCCGAAGCTCCTGTATAATGGTTTAAATAATTTTATTGACTTATTCCAGAATCATACATATTGATATGATATCATATATGGTCATATTTTTAGCTTCTTGTTAGTAATATTTCATTGTTACTTGTTACTCGGGTCTTTATTGCCTTTTGTTCTTATGTGTGTTTTGCCGAATACATTCTTATTCTTCTTTTAAGGTTATAGATACCTTATATCCAGAATGGTATTAGTGTAACATATATCATATTTATTCATTCAATTCATTTATATAATTACTATGTAATGATGATCATGTAGAACGAGTCGCATCACTTCGTGGAGACGGTATTCCGTACGTACGCACGAGTGATGATATCGTTCCTATGATCGTGGAACTGTATTGGAGTATATATATATTATTTCAGTATCAATATTACTTTATAATAATAATAAATAGTTACTCATTACACCATTATACCTATCCTTGTATAGTGATGGTGGAAAATAGATTACACCACGGCGTGGAGACGGTATTCCATACGTACGCACGCGCGGTGATTTCATTTTTCCGTGGGATGGATATAAGGTGAATTAGGGTTGTTTCATATTTATAATAACATATCAGTATGTAAGTAATACGGATGTTATTACTTTATCATTAAACAACTAAAGAAGAAGAAGTTGAAGAAGAAAGAAATTGAAAAGATCGGTAATGGATATTACCTCTTCTTTGGAACGCCTCTTTGAATCCTCCACTTAGGGAACTAATATTGGTCTTTGAAGAAGACCAGGACCTCTAGGATTATTCTAGGGAAGTGGAGAGGAGAAAATGGAAGGGGTTGGCCGAGCTTGAGTGCTGAAATTGGTCTGAGGAGGAGGGGGAGGAGGTTCCCTTTTATAAGGGAGGAGAGGGGCACCTTAGGAATATCTCAAAATATTATTTTATATTACGTCAAAATCGGTTTATAATGGTTCCAAAGGGTCTTATTTCGAAGCTAAAGTGGGTATGGGTCGAAATCCTATCAACCAATAGGATTTAGACAAGTTTAGGGTATTATTTTAACCTTATCAATTAGATTTAACTCTAAGTTAAATAATTTAACTTTTACCGTGTCTTTTTGTTTTCTTTCACTATATGGTTAATACACTTACTATAACATGCCAAACGAACCCCAAATTGTTTATTATTAATATATATATATCCTTATCTAAGTCATTTGGCCGAACCTTAGATTTTTAGGAATAAAATAACAATTAATAATATAATATTTGATTTAAAAACTATTTTGTGTCAATTTTGAAACTATTTGATATATGATTTTTGTGAAAGTTATAACAGCATTATATGTTCGAACCAAGTTGATTAAATCAACAATAATATATCATAGTAACCTATAAAATTAGTGTAATTCATAAAAAGTCTCAAATTACATTTATTTTGGTGTTTATAACATCAATTAGGTTAATATTTCATAAATAAGATAATTACTGCATCATCGTTGTGTCATAATTAAATTAAATTATTTAATGTCTAAAAATTATAAATAAAATACCATTATGTAGGAAATCTTTTTAGATTTCTAATGAATATTTATTGTTGAATTTATCTTATGTATTACCCCATATTAAAAATTATTTACTTATTAAACTTTGATTTTAACTATTTTAACCCTTCTTTAAATAAATTAATAATAAATGTCCTAATCTTACCCAAGTGGGCCTAAATGGTCCTATTTTATTGATAAGGTTGTTTTTGGTCGAATTACACTTATCCAATAGAATTAGGACGTGTGTTAGGGTAATATTAATATCATATTTACCCTTAGTTACCCTATTTACTATTAACCGCGGTAAAAAAAAGTAAAAAGTTACTATTCACCAAAAAATTATTTTTATCTCATTGAACCACATTTTACTTACTAATATCAACCGTGTCTGTCAGATTTTTGAAATTCCATTCACAGAAGCGGTAAAATTATGTTTTATGCAAAATTCAGTTTTTAACCTACCACTTAGTGGTTTCACTATTCATCAAAAATTGAAAGTTTTCAGAAAAATACCAAAATTTCACCCTAGGCTAATTTTGATATTCTGAGTCCAAAAATGAAGTCCATTTTGAAAAATAAAATTTATAAAATTTCAAAAATTGGTTATTACTATTCATAACGGCTAGTTTCAATAGCATATTGTTGTTTAGTGAAACTCGGTATTGCGTACGAAGCAAGCTATCGAGGAAGGTCGTGATTGCGTGTAAATCAAGACAAGCAAGTGTTGTGTTGAAAAATATTCCTTTGATGATTCATATAACATAAAAGTCTCGGGTGTTACATTCTACCCCCCTTAAAAAGAATTTCGCCCTCGAAATTCGTCACTTTGTAACAAACAGATGAGGATACTTCTCCCTCATCATATCCTCAAGCTCCCATGTAGCTTCTTCAAGTTGGTGGTTCCTCCATAAAACTTTCACCAATCGAGTGGTCTTGTTTCGTAGGACTTTTTCTCTACGATCCAGAATCTCTATCGGCTGTTCTTCATAAGAAAGATCTTGCTCCAGCGGTACAACTTCTGAGCTGAGTACATGTGAAGGATCTGGTATGTACTTTCTCAGGAGAGATACATGGAACACATCGTGAACTTGAGTGAGATTCGGTGGAAGCGCAAATCGGTAAGCTACCTTCCCAACACGATCCAGTATTTCGAAAGGACCGATATATCTAGGGCTCAACTTCCCCTTCTTTCCAAATCTCATAACCCTCTTCCAGGGAGATATTCGTAAGAACACTTTATCACCCACTTCAAACTCTAGGTCTTTTCTTCGGTTGTCGGCATAACTTTTCTGTCGACTCTGAGCTGCTCTTATGTGTTGTTGAATAGATCTGACATTTTCTGCCATTTCATCAACGAGATCAGGTCCTAATAGATTTCTTTCCCCAACTTCATCCCAGCAAGTTGGAGTCCTGCATTTCTTTCCATAGAGAGCTTTATAAGGATCCATCTGAATACTGGAGTGAAACCTATTATTATAAGAAAATTCCACCAAAGGTAGGTGTTGATCCCAACCTCCTTTGAAATCCACAGAGCAATCTCTGAACATATCTTCTAGGGTTTGAATTGTTCTCTCAGACTGACCGTCTATCTGGGGATGATAAGCAGTGCTGAAACTCAACTCTGTATCCAGAGTATGCTGATGACTTCGCCAGAACATCGAGGTAAATCTCGGATCCCGATCAGATATAATAGAAAGTGGTACTCCATGCAATCTTACCACTTCCTTTACATATATCCTGGCAAGCTGATCTAGAGAGAAATCCTCTCTAATAGCAATGAAGTGTGCAGACATTGTAAGACGATCAACTATGACCCAGATAGCATTATTGCCTTTGGATGTTTTAGGAAGTCCTGTGACAAAGTCCATAGTGATGTTTTCCCATTTCCATTCGTGTATGGGTAATGGTTGTAACATCCCCTTAGACTTTTGTCTCTCAGCATTAACTTGTTGACAAACCAAGCATCGAGAGACATATTTAGCAACATCTCTTTTCATGCCATCCCACCAGAAGTACTCTTTCAGGTCCCTATACATCTTCGTGCTTCTAGGATGAATAGAGAATGATGAACTATGAGCCTCATCCAGCAGCTCCTTCTTTAATTCGGGGATGGGAGGAACACAAACCCGATTCCTGATCTTTATTATCCCATCACAATCAAGGTAGAATTCAGGAACATTTCTCACCTTCTTTTGTAACTCAACATCTTCTTTCTATGCCTATTTAATCTTCACATGTATAGATGGTTGAACATTCATTTGAGAAAGATAAGATTTTTCCCCTTCCATTATAATTCCAAGATCCATCCTTTGTAAATCCATAAATATTGGATCTTTTGTGATCCTCATCATGGATAAAATAGCATGGTCTTGTCGACTTAATGCATCTGCCACCTTGTTTGCTTTCCCAGGGTGGTAATGGATTGAGCAGTCATAATCCTTAATCAGCTCCAACCATCTTCTTTGGCACATATTCAGCTCCTTTTGTGTGAAAATATACTTTAAACTTTTATGATCAGTATAAATATCACACCTTTCACCATAAAGGTAATGCCTCCAAATCTTTAATGCAAAGATTACCGCAGCCAACTCCAAATCATCAGTTGGGTAATTTTTCTCATGGATTTTCAACTGTCGCGAGGCATAAGCTATCACCATATCATTTTGCATAAGAACACACCCCAATCCCTTCTTGGATGCATCACTGTAGATCACAAACCTTTCTCCACTACAAGGCAGTGTGAGCACAGGTGCACTGGATAACCATCTTTTCAACTCCTTGAAATTCTCTTCACATTCCTCTGTCCAGACAAACATAAGTCCTTTCCGAGTCAACTTGGTGAGTGGATTAGATAATCGTGAAAAATCTTTTACAAAACGTCGATAATATCCAGCCAAACCAAGAAAACTTCGGATCTCAGTTACTGTTGTTGGTCTTGACCATCTTTCGATAACCTCTGTTTTTGCGGGATCCACATATATCCCCTCTTTTGAGATTATGTGACCCAAAAATGCAACTATTTGAAGCCAAAATTCACACTTGGTAAATTTGGCATAAAGCTTCTCCTTTCTCAGGGTCTTCAATATAATTCTCAAGTGATCTTCATGCTCTTCCTTTCTCTTTGAGTAGACAAGAATATCGTCTATAAATACTACCACAAATTGATCAAGATAGTCTCTAAAGACTCTATTCATTAGATCCATGAAGATAGCATGGGGCATTAGTAAGACCAAATGGCATCACTATAAATTCATAGTGTCCATACCTTGTACGGAAAGTCGTCTTTGGTATATCCTCCCTTTTGACCCATAATTGATGATACCCTGAACGAAGATCAATCTTGGAAAAGTATTGAGCTCCGCGTAGTTGGTCAAATAAGTCATCAATGCGTGGGAGAGGATATTTTTTCTTGATAGTGATCTTGTTATGTTCTTGATAATCAATGTAGAGTCTCATTGATCCATCTTTCTTCTTAACAAATAGAACAGGTGCTCCCCAAGGTGACGCACTAGGGTGTATGAATCCCTTATCAAGATTCTCTTGGAGTTGCTTCTTCAATTCCTGCAACTCAATTGGGGCCATTCTATAAGGTGTCTTTGAAATAGGCAAAGCACTCGGTACGAGTTCTATTGAAAACTCAACTTCACGATTTGGTGGAAGACCCGGTAATTCCTCCGGAAATACATCATAAAACTCCCGTACAATGGGAATATTCTTAATCCTGAGTTTCTCACCAACCATTTGAGATAAATAACCTTGATTTAGTGGAATCAAGACCCATAAGATGGAAGGAATTTCCACTGGAAGGTTATGTTCATCCTTGCATTTATAGACGATCGTAGATTGATCTGGAATATGAAATGTGACTTCCCTTCATTGGCAATTGATATGAGCTCCATGTAGAGAAAGCCAATCCATGCCAAGAATCACATCAAATTCCACTAAAGGAAGGATCAAAAGATTTGCAGGAAGCACTTTCCCACAATCTTCGATCGGAGAAGAATTATAAACTTTTGATGCGACTGTTGTGCCATTAGGTGTTGTCAAAGCTAACTCAACATCTAATTGTTGAGGTAATACGGTGATACCCTTAGAAAATTATTTAGAAATAAAAGAGTGGGTGGATCCAGAATCAAATAAAACATTTTCTACTTTAGAGTGGATGGTAAGTGTACCTTTCACCACTTTGTTATCGTACTCCACATCGCTGATAGAAATTGCATGTGACTTTCCGTTGTCTTTAGCCTTATGATTTTGTTGATGTCGACCATCATCATCAACCCTTGGATTTGGGCATTGATTGGCATAATGCCCCATCTCCTTGCACTTGAAACATTGAAGTGTAGTAGGTTCATTCTGTGTATCCCTTCCTTTTTTTGCATCATTAGACATCTTCTTCCCATTATCACGGCATTCAAATGCCCGATGACATTCCTTTCCACATTTGAAACATTTACTTGTCCCTTTAAGACAACTCCCTCCATGTTTCTTTCCACACTTTGAGCATAAGGGAAAGCTCATCTCTTTTTCAGTGTGCTCTTTAGATTTTCCTTTGAATTCCATCTTCCTCTTCTTATCAAACCCATGTGATTGATGGGTTACTCCAATCTCCATCTCGACTTTGAGAGCACATCAAACGATTTCCTCGTAGCTATTGAAGTCCCTTATGGCTAACGACCTTCGAAGACTTGGTTTTAAGCCACTAAAGAATCGATTGATCTTACTCTCAGGTTGGATAATAATACCAGAAGCGTACCTTGCAAGTCTTGTAAAATTTTCTTCATAAGTACCAACAGATTCATCATCCCTTTGCTTCAGTTCAAGAAACTCTTTCTCCATCTTTGTTCGGAGAATACGAGGGAAGTACTTATTGAAAAATAAGTTCTTGAACTCGTCCCATTCCATAGACTCAATTTCATCCCTTTGCCTCGTATTCTTAATAAGATTCCACCATTGATCAGCATCTCCTTCCAAACGATACACTGCTAGGATGACTTTATCATGTTCAGAACATTGAAGAACTGAAAATAACTTTTCAGTAGAACTAATCCATTGTTCAGAAACTAATGGATCAGCAGACCTGCTGAAAGAAGGTGGAGGCTGCCTCATGAAGGATTCAACAGAATGTTGCTCCTTCCTTTTCTCGTTTGGATGTCCTGCATGATTCATAGCTTGAGAAAGTTGTGTGAGCATGGCTACAAGATTTTTCATTCCAGCTCCCATATCATTTGGTTTCTCAGGGGGACAATCATTTCATTGCCCATCGCATTCTGCATTAACACGGTTCCTTCGGGTTCCAGCCATTGACTAAAACCAAGAAGAATAGTGTGAGAAACACTAATTATAATAGGAAAACCACATAATTCAAGAATAAAATTTTCATGCTTAAGGTCTTATCCTAGGTTATTCATGGCCATTTCTAAAACACTAATATTGTGTTCTATGCTTAGACTTATCCTTAGGGTTCTTACTAAGGCTTTCACATCCTAGTTTCCAAAGGATGACTATACCTTTCCTTTGATACCAACTATAATGACCCATACTTTACATACATTGTTAATACATCAAAATTGAAGCACACTTATTACAACATATGACAAAACCACAAAGGACCGTATAGGTATAGTGTCTTTAGAAACTGGGAAACATAAACAACTGGTTCATAAATCTTCTACAGTGTCTCCCATTTATTTCATCATATCTATGGTCCCATTTAGCATATTCTACTTAATATCCATCTTCCTGACCTGGGGAAAAGAAAACATAAAAGGGTGAGCTCAAATGCTCAGCAAGGGAAAATAAAGGAAATAAAAATCATATCATATCTTTTTGAAAATCTTAACCTGCAAAAGAGATCATAATATCTTAACATGGAATAAATCATAGAAGTGAAAATGATATCCCCATAATCAAAACTTGAAACTTTGTGGCATGCACCCATAATCATTGAAAATCATTTCTTGTTAGTCATGACTCATTGCCAAGACTATCTTAGTGGATAAAGTCCCTTTCTGAACCGAGTCACCCTCATTCCAGTCCTATTTCACTGAACCGATATAACCTACCGTTCCAGCCATGTCTATCTCATGAGATATAAAATCTTTACCCAATGCATTGGAGGGAGATATAGGTCCCACCCATCTTATAATGAATCCTTTCTTATGTGTGCCACATAATCATAAACCATACATCATAGCGTAACCCATGTAATAAAAAAGGGATTCTTAAACAACATGACATCATAAAACAATTCATATAAGATAAAGGAATTCATAAAAATATTTCCATCACAACATAATTAAACCAATGTAATAATAGGGATAAAAACAGAACCCTTTTATTATCTTAGATGGAAAATAATTTTGATAAAATACTTGAACTCCATTCTTGAGGAAAATATCCTTTCTACTTCAAAATAATTTTTCCTTTCATAACATGTCATACGACTTTAAAATAAAATAAGTTGATTAAAAATAATCTTGAAAACTTTTAAAGGATGTTTCTTGGAAATAATTTTTTAAAAATCCATTAATACCGTATAAGTTAAAAAAACATTCTTCATACTTTTGTTGGAAAAGTCAAAAAGTACCTCGTACGAAAAACGAAAAAAGATTCCTTTCATACATATTACTAAAAACTCACCGAAGGGTAAAAATGGATTTAAACAATTGTAGGTGGATGGAAATAATATTACATATTGATGAAACATTGATGTGGATGATAAAATACACCCCAGTAAATACTTACGAATAAACAATCTCAGATAAAAATGAGATTGTGATATTTCCCTTACCTTAGGTCCGATTTTCTTTGTACGTGTCCGAATATCCTGTATAATGGTTTAAATAATGTTATTGACTTATTCCAGAATCATACATATTGATATGATATCATATATGGTCATATTATTAGCTTCTTGTTAGTAATATTTCATTGTTACTTGTTACTCGGGTCTTCATTGCCTTTTGTTCTTATGCGTGTTTTGCCGAATACATTCTTATTCTTATTTTAAGGTTATAGATACCTTATATCGAGAATGGTATTAGTGTAACATATATCATATTTATTCATTCAATTCATTTATATAATTACTGTGTAATGATGATCATGTAGAACGAGTCGCATCACATTGTGGTGACGGTATTCTGTACGTACGCACGAGTGATGATATCGTTCCTATGATCGTGGAAATGTATTGGAGTATATATATATTATTTCAATATCAATATTACTTTATAGTAATCATAAATAGTTACTCATTACACCATTATACCCATCCTTGTAAAGTTATGTTGGAAAATAGATTACACCACGGCGTGGAGACGATATTCCGTACGTACGCACGCGCGGTGATTTCATTTTTCCGTGGGATGGATAGAAGGTGAATTAGGGTTGTTTCATATTTATAATAACATATTAGTATGTAAGTAATACAGATGTTATTACTTTATCATGAAACAACTAAAGACGAAGAAGTTGAAGAAGAAAGAAATTGAAAAGATCGGTAATGGATATTACCTCTTCTTTGGAACGCCTCTTTGAATCCTCCACTTAGGGAACTAATATTGGCCTTTGAAGAAGACCAGGACCTCTAGGATTATTCTAGGGAAGTGGAGAGGAGAAAATGGCAGGGGTAGGACGAGCTTGAGTGCTCAAATTGGTGTGAGGAGGAGGGGGAGGAGGTGCCCTTTTATAAGGGAGGAGAGGGGCACTTTAGGAATATCTCAAAATATTATTTTATATTAAAGTCAAAATCGGTTTATAATGGTTCCAAAGGGTCTTATATCGAAGCTAAAGTGGGGATGGGTCTAAATCCTATCAACCAATAGGATTTAGACAAGTTTAGGGTATTATTTTAACCTTATCAATTAGATTTAACTCTAAGTTAAATAATATAACTTTTACCGTGTCTTTTTGTTTTCTTTCACTATATGGTTAATACACATACTATAACATGCCAAACTAACCCCAAATTGTTTATTATTAATATATATATCTTTATCTAAGTCATTTGGCCGAGCCTCAGATTTTTAGGAATAAAATAACAATTAATAATATAATATTTGATTTAAAAACTATTTTGTGTCAATTTTGACACTATTTGATATATGATTTTTGTGGAAGTTATAACAGAATTATATGTTCGAACAAAGTTGATTAAATCAACACTAATATATCATAGTGACCTAGAAAATTAGTTTAATTCATAAAAAGTCTCTAATTACATTTATTTTGGTGTTTATAACATCAATTATGTCAATATTTCATAAATAAGATAATTACTGCATCATCATTGTGTCATAATTAAATTAAATTATTTAATGTCTAAAAATTATAAATAAAATACCATTATGTAGGAAATCTTTTTATCTTTCTAATGAATATTTATTGTCGAATTTATCTTATGTATAACACCATATTAAAAATTACTTACTTATTAAAATTTGATTTTAACTATTTTAACCCTTCTTTAAATAAATTAATAATAAATGTCCCAATCTAACCCAAGTGGGGCTAAATGGTCTTATTTTATTCATAAGGTTGTTTTTGGTCTAATTACACTTATACAATAGAATTAGAACATGTGTTAGGGTAATATTAATATCATATTTACCCTTAGTTACCCTATTTACTATTAACCGCGGTAAAAAAAAGTAAAAAGTTACTATTCACCAAAAAATTATTTTTATCTCATTGAACCACATTTTACTTACTGATATCAACCGTGTCTGTCGGATTTTTGAAATTCCATTCACAGAAGCGGTAAAATTAAGTTTTATGAAAAATTCAGTTTTTAACCTACCACTTAGTGGTTTCACTATTCATAAAAAATTGAAAGTTTTCAGAAAAATACCAAAATTTCACCCTAGGCTAATTTCGATATTCTGAGTCCAAAAATGAAGTCCATTTTGAAAAATAAAATTTATAAAATTTCAAAAATTGGTTATTACTATTCATAACGGCTAGTTTTAATAGCATATTGTTGTTTAGTGAAACTCGGTATTGCGTACGACGCAAGCTATCGAGGAAGGTCGTGATTGCGTGTAAAGCAAGCCAAGCAAGTGTTGTGTAGAAAAAGATTCCTTTGATGATTCATATAACATAAAAGTCTCGGGTGTTACAATATAAATTATCGACGGATTATGGGAATTGATGTTTTAAAATATCTTCCATGCTCATTCTTTGTTTTTTTCGTGATGAACAACATGATACCACACTAAACGCAGAGGGTGCGGGCCAAACAAACATAGCCCGAACCCCCTCCGTTATTCTTTGTGGTGTTCTGTGAAATAGAGGAAGGAGAAAATGGCATCAAAGGTGATTAAGGCACAAGCCATGCCACCCGCGACCTCCGCGACCTGCGCTGCCCCCGCGACGCTCGAGCTCCCCGACCGAACCGGCTCCACTGCCTAGGGTGGAACCGCGCCGGCTGCCGGCTGCGCCACTTGCCGGATCGCACCGCTCGCTAGCCTATCGAGACACACTAGTCGTGCCAGCCCGCTAGCCTCTCCAGCCACACCGGCTGCGCTGAACGGCCAGACTTCTGAGCCCCCCAGGCCACGCCAGCCAGCCGGCCTCTCACGGCTCCTAGGTTGAACCGGCCCGTGCCATCGCGGCGCCCCAACCAAACTGGCCTCGTGCCCCGGGTCGGGCCGCCCTTGCGGCGCCCACCGGCCTAACTCTCCCTCGCACTGACCTCCGTCCAGTCCACTTCCTCGTGGTCATTCCGCATCCTCAAGGCCAATTCGTGCCCTCTCATCCCTCTGCGGCCCCTCGTGGCCTGCTGGGCGGGCCCAAGTGGGCTGGGCCGATCCCAATGGTTGGGTCGGCCCAACGGGCTGGGCCAGACCCAATGGGTCATCCTAGGTTGACCCAAACTGGGTTGGGCCAGACTGGGTCGGTCTGAGTCGACCCGAACCGGGTCGTCCCAGACTGCGTCGGGCCAGTTCGGTCAGACCGGGTCAGACCAGACTCGTTCCCACTACTCCTCCAAATAAAATTTTGATTAAAATAATGAAAAGTACAACAAGGATAAAAATGGTTTAGGGAGGTCTGAAATAATACAAACCAAGGGAATACACTCTAATCAAATTAACACCCTCTGGCTTCAAGCTGTTATGGTTAAGGAGACAAGTGTTGATGGAACATGAATCTGCAAAAGAAGCTAGGTAATCTGCAACCTTATATCCCTCACACCACATATGAGTCACTCTGAAGTTGGTGGATAGGAAGGATTTACATTTCCTGACAATATAGGTAATGGACCAGGGGGTGGAGCCTTTACCATACAGGGAGTCATTCAAAATCAAATTATCTGTCTCTATTGAGCGATGGAAATGTTCTGTTGAGTTCAAAGATAGATCCCGTTAATCATTGATTTGGCCTCGAACAAAAGAGAGTTACTGCTGTCAAAGGATGAAGTGAAAGAAAGAACCACATTCTCTCCAATTCCATGCACCACTCCCCCTCCTCACATAATCACCATAATGTAGGACCCATCAGTGTTTAGCTTAAAACCACTACCCAAAGGGTTCCATCAAACCCACCATTCTTGTACTCTATCCTTGGACGTATGAGAAAAAGGGTTACTGGCATGTAGAAATTGTAAATAAGGTGAATCATCCTAGCTCTAGAAAAGAAAAACCATGTCCTTCAGCAGGAAAGGAGTTCTCGAAATAATAGACCTCACCGAAGCAAGAGCCACCACGAACCTTCCCCGATTTCTAGCTTGCCATAAGCTTCTGTAACCAGCACTGATAATCAACACTAGAGCCATCCTCTCCAAACCGAGGTCATGCACCATATGGAACCACCCTTCTAAAAAGGAGTTATCCCTATCTTCATGAGGTGAAAGAGACATGAAACCACTGAAGAATGGACAAGTCAGAAGAGCCCAATCACTTTCAAAGAATAGGTGATTATTGATCTCCTCCTGTCTAATGATACAACAATGGAAGCTCGAGGAAAAGCTAATACCATGTTTTTTAATGTTATCACCCGTCACTATAGAAAATTTAATGATATTCCAGATGATGAAGTTTTAATTTTCTGGGATTCTGTTGCACCACATGAAGTCACTCCAATTATCTTATTGATCCTGAGAAGAAGACAGCTTGTGGAAATCCCTAGAGGTGAAAGCGCTGAAGGTAGATGGTGTAAACACACACCGATCAGGTTCAGAATTAATCACAATGTATTAAAGAGATGCTTGTTGTAATTTTTCCCAAACCATCGACGTGAACATGGGATAACTTCGTGCCTCTTTAAGGGTGATCATACGAGCCAGAAAACCAGAAAAAATGATAAGAGAGCCTCCCAAATTTTGATACAAGAAAGATATATTCGCTACGCCCACAATCCATCGAGAATGATGTATGAGTAATTGGATAATAGAAGATATTTTCTACCAGAAAGGGGATGGAGAATCATGCATACACTCCTCATTACCCCCATAGTGGAGAGACATTTTCCTACCCCATATGGTGTGTTCCTCTATAACTTCCCATGACAGATTTTCTTGAGAACAGTGCAACGTGTTCTGGTGGCTACACACCTTAATCCCTTCTTCATGGACAAGTCTTTATAGCCTTCCCCACAAGGCCCAATTCCATTTCCCCTTGGATAGAGAATCCCCGATAAAGCTATAAAAAACCTTGTCAATATTTCTGATGACCCCCTGCGGTACTTTAACAGATTCTAATGCATAGATAGCCGTGGTACACAGGACATTGTTAACCAGAGCTATAAGACCCCCAAAAGATAAATAACAGTTCTTCCAGTTAAGGATATGATTCATGATATTATTAACAACATGGTCAAATCACCGAACCCGAAGCATACCTGAAGAAATAGGTGTGCCCAGATACTATATCGGGAAGGATCAATGCTACATGTCCAAGAAGAGTCATAGGGAAACATCATGGTTGAAAAAACTCTTCTGATTTAAGAAAATATTAATTTTGGAGTTTCTATTTACCTACCAAATCCAGTAGCAATACTCATCAAGGATCTTCTTTATACTTCAAATAGATCCCCATCCCTCGTTGCTGAAGATGATAGGGTTGTCTATGAAGATCATGTCATAGATTGATGTAATATTCTATTTCATTCTATACGGAAGAACAACATGAGTAATCATTCTCAAGTTGATAAGGAGGATAAGAGCGTCCTGTTCAGGGTTGAAGGTACTGAGAGAGATCGGGTCCCCCTACAAGAGACCTCTTGAGGACTTAAAGAAGCCATGAGACTTGGCCAAGATTGAAAGATCCAGCCAAGATGAGATGAAACAACGGAAGACTAAATCCATAGACCTTGGCGAGAAACCCCTGGCTACAAGCACTCTGTTAATAAAGCTCCCTTAGATCCTATCATAATCCTTATTCATGTCATGTTTGATAGACATGTTGGATCCATGTGTTTCAATGTTTATTTCTCGAATAACCTCATGAACCCAAGCACTTTGACCTTGAATAGAGTGGCCTCTCACAAAACAATGATTCTCTATCGAGATCCATGGGGGTACGATTTTGGAAACCCTCAGGTTGATATCACAAGAAAGGATCTTGTATCGAAATTTGTACAGGCTAATAAGACAATAGTGAGAAATAGAAGAAGGATTCTTAACCATTGGGATGAGAACAAGGGCCATAGAACATGCTACATGGGGTAGACTCCCACCCCAAAAGTAATCTTGGATAGTGTCAATGATGTCTCCCTTAACCACATCCCATGCCCCTTTGTAAAATGCTCCAGGAAAGCTATCTGGTCCAGGTGCACTCTTGGGGTCGAGATGCATCATCGCCATATGGGTCTCTTCTTCGTTTGGTACCTCTTCCAGGCCCTTATTATCATTAGATGGCACATCATTGGGAATCACCTCCCAGATGTCTCCAGCTCCACTTGGATATCCCATGCACATCCTCAAATTAGGACCAGAAAGGAGATCCTTGAAGAACGAATGATCCATACTTCATACTATGTCTCTATCATTCGTGTAGGTGCCATCCTCAAGTAAAATGATGGGTTGGATCAACCGTCTTTTTTCTCGAATGCATCCATGAAAGAACTCCATGTTTCCATCACTCTCCTTCAACCATTTCAAACAGGAGCGATCCCATGCCATTTGTTCCTGTTTAAGAAGCAAATCAACCCAAAATTTCCTTTTATCCATTAACTCCTCTAATAGTAAGTCATTACACTCCTCCTCTAGTTTAGCTTCCATGATGTCAATGCTCTTTTTCACCTCCTCCTGGCTCTGATCAGCTTGAGGTAAGTTCCTAGCCCACAACTGGTGCCCCTTCTTCAGCCTACGAAGCTTATTGTGAATAGAAACCCATGAGTACCCCTTGATTGTTCTTTCCCACAGGTCAGAAACCACTCTTAGGTAGCCAGTATTTTGGTCCCACTGACGGTAGAACCTGAAATGCTCCTACGTATCTAGCCCAGGAAGTAGAGAAACAAGCAAAGGGTAATGATCTCAAATGCCCTGAGCCAAAATTTTTACCTTGAAATTAGGAAAATAATGATAGTGATGCTATTAGCCAAACACCAATCTAGGTGACTCCATCATTTCCTTCAACCTTGCTGATTATTGCTCCACATGAAGAGATCACCGGTATAACCCATATCAAGAATCTCGGAGCTCTCCGCAAACTGAACATACTCTGAGCAGGCGTAGATAGAAAAATAACCTCTTCCTTTCCTTTCATCGGAATCATAGACAATGTTAAAATACCCTAAAACAAACCAAGGAAGATCCTCTAGGTAGAAGGAGACAAGCTCTCGCCACAACCGTTTTCTGAAGGAAGCATCACAACTTCCATAGACAAAAGAAAAAAATAATATCTCCATAACTTTTAAAACATTAGTAGTGATAAATTGATCCCCTACCATGACCACATCAAAAGAAATATCCTTATTCCAAAATATCCAGAAGTACCAGTTCACAGGGGCCGCCTGTGTGGATCCATGCATCCGGACTCTACAACAAAAATACTTAATTTTATCAGGGTTCTTCCTATGATCTAAAATTTACACAATGTTGACTTTTTTCCATCTTCACTGATAAATAAATGAAATCAGACTTAACCCGAGTCCCTAGACCATAGGAATTCCAGATGAATATAGATATCATTAAAACACCAGCTGCCTATTTTTGACCCCAGGCATCTCAGTCTTGTCGTAGTGGGAAGAGGAGTGACCCATAAGAAGTCTTGATCTAGCACGAGTACATACTCCAGGGTTCTGAACTGGAGGAATAATTTCTTAGGGTGATAGGGGAGAAGGAAAATCAGAGGATATCCCTTGAATCACTGATAGAAAATATTGAGGGATATAATTTGTCTCCTCAAAATCCTTCTTGGAGCTCGTTGGCTCGCCTTGAGCCATCCTGGAGCCTTCCAGCCAACCTGCACTGATATGAAGGGCAGAGAAATGAACACAGACATCCAACACCTTCTCCACAGACGTCATATGGGTAGTCTCTATTTGATCAAAAAGAAACACCCGATAATCATGAGAGGTCAAGAGGGAGGCCAAGAACCTTTCCCACATTCTTCCATATACGATCATCTGATGAGGGCTAAACAGACCTGTAACAAGACCAGGAAGCTTCATAATAAGAACCTCTTTTTATCAGAGCCCTAAACTATATCTGGAGAAAATGTTTCCATCCAGGGGAGGGGAAAACATAGCCAGAATAACTGGGGCCTCCATAGAAACCTAATCACCCCTGCACTGTGGCCTCCACCAGCGAAGGTTCAGGTATAAATCCTCTTTCCCGAGGATGGGGGAGGACGGAATTCATTCATTCCCTGTGAACCCAACCTAGTCGAGCTGACCTTTAGGCTCTACACACCTTCCTTGAATTCCCCTGAAGAGAGAAAAATGAACCAAATCTATGGAACATTGGTTAGATGATCTATTGGTCCCAATCAACCGCATCGTTCACCTTCAGCGCGATCTTTTCCGGAATCAGAAGAGAAAGGTCCAGCTCAACACCAATTCGAGGGACCAGGATATCTTCACAGGATAAAGTGAGATCATCTGCACATAGAAAACCCCCAATAGAATCTCCTATTGCCTTGATAAGTGTACCTTTTTGGAATGGATAGGGAAGACCTGGGAGGCCAATCCAAACCACCATGCGGGAACATTCCTTCCCCTTGTGAGACTCTAAAGACGAAGGTTCTAGGATGAAGCACCAGCGGCCAAATGATCTGGGAACTTTGCATCACACCATAAAAAAATCCGATTCTGACTCCAAGATCAGACATAAGGATTGAAATCGAATCACAGAGATCCTCACTAAAACTTCCAATCCCCATGAATCCACACAGTGACTGAAGATCTTGAGGGGCGTCTTCTCAATCCTGAAGTGAGCCACAAGGGTCCTCCTGAGATGATCAACTGCCTCCGAAAAGGATTCAGGGAAAATTACCAATTATACGCAAGTTCCAACACACGACACCTCCGAAGAAGCCAGACGCATAGGAAGGAAATAGATCTATTGTGGAACACTAGACCAGCCACACCGAACCTTGTGAAAGGACCTCACTGGAAGGCGAGGCCATGGGGAAGGACCAGAGGTCTCCTCATGGACCTCCTCAAAGGAAGAAAAACCTAGATCCGAGGTGGTATGATCCAAGATCCCCACAAGAGAGAGACCATCCGATGAAACAATGAGATTTTTTTAAAAACAACGGGCTTTTAGGGTACGTTATATAGAGAAAAGGACTCCATTTCCTTTTATTTCAACTCTCAATTATCCCCAGGCCCACTAGGACCCTATACTTTCTTTTGGCCATATCATTGGCACTGAACGTCAGTTTGAAGAACCGTCAATGGCATTGGTATTCTTGGAGAATGAAAGTCCCATTAAGTATACGCCATTGGAGCTTGGGGTATAGTTGATATACGATTAGGTTGGATCATGCACGAATCCAACTGGGACCCCGAGAATAAAATTCTAATAACTCACAAATACGGAATCCGATTTACGCACCATCTGTTGCGTTGAGACCCCTATGACGTAGATGACATTTGAGATACTTCTTCGTGGGACTTCATGAAAGAAGGAGTATCGACCAGTAGCTCATGGATAAGATCATCTTAGAGACGAGTGAGAGTAGTACGGAGGCCTAGTAGTTAGCTAAGACCTCACGACTACAGACTGTTTAACTCAGAGTGACTCTACTAGCCCAATGTGGAGCGCCTTGGTCTCGAGGTAGACCTATGGTGGAGGAGCACACTTGGTGATGCAGTAGACCCACGATACTCGACCGGAAGAGTACCTCAGTAGGCTACTAGGGAGAGCATGCTTGGTGATGCGGAAGATGCATGGTGGGGAGTGCCTCAGTGTGACGCAGAAGGCTAATGATACTCGACGGGAAAAGTACCTCAGCAGTCCAAGGTTACTGGGAAGCGCATTTTGTGTTGCGGCAGGCCCACTGTACTTGATGGAGTAGGAGTTCTCCAGAAGCCAAGGTTTTGATAATGTGACTGGGGATGTTACTAGATACTAACCCAAAAATAAAATCCTAGGTGAGAGGAGTCAGTAATTTTGTGATTTCCACAAGATTGTTATGTATTACTTAATAAATTACGTATATGTATGGGTCTATACCTAAGTAGGGTTATCTGTTGATTTCATACATTCTGTTTTATCCTTGTTGGATTTTGTGAGACCATGAGGGTCTCGGGGTCCCTACTGAGTATCTTTATACTCACCTCGGCATGGGCAATGCCCCCACCTTTTTGTGTTGGTTGTAAATGACAGACATCGCTGACTGAGACTGGGAGTACCAGGACTGGACTGTGCATGGATGTGGGGCATACAACGTGTCAGTACGTGGAGGAGATAGACGGATGTGGAGTGATGAGGAGGCTATCTATAACTACCCTTCAGGTAAGAATCCCAGAGGATGGAATACTAGCTGATTGTATTTGTTTCAGTTGTATTCAATTTTAGTTGTACTTGAACATTCCAGTTTGGCTTGTATTTTGGCCCCTTTAACTTTCAACACTCTTTCGTTATACAGTTTTCTTAGTGTTTCATCCAGCTGTATTCTTTCTTCTGTGTCTTAAATGTTATAAAGGCAATGCCTTCCTAGTTTGAGGCAATTTCACCTTTGGTGCTCGTCACTAGCCCCTGGCCTATGGAAGGAAGGCTTGGGGTAGTCACGACACGAGACCTGGGGGACGGGTTATGACAGATTGGTATCATAGGAGTCCATTATACTTTAGAACATAGGACTCTGATATTTCTTTTCCCTGAATAGATAGTGTTATGTTTATTGAGTGTGGATCTCAATTCAAGGAGTCCATTATTGGTGCGGCGACCGACGTATCCATACACTTGGACCCTGACTTTGGATTTTCAACTCAGTGCCTGAAAACACAGATTGCGTGTGTGTTTTCAAAAATTTTCATTATGTCATCTCATATAGGTCGTCTCACCAGGTATAACTTTTAGCCATACCGCACCAGTTTCTTTTCAGGATGCCTCCACGTAGACAGTCGGCTAGTGTTCTGAGAGTTGTACACACTTATAGCCCACAGAGCGACGAGTCCACGATGCATGTCTCCTTCCAAGTGGAGGCACCAGCAGTACCACTCCCCGTTAGGGCCACTGATGCCACCATCCCCAGCAGTAGACAGTGCATGCCGCTTCAGCGCGTTGCATGAGTTCTAGTGCTAGAGGCCACCCAGGTTCAGGGGAGAGATGGACCCACAAGAGACTAAGGATTGGCTGGAGGCTGTGGTGAGAGTTTCCCGACATGTAGGGACACTAACAGACTTCATGGTTGTCCTTGGTGCCTACCTACTATTGGTAGTAGTAGGAAAATGGTGGATCTTGATCCTCTAGGTTCATGATGAGGTTACAATTCTCTGGGAAGACATTGAGAGCATATTTCGGGAAGAGTTTGTTCTAGTGACTCTCCGCACATTGTGCATACAAGAGCTACTTCATCTGCAGGAGGGCAACATGATTGTAGATCAGTACTCAGTGAGGTTCACAGACCTCTTTGCTACTCCACCGATATGGTGCGAGGCAAATTATTTAAGGGCCAGACCGTCAAGAAGGGACTTAGGAGGGAGATTAGAGATTCGATGGTCTCACTCAGCATCCTAACACATGCGAGGCTGTTAGAGAGAGCCCTCTTGGAGGAGAGATTCCTTGCTGAGTAGTCACCAGCTGTGAGACCCACTACCCATCATCACGTAGTAGAGTCTTCTACAGCTGGGAGAAGAAATAAATCATAGAGGTCCATGAGGACAATAACTACAGGTGGACGACTGCATGACTCAGGATTGGTTTTGTGGGGCACTAGAAGCGGAGAAATACATGCCATGAGCGGGCAATGTTACTCATGCGATGGGCGGGGTCACATGGCTCTTGACCATCTGACCTGTTATACAGATGATTAATAGATGGTCAAAGGACTACCAAGGTAGATTCCAAGATACAATTGAGGCGGTCCATAGGGTACAGGAGGACGTGGCAGAAGAGTTGGTCGAGCAGCTAGCGGTGGTCAACGTTTCTAGGTGTTACCACCACCACCGCCAAGAGGTCCACCCCAACCACAGGGAGCAGGGGGATATGGGATAGATCTTCTCTAGGCAGTTGAGGCCTACAATCATGGTGCTCCAAATATTATACAAGAAACGATCTATGTCTACTCCACCTTAGCTGCAGTTCTTCTAGACTTAGGTTCTAGTAATTATTTCATTGCCATTGCCCTCGTTCGGAGCATGGAGATTCCAACGGAGCTGTTGGATCGATCCTTACAGCTAGATACTCCTACGGGGGCAGATTCGATGATTACGCACTGGTTCTGTTATTGTGAGCTTACTCTAGGTGGCTAGAGATTTGTTTGGGATCTCCTAGTACCAGCGTTGAGGCCTTATGATGTCATCATGAGAATTGACTCGTTATCTAGAGTTCATGCCCAGATTGACTATATTAGGCGCAAAGTGTGGTGTGTCCACATGCATGGGACCAGGTATACCTTCTCCGGTAAGAGGGGAGCCTATGCAGTGCTGGATGGACTTACCTGGGGGAGGGTGAAGCTGATGACACATCAGTTGTCTAGCCTTACCCTCGGAGCGGTTGAAGTTGAGAGTTTGAGCTATCCTGTAGTGGTGGAGTAATACATAAATGTTTTCCCTGATGATGTCCCAGGTCTACCTCCTCAAAGAGAGGTGGACTATTAAATTGACTTGTACCCCGAGACGACACCAATATCTACATTAGCATATCAAATGGCTCCTTCGGAGCTTCGCGAGCTGCATGTAAAAATTGAGGACTTTCCGGGGAAGGGATTCATTCGGCACTGTGTTTCACCTTGGGAAGCCCCGATCTTGTTCACTAGGAAGGTGGATGTGAGCTTGAGGCTCTGTGTCGACTACCGTCTCCTGAACCAGGTGACCATGATGATCAAGTACCCACTCCCAAGGAGTTATGACCTATTTGATCAGCTAAAGGATTCATGGTGGTTCTCAAAGATAGTCCTCAGATTAGGAAATCACCAACTCAGAGTTCGAGATGAGGATGTGCAGAATATGGATTTTAGATGTCGGTACAAACACTACGAGTTCATGGATATTCCTTTTGGTGTAACCAACACTATAGAAGTTTTCATGGGACTCATGAACAGGGTCTTAAATTCATACCTTGATTACTTTGTAGTGGTCTTCATCGAGGAAATTTTGATCTACTCGACTACGGAGGAGGAGCATGCCTATCATTTTCATATAGTATTGGATACACTATAAGAGCACAATCTTTATGGTAAGCTATCGATGATCCAGTTCTAGATCAGAGAGGTTCACATTCTGGGACATGTAATATCGAAGGCTGGAGTTGCAGTAGATATTGCAAAGATTGAGTTGGTACTTTCATGGGAGCCACCCAGGAGTGTGATGGAAGTACAAAGTTTCCTGGGTTTGGCTAGATATTTCCAGATGTTTGTACCAGACATCTCTAGAGTTACAGCACCACTAACATCCTTGACGAAGAAGGGGAAAAACTTCATGTGGTTGGAGAGATTCCAGCATATCATTTGGGATCTGAGGAAGAGGCTGACTAGTGCCGCCATCTTGAGGATTCCAAAGGAAGGCGTAGGGTTCGTAGTCTACTGTGACGCATCAGGTACCAAGCTTGTATTTGTACTGATGTAGGAGAAATTTGTGATCGCATATAGTTTCCATTGTCTTAGACAACATGAGTAGAACTATGCTACCCATTACCTTTATTTTGCAGTAGTGGTATTCGCCTTGAAGATGAGGTGACACTATCTGATGGGCGAGCGTTTTACCATGTACTCTGACCACAAGAGTATCAGGAATATCTTATCTCAGAATGAAATGAACCTAATACATCATAGTTGGATTGAGTATATCCAATACCACAACTTCGATATAGTCTATACTACTGGAAATGGGAGAATTGTTGCAGATGCACTCAGCAGAAGGTCTGGTATACAACTTCTAGGTGGGGCGATAGAGTAGTTGGCCACTTTGCAGATATCCTTCTTGGATAGAGATGAAGAATCTTTTCTTCTGTCACTTATAGATACTTCTCCAATTCTACATTGATTTAGGTAGGCACAACATGGGGACACTAACAGCGAGACACACTTTGCTCAGATATCCACTGGGCAGGCACTTGATGGATTTTCTGAAGGTGGGGAGCACATCATCCTCTTCAGAGGACGTACCATGGTACCAGTGTCACTTTAGGAGAAACTATTGAGGTCGTTCCACAAATCCCCTCTAGCGGTACATTCAAGTGTGGTGATGATGTACCGGGATCTCTGACGACAACACTGGTGGACAAGAATGAAGAAATTAGTTGCAGAGTTTGTTTCTCGGTGCCTCACTTGTCAGAAAGAGAAGTTGGAGAATCAAGTACAAGCTATCTTGGTTTATCCATTAGAGGTTCCAGAGTGTAAGTGGGATGGGATATCCATGGACTTCGTGAAAGTACTTCCACATACATCTAGGGGACATGACTCGATTTTGGTGATCATCGACCGAGTCACCAAGTCAGCCCACTTCCTACCGTTCAAAGATGAGGGTTCAGTAGAGAGCTTGGGAAGCCACTATGTGCAAAAGATTGTGCAGATACATGGAGTACCTTCGACCATTGTCTCCAATTATGACATATGTTTTACTTACCAAATATGGAATGGGATGTAGGTGGCCTTCGGGATGTAGCTTAGTTTGAGCATCACCTTCCATCCATATACGGACGACCAGACTGAGCAGACCATTCAGACCATCAAGGAAATATTGCGTGCTTGTGTCCTCTACTTCATTCACAGCTAGTTGGATCACTTAACTTTGGTGGAGTTTCCATACAACAATAGTTATCAATCCACCATTGGGATGGTACCTTTGGAGTCGTTATATGGTTGACCTTGCAGATCACCTTTCTACTGCACTGACCCGAGAGAGTTAGCACTAGTGGGACTAGAGATAGTACAGGCTACCACAAAGAAGGTGCAGAGCATCCATGAACGGATGAAGACTATATAGAGAAGGCATAAGTCATATACCGACAAAAGATGGAGACCACTGGAGTTCGAGGATGGTGACCACGTCTTTCTACGGGTCTCACATCGAAGAGGTTTGCAATGACTAGGCTGAGGCGGGAAATTTATCTTCGAGGTTCATCGGACCTTTTTAGGTCCTCAGCAGAGTTGGCGAGGTGGCATACCGCTTATCTCTTCCACATCAGTTGGAATGGGTGCACAACGTCTTCCACATATTCTAACTGAAAAGATATGTGCAGGACCCTTCTCACAGCATCGACCATGTTGAGTTGGACTTCATCGATTGGGATAATTTTACAAAGGTTCCATAAGATATTGAGGATCGAAAAGAGAATGCCCTTTGAGGATGGTCGATACCATTGGTGTGCATTCACTGGAAGCACAAGAACCTTCAGGAGAGCACATGGGAGTGGGAGGCTCCGATGCGTACTCAGTACCCCCTCATGTTCCCTTAGTTTGATTTGTGGTTTATGGGGACGTAATGCATGATGTGGGAAGAATGTAATGACCTGAAATTTCCATGTAATTTTTGTTAATAATATATGGGAATTTTACGAGTCTGTGCAAATTGGCGGTGCTTGATTCCGAGTCACAAAGTTCCCGGAATGAATTTGTGAACTTTATTTCAGGTATGTTCAGTAAACGTATGAGCAAGTTTTTTTAACTTTTGAACTGATCCTCGGAATTAAAATCTGAGGGCACAGTTGAACTCGCAGGACCGGTTTTCTCTTAAAGAGACTTTCACCACGATGACATATGGAAGAGGGAAAAAGCTTATTTTAGGGTTTTTCGTGGAAATAATAAAATAAAATAAATGTCATTATATTTTATTTTGAGCTTCCATGGGGATTTTTAGGTGGGGTCCTCTTGAACTAAACCTCCGTGTGTAGGTTTTATGTGGGGACCACTAGACCTCAACCTCCCATGAGAGGTTAAGGTGGTGGAGACCACCCGAGCCATAACCTCCCATTAGAGATTATGGTGGGGGGACCACCTAGGATTAAACCCCCATGAAACCCCCTATTAATTTGGAGAAACCCTCAACTCCCACAAATAATGAGGGAGAGCCTCTTGTCCCCCTCCACCTTAATTGTGCCAACGCACATACCATTAATCTTTCCAACACAACACTTAATTGAGAAAATTTAATTTAATCCAATATGAATTGTGCCTATGATTAAATTGGGGAAAAACTATTTATTAATGGCTCTCTCTTTTATTTGGTGGATTTGGGGAGACGAGGAGCTCTTGGGAGAGAGCTTCTCCAATGAAGAACGTCGACAACTTCAGCCATCTTCCTCAGAACATCTTTTGACGTAGGACATTTTCATCTAGAACGAATCGATACCCACCTTCTCGCGCCAACTTCAACCAACATCGAACAAGGTAGGGTTTTTAATTAAGTATGATTTTATTCCCTTGATTCTTTCCTTCTAAAATATAAGAACACTGATCAACTTATTATCAAGTTGATCAGTGAATGTTTTCCTTGTGAGTTGGGAATAAATTGTTATTGGATGTTGTAGGGGTTTATTCATTATTTGATTAACTCTTCCCCTATTTCCCCCTCTTTTTCCTTTTCGGGGATAGGAATATAAATTATCGAGGGATTATGGAAATTGATCTTTTGAAATATCTTCCATGCTCATTGTTTGTTTGTGTTCTGGATGAACCACTTACTACCACACTAAACGCGGAGGGTGTGGCCCAAACAAACATGGCCTGACCCCCTGTCATTCTTCCTTGTGGTGTTCTTCCAAACGAAGGATGGTGACAATAGTGTCGAAGGCATCAAAGGAAACGGTCGTGCCACCAATATCATCTGTGGCCCGCGCCGGTCCCACGATGCTCCGACGCCCTGGTCAATCCGGCTCTCCCACCATGGGCCGAACAGCGCCGCTCGCCGCTGGCTCGCGACGCCCGCCTGCCTCCCAAGCAGCCCCGACCACAGTAGCCCACTAGCCTCCCGAGCCCTTAGCTATGCCCTCTCGTCAACCATCCCCCCACCCACCCCACCCCGGTCGCGCCATCCCACCAGCCCATCGCGGCACCCCGGCCGAACCGGCCCACACCCTCACTCTTCCCCAGTCGAATGGGCCCTGCACCACAGGCTAGGTCGCCCTCGCGGCGCCCTCTAGGTCGAGCCACCCACACGGCGCCCTCTGGGCCGAACTGACCTCACCCCAACCCACAGCCTGTGTGCACCCTTATCGCCAGTCCGCACACTCTCGGCCCTCCGCGTCCCCTCGTGGCCTCCTAGGCTGGGCCGAGCGGGCCAAGACAAACCCAACAGGCTGGCACGCCCATCGAGTCGGGGTGACCTGAAACGGGTCTGCCCGGACTGGTTCGGAATGGACCCAGGTCCACTATGACCCCTTAATTTCTTTTGGCCATCTCATTGGCACCAGACGTTCGTTTGACGAACCATCAGCGGCGCCGGTAATCATGGAACATGAAGGTGACTTTGAGTATATCCCACTAGATTTTGGGACATATTTTAGATATGGTATGGTTGGATCGTGCATGAATCCAACCAGGACCATGGGACTAATACATAATAACTCCCAGACCGGGGGTCCGATTGATGTGTTGTCTGTTGCGTTGAGACCCCTATGATGTGGCAGTACATTAAGATACCTCTTCTGGGACATAGTGACATATGGAGTATCGACCAATATATTATGGAGAGGATCCTCCCATAGACGAGTGAGCATATTGCGGAGACCTAGTAGCTGGTTGAGACCGGACGACTACTGACTGTTTGACTCAGAGTGACCCTACTAGCCCAGTGTGGAGCGCCTTGGTATCGCGGTAGACCCATGGTGGATGAGCGCACTTGGTGACATGGTAGACCCATGGTACTCGACAGGAGGAGTACCTAAGAAGGCTACGAGGGCAGCGCACTTGGTGATGTGGTAGAACCACGGTGGGGAGCACCTCTGTGTGACGTGGTAGACTGATGGTATATGACCGGAGGAGTAACTTAGCAGTCCATGGTTAGTGGGAAGCGTGCTTGGTGTTGCGGTAGGCTCACTGTACTCGATTGATCAGAAGTTCTCTAGTAGCCGAGGTTTTTGATAATGTGATTAGGGATGTTACTAGATACAAACCCTAAAATAAAATCTTGTTTGAGCTGAGTCTGTACTTTTGTGGTTTCCTCCTGATTGAGATGAATTAAATAATAACTTAGGTATATGTATGTGAATATATCTAAGTAGGGTTATCTATTGATTTCATACTTTGTGGTTTATCCTTGTTGGATATTGTGAGACCATTAGGGTCTTGTGGTCCCTCCTAAGTATCGTTATACTCTCCCCTACACGGGCTATGCCCACATATTGTTGTGTTGGTTGCATACGACGAACAACGCTGACTGAGGCTAAGAGTACCAGGACTAGATGGTGCCCGGAGGTGGACCATATGTCGTATTGGTATGTGCAGGATATAGACAGACACGAAGTGTTGAGGTTGATATCTATACCTACCCTTCAGGTATAATCTCGGAGGATCACCTAGTATCTTCTTGTCTATTCTTTTTCTTCAGTTGTATTGAATTTCAGTTGTACATGTACATTCGAGTTGGGCTTGTATTCTGGCCACGTTTACTTTCTGCACTCTTTTTTATATAGTTTACGTGGTGTTTCGTCCAGCTAGGTGCTTTCTTGTGTTTGTGTTATAGGTAATAAAGTCAATTCCTTCCAAGTTTTATGGAATTACGTCTTTTGGTTCTAGTCGCTATCCACTGGCCTACGGAAGGCGGGGTTGGGGTAGTCACGGAACAGACCCCGGGGGATGGGTCATGACAATTTATATATTTATATTTAACATATAATTTGTTTTAAAGTTTAATTAGAGTATATTATTATTATTATTCATATTTTGGTCATCTTAAGTAATTTCAATTTTGATATTTTACCTAAAACCATAAAAATCTTTTGGTAGTTTTTATTTCTTAAAAATAATCTTTTTGGTTTTTACAATGAGAATTAATTATATGTTATCTTATACAACTACTGTATTTTGAATGTGAAAAATGGTTTCTATATTTGCTATAAGTTGGTACAAATTGTGTAAATACATAACTTTTGTTTTTAGAAATTATGAATAATAACTTCAACAAATATTTTATTTACTATGGTTAAAGGGTAAATAATTTAAATATGGGTAAAAAATAATATTATAATAATACTAAATTATCTAACACATGTTACAATCATATAAGATGAGATATGTAAAACCATGGGAATCCTTTTTTCTATTTTAGGACACCTTGGGGAAACTTGTGTGTGAAAATGACATTTAATTACTTTTAATTTAGTGTTATGGAAAATATAAAATAAAAGTAAATCATTTAATATAAAAAAATTTATATCGGGTTATATAACTGATCTACTCAAATATAAAAAGTAATTGGAATGATAAAAATATTTACTAAATTATGGTTTGGTATTTATAATTTTTAGACATAAAATAAAAAAAATATTTATGACACAATGACGATGTGGTGATTATGTAATTAACGAATGTTTTAAATTAATGAGATTATAAAAATTAAAATAAATTTATTTTGAAAGTATTTATAACATAAATAGATTTTAGGGATAATTACTACTTTCCATATTTGAAGTAATGCAGGTTTCTTAAATGAATCAAGTTGTTATGGATTTTTAAAAGTCCTGATATTAATAGTATATAAATTTACAAAAGTGAGTTTATAAAACAAATATTATTTTATTAAATGACATAATAGTCTTAGAAATCTAAGATTCAGCATAATTACTTAAATAGGGTTCAGAATTTCATTAATGGACCACTTTTAGGTACAATTGGAATTTTATAGTATGTATATTAACTATATAGTATGGATATACAAGAAGACATGGTAAGAGTCAAATAAGTTAACAAAGGGTAAATGATAAATTAGAAGGTTAAATTTGAAAACAAAATATGTCTAAAATCTATTGGATGATAAGATATCAAAAAATAAACATATTATATTCGAATTGAATGAGTTGTGGACCTTTTTAGAATCGAAATTCAGTTTATAACAGAATAATCTTTCAATCTTTTCTAAAGTGCCCATCCTCCCTCTTATTAAAGGATGCCACCTCTATCCCTTACACACACCTCTCAAGGCCATTTGGATCATAAAAACACTACCAAAAAATCCCCCAATATCTTTCTTCTTTGAATAGAAGTTTTACCATGGGAAGAAGGCAATTCTTGAAGGCCTTTTATCTTAAATCAAAAGGAGTTACCCGATTTGAGGAAATAAGTTCTCTCAAGATTATTCCAATTAATTTTCTTATCGAACCCATAATATCTCATTATTCCATGATTTTATATCAAATCTAGTATATTCAGTTTCTAGAATGTTTTTATGAGAAGTATTAAACCTAAAATCATGCACACCACCATCAAATGGATTTGGGACATACTGTTTCTAACCACTGCCTCAGGAAATGATGATAGTTCAATTATCTCCTAAAACCTCTAATAGAGGCCATTATGATAGAAATTTATTTAAATATGGTATATATTATATTTATATTATCTCTATTATTCTTTATTTTCAATTTATATTTCACTATTTTTTCTATCAATAATGCTTGAACATGATAAATTCAGTTGAGGATGTGCGGACTACCGCCCCCTCGATGTGATATTGCTCGTTCAAGCTGTTAATGGAATGTGTAAATGATGGAATTTATTAACATATATAACATAAATAACATATATATTCTACTGGAATTATAATATACCTATGTATCATTTATTTTTTATTCCATTAAATTTGAAAAATAAATGAATGTAGCGTTCATGCGTATCCACAACATACCATCTCAATGAACTGTTTATTTCATTTATTATATCCAAATGTTATGGAAAATTATAAATTTAAATATACTAGACATAAATACATAAATACTGGATATATATGATATTTAAATCATGAATAAAATTATTGAGATAATTGACTTTTGAATACATGGAAAATTTGTAATTATAACAAGTTCATTTTGGACTCATGTACTGAACATCGACAAAATGACAGATATGAACTTGAATAATTATATTGTTGTTATAGAAAGTTAATAAGGGATATAAAAGGAATAATATACAAGAAAAAGGTTCTGAGGAAAATATAATAAAATTTAATATTTTTATTTAGGAAGAACAAGGAACATACTGGATGAGTCGGACTTAAGGTAAGGGAATCTTTTACCATCCTCTTTTAGTTGGAGATTTATATTATGTTATTTTCCATTTTATTATATTGGGGTATGTTCTTAGATATCTTTATTTCCCTAAATTTTATTTCCAATTTATTAGAGACCATTTTATCTCATATCAACTCATTTTCTGAATTTTAAATTGACATCATTGGGCTACCGAATTTTTGTAAGGGACTTTGTCTCAATTTATTTTCGTTGAGGTATAATTTTATCTATACATGAATTGTTTTTATATGGTGTATAAATCCCATTTAAATGTAATTTATTTTAATGGGAAAATTTTTTTAATAGAATTTATTAATTGATAAAGGGAATGTTTATTTTTTAACGTACGCAGTGACAATGACCTTTCCGTCGCCATGAGAATTATTTGATATTTGGATTCCTATACAAGTTATAATGTTTTAAAAGAAAAATAAATACAATATATCATTGTTTACATATTTTCATGTTGAAAGTGGTATAATAAAGCGTCTTTTATGTTAATATCTTGAAATGATGTATTGTGATTTCAATGTGGAAATGTTATCTTTCCTTTATGATTTTTATCTGTTTTTATTATGTTATGGTTCTTGGGAATTGTTTATGTATATGGGTGGTTACTTGGTAATCCTTGTGTCTGTGAACCTGAGAAACCTAGCTGATTCATTAGGTACCATGGCAGAGGTAAAATTTAATGTTTCTTCTAAGATATTTAGGGAACATACTATGATGGGTATTTCAAACGTATCTCTATATGTAGCTGTCAAAGAGATAATGTATGTATTATATGGATGACAGAAGTCACCTTTATGATTCAATATTCCTATGTTTTATTCATAAATATTATGATTTAAAGAGGTTTGTTGATGATATTATGTTTTATTATTGAGATGTATTATTTCATTTATTTGTATTTTCTAATGGGATAATGTTTTCATTCCTTATTTAATAATCCTTAGTGATATTTTTAGGATCATCCCATGTTTTTTAAATGTTTTTCATAAGGTATAAGGAAGGGTGAGAGAAAATACGTTTTTAAGAATATTTATATCGAGAAAATATATTCTATTTTATTTATGGATTTTTATAATTGTGAAATTTTCTGGATTTAGTATAAGTGTATACTTTTTAATTTTTGAGATATAATGTAATAGTTAAAGCCTAATTCTCTAAATATGTAAACCTAAAAAGATCCCAAATTTGAATTATTAACATAACCACATATTATGTAATTTTTATGGCTAGAAAAATATAATGAATATGAAATATTTATTGTATTTATTCATAAAGAATACTTGTAAGACAAATCATGAAAACTTATATTGAGAATTTAAGTATGTAATGATAATGGAGACCCTAGGTCATACGTGCACATGAGTAACATTTCTATTTTTCAATGACATTTATGGAAAGGTGTTAAGTAATATATTATCATTAAAGAATTGTAATAATATCAAAAATAAAAACTATTTCTATAAATATATTTATTTGTATCATCTATTAGGTTTGGTAATGAAAACAGAGAGTCACATCGCTTTGTGAATGCGATTGTCCTCATGTACACGAACCATGATATTATCCTTCAGTTAGTGAAAAGATAAGAAAGAAAATTATAAATTTTATTTTTAGAGTTGTAAATATGCCATTAATACAATAATTGATTCAATTATATAACATATATTAATTAAATGTATCTTTATAATATTTTATATAATGTTTTAGTGAAAATCAATCACATTGCTTCACAAGGCGATAGTATATCGTACCAATGAACTACATTATTATATCCCCTACAGAATTAAAATTAAAAATTAACATTGGGATTAATTAATATACTATTATAATTATTTCATATATATCATATATAAATACATTATATTCTTTATCCTAGCCAATTGTGACATGTTGTAATAGAAAAATGATTGGAAAATGTTTGTCAAAAAATTGTCTCCCGTACACACGATTAATGATTTCAAGACCCATTTAATGTAATTGGATAAATATAAATATTATTTAATAAAAAATAATATATATTTATATAGATGACCCTGGTGTTATTATATTGTTGTTTTAAAGCATCATTGAAGGTGGAAAAGAAAAAATAAAACACGAGATATTTGTTAAGTCAATTACCTTATCTAAGAGAAACCAATATTGCATCTCATATTGTGGACAATTGGGTTGTAAATAGGTATCAAATGAACTGATATAATATAAATAATGATTATGGGGATCGATTCATTTAGGTTTTGGGTGATCCAATGGGCTTGAGAGGTGTAAATAATTGAGGAGAATGAGATCCATTTTATAATTGAGAAGGAGTGATATTTTTGTAAATTGCAAATAGTATTCAATAATGGAAGGTCACCCTCTCCTAATGTGGCTAAAAAATGGGTATATAATTTATTGTAGGGATGATAATATTTATCCAATGATACAAAAAACACATTCTTTAAACATTTCATTCCTTAACCTCAAAAGATTACTCACTTTTAACATTTTAATTTTCACCACAGTAATTAGTTTATTTACAAAGGTAAATTATAAATTAAGCCAAAATTAAAATGATCATTATTATATATATTATGTCTAGTTAATAAAATAAAAAATACACTGATTTTAGAAAATTAAATTTAATAAAAGTGCATGTAACATGAAAAACCCTATTTTAACCTTAATTGTGATTATTAATTTTTAGAGTTTTCGAAAATAATTATTGTAATAAAAATATATGATATTATAAGATAATAAATATTAATATTTTTATAAATATGGTTTCCAATTTTCCAAATTCAATTTTTATTTTTGGTAAAATAAAATATAAAACTAATACTTTTTATGTGATGAGAAAGCGGGTTTTCAAAGACAAAGTGGCCTAATGATTAAAATGTTTTTTAAATTAAATTCAACAAGATAATGATTAAAATGACCTTAATTTGAGTAATATATATTTAATTTAACTATTTTTACATAATACCTATTTTAAAATAGAATGTTTATTTGTATATTTTTTAATCAAGTTGGATGTCATCAATTATAATTCAGTATTTTTCACTATTAATCAAAAATTTATATTTTCAGGAACTTATAAAAACATCATCCAAAGGTAATATTTATGTGATGATTTAAAAATTATTTTAATTTTATCATATTAATATTATAAAATTTCCAAAAAATTAATTTTTTTATTATTCAAAAAATATAAAAAAGTCATATTTTATAGGAAATAATATTTTTTGAAACATATAATGAATTATCAAAACCATAAATACCGTGTTATCAATATATTTGTTTTTTATAATACTCCTATAATTAATATATAATTATTATTATTTATTATTATTATTTAAATTTTTTTGGGTATATTATAATGATTACTTTTATTAATATTATTCAGTTATGTCGAAACTCGGTGTTGTGTGTAATGAAAGTAATCACAATATTGCATGTAATTAGATATTAACTAAGTGATGTTTGTATTGAATGATTACATTGGGGTTTAATATAAAAAATTATATAAAAATTATTTTATTAAAAAAATAATACAAAAAAATCATCATTTAAGAATATACAATTTGAATGAGTTTTTGTTAACTCATATCCCAATTTATTTGTAATGTTTCTTATTAGAATTATTTATTCTATTATTGATTTATTCCACCCCATGATTTTAAATCATGGTTATCACAATTACTCTGTATAATAATAATAATTTTTAATTCAAATTGTTTACCTTTATAAAATTTCTTTCTCAAAAATTATATCATTTTTAGAATAAATCACATTCTCTGTAATGATAGTTTCACCTCCTTTTCGTTATTTAATATCCATAAAATTTTATCATTTATATTTGGAAAAATAATTATGTGTTATTTTAAATTCAATTAAAATTTAGATTTTTCACATTTCAAAAAAAATATTTATTATCTATTTTAAATGTGGGTTTCAAAAAGTATATTTTTAATTTTTCATCCAAAAAAGATTATTTATATTATTTTCAACATCACATTTACATGAAAAAACATTAATTTATTTTGAATGATCCATTATTTAGGATTTATTTCATACGTAATATTTTTTGAAAATGCCAAATTACATTTATGAGAAAGTATATATTTATATTGAACCCTAATTTATTCATTAATAATATTGTTATTTTTTAATAAAATATATTTCATGGTTTAAAATTTATTTTATCATTTATCTGGAAATTTGTTTTCATCTAGAAATTATTGTGTTATAATTAACCATTAAATTACATTATATTATTTTGGAAGATTAAAATTTTGTAAATACATAATTACCTTTATATTTCAAATTCATTAAAAGTTTATGGTTTTTATTCAAATGCCATTCTTCTATGAACAGACTATATTTACCTTAATTTATTAAGGTTTATTCACATATATTACCTAAATTGATTTATTGGGGGAATTACTGAATTAACAATATACTATTATTTATTGGGGGTAATTACTGAATTAATAATATACTTTAAAATCCATTTTATTTTCAAGGATCCTTTTATATTTAATAAATCATTGATTTAAATTGAGGAATCGTTTGTATTTATGATGATAGGTGGGTCTTATATTTCCCTCCAATTCATTGGGTTCATTTGATATGTCCAGAGATAGTAACATGTATACAAAATGATTGTGTTCAAAAAATGAATGGGATTAATGAATTTTATATTATGGTTTCACATTCTTATTATTTTTTACAACTTTGTATATTTTTTCATTTTCAAAATATATTATGTTCGATTTTTATTCCTATTTCTTATGATATTACAAACATTTATGTTATTTCCCCAAGATTCATGATCCTCTTTTATGCATTTAAGCAATGTTATTATTTCTATTCCTTTTGATATATTAAAATTCGTTGATATATTCTATGTTATTACATTAATTATAGAATTATTTATAATATATTCTTCATTTGGTACAAATTCATTTTTTATCATAATTATATCCATTTGTTCATATTATGATCACTTATGTTCTACAATTTTTATCGTTAAGGTCAACCCTTTCAAAGAATTTGATTCCACGTCTTTATTATGTTCCTATTATTATATATAGTTATTAAAAATACGTAATATTTGTCTAAAATAGTACATTATTAAGAAAATTTATGGCTGAATTTTAGGACATTTCATCGATTAAGTAGTTTCTTATTTTTTAGTGACATATATGTCAGTCAAAAAATATATAGTATTTCATAGATAATTTTTTTTATCTAAACTATATAAATAAAATATCTTGGGAATATATTTTCAGAAATTTTTTCATTAATTCTAGATATTGTGAGATGATACTATCTATGGGGTTTCATATGTTGTCTTGTCGATATATCTCTAATCAAAAATAAAAAATCATTACATAAACTCCATCTTTCACAAAATTAATCACCTAAATTATTTCAAATTTATACACTTAGGATTTCCATTACCATCAACAATGAAAGATACTGTCACGTACATGATCTATGATAGTAATAACTTATTTAAATCTTTACTTATAGGCTTTTTAATCCTATAAACAATTTATATCCTTATAGAAGTAAAAGGATCAATTGTATATGAATTGTGGTCCCTATCGGGAGAGTACGTGTAGTTTCTTCCAAAGATGTTTGAGGGATTCAAGCTCATTGATATGACATTACGAAATAAATAAAAATAACAAGACAATATAAACCGATTACCAAAACTCAACTAAAATATACTAATATTAAATAAAATAATTAAAAATTATCAAATAAACCGGACAAAACAAAACATATTCATACCTATATTCTTTAAAATAGTTTAGTAAAATGATAATAAAATTAACATCATTTAAGGGATAGTAAATCATATATGAAAAATTAGATAAAATAATAAATGATTATAAAAAAATGTTACAAATAAATTATAATAATTATTTGAAAATGATATGAAAATAAAATAAATTTCTAATTATGATATCTAACATATTAGTTAAAAAATGATATTATATTATTGAAAACGTTTTTGAAACATTAATTTATATAGATAGAATAAAAAAATAAATTTAAAATTTATACAAATCCAATAGTTAAATATAATATTAAATAACTAGAATTTTATAAAAAAAACTAATCAACTAATTTTTTATATTTCATAAAATATGTGACATGTGATAAAAATAAAATTAGAAATATAATATCTATTATTTATCAAAATTTTATAAATTACATAGGAAATAAATATTTGATCCCATTACTTTTACGTGATTAGTTGAAGATTTAATTCTCATATTCATCCCTCGTGATGATTTTGTGTGGGTCAAACTAGTGTTAAAACATGATCATCAATATAGTCATATAACATTTCAATATAAGTAAGGATCTCAAATATTTATTCAGTTTTTTTTGTATTTTCAACACCAAAATACTATTTTTCCTCAAACTGCGATAGACCATTTCACTATTGATGGATCAAGAAATTGGGAAATTTGTTTCACATGTGTTTCCATGTTAAAAGTATCATTTTAGAATTCAAATCTACTTAAAATTACATGTTTTATTCCAAATTCTTCATGTTTAAAACTATTGTTACTAACAAGTAATTTATTTTTTACCATATAAAATCAATGTGTAATTTAATTAATCACCCATATATCTTTAATAACTGTATAATATACACATGATGTAGATATTGAGTTTTTTTATTTTATACATAAAAAATGAATTTTTTTTTGGAAAACCAATAAATATCTTTTGTGAACTACTCTTATATATTCTTGAGCACTAGTATAATATGTATAGTAAACTATGTTATACATTGGCCATGATAACAAATTCGAACTCATGCTCCTCTCAAATAGTCTAAATATATGCAATGGATTTCATCTCAAATTTATGTTATATTTAAAACAGGGATTTTATTTGTTTTTTTCATTATATATCAAAATATATTTATCCTTTGGATGATGTTGTTTTAACAAATTAAAATGATATTCTATATATAGATTTAATCATCAATGTTTCTTAATAAGTATACATTTTTCTTCTTTATTTATTCACCTATCAATGCTTTTATTTTCAATCCAAGAATACTCAAAAACTAATTAAAAAATAACTCACTAATAGTGAGATGTTTTAAAACTCATGTGATCCACTATAAGCAAGTAAATTTAAAAAAACATCTACATTATCCTCAGAAATATACATCTCAACTATGGAAGCTTTTGATCATTATAGGTTCTTTAAAATAGCTTATATTTTCACCATATCTTTTCAAATTGATATGTCCAACATTGTTATTAGGGTCCAAGAATTTAGATTTATCAAAAATAAAAAAAACCATTAATTTTATATGTATATAAAAAATATAGTGGAATGTAAATTTCATGTTGGAAAAGTATGGAAACTACATCATTCAAAAAATTATTCTACAAATTCATATTCAGGAATTTATTTAAAATAGAATTTAAAATATAAAGCATGTTTTTTATAGTTAGTATAACATGGTTTTTTAGTATTCCACATTATTAAAATGGTATGATTCATTTCATTATATAATTAATATAGTGAGATTTTTATGCAGTTTACATCAAAACTATTAGTGAATTGTTTTTTTAAAAAAATTATAAAATAACCCTAGTTCACTATGATACGATAGATTCACTATGAAAAACTAATTTTCATTCTATTTGATAATTTATGACAATATAGTGGAAGGTCATTTTTTCATTTAGCAGGGGGAGATAACTCCAAATATAATCCAACATATGGTAAATCCAATAAAGCATTAAAATCATCCTTCATCTTACCTTAAATATCTAACAATGATCCAATGAAACATTTTGAGATATTCTTCTCAATATGATACATATTACTGTAATATTTTATATAATGAACTATTTAATATACAATTTCACAGATATTTATCATTTAGCCCAAATATATTTTTATAAGAGATCATTTTTTCATTCCAGATATAAAATCAATGCTTATATATATATATATCTAAATATTTATTATTTTAACTATTTTTGGAGATATAAAAATATATTCTACGACATTGAATAAAAAATTAATCTTTTCTAAGGGTGATTCATCAATACAAACCCTTGATGGACCATGTACATAGTAATGCTATAATGTTTCTATTGAAAAAATAACATCCCTTATTCAAAAATTGAACAAACAATTTTCCCCTTAACACACTATCATTCAAATTTTCCTTTATTAAAAAAGTTTTTTTATACAAAATATCATTTCATTCAATAGAATGTATTAATTTTTATAAGAATCATAAACCTAGATACCATCGTTCTATAGCTATTTAAAATTATTAATTAATTGTGACATGTAAACATTAATATATCATAAAAAAGTTTTTTCATGAAGTAATTAATCACAACATGATATATTTCAACAACAAAAAATTATCGAAGAGAAGATATTATTTATAAAAAAATTATCCATCATGTATATTTTATGATAATGACCTAATATCAATTTATTAGATACGTGAATATACAATATCTACGATTTAAATCTTCATTTTTAAATTTAATGTTTTTTAGAAATTTTCATACAATATAGTCAATAACTTGGGGAAAATAATTTTTAGTAAGATACTATCTCATCTGAATTCCTTATTTTCAATTTTCTAAATTTGGATTTCAAAATAAACTATTCAGATGAAAAATTATAGGCTTATGTATAATTAACATAGTATGATGCGTGGTAAATTATATTATATAATATTCTACATAGTAGTTTTAATTCAATTTATACCATCTTGTATAACATTTTACACACTTTGAGATACATTCTTATTCATCCCAATATAATACACAACTCTATTCATAGGCATATATCCCAATGAACACCATTTCCATCAAGGATAATAATTTTTAATATTTTAAATTTATTATGGAGTATCATTTTCATTATAAAGTATATATTTCAAATGTTTTAGAAGTTATTTAATACTTCTACCTCTCCATCCATTCTTAGATTTCATGTTCACCAATAATATCGATATTCATAAAATTGAAAATAATTTACAACTATGATATAGTAGTTTTCATCATCATCATATATGTTCTTAGTTAAAAGTATTCTCACAATTTATTCCACTTAAATAACATGAATCATTTTATAAATATGATCTAAATTTTTATCTTTACAATCAATATCAATTTTAGATATAGAATTTTTCCCAATTTCACTATTCTAAATACTTGGATTTTAACTAAGAATAAAACTATTTTAAATTAGATAATATTTATTTTAAATTCGCTTCAACTTTCTCATATTCAATCATTTTATAAATGAGAATAAAAAAGGACATTTTCTTAGAAAACTTCATTTGGAAAATTCCTATAATTCACCGACCACTTCCTTATATTCATCTTTTGTTTATCGTGAAGTAATCCAACAATGACTATTTAACACATATACAAAAAATTAAAATTTTAAATATAAATTTATAAATTTTGAAATATAAAATAAATTTAATTTTATAGATAAAAATATAATAAAAAAAGAAAAAATATTCCAAAAATAAAAGTTATAAAAATATTTTCATAAATAAAAAATTTAAAATGAATATATTTAATTGAAAACTTATGAATTTACTCTATTTAATAGTTTATATCCCATTTTTAAAAACATTAATATTAATTTGGGATTATTTATTTCTCAATCCTTCTTGAAAAATAAAACAAAAATAAAAATGGAATAGAAATAATTACATAACATTGATTTTTGAATGGTTGGTCACTAATAATGCATACTTTTTCAGTTTTTATAATGTGTCATAAAAAACATATATCCTCTATTTTCATGAAAAATTAGTAAATATCATAATATGAATCATGAAAAAAAGTCATGATAGTTTTCCAAAAAATAATTTAGTAGATTATATTTGATAAATTCTGATTTTTTATATCATCAACCATAATAGCTAAAAGATCATAATATAAAAAATTTTATCAAACAAAACGAACTATAGCTTGGATTGTTTTCAAAAAAACAACAATAATAATTAACAAAATGAATCATAAATACAATAATTTGATTTATCAACATTCATAAAATAATAATAACCATATTTAAATATAACAACATGAAAATAGAATAAATTTGAAACCAATTTCCTGGGAATAATCTTAATATATTATATCAACATTTTTATAGTCAAATAATGTTGACCATTATGGGAGTTTTAATGACATATGTCTGTATATTTTTAGTATTTGGAACACTATATTGTAATAAAAATAGTTAATAAAACCTCTAAATTGAGAAAAATATTGTGTTATTTACTATAAATTCAATTTTAATCATATTTATTAGGTTTACACCTATAATTTCAACAAGAAAATATTTTTAGCAATGCATTATTTTTTGTTAATATTTTTATAAGTTTAATATATATAATAAGATATAAGAATAAAAAAATTGTACCATTGAATTCATAAATAATTATATGATATTTTATTCAATTCCTTGTCATTATTGGCACATTGATGTATTTTTTTAACTTAAATAAATCTCTCAATATAATATTGATGATGAAACCATATTGGAAAATTTGAATTAATAAATCCATATTAAAATTATAATAATTAATATAAATAAATTGAGGAGCAGGGTTTGTGTTTTATGATGAATATATGTAATAATAGATAAAAAATAACATCTAATTGGAGAACAGTAAGGAAATTTTATATAAGTAGAGAACTAAATTTAACATCATATATGATGTCCTAAAAAAATTACCAAAAAAACCAATGAAAAATCATCTTTTATTCTAGTCCATGTCAAATCAATAAATAAATAAAATGTGAAAAAAAATAAAATATATGTAACAATAAAAAATGAATAAAGGAAATAATATAAATAAAGAACAATAATCCAAGAAATATATAATAAACAAAACAAATTAATAAAAAATACAATAGGATAAAGAAAATAAACATCATTAATATAAGAAAATAAACTAAATAATTTAATAATTCCTCACAAAAAAGAGAATATTGTTGTATTTTTTGGACATAGTTGAGATAAGCAAGAAGTAAGTGCATATGGAGGAATTTGTTTCTATTTATGTAGTAAAATAAGATCATAGGTCAAATGCTTTGAGGAAGAAGGGATAGAGTTCTCCTCATAGATGAAATTTTAACATAAGTAAAATAATAACAACTATTGTGTTCAAAATTTTGTTTTTTAAATGAGTTATACATCAGTTATTATATTATTGATTTAAAGTAATATTTTTTTATGTTTTTTATTGTTTATGTGGATTAAAACATATAATGTCATTTATAAATAAATGATGTTACAATTTCATAAATTAATTTGGTTTTAAAATATTTTATTTGGTGTGTTTTTTGGATGAGGCCTACGAAAGGTTATTCCTTTGTATCTTAATGAAGGGAATTAGAACCAACATAGTCCATTAATACATAACAAGACATGTTGTACCATTTTATTTCATGTGACAAATACAATTTTGGTTCTTTTTAGGGTTATATTGATTGGAAATTGTGATGTTTATTCTTGATTCATGCATCTAGGTCGCATTAATATTCCCTTTTAAGGTCAGGAGTCTACGAACTGTTGATGTGCATCCAATAATTATGTGACTAGGTTATATGTATTGATGGGATTAAACGATATAGAATAAACCTATATATAAATGATTACATGAATCAATGAAAATGTATTTTTAGTTTAGATTTTTTGGCCATGTGATAGGACTAGTCTATATAGATTAATTTCATGTGGTAATGATGTATGATATGCATTTAATAGTCACAATGAGAATTAGTATACAAAAGGGGCCTAGAAATGGTTATTGTGGAACAATCAGTTGGTAAGACCATATGGTCTATCTTTTCTATTAGTAACTAAATTGAATAATATTTAGATTAAATATACAACTAGTAGTAATTACAAGTCCAAGCATTTTAACATCACAAGGTAAAGAAAAATGTGTTGTAAAAGGGTCAAATTTGAGAGATTAAGAAGATATTATTCATAGGATACCCTTTTCATGTTCATCATTTCAATTTTTAGAAAAATATAAATGGATATGGTTCGTAAGGACACATTATAGGAGGAAAAAGGTAGACATTCCCTGCCTATTTTTTGGTAACTAGAAAAGGATGTCTGGAGTCATATGGGATACATATTAGTGAGAATGAGTTTAGTCTTATGCATTTTCGGAACATATAAATATGCTGGTAATTTAGTGGATCTCGTATGAAGTTAATAGTAAATATATTATTGAGTGTTACACTAAATAGGATTTTATGGTATGTTCTATTCAACATCATGTGGAAAGGATAGTTGAGTTGTACTAGTGTCGATGACATGGGACTGAAAAGGGTTTATAGATGGGAAACCCAAATTGGTATCCAATATATCAATTAGTATATAGATAAAACAAGGTATGAGTTCATATAAAAATCAGACTAATATATAAGAGTTTAGGATTACTCAGGGTTAAGACATAGGTGGATTCATCCTAAATATTGGTTGCATGATAATAGATGGTATAGATTCATGGGGATACCTCTAAATGAGTAATAACTAGGGATTATTAATGGGATCACCAAAGGTGTATTAATCTTTTTTATTTGTTACTAAAACATTTAATTTATGGAATCACCTGGTATATGAGCTAGTGATTAAGGGATATGGATTATTCATGAATGCAGTATATCCAACTCAAGAGTGAGTAAGAAATGTGTGAGGCTAATATATTTGAATCCAAGAATGATATATATCATAAAAGGTTCCAGCCATGGTAAAATAATTTGTTTATGTAAACTGAGATAAAGAGAGCTTTACTTAATTTTGGAAATAAAAATTTCTGATGACATTGATATTTTAGGTGATTGTGTGATGTTATTTAATGACATGTGTTTTTTTGATGCTTTTTCGTGAAGGAGTAATATGAAAACAGCATCCACAAAAGGATTTTTTAAGATCAAATCATTGAGGAAATTCCTAGTATATGATTAGCCACTAAATGATGCTAATATTCACTGTTAATGTATATAATATTCATGTTCTTCATTATTCATAAAAACCATTTTTAGTACATTTTACACTTTTAACATCATCTCACATTATGATTGTAATTACTTTTAAAAATGCACTATTAAGTGGAACAATTTTTAACAATATTTAAAGTTCCCAATGATCTTGATTTTATTTACATATTTAATTTTCAGGTTCATAATTATATTAGGAACAATTCATACTTTTGGAGTGTTGGAAGATTCACATTTTAAGGCCACAAAAATGGGATTTCATGCAAATAATTCTGGAGAAGGCAGATTGGACACCAAGCCACTGAAAAGAATGTAGGGCCTAACATACAATCCCAAGGAAGCCAATTTTTTTTGGGATTCAATAAGACATGTAGAAGAACAAATAATTCTTCAAGATTCCGTTCTAATTCGCCTCCATGGTGGTTATTAAGGCGGCCTAATTTGGAGATAACATTCTGGGCCAGATCCTGTGACCCAAAACACATCCTACCAATATAATCATATCTCGGAATATATAACTCCAAATGGTCCCAAATTTTACAAAAGGTTAGGAGAAATCCGTGGCTCCATTTTATTTTTCTATGTCCTACTCTAATTATTCCATCTAGAAGGTCGTACAAGTGCGTGTGTTCAGTAGTTTCAAGCTGGCTTCCACCTCGGGTCAAGGGTGGAAAAGTATCCTCTCCCATACTTTGCACCACCCTAGGCCTACCATACTCAAGTGGAATATTTAGTAATGATGCGATCTTGACCCAAGGCACCTAAAATTCTTGTTTAAGGTTGTTGTGGTGGAGGAGTTTTTCATCTTTGGTGCTTTTTTTCATTGTAGTGTTATGCTGCCACTTTGTGCTTGTAATCACATTTCTTTCTCATGTAAGTTTTTTAATTCACCTTAGTTTCTTAATAAAATTTCTTCTTATACTCTTATTCTGTTCTTTTAAAAATCAAATTGATACTGTTAGATCATGGTGTGAATTTATTCACACCATACATTGTGATATTTATCACATAACAGTGGAGTGATCGATTTTTGTTGTTGTTTTTACTTGTTCAATTCCACCTTCATAAGTCTACATCCCACTTCTGTTGAAGACATGTCATCAATGGAAGGATAAATCTTTTATGGGTTGATCCAAGGGAGTAGCAAGGGGCTGGATTAGATGTTATTTCTCACACTATTAATGTCTAATCACTTCTTTTCAATGATATTTTTATTTGATGATTTTAAAACATCTTCATCCTTATTGAATTTAAGGGCACACATTTCAAGTGCTAATTTGAACAATTACCTTGGAGTACCCAAAAAATTGATCCTTCAAGTGTATTTGTGATTATTATTAGGGTGTTTAGGCATTAAAACATTATGTTGTGATTTTTTCTGATCTTCTTTAATGAACCCATCTCAAATATACGAAATTGAAATCATTAAAAAAGGAATTCATCCTATCCTCCCCGAGCGATAACATTAGATCAACTCATTACCTTAATTTGAATTAACCTAAATCCAAAAGTGATCCTTTAAAACCATCTTAAATCAACCCAATTTGGCCAATTAATATAAAAAAAAATCCATAGAATGTACGTGTCTGTAGGTACTTCTTAGGTCTTTGAGGATTCGAAAACCCAAGCTAGCCTACAAAGACCGCCCTACCTTCTTCTTTTGGGTGAATTTGAGCATTAATCAAATATTGGATTCATTTATGTGGACCTAAGTATGATATATTAGACATTATCAATATTTTTTTCATAGATTTTCTCTATTCTCACCCCTCAATCTTATGGAAATAAATTTTTAACAAGTCCAAACATGGGAAACCTATCCCTACATTGATCACCTAACACCATGGGTGGTGTACAATGACCATCCTAATTTTTACTTGTGGGATCATCAAGAAAAAAATGAACCACAATGTTTTTTCTCCTATTATCAACAAAACATCCCAATATATAATGTGTTTCAATCCCCACAAAGCCAATATGAACACCCTCCTGTGAAATTCCAACAACATAATTATCCACCTGGAATAGACTGTTCTTCTCAACCCCTTTCCCATCATGATCCATAGCGATTACATGAGATATTGTTTCAACAAATTAAGAAAATGAATTTTAAGGTTTCAACTTTGAAATTATAATTACAATACATTTATATGGTTATGGAACCCATTCCCACTCATGTTATACCTTCCTCATCATTGATATAAGACACATTTCTCCCAAAAACCTCTCATAAATTTATTGATGAACCTACCTTTGGATTTGGGATAGATGAAGTGGATCAAGGAATTGTTGAAGGGTCTTTAAACCATGTGGAAATTGACTTTTTAGATTAAAAGAGGATAATTTGACATCATGGATTGAGTCTCCGATGTATAAATATATTGATGATTTCTCAAAAACACAAATCACTAAACCATAGAGAGAAATTAAAATCATTGAGTCCATAACCATTACCTACACTAATATCTCTAATTTGGTGGTTGAATATTCTATTCTAAAGGAACAAATTGTGGTGAGAAATTTTTAAAATGAAACTGAGTTGGATTCATAATCTCAACCTGTATTTGAATGTCCTATGAAACCCAGTAAAAAATTATTTTCCTTCCTTCCCCACCCAAGTATCCCTTCATAGGTTACAATCAAGAGCTTTCAATTGGAATTAATTCTTCTCCTGAAACCAAAAAAGTTATAATGATCGTTGATTTCTTAGGAATGACTACAGAGGAATCTAGATCAACCATTTCTGATATTCCTTGGATTTTCCCACTCAATATAGAACATAGGTTTGTACATGACACAAATTCTAAACAAAGAATCAATCTCAAAAAATTATAAGTGGAGAAAGATGGGGTCCTTAAAATGTTGAAATTTGGTATTGGGTATGTGAGGGGGTTCATGTCGAGCTAACGACGTTAAAAAAAGCACTACATGGGAGGCAACCCATGGTTTTCAAGTTTCCAATCATTTTATTGTTTTAATCAAATTTATATTTTAAATAGGATTAATGAATCATTTGGATATTTAAAAATAAATAAAATAAATTTTTGACATATTCTTGTATTATGAGTATGTATGGGTATGAAAGGGGAGTGCAATATTCATCCGCGTCATGTGGTGTAATCCTTGAGTGATACCTTACCCAGAAATTTAAAAAGAAGACAGCGTATCATCAGATTATTTTATTTTATTTTTACGTGATTGAAAGTTAAAATAAAAAAAACTTAATAAAAAATAATAATAATTAAAAATGGCCACATCATGGGTCATGGGGAAAACCCTGTCACGACATACGAAGCCGCGGGGACTCGAACTCAAGACTGAAGGGAGACAGGGGCGCGCGCTTACCACTGACCTATGGATTTTTGTGCTTCCTTTTTCTAAAATTTTATTATATATAATTATACTTTACATTCTTTATTATATATATATATATATATGTAAATAGTTTTTTTGTTTATTTTTCTTTTCTTTTTATTCTCCACTAGGGAATTCTCAGAGTGACATTGAGATCAAGGGATTAAACGGGAGAAGTAGGAATTTCAACTTGAACCACCAGGTGACTTCATTCCATGATCCTCATTTTCAATTTCCTTTTTGAACTCTCATTATATACATCTACCCCCTTCTAAATTTTATTATCTTTAAACACTGGGGACAATGTTATTTTATGTTGGGGAGAGATAAAATAAAAAATGCTTTAGTGTCAAAAAATGAATGATTTGAAAAAAAGTGTGCCTTAATGGAAGGAAACATTTCTTTTACCTATAACATGGTAATAATTTCATGAGCATAGACTTTGAAACTGAATATCAAATAATTTAGCATGCCTTGATTCTCATTTCTATACTTGTATAATTTAGTGAGCATAGATTTTGGAAAGTGTGGTTTCCCAATGTGATATTTCGTCATATATATTTTCATCCAAATAAAAAAAAGATCACAATGAACACCCTTTGGATAGTGGGGTATTAGTTTGAGTTCATGGGGTCCCCCAAATAAATATCATAGGTTTGGTGATCATTTTAATTTTAATATTAGTATTCAATAAAAAAAATAAAAAAATAATAAATTTGGGCATAGAGCAATAAAATGACCTTATGCGTGGCTTCCGACACTAGGGGATCATGACTTCATATTTGTCTAGACTAGAGTTAGTAATTTTGTCTCTATTTTTGGTAATTTGAATGTGCATTGACTGAGTTAACTCGAGATGATGCCCGACTATTTGGGCTTCACTTGGTTCCCTAAGGTCTTTTAGCCTAGGAGTCAACGGCAAAGTCTCGCTACAGGGGTTGACTATTTTGTGAAATTTCAATTACCAAGGAAAAATTGAAAAAATACAAAAATACAAAAAACTCCAATAATAAAAAAAATTGAATACTTATCTTGTGATGTCCCGGACCAAGCTGCCCCTCTACCCGAGCCCCGAACCAGGTTGGCCACATGACCCCTGACTCATCTCCCCATATACCAGGGGCTGCCGACAAGCAGTGGGGGTGTAATGGTATGTTAGTGGGGAGACTATACCCCAATGTCAGTGTACACAATGGTATAACAACATGTTATTAAATAGAGGAAGCACAAATAATGGATAAATAGGAGAAAAAGGGAAACATACAAACCAAACACCAAAAATATGGAAAACCCTGATCAATATATAAAATTCAAATAGGCAATGTCTGATACAAAATGGATGCATGGCATGCAGATACAATGGAAATATATGGAAAACATGATATAAAGTAATACGAAAAGAGAACAAAGAACAAAAATAGTCCACGAGCATCTCTATCCAAGATCGGTCCTCTGATCTGGAACTCCAGCTGGAAGGTATATGTGTCAACAACCTGAAGTAGGGCCCATTCCCCTAATAGTACCAACAACAGCAAAGTCTACATGGGTGCCAACAGCTGCCCGAGTTGGGTGTGAGAAAAGTCTCAGTATGAAACCACCAACAGTGTCTATGTATAATCCAAATAGGTGTCATAAGGTAAACAGTGTGTAATAAGCTACAACTAAGTAAATCCAAGTAATAAACAACCCTTCCGCTCAGGTTATGGAAGGACACTTGGCGGGTCCACCTGCTTCATCTCATGGCTAGTAATATGAACAATCACCAGAAGTATAATTACATAGTTATATGTTATCACTTTCACAATTTAGACTTGCCTCTCATCTATGCTTCTCACATATGTAATAATCATCACTGGCACGAGGTATGAATGCCTCTCATCCACAAGCTCTGTAGCTGGTGTGGGGAAGAATGCCTCCCACCCATAAAGGTTATATGGGGCATGAGGTATGAATAAATCTCATCCTATTACATAGGAACTCATCTAGCATGGGGTAAGAATGCCTCCCACCCACACACGGGGATTCATCTGGTACGGGGTAAGAATGCCTCTCGCCCACACACGGAGATTCATCTGGTATAGGGTAAGAATGCCTTCCGCCCACACATGGAGATTCATCTAGCATGTCAACCCAGAAAGGCATAACCATTTACATGAAATTATATAAGTCATTACATCTTATATCATATCAAATTAACAATGTATGACATTTCCCAATCACATTATAAGGAAAACATACATCTCAATTCATTAAGAGGTTCATGCTATCTCATACTAGCCAACCTTTATCTAAACCATCTCATTTTCCTAACATGGAAAATCCCATTCAAGGAATTTCATTAAGGTCATAAGGGGAGAAGGGGCCAAATATCAAGGAATATCACCTATGGTTGACCACTCCTGTTCCACACATCATCTAAACACACTAACAAGGTTAGATTCCTCAATCTCATACAACACGGTTCATTTAGACATGACGAAGTCAATATAAATAAAGGGTTCGGAAAAATACAAACTAAGACAAGATGATATAAAATCAAAACAGTGAAAAAACAAAATTTAAACCACGTGACCACCTACCGTAGAGCTATAGGTGTAGACTCGCCTGATATTGACCTCAAATTCACAGTAGGTTGGAAGATATCTATGTTCCAGTCCAAAGCCCAGAAAATAGGGCTTATGAAGCTGTAGTAAAATAAAAAGATGGATACCAGGATTTACCGAGTAAAGAAGAACACATGAGGTAAGCCTTAATGAGGGTGATCCAACACCTTTAATGGATCGAGGATCAGATTCTAGATGAATAATCCAACAAGAAATTAAAGGGAGGAGGGTTTTGGAGCTCAAAAAAGGGCCCCCTTGTTCTGTCTGCTGGAAGAAGGAAAAAGAAAGGCTTAAGGCCTTAGAATATATTTAATGGAAAAATGGTAAATTCACCTTGAACATGGTCGCATGGTTTAAGATCATAGTTTACCCAGACCGTGTGAAAACCGTGCGCACCTCACTGCCTCCAGACTAAAGGCCACACGATTTGTCTGAAACCATGAACAGGCCATGTGCAGGTCGTGCACCACTGTCTGGAAGTCCATTTCTCAAACTCTCATGCTCCAACAAAACCACAAACACTCCCCGGACCTTCCTTAGGATGTTACACACATTATTAAAGCATTGAAGAATGATTTGAAATCAAAACTAACGATCTGTACCTTTGTTGAAGAGTCGGGTCGTTACAACCTCCCTTCCTTAAAGAAACTCATCCCCGAGATGGACTTCCGAGGGTATAGAGGTGTTATCAATGAAAAGGTCAGACCATTGAGAATTTATATCAGCCTCCCATTCCTAGGTCTCGTCCTGCACTCGGTCGTGCTGCCATAGCACTCGTACAAGAGGAACAGTCCTTCCACGAAGTGTCTTCATGCTCCGGTCAACAATTTACATTGGGTACTCCTCGAAGGAAGAATCCATATCTAGTTCAACCTCCGCAGGATAAAAAACTTGAGTTGGATCTGAAAAGTACCGGCATAGCTGAGAAACATGTAAAACATCATGCATGGCCTGATATCTCTGTGTAAGTGCAATCCGGTAAGCTACTGGTCTGATCCGCTTCATCACCTCAAAGGTTCCTACGAACCTCGGTGAAAGATTACCCTAATTTCGTATACATCTTTTCCCCAAAATGTGTGAGACCTTCAAGAAAACCCGGTTCCCAACCTCGAAATCATATGGTCGATGGTGCTTGTTAGTATAAGACTGCTATCTAGACAGAGTTGTCTGCATACGCTTCCTAATAAGATGTATATTTTCTCTTTTATCATACACAAGACATGGTCCTAGAACATCTTCCTCCCCTAATTCAAGCCAACACAAAGGTGAGAAACAAGGCCTACCATATAGGCTTCATAGTGATCCATCTTAATGGTAGCCCAGAAGATATTATTATTACTTAACTCGACAAGACGAATGTATTTCTCCCATGAACCTCCAAAATCGAGAAAACAGGCACGTAACATATCCTCTAGTACTTGTATTGTCCTCTCTGTCTTCCCGTTTATCTACTGGTGATAGGCTGGGATCTAATGTACCTGCGTACCCAAGGCCTTTTTTAAACACTTCTAGAACAGAGATGTAAAATGAGGATCTCTATTCGAGATGACAGAACGAGGTGCTCCATGAATGCACACTATTTACTTGACATATAGTCTTCCCAATCCATCAACTGTAAAGGTCTCCCATGTAGGTATGAAATGTGTGTCCTTAGTTAGATGGTCGAAAATAACCCATACTACATCATTTCCACAAGGTGACCTGGGTAATATGGTTACAAAGTCCATAGAAACATTGTCCCATTTCCACTCTGGAATGGAAAATGGATGCAAAAGCCCTACTGGACGCTGATGTTCCGCCTTCACCTGCTAACAGGTGGAACAACGCATGATAAAACAAGTTATCTCCCGCTTCATGTTAGGACACCAGTACTGTCGTCGCAAATCACGATACATTTTGGTGATCCCTGGGTGAACTTCCCATACTGAGGCATGGAAATCCCTCATCAGCTCCACTCTGATGTCTTATGGGAACCATACACACCCACAGAACAATAAGGTATCACCTTCATCCACGGTTCAATATGTAGAGGAATCATTAGAGACACATTATCATAGAAAAAGGTCTTTCGGATCTAATAACGATCTTGCCTTGACCCCGTTCCAAAAGAGTAGATGTCAGTGCTAAGGCTGAGGGAACAGTCTAACCCTGACCCTCCTAAACATCAACATGCATCTCTTAAAATACAGCCATCAGCTATCACTCCCCATTAGATTCACGAACCACTTGCGACTAAGATTTCCGACGTAGCCCATCATCTACTAAATTTTCTATTCCCAATAGTGTAGGCCAGTTTGAAATCAATGGATTGCTGGTACTTGACCCTCGAGATTTTTAACCTGCTGACTAAAGAAAAATTTGAGGCTTTTGTTGTCAGTGAATAGCACAAAATACTCTCCCAACAAATAGTGTCTCCAATAGCGGATGACATATACAAATGTTGGGAGCTCGAGGTCGTGCGTTAGATAATTCCATTCATTATGATATAACTGACGAGAACTATACGCAACAAATCACTCGTCCTTCATCAAGATAGCTCGATGACCAATACTTGATGCATCACAAAAGACTGTATAAGCTCTTCTTGTCTCCGGAAAGATCATTATCGGTGTAGAAGCTAGTCCACCCTTCAGTTCCAGAAAATCTTCTTCAAAATGTTCTGACCAATAAAATATCACCCCCTTTTTGGTAAATGATTTAAGTGGTGTTGTTAGGTGTGAAAAGTCCAGAACTAATAACCTATAATATCCAGAAAGCCCCGAGAAACTCCTGATATCAAAGAAGTTATTGGGCTGCTGCCAAGAAAATACAGCACTCACCTTCTCAAGGTCAACTGAAAATCCAGACTCAGAAATTATGTGACCTAGGAAGTGAACCTTATTTATCCAAATGTTGAATTTACTGAGCTTAGCATAACGATTATGCTCTTTTAGTGTATTCATCACAATATCAAGATGGGTTGCATGGTCATGTCTCGTGCATGATTATACACAGATATCATCCACAAATAAAACAAAAGAATCAATGTAAGGGTGAAGAATCTGATTCATTAGAGCCATAAACACTAAGGGTTCATTCGTAATCCCAAACGGCATGACTTGGTACACATAGAGATCATACCTACTCCTGAACTCCATGTGAGGTATGTGTGAAGTCCCAAAACACACATGGTTATAGCCCGACCTCAAATCTATCATTGTAAACAACTTCTCTCCTCGAACCTAATCGAAGAGGTCGTCCACTCGAGGCAATGGATACCGATTCTTAATAGTCAGTTGATTTGAATTACGATAATTCATGCAAAGTGGAAGGGTACCGTCTTCCTTCTTGGTAAAGAGAACCGATGATCCCCAAGGAGAAGCACTGGGACTTATAAATCATTTTTCTTCCAGGTCCTCCAGCTGACTTTTGAGCTCCAGAAGTTCCTTAGGTACCATCCTATAAGGAGTAATGGTCACTGGGGTAGCTCCTCGTATAAGATCGATAATAAATTCCACCGATCGCACTGGAGGAAGACCAGAGAGAGCATCCGGAAAGACATACCTTAAATTCTCCACCACCAGAGGATAAATAAAGGGTGGCAACCCTTGGTCATCGAGATAAATACTTGAAACCTATTCCATGACACCGCCTAAACTCTGGTGTTTTGGTCCTACTCATTTTTCTCTAATATCCCATCTCCCTTATGAATAAGCGTGTTTCCCTCTGGTGATGTAAACGCCACCCTCCGATGATAGCAGTCAATCTGGGATCTATAGGGAACTAACCAGTCCATCCCGATTATCACACAAAAATCTGTCATATCTAGAACATACACGTTCCACACGAAAAGGTAACCGCCCACCACGAGGGGAAAATTCTGAAAATGAAAAATTCCCTCTGAATGGACACCTAATGGGGTATCTAAAATGATCATACTATGATATGACTCAATGTTGAGGCCCCAACATCCAATAATCACCTCCGATATAAAAGAGTGAGAAGCACCGGTGTCAAAAAAAGTAGGTACTAATGTAGTGGAAACTAGAATCGTACCTCATACAGTAGATAGTCTGGCATACTGGTCTTGTGGCACATGCTCAACTACATAGAACGGGCCAGTACCATAGCCGCGAGTCACAACCTGGCTACCCTTAGCAGACCCGCCCTGCTAGCACTGAGAGTCATACACCTGATTAACTCTACCTCGACTACCGCCATGGCCTGATTAGCCGGCGATATTCCAGCTGCCTGACTGATGTGATCCTGCTGATCCAGCACCAGATCGTGGAGTAGGTACAGATCCATGCTCACTAGGTTCTGGGGGAAAGGTCCTGCATAAACGATGGAGATGACCCAACCTAACACAACCTCTTCACTCCACTGGATTACGTGTACACTTCCTCCTCCTATGTCATGGCACCCCACATTAGTGATAGATCAGAGTGCCATGGAGGAAAGGGTATAAAATCTACAAACACCATGAGAATCCTCAAAACGCCACTTCATCCCAGAAGCAGATCCACTAGAACCCATAGGTGTCGAACCGCCCTTGTTCACACTATCCGATTCTCTCAAATTCCTCTCTGTGATCAAAACCTGATTGAAAATCTCTGAAATGGTCATCAACCTGAACACATTAACCTGTGACCGGATGGTGTAACATATCCCTTCCTCAAAATGCCTAGCAGATGTGAGATCATCAGTAGCTAGTGTAGGAGAAAAACACTGTAACTCAGTGAAATGGGACGAATATTCCATTACTGTCATGGTCCCTTGTTGCAGATTCATATACTCTCTAGCTCTGTTATCCCTCAATGTCTAGGAAATGAAATAATCGTAGGAGAATGTCTGGAAATTAGTCCAAACCATATCTCTCTACTGTCCTGACTGGGTGATGACATCCCACCACCTCCAAGCAGAACGACATAGCATATAAGGTGCGAGCATGACCCTCCGCTCTGGATGTGTCTCAAGGTGCTCGAAGATGGTCCGAATAGCTTCCAACCAAGACTCTGTAGCAAGTGGTCCACCATCTCTTGTAATTGTAGAAGGATGTTGTGACTGAAACTCACGGGTCAACTCTTCCATACTTGGGGAAGGTCGCACTCCACCTTGAATACTCTGCATTATAATCAAGAATCCCTCACAGAACTGGGCATCAGCGCCCATCTAAGGAATAGTAAGAGGAACCACATGTGGCTCAACAATAAGATCAACTGACGGCTCAAATCCCACCACCTCAGGAATGTGATCGTCATCGCCTTCAGCGCATGCATCTCGAGGATGTCTCGGAAGCATAGTGCTACAATGCCAAACAAACTTTTCAAAAGAAGAAACCAACAAATTAAAGGATGAAGTTTAGAAGCTAGGATAGGTACTAATACTTCCTACCTCTATGATCACATATCCACACCCATACGAATTCATTGTAACACTTTCAACTACTCAAATTTAACTTAATCCAGTGGTATGGAATTTCCCAGCCCATAAGGGCCCTTACTTCTCATGAACTGAAAGATGACCCATGTGTGGATGTCATTACTCATTTACTTGTGCTAATTAAGTATTTGAATTTCCTTTTAAGATAAAGATTGGTTTAGTCGGAATGTCATTTTCTGATCCTTAAGGTCCCAAACACCTTATGAACTAAAGGGTGACACCCACTAAAACCACATCATTCTTCAATTCACAACCTGCAAGAAGGGTTAACACAATTTCACACTTATTAACAAGGTGTGGAAATAAAAAACAGAAAATGCTCGCTAATAATTTAAACGTGTCATGGAAAGGTTCATGGCCTAATCATATTTTTCCTATCGTGATGCATGTTATAATGCATAACCCTTATTTCATCAGGAAAACCATGAAATCCAAATTCCAACATAGAAAATCTCAATAACATCACAAAACATGTGAAGCACCCAACGTTGAAATGGTATAAACAGTTTATACCAGAATCAATAACAACATAGAATAGGAAAACTTGGCACATACCCTATACATGGGTTCGCGATGCCCAAGCATGGATCATGGGAATGTTTCTAAGAATTCCCAGTCTACATGTCTATCGTCTCTAGATAGTAAGGCAAGAGATAAAGAAAAGCCTTTGATACCACTTTGTGACGTCCTGGACCCGGCTTCCCCTTAACCCGATCCATGAACCTGGTTGGCCACACGACCCTTGGCTCATCTATTCATATGCCATGGGCTGCCGACTAGCTGCGGGGGTGTAATAGTACGTCATTGGGGAAACTGTACCCCCATGTGAGAGTACACAACGGTATAGCATCAAGTGATTAAATAGAGGAAGTAAAACTAATGGATAAACAGGAGAAAAAAGGAAGCATACAAACCAAACAACATAAATAAGGAAAACCCTAATAAATATACTAAAGCCACATTGGCAGTGTCTGATACAAAATGGATGCATGGAATGCAGATATAATGGAAATAGATGGAAAACATGATATACAATAATCCAAAATTATAACAAAGAACAAAATTAGTCCATGGGCATCTCTAGACAAGATCGGTCCTCTACTCTAGAACTCCAGCTAGAACATATATATATCAACAACCTGAATTCGGGCCTTTCCCCCTTCTAGTACCTGTAGTAGAAAGTCTACACGGGTGCCAATAGCCGCCCAGGTAGGGTGTGAGACAAGTCTCAGTGGGCCACCACCAACGGTGTCTACATGTAATCCAAATAGGTTCCGTAAGGTAAACAGTGTGTTGTAAACTGAATGTAAGTAAATAAAAGTAATAAACAACCCTCCTGTTTAGGTTCCAAAAGGACACCTGCCGGGTCTAGCTGCTTCAGCTCATGGCTGGTAATCTGAACAATCACCATATGTATAATTACAATGATATAGGTTATCACTGGCAGCAGGTAAACAGTCCTCTCATCCACGCTTCTCACATATGTAATAGTCATCACTTGAACGAGGTATGAATGCCTCTCGCCCACCAGCATTGTAGCTGGCGTGGGGAAGAATGCCGCCCACCCTTAACGGATATATGGGCATGAGGTATGAATGCCTCTCATCCTATTAAACATGAAATAATTTGGAACGAGGAAAGAATGCCTCCCGCCCACGCATAGGGATTCATTTGGTACAGGGTAAAAATGCCTCCCTCCCACACATAGAGATTCATCTGGTATGGGGTAAGAATGCATCCCACCCACACACAGAAATTCATCTAGCATGTCAACATAGAAAGGCATAACCATTCACATCAAAATATATAAGGAATTCCATCTTATATCATATCACATTAACAAATCATGACATTTCCCAATCGCATTATAAGGAAAACATACATATAAATTCCTTAAGAGGTATAAGCTATCTCATCCAAGCCAACCTCTAACCAAACCATCTCATTTTCCTAACATGGAAAATCTAGTTCAAGACATAGCATTAAGGTTCAAAGGTGAAAAGGGACAAATCTCAAGGCATGTCAGCTATGGTTGAAAACTCCTGGTCCACACCTCATATAAACACCCTAAAAATGTTATATTCATCAATATCATACCACACAGGTTATTTAGACATGAATAAGTCTATATAAATAAAGGTTTCGACAAAAAAACAAGACACGATGATGTAAACAAAAAACAGAGAAACACCAAAATGGAAACCACGTGACAACCTACCATAGAGCTGTAGGCATTGACTCGCTTGATATCGACCTGAGAATCACAGTAGGTTGGAAGAGATCTAAGTTATACTCCAAAGCTCTGAAAATAGTGCTTATGAGCCTATGGTAAAATAACAAGACGGATACCAAGATTTACAGAGGAAATAAGCACATGTGGTGTAAGCCTTTCTGAGGGTGATCCAACGCCTTCGACGGATTGAGGAATGGATTCCGAGTGAAGAATTCACCTAGAAATTTGAGGGAGTGGGGTTTTGGAACTCAAAAGAGGGCTGTCCTGGTGCTGTCCACTCGAAGAAGGAAAAAAGAAAGACTTAAGTCCATACAAGATATTTGAGGGAAAAATGGTAAATTCACCCAGAACTAGGTCGCACGATTTAGGCAGACGATTTACCCAAACCGTGTGCAAACCGTGCGCACCTCACTGCCTCCAGAACAAAGGCTGCACATTTTTCTGAAACCATGCGTAGGCCATGCGCAGGCCATGCACCACTATCTACAAGTCCATTTCTCAAACTCTCGGGATCCGAACAAACCCTGGACACTCCCCGAACCATCCTTAGTATGTTACACACATTATAAAAGCTTTAAGAAATGATTTGATAGAAGAACTAAAAATACATACCTTTGTCGAAGTGATGGGTCATTACACATCTTAATATTGAAATGTGATTCTACCTAGCGCTTCCAATATTTCCCTATTGAATAAAGATGAACCTCCATGTCTAATACGATGAACAACACATCATCACTCTTGATTTATATTTAATGAAATATTGTGATTAATTTGAAAAAAGGAATGGCCTTCGGATTAGGATATTCTCATGAAAATACCATTTATTAAAATATCTTGATGTGTTTCATGATTGTTTGGTATAAGGGTTTATGGTGACCATTGTGTATTATAATGTTATTGGGAAAGGGAATTCGAATTTCAAATTGTTGAGATACATTTTCCTCGGGACTGGAAAAACTTAAGATGGGGGTGTGATAACACACTAAATAAGGCTAATATTTATTATCAATATATATAATATTCATGTGCTAAATTATTTGTAAACACAATTTTTAGTGCATTTTACACATTGAACATCATTTCACATTATGATTATAAATCCTTCTTAAAATGTCCTATTATATGGTAGATTTTTAATATCATTTAAAGTGCCCAATTATCTTGATTTTATTTTAATATTTAATTTTCATGTTTATAATTATATTGGGAACAATTCATACTCATGGAGTGTTGGACGATTCACATTGGAAGACCACCAAAATACGATTTCATGCAAACTATTCTGGAGAAGGTAGATTGAACACCATCCCACTGATGAGAATGTGGGGCCCAATATACAAGGCCAAGGAAGCCAAAATTTCGTGGGATACTAGAAACCATGTATAGGAACAAATAATATTTCAAGAGGCAGTGCTAATTCGGCCTCCATGGTGGTTATTAAGGCGGCCCAATGTGGAGATAAATTTATGGGGAAAATTCTACGGCCCAAAAAACATTCTACCAATATAATCATATCTCGGAATCCATAACTCAATTTTGGCCCACATTTTACAGGGTGTTAGGAGCCATTAGGGGCTCTATTTTAGTCTGCTATGTCCAACTCTAATTCGGCCATCTAGAAGGTCTTCCAAGCACGTATGTTCAGTGGTTTCAAATGAAGGATACACTCATGGGATATAGAATACTCATTGGTGGTCACCTTCCATATATAATTATAGGTCCAAAACATGGTTAATACACAAATAAGGTGATTGATTCTGGTTTTCTTATTATTAAATTTAGCCTTCCCAATAATAATGCCTAAATTTCTGTAGGTAATCTCTTGTCTCAAAAATTATATTAATATATAAATGCAGTAAAAGTGAGACACAATGATTTTTTACTTGGTTTACCTAAATTGGTTAATACATATAGATTTTATAGAAATGTTCCTATAAAATGAAGGTAATTAGTGAATTTATTTCGATGGAATTTTGGAGTCGACACACTAGCCCTCTTAGTTTATAACCTTCTATGAAATATAAAGAACATATTGTTCTTCATATATGATTAGATAAATTACTCATAAAATAGTAATTATCTTATTCATGGATTGTTTATGATAATTACCCAAATAATAGTGTGGTATCTTTAACATCTTTTATAAACATCTAGTGATTTGAAGCTGTAAAACACATATTTTTTAACATTATTATGAAATCCTTGAATTATTCTTTACATTTTGTCTTGATCTAGAACTAGTCACTTTTTAATTTTTTTGTGTTTTGATAATCTTCACCTGTATTCTACCCTTTGTCTGAATTATTTTTTCAGGAAATATTTACTAACATTATTTTTTCATTTTTTTGAAAATAAGAAAACCCCTTTTAATCATCGTTATTATTTTCTTCCATTTAAGATCAAATTAATTTCAATCATTAATTTATCCATAAAATATAAAAACCCCCTTCATTAAAATTTGATTGAGTTACCGAAAATATATTACTATAGTTCATTTAAAATTCATGTAGAAATATGGGCAATTGTTCTATATTATAGAATGATATGAGAATTAAAAAATATTCAATTTAAATTATTAGAATTTGTTTTCAAAATCCTCCCTCATCATCACGCCAGTTTTTCCATTATATAGTCGATTGAGTTGTTAACCATAAAATATTATTAATAAAATACATATAAAATTTTTTCAATCATCCTTCTCAATATATGTCTATAGAAATGAATATTATGGAATGACACTTTTTTATTGCTAAAAATTATCCTCACAGAATTTCAATTTCAATTTAATAAACCATAAACTATAAAAAGGACCCTAAAAGATCGTAATATGATCATTACATAATAATTATTATGAAATTAAATTTTTAAAAAAATTATTCATATAAAATTATAAAATAATACTTATGATTTTCTAATGATCTATACAAACTTTTCCACTAATATAAAATGATCCATTTGAAATCCTTAAAATTGCTATAGAAGAGTTAGAGAATTTTCTTGTATAGAATTTCAATGTGATCCATAAAATATTCCATTGATACTTATAGAAATTTACATCATCAAAAAATGAACCTTATTGTATTAATTAAATCCATTTTACAATGTCAACAACTGATAATTATAAAAAATTTCAATGACACTTATGGAAAAAATACTTTATATATTTCAAGTGTAAATTCCCAGTATATCTATAACAAAATCCTTAAATGAATCCTATGAAAATTTTCATTGGAAAATTTCTAAATTTAAATGGATATTAGTCATATTCGGTGACTCTTATAGAATATATAATTTCCAAATTGTAGGAATCCTTTCAAAATAGAATTCTTTGAGCAGTTCAGGAAACTATATCTAACCTACCTGATATGAGTTCCATACGACATTGTATGAATTTTAATAGACACTCATATTGTGTTATCATTAATCACAAACCATAAAAAAATTTATGTGATTTTTTCAAACAATATCCCCTAATTGGTTTGCTGAAAACATGAAAATATGTTCAACACATGTCTTCAACTTTCAAATCAATGATTTTCTAAACATTAACTCTAATAAAAATTATGTCAACAATTCTGTTAGAAACAAGATTTTAATGTAAATATTACTGTAGAAAAAATTATTTGGGATTAATTATCATAACCTGCTTTTGAAGAATAATAACTTAATATAATATTCCAATACACTACCCTTCTTTCATAATCTAGTATAAGATTTATCCTCCTTTGTAAATTTGAATGAATACAAAAATCACATATCTATTAAAATAATTTTTTTGTATATTCTCCCATTTAACACAATTAAAAAATATACATCATCAAAATAACAAATATTTTTATTCTATATAATTCACAAGTAAGATTTTGAAATTAAATTTCTCAATTCAATAGAGAGTTACTCTTATTTTTTGTAAATACATTACCCCATTGTGGATTTGGTATCCCTCGTCCAGCTTATCTTGTTTTATGGATATTGATATAATTCATCAGCTAACTGATTACATTAAAAATACAATTCTAGAAGTTCCTTTATCATAATATCCAAAAAGAAATATTATGTATAAACATACACTGACTTCACTAACCCTTTCTAAACATCCACCTTTATGAATTGAAACATGACGACAATGTGATTGATATTTTAATGACTGGTGGAATTTTTTCTATGATTTATTAAACATTAATTATGATGCATCATAACATGAATAAATTTCATATCTATTCCAACATCAATGTTTTTTCTGATCCATAGTATTTGAGAAAATTCTTGAGTAGTTAAAATATATTTATCCTCTATAATTCTAAGAGTGATGAAATTTTGATTATTACTTAGCTTGAAAATTAATTAACATCCACGATAATAGAAACCCCTAATTATGGGATATCAAACATCTATTGAAAATAAAAAATCCAATTTTCTATAATTATGTAACTCATACTGTGATTTTCTATAATAATAAAACCCGAATTCCACAATATTTTGGATATGGTGATGTATTATCATCACGATTGACATATTACTATCATTAGAAAAGATATGGAACTACACTGAATGGATTGTGAAAAAAAATACTAGGATATGGGTCTATTAGATATTGTTTACTTATAATAACTTTTCTATATTCGGCAAAATTTTTCACTATTCAACTATTATTCTATGAAAATTCTTACTTGCAACCATTATAGATTTCATTATTCTAGAATGATCCATTCAAAACCTATTTAGATTTTCAATTGGTATATTTTTTTGAGAGATAAATCTTCCATTCCATCCTTGAATCACTAATAAGCTATGGGAAAATGTTATTTCTCTAATCATAGACATGTATAATTTATACATTAGAAATGCTTCAAGAAAACATTCACTATGTAACATCAATTCCTCTAGAAATTATGTCATCTATATAAATGAGAACCAAAAAAAAATGATATGTTTTTGTCATGATGTATATATGGGAATCAACATCTACTCTTTGGAATATAAGATTCATTACTTATATTTCAAAATTAAGATGTTAAATAATGGTCATTAATTTAGTACTCAACTAAAACACCATGTACTCATGTTTAGATATAATAAATTGATATTATTTTTCAATGATTATGTATTATTCAAGGATTCCATTCATAATTTTTTTTACAATCTATTTGATACACATTGATGACCCATTTTATATACATGGGTTAAAAAAATGTAGTCCCCAACCAATCCATTAATGGAAATGTCTACCAAATAAATATGCATTTAAAATGAGAATCCACTTTTCACACCATCTATGGTTTGTTTTGTGTTTCTATTGAATATTCATTATGTTGATTCTAGAAGACCCAACTTGTTCCAATGACATTATTTTCATGTGACTTTCAGAAAAATTGTTATATTTTTTTCCATTATATGTTATAAAGTTAATCAATCTTTTCAATTAATAAAATATCACTTTAGTAATCACGATAAAAAATTTAGGATCTATTTATAATCAAGTTAATATGTCACCAACTATATTTTTATCAATCATTTTAGTATTTATTTTTATTTGATTTTTTAAATGTTATCTTACATTATTTTCCTCTTTACTAGTGTATTATTTTAAATCTTTTATTTCAAAATGTGTTCCCCAGATGTAGTCACATTAGCATCACCTTTTTCAACAATTTACTCACCGTTTTTCAATGAAATGAACACAAAATATTGAAAAATATAATCATTTCTTATAAATGTAACATCATGGAAAATGAATATTTTCTAAATACACTTTTTATACAAATTTAATCCATTATTTTAGATGAATACCCAAGGAACATTACTTCATCACCACATGTTCAAATTTCATGTTCCAATCTTTTTTATTAAAAAGAAAATTCATCTAAAAATAAAATGTTAATGAGTTTTGTATTATTTTTATTCCATTACTCATCAAGATTATTCTCTCCATTTTGAAATAATGTGATCTTTTTTGGACATATACAAATTGTTTTACAACATTCTACCAATAATTATTTCAAGGACTCTTTTTAATGATCATTTAATGACCCATATTTTATAGAATTCATTTTATCCTCCAAAATACTATATTTTTTTAGGATTCCACACCACTAAAATCAAATTTTGTTTTTGATGCCTCTTAATATATTTTTTTCACTAGACCAATAGTCATTTATATAATATTTTCATCCTAAAACATCTAAATATTTAATACAATCATCTTCTATTTTATCCATTGATTTCGAAAATGATATTTAATACCTCACTTTGGTGGGTAATGAAAATTGGACAAGCCATCCTTGTAACATCCCCAACTGAGTATCCACTATCATGTTGCCCTGATCTAGGTAGCCAAATGGCCTTAAGTGGGCCTCCCCAAACTCAATGAAATTACCTACTAGTAGTGTTGGTCTAATATGTTGTGTGGGTTGATTATACATTATTTATCTAATCAATATTCAATATATAATAATATGAAATATAAGAATCATATTGAACAAAAAACATTCATTGCTAATCGTTTCCAAAAACAATGTACAAGTCCAGAACCAAAATAAATAAATATACAATGGAATTACATATAGTTCCCAGTTTTTTGAGATGAAAAATAAGATAAACTAAAGAATACCCAATGTGGGTCCTAGCTCCAGGTCTGAATCCCTTAACCACGCACATCCCATGCCAAAATAAGCCATATATCCTAGGGAACTTTCCTTTCCCTAAACTACAGTCCTGAAGTATGCTCGAGTATACAATGGTGGCCCAAGTAGGGTGTGTGTATTACTCAATAGGCTAATAGTAATAGTTTCTATAGAATATCCAGTCTAAACAGATAGTGAATTTATGTAAAAATGGATGACAAGTCAAAAATTAGATAAACCAAACTCCATTTTTTAACATTAATTTATTAAACCAATTTCATCATTTGTACCAAGGGATATGAATTTTAATTAAATACAATCATAACTATGGTGGTCAAAAACTATACATATGAGGATAATAAAATTTCACTATCTCAAAAGGGAAAACATTTCAAAAAAATTACATCACACATACCTTGGAGTCTTATACTAGTTATTCTTAACTATTACAACCAGTAAGGGAATAGTGGCATAGTCTGACTCCCAAACCCATGCATTCTAGTTGTGGGTTTTAGAGCCTCAGTACAACCTCACCCATGGACATATAACCACTTGTAAATAACGAATATACCATTATGACATGGCATCATACATCTTTTCTATATCATATTTCCAATCATAACCCGAAACCATTTAACACATTCATCATTTATAATAATTGTTTGTTCAATATATAATCCATAATTGCACCATATCCCATTTACACATTCTCATTTACATGACTTTTTAAAGTTCACAAAATATCATTTTTATGACTTATCTATTCAATAAAATTACCCTTTGTAATCTATAATACATTTAACCCATTAACATCATACCAAACAACCACACTTCCATGCCAACTCTTAGAAGAAATTGCCATTAGTTTCATTTTATTACTCAAGTAAACATGTCAAAACATTTATAATGTTATGTAGGTTAAAAAAATAAGATTTCATACTTAAAATTTCAATTTCCATATTCAAGGAGCGGTACACCCCATGGGTGGAAAATAATTGGGTTAAATTAAACTCAGTTCATTCTTCAAGGAACATGAGGTGTTGAATTGAATATGTACCTAATTAATTTGTCATTTCTACCAAGGAAACCCAAACAAGAAACACAGTAACACCAAAGCAATACCACAAAAACTTAACTAACCAAAATGACTATGAGATATAACATGTATACCACATACCGTGATTATGAAGACGCCCACTCACTTAATCCTAGCCTTTGATTCTGATTTGAACACCCTTAGAATCACAAACATAAAATCCAGTAGAAAAATATTTTTTAGGGAATTTGAAGAAGATCAATGGATAAAAAATCCATAATTTTAAAAATATTAGGAATAAGAGTTCTAGAATCATATGGATATTATATTCACAACTAATGGTTCTCTAAATGGATTAGAAACAATGGAGAACAGTATTTGGGAATCCTGGGGAGATTTGGTCGGTAACTTGGGATCATGGAAGAAGAATTGAGGATAATACAAAGTTAAAACACTTATATCCAGATTGGGATATATGCTAAAACCCAAATTTTTATGGGAAACATGGTTTGGTCAAACATTTACCAAATTATGCACCACCCATGAGCCACCCTCAGTCTAATAGGGGGCTAGGCTACATTGTATCTAGCGAATCATTCGTGGTTTAAAAAACTAGGTCATGATCATGTGAAATGGATATGTAGAAGTGTTTATGGTATGTACTCCCCCTTGAATGGTTTATATTTACTATTCATCCTTCCTCTAGGGAAGAGTGGTTATAGATTATGGTAACTTCTAATTATGTGACAACCATGCAACATGCACTAGATGACCACATTATCCCCTCTCTCATATCCCGAACACCTGGAACACCACTGATACTCCACGTACCCTTGTATAACATTACTTTTCCAAAAAGTTAAACAATAATTTTCCTTATGGGTGTATTGGATCTTACAACCTTCCCACCTTATAAGTGATCATTCTCAAGCCACACTCCCAAGAATCACTGATATAACAAAATAAAAATATTAGTTCACTAGGAACACATATTTATCTCCCTTTTTCATCTTTCATTCTGAACATTAACTAGATTTAAAAAACCACACAAAAGACACAATATTTCCCCCAATACATTCTCAGTTTGTCCCCGAACACATACTAGATGCTCCTCAATGGATAAATCAGCCTCAAGGTCAACATCACCCACATAAATCAGTCAAAAGTGTTAGAGTGATACAATCATGGTTCTTAAAGATGATATAGATCATTCCTGCCACCATAGAACTATGGTAATTCCAATCAGTATTCCATTGGTCTAATCCTATTCGCAGTATCAAATGTTCCCAAGTACCTTGGAACAAACTTACTCTACTTTTGAATCCTATAGCCACCCAACCATTGTGACACCTAACAAAAAACATAGTTCGAAACTATAAAATCAAAAGGTCAATTATAATGATCCATGTATTTATTATCCCTACTATGAACCATAAAATAACTTATATGAATATAAAAAACATATTTTGACATCTCTTATATGATAATTGGTCACAAAATCTTTGATCCCCCGACATCTATCCCACATAAAAACAATTTACACGGTCTTCCATTGAGAACCACATATGGTACCATATGAATCATCACCTAATATCATTTTTTATAAAATAACATGAGAATAATTATGTGAATCTCCAAATATACACTATAATCATGGACACATGACCTCAACAAGTCCAATATCAACGAATTTGTATGGTCTGATTTCTCATTTGTCTATAACTCGAAATACATTCATAAAAACATCTGGTTACAAAGGGAATATTGTTTCCCTTCTAAGAAGCACTAAGTAAAACATGGACAATGATATGAAAATTTAGTATGTGGAACATTTTGTAACTACCATATCTCAAAAAATACAACATTCGCAATGGGTCAATGGTAATGGTCTCCTAAATGGGTAGGAAATATTCCACCTTGGTTAACAGATCCAAAACTTCATAGATCAAGTCATTCATATGAGGATTCCTACGAAGACCCACCAAAAAGTCTGTATTCATGTCATCCCAATTAAATTATGGAATGGGAAAGGGAAATAAAAAACCACCAGTAATTGATGCTTGAACTTCACATATAGATTAGTTTATCATCACAGCATGAAACTTACAAATACCTTCTTCATCATTGGCCATCAATACATCCTATAATTATCATGAATATTTTTGGTCAAACAAGGATTCACCAGCCATTTCGAAGAATGAAAATCATGTATCAACTCTTCCTTTATACATGTAGGCACTACAACATGGCCATGAACATAAATGGTATCATTTCCACCAATAGTCCATCAGAATGGTGGCTCCCCACCTTGAAGACATTCCCTTAAGGCCAAACACTCTAGATCCTCATACTACCTCCCCTTGATATAGAATATAATAATGAGATCAACTACCAAGGATGCAAGGTTCATCTACCCCTACATTCCGTGAACCATTAAATGCATATTTGAAAAATACTCATTCATAATCTACTAAAAATTAGATTCTTAATCCACATGATTTTGATTCTTCTGACTTAAAGATTCTACAACATTGTTTTCTTTTACCATTCTGTAGGCTAGCTCAAAATCAAATGATTGAATGTAGTCGACCCACCTTTATTGACGAAGATTTGAATCATCATGGGAAATGATGTACTTAAGGATCTTATTATCTATGTAATCAATTTACCATTATCCCAAAATGTAATTTCACCAACCCATTATAGTATAAACAATTGGGACTAGCTCAAGATCATGTGTATGATTATTTTACTTCCAAGGCCTCAAATTATGTGTGCCATAAACAACAACAAGATTATCCCACATCATCACCAACCTAAAACCAACCTTATACACATCACAAAAAAGGAATACTCCATACCGAAATCATGGGATATTAGAATTAGTGAGGTAGTTATCCAATTCATCAAATCGTGGAAAGTATTCTCACCTTTGTAAAACTAACCATGTTGGATTGAATTATTGATCAATACGACAAGTGGTTCTACAAAATTGGGGATATATTTGATGAAACCTTAATAAAATATGGATAATCTAGTAAAATGTTGTGCATAAAAAACATTTTGGGCTGCTCCAAAGATATAATGACTCACACATTATTTGGATCAAAAGACACAAATTCCTCAGAAAAGATGTGACCTATGAAATGTACGTTGTCAATAATGAAATTACCACTATATAGATATGAATATGGACTACTCTCTCTTAGTGTAATCAGGATGATGTCATGTATTTTGTAAGGATCCTCATGAGTATTGGAGATCCCTAAGATGAGATAGATTAAACAACTACAAATTGTTCATGGTATGAGTGAATGATTTGCGTCAGTAGGGACAAAACCACTCATAGTGTGTTGGTACACCCAAACGATTTCAAAAGAAACACATATAACCCAAATCTTCTCCTAAAGGAAGAACACTATAATCTAATATTCTCACCCACTACTGACGATACCTCAATCTGATTTCAATAAATTAAAACATAGAAGCAATATTAAAATAGTAAAAATATAATCAATTCATGGATGAGGGTATTTTTTTCATAATTTTCATCTAGTTCATTTTCGTATAACGGACACCCAACCCCAAGGATCTTTCATCCTTCGTGGGGAATAACACTGGAGCCCCATATGGGGACATCTTCGGAGAAATGTTCCCCTTGATCTCCAGTTTCTCTAACTGAGTTTTACATTCATGTAGTTCTATAGGTGCCATCATATATGTAAAAAGGGAAACATGTTCTATTGTTGGTATTAACTCTAGTGATAAATCAACATATCTCTTCATTGGAAACCCAAAAAATCTTTTAGGAAACACATACTAAAACTGATTTATCATAGGAGGATTGACATGTTGATAACCTTCCATCATCAACCATAAAACTCTCCCCTTGGGCTATGAGTTCACCCAACTGCTAACTGACTAGCCCTACTCGACCATCTTAGATATCCCATTCCCCCCTGGTGTACATAGGTATCAACTTAAAGGGACATGAAAACAATCTAAGGGAAGTAGTAGTCAATGTGGCCCATGTTAAAATAAATACAATTCAATCCAAAAACTAGATCAAAACCTTGCATCTCCACCAAAATCATCTTCCATTGGAAACGATACCCACCAACCTCAATGGTACATTCTTTACAGTGCTTGATATTTACTTCAAACACCTATATTGGTTTATAAATCATCAGAACCTCACATATATATTCTAAATCTAGGAAAAAACACAAAAAAATTTGAAAGATATAAAATAGTGTGAGGCAAATATATCAAATAAATAACAATAAATTGTGGATGATTCATGAATTGTACGTCAATCTATCTAGGGTCTAACATCACATCCTCCAGGTGTATGTTAAAATATTCGAATCTTACTTTTCACTATTACCAAATTCCTACTATGAGTTCTTAGTGTTGTACTTCCCTTTGCAAAAGGGATTATGTTTTCCTGGAGTACCACACCGACTTCTCTGACCTATTTGGCTGGTTGAGATCCAAATGGATGCTTGATACGGATAACTAGAACCCCACAAGAACTATTCACTTTCTTGGGTTCCCATTCGTACCCAAACTAGTGAGGGTTATATTTAATTTCTGCACATTCCCCATCCTTCCCCATTCTTGACACGCCACTAGTGGTCTGGAACAATAACCATGCTTTTGTCATGTTTTACCACATTGATAGTGGAAATATCGATCACCACTATGAGAGACTGGTCCTATTCTATGATTGCCCATTCCATCACCAACCTAGTGAAAAAGAATAATTATGTGCTTCATACAATCATATTTCACACCACTGGATCACCAAACCGAAACCACATACCCACCAATAGAATCCTTCTTTATTTTGGATTCTGAAAAAAGGTCATTATCCACCACCTCAGAAAAACTATTTTAAAAAATATATTTACATGGGACTTGATCTCATGTATATGTTAGTCTAGGTATCATATTTCCAGAGCCACCTCGTCCTCCATTAATTCTATAATAATTCAGTGCAACTCAGGTAGGTGGAAAACAAAATCCATCATGGTCATAGTCTCCAGAGTCAAGGAGATAAAATTTGTAGTCATTTAATAACTCAATTTCTCTAGATATAAATGCTCTAGAATGTATTCATGGAATATCATTCATTACATTCCCTCTTCTAGCTCAGTTTGATCCATGATATCCCACCAACCCATTTCATTTCCTCGCAACATGTAGGTCTCCAACTTGACTCTCTTCTCTATAGGAGTCTCTATGTTATCCAAAATTTTCAGGATGAGATCTATGAATAACTATATTGACTTAGGTCCACCCTTTATAGGAAACATTTGAGGGTTCTATAACTAAAACTCTATGGTCAGATCAATCATCCTAGACATGACCCACTCAAGCTCTCATTCCATAACCTTCATAAAATAAGAAATGTTCTCACAGAATTGATCCTCCACTCAATTACCTTAGAAAATTGGGGATTCTTTATCCAAAATTGGTGGATAATTCTTTTCAATATCCTAATGTCACCAAACCAACACATTTCTTGATGGTGTAACATTTATACAAGAACAAACACACATCTCAAAACACCTTACTGAAAAAATACATTGTTTTAAATAAATAAGAATTTGTAGTTGTTGTAGACAACCAATTATTTATTCACGATCAAAAAAGGACATAGTCCCCTATCTATCACTACATGTATCTATCCCTATTACTAGTCATGATTAACCATTTTCACTTTCTTAAATTAAATCATTCTCTTTTATGAAACTTTCTATCATTATAAATAATTACAGAAAAAATTTTAACCCCTGTATAACCTTCACTGGGAACTATTATTTAACCATTATTTCACATTACATCCATTTATCCATTTAAATTATCATAATTAGACCCCACTCAATTCAATTTTTCAAGGAAAATTAATTCATTCTATCCCACATGTCCCTCTCCTCTTTCCTGTGTCTGATTTAAATGATGCATATAACCAATTTACCAAGGTTCCTAAATAGATGCATGAATGCACAACCTCATAATATTTTTTTACTTTATAACAAAAATCATAAAATAGTAAAATAACAAAAAAAATACCATAAATGGATGGTGAAATATCATTCAACAATAACAAAAAACATTATAAACAAAAATCCCACCCTGGGTACTTAGGTCTTGCATCATACATGGGTTAGCTACTCCATTGTATAAGCACATTACCATGGACCGACACATCCTAGTCTCCTATATAAAATCCCCCAATAGTAATAAAATCGAAAATAACCACTATAAAACCTTTTTGTAACATCTACAACTTGGTAGCCACTATCATGGTGCCCTGAGCCAGGTCACAAAATGACCGCAGACGCGCCTCCCCATAAGCTAGTGGATGTAAACTATTAGCAAGGTTCTACTGTGTTGTGTGTGTATGTTGAGAGCCATAATTGACATACATGGAAATTACATTACTTTTTCAGAATAGTTAATACATAACAAAAACATACACCCAAGGACCGTAATAGTTCAGTGTCCTTGGAAACATGGAACATAGACTTCTAATCGTGTTGATAGATCTTTAACATCTCCCATAACGATCTTCCCCTTTTGTTTTATTTCCTAAAACCATTATTTATATCCTGAGGAAAAGAAAACCTAAAAATGGGTGAGATCAAATTATCAGTATGGGTAAACATTTAGAACATAAAACAATCCCTAAACATTTGAATGTAAAAACATGAACATAAAACATCAAAATCAGGAGTAATGACATAATTTTTTGCAGTACATAAAGAATTGACTATAAGGGAACATTAATCTTGATAAAATAGCATGGGAATAAAACATGGAATTGTGGAAAACATTATGAAAATGTTATTATTTCCATAGTAGCCATGGAATTTGTGCCAAGACCATCATAGTGGACAAATTACATTACTGAACCAGGTTTACTTTCCATTCCAGCTCTATATTACTGAACCGAATTGACTTGTCATTCCATCCAGGTCTCTCTCATGAGATATAAATCATTAACCCATGAATTATAGGGAGATATAGGTCTCACCCATATCATATTGAAAACATTCGTACGTGTTCCACAAAACAATCATCAATCATTCATCATAACCCAATGAATAAAATGGGCTTCATAAACATCATCCCATCATAACATAATCCATATAAAACCAATGGATATCATTTCATCATAATATAAATAAAACCATGTAAATAATAGAGACATTATACTTGAATCATAAACATTCTAAATAATGTTATCTTAGATGGGAAATAGTTTTGATAAAACACTTGAAATGAATTCTGTGGGAAAATATCTTTTCTTCTTCAAAATGATTTTCTTTTCACAAAATGTCATTCACTGTTAATAGAAAATTATTTTGTGTAAAATAATAATGAATTCTTGTAGTGTATTCTTCATGAAGAAAAGGCGATATGAAACAACAAAAATCCATTCATGCCGTATAAGTTAAAAAAACATTCTTCTCATACTTTTGCTGGAAAAGTCAAAAAGTTTATCGTATGGTAAACAAAAGAACGATTACTTCCATAACACAATGTAAAATTCAAATATGGGTAAACATGACATTAAAAATACATGTAATAATATTAAACACTTTATGAAAAACATTTTTATGGACATGGATGGAAAATATAACCCCAGAAAATACCTACGTATAAGAAATCTTTGATAAGAATGAGATTTGAAAAATTATCCCTTTCCTAAGGTCCAATTTATTTTGTACGTGTCTGAGACTCATGTGTAGTGGGTTTAAACATATTATTAACTTTTTAGAGAACCATAATAATAATTTTGATATCATATAAGATTCAATTTTTTCTTTATATTATCCATTCATTTGTCTATTCCATGTTAAAACTGCATTTTGGGTAAAATTATTTCATTTATTGAACGTGTTCGGACTTGTTCTTCTCGATATTATTACTTATATTCTGATTTACATAATTCCAGAATGTGAAAAATTATTTATATATAAAATATATTCATCATATAAATATATATGATATATCAATATACGGAATGAAATACACCGTTCATGGAGACGGTAGGCCGTACGTACGCTTGAACGCTGTTTTTGTTTCCTTATTGAATTGAATGGAATTAAGTAAATGAAACATATATTTACATAAATACAGTATAATTATTATGTCCTATCATTCATTATTATTTATTATATATAATTTATATTCATACTTTAATGGTTAATCAATGAAAATTAATCTCATCTCTTTAGTGGAGACGGTAATCCGTACGTACGCATGAGTGATGATATCAATCTTTTGATATTAAAATCGTATATAATTGGATGGTATATCATATATAAGAATCATTATAATGTTATATTTATTATTTATATAATTTATACTCATTACTATACCCATCCAAATGATGAAATGTTTGAATAACAGACTACACCAAGACGTGGAGACGGTAAGCCGTACGTACGCACGTGTGGAGATTTTTTCATTCATAGGATAGATAAAATAACTAATATGGTTGTACAATTTTTATAATAACATCACAGTATATAGAATATACTGGAGTTATTATTTTAGAATGGAAAAAATAAAGGAGGAGGAAGTGGAAGAAGAAAGGAAGCAGAAATTGGTGGTGAGATATTTACCACTTCTTCTGGTTCATCCTTTTGATTTGATCAAAAGGGATCCATAGGTTGCCTTTATGACTAATTGAAGGCCTCTAGGATGAAGGGGGGACAATTGAGAGGGTATTTGGGAAGGGGAAGTCCGATCCAAATGGCTTTGGAAGTGTGAATTAGAGAGAAGGGTGATTTCCCTTTTATAAGAGGGGTGAGGGGAAACATAGAAAAAACATAAAATATTATTTTAAAATAAATTCACATTAGGTTTATAATGGCTCCAAAGTGACTTATTTAGAGGATAGGGTGGGGACGGGTCTAAATCAATTAAACCAATAGTTTTTAGACATGTTTAGGATACCATTTTAACCTTATCATTAAGATTTAACTCTAAGTTAAATAATTAAACTTTTACCGTGTCTTCTTATATTCATACAATATATGGTTAATAAACATACTATAAACTACCAATCAAACCAAAATTGGTTCATTAATGTCATAAATTTTATTATATAAGTATTTTGTCCGAACCTTATATTTTTCGGACCATTACATCAATTAATAATAATATAAATTTGTTTTAAAAACTCGTTTATGTCAATTTTGACACTATTTGGTATTTTGTTTTCTCTAAATTCATAACAGCATTATTACATGAAAACAAAATCATCTAACCAACCCTAATATGTTATATTAACCTAGATAATTAGTTAAATTCATAAAAAGTCTCAAAGTAAATTTATTTTGTATTTATAATATCAATTATGTTAATATTTCATTACTAAGGTCATTACTGCATCATCATTGTGTCATAAATCAATTAAATTATATAATGTCTAAAAAATATAATTAAAGTAAAATTATGTATGAAATTTTTTTAGATTTCTAATTAATATTTATAGTCTAATGTATCTTATGTATAACCCTATATTACAAATGATTTAGTTATTAAACATTGATTTTAACTCTTTTAACTCTTCTTTAAATAAACTAATAATAAGTGTCCTAATCTAATCCAAGTTGACTAAAGAGGTTCATATTTTATTCCTAAGGTCGTATTTGGTCTAATTATTCCTACCCAATAGAATTAGGACATGTGTTAGATTAATAATAATATCATTTTTACACTCAATTACCCTATTTACTTTTAATCGTGGTAAATAAAAGTAAAAAAGTTACGATTCAACAAAAATTATTTTTATCTTATTGAACCACATTTTACTCCTTGATATTAAGCGTGTCTCTCTGATTTTCTAAATAAAACTCATAGAATCGGTAAACTTATGTTTTCTATAAATTTTCAAATGCTCATAAGAGGTGGGTAAAATAAGGTAAAAAGTTCAATAATTTTTTTATATATCTGAATTTTTTATAAAATGACTCCAATGAGTTACATTGAACATATATAGGTATTATGTATCTATTTTGACCTAAAATTTATATAAAATAAATGATTACTTAAATCAAAAGTCGTTTTTAACCAATAACTCAGTGTTTTCACTATTCAATATGGGAAAAATCATTATTTTCAATGGTTTATTTGCGATGGGCTCTCTACCCGTCGCAAATAACACGTCCAATAAACTATTTGAGACGGGGAATGTAGCCCATCACAAATAACCAAGTATTTGCGACAGGATTTCACCTCCCGTCCCAAAAAGTTTGGCGCAGTTTGAGGCGCAACCCACGCGGTTTGGAGCGCAAGCCGGGCCAAACTATTTGCGACGGGATTTCGTCTCCCGTCGAAAATAGTTTGGCGTGACTTGCGCGCCAAACCGCGCATGTTTATTTGCGACGGGAGCCATCCCAAATACCCGGCGGCGGTCAATACCCTTTTGCGATGGGATGTTGTCCTGTCGTAAAAAGACTGTCGGTATGTACTATTTGCGACGGGACCTGTCACAAATAACCTTTTAACTGCCGACTCTAATTAATGCGGGTGAGGGTAATTGTGACGGGGCCCATCGCAAATACTACCATTTGCGATGGGAAGCCCATTGCTAATAATCCCGTATAAACTAATCTAACCTATATATACCCACATCCGTTTTTTTCACAAATCATTCAGATCTTGATTTCTCTCTCTTTTCATTCCTCAGTATTAAAGGAATTTTTTTAGTTGACTTTTTTTATACGAGATCAATAGGAGGGCGTCAATATCTTCAGAATATCAAAGATTAATGTATTCATATTTTATATTTTTTATGTTTATTTAATTTTTTTATGTTTTTTTTAATTGTTGTTTATTAGTTCGAATTTAATTTGATTTTTATTTATATTTATTTATATTTAGTTTTACTAAGAATTTGATATTGTTAGTTATAATAATAAATAATTAGTTATAATTAATAGAAATTAGATATAATTAGGAATAAGTAGATATAATTAATAATAATTAGTATTAATTAGGAATAAACAGTATTAATTAGGAATAATTAGTTTTAATTAGGAATAAATAGTATTAATTTGGAAAATTATAATTAATTAGGAATAATTAATATTAATTAGGAATAATTAGTATTAATTATGAATAATTAGTAGAAATTAGGAATAATTTTTATTAATTAGGAATAAGTATTATTAATTAGGAATAATTAGTATTCATTAGGAATAATTAGTAATAATTAGGAAAAATGATTAATAATTATGTATAATTTGTAATAATTAGGAATAAATAGTAATAATTATGAATAAATAGTACTAATTAGGAATAAATAGTATTAATTAGGAATAAATAGTATTAATTAAAAATAATTAGTATTAATTAGGAATAATTACTATTAATTAGGAATAATTAGTAATAATTAGGAAAAATTAGTAATAATTAGGTATAATTAGTAATAATTAGGTATAATTAGTAATAATTAGGTATAATTAGTAATAATTAGTTATAATTAGTAATAATCAGGTATAATTAGTAATAATTAGCAATAATTAGTAATAATTAGCAATAATTAGGAATAATTAAATATAATTAGGAATAATTAGAAATAATTTGGAATAATTAGGAATAATTATAAATAATTAGTAATAATTTGGAATAATTTGGAATAATTAAGAATAATTAGTAATAATTAAGAATAATTAGTAATAATTAGGAATAATTAGGAATAATTAGATATAATTAGGAATAATTTGGAATAATTAGTAATAATTAGGAATAATTAGTAATAAATAGTAATAATTAGGAATAATTAGGAATAATTAGGAATAATTTGTAATAAATTTTAATAATTACGAATAATTAGGAATAATTAGTAATAATTAGGAATAATTAGGAATAATTATGAATAATTAGTTATAATTAGGAATAATTAGGAATAATTAGGAATAATTCGGAATAATTAGGTATAATTAGGTATAATTAGGTATAATTAGGAATAATTTGGAATAAATAGTAATAATTAGGAATAAATAGTAATAATTAGGAATAAATAGTAATAATTAGGAATAAATAGTAATAATTAAGAATAATTAGGTATAATTAAGAATAATTAGGAATAATTAGGAATAATTAGGAATAATTAGGAATAATTAGGAATAATTAGGAATAATTAGGAATTATTAGGAATTATTAGGAATAATTACAAATAATTAGGAATAATTAAGAATAATTAGGAATAATTAGGAATAATTAGCAATAATTTGAAATAATTAGCAATAATTAGCAATGATTAGTAATAATCAACATTAATTAGCAATAGTTAGCAACAATAAAAAATAATTACAAATAATTAGCAAAAGCAATTATATTATCAATATTTACGAAAAAAAATATTAATATTAATAAAATAATAAATTAATTATAAAATATTAAAATTATCAATATTCGCAATTGGCTTTGCTCTATTCTTAACATGTTCAAATCTTAAATGGTCTCCAATTGTCAGGTCATGCACAATAAAATGTTTGCGTCATCCTTGTCCAATGTAAATTCTATAATTGTCCTTGCTTGGTTGATCACCTCACAAGTAATGTTGAAATCAGACAAACCAAGTCATTCCCTTCTAACCTATAAGAATTATCTCACATGAACCTTTACATAGACCATTCATCCTTGAAAATTTAAGGAAAAAATAATGATATCTCCTCAAATTTTTAAGGAAGAATGATCTATGTAAAGTGTCATGTGAGATGATTCTTAGAGATGAGAACATCATTAACTTGCTCATCCTATTTCAACACTACTTGCAAGGTGATCAACCATGCAAGTACAATTATAGAGTTTACATTGGACATGACTGAGACAAACTTTTTATTGCGCATGAATTCACAATTAACGACCCTTTGAGATTTGAACATGTTAAGAGTAGAACAAAGTCTGTTGTGATGATTGATAATTTTAATATTTTATAAAATTTTATTATTTTAATAATATTAATATTGTTTTTTCATAAATATTGATATAATAATTTTATTATTACAAATAATTAGTAAACGAAATCTTCTTGGATAATGAAGGGGAAATTTTTAATCATCTCCACAACGATGACTACCAAATTTCCATTCATTATTCAAGCAGTTTTACTTTTTCTAAGTATTTCTAATTATTGTTAAATTAGTAATAAATAGTAATAATAAACAATAAATTGTAATAATTAGTAATAAATTGTAATAATTAGTAAAAATTAGTAATAAATTGTAATAATTTGTAATAATCAGAAATAATTAGGAATAATAATGAATAACTAGAAATAATTAGCAATAATAAGTGGGAGAAAGATGCAATTAAATGACTTTTTGGACAAAAGAATTTCCGTCAATCCACTCGAAATTGTGTCATCCTTAATTAATGATAATTATTAAGTAGTTTTAATTATTTATCTTTTTTTTCAGATAGTGTTTTTATAATTTCAAACTATTCAAAAATAGTGATGATTTTATATTTTATTTAGAAAAATATGGAATAAATAAGTCGACATCAGTCATTATTAGATGATCGAGATTGGATAAATCAGCACTAAAATCCATATAGTTCTGGTTTAAATCCTATAAATATTGAGGGTGTTGAAGCTTTCTTAGCATTTTCATCATAAAAACCAGAATATGTTTCAGAAGGAAAAAGTTAGTGTCCTTGTAAAAAATGTGCTCTGAAAATGTTTGACACATTTGAAAATGTTGGAGGACATCTCTTGCGATTTGGTTTTCAACCAGATTACATTTTTTGGTATCAACACGGTGAACACTGTTTCAGAAAAAATCTTAATAACTTGATTCTGGATCCATCATGATTTCAAAATTTAGTACATGATGATGCAGGTCCATCTATGAAACAAACTGAAACTTATAATGATATTGATTTAACTCCAGAGTTGGCACCATCAGAATTTTATTGGTTGATGAGGTCTGCTGTGGATGCATTATATCCTGGTTGTAAGATAAGAAATTTGAAGCAGTTGAAAAATGTATGGCTATTAAATTAGATAATACAATTTCAAACAACTATTTTTATCAGATATTTTCTATGGTTAAAACACTGTTACCTAAAGGAAATGTGTTCCCGAAAATTACTATGAGAGCAAGAGCCTGATTCATAATTTGGGCCCATGTTATCAGAAGATTAATGCATGTCCAAATGATTTCATCTTATATTTTGGCGAAAATGAGTCATTGGATATTTGTCCCACTTGTGGAAAATAGAGCTATAATGAAGCTCAACCAGGGATATCTAGATCTATTCCAGTAAAACAGTTGATATATTTCCCCCTTACACCGGGGTTGCAGCGTTTATTTAGAGATGGAGTTTCCTCCCCCAGCTCCTTCAGCTCCTCCACCTCCTCTAGAAGACGACCCCTAGTGATTTTCTTATGTTACAAACATTTGAATTTAGAATTGTAAAATGAATTATTTAAATTTTCTATCATTCATATCGGTACAAATATTACATAATTTAATTTTTAATATTTTATTATTTTTTTGTGAATATTTAGAATTTTAATATTTTTTATTTTTTTATTGTTTTAGTAATAGTAATATTATTTTTTCATTAGTCGTACTTTTATTAAATTTTTTTAAATAACTTATTATTTGCGATGGGACCTTTTTTGAAGGGACCCCGTCGCAAATAGTGTAACTAAATATTTTTAAGAACATAGTTGTGACTGTCAAGCAGTACCATCGCAAATAATTTGTTGCGACTGGCCCATCATAGAAAGTGCTATATATATATATATATATATTTTGTGACGGGACGAGAGTCCGTTGCAAAAAATATTTGCGATGAGCCCGTCAGAAAAACATTTACGTATATATAATACATATAATCGGAAGCTTATTTGTGATAGAGATGTTTCCCATTGGAAATAATTTTGTTTGCGACGGGCTCGTCGCAACCACTTGTATTTGTGATAGCGTTTTTTGCAACGGGCTATTTTCTATGGGGCCCAATTGCTAAAACCTATTTGAGATAGTATCCCGTCACAAATAGGTTGTCTCATTGACCAAGAATTTCAGTAGTGATTCATCAAAAGTTGAATGTTTTTAGAATAATATCAAAAATTCTACCTAAGATAATTTCAATATTCCGAATCCAAAAATGAAGTCCATTTTGAATGATACAATTTTTAAACTTTCAAAAAGTGGGTATTACTATTCATAATATCTAGTTTATATAATATATTAATAACATATCGTTGTTTAGTGAAACTCGGTATTGCGTACAATGCAAGCTATTGAGGAAGGTTGCTCTTGTGTGCAACACAAGCCAAGAATATGGTTGTGTATACTAAAAGCTAATCTGGAATTTCATATAGCGCAAGATAATATTGGTATAGCATACAAAAAATGACATCAATGAAATTAAAAAGAATCATTCTCAAAAAAATCTCACGGTGTTACATTCTACCCCCCTTAAAATGAATTTCACCCACAAAAATCATTAGAGTAATAAATGGTATTATATTTGAAGGTTTCATTCATTGAAACCCACATCCTAAAAAGGAATACTAAATCATAATTTTAAAAAGAAACGTTAGAAACATCACAGATACCAAAAGTAACTCATCACTGGGTTTCTACATAAGAGAATATAGGTGCAAATATGGATATGGAAGAGAAATCTAACCATAATGTTCTAATAGAGAGTGGTAGAGAACATGGATATGAAAAATACAACAATCAAAAAGCCATAAATTTGTGATGATCTACGGTACCATCAGATTCATTGGATATGAGAGTACTAGGACAACATTTTTTTCTCAAGATCGTTTCCCTGAAATTGATGAATTTTTACATAAGGATAAATACTTTCTTGATTTCAGTGTAATATCATCGTTGGTCATTCCATGAACTATTTACACTTCAACTTTTATTTAAAGAAATGAAGTTGAATTTTTCATTCTATAAGAATTAGTAGATCATGCAATAGAATGATATGTCATTCCATATATCTAAAACACAATGTTTGAAAAAGTTATTAAATATACATAAGTCCATCTATGGTGAGATTAATCGTATATAGTCCAAAAATGGACTTATACTTCATCTATCATAAGGTTTAATAAAATAAAACTAGTTTCTACTATCCCGGGACTTCCTGTAGGCTAGTGGTAGGAGATAAAGTCCTGTCGCACTTAGGTTGTGGGTTCAATTCCCGCAACCTTGTCCGACGCGACGAGTTGTCATGCGTCCTGTGAGTTTTCCTTTTTCTAAAACTTCACCATTATAACATCCCATAAATAAGATTGAAAAAAGGTTCAAGCCTTAAACAATAATATTTGATGTCCAACATAATCCATTCCAATCTTTAGGCTGATCCAAAATAATTTTATCTGATCTCATAGTATAAAGTAAACGATGACTAGAAATTTCATCTACAGAGCATGTGAATACCATCATTTATCATAAGATATATCTTGTTGGTCACATTCCAAACATGTGAATACCTTAATCATGTATTCTATTGAAAAATAAATACCCATTGAACATTTGTGAAAACATGAATGCTGTCAAAAGTTAACTCTTTCCACATACCAAAATCCAAAAAATTCTATATAATCAAACCATGATATCACTTTGTCATTATATCAATCATGAGCTCATTAATTCTATCAAACATATTATTTTCTCTTTATCCCTTCATTATGCGCATATCATCTACTTTCCAAAAATATTACTATTACCTTTCATGGTTACCGGTACCATATAATTTTTGAAAACCATAATAAACCAATATATAGATATTCCAATATTGCACAATACTATAAATGAGATTCCACAACATTATTTTGGAATCCCATTACATAAACACAAAATCATTCCACCACATCATTATCATACTTAAAATTTCCAATAGTGATCTCATGTGACTTCCATTTTTCATTTTCCTTAAGAGGTTGTTGATATCGATCATAATTAACCCCTGGATTAGAGAATTGGTTAAAATAATTCCCCATTTTCTTGCACTTGTAGCACTGAAGTGTTGGTGGAGCATTCTCTGAAGTCTTTTCTCTATTCACATATTAGAAACATTTTTACCATTACTTTGACATGCAGCTTCTCGATGACCTTCTTTTCCACACATTAAACATTTTTTATTCCCTTTAAGACAATCTCCATCTTGCTTCTTTCCACTCTTTGAACATAAAGAATCATTCGTCTTCTTTTCACCATTGTTTTGAGATTTTTACTTGATCTACATCATTTATTTCTTTTCAAAACCATGAGATCGATATGTAACAACATCTTCCATTTCTACCTTGATATCACAATGCACAATTTCTTCATAGATACTGAAGTCTCTTATAGCTAATGCCTTATGAAGTCTTGGTTTTAAGCCACCGAAAAATTGATCTACTTTACTTTCTGGTTGGATGATAAAGCCAGATGCATGCATTGCAAGCCTTCTAAAATTTGATTCGTATATACCAACAGATTCATCATCCTTTAGCTTAATCTCAAGGAACTTCGTTTCCAACGTTGTCCGAAGAATAACATGGAAGTACTTATTGAAAAACTAGTTCTTGAACTCATCCCATTCCATGGATTCAATTTCATAATGGAGCCTTTTATTCTTAATTAGATTCCACCACTGGTCTGCTTCACCTTCTAAATGGTAAACAGGTAAAATTGATTTTTCATGTTCTGAACAACGATGTATGGAAAATATATTTTCAATGGTACTGATCCATTTCTCAACAATAAGTAGATCAGAAGACCCATTGAATGATGGTGGACATTTCCTCATGAAGGACTCAATAGAAGATTGTTCCTCTCTCTGCTCATTTGGAAGTCTAGAATGATTCATAGGTTGTGTTAGTATAGTAATAAGATTTTTCACTTAATCTCCCATAACATTTTTTTGTTCAATAGGACATTCATTGCATTTTCCATTACATTTATCAACACAATTTCTTCGGGTTCCGTCCATTGTCTAAAACCCAAAAATAATAGTGTGAGAGGCAAAAATCTTGCTAGGAAAAAAACATAATAAAGGGGGATTACCTTAAATATATAACATCTTAGGATTAATTCTAAGATCGTTACCGTAATTCTATGACTATAACCTACACCTATACTTAACCTTAGAGAAATCCATAGACATACCTTAGAAATATCTCTAGGGATTTCACTAAAGTATTTGCATCCTAGGTTCCAGAGGCTGACTAAACATTTCCTCTGATTCCAACTATAGATACCCACACATGACGTAAATGAAAATTAAATTACTTCTTCAGAATAGTTAATACATAACAAAAATAGACACCCAGGGACCGTAATAGTTTAGTGTATTTGGAAACATGGAACATAGACTTGTAATCATGTTGAATGATCATCAAAATCTCCCATAAAGATCATTTCCTTTTGTTTTCTTACCTAAAACCTTTATTTATATCCTATGGAAACGAAAACATAAAAATGGGTGAGCTCAAATACTTAGTGAGGGTAAACATGGAGAACATAAAACGATCCATAAACATTTGAACGTAAAAACATGAACATAAAATACCAAAATCAGGAGTAATGACATAATTCATTGCGGTACATAATGAAATGATCATAAAGGAACATTAATCAGGATAAAATATCATGGGAATAAAAAATTGAATTGTTTAAACCATTAAGAACATGTTATGATTTCCATAGTATCCAAGGCATTGCTGCAAAGACCATCATAGTGGAAAAAGTCCATTACTGAACCAGGATTAATTTCCATTCCAGCCCTGTATTACTGAAGCAGATTCACTTGTTGTTCCAGCCATGTCTATCCCATGAGATATAAATATTTACCCAATTCATTGGAGGTATATATAGGTTCCACCCATCTCATATTGAAATCATTCTTACGTGTGCCACAAAACATCATAAATAAATCATCATAACCCAAAGAATTAAATGGGTTTCATAATCCTCATCCCATCATGAAATAATCCATATAAAACCAATGGATATCATTTCATCATAATAAAAAACAAACCATGTAAATAATAGAGACATTATTCTTGAAACATAAATATTCCAAATAATGTCATCTTATATGGAAAATGGTTTTGATAAAACACTTGAAATGAATTCTTGAAGAAAATATCCTATCTTCTTTAAAATCATTTTCTTGTCAAAAAAATGCCATTAAATTTTAATAGAAAATGATTTCATGAAAAATAATCTTGAAATCTTTTAGAGTATTCTTCATGAAGAATAGGAGATATGAAACCATAAAAATTTGTTCATGGCGTATAAGTTAAAAAACATTCTCCTCATACTTTTGACGGAAAAGTCAAAAAGTTCCTCGTACGGTATAAAAATGAATGATTCCTTCCATAAAACAATGTAAAAGTCAAAGAGGGGTAAAAATTAATTTAAACATACATGGAATAATATTAAACACTTTATGAAAATCATTTTTATGGACATGGATGAAAAATATAACCCAAGTAAATACTTACGTATAAGCAATCTTAGATAAAAATGAGATTTGAAAAATTATCCCTTACCTTAGGTCCAAATTCATTCGTAAGTGTCCGAGAATCATGTATAGTGGGTTTAAACATATTATTAACTTGTAACCTATCCATAATAATATTTATGGTATCATATATGATTCACTTATGACTTTATATTACCTGTTCATTTGTCAATTCCATGATAAAGCCGTGTTTTGGGTAATATCGTTTCATTTATCGTACGTGTTTGGGCTTTTTGTTCTTGATATTATTACATATATCCTGATTTAAATAATTCCATAATTTAAAAAATGATTTATATAAAATATGTATTCATCATATAAATATATATGATAGATCGATAAATGGAATGAAATACACCGTTCATGGAGACGGTAGGTCGTACATACGCATGAACGTTGTTTTCGTTTCCTTATTGAATTAAATGGAATTAAGTAAATGAAATATATGTGTACATAAATATAGTATCATTATTATGTCATATAATTCCTTATTATATATTATATATACATTATAATCATACTTGAATGGTTAATCATGGAAAATGAATCTCATCGCGTTCGTGGAGACGGTAATCCATACGTACGCACGAGTGATGATATCATTATTTTGATATTAAAATCGTATATAATTGGATGGTATATATTATATAAAGAATCATCATAATGTTATATTTATTATTTATATCATTTATACTCATTATTATACTCATCAAAATGATGAAATGTTTGATTAACAAACTACACCACGCCGTAGTGACGGTAAGCCGTATGTATGTACGTGTGGGGGATTTTTTATTCATAGGATGGATAAAATAACCAATATGGTTGTAAAATATTTATAATAACATCACATTATATATAATATTCTAGAGTTATTATTTTATAATGGAAACAACAATGGAGGAGGATGTGGAAGAATAAAAGAACCTGAAATAGGTGGTGAGTTATTTACCTCTTTTTCAGATTATTCCATTTGATTTGATCAAAAGGGATCTTTAGGTTGGCTTTATGACTAAAGAAATGCCTCTAGGAATAAGGGAGGAAAATTGAGAGTTTATTTTGTTTGGGTTTGGCCGAGAAAAATGGCTATAGAGGTGTGAATTAGAGAGAAGGGGGAGTGACCTTTTATAAGAGGGGTGAGGGGAAACTAAGGAAAAACTTAAAATATTATTTTAAAATAAACACATATTCGGTTTATAATGGATCTAAAGTGACTTATTTAAAGGATAGGGTGGGGAGGGGTAGAAATCATATCATTCAATTGGTTTTAGACAAGTTTAGGTTACAATGTTAACATTATCATTTAGATTTAACTCTAAGTTAAATAATTTAACTTTTATTGTGTCTTCTAGTATTCTTACACTATATGGTTAATAAACATATTATAAACTTCCAATAGAACCCCAATTAGTTTACTAATGTCATATATATTTTTATATAAGTGTTTTTACCGAACCATATGTTTTTAGGTCCGTTACATCAATTAATAATATAATATTTGTTTTAAAAACACTTTTATGTAAATTTTGACACAATTTGGTACTTTGTTATATCTAAATTCATATCAGCATAATTACTTCGAAAAAAATTCATAAAACCAACCCTAATATGTTATATTAACCTATAAAATTAGTTAAATTAATAAATTGTCTAAAATTAAATTTATTTGGGTATTTAGAATATCAATTATGTAAATATTTCATTAATAAGGAAATTACTGCATCACCATTATGTCAAAAATAAAATAAAATATATATTGTCTAAAAAATAAAATTAAAATACAATTATGTAGGAAATATTTTTTTATTTCTAATGAATATTTATAGTATAATTTATCTTATGTATAACCCTATATTATAAATTGTTTAGTTATTAAACTTTGATTTTAACTCTTTTAACTATTGTTTAAATAAATTAATAATAAGTGTCCTAATCTAATCCAAGTTGACCAAAGAGGTTCATATTTTATTACTAAGGTCATTTTTGGTCTAATTATACTTATACAATAGAATTATGACATGTTTTAGAGTAATAATAATATCATTTTTACACTTAATTACCCTATTTACATTTAATCGTGTAAAATAAAAGTAAAAAAGATACTATTCACCAAAAATTATATTTATCTTATTGAACCACAATTTACCCTTTCATATTAACTATTTCTCTCAGATTTTATAAATTCAACTCATAGAATATGAAAATTTATTTTTTATGTAAATTTGCAAATGCTCATTGGAGTTAGGTAAAAGAAGGTAAAAATTTCAAAAAAATATAATATATCTAAAATTATTATAAAATGATTCAAATGAATTAAATTGAACATATATAGGTATTATGTATCTATTTTGACATAAAATTTAAATTAGAAAAATGACTACTTAAATAAAATGTCAGTTTTAACCAATAACTCAGTGTTTTCACTATTAATCAATAATTGAAAGTTTCCAGAAAAATACCAAAAATTCACCGTCGGCTAATTTCGATAATATGAATCCCAAAATGAAATCAATTTTGAAGGATAAAATTTATAAAATTTTAAAAAGTGGGTATTACTATTCATAACGGCTATTTTATATAATATTTTAATAACATATCGTTGTTTAGTGAAAATCAGTATTGCGTACAACCCAAGCTATCGAGGAAGGTTACTCTTGAGGGTAACACAAGACAAGAATGGGGTTGCATATGCTACAAGATATTATGTTGTTGTGTATAGGGAAAGATAATTTTAGTTTAGCGTATAACAAAATACATCAAGGAAATTAAAAATAATAATTCTCATAAAAATATCATGGTGTTATAGTCTAAAATATATCATATTTACCAAAGTATATTTCAATAGATAACAATATAAAATTATGGAAACTAATTAACCAATAATTATTAATTTCCAAACATTTAAGAACCTAGATCTTCTTTTCAGGTGTTTTTTTCCTTTTGTGGTAGTTATTTTCAAAAAGAGAAAAATTGGAAATTTTCGGATTACACGCCATGTACTTTATGAGTACACGTTGTGTACTTCGATGCCACTGGAAGCCGTGAGCTGTCCGTGTCATGGCCACTCACACGGCCGTGTAATGGTGACTTGGAGGCCACCTATAGCGGAGTACAGAAAAGGAAAGTACACGCCGTGTACTGCAGAAGTACACGTCGTGTAATTTTTTTTATTAAATGGACCGGGGTCTCGTCTAATCCTTATTTCCATATTCTTCTTTGCCTAATTCTATCCAGAGCTTCCAAGGAGGTTGAATCTTCTTCGAGCCACCGATCTGTCACCAGTTATGTGAATCGAGCAGTATCAGTTGCAATAGAATCACAGTGGTGACTTCTTGGTTCTTCTTTGGCTATGTTACCTGATTCTTTCACTTATGATAATTATCATAGTTTGAACGTTTTAGACATTTTTTAGATCTACTCAGTTCTAGGCCGATTCATGAGACGAGGTTCAAGTATATTGATCTCCTAGGATCGAGGTAGGTGGTTTGTTTCCTTACATTGAATGTCCTTGAGTTTTTGTGCAAAAGTACTGGATTCCCATGTTTCTGGTATCCCGGGTTAGGGATTTTGGTCCTATTGTTTAATTTCCTTAGATTTGTTGTTACCTTAAGGTTAATTGATAATAATATATGCTTGTTCTCATGTTTGAGGATCACCCCATGGGTGTTATCCTTGTTTTAATGTTTATCGCCATTTGGCACCGTTTTCCTGCAAGGAAAACCCTATTGCAATTGGTAGTTTGCTTGTTATAACCGATTTGATGTGTTACCTGATATTTTAATGTTTTTGATGCATTGTAGATTTTATCCAAGTAGTTTCTTAACATACATAGGGCTGCTGACAATCGATTATGCACGACTGGACTACTCAGGGCTGTGAGAACCTAGTGCGGGAGACCAAAGAGTGAATAGACGATTAGGTGCTTCCCTAGGGGGTCTGTTAGAATTAGTTTCATACACAGGTCCTATGGGAATTAGACTTTGTGCTTCCTAAGAGTGTCCTTAGTTTACGTATTTATCGAGACCACATGAAGAATTAGACGTATGTTCTTCCTTAGAGAGTCTGTAGTTATCATAGCAAGACGACATGGGAATTGATTTGAGTGCTTCCAAGAGTGTTTGTGCCATTGTATGTTTACTTAACTCTAGGGATATTCTAGTTTGAGACACCCATAGAGTCAGTGTGAATGTGGATTGTTTGGTTGGTTTAGATGAGTCTACCAAGCCAAAGCACACGCTTGGATCTTTTTGCCTTCTTGTTTGTTTAGGTAGTCTTTTGATGCCTGCTGTGTTACTTGTTTTCCTTGGAATAGAGAGCTTTTCATGATTCCTTGGTAGTATATTTAAATGAATTAATTAATTTTTAAATGAATCTGAATGGTAATTGGTAGGATTGTTTTCTTGTGTACTCCTAGTTCATTACTACATTAACATTCATTAAATCTGCTATATTACTCACTGATAGTAGGGCACATATCATGTGGTGGTTGCCTTCTGAGATTAGTCTAACACCCTGTTTGGGTCCTGCATTTCAGCCCAAATAGGTTATATGGTTGCAAATGTGGATTGGTATTGTTTCCCTTCTACTTCTGGTACATGATTTCTGGTTGTTCTGGAGAGTATAAGACTGAGCATAGGCTTGTGATGCTGGTGGAGTTACTATTTACTTTTCGTACTTTCTTTCTCAGTTGTATTTCAACACATTTTTGTGTTTTTTGATTTCTTTAGATACTTGTACAGTCTTCATCGTTATCATAATTACTATATGTGAATTTCTTCTTCTGTTTAGTTTCAGTTATTATATGTTGTTTACTGCTTCTGCTATTGACTGTTATTTCCAATCCATTGTATACTTACCAAATGAGGTCATAGTTTCCCAAATGACTCACCAAGGCCCTCGCAGCTATTTGGAAACCTCTGGCATTTGGGGAAATACGCTTGAGGTCATGTGGTGAACCGGTTATGGGGAACCAGTTGAGTGGCTTCAGCTTTGGGTCATTACAAAGTTGTATCAGAGGATTTTCTTAACATTTCTATTGACTAAATGTTTAGCGACTTTAGATAGGGATATGATGGAATAGGTAAATGGTAAATAGATGTGGTTGGGAGTTCTAGAACCAGTGTACAGGGAAAAATACAGGATACCTCGAATTTTTCAATTTTCTAGTTTTGAAAATGTTACAGTTTAATTGACTTCACCGTTGGGTGGTTCACTTGATTTGTGATGTTACTATTTATATGATTGTGGTTATATTTTGTTTCAACCTGATGAGATGAGGGTATGACATCTCATGCATCATAAGGCACTAGTTAGAAAATCACATGTCATGCATTTTCCATTTTATCTAAATTTCATTTGAAATTGAATGTTGTTATGACAGAATTTGTTATATACTATGCATGTTGTTGTGATATCTGTTGTGCTAGAATACCTGCTATGTTGATAGGGTATCATTTGTTTAGATCTTCATTAACATGGACGCCAAACTTTGGTCTTAGAGGTGTATAGGCCCTTGATTATTGGAATTTGGTGGATCATTGCCTGGATGCCTTGTTATAACTTGTATAAGATGCCAATATTTTATTTTCGGGGAGTATGGGCCCTCACAGATCAGAATTTTGATCCTTAAATCTTATTTCTGTTTTTTGGTCTTTAGAGCAGTTTCTGAGCTACTTCCCGGAAAAACCCAGAATATATGGCGTGTATTATATTAATACATTCCATGTAGTTTTTAAACTGTGTCACCGACTATTTGAGCAGAAACACGGGGTTATGAAAAATCTTGTAGGAACACGCCGTGTACCAGTTTAGCACACCATGTAGTATGAAATAGGTACCCCATCCGTGTCACAAACAACACGGGTTATGTTATCCTTTCACATACACGCCGTGTCTAAATCTTACATGTCGTGTAGTCTGATCTAGGTACCCGGCCATGTCACGAACAACACGGGTCGGTGTTACCCTTACTCGTACACGTCGTGTCTGTCTGGAACACGCCGTGTAGTGTCGGATGTGTCTCTAGCCGTGTTGCTAACAACAAGGGCCAGGTAAAGAATGTCTAGTACATGTTGTGTCTTCCTTGAACACACTGTGTAGTTTTGGCTTAGTGGTGTTTTGTGGCTTTACGGTGTAGAAGGACTTAGGCAGGGAAGAGGATTCCAGTACATACCAGGTGTTATAAAAACACTCCGTGTATTTGGGGTGTTACATGACTAGTTTAGGTAGCAGTACACGCCCATGTGAAGGACCTAAGGGAACACGCCTTGTAGGGAAAGAACACCCCGTTTAGTCATGTTTTTAATAACTTGAATGCCTTATTTTCCCTATTATTTCTTGTGCCTTTAGTTTTTCTATCTTTTCTAATTATGAATCTGAGGTGTGCATTTGACCTTTCAGATATATGGAACCGAGACATCGTCTGGTTGTCCATCAGTTACAAGGTATTTACAATATGCCTGATACGACAGATCCAGGACTACCAGTAGTTCCGACTATCATTCGTGACATGAAACAAGCAGTGATTATAGACACTGGTGACGACGATCAGTTTTGAGAGGGTTTAATGAGATTAATGCATACCTTCTAGGGAGCTCAGCATCCTGCCCCGTCTATGGTAGAGCAGACACAAGTTTTCAGCAGCAGCATCCTCCAACGTTCAGAGGGGATGGAGGACCACAGGCTACGGAGTAATGGCTAGAAGCCATGCAATCCATATTCGAGCACCTGGAGACGCCTTCAGAGATGAGAGTGAAACTCCCGACTTATATTTTGTTACATTCTTCCAAGAGATGGTGGGATGTGGTTTCGTAGGCAGGGCACCAACAGGTTAAGGCATTTGAAGAGTTTTGGCGTACGTTCTATGACTACTTCTACCCAGCGAAGCTGAGGGCTGATAGAGCTAGAGAGTTCGTGAACCTGTATCAGGTTACTCTCACAGTTATGGAATATTCCTCTCGCTTCATAGAGTTACAGTGTTTCACTCCCATTCTGAGGAATGACGAGCTGTTTATAGAGAGGATGTTTGAGGAAGGCCTCAGACCGGACATCAGATCACAGGTGAACATCTTTATGCTGACTTCTATTACTATGTTAGTAAACTTGGTTCTTATCATGGAGAGAAATCTGAGGGAGACTAGAGTTGTGGACCTGGGCAGTTTAACATCCAGGATGACTCATTTCAGATAGACAGCAGGAAGTGCCACCGAGAGTCTTCATGAGGTGACACGAGGAAGAAAGGTATTCCTTCTGGCAGACATGATCTTCTTTATGGTAACCAAGTGGTGTGCTATCAGTGTAAAAAAGCATTAATTAGAAGCCTCAGTGCCCGAGAGACCCAGTGGAGTGTCGATCTTGTGGAAAGATAGGTCACCTGCAGCTTTTTTGCAAGGTTCTCCTTACATTGGCTTGTGAAGGAGGATCGGTTTCAACTCCGCATATAGTAGAAGGATTACCAGTTCCGTAGAAGACTATGGGATGGAGTTCTTCAGGTCTTTTAGGACAGGGTAGTGGTCGTGGACACAGTGGTCAGGCTTAGGGAGGTTCATCTCAGGGATCTTAGGCCACTACACAAGGCCGTGGTGCATTCTAGACATTTGCGGTAGAGCGGATTCATCAGGAGCATGATCTTGGGCCTTCAATAGTTCGAGGTACAATTTTAGTAGCCTCAGTTTTATCCTATTCACTTTTTGATATAGGATCTTCTCATAGCTTTATTTCTATTCATACTGTGAAAATCCTTAAACGTACTGTTTACAATTCTAAGGATATGATGATGCTAGACACTCCCTTGGGAATTAGAACAGCTGGCATGCGTCAGGGCTCAGACTACCCCCTAAAGGATAGTGGGAGTCGTTTTTCATGTAATCTTAATGTTGTGGAGATGACAATATATGATTTTTTTCTCGGTATGGACATTTTAGTTCCCTTCTAGGCCTTTTTCGGTTGTTATCATCGTAGGGTGAGTTTCAAATCATCGGAGGGCAGATCTTTTCTTCACAAGGGTGACTGGGATGTCCAGGCGAGTAGATCGGGACCAGATCATCATGGGTTGGGCAGTGTTATGGCCCATATTTGAAGCTTATATATAGATGACCATGGATACTTCTCAAAGATATTTTTCTCCAGTGGTTGATCGCTTCCCAGATGTCATTCCTAAAGACTTTTCTGGTTTTCTTCAATAGTGAGAGGTAGAATTTTCTATTGAGCTTGTACTAGGAGAAGCACCAGTATCCATAACTCCTTATAGGATGGCTTCAACTGAGTTACAGGAGCTCAAGAAGCTGTTGTAGGCATTGCAGGCAAATGGTTTTATCCGACCCAGTACATATACTTGGGGTTCGCACGTTCGGTTTGCAAAGACGGTGGATGGAACTTTACGACTTTGTATGGATTATCGGAAGCTAAAACAGATGACGGTCAAGAACCGATATCCATTTCCACAGATAGATGATCTCTTTGATCAGATTTGAGGAGCCAGAGTGTTCTCGATGATCGATATGAGATCCGTCTATCATATGTTGCATTTCAGACCATCTAACATAACCCTTACAACCTTTCGGAGCAGGTATGGTCTGTAAGAGTATTTGCATATGCCGTTCACTCTCAGAGACATGCCAGTAGTTTTCATTGTGCTGATGAACAGATTATTCCATCCTTACTTGGATTCTTTCATGGTGGTTTTAGTGGACGATATCTTGGTGTACTGTCACACTCGACACGACCATGATACCCATCTTGAGATCATTTTGAGTACACTGAGGGAACATCAGTTATATTCTAAGCTCTTAAAGTTCCGATTTTGGATGGACGAGATTAACTTCCTCAGTCATGTCATCTCATAGACAAGAGAATCAGTAGACCTAGAGAAGGAGAGGGGAGTAGTCACCTGGGAGCAGCTGAAGAATGTCATTAAGGAACAAAGTTTCATAGGGATGTCTGGTTAATAAATGCGGTTTATATAGGACTACCCTCACATAAAATCTTCGTTGATGAGATTGACTAATAAGTGGGTGAGTATGTTTTTTCAGAAGACAGCAATTTAGCCTTTTAGGAGTTGAAGGGAAGATTGACTTCAGCATCGATTCTAGTTTTTCCGGAGCCAGGAAAGAGTTATATATTTTTTTGTGATGCATCTGGCATCAGGCTTGGAGGTGTGCATATGCATGAGGATCATGTTGTTGAATATGGATCTCAGCAGTTGAGGCAATAGGAGAGGAACTATCCTATGAAAAACCTGGTGTTGGCTGCAGTTGTTCATGCATTGTGTTGTTGGAGACATTATCTTATAGGATAACATTATGGGTTATATACTGACCACAAGAGCCTCAATTATATCTTCACGAAGCGTGACATGAATATGAGACAACGGAGGTGGGTTGAGTACCAACAATAGTTCGATTTCGAGCTTTCTTATATGCCTGGGAAAGTCAACACTGTGCCAGACACACTGAGTAGGAGAACACAGATACAAGCAGTTTAGGAGGCCAGTAGAGAGTGAAAGCTTATGGCTCTGTTCTCCGAAATGCATTTGGGGGTGAACAACAGACATGGTCATACTTTTCTTTCATCAATAGCTATTACCTCTACCATTCTTGACCGAGTTCGAATTTAGCAGCAATCATATTATAAAGGCCTAGTCTTATGGGAAAGCGTGTAAAGAGAGGACCCTCATCCCCTTAGACCATTGGAGAGGGTGAGATATTTCGTTTCTAGGAACGCATATGGGTGCCGGCAGATATACACGAGGAGATGATGCGAGACATTCATTCCTCAGTTTGGGCAGTTAATCCTGGCTTCTCCAAGATGTATCGTGATCTACACCTCCAGTGTTGGTGGCTAGGTATGAAGAGAGATGTTGGTAGATTTGTCATGAGGTGTTCCACCTGTCAACAGGTGAAGGCGGAGCACCAGCGACTAGAAGTGCTTTTACAGTAGCTACCCATTCCAAAGTGGAAGTGGAATGATGTCGTGATGGACTTCGTGAAAGGGTTACCGAGATTACCTCGAGGGAATGATGTGGTATGGTTTGTCATTGACAGGCTCACGAATGTTTCTCACTTCTTTCCGATTAAGGAGACCTTCGGTGTTGATGAGCTTGGACAGTTGTACATCCGTGAGATTTTACGCTTTCATGGGGTTCTGAGTACTATCATTTATGATTGGGATTCCCACTTTACGTCACATTTTTGGTAAGGGCTACAGAGGGATTTGGGTACATAGGTACTTCTGAGTACAACTTACCATCTCTAGACATATGGCCAGTCAGAGCGCAAAATTCAGGTGCTAGAGGACATGATACGAGAATGTGTCTTTGTTTTTGGAGGTTCTTGGATGAGACATATACCTCTGGTGGAGTTTGCATATAATAATAGTTTTCAAGCAACTATTCAGATGGCACCGTACGAGACTTTGTATGGTAGGCTGCACCGATCACCCATATGATGGCTAGAGGTAGGAGAGGTAGCTATGCTGGGACCTCGTCTTGTTTGGGAGACTACAGAACAGGTGGAGTTGATTCAGAACCAGATTAATCCTACACAGTCTCGGCAGAAATATTATGTTGATCAGCGAAGATGAACTTTGGAGTTCAAGGTCAGAGATCAGGTTTTCCTACGTGTTACCCTGAGGTTGGGACACAAGAGGATCAGGAGATAGGGTAAGGTTTCACTGAGGTACATTGCGTCGTTTGAGGTTTTGGAGAGAGTCAGGAGGGTTTCTTATAGGTTGCAGTTACCTCACAGGTACTAGGCTATGCACAACGTCTTCCATGTTTCTCACCTTCGACGCTATTCATCAGACCCATCTCATTTTTTTCAACTCAAGGAGGTTGAGATGGATTAGGATGCATCATTCATGGAGCATTCTATCAGGATTGATGATCTTAGTGAAAAGGTACTCTATAGCCGGTCTGTTCCTCTGGTACGTGTGCTATGGCAGCATGACCGTGTACAGGATGAGACGTGGGAGAGGGAGGATGATATGCAATCATAGTGGCCTGAGTTGTTCGAGGTTTCTTCTTCTCCACCTTGTTAGGAAAATTTATGGATGAATTTCATTAATGGGGGATGTTTTTAAGAACCCAGATCTTCTTTTCAGGTGTGTATTTACTTTTCCGGTAGATTTTTGGAAAAAGACGAAATTATGGAAATTTTCGGAGTACACGCCATGTACTTTATGGGTACACGTTGTGTACTTTGATGCTACTAGAAGTCGTGTGCTGGTCATGTCATGGCCACACACATGGCCATGTAAGGGTGACTTGGAGGCTGCCTAAAGCAGAGTATGGAAAAGGAAAGTACACACCGTGTACTCCAAAAGTACAAGTCATGTACTTTCTTTTTTTTCGTTAAACGGACGAGGGTCACATCTAATCTTTATTTCCATCCTCTTCTTGTCCTAATTTCATACAGAGCGTCCAAGGAGTCCAAATCTTCTCCAAACCGCCGATCTATCACCGATTATCCGAATTGAACACCGTCAGTTACAATAGAATCGTAGCGGTGAGTTCTTGGTTGTTCATTGGCCACATATCATGATTCTTTATCTTGTGAGACTTGTCCAAGGTTGAAAGTTTTAGTCTTTTTTTCTGATCTACTCCCTTCTAGGAGGATTCATGGGCCAAGGTTCATGCATATCGATCTCCTAGGATTGAGGTAAGTGGTTTGTTACCTTACATTGAATGTCCTTGAGTTTTTGTGAAAAAGTGCCATATTCCCATGTTTCAGGTATCCCGAGTTAGGGATTTTGGTCCTATTGTTAAATTGCATTATATATCTTGTCAACATAAGGTTAATTGATAATAATATATGCTTGTTTGCATGTTTTAGGATCACCCCTTGGGTTTTATCCCTATTTGGTTTTTTATGGACGATTGGCACCGTTTTCCTGCAAGGAAAACCCTATTGCAATTTCTAGTTTTCTTGTTACAACTGATTGCATGTGTTTCCTACGATGATAATGATTTTTTATGAATTTTAGCTTTATCCAAGTAGTTTATAAACTTACTTAGGGATGATGACAGTATATTATGCATGACTGGACAGCTCAGGGCTGTGAGAACCTGGTGTGGGAGACCAAAGAGGGAATAGACGATTAGGTGCTTCCCAAGGGGGTCTGTTGGAATAACTTTCGTATGTAGGACCTATGAGAATTTTACATTGTTCATCCTAAGAGTGTCGTTAGTTTACGCACTTATCGAGACCACAAGAGGAATTAGACATAAGATCTTCCTTAGAGAGTCTCTAGCTATCGTTTCAAGACTACAGAGGAATCAGCATGAGTGCTTCCCAGAGTGTCTGTGCCTTTTTATGTTTACTTGACTATAGGGGTCTGCTAGTTTGAGCCACCTAGAGAGTCAGTGTGAATGTGGATTTTTTGATGGTTTTAGATGAGTCTACAAAGACAAAGAACAAGCTTGAATCTTTTTTCCTTCTTATTTGTTTAGGTAGTCATTTGATTCCAGCTTTGTTACCTGTTTACCTTTGAATAGAGAAATTTTCTAGATTCCTTGGTTGTTTAATTAAATGAAAGAATTAATTTTTAAATGAATCTGAATGGTAATTGGTAGGATTGTTTACTTTTATTCTCCTAGATCATTACTAAACTTACTTTCATTACTTCTGCTATATTACTCACTGACAGTAGGGCACATATCATGTGGTGGTTGCCTACTGGAGTTACTGTTTATTTTTCGTACATTGTTCCTCAGTTGTATTTCAGCACGTTATTGTGTTTTCTGCATTCATTAGATACTTGTACCTGCTTTTTCATTATCATCATTAACATATATTCACTACTTCTGCTGTTTAGTTTTAGTTATTGTATATTGTGTACTGCATCTACTATTGACTATTATTTCCTTTCCCTTGTATACTGACCAAATGTGGGCATAGTTTCCCCAATGACTCACCAAGGACCTCACCGCATGTCAGTAGCCTCTAGCGTTTGGGGAAATTCACTTTAGGCCATGTGGTGAACCAGGTACGGGGAATAAGTTGAGTGTCTCTGGATTCGTGTTGTTACAAAACATTTCCCAAAACTATGTGCATGCCAACAATGGTATAATAAATATTCCTTATAATGAAATACAGTTCAATGTGTATGGAAACTCAAAATAAGATAAATAGATGAATCCCCAAAAGTGGGACTTGGCACCATGTCCATATCACTCATCCATTCACATCCCACACCAAATTCATCCATCTAGAAAAGGGAACTTTCACTTATCCTAACATTCAACCAGGAAATCGTATTAGGTACCCAATGGTGGCCTGAGTTGGGTGTGTATAATATCCCTAGCCTTTTAATAACATTATTACATTAATTTAAGCATATTTAACCCCCCAAATACGAACATGATATAATAATATTTGTTTTCTTTTTATTATTATGTACCTAATTATAATGCTTTAAACCAAACAAATCGTCATTTATTTGTTCTCCATAATGAGTTTCTGACTTCATTTGAGCTCTTATAATAACATATAATGCCTTGGGGAAAATGATATGAGATAAAAATCCTAATAAGGGAGTAAGCATTGGAATAAATCATAGATCATGGGTTAGAATGCATAACATGAAGACATAAAAAGGCATGGAACTCTAATAAACATAAGGAATCATAACATATATAAAATGAGAACATCTAACCATTGAATAATAGGAATGTGTAATGAACATATAAAATGATATAATCACTATTAATGTGTAATCACCATGAAAATTTTACATGGTTGAGATTGAATCATGGCTAAATTCCATGACCATTGCACATGGTAGAAAATGTCCCATAAAGGAATCAGGTTTACTACACGTCCCAATATGATATATCACGAGACTAAATGTTTCCCAATGGATTTGAGAACTAAGAACTATTTGGGCAAACCCATAATATCATGTTTAAGAATATGTGTTCCAAGTGAATAATCATACGTAATGAATAAAAATAAGGGATTCCCATTGAATGAAATGGGTATCATAAGCATGTCACAAGGCATAAACAATGAGTTTATCATTAAGATGTCCATGAAAAAATGAATTTAAATAATAAATGGACATTCATAAGGATAATGTGGAATGGGTAATGATGAATTATGTACAACAAAATTGAAATATTGTAAAAAAGAGTATTTAAGAAAAATTAGAAATGTGCCAATTTAGTGTTGTTTAAGGGAAAATTTAAGAGATTATCAAAAATAGAAAATGCATAATTGTTCTTACAAAACATATAATAAACCAGGGTATTTTTCATGATTAAATAAGTGTTTTTAGAAAAATTTATTCTAGATTATAAAATATTATGGTGTTCACATGAAAATTTGTAATAAATAAGGATGTTCCCTCTAATTGGGTCTTCTTATTAGGTACAATAGAAATGATAAAATTATTGAAGATATATTTCCCCCAAAAATAAAAAAGAATTTAGATAAGAACATATTCATAGGATATATTAAAAAAAATTATGAGGAGTATTTTTGAATTAAATAGTGGAATATAAAGACAAAGAGTAACTTAATAGAAAGAAATTGGGGTTTGGAATGAATCCCATTCCATATGCCAAACACTATTCAGAACTTATACTTAATGTCCTCTTGAATTATTATATTTTGAGAACCTAATTAGTAATATTTTGTTTTGAATTTTTTGGATACCCAAAGAATCAGAATGGGGGTGGAGACTTTAGAGAGTATTTGGTAGAATTCAAACATGTTGTAAGGCTTTGGAGGTGTGACGAGAAGTGGTGGGGGTGGTATTTGTAGTGGATAAGAGGAGAGATTTTTTATTATTTTAAACATTATTTTATTATATTAGATCAAAAATATGTTTTTTTATTAAATAAATATGTAAATAGTGAATGAGAGTTTGATATTATTGTTCTGAAATTATCAATGACTCATGAAATAATGTTTTTAACATATTATTTTACGTACAATATATTATTGTATTTCACTACTCACCAAAAATTAAACTATTATAGAAAAATTCCAAAAATTAACCCTAATGTTTTTTTGATGTCTAAAATTCAATAATGGACTCCATTATTTTAAAATAATTTTTATAATATGAGAAATTTAATTTTAAATTAAAATCCTCATTCATTCAAAAAATTCCATTTTTAAAATTAAAACACATTTTATAAAACTTTAAAAAATTAACAATGTTATCGTAAAATTATATTATAATAATAAGACCAAAAAATATTAATTTATAAAACTATTTCTTAAAAATAATTTTTCTTCTAAATCATTATATTCATTAAAAAAATGTATATAAACGTTTATGTTTTAAAAAAATCACAACACTTAATTTATCATTTTTAAAACATTTATTTCCTTATAATATGACATAATCATATAATATATTAATTTATAAGGTGGATACATTTTATTTATACATTGATTGGTGAAGTTCTTATTCGATTGCCTTGGTTACTCTTTAAAATGGTCACATTACTATTCCAAGGGCCATGCAACTATTCCATTGGCCTAGGTTCCTTAATATAAAAAAATATCTCTTATTTCATTCATTAAACATTTATAATGATTTCATTGTGTTTTATATGTGATTTTATTTCATTTATACTATATGAAATAGTTATAATAACTAAATATACATTTATAAAATTTTGGGTCTTTACATTCTCCCCCCTTATGAAATTCACCCTCGAAATTTCTTTTTAAAAACTGAAGGGAATATAGGTGAGGGTACTTCTCCTTGTTTTCTTCCACCAGTTTCTTGGTTTTTCCTACATAAATATGTTTTCTCCATTATAATTTTACCATGTTATAAGTCTCTTTGGATATACATTTATCTCTATGTTCCAAGATGTTCACAAGCTTCTGCTTATAAGATTGATCCTTCACCAACTACACCTCCTCCCAATTGAGATCGTTTGGGGTATTAAGTATGTAGTTACCCATGATGAATATGTGGAATAAATAATTTACTAGAGACATGGTGGGTGGAAGTGCTATTCCATATGCCATAGCTCTGAAACAATCACGAATCTTGAAGGGGTTAATGTATCTAGGTGTCAGCTTTCATTTCATCCCAAATAACAGGATACTCTTTCATGGATATATACAGACGAATATCATGTCAATAACCATAAACTCTATTTCCATCAATGAATGTCTACACATCTCTTCTATCAATTTTAGACATCCAAGATATGATTTTGAATGGTTTTTACCTTTTCCACCATTTGTTTGACTATTTCAGCTACAAGAAGATTATGTTCACTAACAACATCCCATCATATTGGTTTTATAAAACATTTTTTTTGAAAAAGGTATTCATATGGTTCCAATTAGACACTTGATTGGAAAAAATTATTTTTATACAAGTCCACCATATTTAAATTTTTTTCCAACCCTCATTTGAAGTCCATATCACATTCTCCCAAAATGTTTACCATTTTATGAATAATACTCTTAAATTGGCCATAAATTTGAGGTTGATAGGTTGTACGGATGTTTAGCTCAATTTTTAGAAATTATTGGATAAATTTCCAGAACATGGATGTAAATATTAGATCTCAAATAGTTACAATCAATAGTGCTACTCCATATATCCTCATCACATATTTTATTTATATTCAAGCAAGTTGATATGTTGAGAAGTCCTCTCAAATTGTGATAAATTTAGCATTCTTGGTAAGATGATCCAAAATAATCCATTTATAATTATTTCCATTATATTTATTTGTATGAATGGTGATGAAGTCTACAATGGTGTTATCACATTTCCATGTTTGTAAGGGAAATGGTTTCATCATCCTCTTTGACATTCTTTTCAGCCATCACTTGCTGGCATACTAATCACATCGATATGTATTCAATGATATCCTTCTTCACGTATTCCATCAAATAATGTTTTCATGGATCTCAATACATATTTTTACTTCTTGGTAGAATACAGAATTATGATCTATGTGTTTCATTCTGAATTTCATTATTTATCTTGGAATTGGACGATACACATAATCGTGACCTAAATCGTATGACTCATTCTTCATAAATATTTAAATGTGATGATTTTTCATTTCTAAATACATTCCCCATTTTTGAAATTTCCACATCATCTATTTTATCATCCTTTACTTTCCTTATAAGAAATGGTTGAGAATTCAATTGAAAAAGGGTTGATTTTATTTATTTATTAACGATTCCCATGTAAATCCTTTGAAAATCTAAGAAGATTGGATCCTTCTGAATTCTCTTCATTGATATGGTAGCATGATCCTTTCTATATAATTCATCTACTTCTTTATTTTCATTACCTCAATTATAGTGGATTGAATAGTCATACAACTTGATGATCTATAACAATATTCATATACATATACTAAAGACTTTAGATGTGAATATATATTTTTGGATCTAATGACTAGTACATATATCACACATATCCACATAGAGATAATGCTGCCAGATTTTCGATACAATCATCATAGTTACCAAATCTAGATCCTATGTGAGATTTTTTTATTCTAAATTTTCAACATCCATGAGGTGTAGAATATCACGTTATGAATTTTCTGTTGAACAATGCTGAATCCCTTCCATGAATCATCACTATTTAGGACAGTGTGTTCCCCTATAGTTGGGAGTGTGAGTACTTGAGTAGTGATAAGACGTTTTTTGATCACATTAAATCATTCCTAACAATATTTAATTTAGAAATTATTTTCCACATTCCTTGAGAACATAGTGGGATATTCAATCATGAGAAATTCCTCAAAAAAATGTTAGTAGTACCTAACCATGACACAAAAAATATGGGCCTTCATTACAGATGTTCTGGACAACTCATCAAATACATTGGTTATAGTGGGGTCCATATTTATCCATTTTTTGGTGATTACATAACACAATAATGATACGTCATCCATTAATAAGTCACATTTAATGTACTTTTAATAATGATTCTTCTATCACAAGGGCTTTATCACAATATTAATGTTTTCTTCGTGTTCTTGTTTACTCTAAATGTATATCAGAATATATTCAATGAAGACTAACACAATTATTTTGAGGTAATAGATAAATACACTATTCATTATGATGATGAGAATTAGTAGAGAATTATTGAGTCCATAGTGAATCACTATGAACTCATAGTTTTCAATCCTTGTTCAAAAGTTAGTATTGGGAATATCTAATTTCCTCTCTTTTTATTGGAGATTTCTTGACCAACAGTGCAACTTAGAGAAATACTTGTCTGCACATTGTTGATCCAAAAAGTCATCTGCACATTGTAGCATATACATGTTCATTATCTTAATTTTATTTAGCTCAAGATAATAAATGTAGATGCACCTTCATCCATCCTTCTTCTTGATAAAAAGGATTGATTCACCCCATGTAGATGCACTCAAGAATATAAAACCATTGTCCAGATAATATTGTGACTACTTATTCTATTTTTCCAACTCAATTGTGACCATTCAATAAGTTTTCTTGGTTATTAGATGAGATATAGAATTATTTTAATTTTATAACTCAAATTCTCTATTAGGAGGTATACCATACAATTCATAATGGATAACCTTAGTGTATTCACTCACATTGGGAATGTCTTCGATATTGATTTACTCTTTTGTCTCAATAATTTGAATTAGATTTTATTTTTCAAAAATAAATAATATCCAATATTGATACAATTATTTTAATGGATATTCATCATCAACCTTACAGTGTATTTAGTAGTAGAATTCTTTCGGATGGGAATGTCTTCAATCATGATTTTCCAAATTTTTCTCACAGATTGCTCAACCTCCACATTTTTATGTAGTGTTTGAATAGTTATACTAAACCTTTATGATATAAAATAATCCATAGAAGATGAATTAAATAGTATGTTCCATATTATTAAATGAATAACTAGTGTACCTATTGTCGTATAATTGTTTGGATCCACCTCATCAATAATGATAGCATATTACCTTGCTTCCTTGGAGGATTTCATTATTGATTTCCTCTAAAAAACCTTGCCTCAAGGAAATTGTTCACATAATTCCCATGTTCCACACATGTGAAACACTGTACTACAACCTGATTGTTGACATAAAAATTCCTTTAGTCATACACATTAGTGGGATTATTCATATCCATTTATAATTTATTAGTAAGATGCCCTACTCTTGCATATTTGAAACATCACATGGTTCCCTTTACACAGTTCCTAGGATTCATCTTCCAAAAACATTAACACATTGAATATTTTGATTTATTTCCATCATATGATTTATTTGATAATCCTCCCATATTACGCAAATTTTATACATTTTATCATTGGGAAGATGATAAAACTGAGATTCTTCGATATCCCTTTCTACCTTACGAGATCAATGAACAATATCCTCCTGACCATAAAAGTCTTGAATCATCAATTCTTTTCATTATAATTACATTAGTCTATGAAAGATGTGATCCACCTTGAATTCAATTTTCATGAAAAATATGAAGGTGTATATTGCACACCTTGTTATGTTTTCTTCATATGAACTGATAGACTCATTATCTTTTTGATTCAATACAAGGAACTCCTTATCCATCTTCAAACAGGAATCTAGGGGAAAATATTAAATGAAAAAAATACTTTCATGAAATATTCCCATTCCATTGAACAAATTTCCTCTTTGGACATTGTATTCTTGAAATATATCCACGATTGATTATCTTTTCCATCAAAATGATAGACCAAAAACACAACATTCTCTTCTTCGGAGAACTGGAGGATAGATAAAATCTTCTCAATAGACTTAATAAATTTTTCAGTGAGGAGGGATCAAAATATCTTCTAAACATGTGATGAATTTTTGTCATAATGGATTATACCTCAAAATTCTCATTAATTAAAGGTGGTAATTCCAAATAATTCATGTTATTATACATAATGTGATCTAATATAGGAATTACCTCCTTGAGGTTTTGGTTTCCTGTTCGAATCCTATTTGGTAAATAATTAGGGAAATCTTCACATTTCCATTCACATTGATTGTTTGCAAAATTTCATTTATATTAATCCATTAATTTTGAAATGAAATTACAATTAGGGGGAATTAATACATAGTTAATTATCATATAAAAATGAAACACTGAATATATATTGATAAACATGAAAAATCAAAACTACATCGTAACATGTGATTCCTTATTTTTCAATCCTGGTTATCCATGTCGAAAAAATTATCACTAGGGATCTTACTAAAGTTCTCTTCTTCTAATTTAAAAAATATTATTAGACCATTCTATGATTCAATCAGTAATTGAACTAACCTTTTAAAAATATTATTACATGTTTTTATCAAATTTTACCATTAAATACCATCTAAGGATCATAAATTCAAGTGTATTCTGAATATTAGGTACATATTTATAAAGCATTAAAATAAAAAACATCTTTTATTTAATCTCTATAATGTGATCTTAACTTCCTTTGATCTTTTACATTGAAACAGGATATCCTTGTGAACAAAGGGATGAGATAAAAATCCCAGTAAGAGAATAAAATTGTAATAAATCTTTGAACATGGTAGAGAAGTCATAACATTTTGATGTGAAAAGGCATGGAATGTGAATAAAAATTAGAAATAATATCTTATAAAACATGTGATGATGTAATTATTGAATTATTGGAGTATGGAAACAATATATAACATGATATAAGCGTGGTTCGAGGATAACCACTAAGACCATTTCATATAGAGGATCATGAGTCATGGACAATTTCCACGACCATTGCATGTGGTGGATAAGGTCCAATAAACGAATCATGTTTCTTCCATGTCCCAACATGATTTCTCAGGAGACAAAACATTACCCAATGAAGTGGATATCTCTATGGCTCCAGCAATAATAACGTGTTCATGAATATGTGTGACACATGGATAATCATACATAAGGAAGAATCCTAAGGTCCACAATGGGAATTGAATGTGTATCATAATCATGTCATAAGGCATAAACAATGGGTATATCATAAATGTGTCCATGAATAAAGTATTTAAATAATAAATGGAAATTAATAAGGGAAATAGGAATAAATCATTCTAAATTATGTCTAACTGAATTAAAATCGTGTAAAAAATAGTATTTATGAAACTTTAGAAATGTGCAAAGTTAGTGCGCTTTATATGAAAATTTGAAGGATTATTTAAAAATAAAATTTTCATAATTCTTTGTACAAAACTAGAACTGAATCGAGAAAGATTTCATGATAAAATAAATTATTTTAGAAAAATAAGGGGGGGGGGGAAATGTATTACAGAGTGCACTTAAATATAAGAAAAAAATTATAAAGTTCTCTTTAATCAGCCTTTCTTATCTAGAAGATATGGAATGAGATCCTATTTGAAAATTTATTTCTCAATCAAGGAATAAATAATTGAGACAGGTACACATGTTGGGATCATACATAGTGAAATTAGGTGGAGTATGTAAGAATAATTAAAAATTACATTGAGGTACCATGAGAGAAAGAGAAGGCCTAAGGAAAAAATTGTTGTTAGAAATCAATCACAAACCATATGACATAAATTGTTCTGTATATGTACATAATGTCCTCCGGAATTCACCTCATTTGAGAGCCTCATTAAAGAAATTTTTTTGGTATTTTGATGATACCAAAATCTATTAGACATAGGTATGAGGCTTGGGAGTGTATTGGGTAGAATTAGGAAGAATTCAAGGCTTTGGCAGTGTGAGGAGAATAGGTGGTGAGGGGTTTTATTTAGAGAGAATGAGATGGGTGTTTATTGAGTATTATAATCGTTCATTTTTTTTACAAGGAAAGAGTGTGAATAGTTTTGATTCTGTGATTAAATATTATAAATAGTTAATGATATTTCTATATTATGGTGCTTACATCATAATTTAATCATGAAGGAGTGTATTTTACTTATAATTTCATATACCATAAATTATTGTATTTAAATAATCATAAAAATTAAATAATTTTATAAAAATCCAAAAATTCACCCTAAACATTTGTTGTTGTGTATAATTAAAAACTAGACTCCATTTTATGAAAATAATTTTCTAAATATGAGAAATTTAATTTCTAATCAAAATCATCATTTATTAAAAAAAGTTACCAATTTATAAGTTATAATAAATTTTAAAAACAATGAAATATTAATTTAGGTCCCATAAAATAATCTTATTATTCTAATATAACAAAATATGAATTTATGATTCTATTTTATGAAATTAATTTTTATTTAAAATAATTATATTAACTATAAATTATACATAGACATTATCATTTATAAAAAGTCCAATACTTTATTTATCATTTTCAAAACATTTATATAATTATAAATTGACAGAATTAGATCATATATTAATTTATAAGGACGAAAAATTTATTTATATGTTCATAGTTGAGGATACTATTCTATTGGGAGGGATTTAATTATTAAGGGTCCCATTACTATTCTAAGGGTTATGTTCCTATTCCTTTGTTATAAATATCTTAATTTCTTTAAATACTTGTTATTTAATTCATTTTATTTGAAAATTTTATTATTGTTTTATACATTTTTTTGTTCCAATTTATAAAATATTACATCATTTTAAGAAAGGAATTTCTGTTGATATCATTTTTGGTCGTTACAGAGTGGGTATAACATACTAGGACACCACCAAAGGTGTCAATAAAATATCCAATCTAAATTTATAGTGTATGCAATCACTAAATGAATTAAATGATAAAAAAAGATAAACCATGTGGCACTAGTTAAAAATAATCATGTAAACCATATTTATCTTTTGTACCAAGGTTTAGGAATTTTCATCACATACATTTTGGAAAATGTATGTCGACTACTACACATATGGGGATAAATCAAGTTGCTTTTTTCATTAGTGATAAAATTTCGGTAAAATTATATCACACATACCATGGCGCCTCTTTCTAGGTATTCATATCTAGTGAAACTGTTAGGGGAATAGAGCCTCAGTCTGACTCCATAACCTATGAATTCAAAGGGTGGGATTTAGATCCTCATTCCAAATAGACCCACGAACCTAGAACCTCATGTCAATAAACCACACACCCCCAATACATCTCCAAATGCTTCCTTAACCATAAAACATTTCCAAACATACACCATAAAAATTTAACACAGTAGTAATTTATAATAAATTTTCCATCAACATATAAGACATCATTATGACCTAGACCATTATAATATTCTTGTTTATATTCTTTATCCCAATTAACCCATTTATCATTTACATGAACTAGATAATCAATTATATTACCATTTATAACCCATAACTAATTAAACCCATAAAAATCATACAAAACAACCCCTTATTACCTAACAATACCTTGAAAAAATTCCCACTATTTTCACTTTTAAACTAAAAGTATCATGTAATCACATTTATTACGGGCTATATTTAAAAAAATCTATTTTCTCACATAAAATTTAAATTTGGATGTTACTGGAGAACCGCACCCCATGGGTTACCCAAAACCCAGTCAAATTAACCTAATTGAATCCCACAAGGACCATGAAGCATTAAATTAAACATTTAATTAATCAATTTATCACTTCTAACAAGGAAATCCTATCAAGAAACAAATTGAAAACAATAAAAAAATGCATACACATAAATAATAAGGAAGGTTATGGGATATATCATGAAGACCACCTATCATGATTAAGATTTCGAACTCTCTCTAAACCATAGCCTTTGTTTTATATTTTAACACCAATCAAATCCCCAACCAATAGTGAGCTGGGTGAGGAGGGTTTTTGGGATTCAAAGGAAGATGAATAGATAAAAAGCCCAAATATATTAAATATGTGAAAAAACAATGTTCGAATAAAAAGGATATTCAATTTTCAACCAAGGATGTTGTAAATAGCATTGATATGAAAGAGATCAATCCAGGGGAATATTGGGGTGAATTTGTTAATCATTAGGACTGTTGGAGGAATAATGGAGAAAAATCATGAGTTAAAACACTTATGTGTTGTGAAGTAAAAATGAAAAAACCCCACATTCTATTGGGCACAATGTTTAGTGAGACAATTATCCAAACTGTGAACCGAAATTTCTCTACCCTCAGTCTAAGATGGTTCCATGTTTCATGGTTTCTTGAGAAACCGAATTTTATGAAAATTCATGTGATGAAAATGTGGGATAGATCTGTCCAATCATGAATGGTTAGTCCTTTAACCTTTCATGGTTTCATAAAAATATGCACTCTTCTTTTAAGAAGACATGTTTAGGGTGTAGTGTAACAACTAACCATGAACCAGCCGTACAACATGCACTGAGTGGAAACATTCTCCACTCTCTCATGCCTCAAACCCACAGGAAATCCCTGTGACTCCTCATATACTCAGTCAAAATTCCATTAACCAAAAAATAAACAATAATATTCCTATAAGAAGCTTATGATAAAACAATCATCATATAATGATCAATAAAAATCACAATTCATATTTTAATATTTGTATTTGAGTTTCATAATCCCAATCCATATTAATTTTCATTCCTTTGTTTTAGAAGTCGCCAATTTTTCTTCCTTTTTTTATAAGAATCGAATGTTTTAGTGAAATCACATAAAATATTACAGATCACTGATACTAAATCATTTTTTACCAATTAAAATAATTTATTTTGGATCACCTAATTATATTTTTTATGATATAACTATTTTTATTCATCCTTGGATAGAAAACATATATCCACATCACCATTAATAGGATATATTTTTCCATTATTGTGTGTACCATGAAAAAAATAGTAATAATTTTTACTTTAATGAAGAAGTTATTCTTATTGAACATCACCATATTACTTTTTTCACACAACTTATTTTCACATATTAAATTCTGAATTGGGACATAAGACATTGAGGTATTTTCCCACTGCATATCCCATCCTCCTATATTTTCCTCCCCAGGGTGAATAATTTTTAACCATCCATCATAACTAAATAAAAAAACTACACCTTTATCATATCTTATTATTTTTATAACAATCATATTTATAATATTATAGTTGGTAAACCAACTAATCATTATCATTTTTCTAGTTCTATCAATTGATCTAAATGAAATTTTAGTCATTTTGTACTTCTCTTCTTTTCTATTCTTAATATGTATCCTCTTCCTCGCAACCAATGGTGGTAAATCATATTGGTCCAGATTTTAATACATTGATTAATCTAATTTTATTTAGGCCATGTATCTATATTGGTTGTGAAACGTACCCAATTATTCTTTCACCTCTTATGTTATCTTTCCTTTGGTCTCTATTTTATCATTTATTTGAAACATTGATGAGAAATTCAAGGTTTTGTTTCCAAATGCTTAAAAAAATTTAATATCCATGTTATGCATACTTTTTACAATCAAATATTTATGTATGAATTTTTTATTTATCCTTATAATTAATTTAGAAAATAGAACATATATTTTATGTATACACATTATTTCAAAAAAATATTAGATATGTTGTTCATTATTATATGACATTCTTACTCTGCATCTGTCCTTTTGGGTCTTTTAATTCTCTCACATATCATATTTTTTCCAAAGAGTGTGTGATTATGCATTTTCATTAGAAAATTGTAATTATTTATGTTATAGAACCATAATGGAATTAACACTATATTTTCATTCATAATTTTATGATTAATACACTAATTCATCTGTTAATTACCCATGTACCTTGTTAGCTTTTCTAGTAGTCAGTGCACATGAAATCCACACTATCAAGATGAGGGTCATGCGTATTTCCCGATCACTAAGCTCTCATCTCAATTACATGAATTCACCATAATCATACTCAATTATTTTGATAGTACATTTCACTGAGTTGGTTATTACATCAATAATCCTATGTTTTATCCCATATCATATTCTTGGGTGATAAGTTATTCTTCTTGAAGAATTTATAAAATGGGTTATTTTTTAATTTCAAGCCATAAAAATAATTTTCTACAGGTTATCCAATGTAAATATTATATCTAAAATACATTAGACACCTTATAACAATATTCAAAACTATGAACCACCAATAAAAGGGAAGTGACATCTTTTCTTTCAATTTCACTTTTCCATTTTTATGATTACACAAAAAATGTCACCTCATTAACTTCATTACCATTGGGATTGTACCTCATTGAGTGTTTAATTATATCCTAGAATGAAACCACATGGTAATATTTTTTTTATATAACCATAAAAATTTATTCTCACATAATATGGAATTAGATTATTTTGGTGTTTTTTTCATCATATCATTTGATTATATTTTTTCAAGTACCAAAATATTGAGGTAAAATGCGGTGGTAATCATCATCAGATGGATTTCATGATTTAGATATCATCAATGGTAGATAAATCTACTTGTATACAATAAATAATAATTCTCAAATTATTGAATAAATCATACATTGTTTCATTTAAGTTCATTCCCAAGTCTTCGACTTATTCCATAATACTGTCAGATTTTCTGTTTGAGAGGACACAGACCCATACTCCAAAATTAGGTTCTAATAAATGAATTATTTAAATAACATTTTTAATACCATATAAGTATACTCATACATAATGTTATATTATTACAATATCATAAAAAAATACAAATTCTCCTATAATCCATATAAAATTTTAGATATGAAATTTTCAGAGTAAAAAATTCATTAAATAACGAAACAAAAAATCATTTATATCAATGGAACTTTTTTCCATTGTAACTATATTTTCATAATCCCTAATAATTTTAAAAAAATATATTTCATAATAATACGAAAATGATACCTTTTAAAATATAGAATTTGAATTATTCTTCTCAAAAACCTAAGGGAATGGAAGCTTAAGTTGGGTGACCTCAAATAAAGAGTAAGGGTTGAATAAAATAGAAAAAATAATAGATAAATTAGACTTGAGTGATATTATATTTTTAAAAATAAATAAATTTTCCATAAAATCAATTAAAAAAGAATAATATAAATAATTTTATAATAAATAATATAAAATATCACGTGCATAAAAAATCCTTCCATGGTAATAGAATGTATAATGTCAGATATCTTTTTTTTCATCAATACTGTATCGAATAAAACCAACATACAATCCTGAACATAGAAAATATATCATTATTAATATCATGATAATGACAATGAATTCATTATTATTTTCAAGACCAAAACGCATACATCATACATATCATCATGACTGTATACAAGAAATCATTCTCAGGATCATGATTATATCCAAGAAATAATTATTACAATAAATGATGTTGGAAAAACATCATTTTGAATATCAATACCAAATACTATATTTCATCCATATACTCAACACCATATTTAAGACATAATCATTCCCATTAAGAACACAATAAAGGAAATATTAATAAATGTGTGTTCCTACACCAAATACCAAAACTTGTTTATCTCAAGAGACCCAAAGATGCATTGGGGGTCTATATTACTGTGGGTCTTACCCATATCATAATCATTTCCAATTTATTTACCATATAACGGAAATTAATATCAATATAATAAATAATAATCCATTATTATTGATTAATAAATAATCCCAATAGAATAATAAATATAAGTGATTCCAATACTTTCCATTGTCAATAAATATAATAACATGATCAGAATCCATTGAGATAAATAAGGTGCGTTTTATTATTAACAAATATCCCAATTAAAACATAAGAAACATTAATGGATTTTCAGATATATTGAAAACAATAGTAGAAAAGAATTAGAAATTTACATGGGAAAAAATGAATAAATACCATTTAAATTATTATATAGGTTTTATAAAATCTATTTTTAATAAAATGGTATATAAATATCATTGAAGAGTCATGAAAAAAAGATAATAGGATTCTTATAAAAACCCAATGAATGTGGAATAATAATTCATCAGTATGTAAAACTATTAATATGATATTCCCATATTATAATGTAATTAATTTCAAGGATAAATATAATTTCCATAAGAAATAATAGAAATTTAGATATAAAAATAATAAGGGAGAAAATTAGTGGGAAGAATAAATAAGATATGATAGAGAAAGGTTCCAATCCAAAAAGTGGGCAGATTGGATATGAAACCCTTACTGATATTATAATTTTTTTAAATTCCTTGAATCATAAAAAATTAAAAAGAAATGTAAATATAATAAATAAATATATTAGTAACAAAATTTTTCAAAGGGGTGGTATATAGAAGATATAAAAATTAATTTTTTCATAATATGAATTGTGAATAAAGGAAAAAAAATTTAGACAATGAAACTTCTAAACATTACTATATTTTGAAAAAACATCCCATAAGTTATGTATCTTAATATTATATTTTGATTCAATTTTATCATGATTTTAAGGATAAAAGTGTAAAATATGGTACATTATAAACCAAAAAATTACAAAATGTGGATAATATGGAATATGTTTCAGTAGGATAAAATTGAGATGATAACCTCATACCGTAACTCTTGAATTTCATGAATGCACATTAACCTCAAATATAATAAATGAATTCATATTAGCAACTCATTTAATATCATTATTCCATTATATTACATTTAATACACTTCAATACTACCTATTTACAACACATTCATTAGTTTATGATCATTTATTTTCATCATCAGATGTTAAAAAGTTTTTTGATTCAAATTGGGTTTTTAATATTGGTTTATATTTAAATTTTTTTATAAAATTTTAATAATTAAATAATTATTCACGATATTTTAATTCATGTTTAATACTGATGAAAAATTTTCTATTAGAATTCTCTGATATTTTTAAAAATGATTCTGGAAGTTGAATCCAGTAACAAGCTTATTATATGTCATTTATAAATACCCACAAATTACCTTATAATGATTATTAATTTTTATGTAGTTATTTAATAATATAAAATAATATATAATATAATCTTTGTAATAATATATAACAATAAAATTATTTTTACAACCATCCATGAAAGAAGATATGAAAAAAAACATGTCGTATATAGAGGTGTTAGTCACTTGTATGATGAAGAATGTTTTAATTTTCCAAAACAGGTGAATATTAATAGAATTTTTTTTATCATTTTATAACAATAATAATGTCTTAAATATATTATTTATTGATTAAATCCATTTTTATGAATATAATTTAATTGATGTTGTGAAAAATTAAAGGGATTTATGGTGGTGGTGGTATACAGGCACGCATGGGTGAAATTGTAATTTTTGGAAGGATAGAAATATAGAATAATATATAGTTATTTATATTTACAGAATCATAATTATATTATAAATATAAAATTTATTCACTAAATTAATACTTATATATAACCATTTCAGTTATCGATGTTAATAAAACATTTAATAAAGGGAGGTGGTAGTCTGTAGGTATGCACATGCAACAATTTCATTTTCTGAATGGTTGCGAGTAATGTTGGAAATCATTATACTAGAAATATAATGAAATTAATATATAATAATATTAATTATTATTATTATGTAATTATATTAGTATTGTTAAACTAGTTTTTTCACGAGGATGATAAATATGAAAAAGTTTAGAGAGTGATTAGTATTCCCATTAGAATAATGAACATTCTCATAACGAATTCTTTGAAATAAGGGGGGAAATATTACAAACTTTGTATTATGGATGTGTAATAAGATTATAGGAGAGGAAAAATGTGTAGTTTTCCAGATTAAATCTATGGCATTGTGTTTCTTGAAGAGGGTGCAATTGAGGAAATTTATATTTGAAATATATAATTTTCGTTGGATTTGAAAGGTATGTGAGGGGTAAAGGTGAAATAAAATGTGAGTTCTGTGATTTTTATTAATAATGTATTAACAAAAATTTTATAAATTTTAAAATTTTGAATTTTCATCAATAAGGTGTATATGAGATACAAAATTTACAAAATTCTAACGACCTTTAGTTACCTATTATCACCCTAATTAACAATGATTAAATTTTTACAAAGGTATATATTTTTTTGAAAAATATATCTTATTACCCTTATTACAAAATTTATAATTTATAATTGTTAATTTTAATAAATTAAATATAATTATTTTACTAAATAGGGTAAAATGTTCATTTAAATTAAAATATATGATATATAGAAAAATAGTTTTGCTCAAATAAAATCCATTTATACATTTAGTGTTTTTATTATTATTTTCATCAAAATAATAATTAAATTAGTTTAGATATAATATATATATGTTTTAAAATAATATTTTATACATCATTTAAATGATATATATTGAATCTATTAAATTAATTTTCATAATGTTTAAAAAAATCCAATTTGTTTTCTTTTATGAGTAAATAAAGTTAATATTATCTAATTAAATGTGATTATTTATATAAAAAAAATTAAATTAATTAATTATTAATAATAATTATTAAATTAATAATTATAATAATAATAGTAATAATAGTACAAAAGTATCTAAAATAAATGGGTTTTACTATCGTTTTATTTTTTTTATAGTTTTACTTTTCTTATAATTGTCTTATTGATATTTATCATTTTCTTCCTCTGAGTTATTTAGTTTTGTTATTTAGTCTAAAATTTAACACATTAAATTTATATTTGAATTTTTATGATAAGATTTGTTTAAAATTATTTTTATTTAAAAAAAATTATTAAACCCTTAAGGTGTTAAATTCCCCACGACAAGTAAATAACATTGTAGTAATTATAATTATGATTCTCTAATGAAAATTGTTTAGCGAATGCATCAAGATATAATTTCAAACCCACTATAGTGGATAAGGATATAGAACTCATATTTTTCTTTATTTTTGGAATATATTGTAATTTCCCACAATTTATTTTAAATAATACTATGTATCTATATATAAGTCTTAAGAGTTTCTTGAGACATAATTTTCACAACATTATTTTAAATATCTTATTTCCATTTAAATATTAATAAAAAAATGGTTATGATAATATCCAATATAATTATATTAATTTTTCATATTAATGTAAAAAATAAATGTAAAAACTTTTTCTTGTATGACCCCACCAGTTCAAACTATAATGTATTTGTTCCAACACTCATATTTTTTGATCAACCTGTAACTCCTACAGATTGACCTCGGTCATCCATAATATTTTTCTTGTAGTTTATATAGAATTATTACATATATCATTCTTAACCAATTTCAGTAATAAATACTTCAAATTTGTTCATAATGAGCTTGTGAATAAAAAAATAACATCTCTCAAGAGTGTCCTACCAAGTGAGTAGTTTGGACAACATGTTCTGTACCGAGTGAAGATTATGATAACAGTCAACCAGCTTTCTTCAAGGATATTATCACTTGTTTCATATTTTTTAGATAGTATATCCACATTTATTCATCAATAATGTGATTTTTTTGTATGTCACACACTCTATACCTTAAAACAATTTCCAACATATTTTGATATTAATGTTTTCCCCTTGAAAATCTATTAATTTACTATTCACTTAATATTTAATAATATTGAAATCAAAACCATTCTGAATATATCCAAGAGATAAAATATGTAGAATCCTATGGATGTAATGTTTACGTAAACAATTATCACCAAATAATATAAAATAAATTACAAATACATATACCAAATCATGTATACAAGCAAAAGATATTAATATTTTCCCAAAATAACTAATATTTCCATAACATCAAATCAAATGACAACAATGAGAGTTTCTTATACCTGGATTTTGTACCCATTATAACCTATAAATATATCTAGACCCTTATTTGATACGAACTATGACACATTGAACCCATACTCTTAGATTCAATACTACATTAAAAATTATAGGCTCACATTCATTAGTACTAACTATGTTGAACCAACCATAACAATCCTTTTCTGAAATATAAAAAAATTATAAATTCCCTCTAATACCAAGTCCCATTTATGTTTATAGTTTTATATAGTTAGGAAAAACATTTTTCTTACAAAACCGACATATTTTTCCAATCCAATGGTATTTTTCTCCATTATACCCATATTTTATTAATCCATAATAATTAATATAACATTCCTTTTAAATTATAAACACTTGATACCCATCTATATAAAACATATGAATTAATCAATATAATTACCTGGGGAATCAAAAACATAGTATGGGAGAGATCAATTCTTCCATAATGGTAGCATACCATATATGATTTCATAATGAAAAAAAATTACTTAATATGGTTGATTAAAAATTATTAAATATACCATATAATAAATTAATTGAGAATAAAATATATCAATATAAAATATAAAAATGTAAGTAATCACATTCACAAAAATTACAAATTTCATTGTAATGGAATGTGTAATGTTAGGCATCTTATTCTCACTATCCTGACTAAAACCTTGAAATTAAACATATCATCAAGAAAATACCCAAGACAATATTATTAAAACCATAAAAATGTTAAATATATCATTATTAATATCATGACCTTATCATATACAAAATACTTATTGTGAATGAAACATCTAAAAAACATTACTTTCCATCGTTACCAAATCCAATACTTTTTTGTCATTATCATGGTCACATTGAAGATGTCATTTTTTCTATGAATAAAACATACCATAGATCATATTTTCAATCAATACCACAACAAATAAATTATACCAACTATTTGGACTACATCCATGAAATTATTTTTTAATGGGTATTCATACACCCAATACCCAAAATTATTTGTTTCATGTGACAAAACAAATCATTAAGGATCTAAATTACTTTAGGCCCCACCTATTATTTAAATAAGTCCAATTAATTTTCAATGTGATGTAAATTTATATCAATACTACACATAATCAAAATTATTTAGTAATATGTAATCATTAGTTTTTCAATAATAAACATATGGGATGTCAACACATTTCACAAAAAATAAAAATAATATCATGATCCTAAGTCATATTCAGTTAAATGTTGGATGTTATTATTAATTAATATCCCAAGTAAAATATTAGAAACATTTAATTATTATTACATCGATAGGAAACACATTTAAAATATTATTAAAAATTTATTTTGATAAAGAAGAAGAAGTAACAATTAAATTTTGTATTCCCTTTTGAATCATATTTTATAATGAAAATGGAATAAAAATTTATTTTTTGACCAATGAATATTTATATATGATTGGTTATAAAGAAAATGATTTAATGAATAAATTTAATTTTCTACTATATAAAAATTTCAAATAAGATTATTTTCACATTTTGTAAAGAAAATAAATCTTAATAAAAAATAATATAAAAAACAAAATTTAAAAAACATTGTTAAGAACATGAACATGATAATTTTTAAATTATTTTATGTTAAAAGAATTATTTAAAAATGTAATTTCTCAATGAAAGAATTTGTATGTTTGTAAATTTTAATTTGATGAAATAATTGACAATCATTGTTAATATTTCAAAATATTTGTATTGAAATCGAAATAGTTATAAGTGTAATAAAACTTTATAATGGAATTTGAGAAGGATAATTATGAAGTTCTATAGAATTAATATGTATATTAATTTGAAATATTAATGTATAATAATGGATGTAAGAATAATAATGATATTGAGGATATAATTTCATTAAAAAAATTGTGATTTGACAAGAAACCCCAATAGATTTGTTATACTTTGAAAAACATTATTTGGATGAGAAAAAATGAAATTGAATATAAAATTAATTATGTAATTCATGGAAAAATATTTCACTGAGATAGTGTATATCCCATTTAAAATGAAAATGTTTATAATATGAATCTCATACCAAGAAATGGAAATTGAGACAATGAAACCTTAGACATTTATATATTTTTAATCCTAACACCATTAAAGATATAAATTAATATAAATATATTTTTCCCCGGAATATTACGGAAGGAATAACAAAATGCTTCTCTATTTTAGTGTATACACCTACAAAATGAGACAATTTTGGAATATGGAATTTTTCACATAGGATGAGAATTTTGATGGAATATGACACCTCATGAATTTTAAAAAGGAACATCTGGATTGATAGTTTATATAAAAACAAAATACATAGAACATAATTTAACACCCCCATAATTTACGATATATTTATATTTAATAAATTTATCCTCTTTCATAGCATACAATACACACAATCCCAGTTTTAAAAGAAACATGATACTCAATTAAAATATTATTATTTAATCATTAATATTATATAGTAGTTGTTAATTTGGTTGGTATGAATAAGAGTAAATATATTTTCAAAACTAAATGTTTTAAATATTCATAAAATAAATTAAATGTATATATATTGAAAATAAATAAAATAAGAATCATTGAAATGAACATAATTTTCTTTAAAGAATAATATTTTTTAAAAAGGGGGGTTCGTTTCACATTGCACACATTATTTGAACGTACTTTTTTACCACTTTTAGAAAATTACTTTAGTAAAATAAGGTTCATTTTCGAAATAATTATGAATAAGTATCTTAGAGTGTATTGTTGTTATAATTTTCTGAAATGGGTAACTTTTGGATGAGTAATAAAAATTTATGATTTTTATTTAAAATTACATTTCAGTTTAAATAATTTATTAGATATATATTTATTGATTGTCTTTTAATATAAATATTAGTTCAATTATTTATTAATAAACCCATATTATTTTAGGGGAATAAATTTGAATTGAATTTTTATTTTTAAATACATCATACATATAATAAATCCTTCATTCAAAAATAGTTTTTGGTACGCTTATGGATTCAATTTTATTTCCAAATATTAAACTTCTATAAATTGAATTTCCTAAAATTGATTAAAATTTTTAATTATAATAAGTAATATTACCAAATGACTTCAACTTAATGTTTCACCATCACAAATTGTGAAAATGGTGAAAATTAATTACAATGGTTATGGTTAAAATTTGTTTATGATATGTTAAACTATAAATGTTATAGTAATATTTCCATGAATGTTTTTTTATAAATAATATTAAATGGCCATATTTAGTTTTAATCTATCCCAGTGTTCAAATATATGTTAATGTTTATGATATATTTTTTATAATTACTTTATCATTTTGGATTCCTTTGTGAATAATTCAAATAATTTCCATGAAACACCATTTTCCCTCATTTTAAAATGGAACTATCACCCTTCACTTTTCCCCAATTATAAACCATTAATCTGAAATAAAATCCTAAAAAATACCTCATCTAGATTATTTAACACATTATAATAACATTAAACTTCCCATGAAACAAACCTTGGGGTCTTTAAGTGGACATATAGAGGTGGATTTCTCTTTGAGAATGTAATTATATTAACTATGATATTTATTTTTCATTCACCTGTTACAAAATTAAATAATGTATTTAAACATCAAATAAAATAACACCATTATCTAAAATATATTTATATTTTATTATGTTTATGCAATTATATTTATCCATCTCCACTTCAATGAAATGGTGAAAAATCGTCAATCATTTGTCTAACAATCTACCTCCTTATGAACTAATATATCTCATTTTCCATCAAAACATGCCACAGTTAGATATATTTATAGAAATTACACATATACATATATAATATTTATGATATAATATACTTAGGTAATTATTATATAACAAATCTCTTTAAATTAGAATCTATTTAAATTATGATAATGTTGCTCGTGTGTACGACAAAGTTCCACCTCAAAAGGCGATGCAGCTCGTTTTTAACTTACAATCCACTGGGATAGCAATGACGACAAAATTGAGTAATATAATTGATATATATGAAATGATATAGATTATTGAAAAAATTAATATATGATAAAAATCATAACACATTCACTCTTTAAGGGAATGATATCGTTTCTCATGCATACATATGACCTACTCTCATTAGGAAGTGATGCAATTCATTTTACATATCAAAATTTAATGAATTTGTATATGTATTTATGTAATAAAAAATTATTTTAAAATTAATATCATTCTATAGATGAGGAAACCATACCAACTATAAAATATACAGTACTTCCATGAAATAACATGTGTGAGAAAACAAGGTAATTAATACACGAAAGGATAAAAATAATGAAATATTGTTAAGTATGAGGTTGTAAAATGATATCATTGGATTATATATGGAATTATATATTTGAATTTGGTTTTATAACAAATATATAATAAAACAATATTTAATATAATGGAGGTTCAGATAAATATTATTGATTTTTAACATAAGGTAATGGTATCTTATCTCACTTTTACTTCTGTGAAACACATTATATATTAAAAAGATATTCCATTGTGTGATTTATAAACATACCCATTTTATTTTTTATATAATTATTCCAATTATATTAATATAAGTAAAAAAGTTCATTTGATTTTATATCTTTTAGGGGGTTACGATTCAGAAGTTACAGAATTATTGAGTGTTTATTTCACAATCTCATCATTATTCAATATTTTTTTTGTTTAAGTATACCATGAGTAAATTATTTGGTATTTATACCATCAATCTAATATATTTCTAACTCCTCATAAAATTCGTAAAATTTTCATGCAATACTACAATTTTTCTTCAAATTAGTACTTAAAATTATTATGAAGATGTTTCTATTAAAAAACAACATTATTTGTCTTTTCGGTCCAAAATTATTTTCTTCTATATCCATGTTTACAGAAATTTTTTTCCAATATGTTTTTTAAACATTAAAAAATATTTATTAATGATGTGTTTTACCATTTCTCTCTTTTCTTAAAAAAATTAAATGAATTTTATTGTCCTTTTCCAAATATGTTATGTTTGTCTTTTAAAGAAAATATGAAAGGTATATCTGTTTTATCATTTATTAAATGTACAAAATTTTATCACATTATGACCTAAGAAATTATTAAATAATATTTCTTCATGTTTCTAATTTTTTTTCTAGAAATGAAATTTAATAATTTGTTATGAACTTTTAATGTAAAAATATGATTTTCAATCATTAATGGTTAATTTTCTCAGGAATTATTTAAGGATATTTTCATTGAATAAATATTCATCAATGAAAATAACGCTCATTATACTAATTATCCACATAGTATATGTTGTAATGAGACCATCCTTATTATTTCACTGTATAATTTATGGTAATATTTTCTTAGGATGTACAACATGTAACCATTCCCAATATTACTCTTGATGGATTAACATTATGTTTATTCATGGGGATATGTATTAAAAATTCATATATATTTTTCAACAAGTTAAGTAATATGTTCTATATTTCAATCCTTTTATATGGAGAATGAATTTCACTTTTATGAGATAGGAAGGGCCCTGAAATTACTTATCCCCCCGATGAATCGATATATCTCATTAGAAGAATTAGTTGGCCAAATCAATGTGTTTTTGAAAAATTATTTTAAAAATTATTGTTAAATGTCTTTAAATATTGTTTATTATCTCTATAATTTTGTTTTACCTAATTATGAGATATGTTATCGAAGATCTTCTTAACATTCAATTACCTAAAATATCAATTTATAATTTTCTTCTCCTATTGTAATTTATATTGGTTTATATGATCATGCTTTAATAATTTAAAATTATAATGAATATATATATTTACAATGGAATGAGTTACATCTATTTACCATTCAATATTGAATGTTCTTATTTATTCATAATAACTTCCATTATATTAATACCCTTCCATTGAAAATGATCTCACCCCTATATTATGTTTTATTTTTACTAGGATACCAGGATGTTTTTTTGATTGATATCTATGGATCTAATATGATGAATAATATAATTATAAAAGAAAAAACTTTTTGTATTTTATGTTTTTAAAATTTAATGAAAATTTTGACTTTGCTTCTAGTTTACCAATATAACAATAATATTCATTCCTTTTGGAAGAGAATTCATGTTTCTATTTACAACTTAAAAAATTAGATAACAGATATGGGTTATTGGTGTGAGGTTTATTATTGAAAGTATTCGATAAATATTAGTAGAAAAAATGGGTAATTGTTTTTGAAAAAATATTTTTGGTAACATAAACCTATGATATAATATGAGGATATGTATATAATATCACAATATTGTTCTGCAGAGAAAGAGATTGTGTTGTTTTTCTATCCCCTATATGGATTCTAGATTTGAATTTGGTTGTACAATAATTGAACAGGAGTAAATATTTTTGAAAAGGGATCATTTGGATTTGACATGATTATCACCTAGTATAGGTAAACATGCCTTACAAAACTCATAATTTGACCCTTCCAAGGGGTATTCGGGGATTAATTTTCATTATCATTTCAAATCATTATATATTACATTTAATTTTTAATGATTTTATAACATTCCCAAAGAAACCATCATTATGATTATAAGATTATCCATGCCTGAATTTTTCCATTTATGTTAGTTGTTTCCTTTGTTTTGGGATTGTAATATTTTCATCATAATGTTATGATCTATTATAGTGTGTGAAATTATTAATAAATCACACCTTTAAGAATGATTGGAAACCATATCAATTCACAAACTCCATTTAAGGATTTACTTCCTAGGAAATATAATGATGTTTTAGTTTGAGATATTGTTGGAACTGATAAATTATAACTATATTAGGGTACATGACTCAGGTTATGAGAAATATCACTTCTGGTAAGGAGCATCTTGTTAATCCACCATGTAGTGTAAAAATGATAGACTTCTTTATGAATAATTATCCTAAATTATTTAAGTTGAATAAAAATCCATTTGTAATAAAGAAATGTATAAGTTCCTTATAGAAGATATTCCTCACATTGAGAAGAAATGAAGGGGAGAATGTTTCCATAGAGGTTTATCATAATATAATAGATTCTGATCTATAGTGGTCAATTATTCAAAAAATAAAATATGAGAAAAACATACCCAACAAGGAATAGACGTATTTTAAGTTACCCATAATGGAAAATTATTTTCCTCTTGAACAATTAGTGGATATGGAGAATTAATTCAAGAGTATCATAAAAAAGGGAGATGGAAATGATTCTAACCAAGGAGAAAACATTCCATATTTATAATGGTCTTATATGGACTACATTATTTATCCAAAGATTCATATTAACCATTTATTTTATGGGTTTAATCCAATCATTCAGATATTACTTTTTCCAATATATTCTCATCAACTGAGGACAAAATTTCAGGTCCTATAAGGGCAGTGAAATATTTCTCCAAGTCATATGGCATTGAATTTTAAAAAATGAACAAGATGGTTACAGATAAAAATATATATAAAAAGAAGACGGGAATGAATTATTTCCCATATGAGATAATTTTGGACAGAAACGCCCTAATAACTTCTTGAATATAGTGTTATTTTACAAATATTATGGGGTGAAAAGGCCTATATTCTAATCATCTCAGGGTGAAAAATATGTTTCCTATGTTTCATTATTTAAATTTAATGAAATGGCGCCAAATTCAAACATATTCCCCAAGAATCATGGAAATATTCCTCAGATGAAGCTAAGAGATCATGGATATACATATTCTATTAATTCAACTAAGGTGTAATGATTAATGTTATCATGTATTTGGATCCATGGATTAACTTGTAGAACTTTTTTTGAGTGAAAATATAATATAATAAATCCATAAATGTATATGAATTATTTTGTAGTTGTATTTCATTAATTATGTGGTTGAAAATAATGACTGGAACCGAGAAAAGAGATTCATTATTAATGTTATATTTTGGGAAAACACACGATTGAGGGAATATAAACCTTAATATTTAATCAATGTTGAGATAATACTGATACATATATGTTTATGGGATAATATTTTCAACCTTGGAATTGCTAATGTGATTTAATTGTTTTAATTATCGGTGATATAATTTACTATATGTATATATTTATAGAATATATTCAATAAACTAATTTTTTTTAAAGTCTAAAAGTCTTTATAAAAATTATTGTTGTTAAAGGAGTTCACAAAATCGGAATCTTATATTAATAAAAATTTCATTCTATATGAGGATTATAATGTTTATTTAGTAACCATTGTTTTATATTTATGGACATTGAATATGATCAGAAATATTAGGGATTAGTCTTATAGATAAATAATAATGAAATATATTAAGTTGAATTTTGGGAGTAAATAATGAGGTATTAGATATTAATTTATTATTGGGTAACAAGTGCAAACTATTTTGGTCCTAGTAGAAATCCAGAGACCTGAGGATTGAATTGTCATTATTTTATAGACCAGATGATCCATTAAAATTAAAATTTTTTTATATATGCTTAAAAATAATTTTCATATTAATTTCATTGAGTAAGATATGATTTGAGAATTTATTGATGTACAAACAATGGATAAAAATAGAATTTCCACGTATGTATATTTCCTTATGATCATACTGTAGAATGTAAAAAATTCCTCAAATAGAAGAAATCGTGATGGAAATAAAAATGATATCCTTGTACATCCATATCCGAGGAAACCTTGTCCTTTTAACTCATTTTAGATTCAACACTATATAGTCATTATTTTTTCCAAATTATTATATTTATTTTAATCAATGATCCTCATCACTCTCGAAAACTATTAACAATTTTCATCAATGTCTATATTTTCACTTCAAACCAATTTTTTTCTTCATAAAAACTTTGAGTGTGTTATTCCGAATGATAATTTTAATTTAATTTCCATCCTATAAAGTAGTGGTTTTGTTAACTATTTTTACAGTGTAGGTTTCCAATAGTGGTATTTTCAATATCCATACACATTTTTTATTGATTGGGGCCAAATCCTCAATTTATTTTTTAAAGAAAAGACCTCTTTTGTAACACCCCGAGATTTTATGAAAAATATTCTTTTTAATTTCACTAATGTCTTGTGTTGTACGCTGCACCAAAAGGAGCTTGCACAACATGCATCCTTGACTTGCCTTGCATTACACACAATTGCGACCTTCCTCGATAGCGTGTGAAGTATGTAATACTGAGTTTCACTAAACAACGATATGCTATTAAAATATTATTAAAACTAGCCGTTATGAATAGTAATAACCACCTTTTAAAATTTTAGAAAATTTATCTCTCAAAATGGACTTTATTTTTGGATTCGGAGTATCGAATTTAGCCTAAGGTGAAATTTTGGTGATTTTCGGATAACTTTCATATTTTGATGAATAGTGAAAATTACTAAATTTTAGTTAAAAACAACTTCTTCAATTGAAATAATTAATAGTGATAAATTATTAATTTGAGTGGTTTTAAAGTATATTTAGAATATATTTTTACAATTTAATACAATTTTGGTCATTGGATGTAATTTCACATATAAACTAGACATAAACAAGTGTCAATCTTTTGATAGATATTGTTTTCTTAAAAACACGCTCTTTGTTTTAACAGTGGGATTTAATTATAAAATTAATTAATGCAACTTCTATGATATGAATTTGGTAAAATTGACTTCATTTTTGAATTCGGAATATGAAATATAGCTTAGGATGAAATTTTGGCATTGTTCTGAAAAACATCAATTTTTGATGAATAGTGAAACTACTAAGTGGTAGTTAAAAAAATTAATTTCTTCATAAATCTTAATTTTACCGCTTCTGTGAATGGAATTTCAAAAATCCGAGAGACACGGTTGATTTCAGTAAGTAAAATTTGGTTCAATGAGATGAAAATAATTTTTGGTGAATAGTAACTTTTTACTTTTATTTACCACGGTTAAAAGTAAATAGGGTAATTAAGGGTAAAAATGATATTATTATTACCCTAACACATGTCCTAATTCTATTGGACAAGTGTAATTCGACCAAAAACAAGTTTAGGAATAAAATATGACTATTTAGGCCCACTTGGATTAGATTAGGACATTTATTATTATTTAATTCAAAGAAGAGTTAAAAGAGTCAAAATCAAAGTTTATTTAATAAAACATTTTTAATATAGGGTTGTATATAAGATAAATTCGATTGTAAAAATTCAATAGAAAGCTAAAACGATTTCCTACATGATGGTATTTTATTTGTAATTTTTAGACATCAAATAATTTATTTTATTTATGACACAAAGATGATGCAGTAATTATCTTATTAATGAAATATTGACATAATTGATAATATAAATACCACAATAAATGTAATTTGAGACTTTTTATGAATTCCACTAATTTTCTAGGTTACTATGATATATTAGTGTTGATTTAATAAACATGGTTCGAACATATAATTCTGTTATGACTTTCACAAAAATCATGTATCAAATAGTGTCAAAATTGACACAAAATAGTTTTTAAATCAAATATTATATAATTAATTGTTATTTTATTCATAAAAATCTAAGGTTCTGCCAAATGACTTAGATAAGGATATATGTATTAATAATATACAATTTGGGGTTCGTTTGGCATGTTATAGTAAGTGTATTAACCATATAGTGAAAGAAAACAAAAAGACACGGTAAAAGTTAAATTATTTAACTTAGAGTAAAATCTAATTGATAAGGTTAAAATAATACCCTAAACTTGTCTAAATCCTATTGGATGATAGGATTTAGACCCATACCCACTTTAGCTTCGAAATAAGACCCTTTGGAACCATTATAAACCGATTTTGACTTTAATATAAAATAATATTTTGAGATATTCCTAAGGTGCCCCTCTCCTCCCTTATAAAAGGACATCTCCTCCCCCTCCTCCTCACACCAATTTGAGCACTCAAGCTCGGCCAAACCCTGCCAAAATCTCTTCTCCACTTCCCTAGAAACATCCTAGAGGTTCTGGTCTTCCTCAAAGACCAATTTTAGTGCCCTAAGAGGAGGTCTCAAAGAGGCGCTTCAAAGAAGAGGTAATTACCGTTACCAATTCTTTCATCTTTATTTCTTCTTCCACTTCTTCTTCTTAGTTTGCTTCATTATGAAGTAATAACATCAGTATCACTCATATACTGATATGTTATTATAAGTATGAAACAACCCTATTTCACCATCTATCCATCCTACGGGAAAAGAAATCACCGCGCGTGCGTACGTACGGAATACCGTCTCTACGCCGTGGTGTAATCTATTTTCCACCACCACCTTACATGGATGGGTATAATGGTGTAAAGAATAACTATACATAGTTATTACAACATCATATTGATTCTGATATATTGTATAATTCACTCCAATTCAATTCAATATTTATGGAAATGATATCATCGCTCATGCGTACGTACGGACTACCGTCTCCACGACACGATGAGATTCATTCTCCATGTTAACCATTTAAGAATGATTATAAAGTATATATAAGAAATAATAATGAAATATATGACATTATAAACCTACTGGATTTATGTATATATATATATGTATGTCATCTACTTACTTCCATTCAAGACAATAAGGAAAGGAAAACAGCGTTCATGCGTACGTACGGACTACCGTCTCCATGAACGATGTTTTTCATTTCATTTATCTATCTATTATATATATATATATACTGAATATATATGATATATAAATCATATTTTATATTCTGGAAGTAAGTAAATCATGATATAAGTAATAATAATGTCAAGAACAACAAGTCAAAACACCTAAGATAAATGAAACGATTTTACCCAAAACGCTTCTTTGACATGGAATTTACAAAAGAACGGGTAATATAATGTCATAAGTGAACCATATATGATATCATAACAATTAATATGATTCTTTAATAAGTCAATGACATTATTTAAATCATTATACAGGAGGTTCGGACACATACGAAGCAAATCGGACCTAAGGTAAGGGAAATATCACAATCTCACTTTTATCTGAGATTGTTTTTACTTTGGTAATTACTGGGTTGTATTTTATCATCCACACCCATGTTTCCTCAATATGTAATATTATTTCCATCCAACTACAATTGTTTAAATCCAATTTTACCCTTCGGTGAGTTTTTAGTAAAAAATATGAAAGGAATCTTTCGACGTTTTTCATACGAGGTGCTTTTTGACTTTTCCGACAAAAGTACGAAGAATGTTTTTTTAACTTATACAGCATGAATGGATTTCTAAAAAAATTATTTCCAAGAAGCTTCCTTTACAAGTATTCATGTTTATTTGTAATCAACTTCTTTTAGTTTAAAACTGTATGACATGTTAAGAAAGGAAAAGTGTTTTTGAAGTAGAAAGGATATTTTCCTCAAGAATGAAGTTCATGTATTTTATCAAAATTATTTTCCATCTAAGATAATAAAAGGGTTCTGTTTTTATCCCGATTATAACATGGCTTTGATTATGTTGTGATGGAAACATTTTTATGAATTCCATTATCTTATATGAATTGTTTTATGATGTCATGTTGTTTAAGAATCCCATTTTTATTACATGGGTTATGCGATGATGTATGATTTATGATTATGTGGCACACATAATAAAGGATTCATTATATGATGGTTGGGACCTATATCTCCCTCCAATGCATTGGGTAAAGATTTTATATCTCATGAGATAGATAGGGCTGGAACGGTAGGTTATACCGGTTTAGTGAAACAGGACTGAAACGAGGGTTACTCGATTCAGAAAGGGACTATGTCCACTAAGATAGTCTTGGCAATGAGTCTTGACTAACAAGAAATGATTCTCTATGATTATGTGTGAATTCCACAAAGTTTCATGTTTTAGGTTATGATTATTGTGATTACATTTCACTTCTATGATTTACCCCATGTTATGAAATTATGATCTCTTTTGCAGGTTAAGATTTCCAAAAGTTATGTGCTTATGTATATGATGTGATTGATATTTCTTTTTTTTACCCTTACTGAGAATTTGATCTCACCCTTTTATGTTTTCTTTTCCCCAAGATATAGAGAAAGGTTTTAGGTAAAAAAAGGAAGATCTTTATGGGAGATTTTGAAGATCTTTCACCACAATTAGAAGATTATATTCCGAGTTTCCAAAGACACTAAACTATTATGATCCTTGTGCGTGTGTTTTTTGTTATGTACTAAGTATTCTGCAAATGTAATGTAATTTCCATGTACGTTAAGTTTCGGGTCTCTACAGTTGGTATCAGAGGAAAGGTTTAGTCAACCTTTGGAAACTAGGATGCGAAAACGTTAGTGAGATCCCTAGAGATATTTCTACGGTATGTCTAGGGATGTCCCTAAGGTTAAGTATACGTATAAGTTATAGTACTAGAACTACGCTAACGATCATAGAATTAAACCTAAGATGTTAGATATTGAAGGTATTCCCCCTTTATTATGTTATTTTCCCTAGCATGATTTTTGCCTCTCACACTATTCTTTTTGGGTTTTAGACGATGGATGGGACCCGAAGGAACCGTGTTGATCAATGAAATGGACAATGCAATGATTGTCCTCCTGAACAAACAAATGTTATGGGAGATGGAGTGCAAAATCTTATTGCTATACTTACACAAGCTATGAATCATTCTGGACTTCCAAATGAGCAGAGAAGGGAACAATATTCTATTGAGTCTTTCATGAGGCAACATCCACCTTCTTTCAGTGGGTCTTCTGATCCACTTGTTGCTGAACAATGGATCAGTACCACTGAAAAGATATTTTCAGTTTTTCAATGTTCTGAACATGATAAAGTCATCTTAGTAGTATATAGTTTGGAAGGTGAAGCTGATCAATGGTGGAATATTATCAAGAATGCAAGGCAAAGAGATGAAATTGAGTCCATGGAATGGGACGAGTTCAAGAACTTATTTTTCAATAAGTACTTCCCTCGTATTCTTTGAACGAAGATGGAAAAGGAGTTTCTTGAGCTGAAACAGAAGGATGATGAATCTGTTGGTATATACGAAGTGAATTTTACAAGACTTGCAAGGTATGCATCTGGCATTATCATCCAACCTAAAAGTAATGTTGATCTATTTTTCAGTGGCTTAAAACCAAGTCTTCGAAGGGAATTAGCTATACGAGACTTCAGTAGCTATGAAGAAATTGTGCGTTATGCTATGAAGGTAGAAATGGAAGTTGGTGTTATATATACATCTCATGGTTTTGAAATGAAACGAAAGATGGAGTTCAAGGAGAAATCTCTGAATAATGGTGAAAAGAATATGAATGTTTCCTTATGCTCAAAGTGTGGAAAGAAACATGGTGGAGATTGTCTTAAAGGGACTAGAAAATGTTTTAAGTGTGGAAAAGAAGGCCATCGAGTAGCTGAGTGTCGAAGTAATGGAAAAAGGGTTTCTAATGATGTGAACAAAGAAAACACTGCAGAGAACGCACCACCAACACTTCAATGTTTCATGTGCAAGGAGATGGGACATTATGCCAATAAATGCCCTAATCCAAGGGTTAGTGATGATCAACATGAGCAACCACTTAAGGAAAAGGACAAAGCGAAGTCACATGCGATCACTATTGGCGATGTTGAATATGACAACGATGTGGTGGAATGATTAAGTGTTTATGTAATGGGATTCCAAAATAGTGTTGTATATAGTATCATGGAATATTGGAATATTTATGTATTGGTCTATTGTGGTTTTCAATAATTTTATGGTTCCAGTAACCATGGAAAGTGATTGAGATATTTTTGGAAAAAGAATGATATGAGAATAATGAAGGGAAAATGAGAAAATTAAATATTTGACAGTATTCAAGAGCTCATGATTGATATAAGGACTAAGTGATATCATGGTTTGATTATAAAGAATTTTGAGGATTTTGGTATGTGGAAAGTGTTAAAGTTTATCTTCATTCATGTTTTCACTAAGGTTCAATGGGTATTCAAGAGAATACATGATTAAGGACTTTGAATGTTTAGAATGTGACCAACAAGACATATCTTATGATATATGGGGATCAACGATGGTATTAAATCTCTGGTAATTTTTTTCACTATATTATGAGAGTGGACTGCAGTATTATGGGTAAGCCTAAAGAATGGAATGGATTATGTTGGACATAAGTTAGTATTGTTTAAGGATAGAAGTTTTTTTTAGAAAAATGACAACCTGCAGGACGGGCGACAGCCCATCGCGTCGGACAAGGCTGTGGGAATCGAACCCACAACCGAAATGTGACTGGCCTTTATCGACTACCACTGGCCTACAGGAAGTCCCTGTTTAGTAGAAACTAGTTTTATTTTATTAAGCAGTATGATATATGAAGTATAAGTTCATTTTTGGAACCATATACGATTAATCTAACCATAAGATGAACTTATAACTTTTCAAACCTTTTGTTTGAGACAGATGGAATGACCCATCATTCTATTACATGATCTGCTAACACATCATGAATAACAAATTCAACTTCATTTATTTAAGATATGAAGTGGAAATTGTTCAAGGCACGAACAACAGTGAGATTGTACCAAAATAAAGTAAGTATTTATTCTAATTCAAATTTTCAACTTTAGGGAAATGATCTTGAAAACCAAAAATGTTGTCCTGGTGATCTTATACCTGATGAATCAGATGGTACCTTATATCATCACAAATCTATGGATTTGTGATTACTTTATTTTCCATAGCCATGTTCTCTACCACTCTCCATCAGAACATGATGGTTAGATTTCTCTTCCATATCCATATTTTTACCTATGTGGAAACCCATCGATTAGTTTATTTGGGTAACCGTTACGTTTCATACTTTCGTTTTTAAAGATTGGTTTTGGTATTCCTTTTTACGATGTGGGTTTCTATTAAAGAAACTTTATAATAGTAAACCATTTATAACCCCGATGAATTTTGAGGGCGAAATTCATTTCAAGGGGGGTAGAATGTAACACCCTGAGATTTTATGAAAAATATTCTTTTTAATTTCACTAATGTCTTGTGTTGTACGCTGCACCAAAAGGAGCTTGCACAACACGCATCCTTGACTTTCCTTGCATTACATGCAATCACGACCTTCCTCGATAGCGTGTGTAGTATGTAATACTGAGTTTCACTAAACAACGATATGCTATTAAAATATTATTAAAACTAGCCGTTATGAATAATAATAACCACCTTTTAAAATTTTAGAAAATTTAGCTCTCAAAATGGACTTTATTTTTGGATTCGGAGTATCGAATTGAGCCTAAGGTGAAATTTTGGTGATTTTCGGATAACTTTCATATTTTGATGAATAGTGAAAATTACTAAATTTTAGTTAAAAACAACTTTTTCAATCGAAATAATTAATAGTGATAAATTATTAATTTGAGTGGTTTTAAAGTATATTTAGAATATATTTTTACAATTTAATACAATGTTGGTCATTGGATGTAATTTCACATTTAAACTAGACATAAACAAGTGTCAATCTTTTGATAGATATTGTTTCTTAAAAACACGCTCTTTGTTTTAACAGCGGGATTTAATTATAAAATTAATTAATGAAACTTCTATGATATGAATTTGGTAAAATAGACTTCATTTTTGAATTCGGAATATGAAATATAGCTTAGGATGAAATTTTGGCATTGTTCTGAAAAACATCAATTTTTGATGAATAGTGAAACTACTAAGTGGTAGTTAAAAAAATTAATTTCTTCATAAATCTTAATTTTACCGCTTCTATGAATGGAATTTCAAAAATCCGAGAGACACGGTTGATGTCAATAGTAAAATGTGGTTCAATGAGATGAAAATAATTTTTGGTGAATAGTAACTTTTTACTTTTATTTACCACGGTTAAAAGTAAATAGGGTAATTAAGGGTAAAAATGATATTATTATTACCCTAACACATGTCCTAATTCTATTGGAAAAGTGTAATTCGACCAAAAACAAGCTTAGGAATAAAATATGACCATTTAGGCCCACGTGGATTAGATTAGGACATTTATTATTATTTAATTCAAAGAAGAGTTAAAAGAGTTAAATTCAAAGTTTATTTACTAAAACATTTTTAATATAGGGTTTTACATAAGATAAATTAGATTGTAAATATTAATTAGAAAGCTAAAACGATTTCCTACATGATGGTATTTTATTTGTAATTTTTAGACATCAAATAATTTAATTTATTTATGACACAAAGATGATGAAGTAATTATCTTATTAATGAAATATTGACATAATTGATATTATAAATACCAAAATAAATGTAATTTTAGACTTTTTATGAATTCCACTAATTTTATAGGTTACTATGATATATTAGTGTTGATTTAATCAACTTAGTTCGAACATATAATTCTGTTATGACTTTCACAAAAATCATGTATCAAATAGTGTCAAAATTGACACAAAATAGTTTTTAAATCAAATATTATATTATTAATTGTTATTTTATTCCTAAAAATCTAAGGATCGGAAAAATGACTTAGATAAGGATATTTGTATTAATAATATACAATTTGGGGTTCTTTTGGCATGTTATATTATGTGTATTAACCATATAGTGAAAGAAAACAAAAAGACACGGTAAAAGTTAAATTATTTAACTTAGAGTTAAATCTAATTGATAAGGTTAAACTTATACCCTAAACTTGTCTAAATCCTATTGGATGATAGGATTTAGACCCATCCCCACTTTAGATTCAAAATAAGACCCTTTGGAACCATTATAAACCGATTTTGACTTTAATATAAAATAATATTTTGAGATATTCCTAAGGTGCCCCTCTCCTCCCTTATAAAAGGACACCTCCTCCCCCTCCTCCTCACACCAATTTGAGCACTCAAGATCGGCCAAACCCTGCCAAAATCTCTTCTCCACTTCCCTAGCAACATCTTATAGGTTCTGGTCTTCCTGAAAGACCAATTTTAGTGCCCTAAGAGGAGGTCTCAAAGAGGCGCTTCAAAGAAGAGGTAATTACCGTTACCAATTCTTTCATCTTTATTTCTTCTTCCACTTCTTCTTCTTAGGTTGTTTCATTATGAAGTAATAACATGAGTATCACTCATATACTTATATGTTATTATATGTATGAAAAAAACCTATTTCACCATCTATCCATCCTACGGGAAAAGAAATCATCGCGCGTGTGTACGTACAGAATACCGTCTCCATGCCGTGGTGTAATCTATTTTCCACCACCACCTTACATGGATGGGTATAATGGTGTAAAGAATAACTATACATAGTTATTAAAACATCATATTGATTCTGATATATTGTATAATCCACTCCAATTCAATACAATATTTATGGAAATGATATCATCGCTCGTGCGTACGTACGGACTACCGTCTCCGCGACGCGATGATATTCATTCTCCATGTTAACCATTTAAGAATGATTATAAAGTATATATAAGAAATAATAATGAAATATATGACATTATAAACCTACTGGATTTATGTATATATATGTATGTATGTCATCAACTTACTTCCATTCAAGACAATAAGGAAAGGAAAACATCGTTCATACGTACGTACGGACTACCGTCTCCATGAACGGTGTTTTTCATTTCATTTATCTATCTATTATATATATATATATACTGAATATATATGATATATAAATAATATTTTATATTCTGGAAGTATGTAAATCATGATATAAGTAATAATAATGTCAAGAACAACAAGTCAAAACACCTACGATAAATGAAACGATTTTACCCAAAACGCTTCTTTAACATGGAATTTACAAAAGAACGGGTAATATAATGTCATAGGTGAACCATATATGATATCATAACAATGAATATGATTCTATAATAAGTCAATGACATTATTTAAATCATTATACAGGAGGTTCGGACACATACGAAGCAAATCGGACCTAAGGTAAGGGAAATATCACAATCTCACTTTTATCTGATATTGTTTTTACTTTGGTAATTACTGGGGTGTATTTTATCATCCACATCCATGTTTCCTCAACATGTAATATTATTTCCATCCAAATAAAATTGTTTAAATCCAATTTTACCCTTCGGTGAGTTTTTAGTAAAAAATATGAAAGGAATCTTTTGTCGTTTTTCATACGAGGTGCTTTTTGACTTTTCCGACAAAAGTACGAAGAATGTTTTTTTTAACTTATACGTCATGAATGGATTTCTAAAAAAATTATTTCCAAGAAGCTTCCTTTACAAGCATTCAAGTTTATTTGTAATCAACTTCTTTTAGTTTAAAATTGTATGACATGTTAAGAAAGGAAAATTGTTTTTGAAGTAGAAAGGATATTTTCCTCAAGAATGAAGTTCAAGTATTTTATCAAAATTATTTTCCATCTAAGATAATAAAAGGGTTCTGTTTTTATCCCTATTATTACATGGATTTGATTATGTTGTGATGGAAACATTTTTATGAATTCCTTTATCTTATATGAATTGTTTTATGATGTCATGTTGTTTAAGAATCCCATTTTTATTACATGGGTTATGCGATGATGTATGATTTATGATTATGTGGCACACATAAGAAAGGATTCATTATAAGATGGGTGGGACCTATATCTCCCTCCAATGCATTGGGTAAAGATTTTATATCTCATGAGATAGACAGGGCTAGAACGGTAGGTTATACCGGTTCAGTGAAACAGGACTGAAACGAGGGTTACTCGATTCAGAAAGGGACTTTATCCACTAAGATAGTCTTGGCAATGAGTCTTGACTAACAAGAAATGATTCTCTATGATTATGTGTGAATGCCACAAAGTTTCATGTTTTAGGTTATGATTATTGTGATTGCATTTCACTGCCATGATTTACCCCATGTTATGAAATTATGATCTCTTTTGCAGGTTAAGATTTCCAAAATTTATGTGCTTATGTATATGATGTGATTGAAATTTCTTTTGTTTACCCTTACTGAGCATTTGAGCTCACCCTTTTATGTTTTCTTTTCCCCAGGATATAAAGAAAGGTTTTAGGTAAAAAAAGGATGATCTTTATGGGAGATTTTGAAGATCTTTCACCACAATTAGAAGATTATATTCTGAGTTTCCAAAGACACTAAACTATTACGATCCTTGTGTGTGTGTTTTTTGTTATGTACTAAGTATTCCGCAAATGTAATGTAATGTCCATGTACGTTAAGCTTCGGGTCTCTACATCTTTAGACTGGGAAGAGGGAGTCCCATTACACAGCCCGAAGGCCCAACGCCAAGTGGCCTGAATACAAGGCTTGAAAGCCCATTTTTTTGGCCTAATATTCCCCACAGTGAACAGTACCAGTACAGTACCTGCGCTACTACAGTACCTGGTAGAGCATCGCTGCCACTACGGAATCTGCTACAGTCCCTCTGCCACTAAAGTGTTGCCACTTCTATAGTGATGCAGCTGCTACAGTACCTATTATAGTAATGTTATAGTACCCAGAAATTCTCCCCTACCCTGATTTGATCCCTGGTCTTTTGGATGACAATCAGGACCCTGTACCACTAGGGTACATGCTCTTTGGCTCAATATCCATACACTTGATTAATAGGATACTCATTAAATTACATACACACAATTTATTTAATAATGTTCCATTTAGAAACCTCATAAAGTAATGAATTATTATCATTTAAAATAGTTTTAATTATTGGAATCACAAAGATTAAACCGAATATAAAACCCCTATATTTTATCATATATTTCTTTTTAATGAAATTAAATAACCTCAATAGAATTTGAATCCTACAAGGTGAGGTTTAGTCCAAAAATGATATTATATTAAAATATTATTATTTAACCATAATTAATATAACCATTCTATTATGATGGAGGGTATGAATATGAATAACTAAATTATGAGAATATATTATTCAAAATTTACAATGTAAATAAAATTTAATATCTAATAATTAGAAACAAGGTAAAATAATGTCAATGAAAATAAAATGTATTCTCAAAAATTGTACTGTAATAAAAGATGGTATGATTTTACATTACACACTAATATGAAAATTTATTTTTATGAATTTTTAAAATTTTATTTTGAAAATTTAACTAAAATTTATAAATCAGTACTTTAGAAATATCTTATAGATATTTTTGATAATTTTATGAATGTATTTACTTTTTGATGAAAAGTGATTAATTATATTTTTATGGAAATCAACATTTTCTATAAAATATTTATAAACCCAAATGGAATTAATGTTATTTTAAATGTTATATTAGTGAAATTATATTATAATAAATTAAATTTCTTTTAATCAAGTAAATTATATATTTAATTTTTATATTAAAATGTTTATTCTTAAGAGTATCATCTCTTTGAAAACTAGTTTTTTATTCCTACTAATAGATTTAATTTCAAATTTAATCATACCAAATATTTGATTTGAATTTGGTAGAATGGATTCCATATTTTAATAAAAATATTTAATATTATCTAATAAGGTCATCATAATATTTGACAATCATGAATAGTGAAAATAATAATAATTAATTACTAAGGTAAATGTTAAAACAAGGATACTGGGTGTTAAACTAAAAATATATTGGTGATATAGTAAAAAAATTGAAATGAGATTTTATAAAAATATATCAATATTATATTTATAGACTTTGAATTAAGGGTCGTTTGAATATTTTTTTCATGTAAATTAATTCTTAATTTTTTATTCTTCTGGTTAATTTACACATAATTTATAACCAGGTCCCCATTAACCAATTATAAATGGGCACTCCATCCCCTCATATATTCACACATATAAAGCCATTTAGATAGAGTAAACACTAAATTAATTCCTCCCAAACTACCTTAGACACATTCTAATGATATTGGTCTTCCTAAAACAAAAACACCAGGGTCAGAAAGATGAGATCCAAAATAATTTTCTCTAAGAGATGGTAATTATCTTCACTAAGATCATTCTTTTTAGTTGTTATATTTTAAATGAAATTTATGTAGTAATGCATAAAACATTAAAAATTATCCAAAATATAAATATATGTTATTAGGTTGACAGAATAATTTTTATGTATCTCCACTTAAATGAAATGGAAAAACAATCACCAATCATTTGTATGGTGGATTACCACCTTACGAACTTATGTAAATCGTTTTCTAGAAAAACATCATATCATTGTATATAATGATTTATATAATGTTTATATATAATATTTATGAAAAAATTGTAATTCTTGAATTATAATATCAAATATATATTCTTAATTTTTATTCTGTTTAAAAAATGATTACGTAACCATGTGTAAGATAGACTACTACCTAGGAGAGCCACATGATTTGTCTTCCAAATAAACTTTACATAGAAATGATTAAGGATAAATTTAATAAATATATGTGATATATATGAAATGATGAAAATTCTAGATAGTTAATATATTGCACAATACCTTACCCTTTCCCCCAGTAAGGGAACAATTTTATCACTTGTCTGTTTGTACGACCTACTATCTCAATAAAGTGATGTGATTCATATTATATATCCTATTTCCCAGAATGGTTATACAGATTAAATATTAAAAAAATATTAATAAAAATATTATAAATATTCATATTATGGAAAAATATTTTATATACAATAGCACTAACCTTAATCAGAAAACAAATATTAGAAAACAAGATAATTATCACCCGAAACAATGAAAATAATGACATATTATTAAAAATTTACTGTAAAATGTTATAAGATTATAATATATGGAACGATAAATATGTGTATATTAATTTAATATATTTTTATTACACCAATAGTTATTATATAGATGGTTATGATACATATGAATGAATTCAAACTGTAGGCATGTGTTTCTCAACTCAATTTTAGTTCTATGAGTCATAAGGAATATTCTTCACTTATTCTTATGTCTAGTGTATAAAATTATGATATTGATAAGATAATTCATGAATCCATTTATATTTATGGAAATTCATGTATAATTTGATGTCATTTCTTTCACCTAGCTTGGAATTAAGAAGTTATTAATTTTATAAGTGTTTATGTCCATGTATCACCATTATTTGGGTTATTTATAGTTAACTACCCCATGAGGAATTTTTTTTTAATTTCTATAAAAAATTTATATTATCATATTATATATTTATTCAATATATTTTTAAGTAATAGTATCATTTTCAGTTTCTTTTTAACATCAAATGGTTGAGAAAATTATTTTTTATGAAGATGCTGTATTATTTCACTCATTGACCAAAAATTATTTTAAATCCAAATCCATGTTATCTACGAATCCAAAATGTTTTTAAAATTATAAAAATTATTTTATAATGAAATTTTTACTCATATTCTACGTTTAATTTTTTTTTGATATGATCTTCAAGTTGTTTTAAAAAAAAGATCATTTGGATTTTACCAAAAATGTCGAATGAATCATTATTTTAATGTGTAGGGAATGAACTGAATTTCGTGAGGTTATTTATAATCATTGATTTAAATTTATATTATCAAGTTTATTTGGTTATTTTTATAGAAAATTATTTTAATAATGAATTTAAATATGTAATTTTAAAATGTTATTTTCAATGTGCAATGCTTATTTCCAACATAAATGTTTTTAAGGGTATTTTCATGGAATTTATTTTAGCAATTGAAAACAACAATAGCTATCATTGTTATCCAACAAAGATATGTTTTATTGAAACCATGTATATTATATTTATAGATATTTTATGATAATTTTGTATGGGTATGAACTATTTTTTACCATTCTGCATATTAATCTAGATGGATTATGATTATGGTTTCTGATTGGGAGTATGTATTAACTTTTTGAATTTTAGTTTTTCAATAAAAATGTTTATATTTATTATGTTTCACCTTTTTGATAGGTGGAATGCATTGAACTTTGTATGTGTGATATGGTTCCAAGATTTATGTTTCCCCTCAAAGAATCGAATGGTTTTAATGGGACAAATTAGTTTCCCAAATTAGAAGGGGTTTTACCCAAATATTTAAATTGTCTCTTAAATTCTCTTGAGTGTTTGTTTATGATGTCCATAATTATGAATTTTCTCATTATGAGGTCATTTTTTATTTCTATGTGATTATTTTATTACATAGAATATCCATGTTTAGGTATCAATCTCATGTGTTTATTTATGTTCCATTATTTGATCCTCCTTTATCCTATTATTATTATGATCAATTTTTGTATTTAATCAAATTATTTTTAGTTATTTCTATTTTACATATTAATTATGATTATTTATTAATTATATAATCTACTATCTGGATACAGTTATTGACCATCTGAGCAAGTCCCTTTATTATGTTTTATTTTCCCAAGGATTCCATAATGTGTTTTGGGCTGATATGAAGGGATATGATAAGTTGAATAATGTAATTAAAAATGAATAAATTGGGTATTTTATTTATATGAAATTTAATGTAAATCATAACTATATATCCTATTTACCAAGTCAAATAACATATTATGTCATCTAGGGTGTGATTTCTTATATCTATTTGTAATATAATAATTTTGACACCGACACCAGGATTCTAGAGCCAGGGTCATTACAGTGTGTATTAGTGAATTATTAGTGGAATATTTGGGAAATATATTGAAGAAAACATACTGTAAAGAACATAAAAATATTATTTACCTTGAGGATAAGTGTATAATAAAATTCCAATGTTCCAGAAATGAAGTGACTATGTTATTTTTCCTTGTAATACATCCCTATATTGATACTATAAATGGGCATATATATGGAACATGTGTACATAGTGGTAATAACAATGGAAATAGAAGATTGGGATTTTACTCAATGATTACCTTGTACATATAAGTATTATTTAGATTAAACATAGTTTGATACTCTTGGGTTATATTCCTAGATTAATTAACATTTTTATTTGAAACCTAATATGAAATAATGGAAAAGGAAAATATGGTAAGAATATTTTCCCAAAGAAACCGTTTTCAGGATCCTGAAATTAATCATGAAGAAATTATTTAATTTATGATATTTTTTCACTAGTTTTGGGATTATACATTATGTTTCATAATATTATGATATAATCTACTGTATTCCATTATTCTGAAATTGATGCAAGTATAAGGAATTAAAACTAAATCAAATCTTATACCCTATGTCAAGATTTACCTCGTAGTAAATATAATGAATATTGAGATAGATTTATAGTATAAACTGAGTAAATCATAATCATATTGGGGAATATGTGTATGTTTTTGAGTAATATGCATTCTCGAATAGAGTATAATGTTTATCCAATACAGAGTGTAACAAATTAATAATTCATTATGAATCCTAAACCTCTATAATTTAATTTGACTATAGATATTTTTATGTTCAAATAATTGATATGTTCCGGTGATAAGACATTTCACTTTTGGGTAAGTAATTAAATGTAGAATGTTGTAATGAAAGTTAATCATCTCTCAAGAGATGTGGATCAAAAGATATCAATGTTTTAAAAACTAAGGATAAAAAAATAGATAAGATATAATGGAAGGATTATAAGGTAATAATATTGGAAAAATGTTCTCATTACAAAAAATGAAAAGACATAGATAAAAAATTTCTATGTTTATGAAAAATTGAATATAAAATTGTTTTTATGTTTCATGATAACATTAAAAGGTTATAAAGTCATGTTACAAACTAGGTACATTATCAAAAGTGTAATACTAAAATCTTATTTAATGTGTTAAGGGACATAATTATATGGTAACTAATATCCCAAATATTATCAACATTTAAAGAAATAATATCATATGATATCCACACAAAGAAAACATTATCCATGTATTATGGATTTGTTTAGAAGAAATAGAAGAAAATAAAACAGCGAAAAGTATATGTAATGGGAAGAAGGGGAAAACAATTTCCCTCATGATAAAATTGAAGAAATAAACACTTGGGTACATTATTATGGGGGAATGTTATATTTAGATTAGTATGGGTTTAAAATCCTCGATGTTCATTATTTAGTTGGAGAGAAATATGTTTTCAATGTTTATTAATTCAATTTTTATATGATGGATCACTATGAGAATGAATTACCCAATTGTTAAGGTAATATACCATAGATGAATCTAAGAGATCGTGTTCCAATATATTTTGTTTATATTGAAAAGGATGAATGATTAATCTTCATGTTATATGGATTCATGAATTACTAATAAGAAATAATTTATCAATGATATTATCATCACAAGATACATGAAATGTATCCAGATTTTACATTTTATTATTCCCTTTAGGATTTAAAAGAATAACATTAATGGTACTAAGAGAATTGATTCAGTGGATAGATTGCCATTTTGGTTAACACATTATAAAGGTAAGATGACCCAAATATTTTATCTTTATTAAGATAATAATGAAAAATATATGATTAACAGATAGTGTTGGTAACCTTGAAATTTATTAAGTTACTAGAGGATTAATCTTATCCTTATTGATATTTACTTCTTGTTTGGATTTATGCAATATATTTGGAAACCTCAAATTTTATTTTTGTAAGAATAAATGATTTCTTTAGGGATTTATGGTGATAAAGGTATTCAATTATTTAGAATGTGATATTATGTACCACTTTACATTGATTGGTGAATAAGAGTATGATTTAGTTACATTCCCATTGAATTTTGGGACATTCAAATTGGTATGAAATGTTTTGAATGATTGATAAGGATAAATATTTATGAAATGACTTACATTGAAGATTGGGAGTTAGTGTTGAGGTATTGAAAATTAATATATTATTAGATAACTTGATAAAACCATTTTGTCCATTGAAGATGTCTAGAGATAGGGGTAATGACTTTTCATTCATTAAGGGATCATAAAATCCATTAAAACCAAATTTTAGTAATGTAGGGAAATAATTATTTTATGATATTCATTTCATATGGTGAGAGAAGAGGTTGAAATTTATCTATGTACATAGAAAGGAGAATTTGTAATTTTCATGTAAGTGTAATTCCTTTTCATCATTGCCATGAATATAATGGAATTCCATAACTATAGGAAAATGATATTAAACCAAAAAAAGTTTCCATAGAAACTGTATTTTTATAAAGAAAATTCCCTTTCACTCATCATAGATTTATGTGTTAGGGTCATTAATGTTTCTAGATGATCCAATTTTTTATGATCAGTGATCAAAACCACTCTATATTATTATATTAACTTTTATTCTATGTCCATATTTCCACATCCTGTCATTATTTTCAAACATTGAAACCCAATATGTGTTATTACACATTCCCTATATACATCCCTTTCTCTATTATCAATTGGATGTTTAATTTACCTTTTTTTTATTTTTCTTTTCACAAAATAATTTTTTTAAATTTTGAAACCTTATTTAGTGAGATAACAAATATATTATGGGGAAACAAGTTATTTCATGGGGTAAAATGTTTCGCCCAATGATTGTTAAAAATTATCATCTTGATATATACTGCATATGACCCGTAATAACATTCCTATAAGGTAATATAACACCAACATACATTATGATAATATTCATTTTAAATAGAATAAATCTCATTGAAGGCTTGGGATTCCGAAGATAATATGTTTAAATAAAACAAGATACTCTATTAAGATATAATTATTTGAACATGACCAATATAACATATCCATAAAATTTTCATTTATTTATAAATAAAATATGATTATTATGTGGTTTAAACTTGTATAAAATAAATAAAATTGATATTTATTGAATAGAAATTTAATTATAAACATTCTGTTGAAAGAGAAATTCTTCCCCAAAAATCGAATTTCACTAAAATGTGGTTTCATTATACTTTTCACAAATAATATAAAATTTAATTTTACAATTTTTATGAAATTTATTTTATAAAATTATCATTTTTTAATTCCATTATTAAAATATTATTTTATAGTGAATTCTTGGGAACTTTTATAAAAGTTAATTTTTTAAATGAATAATGTAAAATACTTTCTTTTATGGAAAACTATCATTTATTTTTCATAATTTAAAGGTTCCATTTTATTATTATTTTGTTAAAAGACAAATTGGTTTATATAATTTATAATAAATACAATTTTTTCGATTTATTAATATTAATATTGTATTTTTATATTAATTTGATCGATACTTATAAGAATTTTTTTTAGAAACCACTATTTCATCGTGTCTATGAGAAAGATTTTGATATAATTGTTGACTCTTATTAGCATAACATTGTAAAATGATTCTTTTTTTGAATTCTAAAAAAAATTAAATTACCTAATAGTTATCATTACATTTTTACCATAATGAATAGTGAATACACAAGTAATAATTAATACGGTTAAGGTAAAATCATGTTTACGAGGTTTTTAAACTAAAACGATAAGGTTATGATTTCCATAAATAATTCTAACATCTATTTTATGGAAATATTTAAATATTACAATTAAAAATTTATAATATATGAAATCATTTACTCTTTTTACATGTGAATTAATGTGTCATTATTAATGTTTTTGGAAAATGTCCTAGGCCTTTTTTCAAAATGTTCCCATTCTCTGCTTATAAAATGGAACTCCATACCTACACATATTCATAACTATATAGAAATTAATATTAAACCAAAACTAAAGAAAACCTCCCAAAAACCCATATAAACATTCTATATATACATTCATTCCAAAAAGGCCAACCCTATGGTCGATAAGAGTTGATCCAAACGAGGTTTCTCTAAGAGAAGGTAATTGTATTCACTATTATCTTTCTTCCTATCTCTTCTTAAGAAAATTAAATTAAATAACAACTCCAATATGATAAAATAATTATGCATCATATACTAATATTTTATTATTTTTATTTAATAACATTTATCCATCTCAACATCCATCCAATGGGAAATTAAATTATTAATCATCTGTACAGAATACTACTGCCTCAGGAACTAATGTAACTCATATTCCATTAAAATATACCCTGGTTATATATAGTGATGGATATAATTTATATATAAAATATATATCATATAATTATAATTATGTAGTTTTATCTCATATATAATTTCTTATATTCTATTTTGTTTAAAAAATCATAACACCACTGATGTGTAGAACCAAAAACAACCTCGTAAGGTAATTTGAATCATTTTTCACATTTTCGTTTCATAGAAGATAATAATGAATGATTTAATAAATATATGTGACATATATGAAATAATATAAATTCTTTAAAATTAATATGTCATATAATTCCTTAACTTTTTCCCATTAATTGATTTGCATTGTCACTTGAACATAGGTATTTAATAGTATTTCCACGAAGTAGTACGATTAGTTTTCTATGTCCAATTATAAAGAGATGTTATATGGGTGTATCTAATGAGAAAATAATATTTATAATGTTATTATTATCATGTATATTAAGGAATTATATCATATATATAGAATCACATCTTTCAAGACAAAACATCGATTAAAAAAGTCAATTAAAACCATGAAAATTGAAAATTTTGAAATTTAATTAATAATAGATTGGTAAAATGTTATATTAGAATCATATATGGTATGATATATTTGATTATAGATCTTTAATATATGAATAATTAACCTAAATTTATTATATAGGAGGTTTATACATGTAAAATGGAAGTTAAACATGAGATAAGGGTTTCTGAACATAGTTTTTCATCTATGAAACATATGCCATATTCACCACTTATTTCTTTTTGTGGTGTATATAATTCCACATATAATATGTGTAACACCCCATGCATCTACGGTACGCTTCTCTTTGAATAATACGATAGCGTGTGTTGTACGCAACACCGAGTTCTAACAACCAATCAAACTAGCCGTTATGAATAGTAATACCAACTTTTTAAAATTATATATATTTTATATTTCAAAATTGACTTCATTTTTGGATTCGGAATATCTAATTTAGCCTAACGTGAAATTTTGTTACTTTGCGGATAACTTTCATATTTTGATGAATAGTGAAAATTACTAAATTTTAATTAAAAACAACTTTTTTAATCAAAATAATTAATAGTGATAAATTATGAATTTTAGTAGTTTTAAAGTATATTTATAATATATTTTTACCATTTAATATAATTTTGGTCATTGGAAATAATTTTACAATTAAACCGAACATAAACAAGTGTCAATCTTTTGATAGTTATTATCTCATAAAAACACGCTTTTTGTTTTGACAGCGGGAATTAATTTTAAATTAATTTCTGCCACTTTTGTGTATTGAATTTAGGAAAATGGATTCCATATTTGGAATCAGGATGTTCAAATTGTGTAAATAGGTAACTTTTATTTTTAGGCATTTTGAATAATTACTGCGGTAAATATTTTATTTACCATGGTTAAGGGTAAATCCGGTAAATAAGGGTTAAAAAATAATATTATAATAATACTAAATTACCCTAAAACGTGTCTTAACCCTATTGGTTGATACATGGTCGACCATGGGCATCATTGGGTCGATTTTAGGACCCCTGGATCCACTTGTAAGTTATAATGACACTTTATTTTAATTAAGTTAAAATGAATACAAAAATGACACAAGCATATATCTTTTAGAAAAACAATTGTTATATAGGGTTATATATGTTGGATTTTAGATTATAAATATTCATTAGAAATATAAAAATATTTCCTACATAACAATATTTTATTTATAATTTTTAGACATTAAATAATTTATTTTATTTATGACACAATGATGATGCAGTAATTACTATAATAGTAAACAATTAAAATAATTGATATTATAAATACCCAAATAAATATAATATGAAACTTTTAATGAATTAAACTAATTTTCTAGGATAATATGATATATTAGGATTTATTTAATTGACTTTTTTCGAAGTAATCAATCTGTTATGAGTTTCATAAAAATCAACTGTTGAATAGTGTCAAAATTGACATAAAAGAGTTCTTAAAACAAATATTATATTATTAATTGATATTAAATTCCTAAAAATCTAAGGTTCGGCCAAGAGACTTATATCATGATAGGTTCATCATTAATGGACCACTTGGGGGTCTCTTGGATGTATATAGTAAGTTTATTAACCATATTATATAAAAATACAAAGAGACATTGTAAAAGTGAAACTAATTAACTTAGAGTTAATACTTAAAGATAACGTTAATATAAGTACCCAAAACTGACTAAATTCTATTGGTTGAGTGTTTTTCGACCTATCACCACCTTAACCTTTTAATAATAAACTTTGGAGCCATTAGAAACCGAATATGAATTTATTATAAATTAATATTTCTAGCTTTTCCAAAGGTGCCCCTCACCCCTCTTATAAAAGGGCACTCCTCCTTCTCATTTTTTCACACCTTCAAAGCCTTTTGGTTTGGCCAAACTCTGCCCAAATACTCTCCCAACATCCCTCAATACAACCGAGAGGCCTTAGTTTGATCAGAAAGCCAACCTATGGAGCCCTTTTGATCAAATCAAAAGGAAGAACCCGAAGAAGAGGTAATGTTTTCACCACCCCTTTTCAAGTTCCTTTCTTCTTACACTTCTTCTTTATTTTTTCTTACCATTCTAAAATAATAACTCCAGTATCTTACATATACTGTTATTTTATTATAAATATGGTACAACCATATTCAGTATTCTATCCACCCTTTGAATAACATGTCACCATACGTGCGTACGTACGGCTTACCGTCTCCACGTCGGGGTGTAATTGTTATTCAATATATTATTATTTTGATGGGTATAATAATGATGTGTAACTCATGTAAATAATAAATATAACATGTTAATGATTCTGTATATATGATATACCATCCATTTATATATTATTTTAATATCAAAAGAATGATATTGTCGCTCGTGCGTACGTACGGACTACCATCTCCACGAACGCGATGAGATTCATTCTCCATCGTATCCATTCAAGTATAATTATCATTTTATGATTTAAAAATTATGTTTAAGGACTTGATATCATTCTGGATATGAATAAGATACAACAAACATGGATTATGTAACAAAAAATATAAAATAAAATGAGTAAGTTAACACCAGAAACGACGATAATTCTAAGATATTATTAACTAATCAATGTTAAAAGATCATATATGATATCATATTAATATATATGATTCTTGTATAATTTAATAACAATTATTTCACCAATATACAGGAGGTTAACCTACCCCAACCAAGGAAAAGTACAAGGTAAGGGTTATTTCAAAATCTCTTCATTATCCGAGGTTGTTTATACGTAATAATCTACTGGGATTTCTTTATCATCCACATCCATGTTTCCTTGAAATGTATTTAAAAACATATTTATTATTTACAAGAATATGGGTTAAAGTCATTTATACCCTTGTTTGACTTTTTATAAGAGGTTTATAAAGGAATCTTTTCGTCGTTTTCAAAACAAGGTCCTTTTTAACCTTTTCGACAGAATTAAGGTAAGAATGTTTTTTTTAACTTATACGGCGGGTGCGGCTATTTTCCGCCGTTATAAAATCTTCAAAGATTCCCTTACAAGATTATATGAATATTTTCAAAGAAAATGTTTTATTTTATATGGATCTTAAATGATTTCAAAATAAAAGGAGATATTTCTTTAAAAAGAATTATAATTTCATCTATGTCAACATCCTTTGATGGATTTTAAGATTATTTGAAGTTCATTTATTATGACACAAAACTTCTATATTGTATTGAAGGTTTTGTGATATGTTTGACTGTGGATGTGCTATTTTTATACCATTCATAGTTTATGGTGAAAGTATTGACATTTCGTATGCTAGTTTTAATACGAATGTTTATGTTATGTTTAAACCTTTTCATATGGGAATGCATTGGACATAATATGTGACGGGTGGAGCCCGCTATAGCTCCTCGATGCATCGGTAGGTCTCATGAGACAAACTAGTGTCTTGGAACAAGGCCTTGACAAAATCTTATTTGTAGTCTTGGCACGAGGCCTTGGCTATGTGGTTATGATAGTCTGGCATTATGCATTCCATCATTATGAAAGTGGTTATTGATTTTGCATGTGATTATTCGATTAGTAGAATAACCATGTGAATAAGTAAATGGAATTATCTCATTTTATTTATGCCATACTATGTTAAAAGTTCATGTTTAAAAGGCTTTTGTTTTAGTTATACATTGCCTTAAATGTTTATTATTATTTATGAAAGTTTCCGCTATATTGTTATCCTTACAGGGCATTTGAGCTCACCCCTTTTCTATTTTTTATTTTTCCCAGGAAGTGAAGAAGTAAATTATGAATGACCTGCAGGGATATTATGTGGGGATATGAGTGTGGATTATGGAGACAATATGTTGTTGTAGTAGTTTTTCATTTTATGATGTAATGTAAGACTTATGAATATATCTAGTGTTTCCAAGCCTACTAAACCAATCGGTCTTTCGAGATTTGATCTTTCTTGTGATCATACCAATGTTATGTAATAATGCACCGACTTTGGGTAACTGGGGTCGGGGGTGTTACAGTTGGTATCAGAGGGAGGTTTAGTACAAACCTTGGAAGCTAGATTTAGGTAAACTCTGATTAGAGCACATAGACCTAAGATGAACTTTGAGGATTAGTATAGAAGAACTTCTTATAATTTTGGTATTGTAGAGAATTTGTGAGTTTTCCGAGCAATACATCCCTGTCTGGATACGAGCAGGTAGAGGCGGCTCTGGCACAGATGTACCTAGGGGTAAAACCCGAAAACACCGCTTTGAGCTAGACTCGAACGGGAACTGGTGCACGACAACGGGCCTTGCTGCACTCTTGGTTACGACACTCCTGGGGGATATGCTTAGGATAACTCTCATTTTTCTTTACAAATCATTTTGAAGGGATTATGAGTATATACTTCCTCAAAGAAAACATTCTTATGATTATGGATTATATCCATAAATAGTTCAATTTATGTTATGTGTTTTATAAGTATGGGATTATGTATTTTGATTAATAAACTGATCTAGTTTATGCCATTGTTTAGAAATGGCGCCTAGTGGAAGAAATGGAAACCGTATCAATGCACGCACTCCATGTAGGGATTTCCCTCCTTCTCAAGATAATTATAGTGGAGCTGGTGATGCAACTGGAGCCGATCAGCTAATCACCATACTGGGACAACTTACTCAGGTTATGAATAATAACCTTACCCGTATGGAGCACCCTGATCCGCAGCCTGGAGGATCAATGTTAGATCGATTCATGAGGCAAAAACCACCAATGTTCAATGGGAGTACAAATCCCTTAGTAGCTGAGCAATGGATATTTTCCCTAGAGAAAATATTTCAGGCTTTGGGGAGCAGTAAAAGGGAAAAAGTTATCATGGCAGTTTACCGCCTCACTGGAGATGCTGATCAATGGTGGTCATTGATTCAAAATATGAAGGAAGATGATGAAGTATCAAATATGGAATGGAGGGAGTTCAAAAATCTGTTTTTAGAAAAATACTTTCCTCGCGACCATCGAGCAGATATGGAAAGGCAATTTCTAAGTCTGAGACAGAAGGAGGATGAGAATGTCACAAAGTATGAGGCTAACTTTACAAGGTTAGCAAGGTACGCTGGTGATTATATACGTAACCAAAGAAGTAATATTGATCATTTCTTTGATGGGATAAAACCATTTCTCCGTCGAGCATTAGTCTCACAATCCTTTTCATCGTACGAAGACATTGTCTCATGTGCTATCAAGACCGAAAAGGAATTCTCAAAGTCTTATGACTTTAAAGCAATGAAAGAGAAGAATAGGCCTACTGATCAATCTGGGAATAGAAATAAAGGGAAGAAAGGAAAAGTTGAATATCCATCATGTGGTAAATGTGGGAAGAAACACCCCGGTGCTTGCTTGAAGGGAATGGTAGTCTGTTACAAGTGTGGTGAAAAAGGCCACCATGCTCGTGATTGCAAAGGGAAGAAGGAAGCCACCAACGTTCAGTGCTACAATTGGAGGGAGATGGGACATTATGCGAATGAATGTCCTAAACGTCAGGAGAACTTACCTCAGAAAAGGCCAAGGGATCAAGGCCAAGCTTATGCTATAACTACTGATGAGGTAGAAGCTCCGAAAGACGTGGTGGCAGGTAATTTAATGGTTTCCTCAAGTTTAGAAAATGCATTATTTGATTCTGGATCATCGCATTGTTTCATATCTTCCCAGTTTTCTAAGAGAATTAGATATTTCCAATTAGATTTAACAAGGGAGTTGTTAGTTAAAACTCCTAAGGGAAGATTCATTGCAACAAAGTTTTGTGAATCAGTCCCCATTAGAGAACATAAATGTTCGTTATCTGCTGATCTCATCATCATACCTATGATTGAGTTTGACATAATCCTCGGTATGGACTGGCTTTCGGGCTATGATGCGAAGATTTATTGTAAGAAGAAAGAGGTTACGATTCTTGATGATAATGATAAGAAACACCTTATCTTTAGAGCAGAATCGTCACCACCTAATTCTTATTTAGATACACCCTCAATAGCTCAACTAAATTCAATTATTGGGGAGGAAGAGAATGAAATAACTGCGGGTGAGGAAAGGAATGTTCAAATAGAGGATGTACCTGTTGTGAAAGAATTTGTAGATGTATTTCCGAAAGATTTACCTGGATATCCTCTAGAACAAGAATTTGAGTTTTCCATTGATTTAATTCCTGGATCAAGGCCTATATCGAAGAAACCTTATAGAATGGCCACTGTAGAATTAGTTGAACTAAAGAAACAACTAGAGGAATTGAGTAATAAGGGATTTATTCACCCTAGTGTTTCTCCACGGGGATCCCCTGTTCTTTTTGTTAAAAAGAAAGATGGATCTATGAGGTTATGTATCGACTAGAGAGAGATCAATGCTATAACGATAAAGAACAAGTATCCCCTACCTCGTATTGATGATTTATTTGACCAACTACATGGAGCTCAATACTTTTCAAAGATTGACCTTCGATCTGGATACCATCAGTTGTGTGTAAAGAAGGAAGACATTCCGAAGACAGCATTTCGAACCAGGTACGGGCATTACGAGTTTACTGTAATGCCTTTTGGATTGACTAATGCACCCTATGTATTCATGGATCTGATGAATAGAGTTTTCAAGGAGTATCTCGATGAATTTGTGGTGGTATTTATTGATGATATCTTGGTATACTCCAAAACCTACGAAGATCATGAAAATCACTTGCGCATTATCTTGAAGACTATGAGGAGGCATGAATTATATGGGAAGTTTAGCAAGTGTGAATTCTGGCTTCAAGAGATTTCTTTTCTTGGCCATATTGTCTCTAAAGATGGAATCTCTGTTGATCCTTCTAAGACCAAGACAGTCCAAGAATGGACAGCACCTACGAGTATAACTGAGGTACACAGTTTTATTGGTTTGGCAGGTTATTATCGACGTTTCGTCCAGAATTTTGCCCGATTGGCTAACCCATTAACGAAGCTCACACGTAAAGGGGTTAAATTTGCTTGGACAAAAGAGTGTGAAGAATGTTTTGAAGAACTGAAGAAAAGATTAGTCAATGCTCCTATATTGACTCTACCATCGGGGAATGATGGGTTCGTTATTTATAGTGATGCATCGAAGAATGGACATGGTTGTGTCCTTATGCAGAATGATAGAGTTATTGCCTATGAATCACGATAGTTGAAAATTCATGAAAAAACCTATCCTACTCATGATCTCGAGTTAGCAGCTGTGATCTTTGCTTTGAAGATATGGAGGCACTACCTCTATGGTGAAAAATGTGAGATTTATACTGATCACAAGAGTTTGAAGTATATTTTCTCGTAAAAAGAACTCAACATGAGGCAAAGGATATGGCTTGAATTACTCAAGGATTATGATTGCACGATACACTACCACCCGGGGAAAGCAAACAAGGTGGCAGATGCTTTGAGTAGAAAATACCATGGAGTTTTGAACAATATGATAATTGAAAGGGATCCAATTTTCATGCATCTAGTGAAGATGGACATGGGAATAACCAGGGAAGGCGAAACATCATTTCTTTTTCAAATGGTTGCCAATCCATATTTAATAGAAAGGATTAAGAGTACTCAGACCGATGATGAAGAATTTCAAAAGAAGATTAAAGCTGTGAATGATGGGAGATTGAGAGACTTTGTGTATGAAGATGGAATTTTGAAATTTGGGAAGAGACTTTGTGTTCCCGATATACCTGATCTAAAAAGGGAATTGCTGTATGATGCTCATAGTTCCAATTTCTCTATACACCCTGGGAGCACCAAAATATATAGAGATTTGAAGGAACATTTTTGGTGGGACAACATGAAGAGGGAGATTGCTGATTTTGTGTTAAGATGTATGGTTTGTCAACAAGTGAAAGCTGGAAGGCAACAGCCTGGAGGAGTCATGCAACCTCTTCCCATACCGGAGTGGAAATGGTACAATATTACGATGGACTTTGTCATGGGGCTACCAAAGACTCCTATAAGGAACGATGCAATATGGGTTATTGTTGATCTTCATACCAAGTCAGCACATTTTCTTGCTATAAGAGAAGATCTACCCCTGGAACTTCTAGCAAGACTATATATTAATGAAGTTGTGAGACTTCATGGAGTACCCCTATCGATTTTTTCTGATCATGATCCCCGTTTTACTTCAAGATTCTGGAAAAGTCTTCAGAAATCCTTGGATACTGAACTTCATTTGAGCACTGGATACCACCCTCAGACAGACGGACAATCAGAATGGACTATTCAAACCATAGAAGACATGTTGAGATCTTTCTCACTTGACTTTCAGGGTATGTGGGATCAATATTTACCTCTGGTAGAATTTTCCTATAACAATAGCTTCCATTCGAGTATTCAGATGGCACCATATGAAGCGTTATACAGAAAGATATGTCGTACACCAACCTGTTGGGATGACGTTGGTGAAAGAAAACTTTTAGGCCCAGAACTGGTGGAGGAAACGGTGGAAAAGGTGAATGTAATCCAAAATCACATCAAAGCAGCTCAAAGTAGGCAGAAGAGCTATTCCGATAATCGAAGGAAGGATTTGGAATTTCAAATCGGTGATCATGTTTTCCTGAAGGTATCTCCGTGGAAGGGAGTCATACGTTTTGGTAAGAAAGGTAAATTGAGTCCCAGGTACATCGGACCTTTCGAAATTCTAGAACGAATTTGGGTTGTATCTTACCGATTAGAAATGCTGCCAAGTCTCTCCAAAGTTCACGATGTGTTCCACGTATCTCTCTTGAGGAAATACATGCCTGATCCAACGCATGTACTCACCTATGAAGAATTAGAACTGGAACCCGATCTTTCCTATTGTGAAGAGCCTGTCAGGATTCATGATACGAGAGAACAAGTACTGAGAAACCGGACGACGCGTCTAGTAAAAGTTTTGTGGAGAAACCATAAGATGGAAGAGGAAACGTGGGAACCCGAGGAACATATGATGAAGAACCACCCGAGTCTTTTCATGCGATAGTATTCTAGAAATTTCGAGGACGAAATTATTTGAAGGAGGGGAGAATGTAACACCCCAATCTTCTACGGTACGCTTCTCTTTGAATAATGCGATAGCGTGTGTTGTACGCAACACTGAGTTCTAACAACCAATCAAACTAGCCGTTATGAAGAGTAATACCTAATTTTTAAAATTATATATATTTTATATTTCAAAATGGACTTCATTTTTGGATTCAGAATATCTAATTTAGCCTAAGGTGAAATTTTGGTACTTTTCGGATAACTTTCATATTTTGATGAATAGTGAAAATTACTAAATTTTAATTAAAAACAACTTTTTTAATCAAAATAATTAATAGTGATAAATTATGAATTTTAGTAGTTTTAAAGTATATTTAGAATATATTTTTACCATTTAATATAATGTTGGTCATTGGACATAATTTTACAATTAAACCGAACATAAACAAGTGTCAATCTTTTGATAGTTATTATCTCTTAAAAACACGCTTTTTGTTTTGACAGCGGGAATTAATTTTAAATTAATTTCTGTCACTTATGTGTTTTGAATTTAGGAAAATGGATTCCATATTTGGAATCATGATGTTCAAATTGTGTAAATAAGTAACTTTTATTTTTAGGCATTTTGAATAATTTCTGCGGTAAATATTTTATTTACCATGGTTAAGGGTAAATCCGGTAAATAAGGGTTAAAAAATAATATGATAATAATAATAAATTACAATAAAACGTGTCTTAACCCTATTGTTTGATACATGGTCGACCATGGGAATCTTTGGGTCGATTTTGGGACCCCATGGATCCACTTGTAAGTGATAATGACACTTTAGTTTAATTAAGTTAAAATGAATACAAAAATCACACAAGCATATATCTTTTAGCAAAACAATTGTTACATAGGATTATTTATGTTGTATTTTAGATTATAAATATTCATTAGAAAGATAAAAAGATTTCATACATAATTATATTTTATTTATAATTTTTAGACATTAAATAATGTATTTTATATATAACACAATGACGATGCAGTAATTACTATAATAGTGAAAAATTAAAATAATTAATATTATAAATACCCAAATAAATATAATATGAAACTTTTAATGAATTAAAATAATTTTCTAGGATAATATGATATATTATTATTGATTTAATTGACTTTTTTCGAAGTAATCAATCTGTTATGAGTTTCACAAAAATCAACTATTGAATAGTGTCAAAATTGACATAAAAGAGTTCTTAAAACAAATATTATATTATTAAATGATATTAAATTCCTAAAAATCTAAGGTTCGGCCAAGAGACTTATATCATGATAGGTTAATCATTAATGGACCACTTGGGGGTCTCTTGGATGTATATAGTAAGTTTATTAACAATATTATATAAAAATATAAAGAGACATTGTAAAAGTGAAACTAATTAACTTAGAGTTAATACTTAAAGATAAGGTTAATATAAGTACCCAAACCTGTCTAAATTCTATTGGTTGAGTGGTTTTCGACCTATCCCCACCTTAACCTTTGCATAATCAACTTTGGAGCCATTATAAACCTAATATGAATTTATTATAAATTAATATTTCTAGCTTTTCCAAAGGTTCCCCTCACCCCTCTTAGAAAAGGGCACTCCTCCTTCACATTTCTTCACACCATCAAAGCCTTTTGGTTCGGCCAAACTCTGCCCAAATACTCTCCCAACATCCCTCAATACAACCTAGAGGCCTTAGTTTGATCAGAAAAGCAACCTAAGGGGCCCTTTTGATCAAATCAAAAGGAAGAACCCGAAGAAGAGGTAATGTTTTCACCACCCCTTTTCAAGTTCCTTTCTTCTTCCACTTCTTCTTTCTTTGTTCTTACCATTCTAAAATAATAACTCCAGTATCTTACATATACTGTGATGTTATTATAAATATGGTACAACCATATTCAGTATTCTATCCACCCTTTTAATTACATGTCACCATACGTGCGTACGTACGGCTTACCGTCTCCACATCGTGGTGTAATTGTTATTCAATATATTATTATTTCGATGGGTATAATAATGATGTTCAACTCATGTAAATAAAAAATATAACATTTTTATGATTCTGTATATATGATATACCATCCATTTATATATTATTTTAATATCAAAAGAATGATATTTTCGTTCGTGCGTACGTACGGACTACCGTCTCCACGAACGCGATGAGATTCATTCTCCATCGTATCCATTAAAGTATAATTATCATTTGATGATTTAAAAATGATTTTTAAGGACTTGATATCATTCTGGATATGAATAAGATACAAAAACATGGCTTATGTAACAAAACATATAAAAGAAAATGAGTAAGTTAACACCCGAAACGACGATAATTCTAAGATATTATTAGCAAACCAATGTTAAAAGATCATATATGATATCATATTAATATATATGATTCTTGTATAATTTAATAACAATTATTTCACCATTATACAGGAGTTTAACCTACCCCAACCAAGGAAAAGTACAAGGTAAGGGTTATTTCACAATCTCTTCATTATCCGAGGTTGTTTATACGTAATAATCTACTGGGATTTCTTTATCATCCACATCCATGTTTCTTCGAAATGTATTTCAAAACATATTTATTATTTACAAGAATATGGGTTAAAGTCATTTATACCCTTTTTTGACTTTTTATAAGAGGTTTATAAAGGAATCATTTCATCGTTTTCAAAACAAGGTCCTTTTTAACCTTTTCGACAGAATTAAGGTAAGAATGTTTTTTTAACTTATACGGCGGGTGCGGCTATTTTCCGCCGTTATAAAATCTTCAAAGCTTCCCTTACAATCTTATAAGAATATTTTCAAAGAAAATGTTTTATTTTATATGGATCTTAAATGATTTCAAAATAAAAGGAGATATTTCTTTAAAAAGAATTTTGATTTCATCTATGTCAACATCCTTTGATGGATTTTAAGATTATTTGAAGTTGATTTATTATGACACAAAACTTCAATATTGTATTGAAGGTTTTGTGATATGTCTGACTGTGGATGTGATATTTTTATACCATTCATAGTTTATTGTGAAATTATTGACATTTCGTATGCTAGTTTTAATACGAATGTTTATGTTATGTTTAAACCTTTTCATATGGGAATTCATTGGACTTAATATGTGACGGGTGGAGCCCGCTATAGCTCCTCGATGAATCGGTAGGTCTCATGAGACAAACTAGTGTCTTGGAACAAGGCCTTGACAAAATCTTATTTTTAGTCTTGGCACGAGGCCTTGGCTATGTGGTTATGATAGTCTGGCATTATGCATTCCATCATTATGAAAGTGGTTATTGATTTTGCATGTGATTATTCGATTAGTAGAATAACCATGTGAATAATTAAATGGAAGTATCTCATTTTATTTATGCCATACTATGTTAAAAGTTCAAGTTTAAAAGGATTTTGTTTTAGTTATAAATTGCCTTAAATGTTTATTCTTATTTATGAAAGTTTCCGATATATTGTTATCCTTACTGGGCATTTGAGCTCACCCCTTTTCTATTTTTCATTTTTCCCAGGAAGTGAAGAAGTAAATTATGAATGACCTGTAGGGATATTATGTGGGGATATGAGTGTGGATTATGGAGACAATATGTTGTTGTAGTAGTTTTTCATTTTATGATTTAATGTAAGACTTATGAATATATCTAGTGTTTCCAAGACTACTAAACCAATCGGTCTTTCGAGATTTGATCTTTCTTGTGATCATACCAATGTTATGTAATAATGCACCGACTCTGGGTAACTGGGGTCGGGGCGTTACAATATGTTTTATCATGAATATATTTATGTTATATATATTTAATGTTCAATTATGAATAAATTTTTTATTTGGAGTTCGATTTAGAAGTTACCAAAGTGGTAAGAATTTATTTTACAATCTCATAATTATTCAATAAAGTTTCATGTAATATATCCAATTATCCTAACATTGATACATTAAATGATTGATATTTGTTTACAAAAAAGAAACATTATTTATCTTTTAGGTAAAAGTGATTTTCCTTGAAAAATCATGTTTTAAAATATTATTTTAAAAAATGTTTTCATAATTTTTGAAATGATTTATTAATGAATTTTGTTTCCATTTTCAACTTTTTACAAATAATATTAAATGTAATCATCCTGTCAATATCTATTCAAGTAATATTTGGAATTTGTCAAAAATATAAAATAAATGTTGGTTTTAATTAGTATGACATGTACAGACTTTCCTTTTATCATGGGCACTAATTTTTTTAATTATTATTTTATTGTTAAAAATGTTTTTTTCATTGAAAGGAATTTGAAATTTTTTTATTAAATTTTAATTTTAAAATGATTGTTTCAAGGTTCAATGTTTATTTTCATATAGAATGTTTCTAAGGATATTTTTAATGAATATCCACTAGTCACTAACAAAAATCCTAAATATAATTATTATACTATAGGTATATGATTTAATGATACTATCTTGATAATTATCGTGGGGTTTTTATGATAATTTTAATGGAGATATACTATTTTTTTACCAATAACCACATTAATTTTGATAGATTATGATTATGTTTATTTATTAGGATAAGTATCATCATTTTCTATGTTAGGTTTTATCGATGAATTATAATTTTGAACTGGATTCTAAAAATTCATAAGTGGAATGATTTTAAATATCAATTGGTGGGTGGGAAAATGAATTACTAATCCACTCGATGCAATTACAAGTCCCAAGTGAAAAATCATATCGTCTAATCCAAGAATTTTTACCCATAGTTTTATAATTTATTGTGAATTTTATTGAATATATGTTTATAATGTATGAAATTATGCATTACTGGTTTGTTATTTCATTTTTTAATGAGAAAATTTATTATTATATTAGTTATAATATACATGGACAAGTTTCAATCTCATGTGATTATTTAATTGTATTTAATTGGTTATCATTTTCCTCTCATATTATTGTAAAAATATTGATTCAATGGAATGTGTTTCAGTTATATATCGTTCCATATAAATTTTTCTTATTTATTTATTATAGTTCGAACAATCTTCACACACTTAATGAGAATATGTGATCAACCCTCTCTTATGTTTTATTTTCACTAGGATACCAAGAAGGGTTTTTTATAATTATATGTAGGGATATGATAATGTGAATAATGATATTCTCGATGAAAAAACATTTACTACTATATTTTTTTTAAAATTTAATTTTTATTTTCACAACTATATATATTTTTTAAAATTTTAAAATTTATTTTTTGATTTGGGATGTGATTTATTATATCACATTCCAGTGTAAGAGTGTTGAAACAAACTTTCGTTTACTAGATTTGCGGTCATTACAAAGAAACTCTTACCTTAACTCAATCCATTTCAAAAAAAATATTTAATGAAAAATATAATTAGAAAAAATATATTAATAATTAATCTTATTAACATATTCATATAATTTACCATTTACAATATTCCATTATAACCATTCACTATATAGTCATTACTAAGTAATAGTTTATTTTTATCCTAGATGTTAGTAACATTGATTGTTTCGTATGAGTTTAGTAATGAATATATATATTGTTATTTATTGGTAAAAATATATTTATTACAATATTATTAATGTTGATATATATAATTTTACTTAGTAGTTATAAATATTCAATATCATTCTATGAAATTTATAGTTTTGATTAATGAATATGATGTTGGGGATGAGCTTATTTCGGGTAATTTACTAATACAAGTTGAATTACATATAACAATCAATCATTTTTTTTAATGATTATAGAACATTAAATAAGTTTTTATATAATTATTATTATCATGTTTAACAATTAAATAATTTAGATTACCATCCGTGAATGATGTGATGAAAAATGAAACACGATTTCCACATAGGTCATAGTGTGCACATAAAATATGTAATATATTAATTTTATAAATGTTTGTACTATTAATACAATTACCCATTTATCATTAAATAACCATAATAATGTAACAAATATTATATTTATATAGAAAATAATTTTTTTAAAAAAATGTAACCGTTAGTTGTTTGAAAATGAAAGATATCATTTATGGAGAAGGTAGTCCACAAGTACGTAAGGATGACAATTTAGTTTTTTTACATGATTGAAATAAATAAAGGTAGATATGGGTATATATTTGTATTATAATAATTATTATATTATATAATATTTATTAATTAACTAAATTCAGAGAACTATCTATTTAGGGCACTTGTATTGAATTAAACATGTCTTCTATGGATGTTCTAGTCAGCACGTACGCATAAGAAACATTTTAATTTTATGAATATTTGAGTGGAAGGTAGAAAAATATAATTTAAAGAATATTGATTTTTATGTATAGTAATGATATTATTATTATTATTTTATTATGGTTAATTAATATATTGATGAGAAATGTAATGAATAAAAAAGGTATGGAGTGATTAGTGCTCATATTGAGAACATAAAAATTGTCTTGGATATTATTTTGAAATTAAGTGATTTGAATATATTATTTTTGAAAAGAAGATTATTTAATAAGAAATTATTAATAGTATTTGTTAAATGTGTATGTATGAATTAAAAATTCGATGGATTAATTTTTTAGGAATATGGTGGAAGTTAGATCTTTTTATATGTGAAAATGTGGGGCTTTTACATGGAATTGAATGTTATGTGGGGGGAAAGATAGGGTTATGTGGGACTTAGTTGAGTTAGGTAATGAAATGTTATTTAGAAATCATTGAATGATTTTTACACCTTTATAGGGTCTTCAAGATTTTATATTTTTAATTTAAATTTATTAATATTTTATCCACCTAAGGTTACCCATGTGTTCCATAATTACCATTGATTAAATTTTCACCATCAAAACAAGATGTTTAAATAAAAATATAACATTAAGAATCCAATAAAATTTTAACATTCTTATTATGAATTATTTTAAAATATAAAATAAATTAATTTATAAATACTATTAAATTACTTTGTAAATTAAATCAAAATATATATAAAAAATCATCTTCTACAGAAAATCATATTTCAATCAATAAATGTTGTTATATTTATTTAATATAAATTAATAATGAAATGAAAAATAATATATACCGTTTTTATCTTTTAGAGTCATATTTGTTTCCTCATTTTGAAGAGAAAATTTTAATTTATCAATGTAAAATTCCTAATTTGTTTAAAAAAATTCATCAAAAAATAGGCCTTATAGCACTAAATTATAATACTCATATACCATTGAGTTTAAATATTTATCTTTATACCATTAAATCAATTAATTCAAATATAAACATATACAATTGTTTTTTAAAAAATAATAAAAATAATATTTATAAAAGTAAAATAAATCATTTTATCTATATTTTTATTGTCATTAGGATTTACTCATATTGTCATTTTATTAATGATATTTAACATTTTATAATCATGTAGTATTAATGTTGGTATAAAATTATACAATATGAAATAGTTTCATAGAGTTTATTGTTCTGTACGTATAATCTACTGAAAATTTTATTTTTATTGAATTACAGTCCTTATATTGTTAGGGTATTACACTACCAAAACCTTGAAATCTCCTGTAAAATTTTAAGAATATTTTTCCACATTGAATGAGAAGTTTGTTAATGACACAAAATTTATATGTGAATGATTTGTAAAATAATCCCCCAATCCTGCGTACAACAATCTCACCGAATCATGTTTCCTATGATTCCATGGTATGGCCAGTATCACCCTCATAGTAGATACATGAAACCTTGAATGTGAGTTAAATTGAGAAGGGTATTGTAATATAAATTTGGAAGTAGATTTAGTATAGAGTAATTTAAGATTTATTTGTGGGATATGAGGAAGTAAAATATAATTTCAAATTTCTAGAGATGGAATATCATGAAATAGAAGAGTGTTATAATCCCAATACATAGAGTTACCATAGAGGTTTGATTTAAAATTCATCAAATCAAACAAGGGGATTTTGAAAAATGGAATATGTGACCATATTAGTTATCTAGTTATAAATAGTAAGTAGAAAAAGGTTGGGATGACTATTTTAAGTTTTGAAAACCTATGGCCACCATATCAGTAAGGAATGTCTTGGTTTTGAGACCATGGAAATTATTATGGAAGGAAAATGAAGGAGAAGGACAAAACCACTAGGGTTGCTTCGGCCAAGCCAAGTCCCATCTATATTTTTTAGGAAATGGTGTCACGGTCCCCATTAGTGATGGATCTGAAATTGGTCAGTGATATAATAGATAATTATGAATAAATTGGAAAATATTATTAGCTAGTACGTTGAGATGAGAATGATATCAACATAAGGGTATTTTTTATCATTTTTTGGAAGGTTATTTGACTATGGCTCCTAAATTAGTTTACTAGGACCTAATTTTAGATCCTAAAAAAGAGATGTTGGAGGTGTTTTTTTATAAATATTCCCAATTAATATGGTAAAAGAATTTTTATGAGAAATATTTGGGCTAACCTAAATGAATAGAAAGACTGTTTGATCTAAAAGAAAAATCATATTATAACCCATGGAGTGACTTTTGGAAAAATGATCCTAGGGAGTATTTTAATATTTGGGTAAAGATTTACTATATTTTTTATTATATCATAGAGGATTAATATACAAATGAATGTAACATTAGTTTAGTGGGTTTTTTATAAGGTTAATGACTCAAAAACTCTTAATTGTTTATTTGAAATTGACTAGTGATTACTTTTGTGGTTTGATTTCTGATTTGTCTTGAATTTTAGGAGGGATATGGACATACTGAAAAAAAATTGAAAAAAAAATTTAAAATTTTATTTTAATATAGTGAGTTGAAGGTGAATCAGGTTTTGTAAATTATTTAATTATCCATTTTCAATTTATGTGGACCATGTTTTAGTTGGTTTCATTATCTCTCTATAGGAAGAAATACGTTTAGTAAAAGCGGGAATATTTATTCATGGTTCACAAAATTTGGATAAAGAAAGTAGAATTCGTGGAAATGTGTCTATTCACAAAAACACTATGATCAATTATTTCAATAAATGTTTTGAGTGAATGTAACGAATCTATTGGTCTACAACCATGAATTAATTATGAATAACTCATTGGTCTTCTAATCAGAATGAACAGACCACAAATCATCTTATTATATTCTTATTTACTAATAATGAGTTACAAATAAAAAAAATTAATTCCATAGATACATTAAAATGTTTTCTTAACTGCATGGGGAATGAAATGATGCACAACCACATTTTTTATTTCTCACATTTCATTAAAACCATGGAATTATTCTTCTCTATAGTCTACAATTCCTTTAACCTTTTCCATTTTAGTGTTTTTAAAATATTAGATCCCTTTTCTATATTTTTATATATTAGTATATTTCGCAATACTTTTAGGTGGAATAATAGTTTATACTATTAATATGGAAAACCTTTATTATGATGATCATCACACTTTTTCATTTAAATTTCCATTATTTTTAATCATAAATTTATATAAATATATATATAATCCCCTTCATTAAAAATTAAAAGAGTTATCTAGTATATATTATTATTTATAATTTCCCATTAATTCATACTTATTACATGTAAATGTATGTCACGTTGTGATTTTGAAACCCCAAAATATCCATATTCTAAATCACCAAAAATATCATGAAATAATATCGCATCATCTTCATATTGATTTCTTTTTCCTATAAATGAAATTTTTATTAATCATATTTTAATATTAATAAATGTTCACCTGAGTAAATGTACTTAACTATATTAAAATATTATGAAGTAAATGACTCTTAAGAAATAAATCATATCGACTGTTGTAAATGATTTAATTACCTTTGTCATGGAATGGTCCATAAATTTGATAAATGTATATTATGGAGAAACATATGATCCTTATCGAAAAAATATTATTGAATGAAATTACCAGAGAATTGACATTAAAATATGTTAATTATCCTTAGTGAAATAACCTTTTTGAAAAATTTTCCCTTGGGTATGTATGAAATGAATCTTATTGACTTTGAAAATTATACTTGTGAAATTTCTGAATGGTCCACATAGTATTCCAATTATCCATATAAAAATTTTCATTATTGAAAAATAACCATTATTGTGGCAGGAAATATCTCTTTTGGAGTCAACAAATGTTCTTCAATGAATTTTCACATGTCTCTTATAGACTACAGACATTCCCAGTTCTTGGAACCAAGTCATAGAGTGACTCATATATGATCATGGAATAACTCTTCAGAAGTATTCTTTATCCAATTTCCATCACATAAATGTCTCTTAAAAAGAGTTGATGGCTCACATATCCAAATTAAATGTATTATTTCAAAAAAAAATCCATAATTTCCCTATACTACCATTAACCAAGAATAAATGACATGAATAAGATATTGTATGATTTTTTGTCAGAACTTTAAATTAACATATTAATAAATAGACCAAAAAAACATATCAAGTGATGTTTTTCAAAAAAACTCTTTCTCCAAATGTTCTGATATATATCATACCCAAGTTTCTCTTGATAATTAATCCCAATTGGGGAATTCATCAACTTCAAATTAGAAATAAAAAATATCTTTTTTCTCCTAATCATAATATAGTATAAAATCTATACAGTGGATCATGATGGTTTATTGAAAACTAGATCCATTAAGAGATTGTGATGAAAGTTTAATACTAATATCATCGGTGGACTCATTTATATACCATATTTTTTTAGTAAGTTAGAAATAAATTTCTTTAATTTACTCTACAAATCACTTTTTTCTGCGATTCAAGTCCATCTACGAGAGGATGAAACTAAAAATGTTATAGCCATTTTACAACATGAATTTCATACTAAAATATTTAGTAATAAATAATTTAGAGAATTCATAACCAACATTAACTCAAGGTTAAGGGTTGGGTAATTCCATTTTATGGATGAATTTGAGAAAAATTTCATTTCATAATGTGATCACCTTTTATAGAAACACACCTTGAACTCATTTCAGAGGTAGAAAAATAACTTACATCACCCTAGTTGGCCTCAGGTAGAAACAAAATAGGAACTGATCTTTACATTCATTTTACATCACCAAAAGTGACTTGACATTAAAGGGTTCTATTAAAATATCACCCTTTTATGAGTAAGAGTGGTCAATATCCATTAATTCATGGAGAATTGATTCATAAATATGTCATATTAACCCTCTTGACCCATGAATCTACATATCTCAAAGAATGTTCTTGGTTTATCAATGTAAATAAGATCTATTACCTTTTCAGGATCAACTCTTATTTCTTTATTTAACCCTATATGTCCAGTGAAAGTTATCTGCTTGATATAGAAGCTAAACATTAACAAATATATATACATTTGATGATCATAGAAAGATATGAAGGCAATCCTCAAGTAATGATCATTCCCTTACTCAGTTTTATAATAAATAGAGACATTATTTGTTAATAATATAATATATGATAGAATACATTTTTTGGATATCTAGTTTATATGAACCATAAATATTATAGAATCACTATATTTACTTAATCTGATCCCTATGTATTAAAGACGACGACAACTTCATTGAAAATAAGTCTTGGAAATATAAGAACATTTCACTCTATGTTGATTATATCCTTGTGAAACCATGAAAATATTGTTTAAAAAAACAATACTATTATTTATATCTTTCCATGAAACAATGAGACTCATGTTGACTATGATATACCATAAATTGATTTTAAATGTTAATATTATAACCACTATATGAAATTAGTGATATTAATAGCAATACCCAAATTATGAAAAATATTTATAAATGTATTATCTAATTAATATTTGTTGACTAATTTCTAATACATATGGATTCAATTTTTATTATGGTCAATTTATGTATAATAAATATGTCTCTCCAAAAATTGTTTTATTTGTATTTTGTGTGATAACATTATAATTAATTTTTATATTTTTTTTGAATTTTATTTGATTAAATTTATATCATTTTCTTCATCACGTAAATTATATTTTAGTATAAATTGTTGATATTTTTCTGAAAGGATTTATTTTTGAGTGAATAGTGAAATTTCATAATTTTGAAATCAAACAATTTATTTTATTTATTTATACTACCTCAAATGTGAAATTATTTTTCCAATTTTCATACATAGTAAATTAAGATTAATTTTTTGACATGTAATATAAATTCATACATATGAATAAATATTATATTTTCTTATGGTATATGTTCACTTTATTGTATAAAACAAAAATTTATAAAAATATTATTTATTATATATAACATCATTATATTTTAATTGATTTTATACACTTATAATGATTTAATCATGAAAAATTTATTCCATAATATTAACAATAATAAATTATAATTTTAAATAAGGTCAAATTTTTTTTTTGGTTTTATGTATAATAACAATGGTAAATATTTATCACCTCAGTTATGGGTAAAATTAAATAAAAATGATAAAAATAATGGGATAAGGATTCAAGATAACGCCAAAAATGTGATTAAATTTAAATGGTCAGTTTTAGTTTAACCATAACGTTTTTATTCTTTAACATTTATTATTTGTGGGATACATCAGGCTACATTAAGATGTTAATATATTTTTTATGTTTCAAAAAAGTCACAGTCGTCTTCTCCATCACATTTAAATAGACACAATATATCCACTATTATCAAAACCAAGATATACTCTTATATCAGAAAATACAAACCCAAAAAATTTCTTAGCATCCATCTCCAGGTCTTAGAGGTCTTGATTCTATTAGAATAACAACCTTTAAAAACATTAAGTATAAACTGAATGAAGAGTTCCAAAGATGAGGTATAACTCTCGATCGAGTGTTTTAGTTGAATTTTACCATATAATTAAAAAAAATTATGTTAACCATGAAAATATATTAAAATATTTATCTCCAATAGAGTTATTTGTTATTAAATTTATGTTTCAACCATTATTCAACTCTATCTCTATGAAATTTGAAATAATTTCATTGTTCATGTGTATATGCACATTACAATTTTAAAAATTGATGTATTTCATTTATCATCCCCACATATCATGGATGGTTATTATAATAGATAAAATTTATATATATAATATTTACGAAGAAATTATGATTCCAAAAATATATAATATCATTTACCTTCCTACCCTTCAATCGGTAAAAATTTATAATGTTGTTCGTGTGTATGTATGGACTGCCACCTCAACAAAGCAATGTGATTCATATTTCATGTTCAATTCTAAATAAATATTATTAATTTGTTCATAAATAATATATATTATATTCATATAAATTTTACAATTTTTTAGATTATGGATCCTTGATAAATATGCAAGGAGTGAAACTATCTAACTGAATCTTATATGAAACATGATATAGTTACTAGATAAAAACAACAATATTAATTTGGAATCATTAATAAAAGGTTATTATAATGTTATATGTTGTTAATATATGAAATTATAATTATTTATATGGTTATATTATAGTATTATAATAAATTAAAATTTATTATATTGGAGTTTAAAATATCATACAATCTTTTTGAAGAAGAGGGAATGGTTTATTTTATAATCTTATCCTTATTCAAGATTATTTATGTTTATCATTATATTGAGGGAATTATATGATAAATATATCCTAAAAATATAAAAATAATTCTCCATGAGTATATTTTAAAAAATAAAATTAATTATAAAATTTCCCCTCTCTATGTAATCAAATGCTTGAAATAACAATTTTATGAAAAAACAAACATTATTATTCTATTCGGTCTGAATGATTTTTCTAAAATTTACCTACTTCCTTAAAAAAAATTAAATTTTTAAAATATTATATAATGATTTAATTGAGTTATATTCTATATTTTTCATTTCTACAAAATCTTTTAAAATTAATATAATTATCATATTTTGAATGAAAAACTTTTTACTGAATCTATGAACGTTATCTATGCCTTAACAATTTCCACATAAACCTATTTTCCTCCAAAAACAAGTATTCATTATCTTGAATATTTCACTTAAAAAACCCATTTTTCTTTTGAAAAATAATACATTTCTTTTTATTTTGTAATTTTATTGATTTTAGATAAGTGATTTCAAAATTGAAAGGGCATTTTTATAATGAAAATTTTTATGTTGTCTTTTAAAATTATTTTAATCAATGGAAACATCATTTAATGAATATAATGGATTTATAGGTATATAATCTAATTATATAATCTACTATATAATTTTTATATTTTTATCATTTTTAATTGGGTTATGCATTGACATTTTGTTTTATAGTTCATCAAATATAAATAATTATTATTTATGAAGGAATATTGATTAATTTAAATTGTTTATTGATATGATGAATAAATTGAACATAATATGTGTTAGGTGTTTCTTATAGTCACATTTCCCCAAGATGTATTGGTAGATTTATTACGAATAAATAGGCTTGGGTTTTTGGCACATGACTTACACATTTATGTATGATGTTTTGGAATGCGGCCTCTATAATATCATCAAAGTGTCTAGTATTAAAAAATTTATCATTACAAATTTATTTAATTATATCTATGTAATTATTACAATTTTAATATTATCCATTGATATGTTTTAATATAATTTTTTAATTTATATATAGTTATATAATCATTAGTTTTCTTCTATATTATTCAAGGCATTTTTATTAAATTATAGTATTCATTCTACTAATTCCATTTCTAAGCATTTGAGACCCCTCATTTATTTTATTTTATTTTTCTTGGGTTTCTATATGTGTATAGTATTGATATATAATGTCAATATATTGTAAATAGTAATATTCTATTAGAATATACTATGTTCAATTTACTATTTCCCAATATATAGTGGGATTGAAGCATGTATCAAGTCATCTAAGACCTTGAAACTAGTTGATCCCTCTGGATGTGTGCTTCAATATCTAGTGTTAATGAATTATTGTGACCTCCCACTCTGGTATACACATGTTATGGTGTTATAGTTGGAATTAGAAAATGTTTTTTATAATCCTTATGTACTATTTGTAAACAAACATGAATTTTAAACATAGTCAAATTATAGAATCTATGGATATGTCCTATTATGGAGAAATATTATAATGTTTTCTAAAAATAAAGATTATGTTGTTTTCTTTTAAAGTAATTAACTTCATACATACTATAAAGGAGATATAAAAATTAATCCAATAATTATATGGTTAACAACTTTGGATGGGGAATATTGGGTATTATCTTGATTGTAACTACTTTACAATGAGTGGGCCTAAGACCATAATCCATAAATGGTAGTACACATCTATTTTATTTATTTAATTAATAATATACCTACAAACAATTATGAAGGATTTGAATGGATATGACAACGAGTGACCTAAGTTAAACCAATGGAATTATAGATTGAAAAGCATGTATTGTGTTTTAGATGTGATATAAATAATTTTTCATGAATATATTATTACTGAACATCATTATTATTTCTATCACAATTATTTTGGAATATATTAATTATTGTAACAAGTATTAATCTTGTTTACATTGAGTGTAATAAATGATGCACTTATTTTCCTCATAGGAACCCAAATGAAATGTGAGATGGAAGGTAAACCCTGTGATTATTCCCCACCAACAATCTTGATATATTATTAAAAACACGAACATAGATTAGATATTGAGTGAGCTAAATAATATAAAAAATGAGTTTTTTTAAATACCATAGTGGAAAAAATATTTAGATTCCAAAATGTTGATAATATTGTAAGACAACCAAAAAATTGTCTAAATTCTATGTGTGATGTTTTTGATATTGAAAAGAAGGATACAGATAATGTAATTGTCAGGGAGAAATTATATGTTCAATAGAAGGAAATTATCTACATCATAATTTAACATTTATAATTAAACAGATTATGAGTGGGGAATTTTGGCATTATCAAAGTCAATGCCCTAATCTAAGGGTTAAATACTAAATTCTGTAAGGTATTATATTTTCCCATTAATTTATGGAGAATGGTTGAGGGTTTTTGAAGTTGGATTCTTGAATTATATTGCTGAATTATTTTATCAATTAATTATAGTAAAAAATAATCAATAAACATCGTAGTATTATTCTATATCATATTTCTATTTAATACATGAAATAATTTTTTTGAAATGTGTTGTTAAACTAAAAATGTTATTTGGTGGTGTTATTGTATATTTTTAAAAAACATGTTTAGGGGATAGAAATCCATTAATATATTATTAATGCTGAGATAATAACGTATCACTGAGATTAATAGTTTATTAGTTTTACTAAGGTAAATTGGATAGTATTGGGGACTATGAAATTGTTATGGATTTGATAAAAAAGTGATTTATGTAATATTTTTTTGTTTGATGATTTTTTTGGATTTATTGTAATATATTTTGTTTTTTAATATTTTGATAATGAAATACAGACATAGTTAATTTTTTAAGAAATTATGTCTTCATTGATGTTTTATGGTGATTCTTTTTATTTACACATCTTAATTATTTTATTCACATGTTTGGTATGTGGAATTAAGAAAAACATTAGGTTGCTTCGAGATTAAATTTATGTTTACTTTTATATTTTTGAGATTGAATTTATAAATTTTTGGGTTTTGAATGGTATTCCACAATGCCTTGAGTATTTTTTTTTAATTTATCTATTTTTACAAAAACAAAAAATAAGCAGTTTTTTGGGTATTATTATTGAAATTATTTATAATAATATTTGAAATGAATGTTATTTAATATTAGTAATCTTAACATATACTAATTTTTTCGGATTCAATTACTAAATTGAGACATGATGATTAACTTATTATCCTTTTATAGATGTTATTTTCAAATAGATTTTAACATTTTTTATTTATAAAATTAAAATTCACATAGATTATTCACCATTGGAATATGGGATTAAAATTGATGGAAACAAATTGTAACATCTGACCTAATGGGAAAATATGATTATATATTTTATGTAATAAAGTAATTACGTTATTTTATAAGCATTGGTAAAATAATTCATGAACTCTAGTAATTGGATCAGGAAAATACAAATGTCATAGAATCATTTCTAATGAATTCATTGTCAATTCAATGCATGTAGATTTTTGGTTTTGTAGTCATCAACATTCCCATAGTAAAGTTCTATATCCCTAGTTATTATTCCTAGGATGCCATTTTCCTCCAACATGATCATAATATCACTTCCCTCTAATGTTTTTCTATTTCAGAACCTAATTTTTTGTTATCTTAGATTGCCTTTAAATTAACCACCACACATTTTGAAAGGATTTTTTATTGTAACTTTTTATAATATGGATTTTCAAAAAAGGATTTTAAAATATTGACCCCTTAATTACCAGGATAAAAATTAGAAAGATGAAATTTATCAAGTGGGGGAGAAAATGAAACCCAAATAATTTTTTTAAAATATTTATATACTCGATATTAAACATAACATAAAAAACTGAGTATTTAATGAACTATGATATACCAAATAGATTTTATTTTAATGTTTATCGTTTAACCAAGACACTAAATTAGCTGTATGAATAGCTAAACAATAATATGGAAAATAATTTTAATGGTTTTATATAATTTAAATTTATTTATTAATGCATAATAAAAATACGCTGAATTTTTAGTAATGATATTTTAGGCTTGAAAAATAATTTTTCATCGAAAATGGTTTTTTATGAATTATTTGTGAAGATGTTATTATTAATTTCTATCATTTGAAAAAAAAATTAGGAAAATAATTTATTTTTTAATATCATTATCTATATATTATTTTATGATGAGGTTTATATATTTTATGATGAAATTTAATTTTGATTTATTGGAGAAAAGTGATAATGTTTATGAAATTTTCATTAAATTTCTTTTAATCATTTAATTTAAATTTATCATTATTTTTTTAATATTATATAAATGTATCCTAAGAGATGTTTATTAATAATAATACAAAATAGTTCCTTTGGAATGAATATCATATCTTCATTGCTTTTTATACATTTATATTAATATTTATTTATAAAACGTCTAGAAATAAAATCACCTAAAACATAATTCATATTTGGAATAATCAAAATTAATATTATGTAATAATTTCAACATATATTTTTCATAATGAATAATAACCCTGGTAAAATTTTATAACCACAGTGGAGGGTAAAATGGGATAAAATGTATAAAAATAAATCGATATGGAATTAGGATAAAAAATAACACTTTTAAAAACATCTTTTTTTAGTTTTATTTATACCATAAAATTATCATCTATTAATATGATTCATTTCAGAACAATTTGGATTCATTAATACATTAATTTATTTTATTTTATTTTTAAAACCAAACTGTCTCCCCTACATCACCTATAAAATTTCACATATCCTCTATTATCTAAAATATAATATCATATTTTATATTTGAATGACTAATAAAATCTTTTTCTAACATCCCTCTCCATGTCATCGAGGTCTTTGTTTGCTCATTATACCATCCTAAGAAAGACTTTGTGTTTTCATTTTATTTCATCTTATTCTCCAATCAATTATATAATAAACATAGTTATATAATAACCCTAGAATCATCAATATAGTGTTATTTTATTTATATGATGGTTCAAACATTATTCATCTCTTTCTTCATTATATTGGTAATGAAAGCATCGTTCATATGTAGAAGCATACGACCTCCCCGCAAAGCATTATATTTTAGTTTTCATCACCACAAATCATTAATTATTATAATGATATATATAATGTTTTTATATATATTATATTAATTAAATAATTTTTATAATAGAAATATATTTTTTCATTTACCTTATTACACATCCACCCAATAATAATTGATGATGTCGCTCATGTGTATGTGTGGACTACGACCTCCACAAAGTGACGTGATCCATATTTCATTTACAAAATTCCTTAATGATTTTAAATATGTATATAAAAAACAATTACGATAATTAAATCATTATAAATAGTCTCATTATCATAAAACCACGGTCCATATATAAGGACAAAAACTACCAAACAAAAAACATACTTGAAAATGAAATAGTTAACACATGAAACATTGATTATAATAATTTATTATTAATAATATTATCTTAAAATTTTATAATTATATCAAATTTGATATTATAATTAGGTGTATTTTTCTAGTATAGAGTTATAATGTATCAATATTTATTATATAGGTGGTTAAAGGAACTTATTAAGCAATTCTGATCAGAATTAGGTCATTATTTCACAATCTCAACAATATTTGCAATTGGTTATTTGTATGTTTCTATTTGGGGAAAAAATTTATCTACCTCACCAAAAACCCATTTATTTTCATATATATTTTGATTTGTTAAAAAATGATTCCTATAATTTTCCTCTCTCTATGTAATAAAAAGTCAAACATATTATTTTTAATGAATATTGAATTCATCTTTCTATTTGGCATTTAATATTATTCTTCCTTGTATTTATTTTCCATTAAAGGTTTTGATAATTTTTTTTTCTATTGTATTATTATTGGTTATATTAATTTTTACCCATGTATTAAATTCTAATTATTTATTTAAAAGTAATCTTATTTACATTTCTTTGATGTGGTACTTTTTACCAAAGGTTCGAACAAAATCATTATTTTATAAATTATGATAAATGAATCATTTCCTAATGAAATTATTGTTACATTTATTGAATATTACATTTTAATATTAAATGGATAATTTTTAATAAAATTTATTAACTACATTATTGAAATTTTGGGATTTTAAACATGTGATTTCAAAATAAAAAGTTTTTTTCATCTAGAAATTTTTTTTTTAATATTTCAAAAGTATTTCCATCTACATCGATATCCACTTATAAGTATTATATTTTATTAGGTATTTACTCTAATGATACCATCAACCATTTTTTCTAGATATATTATGATCGTCTAGAATGGGTAATTATTGACATTTCATATCCTATTTTTTTAATATTTATAATTATTTTATTACTAATTAACGTTTAAAAAGATTTTAATTTCTGTATATAATGAATGAATTAGAATTTTATGTACTGGGTGGTTATTTGAATTACATATCCCCATGGTAAATAAGTGATTATCATGAGAAAAAATGAGTTGGATATTTGGAATATTCATAACACATGTAATTATTAGGTCTTCACATAAAACATAAGTGTTATGTTTATGATTTCATGAATGATTCATTTTATCATTATGGAATCAGTTACAGTAGTCCATGTGATTATTCAAATAGTATTGAAATCCATGAATAAGGTTCAGTCTCATATGATTATTATTATTGAGTTATTTTTCAATCATTTATTCTTATCATATTAGTTGTTCAATATTTATTCTATGATATTTTCCACTGTACGTATTATCTTAATCACCATGTTATATTTCTTTTTATATTGTTCTATTTCCTATTGATACTTGTATGAATACATTTATTGATATTCAATGTTATTTTAGAGGTAATTATAATTTTCTCTAAGAAAATATTGTGCCATATATTATTATTTCAATGTAATATGGAATTTAATCATGTGACTATTTTTTCAAGATTACTATCCTATTTGATCCATCGTAATGATATCTCTTAAATCTAGTACTTGGGTAATATTATTATAACCATATAAAGGCTACTAGATTCAGTTTTGTATAATCTTGACCAATATTTATCCTCATTGGATCCACATTCCCCTTTTTTGATCAATTATGTCATCATGCCGGGAAAATTTTATTTATTATTATTGGTAAAATGATTCATCTTCATTTAGTTAATACATAAGTGAATTGTTTCATCATAATTTTTGTCAACTATTATAAGTGTTTATAATTGGGTAACGTTGTGTCTTATCGAGCCATTGGATTCAAAATAATCAAGCTGAACCATCAAATATTTTAATTTGGAATGTGAGAAATGATTTTTTCGTAAAGAAATGAACGACATATCAAGAAATAGATCAATCAATAATTCAACATCACACTTAGAAGACAAACTGACTAATTGATATAGAAACACTTTAGGATGTCACATGATTATGTATATAATATCATTTTCTTAATTCCCTTTACAGACCATTTCCATTGCGGATATTACAAGGAACATCAAAATACCAATATTGAGGAGAGGAGGTCCAACCCACTATATTAGGGATCCCATTATTTGATATATATAAGATCTTAAATTGGGAGAGTTGATTTTTACCCTCCAAAGACATTAATCAATATAGGTTTGATAAATGACAATCAAATCTATCATCAGAAGAAAAATGAAGAGGTCCATCTCCAGAATATGAATTTCACATATGAGTGTTTCCTTAGATATAAAGATAATATATAAAGGATATCAGAATCTGCATTCTTTCTAAATCCCAAAAGGTGTATATATTTTAATAATATATTTTATTTTATGAGGAATAAAGTAAAAAATCTACCAAATTTTGAAATATATAAATTTGTGAGAAAAATTTATAAATAAATTGGAATCCATATATGATTTAATAAGAATTATAGAAGGCCTAGTTGTTAGTACAATATTAAATTATATGGGTTATTTCTCTATTACACGAAACTACCTTTTCATTATATTTGGATAATTCCTCTAATGATGAATATGGTTGAACATTAACTAAATTATCTCATAGTACTAACATCTTCTAACTCCATTCACACGTGTTTAGGAAAATAACTATATTGAAGCATCTATTTTAACTTTATACAGCAAGGGAGTGGAGTAAATCACATATCTTTATATAGAGGGGTTTATTCGATAAAATCTAATAATATAAATTTTAGACCAAAAATCATGAAATGTATTCAGAATCATATGGAAAAATATGGGTTTACCTGACCATTCCAAAATCATTCATGTTGGATATGAGATTTTTTCCCCTTAGGTAAATGAAATCCAACTCTGCTTAATGCCTTGATCAGCAATGTCTACCCATTTTAAACCTATCACATAAAAAATTAATTTTGAATAAATAATCTTTCACTCCTTCATGGAATGTGAGGGGGCTCGGTTATACATGAAATTGAAAACTTATATATATTGTTAGGATATGATATCTATTTTAGTTCACATGATTTTTGACTCAGGGAAAGATGGATTGGATCGATGTACAAAAAATCATAGTTGAACTTCTCCATCAGTCCGTGGGTCCATTATATGTTGTTATCATTTGATGTAATCATGGTGTTTTAGAATCTTTATAGATTTGGAGTCACTAGATTCATTACTCTAGATGTCAACCAGGAAAATTAGTCTATATCAATGAGATACTAGAGATTTCTAATCACATATCCAAATTAAACCACTTAAATGAATCGATGAAATATACTATAACATGGAAAAATTTCTTTTTAATCCTCTAAAAGTAGGTGGGGACCACATTGAATTGTATACCCTATATCCGAATAGTACATCAAAATCTATAATGTGTTTTTTGGAAGACACTATATTAGTGAATTATAAGGTTATAATTATATGACAATTAATTCAAAATATTTTATTCATTTTTATAATGTATAATTTCTTTATATATGTAGATAATGAATGTAGTAATGTTTCTCCCTTAGATGTTGGATACCCCATCCGAACCACATTAATCTATTGTGTTCATTGTATGGTTTAATTCATTTATTTGTTCTATTTTCAATTTAAATTCTTATGAGTTTTTTATATGTATGATTTTGTGGGTAAATGTTTTTTGGTTAGTAGTGTTCGTAGACTTGAATCATTTAGTTCACTTAGTCAGGGGAGAAATTTTTTTTGGAAAGAATTCTATTGCATTGGACATATAGAGTGTTATCCTATAGTTATTTGCCTTACTGTACATGGTGATCACACAGTTCATTCTGAACATACTGTATCAAATATTTTGGTTATTTTCTTCTTCCATAGATATAAATGTAGCTCAGTGTTTTCACTCAATCCATCATTGATGTTATTTCAATTTCAATGGGAGTTTATAATAACAGTAGTGTAATGAATTATATGAATGTAATATTGAATTGATAAGTTTTATGGAATGGATTTTGGACTCAGGAGAATGAAAATGAAGGTTGCATTAATTCAAATAAACTAAGATCCTTTATTTATTGGTGAAAATCTAATGAAAATATAAAAGGAATAATGCTTTATTTAGGACAAAAAGGAACATGGAATGGTCATTATATCATTGGATTGAGATATTTACTTTAATCTACATTATGTGAAGACTGTGGTGAATATATATATAACTAGTGGATATTTACAAAAAATGTATAGTAGTTAATAAATTGATCATGATGTAGTAGTTTTCCAACATAATATTATTAGAATGATGTATAATGGGGGGTTTTGAGAATTATTTCAATATTATCTCCTAAAAACTAGATTATGTGAAGGTGAAAATTACACACGATGTTTGGGTAATACAACTATTATCTTTATTACTAGATAGAGGTATGTGATAGTGATTATCAAATAAAAACATATATTTTGATTACATTTTAATGGTATTAAATGTTCATTTTTGATCTTATGGTCCTGAGTTACTACATTTTCATTATTAACATCCATTTTCATCATTTGTGCACTTCATGCCTAATATACACCAATTTAGGCCCAATGAGTCATCTGATTCTAAGGAATGTAATTATCAATATTTTAATTTTTTATTTGGGGAACTATATCTACACTTAAATGTGAAGATTTTTAATTCAGGGATCAATGGATGATTCATAAACGATGATGGAGATATTTGGAGATGAATGGAAGTAATCCTAGAGAAGGCAGATTGGAAACCAGACCACTTATGAGACTTTGGGGCCCAACATACAGGCCCAATGAATCCAAAATTTTGTCATATGATAGAATAGATGTTGAGGAACAAAACACTCTTAATGAGATAACACTAATTTTGCTTCTATGGTGGTCATTAAGGCATCCCAAGTTAGAGATACAACAATGGTCCAGATTCTGCGGCCCAGAAAAATAGCCCACTAATCGGATCATATCTCCGAATATACAACTCCAAATGGGCCCAAATATTACAAGCGGTTAAGAGAAATATTGGGTCCTTGTTATTAGTCTATGTCCCACTATGATTCGGCCATCTAGAAGGTCATCAAAGCACGTCTGTTCGGTTGTTGAAAGCTAGCTGCCACGTCGGGTCAAATGTGGAAAAGTCTAAGTTCCACAAGATTTCCACCACCCTATGTTGACCGTAATCAATTGGGATGTTTTGTACAGTTGGAGTCTCGACCCAAGGCTTCCAAAAATGCCTATTTAAGGTAGTGGTGGTGGAGGAGTTGATAATTTTTGAGCTTGTTTTCATCTTAATGTTATGCTACCAATTTCTCTTTGTAATGTTCTTCCTTCACATGTAAGTTGTTTTAATTCATCCTTGTTTCTTAATAAATGTTCTTCTTCTCATATTACCCTATTATTCTCCTTATCACTTTGAAACCATTGGTTCAATGTTTGAACTTGTTCTACAAAGCCTTGTGATATTTTCACCTAATGGTGGAGTGATTGTTATTTTATTGCGTTTTTTTACTTCTCCATTTCCTCCCTCATGAGTCTACTTTCCGCTTCCATTGAAACCATAAAATCAATGGAGGGATAAACCACTTATGGGTTGATCCAAAGGAGTATCAAGGGGCTGGATTGGATGTTATTTATCACCTCATTAATGTATAATCACTTCTTTAATTGAGATTTTTATTTGATGATTTTTAAACTCCATCGTCCTTGTTGAATTTAAGGCCACACACTTCAAGTGCTAATACGAACCTTTACTTTCAAGTGCTCAAAACATTTATCCTTCAAATATATAGGTGATTAGTATTAAAGGGTGTCGGCATTAAACCAGTAAGTGATGATGTTGTTTTATCTCCTTAAATGAACCCATCTAAAATTTAAGAAATTGAAATCATTAAAAAGAAAATACGTCCAATCCACCCCGAGCGATAACCTAGGATCAACTCATTCTTTTAAATTGAATTAACTTAAATATGTTATTTATACTTTAAAAACATATAAAATCAACCCATTTTGGCGACTTCATAGCCAAAACAGTCCATAGAATGTACGTGTCTATCGGTTTCTTCTTAGGTCTCTGAGTATTCGATAACCCAAGCTAAACTACAAGGACCGTTCTACCTTCATCTCTTGGGTAAATTTGAGCGAGAATAAAATTTTGGAACCGTTGTTGGGGATCCAAGTAAGTCATCTAAAGACCCATTCTATTCTACCCCATTTCTTCTTTTCTCATCCATATTCTCTTATCTTGTCCCTTTCTCGTTTTTTTTCTTTTGGCACATGTCCACCTACACCCGCGATCAATCAAACCGTCTAGTTAGGGTGGATAGTCTTGGGGTTGGGGAGTCAAGTACACCAAGGTAACTATTTCCATTAGATCCTAATCTTTCAAACACTCCTGAGTCAAAAATTGAGGCCATTTCAATTGAAGGTGTTCATAGAAACCAACTCATAAACCCAGGTGGGAACCAAAATGGAAACCCAAATGAGGCAGCCCCAAACATGGGGAATGTGGTCGATCAAACCATGAATGACTACCTCACACATTTATGGACCAATTCCCCCTCATGAATTAGACATAATTCCCTAGGATATGCCAACTACATCTTTAAACCCCATGTCCTAAACCACCTTCCCACATTTCATGGAATGGAGTCTGAGATGCCCTACCTTCACATTAAGGAGTTCAATGACATTGTAGAAACCATGTGTCCCCCACATCAACTAGAATCAGCTAAGATGAGGCTATTTCCTTTTTCTTTAAAGAATCGAGCTAAAAATTGTTTAAAGAATTTGAGACCATCATCCATCAACTATTGGGACCAACTACAAAGATAATTCTACAAAAAAATACTTTCCCCACCATAAAACAATTGCACATAAAAAGAGTATCCAAAACTTTTTTGAAAAAGAGGGAGAGTCATTCAATGAAACATGGGAGAGGATCAAAGACACTCTAAACATGGTTCCACACCATGGTTTTTCTATTCCTGAACAAGTGAGAATTTACTATGAAGGGTTGGGTCTAGGGAATAAACAATTCATTGACATGCTGTGTAATGGAACCTTTATAAACAAAGCCCCAAATTATGCTTACGAGTATATAGAAAGCTTTTCTGAACAAAACCAAAAATTGGTAACTTCACCTTATTCTGAAAAGCCGCAAAGAACTACTGGAATGAATACACTTAGAGAAAAGGAAAGCCTTAGGGCTAAACTCACAGCACTCTCTAGGATGGTTGAAGAGATAAACCTTAGGAAAGTTTATGAAATCCAAACAGTTGACCCTGTTTGCACAATTTGAGAAAAACATGACCATAAGATAGACAACTGCCCAACCATTATATCCATCAAGGATGTTCTCTTAGGAGGACCCCCAGTGGAAGTAAATGCTTTTAACTTTCAAAAGCATCAATATCAAAACACATTCAACCCAAGGTATAACGACCACCCAGGCTTCCGCTGGAAAGATAACCAACATCCTAGCCAACCACAGGGACAAAATCCTTACCCTAATCAGAAATACCAATCCCATAACTAGTTCCAATCCCAACCTATCCAATACCAACAGCCACCGGTCCATTTTTAACAAACCGTCGCACTTCCAAAATTCCCCCCGGGATAAACCAATTTTCTCAAGTACCCACCCAAACTGTTCCACAATGCCTACTAGAAAAATTGTGCAAAAAAATGAAGAGGATGAACTCAGAAGTCTCATCCCTAAAACAAGAACTTCAAACCATAAAAACTGGAAAGGCACCCGTGCCTACTCAGGCAGTTCCATCCTCAACATCGAGGGGAGAGTCAAGTAGCACTCAAACAACTCATGAACATCTAAAGGCTGTGACTGTTTTAAGAAGTGGGAAATCAATTGAGAAACCTGAACAACTAATTCAGAACCCACTTGAAGATTCAAAATTGGATGAAAATTCAAATGAACCACAAGATCAAACTGATGAAACTGATAACATTGTCAAGAAAACAACTCTTCAACAAACAACCCCACAAGATGCACCTTTTCCACAACGCATGAGGGGGAAACCCAAGCCTGAACTGAGTGAAACATTGAGGGAAATCTTTTCACAAGTCAAGTTGAACATACCCCTTCTCGATGCAATCCAAACCAAACCTACCTACTCAAAGTACCTTAAGGACTTGTGCACTTTTAAAAGAAAATTTTCATATAACAACCAAGTTCTTTTGGCTGCTAATGTGAGTCCCACCATTAAAAGGACCGTTCCTCCTAAGTTGAAAGGCTCAGGTTTCCCTTACATTAATGTTGAACTAGGAGAAAGAAATGTTTTCAAGGCCTTGTGTGACCTAGGTGCTAGTGTCAATCTCATACCATATGCTGTGTACTGCCATTTAGGCCTAGAAGAACACTAACCCACATCTGTCACACTTCAACTTGTTGATTGTAGAATTAGGGTTCCAAAGGGGATTTTAAAGGAAGTTCTGGTAAAGTTTGAAAACTTCATCTACCCTACTGATTTCATTGTCCTTGACAACCATCCAAACTTAGGAAATAAGGAAAAAACTCCAATCATACTTGGTCATCCTTTCCTTTCAACAATCAACTCTGTTATCCGAGTTCGAATTGGGAACAAGACCATCACATTTGGGAACATGATTCTAGACTTGAACATCTATAATGAAAGCTCCAAAATAGGGTATGATGAGGACATTCATGAAGTAAACAAAATAGGGAGCATTGATAATGAATCCATGGAACATCAAGGAATATTTGATGAATGTTTAAGTCAGGATGATATTGATTTCCATTGTTCATATGAAATAAGTTTGTCTCCTTGGATTGAATCATTTTCAAATTGCTCTTATGATGAAGTCTTAGGTCCAACAATCAGTGAAACCATTCAAGAAACCACTTTCATGGAGATCACGCCAATTTCCATCCCTAAATCTGATCAATCCAATATAGTAGCTGAATCTTCTACATGTGGGGAATCAATCCTTTCTGAAACTATAAAAAAAGAAATTGATCTTGATCCAATGTCCTAATCTTCTGATGAAATTATGAACCAACCTAATCTTGAATTGAAGGAACTTCCTGCTGCACTAAAGTATGCCTTCATGTGGGAAAATAAAACACATCCTATTGTCATTTCTTCTTCTCTTGAAGACATTAATGAGAGGATTCTTCTATATGTCCTTAGGAAGCATAAGAAATCCATTGGTTAGACCCTTTCTGATATTCCTGGGATTAGCCCACTTATCGGGACTCATAGGATTGTTTTGGAATCTGATTCAAAGCCATGTCGTCAACCACAACGTCAGCTCAATCCTAATCTCATGGAGGTAGTAAGGAAGGAACTTCTAAAATTGTTAAAAGCTGGTATCATATATCCCATAGCTGAGAGTGAGTGGGTGAGCCCAATCCAAGTGGTTCCAAAAAAGGCCGGAATCACAGTGATAACCAATGAGGATGGAGAGATTCTTCAAACAATGGTGAGTAGTGGATGGAGGGTCTGCATTGACTACAGGAAGCTAAACTCATTCACAAAGAAGGACCATTTCCCCTTACCATTCATTGAAAAAGTCCTTGAGAGTGTGGAAGGTCATTCCTTCTACTATTTCTTAGATGGGTACTCGATGTACAATCAAATTGAGGTCTCCCTAGAGGATCAAGGGAAGACTAAATTCACATGTCCATTCAAAACCTTTGCTTTCAAACACATGCCCTTCGGGTTATGAAATGCCCCTGGAACCTTCCAGCGGTGGATGATGGGAATCTTCTCAGACATGCTAGGGGATTTTCTAGTGGCCTTCATGGATGACTTCTCTGTGTTTGGGGATACATTTGAGGGATGTCTGCAGAATGTGGATAGAGTATTGTCAAGATGTGAAGAAAAGAATCTGGTCCTAAACTGGAAAAAATGCCATTTCATGGTTAAAGAGGGACTAGTTATAGGCCATCTGGTCTCAGGAATGGTGATTGAAGTTGATAAATCCAAGGTTGACATCATTCATCGACTTCCATCACCCAAAACTATCAAGGAAGTGAGGTCATCCTTTGGACATGCTGGTTTCTATAGAAGATTCATCAAGGACTTTAGTTCAATATCCCGTCCCCTTTTTGCTCTCCTAGTATAGGATGCTCCATTTGTTTGGACAGAAAGCTGTGAGGGTTCATTCTCAACCCTAAAATCCTCTCTCACCTCTCCTCCCATTATGAAATCTCCAAATTGGAACCTTCCTTTTGAACTTATGTGTGATTCCAGTGACGTTGCTAGAGGATCTGTATTAGGAAAACGTTGTGATAAAACTTCTTATGTCATTTCTTATGTAAGAAAATCCATAAATGATTCCCAAATCAACTACACAACCATAGAAAAGGAGTTACTTGCTATTGTGTTTTCCTTAGAGAAGTTTATGTCCTACCTCTTAGGATCCCCCATCATTGTGTTCACTGACCATTCTGCACTAAAATACCTCTTCCAAAAACAAGATGTTAAGGCTAGACTGATTAGGTGGGTTCTTCTCTTACAAGAATTTTACCTCACAATAAAGGATAAAATGGGAGTTGAAAATGTTGTATCTTATCACCTCTCTAGGATGGAATTCAAAGACAAATCAAATCACCTTTATGTGTTTGGTTCATTTCCTAACGTACACATATGCTCTGTTAGTGACTGCCCTTGGTATGCCGACATATCCAATTTCATACTTACAGGAGTCATTACAAAATTATTAAGGACTCAAGCTAGAAGGAAATTCCTTTTTGATATTAGACACTATGTGTTTGATGATCCATACCTCTATAAGTTCTGCCCTGACCAAGGCATTAGGAGGTGTGTTCCATAATTTGAACAAGAGTCCATCCTTAAATTCTCTCATAGTGAGGCATGTGGAGGTCACTTTTCTTCTACAAAAACATCTTCTAAGATTCTTAAATGTGGTCTCTTCTAGAACACCCTCTCATGGGACTCCTACACATTTTGTCAAATCAGTCCTAGTTGTCAACAAGTAGGGTCCATCACAAAAAGAAATCAAATGCCACTCACTCCCATCTCAGTGGTTCTAATCTATGACTGTTGGGGAATTGATTTCATGGGTCCCTTCCCAAAATCTCGGGGATACCTCTACATACACTTAGCTGTTGATTATGTCTCAAAATGGTTTGAGGCCATTCCCACTAAGTCCAATGATCAAAAATTTATGATTCGATTTCTGAAAGAGAACATATTTTCATGATTTGGAATTCCTAGGTCTATAATCAGTGATCGAGGAACCCATTTCTGCAACTGCCCATTCTCTTCACTCATGTCTAAGTATGGTATTTCTCATAATGTGTCTAATGCATACCATCCTCAAACCAATGGTCAAGCTGAGTTAGCGAATAGGGAGATTAAGAAAATTCTTGAAAAAAATGTCAACCCCTTTAGGAAAGATTGGTCTGAGAAACTCTTAGATGCTCTTTGGGCCTATAGAACTGCATATAACACCAATTTAGGAATGTCCCCATATAGGTTGGTTTATGGTAAAGCATTCCATTTTCCAGTGGAGATTGAACATAAGGCCTTTTGGGAAATTATGAAAATGGATTATGACCTCTCATTGGCTGGAACAAAAAGGAAATTATATCTCAATGAACTGGAGGAACTAAGGATGGAGGCTTATGAAAATTCAAGGATCAATAAAGCTAGAGTTCAAGCCTAACAATCTATTAATATCAAGGTCAATCCTTTTGAACCGGGAAAACATGTTCTCTTGTATAGTTAAAAACTTCATTTACACCTGGGAAAGTTAAGGTCTAGAGGGTCATCTCCTTTCATAGTGCATCATGTATTCCCCCATGGGGCAGTAGAGATTCAAGATCCCACTAGTGGTCACATTTTCAATGTCAATGGTCAAACACTAAAAAAATTCATTTAATCATTCAATAAACAGGAAATAGATGTTGACTTAATTGAGCCAATCTATGAACCAGGAAAAAATTGATAAATTTAGGATCTATGTCGGGCTAACGACGTTAAACAAAGCGCTGCACGGGAGGCAACCCGTGGTTTTTATGTTTCTAATCTTTCTGAATCATCTTTATTTTTAAAATAATATCAATTAATCATTTTTATATTTAAAAATTAAAAAATAGACTTTTGAAATGTTCTTCTATTATTAGTATGGATGGGTGCGAAAGGGGAGCACCATATTCATCTGTGTCACATGGTGTGATCCTTGAGTAATACCTTACCCAGAAATTTAAAAAGGAGGCAATGTATCATCAGTTTATTTTGTTTTATTTTAATTATTTTATAGGTTAAGATAAAATTAATAATAAAAATAATAATAATATAATAATTAAAAAAGGGGGCACGCCATAGGCCATGGGGAAAACCCCGTAACAACCGGCGAAGCCACGGGGACTCGATCCCGGGACCGAAGGGAGACAGGGGAGCGCGCTTACCACTGACCTACAGCTTAATGTGCTTACTTATTATATAATCTTTATATATATATACATATTTTTTACTTATATATATATATATATTGTTTTGTTTTGTTTGTTTTCTTTCCTTTTTCCACTAGGGAACTTTGCATGCGACATGGATATCGGAGGACTAAATTTGATTGACAAGAACATCAAACTTCAACCACCTAGTTACTTCATTCCATGATCATCATATTTCAATTTCCTTATTGAACTCCACTTTTATTCCTCTACCCTATTCTAAATTTTATTTTTACGAAACTAGGGACATTTCCATTCTAAGTTGGGGGGTGTGGAAACAAAATGTATGTTTAAAAAAACAATGAAAAAAAAGAAGTAAAATTCCTTTATCATTCATATAATAACATCTTTTATCACATAAAAACTACATATAAAATAACATTTATTTCCTTGACTCTTTATTTAATTCATGATTTAGTTTAAAAGCATTGATTTTGGATGTTTGGTTGTCCAATACATATTTTCATCATTATTATTTTCATCCATTAAATCAATATGCCACAATGCACGTCCTCTAGACTGTGGGGTACTAATTTGAATTGTTGGGGTCCCATAATAAATAGCATAGGCTGGTTTTATTTTTATGAATAATATGAGTATTCAAAAAAAAACAATAAAAATAAAAATAAAATAAAAAAACATAAAAAAATAAATATTTTTTGTGTGTGTAGAGCAATGGATTGATAAAATGCAAGGCTATTGGCACTTGGGGATCGTGACTCCAGAGTTGTCTAGCCCTGAGTTTTTCAATTTATCTCTATTTATGGTAATATGACTTTGTCTTTTTATGTTAACTCGAGACGATGCCTGAGTATGTGGGCTTCACATGGTGCCCTATGACCTTTGAGTTTGGGAGCCATCGGCAAAGTCTTGCTACAAGGGTTAATTTGATTATCTGAAATCTCAATTACTATGGCAATATTGAAAAATAATAATAAAAAAAATATCCAAAAAAAAGGAATGAAGATTACTCATTTTAGGATTAAATGTTATTCCACCTAGCGCTTCCATGATTTCCCCCTTGAATGAAAATAAACCCCCATATCTATTATGATTCACAACACATCATTTCACCTAATTGAGTTGGATGAAGTATGATGATGGATTTGATCAAAGGAATGGGCTTGGGATTGAGATATGCTTTTAAATTCATCTTGTATTAAATTATCTTGATATGTTATAAAAATATATTTGTGTTCAGTTTACATTGTGAGCACTATTTGGTATAATGTGTTTGAAGAAAGGAATTCAAATAAAATCATTGAATTATTTGCTCGGGACTAGAAAATATCAAGTTGGGGGGTGTGATTATCCTATAAAAACATATATTTTAATTAAATTTTAATGGTATTAAATGTTCATTTTTGATCTTGTTGTCCTGAGTTAGTGCATTTTCATTATGAACATCCATTCTCATCATTTGTGCACTTCATGCCTAATATACACCAATTTAGGCCCAATGAGTCATTTGATTATAAGGAATGTAATTATCAATATTTTAATTTGATATTTTGGGAACTATATATACACTTAAATTTGAACATTTTTAATTAAGGGATCAATGGATGATTCATAAACGATGATGGAGATATTTGGAGATGAATGGAAGCAATTCTAGAGAAGTCAGATTGGACACCAGCCCACTTATAAGACTGTCGGGCCCATCATACTGGCCCAATGAATCCCAAATTTTGTGATATGATAGAATCAATGTTTAGAAACAAATAACTCTTTATGAGATAATGCTAATTCGTCTTCTATGGTGGTCATTATGGTGGCCCAAGTTAGAGATACAATTCTGGGCCAGATTCTGCGGCCCAGAAAAACAGGCCACTAAGCTGATCATATCTCCAAATATAAAACTCCAAATGGGCCCAAATTTTACAGGAGTCTAGGAGAAATCTGGGGATCCATGTTATTATTTTATGTCCTACTCTGATTCGGCCATCTAGAAGGTCATCAAAGCGCGTCTGTTCGGTGGATGAAAGATGACTGCCACCTCGGGTCAAATGTGGAAAAGTCTAGGTTCCACAAGCTTTCCACCACACTAGGCCTACCATAATCAAGTGGGATGCTTTTTACTATTTGAGGCTCAACCCAAGGCTTCAAAAATTCTTATTTAAGTCAGTGGTGGGGGAGGAGTTGATAATTTTTGAGCTAGTTTTCATCTTAATGTTATGCTGCCAATTTCTCTTTGTAATGTTCTTTCTTCACATGTAAGTTGTTTTAATTCATCCTTGTTTCTTAATAAAGTTCTTCTTACCTTATTACTCTATTATTCTACATATCACTTTGATACTATTGGTTCAAGGTGTAAACTTTTTCAAACCAAACATTATGAGATTATCACACAACGGTGGAGTGATTGTTATTTTATTGCGTTTTTTTACTTCTCCATTTCCTCCCCCATTAGTCTACTTTCTGCTTCCATTGAAACCATAGAATCAATGGACGGATAAAAATCTTATGGTTTTATATAAGGGAGTAGCAAGTGTCTGGATTGGATGTTATTTATCACCTCATTAATGTATAATCACTTCTTTAATTGAGATTTTTATTTGATGATTTTTAAACGCCATCGTTCTTGTTGAATTTAAGGCCACACACTTCAAATGCTAATACAAACCTTTACCGTGAAGTGCTCAAAACATTGACCATTAAAGTGTATAGGTGATTAGTATTAAAGGGTGTAGGCATTAATTCAGTAAGTTACGATGTTGTTTTATCTCCTTAAATGAACCCATCTTAAATTTAAGAAATTGTAATCATTAAAAAGAAAATACATCCAATCCACCCTGAGCGATAACCTAGGATCAACAAATTCTTTTAAATTGAATTCACTTAAATCTATTATTTATACTTTAAAAACATATAAAATCAACCCAAGTTGGCCACTTCATAGCCAAAAACAGTCCATAAAATGTACGTGTCTATAGGTCTCTTCTTAGGTCTCTGAGGATTCGATAACTCAAGCTAAACTAAAGGACCGTTCTACCTTCATCTCTTGGATAAATTTGAACGAGAATTAGACAGTTACTGTGGTTAATAAATCCAATATAAATTTTGAATTATTATTTGAATGTGTCTTCAAATTAATTTTCTTTTATATAATTCATCAAAGCAGACTCCAAGAATTTTACAATAGTCAATATAATGCTAACAGATGATGATGGTAACCCCTGAGGACATATTGAAACAAAAATTATAAATATTTTAGACTCTATAATGATGTTTGTTCAATATGTACGACCATGTTCATATATAATGTATTTTTTAAAATAAAGGCCATATTAAAAGAAATTGTAGAAATAATGAGTAAAATTATATATGGGAATCAATATCCTGATGTTTAAATTATTTTTATACTACATTCTAAAAAAATTATTATCACAATGTTAGTGTTTTTGTGGTGTTATGTTTGAATGATTCTGGATTATCACTTCACTGAATAGAATAAAATTTATGTATGATGGTTTATGTATCCACATGTTTGGTGAATTTTCAACTAGAAAATGATGAGGAATTTTATTCCATTATAAAAGATGAATTAAGTTTCCAGTTGATGAATAAATGGTTATTTGTACTGAAGGTATTCAATAATATCCTAAGGATATAGAAGAAACTAATTTTCATAGTGTCGTTTGAATAGGGGGGTTATAGATTGATATTTTCATATGGAGTTAGGAATTTGACATTGGGATCGATGGTCTTTTTATAAGGATTTAACAGTCGATAAATATATTTAACCTAATATACATATGGTATTATAAAACATAAATATATGTAATCAGAAGATAGTGAATTTTAGAATTATAGGTTTAGTTTACTCAGTGAGAAGAATATGATGGTTCTAATAGATAATATCATAATAAATCATGATAAAATTGAAACTAAAATCTATGAAATTTATCTCCAGTGAAAATAGTATAATGTGACTATTAAAATACATAGATGGAATCTTGGATCTCGAATGTTAGAATTGGTTCTCATAGATATTTAATGAACATATCCAAGTTAAATTCCATGGAATTACTATTTATTATGTAACATTTACTAATTATTCTACTATGAATGGAATGTGGATTGAATAAAAAAGATTACACAATTTGAAAATGTTAATGAATATATGAAATAGAAATTCTAAATCAAATTTAGGAGGAAATGGATTAGGCATGAAAATTCCATGGTAGGAACACTATAAAACAATGTTCATGCTAAAATAAAAATTAAAACATTGAATGTGATGGAATTAGTCATGTATCTGCACTATATAATTTATAATAGAATTTATAAGAGGTAGTCAAAAAAGTTTTAAACCTTATCAGAAATATTTATAAAACAACAAATTGGAATGAACTTCTTGAGGATCTATGTTTGAGTAAATTTACCATTGTTAGACATTTTAAAATCATTAATCTCATAAAAAACACAATTTTATTCTAAATATCAATAAAATATTCAAGAATAAAGGTATTTTTTATTGTGTATAGAGATGTAAATTTGTAATTTTTTCTTTTGGATAATGTTTAGGGACTATTCATTAGTAGTCAAGATGTTTTCTTAAATGGGAAGGCATTGTGGGAGCGATGATATTTTTTTTACAAACATGTTAAGGGATATAAGTCAACTATGAATGTAAAAATTGATCCAAATATGAATATTTAATGGGTTGAAAATTTAGAGAACTCATATGGAAGAAATGAAAATATAGACTCAGGGCTATAAAAAGATATTCTTAAATGTTCAAATAATGGTGATGCTCTAGTGGGAGCACCATTAATTTTAGATTTGGAAATATATGGAATTAAATTTCATTGAGGTTGTAAATGAATGTAAAAAAGATAGGTTTATTTGTTTATAGATCACATGAACATTACAACTCTAATAAATGAAGGGGAACCCAAAAGGTCGGATGACGTGGAGACACAAAGTTAATATTAATAATAGATGTTAAAAATGAATGAATAGATTTCATCAATTATGTCCTATGGAAATCATCGAATGGATGATTTAATAGAATGTAATCATGCATGTGAAAATATGATGTTTTAACATATGGTGAAAGAAGGTGATGGAAACATACATTTCAAGGTATATATGCTAGTAAATGGATTTCAACAATATGATGAAGTTATTTTTTATACAATTTTTTTAATTAATGAGGTAATATTTCTCTCATAGATGTAGTGCACCGTATCCTAGCCAAGTAAATCTCTTATGATAATTAATGTTCTTTTGTAATCCTTTTCTATTATTTATTATTATTAATATTGTGAGTTTTCTTATGTGTCTGACAGATGATAATCGTTATCAGGTAAGAATGGATCACAGACTACCTACTTCTTGTATAAATAGTCATGGAAGGGTAATTATGGATATAATATTTATACTATGTTTAACATTATGTTCATTATCTGCCATTGGTTTGAGGTGCTGGGTTATAGGGATCACATGATCCCTTGCAAAAACATTCCTCCCTCAGGTCTTAGTACACATCATCTACCTAAATAGGGGGAATTAATTGGATGATATTTAATCATATGATAGGTCACATTCCTGTTTCAAACAAGTGATATATTAATATATTATTTTAAACTATATCATGTTTAAATGAACTTGATAAACAAATTGGTGATCATATTCTATGGTAATATGATTATATTTATAGTGGGAAAAAATCTATATACATTTCTAATGAATTTTTATCTTGATATAACTTCTTAGTGAAAAAAACCATGAAGTCTTTCAAATGTGGGTTATTTTTGAAAACAGTGTAAACAATTGTCTCCCACCATTTTTGGTTTTTACCATGATCAAAAAAAATTCAAAATTCCAAATGAATAGATGTATAAATGATAAATAATTTGATGATTCATTCAGTCTTCTCTGATCAACACTCAAAATCATTACTTTCAATACATACTACAAAATATGGATGCTCGTAGTGAAATAATTCTTGAACTAATTCCATATCTTGAAATAAATAAGATCAATCCACCTTATACCAAGATGGGAAAAATCTCATACCCTGGTCTATAGCTTGAGTGATTTATAATTCGGTTTCAATAAAATTTGGATCAACTAGATGATTTTCGTATGAAAATATATATATATATATATATATCCCTTTATAGGATTGAGTAGATTACTTCAATGGTTTATGATACTATTACAAAAAAAGAAGAAGAAATAAACCACTAACAATAAGTAAATAATTCTACATAAAACCATATTTTCTATTGAATGACATTATGAATCATAAAATATAATTTAAAAGAGGGAAAACATGAAAAACTAAATTTTATATTTTACAGAATAATATTTCACGGGTCACATTACTGTACACAAACTATATGGGTCACACTAGATAGTATGGATTTAGCTTCATTATTTGGAGGTACGGTTTTTCCAAATGCGCACCAAGTTCATATTGGAATAAAATAAACCATCCGGAAAGGGTTTCATGGTTTCTTCATGTTCTGTATCTCATACACTATAACCATACTCCCTAAAAATTCCATCCAATCCACTATTCATTAACATTAAAATTATATTAATCCACAATTTAAATATTATATATTTAGATCACTCTTTTACATATATGAATTAGTTACACAAGACTTGTTATAATGAGTATTTGTTTGAAATCACTCAAAACAAACTCCTCAGGTCCTAATGGTCCATTCCTCTTTCTACCTTAATTTATGAAACTAATATATATATATATAAATTCGGCATTGGTAAATATTTCCCTGAACTAACCCATCTACACATGATGTAGAACATGAGTTATCCAGTGACATGGAATGTATGGAATTTCCTATCCCTATCGACATGAAACTACTGTCTAGAAATCCATAACACACTTATCATATATAAGTGAGTCATGATACTAAAAAAATATCCATGGGATCATGAAAAAAATAAAACACATCATAATATAAAATAATTTTTATAGTAAACCATATCATGAATATATAGAGGATTCAAAATCCAAAACTTTTAAATTTGATTAACAAAAAGAGAATATAAATAAAAAAGAATAAAAAACTGAAAAAAAAATTTCGTATAGAATAGGATGTAAATAATGTGATACAAATGAAAAATTCGATCAAAAAACTAAATAAAAAAAAGTAAAAAAAAACAGCTACTAATCCATGTGTTACCTGAGGGAAAACTCCCACCATGTCACATCGTTCCAACTATAACCCAACTAAAAAGGAAATCCACCACCATAGAGTGAATCATTTATTTTATTATAAACTATTAATAATAGTGTCTATAAACATCTAAAGGGTTCATGTAGGGTTTTACAATAACTATCCTAGTATTATCCCAACACTTTTTCCATGAGATTACTTTTGATGATTACAAAATCTTGCTAGATTGGAAATTAATGTCATAAATTTAACTTTATAATTTTAAGAACTAGTAACATATTTTTAGAGAAAAGATATGCATTCATAATTTATTAACTAACAGAAAAATAAAATAGATAAAATTTAAATTTCAACCATGAATAATTAGATATTCCTTAAATTCACTATGATTATTGTCTACAAAATCATCATTCTAATCGATTTATATGCCAAGAATATCATGATCCATTTAGGGAATTATCTATAGTGGAATTTTAAACTATAGGGAATAATAATTATACTATGTGTAATAATTTACTTGTTTTGCAATTCAATGATAACAAGGTAGTGTGGTATAAATGAAAAGTAATGTACTTGTCCTAGGTTCCCTACCCATGTAGTGGGGCTATCAGGAATTATAATAGTAAAAAATATGATATAATTTACAATATTTAAACTTTGTAGTTAAATAGGAATTTAATTTCATATAATTCATTTCCAAAATAATTCCAAAAATATATCTTCTTTAAAATATGTATTTATCAATAAAAAATAACAAATAATCGGTTAAAATTCTTAACAAATACATGGTCTGAATCATCAAATTCTATATGTAAAGATGATTCTAAGGATCATTTTATTTATCCAAGTATGATGAAAAATATTTCATAATTTTCATATAAATAATATCAGTCCTCAAAGATTTAATATAACAAATTAAAATAACTAAAAGTTTGATTTTTAGTAAATCAAGAACATATGCTTAGTTTAACTAATGAAACTCCTAAAACCACCTACCACTAATGATTTAAACTGAATGTGGTTGACGAGAATGAAATAAAATTGATATGGAAGACCGCATGACACTTAATTAGAATCTTTAATCAAATAAACCTAGAAATTAAAATTTATCCATCAAAAACTTTATGCCACCTTTCTAATGGAAGAAGATGTTATTGGCAAATAGAAAAGATGGTGATGAATAAATGAATGAACTAATAACTTGATAATTTTTTATGTTATTTTTTCAATAATCTGATGAATATTATATGTAAATGAATAATAGAAATGGGGAATGTGTCTAGTGACTTGAAGAGCATGAATGGGGGATAAATATAGAAAGCGGTAGTAAATTTGAGCAATTGAGAAGAGGAAATTTGAAGAATTTAATTTATTGGATAACCATATATACTGGTAAGCCATGATTGAAATTTCATAATGGTTTTAAACCCCTTAAAAATTTACATTTTTTACCCTACTTATGTGTTATTAAAAATCATTATTTCACTTAAACATGAACTAATCATGGGCCTTTCACTACCATGGGGTGAACATGTGTATTTTTTAGGTGCATTATTTGTACTAACTCTATGATAACTATGCTTATCCCACTACTTAAATTTTAATTTCAATAATTATAAAACATCCTAAACCATAAATGGATACATAAATACATAATCATTTGAATTTTCACAATAAATTTACACTAGGGAGTCACCCCAATTATATGGATAAAATTTTCTATGAGGCAACATACCTTGGGGATAGAATATTTCATTCCTTATATTTCTTTCTGGGATGATATTCACATGTTTGGACATAGATATTTTAAATTATATTATTGTTCTAGTATTAATATTTTGTATATAATTGGGATTCATGTTTGTTAATTTCATACATATTTGGTTTGACTATTGGGTGTGTTGAACATGGGTATAATAATAATCATGTTAGGGAATCTTATATTGATCTTGTTATTTATTATCAATAAGATAAGTTCAATGGAAGTGATTCATTATATTTATTAAACATTATGTACTTCTTCCTTTAGAGCATGAATACTAATCTATTAGTAAGAATCTATTTTATCTGAATATTTTATATTGTAAATTACTTCATGAGTAAGTCCTTTGACTGAGGGAAAATCGTTTATGTCACAAACCATATCTGGTAGCCACTATTACTAGCACTAAACCCAGCCCATGGAAATTCCCGAAGGGTGTTCCATATCCCCACGGGCTGGAACAAGTGCATGGGTGTCTTTTATCTTGGTTTGGGAATGATTTACCTGAATATGAATACATAAAACATCAAAAACAATTGATAAACCGAATATGAAAAATTCTTACCAAACAACGATTATACAAAAATCATGAAATGAATAAATAAGCACAAATTCACAACAAATGATCCAAAGACAAAATGAAACATTAGAAAAATAGACCCAAGGACTCCACACAAAAATGGGTTATCACCCATAAGATGCCTTTACAACTCTGCACTGAGGATGTGAACTACCACCCTGAACCGCCATCACCCATAGACATTCCATTACCAGAGTCATGCATAATAAAGTATACATACACCCAAGTGGTGTAATTAGGGTGTGATCCTATGCCCAATCAGATACCACCCAATGATTCCTAATATCAAGAAATACAATGTGAAAAAGCAACCAGTTTTAATACGCAATGAAAAGTAGTGATAAATTCTATGAAATGCATCATTAAATTGTTAACAATTTTATAGATAAAATATTCAGAATTTTTGTACATTTAAATAGACATTCCAGATACTATAAAGTGATTCCAAAAACCCCACAATAAAAGGGAAAACACCACGAATACAATGAGAAACAAAATTGGGAACACCATTAGGCACAAGATAGTCTTGGGCCTCTTGCACCTCGTACCTCAGTGTAATGTGACCATAGTAAAATTTGTTCTCGTGCATGAACCACTAGTAGGGAACACACCCATAATCTTGAGATCCCCAATCATCATCCACATAGTTTAGTTAGCATTTTGTTTCATCCAAATTCTAGGTAGAACAGGGACAAAACCCATCTGGTCCGTAGTAGTACACATCCGCCCCATATAGGTACTCGGGCTTCCCCTATTGTGCTCAAACGATTTCAGCATGAAACACATATCTAGTTTTATGTAAAAAAACACTTCAGGTAATATACACCAAGTATAGTAGATTTCCCATTTTATACCACATAAAACACATAACAAACACTTTTATTTTTAATGAAACAATTTCTAAAAATCCTGTATTGTTTTGCACAGAAAACACCTTAAGAACCCCAATTGTAAACTATTTTCACACTTTTAAGTTACCAAAAAAGTAATGTCAAACCAATACATTTCAATGAAAAAAATCAATTTTAGGGCAGCCCCATGTTAATAGTGACATGATAACTTTGTAAACCCTCTATTTTCACACAAAAGTGGCACCAAAACATCAATTTCTTTACAAACACCATTAAAAATTATTTTCACAGCAAAACCCATATGGGAAAACATTCAAAAAAAGTATTTAAAGACCTATTATTGTCAAATAAAAACAACTAAGTATTTATAGGGATGCCCAAAATCAATAACAAAACATTTCTTTGGAAAGCACCCAATTTCACACCAAATTGGCATTAAAAATTCTTTTAAAATAGAAACACCACTAAAATTAATTTTTCCAGCAATCATACAATTGGATAAACTTGAAAATATGATAAATATAACATTTTAATACACAATTACTACCTAAAAATTATAATGAACTTCCATAACAATGGAAACCCTTGAATCACCAAATGAAAATCAAGTCACACCACCACCACACAAAGAAAGACATAGATTGAACCTAAAACAACAAGAATTGACCATAAAAACACAAGGGAAAACCCTAGGTTTGAAACCCTAACCCATGGATATTTGGGACTTCCATGAAATTGAATAAAGCTTCCTAGAAAGGGGAGGATCTAAGGAGGACAAAAACTTACATGAGATTATTTGAAGTTACTCCACTAAATCCCCCTTCAAAATGGGATTCCAAAGAGGGTTTGAATGACTTGGAGGGATGAGATGGATGCGAGGTTCGAAGATGAGGAGTAAGGGTCGAATTAGGAATTGGAATGGGGGAAAAGAGTAATAATTGAGAGAGTTATGAAGTAAAGAAGTTACCTCTTCAAATATGGATTATTTGAGTAACCATATGATGATCTGTACTAATTCCTGATGAATACAAGATCCAAATATGGTGGAAAGAGGTTGGGCACATGGATGGGTTACGTGGTCTTGGCTGACATATGGAATCACCGAAAAATAAAAAAAATGAATAAGTTATTAAATAATTTTTTTTTCTCAAATTGGAAATGGGCCTTCGGGTTGTCATAATTACATAAATAAAATCCCAAATACACCATTATTATGGATTAATAAATGTTAAAAATTTCAATGGTGGTGTTAATTAGTCAGGGGATTCAATTTGGGATGTGTAATTAGTAAAAATTATTGAAAACTATAATAGTTATAATAGAAAAAAAAATTGGTTTTGAAAACTAAAAATGGGCTCACATTTTGGCCTAAATCATTAAAAATCACCAATTCCTAATGAAAAATGGGAAATATCCAAAAAAATGAAGGAATATAAATTAAATGAATAATAACTTTAAAGTATGTCATGTTTGTGACAATTCTTCCCACCATGAAACCTTTCTGTCTCGAAACGTCTACCTGAAGTGTGATCAGAGAAAATAAATAGATACTATTCTAAACCCATGAATTCTACTCCCATGTCCCATGTGTATCATTAACATGCTGCCAATGAAACCGAACCTACTGAATAGACTTCACTCGAATAACTTTCTCTGGGGAGTCCACTATTTGCACTGCCCACTCAAAAACTGACAAGTCAGGCTCTATCTCATGTTCTTCCCAACTCAGCACATGGGACAGATCCGGGTTTAATTTATTCAACTGGGAGACATGTAAGATGTCATGTATGGTCATCAAATTAGAATGTAAGGACAACCTATATCCCACCTTTCCATTACTCTTGGCTATCTCAAAAGGGTCGACATATCGCGACGTCAGCTTCCCTTGCTTCCCCAATCGACGATGGCGTAGACAAGGGGACACATTCAAGAATACCATATCACCCATAGAAAACACTTGGTCTCAATGAATTTGGTAAATATAATATTTATGAAGACTTTGGGCTGTCAGCAAGCGATGCCTGATCAATTTTACCATCTTAGACATCTCCTGCACCAGACTCGGCCGCAGCAATGAGGTCTCACCTACCTCAGCCCAATAGAGGAGGGACCGATAGTGCTGTCCATAGAGCGCCTCAAAAGGGACATTTGAGTTGAGTATTGTTATCTTTTATTATACAAAATCTCAACAAACCCCCAAAGGCTATCCTAGGAACCTCCAATGTCTAGGGCACATATATGAAGCATGTCCCCCAATATCTTATTTTCTCGCTATGTCTGACCATCCGTCTGAGGATGGTATGACATGCTCATCATTATCTGAGACCCCATGGACTTTTTAAGGTCTTCCTCAAACCATGAAGTGAAACAAGGGGCTCTATATGAGACAATTGATGTTGGCACACCATGGTGTCTCACCACCACCTGATGATACAAACTACCCAACTCATCCACTTTAGCTATATCTCTGATTTCAATGAAGTTGGATGATTTGGTCAAATGATATATCACCACCCAAATGGAATTATTACCCCGAGGTGTACAAGGAAAGCCAACAATGAATTCCAGAGTTACATCATCCCACTTCCATGTAGGAATGGGTAATGTTTGAAGATAACTGGAAGTGCCTTTGATGCTCTGCTTTCACATGCATGCATGTGTAGCATCTCGACACAAAGTATTCTATGTACCATATCATACCAGGCCACAAAAACTATTGACAGACATCATAATACATCTTGGTGGATCCCGGATAGAAATCCAATCAGGACTAGTGGTTTTTCTCCATCCCCACAACCTGTAGAGATAACGACACTACTGAACGGCCCTTGAAGCACAAGATGCCCTCGGGAGACGAAGACCAATCAGAGGATGTCTCAAAACCATGAATAATATTCTTTGACCACTGTAAAAGCTCATCACTTGGCTTTTCCTACTGATTCAACTCTAATAGATAAGGAGTCAACTGGATTCTCACCATGAATGAATCTCCACTATGTTCCTTGGTCTAAACATGCATCTGAGAAAACAGACCCATCAAAGTCCATTCATCACTGGTCATCCTCAATGCCTACACTTGAATTATTCGGCTCAAAGAATTATCCACAACATTACCCTTTCCTGGGGTATAGACAATTCGAATGTTGAACCCATGCAAGTAATCAATCCAATGAAAATGCCTCAAGTTGAGTTCCTTATGATAGAAGATATAGGCCACAATTTTTTTATCAGAGTAGACCAAAAAATTATCCCCAAAGAGGTAGTGACAATTAGTCTTCAAATAATGAATCACTACTGCCAACTCCACGTCATGGGTGGGGTAGTTATTTTCTTGTGTTAAGTGTTGTAAATATTAATATGCCACCACAAGATCATAATGTAGAATCATGTACCCAAGAACTATACATCAATCTTCACAATATAATACATATACCTTTCTATCCTATGAGAAAATAATCAGGGGTATGGTATTCAACAGCCTCATTAGCTCCTCGAATGATGCCTGGAATTTTGGACCCCATACAAAATTCACCCCATTCTGGGTGAGCGCGGTCATCTGTGAAGCAAGCCGACAGAAATCCTAAACCAATCGCCTATAATAACCAGCTAGGCCAAGGAAACTCTTGATCTCGAACAAATTCTCCAGCTTCTCCCATTACATAATATTAGTAATATTCTTGGGGCTCATTGGAACCCCCTACTCTAATATTATATGTCCTAGAAATCACAATTCTACGACCCAAAAAGTGAACTTTGACTACTTTTCATAGAGGTGGTGATCCCATAAAGTTCCACAGACGATCCTCATGTGATGTTCGTGTTCCTCATCACTTCCAAAGTATACTAGAATGTCATCCACGAACAACAAAACAAAAGAATCTAGATTCTAATGGAAAACCTATTAATGAGTACCATAAATACCGCTTGATCATTGGTCAATCTCATGGGCATGACCAAATACTCAATTTGGACATACGTGCTTCGAAAGGATATCTATGGGATATCTGACTCATTCACCCGGTGTTGATGATACCCCGAACGCAGGTATGTCTTTGAGAACCACTATTCCCCATTCAAATGATTGAACAAATCATCTATTCTGGGAAATGGGTATTTTCCCTTAATTGTCACCTTATTCAGCTTCTGGTAGTCAATGCACAACTGAAGGGATCCGTTAGCCCTTTTTGTGTACTACATAGAAGCGTCCTAAGGAGAGATGCACGTGAAAATGAATCCATTGGATTATAAGTGGTCCAACTATATCTTCCATTCCATTAGCTCATTAGGGTCCCTGTAATAAGAGGGAAGAGTTACTGGTAGTGTTCCCTGTGCCAGATCAATCAAAAACTCCACATCCTTCTCTAGGGGAAAACCTAGGATATCATCTTGGAATACCTCCGAAAACTCATTCACTACACGAGGTAGTGAAACTTTAGTGGAAATAACATCATCCTATTTTGAGAGTGATTATATCTATATGTTAAGACTTCCCCAATATGATGCACGACTTGACTGCTAATCCCATTCTCTTATGAAAACCTGACGTCTCCCTTCAGTTGTCGTGAAACTCACTCGCTGCCTATAGAAATCAATGTGTGCTGAGAGTTGTATTAGCCAATCCATGCAATGTATTATGTAAAATAGTTTCATATCTAGAACCAGATGGCCCCACTCCCTCTCAACCCCTGACATGGAAAGCGCATGAGAGGGGCACCTCAGGCTCTACTTATTTTTCTTTCCCAGTGGTGTCACCAACTCCATCGCGAATGAAATCAACTCAGTTAGAAAATTCAGCATGTCTACAAAATGGGTAGAAATAAATTCAACAGAGTCTCTAGTATTAAAAAGTGAATCATATATAAAATATTCGATCAGAACAGTACCTCAAACTCTCAAAGGTCCCACCTCTGATCCTACTAGTGCCTGATCCACTACATGTATATTTCTGGTCTCTTCCTGAGGATGACCGCTAGTCTTCGGATTTTCCCTGAACTGGATCTTCCCAGAATATGACCTATCCCAATCACCATGGCCTCCAAATCATGATCCCCAAGTCCTCGATGGTTCATACTGTACAATCAATCCATTTGAATCCACTGACCCTGCCCCACTTGAAAGTGGAAGTGCCACCCCGCATAAGCACATCAAATGCCCCAAACATCCACACTAGTAACAAGGAGTAGGATGAAATGGGCATTCTATTCAGATGTTCCCCAACTTAATACACTGGTGGCACACGTCCAATCTTGCATCTGAAGCCTAAAAAAACTATCTGAGGGAGTGGCCTGAACTACCATGTCCCTTTATCACCTGATTTTCCCACATTCTCTTCTTCTCTAAAGAGCCTCCACTTCCCACTGCTCATAGTATCCAAAAAAAACAAGCCCTACTCAAGGTTCAATCTCCACCATACATGCCTGGTCAACGACCCTAGCATAGTTCATCAGCTTGAACAAGATAATATGGGATTATATCTCTTCTTTCAAGACTTTCTCGAACCTCTGGGCCTTTAATTGTTCATTTGAGACGACTTAAGGGGCACAAAAGATTAACTCAGTGAAATAGTAGGCGTACACAATCACATAAATATTCTACTTAATAATAACCATGAAATCTCGGGATCTAGCATATGCCACGACCTCAGGGTAGTACTATTCATTATAGATGACCATGAATTATCCATAGTGCTTCTGCTCATTCTTCCTAGTCTGAAGCACTTACTCTCACAACCTACAGGTAGGATCCTCCAATATATAAGATACCCACTTCACCTGGAGCTCCTCCGACATTTAGAATCACTCAAAAAAGAACACTCGATCTTCTCGATCCATTCCTCTACTTCCAGGGGTTCTCAGCTCCCTTGGAAGGCAGGAGGCTTATTTTTTGGTAACTCATGCACTTTATCTTTTCTACCACCCATATATTCAATAAAAGTAGGAATAAGAGTATGATTTCATCCATATAGTAGAGCGTTCACATCCTAGACCACAGCCTTAACAAGCCTCTGATCGATCGGTGTGGGAGAACTCTAATCAGCTTCATCCCGTGGGCGTGTGGGAGATTTCTGGGGATGCATGTTGCTAAAAAAATGAAATAGTCACAAATCAATAGTCAATACCAATATTCTGAAAATTTTAATCAAATACATAAAATATAAATAAACTAATAACATTTCAGTATTAAAAGAAATAACAACTCCACCCCCGCCCAATGTCCACGTGTTGTCTGCAGCACACATGTCTCACCTTGAAGTGAAGTTAATCAAGCAATTCCAATATCCCCTAGTGACTCATGGTATTCCTTGAGAGGTGGGGGATAGGCACCCTACTTGTGACCAAAACCCTGATCCCCATCATTCCGAGCTCCTGTCTATCCCGACTCATCAAAAAGTAATAATATAATAAAAATACATTAACTTTCTCTCGTATCATTTTGTCACAAACCACATCTGGTCTCCACTATTACCAGCAACAAATCCATCCCACAAAAAGGCCCGAAGGGTGTTATCTATCCCAATGGGATGGAAAAAGTTCCCGAGTATCATTTATATTCGTTTGAGAATTATTTACCCAAATATTTATACATAAAACATCAAAAACATTTGATAAACTGAATCTGCAAATTTCATATCAAACAATGTTTATAAAAAAATCTAAAATTGAATAAATAAGTTCAAATACACTACCAAATATCCAATGTCACAATGAAACAATATAAAAATATACATGAGGACTCTACATGACATGGGATCATCACCCACAATCTGTCTCCACAACTCTTCACCGATGATGGGAACTAACACCCTGAACCGCCATCACTCGTAGCCTTCACTTTTCCTAAGACGAGCATAATAATGCCTACTTACACCCAATGGTAGTAAGTAGGGTGTGATATTATTCCTAATAGGATACCTCTCAATGATTCCAATGAGCATGCAATACAATCTGAAAAATCAAGCAATTTTAATATGCAATGAAAAGCAGTGATAAATTCCAAGAAATGCAACTTTCAATTGAAAATAGTTTTAAAGATAAAATTTTCAGAATGTTCACACAATTAAATGGACATTTTAGCAACTTTAAATTACTTCCAAAAAACACCAAAATAAAAGGGAAATTCCAAAAATACAACGATCAATTAAATCGGGAACACCCTTAGGCATTAGATAGTCTTGGGACCCATGCACCTTGTACGTCAATGTAATGTAACCATAGTAAAAACATTTCTCCTGCACGAGCCACTAGTAGTGAACATACCTATAACCTAGTGGTCCCCAATCATCATCCATATAGTTTTGATTGATTTGTCGTTATCCAAATTCTACATAGAACTTAGAAAAAACCCATCTGGTCCACTAGCCATACTTGTTCAGATATGGCCCACCTAGGTACCTCAGATTCCCCCTTTGTGATAAAAAAATTTTATAATGAAACACATGTCCACTTTTATGAAAAAAACACTAATAGTCACATACTCCCACTACACTAGCTATCTCATTTTAGACCACTTGAAACAGACAACAAACACATTGATTTTTAATGAAATAATTTCTGAAAATCTCGTATTATTTTGCACACATTACCACTTAAGAACCCCACATGTACCATATGTGAACAATATTATGTTACCAAAAATGTAAGGGCATCCCAATAAATTTCAATGAAAACAAAAAACTAAATTTTAAGGTATCCCCTTGTTAAAAAAGTAGTGATAACATTGTAAAACCTCCATTTTCACACAAAAGTGGCACCAAAACATCACATTCTTAACAAACACCATTAAAACTCATTTTCAAACCTAAAATCAATGGGGATTAACTGTAAAAAATTTAACTTCAGCCCTATTTCATTACAATAAAAACAACTATTTATTTTTAGGGCAGCCCAAAGTACACTAATAAAATGTTTCATCGGAATATCCTAAATTTCACACCAAATTGGAATTAAAAATTCAATTGAAATAGATACACCACTAAAACTTATTTTTATAACAATATTAGAATTTCATAAATGTTATAATATGATAAATACAACATGATAATACACAATGTTTTCATAAACATTGGAATCATCTACCAAAACAAAGGAAATCCTTGAATCACTATATGAAAATCTACTCGCACCACCGCCGCACCAAAAAAACATAGATTGAACCTAAAATAGATAATTTGACCAAGAAAATCCAATGATAAACCATAAAGTCTAATCCCTACCACCTAGTCATTTGGTACTTTAAGTAAATTGAATGAAACATCATGTTAAGGTGAGGAACAAAGGCCGAGAGGCACTTACTTGAGATTCAATGAATTCCTCCACCAAATCCCTCTTCCAAATGGGGTTCCAAATAGTTTTTGAGAGACTTGGTGGGTGGAATGGATTTCATCATAGAATTGAAGGAGGAAGGATCCAATTATGAATTTTAATTGAGGAAAAAGTTTAATAATTGAGAGAGTTATGAAGGAATTAAGTTACATCTTCAAATCCGGACGATTTGGGTAACCATATGAATTTTTGCACTAATACGTGATGAATACGAGATCGAAAGATGAGGGAAGAAGGATGGGTGCACATATGGGTTCAGTGGGCTTGGGTGAAACTAGCAATCACGAAAAAATCATAAAAACTGATTTTTTTATTATTTTTTTTTTCTAAATCATGAAATGGGTCTTTGAGATGATCCATTTCCTTAAATAAAAAACCAAATACACCATTATTATGGATTACTAAAATTTCCAAATTTAAATTTCTGAGTTAATAGATCAGGGGATTCCATTTTGGATGCGGAATTGGTGGAAAAAATTAAAAACATGATATAGTAATGAAGGAAACAAAATTGGGTTTTAAATCTGGAAATGGGCTCATGGTTTAGCCCAAATCATGAAAACTCACCATTTCCTCAAAAAAGCATGGGAAACCACCTAAAACAATGCAAGATTGTAAATTAAATGACAAATAATGTTAAAATATATCATGCATGTGACTGGTGAGATATATGGGGTTAGAATGAGAACTAAAAGATTATAGAAGGGAAGAGCAAGATATGAAGTGATTAGTTATACAAAATCCCATATTCCTAGGAACATGCTTTGAGATTTCCATGACAAGATCAACCCTCTCATTACAAACCAAATATGATTCACTATGAGCATAACATCTCTGGATACAAATACCCATATGTGTGGGTGTACATGATTACATGTGTATGCTAATACATATATTTAGACAAACTCCCATGATCACTCAAATGTGAATCAAGGTTTCCAAAATTGGTGTATCTCAGACTGTGAGAGCTCATATAAAATAAGGTAATAAATATATGGTGACTCCATGAAAAAGGAGTTACATTTTAAAGATGTATTGATGTGTCAAGTTACTTATAATTCACTTGTTGAGAGTATTTGGTTACTAATATCCAAACCTATTTTATTTTACATGTACTTAAATGAGTAAAAATTTAATCTCATACATTTGTTATATGATTACTGTGTTGGGACACCATTGTCTATTATATACTAATTATTTTATTCTCACACATTATATGAACTTCATTGTGGATATGTAGGCTATATTAGGTTATTTTTTAGAAACATAAATGAACTCAAGAGCTATTAAGATTCAATATCTCAGGGAATTTTTAGATAATTTAGAACAGATACCACTTTGGAGTCATATACTTTTTTGGTGGTTGGACGTTTTGTTTTACTCTTGAACAATCCCTCCTTCATATCTTCATTTATTCTTAATTTTTCTTGATGTATTACATTAACCTGATTGTTTATTATTTGTTTCATGTCATCAATTAATTAAAGTATATAATCATATTTGTTTCATTATACTTACATAGTTCATATACATGTTATTCCATGTTTGGTTGTTTATATGTTGTAAATTTTAATTTTGGGGAATATATCTAATAGGTTTTTCATGCTATATTATCTATGGAATTAGTTCCTAAATCATAATTGTAATAAAATTTGATCAATCATTACAGAAATTTTATCTTAGATGAACAACTAATATCACTATCCTTTGGTGATTATAAAGCTCTCTAATATAAATAATTAATGTGATTTAAGTGTTGAATCGGTATCAGGATCATGAACATTAAATTGAGGTATTGAGGTACTCTTTCAATAATATCTGGGATCTAGAATATCAAGTATCATGTAAGATATAAGACTATCAAAACATGTTAATTAACCTATAAAAAATGTAATGATTATATTTATAGGGGAATCTCAAGTAATTATGGCATGTATATGTACAATGTGGGAACATTATGTCTCATTAAGGATCTTGTTTGATTATCTCATACATGATGTAAAAGAAATGTAAAAGTAAATTTAGTACTGAAAATAGAGTCAACCAATATTTTTTGTTCATGAATCATATTAGGAATCAACAAGTGTGGAAATATATTGTTCCATTTAATTTATATTTCTTGGGTGTGACAATTATATTATAGAAAAAACAACTAGAATTTTAATTAGAAAAAACAATTAGTAATATATATATATATATATGGTTAATCACTATATATAAATACAAGGGATATGGAGGATAATAAATAATTTAAATTGGTATCAATTATATCATATAGAAAATATCATTTTTCTTGTAACTAGTCACCTTTTTCATCAAATTCAATTCCAAATCAAGTCTATTCCATTTTCATTTTTTGGTCTCATAAGAATGGTACATATATAATCTTATTTTTTTGATGATGATTGTATCATACACCTTCAATAAATTTTTATTACTGAGTATGACCTCAATATATAATTTACCCTTATATATAATGTCACAAACCATCTTGGGTACCGTGGTAAACTGATAAGATATCTGGTCCTAACATAAGATAAAGGGCATTCACTATCACCATGGGTCAATGGCCAGTACCTAGAATCTTATAAAATGTATGTGGGAATGGGTTACCCACCTAAAATTTAGATGTAAAATAAAAAAAAATATGGATATTAGAAGAAATTAAATTTGGAGTAATGTTGTTGATGTCAAAGAAGCAAAAAAATCCAATGTACTACAAGCAAAGTACCAGAACATGGAAAACATACCATGTCCCTAACGTCACGAATTATCATGTCCAAGGCCCAATAGATGAATCAACCTATAAGATATCATTTTACATTTCTTGATAGCTAGAGTGAGAAAATTTATAAACACACGAAGGCACATGTAGGGTGTGAGCCAAATAAAAGTAAGATTTCACCCAGATGTTCCATAATAACATTACAATACCAAATTAACTATTGTTTTCAATTTTCAAATAAATGGGTTTTCCATATCAAATGGGTATTTAAAAAACAATGATTTACAATCTAAAAGATTGAAATAAATATTGAAATTCATGATTCATATTTCAATTGATGGAAATATATTTCAAAGATGGACTTCACCTTTCATGAATGGTACATCAAAAAAATGGAAATTTTCATAAAAATGAATAAATATACACATTTATAGAAGACTATATATTAAAATTCTCTTGGAATGTAAAATAGTTAATAATATAAAAACATGCTTACAGAATACAAACAAGTCATTATAATAGTCATGGGCCAAATAGGTATGATAGTTCTAGGATATAGAAACCAAACACCATGAAATAGAATAGTATGTACACATGAACCTTGAACCAAGGCCGAATGGACTCATCCCCATCTCCTAAGGAATGGTACATACATATATGAAGTTTTATAACATTGTAAATTGTAAATTGCCACAAAAAATAACACACTAACTACCTATGTCTTTAATGTTTTCTAATAAAAAACAACAATGCGACATTTATTTGAAGTCTTCTTAAAATACAATAAAATACCACTATTCATTCAAAATATTCCAATTTAACCTTTAAAACCCAAAATTATTTATTAATCAACAACAGTTCTTTTCAAAAACATGAAACCACTAGGAATCTATCATAACCATTTCAAGCTATTTCTCACAAAAATGGATTTTAAATTAATTCACAATGAAACATAATTATCCAATTTTTAAATTATATTCATCATATTAATTTTCAAACAAATTTCATAAATAAAAAAACAAACCACCAATTCAATAGAATTAAAGGGTTTCACATTTTTTCAATCAAAACATTTTTCAAAATTAAATCCAACAATTTAATTAAATCAATTTATATCAATACTAGAATTTAAATTCAACAATTTTAATTACAGTAATTTCCATAATCCCACCCCAATTAAATGGAATTGGGGGTATCCATTTTCAGGCCAAAAATTAATTTTCTCAAAAACCCTAATTCACTATATTTGGGTTTTATAGTATTCAATAGAAATAAAATTTATCCAAATCTAATAAATTAACTTTAAAATTATAAAAACAAAATTTTAATAAATAAACAAGGGATAATTTAAATTGTTAATTGTAATGGAACAAACTACCTCCAGAATGACAAACCTAGAAACACTAAACCCTATATAAGATTCTCCAATAAAAAGGGTTATTAAATACTCTAGAAAACTAGGATTAAACATAGGTTTATTGAACCAGAATAGAGGGTATTATATCCATATAAAAACACAAGGATATATGAAAACCTAAGGTGAATGATAGTTATCATGAATGATCAAGAACAAGAAAGGGAATCAAATTGGAACAAGATCTACCAAAGTTCATCAAGATTCAGATCTATTCTATGTGGTGTCTGAGGGGCCAAGAATCCCCATTAGTTGATAAATGGTTGGGATAAAATTACTTGGGTTGAAGGAGGTCCATTAGGGACCGATGATAGAGGTTGGGAAATATTTTATAAAATTTAAGATCTATTAAAATCATGTAAACATGGTTTCTTGGGGGGACCTAGACGGTTAGACCAAACCTTGTTGTCTTGTCATGTGCCCACATTTAATGAGTTGCATTGTTTTACTAAGAGGGCTCACATATTGGCTAATTATGATCCAACCATGCAAAATTGCACTAACTTGGGTTAGATGGTTTTCTCTAATAGGTATAACAGTTTTGGAAAATCATGCACCATCATTTCACTAGCCTATATAATTACAAACATTTAAATATTCAACCTAGAACAATCCAAAAAAACAACCAAAGATCTGTAAAAAGTGGGTTTTATGATTTCCTTAAAATAGTAAAGGGATGCTACAACCTCCCAACCATAGAAATATTATGTACACAGTAAACATATGAAAATGATTCCATGCCAAAAATATGACGTCACTGCTCTCTCATAAATTCCCCACTACTATGTCTCGGGAGAATCATAATTATGCTACCAAAGCACATAAAAATGGTCTAATACTACCATGTAGTAACTTAGTCTCAGAATAAACTATCTTGATGATTTTTTCAGTCATTGATAAGTCATGTTCGTCTTCAAGATCATGCCAACTTGGAAAATGAGATAGATCAGATAAATACATTTGTAACTGAAAAAACATGAAACACATTGTGTGTCGATGTTAGCTAAAATTTAAGTTATAAATGGTATGAAAATTTCCCCACATTCTCAATAACCTCGAATATTCCCAAAAAACTAGGAACAAGATTTTCATTCCTCACAAGCATTAGATCACCCAACTAGGGTGAAACTTTTTTGAAAACAAGTTCACCAGAAGATTAATCCAATGGTATATAATGATGATAATGAGAAGACTTATATGTATAATGGGATTCCAACATTCTCTGATGAATCAACTATATATTTTAATTCTTCAACTACCAAAAATGTGGCCAATCCATGAAAATTTCACTAATCTTCAACCAACACAATGGAGATTTACATTGATTTCAATAAACGTACTCAAAAGGAGACACATTGATCATAAACACATAACTATTATTTTATAAAAAATCATCCATCCAAAAATGATCATCCCAAGACCCACCAAAGTCGAGAAAATAATATCAAAGCATATTCTCAAGAATCTGTATAGATACTTCTTTCTATCTATCTGATTATGGATGATATTTCGTCCTTAAATAGACATGAGATCTGAATTCCTCTTAAAGGCCTCTCCAAAAATGATAACAGAACTAGGGATATATTTCGTAGACTAGATATGAAGGATCTCTATGAAAACAAACAATCTCTTTCCCATAGATATTTCCAAAGTCCTCAACTTTGGTTGTATATGGAATGGGTATAAAGTTATCACATTTGGTTACCCTATCAATAACAACCCATGGCACATTATTCATTCTATTGGTATTCTACAACCCAAAAAATGTCTATAGATATCTCATCGCACTTTCAAGAAGGGACTAGAAGTGTCTATAACAAAACTAAAGGCTTCTGGATCACGGACGTCACCTATTGGCATGTATAGCAACGGGATACAAAAATTAGTTATTCCATTTCCCAAACCTAGCTACTAGAACAACTGCCACACATCATATCAGATAATAGTTTTTCTTGTGTGTGCTTCCCACTAGGAATTATGTCAATTCCCCATCACTTGTTTCATTACCTCTTGTATGAAAACGAAGCAATTCTGATCACATAGAACACACTCTCTGGAGAAAAACCATTGGGAAACCATCTCCCTAACATAATGATATTCTATGATGATACAAAACTCATCACTAATATAGTAATCCTATATAATCATTTCATGAAGAGATGATGAAAATTTTATGTACTCTTATGAAACCTCAACCCCTTTCTCCTGAATTCCAATATTCAACTATTCAAAGAGAGCCATAAATTTTTACTTTTCATAATATTAAATCATTTTCTAGGTGAGAAGCTTCTTACTCAAAGCATTTGCAATGAAATCACCTTTTTCTGAGGTATAGTAGGTTTCCAAATCAAAATATTTCATGTATTACACCCAACACCTCTGGAAGAGATTCAATTTTTTTTGGAGAAGATAGAACTCATGATCTTATGGCCATAATACATGGTAAAGATTTCTTCATAAAGGTGATGTAACCAACTCTTATGATTGTGTGTCATAGTGGAAGGTTCAATGTCATGGGATAGATAATTCTTATTAAGTGTCCTATACTAATGAGGGTTATAAGAAACGGTTAAGTTGTGTTGTATAACTTCACAACCCAAATATCATCCTAATACATCGTGAAATGCCACATTTTTCTGCCCAACCATTCGAATATTTTATACTAGATCAATCAAAAATGGATGTTTTATCTCAAAGAAACTATTCTAAAAAATATTCAATCCATAAAAAAATTACACCCTTCATAGTTACATCAGTTATCAGAGAATCCAATATTGATATGTCCTTAAAAAATTGGTGATAATACCCGTCTAGACCAAAGAAGATCTAACATTTGAAAATAAATCATGGTTTCTCTCATGTCATAATAGATTTAACCTTTTCAAGATCAAATTAAATACCATGTTCTGACAAGGCACATCCCATGAATTGCATATCCAAAATCCCAAAATCACATTTTGAAGCCCTGGAAATAATTGGTTGATTTCACATCAAACTCAGAATCATTCTTAGGGGATGTACATGATCTTCCTAAAAATGAGATTAGACAAGGATATCATCTATTAAGACTACCACAAAGGTATCATGAAACTCATGTAAAATCTTATTCCTCAAATCCAAAATTACTGTAGGATATTTTCTAGAACAAAGTGAATAATAACGTACTCCAAGTGACTTAACATGCTCCAATAATTAGTTTTATAAAATTTACATTCTTTTACAATGAACTGATGGTAACAATAGATATGGTCAATATTAGAGAACCACTTTTCCCCTTTGAACTGGTCAAATATGTTATTATTCTATGGACACAAATACTCTTTCTTTACTATCACATGATTTTTCATTCAGTAATCAAAACATAGGGGATGTGGATTGTCATATTTTATAGAAAATAAAACCTATTCCACCAAATGTGACATGGTCTAGCATTTAAAGATTTTCTAAAAAATATCACCCAACTAGAACTTCAACTATTTCAGTTTAGTTGGTTCCATGTGGTTAGAGGTGGTAAGAGGGAATAGAAACTGGTTGAATACTAAGAATAATTGTAGTGAAAAAATGAACCTCCCTTAAGGAGAAAAACAAGAAAAATTAGAAGGATCCATATTATGAACATCAATTACCACTAGAGGGAGATCACCACTAAATGATTCTATCTCAAGATCAATGGAAAACCCATATACCAATTTCCCAAAATATAGATAAGAAGGTCCAGCTGTGCCTGACATAGGGTCCCATTCTCATTATATGACATAGCACAGAACACTAGGTGTATTGAAAGAGACCAATCAATGATAAAAATCAATACTGGAATTATAGAAAATCATCCAATCCATCCCAAATATTAATTCAATAGATTTCATTTAGAGAATTAGAAAATTCCACGAAACCATAACAATTAACTAAGAGAGATTACTTACAAGACTATGGACACCATTCAATCTTTTTACACCAATGTGTGTAGTAATATCCATTATAGAATATAAAATATCTATATAATGATTTATCAGATTAACAATGCAGTCTGAAATAAGAGAATGAGATGAACTAGTATCAAAATGAGCAGTCACTAATAAGGAAGATATATAAATGGTATCTCACACAGTCACTAGACATGTATCTAGTTCCTATAGAGACTCTTCCACTACATGATGATTCTCCATTTTCGATGCATATGGCTGTAACACAATTTTACGTGAATCATTTAATTCCCTCCATGTTTAAAGAGGAACAAATGATCTTTTTCTAATATGTGGAGAAGAATATGTATGTCATAATATCTGTATGTTTTCCAAACATCCACAATATCCATATTTCTTAGGCTCCTTAGTGAAAAGCCTCATTTAATTTCATAGATTTCCATATTGGAAATATACCCAAGGACCACATTCAGGCATGGTATGAGGTCAGGAATTACCCTGATATCATTAAATACAATGAGAACCATTACCATTTCATTTTACATTAATGGAACACACGTTTCCACTATGATAAATAGAAACTCCTAATAACCCTAACATTCCATCCAAGTCTATCTTGACTATTAGCGATATGTCTAGTATATACTCCAAAAAGGGGGTAATGTAAGAAAACCTAAGGAATAATATCTTGTCAAAGTCCCAAGTCGATCTTTAAAGTCTTAATCCACTCATTTGAAGCTACCACTTTTTTAAAATTCTTGAGCTCAACAAAACAGTTATCATACTCTATCATGGTCCTGTCAGCCTTTTCACATTTCAAGAACTCATTTGACATGGCCATCATCATTGATTATTAATAGAACTAGTTAATGAAAATAACATTGATTTCATTCCACTCTAATACCTCATGCTTATTCTCTATTACTATTATGTACTTTTATCTCATTTTCTATACTTAAAGTAAGAAGGTGTCACATTTTAACATGATTTATTCGTGTGTGTCTAAAAACCCAAACATTTGATCCATTCCACTAAAACATTCTTAAATATCATAGAAATCATTTTATCCCTTGAATGATTCTAGTTTCTTGTGAAGGAACTCTTCAAAACAAATATTGAGAAAATCCCTCTGAGGATCCACAACTTATGCCTTAATAGGAATTAGAGGTGGTTCATGTCTTATTGAATGGATAGTGCACACAATTACCTCAACCAGGTTCATTTACATAGTAGTATTTTCTGGTTTATGTTCAATAGAATCATCCTCCTGGATCCAATACACACATCTTCTCAATGACATGATGATAAACACCATTAGTAGATGATAAGGATGAAATCGTATTAACACTCAAAAAGATAAATAAGTAAAATTAATCCCAATATATAAGACAAAAATGATATATATTTTAATATATCCAAATAAAAATTCATAATATAGTTGAACTAATCCACACGACCCCATTCCCTATACACACCAAGTGATTTATGTTTCATTGTTGTGAGAGATGGCCAGTAACTCGATCGTAACGACCTCCTGTGTCCTGAAAAGATTTCTAAAATGTGTACTAAATTCAAGAAAAAACCACAACATGGATCTTTGAGGCCACATGTTCACGAAACTTCAAAGTTAGTTTAGTAAACAGATAATCAAGTCAGTCCTAAAATTTCTCGAAGGGAATTTTTGATCCCCACGGGTCATCGGCTAGAACATGGAATCATACCAAATGAACGTGGAAACATTTTTTCACTAACAATGTGAATGTAAAAGAAATAAGATAGTATGATATCAAATGAAACTACACTGGGAGTTAGGTACCATATGGTAAATTGGAAACTATGCCCAATATACTACATCCAAAGTACCAAACAATGGGGAAAACAACTCAACTCGCTACGGACATGACTCACCAAGTCCATGGATCAATAGCTAGATCCACCTATAAGAGATCCGTTTACCTTTATAAAACATATAAGGAGATCATCTACAAACACCTAACGGCACATGCGGGTTATAATTCAAAGACAAGAAGTATTTCACTGAAAGGCTCCATAATTGGTTACCAATATCAAATTAACCAATAATGACATTTCAATTTTCAATTAAACGAGTTTCACATATCAAATACATATAAAAAAATTAAAATTATAAGATGGAAATACATTTTCAATTTTTAGAATCACATTTAATGTGAATGAAATATATTTCAAATATGGAATTCGGTTTTCATTAAGGGTACTTTAAAAAATGGAACTTTTCACAAAATGTAATAAATAAATGCTTTTATATAGAAAATTTATACAAATTCTCATGGCATGTAAAACATTCTATGAAAAGAGAATATACTTTGGAAATAAAAATAGGAGAAGGACATAGTATTATTCTAAATAGGAATGCTACTTCTAGGTTATAGGGACATATCATTGTGAAAAAGAAAAGTATGTACATACCCCCTTGAACCAAGGTGAAGTGGACAAATCACTGTCGCTTAATGAATGGGATGTGCATATATGAATTTTTATAATATTGTAAATCTTAAAGTGCCAACCAATATAACCAACTATCTACCAAAAGATTGACTGTGCTCTAATCCAAAAAAATGATCATAAATTTATTTTATGAGGTATTAAAATAAAATTAATACTCATTATCCATTTTAAATGTAAAAATTTTCCATTTGAAACCCAAAATATATTTTTAATTAAAAAAATTCATTTTAACAAAGATGAAACCACCAGGTTTCCATCAAAAACATAATAATACATTTTTCAAAAACATTGATTTGAAGTCAATTCACCCTGAAACTTTACAATCCACATTTTAAATTAAATTAACTATTTTAATTTTCATTTAAATTCCATCAATTACATAACACGTCCCAATTCAATGGAAATGGGGTTTTTCAGAATTTTTCCATCAAATCCATTTTCACAATTAAAACCAACAATTTAATTGAATATATTACCATAAAAACAAGAATATAAAATTATAAATTTAAATAACCACAACTTCTATAAGAACACCCCAATTCAATGGAATTCCGGGTCTTCCAATTTCATGCGAAAAATTCATTTCATCAAACACACCAATTCAATGGAAATGGGTTTTTAGAAACAATTGAATGAAATATAATAAAAATTGTAATAAATTCCAAATAATGTTAGAAAATAAAAATTTAAACAATGAAACAAGGGTACATATAAATTGGTCATCATAATATAACCTCATACATTGGGATTAATGCTTCTCGAATCACCAAATCCAAGATAGGATTCATCTATCCAGAACAATGATCAAGGAATCCAGGAAATAAGGATCATACTATGGGGTTTTAATGCAAAACAAATGGTATTAGATCAATAAATCAACATAAGAACCAATGGAACCCTATGGATAAAGAGACAGATGGTTGGAGATCAATAATGAGTGAAGGAAACTAACTAGAAGTGGATAGTTCGATGTTCTTCTAGATTCATATCGCTTCTGGGAGGGGTTCGAGGGGACCCGAATAGTCATTAGGAGCTATATGGTTGGGAGAAAATTATTTGAATGAAGGAGGTACATCAAGGACATATAATATGGGTTTAATAAGTTTTTATAAAATTTAGGATCTCTTAAAATTCCATACGCATGGTTTCTAGGGATGACCTATAAGAATAGACCAAACCATGAGGCCTAGTCATGAACATGTTTTAAATGACCCCAACATTATTTACAAAGTGGGATAAGGTCGTGACTGACCATGTTCCAACCCTATAAAATCTAACTTACTTTAGATTCATGGGTTTCTTTGATAGGTAGCATGTTTTGGGAAAACTATGTGCCAACTATTCACAATCCTAGAAAATTATAGTCATTTAAAATTTCAACCACAAACAAGCTGAAATAAATCCCAACCAGTGTCTGGTAAAGGGAGGGGTTGAGAAAAATAAGAAAGCTATAAAAAAATTTTACATATAAAGAATATAATGTATTCCTTTACAAGTATTATATTTTGATAATTAATTAAATTTACATTTCTATTTCATTTCCATGCGTTCCTTTTTTTATAAGTTACATTATTTTCTCAATCATTCAACTTGCTCCATATCTAAAAAATATTGCACTATCATGAATTTTTTTGGTTTCCTGAATTTTTTCCAATTTATGCTCATGTGATATTGTGTTACTGAGATTTTTTAATATTCTGTTATACTGAAATGATACTAAAAATTTAGAGATATTTTTTAAAAGTCAACAAGACAAAAATTTTAGATTCTTAATAATATTCATGACCATGATGAACATATCTATTCAGTTATGATTTACATTGATAATTTCATTAATGTATTCTAGAATTGAATAATATTTATAAAATTATTCTATAAAAATGGAAATTGTTCATCCCTAATTGAAAAAGGAATCTTTTGGAATGTGAGTCTAATATTAGCTCATTATGTTTTCTCATAAGAAAAAAATCCCTAAATGTAAAGTATCACATTTTCAGTAAGGTTCCAATATGGATGAATGACCACATCACACACACACACACACATATATATATATCAATATAACCCAAAAATCTGAGTTAGGTAGCTAACTGTACATCACTCTATCATGTAGTGAGGATTTAATTTTCAAATCATTTATCATGGCTCAACCTAGATTCCCATGAACATAGAGATGAATTTTTCAAGAATATGTTAATTAGATTCTAATTTCTACTAATAAAAATGATCACCATGGCCTATAAATTCCTATTAATAATTATAGACACAACATTATCTTTCCAAGGGGTATATACTATTTCAAAGATAAAGGACTATAGAAACCTAAACCAGCTTCTCAACTGAAGTTTCAGTTTACATTATGATAATATATGTGAATATTAGATGGTTTTTATACATAATAAATCTCTCATCTAATAGTTTGTTATTGAAATAACATAGTTTTTTCTTCATGACCCCTAACTTATAATCCAGAAATATGTACTTCCAATCCAATTCTCTTGGTTCCCTGGATGACCTAGTGACTTCTCTCCCATCCTATATCATAACATATCTAGAAAAATCCATGATGAATAATAATTAATCAAATAACACTAGTATAGTCATGTTTGATTGGGATAAAACAATTTTCAATTGAAAATTATTCACTTAAAAATTTCTCTCAGAAGGATTAATACATTCGAACATCTCACACTTCTTAGTTTGTATATTCATCAATGATACCACCTAAATTATTCATAATTGTATCTTCTGTAGTAGATTTTTAATCCATGGAATCTCAAAATGTAAACAGAATTCTTGGGTCTCTATCTATAATCCATTGACCCAACCATTTTGGGGTCCACTATTATATGAGCTTTTGATATAATGTTCTCTAAAATGATACCCTATATAATCCAAATATAAAACATTTAGATCCTGATATAAATATGATTCACACTAAGTGTACTCAAAATATTATCTAGCTACCAATCATGATTCTCACTCATCTAGTGTAATACTATAATAATGTACACATACAACCATGAATTAATCCAAATATAGAGGATAAATCCTATTCATTGGGGCCATCATCCCTGTTGATCCATTCATTAAACAGAATGAAATTATAAAGAACACAGATAATCAATACCTACTCCAATATATAGTGTAAATAATATTATATGGCCTCATTCATAATATATAATATCTCTATATTAATTTGATCTAGGAGAAACTCTTTTCTCAAATTTAATGATCAAAAAATCATCTATATGAGTATAGAGATAACGACTCCTAAACATCACTCCGATCAACCTCTAGTAATCCACACATTATTTTAATTAAATATCTCCTTTATTGGAAAATTAAAAGGGATATCCCCAAGGGGATGTTTATGGATGAATTATATGATAATCTTATGTTACTCTAGAAAAACCATAAAATATCTAGAATATACAACATCCATCCAATACTGAGGAATATATTTGGAATATATACCCAGAATATAATTAATTTCAAAATTGATCTCTCTCACATAGACTAAATTTTGAGAGACACCACACAACTAATATAATATAATTTGAAAAAATGGTTATCTGTATCCTTGGATCTTAGAACAATTCAATAATCTAATAAAAAATTATACCATGCATCTAATAGTTATAAACATAAAGAATTGCATAAAAAATCAATCTATATCACGTGTATATCTGTTACCCTCTCAATATGTAAATGATATCAATAATTTATAGAAGTCAATGTTTTCTCGTTATTGAATCAACCAATACTTCCATTCTATTAAATAAAAATATTGTATCTCAAGAAAAAACATATCCAAGATAATCCAATACCCACTGATCATGATATATTACTAATTACTTCTGTAAATTCCCTTGATTCACACGTTTATAGAAATATCAGTAGAAATCACCTCATACATATATTAAATAATTATACGTAGATTCACAGTAAATTGATTATATATAAATAATTTTGATATTCCCATATTGAATAAAAATTATGTGAGGGTTGATGCTAGTAGAATTACACATCTAATAGTCAAAATTCAATTATTATTATCTATAGGAACAAACAAGAGAGTATGGTGCTGGTATAAACCAATTCATATTCCCTTAACCAGAGATCCATGACTACCCTATGGATCACTACTCTACTTCCTCTTTTTACTATGAGTACCACATTCTCAACATTTCCTTGAAATTCTAAAAGTTCCTTATCTACTATCCTTTGTGAAAGCTCCAAATCATTCTTTGTATGCCTAATCCTAAACCTTGCAATACACACTAGTTGTAAGAGAAATGTTATAATGAAAATGATGAATATGTAACATATTCCCATAATATTGGAACACAATTGGTGAATTTTAACCCTTTAATCCAGTAACACCACTCCATTTCAATGATAATAAATTAGAGGAGTTATTCCACATGAGAAAGAAGAATAGTCGCATCCCATTTTGGTTTTCCAATTACTACCTCAATGAGAATCCTTATATCCACACGTTCTTGATTAGAAAACCCACTAATATATAAAAAATTCTACCCAAACTACCATAAGATAGCACTAGACCCTATGTTCCTCTATGATATGGGGTTCGGGTTCACCAATATAGTAAAATATATCATGAAGAATACATCCACCGGAACATGTATAGGATAGATCACCAAATCATTAAAATGAAAAACTCTATAAATATATTCAGTAAAAAAATAAAATATCAATTGGTGAATTCCAGTAAAATGGGTTGCATATTCCATCACAGATATTCAACCATCGTTAATATTCCTATGCTTCTAGGATCTAAAAAACCATAGTGTCTCCTAAAAAAATCTCAAATAATAACACATGAAAATCCTTCTAGGAAAACCCCTCATGTTGATCCACCATGACTAGGAAGTATCACTAGTGATTCAATAATCCTATTAGTATATACATATAATAATTTTTTACCTACTCAAGGGGTGTTTAAATATATTTTTATAAAGAGTACAAAAACTCAACCAAGCACTCCATGGAATATGGTCTAGATTTACTAGTTAATAGAGTTTTACATTATTGATGTAACTCTCTAGTAATAAGTATCATAGATGAAATCACTCTTGGGAATCCACATCCCTAAGATGTAATAATTGTAACTCCCAAGATTTCATTGTTAGTAATTTAATATTTTATTTTTCAATCAGTTAAATTTTTATTTGATTTTGAATGTTAATATTTGTTAGGGATATACTAGGACTCTTATCTAGGCTTCATAATTAGCATCAATGCCATGACCCGTCCCAGTGGGGCCCACGCCGTGACTCCCCAAGCCCACCTCCAATAGGTCAGGGGCTGGTGACTAGCACCGAGTGGGCATATCACTAACATATGAGGAATTTCCTAAGTACCTGTACACACACGCACATATCCAAGCCCACAAATGATGAAATGTAAACCACTAAGGAACAAAAAAATTCATGCATACAACTAAACCCAAAAAATAGAGTACGACGAAAGGTAGAGTACTGTAAATGTAAACTAGGCCAGAATACAAGCCCACCAAAAACAAGAGTCTGAAAAACTGCAAAGTCCAACCTGTAAGCACAAAAATATACTGGGAATGCCCCTCGTAGCCGTAGGAACGCGTCGGCCTGTAGGGTACTCAGAAAACTCGGTCATGTCCTGGTCCGCCATGGAATCTGTCGAAAGGATGCTCCTATGCACAAGACACCAGACGTGCAGGAAAAGCCCGTGCAGGGGTGAGTATAACAATACTCAGTATAGGACCCCAAAAACCACAAAGAAGTACACAAAGTAAAGGTAAAGTCAGCTATGCATAGTATATGTCTATAGAATATATATAACGAACCAGATATACTCAAAACCCAGACTCGTGGTCTAGAGACAAGTCACACAACCGCCTACCCCTGCAAGGGATTTTGTTTGAAGATTTTATGATGCACTCGTTCCGGGAGAACACACTCTACGAGTCTAATGGCTCTGATGACGTCCTTCCGAGAAGTGTTGTTCGTCAGGAACCGTCACGAGAGGTAGCTACACTCATTACGGGAGACACACTCCTGAGAGGAAAGGTTACGAAAGAAATAAGTACTCATTACGGGAGATACACTCTTGAGTGAAAAGATCACGATACATAGGTGAGGATCAATTCCAGGGCCATGGCGAATATCGCGACTCATCCGGATTCACCAATTATGTGATACACCAGCTAGGTAGAGGATGAATGCCCGATAAGGTTGGTCACGTCGATTCCTGACTCTACCTCGGGTCGGGTATGGATATAGGATCTCGATCCTGGCCTCTCGGATGGATTCCTGACTCTATCAAAGAAAGTCTGGCTGAAGGGTTTATAATCCTGCGTGAGGGAATGATGCCCGACCTTCATGGAAACAAGAAGAATAGGAACTAACCCATAAAAAAGATGTCCATGGTACGGTGAACAAAAGAACCAAGCCATTTTCCCATAAGTACACGACGTGTAGAAATGACACACGTCGTGTTGTCCGACCCTGGGTACTGCCCGTGTACAATGGGACATGTCACGAGGTTGGGCGTGTAGAAAAAATAGTATAGGGAGTGTAGTGCGGAGTACATGCCATGTTTGGGTAACTGGGGTTGGCTCCATGTAATCTGGCCATGTGCTTGTACACATTCACCAACCCATGTACTCTGACCTGTGTAATCTGCACATGGGGTGACCCACGCTGTTGGCCTCGCCTGGCCATGTGATGGAGTACACGGTCGTGTACTCCATCCCGTGTCCATGTATCCTTGGGATACACGCCAAGCTCCGCATAGTCGCCTCTGCTGAGCTGTACATGTTGTGCCACCTAAAGCTATGTAAATGATCCCATGTCCGTGTACTACCCAAAGTACACGCCGAGCTTCGGGGAAAGTCCAACACGCTGTGTGACCAGGGTCACACGCTGTGTGATTCTTCTCTGACCCCGAATCCTTAGACGCCACCACCAATACTACACGGCCTGTTCTTCGGAAGTACACATTGTGTGTTCTGGAAATTTCCAGAAACGACGCCCTTCACCGGCATGCCTTCCATCGTGCTCCAGTCATCGATCCGGCTGTCCGATTGTCACAAATCTCCCAAGTTTTGGTCTCCCCAACACCACGAAGCCGCTTCCATAATTTTTGGGCCTCCAATCGGCTCTGAAAACGTGTTCCGATATTCCCGAACGAATAACACGTGAAGAACTCTCTTTCATATTTCGTCTGATTTGTCGTCCTCCATCGTCGTCGCTCCTCCATAAGGTTGTTGTGGTGTTGAACCTTCGATTTGGGATCGTTGCGTCGCAGAACAGATGCAAAACGATCCATTATTCGTCACCCCAAAAAGAACGTGAAGAATGCGTGAGGAAAGAAGGGGGAAGAAATCCAAAAAAACAAATTGAGGAATGAACCTCCGCCTTCATTCGTCACGGCATTGATCTGATCCCGTTAATAGGCTTAAACGGAGCAGAAATCAATAACAAAATAAATCATGGATCAATTCCTCGTAATCTTCCCGAAGAAAAATTCTTCCCACAAGAATGTACGAATCCGTGGATTAACATTTTTGTGGTTGATCCGCATTCATCTTTTAAACTCAAATACGGGGAAAAGAAATCGAAATAGCAACCCCTGCCTTTCGAAAGGATCGATCGTTGAGGAAGGTGTTGCACTGCCGTTGTCGTCGAGATCCTTCAACGTTGGTGCAGTGATCCTTGATTTTGATCTGTCATTGTTTGTCGTTGGGATTTCGCTCCAAGGCGCCGTAGATTCTACAGAGGTTCCTCTCTATACGTTGCCAACGATCAAAAATTGGTTAAGCCATTAAAAGGGGAAACATGTTGGCATTTAATTATGTGTCAGTATTAATGATGTTGAATTTCCATTTTAATGAAATTAAGACACGCCATTAATTTAGGAAATAGCTACGCCATTGCTGCAATACAGTGGATGTTTCCATAAATGAAATAAAATAAACTTGTTGATTTAATTTATTTTATTTTACTTAAAACATCTGAAAATTAACTTTTTCCCTCGACCCGCGCTGGTCGAAGTTAGCCTCATTCATAGGTAAAGTCGTCGTCCTGGACACAACGGTGCGCTCAGATTTTTAATCCGGGCAATTTTTTTGGAAAATCCGACAATCGCGCACAAGTGTCGACTCACATAACTTAAAAAAATTTCAAACCACCATTCCGGGCTCACTGGACCTCAGAATGATGTTCCGACTTCGCGCCTGGTCTCAAAATAATTCCATATAGTATTTAAAAATATTAAACGGAATATCCAAGAAATTACAATCAATTTGAAAGTTAAACATTGATCATAGAATCCCAATATAGTAGTGACACATAGTTTAAAACATAGTGTAGAAAACTAAAAGTCATAACCAATGAGTACCTATATAAATTTATCATCTAAAAATATCAGTGTTCTAGTTCTGAAAATGGGATATTTTTATCTCCTACAATTCATTTCGGATGGATATGAACGTCATCCCCTTCCATCACCCAATGTCTCCGAGAATTTTCATGGTGATATTATCTCTATTATGACAAATCTCATAGGAAAGACTTATTTCAAAATAATTTAATAAATTATTCTCTCTTCTATACAAATTTCTCCCCAACCCCATTGACATAATGTTTAGGTATTATTTCTAATTGGATATTATATTGGCGGATCCCTTTTTTAGGGATTATATTACACATATTTTGGATTTCCTTCACTATAATGTGTTGGGTGAGATAATTATCTAGTGAAAATCAGGAAAAAATTTAAGGTGACTATATGTTCCTACGAATATTTTGAAAAATATGTACAGTTAGTATTTTAAAAGGCTTTTGAATATAATGGAATATATTTTTAAGATCAAAATGTCTGCATTTATCTTTAATTATATTCTCATTTGATTTTATAAATGAAATTGTATGATTTTTATTGGAAATTACATGTATGGTTTTGGATTAATGGTCTATATGGAATATGATAAAATTCCATTTGTAAATTTTTTAAAAAGGAAATGGTGTTTCCTTGGAATGATAAATCATTATAATTAGTGGATTCATTATCATATAAGAAGTTTTTTTCTAAATTGACCTAGTTTTTTTCCTAAAATTATAGTGTTACCTAATGTATATGTTAAAAACATAATTTTTAGGGATTATAATCCATGTGTGATGAGTATTGATTTCTTATTTATTACAGTGCTATGGAAAAACGTGAATATATTTGTGCTTTTTTAGAAGCCAAGGGTACCTAAGGGGAAAACTAAGCTATGAAACAATCGTTGGTTTTGGGTTACCATCCGTATAAGATAGTTTTTTATGTTTCCTAACATGGTCCCATGTTAGTGAATTTAATTCCATGTCTAGCATATGCCATTTTAAAATTTTCATTATCGCCCTCACTCATGGGCAGGGTGAGACTCTTTGTAGCAGATCTTACACACCATCAAATATGTATTAGAATTTTATCACTTGGATTTCCAACCTTATTTCGTTATTATATTTCTCATCCTGAATATTGTTTTTTTATTACTCCAAGTATGCATTTAAAAACTTGTAACTTTTTTAATACTGTATGTTTGTTATCATTTAAATTAGTTAAAAATAATTAATCTATGTTTCAATATTAAGTTCACATATAGTGATTAGTTTTATATTTATAACTAAAAATAGTTGGTTATGGTCTATTTTATAATGTTTTTGAAATGAATATTTTAAGGAAACTTATTTGGATTTTTATTATCAAACCATATGGGTGTATATAGATTTTATTTTTCTTCCATAGTTATAGGAAATTAACTAAATTGACTTTTATTTCTAAAATAAATTTCAATTTTTGTTAGTTGGGGTGAGAAGTTGGGTGATTTCCTATTATCAAAAAATTTTGGGTTGTTGTAGTTGTGATATTTTGGGGTTTTTTATGTACCTTATATATCACTTCATTTATTTTCCATTATCTTGAATCTATACTATTTAATGTTCATCTATTAATATCAATGATGGATTTTGTTATCATTTTGATTACATGGTTCTATTATCAATTTTGAATTATGTTACTCTATGTATTGTTTTTATATAATTTTAGAAATTATCTATTAAATTCCTAACAAAATAATATATGTTATGTTATTTTTGGGTCCCCAAGATGAACCACTTTATATATCTCCATTTATTTTCATAAAACTTCTTCCCCAATGGAGTGTTTTTTATTCTATAGATCTTGATTTTAACCCACTGGGATCAATTACTTTTGTTAGGGCTTATAATGGGTTAGTTCATGTTCTACATTTATTTATCCCTTGTTGGTTCATCATTAAATTTTATTAGAATTTTTTATTTATATTATATGGAGAGTCATGGATTATAATTGATAGTAATATCAGAACAAAATAGGTATTTTTCAAATAGGGTCTTAACTAAACCATATCCAAATGATTCTTCAGTTGACTTGGGATATCTATGATTATATTTTTTTTATCATTCATACATTTGTTTTAAATATTTTTGAGTAATTTTGACATTAGATGAAATGTTTTATGAATAATTAGGGGCACATAGTGATGATTCATGGGAAATAATCTATTTTGATCCACCATGAAACCTGATTTTGCAGTTAAAATATCCATAAACAATTAGAGGAATGGTTTGTTCTACTATTCATACTAAATATTCACTGTGAAAATATATGTAATAATATTTCTTCAAATTCTAATGGATTTACTATGAATTCGTAACATATAATAATATCCCATTGGGACCCTTCCTTAGCTCGTATTAAGAAAATTGTTTGACCTCTAATCCCACATCGAATTGGACTTAGGTGGTGATTAGAATTGAGTGGTCATACTACAAATAATTTTAAGAATAATCCCATAAACACATTAACATAAACATATCCATAGTAAAAATATCTACCTAGAAACACCCATATTATATATATTAACTACTTATTGGTATAAAACAAATGAACTAACCAAAAAATAAAAACCAATCAATTTATATCAAAATACCAATGTGATTATACATCTTGTAATACTATGTATTCAATAGGAATAAGACTGTTAAAGATTCCTCCTAATAACATATATTTATGGATCAGTGTTAATATGAAATTGTCACCACCACCACAATGAATCAAAATTTTCAATACTTTGTTTTCCAAGAATCACCATCAGTATGCTTTGAAAAATATACTCTATCCCCATGTCAACCCAAAAAATTTATCAAACTATGTGGAATCTACAGAGACACAACATGATGAGGAACAATACCTATGTATATATGACTATAAATATAACTAGAAGGACCCCATTAAAACAAAAATGAAAATAAAAATAAAAAAATAATCTCAACTCCATGTATGATATGTGACCCAATTAATAATGAAGTGGAAAAATGATAATTCCAAGTCATTGAAATGCTTCCCGATGTAAAGTGAAATAAGAAGAATGATTGGGATGGAGTATCTTAATATGAACAACCACTAGAATTCTCAGGGATGATGATATGCCTTTGTCTTTATAGATCTGACCCATATAGGCTCATACCACATGAGAAAATGAGAATTCACAGAGAAACATAAAATCCATATAGTCTGAATATAATAAAAATTCATGAACCACATCTTAAATGTATTCCAAGGGTCCTGGAAGAATCAATGTCTTCATGACCCCAAAAATATAAGCATTAAATATATCATACAAAACAATGGGTATTAATGAGGTCATTCTAAATTTCAATGAATAATCTTCAATCAAGGGATGGGGATTCCATGGACCGAGTAGCATCACCTTACTAGAATACTCTTCAATCAAGGGTGTATCAAAAACCAATCTACGTCAATTATTCACCTCACTATAAAACACCTTATTCATGGGAGAAATATACCCTTCTGTATATCAATACCATTCAATCTATCAATTCATTGAACTACCAATTGTAGAAATTAATGTAATCTATCTAGAATAGTGGTAGGAGACTAATGCATCATTGGTGGCTAGGACCCAATTGAGAGGAAACCAACTTTTATGGAGTGACAACATCAATCTTGAACACTTAGATTTCATGGGGGTACCCAACACAACATATAAATGAATTTTTCCCTATGTGTGAATGGAGTAATAATGACCTTATCTATATAATGGATGTAGTAAACCCATGACTTACTATAAGGCTTCTCATTCAAGGGGATACAGACAAAACTATCACTATGAATGTCACACAAGAATCTCTTTATTGGCTATCGAGCATTGAAGAACATGATAACATATTTGATCCCACTCATTCTTCATCAATGATATCGAATTAGAGGCCATTGTCATGTTTTATGGAGAAACATTGAATATGATATATTGACATACTTCGATCTATGTACCAAGAAAATAGATCCGAAAATACATTGGTTTTGGTAGGTACAAACCTTTTTAGTAGGGTATATGGTGTGTATCTTATGTGTATTATCGTGTATATAAATTATAAAAAACATATAATTTAAAGAAACTCAAAAAAAGTGTCAGGATTTGTGGGGTACTCAAGATACACAATTGTTACTAATCACATGCACCATAGGTACAAAATATGTGGTTCGGACCATCATAGTGTGTAATTCCAAATTCCAACCCATGAGTACACCCTTTATTCTTGAAATTATAGTTGTCTAGTTCTACACAATGTGTTGGTTTAGTTATATGATGTTTCATATTTATAATAAGACAGAAACCCAAGTCTTCGAACTTATTCTGATCCACTGTACATGTTTTTAGAAAAACATGTTGTCTAGTCACGTATTTTGAATAGAATTGAGATTCTCACCCTGTAAGTTCCTATTATTTTTTATTTTTTCCCTGATCATTCATGTTCCTTCATCTAAGGTCTAAATCATTGATGTAATTGAATCATAAATAGTTCACTAGCTATCAATTTCTAGAAATGAAATACACCACCATCCGCCCGATACTCTCATCATCACACATACCGAAATGGAAGAACCACACATATTTTACAACATGTTCCACTATCGTTCTAGGTCCAACAACAATAAAAATATTCCATTAGAAAATAATAACTATCTAACGGGGTCTAATGATTTTATTTCATTTTCGAATTAGAATAATAAAATGAAAAATTTTCCTAACCATAGGATGACACATGATATAATAATAGTGGTGGGAGTAAACTAAACAATAAAATAAATTGTATATCATTATTGATCATTGTAAATTGGGTAACAGATCATTGGATGGAAAAATGAAATGATTGATTAAAATATATGAAAAAAATATTTGTAGGAAAATTAAAAAATATAAATGGAATGATCTCTGAAATGATCGATAATCAAAATAAGATTATCAATATAATATTGTAAATCATATTATAAAGAGAAAAATCCATTAATAGTAAATCCCTACCACATATAGAATCATTCAATATTACATTTAGTTTTTGTAGATATATTACCATCTCATCAATTCCATTTAATATCTTGTTTTTATTTTCCAATATTATAAAAATTCCATGGTGAACTAACCCTATCCTCTACCAATTTCTATGGTTAAAAAATTAATAAAAGATAACTACAGAGAACTCATAAAACAATATATATACTTAACCAAGGGTTTTTTAACAACTAACCCTCTTAATCAATCAGTTAATTGAATAAATTCAATGATTTAATAACTATACCAACATTGGTAAAATACCAAGAGTTTTGGTGTGAACTAAACCAAAATTGGTCCTAGGGTAGAGTAACCATTATATATATGATGGTTATGTCAGGTATCACATATAATTTTTTATTCAATTAATATAAACTTTTCTTCTTAGATGTGCATGGAGCTACTAAAAAAAACTTTTAGTATTGTTATATTTTTATTAATGCCCCTCCTGTGTCAACGTTCAATGGAAACTCATCACAGTGGTAAAAAACACTCTAGAATAAAATAAATAGTGTGATAATTTTTATATGGTAATTTGATAAGGTATATTTACCTTTTTACCCTTGTGAATGTATTTAGACACTAAAAATCAATATCAAGATATGTATCATTTGTGAAACCTTCATGTCTCTAAATATTCTATATGATTTTTTTAATAATTTTACGTTTGTATTAGTGTTTTATATAGTTTTAATGTGTGTGATGGATTCTCTTTACTCATCTAATCTCATGTAATACTGTGAGTGCTAAAATAAATCTATTGAACCCCCCAAAGGGATATGTAGATAATTTTATACTGAAAAGTCCTCTAATTGATCATAATAGTATTAAGATTGAGGAGAAACTAATTCTATCATTAGAACATGTTGTTATTACATGTTTATATAAATTTAAAGAAATGAGTACTGGTAAAACCGAAGATAATGTTTGAGCTCAAGAATTATTTATGGAAAAATTTATGCATTAGAGGAAGAAGTGGTCCTCACGAATCAAATGATTGGTAAAATAAATTTAAATAGATAATTAAATTTCTAAGAATCTATTGGATTTATAATAATGAAATGTATCATTTCCATGTTTAAGTTCATATGCCAATAGTGTTGGGATTTTATGGTTTAGTGAAATTATTAGATAATTTGGATTGTAATGGGTTCAAAAATGTGTTTAATAAATTGTTATAACATGAGAAAATAGAATAGTGAATGTCGTTTGAGTTTTATATCTTTAATAGGTAATTTTATGGTTGTTTAATATGATAACTAATTCACTATGACATTTCATTTCAAAAATGAGATAGTCTTGAATAATAATCTAAACAATTACTAGTTTTCATTTGGCCTCTATTTGAGCATATGATACACATAAATATCAATAAATCACCCCACCTATAATTATTTATTAGGTTAGTACATGAAATTATTGGGGTCATCCTTGTATGTTAGGTAAGGTAAATTCATCACGAATACATATTTGGTGAGAAAGACGTTTTCTAGAGAAGAGTGGAATGTGACTTGAATTTATGTAAATTTGGTAATAAATTATTTAAAATATCATAGTTCTCCAATTCTATTCCATTGGTTATTGGGAAAATTAAATTCCATAAATGTCACATGATTTGTTATTATAAAAATAATTTTTTGGAACGCCAAAACAATTTCACACTTTTGGGGGATGGGTTACCTGCAAATGTCATTCAGGTAAAATATCCCCTATAAAAGTGGTACGTAAACATTATGACCAAGAGGATGTGAAATTATATCTAATGACTTTGTGAGACTGTATTCATAACCATAAGGTTCCAATAAAAAATGTGGTTTAATTAATTATTATATATAATAAAGGAATGATCTATAGTATATCCAAAGTCCATAAACATAATTAAAACCTATATAGTTTCATATTATTGATAAATACCCCATAAAATTTGTATTATGACCCAAAATAGTATGATGTAATTCACGTATTTATTTATCTATATCCATTTCATTATTTAATATAGGTTCCTCATATTTGTTTTTATATACTAATATTTCGCAAAAGAGAAATCTTCCTAAGGAGACTAAAATCTATATAATAGATTTATTTACCCAATGTTGTAAGAAGAAAGGTAGTCCATTTCATTTCCCATATGATCATATCTCTATATTTGAAGTGGAGTTTCAATTGGAATATGTTATCCAAGAATTGGATACTTTTTATATCATTCATGGAAAATAGATGACGGTTTCCATTAATTTCCTTGTGATTGTTATCATTAGAGGGTAAAATTCATCACTTCAAAAGAAATATACCATCAATTAAAAGGAGAATGAGACCCAATAACAAATTAGGTGGGACCTCATTTTTGACATCGAATTAATATTGTTGTGTCAGATATAATCTATATTGATAGAGATTGATGATGTCAATTTAATGTGTGATATTCCTCCCATGATTCAAGACATTACATGGGTGTTTGCTGATAAAAACTAGTGGTTTATTCCTAAATGGGAGACTAATATTGTTATTTATCTCATACCTACGATCCAGATAATATTATTCCATTCATATAATTTCGTATAAGATGAGATTAAGGAGATGAAAGTTCTATTTGATGATCTCTATGATAATGGTTGTATCTTTCCTAGTGTTTTACCATGGGCCACCTTTGTAATATATACTATAAATAAAAATCGAATTTTTACCCCATGAAGTTGAATAGAAGAACATTTTTTTTGAAAAATAAGTTATAAATACCCTTTCCACCAAATCAATGAATTTTTTTGGAAACAATTTGGGGAAATGAGGTTTAAAAAAATTGACCTTTATTCATGGTATCTTCAAAATTGGGTGAAGGATTGTTGTATATCTAAAACCACCTTTTAGAGAAAATATCGGAATGTTCAATTAAATATTGATGCAATTTAGATTACAAAATTCCCTTATCGAATTGATGGATCTCATATACAAGATATGTCATTGGTACCCTGGCTCCATTAACGTGATATTCATGGATGATATATTAGTCTATCAAAAATATTAATAGAAGAATAGGTATCAATTTTATATTATATAGTAAGCACATTATAACCTATTCCTTTATGGTATTATATCAATGCTTGACTCATATATATAAAAGATAATTTCCCGGTGACATATTATATAAAAACAGTGTATTTCATTTAATCCTGATAAGGAAATTTACATTACACTTTGGTAGGAGCTGAATAATGTAATTTAGATATGAATCTTAATTGGTCTCAAGTGTTACTATTGATGTATCATCATGTAATTTTCAATATTTAAATCTATATTGACCACCCTCACTCTAAAATATGTAATTAATTTTTAGTTTTCATTAATTTTAGGACTATTTTTATGACATAAAAAAGTGTTTTACATCTTCCAAAATCATGATTATACCACATATTTTTAAGGATATGTAGTTTTCTAAGCTCATTGAATAGAATAGGAATGATTATTCAAGAAAGTTCACTAGGTTGTTGATTATGGATCACACCAAATGTACCCACAGAAATATAAATTACTCAACCCATGATGATGAGGTAGATTTATCCATGAATACTCTCAAGTTTTGGTGGGGATACCTATTTTGTGACAAGGTCGAAGTATTTACCATCACATAAATATGTAGTTTTATATTTCAATAGAAATATTTGAAACTTGGGTAAATAATATGCGTATATTATTTGAAAGCATTACATTATAACCTTTATTATACACTAGGAAAAGAGAATGTGTTCATTGATACTCTATGTAGGAATTTTAAATATCATGAATTGAAATAATATAGTAACAAGTGGAATGTGATAAGACTATTTATGGAAATGAACCTCTAGGAAATTTGGATTAAATTGGTTATGTTCTAGCCAATTTTAAGATTAAGCATTCACCCATCAATCATATTCATTATCTGGAATAAACAAATTAATTATATCAATGGATTACGAGAATTATATATAATGGTGAATTCACTAGTGAGTGGGCTCTATCCAATGATTTAGCTATCTATTTCAAGAGGATTTTCAGTATCCCTTGTTCATTTAGAAATAAAATAATTATTTATTTTCCTCACCCTCAGTTTGATTTCTATCCAGGTTCCACTAATATGAGTTACAAAAATTAAGAACCAATATAGGCATCATAGGTAAAAATGATACATACCTATCTATGTGTTACAAAAATTTACCTTCAATTTGTTAGAGAAGAGAATAAAAATCACACAGGAATGACTTATCCCTTCCTATTCCATATATAAAAATTATTTCACAGGATTACCATAGACCACTCTATGAAAGATTTTTTTCTATGAAACCATCAATGGGTCATCCAAATTAACAGATATTTAATGGTTAAATATTGCAACAAGGCAATGGATATTAGAATTTGGTATGTGTAGAAGATTATAATATTTCACTATAACGCCCCGACCCCAGCTACCCAGAGTCGGTGCATTAATTACATAACATTGGCATGATCACGAGAAAGATCAAGTCTCGAAAGACCGATTAGTTTAGTAGCCTTGGAATAACTAGATACATCCATAAATTTTTACATTACATCATAAAAAAAACATCTTGTCTTCATATCCCCTCATACTATCCCTGCAGGTCATTCATAAATTACTTCTTCATAATCCAGGGAAAAAAAAATAAAACATTGAAAGGGGTGAGCTCGGATGCTCAGTAAGGATAACATTATAGCAGAAGCTTTCATAAATGAGCATAAACACTTAAGGCAATTTATAACTAAAACAAAAGCCTTTTAAACTTGAACTTCAGCATAAAATGGCAAAGGTAAAATGAAATAATTCCATTTACTTACTCACATGGATATTCTACTAGTCGAATGATCACATGCAATATCAATAACCACTTTCATAATGATGGAATGCATAATGCCAGACTATCATAACCACATAGCCAAGGCCTCGTGCCAAGACTACAAATAAGATTTTGCCAAGGCCTTGTGCCAAGACACTAGTTTGTCTCATGAGACCTACCGATGCATCGAGGAGCTATAGCGGGCTCCACCCGTCACTTATTAAGTCCAATGCATTCCTCGTATGAATTGGTTTAAGCATAAAATAAACATTCGTATTAAAACTAGCATACGAAATGTCAATACTTTAACCACAAACCATGAATGGTATAAAAATAGAACATCCAGAGTCAAAAATAACTCATTTGATACAATATGGAAGATTGTATTGTATCACATTAACCTCAATCATGAATAATGAAGGATGTTGACATAGATGAAAATAATCATCAAAACTATTTGAGAGAAATATCCCCCTTTTCTTGAAAACATTTAAAAGTCAAACTATTTGTCAAGAAGCCATTTAAAAATAGATTTTTGAATCAAAGTGTCCCATACCACTTTGAAACTTTTTAAAAGGAGTTTTAATTTGTAAACTTTAATGTCCATATAAATAAATCCTCAAAACCATTTTTTAAAACATGGACATTAATGAGAAAGATTTAGATGAATAAGTCTTTAAATCATTTTAAAAATGGTATTTTAGTTAGAGATTCCAACCAAAAGAGACACTTGAATACAAATAATTGTGGTAATCAAAACTTTGTAATATCATGAGAATAAAGGGATTCATGATATACTATGTCAAAGTACGTTATATACACCACATAAAAGTGATTTGGTGTATATCAACAAAGAAGTCTCAATGGAATGTAAATTGAGATGAAATCTCTTGTAAAGGTTGTATCCTTAGTTAAAGGATAAATCAATGACATAATTATGTGTGACAAATATAAATACACTAAACATGATTGGATATTCAGTGTAAAACAATCAAAGGACATTCACACATATTCTTGTAAAAACAATACCAATGAATTGGATGTTTAACTCAACAAATGGAGAATGAGTTAAAATTACTCTTATCAAATTCATATCAATGACTTGAGAATTACCAATGGATTGATTATGTGTATCAAACTTATATCCACAGGAAGGGGAGTGGAAATTATGACATAATCAAATGAATAGTGATTCCACACATAATCTTGGGGTAATATAATCAATGAAATATGTGTAAATCCAAATGAGTGGAAATTGAAATCTCAAATTCCCTTATCGATTAGGTAACTTACGAAACATACACCCATGAAAGAAGTATCATACCATGATGATGTAAATACCCATAAATTAAAGTATATTACACAATGAATACGATCATGGGCAGTACACATACACCACATGCAATAATTAAGTGGTGATCAATGGAATTCTCACGGAATTAAAAGTGAGATAAGAAAACCCTTACCACGTTAATCAACTGAGTCGCATGGCCAAAAGTTAATAACCACCAAATGATTTACAGAATAACATGAATATAAAGTGAATCATGATAATATATATCAAATGGAAGTACACAATACACCACTTTCAATAATTTAGTAGCGAACAATGGAAATCTCACGGAATTGAAAGTGAGATAAGAGAATCCCTTACATTGTACTTTTTCCTTGGTCGATGGTAGGTTTACCTCCTGTATAATGGTGAAATAATTGTTATTGAATAATAAAAGAATCATTTACTTTAATATGATATCATATATGATCTTTTATCATTGATTTGTTAATAATATTTTAGAATTATCGTCATTTCGGGTGTTAACGGGTTCATTTTACTTTATATTCTTTGTTATGTGAGACATATTCGTTATTAATGGGATGTATATTATTCATATCCAGAATGGTATAAAGTTCTTAAACATCATTTTTAAATCATCAAATTATACGATGGAGAATGAATCTCATCGCGTTCGTGGAGACGGTAGTCCGTACGTACGCACGAACGCTACTTCCATTTAATTTTTATTTTAAAAGAATCGAATCCAAATTATACATAGGTATATTACTATTCCAGTATAATATAATATTTTATATATGTTACTTAAGTTCATTTACACCATCCTTTATACGTTCCATGTGTGGTATGAACGAGTCATATCATTTTAAGGGGGTGGTAGTCCGCACTTCCTCAAATGAAATTATCGTTTGTATATACCACATGAAACGAATAATGGTATGAAATAAAATGGAATTACAGAAGCTTATATATAAAATATATATCATTAATATCATATTTAATTACAGTGCCATCCTAATGGCCACCATGAGAGGCGGTAAGATGTATTTGAACAATCATCGTTTCGTGAGGCGTTAGTTTGCCATCCACAGAAACATTATGTTCATCATCCATTAGATGGAGTTGTGTGAATGTGTAGTTTGAATCCATCTTATAACAACATCCTAGTATATTTAGGATACTGGTGTTGTTACAAAATAAAGGAAATAAAAAGATTTTGGGGGTTGGAGAAGCAAAATAAATGAAAATACTTTAAGAGAAATTGTTACCTTTAATTTAGGTAACTCACTTTGGTTGGAACCAAAGGACTTCTTGAAATGATTTCTGCCTAAGGGGAAGCTTCAAGGAGGAGGAGAGGGATGTGGGGAGCTTAGTTGGGCAGAGTTTGGACGAGCCAAGTGGCTTGAGAGGTGTGAGGAAATGAGAAGGAGGAGTGCCCTTTTATAAGAGGGGTGAGGGGCACCTTTGGAAAAGCTAGAAATATTAATTTATAATAAATTCATATTCGGTTTCCAAAGGCTCCAAAGTTGACTATTCAAAGGATGAGGTGGGGATAGGTCGAAAACAACTCATCCAATAGAATTTAGACAGGTTTGGGTACTTATATTAACCTTATCTTTAAGTATTAACTCTAAGTTAATTAGTTTCACTTTTACAATGTTTCTTTGTATTTTTATATAATATGGTTAATAAACTTACTATATACATCCAAGCGACCCCCAAGTGGTCCATTAATGATTAAACTATCATAATATAAGTCTCTTGGCCGAACCTTAGATTTTTAGGAATTTAATATCAATTAATAATATAATATTTGTTTTAAGAACTCTTTTATGTCAATTTTGACACTATTCAATAGTTGATTTTTGTGAAACTCATAACAGATTTATTACTTCGAACAAAGTCAATTAAATCAATCCTAATATATCATATTATCCTAGAAAATTAGTTTAATTCATTAAAAGTTTCATATTATATTTATTTGGGTATTTATAATATCAATTATTTTAATTTTTCACTATTATAGCAATTACTGCATCATCATTGTGTCATAAATAAAATAAATTATTTAATGTCTAAAAATTATAAATAAAATATCATTATGTAGAAAATCCTTTTAGCTTTCTAATGAATATTTATAATCTAAAATCCAACATATATAACCCTATGTAACAATTGTTGTTCTAAAAGATATATGCTTGTGTCATTTTTGTATTCATTTTAACTAAATTAAAATAAAGTGTCATTATCACTTACAAGTGGATCCATGGGGTCCCAAAATAGACCCAAAGATTCCCATGGTCGACCATGTATCAACCAATAGGGTTAAGACACGTTTTAGGGTAATTTAGTATTATTATAATATTATTTTTTTAACCCTTATTTACCGGATTTACCCTTAACCATGGTAAATAAAATATTTACCGCAGTAATTATTCAAAATGTCTAAAAATAAAAGTTACCTATTTACACAATTTTAACATCCTGATTCCAAATATGGAATCCATTTTCCTAAATTCAAAACACAGAAGTGGCAGAAATTAATTTAAAATTAAATCCCGCTGTCAAAACAAAAAGCGTGTTTTTAAGAGATAATAACTATCAAAAGATTGACACTCGTTTATGTTCGGTTTAATTGTAAAATTATGTCCAATGACCAAAATTATATTAAATGGTAAAAAAATATTCTAAATATACTTTAAAACCACTCAAATTCATAATTTATCACTATTAATTATTTTGATTAAAAAAGTTGTTTTTAATTAAAATTTAGTAATTTTCACTATTCATCAAAATATAAAAGTTATCCGAAAATAACCAAAATTTCACCCTATGATAATTTCGATATTCCGAATCCAAAAATGAAGTCCATTTTTAAATATAAAATATATATAATTTCAGAAATTAGGTATTACTATTCATAACGGCTAGTTTGATTGGTTGTGGTGTGTGTTAAAACTCAAGGTTGCGTACAACACACGCTACTGTATTATTCAAAGAAAGCGTACCGTGGAAGCTTGGGATGTTTCATTTTAAATTTTTGATGTCCCCATTTAGTCAAAAAGTTTAAAATATAGTATTTAAAAAGGGTTCACTATTAAAGTTGATAAAAGTGCAATACTGAAAATGAATTTGTTCTTGCATTATATCTAAGAAACTCATAATATGGATTCTAAAATTATAAGGATTATATAAACATTAAAATTTATCTAATACTATTCATAACCTCTTTTGAACGGCTTGTTTGGTAAGTCATGGTGTGCTTGAACATGGTGTTGCATGTAGCGAAAGTTATTGAATTATTTTGAAGAAATAACACACTATGAAATCTTGGGGTGTTACATTCACTCTATGGAATTTTATGTTATTTATAATATGTTTACTTGATTTAAATTTTGGTTTTAGAAAGGCCTATCAAAGTTTAGGGGAAGTAAAATAACATAGATCATGTTATTCCAACTTTAAAGGGAAGTGAAAATTGTATACGAAATAAATATCCAAGAATACATTCTGTGTGAATTTGTGTTGAATTTCTGGGGATCATGATACACAAGAATATTATTTACAATATTTTTTTATAACAATTAAAAATGATAAAACATTACGGAACATTTCAAATTTTATACGAGAATCCTTGTCGGACCCAAATTTATTTTTTTGTGGTTAGTGAAACTTCTATTGTGGGAATAAAATAATTAGGAGATGTAGTAAAAGATTCAAATTATTCAGAATTGTCTACTCATGGATTAGGAACACCGAAATTCATACATTAATAATTTTCATCAGCCAACTGAATTTTTAGTCAATAATTATGGATTCTTAAAATAAATGTCTTCACCAATAGATCGTCATATAATGGAAATAAATATTTATGTAAGTGGAACCATTTTTATATTATTGAATCAATTATAAATGATGAATTATGTAGGGGTTTAATCCATTAATTTCATTGTTTTTTAACATATTCCATGTATCATAGAAAGGAGGATTCGTCACGATCCCTCCATTGTTTATTTTTGGAAGTGGTGTAGATTGGACTAGATGTTTCAATGGTTGAGAAAACAATTCAAAATATCAACTCTCAGAATAAGTTATTGTGTGGTAATTATATTCCCATAGTGCAGACATTAACAAGTATTGAAATTATTCTCCAAATAACTATCATATATAATAATGAATATTGGTACAATCGAATCACCATATTTTTAGTCAATCGTATTAATAATCCATCTATTAGGGTAAAAAGGTATAGGGTTTGGATAATTGTAAAACCCATGATGTCATTTTCTATATTTTGGGTTGATTTATCAATTATATTAAAAATTAGAGACGAATTTTTATTTTCTTTGGGGATATACTAGGATCCACAAGAAGGGTGCACTGTTACCCTAATCATTCAAGTTAACTATTTTTTATAGCCTTAAAAAATAGTTCTGATGTGCATTATACAATTTTTTTGGATAACTATTCATCCTATACTCATTTATATATAGAATTTTAACATTTTAAAAATTAGAAATCAAATTTCTAAAAGAATGAACCTAATTTCTTCTCATTTATTCTACAAGGGTTCAAAAATTGGCACCTCCATTCTCTAATTATACCAGATACTCTTTATGGTGATGATCTCTCATTTATAGTAAATCTTTATGAAAAATAGACTCTAATGTATTATTCTTGTTTAATTCTCTATTCCACAACCAATTAAAATCATCTCTATTTCTATAATGGAGTAATTTTATGTTAAATAAGATTCTATGGTGAGGTATCAATCTTTAGGGATTCCAATGTCATTGTAAGGTATTCTCTTTAGCTCAACTTTAGTGGTTTACATATTTTCAAATTGAAATCAATATCAAATGGTAAGTGACCCAATGTTCATTCATATATTTAGATTAATGGTTGGTGTTTTTGTAACAAAACGAGATTTTATGAGAATTATTCTCTTTAATTTCATTGATGCCTTGTGTTTTATGCTACAACAAAATTATCTTGTGCTATACACAACACCGTATTTTCATGCAGTATACACAACACTATTCTTGGCTCGTGTTACACACAATTTCAAGTTCATTTTCTAGAAATTACCATACGCAGAATTATGTATATATTTTGTTTAATGTATAAATAAAATAAGTTTTAATTATGTTATACGCAACAACAAAGGGATATTTCACCGCACTCAACCTTGACTTGGCTTGCATTACTCAAAATCGCGACCTTCCTCGATAGCGTGTGTGGTATGCAATACCGGGTTTCACTAAACAACGATATATTGTTATAATATTATTATGAACTACCCATTATGAATATTAGTATCTAAATTTTGAATTTTATGACATTATAATTCATCTTACACATTTTATATAACATGGTATGAGAAAAAAATAAATCTATCGGGTAAAATATGTATGTTTCAAAAAATGCAGTTTCGCCACCTTTTGATGGCACACCCACATTAAATATAGTTTTTGACATCTTTATAAGTTAAATTTGACAAAATAAAATTCTTCTTTGGAATCAGGATATAAAAATTTACTTTGGATAAACTTTTCATATTATTCTGATAACTTTCATATTTTAATAAATAGTAAAAACACGCTATATTTTAATTAAATTTTGTTTTTCATCATAATAATTTATATAGTTAAATAATAATATTTAATGGTTTTTAGGAATAAATAGAGTATATTTTTACCATTTAATATAATGTATGTCCTCAACTTTGATTTTACATTGAATTCATAGGTAAAAAAATTTCCATCTTGTGTAATGTTTTAACTTTTAAATCTCGTTTTCTTGACAATTAGATTATTTTTAAATTAATTTATGAAACTTCTATGATTTGAATTTAAAAAAAGGGATTCCATTTATAGAATCTGTTGGTCCAAATTATGTGAATAAGCTAATTTTTATTTTTAGTCATTATGAATAGTAACTATGTTAAATTTTATTTACCATAGTTAAAGGTAAATCGGGTAATTAAGGATAAATATAATATTATAAAATTACCCTAACACTTGTCATAATATAATTGGATGATTATATTTGGGTTGAAATGGAATCTAATGAAACCCACTTGTATTGGATTTAGACCTTTTATTTATTTTATTTAAAGGAAAGTGAAATGTCTCACTCAAACATTAATAATTAGATTATTTTTCATATAATGTTATACAGAATATAAATCCTATTATAAATACTCATTTGAAATCTAAAATGTTTTTCTTTAACATGTAAATTTATTTGTCATTTTTATGAAATATTTAACTACCTTAATAGCTTATAAATTGACGATGAAGAAATTATTTATTTAGTGACAAATCGATAATTTTGTTTTTATTTAAATAACAATTCATATTAAAAGGACCAGAAACTAGACCAAACATTATTTTTCGAGTATATATATACACTAATCATCCCAGGGTCAATTTTTGGACCATTTAGAGCCCTATAAACCCGATTGGGACATTTATATTATATTATTTCATATGATGACAAAGATGACACCTTCATAATTTAATATATATAACAATTTAAATGTTGTTATTTTAAGAAGATAAATTCGACTAAAATTATTCTTCTAAAATCTGTGAGATTTAACTTCATCATAGGATTTTTTTTAATTTTTATGCAAAAAATAGGTATACTAAATAATTATACAAAATTGTTGTACTAATTATTTTATTAAGAGATATACCAAATAAATGGTTGTAAAAATATTGAAATAAATATTATATGAACTATTTAATGTGGTCCACGAATTTTTTAGACAAATTTGACATGTTAGGAATCTAGTTAATATTGTTGTTTAAATATATCCTCTGTGTGGATTTTATTTATATTAAAATAAATGAATAATGTCAAAATTGACAGTATTGTTAATTTATAAAAATAGCATATTATAAAATTTTTTAAAAATCACTAAAATATTTAAAAATTATAAATTGAAATTTATATGGTCTAAAATGTCATAAAGTATCCAATTATAGACAATTCACAACACAAAAGTAACTATTTATAACAATTTAAAATTTAGAATCATATTACCACAAAAAATATTAAATATATTAAATAAGGATAAATCAAGTAGATCATGTTTAAAATAAATTCCAAACATGTCTAAATTTTATTGGATGATAAGAATACCATCCTATCTCATCTAATCTTCAGATTTGAATCATTTTTGGAGGTTTTTATGTGAGGTTGAATTTTTTATAAATTAATATTTGTTATGTTACCAAAGGTGCCCCTCTCCTCCCTTATAAAATGGCACATCTTCCCTCCTCTCTTCACACCCTTTTGAGCCTTGAAGCACGACCAACATCTGCCATCTACTCTTATAAACCTCTCTAGTTATATCATAGAGGTTATGTTATTATCAAAAGTGTAACACCCAATGTAAATAAAGAATATGACATTTCACATTTATCCATATTTGGGAATAAAATATTAATATTACTTTAAAGGGGGTTCTATGCTCGATGGCGTACCCAATATGCAACAACGAGTTTCTTGGGAATCTTACATTGCACTCTAATAATAAAATAATATTATTTTAAATGGTAGTTAATGCCTAGCTGTTGTAATGGCGGGAATGAACAGAACTAACTACAAAATGATTATATATGTTTGTAAAATATTTTTACTTTTTGTAATAAATGATAGAGGATTAAACATGCGAATGAATCCAATTTTAAGCTTAAATATTCTAAAATTCATTAAAAGGTCGATTAACCGCCTTTTGACGGAGAACCTCATTTAAATCCACTTTTTGACAATTTTATGGGTTATATTTGACAAAATAAAATTCTTCTTTAGAATCGGGACATCAAAATTTACTTAGTGTAAATTTTTGGTATTTTTCCGCAAAAGTTCATTTTTTAATGAATAGTGAAAAATGTTGTATTTTAATTCAAAACCACTTTTTAATATAATTTAATTATATGATTATATTATCTTTTGAATTGGTTTTATAGTTAAATTAGAATATATTTTTACTATTTAATCCAACAGTGGTTATTGGAATTAATTTCATCTTGAAATTGGACTGAAACTAGTGTCAATCTTTTGATACTTATTGTTTCATAAAAACATGCTATTTGCTCTGACAACGGGAGTTAATTATTAAATTAATTAATGTCACTTATATGTTTATAATTTTGAAAAATATAAATAATTTTTGAATTTGGAATATCAAATATATCTTAGGGTTAATTTTTCGTATTTTTCTAGAAAACTTCATTTTTTGATGAATAGTAAAACCACGAAGTGCTACCTAAAAAATTGTTTTTTCGTTTAAATGAAATTTTACCACCTCTGTGTTTTGAATTTCAAAAATCTGACATAAATGGTTCTCATTAAGAAGTTAAACGTGGTTCAATGTGATTAAAATAATTTTTTTGGTGAATAGTAACTTTTAAGTTTTAATCGCGATTAGAGGTAATTAATGTAGTTTAAGGTAAAAATAATGTTTTAATAATATGAAATGACGTAGACACATGTCCTAAAATCATTTTATGAGTCATGGCCGACGAAGAAAATCCGTGGGTCAACTTGGGGACCCCATGGAGCCACTCTGGTTGGAAAATGACATTAATTCCTTTTTATTTAAAGATAAAATTAAAATGTCACAAACATGTGTTGTTTTACTAAAACAATTTTTAGATGGGGTTATACAAGTCATATTTTTGACTATAAATATTCATTATAAAGCTAAAAATATTTCCTACATCATGGTATTTTTTTTAAATTTTTAGATATTAAATAAATTAATTTATTTATGACACCGTAATGATGTAGTGATTACCTCATAAATGAACGATTTAAATAAAATGAGATGATAGGGTGAAATCTAAGTCTTACACTTATAAAAAACCTATTGGATGGGTGGATTTATAAACCTTATCACCTTAGCATCTAAATATATCATTTTGGGACTTTTTAAATCCGAAAATCATTTTATAATAAAGTAATATTTTATAACTTTCCAAGAGTGCCCCTCCTCTCCTCTTATAAAAGGCCCCCACCTCTACCACCTTACACACACCTCTCAAGCCTTTGGCTTGGCCAAACCCTGCCCATTTCATCTATCCACATCCCTCTATTCATCTTTGAATCCTCACTTTGGGCAGAATCCTTTCCAAGGAAGCCTTTGAGCTCAAATCAAAGAGAGCTACCCGATTTAATGGTAATGTCTTCTCTTGTGTTATTTTGTTTTATTTTTCTTCTCCAAACCCCTAAACTCTTTTTATTACTTTTTTTGTAACAAAAACATTATCTTAAATACACTAGGATGTTATTATAATAATGATTAGAGCTACACATTCACAGACCTCCGTCTAATGGTTAAAGAACATACTGTTTCTCTGGATGGCGAATTACTGCCTCACGAAACGATGATTGTTCAATATTATTTTAACACCTTAAAGGGTGTCCATTAAGATTTAACTATATTTATATATGATATATAATATTTTTATGTTTTCATTAAGCTTATTTATTTTTCATTTATGGAATACCTTTATGGTTTCCATTATGGGTAAACACGATATCTTCATTTTAGGAAGTGCAGACTACCTCCCCCTAAAAGTGATTTGATTCGTTAATGACATATGTGGGACGTATAAAGGATGGAATTAATGGTATTACATATGATATTCTACTGGAATTAAAATATACCTTTATATCATTATTATTTAATTCCATTGAATACAAAAATAAAAAATAAAAGTAGAGTTCAAGCGTACGTATGATTTACCATCTCCATGATCGGTACTTTTCATTTTTTGTCTCCAAATGTTATGTACTATTATAAGTACATATATATAATGGATATATATGTAATATATTACATCTAAATGATGTATATAATTCTTGAATTATAATATATATATCTCTCATTTTGTTCTAATTCAATTAATATGACAAAAAATGAAAGTAGCGTTCATGTGTACATACGGCCTACCGTCTCCATGAACGGTGCTTTTAATTTTTTATCCTCAAATGCTATGTAATAGTATGAAATGAATATATACTGGATATATATGTTATTTAAAACATCAATACTATTCTGGATATGATGTACCTATAACTAGATGGAAATTTGTTTTCCAACAACTTCGATTTTTACTCATGTATCGAACATCGACAAAAATGTCTGATATGAACTCACTTTATTAACCAATTATTATAACATTATAATATGTGATATGAACTGGATAATTATATTTAAATGAGGAACTTAAGAAATTATAAATTGACCAACATTTATTATTCAGGAGATTAAAGAACGATCGAGTCATGTCAGACACGAGGTAAGGGATCCTACTCCTCTCTTTCTTTTTAAGTACACTCTTTTATGTCATTCCTTTCAAGCTCATATTTCTTATGAATGGGTTGTTATTTTATATTAATATTACTGTAATTTTTATGTTCATATGTTAAGAGACCCTATTTTCCCTCATCAATCCATTTTGGATGTTTTGAGTGGCGCCGTTAGGCTGCCGAATTTTCGTAAGAGATCCAACCTCCCTATTTCTTTTTATGTACTCTCCTTTATGTCACTTATTTTAAGATCCTCTTTGTTATGTTAGGGGATGTTATTTTATATTACTATTGCTTTAAATTTTATTTTAATATGATGAGAGACCCTATTTGATCTCATCAATCAATTTTTGGGAGTTTAGAGTGGCGCCATTAAGCTGCCGAGTTTTCGTAAGGGATTTTTCATCTCACTTTTATTCCCGTGATATTTATGCTACATTTTCCACCTGTTCCTTTTATTGGTGCATTTAATTACAATTATTATACACTTTGTGTAATATAATTTTATTTATGGGTATTTACATATTAATTGTACAACCCTTCATCAATGGGGTGTACGTTTCGAAAGTTACCCAAGTCGGTAAGGGAACCTTTCACCCTCCTCTTTTTAAAAGACTTCTTTTGTTATGTCTTTTAATTCACATTCTATTATGTTGGGACATGTTCTTATATATCCTTATTGATGTAAATTTTATGTCCAAGTGATGATATACCCTTTTTATCTGTGATCAAGTCATTTTATGAATTTTGAAGTGACGCCGTTAGGCTGTCAATTTTTTACAAGGGAACTTCTTAACCCAATTTTGATTCATTGGGATAAACATGTACTCCTTTAATATGTCTTTATATGGATATGTGTGAATAACCTCTGATTATTTTACACTTAATATCAACTTATATTTGGTGTATTCGTTTGTCACACATAATTATGTAATTGATTTATCCTTAATCCAAGGATACCGTCTTTGTATGGGACTTCGTCTCAATCGCCTTTCATTGAGGCATATTTTGTTTTATACACAGCCTTATTTTATACGGTGTATAAACCCCTTTGACTTTTACGTTTATCCAAAAGGAATCTTTTTTATACGAAGAGTTTTACTAAATGACACAATGGAATGTTTTTTTTGTCATACGTATGCGGCGACAACGACTTCTCCGCCGCCGTGACCATTATTTGAGTTTCAGCTTCCTCTACAAGACATACATTTTTTTAAATGAGAAATATATACCATGTTTTATTTTGGTATTGAAAATGGTTTTCTTAATTCTTTTATATCAATGTGTTGTATTGATATCTTGTGATTAAAAGTGGAAATGTTATGTTTCCTTTATGCATGTTTTATGTGATACGATTATGTTATGGTTCTTGGGAATTATTATGAAGACGGGTGGTTCCATGATAAACTAAGGGTGGGTGAGCCCAATATAGCTCTCCAATGAATTGGGTAACGTGAAGGAGTTAAAAGTTAAGGTTTCTCCGAAGAGATTTAGGGGATATCCTGTGATGGGTATTCCAAACGTAACCAAGAGGGTTACTCCCTACGTAAGAATGTTATGAATGCCTCATGTTACCTTTATTCCTTAAGATTTCTAGGATTATTCATGATTTGATGGGGTATGTTAAAATTCTTATGTTTTGTTAGTAAAGTATGATTTCATACATGGACTAGTGTTTTCTTTTCATTCTTTTATATCCCATACTGAGCTTTTTATGCTCATCCAACGTTTTTAAAATGTTTTTCATAGGTCAAGGTAAAGGTTCTTGATATGATGTTAGTGTCAATTAATTTTAAAGAAAGAATCCATGTTTTATTTTAAATATGTTTCTGTTTATGTGAAAAAAACGAATACTATCTTTTATGTAAACACTTTATTTAAATGTGGAATGTAATTCCTGATTTATGATATAATTCTCTAAAACTCTAAACCTGAAAAGATACACAATGTGAATTATTCATTTAATTCAATATTAAGTAATGTTTAAGGCTGGGGCATTATACAAAGTCCAACTCTAGTGCCCTAAGAAGAATTTTAAAGGAGCTGTGTCGAGTAAGTGGTAATATCTTCTACCAACTCTTTCAAGTTTCTTTCTTCTTCTACATCCTATTTTTCAGTTGTTTCATTTTAAAGTAATAACATCTGTATTACTTATATACTTATATGTTTACTATAACTATGAAACAACCCTATTTCACCTTCTATCCATCCTACAGAAAAAAAAATCACCGCGCGTGCGTACGTACGGAATACCATCTCCACACTGTGGTGTAATCTATTTTTCCACCACCACCTTACTCGGATGGGTATAATGCTGTAAATAATAACTATAAATGGTTAATATAACATCATACTGATTCTGAGATATTATATCATCCACTCCAATTCAATTCAATAATTATGGGAATGATATCATCGCTCGTGCGTACTTACAGATTACCGTCTCCACGACACGATAAGATTTATTCTCCATGTTAACTATTCAAGAATTATTATAACGTATATATAATGAATAATAATTAAATTTAAGAAATAATTAATCTACTAGATTTATGTATATATATTTCATCTACTTACTTCCATTCAATTTAATAAGGAAAGGAAAACAATGTTCATGCATACGTACGACCTAACGTCTCCAAAAACGGTGTACTTAATTTCATTCATCTATCAATTTTACATATATATACTGAATATATATGATATATAAATTATTATTTACATTTTGGAAGTATGTAAATCATGAAATAAGTATTAATAATATCAAGAACAACTGGTCCAAACACGTACGATAAATAAAACAATTTTACCCAAAACGCTGCTTTAACAAGGAATTTACAAAAGAACGTGTAATATAAAGTCATAAGTGAACCATATATGATATAATAACAATGAATATGATACATTAATAAGTAAATGAAATTATTTAAATAATTATATAGGAGGATGAGATACGTATGAAGAATATCAGAGCTAAGGTAAAGGATAACTTTTCCAACCTCATTTTGATCCGAGATTGTTTATTCGTAAGTATATACTGGGGTTATATTTATCATTTGTGTCCCTATATTATAAAAATGGTTTCATGTATGTTTAAAGTCCTTTATTACACTTTTTTGAATTTTACCACATTGGATGGAAGGAATATTTATTTTGTTTACCGTACGAGGTACTTTTCTGACTTTTTTGACAAAAGTACAAGAAGAATGTTTTTTTAACTTATACGGCATGAACAGTTTTTTACGGTTTTATAATGCCATATTTTCAGGAAGATTAATCTATAGTATTTCATGAATATTTTAAAAAAAATCCATTTCTTTTATAATTTCATGGAATTTTCTAAAAAGAAAATGATTTTGAATAAGAAAGGTTGTTTTCATCAAGAATTATTTTCAAGTGTTTTATCAAATTCATTTTCCATCTAAGATGACATTATTTAATATGTGTTTGTTTCAAGTTTAATATCTCTATTATTTACATGGGATTATTTTTCTTATGATGAAATTATATCCATTTCTTTTATGTGGATTATGTTATGATGGGTTGATGTTTATGAAACCCATTTTATTTCTTGGGTTTTTATGAATGATGTAAGTTTATTTTGTGGCACACGTAATAATGATTTCATTAAGATATGGGTGCGACCTATATCTCCCTGCAATGAATTCGGTAAAGATTTATATCGCATGAGATAGGCATGTATAGAACGGTATGTTAATCTGATTCAGTGATATAGGAATGGAACGAGGAGTGAACTCGATTCAGAAATGGACTTTGTCCAGTACGATGGTCTTGGCAATAATGTCTTAGCTACTATGGAAATCATAACTTGTGATTAATGGATTCCATAATTACATGTTTTATTCCCATTATATTTTATCATGATTTATGTTCCATTATGATATGTGCCTTGTGTAATGCCATGTTTTCTGTCATTTCTCATTATTTTGATGTTTAAACTTTATGGTCATGTTTTTAAGTTCAAATGTATATGGTTTGTTTTATTTTATCCATACTTACCCTTACTGAGAATTTGAGTTCACCCTTTATATGTTTTCTTTTACCCAGGATATAAAGAAAGCATTAAGGTAAGAAAACAAAAGGGGAAGATTCTTATGGGAGATGTTGATGATCTTTCACTATGATTAGAAGATTATATTCCGAGTTCTCAAAGACACTAAACTATTACGGTTCTTGATTTTTGGTTTTGGATATGTATTAAGTATTTCGAAAAAGTAATGTAATGTCCTTGTATGACAAGCTATGCTTCTCTACATAAGCTCACCCCTTTCTTTGTTTTATTTTTCTCATGATGTGAAGATTTATATTATTACTGACCTGCATGGATAGTCTAAGGGATGAATGTTGTCAATGGAGGCAATGTTGTTGTTGTTTTTTATTTTATAATTTAATCTAAAACTTAAGAATGCATCTAGAACATACAAGGCTACTAAACTAATCTGTCATTCATGATTTTGATCCCTTGTGATCATGCCAATGTTATGTAATAATGCACGGACTCTGGGTAACTAGGGTTAGGTTTTTACTTCTTAATGTGTTTTTCTAAGGAGGATTTCTAAATGAGATTTATAGTTTTTATCTGCATCTTTCTGTTTTGTTTCTTATTCAACATCCCTGACTAATCAATAATCCAAGATAAAATAATAACTCAAGTATAATAAATATGTTTATATATAATTATGTTACTAAAATGAGTTGTATCCATATCCAATTCAATTAAATAGTATGAAAATTTATTTTTCTTGTGTATGATAGACTACAACCTCACATATCATTATATTTTGTTTTCCATCATCATATTTCAATATTGGTAATAATTTTTAAATCCTAACCATAGAAATAATTTTATATTATTCATTTTTTGTTCTTGGATCATTTTGAATGAGGTTCTAGTTGAGCCATAGTTTAAAAGTCATTGTTTTTGGTTGTTTTGAGTGGATTTTTTCTTCTGCATGGTTTCATTGCATGGTTTTTTAAAATTTTAACCCCAATCAATGTAACCATGAGGTAGGTGATGAAGCTAGATAGAAGCGAACTCATTGTTTGAACAAGGTAGCTCAAACTTTTTGGGTTGTTCAAGGTGTCGATCCCCTCTTGGACTACAGTCTCCACATGGTTGGAACACAGTTTGGTAAACCGTGCATGTTATCCATATTTAAGAAACATAAATTTCCAAACCCAACCTCCCCTCTTTTTAATGCTTATTAATATTTTCTCCCCATTGGCCATTTTTAGTTCATGATTGTTTCCCCATAGCCCTCATCCCCTGGTTCTTCTCTCTCCGTGGCTTCACCTTCTCATTCCTATGGTGAGTTTTTAGTGTTTTTCCCTCTTTTTATGGTACTACCCTTATCCACTTCATGATTATTGTTGTTTCATAGGTTGTTTACCCCATAGATGAACCTTGAGGTTAAGGTGGTTGATTTGGTTGATTTCTTGGATGTTAGGGAATATAGATCTTGTCTCGAGCATTTATATCCCTTCTCCTAATGTTTCATCGCAACCATTCTCTATTGAGGTAGGTGCTTCAATTATTTTCCTTTTTTATTCTTCCCATTTATTATTTCGGATTTATGAATAATTTAAAATTGTGTTTCGAAAACCTGCGTTGTATTTTTGGGAATTGTATGATAATTCTTTGTAAACAAAAATAAGTGTAATCTATTTCTAAAGTGGTTTAATCAATTATTTTACATATTCATGCACATAAGGTGTTAGATGAAATGTTAATAAAGTTATAACGTGGATTTTTGCACATTTAGTGTCAATTGGATTTTTATATGTTTAGATAACAAGGGTGAAACTGTAAATTGGTCTTCATGTGTTGTTTGGATGACTCTTTATAGTATTGTACTTTATGGTAAAATGTATTAGAATGATTATCCCTATTCTATAATGCTTATTATTGATGTCGGAAGTGTGTGACTGATTTTATTGGTTTAATGGAAATATGTGATTCTATAAAATGGTTTTCTAATGACTGCATGGAAAATATAAGTGTGTCATTGGATGTTGGAACATCCATGGGTTCATGAAGTGAACCCATGGATAAGCATACAAATGGAGATGACACTTGTGAGTGCTTCCCTTTTCCCTCAAAATGAATTTTTTGTTTCTATATGGTGTCTTGGTTTCATTTTTTATCTCTAAAAGTGTTCCAAATTAAATCTTCAGATCCATACCCATTTGGAAATTGGGACATGTTTTGGTGAATGATGTAATGAAGGCCCATTGGGATCATTTTCTATGGTATGATGAATTACTCATGTTTGGGAATGGTTTTTTAAATGTATTTGGAAATGGAAATATTATGGGGCTATTTGGAATTGAAAACCAAAAATTGGTGTCTTAGTTTTTTTGAAATGATATTTTTTTTGAAATTGAATATTTCGAATTGGAAACATAGTGGGATTAGAGTAATGGTTGGAAATATCATCTGATTTTGATGACCCAATTGGAACATTATAATAACTTGCATTATGATGCGAACCCCTGTGGAGAATATCCCTATATGGGTTACAATATATGTGGTGTCTATATTTGGGGTAGGAATGTACGGTGATGGAAGGTATGGTGAGTCACACATTCGAGGGACTCTTAAAAACACATTATACTATTACCATGGGTTTATTGGGAATCTTTTAGTCAGTTGAGTGATAATATCTTATCAACCCTCGTTTGATTGGTTAGTACCCACATGAAACGATAGGGCTTGGTGAGATGTGACATTGGATTTTTCAGTTTAGGATGCCCAATCGGTTACATACTATAGAGCTTCACTATATGTCTGTTAGTGAGTCCAACTCGAATACATATATGGATCGCTTTAGGGATGTTTAGGAAAAGAACAAGGTTACAATGTTTACTTGTTCTCATAATTTTTATGAATCATGTTGTATTTTTTTAATTATATTTTTTATCTTATTGTTTTCATCCACTTAATTTTTTTTCATAGCCATGTCTTTGGTGACAATGATGGTTTTTTTGGTTGTGATTGGTTTTAATGGAAAATTGTAGTGGAAGGAAAAAATAATTTTTTAAAATGAAAAAGGAGTGTCTTTTTTTAAAATGAGAACAGGTGGAGAGCTTAGTTTTATTTCATAAAAATAACTAATGGAATATTTTATATGTGTATTTTTAAACTAGTGTTTATGGAATGTTTTTGGGAAAGGAAATTTATGCATTCTATGGTATTTTCCAAATTAGCAGTTAAGAACACACCATACAAGAACCATTCAGCAACGGTGGACCTATTTAGTTTAATAGGTTCAGGTTTTCTTGTTCTACTTCTCATCGTCATAGGAGGTTGGCCTTATGGTTGGTCGTTATGTGGATGGTGGTGACCATGAGATAACACTGATATTTTGTCAGTTATTGGTTGTATTTTTTATGTATTTATTTCATATTTTTTTAATATATACTAACAGAAACATTTTATTGATTTATTTATTTTCAATTCAGTTATTGTTAGTTCTATATTTCATTTTGAATAATAATTTTATTTTTATATGGAATAATCATTACAGTAGTGATTGGAATGATGCCCGGTTCCTGTTTCTAATCCATGGTGATCAGGAATGACCTTCGGCCCATGTATTGGATAGGGTCAGTTGCTGGGTAATATGGCGCTCTGGTCTATTTCATGACAAAATAGTATCATAATAGTCCCTTGTTATTTGTGGTGTTGGGTTTTTGGATATTAGGCCTATCGATACACAAGATATTGTTACAATAAGATCACCGTGAACCCTTTCTCATTCTGATCCTTGATTTTCTAATGGTAGATGATGTTTTGAATCATTGTTTTGGTTTTTTTATTTTTTAGATTGGGGGAAAATTAGAGGTGGGCCGATGCTATGTCATGATCCCAAATAGAGTAGTGATTCATGTGGACTCTAATTACATTGTTCAAGTTCCTCTTACTCTTAATTTTTAAATGGTGGATGACCTACTACCATGTTGTCGGGTTAAGCATGGCCTCTAGGCCCTCATTCTAGTGGTCTAGTGTGCGTCATGTTTTGTTTTCTTCTTTGTTGATGTATGTATGTTTTTTAAATTTAAATGGGTTTTGAAACTGAAATGATTTCTTTAATATTTTTTGAAATTGGAAAAATTGGATTCAAATGATTTTTTTTGTATTTTGAATTTGGAAATGTCTTGTGTTTTGATAATGAAATGATATGTGTAACCCTTGGTACTCATTATAAAAGTGAATATATGTGTGAATATGTGTGGGAATTGTATGTTTTATGTTTCGGATAAAAATGGATGGCCACATATGTGATGGTTTATAGGATACAGTGGGTGAGTATTTGAGATACTTGATATGGCTAGGTTTTTCAAAATTGGCTTTGGTATTAAAGTGTGGGATTTTTTGTGAAACATGGATTTTGTCATTAAAAATGGACATGGAAGAAGACAATTTTGAAAAATGAATATAAAGGCATAATATTTAAATGATAATTTGGAATTTTCTTGTATGAATTTGGCTCATAATATGTTTTTTTTCTAGATGTTCGGTTTGTTTGTGTTTAGGGTGATACAGATTTTTGTTTTGGGGTATTGTGTTGTTTAGAATATGCCACCCAAAAAATCCATAATGATTCTAATGATTCATTCCATATATCTTGTTCTTATTAATTGTTTCGTGTCTATCATGGTTATGAAGCTCTATTTGTTATAGTGGGGTTGCTCGAGGAAGTTGAGCGTGTCTTCAGATTGTCGGTAACTACCAAAGATGTTAGAGTTCAAGTTGTTATGGGTTTGTTTGAGGGTAAAACCTTGATAAAATTAGAGTTTTATTCCAAACCATCAATGCAGTTTGGGATGATATCGAATTTGTTTAATTCAATGTTCATATCGGGGCTTGTACCTGATCAAGTGAAGATAATGGAAAATGTAGAGGTCATGATTGTTTAGTAAGTTCAGCGGATGGTGAAGGCCTTTGTTGACCTCCTCAAGGAGCTAGTATCCTATTCTAAGGGGGTGTCTACATATAACATATTGATTGATTCTTCATTAATTCGGGGTCTTCTTCCAGTTATAATGTTCTATGCCCTCTCCATTAATGAAATTTGTTTTGAAAATTTTGTGAAAGAATCTTTTTTGGTTTAGTAGGTTTATATAGAAAAGGTAGTTGGTAATCTGGGTAATATTGATGATCACGAAGGTTGACCATCTGTCGAGGAGTAAATTCTGGAGGAATATGTATTTTTGGACTCTCATTCACTAATTTAGGTCTCTAGTTTATCCGAAAGTTTTCTTATCTACCACTATTGTGGCCGTTTCAGGCATTCGAGGTCGTCTTCTCACAATCCTCTGAATGTGTTCCATCATTGTGGTCAGTTGGGTCATTTGGAGAAGTTTTTTTACTAATATCTAATTGATGATGTTTTATTGAGGGAAGTATTCCAACACCTAACTATGAGTAATCTTATTCTTCATTCATCATAGCTCCACCCCCAGACCAATGAGTCAATCTCAGGCGTAGTCATGAATAACAAGGGGTGCATGAACACTCAACCCATCTTTTGACTCCCTTGTGGTGTTAGAGATGTTGATGTTTTCTGGTATTTTTTCTATATTGTGTAATTTCATCTTTTAGTTAAATAATTATGGTGAAATAATTCCTTCATAGTACATGCAGTTTTTTTATCTAATTTTGAGACTTGAAGTTGTTAGTATTTCATGAACTGGTTCATTTTTTTTTTCAATTATTCTTGTTTGGGGATACATATTTTTTTGGGAATTGTTGTTGTGTTTTTAGCATAGTTTCACTATTTAGTTCCTATTCATTCTCTTAGTTATCCACTTCTGATGTGGTTTTTGGTTGGCATGGGAAAATTTCCAATTCTTATTGTAGTTGTTCATAGATTGTTGGGAGAATTCAAGTCGGTTCTTATTTAGAGGTCCCTTGGTCTCACGCTAGTGTTTCTCTATTAATTCTATCATAGGTGGAGTTTATATTTTTGGATTTTAGTTGATTTATTGTGTTGATGAAAACCCTCTCATGTTCTACTTTTATTTTTTGTGCTATAGTTTTCTCCAATCGGTCATGTGTTCCTTGAAAAGTGATGTTTCACCCCGATGTTTGTGGTTTTGATCGGTTTTAGCCGGGATTGAAATTGAATTTTGTTTGTCATTCATTTTATTGAATTTCCATGGGATTATTTTTTTTGTTATGGAAATAATTATCGCACATTAACCTTCAGAATTATTTTATTTTATTCTATTCTTGATCATGGATCTTTATATTTTTTGTCTGGGTTGATACCCAGATTAAATATTTTTTTGTTTCTCGCCATTTTGTGTGGAATTTTGGCATGTGCACAGTTTGGGACCATGATGGTTTTAACTGTGAAACCCATCCTAGGTAACCATATGCTAAGTGATGGAGTTAGAAACATGCTACAACATTTTTATCACATGGTATGTCAAATATTGTGTGCTTTTCATACGATCAATATCCCCTTATATAGTAGTTACCGCATGGTTGGCACACAGTTTGGTAAACTGTGCATCAAAATATTTCAAGCTACCGATATTTTAAAATCAAAACATTAATAATCTATCAACCCATCTTTTTAGAAAACTTCATGATTTCCTCCCTTTAGTTATTTTTTGGTTTATGAAGGGAACCCCCCACCATCCCTCTTCCATTTGTTCTTCTGCCCTGATGGATGTCACACCCCCGCCCCGGACTGCCCTGAAGCCGTTGCAGAGTCTTAATAAAACATGGTGTGTAAATTTCATTATAAAATGAAAATCTGAAATCACACACATATGTTCCACTAGAGAGGATAATTTTGGATTAGGACCTAGAGAATCAGATAAAATTATTAAAATTCCCTTAATACAGGGAAAAAATTTCTTCACTAAGTAGTCGCCAAACAGAGGGACTCAAATCTACTAATCCTATAAAAGAGAACAGATTGAAATGTAGGGTGAGAAAACGAATTCCCAGTAAGAGGTTTTAAAATAACATAAAATACAAATTAGAACCATTTGAAAAAATTCCATTAAAATAATTCATAAAACATTTCTTAAAGGAATTTTGCAACAAATGCTTCATAACATATAAATTTTCCATAGAATTAAAAGATAGAATTTCAAGTTATACTAACAGAGTTAAAGGGAAACGCGTTCCAATTTTATGCATGCTCATATAGATCATATGGTGTACAGATTAATGATTTGAAGTCATTCTAGCATCAATGGGTTTGACATGTGAATGTGTAAGTACAATATTTAAAACTAAGAGTAATACATGATCAGTGCTTCACATAATAATAATAAGTTCAATTTCATCAATTTCTACTGTGAAACACATACTAGCTAATAATTCTTTGGGTACATCATAAATAATTTTCTAGAAGATTTTACTTCATCTGATTCTCATAAACATAAGCTCCTTAACCAAGAATATTTTAATAGTCGAATATTATTTAGGTTAATTAAATTTCATTGTCATAATATGGATTTTGGATAAGTGGGACTATGTCAAGGCCTCAATGATGATGTCTAATGATTAAGGCCTCAGCCAAAATCCATATATCATAAATTTTTCAAGGCCTTCTTCCAAGACCATAGTTTGTCTCTTGAGACCTACTAATGCATTGTGGGGCTATAGTGGGCCCCATCCGATAGTACATAAGTCCAATTAATTCCTGATTTCTCAATTCAAAGTGCTTGTACAACTTTGATATATTAAGTTATTTATCACTTATCATTCCACGTGTCACAGATTACATGGTTTCTAATTTCCCACTATTCAATGTTTCCCAAACTCCCTTGAATAATTTAATTTATCGTTTCATATTATTCAAATTTATTCATACCACTTTGAATAATATAATATCTTTATTCCATAAAAGGCCTTTTTTTTGATTAAATTCTATAGAATTTACTTATGCAAAGTAAATCATGCATATAACTGTTGAAAACTATAATATCAACTGAATTTCAAGAGATGACAAGTATGGTAGGAAACATGTGTGTCAATAACTAAAGCACATAAAAAACAAGTCATTCACATAAAATGACAATCCCTAAAATCCATATTAGGAATGTAAACATTTTATATTTCAGAATGCACAATTATAAAATTAGTAAAATTTTCATTCATATTTTAAACAAATGTTGATAAATAGGCATTTTAAACAAAATAAAACATAATGATTGAAATAATTTATTGCGGAATATTGAATTGTTTTAGAAAAATAATAGATCATTTCATTATTTTAATGGTATTAAAATGGCATACACTAAGGTGTCTATTGTTTTTGTTTAATATTATATGAACTATATAAACACAAAGCGAATACACAATATTTTCTCAACCAACAGAAGGATTAATTAATCATTGTCGACATTGTACATCTCATAATCATAATTAATACCAAAATATGGTTTTTATGAATACTATATCAGTTTAAGGTTATAACATAATGGTATATATCTCTATATACATATAACCATATATAATAAAATTAAACAAAACAATTTTCAACACATACCATGTGTATGAAAAGTATGTTCACGACATCTTAAAGAATTATGAAAAAGGGGTTTTCTTACATATTGATTATAAGTAAATATATATACACTCGTTATATTTTTATATATGTGTAGGTTTTAGAAAACGAACCCATTATGACCCTTAATTACAACATGTTTTTTTTGAAAAAATCAATTATACATTGAAGTTAAATATTAATAGACTTAAAACCATTTTGATTATGTGAGTTATGTAAACTATGTTACTATATATATAACATATAAACAATGTATATAAATAAGAATTTCATGATAAATATAAATCATTTGGTATAAAAATACTATTCAATCCAAAAATACTAAAGTCCAAGAATCGGGCATAAGAGAGATTTTATCTAACTATAAGATTATATATATATATATATGAGTATACACATATATTTTTATGTATATACTTAGAACAGAAAAAAGCAATACAACATAAATCCCATACCTGTTTTGAAGAGGAGTGGCTCGATGAAGCTAGTTAGAGGTTTGAGAGGAGAGATTAATCGAGAGGTTAGGAATGCAATGGAATGTATATGTATACTATATTATATACAAATTATATTGAATAATTTAGCACCACATTCTGGAAAACCACGGCCCACTCAGTTTATAATATGACTGAGGGTGCTAGTTTTGTAGAACATGAGTGAATGAAGGCCTCAAAGGGTGATGGGAGGAGTCACGCGTGTGGAAGAATGGTGAAATCAAAGTGGAATAAGCCATTGGTGCAGAACATGTGGCAGGAATAAGACACTACAGGTGAGGTAAAATCAGAGAATAAATGAACGGCTGGGATTAGAGGGGCAGAATATTGGATGGGTTTGGCGCAACACAACGAATTAAAAAGAGACGGACGATCCTGATTAGATCGCATCAGATCTAACGGTTGTGAGAGACACCGAATTTTTAAAAGTCTCTAACGGTTGTGATAAGATCCGCAATGGATCATATGGAATATAAAAACATAGAGGATATATCATGGCCACTGGGGACCAAAAGTCAAACTGATCAGATGAATCACATCGTTCATGGTGTGACAGACGGTCTGGATCCGATCTCGGCTGTAATTCACCATCCCACATCAAAACGGGGAGGCTCTTGGGGCTCCTATATTTGGTGGTATCTCTGATACAATTCTTATATTAATCCATCCCCGGCACGGTACTACCTCGTACTGGGTTCTTCTACGGGAGGGCTCTTCCCCCCTACTGTCATGTTGTCCAGCACGGTGGCACACTGGTTCCTAGCACATATACATGTGTGCACTCGTAGGGGTAAATATTCCCCATGTACTTAATATACCTAGCAAACACCATGTGTTTTCACTAACCCTGGTCCATTTCTAGGGGATTGTGGGTGAGATTCCAACAAAGTCCTTGAGTGGCTGCCTATGGTGTCCCTCAGAAAGGTAGGGTAATCACCTATATATAAACAACATAAATATTTATTTTTTGATAAATATAAAAATTGGCACTCATATACTTATACGGGTGTCTTCAAACAAAGATGAATTCTCTTATTATGACCAAACATGGTCCTAAAGCCAATACTTTACTTAGTTGTATAAATTCTAAAGATTTAAAACATAATGTGATAAATCAATGTTCAATACATCATTAAGAAAATATTATATAGTTATTACAAAACTAAAGAACAAATTGTTAGTTAAGATCATGGTTTACATATCATGAATGAACACGTTTATAAAATCTTTTCAACACATTTTAAATATTTGAAAATTATTAGAAAACCATACCTCATTTTGGAATCATACTATGTGTATATAAAATGTTAAAGCACTATATTTTTTAAACTGTATTAAAAGGGTTTATATGTTTAATGTCCAATACATACCTTAATTATTTTGGAATACTAATTATACCTAGATATATTAAATTATACCAACAGAATGTCCAACGACTATACATATATCTATTAGAAACTCAATGGTAACCTAAAGAGGTAATGTTTGGATTAAGGATTTAAGACATCATGATTTAGGGTGTTCCATCTCCAAAAGGAGAAGGTGAAGATGGGGCTCATCATTCCATTGATTCTCTGTGCGTTTGTAGTGGCTTTATCCATACTGATGTTTATTGTGATAGATCCAAACGTTCATTACTATTGTGTGGGGTTATTTTTTTAATTGGGTGGTCTCCCTGTAATTCTAATTTGTATTTTAATAGGAATTTTTGGGTATTATGTATTTATATTGATCCTTCTATAAATTAAACACTTTGGTGTTTTATTAAATAAAATTATTTGTTTATATACTGAATGTTTTGTTCGGATGAAATGTAAATTAAACATAATAAAACCATAATATTATTATTACCTGGGAAATAAGTTTTGGGGTATCAAAAAGGATACTCCTCCATGATTCTTATGTGTGTTTCCTAGGGGTTTGGCCTCTTTTTCTCTTATTCAACTCATCCTCTTCTAGTTTCTTGATGTTTTGTTGGTGGTTTCTCCCTTTTCCAAACCCTATGGTTAGGTTTGGTAGATTATGGTAGACTTCATGGATGTTATGGTGTTTAGATCTTATCTTGAACTTGGATATACCTTCCTCATATGTTTCATTTCATCCACACTCCACTGAGTTAGACGATTCCATTTTTTTCCATTTCCAATTCATTCCATTGATTCTAGCGGATTCTAAAAAAATATAAATATAAGATTGGCATTCTTCTCATGTACTAGTTTAGTACTTTATAGTTTTTGTGTTTATAAAAATTAGTGGAATTAGTTTTTAAAGATTTTTTATTCAAATATGTTAAATAGTCACGCACATAATGTGCTTTATGAAATGTTAATTATGTTTAAATGTGAATTTGAACATCTTTAGTGTCATTTGTCCTTTTCCATATTTTTGTAACTTGTGTGAAATTATAAATTTTTCTTGATGCGTTGTTTAGATGCGTCTTTGTGGTATAATAGTCTGTGGTAAAATGATTTTGAATGATTCTCTTAGTTTTTGAATTATTATTATTGATGTTTTAATTGTGTGAACCCTTGTGTAGTTTTAATGGAATCTTGTGATTTTATAAAAAAAATTCTGTGATTTCATGGAATTTTTTTTTCCTCATTATATGTTGTCACATTCATTGGTGCACGAAGTGTAGACATGGATTGGCATAAAAATGATAGTGAAACAAAAGAAAGATTACCATTTTCCTAAAAATGACTCATTGGTCTCTAAAATGTTTACTGGTTTCCTTTTTATCACTCTAATATTTTTTCAAATTTGTACTCCAAAGTTTAGCCTATTTGAAAATTGAGATATGGTTTGGTGAATGATAGAATAATGGCTAGTTCAAAACATTTCATATAGATTCATGTTTCAATCGAGTTTAGAAATGGTTTTGAAAATGTATTTGGATTTGGAAAAAATAAGAAATTGTTTGGAATTTAAAACATGAAAGTGGTGTTTTATGTTGTCTGTGAAATTGAATATAGTTTTGAATGTGCAAATTTCCAGCTGGTATCTTAGTATGTATTTGAGAAATGTTTTGACGTATCATGTGATGTAATGACCCCATTGGAACATGGGAATGACTTACTGTGTAATGGGAACACCTCTAGGGGATTTCCATATTTGGGTTATTGTATAAGTGGTGTTATTTTATGTGGTAGGCATGTGAGATGATGGTAGGTAAAGGGAGTCATGTGTGAGAGGGATTCCTACAAATACAACATAAAATTACGTTGGGTTTTGTGGGTGTCTATTAGAGGTTCGAGTGAAAGTTGGTTACCAACATAAAATAGATTGGTTTGTACCCCAAGACATTATAGGGAATGGTGGGATATGCACCTGGATTGGACAGTTTATAGTTTCTAGTTGGATATAGACTATGGAGTTTCACCATATGTAAGAAGATGAGTCCGACTCAAGTACGTCCAAGGATCACTCAAGGAATGTTTTGGAAAATCCAATGCTTATGATCTATACATGTTCTATTAATTTTTCTATTACTCATTTGATTTCTATCTTTCTAGTTTCTGTATTCATCATTAATTCCCCTTTATATTTCAACACAGCCTATTTTTTATAAATATTTGGATTTGGTTATTAGGATTGTTATTAATAAAAATTTGGAGTTGAAAGTGAATCTAATTTTTTAAAAGGAAAACTATGTTTATTCATTTAAAATGGGAACTTTTTGAATCCAACGTTTTTTTGTAAAAGAAATAAAGTACTATTTTATATATTTATTTACAAACTATCTATCAATACTATTTTTGGGAAGAGAAATGTATGGACTATGTGGGGGTTTCTTATTCAGATTTTAAACTCACACCCTACATATACCGTTCATTGTCAGTAGACGTAAGATATTTTGCAGGTTTTGTTTTTCTAGATTGAGTGCTCATTATTTGAGAATGTCTTCCTTCTGTATATTCATTGTGTTGATGGTGTATATTATGAGTTCACACAATGATTATTTCAGTGGCAGTTTTGTTTTTTTTCTATTTAGGTTCTGTTTTGTCCAATAATTTTAAATGAATCAATTTATTTTTTATTTTTTATTCTATTATTTTTTGATCCATTTCGTATTTTTATTATTATTTTGATTCTCATTTATTGGGGAGAATAATTCCCATGGTTATTACATTAATGCACGACACCAGTTTCTAGACTATGGGGATAGAGAATACCCTTTGGACCATGTCTCAGCCCTAGACGGATGTCGGGTTAGATGGAACTCGGGTAAGGTTTGTAACAATAATGATGGAATTAAATATTATAAATGATATTCTTACCCTATTTATGATTTTGAAAATATAATATGTCATATACCTTCATACATTTACATGCATAAAAAATGATAATGTCATCCATGTGTATGTGTATACTACAAACTCAAGAATGTGATGCGATTCGTTTTTTAGAAACACCTCACATGGATGATATATAAAAGTATATTAAAGGAATTAAAATTATATATAATTGATATAATGATTATTAAGTAATGATAAAATATTTTTTAAATTATTTTTATAATGATCATTAAAAAATCAAAAGGGTACTCATGCATATGTATGACCTACTGGCTCCATGATTATAACATTTTTCTATTTACATAACCATATTTAATGGATGTATTTAAAATAATAATTTCATTATAAAATTTTTCTTTGACAATATTATTTTTTCTATAAATGATTAAATATAGAACTATTTTCCAATTTCATCCTACCAATTTCATCCTTGACATATGAACTTAAAATCATCAAAGAATCAGTTTTATATATAAATAATTATCTAATCATTATAAAATAATAATAACTAACAAAAAATAAATAATATACAAGAAAAATGTAATCATGAACCTAAATAAATAATATAATTTTATTATTGTAGATGGTAATGAATGCATGTGGTGTGTCGTAATCATGGTAAGATACTCTAACAAAAAAAATCCACAATTTAAATGTAATAAATATTTATTTTAAAATCATGATTTTTTTGGGTTTTTTTGAAAATTATAATTATAAATTCATTTAAATGGGAATAAATGTTTTAAAAAGGTAAATTTTTAATTTTTCTCAAATGTTTTCAAAATGGATTATTTTTATTGTTTTATAATTTCATTAAAAAACCATCTATTAATGTTTTTTTCTACTATATTTAAAAAATTCTAAGCGACTGTTTTTTAACTTATATAAAATAGGATGATTTTAAAATATTCATGATTAATTAATTCATTAATGATTTCATTGTCTATTATTATAGTTCTTCTCATGGAAAGTGGTTTCATTACATTTTGTTAGAATTTTTATATTTTAAATTTTATTTTTAAGAAATAATATAATTTGGATGTGTGAAATTTTTTTATACATGGGTTTAAAAAAAATTCTGGGATATTATACATTATATGGTCATTGGAAATTATATATGATGGGTTCCACCAAATTATGCAGAAATGTATTAGATGATGATTTTTGTTTCATAATATTTTTATTGGAAATAGACAATATAGTTATTCTAATTTTTAAGGGTTCTGTAAGGGTTCAAAGATGATTATGTCCCAGGGAACCATCATAAAATTTATATGATCACAAATAAGATCTCATGGAAATAGATTTATTTTAAAATGTAATATAATGATATTTTTGAAAAGATATAGCATTTTTCAAGGTAAAGAATTTATGATTTATAGAAAATTTTTTGATGGGTTATTACTGGAATAAGGATTTATTTTTTTATGTCGCTAATTGCGATTTTTGAGTGCATCACATGTTTTTGAAATTTTTTAAAATTTTTTATGGATCGGTTTGAAAAATAAATAATTCATATAGAATTTTGTAAATAATTTTTATAAAAAGAAATCATGTTTAATATTAAAAACAATTGTTTTTTGGAAAAAATTGATATTGAATATATCTGTCCACTTTTAAGGTATTTGATTACCTTGAATTAATTTTTCCTAATTCTATAAAACTCTATTCCAAATATGTCCTTGGAATATTAATAGAGTAAATTATTTTCCAAAAACCCTTGAATATGTAAATTTGAAGGTTGTATCCTTATAGTTGATATTAGAAGAGGGTTTAGAGAACATTGGAGATTATGATGTTATCATGAGAGGTTATCTTAAGAGTGATAGATACCATCATGGGATTATAATTTTATGGTCGATCATAAGTTCAATATATTAGAAACCCCTTTTAGGACTTATTTTATAGAATTTTATGGAAAATAAAGATAGTTTTTTGGAAGTTTATTTTTCATGTGACTATGGGTTATTAAATTTTTGGATGAAAAATAAATAGCATGAGATATCCTGAAAAAATGAGTGGATTTCCTACCATTGGCCTACATTATGTCTAGGTTAGTATGAAAATATTTTTATTTGTCTAATCTATCTAACTGATAAATGATAGGTTCATTTTGTGAATATATGTTTTATCTTATAGATAACTGTGAGATTGGAAATTGATTTCACAATTAATGTTATTTTTTTTTATGCTCAATATTTTTTGAACCCTATATTATTGATGTAAAGATAATACTGTAGGATTTTATTTTTGGAATAAGTGATAAATTATATTTTGGAAGAATATATTATTTTCATTGGTATTTATGATGATTTAGGTAATCAGTAGGAATTATTAGTATATATTAGAGATAATTTGATTAGGGAATGTGCATTTTGGTATTATAATTTAAGGTTTATTGATGATATTCATAGATAAATGTCAAAATTCGTATTGGAAAATTATGTGATCAAATCCTTCTAATTTTTCAGTTTCAATATTAGTCTAGAATATTTTTGGTGAATTTTATAGATTGTAATTTATTTAATGTTAATTAATGAACATTGGTTTTTAAAGTTGAATTTTGGAGATTAAATATGTTTTTCGTCAAGTAATGGTTTATTATTTTTGGATAATTTTTTTATCTTGATCTAACAAATTAATTTATTTTAGTATATAATGATATAATTAATATATTGTCGATATTTTGGGTATATTTATTGATCAATATTATTTGGTTTTAATTCTTTAGGAAATAATAAATCACAGTCATCATATGTAGAAAAAGATGTGTTTATAGTCGAAATTTATTAAACCATAAAAATATTCTTGTCAAGTAAGTATAATTACCTATACTCATAAAATATGATGTAAATAAATTATTTAACTCATGAAAATGTATCTTTTTTTAAAATGTTATTTGTTTTCATTTCATATTGAGAATTCAGGGGCTATATAAACCATCCAATATTAATAGTTTTGTGATGGATAACTTTCTCATGACCATGTTTTCTATCACTCATTATATTCCACTGGGAGTTATTTTTCACTTACGTATACATGTTTTAATTTACCACTTTTGTTCTCTTACATAGAAACATAGTATTTATTATCATTGGTGACCTTTTTACAATCATTTATCTCTTATGCAATGGATGTTTTATAAATCCTTTTTATGACATTCGATTTCAGTAATTTTATTTAGAAAGGTCAAAGTTTATTATCGAGGTGAAGATAAAAGTTGGTTGGAAATAAATTCATAAATTGTGGGGGGGTAATAATTTACTATCCATATATTTTAAAAATAAATTCATTGTTTGGTAGTGTTTAAGATATGAATCATAGAGCATTATAGAATAACTAAATATAATTTTTAAACAATACCATTCTAACCTAGCCATTAAATTTGACGGTGGAATTAAAATTACTGATTTAGGAAATAATTATAATAATCCATGTTAATATAATTTTATTGATACATTCTCATAATTTATTCCCAAATTTTTTAAAAAAAATTATTTTATTCTACAAAAAATATATTTTATTCCAAAATGAATTTATCTTTCTTTATTAGTTAATATTATAATTTTATGAAGTTAATCAAAGTTATCTAAATAAATAAATATTTTTTTACTCATAATATAAATATTATGTTAGGATTATATTTTTATAATCTTATTTAAATGTTGATATTTTAATTGATAATAAAATTTACTATGTTTTATTGAAAATTGTACTTTATATTCAAATATTTACTAGGTAAAATACTTTTTATTTTTTTTAATAAATAATTATATTATTTTGATATAAATTAAAAATTATATTTTAATTGGCATGTCTTTTAGGAATGAATTTATTTAAAAAAAATAATTCATATTTTTAAATGTTTTTTAAACTATTTCCTCGTTGGTTTTAATTAAAAATTAAATTCAAAAATTTATGAGTTTTGAATTTTGGAAAATTTATTATATATTTTTAATCTCTATATATAAATTTAATTTATTTTAACCATTAATATTTTCTATGTATGAATAGTAAACAATGTAATTTTCATTACTACAACAAAGTGTAAATCAATAAATTATAAGAAATGATAAATTAATGTAGACTATAATATGACCCAACCAATATTAAAAATAATATTTTATGATTATCTTTTTAAAATAATAATTTTTGGGTCTTATTAATAAGTTTTTTTGGCCACTTGGTTCATATTTTTTTATACAGTATTATAATAAAAGTAATGTCAAATATGTCATACTATTGTTTTTAATAATTATAACATTTTTAATATACTATTATTTAAAATTTAATTTCATCCATAAAATATATTTTTTCAATATAAATGAAATCTATATCATGGGGATTTATTTTATTTTTTTGGGAGAAATTAGTTTCCGTATAAGCATTCCCAAGAGTGATAAAATAATTTTTCAATTTATAGAAAAAATCAAATAAATGATATAAATAAATTAAAAAAATTAAAATAAATATAATTAATGTAATATAAGAACTATAATGATTTCATTGAGAGTATTAGTACATAAATTGTTTTTTATTCTTGTATAAATTTTATCAAACTTAATGTAAAGAATATATCAAATTTGACAATAATGATATTTTATGTTGTTAATATATTATTACACTATTTATAAACACAAAAATATATTATAAATAAATATGGGGCACGATATGGTCTTTAATTGCTTCTCATATTCAATAATTTCCCAATTTGAAAATTTTGGATCTAGAATGCTCTTATTATATTTTAATATTTGACATGTTCAATAAAATCTCATCCCCTCTCTTATAAAATGTCACCTATTATTCCCAATCACACAAACATAAAAATATATTTTTTCAAAAATTCATATCCAAATCCATTCCTAGATTCCATCAAATCATTACAGTGGATTTATTTTAAAAATAACCCCCAGTTTAGTGGTGTTATGGAGTTTCTCAAAAAAGAATTTCCAAACAAGATGTATAGTTTTTATCATAAAGTTTCAGTTTTATTACATCATAGACATCCCAAATATATTATTCAACCATGTTAAAATAATAATTGAATTGTTTAGAAAATTATGAGTGTTTATTCTATTAGTTCTATGGCCTATGTGTATCTCTATTTCCATCAAATAAAACAATAATTCTTTGTTTATCTACACGGAAGACTATGTCCTTGTAAATCAATGTAATTTGTTTTCTATCACAATATTTAACTTTTGTTATAATGATGTAATTAAGGTTTATAAATAGTAAAAAAAAATTATTAATCATTATAAAAATATAATATATCTTTTACAATTCAATTCTACATGCCCAGAAAATGATAACATTGTTCGTGCATACGTACGGCCTACCACCTCCATGATGTGATGTAATTTTTTTTCATTACCAAATCACCTGGATTATATCTATAAAATTATTTCAAACCTTAATATTCTATATATTTAATTATTATCATAACGTAAATATAAAATAATACTTACCCTCTTTTAATAAGGATGATTGAAAAGTGAAAATGTTACTCATTTGTACATACGACCTTCAATATCTATGATTGTAACATTGTTAATTTCTCATAATAGTATTTAATTGAATTCATTAAAATAATAATAATACATAAAAATAATATTTATTTCCTAAATATTATTTTATAGATGATTTAATGCTGGTATCTTAGACCATTGTTATCCTATCAAAGTTAATGTTCACATAAAACCCAAATATCATCGAAGCATATGACGTAAAATTAAATAATTAAGTAATTTTCATTGCATGGTAATAATAAAAATAAAAGAAATAATAAACAAGAAAACATTTCTTCAAAGGATATTTAATTATACAATGTTTATTATTTAGAAACATAAATAATGTATGGGATATGTCATACTGATCATAAAGGACTCTTAAACTAAAAAACCTCATTTCAATGTCTTAGTGATTAATTTTAAAAATAATTACCTTTAGTGTACATATTTATAATGTTTTTTTATTAATTTATTTATAAGTACATGAATTTTTTGGTAATGAATTTTTCTAATTTCTTCCAATTTTTATCAAATAGGAATATATTTATTATTTTTTTCATTCTATTAAAGACCATTTATAAATGTCCTATTTGTATCATTTTTTTAAAAATTATAAAGCAATGTTATCTAAAATATCTAGATTGATCATATTTTATTTTCTTCTTGAAATTTAATTTAGTGTGTTTTTAGTATTTTTTTGAATTAATTTTTCAATGGAAATGGTTTCATAAATTTATACATTGTTTTTTTTGTTTTTTAAAGTGATTTTTAAGGAAAATATTATTTTGATATTTGAATCTGTTTTGTGAATTAGTTTAAAATAGGTTATCAATGGTTTTATTAATTATATGGTCCTTTGAAATTATATATGATTGGTTCACCCATATTTTTCTCCATTTCATTATGTAATGATTTTGTTCTACAAATTATTATACTGGAAGTAATCCATATAGTTATTCAAGTTTGTAAGGGTTCTATAATTGTTCTATGATCATCATTTCCCAAGGTACCTACAATAATTTCATATTATTAATAATTATTTTTCAAGGAAATAAATTTATTTTGAAAGGTAATATATCTTACTTTTTGAAAACATTATACATTTTATCCATGTAAAATAAATATTTTTATAAAAATATATATGGGTTAATCACTAGAATGGAAGTTTACTTTATTTTGTGTCCCTTGTTGATTATTTTATGATATTTATACCAGTTTAAATTTTTTCATTGGATTTCATGTTTTTTAGAGAAAATGAACAATAAAGTTGAAATTTGTGTGAATTTTTTATAAAAATAAATCATTTTCTTATTTGAAAATTCATGGTTATTGGAAAAGGAAAATGAATATAAGTATAAACTTGGAATATATTGGTTTAATTTATATGATTTTTCCATTTACTCTAAAAGTATAAACATAAAGGATCCCATGAATTATAATAATTTGAATTATAATTTAAAAAACTGGAATATGTAATATTTAAAACATGGTCCATAAAATAATAATTTTTATTTTACTAGATTTACATGATATGTGTCTAGTAATCACATGATGTAAAAGAATGTAGGATTGTGTATGTATACAAATTATATATACAATACATATCATGGTTCATATGTTTTTTTAGATATATGTGTAGTTATGTTTGAGGTCACACAAGGCTCTGTAGTATAATTAGTTTCACTGAAAAATTTCTATAGGGAACTTTTTAATTAAATATATGAAATAGGGTTTTCATGTTTATTTTCAAGCAAGATAAGGCATGAAATGTAACCTAGTTATGACTTTACATAAAGATAAAATTTTATAAAAATTTCTTTTGGATAATGAAGAGTATTAACTTTAATCATATACATTAGTGTTTTAATGGATTCAAAATGAGTTACCAGGTTTTGAATAATGTGAAAATATGTTTTTAGTAATATTGGTGTATTATTGGATGTGAATGTTTTTTAAAAACATGATATTCATGTGAAAATCTATATTATGATTGAATTATATATATATATATATAATGATATTCTATATATTTTATTTAAATTTAATACATGAATATGATACAACATTATTTTATTGAAAATGATGCACATTTTGACTATATATATAAGGTTTTTGTATTATATAAAATATGCATAAGATGAATATTTGAATTGTTAGATGAAATGAAATGATTGGTATTTTTCACCCAAATATTTCTGTTTTATTAGATAAAAATTATGGTTTATTTTATCTTTATGTGATTCATTAAATTATTAAATTAATGTTATGTCTAAACCGAAAGAAACTCGTATAATGTGTTAAAAATATGGAGTGTCGAGATTCAGTATAAAATAAAAAATAGTTCCCTTCATTTGGATGTTGTTTTGTGGATTCCATTCATTTGAAAATTACAATGATATGCATCTTCATGAATATTTTATTAAACTCTCTTCTCCATAATCTATGATTATTTAACTTGAGAGGGTTCTCAAACCACTTACTGATTTTATCCATCCTCATGAATCATTTTTTGATCCCCTTGATAGTGCATATCCTCATAAGAAGGCAATTTATTTCTCAATTATCCTTTCTATCTTCCATAAAAACACTCCATAAATGATAAATATGAATGTTTCTATAAATTTTAAACAAATGGATCCCTATTAAACTTGGTTTTTGAGCTATATTTTCATTTTTTATTCTTAATTATTGATCCACTAGTTTTTGGGTTGTCTTTCCACTGCCAATGGTCATCTGATGATGAAATGAAACCCTTCATAATCTTTCATAAAAAATTAATCTTAGAAGTTTATAAATACACATTGTGTCATAATAGATAAATTATAAATTTAAATCATTGTGACACACCCAGAATAAATTTATAATGGTTAAAATGAATGCATATCCATGTTTAAAAAATTAAACAATATATATATAAGTTCATGAAAATACATGTCATAAAAAATGCAATAAATGTGTGTGTTTATATTCATTTACACTATAAATTATCATATTATAAATCATCATAAAACCCCATAACATTTTTATTCATGAATAAAATCATGAAGATATTCCAAAACTATGTAAATAACAATTAACATATATAAATTGTTAACAGAAAACCAACCATCCCCTAACCTGAAAATAAATTAATAATATGTTCGACCAACCAATCAAATGCATCCCCTATAAAATTTAAAAAAAGGCATTAAATTCATTAATTTTAAAGTAATAATATATCATCATTAAATATATTAACATCAAGTTAATTATTTTAGGCTATTTAAAATTGGTTTTATAAAAAAAATCCAAACCTATCATATACAATATGAAGAATTTTAAATCCATTTTAGATACATTAACTCAACTAAATTTAACAACCAATAAGAATATAATGGTTTCAACACAAGAATATTAAGTGAATACATGATTATAATTGAATCTATAAAAATATAAATATATTTATTAAAATAGAGAATAAAAAGAAATAGTATAAACAATATTAAACATTAGCCCATATCTAATTCAAAAAATGTGCTGACAATTGGGTGTCTTTGTCGTGGATCAAAAACCACAAATAAAAGTGCTAGTTTGTTAATGATTTTCTGCATAAATAATGGTCACTTTTATCAGCCTTTTTTAAAACAAAAAATGGTGGGTTTTATTAGTGATATTTTAGAAATGCCAAATTATATATTTCATTACAAATTATATATTATTGAAAATAATATATTAATATAAAAATATATTTATATTTATATAAATTTGATAAATTTTATTAAATATTAATTATGTAATATTTAATTTTTAATGAGTCTTAATATAAAATATATGTAGTGAAAATGATTTATAAAATTATTAAAATTAAATAATAATTATAAATTTATTAATTATTATTGAGTAATAGAAATTTAATTATAATTTAATTCTATTTAAACTAAATAAATTAATGAAAAGTCTAAAATAATTGAAAACATGACTTAAAATTCAGAATATAAAAACTATTGATTCAGGTGTTCATTTCAGACCTACTATAGATCAAATAAATTATTTCAAAGAAAACTATGTCATAGTGAATAAGGGGAGCCTAATCAGTAATTTTTATGTAAAAAATGAACCATAATTCCACGAAAACTGAATTTTTTTGTTACATAAATTTTAAAATTTGAATGATTTTTGTCATTTTTTGAAATGGCCTTCATGTATTTTTTAGTATGAAATGCATTTATTCATATGGTCACACTCATATGAATATTATGTTGCTAAAATTTCACCATTTTTCATTCTATACTGTTATTTATAATTAAATATATATATTTTAATATATTCACATAAAAAAACAAAAATTCATATATATATATATTTTAACACATTTAAATATAATATTATTTCAAATATTGTAACCAATTGAAAACCAATATTTAATAATTCATTTTTTTTATAAAAATATTATACAATTTATTTACCCTATGAAAAATCATTAATAAATATATACCAATACATGTAATGTTTTTATAAATATGTGTGTGTATTGATAAAAAATATATTCATGTTTATATTATAATTTATATAAATAAATATATAATTTAAATTATATTTGTTTTTTATTTTTAAATATAAATGTGTGTGTGTGTAGAAATATGTGCATGTCATTGTTTTTAATGACTCATATATTAATTTACCTTTATAAATATGTCATTATCATTACATATAGTATTTAAAATATTTACAATAAAAATATAAAAAAACCATTAAAAATTTGGTATTAAAATATACAATTCCATGTAAATATGAATAAATATATATATATACATATAAATAAAACGTAAATATGTAAAAATATTATATATAAATATTTCATATTTAGATATACTTTAAGAATGTTTTTATAAATATAATATGAATCTATATATGTTTGTTGAAAAATATATAAATGGATATAGAATTAAATATTAAAATAATCTCAATGTTTCATTGTTCAACTTTTTATTCCTGAATATATGGTGTCAAGGGTATGAAAATAGGAAAGATCAAGGTTGTATGGGGTGTGTACACTGCACATAACTCCTATTATGGTGGGTTTAGAGTTCTGAAACATGGATTCCTGGTGGGGTGTGGGGAATTGTGAAATATTTTATTGAGTGGGATAGATGGAAAAAATTAAAATATATTTTTTGAAATTTATCAGTACTAAAATAAGCACTGATAAATGTAGTCTTTTTCAAATATTTTTTAGCACTAATAATGGATGTGTGTTTTTTTGGTGGAATGTCCTTCAATCGCATTCTAGTCAGAATATTTACTCTAGAAGATTATGAAGAATATATTTATAGTTTTTATCCTTATAATACTGTGATCATTCTTGATATTATTACTATTAAGGCATCGTTAAGAAAATAACATATAAATAACACAAAATGTAATATTCACAATATCATATCCATTTTATCCAACTAAGATCAATTATTATTTTATATTTTCTAATATTATTTATATCATTTAATAAAAAAATAAATCTTCACAATTCTATAATGATATAAAATTGAAACACTATATATCAGTATATCAGTAAAGGAAAAAAGACTAAATTATAAAAATTCCCATATAAATCAACAGTTTTCATGGAGGTTCCAAAATTCACAAAACTTGAAGAAAAATCTTAGTTATATGTAAAAAAAATTAAATAAAAAATTATGAATTTCATATTAATATTTGGTCCTTACCATCTACTCGAATATGATTCTGATACCATAAATAATTATTGAATTTGGAAGTATAGATGAAAAATAGATCAAGAGAAGTTCAATATAATTTAGAGATAAAATTTAAATCCATTTATACATGGAAATAAATAATATCCATGCCACATGCTTGGAACATTCTTTTTCAATAGTTTTATTTAAAACAATATTTTTTAAACAAAATCCAGTGCATTATCTCTTGATAAATTATTCTTTTTTTATTTTTTTATTTTTTACAAGCCTAAGAATATGGACTAAGCCCTATTTTATTTATTTATTTACAAATTGTTTTCATTAAATTATTATTATCAAATTAATTAAATCATTCAACCCACTCTCTCAAATGAACCTCATAGAGGTGGGGTGGTTTGGGTTAGGATTGTGTGTGATAGTTTTGGTGGTCAAGCCTTATAGATTTTCTATTTAATGAAATTATATTTCATTATATTTTGTTATAAAAATTTCAAATTTAATCAATATTATATTATTATTGATATTTTAATTTAAACATCCAAATCAAAAAAATATTATTCTTTAATTCGTGCTAAAAAAATAAAATATTTTTACCCCACTTTCACGCAATGAATGAAAAACAAAATAAATTACCCACCCATTCCATAATCACTACACATACACGTACCATCATAAATATTTTTTAAAAATATATAAATTTTTCCAAAAATATATATATTAATATATATTGTGAAATTTGTCAATTGAATGAGTTATGAATCATCAAAATGACTATCAGATGTGAAGAAATGTTAAATGTAATATAATGATGAATTTTTGAGATTTTGATGATAATTTAAATGAACTAAATTAATTTATAATAAAAAAATTGTAGAGACAAAATAAAAATTTATATGACCATAAAAAATCACATAGATACATAAACATATCACTATAAATATTGGGTGAAAATTAATTGACCCAATGGTGAAGGTTAATCTTTCTGAATCAAATCCAATGGTGAGGATATCAGTAGTTTATACATATAATGGGTTTCTTGGGAAAATAAATCTCTTCGTTAACTCCAACATTAAGACATCCACATCCTAAATGGAAATGTATAACATCCCCTATGAATGACATAATTTCATGGAAACTAATAATAATATTCACTTAATGTCCTATGTCAAAAAAAACTTGTGAAGGTAAATTATTATGATTTAAACCTTTGATACCCCATTAAAAAACTAATCAAGAAATTTTTATGTGGAAAACATGATCCATGAAAAAAGAGGTCAACATTCCAAACTCCCCCCTCATAATGTTATGATATATGTTTATATTTTCCCATGCCAATTTTATAAATAAAATTTCAAATGTTGATGTTTTACATTTCATTTTGAATAAATTTTTCATACACAAGGCCATGTTATCAGGATATGAGTCTCACCATTATTTTGGTTGTTGTGAGTGAAAAATAGTTTTGGTGAGATATTATTTCTTCGATCACCTTTAATATACAAACACATAAAATATTCAATATAATAAGTATTTTCTATATATTATTTTGTGGGAATATTATCATTCATAACTAATACAAAACTACTTATTAACCAAATTAATTAATGATATCTACGAAATTCATTATCACCATTATTTATTAATATAAATATATTCAATATGGTAATAATAAGTAACAAAAATGGTTCTTTTTATAGGAAAACATAAAATATAAGATCTATTTATGTAAATAAATATCTAATCTAAATATTTCTTTATTTGGACAAGACATGTGTCCAGTATAATCATAATCATCCAACATTAGTTTTGAACATTTAGAATCTAGTTATCCATGATATTTAGTTATGTAAAGGTATCTTAATAAATACTTGGAACCATTCCAATGATGTTGAGTAGGCGATGAACTAATCATTTCGAATAAATTTATAGAAAATGAAAATTTTGGCTCCAATTATTTTTAAGGAAGAAAAATTATCCAATATAACATATATAGGTTAAAAAAAAGAAAAATAAGTTTTTATGATCCTAAAATGTTTTAAAATGATCACTCTATCGATCATGGGATCGTAAAACCATTTTCCTACATAATGGATAATACTTATTCATGATAAATTTCAATAGGACATTTTTAGTGTATCATTATTGATAAAAAAATTCCATTAAAATAATGTTCAATTTCTATAACAATGATGATCTTGGTGTTACCAAATTATCTCATTTCAAATTCATTCATAAATAATAACACTACCTTGGAATGTTCATTATGAATCTTGGGAAAATTGGAATTATTTACTATCATTAAATATTTAATCAGAAAGTTATACCACATATTCCATGCCTCTAATACTTATAATGATTTATTGATCATTAATGAATAATTATTTCAAGATCAAGAAAGTTTATACCAATTTGAATTCTTTTATAATTATCATGTAAATATTATTATCAATATCAGTATAATGATATGTAATCACAATATCTATTAGGTTTTATCCATGTACCACATGTGAAACACATGTCAGGTGATACAAAAAGGATATCACATCTATTACAATGGAGTATGTTTCATCATAATTAATCACATGTTTTTTATGAGAAGCCATGGAAACCAACCAATGATGTATATATTAGGACTACATAATTTTCATTTATTTTTCCCAGAATTATATATTTATATACAAAAAATATTGTACCATTCAATGGTTTTCCCAATCATCCCAATCACCTCACATTTAGATAGTATGTTGAGATCATAATATATTGTGACTTTCCTTAGATCAATATATACTATATAATTACCCTCATTAACAATTTTATTTTATTGATACTCATTGATAATTTCAAGGGATAAATTTATTGAATATTTAGTTTCAATAATGTTCTCTATAATTTTTAAACTTTTTCCAGTGTTTGGTGAAATTATTACAATTTCTTCTTGAACATGTACATCTATTAGATTTAAATTATATAAGAGTTATTTTATATAATGTATAATCATAGTATATTTCCATTTTTGTTGATTATGATTTTTATCCTTTGAATAAAATTTTCTTTCATGATTTATGTTTGTATTAGAAGTGTTATTGGTAATACCATCAGAATTTCCTTCAGGGACAACTATTATTACTTATAGATTCACAATAGGTATATATGATGTTGTAACCGATTCTGAATCATTAAATTCATCGGGAAATTTATTTTATGAATTTTGAAAATTAATTTTCATTAAATATTCATGTTTACTAATATTAATTCAAGGACCGTGATGTAACATTGAAGTCATATTCCTTGATATTTATTTTGAATTCCATTGGTCATCCCATTTTAATGTTGGATTTAATTATTCATCAAAATTTAAATTAGAAAATCACATTGTGAATATAAATAATATCATCATATCAATGTATTTAATTACTAAGGGAGATTAAAAACACACATATATCCCTAATCTAATTTTCGTTCACATTTTTGTTTGTTGTGAGGGTGCTACTGACCCATATATAACACAACCAAATATCCACATGTGTGAAATATTTGGTTCAAATCCAAAAGATTATTTATAGGAATAATAATCATGATAGGTTGATTTTAATATTTAATGTGGTGAAGATTCATTAAAAATATTATTTATCCATGATGAAGTCAGTTATTTAGTAGTCATAAGTATTTTTTCAATGATATGTTCTAATCACTATTTAAATGATTCAGTTATACCATTTTTGGTTATGAACATGAGCTACCTAATTTTAAAAACATATTTCCCACGAAATTAAATAATTATAAAAACATGTGAAGCATACTCTCAATAATTATTAATACAAATATGTTTTTTCAAAAATAATGGAATTGTTTACACAACCATTTTCAGGAAATTAATTTCATAAATTCAATGTTGGGAGTGGATAATAAACCCACATGAGACCATACAGTAGACACATCAATCATGATCATAAAATATCTAAATGGGAGACATGGTTAGTGAACTAGTCCACATATATCACCATGAATTCAATTTATTATAAATGGTTATAAAATCCAAATCATTGAAGGTGATGGTATTATAATAAATTTACCTTGAGAACAAGAAACACATGAGAAATCATGGTATAAAATAACACTTATATATACCAATAGATGACCTAGAATATATTTAATTTCTTTCCCCCTCATTTTTTATCTAATATGACTGAAACATTCATTTAAAGGGATAATTTTAGCATGGTCTGAAAAATTATGGGTGGACATACTTTATTTCATTATATGAATATTGACAAAGAATAATCCCGATATAAGACTTGAATGTTTCTCTTGAATCAATTTTAACAAATTATTAATTCCAATTATATATAGGTATTAGAAAAATCCTCCAACCACAGTTTCTTTATAATATCCACTATCCTGAATATCATCAAAACATATTAATATTCAGTGAGAATTAGGAGAGAACATAGAATTATTTATCATAATTTTTGAACCACAAGGTAGGAATATTTTTTCTTCTACAAAACATTTTATTAACGACGCACTATTAGTGAATGCACATACATGAGTTCTCCCAATTTTATTAGTGAAAAAAGGTTTCTCAAATTTATGAATTTTGTGCATCATGGAACCATAAATTAGGATCATATCCTCACTATAGAAATCATTCCCATTTGATCCATTAATTTCCTAAATTTATGATAATGTAAAAATTATATAAATATATGAAATGGAATAAAAGAAACAAATAAAAACATGTGATATTAATTTTAATTACAATACAAATGAAAAATTTGATTTATACCTGGAGAATACATTCATGATTCATATTAAAAATGCCTTAAGGGAGAAAAAAATAGAAATATCTACTTTCATTAAATTTTAATCATATTTCAAGGTATAGAAAAAAAAATTATTCAGCACACACTTTAAAAAATTTGATTGATTACTTATAAATATCAACAAATTACTTCAGTGTTTGATAGTTACTCAACTAATTTCCCTTAATAAATCATTGATAACATTCATTTTCATCATTATTCAAATTCATTAATTGTGGTGGTTCATTATTCTACCACTTCTTGTGGTATACTCCACCATCCTCATTTGGAGAATGACCACCTCAAGTAGTTTGGGACTCTAGATTTCTCATCAGGATTTATTTGTATTGTTTAATGAAAAATGGAAATAAATTATTTCCAAGAATTTTGAAAACAATTTTTCATGATATTTTTATTAAAAGATTATGTTTTATTAATGAAAAGAAAAATATTTTTTCTAGTTTATTTATTTCCTTGATAATATCTATGATTAATTTTAGTGGTGATATTATTTTTATAAATAAGAAGTTGTATCCACTTACCAATTTATAGTATTGGAATTCTAAATGAATCCACAAAAATATTACTCTTTGTATTATTTCTAATAGAATTTGATTACACCACTCCTTGATATTCCGACTTTACATCAGATGATCTTTCAATATGAGGGACAAATTTCTCATATCCTCATGGAGTGATGGATTAATGATATTAGGGATTAGACAAAGTCTTGTGAAGAAGCTTGATTTACATTTTTATTGATTTTCCAAGTTTGGTTTCATTAATTTTCATATCCACATCTTGATTACGTTAAAATTACATCATTCCAAAAATGTAAAGAAGAAGAAATATATGTTTAGAAATATTCACCATATAAATTTTATCTTATCAATCTAAATATCCATTTTACATATTAGAATAGTTTTGAAGATAAAATTATTTGAAATTGATCGATTTGATGCATTATGTATCATGAAAATTTCAATGAATAGAAATTATAATACATTCATATAATGGTTTCAAATGTTCAATATGTAGATATTGAAGTAAAAAAACTAAATTAAAAGAAAATAATGAACTAAATAATAAATAATGGACAAGAGTATAAGTCCAAAAAAAATAAAGCACTTCCCTTAATAAAGATCCATATATATAGAGTACTTATTAATGATCCAACAAAAATGATTAATCTTTACGAAAAAAATCCAATGGTGGGAATATCAAATGTTTCTTCATATAACGGGTTTTTTGGGTTATAAAAAGTATTCATTGTTTCCAAATATATGAAATCGATATCATAAATGATAATTTATAAAAATTTATATATTAATTTTATTCAATACATTTTTATCATCAATCAATATAAAAATATTAAAAATTAATACATGTATATGTAATATATATATATATATTCCAATTGATTAGGGGTATGGGAAATATATTTATATTTTCATATATATAGATATATAATCAAAATACATGTCCATTAAATAATTAATTATTATAATTTTCGAATAAAAATAATTAAAACCCATAGAAAAGATTGTCAAATAATATTCAAAATGAATAGACATCCAAAAATTCATACGAAATATCAGTATAAAATTATACCATTTTACCTTAAACCCATAGTGGTTAATAAAGATACCACCCTAATTATTTCTATCTTTCAAAATAAAAAAACTATCAAAATGTAAATGAAAATTATAAATAGTTTTTATCCCTCACGTCAAAAATGTTTTAAAACATTTTCATCCCCAAAATAAAATCTTCTATATGATTCTATTAGATACCATCAGATGATACATCTTAAAAAAATTATCATCCTTATACTTCCAAAACCTAGAGAAGAATAGTGATTATAGTCTATAATGACCTCCTAATGTCAAAAATTTATTTACACTAAATAAAACAAAAACATTTTTATACTTTTATAATGAAATGTTCATAGTAATTAAAAATAATGTATGATCAATGTAAACTATAGTCACGAAATGTCAAACATTGAAAAAATACACATTTTTTCATTTTTATTAATTTGTAGTTAATGTAAAAATTCATATGGAATAAAAAATTATTAATTATCTCAAAATAAAACCAAATTAATTCTCAAATTATATAGAACTTATTTATTTAATCTAGGAAATGAACTTAAAAGAAAATAAATTCAATGATTTTATAAAAACACATTATTTAATAACATAAAATAATGTTAGGAAAATGTAGATAAATAAAAACATGTTCTAAATTCTCAAAATGGAAAAATTCAATCAAGGATAAAATTTATCAAATAAACCAATATTTTCTAAACAACTATAATGGATTTTAAAAATCATCAAAGTAAAAACTAAAAATACCATGTTGTTTTAGTTAAACATTTTACAAAAAATAAATTTCAATGAGGCATCATATTTAATTTTGAAAAGATTTTTCCAAAAAAATAACTCTATGAGAAGGTAATTATATATTCATATCCTGGATTGATTATACTAAAGATGTATATTCACTCTTAACATATCACTCACTAGGATGTTATTACAGTTGGAAATCAGGCATGGTTGAAGTGCTTGTGTGTCAATTGTTTTATGGGTTTTTCATAATATATTAATCATAAAATTAGATCTATTATACTTGTATCTTGATCCCCCATATAGATCACATACATCTTCTGTACGGATGAGATAAATTAAATGAAAATGTAAATGGTACCGTAGTAGAACGTCCTAAAACTAATATAAATTTCCCTCCAAAAATTCATTTTTGGTTGAAGGAAAAAATTAAGTTACCCACTTTATAATTCACAAGTATACAAAATCCAAGGGTTCACAATGATATGATCTTCATTTTCTATTATAAAAGGATCAAGAGATTTATGATGTCCCTTCAATAATATGAATAATGGGTTATTGGTTCATAATTTTGTACTGACCAAGGCTTTTACTTCTTTATCATTTTCAATATAAAAATTCATATAAGACATTATCGAGTTTATAATTTATGAAATATGATTCTTTTCCTGATTCATGACAAAAAAATAGGTCTGCATACATAGTTTAAACATTAAATTATTTAATTTTATCACCTAAAAAAGTTTAACCATTAAGAATAACCTGTTATGTAATGGATGTAACAGTTTTCATGAAGTAACTGTCACAAAAATATCATCCCTATCATATATCTTCATTAAATTTCTCATAATTAATTATGACCCATTAACTCATCCCATTCCTCTATTAATTGTTTAAAGACACATGAATGTGTAACATTTTTTCACAAAAACTTATTTTTATCAAAATAATTTCTATAATTCATTAATATGTGAATGACATGATTAATAAATTAAATTATTAATATTCTACTCTCAAAAAAATAATTCATTTATTTTACTTTTGACTATTCACACATGAACATCCAAAACCCTCTCATACAGGATTAATTTTTCCTAAAAATAAATTCTTTTAGATTAGTGGATCTTTGTGGAAATACATTTTGTGACAACATACATGACATTTTCATAATATTTGTGATCCATTATCATGCTCCAAGTTTAAGGACCAAAGCATTCCAATTATTTGAAAACTTTATTTTAATCATTATCTATTCTATTTTGAGTTCATGTTTTCCTGGGTGATGTCAAAGGCACCTTCTTCATGGATTTTAGGGTATTATAATCTTCTAGGGGGATTCCCATTTTGAGAATGTTTTTTGAAATTTGTAGGATTATTTCTCGAAAATAATACTGATTTTGGAGAGGGGTAGTAGATGGAACATTCTTAGTGTACTTTTAGAGATAACTATGATTCATGCCATAAGAAACTATGTAATTTTGAGCAAAGGTTAAAAAATGTTTGGTGTATAGTTTACCAAATCATGCCGCACAGCAATGAGGGTTCTATGAAGATGTATTTATCCCATCATGTTTGAAAAACGGTTGAGTAAACCATATGAATAAATGATTAGTGTTGTTATGATTAATCTAAAATATATTTTTATAAAATGAAATTTAATGAAACATCCCACACATCATTTTACTTATGGGGATCCATAACCTATGAACTCTAGTTGATGTTCATGGACATTACTCTACCCCTAAACACTTTTTGTTTCATGTAGGTGTATTAGAAAATGGGAATACAATGTACGAGGTAACTCGACCATAGTTCAACACATTTCATTTAAATCTCAGGTCCTTTTCTTGGAAGGAATTATATTTCTAAGCTGTTATGGATATATATAGGAATTATACTGTTATATAATGATGAATTATCTATGTATTGATTAATGGATGCCCAATAGAGATATTTTTAATAATCCCCTTGAATAGAGATAAATTAGAAATTGACAGTGGATCTCATTTAGGTTCATTTTGTGCACAGACATTATTTAGTGATGACTCTATGAAAATTTCATCGGTACACTTGAGGTATGAAAACCTTACAACATAGGGAATTTCAAAAATGTTTTGTCATGACCCACCTTCACCATGATAAGGAAAGGGAAAAGAAACTCATAGACCCTTCCTTATTTATTTTGAAGGATGGATAGCGACCCATGATTCCCACCTTCTATAGGCCACGAAGTGGTGACTAGAACAAGGGTATAAAATCCTATGTGATATGGAAGGTATTACCCATTTTTAAAAAGTATTGAGATATAAGATTGTAAATCCCAGACAACACCAAGATTAGAATTAATTATTAAGACAAAAATATCCATTCCAATATTCATCATCTAATTTAATATGCTACAAGTACAAGAAAACTACAAAGGGAAGTACCAAAAGAAAAGAAAATTATCAACACTAATGATCTCAACGTCAGAGCTAATACAGTCCTGCACTGTCCCCTAATCCCTCTTGGAAACCTGAAATGTGATTTATATACGAAGGTTGAGTATAAAACTATAAATAGTAGGGAAGTCCAAAAGTGATCATGCACAACTGGGGAGGCATTACAATTTCCATTTTAAAAATGAGATAACCAAATAACAAAGCAGAGAAACTATCCTCACAAACCTTACTAAGGCACACTCCCCAAATAATGCAAGCCAAGTGAATTAATTTTAATAACACCTTAATGTTTGGTTACCCATACCACTTTCCTTCCAGTTATTGAATACTTCCTATGTGTTAGGCCTACCCTTACATTTTCACTGCAGTCTCACTACTGCCCCAACAGTAACCTTTTGGCCCCCCACAACCACACATCCAACCCACAAACACATGGTCCAAATCAAATACTATTATTCCCAAAGAAACCTGGGTCAAAACATCTACCGCCACTCCCGATGACATATGATCCAAAACAACTACCCCCATGCATGAAGAAACCTGGGCCTCCTCCCAAAGACAATTGTGAATCAAACTTCCTACACACACCATGTCCAACCACCAAAATGACCGTACCTGAAGAATCATGGTCTATAATGAATCTCAGACTATCAAAACCTATGTGAAGAGTCTAAGGATTCTCGGTAATAGGAGGAGAAAATGAGCTGATAACCAGCCACTCCTATGTGTGTTTTTAAAAAGACCCTCCCCCATAAAAAGGGGGTGTTTTTCATGATGTTCTCAACCTGGGTGGGGTGAGAAGAAGAAAAATTAGAACTAAATTATACATATAGGTAAACAGTAATTCATCCCAACCTTGGTTTTACAAAACCCGCCCATACACAAACACCCTTGATAATATTCATTCATAAAAAGAACAACAACCACAACCAATTAAAAACTCATTCATTGAAAACAATTCCCCCATTGAATCCATTCCTGTTATTGGATTCAATTTGTTCGATTTAAATATTTCTTGAATATTGGAAAGCTAATATGCATTTCCACAATCCAAGGAAGGAATACTTTCCAATAAAAAAATTAAGCACTAACACCTGGTTCTCTAGTAAATTCACAAAAACAAATGGGATATGTGAGATCCCTCGAAGTACTCAAACAAAATCAAGCCCCTACATACATCCACACACAACCCCAAATTCACAAACTAACAACTTCACAATAGGGGATCCCATCCGCATCCATGTCACCTCACAAGCATCAAGTAGAAAAAACCATAAACATCACTATAACATAGAAAGGGAGTTTTCAGATATAAATAAACCATTCCTTTAGTCCCATCAATCCGTTTGGTTAACTATAGTAACCACACAAGGATTCCTATTCATTGGGCATCTATTTAATAAACAGAGTCTACATGATTAACTATTTACCATGTTATAACCTTTCAATAATTGAATTATCCTGAAAACAGTGGTTCAATAGTCCCCATTAAATGATCACCAATGACCACAATTTTTATTGGACATAATCCCATACAATTCAAAACATATAATCAAAGGTAAAAGAGTATAATTGCATCATCAAACAAATCCCTTCAATTTTTAAAAACCATTTATTATCTTTGCTATTGTTTGGTTTCATCCATACCCATAATATCATTATCATACCCACCCAACATGATACACAGTAAATAGAGACAAAGGAAAAACACCACTTGGATAATCAACGATCAGAGTTTCTATCCCCGCACCAAGAACATGGGATGCGTGACTTATAGGGGAGGAACTCCAAGGACTCCAAGCATCTGTTGGAATGGCTCCAGTAGAGGTGCACCACATACCTCGAGAAAGGGGACTCTAAACGCACCAAGGAAATGAAAGAGAGAATCCATGAAAAATAATTAATTCTTGTAAAATAAAAGGGGTGATCATAGAGTTATGGGATATAAATTCTCAAACCGCATTAAAAGAATATTGTGGTTTCTCTATGTGGTTGGGTGGTTACAAATGATAGAATTAATTTTCATTAAATAATTATCATCAGAGTGGTGCCCATAAAGGTATTGAGTTAAAGGGATTACTTTAAATAGATGAAAATGCGTAACAGAGGTGGAACTTGAATGTACGGGAAAAGGTCATGACACTGGGGAAAACCCATGCGTTTGGTATGTGATGGGTTGACTGATTAATGGGTGTTTTTAGATATCATTTATTTGATTTAAATGGATTTGAAATGGGTAATATAAAACTCAAATCAAAAGATACATTGTTGGAGTGGAACTATAAAAAATTCGGATACTGAAAAAAAACAAAGGGTGGGAGCCCTTTTTGTGAGGCAAATTCATGGGGTCATCATCACAGTTCCACCAACACAGTTCCACTATCACAGTGACCTGTATGAGGTTCAACCATTTTGTTGCGCTACTTTGATGGTGCAACCTCTATGGTACCACTGTCATAGTGCTACCGGTTCACTGAAACACCTTAAGTGGTGCCACGGTTTCTGTGTGCGCCCATGAGGGTGTGACCGCTATGGTTCCACGATCACAGTTCCACCAGTTGAGTGGAACACTATAAATGGTGCCACCATTTTGGTGTACGACCGTGACCGGTGCCACCATCATGGTGCTTTTGTGACCAGTGCCTCTATTTCGGTGGAACCGTTTGATGGATCCAAATTTTTGGAATACTTCTTAATGAGTCATTGTCTTGGAAATTACATCAGATCCCTCTCAAACTATTCTCTCCCTCATGAATCAAAACATGACTCAATGAAAATATAATGGTCTGAACATCCCCATCAAAAGATACATCTTAGTAGTATACCTCCTTGACATCTAGGAACACCTCTCCCTCATCTATCTTCAAAACAACAATTGATACACTACCGTTACTCTCAACAAAATAACCACACAAACATTTAAAGTTCATACTTTCAATTCTTATGGATTAGGGAGTCACTTCCTCCAATTCACGATACTATCCTTTTCGGGCGGCCCTCACTCACCAACATGAGGTTAACCACATAAAATTTAATGCGTCTTGATTTGGGATCATGTACCCCTTCCCCATAGTCCGGAATCTTCACACACATCCAGAGAACAAGGTAAACAGTTCATTTCATAGTTAACAAGGCCAAGCACTAAATCCCAAAAATGTGCAAAAAAATAGAACAAAACTCAGAACAGCTCAAGTTACTGGTGTGCATCAATGCCTCTCGTTCCCAGGTACACTCCTCAATGCCACCATGCCTCCTTGACACATGAACCAAGGGGACAATTCATCCACAATGCACCTTATCCTCACGATCCTTGATCCTCACCAGTCTCTCTACAAAAGTCGCGTCATCCTCGATATCTAGCTCCCCCCAGTAAAGGATGTGAAAATCATCGTGAAGATACCAATGGAGTTGAGACACATGGAAGATGTCGTGCAACCACAGTAGCGGCGGTGGTAGCGCCACCTGACAAGCCACTTCGCTAACCTACTACAACACCTCAGAGTATCCAACAATCTTAATAGAATGCTTACTGTTCCTTCTGAACCACTCATTCCCATGTCAAGGGGAGACCTTCTAGAACACGTGGTCCCTGACCTAGAACTCCATGGGTATCCTCCGTTGAACCGAATCCAATTTCTACCAGTCTTGAGATACCTTCATCATCTCCCATATAAGTTAAACCTTCTCTGTTGTGCTCTGAACCACCTTCGGGCCAAGAACACCCGCTTCTCTCACCTCTGTCCATCACACATGAGAGCGAGATGACCTACCATACATGGCTTTTAATAGATCCATGCCAATGGTAGATTGATGACTATTTTTGTATTCAAACACTAATGGAGAAACCTTTTGTACCCAAAATCCCCCAAGGCTGAAAACACATTCCCATAGCATATTCTCTGAGGTCTGGATCGTCGGCTCTGTCTTCTCATCTGTCTGTGGGTTGGAAGCAGTGTTGCGGCATAACTGGGTTCCAAAACCATGTTGCAGTCCTTTCTGGACCCATGAGGAAAACTAGGAATCCAGATTTGATATTATGGTTCTCAGAACTCCATGAAACCACACCACCATATCCATGTATATCTTTGATAAGGCATCCACTTCACTCGACTCTGTGATTTCTAGGAAGTGACCTAATTTCGACATCTGGTCCACCACTATCCATATAACTTCATAACCCCCTTGAAATATATGTAGTTCCATGAAAAAATCCATCCAGATGTCTTCCCATTTCCACTCTGGGACACTAAAGGTTGTAGTAGACCTCCTAGGACACGATGTTCAGCCATCGCTTACCGACCCATGAGGCACTATGCCAAAAACCCTACCACTTCCTTCTTCACCCCGGGCCACCAAAAATGACCCCTCCAACCCCGGTAAATCATAGAAACTCCTGGGTGTACCGCCAAGGGTGAGTTGTATAACTCACCAAGAACACCCTTGCACATGTCCTCTGAGATGAACAATATCCAATGAAACATCATATGATTATGCCCATCTTCTGACCATCCTCTCAAAGCAACACCTTTGATAACACAATCACACATCACTTCAGCCTCTAAGTCCCCCCCACTGATACCTGTCCACATTTGGAAACAGAGAGGACCATATTGTCTTCTAAAATAGAAATCATCAACCATCCTCCACAATTGCATCCAGGCGTAGGGTATCCAACTCCTCCATTTCTTTCCAATCATCTACCGATTCTCGAACTACATAATACGAAAACTTCCTTATCAACGAATCATCCACCACATTCCACTTACCATAAACATAAGATATTTTGATGCTGTAGTCCCAATGTATCTCCATCCACTTCCACTGAAACAAGTTCAGTTCTCGCTAAGAGAAGATATAACTCAATATCTTATGATCTGTGAAGACCAAGAAGTGCTCTCTGAAGAGATAATGATGCCACAACATTAGTGTGAACATGAGTGCTGTATGTTCTAGATCATGGGTGGAATAGTTACGCTCATGGGGCGTAACGTATTATACCCATAATTGATCACCCCTAAGGTTACATCATCACACACCACTTTCCATGGCCTGAAGCATCCCAGAAAAACTCAAACGACACCCCTTCTGCTGTAAACCTGAGTATTGGAATGCTCACCATATTCCCCTTCTTATAATTGATGGTTTCTTGGCATTTATCACTCCCTATATAAGCCCAGCCTTTCTTGCACATGGATGTCAAGGGTGCTGCATCTTGGGAGAATATGGGAATGAATCTCCAGTAGTAACCCGCTAGACCCAAGAAACTATGAACCTATTCCACATTCTTGGGTGATTCCCATAAAACAACCACCTCGACCTTTGATGGTTCCACTGTTATCCCCTTCTCATACACCACATGTCCAAGGAAGTGGAATTCCCATGTCCATAACATGCACTTGGAAAACATCCCATATAATTGCTACTATCAGAGGACCTCAAAAACCATCCTCAGATGCTCATCATTATCCTCCACTAACCATGAATAGGTCATGTTGTCATCAATAAACATGACTATGAACTGGTCTAGATATTCAAGGAAGCAAGATTTCATTATCCCAATGAAAATCGCTACTGCATTCGTAAGGCCAAAGATAATGACCACGAACTCAATGTTCCCATATCGGCACCTGAATGTATTCTTTGAGAAGCCACACTCGTTCACCGTCAACTAGTCATATCATGACTACAAGTCGATCTTGGAGAACCATCTTCCCCCCCTTCAACTGATCAAAAAGGACGTCGATCCTTCGTAGGGGGTAACAATTCTTGATTGTTACCTAATTTAGCCTCCGGTAGTCTATACACAGCCTAAGGCCACCATCAGACTTCTTTGAAAACTAGACTGAAGCACCCCATGGTGACGCACTAGGTCAAACAAAACCCTTCTTCATCTATTCTTCATTCTGAATCTGAAACTCCTAAACTCAAAAGGAACCATCTGATAGGGATCCATTGAAATCGGATGAGCACCATAGTGCATGTTTATCCTGAAATTGACATCACGTTGATGGGGTAGAGTCACCACCTCTTTATGGAAGATGTCTAGGAACTCACTGAAAATCCATGGGACATCCAGGATCAATATATTTGTTGACTCCTCTAACAGCTTAGATAAAATGGAAAGAAGGTGATCCACTTGTTGACTGCCTTCCTAGAAACCCCACTCACCGATGAATGTCACATGTTGTCTGCCGATATCTGAAAATATGACCCTGATTCAGATGAAGTAGATAACTACACACATAAAAAATAACTAGTCGATACCTAGAATGACATCATATGGCTGAATATGCTACAAAATAAGGTCACCACTAGACTAATGTTGTCCTAACATCACTCAACGTCCTTGAAAAACATGAGACAAGATGGTATGTCCTCTGACTAGAATACTCAAAACTAGGGGCATAGGAAGTCTCTCTACATAAAGACCCAAATCATGGTATAAAATGGGTGAAAAAAATCAGTGTGAAGCTCTTGAAACAAACAAGTTCCAGAAAGAGTGCTAAACAAGCTGATCGTACCTCGAACAACCTCTGGCCTCACTAGAACTGCAACCTCTGCGGTGGGAAAATTCCCATCCCAGCTTCTCTACCCCTTATGTGTCAGATGCCTCACCGACCAAGCCTTGGCCAAGGTCCCTCAAGAGGGCCCTAATATCGTCCTCCTCATGCAATGTCTTCTCTTAGAAGAGCAGGAGCTCGCGGTCTCAACAGCTATTGCTGAAAGGGCCTAGCATGAAATTGATGTCTCTCAGGTGGGCACTGAACCTGCCCACCCCCACTGTATTGAACTTGGTCTAGTAACTGATTCCGAAGGTGCCCATGACTACCAAAAATGAAGCAACTGGGTCCTGGTCATGCAAATAAGGGGCGTGGAATGGGAGATCGAATCTGTAACTAATGTGGCATGCTCACCATGTGCCGAAACCTGGAAGGCCCTCACGCCGGAGGCCTGTTGCTAAAGGCCATCACATTTTATGAGACCAACTGGATCCCCTCTCAATGTACACCTCCAAGCATGTGCATCCTCTAAACCACTACAACCTTCTTCTGAACCTCCAAGTACATTGGTTGTGTAAAGGGAGTCACAACATACTGAAGAGAAGGTTAAAGTTCAGACTATAAATGTCTCACTTTAGACTACTCATACGGATGTAGTTTTGGGGCAAAAATAAAGAGATCCTTGATCATGATCCCTAGCTCCCTCACTGACATACTCCCCTTCTGAAAGGAGAGTATCACTTGCCTATTCTCAGCCTTCATCATGGAAGATAGTAATTTTCATGGAACTCCCTCTCAATGTCAGTCCAAAAAACCTCCACATCCCTCTTCTCTCCAATATAGAGTGGCTACCCCTGCTGTGCTACTCCTGACATTTGGATAATAGATAGAGGAACCCAGTACTCTGTCAGAGAAAAGGTCAATCTTAAGTCTATGACCAACTCCATGAGCAAGTTCTCTGTGTCCATGTCTGAGATACTGCCCTCATTATTTGTGAGGGTATTCCACTAAAAAGAACAAAGATTCATATTCAAATGGTTCTCCTCCTCCTCTCGATCATCCCTCTTCTAGTCATCCAAATCAGCCTTCTGGGCCTCAATCTCCCGCACTACCCGTGGTCTCAATCTGGGTTCCATAACTGTAAGGTAAATAAGAAATGACTAAGACACACAATAAAAAAAGTCCTTTTTATGCATGTACTTTTCCTAAGGACTCTACCCTACAATCATTTTAGCCTCACATGGTCGTTTGGCAGGTCTAGAGTCCTCACATCAGATTAGAGGGGGCCTAAAATCTTGCATCTTAGAAGTTTATCCCTTTCCAATTTAACACACCATGATTGCTTAACATTGTTTCACTACGATCCCAATAAATCCTCAATGTTCCTAAAACTGGAATCCATCCAATCTCTCATCCATCACCTCAGATACCATTCGATCAGGACCCACCTTAAAAAACATAAGGGAAGGGGAAAAAAATTTCTAGCCCCTTCTTTCTCCAAGTTGAAGGAGAGATAATTACCCTTGAGTCCCTCCATCAATTTACCTAGTGTGTAGACAAGAACCAAGGGTATAAAATCATATTTGATATGGAAGGAATTACATTTTTATAAAGGATTGGGATATAATATTTAAATCCCATAAAACACCAAAAATAGTAGTAGGAGTAAAGAAAAAAACAATCCATTCCCATATGCATGTTCTGATTTAATGTGCTACAAGTTCACAAAAACATCAAACTGATGTACCAAAATAAAATAAAAGAAGCAACACTAACGTTCCCAATATCCAAGCTAATATAGTCCCACACGGTCCCCGAAGTCCTATGGGAAATCTGAATATAGTTTTATATACATAGGGTGAGTATAGAAGTATACTCATTAAGGATGTCCAAAAGCTCTCATTCCCATGTGGGGAGGAATTCTAATGCCATGTGAGAAAAGGAGATAACCAAAAAACATAGAGAAGAAAACTATCCACCCAATCCTATAATTCCCTATAATTTACGTATCATTTTTTTAATTATATGGAATTATTTCAAGACAGAAAATTCTAACGACGCATGATTTTGAGGTTGGGAGTGCCCAATTTGATCCGCTAAAGTTTTGTAAAGCATTAATTAGCATGCATGTGTAGTTTTTCTAAAAAAGTTAAATAACTCTTATGTGGATTCCTGGATCAGAATTCGGAAGGAACTGTTGCATTTAGGATGGTGGGTTTACGCTAGGTGTGAATTATGATTAGCTAGTGCAGGCCTCTTACGAGAAAACCCGAAAATGGCATAATCGTAAATAAAATAATTAAATAAAATAAATTTATTTTTCAAATTCTTCATTATCATGATTGGTGACTTAGATTAAAAATATGTGACCACTGCTGAACACGTGAGGGTATGATCTCTTTAGGAAGTTACTAACATTGGCCATTGTGGGACACCAGTGAAAGTTAGTTTTTGGCCTTAAATAAAATAATTATTTGACTATTATATTACTGTAAAAGACATAACTTATAAATAATAACTCATATTTAAAATATGAATGTACTGTTCAGTTTGTTGGGGAATTTTCTCCTTAGGAAGATCTTAACCTCGACCGTCGTGGGTGGAGGGTGAATTTTATTAATTAATTTATTTATTTAAGGTATGTATAGTAAATTCATGAGCAATTTTCAAACTTTGGAACTTGTGCCCAGATTAAAAATCTGAGGGCACCATTGAATCCCCCGGACATGATTTTGTTAACGCATACATTACTTTGACCGTAGTTGGTCTGGAGAAAAAGTAAGTTTTTTTTTGAATTTTTAAAATAAATGAAATAAAATTATTTTATTTTTTTATTTTTTTTCTTCTCCACCAATGGATGAGCAGAGGGTGGGACCCACAATGTGTCATGCCAATAAATGGATTGACCTGTCAATCTTATTTAATGATGTCGATGGAGAATTATAAAGGTTCCAAATTAATGAGCCCCCATTAATTACCCACATTTTTACATACCCTCCCCCTCTTCTATTTATATGGATCTTTAGCAGAGGAGTTGATAGAGCTTAAACATGAAACAATGTGCTAATGAGGTGTTGTGTTTCTGAACCCTTAAAGGACGGATCCCACCCTAGTTGGAGGTAACAGTAGATAGTAAACCACAAACCTAAGTACAACTTATGAGAGACATCATTGGGAACCATTTGCAGGAATGAAAAACATAACCCACCTGAATGTGTGGACATTCTCCAATGGTTTTATGAGATAGGGGTTTTATTCTGGTTTACTTCAAGTGAATTTTCATGAACCCCATTTTATCCTTTCTCTTGTTCACATGCTAAAACAGATGACACATTCCTAACAAACAGGACCCAGACCCTAAAAATAAGGATGTTCATTGACACATGTCAGAAGAGTAGGCCATCGCACAAAGCCGTAGTGGTCATCAGAGGGGCCAGTACGGACCGACAGTGGACGAAGTGCGGCACACCGTCACGTGCCAGCAGTGAGAAAGGGGTCACATCACATTAGCAATGGAGAAATGAGGAGGAGGCTGAAATATTGGTCGACCATAGAAGGGGATCTCACACAACTGGCGCACCACAAGTGAGTTGGAGAAGCAGCTGCAGCCGTGACATAGAAGGAAACCACTGCTCGGGTTCTGCGACGATCGACAGGCACCAACGTGGCACTGCCATTTTCACCAACCTAAATTTCCTTCATTCCATTCAGGATACCCAGGGGGACACGATTCCCCACTTGCTAGCTCCGGTAGAAAATGGCTAGGCCAACACTTTGCAGACTTCCCCCTTGCGGGCCGCGCCCTACGTAGACAGGCTGCCCCTTGGGGGATGCACCCTTACCTTCCGGACCGCCCCCTTCTGGGTTGCGCCCTAAACAGGTCAGGCCACCCCCTTGTAGGTTGCCCTTTGTGGCCACACATTGTGGGCCAGGCCTCCCTTGTGGGCCTCCTTTTCCAGCCACCACATTGTGGTCCGGGCCCGACCTTGGCCCATCCCATACTGGGTCAGTCTGACTAGGTCGGACCGGACCTGTTCCCAACCAAGGCTAGAAACAGTTAAAGTGTCATATCTTGAGAATCAGATGTCAGTTTGATGAAATTTCATTGTAATTTTTATCCATGGATTGATATGGTCCTTTTGGTATAATCCTATTGAGTTTTGGAGATAGTTGAAGTATGATCGGGTTGGATAGAACCTCAATCCAATCGGGCCACCAAATCTAAAACACTTATATCTCACAGATTGGGCATCCGATTGACGCACAGTATGTTGTGTTGGAACCATTATCACATGGAAGTCCATTGGGTTACACATTTGTGGTGATTTTTAGTGGTGGTGGTATGACCGATTTCTTTAGGGGAAGATTCTACAGAACTCGGACACACCAGTTGAGCGGATTCTAGTGCTTGGTAGTGAGGCAGAGGTTTGAGACAAATCATATGAAGGTTGTTACTGAGCAATCATGTGTGGGTCTGTAATGAATCTATGTGGGTCAGATCATGTGTGGGTTAGATCCTCTATGGTTCAGTGCTCATTGATCCAATATGGGTCAGTCCATACTTATCATGTGTGGGTCAGCGCTCAAAGATCGTGTTTGGGTTAGCACATACCGATCCTATTAGGGTAAGATCCTATGTTGGTCAGTGGTGGTTAGTTACCTATCGACCATGGGAGGATCATATCCGGTTTGGGTCATTGAGGGTGTTTATACTTATTGATCCTATGTGGGTTAGACTCTGTATAGTCAGCAGTAGTGCCTCTTGAATGAATAAGATGATTTATCTATGCGACTAATCATATGTACTTGGATACATCATTGAAAACATGGTTTGATATGAGTCTCTATTTGACTTATTTCTATTTATTTGTGCATTGTGATTGATATTATGCTTTGGGGTTTCCTTTTTGGAATTCTGAGATACCTATGGGGGGTCTCAGGGTCCCTACTGAGTATCGTTATAATCACACCGGTATGGGCTATGCCCGCACCATTTGGTTTATTGTGAAGATGATGTACAACGTTGATCGAGGATGAGGGTTCCAAGACAAGAAAGTTCTCAGAGGTGGACAATTTGACATGATGTGATGCAGGGACTAATGATCGTGACCTGTAGCTACCCTTCTGGTAGGATCCTCGGTGGATGATCCATGAGTTATTTGTCACTTTCCAGTTGTTTTCGTACTTTTCAGTTGAAGATGTACTTTTACATATGGTGTTGTATTCCGGACCACTTTAAATTTATAACACTTTTTCTATAGACGTTTACATTGTGGTTGCTTCTTGTTGGATTCTACTCTGTGTGTTTGTATAGGTTAAAAGGAAATGCATTCACGTTTTAGGGATACACCATTTCCAGTGCTACTTTCCTGCCCCTAACCAATTGAAGGCGGTCTTGGGGTGGTCATGACATGGGTTCCAGGGGTTGGGTCGTAAAAATGTGGTATCAGAGGGGTTGGTTCCACAGAATAACTAGGATTCTGAACTTTTCAATGTAGCGATATTGTTAAGTGTTATGAGTGTCATTTTTAATTTGGGGAGTCCAGTGTTGGTGAGACGACTAGCATATCCATACACCGAGACCATAAATTATGATTTCCAACTCAATATATAGAAGCACTAATTGCGTGTGTTTTTGAAGATTTTCTCTTGTGATTTCTCTTGAGTCAGCTCACTAGGTAAAATTTTTTGATGGTGGTGCATCTGTTCCTTATCAGGATGTCGACACATAGATAACATGTTTAGATTCCCTAGAGAGTACACGATGATGGCCCACCAAGCAACGATGCTCTGTTGCAGGGCAGTCTTACTATGGTGGCACCTTTGAGTGTTGTACCAGAACCACCACCACCTATTGGAATGTAGTTACCATGAGCCTCACTAGTCAATGGTGCATGCCGACTCAGTGAATTTAACGAATTCAAATGGTAGAGGCCATTGAGGATCCGATGAGATCTCTTCTCACAAGTAGATAAGGATTGTCTTGAGGAGGTGGATGAGTTTCCATCTAGCCAGTGAACCATTCGATCAGATGGCGGTCCAGGTAGGGAGCCTTCTACGTTGCATAGAATGATGATGACAGATTTTGGATTACCCAGATCTAGCAAAGAGGTGACTTTTTCTATGGACAAGCTTGAGAACCATCCTCAGAGAAGGGGGCATCTTTCCATGACGAGCTAAGGGATGCGAGTTCCATAGATCTTCAATATCTTCATAAGGACAAAATTTCGGTAGTTGAGTATTCATCAAGGTGTACTGACCATCCCTAGTACTCTATGAATATTGTACGGCCAGGGATTCAGGGCTCGGACCTCCATACCAGGTGTGTTTAGGGACATCCAGGCCATCACTATTTTTTCCTCTATGCATTCCTATATATGTTTGGGTACTGGAGAGAACCTTTGTAGTTGAATGTTATTTGGATAACCGGATTCTGCCAGTGAATGTTAATTGTGGGAAATCAATAAACTGACACCAGTATTAGAGACACTGGCATGTAAAATGTTTCAAGAAGAGGAATTGACAGGGACATATAAATCTTCCGGGTAGCAGACATGGAAGTGTAGCTAGGAAAGAAACATGATGAGGTATACATTTCAACCTGTTACAACCAACAACCCAATGAGGTCCCCACTAGGCTCAGGGAGCTGGGGGAGAGAAGATTGTTGTAGCTTCATACTATCAAGGAGTTTGATCCATGGGCTGCGGGAATGATTTGAGGAATAGTCTGTTTGTAAACAAGCTACAGTATTAATAGACATGGGAAATAATCATTCCTTTTTTTGATGAATCTAGTTCAAGACCCACATATTCTAGTTAAAATATTGAATTGACCCTTACGTTTGAACATAACATTGGATGGAGACTCAAAAATCCCACTAATTCTTATGGTGTGATCTGACCCTTGAAGCGAGAGTTTCATTTGGAACCTATTAGTGGTATCATATAGGCCTTAAGACGTTAGTTTGGGAATGGAATAGAAATCATCACATCATTCTCTGATATTCTGTTTGAGGAAAGAAGTTTGTTTTTATCTACTACATTGGAATGGGATTTTCCATTATTGGCGAAAAAGGAAACCCATGCTGCACATGATAATCTCTTTCATAATATGGTGCTACTGATCACTCTTCTATCGGCCATCATAAACCTCATGGAAGTGGAATTTTTGGGTTTTCTGTTCCCAACAAGAGTGGAAGAGTGTGGGGACATATTTTCAATAAAATGCTTATAAAATAACCTCCCTTAAGGGAAAGGGACTTCAGCTACGGATGGGTAATACTGGAGTTTGGAACCAGACTTCTCTAGGGTTTCATCACCCTTTTCATCTTTAAAGAAGAAGGGGGATTCTTTCCAGTGGATGGATAAGTGTCAGTAGATCTTTCAAATGATGAGACAGTGACGATGTCAAAATTTCTTCCAGGACTATGACATTGAGATAGTATGTACACCTATGAAGGGGAACGTGGTAGCAGACGAACTTAGCTGGTGCTCTAGCCTACATCCACTGAGTGGGTAATTATATTAGCTATTCATGCTATTGAAATCCTTTGCGGATAACTATGAAGTATCTTACCTCATATCTATGATTGTCACTCCTCCAATTCATCCACAAATTCAGGGGCCACATCTTGGTCGTTGACTGCGAGGCCCGACGTGTTCAGATATCCTTAGGATGGTCTCCTGAAGGATATAATGAATGTTGGGATCACATAATATTATTCATATGATGTACCATGGTACCCCTAATTCATTGGGATGAGGAGTTTATGGAGATCCACATATCCCCTTAGCAGTACATCCTGGGGTGGTGAAGGTGTACCTGGACTTTTGACGTCATTACTGGTGGCCAGGGATGAAGGAAGTAGTGGAAGAGTTTGTATCATGATGCCTCACTGTTAGCAAGTGATGACTGCACAGAGCCAGCAGAAATCTTATATTGAGAGGAGGAGGGAGACCATGACTTTTTATGGGTCTCATCTCGATGATGTTTGCAGATATTTGGATGGGGTGACACATCATCTCTGAGGTTCATCGGAGCATTCAATAATTCTTGCAGAGTGGGAATGGTGTCATACCATCTATCTATTTCCCCACAGATGCACTAGGTGCATAGTTTTTTCCATGTGTCATTGTTAAGAATATGTGTGCATGGTACATCGCTTGTTATAGACTAGGGGGAGTTGAACTTTGATGATGGGGTGACTTTAACGGAGTTCCCATTGGAGATAGAGGATCGCGAAGGGAGAGTCCTTCAAAGAATTTCAACCACTATGGATCACGTTAGGTGGTAGCACAGGGACCTCTCGGAGAGAACATGGGAGTGGGAGGCTGAGATTCGTGCTTAGTACCCTCAATTGTTTGATTTTTCCATTGTTTAGGATTTTGGAGACGTAATGTCCAATGGTGGGGAGAATGTAATGTTCTGGAATTTTTGTATATTTTTTTAATTATATGGAATTATTTTGAGAGTAAGAAATATGACAGTGTGTGATTCTGTGGCCCAGATTTCCCGTATTGATCTATCGATATTTTGTTAAGCTTTTAATTAGCACGCGTAAATAGTTTTCAAGAAAAAGTGGAATAAAACTTAATGGGCTTCCCATATCAGAATTTAGAGGGCACTGTTACATTCAGGATAGCAGGTTTACCCTAGGCATGAGTTATGTATAGCTGGTGCATGCCACCTGTGATAAAATATGGAAATGTCATAATTGTAAATTAATTAATTAAATAAAATTATTTTATTTTTGAAGTGCTTATAACTCACAAATGGTGACTTGGATTAAAAATCCAAGAGCACTACTAAACTCTCGAGGGTATGCTCTCTTTAGGCAGATACTAAAATTGCCCAGAACTAGCCACCAGTGAATGTTAGTTTTTCTCTTTAAATTAAATAATTAATAGACAATTATTTTATTATAAAATCTATAACATCAAAATAGTAAATCAGATTGAAAATCCAAGAGTACCGTTGAGATTTTTTGGGGCGTGTTCACCGTATGAGGAGCCTAACTTTGTCTGGTGTGGGTCGAGGGTGAATGTATTTAATTTATTGATTTTTTAAGGTACGTTTTGTAAACACAAGAGGGAAATTTTATAACTTTTGAACTGATGCTCGGATTAAAAATCGGAGGGCACAATTGAATCTACAGTGCCATGATTCACTAAAGGGAGACATTACATTTACCGTAGTAGGTCTTGAGAAAATGATACGTTTTTTGAATTTTTAAATGAAATTAATTAAAATAAATTTGACATTTTATTTTCTTTAATCTTCACCAATAGACAAGCGGAGTGTGGGAACCACAATATGTCAATACAATAAATGGATTTACCAGTCAATCTTAAGTAATAATGTCGATCTGGAAATAAGAAGGATACTAATTAATAAGCCCCTGTTAATTCCCCATGAAATTACATAACCTCTCCCACTACTATTTATATGGATCTTGGGGAGAGGTGTAAGAAAAAAATCTCCAATAAATGAAGTGTTGATGGAGTACCATGACGCTGAACCCTTAGAGGATGGAGCCGATCCCAGTGGGAGGAAATGGGTGACTCCGTACCACAAACTGAAGGACGACGTACGAGAAGCGTCCTTGGAAACCTGTTTTGGTAATGAAGAACATGATCCACCTTCATGTGCGGACGTTCTCCAATGGTTTTACGTGGTAGGTGTTTAATTCTTGTTTATTTGAATTGAATTTTCTTGAACCCCTATTTATCCTTCCTCTTGCTTATGAGCTAAAACAGAGGGAACGAGCCTAACAAAAATGGCCCAAAACCTCCGCTATCTTGCTATCCTTGCACCACTATGGAAGAATCCTAGCATGGCGGAACCAACTGACTACGGAGAAGGCAGTGTGTCAACGCACGTCACCAGAGGAGGCCGTAACAAAAATATGTGGTGGTCATCGGAGTCGTTGGCACCGACGGGCCTCAGAAGAGGTATGACTCGCCATCACGCACTGCCAGTGAGAAGAGGGTCATTGATCGCCAGCCGCAAAGGATGGAGGAGGCAGAAGACAAATTGGCTGGCTGCAGAAAGGGATGTGGTGCGACTAGTGTGCCACCGGCTAACATAAGTCGTTGCCAAAGCCACGACAGAACAGGAAAATTCCGCGTGGGTTCCGTAATGACCAGGTGTTGTACACATGGCACCATCGTTTCACAAAACAGAATGGCCTCTGGGCCGTTCGAGATTCCCAAGGGGACATGCTTCCCCCCTCGCTAGCTTAAGCGGACAACAGCCAGGCTGCCCCCATGCAGGTCCTTCCCTTAGCGAGATGGGCCACCCCCTTTACGGTCATATCCTCTACGGCTGGGCCACCACCATTGAGGGGTTCACAATCCTTAGCTGTGATTCCCCATTTACAGGGCGGGACATCCATTTCGGGCCACCCATTTTTGTGGTTCGGGCTGCGCTTTGTGGGCTGGGCCACCCATGAGGGCCACCTTTGCGGGTCGCCGCCTTGTGGGCCACCTTTCCGGGCCACCGCCTTGGGGGATAGGTCAGACCTCGTCTTAGTGGAAAGATCCCACCACAGCCCCACCCCAACCGGGATGGGCTGCGTCGGTCTGACCAGGTCGGACGAGACCCGTGCCCAACCGAGACTAGAAACACTTATTGGGCCATATGTTGAGATCCAAATATCCATTTGACGAACCATCTACGGTGTTAGGTTCCTTGAATTTAGGTGGTCCTTTTGGATTACTCTTATTGAGTTTGGGATATAGTTAGAGTATGGATGGGTTGGATTGAACACAAATCCAACCGGGCCACCAGAACTAAAACACCAGTTACTCACAGACCGGGCGTTTTATTGATGAACCGTCTATCATGTTAGAACCCTTGAGACATGGCGGTCCTTTGGGTTACACATTTTTTTATCCTTGTGGCAGTCGAGGTATGAACAATATCTCTATGGGAAGATACTACAAAACTCTATCACAATGGGTGTGAGGAATCCAGTCGTTGGTGGTAAGGTGGATGTTGGAGACATATCATACAGAGGTTAGAACCGAGCGATCCAACATGGGTCAGCACCGATAATGTGTGGGTCAGATCCTTTGTAGGTGATCACTCAATGATCCTGTGTGGGTCAGCGCATAATGATCTTGTGTGGGTCAGATCTTTTGTGGGTCAGTGCTGAGTGATCCTCTGTGGGTCAGTGTATACCAATCAAGTGTGTGTCAGATCCTATGTGGGCCAGCGGGGGTTAGTTACCTATCGATCCAGGGAAGATCAGATCCTATGTGGGTCATTGCGGGGGTTAGTACCAATCAATGCATTGTTGTTCAGACTCCGTATGGTCAGCAATAGTGCATCTTGACTGAATAAGATGAGCATGCTTTGCTATTAATTATTTTTTACTTCTATACTTCATAGAAAACCTGGTTAGTGCTGAAACTCTATTTGAGAGGTGTCAATTTCATTGTACTTTATAATTGAAATCATGATTTTTGGATTTCGTTTGTGGAATTCTGAGAGACCTACAAAGGTCTCGAGAACTCTACTGAGTATCGTTATACTCTCCCTTGCACGGTCAATGCCCGCAACTTATTGTGTCTTGGGAAGACGACATACAATTTTGATCGAGGCTGAGGGATCCAGGACTGGACAATGCTCGAATGTGGTCTATTTGACGTGACATGACGCATGGGACAACTAATCATGAGTTGTACCTACCCTTCAGGTAGGATCATCGGTGGATGATCTAGGAGCTGTTTTTTCACTTTCCAGTTGTATTTTTACTTTTCAGATGTACGTGTACTTTTCCTGTTGGGCTTTTATTTTGGCCCCCTTTACTTTCAGCAATTTTTTTCTACAGCATTTTACATTGTGATTCTTTATTGTCGCATTATACTCTATTTGTTTGAACAAGATTAATAGAAATTGATTCCCATTAGAGGGATACCCCTTTTGGTGCTAGTCACTACCCACTATCCTATACATGGTGGTCTTGGGGTAGTCACGGTATGGGCCCCTTGGGACATGTCATGCAAATAATTCACCATGGCCCACTACCCAAATAACACAATTCAAGTAAAGTAATTGTAATAACACATAGATATAGACACCTTTCACTACATTCCAACTTTTTATTGAAGACATCCTACGTGTCAGACCTCTCCCACTATTTTCACTGCAGTCTCACTACCTCCCCAACAACATCCTGTTGTATGACTACCGTGACTTTTATTACATAATTAATCATAATTTATTACATAAACATCACTTGATTCAACATATAATATCAAGAGGTCTTTTTTATTTGTGGATTAGGATCATTACAGAACAAATTATAACATGAAATACAACATCTTTATTGAAAACTTTTTTTGACATGACTACTACATTCCCTCGTACTTAGCATTGCATGGGATAACATGAGGGCATACCTAAGAAAAGGGTGAGCTATAAATCCCAGTAAGGGGATAATCATAGAATAACATGTTGAATAGAATACATGTTATACAATAGGCATATCAATATAGCATGAGATAAGAATAAACATAAAGGCATAATAAAACATGATAACCATAACATGGAAATGTGGCAACAACACTTATCATGGAATTAGCATGAGCCAAGGATCATTGCACATGGAGCATGAGTTTACCCTCATTGCACATGAAGCATGAGTAAACCCTCATTGAACAAGAATTATCATGAGTAAACACCCATTGCACATGATGTATCATGGTACTATACATTACCCATTTCATTAGAACGCTATTAGGGGACACCCTTTTTAAACATTTCATTTCATGCATATGTGTGCCCCATGGATCATAAAAAATTGAATCATTCAATAGAATAAATTTTTAAACAATAAAAGATTGTGGAATACATAAATTAAACTCATTAAAAAATAAATAAATGTGCATATAGGTGAATACCCTTGATAGAGAAATGGGCATGGTATTCACTATACAATGACTTTCTCTAGGAATAGTGCAGTGCAATTTCGGAAGCATAACGACATGACATAATAAAACATAAAAATGGTGGATGAGAGAGAATGAGGTGTATCATAATATTTAAATGACATGGAAAGTATGGGGGTCATATAGATACTTGTCCCAACAAATTAAATGGAATTTTGATTCATGATACAAAGGAATTTCATAAATGTAAAAGAGGAGAGATAAATTCTTTCCCGAATTTTGGCATAGTAACGGGTGTACATGAGGGGAATTTAATTAGAGAGAAAGGGGTCTCCCATCATTCAAACCTAAAAAGGGATGTATGGTGGAGGTGAAAAACCATACCCCCAACATTTATAATTGAAATTAAATGGGCATAACAATTTAACGAATATTGGAAAAAATGAGAAAGGAAGAAAAAAACCATTACTTGGAAGTGTGCTTCCAAAGGCTTGAGAGGGGCTTGATAGAGGCTTCAAGGGAGCTTCAGGAACCTTGGGAGGATTCTAGAGAGAGTAGGGAAAAGATTTTATGAACTAAAAAGGATTTTATTGTGGAGGAAGTGGGAGATTGGATGGGTATATATAGGAAAGTTGAGGGAATTATTTATTATTTAGGTTTGGGACACCTGACATTAGAATAATTCATTCCACAAACCAGCCCATGGTTTTAGGAAAAGGGAAGTGGAAAAGAAATATTTTATAAGGACAAAGTCTAAACTTCTTAAAATAATGGGGTTGCTTATGTGGAGGTGAGTCACACTTCCAAGGAAAGCAATTTAAGAAGGAAAAATGGTTAATAAGCATTGAAGGGTCCACTAAATATTTGAAAAATAAATCAACCAAACCCAAAATCACATTATTTTAATTTTAAAACATATATTTTCTGAACATAATGTTTATTTTATTTTATTACATCACTATTGGGTCATTATGATATCATAAAACACATTATATATTTAAAAGGCAATTAATTTTTACCCAAAAATTTGACTGTCTCTGAATATTATGAAAAATTAACCGTTGAAAATTTTTGACATCTTGATTCTAGAAATTATATTCATATTATCTAAATAATTTTCTAAATATGATAATTTTCACTTTTAATATAAAAATCGACATTTATTGAAAATTCATGGGATTTGACAAAAATGGATTCCAAACCTTAATAAAAATTACAATTGCATTCAAAAAAACTATATGATCATTTATATATATATAAATTAATTTAATAATAATAATAATAATATTTTATTACAATATTATTTAATTCAAAAATCCATTAATTAATCAAAATAGAGTTTTTAGTTGAACATTAACTAAAAATACTCTTTGTGCTCTAAAAACTATTTACAATGTAACAATAATAAAATGAAAGTAGTTTCATTATTATATACAAAAATAATGTACATAACCACAGTGCTAAGGTCTTGTTACATAACCCCCTATAACACCCGTGTAAGACCGATGAGTAAGGTGTGCAATGGTGGCAGACTCTTGGGGTGGCTCGGATAACATTGCTTGGGTGGTAATCTCTATAAAATTTCACTTCTCTCATATGTAGTTCTGCTCAAGAATAACATGTTCAAGCTCAGCTCGAGCTTGGTCAAGAGAGAAGCCCAATAACGCCACCTCCTTTCTGAGCTCTGACAAATGGGCTTCATATGGGGAAAGTCTACTGGATGAGTCCATCGCTTCCTTCGTTTGAGTAAATTGGAATTGTTAAATCCCATATTAAAAATAATCACGTGATCATTGTTCAACATCTACAATAAAAACAGTCACAATTATTAACGGTATTTTAAAATTCAAAAAAATAAAACAAAATAAGTTCATATGTTGTATAACCATTTAACATATTATGAAATTTTATTAGATCAAGAGGGATTTTCATTAACAAGATTTTGGGTCATTACAATCTTCCGCCATTAAGAAATTTCTCCCATGAAATTTCATTTTCCACACTAATATAGATGTGGGTATTTCTGCTTCATCGTTTCCTCTGATTCTCACATCGCTTCTTTAAACTTGTGGTTTCTCCACAACACTTTGTCGAGGGGAATTTTCTTATTTCATAGAACATTTTCTCTATGATCTATGATCTTCACCAGTTTCTCCTCATAAGAAAGATCATCCTATAACTGTACCACCTCTAAAGAGAGTATATGTGAAGGCTCCTGTATGTACATCCTTAAGAGGGATACATGAAAGACATCATGTACTTTGGCCATGATAGGTGGAAGTGCTAGTCGATAGGCCACAACCCCTACACGATCAACAATCTCGAAGGGGATGATGTGCCTTGGACTTAAATTTCCTTTCTTTCCAAACCTTGTGAAATTCTTCCATGGAGATATGTGTAGAGATAACATGTCTCCAACTATAAACTCAAGGTCTTGTCGACGGTTATCTAAATAACTCTTTTGTTGACTTTGGGATGCGATTATATTATGTTGAATGGTTTTAACCTTTTGCATAATTTCTTCGACCATTTCTGGTCCAAGCAGCTTACACTCACCAACCCCATCCCAACACGTTGGTGTTCTGATCCTTTTCCCATGATTGGATTTTTATTTTTCCCTTTGGATGCTTGAGTGGAAACTATTATTATAAGGAACTCAACCAGAGGAAAATGTTGATCCCATCCTCCTTTAAAGTCCATTGATCACTCTCTCAACATGTCCTCAAGTTTTTTGGTATTCCACTCAAATTGGCCATCAGTTTGAGGATGATAGGCCGTACTGAAATTCAGTTCATTATTCAGAGCATGTTGATGAATCTTCCAAAGCGTAGAATCGAATCTTTGATCTCGATCTAACATAATAGATAGTGGTACTCCATGCAGCCTTATCACTTCCCTATTATATATCTGTACCAGTTGATCTAATTAGAAATCCTTTCGAATAACAGTGAAGTGTGGAGCCTTTGTAAGACGATCTCCAACAACCCAGATTGCATTGCTACCTTTGGATATCTTCAGAAGTCCCGTGAAAAAGTCCATGGTGATGTTCTCCAATTTCCTTTATGGTATGGGAAATGGTGGCTTTATCCCCTTCAACATCTGCCTCTCTTCCTTCACTTTCGGACACACTAGGCATATTGATGTATATTCAATGATCTCCTTCTTCATATTATCCCCCCAATAATTCTCTCGAAGATCTCGATACATCACTGTGTTTCCGAGGTGAATAATAAAATTTCAACTATGTTCATCACCCAAAAGTTCCTTCATCAGCTCCAGACTTGATGGAACACATAGACTTTTTCCAAATCTCACAATTCCTTAATCATTAATATTAAACTTCGAGAATTTCAGTATTCTAATTGCTTCAACTTTTTCTTGAATTCCAACATCATCCTTTTGAGCATCCTTTAACCTTTCCAAAAGTTATGGTCGAGCAAAAATTTGAGAAATGATTGTTTATGTTCCCTCATTTATGATTCTCATGTCCATATTCATCAAATCTAAGAAAATTGGATCCTTTTCAATTCTCATCAATGATAGAATCACTTGGTCCTTTCTACATAGGGAATCCACCACCTTGTCCGCTTTCTTAGGGTGGTAATGGATTGAGAAGTCATAGTATTTGATCAGTTCATACCATATTCGTTGGTGCATCTTCGACTCTTTTTGAGTGAATGTATACTTGAGTCATTTTTGGTCCGTATATATTTCACACTTCTCCACAATGAGATAATGGCGCCAAATTTTCAAAGTGAATATCACTACAACCAACTCGAGGTCATGTGTTGGATAGTTCGGTTCATAAACATTCAATTGCCTTGAATCATAGGAAATTACTTTGTCATTATGAATCAACACACATCCCAGGACCTACTTCGAAGCATCACTGAATGCTACAAAAATTTCTCCACTTGTGGGTAAAGTGAGCACGGGTGCTGTGATAAGCCTCCATTTCAACTCCTTGAAGCTTTTTCACATTCATCAATCCATGAAAACATTACTACCATTCTAGTTATCTTGTTTAGAGGGTTGTAAAATCATGAGAAATTTCTTACAAATCTTCGATAATATCCAGCTAGCCCCAAGAAGCTACAGATATCTGTTTCTGATGTTGGCCTCAGTCATCCCTCAATTGTATCTGTTTCGGAGGGATCCACAGATATCTCATTTCTTGTGATGATGTGCCCCAAGAATGAGACAACCTTTAACCAGAACTCTCACTTCTTCTACTTTGAATAGATATTCTACTTCCGCAAGGTCTCTAGTATAGTTCTTAGATGCTCCTCCTGATCCTCCTTCGTTTTGGAGTATATCTGAACATCATCTATAAAGAATACCAAAAATTTGTCGAGGTAATCTCTAAAGACTATATTAATCAATTCAATGATGATTTTTGGATAATTAGTGTGTCCAAAAGGAATTAATATGAATTCGTAGTGACTGTATCTTGTACATAAGGATTCTTGGGTATATCTTCCTTCTTCACCCTTACTTGATAATATCCCGACCGCAAATCCACCTTGGAGAATTATTGTTCTCCAAGCAGTTGATCGAACAAGTCATCAATTCATGGGAGTGGATACTTGTCCTTTATCATGATATTGTTAAGATAATGATAATTGATGAAAAGGTGCATTGACCCATCCTTCTTGACAAAGAGAACTGGTGAAACCCATGGTGAAGCACATGGGCGTATAACCCCTTTATCAGGAATATCATGTAGTTGTTTCTTCAACTACTCAATCTCCACAACAGCCATTCTATATGGAGTCTTGGATATTGGAAACTCCCTAGATATAAGATCAATTGATAATTCAACATCTCTTCTAGGAGGAAGTCCAGGCAATTACTCGGTATACACTTCCGCGAATTCCCTCACAATAGGAATGTCTTCAAGGATGGTTACTTCATTGGACTCAATCATCTGAGCCAGATACGTGTTCTCATAGGGTAGTAATTTCCATGATTTAGAAGATAGAGCTAAATAATTTCATCTTCCTACTTTCACATTTCTAGAATCTGGGGTCTATTATCCACATGGAGAGAGATTTCCCTCTCACAACAATTTTTGTTGGCTCTATATAAGGAAAGAAAATACATGAAATGAATCACATAAAATTCCACCAGAGGGAGTATGACATGGTTTTAAAGGATGTTTAATCCATATATAATGATAGGGGAGGAGTTATATTCATTGGATGCAATGATTTCCCCATTTTCCGTACACACTGACATCTTCACTTCCATGATTTGTGGTGGTTTTGGGATTGTTCTACAAAACTTTCGAGATATAAAAGAATTCTTAGAACTTGGATCCAAATGTATGTTCACTATTCTTGAATGAAAATCTATAATACCTATCACCACATCATTTTCAGGGTTCATTTCGTCATAAGTGATGGAAAAAATCCCACCCTTCATGCCTTGGAGGTTGTTGGTTGCCTCCGAAAATGTTTGGTTTTGGGAACTGATTTGCAAGATGCCTTGGTTATTTGTTGTTTTAGAAATTAACTACGCATTGTGGTTTGAACAGAGCATTCCTCTCCTATTTCGTAGCCGTAGGTATTTCATGTCGACATTTAATAGCCAGGTGCCCTTCTCTTCCACAACTAAGGCTTTTCCTCGTCCCCTACAAGACATTTTCAGGGTTCTTCTTTCCACGCTTTTGGAAAGTGGGGTGCTGGATCTTCTTAGAAATAATGGATTTATCCATCAGACATCTAGAATTGAATTCCACCATTTTCTTCTTATCCCCATGATACCCATGAGATTCTCTGATCTCCATTTCAACCTTCAAGGAACATCAGAACACATCCTCATACCTATCAAAGTCATAGATCGCCAACACTTTCCACAGACTTGGGTTCAGCCCAACAAAGAAGCATTCAACCTTGAATTCAGGGGTAAAAACAAAGCCAGAGGCATATCATGCAAGCCTTGTGATGTTTTCCTCATACGCTTCGATAGATGTGTCGTCTTTTTTTGCTTGAGGTCAAAGAAGTCCCATTCAATATTAAGCCGGAGGGTGCATGGAAAATAATTATCAAAAAAATCTTCTATAAATCCTTCTATTCCAATGCCAGGATCTCCTCCTCAGGCTTCGTATTTTTTATCAATGTCAACCATTGGTCAGCTTCACCCTCCATATGATAAGCATCCAGGAGAACCTTCTCTTGTTCATAACATTCAAGGATGGAGAATATCATTTCAAAGGAGTTGATCCATTGTTCAGTGATTGAGGAATCAGATGATCCATTAAAAGTAGGAGGCCTTTATATCATAAAGCTCTCGATGGTGACTAGTTGTTTATTAGGGGGTTTGAACATTCATCTTGTCCCATTTTTCTATTCAAATCTTGAGTTAGATGAGAGAGAAGAGTGACAAATATCGCGATTCTCGCTCCCATTGGATTGGGAAACTTATTATTACAGTCATCACATTGATCTTCACATCGATTGTTAGCCAGAGTCATCCTATTACTAGACATAGGATGGAATAAAAGGATAGTTCAAGGTAACACATAAAGGGTAATACAATGAAAAATTTGATAACTTATAAATAACGTTTATTTCCTTAACTTATGAATCTACTTGATTCTATCTATGTTATCCATGATCTACTTTCTAACATATATTCTCAGGGCATTTTTTAGTCCCTTAATAATAGTTCATAGAAAGCTTGTCAATTTACCAAAGCATATCCACCGGGAGTGTCATAACAAAGAGTTCATAAGGGCCCATTTTCATGCACCAACACCCATTCGAGTCTAACTCAAAGCGGTGTTTTTGGGTTTTACCCCTAGGATACATCTGTGCTAGATCCGCCTCTACCTGCTCGTATCCAGACATGGATGTATTTACATGATAAACCACATAATCAACACTCACCAAAACATAGGGTTGTTTTATTATAAAGAGTTCAGCCTCTATGGCTTAACTATAGTTATCTAATACTAATCCCAAAAACAATTAAACCTATCCTCTGATACCAACTATGAAAACCCTTCTTTTTATTACACAATTAAACATAATTTATTACATAAACATAACATGATACAACATAGAAGATCGAGAGGTATAGTGTCTTTGGAGATTTGGATCATTACATAACAAGTTAAAACATTAAATAAAACATCTTTATTGAAATATTTTTACATGACCACTACATTCCATCGTACATAGCATTGCATGGGATAACCTGGCGACATGCATAAGAAAAGGGTGAGCTATAAGGCGTACTAAGGGAATAATCTTGGAATAACATGAGGAATAGAATACATGTTAGACAATAGGAATATAAATAGAGAATAAGAGAAGCATAAACATAAAGTCATGATAAATAATGTTAATCATAACATGGAAATGTGGAAACAACCCTTAACATGCAATTTGCATCATCCAAGGCTCGTTTCACATGTAGCATGAGAAAAGCCGCATTGAACATAAAGCACGAGTAAAAACTCGTTGCACTTGAATTATCATGAGTAAACACCCATTACAGATGACATATCAAGATAATATACTTTACCCAATGCATTTGAGCGCTATCAGGGCACACCGTTCTTAAGCATTTCATTTCATGCTTAAATGTTCCACATGGATCATAAAACATTGAATCATTCAACATAATCAATTATTCCACGATAAACGAATGGGGAATAAATACAAGAAACTATTTAAACAATAAGTAAATCTTCATAAAGGTTAATACCCTTGATAGAGAAATGGGAATGTAATTCACTATACAATGACTTTGACTTGGAAAAGCGCCTTGCAATTTCGGCAGCATAACGGCGTGACATAAGAACTCATAAAAATGCTTGATGAGAGATAAAGGGGTGCCTCATCATATTGACATGACAGGTGCATAAAGGGTACATATAGATACATGTCCCAAAAAATTTAATGGAATTTAGATTCATGATACAAAGGAATTGTTTGAATGTAAATGGGGAGAGAGAAATTCCTTTCAGAATTTGGCCATAGTAAAAGGTGTACATGGGTGGCATTTATTGAGAGATAAAGGAGTCTCCCATAATTCAAACATAAATAGGTCAGAATAGGGGAGGTTTTAAACCATTCCAAAACATTTATAATTAAAATTAAAAGGGAATAAAAATTTAATGAATATTGGACAAAAATGAGAAAGGATGAAAAACCCCTTACTTGGACGTGTGCTTGCAATGGCTTGAGAGAGGCCTGAGAGAGGATTATTGGGAGCTTGGGGAACCATGAGAGGATTATAGAGATAGGAGGTCAGAGGTTGGACGATCTCCAAAGGCTTTGAGTGAGGAAGAAGTGGGACATTGGGTGAATTTATATTGGAAAGGTGATAGAATTATTTATTATTTTGGTTTGGGACACCTCACATTAATCTATTCCATACCACAAACCAGCCTGTGGTTTTTGCACATGTTTTTTGGAAAAGGGAAGTGGAAAAAAATAATTTATAAGGCCAAAGTCCGATCTTCTTAAAATAATGGGGTAGCTTATGGGGATTTCAGTCACACTCCCAAGAAAAGAAATTTAAAAAGACAAATTGTTTAATAAGTCTTCAAGGGTCCACTATAGATTTGTAAAATAAATCAAAAAACCCATAATCACATTATTTTAATGGTAAAAACTATATTGGATGAAAAAAAGTGTATAATATTTTATTACATCACTATTGTGTCATTATGATGTCATAAAACACATTATATTTTTAAACGACATTTAATTTTTACCCAAAAATTTGACATTCTCAGAAAATTATGTAAAATTCATTATTGGATAATTTCAACGTCCTGATTCTAGTAATAATATTCATTTTATCTAAGTAATTTTGTATATATGATAATTTTCACTTTTAAAATAAAAAATGACAATTATCGAATTAACCTACAATGTAGGTGGTTTCGTATGGATGTACATAATAATGGATTTACAGGGTAGAAAAGGACCCAATATTAGGGATTGTATTGAGAAACACATATTATTTGGCTGTCACACTCACCTCCCATATGATGCATGAAATAGGAAGTGAATTTGTAAGAATACATGAGTTTTTTTATGATTAATGGATTCGTAAAAACCAATAATGTTTTCAAAAAAAGGAAATAAGATTAAAATTTGAATCCATACAAGAGTGATCCCCGCCATTTATTTCATGATATCATAGTTTTCTTGTATTTCATATCACCCATATTCATCTATAATGGGATTGAAATTCAATCATGGCCTTCCAGTTCAGGTGTATGTAATATCTTATTGAGATTTTTCAGTATGATATAAATTCTTCTATCTCTCATTTATAACACTAGTCATGAAGTAATTTGGAATATATATCATTGAAAATTATGTCACATTCATTGTAAAAATATACAAATTGGGTATCCCCTATAGGTGATATCCCATATAGTTAGAATCAATGTATGATTTGATTCCCAACCTACTTGTACACACATGATACCTCCTTAGGGATCAAACTCAACACATTGAAACCATTACTATCCTTCATGGTCCATATTTCTAGCAAGATCATTCCCCCACCAGGAAGTATCAATTTTTTAAAGGTAATATTCACCTCATCCTCATTATTCTATATTCATATAGGGAGTTATATTTACATATCTAATTTTTTTTATGATCAACCTGATTTAATTAGGGTATATTAAATATGTTGTAAAAAATTAAAGTGTCACTCAAGTCTGATCCCCACACTAGTCTCTACTTGGAACCTTTTGATTGTACTTCCTTGTCACGTGACCTTAATATGGATTAAAACTAGCATCATAAAATAATAAAAGAAACCAAAATATAGAACCTAATATACATATATATGTTACCATTGATAGAGAGCCTATGATATATACATATTGTAACATTAATGGAAATCAACATATACAAGAAAATGGATTTACATTAATACATTCCAACAACTTATTCCTAACAAATGTGTAACTAGGGCCAAATTAGTATTTGGGAAGGATTCACGAACAAATATGAAATCCATAATAGACTATATAATTAAGAAAATAATCCACACTATAGGATGCTATGTTTTCTTCCACACTTCCTCTTGACCTTTGTGGGTTCATAGGAATCAATAAACAGAATAACCTAATGATTGTCTACCTTTGGAATGAATGTATGTAGAATATCACCGTTGTGAGATACATTGTGTGTTTTCAGTCCACTATTATGTAATAATTGTGTAATAATTAATATAAGTGGATATTCAACCAAATATAAATTAGTTTTTTTAAATTATATCATTTAAAGTAATAAATTTAAAATCCATACATATAATTTTCTTTTTGAAGTAAAAAATTGAAATTATGGATTTAGAAACATGTCCTTATTAATAAATGTATTTTTCATAATTAAATTAATATAAATATTAAATTTCAATATGTAAAAGAATAAATACAAAAAAATTATTTCATAAATTTCAAAACCCCTTATATATGGTTAAAACCCAAGGATTAAATCCATTGTAAGACGTATGGTATTTCATTTTCCAAAACCAATATTTCTATATCCTTAGCCTCAAATTTAATAAACAATTTTCTATCATTTTCAATAAATATCCACCCATCCTACCATTCCACTTCCACAAAAAAATAAGTGATTACCACTATCCTCCACATTTCCCTATCAATAGTACTTTTGTGGATTTCCAAAGGTTTTACAGGGTTTTTACTCCAGTATAATGAAGGTAAATTGAAGGGTAATGGTTTTTAATATCTTAACATCACTATTTTCCGTATTCCCATCAAATCCACTTTTCCATTCAATAAGAGATTTATTTATTGTTAATTTTTATAAATTATTTATTATAATATTACTAATATATAATTATTCACTTTGATTATATATCCTTTATATGTAATTATAATTCTAAAACATTTCAATATACATGAAATTAGACTATCTAAATCCACACATGTGTTTCATATCTAGGGTATTATGGATGTAGAATTTCAGATGGGATTGATTTTAAAAACAAAATAATGATAGTGATATATCTAAATTATTTTCTATATATAACTATATGGATTAAATTTTATTATAGATCAACTAAATCATTATAAATAAAAACATGTTGACATGAAAATTTGTAGATATTTATATTTTTTGATCCTTAAATGAATATCACATTTGTGATTCACATATTCCTCATTTTTTGAGGGAACATTTCTCTCATTTCATTGGTCCCACATCAAGGAAAATTATTTTATCCATCAATTAATTTCAATTTCTATACTCATAAAATGAATGTATCTAATACTAATAATACTTTATGACCTCACTGATAATGATACATTCCACATCATTTTGAATATCCTCAAGTTTCTTATTTTATTGATGTATATTCACCACGATAGAGATATTATTCCATCAACTATGAAAATATTGAGAATTGATTCATCCTTTATTTCTATATGGATAACATGATATCATGTACCTGATTATATATTGATTTATATTGGGAAACTGTGATATGTACTCTTAGCCTTTATTTCCATATCATGGATGAACATAAATATTTATTTTATGGGTGGGGATCCAAATTATATAGCCAATCGATGTTGCAAAAGGTCACATGATAGAATATATTGTGGTTATTTCATGTATGACATTCCCCTTATACAGGATATCATTAATATGGTCTTGAATATATTGTTATGATATCAAACCTTTTCCATTCAATTCCTACAAGAATAGTAATTTATTTTTATGTGATTATTTATTTCCATTATAATGTTATATAACGAAATATTATACCCATGTTATCGATTATATTGAAGAATTTTTTTATTTATTCCATATATAAAATATATTCCTAGTTTATTTTATAATAGATTTTGTTATAATCTATAACTTACTATATATCGAAGCCCACCCCATTATTTAGATTCCCCATTTTGATAAGGAACCACAAATATTAATACATGTGACATATGATAATGAACTATAATTAATAAAGCATGATGTATTTTTATAATATACATTGAATTTATAATATAATATATTTATTAAATATGTATCTAGTCCCTTAAGACAAGTATACTATTAGATACTGCATATTGAAATATATGTATTCAATACCATTATTTTAGACCTACGAAATAATATAAGATATTATAGATAGGGGTTTTCCATATGAAAAATATTATGACATATGGTTATGTTATTTAATGTCTTAAAATTGATATATAGTTTTCATTAAAAAGTTACAATTTAATTTTACATGAACAATCTTGTACATCTAGTTTTGTCGTTATAGACGAATTGATGGCTTCACAATTTCTATATGTTTTTTATCAATATAGTGTGTATCTAGGGCTAGTGAAGGAAATTTTTTTATGATATTTACTTATTTGGTAGGGTTATTTTATATAGTAGTGGAACATATTATTAATATGTTTCATGTTTATGATATTGAACATTTTTATAAATGTTTTTATATACATTTATTTGTAAATATGGTAAAGATCAACTACAACATGATGAGCGCCAAGTGGGTGTGGATGAGTATATATATCAGTTCTTGATATGGAATACATTGTTTCACTGAGTCCTCATATTGATCAATAAAATTGGTAGTGGGTTCTTGATGTTTTTATAATGAACCAAATTGAAATATCCTAACTAGGCATCCAAACTGACCCGTTATAAGGTAGGAGAAAATTTCACAATCACCATGGTCTAGAAAAATGTTATAGGTTAGGAAACAATACCAATTGATAAAAATTTATCTTGAAAAGGATTCAAAATATCTATTGAGGTTCATCCCATTAACATTGAATAATCATACCATATAAATGTTGTTCATCCTTCCAAACAAATATTTTTTCAAAATATCCAACAATAAAACAAGATATCACATAAGTGAAAACATAAAAAAAATATACAATAAAAATTTATACCAATTCCATAATTAATATCTAAATTATATATTACATTGTATAAACAGAATAGAAAAATTAAAACAAAATAAAAGATATGATAATATGGGAAGCCGTGATGTGATATACATATAAAATGGAGATTTACCAAAAAAAAATTGAAAACTATAGCAACACATAACTATATGATAGGATAATATTTCCCTCATATTTTACTCTACCAAGATCTAAAAATTTTACTTTGGACCAAATATTCCAATAGGATCTATTCACATTCATATTTTAGAAACTGAAATCATTTATACACATGTTAGTTGTATTTCAGGTGAGAGAAATACAATCTCATTGAAATTACACCAAATACACTATATGAAACCATTATAAAATAAGACAAAAATTACTGGTTTTAATTATTAATATAAAATTATGGTTTACATTTTAACTAAAATAAGTAACTTATGTGAATTAAAGATTTAAAATATTATTAAATGAGAAAACACATAGGTTTAGTAAAATGATAATGTATGTGAATATTATCCATGGGGAATAACAATTCGTACATCACCATGGGGGGATATTATAGAACATGGGTCTGGAAAAACTATTGTAACTTAACTAATATATAACCAAAGGTGTGAAATATTTGATGGAAAAGTCTCAGCATGCCCTAACATGGTTCCGATATGAGGTTGACTAAAAAGTTATCATCAATCTATATATTACCATGTACTGACATGGGTATATGTTGTGATAAACATGGTTGAATCTAATATGTCGGTTAACATGTTAACCTAGAGTGTTATGTGTCCCTATTTCCTCCAAATTACCTTATTATTACATTGAGAAATTATAATATTTATTCTTTTCAATAACCCCGATATAAATAAAAAAACCATTACAAATGAAAATTGGCCATATTATAGAACACAGACATGAAATGACCTGCTAAAATCACATCAGGGTGAGTATGTGACAAACAATTACACCCCACGATCACCTCCGACAATATTAGGGATGAAGAGTCTTGCTAAAAATTGCCCATGTGGGGTCTGGGTTTCTAAAATCATGTTAAAATGGTATTGAAGTGGCTCAATTATTAACTATTATGTACATATTATTTTTTCAATGATGATTTTTTTAGAATTTAGGGTAGTGATTCTTAGGGTCCCTTATGACATATTTTCTAACATAGGAGACAAGTATAGTTGTTGTAGGCGATGTATCCCATCTCAAGGAAATTGTAAACCTATGATTCATCTATAAACACTAGTGAAGCATTTTTATTATGTATGTTATTTGATACATTCATCATACACTATACATTCATGATATTTTATATGTCCATCCCACATATTACTCCCAGAAATACATATGTAACCATGGGTTACCTCTCATAATAAGGAATGTTACTTGCTGATGGACAACACATACTAAAAGGTAGTGTCCCAACAATCCCCTCGTAGTGGTTGATAATGTTCCTATTTATCATATAGGGGTGATGTATTTTTATAGGGAAAGTACTGGAGGAATCTTTTCCTAATGAGAAGATAGTAGTTTTCTTGATCAACATCATATAGTATAGGTATTTATTATAGGGAGGATGGTAGTTCACATGGATACATTCATGGATAATTATTGTTTTGATATTATATATAATAATTATAGTGGGATGAATCTAGGGATTACATGAAGATCATGATCTTTTTATGGTAGTGGATTGTTTTTACTCCAATATTAACAATTCTTGTATAGTATAGACATTGTATAACATGATAGTTATTGATTTTTTTATTTTCCACTTTCATATTAGAGAGTTATTGGATAATTTATATTCAAATTCATTATGTATATAAACAACCATGAGTGAAGTCTGATATTTTCTTCAAGGATATCATTATAATGATGTGGAAAGGACCACGATACCTTTATTGGAAGCATACAAATGACTATGTTTTTATTGATGATGCATATGAGGCATGAATTTTACATTATCCAAAATAGTTCAATTTTAATTTATGAAGATCAGGAAATTACTCTAAAATATTCTTTCAGTTTTAAAATTTTTATTCATTTTGATCCACACATAATCTAGAGACAAAAAATGTAATAGTTGTTTGGTGTTTTCTATTGAAATAAGACCTTTTGAAGAATCATGATGTTTATCTCATATAGAATGATAGATAATTTGTTCAAGCTTACCCCAACATAAATTTAAATATTAATATTAGTAATAATCATATTATGGGCATCCGTTCCCATTTTAGGGAATGTGATTTTGGTAGAAGCGTCAGTGGTGTTGGAGTATCAAATGAGGGATGGATCCGAGCCAGCTGTTACTTATAAGGTTTGTGTTATGATTTGTGTTGTTATCTCGGATATACATTATCTATAACATTTCAGAGATCCAATTATTTTCACCTTTTTTTGAATTAGATATGGTTTTTTATTGTATAGTTCCTACAATGGATTAATTTCTTTTGAATTCTACTGATGAACATGATTCTATGTTCACTATTGTTCGGAGCATGAGTTTTCCATTAATTGAAGATGAAATGTTTTGTGGAATTTCAACATATTTTAATGACATATAAATTTTCCATCCTATAATTCGATTATGATATTCATCCTTCCTTTAATGTATTTGTAGGTAAGAAGGGAGAATATCCAAGAAATTTCAGCTAATCAATCAGTTGTTGGATAGGTTATCGTATTGTCCTATGTAAACAATGGTAAATCTATTAATTATATTGTATCAAAAGAGAATGGAAGTGACTAGAGGGTATCTTAATAATTCCCCCATTGGGTGGATGATTTTTTTAATATTTTTTCAGTTTCAGTTTAATACCTTTTATAGTTGTTCGATATCTCTAATGAGCTTGAAAATATGACGACATTATTAGTAGACTTGTGAAATAAGGGTTTCACTAAACTAAATTTAACAACATTAACTTATTGGTTAGGAAAAATGTGTTCATGATGGTCGAAATTATCTTTATTGGGTATTATTGGTATCATATAGGGGAAATTACATGAATAGTGATAAGGTATAACTATGGAATTCAATAAATTCGAGTGATGAATCTAGGTGTAATGAATGCCTTTATTGTGTTTTATAGACCCCTATGTTATTATGGTTGTATTTTTTGATATCTCGCTAATTAATATATACTAATGTGATATAATCTATATGTGCTGGAATTTTTAATAGGTTTATTTGAATAACTCTAACAGTATAGTAGTCGCTTGAGTTATGATCTCTAGATAGAAGAGATTCTCATCCTCGAATAATATTTGAATAAATATTTCCTTATATTAGTGTTGAGTACATGATGTATTATTTGGTATGAGTGGATCAACATCCTGGAGGTAGACATCTCCCTCAATTTGGATACATTTTCTTACTCAATATAAGATATGTAAGATTAGTTGTATAATGAATGATTAGTTTTTGAAGGGGAAATCTGGATATGTTAGTTATCTTTTATGATTATCCTCATATATCATGGATTGTGTGATTTTAAAAATGGTGGAATTTTTTATTAGATTATTTGTGAACAAATGCTCAGTGGTTGTTCACATGAAATATTATCCTAGAGTATGGGAGTACACCATCTTTTTTTTGGAATTAATAACTATGTTTATGTATGACTCTTCTTGGTTGTTATTATGAGATATTTTAATCTCAAGTTTTTTGGATGTGTATTGAACCATGTTTGAATATTTATATCCTATAATTAGTGTTTCACATGTGGAATATATAGTTTTATCATGATGCATATTTCTCATATGGTTTTAGTTTTAGTGTCTCATGGTTTTCATCTTCATCGAGTGGTCTATCGTTGATATTACATGGTTGTCTAAATGGTTAGAATCGTACACTTCAAATATTGGAAGAAAATGTAACTAATAATCATTAGGTTAGTTTTCTAGAGGATTTATGGGAGTTTTATTTTTTATCATTAGTCAATTTTTTTAAAGGTGACAGGAACACAAACTTCTTCTTTGGTTGTATATGTGATCCACTTTGGAGATTTTGGTATAGTTGTGAGGTTTTAGAGATGATTGAAAAATCTATTTTTTTATTGGTGATGGTAAAATTGTTATATCATCATTTTCATGATGCGATGAAATGTTTATGTAGACCACATTATCAGTCTTAGTTAAATATTATAGGGGTATTTGAATATTTATTTTGATAACTGATAAGAAACATTTGATGTGAATTAATTCATTCTATGTGATCATTTATAGACAATACATTCATCGGTGGAGTCTAAGGATCATGAAAATTAAACCAATGTTCAAAAAACATTATGAAGATGGTATTCTTGATTCCTGGATTTCAATTTGTGTTATTGGGATGGATGTAGTAGTATGGAATGATGTTCTTTATAATGGATCTGTCCTTTTTTCTATTAGAGAATTGATCCTTTTTTTAATTAATTACATGTGAGAATTGGTTTTTTTTTACATGAGTTTCTGTAATGATCTTCTCAATCAACCATCTCAGCATTTTTGGATTTTAAAGGGTGAAACTTTTTAATAGTGGATATAATGTAGTGACTATATTTTTTATTAGGATATAATTATTATCATTATGAGGTTCAATGATCATGTGATTTATAAAGGGTTACATAGAAAATTTACTATAGTTTTTAATGAAATATTTTCTTAATATTTTTGTTAAAATAAAAACACGATGCTTACCCTTGCATTAATTTTTTGCAGAATTCCAAGAAATTTGTATTTTTAGGGATATTTAATATTTAATATTAAATATATATTTATCTTTTGAGCACAATAATCAAATTTTTATAAATAAATCATAGATAAAATTTTATATACCATGAGTTTGTTATAAAAGGGATGTTTTTCTAGGATGTGGTATAAAAATCATGCTCAACTATTGATCCCTGAAATAAGTATTCTGGTGATTTATTTGAATAAATTAATTATCAAAATTAAAATTAATTATTCGATTTATTGCGAATGGTTTCTTGGTGTTTAATTTCTCTATGGTAATCACATGTCATGCTACCATTGATAGGAAGTATTAGATATTTTTTGAGTGAATTATTTTGTATAGGTGAATTATCTTGTTTAGGAGATTTAATTAATAAATTTATGACGATTAATGATTGTTTTATGGAGCGTTTTTTGAGTGATATTTCTTCCCCACTATTTATTTTTCCCCTATATGGAAATAAAATGAAAATATCCACTACCAAACATTTTTTCTTGAAAAAATTCAATAGATAAATTTATCTATCACTTCTCTAACAAAGTATATTGCTTCATCAAGTTTATTAGGTTCTTCATTGTTTGAGTGATGATTAGAATAGTTTGAGATAGAATCATTGAAGTCTAACATATTAAAAATTAATGTAATACTTATCTATATTTATTTTCCCTCATTCTATTAACATTTTTTTTCATATCCTCAGATGATAAAATCACCTAAATTCTATATGGAGATAACCTCACAATAATCCTCGGTTGATGATAATGTGAAAATTATAATTAATTTTTAATTATTATATTATTAATTAAAATGATCCAATTTTGACTATATTAATATTATCACTGGATATGATATTTTAGCTTTCATTCATACCTTATTCTTCGCAAATTCTAATTTCATTCCCACTGAATAATCCGCATTTATGGGGAAACATGTTGAAGAATTATTTCTACGAGTAACATGGATATTTAATAAATATTAAATATTTTATTAAATACATGTACATGAATTATTTTTAGCGATAATATTTTTCTATTTTATATTTTTAGTAATATTATTACAAAACATAACATATTTTATAGCCAAATCTGTTATGAAATGAACATAGGGATAAAAACACCATGTTATTTTAAATGGAAACAAATATATTTCATGAAATTTTCATTGTATTATTCATCAATATTGGTTGATTTTATTATTTAATATTTTATCTTCATTTTAAATTGAATCTATTATAAATATTTTAAATATCTTATATTTTCATAATAAAAATTTTATAATTAAAAAAAATTACTTATCACCCATTCGACACCTTTTTTATAAAACTACAATCCCATTTTATGATTGTTAGACATTCCATAATATTCCAATATTTAAATGAACCATAATTATTCATTAATAATTTACTCAATTAGGGATACACAACTCATAATATTGGATGACCAAGGGGTTTGGGGTTCAAGTGTTAAAAGTGGAGGCACAACAAAACATTTGAGAGTTTCTTTTAAAGGATACGGCAATGAAGATGAATGGATGATGGATAAATTGAAATATATTTGTTGTTGTGTTATAGAAAACATAAGGTAATTTATGACTCGTAACATTATCTCATGAGCAATATTAGTGATGAAATTGTGTTTCATGGAATCATTCATAAATTTGAGCTATATTTCCTAATTATATCTCATGTAATCCACTATGATACATTCCATGTAATTCATGATCCATGGGGATATAGAAGAATAGTTTTATAAATATAAAAGTATTTTTATCTTTGGGAAACATTTTGTATATTTTAGTACCATTTTCATTAAATTTCTATCATGAAGATGCCATGTTAATGAGATAAACACACAAGTTGGTTTCCAATCTCAAAAAGACGGATAAATCATAATTAGTAGATTGGCATGAACTTTATTCATATACAAAGTAGTTAGGTTGAACACGATTTCATTCACGTTATAGAGATGTTGGGTATAAATGGAATGGTTATTTATATTTTACCTTGAGTATAGACCATCCAACCTAAGTAGTCACCCATGCCACGTATAATAAACACATATAATATACTATGGTATATGAAAAAATACCCATGGTAATTTATATGAATGATTTTTCAAGAATACTAACTCAATATTTTATTATTTTTAAGGAATTTAGAATAGTGCACCGATTAGGGTCTATCTCTCATGGATTTTACTCACAAACAATGATATTCTGTTGTCACTATGTTATAATAAATATTTAGGAAAAGATATAACACTGAATTAAATTTTGATATTATGGAGGGTTGATAAAATGAATTTGATATATAATAATATAAATTACATTAAAAAAACCTGTATATAGAATGAAATTTGTAAAAATTATGGACTAAAGTAAAGGGTTTATGTTCTTGGGAGTTCATAGTGATTTATATTATTGTCCTTTAGTTATATTCTCATTATCCAACTCAATGTAGTGATCAATACCTATATCATGAAACTATCTAATCTGACATGTAATTACCTCAAACCATTTCCTCTAAATGTGGGTAATATTTTCTTAAGATATGGCCTAAATACCTCTTTACACATTACCATAATTGTGCTACTCCACCATATGCATCATTGTAATGATTATGAAATTGGATATAGATAAATAATAAGATGATGTCAATGGATGGTAAAAGGATTAAATATTCAACCCTAATAAATTTTACCACCACCTAAATTATATAATTAATTAATAATAAAAATTGTTCAACACAAAACCCAAACATCACATATTCCCCCCTCAAAATATATGGAGGATTATTTCTTACTATCCATAGATATGAGACAATCACAATAGTATAAATAAAAAATAAAGTTAATGATAGGGGGAGGAATATAATATATATTAAAAATATAAAAAATATTTAGTTAGAAAAACACCATACATACTTTATTTAATTATTAAGTTCATCAAAATGTATTGAGGGTACACATTTTCAGGGAAGTGGTGGATACTTTTCTCTATAACAATTTCCATCAAATGTTCATGAATGGTTGGAATAGTAAATAAATCAATCTATAAATGTTTCCTAGCAAAAATTATTTCTTATTTGAAAATTTCATTTTCCATATAAAATAAAGATAAAATATTTATTTTTAGAAAACATTATGATAGAATATCATTATAATATTTTTCATTCTATTTTTTTTTTAAATTTAAATTTATTTGTTTTCTAAGATTTAAATTACCTTAAATGGGAGGAATATAGAGTAAAAAGTTTATATAAATTAAATCCTAGATATCTACTCTACTAATATTAAGTATTTAAGTCATTTTTATTATTACATTTTTATATATAGGTATAACATTAAAAATTTCCATAAGATGCATAAATTTAGAAACCCCTATTATGAGTTTCCTTTTTTAATTATGTTTTGTGACCCCACATTTTTTCTAAATTTATTAAATATATCCCATAAAGTATGTAATCACAAATAAAATAAAATTTCATAATTTTTATTTTTGTTTATAATTTTTTTAAATAAAATAAAACAATAAAATTCACATAATATTCGACAATATAATCAATTTTCAAATTTAAGCTCAAATTACTGCTAAAACCTTAATATTTTACAATTACCATTGAATGAAAAAAGAAGTAAGATGAAATTAATTGATATTAAAATTTGAAATTTAGAGAGATATGATCCTCATCAACCCCATACACATAATCATGGAACCCTTAATCAAACATCTAATATACATATCAATATCCTCACCAAATTAAAAAGAGATATATTCACATGACCTTCTCTATATAAAATTACATCACTTATAAAATATTAAAAATAATTATCATTCATTTTCTATTGTAAAATTATAATTTTTTAAACCCCAATATTTTTTACATCGCCCATTCACACGTACATCACAATTATATTAATATCACTATTTGTTCAATTGAAATTTACACTAGATTTACATTCATATATAAATGATTGTTTCATAATAATACAGTGAATATTTTCATCTCTCCAAACTACCATACATAAAAAATGATTCCAATGATCTTTTTTTTTCTTGGTGATTTGGTGGCTAAGGGTTGGTGGGTAAAAACATTTAAATGTTTCAATTCAATATGTTGAGGATTAATTCTTATGTTCCATGAATAAATATTGATGTTAAATCATTAGAAATACCTCACTAAATTCCCTATAAAATATTTACACCAAACAAAATTTTTGAATGTTATTACCCATTTGTTAGCTAGTGAATGAAACAAATTATTTCATGATAATACTCTACTTTTATTGTCTACATAATTGTATTATTTTTTAATTTTATTTAGTTTTTTTTTGTTTTTTATAATGTATATGATGAATATATAGTCCCCCAATAAAAATTCAATCATGTTAGCATAATAATGAATTCAATGTCAAACGTTTTTCTTAATTCAATAATTTTCTTAGTATAATGTTAAAACAATGAATAAAAAATAATGATAATCACTCATCTGAATTATCATGTTGGTAAAATGATAATATACCCTCACATAACCCATTATAATCTAAATACTAATGAAAACATATTAATGTACATTTTCATAAACTCAAACATGATGTATTTGTGAAAAATAATAATATTGATGGTTTTAAATGTAAAATCATCTCATAATGTATCTTCAAAGGATATGGAATTTCATATCTTCTATGGTATAAAAAAGTTTAAATTAAAAGATTAATCAAATTTTAAAATATAGCTATTCAATAAATTTCCAAAACCATATAAAATGTATTTCACAGACTTTGATGCTTTTAAAGAGAAAAAATATTTTTTTTGTTAACGTAAAAACTTTATGCTTCTCTAATTAATGTGTGGGTATTATCAAAATAAATAAAAATGGTTCAAATACCTCAATGAAATGAGAAAATATTTTTAATTACAATTTTATGAACATGGATTTAAAAAATATTCAAAACTTACAGAAATTATTATGAATCATATTCCAGGATAAAAATTCAATTTAAAAGAATCTTATAAAATACATTCTATTAAAAATTATGGAATCCATATCAAAATAAATTCAGGTGTTAAAATTATATACCATACTCAATGAAGCTAAAAATTCCTAAAAAATAAAAAACAGATAAATACTACTATGACTTTTTACACTCAGCCTACAACTAAATTAATGATCTTATCATTTCAGATCAATAAAATAAAATGATTATAGATGAAAAACTAAAGATAATTACCTATGTTTATTTATTTCATGGTATACTCTTGTCAAACACTTTTATAGCATCATTTCAAAACTATAAGAATGAATTAATTAAAACGCAATAAAACATATAAAATGAAAAATATGTAAAATGAAATAGAAAGGGGAAATTAGAGGGATAAATAATGGTTTAGACCCCTCCCACAGAAATAATATATTTTTTATAACCCATTTTAGGTAGTTACAATAATTCATCCTCATTAATAAGTTCTGTGGGTTTTTCATGCAATAGTCCACCTCATTTCATTAATCCCTCCAAGTGAGAACACCAATAGAAAATATATAATTCACCAACCCCTAATGAATAAAAAGAGATAGTTATAATTTAAAAGGAAGAGGGAAGAAAAGTTAAAGGTTCTCTCATTTTGTTAACAGGATTTACCACTTCATGAGATAATTGATCTAGTTTTGAGGAGGTACCCATATCAACATGGGATCACTAATATCTTATTTATATTCCTACACCATTTACACATTAATTTTTTATCATTTATCTTCATATTCACCAATATCTAGAGATGTCACTATATTAGATGAATATGTAATTTTATTCAAAGGGAATGTTTTTTTAATTAATATTAAATGAAATTTAAAAAATAAATATCCCTCATAATATTCTGAACCAAAATCTTCATACTCATGTAATTTCATTAATAGTTTATTTTGATGATATGTCATTAGATCATATAGAAATTCATTATCACCCACCTCTATAAATTAAAATCCATTTTGTTAATATTATTAACATCAAATTTGATGTTTTTTGTTATTATACTATGTATAGTGCTACAAATTCCACGAATATAGTTTCTTAAATATTAATTTTTATTATTAATTAAATAATACTAATGAAATATTATTGAACATTTTTTCATAATTATTGTTAGTTATAAAACTCATCCATATAAAAATTATCAATCCAATTGTATGAAAAATTAGTATGAAAAATTATTATGAAAATATGACTTCACCAAACTGATCAAAAAATGATATGTAATGATTTGAGTTTTTTAGTTTTTAAAATTTATGTTTTTTTTAAAAACAGTATGTGAAATCTTGTGACATCCCTAAAAATGACACCAAATAGACACATGAGTATTTTAAAAGAACCTCAATCATTTTTTGTTTTTTTATAAAAATATAGAATAATGCACAACATAGGGTTGATCTCTTATCAAGGTCACTCATAATAATTGAAATCCAACTCTAATTAACTTATTATTGAGATATAATTTAAAATATACTACTAAATAAAATAGTAAAATAGTAGGGTTTTATAAAAATAAAAGTGATGTTTTATAATATTAATGAAATTAAAGACTAATATGAAGATATAACAGATTTATTAATAAATAATGAACGAATGGAATGGTTTGTGTTGGTGGGAGTACAATGTGATTTTTTTAATTGTTCAATAATTATATTATCAATATCTAAATCATTGTATTAAAAAAACAATCACACTAGATCCTCCTACTCAAACTGTAATTAACTTTCATCAAGACCTTCACATATTGTATAATACTATATAAATAAATTTAACGGAAACCACATTTCTAAAAATCACCATTATAATTATAATCCATTGTTTGAAGCATTATAATAACGATGGATATGAATATAAATATGGAAGAAGAGGAAGTCGTAGGCATGGAATAAAGGGAAACCACTAACCATGTTATATGTAATGTCCACAAAATTATGATAATAAACTAAAAAGAGAACACAAACTCATATGAAACATTAACATGATCTGTTCCACCATCAAACAATAATGAATGTTATTTCCCCATAACCACATAGGCCAGAGAATCATGGTGTGAAATTTAAATAAAAATAAATTAAATGGAGGAAGTAAAACTAATATTTATTTAATATATAATTAAATGTTAAAAAATAAAAACACAACCCATAGGTTATGAATGAAAAAAACCTTTTTAATTAAATGGGAATAAAAATATACAGGGAACATAATGGCTCATTTTTATAGAAATATTTTCTTTATTATTTTATAAAATATTTTAGCATTGAATGAAATAATCTCAAAATGTTTCCTTCTATAGAATTGTTCCAATATGGGTTTTTCATACTCTATATGATAATCAATGTCATTTTATATATGTTTGAATTGTTATTATATAATTAGTCATAAAAAAGTATATCTTAGAAACATATTTATTTCAAATTCATTGAGTTTAAATGAATTATAGGCATTTAAAAAGGTAGAATCTACAGTATACATATTTAATGAATTATTTCCTAGAAAACATTTCTATCCTAATTAAAAATTTCATATCATTTTAATTTTCACTTTGTGAAACATGTGTATATCTTTTAAATTTATCTAAACTATGTATTGATTTCAAGGCTCTAATTAGGAGCTTCAATTGGAAATCATATTTTGAGATATATTATTTAATTTACTTGGGAGAGATATATACCAATAAATATTTAATCCAACAAAAATTAATATAATAATTTGTATTTATATAAAAAAATTATTTTCTAAATAATATAATAAAATAATACATAAAATTCCTTATTTTATCCATTTCCAAAACTGGTCTAAAATTATACCAAAAAACTAAATATTTAAAAATTAACATAAAAATAATAAATTAATATTATTAAAATAATGATATTATAATATAAAATTTTTGTAAATATTATTTTCATCAATCCATATTACATAAACATTACACTTTCGAGAAATAATCTAATTTCAATATCAAAATTTTCACTAAAATAAAGCATTTTAAAATTTCAAAGAACTTTTACCAAACAAAATTCCTCCTTGTATCATATAAGAAGATAAATTTATTCCATTACATAAAAATTTCATTATCCTAAATAATCATCCATCACATAATCACGTTGAATAAAAATGTAAATTCATATCACCTTTTAACCAATTGAAATTTTATTTAGAGTAGTTATCCTGCATTGAAAAAATAACGTGTCATCCTAAGATACTAAAAATTATAATATCTATACACTGTGAGACATTAATTTTTTTTTCAAATCATGTGTTTTTTTCAGGGTGATTATTTAGGTAAGGTTTCATGGGTAAACACATATAAAAATTTATGTTTGAAAAACATAGGATGAAATCTTAATTAGTAGGAATGAATATTCAACTAAAAGCAGAAGAAATAACTCATTTAATTAACTATACTACAAGTATCACAACAAATTTTTTGAGTTTAATGTTTCATGATTCATGTAGTGTTTTCATTCAAATATTTCATATTAATTCATCAAAATTATTATTTTCCTTTTTTCATTTTATGGATTGATTTGTTTAAATTTTTTTATGGAGGATGAGATGATAATGAGATCCAGTGACAGAATAAATATTAATAAAATTAAGCAATAATGAATAAAATATTCTCCTCATATCTTTTAGTTGTTTTAAAATAAGATGATATGAATGAATCACAAAAGATAATAATGACTTATGCACATTCCTAATTACCCAAAATGATAAAAAACCATAAACACAATAATGTGATACATCCAAATGAGAATAATATAAATTATATTATGCCACAATCAAATGTGAAATATCCATGGAAAAATACTAAGTGTGAAGGTACGTATGAAAAAATATTTCTTTTAAAGTTTGATAAACCTATAATTAAATTCAAGACACTTTAGGGATAATAATTGATAAATTTAAGGGTTGGTGTAGTGTTAAAAAAATTCTATATAAAAATTATCTTAGTCATATAAATTAAATTTTATTAACTAAAATGATTTGAAAAATAAAAATCCCATGTTTTAGTTTGTAGAAAAAATCCATGTTACACTCAAGAAAGTGTGTGTATTTGGTAGTTTATTTTAAAAATGTATACAATAAATCAAATGATTTATTAAAATATTTTATTCCCATGTTTAGTGGAAATTGATTTAAAAATGGTCAAAATGATTAAAATTAAATCTTACATTCCAAGAGAATGTTATGAATGAATAATAATTTGAAAATAAATTCATTTAAAAATCAAGGAAAATATCTCTATACCAAGTCACGACTGAAAATTATAATAGATGTAAAATTAAGATCAATGACACTAATATTTTTTTATAAAAAAATTAAAATACTGAAAAAATTCTAATTTTTTTCACACTTCCCCACACCAACATTTGACTACCACAACTCTACGGATTAAAAAAGAAAAATTCCTATAAACTAGAGAGAAATAGAGATAGAACATGAGATTTTTTGTACCTTAGTATCCTTGAGTAGTGTTCCATGAATCCACCACTTCTAAAAAATAACAACTGCAAAATAAATAAAAAAATTACTTCAAAAAGAAATAAAAATAAAGTGAATGTAAAACTATTTTAGATAATGCATTGTTTAGACCCCTATGTGGATAAGATATTTCTATATCCCAAATTTAAGAAGATCCAATAAATTATCCCCAATTTGATGATAGGTAGGACATTCGTGGAATTAACTGAAAAATGATATTTCTCCCAATATTCACAAGTGGATTCCATAACTGATTATCCCTAATCAAAAGAACGAATTTATTATTGTAAGGAAGTGAAAAAAGGGAGAAGAATAAGTTTGACGGGGTAGTGAGAAGAAGGTAGAGGTTCTCCATATCTATTTCTCTGGTATCATCCTCAATGTGATATTTGGTTTGGTATTAAATTGGAATTAACAACAACATGAAGTCCCTAGTCTCTTCTTCAAATTCATAAATGATTTCCTACTCGATGGTATGTTCATTATCATCTTTATCACCACTCCCTCAGTCAAATAGTGTTTTATCAATATTTAATATTTAATATATGGAATTTGTTTTTTCAAATTAGAATCAATTAATTATAGATAATATGTATTTTAAAAAATGTTACTCCATAAATTTCATCTTCAATCTCTTTTTCCTCAATCTGTGCAATGAGAATTAATTTATAGAGGGGGTAGTAGATCATAAAAGATTTAATTATAATGTAACAAGGGTTATTTAACATTAAATTTTGGTGGAATAATCATCACATCTTATTTGTGTAATTTTTTTCTATTCCATCCTTGGTTTATTAACATCCTTGACTACAGTGGAAAAATATTAATTTGTTAACAAACCTCAAGAAGTTCTCAAAAATCTTGTGATGCATGATTCATGCAATATTTTCATTTGTGAAAAACACATCATTTTGATTATTGAGAATCCAAGAAAAAGGAAAAAAATATCAAAATCCTTCTTCATCAAATCAAAATAAAAAAATTGTCTGAAATGATGTTTTTTTGGATTGGAAATTAATTATATTTTTGAATGAAAAATAGTAAATGAATTCTTTCATCCAAACCATAGAAGGATTATAAATTTTTTGTGGGTAATTACATCTATACCCTATCAAATATTTTTTATTTTTTATTATAATGCACCATTTTATACACATAAGGCTATAATAATATAGTATTTGGTTTATAAAAAGTAAATGGAAAAATAACATGAGAATACAATGAAATTAATAAGATGGAATGGATGTTTATATTACTTATTTTTATTAGGATGTCAAATTGATTCCCTCCATTCTCCTTTAAATATATTCACATAATCTTACTCAATATAGTGACAAAGTACTATAAATCCACAACCTTCTATTAAAAGTTCAATTACCCAACACTGAAAATTAATTATTCTATATAATTATATCTCTATGTATTGATAGGATTCCACTTAGCCACATGTCAGTATCATAATTCTAATCCCAAATATGAAACATTATAATCATGAAGGATGATTATACAAATGAATATGAAGAGGATTCAATTTAATTGTAAAAGGGATAATCTTCTCAACCAAACCCTATGTGCACCACTAAAATCCCTGAATATAAATATGATAACGCATTGAATGAAATGAAACACAAACATCACTCCTTCCCCCATGAAAAATAGTGTTGGTTAGTTCTATAAAACCATGGATATGATAGGAGAATAATGGGAGAAACGTAAAAAAAATATTAAAAATTAAGGAAAAATAAATAATATATATTAAACTCATAAAAATTATTAAAATAAAACAGAATTACTATTTTCATATGAAATTTAAAACTCGTTATAAATGAAATAGGGGTATAAATTTATATGGAATTGGGTGGATGGTCTTATATCAAAATATTATATTAAAAATATCTCGAGTGTTTTACTAATCAATTTGACTAATTTTAAAATGATGTCCATCAAAAAATTATTCACATATTTATTTCAAATTTTCCAAAAAAAAATATTTCTATTCTTTATATTGTATAACTTTTATAGAATTACCTGAGAAAAAATTTTGGGTCAAGAGAATGTTTCAATTTCAATACATAGGATTCCCATAAATTAATATCCTTAAATTGGTTATAATAATATGTATTAATAGTAAATGAATTTTATCATCTACATATCTGGTATTATCTATTGAAATTTTATCCCTTTTTTAGTATGTTATGAGATATGGTATGATCATAAAAATTTATCCAAACTATGTATAGTTTTCATAGATATAATTATGGGCTCCTTTTCGACCGCATGTTATAGGATCCAATATTTGGTAGATTCAAATAAAATGTGTCTAATAGAGTATTTAATCCTATGAAAATAGAATTTACTAATTTGGATGGGTGTAAATATTTTATAATATAAATAAAAATAATAATTGAATCATTTACAATTTCATAAATAAGCCGTTTTCAAAATTGAGATTAACAAATTCCTAAAACATAAAAATATTAAAATTCCCTTAAAAATAAAAAAATAATTTGGAATAAATTCACTATTATTATAGTATTAAATGTTTGAAAATAATTTCTTCATTAATCTCCCACACATTACCATTACTCCACATATATTTTTTCTAATATCCACATCAAAAATACACCAAAATCAAAAGTGAGAAAATATACACGATCCATTCCAAAAAAAAAATTCATCATGTCTCATTTATTAAAAACAATTTCTATTCATGTTCTTCATGTGAATTTACTTTTTTTATTCTATAAAGTATACCAATGATATAATCACAAAAATATAACATTAAAATTATTTTAGTACTTTATTAAATAGAATTTTTTATGTAATGCTCGTACTTAAAAAATCAATGTGTCACCATAATCTTTTGGAAATTTCCAGCTCTTCACACTGCCTGAAAAAAATAATTTTCTCAATCATGGTAATTTTATAGTAATTTAATGGAAAAGGGACGGTTGGTAATAAAATTTAAATATTTTGTATTAAAAAATGTTGGTTGAACTATTTTTATCTATGAATGTTTTTTTAGAAAAAATTCAAAATAAATATCTAAATATCCCATACAAGATATACACCAGACACACTTTTTTAATGCAATGGGTCATGAGTCAAGTAGTTATTTAAGTAAATGTTTTTATCCTAATTGTACCCATTTTATTTTTTTTTAAATTTTTTCATTTTATTCTTATTTTTAGATTTTGTTTGGTTTTATATTATTTATGATGGACGGTGTGATGAAATGAAAAAGTATTGATTACCTAAAAATTTATAAAATAATCTACAATATAAAAATAAATCTTATATCTTCCTTATTTATATAATTTTTTTTATTTAATTATTTTTAGAATAAGATGACATGAATGAATAATAAGAGATGATAGTGAATCATGACCATTCTTGAGATCCTAAAATGATGAAAGACCATAAACAGACCCACTATGATAAATATCCAAAATAACAATAAATAAAGTTCCTACACCCAAAATCAATCAATCAAAATAAATGAAACAATATTAGGAGTGAAGGTAAATAGGTGAAAATTAGTTTGAAATGTGACTTAAATCTATAAAGATTTTCATAGAAATCAAGTTATAAGGTTGATTGTTGGTAATGCTAGATATAAAGTTATAATATTTATATAAAATATCTCCATCATATAAAAAAATTATGAACTCCAAATCATATAATGATTAATGTAAAATGTTCTTGTTTAAAGAAAACATTTTGGTTTCTACCCAGAAAATATGGGTATTCATGGGAATATATGAAAAAGATTAAAAATAAATCATTGTACAAGAAATCTATTTTTTCTTTATATTTCATTGGAATGGATTTATAAAATTGTTATGCACATAAAAATACATGAAAATCATATTACAATAAAAGGGTCCACGTCATCAATCATTTAAAAATACATTCCATTAAAAATTAATGAAACCAAATACAAATAAATTCTAAATAGAATAATTATAACATATATTTTTTGAAAATAAATGATACAAAAAATTAAAATAAAATTGAAAACACACAGAGAATCTCCTAAACTAGGTAATATTCTCTCTCACATGAGTTTAACTACCCTTTATTTCATATAACTAAATTATAATGTTAAGGGAAGGAAAATCAGAGAGATATATAGACATTAAAATAGGTTATTTATTTTTGATTATATTTAGGTATGTTTCTAGCTTCCATAACCTCAAAAATATTACAATGAAATAAAAAATGACCTTTTTTGAATAAAAAAATAATTAAATGAATGTGAATTGGAAAATTAGGGGGGAAAGTGTTTAAATCACAAAGTGGTTATTTGAATTTTAATGACTCTAGTTAGGAAATTTCAATTAGTCATCACAAATAAGAATTTGTATGGGATTTCTCTAGAATGGATTAGCACATGATATTTTTCTAAACATCTATAAGTGGATTGCATGAGTGGGGACCCCCAAATAAAATAAATATTTTCCAAACCTCCAAAAAAATTAAAAAATAGAATGTCAGAAGTGTGAATGGGAAGGGAACATTTGATGGTTTTTAAATTTTAATTATTTTCACTACTTCCTACACATTATATTCAGTTTTTGTTCTGTTTTTAGTAAAATAAACTTATGATAATTGGTATATTCCTATATTTTCAAAACCATTTTTTCATTTATGGTTTTTTATTATCTATATTTCCACTTTATTGAGAAAACAATATTATTAATGATTCTATAATTTCATCATAAGTTTTTTTTTTCATCTTATAGTCAATGAATTAGAATGAAAATATTTTCAAAATATCTTCCTCCCACCTCAATTTCACCTTTACAAACATTCTCATCATGAAATTTTATTGAGAATTTATTTTTTTCAGAGGTTAGAGGATGATCAATGACTTCATTATCATATACTTGATGTTCATAAAATAAAAATTCTCCTTGAATAAGCTTCACATGATTCAATTGGTTTTTATATTTATTCCAACTATAATTAGTTTACATCCTTAACAAAAGTGGATATAGTCAAAATTTGTTTACTCACTCCTTCAAGAACTCCAAAACATTAATGGACATGATTCAAAAAAATTTCATTCCTGAAAAACACATCCATTTGATCATTAACATGAATTGTGTATGGAAAATCACTATGAAGATCCATCTTTAAAAAATCTTTATAGAAAATGATATGAAATGGTGTTTTTTAGATCTTAAAAATTATTTTTATTAAAATGTTTATGTAAATCCTTATAAATTATTCTTGATTGGTTCCAAATTAATATGTATGGATTTTTGGGGAACCATATCAATTGTTTTATATTTTTATTAATAATTTATCATATTTTCCACACTAGGGGCATTCCTTAGTGGTGGACACTCTGATATATTGTTATTTTTTGTCACTATTTTATTATTAAGATATACTAAAAAATAATGCTAACTAAAATAATAACATAGTTGGGGTGTTTATATAAATTAAATTAAATTATAAAAATATAAGATAATAGTGAAACTAAAATATTAAAATAATGAAATTAGTAAGAATGAATGAATGATGATAAGGGATTTTTTCAATGGAGTTAAGATTGATTACAATAATTGATATTTAAATCTATTCTCAATATCCTTGTAAATTTAGCGAGCATGCCCTATCACACTACACACATATATTATTAATAAAAATAACTTACTTATATCCATCTATCTATTTCATAAAATTCTCTCAAACTATGGATTTGGAAACTCTTCACCACACGTTACCATCACAAATATACTCCCCCATATTGAAAATTTTTAACGATAATATGGAGTAATATAGATAAATTTTAGGGGGATGTTAGTTGTAGAGAAAATGTGTAAAATAGATGACCAAATCAATTTAACCACCACTAAAATTCTATAATATAATTATGAGAACATATTTAATGACATGAAACTCCAACATTAACACATCCCCACAAAAAATATGGGGGATAGTTATCGATAACCTTATATATGGGAGAGGATTTACATTCGAATCAAAAAAATAAAAGAAAATATAAATTATAATTAAGAAGTAATATAAAAAAATAAAAAAAATATAACTACATAGAAACCCAAAACTCATCATATGAAATAGATAAATAATTTGAAAAGAAACTGGGGCCCTATTTTATATAAAAGAGTGGGATTATTTTTTTTAATTTACTCGGAAATATAACATGTATATATACCATTAAACTAAATAATATCAAAATGTTGAATAATTAAATAAATTTGTAAATGAACTTCATATTTTTTCCCTAAATTTTAAATTAACATTCAATGTATAGAAAAACATACTACAAAATTAGTCATGAAGACATTGTTTTCTTTGAGGCTGCTTGAATTCAAATGATCTAGTTTACTATGAATTGTTGGAATTGAAATAAATATAATATAGAGTATCTATAGTTATTTAATATCTTCATAAAAAATACTCTCTATAATAATTCAAAATTATACCTCATTTGTTTTCTTAATTTTTGATATAAGAGACTATCTTTTTTGTTTCCACAACTATATATATATTTCAAGGCCCTAATTATGATATTTATTCCAGAGTCATACTTTTCATTAAATAATTATTTCTATTGGGGGAAATGTGGTCTATGTATTATGTAATCCAAAAAAATTAAATTTTATTTATATTTATTAGTAATAAAATAATGTGGATTAAATATGAAAATAAATAAGAACACTTAAAACTAAAAAAATAAATTATTTTCAAAATAAATATCTTCTTATAAATAAAAACCTAAAAATGTGAAAATTTCCCCAAAAATAAAAAATTGAATGGATTAAAAATTTTATATTAGTATAAAAAAATTATGAAAATTTGAGCTTCGTCAGTAGTACATGGAAAAACTACTAAAGATACTTGCATATCAGGTACCCAAATGAAACATGTCATGAATTATATATATTCTTGGATCTTAATATCTTCTATCAATGGGTAACATTTTTATGTATGGGTAGTCTAATTTTACTATTTGATAACACAAACATTTAGGGTACACATCGACTCATAATTTGGGGATTAATTATGATTTATTTTTGTAGTTATGCTTCTTTATTCATCATTAAGATGAGGATGTGTGTCAGTGGATTATAAAAGGTAACACCAAGAATATAACTCTCAATTATTTATGTATAATCAAATTTATAAGTCCCCAAAATAATTATTTGAGTACTTAATCAACCTATAGGGTCTTGGATTAGGTCCAACACTCAATGAATAGATAACACTCTCAAATTTTTTCACCTTACACGTGATGAGGTACTGGTCCCCCATTAGGTTTTTTTTGTTTCTTAGAAAACTTGTGACATTTAGTGTGGTGAGGCTCCCCATATAATTAATTTTTGTTAGCCACTACGGGTCTAAATGATGTGAGGTAGTTCATGTACTTTTGTATTTAAAATAATTTTTTATATTTCAAGTTATCTTCTGGTGTTTTACATTAGTGGAGAAATGTAAAGAGGAATTAGAGTATTCTTTTCCCATGGTTTAAATAATTATTATCATATTTTATTTCGTTGTGCTATGTTTTTATATTTTACTTTGGTATTGGTTTGATATAACCATTAATTTTTCATTGTCTATATGTTTTTGGTAATATTATTGGTTATGTATATACTCACAACTACACATGCTTTATTTCTAAAATTTTATATCTATAAGAAATTTCATAGACCAAAGATATTGATAAAATATGTGGATATGGTGTATAGAGTGGAGATTATTTTTCATAATGATTACATGATATAGTTTCACCTGATGGTTATGTTCACTATAATTGTATTTCACATCCCCATATTCCATATATAGTGCTATAATAATCATCTAATGTATCTCTCATTCAATGTATATAGTTTAGATATATGTATATATATTTAATCAATTTTTTTTATTATTAAAAATTCAGGAATCACTATTTTCACTATTGTTTTCAGCAATGGAAACCATGTTTTTTTTTTACTTCTTGGTGGTAGTCATCCAAAAATCTCCTAATGGATGCAGGATTAAGGTGACACACTTATCCAATCTCTATCCTTGGCGGGGTCTTAGTTGGTTGAGTCATATAAAAAAACTATTTTATTATAAGTATCATATGTAAAATATATACATATATAAGACATGAATAAACAACATTAACATGAGAAAAACACTTAAAATATTATATAAAACGTGTTTATTAATAATTATTCCTTTAAATTACATTAATAATCCATAATAAATAAGATTAAAAATTCAAATGAAATGTCAATTAAAAATTAAATCATTAGATTCATTTAAAAATACTATATAAGTACCATTAATCCAAAACCAAATATATAATTTCTAATACACTCTCATCTATTTATTTTTAATAAATAAAATGATAAAATAATTAAGAATTGTTAAATTACCCATATAATACGTAATACATTTAATTATATCCACTTTTTATTAAAACTGTAGAGACCCATAGCTTGATGTACATGGACATTACATTACATTTGCGGAATACTTAATACATAACTAAAACCAACACTCAAGGACCGTAATAGTTTAGTGTCTTTGGAAACACAGAACATAATCTTCTAATCATGGTGAAAGATCTTCAACATCTCCCATAAAAAACTTCCTCTTTGGTTTACTTATCTAAAACCTTTCTTTATATCATGGGTAAAAGAAAAAATATAAAGGGTGAGGTGAAATTCTCAGTAAGGATAAGCATAGAGAAAATAAAACAAACCATATACATTTGAACTTAAAAACATGACCGTAAAGTTTAAACATAAAAATATTGAGAAATTAAATAAAACATTGTAGTACATAAGCCAGATATCATAATGGAACATCAATCATGATAAAATATTATGGGAATAAAACATGTAATTTTGTAATCCATTAAGGACACGTTATGATTTCTATATTAGCCAAGGCATTACTGCATAGACCATCTTAGTGGACAAAGTCCATTTCTGAATTGAGTTCACTCCTCGTACCAGTCCTATATCACTGAACCAGATTAAATTAGCATTCCATCCATGTCTATCTCATGATATATAAATCATTAACCAATTTATTGGAGAGAGATATAGGTCCCAACCATCTCATAATTAAATCATTCTTACGAGTTCCACAAAATAAACATACATCATTCATAATAACCCAACAAATAAAATGGGTTTCATAAAAATCAACCCATCATAAGATAATCCATATAAAAGAAATGCATATCATTTCATCATAAGAAAAATAACCCCATGTAAATAATAGATACATTATACATGAAATATACACATATGAAATAATGTCATCTTATATGGAAAATGGTTTTGAAAAAACACTTGAAAATAATTCTTGAGGAAAATATCCTTCCTTATTGAAAATGATTTTCTTTTCACAAAATTACATGAAATTTTAAAATAAAAGGATTTTGTTGAAAATATTCATGAAATACTGTAGAGTAATCTTCATGAAAATAAGGCATTATTAAACCGTAAAAATCTGTTCATGCCGTGTAAGTTTAAAAAACATTCTTCTCGTACTTTTTTCAGAAAAGTCAAAAAGTACCTTGTATGGTAAACAAAAGAAAGAATCATTCCGTCTAATGTGGTAAAAGTTAAAAAAGGGTAAAAAGTAATTTAATTATACTTAAACCCATTTTTTGAAAATATGGACACGGATGATAAATATAACCCTAGTAAATACATACGAATAAACAATCTCAGATAAAAATGATATTAGAAAAGTTATCATTTACCTTAGGTCCGATATGCTTCGTATGTATCCAAAACTCCTGTATAATGATTTAAATAATTTCATTTACATATTACAGAATAATATTCATTGTTATGATATCATATATGGTTCACTTATGACTTTATATTACCCGTTATTTTGAAAATTCCATGTTAAAGATGCGTTTTGGGTAAAATCATTTTATTTATCGTACGTGTTTGGACCTATTGTTTATGGTATTATTATTACTTATATAATGATTTACTTACATCCATAATGCAAATAATTATTTATATATCATATATATTCAGTATATATATATATATATAATAGATAGATGAATGAAATGAAATACACCGTTAATGGAGACGGTAGGCCGTACGTACGCCTGAACACTGTTTTCCTTTCCTTATTAACTTTAATGGGAGTAAGTAGATGACACATATATATATAAATAAATACAGTAGCTTTATTATGTCATATATTTCATTATTATTCATTATATATACTTTATAATCATTCTTTAATGCTTAACAGAGAGAATGAATCTCATCACGTCGTGGAGACGGTAATCCGTACGTGTGCACGAGCGATGATATCGTTCCCATAATTATTGAATTGAATTGGAGTGGATGATATAATATCTCAGAATCAGTATGATGTTATATTAACCATATATAGTTATTATTTACACCAATAGACCCATTCTAGTAAGGTGGTGGTGGAAAAACAGATTACACAACGGTGTGGAGACGGTATTCCGTACATATGCACGTGCGGTGATTTCGTTTTATGTAGGACAGATATAAGGTGGAATAGGGTTGTTTCATATTTATAATAACGTATCATTATATAATTAATACTGATGTTATTAATTTATAATGAAACAACAAAATAAGAGGAAGTAGAAGAAGAAAGAAACATGAAAGAGTCGGTAGAAGAGATTACCTCTTCCTCAACGCACCTCATGTAAACTTCTTCTTAGGTCACTAGAGTTGGTCTTTTGAAAAGACGAGAACTTCTATAATATAAATATAGATGTTGATAAGATGAATTGGTAGGGGTTGGCCGAGATTCAATGCTCAAAAGGGTGTGAAGAGAAGAGGAAATGTGTTCCCTTTTATAAGGGAGGAGAGGGGCACCTTTGGTAACATAAGAAATATTAATTTATAAAAAAATATACCTCACTTAAAAACCTCAAAAAATGACTGGAATTTTAATATAAGATGATATAGGGTTGTAATATCATCAACCAATAAAATTTATACATGCTGGGAATTTATTTTAAACATTATCAACTTGATTTAACCTTATTTATTATATTTCATTTTATTTGTAGTAATAAGATTATAATTTTTAAATTTTTATAAATAATTACTTATGTGTTGTGAATTTTCCATAATTAGATAATTTATGACATTTTAGAACATATAAATTTCAATTTATAATTTTAAATATTTTTGTGATTTTTAAACAATTTTATAATATGATATTTTTATAAAATTACAATACTATAAATTTTGACATTGTTCAACTATTTTAATTAAAATAAAATCCACACAGAGGATATATTCTAACAAAAATATTTAATATATTCCTAAAATGACTAATTTTTCTATAAAATTCGTGGATCACATTAAATAGTTTATATAATATTTATTTTAATATTTTTAAAACCATTTATCTCGTATATCTCTTTATAAAATAATTAGTACAACATTTTCGTATAATTATAAAATATACTTATTTGTTGCATAAAAATTAAAAATAAAATCCTATGAATAAGATAAATCTCAAATATTTTATAATAATACTTTTACAAGAATTTATAATCTTAAAATAACAACATTTAAATTGTTATATTTATTAAATTATGAAGGTGATATTTTGACATCATTTAAAATAATATAATATAAAGGTCCTATTCAGTTTTACAAGGCTCCAAATGGTCCACAAATCGACCCTTGGATGCTTAGGGTATATATATAATCGACAAATAATGTTTGGTCACATTTATGGCCTTTTTGATATGTATTGTAATTTTAATAAAAAATATATTATTGATTTTTAACTAAATAAATAATTTCTTCATCAATAATGTATAAGCTATTATGGTAATTAAATATTTCTTAAAAATTACAAATAAATTACCATGATAAAGAAAAACCTTTTAGATTTCAAATTATTATTAATAATCGAATATATATTCTGTATAACCTTATATTAAAAATATTCTAATTCTTAAAGTTTGAGTGAGACATTTCACTTTGCTTTAAATACAATAAATAAAAGGTCTTAATCCAATACAAGTGGGTTCCATTATATTCCATTTCAACCCAAATATAATCATCCAATTATATTAGTACTAGGGTTAGGGTAATTTTTTAAAATTTTATTTACCCTTAATTATAAGGCCCCAGCCTTAAACCTTACTTAATCTTGAGTTATTACAAGATTACACATTGAGGATCTTTTTGGGTTTAGAGTTTTAGAGAATTAGATCATAAAACATGAGTTACATTTCACATATAATCAAAGTGGTTACATAAAGATATTATTCTTCTTTCCCAACAATGGAAACATATTTAAAATAGAACATGGATTCTTTCTTGACACTTCCTTGACACTATCATCATATCATGTAACTTTCCCTTGACCTGTGAAAAACATTTCAAAAAAACATGGGATGAGCATAAAAACCTCAGTAAGGGATATAAAAATATGGAAAGGAAACATGGGTACATATATACATAAGAATGAAATCATACTTTACCCATAAAACATAAGCACTTTAACATACCCCATCAAATCATGAATAAATCATAGAAATCATATGAAAAAAAGGTAACTTGATGCATTTATAACATTCTTACATAGGAAGTAACCCTCTTGGTTACGTTTGGAATACCCATCACAATATATTCCCTAAATATCTTCAGAGAAACCTTAAAGTTTCATTCCTTTGGGTTAACCAATGCATTGGAGAGCTATATCGGGCTCACCATCCCTTAGTCTATCATGAAACCACTTGTCTTCATAATAACGCCCAAGAACCTCAACATAATCTTATCACATAAAACATGCATAAAGGAAACATAACATTTCCACCTTTCAATCACAAGATATAAATACAACACATTGATATAAAAATATCATGAAAATAATTTTCAATACCAAAAGAAAAGAAAAGTAAAACATGGTATTTATTTTTCTTTTTTTAAAAAAGGTATGGCTTGTAGAGGAAGCCGAAACTCAAATAATTGTCACAGCGGCAGAGAAGTCGTTTTTGCCGCATACGTACGACAAAAACATTCCCTTTTGAAATTTAGTAAACGCTTCGTACAAAAAAGATTCATTTTTAATAAACGTAAAAGTCAAAGGGGTTTATACACCATATAAAATAAGGTTGTGTATAAAACAAAATTTGCCTCAATGAAAGGAGATTGAGACGAAGTCCCATACCTCGGGACCGCCATGACTCGGTCGTTATTTAATCTCCGGAATAATAAACTTGTGTTAATTTCTACTTGTTTAAGAACCTTTTTCAAGTTCATTATTCCTTTTATATCACTTATTTCCATGTCATGAACATTATGTAATTATTTAAGTTAATAACGGTCGTTTTAACGATCATTGGTACTTGAGTCAAAAATATTCCCTTTATAATTACAAGTTGTTCATGTATCCATTATATCCAGAATGGTATTCATGATGTAGATATCATATATTTCATATATAACCAGTACATGCATGCATTTATAATATTACATAATCATTTAGAGGTAAGAAATGAAATGCGCTATTCATGGAGACGGTAAGCCGTACGTACGCATGAACGCTACTTTAAATTATATTTCGTATTTTATAGAATGTAATCATAATGATATAAAGGTATATTATAATCCCAGTATAATATCATATATAATATAATACTTCCATCCTTTATACGTCCCACATATAGTATTTAACGAATCAAATCACTTTGAGGGGGCGATAGTCTGCACTTCCTTAAATGAAGATATCGCATTTACCCATAATGGAAACCATAAAGGTATGAACAAAATGAAAAATACTGATGCTTAAGGAAAACATAAACATATTATATATAATATATAAATATAGTGACATCTTAATGGCCACCTTTGAAGGTGTTAAAATAATTTTGAACAATCATCGTTTCGGGAGGCATAAATTCACCATCCACAGAAACAATATGTCCATTAACCATTAGATATAGGTGTGTGTAAGTGTAGCTAGAATCCTTCTTATAACAACATCCTAGTATATTTAATATACTAGAGTTGTTACAAAAGAAATTAATAAAAAGAGATTAGGGGGTTGGAGAAGAAAAATAAAATACAAGGACTCAAGTGAAAACATTACCTTAAAAATGGGTAACTCCGTTTGGTTTGAGCTCAAAGGCTTCGTCGGGAAGAATTATTCCCAAAGTGAGGCTTCAAGGAGTAAGAGAGGGATGTGGAGAGACAAAATGGCCAGGGTTTGGCCGATCCAAAGGCTTTGGGAGTTTGGGTAAGGAGGTAGAGGTGGGGGCCTTTTGTAAGGGAGAGGAGGGGCACTCTTGGAATGTAAAGAAATGTTACTTTCTTTTCAAATGGGTTTTGGATTTTAAAGGTCCCACATTGATATAATTCGAGGATAAGGAGATAAGGGTTCTAAATATACCCACCCAATAGGTTTTTTACATGTGTAGGTCATAGATTTTACATTATCATTTCATTTTATTTAAATCCGTTATTAATGAGGTAATCGTTGCATCATCATGATGTCATAAATAATTTAATTTATTTAAAGTCTAAAAATTATAAAAAAACGCTATGATGTAGGAAATATTTTTATCTTTCCAATTAATATTTATAATAAGAAATCTTACTTGTATAACGAAATGTAAAAATTGTTTTCGTAAAACATCTCATGTTTGTGTCATTTTTACTTTAACATTAAATAAAAAAATATTTATGTCATTTCCCAACCAAAGTGGCTCCATGGGGTCCCCAAGTTGACCCATGGATTTTCCTGGTCGGCCATGACACATAAAATGAGGGTAGGACATGTTTCAAGCTCATCTCATATTATTAAAACATTATTTTTACCTTAAACTACACTAATTACAACTAATCGCGATTAAGAACTTAAAAGTTACTATTCACCAAAATATTATTTTAATCTCATTAAACCACATTTTACTTATTAATTACAACCATGTATGTAGGATTTTTGAAAATCAAATCACAGAAGTGGAAAAGTTTCATTTAAACGAAAAATCAGTTTCTTTAACTACCACATAGTGGTTTCACTATTCATCAAAAATTGATGTTTTTCAGAAAGATACCAAAACTTCACCCAAAGTTATATTTGATATTCCGAATTCAAAAATGATTTCTATTTTACAAAATTAAAAACATGTAAGTTTCATTAATTAATTTAATAACTAATTCCCACTGTCATGACAAATAACGTGTTTGTATGAAACAATAAGTATCAAAAGATTGACACTAGTTTAAGTCCAATTTCAAAGTGAAATTGATTCCAATGACCACCATTGGATAAAATGGTAAAAATATATTCTAATTTAACTTCAAAACCAATTCAAAAGATAATCTAATCATATAAATAAATTATATTAAAAAGCAGATTTGATGTAAAATGCAGTATTTTTCACTATTCATTAAAAATGAACATTGTCAGAAAAATACCAAAAATTCACACAAAGTAAATTTTGATATCCCAATCATAAAGAATAAGTTTATTTTGACAAAAATAGCTTATAAAATTTTCAAATGATATATTTAAAAAGGGTTTTCCATCAAAAGGCAGTAAAACAATCTTTTAAGAATATTAGTGTATTCCACGCATAAGATTGTATTTTTTTCATTTTAAGCCTCTAAAACACTATCTTAATCCTTACTAGACATAGAAAAAAATATATATTATTCATTACTTACTTGGGATGTTACATCCTTCCCCCCTTTAGAAAATTGCGTCCATGCAATTTATTTACTTATCGAATAAATGGGGGTACTTATCCATCATTGCATTTTCAGATTCCCATGTTGCCTCTTCCATCATGTGGTTTTTCCACAAAACCTTCACCTGATTAGTCACCTTATTCCGTAAGACATGCTCCCTGTGGTCAATAATCTGGACCGGTTGTTCCTCATAAGATAGGTTCTCTTCCAGCTGAACTACCTCTGGACTCAAAACATGAGATGGATCTGGCATGTACTTTCTCAACATCGAAACGTGAAAAACATTGTGTACCTGAGATAAACTCGGAGGTAAAGCCACTCGGTAAGCAACAGATCCAACTCTCTCCAGAATTTCATATGGTCTAATGAACCTTGGACTCAGCTTTCCTTTCTTACCAAATCGCATCACACTTTTCCATGGTGAAACTTTGAGAAAAACATGATCACCTACCTCAAAAGAGAGATCCTTCCTCCTGTTGTCCGCATAACTGTTCCGCCTACTCTGAGCTGTTCTCATGTGTTTTTGTATCAGCTGAACTTTTTCTGCCAACTCTTCTACCAATTCTGGTCCCATCATCTTCCTTTCACCCACTTCATCCCAGAAAGCTAGAGTTCAACACCACTTCCCATATAATGCTTGAAATGGTTCCATCTGTATACTAGAATGAAAACTGTTATTATATGAAAATTCAACCAAAGAAAGAGGTTGGTCCCAACATCCCTGATTATCCATCAAACAAGCTCGTAGCATATCCACCAAGGTCTGAATTGTTCGTTATTACTACCCATCTGATTGAGGATGAAAAGTTGTACTAAAATTTAATTCAGTACCCAACGAATTCAGAAGGCCTTTCCAAAAGTTAGAAGTGAACCTGGGATCACGATCAGATACAATGGAGAGAGGAACTCCATGTAACCTAACTATATCATTAAGATACAAACGGGAAAGTTGATCTAGGGAAAAAGAATCTCATATGTAAGGAAATAAGCAGATTTAGTCAAGCGATCCACAATAACCCAGATTGCATTATTACCTCGAGATGTCTTCAGTAATCCCAGAACAAAGTCTATGGATATATTCTCCCATTTCCACTCTGGAACTGGTAAAGGGTGCAGCATCACTTTTGGTAACTGCCGCTCTTCTTTAACCTGTTTAAAAGTCAAACACTTCACAATAAAATCAGAAATATCTCTTTTCATTCCATCCCACCAGTAATACTCCCGCAGATCTCTGTACATCTTAGTACTGCCAAGATGAACTGAAAACGGAGAACTATGATCTTCACATAACAACTCTCTCTTCAACTGTGAATCACAAGTCACACACAATCTCTTCCCAAATCTCAAAACGCAATCATTATCAATGTTGAATTCAGGCAACTTACCTTTCTGAACCAGCTCAACCTTTTTCTGCAACTCACTGTCTTTCTTCTATGCTTTCTTGATTCTATATGATAGAGATGATCTCACTGATACCTGAAATAAAATAGAAGAACATCCTGCACCAAAAAAGTCTATTGCAAAGATCATCAAATCCTTAACTAAAGGATCACGTTTCAAACACAACATTGTTAATCCTTGATTAATTCTAGCCATATCCTTTGTCCCATTTTTATCTCTTTCTAAGTGAATATATACTTTAAACTTTTGTGATCATTATATATTTCACACTTTACTCTATACAAATGATGCCTCCAAAATTTTAAAGCGAAAACAACAGCAGCTAATTCCAAATCATGTGTAGGGTAATTTACCTCATGAGTTTTCAAATGTCGTGAAGCATAAGCAATTACCTGATCATTCTGCATTAGGACGCAACCAAGTCCTTTCAATGAAGCATCACTGTAGATAACAATCTCACCATTCCTGGAAGGTAGTGCCCAAACTGGAGATTTCACCAATCTTCTTTTCAATTCCTAAAAACAATCATCACATTCTTTTATCCAGATAAACTTAACACCCTTCCGAGTTAGCTTAGCCATTGGACTAGATAAGCGTGAAAATTTTATAACAAACCTTCAGTAATAGCCTGCCAAACCAAGGAAGCTATGAATCTCAGTTACATTTGTGGGTCTTGGCCAGTCTTCCACAACTTTTGTTTTTGCAGGATCAACAGTTATCTCATCTTTAGAAACAATGTGACCAAGGAAAGAAATTTGTTGCAACCAAAACTCACACTTTCTAAATTTCCCATACAATTTCTTTTCTTTTAAGGTTTGCAAGATAACCCTTAAATGTCTTTCATGCTCCTCTTTACGTTTATAAAACACCAAAATATCATCAATGAAAACCACCACAAACATATCCATGAACTCATGGAAAATTCTATTCATTAAGTCCATGAATACAACAGGTGCATTGGTTAGCCCAAAATGCATTACTACAAATTCATAATGGCCATATCTTGTACGAAACACAGTCTTCAGAATGTCTGCTTCCTTTACCTTCAGCTGATGGTACCCCGATCTCAAGAAAATCATTGAAAAATACTGAGCTCCCTGGAGCTGATCAAACAAATCATCGATATGAGGCAAAGGATATTTTTTCTTAACAGTGATGTTATTCAAGGCTCTATAATCAATGAAAAGTATCATTGAACCATATTTCTTTTTAACAAATAAAACAGGGGCACCCCATGGTGATGTGCTAGGTCGAATGAAACCTTTCTCTAATAAATCTTGTAATTGATCCTTCAACTCTAAAAGTTCAATTTGAGCCATTCGATAAGGGGGTTTTGAAATTGCTTTAGTATCAGGAACTATGTAAATAGTAAATTCAACTTCCCGATCTGGTATTATTCCAGGCAACTCATCAGGAAAAATGTCATGATACTCATTTACCACTGGCACATCATTAATCTAAACAGTTCCTTTATTTTCAACTATGTGTGCAAGGTAACATTCATTTCCATCTTTTACAAGTTTCTCGGCCTCTTGAGAAGTTATCAAAAGTAAGGGTTCATTCTTGTACACAAACTAAAAGTCTTTCTGAAAAGAAACTTCTTTAGGTCTATAGTAATTCTTAGCATGGTAAATAGAGAGCCAATCCATACCCAGGATAACATCAAACACTACTAGAGGTAGAACAATAAGGTTTTCAAGTAGGTTCTTTCCACATATAAGGATAGGAAGATTCTTATAAATTATTTTTTCCTCAACATTTCCCCCAGGTGTTTTTACCAAAAGTACATGAGTCATTTCTTGAGATGGTATTCCCATTTTACTAGAAAAGTTTTTAGAGATGAAAGAATGTGTAGACCCCGAACCAAACAACACACTGGCATAATCTGGAAAAACAAACAAAGTACCTGATACAACTTCATTTGATGGCCCGACATCTGCTGAAGTAGTTGTAAAGGATTTCACCACCCCTTTCTGCTTGTAGTCTAACTGCTTCCCATCACTCAAGCTCTTTGTCGGGAACTCGTTTGCATAGTGACCCATCTTATTGCACTTATAACATTTCACTAACTGTAAATCAAATTTGGTCTTACCTTCACCTTGATCCTTCTCAGTGCAATCACGAGCCTTATGTCCCATCTTACCACATCGGTAGAACTTTCCAGAATTCAGAAGACATTCCCCAGCATGCCTTTTGCCACATTTATCACAAACTGGAAACATAATTTTCTTACTATCAGACTTTTTTGAAGAATTCTTACCTTTCTCTTGCCACCTCGGTCTCTTCTTCTGTTGGTTGTTATAGAACAATTGATCATCGGAAAACTCCATTTCCACCTTCTCAGCACATCGAACAAGCTTTTCATTACTTTTAAACTCACGAGAAGCTAATGCCCTTCGATATTTTGGCTTTAATCCTGAGTAAAAATGATTGATTTTACTATCAAGGTCTCGGATTAAATTTGGAGCATACCTTTCAAGTCGAGTGAACCTTTCTTCATAGGTAGCCACTGAGTCTTCCTCTTGCCTCAATTCCAAGAATTTCTTTTCCACCCTAAGTCGAACAGCCTTAGGAAAATACATCTCAAGAAACATACTTTTGAATTCATCCCAGTCAAGAGAATCAATCTCATCGGCGTCCCTGATATTTTTAACCATAGACCACCACTGATCTGCCTCACCCTCCAAATAGTAAATAGCAAGACAAACCTTTTGATTGTCTGAACACCCCATGACATCGAAAATCTTCTCCAGTTCTTTAATCCACCCTTCAGCTAACACAGGGTTAGATGATACTATGAATGATGGGGGATGTTGCCTCATGAAATGTTCCACCACTGACATGTTCCTCTATGGTTTATCTGGATGATCTCTTGCATGGATACCACCACCATTTATCTCTTGAGTCAACTGCGCCATTACTGCAACAAACTGTTCAGTTCCAATTCGACCATCTGAGGATGCTCATTCGGAAGGTTATTTCCTTCTGCATGCCTTCCTAGAACTGCTTCCCTGTTTCCTCTGCAGAAAACCATGCTGAACAAACATGTCATTGATGAATCAACATGGTAATATTCAAATATTATACCACTTCAATTTGACCATAAAAAATATTTTTGGATAATCATTTAATATAATTATAACTCCTAAAGTTATCTAAACCGACCTCTGATACCAACTATAAGGCCCCAGCCTTAAACCTTACTTAATCTTGAGTTATTGCAAGATTACACATTGAGGATCCTTTCAGGTTTAGAGTTTTAGAGAATTAGATCACAAAAAATGAATTATATTCCCCATATAAACAAAGTGGTTACATAAAGATAGTATTCATCATTACCATCAATGGAAACACATTTAAAATAAAACATGGATTCTTTCTTGACACTTCCTTGACACTATCATCATATCATGTACCTTTCCCTTGACCTATGAAAAAAATTTCAACAAAACTTGGGATGAGAAAAAAAAGCTCAGTAAGGGATATAAAAATATGGAAAGGAAACATGGGTACATATATACATAAGAATGAAATCAAACATTACCCATAAAACATAAGAACTTTAACATACCTCATCAAATAATGATTAAATCATAGAAATCATAAGACATAAAGGTAACTTGAGGCATTCATAACATTCTTACGTAGGGAGTAACCCTCTTGGTTACATTTGGAATACCCATCACTGTATATTCCCTAAATCTCTTCGAAGAAACCATAACGTTTCACTCCTTCGCGTTACCCAATGCATTGGAGAGCTATATCGGGCTCACCTGCCCTTAGTCTATCACAGAACCACCCGTCTTCATAATAATTCCCAAGAACCTCAACATAATTGTTTCACATAAAACATGCATAAAGTAAACATAACATCTCAACCTTTCAATCACAAGATATCAACACAACACATTGATATAAAAACACTTGAAAACAATTTTCAATACGAAAATAAATGAAAAGTAAAACATGGTATTTATTTTTCTTTTTAAAATAAGGTATGGCTTGTAGAGGAAGCCGAAACTCAAATAATGGTCACGAAGGAAGAGATGTTGTTGTCACCGCATACGTACGACAGAAATATTCCCTTTTTTCGTTTAGTAAACGCTTCGTATAAAAAATATTCCTTTTGAATAATCTTAAAAGTCAAAGGGGTTTATACACCGTATAAAATAAGGTTGTGTATAAAACAAAATATGCCTCAATGAAAGTAGATTGAGACGAAGTCCCATACCTCGGGTCTGACTTGACTCAGTCGTTCTTTAATCTCATGAATAATAAACTTGAGTTAATTTCTACTTGTTTAAGAACCTTTTTCAAGTTCATTATTCCTTTTTATCACTTATTACCATGTCATGAAGACTATGTAATTATTTAAGTTAATAACGGTCGTTTTAACGATCATTGGTACTTGAGTCAAAAATAAGCCCTTTATAATTACAAGTTGTTCATGTATCCATTATATCTATAATGGAATTAATGATGTAGATATCATATATTTCATATATAAACAGTACATGCATGCATTTATAATATTACATAATCATTTAGAGGTAAGAAATGAAATGTACCGTTCATGGAGACGGTAAGCCGTACGTACGCATTAACGCTACGTTCATTTCTATTTCATAATTTATATAATGGAATCATAATGATATAAAGGTATATTATAATTCCAGTATAATATCATATATAATATCATATTTCCATCCTTTATACATCCCACGTATGGTATTTAACGAATCAAATCACTTCGAGGGGGCGGTAGCCCGCACTTCCTTAAATGAAGATATCGCGTTTACCCATAATGGAAACCATAAAGGTATGACCAAAATGAAAAATACAGAATCTTAAGGAAAACATAAACATATTATATAACATATATAAATATAGTGACATCTTAATGGCCACCTTTGATGGTGTTAAAAGAATGTTGAACAATCATCATTTCGGGAGGCATAAATTCACCATCCACGGAAACAATATGTCCTTTAACCATTAGATGTAGGTGTGTGTAAGTGTAGATATAATCCTTATTATAAAAACATCCTAGTATATTGAAGATACTGGATTTGTTACAAAATAAATGAATAAAAAGATTTTAGGGGGTTGGAGAAGAAAAATAAAACAAAAGGACTCAAGTGAAGACATTACCTTAAAATCGGGTAACTCCCTTTGGTTTGAGCTCAAAGGCTTCCTTGGGAAGACTTCTTCCCAAAGTGAGGCTTCAAGGAGTAATAGAGGGATGTGGAGAGACAAAATGGGCAGGGGTTGGCCGAGCCAAAGGCTTTGGGAGTGTGGGTAAGGAGGTAGAGGTGGGGGCCTTTTATAAGAGGAGAGGAGGGGCACTCTTGGAAAGTAAAGAAATGTAACTTTATTTTCAAATGGGTTTCGGATTTTAAAGGACCCAAATTGATATAATTCTAGGCTAAGGTGATAAGGGTTCGAAATATACCAACCCAATAGGTTTTGGACATGTGTAGGTCATAGATTTTACATTATCATTTCATTTTATTTAAATCCATTATTAATGAGGTAATCGTTGCATCATCATGATGTCATAAATAATTTAATTTATATAAAGTCTAAAAATTATAAAAAAACACTATGATGTATTATATCTTTTTAGCTTTCCAATTACTATTTATAATAAAAAATTTAACTTGTATAACCTCGTGTAAAAATTGTTTTAGTAAAACATCTCATGTTTGTGTCATTTTTACTTTAACATTAAATAAAAAATTATTTATGTCATTTCCCAACCAATGTGGCTCCATGGGGTCCCCAAGTTGACCCATGGATTGTCTTGGTCGGCCCTGACACATCCAATGAGGGTAGGACATGTGTTAAGCTCATCTCATATTATTAAAACATTATTTTTACCTTAAACTACACTAATTACCACTAATCGCGATTATGAACTTAAAAGTTACTATTCACCAAAAAAAATATTTTAATCTCATTGAACAACATTTTACTTGTGAGTGACAACCATGTATGTCGGATTTTTGAAAATCAAATCACAGAAGTGGCAAAGTTTCATTTAAACAAAAAATCAGTTTCTTTAACTACCACTTAGTGGTTTCACTATTCATCAAAAATTGAAGTTTTTCAGAAAGATACCAAAACTTCACCCTAAGCTATATTTGATATTCTGAATTCAAAAATGATGTCTATTTTACAAAATTAAAAACATGTAAGTTGCATTAATTAATTTAATAACTAATTCCCACTGTCATGACAAATAGCGTGTTTTTATGAAACAATAAGTATCAAAAGATTGACACTAGTTTATGTCCAATTTCAAAGTGAAATTGATTACAATGTCTACCATTGGATAAAATGGTAAAAATATATTCTAATTTCACTTCAAAACCAATTCAAAAGATAATATAATCATATAAATAAATTATATTAAAAAGAAGTTTTGATGTAAAATGCAGTACTTTTCACTATTCATTAAAAAAATGAACATTGTCAGAAAAATACAAAAATTCACACAAAGTAAATTTTGATGTCCCAGTCATAAATAATAAGTTTATTTTGACAAACATATCTTATAAAATTGTCAAAAGATAGATTTAAATAGGGTTTGCCATCAAAAGGCAGTAAAACAATCTTTTAAGAATATTAGTGTATTCCATGCATAAGATTGTATTTATTTTCATTTTAAGCCTCTAAAAAACTATCTTAATCATTAATAGACAGAGATAAAAATATCTATTATTCATTACTTACTTGGGATGTTACATTAATTACCCGATTTATCTTTAACTATGGTAAATAAAATTTACCGTAGTTACTATTCATAATAACTAAAAAAAAAGTAGTTTATTAAGATAATTTGGACCTACTGATTCCAAATATGGAATCCATTTTTTAAAATTCAAATCACAGAAGTTGCAGAAATTAATTTAAAATTAATCCCGTTGTGAAGGAAATGAGTTTTAAAAGTTAAAATATAGCAAAAGATTGAAATGATTTTACCTATAAATTCAGTGTAAAATCGATGCTAATGACATACATTATAATTAATGGTAAAAATATATTCTATTTATACTTTAAAACCATTCAATATTATAATTTAACCATATAAATTATTATGATGAAAAAGTTGTTTTTATTTAAAATATAGCGTGTTTTCCCTATTCATTAAAATATGAATGTTATCAGAATAATATGAAAAATTTATCAAAAGTAAATTTTTATATCATGATTACAAAGATAAATTTTGATTTTTCAAATTGTTCTTATAAACATTTCAAAAACTAAATTTAATGTCTGTGCGCCATCAAAAGGCAGGAAAACTGCATTTTTTTAAAAATACTTATTTTACCCGAAAAATTTATTTTGTTCTCAAACCGTGTTGTATAAAATTTTTAAGTTGAATTATAATTTCATAAAATTAACAATGTAGATACTACTATTCATAACGGCTAGTTCATAAAAAATTATAACAATATATCGTTGTTTAGTGAATCATGTTATTGCATACTACACACGCTATCAAGGAAGGTTGTGATTGCATGTTATTCAAACCAAATCAAGGTTCTGTGTACTGAAAACTCCCTTTGTTATTGCTTATAACATAATCAAAACATTTTTCATTTATACATTAAACAAAATCCATAAATAATGTTGCATAGAGTAATTTCTACAAAACGAACTTGAAATTGTGTGTAACATGAGCCAAGAATAGTGTTGTGTATACTGAAAGCTAATACCATGTTGTTTATAGCACAAGATAAATTTGGTGTAGCGTACAACAGAAGACATCAATGAAATTAGAAATAATAATTCTCATAAAATCTCGGGTTTTTACATTCTACCCCCCTTAAAATGAATTTCTCCCTCAAAATTCGCCGGGGATATAAATGGTTTACTACATGAATGTTCTTTCATAGTAACCCACATCGTAAAAATGAATACTAAGACATAATTTTTAAAAATGAACGTTATAAAAAAACGTATACCCAAAGTAACTCATCACGTGGGTTCCTACATAGGAGAACAATGTTGAAAATATGGATATGGAAGAAAAATCTAATTGTCATGTTCTGATGGAGAGTGGTAGAGAACAGGGCTATGAAAAAATCCAACAGTCACAATGCCATAAATTTGTGATGATCTAAGCTACCATCTGATTCATCAGATATTAGGGAACAAGGACAAATTTTTTTGTTTTCAAGATCATTTTCCAAATGATGAAGAATTTTTGATTAAAAGAAATACTTACTTGATCTTGGTACAATCTCAACGTTGCTCGGGCCTCAAACAATTTCTACTTCATCTCTTAATGAAATGAAATTGAATTTGTCTTTCGCAAAGTTTTAGCAGATCATGCGATAGAATGATAGTTTATTCCATATGCCTCAAACATAAGTTTGGAAAAGATATATACATAAGTCCATCTATGGTGAGATTAGTCAGATATGGTTCCAAAATGGACTTATAATTCATATATCATCCCAGTTAATAATATAAAACTAGTTTCTATTAACCAGGGACTTCCTGTAGGACAGGGGTAGGCGATAAAGGCCGATGGAACTTCGGTTGTGGGTTCGATTCCCATAGCCTTGTATGACGCGACGGGTTGCCGCCCGTCCTACCAGTTTTCCTTTTTCTAAAACTACACTATTATAAAAATCCAGAAATAATATCGAAAAAAGGTTCTATTTTTAAACAATATTATCTTATGTCCAACATAATTCATTTCAAATATTTAGTCTTATCCAAAATACTTATATCCAAGCTCCTAGTATAAAGAAAACGATTACTAGAAAATTAATCAACCAATCATGTGAATACCATCAATTATCCCCCATATATCATAGGTTATATCTTGTTGATCACATTACAAACATGTGAATACCTTAATAATATATTCTCTTGCAATATGAATTACTATAGAATCATATTTAAAACATAAATGCTGTCAAAAGTTAACCATTTCCCCATACCAAAATCCCAAAATTTCTATATACTCGAACCATGATATCACATTGTCCTTATATCAGTCATGAGCTCATTAATACTATCAAATATCGCATTATCTCCTTATCCCTTCATTATGCGCATATCATCTACTTTCCAAAAATATCTGAATAACCTTTCATGGTTACCAGTACCATTCAACATATAATTTCAAATACTTTATGAAAAACAGTAGTTTTACAATACATAGTTGTGTATTTATTCCATAGTACCATTACCTATACAACATTACTCTTTATAAGCATAAATCATTCCACTACCTTCTTAAACCATTGACCGAGCTTCAAAAATTCTTTCATCCCACATATCATTTGTAGTCTCTTCGCCATCATCAATATAAATACTACCCATACGACCATACAGATTCTCTTCATGAGACATTTCCTTAGGGAATTGGTTTTCATAATGCCCGTATATTCCACATTTAAAACCATTAACCATTGTTGATTTCTTAGCAATACCATTATCCTCTTCCAGGGTGTTAACTGAACCTTTTCCTTTGCAATTACTGGATTTGATTCCTTCTTTTACACACCCAAATCATCTTACAGTTCCTTTGAAACATTTTCTATTATGTATCTTCCCACATGATTTACATTTGGAAAATTGAACATTCTTTCCTCTATGATCATCATGAAATTCCTTCTTTCTCTTATTAACTGTGTCAGGAAACTTACCAAATTTGAGATTATTGATCATATTATGAGATTTCTGATTAGGAATAATAACGATGGTTTGCCTTCCAAATCCCATTTCATTTTTATGTTCATGAATAATATCATTCCATTTTCCATAATATTCTCTATTAACATGAATCTTCCGGTTTCCAACCATTTTCTAAAACCCAAAAAGACTAGTGTGAGAGGCAAGAATCATACTAGGAAAACAACATAATAAATATGCAGTACCTTCAATATCTAACATCTTAGGTTTAATTCTAATATCATTTCCGTAATTCTAGGACTATCACCTATACTTATAATTAACCTCAGAGACATCCCTAGACATACCTTAGAAATATATCTAGGGAACACACTAAAGTTTTAGCATCCTAATTTCCAAAGGTTGACTAAACCTTTCATATGATACCAACTGTAGAGACCCATAGATTGACGTACATGGAAATTACATTACTTTTGAGTAATACATAATACAAAACAAAAACCAGCACTAAAGGACTGTAATAGTTTAGTGTCTTTGGAAACTCGGAACATAATCTTCTAATCATGGTGAAAGATCTTCAACATCTCCCAGAAAAATCTTCCCCTTTTTTTCTTACCTATATCCTTTATTTATATCATTTGAAAAAGAAAACATATAAATGGTGAGCTCAAATGCTCAGTAAGGGTATGAATATAGAAAATAAAACAAACCATATACATTTGAACATAAAAATATGACCATAATGTTTAAACCTCAAAATATTTTGAAATGACATAAAACATGAATGTACATAAGGCACAGATCATAATAGAACATAAATCATGATAAAATAGTATGGGAATAAATCATGTAATTGTGGAATACATTAATCACATGTTATTATTTCCATAGTATCCAAGGCATTACTTCCAAGACCATCTTAGTGGAAAAAGTCCATTTCTGAATCGAGTTCACTACTTGTTTCAGTCCTATATCACTGAACTAGATTAACACACCATTCTAGCCATGTATATTTCATGAGATATAAATCTTTACCTAATGCATTAGAGAGAGAAATAGGTCCCACGCATCTCATAATGAAATCATTCTTATGTGTGCCACAAAATAAACTTACATCATTCATAATAACCCAAGAAATAAAATGGGTTTCATAAACATCAACCCATCATAACATAATCCACATAAAAGAAATGGATATAATTTCATAATAAGAAAAATAATCCCATGTAAATAATAGAGATATTAAACTTGAAACAAACACATATTAAATAATGTCATCTTAGATGGAAAATGAATTTGATAAAACACTTGAAAAGAATTCTTGATGAAAATAGCCTTTCTTATTCAAAATCATTTTCTTTTCAGAAAATTCCATGAAATTCTAAAAGAAAGGGATTTTTTTGAAAATATTCATGAAATACTATAGAGTAATCTTCCTGAAAATATGGCATTATAAAACCATAAAAAACTGTTCATGCCGTATAAGTTAAAAAAACATTCTTCCTGTACTTTTGTCAAAAAAGTCAGAAAAGTACCTCGTATGGTAAACAAAATAAATATTCCTTCCATCGGATGTGGTAAAATTCAAAAAAGTGTAATAAAGGACTTTAAACATACATGAAACCATTTTTATAATATAGGGACATGAATGATAAATATAACCCCAATATATACTTACGAATAAACAATCTCGGATAAAAATGAGATTGGAAAAGTTATCCCTTACCTTAGCTCTGATATTCTTCATACGTATCTCATCCTCCTATATAATTATTTAAATAATGTCATTTACTTATTACAGTATCATATTCATTTTTATTATATCATATATGGTTCACTTATGACTTTATATTACCCGTTCTTTTGTAAATTCCTCGTTAAAGCAGCGTTTTGGGTAAAAAAATTTATTTATCATACGTGTTTGGACCTGTTGTTCTTGATATTATTAATACTTATTTCATGATTTACATACTTCCATAATGTAAATAATGATTTATATATCATATATATTCAGTATATATATGTAAAATAGATAGATGAATGAAATTAAATACACCGTTCATGGAGACATAAGGTCGTACGTATGCATGAACGTTGTTTTCCTTTCCTTATTAACTTGAATGGAAGTAAGTAAATGAAATATATATACATAAATAAAGTATCTTAATTATTTCATAAATTTCATTATTATTCATTATATATACATTATAATAATTCTTGAATAGTTAACATGGAGAATAAATCTTATCGTGTCGTGGAGACGGTAATATGTAAGTACGCACGAGCGATGATATCATTCCCATAATTATTGAATTGAATTGGAGTGGACGATATAATATCTCAAAATCAGTATGATGTTATATTAACCATATATAGTTATTAATTACACCATTATACCCATACGAGTAAGGTGGTGGTGGAAAAATAGATTACACCACGGCGTGGAGACGGTATTCCGTACATACGCACGCGCGGCGATTTTGTTTTCTGTAAGATGGATTGAAGGTGAAATAGGGTTGTTTCATAGTTATAGTAAACATATAAGTATATAAGTAATACAGATGTTATTACTTTATAATGAAACAACTGAAAAAGAGGATGTAGAAGAAGAAATAAACTTGAAAGAGTCGGTAGAAGAGATTACCTCTTACTCGACACAGCTCCTTTAAAATTCTTCTTAGGGCACTAGAGTTGGACTTTTTATAATTCCCCAGCCTTAAACCTTACTTAATATTGAATTAAATGAATAATTCACATTGTGGATCATTTCAGGTTTAGAGTTTTAGAGAATTATATCATAAATCATGAATTATATTCCACATTTAAACAAAGTGGTTACATAAAAGATAGTATTCGTTTTTTCCCATAAACGGAAACATATTTAAAATAAAACATGGATTCTTTCTTGGAAATTCTTTGACACTAACATCATATCTTGCACCATTACCTTGACCTATGAAAAACATTTCAAAAACGAGGGATGAGCATAAAAAGCTCAGTATGGGATATAAAATAATGAAAAGAAAACACTAGTCCATGTATAAAATCATAATTTACTAATAAAACATAAGCATTTTAACATACCCCATAAAATCATGAATAAATCATATAAATCATAAGGAATAAAGGTAACATGAGGCATTCATAACATTCTTACGTAGGGAGTAACCCTCTTGGTTACGTTTGGAATACCTATCACAGGATATCCCCTAAATATCTTCGGAGAAACCTTAAATTTTAACTCCTTCACGTTACCCAATGCATTGGAGAGCTATATCGAGCTCACCCGCCCTTAGTTTATCATGGAACCACCCGTCTTCATAATAATTCCCAAGAACCATAACATAATCGTATCACATAAAACATTCATAAAGGAAACATAACATTTCCACTTTCAATCACAATATATCAATACAACACATTGATATAAAAGCATTAAGAAAACCATTTTCAATACCAAAATAAAACATGGTATATATTTCTCATTTAAAAAAAGGTATGTCTTGTAGAGGAAGCTGAAACTCAAATAAGGGTCACGGTGGTGGAGAAGTCGTTGTCGCCGTATACGTACGACAAAAAAAACTTTCCCTTTTTTCGTTTAGTAAAACTTTTCGTATAAAAAAGATTCCTTTCGGATAAATGTAAAAGTCAAAGGGTTTATACACCGTATAAAATAAGGTTGTGTATAAAACAAAATATTCCTCAATGAAAGGCGATTGAGACGATGTCCCATACAAAGACGGTATCTTTGGATTAAGGATAAAACAATTAGATAATTATGAGTGACAAATGAATACACCAAATATATGTGGATATAATGTGTAAAACAATCAGAGGTTATTCACAAATATCCATATAAAGACATATTCAAGGAGTACATGTTAATCCCAATGAATCAAAATTGGGTTAAGAAGTTCCCTTGTAAAAAATCGACAGCCTAACGGCGTCACTTCAAAATTCAGAAAATGAGTTGTTGAGAGATAAAAAGGGTATCTCATCACTTGGACATAAAATTTACATCAATAAGGATATAGAAGAACATATCCCAACATAATAGAATGTGAATTAAAATACATAACAAAAGAAGTCTTTTAAAAAGAGGAGGGTGAAAGGTTCCCTTTCCGAATTGGGTAACTTTCGAAACGTACACCGCATTGAAGAAGGGTTGTACAATTAATATGTAAATACCCATAAATAAAATTATATTACACAAAGAGTATAATAATGGGAATTAAATACACCAATCAAAGGAACATGTGGAAAATGTAGCATAAATCTCGCATGAATAAAAGTGAGATGAAAAATCCCTTACGAAAACTCGGCAGCCTAACGGCGCCACTCTAAACTCCCAAAAATTGATTGATGAGATCAAATAGGGTCTCTCATCATATTAAAATAAAATTTAAAGCATTAGTAATATAAAAGAACATCCCCCAACATAACAAAGAGGATCTTAAAAGAAGTGACATAAAGGAGAGTACTTAAAAAGAAAGAGGGAGGTTGGATCTCTTACGAAAATTCGGCAGCCTAACGGCGCCACTCAAAACATCCAAAATAGATTGATGAGAGAAAATAGGGTCTCTTAACATATGAACATAAAAATTACAGTAAAATTAATATTAAATAACATCTCATTCATAAGAAATATGAGCTTAAAAGGAATGACATAAAAGAGTGTACTTAAAAAGAAAGAGAGGAGTAGGATCCCTTACCTCGTGTCTGACATGACTCGATCGTTCTTTAATATCCGGATTAATAAAAGTTGGTCAATTTATAATTTCTTAAGGAACTCATTTAAATATAATTATCCAGTTCATATCACATATTATAATGTTATAATAATTTGTTAATAAAGTGAGTTCATATCAGACATTTTTGTCGATGTTCGATACATGAGTAAAAATCGAACTTGTTGGGAAAACAATTTCCATCTAGTTATAGGTACATAATATCCAGAATAGTATTGATGTTTTAAATATCATATATATCCAGTATATATTCATTTAATACTATTACATAGCATTTGGAGATAAAAATTTAAAAGCACCGTTCATGGAGACGGTAGGCCGTACGTACACATGAACGCTACTTTCATTTTTTTTCATATTAATGGAATTAAAACAAGATGATAGATATATATATTATAATTAAATAATTATACCCATCATTTATATGTAATATATTACATATATATCCATTATATATATGTACTTATAATAGTACATAACATTTGGAGACAAAAAATGAAATGTACCGTTCATGGAGACGGTAATCCGTATGTACGCTTGAACTCTACTTTCATTTTTTTTTGTATTCAATGGAATTAAATAATAAGGATATAAAGGTATATTATAATTCCAGTTGGATATAATATGTAATACCATTAATTCCATCCTTTATACGTCCCACATATGTCATTAACGAATCAAATCACTTTGAGGGGGAGGTAGTCCGCACTTCCTAAAATGAAGATATCGTGTATACACATAATGGAAACCATAAAAGTATTACATAAATGAAAAATACATAATCATAATGAAAACATAAAAATATTATATATCATATATAAATATAGTGACATCTTAATGGCCACCCTTTATGGTGTTAAAATAATATTGAACAATCATCGTTTTGTGAGGCAGTAATTCGCCATCAAGACAAACAGTATGTTCTTTAACCATTAGAAGGAGGTCTGTGAATGTGTAGCTCGAATCATTATTATAAAAATATCCTAGTGTTTTTAAGATAATGGTTTTGTTACAAAAAAAAAGTAATAAAAAGAGTTTAGGGGTTTGGAGAAGAAAAATAAAACAAAATAACACAAGAGAAGACATTACCATTAAATCGGGTAACTCTCTTTGATTTGAGCTCAAAGGCTTCCTTGGTAAGGATTATGTCGAAAGTGAGGATTCAATGATGAATAGAGGGATGTGGATCGATGAAATGGGCAGGTTTTGGCCGAGCCAAAGGCTTGAGAGGTGTGTGTAAGGTGGTAGAGGTGGGAACCTTTTATAAGAGGAGAGGAGGGGCACTCTTGGAAAGTTATAAAATATTACCTTATTATAAAATGATTTTCTGATTTAAAAAGTCCCAAAAGGATATATTTAGAGGCTAAGGTGATAAGGTTTCGAAATCCACCCATCCAATATGTTTTTGATAAGTGTAAGACTTAGATTTCACCCTATCATCTCATTTTATTTAAATAGTTCATTTAAGAGTTAATCAATGCATCATCACGGTGTCATAAATAAATTATATTATTTAATATCTAAAAATTATTAAAAAAATACCATGATTTAAGAAATATTTTTAGATTTAAAAATAATATTTATAGTCAAAAATATGACTTGTATAACCCCATCTAAAAATTGTTTTAGTAAAACAACACATGTTTGTGACATTTTAATTTTATCTTTAAATAAAAATGTATTAATGTCATTTTCCAACCAAAGTGGCTCCATGGGGTCCCCAAGTTGACCCACGGATTGTCTTCATCGGCCATGACTCATACAATGATTTTAGGACATGTTTCTACGTCATTTCATATTATTAAAACATTATTTTTACCTTAAACTACACTAATTACCTCTAATCGCGATTAAAACTTAAAAGTTACTATTCACCAAAAAAATTATTTTAATCCCATTGAACCACGTTTAACTTCTTAATGAGAACCATGTATGTCAGATTTTTGAAATTCAAAACACAGAGGTGGTAAAATTTCATTTAAATGAAAAAACAATTTTTTTAGGTAGCACTTAGTGGTTTCACTATTCATCAAAAATTGAAGTTTTCCAGAAAAATACCAAAAATTCACCCTAAGATATATTTGATATTCCAAATTCAAAAATTATTTATATTTTACAAAAATAAAAACATATAAGTGACATTAAATAATTTAATAATTAATTCCCGCTATCAGAGCAAATAGCGCGTTGTTTATGAAACAATAAGTATCAAAAGATTGACACTAGTTTAAGTCCAATTTCAAGATGAAATTAATTCCACTAACCACTGTTGGATTAAATAGTACAACTATATTATAATTTCACTATAAAACCAATTCAAAAGATAATATAATCATATAAATAAATTATATTAAAAAGAGATTTTGAATTAAAATGCAACATTTTTCACTATTCATTAAAAATGAACTTTAGCGGAAAAATACCAAAATTTTACACAAAGTAAATTTTGATGTCCCGATTCTAAATAATAATTTTATTTTGTCAAATATAACACATAAAGTTGTCAAAAAGTGGATTTAAATGAGGTTCTCCATCAAAAGGCGGTTAATCGACCTTTTAATGAATATTAGAATGTTTACGCTTAAAATTGGATTCATTCGCATGTTTAATCCTCTAACATTTATTGCAAAATGTAAAAATATTTGACAAAAGTATATAATCATTTTGAAGTTAGTTCTGTTCATTCCCGCCATTATAAAAGCTAGGCATTAACTACCATTTAAAATAATATTATTTTATTATTAGAGTGCAACGTAAGATTCCCAAGAAACTCGTTGTTGCGTATTGGGTACGCCATCGAGCATAACATCCCCTTTAAAGTTATATTAATATTTTATTCACAAATATGGATAAATGTGAAAATGTCATATTCTTTATTTACATGGGGTGTTATACTTTGGATAATAACATAACCTCTATGATATAACTAGAGAGGTTTATAAGAGTAGTTGGCAGGGGTTGGTCATGTTTCAAGGCTCAAAAGGGTGTGAAGAGAGGAGGGAAGAGGTGCCATTTTATAAGGGAGGAGAGGGGCACCTTTGGTAACATAAGAAATGTTAATTTATAAAAAATTCAACCTCACATAAAAACCTCCAAAAATGATTCAAATCTGAAGATAAGATGAGATAGGATGGTAATCTTATCATCCAATAAAATTTAGACATGTTGGGAATTTATTTTAAACATTATCTACTTGATTTATCCTTATTTAATATATTTAATATTATTTGTGGTAATATGATTCTAAATTTTAAATTGTTATAAATAATTACTTTTGTGTCGTTAATTGTCAATAATTGGATACATTATGACATTTTAGACCATATAAATTTCAATTTATAATTTTTAAATATTTTAGTGATTTTTAAACAATTTTATAATATGCTATTTTTATAAAATAACAATACTGTCAATTTTGACATTATTCATTTATTTTAATATAAATAAAATCCACACAGAGGATATATTCTAACAAAAATATTAACTAGATTCCTAACATGTCTAATTTGTCTAGAAAATTCGTGGACCACAATAAATAGTTCATATAATATTTATTTCAATATTTTTACAACCATTTATTTGGTATATCTATTAATAAAATAATTAGTACAACAATTTTGTATAATTATTTAGTATACCTATTTATTGCATAAAAATTAAAAAAATCCTATGATGAACATAAATCTCACAGATTTTAGAAGAATAATTTTACTCGAATTTATCATCTTAAAATAACAACATTTAAATTGTTATATATATTAAGTTATGAAGGTGTCATCTTTGTCATCATTTGAAATAATATAATATAAATGTCCCAATCGGTTTTATAGGGCTCTAAATGGTCCAAAAATTGAACCTGGGATGATTACTTTATATATATACTCGACAAATAATGTTTGGTCTAGTTTCTATTCCTTTTAATATGTATTGTTATTTTAATAAAAACCATATTATTGATTTGTCACTAAATAAATAATTTCTTCATCATTAATGTATAAGCTATTAAGGTAATTAAATATTTCTTAAAAATTACAAATAAATTTCCATGATAAAGAAAAACCTTTTAGATTTCAAATGAGTATTTATAATAGGATTTTTATTATGTATAACATTATATGAAAAATAATCTAATTATTAATGTTTGAGTGAGACATTTCACTTTCCTTTAAATAAAATAAATAAAAGGTCTTAATCCAATACAAGTGGGATCCATTATATTCCATTTCGACCCAAATATAATCATCCAATTATATTATGACATGTTTTAGGGTAATTTTATAATATTATATTTATTCTTAATTACCCGATTTACATTTAACTATGGTAAATAAAATTTACCATAGTTACTATTCATAATGACTAAAAATAAAAAGTAGCTTATTAACATAATTCTGACCTACGGATTCCCGAAATGGAATCCCTTTTTCCAAATTCAAATCATAGAAGTTTCATTAATTAATTTAAAAATAATCTAATTGTTAAGAAAACGGGTTTTAAAAGTTAAAACATTGCAAAAGATGGAAATTTTTTTACCTATATATTCAATGTAAAATCAAATTTGAGGACATACATTATATTAAATGGTAAAAATATATTATATTTATTCCTCAAAACCATTAAATATTATTATTTAACCATATAAATTATTATGATGAAAAAATTGTTTTTAATTATAATATAGCGTGTTTTTACTATTTATTAAAATATGAAAGTTATCAGAATAATTTGAAAAGTTTATCCAAAGTAAATTTTTATATCCTGATTCCAAAGAAGAATTTTTTTTTGTCAAATTTAACTTATAAAGATGTCAAAAACTATATTTAATGTGGGTGTGCCATCAAAAGGTGGCGAAACTGCATTTTTTGAAACATACATATTTTACCCGATAAATTAATTTTTTTCTCATACCATGTTATATAAAATGTGTAAGATGAATTATAATATCATAAAATTGAAAATTTAGATACTAATATTCATAATGGGTAGTTCATAATAATATTATAACAATATATCGTTGTTTAGTGAAACCTGGTATGGCATGCCACACACGCTATCGAGGAAGGTCGCGATTGAGAGTAATGCAAGCCATGTCAAGGTTGAGTGTGGTGAAAGATCCCTTTGTTGTTGCGTATAACATAATTAAAACTTATTTTATTTATACATTAAACAAAATATATAAATAATTCTGTGTAGGGTAATTTCTAGAAAACGAACTTGAAATTGTGTGTAACACGAGCCAAGAATAGTGTTGTGTATACTGCAAGGAAATACGGTGTTGTGTATAGAACAAGATAATTTTGTTGTAGCGTACAACACAAGGCATCAATGAAATTAAAGAGAATAATTCTCATAAAATCTCGGTTTGTTACAAAAACACCAACCATTAATCTAAATATATGAATGAACATTGGGTCACTTACCATTTGATAATGATTTCAATTTGAAAATATGTAAACCACTAAAGTTGAGCTAAAGATAATACCTTACAATGACATTGGAATCCCTAAAGATTGATACCTCACCATAGAATCTTATTTAACATAAAATTACTCCATTATAGAAATAGAGATGATTTGAATTGGTTTTGGAATAGAGAATTAAACAAGAATAATACATTAGAGTATATTTTTCATAACGATTTAAAATAAATGAGAGATCATCACCATAAAGAGTATCTGGTATAATTAGAGAATGGAGGTGCCAATTTTTGAAACCTTGTAAAATAAATGAGAAGCAATTAGGTTCATTCTTTTAGAAATTAGATTTCCAATTTTTAAAATGTTAAAATTCTATATATAAATGAGTATAGGATGAATAGTTATCCAAAAAATTGTATAATGCACATCAGAACTATTTTTTATGGCTATAAAACATAGTTAACTTGAATGATTAGGGTAACTGTGCACCCTTCTTGTGGATCCTAGTATATCCCCAAAGAAAATAAAAATTCATCTCTAATTTTTAATATAATTGATAAATCAACCCAAAATATAGAAAATGACATCATGGGTTTTACAATTATCCAAACCCTATACCTTTTTACCCTAATAGAGGGATTATTAATAAGATTGACTAAAAATATGGTGATTCAATTGTACCAATATACATTATTATATATGATAGTTATTTGGAGAATTATTTCAATACTTGTTAATGTCTGGACTATGGGAATATAATTACCACACAATAACTTATTCTGAGAGTTGATATTTTTAATTGTTTTCTCAACCATTGAAACATCTAGTCCAATCTACACCACTTCCGAAACTAAACTATGGAGGGATCGTAATGAATCCTCCATTTCTATGATACATGGAATATGTTAAACAACAAGGTAATTAATGGATGTAACCCCTACATAATTCATCATTTATAATTGATTCAATAATATAAAAATGGTTCCACTTACATAAATATTAATTTCCATTATATGATGATCTATTGGTGAAGACATCTATTTTAAGAATCCATAATTATTGCCTAAAAATTCAGATGGCTGATGAAAATTATTAATGTATGAATTTCGGTGTTCCTAATCCATGATTAGCCAATTCTGAATAATTTGAATCTTTTACTGCATCTCCTAATTATTTTATTCCCACAATAGAAGTTTCACTAACCACAAAAAAATAAATTTGGTTCTGACAAGGATTCTCGTATAAAAATTTGAAAGGGTCCTTAATGTTTTATCATTTTTAATTGTTATAAAAAAATATTTTAAATAAAATTCTTGTGTATCATGATCCCCAGAAATTCAACACAAATTCACATAGAATGTATTCTTGGATATTTATTTCGTATACAATTTTCACTTCCCTTTAAAGTTGGAATAACATGATCTATGTTATTTGAATTCCCCTAAACATTGATAGGCCTTTCTAAAACCAAAATGTAAATCAAGTATACATATTATAAATAACATAAAATTCCACCGAGTGAAATATTATAATCTTCTACACATACAAAATTCTTATATCCATTGCCTTGGTGCAATATTTAACCATTAAATATCTGTTAATTTGGATGACCAATTGATGGTTTCATAGAAAAAACTCTTTCATAGAGTGGTCTATGGTAATCCTATGAAATAATTTGTATATATGGAATAGGAAGGGATGAGTCATTCCGGTGTGATTTTGATTCTCTTCTCTAACAAATTGAAGGTAAATTATTGTAACACATAGATAGGTATGTATCATTTTTACCTATGATGCCTATATTGGTTCTTAATTTTTGTAACTCATATTAGCGGAACCTGGATAGAAATCAAACTGAGGGTGAGGAAAATAAATCATTATTTTATTTCTAAATGAACAAGGGATACTGAAAATCATCTTGAAATAGATAACTAAATCATTGGATAGAGCCCACTCACTGGTGAATTCACCATTATATATAATTCTCATAATCCATTGATATAATTAATTTTTTTTCCAGATAATGAATATGATTGATGGGTGAATGCTTAATCATAAAATTTGCTAAAACATAACCAATTTAATCCACATTTCCTAGAGGTTCATTTCCATAAATAGTCTTATCACATTCCACTTGTTACTATATTATTTCAATTCATGATATTTAAAATTCTTACATAAAGTATCAATGAACACATTCTCTTTTCCTAGTGTATAATAAAGGTTATAAAGTAATGCTTTTAATTAATATACGCATATTATTTACCCAAGATTCAAATATTTCTATTGAAATATAAAACTACATATTTATGTGATGGTAAATAATTCGACCTTGTCACAAAATAGGTATCCCCACCAAAAATTAAGAGTATTCATGGATAAATCTACCTCATCATCATGGGTTGAGTAATTTATATTTCTGTGGGTACATTTGGTGTGATCCATAATCAACAACCTAGTGAACTTTCTTGAATAAACATTCCTATTCTATTCAATGAGCTTAAAAAACTACATATCCTTAAAAATATGTGGTATAATCATGATTTTGGATGATGTAAAACACCTTTTTATGTCATAAAAATAGTCATAAAATTAATGAAAACTAAAAATTAATTACATATTTTAGAGTGAGGGTGGTCAATATAGATTTAAATATTGAAAATTACATGATGATACATCAATAGTAACACTTGATGCCAATGAAGATTCATATCTAAATTACATTATTCAGCTCCTACCAAAGTGTAATGTAAATTTCATTATCAGGATTAAATGAAATACACTGTTTTTATATAACATGTCACTAGGAAATTATCTTTTATATACATGAGTCAAACATTGATATAATACCATAAAGGAATAGGTGATAATGTTCTTACAATATAATATAAAATTGATACATATTATTCTATTAATATTTTTGATAGACTAATATATCATCCATGAATATCACGTTAATGGATCCAAGGTACCAATGACATATCTTTTATATGAGATCCATCGATTCGATAAGGGAATTTTTAATCTAAATTGCATCAATATTAAATTGAACATTCCGATATTTTATCTAAATGGTTGATTATATATACAATAATCCTTCACCCAATTTTGATGATACCATGAATAAAGGTCAATTTTTTTTAAACCTCATTTCCCCAAATTGTTTCCAAAAAATTTCATTGATTTGGTGGAAAGGGTATTTATAACTTATTATACCAAAAAAATGTTCTTCTATTCAACTTCATGGGGTAAAAATTCCATTTTTATTTGTAGCATATATTACAAAGGTGGCCCATGGTAAAACACTAGGACAGATACAACCATTATCATAGAGATCATCAAATAGAACTTTCATCTCCTTAATCTCATCTTATACCAAATTATATGAATGGAATAACATTATCTGGATCATAGGTATGAGATAAAAAACAATATTAGTCTCCCATTTAGGAATAAAACACTTGTTTTTATCAGCAAACACCCATGTAATGTCTTGAATCATGGGAGATATATCACATATTAAATTGACATCATCAATCTCTATCAATATAGATTATATCTGACACAACAATATTAATTCAATGTAAAAAATGAGGTCCCACCTAATTTGGTATTGGGTCTCATTCCCCTTTTAATTGATGGTATATTTTTTCGATGTGATGAATTTTACCCTCTAATGATAACAATCACAAGGAAATTAATGGAAACCGTCATCTATTTCCCATGAATGATATAAAAAGTATCCAATTATTGGATAACATATTCCAATTGAAACTCCACTTCAAATATAGAGATATGTTCATATGGGAAATGAAATCCACTACCTTTCTTCTTACAACTTTGGGTAAATAAATATATTATATAGATTTTAGGCTCATTAGGAAGATTTCTCTTTTGCGAAATATTAGTATATAAAAAAAATATGAGGAACCTATATTAAATAATGAAATGGATATAGATAAATAAATACAAGAATTACATCACACTATTTTGGGTCATAATACAAATTATATGGGGTATTTATCAAAAATATGAAACTATATTGGTTTTAGTTATGTTTATGGACTTTGGATATACTATAGATCATTCCTTTATTATATATAATAATTAATAAAACCACATTTTTTATTGGACCCTTATGGTTATGAATATAGTCTCACAGAGTCATTAGATATAATTTCACATCCTCTTGGTCATAATGTTTACGTACCACTTTTATAGGGGATATTTTACCTGAAAGACATTTGCAGGTAACCCATCCCCCAAAAGTGTGAAATTGTTTTGGCGTTCCAAAAAATTATGTTTATAATAAAAAATCATGTGACATTTATGGAATTTAATTTTCCCAATAACAAATGTAATAGAATTGGAGAACTATGATATTTTAAATAATTTATAACCAAATTTACGTAAATTCAAGTCACATTCCACTCTTCTCTAGAAAATGACTTTCTCACCGAATATGTATTGGGGATGAATTAACCTTACCTAACATACAAGGATGAGCCCAATAATTTCATGTACTAACCTAATAAATAATTATAGGTGGGGTGCTTTAATGATATTTATGTGTATCACATGCTCAAATAGAGGCCAAATGAAAACTAGTAATTGTTTAGATTATTCTTCAAGACTATCTCATGTTTGAAATGAAATGTCATAGTGAATTAGTTATCATATTAAACAACCATAAAATTAACTATTAAAGATATAAAAACTCAAACGACATTCACTAGTCTATTTTCTCATGTTATAACGATTTAGTAAACACATATTTGAACCCATTACAATCCAAATTCTCTAATAGTTTCACTAAACCATAAAATCCCACCACTATTGGCATATGAACTTAAACATGGAAATGATACATTTCATTATTATAGATCTAATAGATTCTTAGAAATTTAATTATCTATTTAAATTTATTTTACCAATCATTTGATTCGTGAGGACCACTTCTTCCTCTAATGCATAAAGTTTGCCATAAATAATTCTTGATCCAAACATTATCTTCGATTTTACCAGTACTCATTTCTTTAGATTGATATAAACATGTAATAACAACATGTTCTAATGATAGAATTAGTTTCTCCTCAATCTTAATACTTTTATGATCAATTAGAGGAATTTTCAGTATAAACTTATCTACATATCCCTTTGGGGGGTTCAATAGATTTCTTTTAGCACTCACAGTATTACATGAGATTAGATGAGTAAAGAGAATCCATCACACACATTCAAACTATATAAAACACTAATACAAACGTAAAATTATTAAAAAAACCATATAGAATATTTAGAGACATGAAGGTTTCACAAATGATACATATCTTGATATTTATTTTTAGTGTCTAAATACATTCACAAGGGTAAAAGGTAAATATACCTTATCAAATTACCATATAAAAATTATCACACTATTTATTTTATTCTAGAGTGTTTTTTACCACTGTGATGAGTTTCCATTGAACATTGACACTGGTGGGGTATTAATAAAAATATAACAATACTAAAAGTTTTTTTTTGTAGCTCCATGCACATTTAAGAGGAAAAGTTTATACTAATTGAATTAAAAATTATATGTGATACCATACATAACCATCATATATATAATGGTGACTCTACCCTAGGACCAATTTTGGTTTAGTTCACACCAAAACTATTGGTATTTTACCCATGTTGATATAGTTATTAAATCATTTAATTTATTCAATTAACTGATTGATTAAGAGGGTTAGTTGTTAAAAAACCCTTGGTTATGTATATATATTCTTTTATGAGTTCTCTGTAGTTATCTTTTATTAATTTTTTAACCTTAGAAATTGGTAGAGGATAGGGTTAGTTCACCATGTAATTTTTATAATATTGGAAAATAAAAACAAGATATTAAATGGAATTGATGAGATGGTAATATATCTAAAAAAACTAAATGTAATGTTGAATGATTCTATATGTTGTATGGATTTACTATTAATGGATTTTTCTCTTTATATTATGATTTACAATATTATATTGATAATCTTATTTTGATTATGGATCATTTTAGAGATCATTCCATTTATATTTTATAATTTTCCTAAAAATGTTTTTTTCATATATTTTAATCAATTATTTCATTTTTCCATACAATGATCTATTACCCAATTTAAAATGATCAATAATGATATACAATTTATTTTATTATTTATTTTACTCCCACCACTATTAGTATATCATGTGTCATCCTATGGTTAGGAAAATTTTTCATTTTCTTATTCGGATTCGAAAATGAAATAAAATCATTAGACCCCGTTAGATAGTTATTATTTTCTAATGGATGATTTTTATTGTTGTTGGACCTAGAATGATAGTGGATCATGATATAAAATATGTGTGGTTATTCTATTTTCGGTATGTGTGATGATGAGAGTATCTGGCGGATGGTGGTGTATTTAATTTCTAGAAATTGATAGCTAGTGAACTATTTATGATTCAATTACATCAATGATTTAGACCTTAGATGAAGGAACATGAATGATCATGGAAAAAATAAAAAATAATAGGAACTTATAGGGTTAGAATCTCAATTCTATTCAAAATACATGACTAGACAACATGTTTTTCTAAAAACATGTACAGTGGATCAGAATAAGTTCGAAGACTTGGGTTTCAGTCTTGTTATAAATATGACACGTCATATAACTAAACCCACACATTGTGTAGAACTAGAAAACTATAATTTCAAGAATAAAGGGTGTACTCATGGGTTGGAATTTGGAATTACACACTATGGTGGTCCGAACCACATATTTTGTAACTATGGTGCATGTGATTAGTAACAATTGTGTATCTTGAGTACCCCAAAAATCCTGACACTTTTTTGAGTTTCTTTAAATTATATGTTTTTTATAATTTATATACACAATAATATACATAAGATATACACCATATACCCTACAAAAAAGTTTTGTACCTACCAAAACCAATGTATTTTCGGATCTATTTTCTTGGTACAAAGATCCAAGAATGTCAATATATCATACTCAATGTTTCTCCATAAAACATGACAATCGCCTCTAATTTGATATCATTGATGAAGAATGAGTGGGATAAAATATGTTATCACGTTCTTCAATGCTCGATAGAAAATGAAGAGATTTTTTTGTGACATTCATAGTGATAGTTTTGTCTATATCTCCTTGAATGAGGAGCCTTATAGTAAGTCAGGGGTTTACCACATCCATTATATAGATAAGGTCATTATTACTCCGTTCACACATAGGGAACACTTCATTTATATGTTGTGTTGGGTACCCCAATAAAATCTAAGTGTTCAGGATTGATGTTGTCACTCCATAAAAGTTGGTTTCCTCTCAATTGGGTCCTAGCCACCAATGATGCATTAGTCTCCTACCACAATTCTAGATAGATTACATGAATTTCTACATTTGGTAGTTCAATGAATTGATAGATTGAATGGTATTGATATACAGAAGGGTATATTTCTCCCATGAATAATGTGTTTTATAGTGAGGAGAATAAGTGACGTAGATTGGTTTTTGATACACCCTTGATTGAAGAGTATTCTAGTAAGGAGATGCTCCTCCGTCCCTGGAATCCCCATCCCTTGATTGAAGTTTATTCATTGACATTTAGATGACCTCATTAATACCCATTGTTTTGTATGATATATTTAATGCTTATATTTTTGGGGTCATGAAGACATTGATTCTTCCATGACCCTTGGAATACATTCAAGATGTGGTTCATGATTTTTTTTTATATTCAGACTATATGGATTTTATGGTTTTCTGTGAATTATCATTTTCTCATGTGGTATGAGACTATATGGGTCAGATCTATAAAGACAAAGGCATATCATCATCCCTGAGAATTCTAGTGGTTTTTCATATTAAGATACTCCATCCCAATCATTCTTCTTATTTCACTTTACATCGGGAAGCATTTCAATGACTTGGAATTCTCATTTTTCCTCTTCATTATTAATTGGGTCACATATCATTCATGGAGTTGAGATTATTTTTTTATTTATATTTTCATTTTTGTTTTAATGGGATCCTTCTAGTTATATTTATAGTCATATCTACATAGGTATTGTTCCTCATCATGTTGTGTCTCTGTAGATTCCACATAGTTTTATATATTGTCTGGGTTGACATTGGGATAGAGTATATTTTTCAAAGCATACTGATGGTGATTCTTGGAAAAAAAAGTATGGAAAATTTTGATTCATTGTGGTGGTGGTGACAATTTCATAATAATACTGATCCATAAATATATGTTATTAGGAGGAATCTTTAAGAGTCTTATTCCTATTGAATACATAGTAATACAAGATGTATAATCACATTGGTATTTTGATATGAATTGATTGGTTTTTATTTTTTGGTTAATTCATTTGTTTTATACCAATAAGTAGTTAATATATATAATATGGGTGTTTCTAGTTTGATATTTTCACTATGGATATGTTTATGTTTATGTGTTTATGGGATTATTCTTAAAATTATTTGTGGTATGACCACTCAATTCTAATCACCACCTAAGTCCAATTCGATGTGGGATTAGAGGTCAAACAATTTTCTTAATACGAGCTAAGGAAGGGTCCCTATGGGTTATTATTATATGTTACGAATCCATATTAAATCCATAAGAATTAGAATAAATATTATTACATATATTTTCACAATGAATATTTAGTATGAATAGTAGAACAAACCATTCCTCTAATTGTTTATGGATATTTTAACTACAAAATCAGGTTTCATGGTGGTTCAAAATAGATTATTTCCCATGAATCATCACTATGTGCCCCTAATTATTCATAAAACAATTCATCTAATGTCAAAATTACTCAAAAATATTTAAAACAAATGTATGAATGATAAAAAAAATATAATCATAGATATCCCAAGTCAACTGAAGAATCATTTGGATAGGGTTTAGTTAAGACCCTATTTGAAAAATACCTTTTTTTTTCTGATATTACTATCAATTATAATCCATAACTCTCCATATAATATAAATAAAAAATTATAATAAAATTTAATGATGAACCAACAAGGGATAAATAAATGTAGAACATGAACTAACCCATTATCATCCCTAACAAAAGTAATTGATCCTAGTGGGTTAACAACAAGATCTATCGGATAAAAAACACTCCATTGGGGAAGAAGTTTTATGAAAATAAATGGAGATATATAAAGTGGTTCATCTTGGGGACCCAAAAAGAACATAACATATATTATTATGTTAGGAATTTAATAGATAATTTCTAAAATGATATAAAAACAATACATAGAGTAACATAATTCAAAATTGATACTAGAACCATGTAATCAAAATGATAACAAAATCCATCATTGTTATTAATAGATTAACATTAAACAGTATATATTCAGGATAATGGAAAATCAATGAAGTGATATATAAGGTACATAAAAAACCCCAAAATATCACAACTACCGCAACCCAACATTTTTTGATAATAGGAAATCACCCAACTTCTCACCTCAACTAACAAAAATTGAAATTTATTTTAGACATACAAGTCAATTTAGTTAATTTCGTATAACTATGTAAGAAAAATAAAATCTATATACACCCATATGGTTTGATAATAAAAATCCAAATAGGTTTCCTTAATATATTCATTTCAAAAACATTATAAAATAGACCATAACCAACTATTTTTAGTAATAAATATAAAACTAATCACTATATGTGAACTTAATATTCAAACATAGATTAATTATTTTTAACTCATTTAAATGATAACAAACATATAGTATTAAAAAAGTTACAAGTTTTTAAATTCATACTTGGAGTAATAAAAAAACAATATTCATGATGAGAAATATAATAAGGAAATAAGGTTGGAAATCCAAGTGATAAAATGCTAAAACATATTTGGTGGTGTGTAGGATCTGCTACAAAGAGTCTCACCCTACCCAAGAGTGAGGGAGATAATGACAAATTTTAAATGGTATATGCTAGACATGGAATTAAATTCACTTACATGGTACCATGTTATGAAACATAAAAAACTATCTTATACGGATGGTAACCCAAAAACAACGATTGTTTCATAGCATAGTTTTCCCCTTAGGTACCCTTGGCTTCCAAAAAATCACAAATATATTCATGGTTTTCCATAGCACTGTAATAAATCAGAAATCAATACTCATCACACAGGGATTATAATCCCTAAGAATTATGTTTTTAACATATACATTAGGTAACATTATAATTTTAGGAAAAACCTAGGTCAATTTATAAAAAACATCTTATATGATAATGAATCCACTAATTATAATGATTTATCATTCCAAGGAAACAACATTGCCTTTTTAAAAAATTTACAAATGGAATTTTAACATATTCCATATAGACCATATATCCAAAAATATACATTTAATTTCCACTAAAAATCATCCAATTTCATTCATAAAATCAAATGAGAATATAATTAAAGATCAATGCAGACATTTTGATCTTAAAAATATATTCCATAATATTCAAAAGCGTTTTTAAAATACTAACTATACATATTTTTCTAAATATTCGAAGGAACATATAGTCACCTTAAATTTTTTCCTGATTTTCACTGGATAATTTTCTCACCCAACACATTATGGTGAAGGAAATCCCAAATAAGTGTAATATAATCCCTAAAAAAGGGATCCACCAATATAATATCCAATTAGAAATAATACCTAAACATTATGTCAATGGGGTTGGGGGGAAATTTGTATAGAAGAGAGAATAATTTATTAAATTATTTTTGAAATAAGTCTTACCTATGTGATTTATCTTAATAGAGATAATATCATCATGAAAATTCTCGGAGACATTGGGTGATGGAAGGGGATGACGTTCATATCCATCCGAAATGGATTGTAGGAGATAAAAATAACCCATTTTCAAAACTAGAACACTGATATTTTTAGATGATAAATTTATATAGGTACTCATTGGTTATGACTTTTAGTTTTCTAAACTATGTGTTAAACTATGTGTCACTACTATATTGGGATTCTATGATCAATGTTTAACATTCACATTTATTGTAATGTCTTGGATATTCCGTTTAATATTTATAAATACTATATGGAATTATTTTGAGACCAGGCGCGAAGTCGGAACATCATTCTGAGGTCCAGTGAGCCTGGAATGGTGGTTTGAACTTTTTTTAAGTTATGTGAGTCGAAACTTGTGCGCGATTGTGGCATTTTCCAAACAAATGCCCGGATTAAAAATCTTAGTGCACCGTTGTGTCCGGGACGATGACTTTACCTATGAATGAGGCTAACCTCGATCGGTGCGGGTCGAGGGAAAAAGGTAATTTTCGGAAGGTTTAAGTAAAATAAATTAAATTAAATTAACAAGTTTATTTTATTTCATTTATGGAAACATCCACTGTAGTGCAGCAATGGCGTAGCTGTTTCCTAAATTAATGGCATGTCTTAATTACATTAAAATGGAAAGTCAACGTCATCAATACTGACACATAATTAAATTCCAACATGTTTCCCCTTTTAATGGGTTAACCAAATTTTGATCGTTGGAAACGTAGATAGAGGAACCTCTGCAGAATCTGCGGCGCCTTGGAGCGAACTCCCAACAAAAAACAACGACAGATCAAAATCAAGGATCACTGCGCCGACGTTGAAGGATCTCGACGACAACGGCAGTGTAACACCTTCCTCAACGATCGATCCTTTCGAAAGGCAGGGGTTGCTATTTCGATTTCTTTTCCCCGTATTGGAGTTTAAAAGACGAATGCGGATCAACAACAAAAAAGTTAATCCACGGATTCGTACGTTCTTGTGGGAAGAATTTTTCTTCGGGAAGATTACGGGGAATTGATCCATGCTTTATTTTGTTATTGATTTCTTCTCCGTTTAAGCCTATTACCAGGATCAGATCAACGACGTGACGAACGACGGAGGAGGTTCGTTCCTCAATTTGTTTTTTTGGATTTCTTCCCCCTTCTTTCCTCACGCATTCTTCACGTTCTTTGTGGGGTGACGAATAACGAATCGTTTCTCATCCGTTCTGCGACGCAATGATCCCAAATCAAAGGTTCGACACTTCAAAAACCTTATGGAGGATCGACGACGATGGCGGATGACAAATCAGACCAGATATGAAAGAGCGTTCTTCACGTGTTATTCGTGCGGGAATATCGGAACACGTTTTCAAAGCTGATTGGAGGCCCAAAAATTATGGAATCGGCTTCATGGTGTTGGGGTGACCAAAACCTGGGAGATTTGAGGCATTCGGACGGCCGAATCGATGAACGGAGCACGACGGGAGGCGTGCTGGCGAAGGGCGTCGTTTCTGGAAATTTCCAGAACACACAATGTGTACTTCTGAAGAACACACCATGTAGTACTGGTGGTGGCGGCTAGGGTTTCGGGGTTAGAGAAGAATCACACAGCATGTGACCCTGGTCACACAGTGTGTTGGACTTTCCCCGAACCTCGGCGTGTACTTTGGGTAGTACACGGACATGGGATGATTTACACAGCTTTAGGTGGCACGGCATGTACAGCTTAGGAGAGGCGGCTATGCGGAGCTTGGCGTGTATCCCAAGGATACATGGACACAGGATGGAGTACACGACCGTTTACTCCATCACATGGCCAGGCGAGGCCAACAGCGCGGGTCACCCCGTGCGCAGATTACACAGGTCAGAGTACACGGGTTAGTGACTGTGTACAAGCACATGGCCAGAGTACACGGAGCCAACCCCAGTTACCCAAACATGGCATGTACTCCGTACTACACTCCCTATACTATGTTTTCTACATGCCCAGCCTCATGACACGGCCCGTTGTACACGAGCAGTACCCGGGGTCGGACAACACGACGTGTGTCATTTCTACACGTCGTGTACTTTTGGGAAAATGGATTGGTTATTTTGTTCACCATACCTTGGACATCTTTTGTTTGGGTTAGTTCCTCTTCTTCTTGTTTCCCTAAAGGTCAGGCATCATTCCCTAATGCAGGATTATGAACCCTTCAGCCGGACATTCTTTGATAGAGTCAGGAATCCATCCGAGAGGCCAGGATCGAGATCCTCTATCCATTCCCGACCCTAGGTAGAGTCAGGCATTGACGTGACCAACCTTATTGGGAATTGGTCTTCTACCTAGCTAGTGTATCACATAACTGGTGAATCCGTATGAGTCGCGATATTCGCCATGGCCCTGGAATTGATCCTCACCTATGTATCGTGATCTTTTCACTCAAGAGTGTATCTCCCGTAATGAGTACTTCTATTTATCGTAACCTTTACTCTCAGGAGTGTGTCTCCCGTAAGGAGTGTAACTACCTCTCGTGACGGTTCCTGATGAACAACACTTCTCGGACGGACGTCATCAGAGCCATTAGACTCGTAGAGTGTGTTCTCCCGGAACGAGTGCATCACAGAATCATCGAACAAAATCCCTTGCAGGGGTAGGCGGTTGTGTGACTTGTCTCTAGACCACGGGTCTGGGTTTTGAGTATATCGGGTTCGTTATATATGGTCTATAGACATATAATGTGCATAGCTGACTTTACCTTTAATTTGTGTACTTCTTTGTGGTTTTCGGGGTCCTCTACTGAGTATTGTTATACTCACCCCTGCACGGTCTTTGCCTGCACGTCTGGTGTCTTGTGCATACGAGCAGCCTTTCGACAGAGTCCTTGGCGGACCAGGACATGACCGAGTTCTCTGAGTACCCTATAGGCCGACGCGTTCCTACGGCTACGAGGGGCATTCCCAGTACATTTTTGTGCTTACAGGTTGGACTTTTCAGTTTTTCAGACTCTTGTTTTTGGTGGTCTTGTATTCTGGCCTAGTTTACATTTACAGTACTCTACCTTTCGTCGTACTTTATTTTTTGGGTTTAGTTGTATTCATGCATTTTTTTGTTCCTTAGTGTTTTACATTTCATCATTTTTGTGCTTGGATATGTGCGTGTGTGTACAGGTACATAGGCAATTCCTCATATGTTAGTGATATGCCCACTCGGTGCAAGTCACCATCCCCTGACCTATTGGAGGTGGGCTTGGGGAGTCACGGCGCGGGCCCCACTGGGACGGGTCGTGACATTGATGCTAATTATAAAGCCTAGATAAGAGTCCTAGTATATCCCTAACAAATGTTAACATTCAAAATCAAATAAAAATCTAACTGATTGAAAAATAAAAAATTAAATTACTAACAATGAAATCTTGGGAGTTACAATTATTACATCTTAGGGATATGGAGTCCCAAGAGTGATTTCATCTATGATACTTATTACTAGAGAGTTACATCAATAATGTAAAACTCTATTAACTAGTAAATCTAGACCATATTCCATGGAGTTCTTGGTTGAGTTTTAGTAATCTTTATAAAAATATATTTAAACACCCCTTGAGTAGGTAAAAAATAATTATATGTATATACTAATAGGATTATTGAATCACTAGTGATACTTCCTAGTCATGGTGGATCAACATGAGGGGTTTTCCTAGAAGTGTTTTCTTGTGTTATTATTTGAGATTTTTTTTAGGATACACTATGGTTTTGAAGATCCTGGAAGCCTAGGCATATTAACGATGGTTGAATATCTTTGATGGAATATGCAACCCATTTTACTAGAATTCACCAATTGATATATTATTTTTTTACTGAATATATTTATAGAGTTTTTCATTTTGATGATTTGGTGATCTATCCTATACATGTTCCAGTGGATGTATTCTTCATGATATATTTTACTATATTGGTGAACCCGAACCCCATATCATAGAGGAACATAGTGTCTAGTGCTATCTTATGGTAGTTTGGATAGAATTTGTTATATATTAGTGGGTTTTCTAATCAAGAAATTGTGAATATAAGGATTCTCATTGAGGTAGTAATTGGAAAACCATAATGGGATGCGACTATTCTTCTTTCTCATGTGGAATAACTCCTTTAATTTATTATCATTGAAATGGAGTGGTGTTACTGGATTAAAGTGTTAAAATTTACCAATTGTCTTCCAATATTATGGGAATATGTTACATATTCATCATTTTCATTATAACATTTCTCTTACAACTAGTGTGTATTGCAAGGTTTAGGATTAGGCATACAGAGAATGATTTGGAGCTTTCAAAAATTATAGTAGATAAGGAACTTTTAGAATTTCAAGGAAATGTTGAGAATGTGGTACTCATAGTAAAAAGAGGAAGTATAGTAGTGATCCATAGGGTATTCATGGATCTCTGGTTAAGGGAATATGAATTGGTTTATACCCGCACCATACTCTCTTGTTTGTTTCTATAGATAATAATAAATGACTTTTGACTATTAGATGTGTAATTATACTAGCATCAACCCTCACATAATTTTTATTCAATATGGGAATATCAAAATTATTTATATATAATCAATTTACTAAGAATCTAGGTATAATTATTTAATATATGTATGAGGTGATTTCTACTGATATTTCTATAAAAGTGTGAATCAAGGGAATTTACAGAAGTACTTAGTAATATATCATGATAAGTGGGTATTGGATTATCTTGGATATATTTTTTCTTAAGATACAATATTTTTATTTGATATAATGGAAGTATTGGTTGATTCAATAATGAGAAAACATTCACTTATATAAATGATTGATATCATTTACATATGTAGAGGGTGACAGATATACACGTGATATAGATTGATTTTTTATGCAATTATTTATGTTGATAACTATTAGATGTATGGTATAATTTTTTATTAGATTATTGAATTGTTCTAAGATCCAAGGATACATATAACCATTTTTTCAAATTATATTATATTAATTGTGTGGTGTCTCTCAAAATTTAGTCTATGTGAGAGAGTTCAATTTTGAAATTAATTATATTCTGGGTATATATTCCAAATATATTCCTCAGTATTGGATGGATGTTGTATATTCTAGATATTTTATTGGTTTTCTAGAGTAACATAAGATTATCATATAATTCGTCCATAAACATCCCCTTGGGGATATCCCTTTTAATTTTCCAATAAAGGAGATATTTAATTAAAATAATGTGTGGATTACTAGAGGCTGATCGAAGTGATGTTTAGGAGTCGTTATCTCTATACTCATATAGATGATTTTTTTATCATTAAATTTGAGAAAAAAGGTTCTCCTAGATCAAATTAATATAGAGATATTATCTATTATGAATGAGGCCATATAATATTATTTACACTATATATTGGAGTAGGTATTGATTATCTCTGTTCTTTATAATTTCATTCTGTTTAATGAATGGATCAACCGGGATGATGGCCCAAATGAATAGGTTTTATCATCTATATTTGGATTAATTCATGGTTGTATGTGTACATTATTATAGTATTACACTAGATGAGTGAGAATCATGATTGGTAGATAGATAATATTTTGAGTACACTTAGTGTGAATCATATTTATATCAAGCTCTAAATGTTTTTTATTTGGATTATATAAGGTATCTTTTTAGAGAGCATTATATCAAAAGCTCATATAATAGTGGACCCCAAAATGGTTGGGTCAATGGATTATAGATAGAGACCCAAGAATTCTATTTACATTTTGAGATTCCATATATTAAAAATCTACTACAGAAGATACAATTATGAATAATTTTGGTGGTATCATTGATGAATATACAAACTAAGAAGTGTGAGATGTTCGAATGTATTAATCCTTCTGAGAGAAATTTTTAGTGAAGAAATTTCAATTGACAATTGTTTTATCCCAATAAAACATGACTATACTAGAGTTGTTTGATTAATTATTATTCATCATGGATTTTTCTAGATATGTTATGACATAGGATGGGAGAGAAGTCACTAGGTCATCCAGGGAACCAACAGAATTGGATTGGAAGTACATATTTCTGGATTATAAGCTAGGGGTCATGAAGCACAAACTATGTTATTTCAATAACAAACTATTGGATGAGAGATTTATTATGTATAAAAACCATCTGATATTCACATATATTATCATAATGTAAACTGAAACGTCATTTGAGAAGCTGGTTTACGTTTCTATAGTCCATTATCTTTGAAATAGTATATACCCCTTGGAAGGATAATTTTGTGTCTATAATTATTAATAGGAATTTATAGGCCATGGTGATCATTTTTATTAGTAGAAATTAGAATCTAATTAACATATTCTAGAAAAATTCGTCTCTATGTTCATGGGAATCTGGGTTGAGCCATGATAAATGACTTGAAAATTAAATCCTCACTACATGATAGAGTGATGTATAGTTAGCTACCTAACTCAGATTTTTATTTTATAATGATATATATGTGTGTGTGTGTGTGTGTGTGATGTGGTCATTCATCCATATTGGAACCTTACTGAAAATGTGATACTTTACATCTAGGGATTTTTTTATGAGAAAACATAATGAGCTAATATTAGACTCACATTCCAAAAGATTCCTTTTTCAATTAGGGATGAACGATTTCCATTTTTATAGAATAATTTTATAAATATTATTCAATTACAGAATACACTAATGAAATTATCAATGTAAATCATAACTGAATAGATATGATCATCATGGTCATGACTATTATGAGGAATCTAAAATTGTTGTCTTGTTGACTTTCAAAAAATATCTCTAAATTTTTAGTATCATTTCAGTATAACAAAATATTAAAAAATCTCAGTAACACAATATCACATGGGCTTAAATTGGAAAAAATTCAGGAAACCAAAAAAATTCATGATAGTGCAATATTTTTTAGATATGGAGAAAGTTGAATGATTGAGAAAATAATGTAACTTGTAAAAAAAATAAACACATGGAAAGGAAATAGAATTGTAAATTTAATTCATTATCAAAATATAATACTTGTAAAGGAATACATTATATTCTTTATATGTAAATTTTTTTTATAGCTTTCTAATTTTTCTCAACCCCTCCCTTTACCAGACACTGGTTGGGATTTATTTCATCTTGTTTGTGGTTGAAATTTTAAATGACTATAATTTTCTAGGATTGTGCACAGTTGGCACATAGTTTTCCCAAAACATGCTACCTATCAAAGAAACCCATGAATCTAAGTAAAGTGTGATTTTTTAGGGTTGGAACATGGTCAGTCACGACCTTATCCCACTTTGTAAAAAATGTGGGGCTCATTTAAAACATGTGCATGACTAGGCCTCATGGTTTGGTCTATTCATATAGATCGTCCCCAGAAACCATGCGTATAAAATTTTAAGAGATCCTAAATTTTATAAAAACTTATTAAAACCATATTATATGTCCTTGATGTACCTCCTTCATTAAAATAATTTTCTCCCAACCATATAGCTCATAATGACTATTTGTGTCCCCTCGAACCCCTCCCGGAAGCGATATGAATCTAGGAGAACATCAAACTATCCACTTCTAGTTAGTTTCCTTCACTCATTATTGATCTCCAACCATCTGTCTCTTTATCCATAGGGTTCCATGGGTTCTTATGTTGATTTATTGATCTAATACCCTTTGTTTTGCATTAAAAACCCATGGTTTGATCCTTATTTCCTGGATTCCTTGATCACTGTTCTGGATAGATGAATCCTAGCTTGGGTTTGGTGATTCGAGAAGCATTAATCCCAATGTATGAGGTTATATTACGATGACCAATTTATATGAACCATTGTTTCATTGTTTAAATTTTTATTTTCTAACATTAGTTGGAATTTATTTCAATTTTTATTATATGTCATTCAATTGTTTCTAAAAACCCATTTCCATTGAATTGGTGTGTTTGATGAAATAAATTTTTCGCATGAAATTGGAAGACCCGGAATTCCATTGAATTGGGGTGTTCTTATAGAATTTGTGGTTATTTAAATTTATAATGTTATATTCTTTTTTTATGGTAATAAATTCAATTAAATTGTTGGGTTTAATTGTGAAAATGGATTTGATGGAAAAATTCTGAAAAACCCCATTTCCTTTGAATTGGGATGTGTTATGTAGTTGATGGAATTTAAATGAAAATTAAATTATTTAATTTAATTTAAAACGTGGATTTTAAAGTTTCAGAGTGAATTGACTTCAAATTAATGTTTTTGAAAAATGTATTATTATGTTTTTGATGGAAACCTGGTGGTTTCAACTTTGTTAAAATGAATTTTTTTAATTAAAAATATATTTTGGGTTTCAAAAGGAAAATTGGTACATTTAAAATGGATAATGAGTTTTAATTTTATTTTAATACCTCCTAAAATAAATTTATGATCATTTTTTTGGATTAGAGAACAGTCAATCTTTAGGTAGATAGTTGGTTATATTGGTTGGCACTTTATGATTTACAATATTATAAAAATTTATATATGCACATCCCATTCATTAAGCGACAGTGATTTGTCCACTTCACCTTGGTTCAAGGGGGGTATGTACATACTTTTCTTTTTCACAATGATATGTCCCTATAACATAGAACTAGCATTCCTATTTAGAATAATACTATGTCCTTATCCTATTTTTATTTCCAATGTATATTCTCTTTTCATAGAATGTTTTACATGCCATGAGAATTTGTATAAATTTTTTATATAAAAGCATTTATTTAATCCATTTTGTGAGAAGTTCCATTTTTTAAAGTACCCTTAATGAAAACCAAATTCCATATTTGAAATATATTTCATTCATATTAAATGTGATTCTAAAAATTGAAAATGTATTTACATCTTATAATTTTAATTTATTTTAATATGAATTTGATATGTGAAACTCGTTTAATTGAAAATTGAAAAGTCCTTATTGGTTAATTTGATATTGGTAACCTATTATGGAGCCTTTCAGTGAAATACTTCTTGTCTTTGAATTATAACCTGCATGTGCCTTTAGGTGTTTGTAGACAATCTCCTTACAGGTTTTATAAAGGTAAAAGGATCTCTTATAGGTGTATCTAGCTATTGATCCATGGACATGGTGAGTCATTTTCGTAGAGAGTTGAGTTGTTTTCCCCATTGTTTGGTACTTTGGATGTAGTATATTGTGCATAGTTTCCAATTTACCATATGGTACCTAACTCCCAGTGTAGTTTCATTTGATATCATACTATCTTATTTCTTTTACAATCACATTGTTAGTGAAAAAATGTTTCCACGTTCATTTGGTATGATTCCATGTTCTAGTCGATGACCCGTGGGGATCAAAAATTACCTTCGACAAATTTTAGGACTGACTTGATTATCTGTTTACTGAACTAACTATGCTGTTTCGTGAACATGTGGCATCAAAGATCCATGTTGTGGTTTTTTCTTGAATTTAGTATGCATTTTAGAATTCTTTTCAGGACACAGGAGGTCGTTAAGATCGAGTTACTGGCCATCTCTCACAATAATGAAACATAAATCACTAGGGGTGTATAGGGAATGGGGTCGTGTGGATTAGTTCATCTATATTCTGAATTTTTATTTGGATATATTAAAATATATATCATTTTTGTCTTATATATTGGGATTAATTTTAATTATTTCTCTATTTGAGTGTTAATACGATTTCATCCTTATCATCTACTAATGGTGTTTATCATCATGTCATTGAGAAGATGTGTGTATTGGATCCAGGAGGATGCTTCTATTGAACATAAACCAGAAAATAATACTATGTAAATGAACCTGGTTGAGGTAATTGTTTGCACTATCCATTCACTAAGACTTGAACCACCTCTAATTCCTGTTAAGGCATCAGTTGTGGATACTCAGAGAGATTTTCTCAATATTTGTTCTGAAGAGTTCCTTCACAAGAAACTAGAATCATTCAAGGGATAAAATGATTTCTAAGATATTTAAGAATGTTTTTGTGGAATGGATCATATGTTTGGGTTTTTAGACACACATAAAGAAATCATGTTAAAATGTGACACCTTCATACTGGAAGGATATAAAATGAGATAAAAGTACATAATAGTAATAGAGAATAATCATGAGGTATTAGAGTGGAAAGAAATCAAAGTTATTTTCAATAACTAGTTCTATTAATAATAATGGATGATGGCCATGTCTAATGAGTTCCTGAAATGTGAAAAGGCTGACAAGACCATGATAGAGTATGATAACTGTTTTGTTGAGCTCATGAATTTTGAACAAGAGGTAGTATCAAATGAGTGGATTAAGACTTTAAAGATCGACTTGGTACTTTGACAAGATATTATTCCTTAGGTTTTCTTACATTACCCCCTTTTTTGAGTATATACTAGACATATCGCTAATAGTCAAGATAGACTTGGATGGAATGTTAGGGTTATTAGGAGTTTCTATTTATCATAGTGGAAACATGTGTTCCATTAATGTAAAATGAAATGGTAATGGTTCCCATGGTATTTAATGATATCAAGGTAATTCCTGACATCATACCATGCTTGAATGTGGTCCTTGGTTATGTTGCCAATATGGAAATCTAGGAAATTAAATGAGGCTTTTCACAAAGCAGCCAATGAAATATGGCTATTGTGGATGTTTAGGGAACATACAGATATTATGACATACATATTCTTCTCCACATACTAGAAAAAGATCATTTGTTCCTCTTTAAACATGGGGGAAATTAAATGATTCACGTAAAATTGTGTTACAATCATATGCATCTACAATGGAGAATCATCATGTAGTGGAAGAGTCTCTATAGGAAAAAGATACAGGTCTAGTGACTGTGTGAGATACCATTTATATATCATCCTTATTAGTGAATACTCATTTTGATACTGGTTCATCTCATTTTCTTATTTCAGACTGCATTGTTAATCTGATAAATCATTATATAGATATTTTATATTATATAATGGATATTAATACACACATAGGTGTAAAAAGATGGAATGGTGTCCATATTCCTGTAGGTAATCTCTGTTAGTTAGTTGTTATGGTTTCATGGAATTTTCTAATTCTCTAAATGAAATCTATTGAATTAATATTTGGGATGGATTGGCTGATTTTCTATAATTCCAGTATTGATTTTTATCATTGATTGGTCTCTTTCACTACACCTAGTGGTCGGTGCTATGTCATCTAATGAGAATGGGACCCTATGTCAGGCACAGCTGGACCTTCTTATCTATATTTTGGGAAATTGGTATATGGGTTTTCCATTGATCTTGAGATAGAATCATTTAGTGGTGATCTCCCTCTAGTGGTAATTGATGTTCATAATATGGATCCTTCTAATTTTTCATGTTTTTATCCTTAAGGGAGGTTCATTTTTTCATTACAATGATTCTTAGTATTCAACCAGTTTCTTTTCCCTCTTACCACCTCTAACCACATGGAACCTACTAAATTGAAATAGTTGAAGTTCTAGTTGGGTGATATTTTTTAGAAAATCTTTAAATGCTATACCATGTCACATTTGGTGGAATCAGTTTTATTTTCTATGAAATATGACAATCCACATCCCCTATGTTTTGATTACTGAATGAAAAATCATGCGATAGTAAAGAAAGAGTATTTGTGTCCATAGAATAATAACATATTTGACCAGTTAAAAGGGGAAAAGTGGATCTCTAATATTGACCATCTCTATTGTTACCATCAGTTCATTGTAAAAGAATTTAAATTTTATAAAACTAATTACTGGAGCATGTAAAGTCACAAGGAGTACGTTTTTATGCACTTTGTTCTAAAATATATCCTACAGTATTTGTGGATTTGTGGAATAGGATTTTCCATGAGTTTCATGATACCTTTGTGGTAGTCTTAATAGATGATATCCTTGTCTAATCTCATTTTTAGGAAGATCATGTGAATCCCCTAAGAATGATTCTGAGTTTGATGTGAAATCAACCAATTATTTCCAGGGCTTCGAAATGTGATTTTGGGATTTTTGATATGCAATTCATGGGATGTGCCTTGTCAGAACATGGTATTTTATTTTATCTTAAAAATGTTAAATCTATTATGACATGGGAGAAACCATTATTTATTTTCAAATGTTAGATCTTCTTTGGTCTAGATGGGTATTACCACCAATTTTTTAAGGACATATCAATGTTGGATTCTCTGATAACTGATGTAACTATGAAGGGTGTAATTTTTTCTTGGAATGAATATTTTTTAGAATAGTTTCTTTGAGATAAAACATCCATTTTTGATTGATCTAGTATAAAATCTTCGAATGGTTGGGCAGAAAAATGTGGCCTTTCACGATTTATTAGGATGAGATTTGGGTTGTGAACTTATACAACACAATTAAGCCGTTTCTTATAACCCTCATTAGTATAGGACACTTAATAAGAATTATCTATCCCATAACATTGAACCTTCCACTATGACACACAATCATAAGAGTTAGTGACATCACCTTTATGAAGAAATATTTACCATGTATTATGGCCATAAGATCATGAGTTCTATCTTCTCCAAAAAAATTGAATCTCATCTATAGGTGTTGGGTGTAATACATGAAATATTTTGATTTTGAAAACTCCTATACCCCAGAAAAAGGTGATTTCATTGAAAATGCTTTGAGTAAGAAGCTTCTCACCTAGAAAATGATTTAATATTATGAAAAGTGAAAATTTATGGCTCTCTTTGAATAGTTGAATATTGGAATTCCGGAGAAAGGGGTTGAGGTTTCCTAAGAGTACATTCAATTTTCATCATCTCTTCATGAAATGATTATATAGGATTACTATATTGGTGATGAGTTTTGTATCATCATAGAATCTCATTATGTCAGGGAGATGGTTTTCCAATGGTTTTTCTCCAGATAGTGTGTTCTATGTGATCAGAATTGCTTCGTTTTCATACAAGAGGTAATGAAACAAGTGATGGGGAATTGACATAATTCCTAGTGGGAAGCACACACAAGAAAAACTATTATCTGATATGATGTGTGGCAGTTGTTCTAGTAGCTAGGTATGGGAAATGGAATAACTAATTTTTGTCTCCCGTTGCTATATAGGCCAATAGGTGAAGTCCGCGATCCAGAAGCCTTTATTTTTGTTATAGACACTTCTAGTCCCTTCTTGAAATTGCGATGATATATCTATAGACAATTTTTTTGGGTTGTAGAATACCAATAGAATGAATAATATGCCCTGGGTTGTTATTGATAGGGTAACCAAATGTGATAACTTTATACCCATTCCATATACAACCAAAGTTGAGGACTTTGGAAATATCTATGGGAAAGAGATTGTTTGTTTTCATAGAGAACCTTTATATCTAGTCTATGAAATATATCCCTAGTTTTGTTATCATTTTTGGAGAGGCCTTTAAGAGGAATTCAGATCTCATGTCTATTTAAGGACGAAATATCATCCATAATCAGATAGATAGAAAGAAGTATCTATACAGATTCTTGAGAATATTCTTTGATATTATTTTATCGACTTTGGTGGGGCTTAGGATGATCATTTGGGGATGGATGAATTTTTTTAAAATAATAGTTACGAGTCCATGATCAAGGTGTCTCCTTTTGAGTCCTCTTATTGACATCAATGTAAATCTCTATTGTGTTGGTTGAAGATTAGTGAAATTTTCATGGATTGGCCACATTTTTGGGAGTTGAAGAATTAAAATATATAGTTGATTCATCAGAGAATGTTGGCATCCCATTGTACATATAAGTCTTCTCATTATCATCATTATATACCATTGGATTAATCTTCTGGTGAACTTGTTTTCATAAAATTTTCACCCTAGTTGGGTGATCTAATGCTTGTGAGGAAAGAAAATCTTGTTCCTAGTTTTTTGGGAACATTCGAGGTTATTGAGAGTGTGGTGAGATTTTCATACCATTTATCACTTAAATTTTAGCTAACATCGACACACAATGTGTTTCATGTTTTTTCAGTTACAAATGTATTTCTCTGATCTATCTCATTTTCTAAGTTGGCATGATCTTGAAGCTGAACATGACTTATCAATGAATGAAAAAATCATCAAGATAGTTTATTCTGAGACTAAGTTACTACATGGTAGTATTAGACCATTTTTGTGTACTTTGGTAGAATAATTATGATTCTCCTGAGACATAGTAGTGGGGAATTGATGAGAGAGTAGTGACGTCATCTTTTTGGCATGGAATCATTTTCATACGTTTACTGTGTACATAATATTTATATGGTTGGGAGGTTGTAACATCCCTTTACTATTTTAAGGAAATGTTAAAACCCACTTTTTACAGATCTTTGGTTGTTTTTTTGGATTGTTCTAGGTTGAATATTTAAATGTTTGTAATTATATAGGCTAGTGAATGGATGGTGCATGATTTTCAAAAACTATTATAACTATTAGAGAAAACCATCCAACCCAAGGTAGTGAAATTTTACATGGTTGGATCATAATTAGCCAATATGTGAGCCCTCTTAGTAAAAAAATGAAACTCATTAAATATGGGCACATGACAAGACAACAAGGTTTGGTCTAACAGTGTAGGTCCCCCCAAGAAACCATGTTTACATGATTTTAATAGATCTTAAATTTTATAAAATATTTCCCAACCTCTATCATATGTCCCTAATGGACCTCCTTCAACCCAAATAATTTTATCCCAACCTTTTATCAACTAATGGGCATTCTTGGCCCCTCAGACACCACATAGAATAGATCTGAAGCTTGATGAACTTTGGTAGATCTTGTTGCAATTTGATTCCCTTTCTTGTTCTTGATCATTCATGATAAATATCATTCACCTTAGGTTTTCATATATCCTTCTGTTTTTATATGGATCTAATACCCTCTATTCTGGTTCAATAAACCTATGTTTGATCCTAGTTTTCTAGAGTATTTAATAACCATTTTTATTGAAGAATCTTATATAGGGTTTAGTGTTTCGAGGTTTGTCAGTCTGGAGGTAGTTTTTTCCATTACAATGAACAATTTAAATTATCCCTTGTTTATTTATTAATTTTGTTTTTATAATTTTAAAGTTAATTTTTTAGATTTGGATAAATTTTATTTCTATTGAATACTATAAAACCCAAATACAGTGAATTAGGGTTTTTGAGAAAATTAATTTTAGGACTGAAAATGGAAAACCCCCAATTCCATTTAATTGGGGTGGGATTATAGAAATTACTGTAATTAAAATTGTTGAATTTAAATTCTAGTATTGATATAAATTGATTTAATTAAATTGTTGGATTTAATTTTGAAAAATGTTTAGATTGAAAAAATATGAAACCCTTTAATTCTATTGAATTGGTTGTTTGTTTTCTGATTGATGAAATTTGTTAGAAAATTAATTTGATGAATATAATTTAAAAATTGGATTATTATGTTTCACTGTGAATTAATTTAAAATCCATTTTTGTGAGAAATAGCTTGAAATGGTTATGATATATTCCTAGTGGTTTCATCTTTTAATGTTTCATAAAAGTAGTAATAATTTTAAAGTCATTATTTTTTGAATAAATGATTATTTTAATTAATTAATAAATTTCTCATTTTATAAAATTATTTATACTAAATGGATTATAATTTTGAAATCTAAAATATTAGAAATGTTATGGGATATTCTTTTTGATTTTTCTAAAATAGTATAATTTTTGGTGAAGAGTTAAATAATGTAATTTTTGGTATTTATAAATAAATGAATTTTTGGCTCATGGGTGATTTATGGATGAGGTAAGAACCGATTGGTTTAAAATATAATGGTCCATGTACTTTATTTAGTCACATGAATCAACACTATCAATATTTTTTGTCCAAAATAATTAAAAGATGAATAAAATAATAAAAACACCCCTCTCCTTCGATTATTAATATACCTTCACCACGTATTATCCTAACCCCATGTATGCCTTGGATATTTATTTTATTCTACCCCATTCCGCCCCCAAACATATTACCCATCTTATGGTTCTATGGGTCTCACCAAAAGAAACTTTCAATGTTTCATATATAGATTCCCATGGAGATGAAAATCAAATGGTAAAACCCTCCTTCTTTCTATTTTAATTTATTTTATTTTATTTTTTATCCTTCCTTAACCTACCCTATTCAATGTAAAATAATAAATAAATTATTAAATATATACTATATTGTTATTTTTTAAATTTAATATCCATAATAAAATCTATTAATCTCTCATTTTGTTCTAAAAATGGAAACATCGATTGTGAAGTGTAAATTCACCACCTTAATGGATGACTAGTTTTTATTTTTAATTTCCACCTCCAAGGATATTCATAAAACCATTATTATTGAAAAATTATATTTAACATTTTAAATTATATATTTATACATTTTTTTACAAATATATATACAAATTATAAATTAAAAAAACCAAACTAGTTTGTGATGAGCGAAAAACTATCCAAATAAACTATTCATTTTTATTAACTTTTAATCAAAAAATTTATTTTAATATATTAAAATAAAATGAAATCTGGGAAAATATAAAATTACAGAATTATATTACTACCATATCACTCCACCATGTGTTTTTTTCATCCATTTAACAAGAACTCAAAATTAAACTCAAGGAAACCGATTATAAAATCTTAAAATGAATTCTTCTAGATGATAAAATTGAATCTTATAACATATAAAATGGCCATAAATTAACATAATAAAATAATAATAAATCAAATACATGTAGAATAAAACATTAATTAATTCATTCATTCATTTAATTTTATTATTCAGTACATTATTTATAGGTGAAGAACACTTTCAGACATAAGGTAATGGATTCTCTCTGACCTTCCATTTTCCCTTTGGGTTGTGTTGTCTCTCTCTTTACACCAATGTAGTTCTTAATTAGTATTAGGTTATCCTCATAAATTATATTTTTAGGCTCAAATCATATTAAAAAATCTAAATTACTTAATCTTTGATGGTCAAATACATGATCTATAAGGATCCCATCTCAATTCATCCCCATAAGCATGCCCGATTAAAGGGAACATCCCAATTGCTTTCCCATTTTAAAGTACATACAAAAATCTTTTTTAAGCCCAAAATATTTTACTAAAATTCCACATTTAATTATTAAAATACATCTAAATTCATTTATGGTTTTATAAAAAAAATATTTATTTTTCTTCTTTAACATCTCTTTGATATTTTCCCTTAAACCACACTAAAGTGGCTAATTTATAATGTTTAGTAAATAGTTTTTTAATGATTATAGATAATTTGGACATAATATATTAGTAATTATGCATTATATACATTATTAATGAACATTAATGGTTTTAATTCATTATTTGATGGATAGCATTTTGATATTCCTATTCATAATGTCTTTTGACATGATTATGATTCCCATTTCATTCCATGGGTAAACCTTATGTTTATTCGTTATGTTTGATTGTTCATGTGGATCTATTATTAATGAAAATTTTAGGATGGGTGCACATATATTGCAGTCCAATGTTTTGTGTAATGTTTTTTCCAATGAGACATCATGTTGAGATAAATATTAAACCTGATCCCTTTTTGGGAGTTTGTCCAGTATATGACATAGTCTTGGCATTTATTTTTGTCTCATTTTATTTCATGATATATATTTCTTCCATAATGATATGATTACAAGATTATATGATCCCATATCCAACATTTTATTCTTCTATATGTTTATTCAATTTCCATTCCTTTTTAGGTTATCATGTTAGGACTACTAACCCATGTTATATTCATTATTTCTATTTTTATTCACTTACTCAGTTTTTTAGACAATTACTTTTGACTATTTATTCACTTGGTTATCTTATATAGTTTTAAGAGAAAATATTAATTTAGGAACCTCTTATGGATGATTAATATAAATATGTTTTATTATATTTCCATGTTTTCAGTTTTATGAACCTAATATTCAAAATACACTCTAATTTATGATCCATGGAGATTATTTGATTGTTAATTATGCTAAAAATAATCTAATAAACTCAATAAAAGGAAAGAAATATTATATATAGATACCATTGTGTTAGAACCATTATTATTTTATTTAGTATAGAATATTAATAGATGAATGAATTATTTTATAGAGGACATGGTGTTGAAACCTTTAAAATTATTACAAAGTGGAATATTATAAGATTAGACTACGAGAAATATTTTTATTCCATGGAATTATTTTTATTATATGGTAAAATTTTGATTTCCTCATTTCTAATTGTTTTAGATATAAATATTTAATCATCAATGACCATGATACACGTCTCTATATTAAAATTAAATGAAATTTAATGACCAAATTTTTTCATGATAACATGAATTTATAGACTTGTATCTTGATAGGAACCTCTAGAAGGTGAATTGAAATGTACTACATTGAATTACATAGATGTAAGTAGTGAGTAAAATTTTTAAAATCATGAGAGTTTCATATGGATAAAAATTTAAATATTTTGTTAGTTGAGGATGTGGGAACCTTTAACTAAATTGTGTGTAGCCATATAAATATGAGCTATGTGAAATCCATCCCCATAATGGTCAAAATAAACATTGATCAATTATACGAGATGGAATCTACATAATTTTTTAAGGTTGATAGCTCATTATTATGACACTCATCATGGTAAAGAAATAATAATCATCCTCATTTAAATTAAAAGGATTATGGTAATTCCCCCTAAGTGAGTAATACTCACAAAATAAAAATATAAAATTATTTTCTTCTGTTACCATTAATTCATTGAAATAATTATCTTTTGATAATTATTCTCTGTGTTTTTTCACTCTGGTTTGGTATTATGGATTTGATATTTTAGTGTTATGTCTTTCTTGTTACAATTTCTATGTAATGGGTGCATCTTGTAGAAGTAATTTCACACTATAGACATTCTTGTGGACATCTTCAAATGTTTTGTTAGAATATTATTATATTCCAAATTGTGAGTTTTAATAAATGGGATGGGAATGATAGATAATGGAATTTTTTTGTTTGTAACCGTAGTTTTTTTGGTATTAGAGTTATATTAAATAATTTTATTTTCAGGTAATTTAAAAAATTGATGATGTGAAGTTAACTATTTCAACATAACTACCACTTTAGGTCGATATTCATGGATGAAATAAAATATTATTTTAGTGAGGGATATCCAGTAGAAAAAATTTTCTACTACAAATAGAAGTTGTTTATATGTCAATTTTATATTTAGATAACCATGATGAGATTTTATTTAGCTCCATATTTGTTATAATACATCGTCAAGGGTGATTTAATCACGAGGAGGATGGTATAAGATTAATTCCATTAATGGTAAGTTATGTTGAGACTATCTATGATGGGCTTCATGTGAGTTTTCTTACAAGTGTCTAGTTATATTATTCATAGTGTGTGTCATAATATAAATATGTGTTATTAGAGGGTTTTTAATTTGGTATGTTGGATTAGATACCTTACATGACATATGATCAAGTATTGTATTTTAAATTTACCCATTTGTTATTTATTATACTTTTCCCACCCTGGCATGAGAGTTTGTAGAGTGTGACAAAAAGAGTATACTTGTATAATGACCCTTATATATTTGTAATATATTTTTGGATTAAAATAATATACCAAGGATTGTGTTACCCATTTTTTTATTGTGGGAATAGTGGACATAACAACAATCATTAGTATTTATCATTACATATTTTATTTATTTTTATTAAATTATTGTGACATTAGAGTTGTTTCAATTAATATTAATTAAAAAACATTACATGCATTTTTTCAGTATATATATATGATATTCATTATGTTTTATGTATTATTTGTGTTCACTGGTGAATCTATCCTTCCTTCATTAGTATAATTAAGTTAATTCATCTCAAATAATACTTAATATACCATTAGTTCCTGTCACCAACCCATTTCCTATTGTGCGAGATCATTGGGGTATGTACATGGTTTCACTATCAACACATTTTGGTTTCTAGTGTAATTTTGTGTATAATGTTATTACCTATTTAATAGATCATTTATTCCAAAATATATATTTTTTTTATAGAAAAATTTTACTTGGTCTGTCATTAAATGACATGTACCAATAGGGCCCTACATGGTCTTTCATATAATGAAACATAATTCCTAGTAATAAAATTTTTCCATATCTATTATATGTGTCGTATTAAGTCTAATATAAATAAAACAAAATATAAAATTATTACACCAATATAAAATACCACATTTTTTGTATGAATATACTCTATAGAATTGAAAATTGTACATTGGGGAGATAAAAATAAGTATTTAACAAAAAATATTATGATATTCTTGTATGACACAAACCAAATTGATAATAATAAACGTGAAAAACTCTATCGAAAGTATTATAAAAAATATTGTAATTTTAGAATAATAAATAAATTAATTTTTTAGAAAAATTACTGAGATAATAATGATGTAAATAAGATGTTTTTATAAGGTATTTTGTATTATATGACAATAAAAGTAGTCTATAATCATTGGGACCAATAATATTTCATTACAATGGTAACAAGACCAAGGATATTTGTAAAATAACTAAAAATATGAAATTAAATTCATAAAAAATATGTGTATATAAACATAATGATTCAATTAAATGATTTCTTGAATCATCTAACTTAATATAATGTTCTGTATAAATTTAAAAATTTATGAATTATCATATTTAAAAAAATATAAATTTGTATGTTATTGTTTGATTCTATATTTTTTAAAATTGTTATAGTTAACAGATGTTAAGGAATACATTATAAATCATATATGAATTAAGAAATAATAACCAAGAAAAATGCTACCAGTCATAGAAAAAGTAATAATATTTATTCAAAATAATATTTTTCACCTTTATTATATAATTTAATTAATTTTTTTACAACATAATATTTATAATATAAATTTTTTCAAATAGAAATAATTTTTGAAATCAATAAATAGAAATTATTTTAGTGTTATTTTTATGTTTTTTTTTAAATTTAATTTTTCAATGAATAGAAGAAATTTTTTTTAATTTCTCAAAAATTTTATTTCATCTTCATGACATCAATATTATATATAAAATTTAAAAAATATTGATCTACATAAAATATATTAATGTATTAAAATAAATCATTTAAAAATAATAAGTTGTATTAATAGACCAACATAGGAAATTTTAAATACTATGCTCTACTTTACAATCATAATTGCTTTTGATTCATTGACAATAATAAATATTTTCAAGGTATAATTGAAAATTCGATGGATATTAATTGTTTGAAAACCACCATTGTTTAAAAATAAACTAATAAATTTCCTATGAATAAAATAATTAATTTTAATTGTAATGAAAAATATATAAATCAATAAATTATTATAAAATAGTACAATGGTGTTTTAAGAATCTACCTTCCATCCCATCCTCCTCACATGAAAAAATCATTAATTTTATCAATTAATCAACAAATCACTTTATAAATCCCCATTAATTCTCCATAACATCTAGTGTAACCAAAATTTCTTCATATTGGGGACTTAAGTTCCATTCAATGGTAGAGAAAAATGGTGTGAGGTATTGGTTTTGAAACACACGAATCCATTTCAATTCACCTCTGAAAAAGAAAATTGAAGGGATTGATCAATACAATCATCTATAAAATATATGATTTAGCATCTTTTAATTTTTTTTTTGTATGACTATAAAATCTACATGATTAACTTATCATTTCTGGACTCTATTGAAAACATTATTTTACCTATGGCCGTTTTATGCAACCAAAGTAAAAAAATGATATTTTATTTTTCAACTATTCCTTTCATGGATACAATAAAAATTTAATTTGTAGACTGAATTTAATTTCATAATTAAATATTATTCTTTATGATAATGTAATGATAAAATAATATTGATTATAATGTCATTAATTATAAATAATTGAATTCATTTTTATTCCTTAAAAAATGTTTATCATGGAAGAGTTAATAAATTGTAACATTAAATAGATCTATTGAAATAAATAAAATTTTCAATGATTTTAACCATATTTCTAGATAATTTGATATCTTATTGAACTATTATAAAATAACATTCAATCATTACAACAACATCAAAGCAGTTTCATATAAAACTAAAATAATGTAGAAAGGGTCAATGACCAAAATATAAAGTTAATAAATTAATAAATATTATAATAATTTAATATTAGATATCAAATAAATATTAAAATATATAAAGAATATATTTAATGAATGAAACATTACTATTCATGAAGTTACTAGTGTATCTTAAGAAATTAATTTCCCTATGCAAGAGTTCTTTCCCCATCTAACATGTTTTTAAAGATATGTTCTATATCACTATCCCTCAATTTATCTCTCTCTCTTCATCTCTCAACCTTTCTAATTTTCATATATTATTAACTATTTTCTTCTAAATTAATCATATTTTAATGATATTCATTCCATTATGTTTCCTATTTTTTTATTTTTTATGTCAAATGTTACATGGTTTATAAGGGATGACTTTACAGTGTCAATCTATCTCTACATAAATTCTTCTTTTTACATTCCACACCAATAAATATTACTCCCACTCTATGATATCAAAAAAAATTCTTGTTTAATCATAAAATATTTCGGTGTAAATATAGTTCATGGGAAACATTATGCTCCTAAACTTTTTAATTAATATTTTCCCTATTCATGAATGTTAAATAAATCATTTTTATTTAATGAAATATTATTTATAATATATTACGATTATCATTTATCTTTCCAAAATACCAATATGACTAATGATCGATTATTTTTTGTGAATTTACAACATTCCTTAATCCCTTATTTTTATGGGATCCAATATGATGCCTTTATTATTAAGGATTTATAGTAAAACAATGCTACACATTTGTTTATGAAGGGCTAATTTCTTATTATTTCTTTTGTATTATTATTTTCTATTTGGAACAAATATTCATGATATATTATGATGAATAGTAAACCTATAACTATATACAACCCTAATAATTTTTTATTCATTCTAAATCATAGTAATTTTATTCATGCTCTTGCTTTTGTTATATTTATTTATAATACAGTACATTTCCTTGTTATAGTTGGCTTTGTGTATACTTTAATTCATGTTAATGATGAAGTTGTTTCTTTATAGAATGTTTTATTTTCATTATAGTTATACTTGAATTATGTTTATGATGACATTACTAATGTTTGATCCATATTTTAGGATTATCATGTTTACTATGATCCTATGATATTATTTACTAGTTAAAATTGTTTATATGATGGTTAAAGATCCATAATTTAGTTTTCAATTCTATATGTGTTGACACTCTTGATATCTCACCCTATAACACCCAAAACTAAGTCACCTTATATTTTTTTCAAATCATATTCCACATGTCATCAGGTACACCTTCCCATACGTTAGATACCTCCAACTATAACTGATAGTCTAGCGAAAAACATGGGGAGGTTATATTCCATATTTTTTAGAAAAAAAAAATAAACAAAACTCATCAATCAAAATAAACTAAAATCGTCATAAAAATATATTAAGAAAAATGATGATGTATGAGATATTTAAAAGGCCTAAAAAACAAACTCAAATATACCCAACTGGCATCCCACAGAGCTAGTCACATAAACCGTAAATTACTAAATAAGAATAATAACATGGATCTACTCCCACTCTAATATATACCAATCAAAATCTCAAGATATTGACTTAGAAATCCATCTTGACTATACTGAACCTGAACCTAGTCTTCATCCCAACATATACATACAATAACTATTTGAGAACTACATTGTTACCCATGTGCAATGGAGTCCTGGACATGGTATAGATACAAAAATTAATATGGAACCACTAATATAATCACATATTAACAAAAATATGATGTGTTATGTTCATGTGACTTGATCAACTGAGAAAAATGTTTAACATAAACTAATAGTTAATAAACAATATCGATAAATTATTTATCCCAATTCAAGACTCTCTTTGATAACTTCATGATGAATATGCCTCTATATTAACACCGACACTCCTTGGTCATACATGTATAACATGGGAATCACGCAAGAATTATTTTATCCATAGAGCAGTAACCCCGATCAATCATACCTTCAATGGACATAAATGAAATACCTCTATGAGCAAATATCACCATCGGTCGTATCTATCTTAACATATTGGATCCAAAACTAACACCAAAAAGATATGTATGAGATCCTTGGGTGTCAACTAGAATCCCTCATCTTCAAGCACTTTGGCTGAACCCCATAGTAATACCTAAAATTATTAATGTCAGGTCAATCATTGATTCGATAGAGGGTAACCCTAGGAAATCCTATACATCTAGTTGTGAACAATTCCAATTATACCTAGGAAATCAAATGGAATTCCCTTTTATGGATATCATGTTCAATCTCCTTGGAATTTAAAATCTCATGGATCGATAGTTAAATCATCATGGGTGAATCTAGCTAACCTTAAAGGGTAATCTTGGTATCAATAAATGGGATAAAACCATAACCATCAGAATATAAAACAATCATTATTGTATATATACATCCAAACAGCATCTCATACTTCTATTCAAATGTTAGGAATCATGTTCATTCACAATAGCCTACTGGTATCACCATTTAAATCCAAACACATGGTCTTTCACTATAGTGTCATTACATTGAAGAAACCCTACCATCATTTTGATTTCCAATTGCATTGAGAGACATATTTTTTATGCTATATCATTATTACCCCGGTTGGAATTCAATAATCCATTTACCTTTGCTTTTGATGCATGCCATTCATGGAATATTCCCCAAAAAAATCTATAGGACTAGATCCCAATATAGCAGGCATCCTAGATTCTCAATCATTTTAACCACTGATTCATTGGCATACCAAAAAATCACATTATATTTAGACCCAAAATATCATTCCTAGAAATATGTGGAAATAAAATGTAACACATAATTTGATAAAATAAAATATATCAATGGTTGGTAAAATGATCAATCTTGTATCTCTGATCACAAAAACATTATTCCGATACATTAGTTTGGGTTATAGGTATCAACCCCAACCATCACTACCCAGTGTCATAGAATCCCTACTAGGTTTGGCCTATCACCAGAAACCCACTTTTGATTTCATAGTCACCATACATCATATGAGTTATCATGTGGGTCCCCGGTCTCATCAAGGGACTCAGGTCAACAATTTATTCTCTATGATCATAATGTCCCATAACATCATCACTGGTTATCCCATCCTTGTTGGATTCCTAGGTTCTACATATATCTAATATTAATTTATATTTCCTATGAACCCTCTATATCATCAATTTATAACTAGGTCACTCCACTCACCTAAACTATAATCCATAGCCTATAGTATATCCCTTCGGTTAATAATGTCAATGGTCATGGATGTTGAAATCTATAACTGTGTTAATCAAGCTAATTCCAAACCCATTGGGACTCAACATGTTTTCATCTAAATTGAGGAATCACTTTCGATTTTGAACAAATTAAATAATCATGAATATTCCCAAATTAGAGTGACAAGAGAACCCATTCTTCAAAAACAATAATAAATTCATTAGGGAATGAATGTCTACCACCTACATTTTAAAATATATTCAAGTATTTTTCATGTGTTAGAGATATCTTCCTTTGCCGATTTAGGGTTCGTATTTGATTAATAGTTCTCCTCCCCTAAACCCTATCACCTACTCCACATAATAGAATGAAAAAAATATTTATAATCACTTATATTTAATTTACACATATTTTTACTAAATAGGAAGCACCACAAATTTTTCAGTTGATGTTGTCATTATATTGGAACCACAACCAATGTCACCCCAAGAAATCAACTCATACCCAAACCCTATTTTTAGTAAAATACCAACGAAAAAATTCCATATTTTTAAAAAACAATTTTAATTACCACTAAAACACCAGAATGTTTATTATAGACACATACATGGATAACATCTCAAGATTCCCTGATCTAAGGCTACATCAAAGAACCATGAGAATCATATGATTCTATAATAACCTAATGGAATATGAAATGAAGACATCAATTATATTTTCCAAAATTAGATATTAGGAATGGTGTAAAAAAATATGACCTCAGTGAATGGAGGGTATTACTACATACTTTCATAAAAACAATTACCTAAAATACACTCTCGAACAAGGGAGTGTAGAGGTGGATGAGTGGGTTCATTCCCCCTACTGTGTGAGAGAAACAATATGGAGAATAGGGGGTTTTTATATCAATAATCTGGTACTTATATTTATTCAAGTTGACCATTTAATTCCCCTATATTTCTAGTGTATATAGAAATCCATCAATCTGGAATCTAATATCATCGGCTAGCTAGTGGCATTCTACATCCCAGGATACAATAGCAACCCAAAATACAAATTGTTCCCTATTGATCCACACAATATGTCCCCAAAATACCTCATCTATTCTAAAACACCACCATTATAGTGTTTTATAGGGTATAATTTTATTCGGAGTCCCCATTCTAAAAAATACAGGACGTATAATCATGAAAATTCAAAATCTCAATGGAACATTACAATTTGAATAGAAATAAGGGGATAAAAACTCCAAACCATAACCATTATCATCCTAAAAAGTCCCAAATAGAATCCGAATATCTATCCCACACAACAAGAGATCTCAATTCATTACCAAACATATCAGTCCCATCGTGAAATTCTGATTGCGCTCTTATTACATGAACTCTCACTGATGGAACATAAGACACCAAACCATTATACAAAACTCATAAAAAGCTAAATTAATGTGGTGCTTTCTAGATCCCATCCATGCTATAACAATTCTACTTCATCATCGAAATCATCACATGGTCTACACTTCTCCCTACCAAGGGATTTACCTTGAACATCTAATTAGAATGTATGGCACCCCAAACATTGGAATTGCCTCTTGGAACTTTGTAACTATAATCTATCAACATTACCAACATATTTTCAATTCTACCATAATCAAACATAAAAAAAAAATTGTCTAATGATACATCCTATTTCCTTTAATAATTTCCAAAACAATACCACAAGCCTCCCTCATGTGATCATATTATGAGTATGTCATATATTCCCCCGAAATCCATATCAAATTCCCAAAATGACCCCACATATCCTAAATGTGATAAATGATTTAGTTTATAACCCATAACATTTTAGCTTACACAAAACTCTGATTAGATTGCTATTGTGGCCTCTCTATTGGGTTCATATACCATCTAAACCCACACCATACCAAAAGAAACAATGCATGACCATTCTATGCATCCTTGGATCAATTTTTATTCTTCCCTGAGCAAAACACCAATGACCAGACCCATTTCACCATTAAATATAATCCATTGTATATAATTCCCTAGGGAATCTAATATGGAATAATATTTTACATACCAATGTCAAAATTGAATCACTAATATCCAATTATTGGTCCCATACATTGTTTCCCTATGGAATTGGGGATGTCATCATCGATTTAAAGGTTCAAACATTCCAAATGGTTTCTAACGGGTTTGTTCGTAGAACCGGAAACAACCAATGATTCGATATCCATTTGAACCTACTTCCCAAAGGTAGGCACTCATTAGTTGTGGACAAATGAGGCTTAGGAATTTGTATTGGTCGAGAGTGGGAGGTCGGACTCATCACACCTTTTTAGGGGAATTATTGTCTACTCTGGGACTCTTTATGGATTTAAGTTATGTTTGTGAATCCTTATTACATTACCAAGTATAAAATGATCTTTCCTTTAGATCTGACAATCAATAATTGATATGTAGGAAATTTAGAGAATATTTTATATGTATTTGAGGTTCTTCCTCGACAGAGAATCATATTTATTTGTTAGAGATTCTTAGTCAATGGTATCCTTTGATACATAAAAGTATCTTGGTCGTTATGATGACCATACTTCTTTCAAAGCCACTCAGTGGGGCACTTGAAGTTTATTGTCATTCAGAAGGACATTGATTATTTTAGAGTTCAGATCGTACCCGCAGATGGGCTACCTATGTATCATTTGTTTAGGAAAATGAATCAGAACCCATGTATTTCGAGTAAGTTAATATGATGTTTTATGATTGATGGCTCAGAGAAAGATGTCATAATTACTTTTACACTCTAAGCTCATGTGTGTCATGCTTGGTGTGAGAAACAAGAGGTATTGGTAAAAGTATAAAATTGTGCCATAAAAGATGCAATCATAATAAATGATGTGGGGATTGTGTATGAATGACTTCCCAAATAGATGAATATTAGGATTTACTTTAGGAAAGAAATCCATGAAGAGGGTTCATAAAGTTATATGTAATTTCTAGAGATTTGGATACTCTAACATGGGGCTTACTCCTGAAAAGGAGGCCCTAATTAGGAGGGGACTTATAATTGAGTTTTACTCCTGAGAAGGAGACCTAGATCAAAAGTAATTATGACTTGTAAAGAGAAATTAAGTCTAGGGATTACTCCTGAGGGGGAGGCCCATGTTAAGGGACTTGAAAAATTAAGGGGCTTGGGGCTTACTCCTGAAGAGGATGCCCAAATTTGAGACTAGGGGTTATTTTTGAAAATGAGACCCATGTTAATGAGGACTTGGGACTTATTCCTGAGGAGGATGCCCAGTCTTGAGTATTATTTCTGGGGCTTACTCTAGAAAAGGAGTCCCAAGTTACGATAATTATGGTTGGGGATTACTCTTAAGAAGGATGCCCAAATTTGGGAGATTTAAGATTGGGGATTACTTTTAAGGAGGATGCCCAGATTGGGGGACTGGGGGCTTACTCCTAAAGAGGATGACCAAAATTAATGGGAATTATGACTGAGAATTATTCCTGAAAAGGAAGCCCAATTTAAGGGGTTCTCTCATCTTTAAGGTATGAGGTTGAATAAATGAAATCTCAGTATTTAGTGACAAATAGATGTGAAAATCACTAGGTTTTGAGAAATTTTCAATAGAGTTCCTTTCAGATAAGGAATCCAAATCAATATATCATGCCATAAATGGCTTTGAAAAGTGTCTTGAATACTGAATCTTTAATAGGATACGTGTAACGACATAAGAGGGGTTAAATGGGAAATAAAGGCACCCAAAAAGGCAGGGGCATGCAAGTCATAGCAGGCGCGCAAGTACTATGTGGGCGTGCAAGTCCTGGTCGTGCAGGTATACCTGTGCGACACATGGGTACTTGCGTGTTTGTAAACCATCATAGTAATACTTGGGCGATCCTTGAACAATGCCGTTATAATTATCCTGAGGTACATTCAAAAGAGGGGTGCGCAAGTTTTATAGAGGACGTAGGGCGGTGCGAAATTATGTTTATTTCACTTAAGGGTAAAACACCTTAGGGGTACAAGTGTTAGAGAGTTCTAAAACATGGACCTTACTCCTCTTGTTTTGGCCTTCCATTCTAGGTATAGAATTACCATAGAAGCGTTCAGAAGACCTGAAGAAGAGACTTGGGCGTTCAGAGCTCTAAATCTGAATTCTGAAAAGAATCCCTCTTTCAAATGGGGGCCCCACCGGGTCTATTTATAGGCTGGAGAAGAGCTTGAGTGTTTATCACATAGGGCGCGAAGTCACTTGCGCGACCATTAGGAGTTGCAAAAGTGGACTTGCATGACCAGGATGGAACATGCATGGCGCATGTGCTTTTGAAGCCTTATTCATTCCATTGTCGATTTTTGATGTTTTCTTCAAAGGCTGAATCAATTTGGGCTAAGTCATTTCCCTTTACATTCCTTTGGACTCTCTGAAAAAAAAAATCAACAAAAGTCTCCCCTCAGAGTTGGATCCGAAAGAAATGAGGATGTGACTCTAAGGAAAAGAAGAAAACTCAAGGAAAGGTGGCGCGCAAGTGTTCAGTGCGCAAAACTTGGCGCAGAGGTTCGAGTCGCGTAGGGCTTGAGCACGCTGGATGTAGTGCGCTGGATGTAGGCGCGCAGGTGGGCTTCCTGGCCTATAAATACACGGTCATTTTCCGCACATAGCATCTGATTCCGGATTTTGGATCTCTCGCTGCGCAGGTCCCCTTCGCTGTGCAAGTTGCTCATTTTCCATTGTTTCTTCGTTTTCGCACTGTTGTCGAGGTAATAGGACTTACGTTGTGATACTTCTGCGCCAAAAACATGTGCGGCACATTAACACATGCACGATACTTCCATACTTGAGTGCCAAGTTTTAGACTTGTGCACCTTAATTCCTTTTCCATTTTATTAAAATTCTTTCAAAAATTTTATTAAAAATCAACGTACGTAAATGTTAATTTATTCAACTTTTGTGCAGAATCAATGGATCTTAGAATCGGAATAGCTGATGAACAGGCTAGCAAGAGGATTGATGATATGATGAACATCATTGGCCATGATTATTATACCGTCAAAAGTTGCACTCTTCTGGATTTGTCTAAGTATCTAAAGAAATATCATCACAAATTCCCCCAATGAATTTATTTGCCTTTGTATGGCTATGGTCATCTGCAAGAAGTTATTATTCCAGAAGAAAAGAACTATCTCCCATTTTCGTGGTTTCAGAATTATACCAACTTTGCATCAGCAAATATCTCATGTGGAGGAATATTTCAAAGTTCTAGAACAGTGGAGAAGGCCTACATGATGCATCATATCCCTTGTACACCAGATCTGAAACCTCATACACCTAAGCTGCAACCACATTGTAATCCTTCAATATTTATAAATGCTCAGATGGATCAATCCAAAGGCTGGAAGAAAAGTTTGGGCATCCGTCCTGGGGGAGGCAAAAAGCCAACTTGAATGTTGGAATACTGGGTGCGACAAACCTGTGCAGAGTATGTCTAGGATCTGAAAGGAGTGGTGATATACGAAGCAGTCTGGGTTGGGAAAACATATGTTTACAGACATGATAACTTTGTGCGGGAGATACTCAGCCACTAGAGCCCAGAATCTAATTCTTTCCATCTGACTCATGAAAATGTAGGCATCAATCTATGGGATGTCCATAAGATCTCAGGGGATCCAATTTTGGGCGACATGTATGATGAATTAATTCCTCCCAAGGTGACATGGAATGATTCAGAGAAGACTCCTGCTTTTTCTAGAGAATTATATAAAATCTTCCACATGCTCAAGAGTTCAGAGTCCTCATTAACTCATTCTAGAAAGGATATTCATCCAGAGCACTAGATGAATATATTTTTTATTGAGAAGAAAGAGAAGGAACCAAAGGAGAAGGATCTGAAGGAGAAAGGATCCAAGAAAAATAAATCCAAGGACAAGAGGCCCAAACATCCTACCACCTGCCCAAAACCTGAGAAGAGGGGTGCTCTTGGAACATTCTGGCCAACTATAGATGCCAGAGAGTTCGAGAAGTGGGGATATGAGGTGAATCAAAGGATCCCAAAGAAGACTCGTCTGGTGGGCTTCTTGGCTATGTGGCTCAGCGTTTATCTCTTGCCAGTCAGGGATTCGAATGGATGCGTCTAGCCAGGGACCTTCTTCATTGCGGCAAAGTTGGCTGATGGAAAAATGGTTGGGTTGGCTACCCCCATTTTAGGAAAGATTCAAAGGAGTTTACTTCATGTCTACAAGGGTAAATCTCCTTTAAGAATAGTGGGACCATTCCATGTTTTATGGGGATAGATCACCACTCACTTCAAGACTTACAATGTACAGAATGGATTAGAAATTCCAGGAAGTTCTTTCAGGCCATCAGTGCAAGCATTCTTTGGAGTTTCTCCATTAGATGGTAATTCCTACGGCATGAAAGTGAGGTTGAGCATGTGTAAGGAATTCAACTTCTTTCCCTATGGAAATCCTCCAACCGGTCGGTCTGTTGATGATGGAACAACCCATTTGGATCTGAGGGCATACATGGTATCTTGTAGAGATGGTGTTCTAGTTGCCAGGATTTATAGAGAAATTATATGCGAGGCCTATGCTCCATATAGATTTGCACATCAATTCAAGTTTCTACCACATATTATTGTATCTCGCCCAGTACATGTCAGGTTAGAGCAACATCTGATGGTTGCTCGGCAACTGTGGCGGCATACGTCAAGGGAGAAGACTAGGGCGGTATTTGATCTACCAGTCGAAAAAGCGGCACATAACTTGACTACATATTATGCCGAGCACTGGATAGAATCATACCCAAAAGGGGTACTGAATAACCCAGTTTATCAGGTGAGGAAAAGGAAGAGGACTGTAGAGAAAGGAACCCCTCCTCATGAAGGTGATGCTTCCCCACCTCAAGCTGATTCGCTAGATTCCTCTTCTAGGACCGATTCATTGGATTCCCATGATGGGGATGATGGGGAACAACAAGTGGCATAGCAGCACTGAGACCAATATAATCATATATTTATAATCATGAGACATACTCCATCAACTGCTGGTGAGTCCCTTCATTGTGGTAATTTAATCATTGCTACTTTATAAAGCAATAAGTCTCATTTTCTTATTCTCTATCTGCAGTTGCAGGAGCTGGGAAGAAACTGAAATCAAAGATTGTAGGACCTTCCTCGCAGCCTTCATATCTAAGACCAGAGGCTGTCCAGTTATGGCAGAGTTTATACTATGGTACTGAGACTGCAGGGCTAGATTTGTGTAAGGGCCTACAACTTCCTGGAATAGGGAATCTTCTAGCTTCTATATATATCCAATATGAGGATAACCCCAATGAAGTGCGGGCATACATTAGAGAGTTGGAAATGATCATATATGCCACTGATGAGTCTATTCCTGTCACCAGGTGGGTGAAGGAATTGATTGATTGTGGCACCACTGAGGGGACTGAGGAGGAGTGGAACGATTACGTGGCTCCTAAAGATGTATGTTTTATTTACTTATTTGATTTTCCACTTGATTCCATTTGAATCTTTGTTACTTAAGGATGTTATTTTCATCATCATGCATCTTGTATAGAATGGAACTACTCAAGTCCCTTCGACACAGTATAGCCTTGGTGGTACTTACATCGGTACTGCTAATGAATCTCCTCGCGAACCGGGTGAGATATCTGTGGGTCAACATGCCATGAATGAGGAGGTGTAAATGGCTTTTCATTCTCTAATCCAGGTACCAATAAGGGAGACTTCCGATACTCCCAAAAAACAAAAGAATCAAAGGAAACGAAGGAGGAAGTCTATAGCTAAAGGCTTCATTAGAAGCAGTACTTCCTTCATGTAATCATGAGTCTATACCCATGCAAAGGTTGATCATATTTCTAGGGATTGCTGGGGATTATTTAATTCCCCCCCTGAGATAAAGGACTAATCCTCCTTCAAGGACCACAGAGAGTGTTGTGGAACAATCACAAATTGAAGCTGACTTGGCTGCTCCTAGAGAAGAGCCACTATCTGTTCCCAGTATCCCTCCTGCTGATGTTGCAAGAAGAGAAGAACCTGTTTCTGGTAAGTTAACAGTGCTTCATAAAAAATTATGAACAAAACACCAACTGACTTCCATTCTGTGACACTTCAGGTTCAACTCCTGCATTAGATCTTCTGGCGACTGTTGCAACTGATGTTGTTATTTTATCTGAATATGTTGTCCACGGTCAAGGGCCGCAAGACGTAAGTCGCAAAGAAGACACATCCAATGCTCCTACTAGTGAGACTAAATAGGATTCTGAAATATCATTGGATGAAATGATGATTCGTGGCTTGTCTTTCGAAGAATTTTATCGTCATGCTATGTTATCATGTGACTTAGAAGACCTTGGGAGTGAGTGTTATCCTTCTCCAAGTAAAGTTTCTTATAATTTACACTTCTAATCATGACTGGAAAAAAATATGAAGTTCCATCCATAGAAGCTGTTGAAATACCAATGTCTGAAGAGGGTTTGAACATTGATGTCAACCCTACTATTGCAGAAACATTAGATCAAGTAGATCTAAACCCAGTATACCCTCTTGAGACCCATATTGAAGATCCTGTTGAGAATGGGAAATATGGGGAGGAGTCATCTCAGGTTGTTGATCTACCGTTGGCTAAGGGATAACAATATATGTGATTGTACTTAATTTCCAAGACAATCGATTCTACTGTTATCATTTGAAACTAACCAATGCTTTCAATTAATTATGTAGGGCCCTTAACTGCAGTGGCTAGATCTGGAGGTGAGGCCCGAGCCTTTTCCCCAATGGGAATTGAAAGTGAAGAAGCACAGGTCAGGGGGGAAGGAGCAGAACAAGGCACTTCCTTAAGTGAATTAATCTTAGATTACATGCCCCCCTATGATGATGATCTTGAGTCAGACACAGAGGTTTATAAGGCGCTCAGCTTCTCACGACTGAAGGCATGGAACAACATATGGAAAATCATATCTGAGGTTCCTTTAGAAGAGCTATCATCAAATATCCGTCGATTGTCGTTCGAGTTTATCATGCTATGACTTGGCAGTTTTGGATACCAAGAGATCCATACTGCGGTGAAACAAGTAATCTTCAGTAGGGATCATGAGAAAAAGTTTCATGAAGATCTTACCATGGTGAAACTGTCAGTCAACATCGGCAAATTTGAGGCTGCGGTATCCCGAGCTGAGGCTGACTATGCTGCTAGGATGAAGGAGCTGAAGCATAAGATCAAAGAAAAAGTCATCTAGAAGATGCACCTTCAGAAAACGTTAGATGATGTTACTGGGGAACTTGACCAACTCAATAATTCACTGGAGTGAGTTCAAAAGAATGGTATGAAGACCAATGTGGATGCCAAGAAAGCACTCCATCAGGCTGAAAAGAGTGAAGTTGGTCGAGTTCATGAGCTTCAAGTTGCTGCTGATGAAGCTCGGGATGCGGTTCATCAATTGAAGACTTATGTTGACAGACTTTTTTAATTTTCATGCACGTCGGACATAAACAGGCTAATGTTTAAGGTCGAAATAGCTTTGACCAAAATGGATTAAAATTGAATCAATTCCTTGAAAATTTATCTGAAAACATATTACCATACTCACGTATGAGGGAAAATATGTAAACTATGACATAAGAATATTTGAATATGAGGAATAATATGAAAAAGTTCTAAAAGGCATTAGAAGAAGCAGTTCCCAAGAATGAAAATAGAATTATTTAACAAACCCGTTTGGGGGTTGAATTATATAGGGCCACCTAAGGGCATTGGCTGCATAGTCAAATAAATAGAATCTTTTGGCTGACAGGTCCATTATGTAGACTAATTATGCAAGGAAACCTAAGGGCATGTGATGCATAGTCAGGAAAAAGAACTCTCAGAAATTTACTTTCCTAGTGCTAAAATCCAGTGAATGTTTATGGAGATTCAGATTTTCCAATGTATAGAGTTTTCTGTATGGAAAGAGGTACTTGAATATGGAGAAGATATTTCCAAACAAGATTATCAAAGAACTGGATGGATATCACTCCAACGAAGTTCTGACCCAAACATAGGGAAGGAGAATATAAACCATATACATGAATACTTTCATATCATGAAAAAGTATATGGGAAAAATATGTTAAGGATGGCTACTTTTGTGGATCCCTACATACTTTCATTTAGACCAACAAGGAAAATAGATGCTTTCTTCCCAAGGATGAAGTTACCAGTATTTAACAAACCCGTTAGGGTGTTGAATTTTGTAGGGCCACCTAAGGGAATTGGCTGCATAGTCAAATAATAGTATATTTTGGATGACAAATCAATTATGGAGACTGTTTATGCAAGGCCGCCTAAGGCCACATACTACATAGTCAGGAAAAAGAACTCTCAGAAATTTGACATTTTTGTGACTAGAAGTCAAGAAAATGTTGATGAATATCTAAAAATATTTAATGTTTGGATTATGACACATAAAGATGGGTATTGTCCAATGTATACAGGAATACACAGATCAATGCTAACCATAATCATGTTGTGGCTAGGTCCAGAATAGAAATGTTGGACTTCACTACGTATCCCATAAGGATGGGAATGAAGCCATACGTAGTTCTTGAACTACAGTTTAACTTTTTGTGGAACAAAAGGATTAGAGATCTTAGTTTAGGGTCATAGGGGTTGGTAAATTATAAGAAATACACAGTGTGTGTTTTCATGGGGACTTTTCAGCCAAGGGACTGAAAGTGGAATTTGGGGTTAGGCCCAAAGACTTGGGGCTAGATTCAAGGGACACTCGAACGTTCCTACGTATCCCATAAGGATGGGAATCAAGCCCACGTAGTTCTAGAAATACCCACAGTACAGATTTAGTTCGAACATGTGAAGGGTGAAAGGGGAATTTAGTGCAATGATTGTTTAACCCACGATAAACGGTTCGGGAATTTCCATGTTTGCACATAGTCTTTGGAATAAAAAATGATTCAAAATCAGTGTAAATAACGATTCTCTCTCAAGTGAGGGTATCAAAGAATATTGTTGTTTATTTTCATACTGGACAAAAGTCTTGTATAGTTTAACGTTGTATAGCAAGGACGAAAGTGAACCAATGTAAAGATATTGATTCTAGACGCAGTTTCACGAATCAACATCGTATGAGATGGAGATGAACTGATGTCTAGAGATTGGTTTTGGGATTGAACCTTGGGAGGTTGCCTACGTACCCATCCTAGAAGGCAAGGATCAAAGTCCATGTAGTTTAAATTTAAGAATGAATTATTGATCAAGTTGTTCTTGGTGACAACGACCTAATAAAAAAAGGTGTTGGGAATTACACATGGTTATTATCCCATAGAGAGTGTTATGGTTGAAGTTTGCTCTAATCTCACGTGAGTCATACTCGGTGTGAGAAACAAGAGGTAGTAACAACCCTAAAAATGCACAGTTTAATGTCATGTAGGACATATAAAGGGACTATGCAGTTTGAAGTCTTGCAGCTAGGACTATTGGTGATGCAAAGTTTAATGTCTTGTAGTAAGGACAATGTACAGTTTAATATCATGTAGGATGTATTAAAGGACATTCTGTACAGTTTAGCGTCATGTATTTAGGACAATAGGGACAATACAGTTTAATGTCATGTTGGAAAAAGGGGGACTGTGTAGTTTAATGTCATGCAGTGAAGACAAAAGAGTATACCATTTAACATCATGTTGGATGTATTAGGTTATTTTTCATAGTTTAACGTCATGTTGGACGAAAAAGGGATGATACGGTTTAACAACATGTTGGACGAAAGTGCCAATAGTTTAAGGTCGTATGCATGGACCTTTGGTTATGTCGTTTAACGTCTTTCCGGACATAAGATACTTCTGTACAGTTTAGCGTCATGTATTTAGGACATCACAGTTCAACGTCATGTGGGACGAAAGGATAAAAACAGTTTAAGGTCATATGTATGGACCATGGATGGTGAAGCTTAACGTCTTTCTGGACGTAAGGGACTTGAAAATAGTTTAGGGTCATATGCTAGACCGTGGTGTAGTTTAAGGTCATACCGGACCATGGTGTATTTTAAGGTCATACTGGACCAAGGTGTTGCATTTTGTTTTTATACAAAATAATTCTTCAAAAATATGTCATTGGTTGGAGTAGTGATGAGTTCTCCATCCATGGAAATAAATGAATACGCTCCATTAGAGTAGACCTTATGTATTGAGTAAGGTCCTTCCCATTTTGGCTCAAGTTTTGGAGGTTTCTTTCCTAGTATCATTGGAGTTCTGAGAACTAATACCAATTCTCCCTGAGTGAATGAATGAAGACGAACATTTTTTTTGGAAGCCTATGCTATTCGATTCTGATAGACTTCCAAGTGGTGAAAATTGCACAATCTTTTCTCATCTAACTGTTCAAATTAATTAAATCACTTTTGAGATTGTTCATCTGTAGATGACTGATCACAAATTTCTACTCTGAGCGAGGGTAGTTGAACTTCAATGGGAAAGACTACTTCTGTTCCATATACCAAGGAATATAGAGTTGACCGCGTTGCAGTGCCGGTGGTAGTCCGATAATCCCATAAAGCATGAAAGAGTTTATCAGGCCATGACTTCTTATATTTATCCACCATCTTTTGCATTATATTGGAAAAATTCTTGTTAAAGGCTTCTATCTGGCCATTGGCCGCTGCATGATACCGAGATGATTGATTGTATTTGATGTTGTATTGTTGATACAACTTCTTCACCTCAGATGAACAGAAGTTGGTGCCATTATCCATCAACATGGTATGAGGGACACCAAATCTGTTAATGATGTTAGACTTGATAAAGCTAACAATGCATTTAGAACTGACTTGTTTGAGAGGTATTTCCTCTGCCCATTTTGAAAAGAAATCAGTAGCATTAAGAATATACTTAAATTGCTTGGTCGTAGCTGAAGGGTAAGGTCCCACCACATCCATTCCCCATGTGGAAAATGGCCATGAGTATTTAGCTGTATGAAGAAATACTGGAGGTTGATGAATGAAGTTGTCATGTACTTGGCATGAATGAAACTTCTTTGTGAAATCACCACAATCTTGTATCATTGAAGGCCAAAAGTATCCAAGCCTTCAAATCTGATCCCACAGTCTATGTCCAGACTGGTGGGTACCACCGATTCCTGCATGCTCTTCTTTCCTGACAGCCATTTTCTCTTCCCCATGAATGAATCTGAAGAGAACTCTATAAAAACCACGTTTGTAGAGAATTTTCACTAAGTGATCTGGGCTATCATAAAGAGTAAATTGACCACACATCACCGTATTTGTTCTTTCTCGGCTCTATGAGGTGGAAGTGCTCCATTTTGAAGGTATTCCCTGATAGGTTCCATCCATCCCGTAGTATGACAATACGGTTTAGGAATGGGACTAATTTCATTAATTTCCTTTATTCTGATTCGAACACAAGGTGAAATTGCACGACGCTGGGCAATACTAATGGTTGTCTCGTCTGATTTGGATCTTCTAGAGCTGTGGCTATATTAGCCAGTGCATCAGCTGGAGCATTTTGTGATCGCGAGACGTAAGAAAATGTTGGTTTCGAAGGGAATTCTGCCATTAACTCTCTGACGTAATCATACAATGGGAATAGTTCTTCTTTTCTGATGGCATAATCCCCATTGACTTGTTTGATTACCAGGTCTGAATCGCCTTTCACCTTTAAATGATTCACTTGTGCTTGAAGCACCAATTCCAAACCTGCGATGAGAGCTTAGTATTCTGCTTCATTATTGGTACCACCTTCCCATAATAAGAAGGAATAAGGTAACACTGCCTTTTCTAGAGAAATGAGTACAATTCCTAAGCCAAGTTTCATGAATTTGGGATTTTCCATTTTCCTCCCTGTTGGACTTCTGGAAGCACCATCAAAGTACATTTCCCATGTTTGAGGACTATCCTGAATAGAGAAGACACCCTCATCAGGGAGTTAAATATCTGAAGATGTGTCTTCCAGTGAAGGGTGTTCAGCCAAGAAATCAGCCATAGCTTGGCCCTTTATTACCTTTTGAGACACCTATTGAATGTCGAATTGCTGTAAAATAACTACCCACCTTTCCAGACGTCCTGTAAGCATTGGACGACTAAGGATGAATTTGAGATGGTTTTTGCGAGATACCAATTGGCCCCCGTGATGTTTCAGGTAGTGTCTCAACTTCTGATCTGCAAAGATTAATGCCAGGCAGCACTTCTCAATACTTGAATACCGGGTTTCTGCTTCAAGAATAGTCCGACAGAGGTAGTAAAGGTTGTTTTCATTCCCAGCATCATTCTTATGACCAAGAAAGGCACCCAATGATCACTCTAAGGCTGTCACGTAAAGGATAAGTGGCCTTAATTCAACAGGTGGAATATGTACTGGTGGACTCAAGAGATACTTCTTGAGAATATAAAATGCTTCTTGACATTCTTCAGTCCACTGGTAAGTGACTCCTTTCTTCATCAATTTGGTGAAGGGTAAAATTTTTCCTGCTAAATTGGAGATGAAACGTCGAATATAGGCTAAGTGTACTTGAAGTACTCTTAATTATTTCAAATTTCGAGAAGGTGACATACCAAGGATTGAATTTGTCTTCTCAAGATCGACTTCAATAACACGATGGCGTGCAAAAAAGCAGATAAATTTTCATGAGGTTACCCCAAAAGCACATTTTAAGGGGTTCATCTTCAAATTATGTTGTCAAAGTTTTTGGAATATGACTTACAAATCAGTCAAGTGATTAGAAAGTTGTTTGGATTTGACCACCAAATTTTCCACATAGAATTCAACAAACTTCCCTAAAAAGTTTTTTAAGATATGATGCATGGCACGCTGATATGTTGCACCTGCATTCTTTAAGACAAAGGAAATTCCCCAGTAGAAAAACACACCCTGAGGGGATCTGAAGGCTGTGGATTCCTCGTATTCTAGGGCCATTCGGATTTCATTATATTAGGAATATCCATCCATGACGGAAAGTTCTTCATAGCTAGCTGTTGCATCAATTAAAAGTTTTGTAATCGGAACTGGGAAATCATCCTTAAGACAATGCCAATTAAGATCTCTGAAATCTATGCACACTCTAATTTGACCATTCTTCTTCGTCATAGAGACTATATTAGCCAACCACTTGGGATATTTAACTTCTCTAATGAAGTTAGGTTTGATATGCTTATCCACTTCATCTTCAATTTTGGAAGCATAAGTCGTGTGTGTTCTTATCGCGGATTGCTTAAATCCTCGATGTTCTTCTGGTAAACCGAAATGATGAGTAGCCAAATCAGTATCAAGCCCGGGAATTTCTGTATAGTTCCAAGAAAATAAATCTCTATTTTTCTTTAAAAAGGAAATATATATCTCTTTTTCTTCATGATTCATGGTCGCACTGATTAAAGTGGGGCTTGGATCTTCTTTTGTAACCATATTTATTTCTCTGAGTTCATCCACGGTGGTAGAGATACCCACTTCAAATGCTGTAGGAGAATCTCTGAGATCTTCCTCTTATTCTTCATCATGTGTTATTTCTTCCGTTTCCACTTGCATAGCATATGATGAAGAAACATTTCCATGATCAGAAGAGATGTTATAATATGAACATCATGAAGAAGAGGCTTCCATTTCTGACATAATTGATTTTGAAGGGTTTTACTTGGGAAATAAAGAGTAGATGATGGACTGGGAATCTACATCATTGTTCACCTCCGATGTTGCTATAACTTCTTCTGGCCTAGATGGTGAAGTATAGACTTTCTGGATTTTAGCAGATGAAATGAAGAAATCTCCATTTGAGCTTTCATCATTTCCTGGTGGGTTACCAGTTTCTCTCATGTTGTCAGGATTGATTTCCGTAATTGACATTATGGATCTTTCCATAAGAGTATTTTGATTTTGGTCTACCCTATCAATTTGAATGATATGCAACACATAATATGTACTCACATTCGCAAATGGATTTAATGGTATCTTTTCCAAACCATATGCAGCATTAACATTGGTAATCTCCCTAGTTGTGGATTTATCCTTACCCTTCATGTGATAGAATTCTGCCTCAATTTATTTAGACTCGCATGTCTTGAACATGGCCTTATCACCATACAATGTCCCAACTTGACCATCGAAACAATATTTGAGACATTGATGGTATGATGAAGGGATAGCCGCATATTGATGTAGCCAGGGTCTTCCAAGGAAGATGTTGAAGGGTGAGTCTTGATCAACAACCATGAAATCTGAATTGGATACAAGATCTCCAAACTAAGTTCTGAGTATTACTTCACCCTGCGGTTATTGTTCATTTATATCATATCCTTGAAACATCATGGTAGAAAGAGATAAATCAGATTTTGTGAGGCCCAATCGACGAAGTGTACGAATGGGCATGATGTTGACTACTGAACCATTATCAATGAAATCTCTTAGGACGTCTATGCCATTGTCCATGCTAAATAAGTACAAAGGTCTAATATGTCCATGCACGACATCATCTTCATCTTCATCACTAAAATATATTACTGCATGGAACTCTGTAGGATTATTCTCTATGTGATAGACTTCAGCTGCATGAATTTTAGTTTCAAACTCTTGAGGACTTGACAAAGCCTCGATGAGTGCCTCCTGAAGATCCTTTGACAGATTCAAAGCATCCAGAATTGATAACATGGACAATACTTGGGCCAAGTGTTTCAATACATCATACTTTTGTTCTAGAGGTCTACGTTTCCCAATTGGAACATGTCATTTAGCAGGTGCCTTGGAAGTAGATTCTTTCGAAGTTGATGCATCTTGTATCTGGATATGAGTTGCCAATATTCATGGTTTTGGAAGATTAGACCGATTAGATCCATTTACATGGTGAGAGGAAGAAGATGGAACCTTCAACCGGTCTTCCAGAATAACTGTGCCAGGACTGAATTTTCTATTGGTGGAAGAACTGGCTTGTTCTTGTTGATCTCGCTGAAGGGCTCTGCCACAAGTTTCTGCTACGTACATAGTTCTATCAGGGGTAGAATTGGAATAGTGGATTTTGAAAGATCTGTGTCTTCCCCAGTATCCTGAGCCTCTAGAACATAATCTGATTCCTCTATTTGATATAGGGAATTCTGGCTCATTATAATCAAAACTACAACTGGCATACAGATCTGTTAATTGAATCATATTAAAAGAACCGAAAATCAATTCTTCATCCGATGAAGACTCTGCCTGACTAGCCAATTTAGGTTGTGCCATTTGATGGGGTGGTTCCCATTGCTTCGAAGTAGATGGAATGAAATCTTTTAGGGTCAAAGACAACTAAGTATTTGACACATACTCATCTTCTTTTGATTCTTTCTCTTTCCTTGAATCATGTCGTTTCTTCAAGTATTTTCCCTCTGATGAAGAGGGTTTTGCTGAGGCATTCATGGTAGAAGGCACAATTGGTTTCTTCAATTGCGTTCACAAAATAGCATGAATTCGGTTGATCTCCTCTTTGACCATCCACTCATCATATTTTTGTGCATTTTTTTTCTTAACTTCCTGCCATTCTCCTTCCTCCTCTGAAACTCTAGCAGTTACACATGCTACCTGAGCTGAAGAACCTTTCGGTTTGACTTGTCCCGAGTCGAACATCTTTTGCAGGAGGTATTTGAAGACAAAAAACTACTGGATGGGATGTCCCAACATCTGGTGAAATGGGAAATAATTGGTATGATCTTCATCTCATTCCTTGTTTGGCCTTTTGGGCCCTGGAAACTGAACCAAATTATTTTCCAGAGCCAAAATGAAGTAACCAGAAACTTGTTCATTTAGGAAAGAGTATGTTTTTCATTTCAGATCCTAAAATTGTTATCGTCTTTGATCTCTTTTATCGTCTTGATGAAGCGGCCTTTATTGTTGGCGCTGAGGAGGTGGAGCCCTTTGAGAAGATGAAGGTTTTGAAGTATAAGAAGGCGTAGGTGCTTGTTTATGCATAATTGTAGCAGTCTCGGCTTTACCCATTCTCCTTCCTAGAGCTGATGGAATTACACAAGATTTAGCCTTATTTGGTATAAGATAATATTAAATTTGATGACCGATTGAAGTAAGGTCTCAAAACCCTCTTTTGTATTTCACAGGGATCAACAACATGCATAATTCGTCACACAGATTTTCCACACAAATTGGCAACAGTTCTTCTTGAGGTAGTGCTAAGATCAGGGAATATGTTAACCCCTTCCAGCGAGCAATGAAATCAGAGACTCTTTCATCTTGCCTTTGCTTATAGTTTGTAAGATCTAAAACTATTTTCTTTGGAAAAGTTGAGCTGAATTGAAGAAGAAATTGATGACGGAGATCTTCCCATATGGTAATTGTCTAGGATTTGAAGCTTGTATACGAGAGAAAAGATGGTCCTTGTAAGGTTCGCACGAAGCATCTGAGTTTCACTGCTTCTTGATGCTTTGATGTTCCAATCATAAGATTGCAACAAGACATGTAATGCATCAAATGTTATTCAGGGTCACCTGATCCATTGAAAATAGGGAATAAAGGTTTCCCGAAATTTGATGGGGGGGAGATTGAATCTACCCATTCAGGGTAATCTTTCTTTTCCGGTTGAACCTGGGCACACTTTCCTTCCATAGCTTCTAACTGAGCTATTAATGACTCAATAGTAGTTATTAACTTTTGAGAAACATCCGGTTGAGCTTGAATATGAACAGGTGCACTGACAGGAGCTTGGACAGGTATGGTAGCTGGTACTGCAACTGATGGCAGCACTGCCAATTGTTGTTGCACTTGACCCGTATGATTAGAACTGTGAGGGTGTACTGATAAAGGACGATATTCATGATCCATCTTAGTAGCTACAATAAACTCCCTTGGCTGACTGACTGAAGAATGCTTAGGAGGAAGACTACTCTGAAGTAGTTCTGCATTCATCCTCTTTAATTCCTTCATTTCTTCCTCCTGTTGTGCAAATCTATTCTCTAGTGAGATCGATTGGCCGTCTCCAGAGGAAGGATATGTAACCTGATTATTCCCCTTTCCCTTGTTTGATCCCTTTTTAGAGAGGGGGAAGTGGGTTATTTGAAGGAACACCCAGATTTTGGGTAAACCTTTGATTTCGTGTACGCAGACATTCTTCATTTGTGCCTGTGCATACAACTTCTTGAGCAGGAACCTCTTCATCTGAGCCCCTTAAGTGAGCCTCATCTGGTGGATCAGCAACAACGGAATTGATGAAATTGATTGATTCATAACACATCTCATCCCTTCTATCATCATTTACTTGATATTTTCTTCTTCCATGTCATTTATGAGACATTTCCTTTTGTTGATTCAATCCCTTAGGAACATCTTGACGAATCGTAATTTGGAGGGAATCTCCTAATAATTTGGCTCTTCGTTCCTCCTGTGTCTTCTTCCCCAATCGAGAGAAGACAGACTTTCACTGAGGAGGAGATTGATGATTTGAAAAAGTCCCCAGTCAGGTGGACTGGGGCTGTTCCTACTGCCTTTGCTCAACTCTCGAATCCTATTGGTTGATTCTGAGGATTGGTTTAAAATAGTCCTCAGTATGGAGATATGGGGTGGCTCTTGACATATTATGTCTGAGACTTTCATAAAATCTCTCTTGATCTTGTGGACCTTCATAATGAAATTAGCTTGATGCATCAATCAAAATCCACCTTTATCACCCGGTTCAAAAGATCGTTGGATGATTTCTGACACTTCTGTCACTTGGTGATGTGCTTGCTCCAAACGAGAGGCCTGTTAAATAGTCTCGTTTGCTTGATGTAGGAGTAATTCAACAACGTGTTCCTTGTATTCTTGATTTTGAGAAGAACTAGTTGAAGCCTGTTCTTGGGAATGATTTTTATTACAAACAAAGCAAGGTATCTATGGCCGTCCATTGGCAATAACATTGAATGAGACCATTTTCGGCGGGCTTTGATGACTGGAGAGCATTGTGAAATGCAGTTCTCCATGAACACCCCATCCTATGACATGAAAACCAGATGGGGCATTGGAAATTAACTGGAGAACTTTCCTAGCGCGCCAAGGCATGAATGGTGAAGGGATCTCTGCTGCTTTTCAGCCTTTGGATACCGAGAGACTGATAGAGATTCCAAGTCAATTTGGCATTGTAACCCTTTTATTATCTTAACATGATTTTCATATTCATCAAAATAAAATACCTTATTTTTAAACTGACAAAGATTTTTCCATATGTTGAGACGAATATCATGAATTCCATCTTCCGTCAACATTTCTGGAATGTCATACTGAGAGTCAACCAGAGGCCAAAAAATGACTTGCACATCACCTTTCGCCTATTGTTTTCTAATTTTCAACATTTCCTCTTTATCATTTGATGAAGATTCTTCTACCTATTTTGACCAAAGCTGGTGCTTCCTAGTTGCTTCATTGGATTCAATAGGATTGGTAGAGAAATCACTGATTAAACTAGAAGATGCATGACTTAGGGGTGGTTCGGAGAATGACCTACACCCTGGGCCCTCTTTCGATTGAGAAATTATTTCACCTACCAGCGATGAAACATCAGACATGACTGGTTTCACATTTGAAAGTGCCTCAAGATAAGAGGGATTTCTCGGAACTACATTGTCCACTAGAGTATTTTCTGGGCAATGTACAACACTACTACAGAGAGGACTTTTGCAGTGAAATTCATCATCATGGGGAGGACGACCATGGTGCGTTACAACAAAAGATGAGATCTCTTGTTCCTTGGTCTTCTGGCCACACGAAGGTTTCATGTGGCTCACATCTGAAGTTGAAACTTCGAGATTGACCGAATTGTCATGAAGCAAGCCTTCATGAGGAAGTGTCTGTTGAAGACCTTCAGAATTAATGTTCCCACTATTGGGAAATGAGGGAGTAGAATCTTGAATTCCAATAGATAACTGTATGAGGGCTTCAAGAACTCCAGCATCAAGAAAGGACTTGTTACAGATTGGAACGTGATCTCTTCTCTATGTTGGGTGGGTATTTTTCTTAGATGCCTTCTTACTCGCCTTGGAAACCACTTGTTGACGAAAGTGGCTACTCTGAGCAGGTGTATGTGCCTGATCAGGAGTGATGGACAGGTTAGGCTGATGATATCCACTAAAATCAAGTGTATGTGCCCGACTTGGGTTTCTTTATGATATGGGAGAGTATTCCCCACAACCCTCTTGGATAGGAACAAATGTGTGTGTCTATTCCGGAATGAACTGTTGATGCGTTACTCTACTGGTAGGGATAGATTTATGTGTCTTTCCTTGAGATGCTACTGAAGCTGTTATAATATACTGACAGGAACCCATGATATGACCATGAATTTTCTTATATTCTTTCACCATTGATAGAATATGCTTGGTGAATTCAGCTGCCAGAACGGGGATATACATCCATTCTGGTCTTGGAGTAGGTGTATGTGCCTGCTCCTGTCCTCCTTTTCCTGTCAGTGAATACTGATAGTACTCAAGTGTAGGGGAAGAGAGTTGATTCTGCCTCCTGTTGGTCACCAGAGCTTTCTGACTGACTTCTCCGAATGCTTCCAAGTGAGACTGTTGGTAGGCTTGATCAATACTAGCTGGTGTATGTGCCTTCTGATTGCACTTCGCCGAACATGGTTGACAAGTTCCATCATATGTAGTCAAATGAGTCTACTGACTAGCTAGTGATGTATAAACAGGTGTATCTTCCTACCTATAGTACTCCACCAGAAATTCCTTGCGGGATTGGCGTGATACTGCCAGAAAAGTTGTAACACCCCAAGCTTCTATGGTACACTTCTCTTTGAATAATGCAATAGCGTGTGTTGTACGCAACATCGAGTTCTAACACACCCCACAACCGATCAAACTAGCCATTATGAATAGTAATACCTACTTTTTGAAATATTATCTCTCAAAATGGACTTCATTTTTGGATTCGGATTATCGAATTTAGCCTAAGTTGAAATTTTGGTACTTTTTGAATAACTTTAATATTTTGATGAATAGTGAAAATTACTAAATTTTAATTAAAAACAACTTTTTAATAAAAAAAAATTAATAGTGATAAATTATGAAATTTAGTTGTTTTAAAGTATATTTAGAATATATTTTTACCATTTAATACAATGTTTGTCATTGGACATAATTTCACAGTTAAACCAAACATAAACAAGTATCAATCTTTTGATAGTTTTTATATCTTAAAAACACGTTTTTTGTTTTGACGGTGGGAATTAATTTTAAATTAATTTCTGCCACTTCTGTGATATGAATTTGGAAAAATGGATTCCATATTTGGTATCAGGATATTCAAATTGTGTAAATATGTAACTTTTATTTTTAGACATTTTGAATTTTTACTTCGGTAAATATTTTATTTACCATGGTTAAAGGGTAAATCCGGTAAATAAGGGTTAAAAATAATATTATAATAATAAAAAACTACCCTAAAATGTGTCCTAACCTTATTTTTTGATACATGTCCGACCATGGGTATCTTTGGGTCGATTTTGGGACCCCATGGTGCCACATGTAAGTGATAGGGACAATTTTATTTAATTAAGTTAAAATGAATACAGAAAAGACACAAGCATATATCTTTTAGAAAAACAATTTTTACATAGGGTTATATATGTTGGATTTTCGACTATAAATATTCATTATAAATATAAAACTATTTCCTACATAATGGTATTTTATTTATAATTTTTAGAAATTAAATAAGTTAATTTATTTATGACACAATGATAATGCAGTAATTAACATAATAGTGAAAAATTAAAATAATTGATATTATAAATACCGAAAAAAATATATTTTGAGACTTTTTATAAATTAAACTAATTTTATAGGATAATATGACATATTAGGTTTGAATTAATTGACTTTTTTCGAAGTAATCATTCTGTTGCGATTTTTACAAAAAATAAACTTTTGAATAGTGTCAAATTGACATAAAAGAGTTTTTAAAACAAATATTATATGATTAATTGATATTAAATTCCTAAAAATATAATGTTCAGCCAAGATACGTATATCAGGATAGGTGTATCATTAATTGACAACTTGGGGGTTTCTTGGATGTATATAGTAAGTTTATTGACCATATAATATAAAAATACAAAGAGACATTGTAAAAGTGAAACTAATTAACTAAGAGTTAATACTTAAATATAAGGTTAATATAGTAACCCAAACCTGTCTAAATTCTATTGTTTGAGTGGTTTTCGACCCAACACCACCTTAAACTTTAAATAATCAACTTTGGAGCCATTAGAAACCGAATATTAATTTATAATAAATTAATATTTCTAGTTTTTCCAAAGATGCCCCTCACCCCTCTTATAAAAGGGAACTCTCCCTTCTCATCAACTCAAACCTTCAAAGCCTTTCTGTTCGGCCATCCTCTGCCCAAATACTCTATAAAATTCCATCAATTCATCCAATAGGCCTTACTTTTGTCAGAAATCCAACCTAAGATCCCTTTTGATCAAATCAAAAGGAAGAACCTGAAGAAGAGGTAATGATTTCACCACCCTTTTCCAAGTTCCTTTCTTCTTCCACTTCTTCCTTCTTTGTTATTACCATTCTAAAATAATAACACCAGTATCTTATATATACTGTGATGTTATTATAAATATGGTACAACCATATTCAGTATTCTATCCTTCCTTTGAATAACATTTCACCATACGTGCGTACGTACGGCTTACCGTCTCCACATTGTGGTGTAATTGTTATTAAATAAATTATTATTTGGATGGGTATAATAATGATGTGTAACTCATGTAAATAATAAATATTACATGATAATTATTCTGTATATATGTTATACCATTCAATTATATATTATTTTAATATCAAAAGAATGATATTGTCGCTCGTGCGTACGTACGGACTACCATCTCCACGAACGCGATAGGATTCATTATCCAGCGTATCCATTCAAGTATAATTCTCATTTGATGATTAATAATAGTATCTAAGGACTTGATATCATTCTGGATATGATTAAGATAAAACCTATCCATTACAAACATGGATTACGTAACAAATCATATAAAATAAAACGAGTAAGTTAACACCCGAAACAACGATAATACTAAGATATTATTAACAAATCAATGTTAAAAGATCATATATGATATCATATTAATGTATATGATTATTTTATAATTTAATAACAATTATTTCACCATTATACAGGAGGTTAACCTACCCCAACCAAGGAAAAGTAAAAGGTAAGTGTTAATTCACAATATCTTCATTGTCTGAGGTTGTTTATACATAATAATCTACTGGGATCTCTTTATCATCCACATCCATGATTCTTAAAAATGTATTTCAAAACATTTTTACTATTTAAAATAATATGGGTTAAAGTCATTTATACCCTTGTTTGACTTTTTATAAGAGTCTTATAAAGTAATCTTTCCGTCGTTTTCCAAACAAGGTGCTTTTTAACCTTTTCAAGAGAATGAAGGTAAGAATGTTTTTTTAACTTATACGATGGGTGCGGTTATTTTCCGCCGTTATAAAATTGCCGAAGCTTCTCTTACAAGCTTATAAGAATATTTTAAATGAAAATGTTTTATTTTATAAATATATGACTCTTAAATGATTTCAAAATAGAAAGAGATATTTCTCTAAAAAGTGTTTTGATTTCATCTATGTCAACATCCTTTGATGGATTTTATGCTTATTTGAAGATGATTTATTATGATACAAAACTTCTATATTGTATTTAAGGTTTTGTGATATGTTTGAATATGGATGTGATATTTTTATAACATTCATAGTTTATGATTAAAGTATTAACATTTCGTATGATAGTTTTAATATGAATGTTTATGTTATGTTTAAACATTTTCATATGGGAATACATTGGACTTAATAAGTGATGGGTGGAGCCTACTATAGCTCCTTGATGCATCGGTAGGTCTCATGAGACAAACTAGTGTCTTGGCACAAAGCCTTGGAAAAATATTATTTGTAGTCTTGGCAAGAGGCCTTGGATATGTGGTTATGATAGTCTGACATTATGCATTCCATCATTATGAAAGTGGTTATTGATATTGCATGTGATTATTATATTAGTAGAATATCCATGTGAATAAGTAAATGGCATTATTTCATTTTATTTATTCCATACTATGTTGAAGTTCATGTTTAAAAGGCTTTTGTTTTAGTTATACACTACCTTAAATGTTTATTCTTATTTATGAATGTTTCCGCTATATTGTTATCCTTACAGGGCATTTGAGCTCACTCCTTTTCTATGTTTTATTTTTCCCAGGATGTGAAGAAGTAAATTATGAATGACCTGCAGGGATATTATGAGGGGATAATAGTGTGGATTATGGAGACAATATGTTGTTGTTGTAGTTTTTATTTTTATGATGTAATTTAAGACATATGAATATATCTAGTGTTTACAAGGATACTAAACCCATTGGTATTTCGAGATTTGATCTTTCTAGTGATCATGCCAATGTTATGTAATAATGCACCGACTCGGGGTAACTGGGGTCGGGGCGTTATAATTGGTATCAGAGGAAGTTTAGTACAAAACTTGGAAGCTAGATTTAGATAAACTCTGATTAGATCACATAGACCTAAGATGGAATTTGAGGAATAGTATTGAAGAACATTCTAGAATTTTGGTATTGTAGAGATTTTGTGAGTCTTCCGAGCAATACATCCCTGTCTGGATACGAGTAGGTAGAGGCGGCTCTGGCACAAATGTACCTAGGGGTAAAACACGAAAACACCGCTTTGAGCTAGAATCGAACGGGAACTGGTGAACGACAACGGGCCTTGCTGCACTCTTGGTTACGAAAATCCCAGGGGATATGCTTAGGATAACTCCCATTTTCTTTAAAAATCATTATGAAAGGTTTATGAGTATATTCTTCCTCAAAGAAAACATTTTTATGATTATGGATTATATCTATAAGTAGTTCAATTTATGTTAAGTGTTTTATAAGTATGGAATTATGTATTCTGATTCATAAACTGATCTAGTTTTTGCCATTGTTTATAAATGGTGCCTAGTGGAAAAAATGGAAACTGTATCAATGCACACACTCCATGTAGGGATTTCCCTCCTGCTCAAGATAATTATAGTGGAGCTGGTGATGCAACTAGTGCCGATCAGCTAATCTCCATACTGGGACAACTCACTCAGGTTATGAATAATAACCTTACCCGTATGGAGCACCCTGATCCGCAGTGTGGAGGATTAATCATTGATCACTTTATGAGGAAACAACAACCAACGTTAAATGGGAATAAAAATCCCATAGTAGCTGAGCAATGGATAAATTCCCTAGAAAAAATATTTCAGGCTTTGGAGAGTAGTGAAAGGGAAAAGATTATCATGGCAGTTTACCGCCTCACTAGAGATGTTGATCAATGGTGGTCATTGATTCAAAATAAGAAGGATGATTATGAAGTATCAAATATGGAATTGAGGGAGTTCAAAGATCTGTTTTTAGAAAAAATACTTTCCTCGTGACCATCAAGCAGATATGGAATGGAAATTTCTAACTCTGAGACAAAAGGGGGATGACAATGTTGAAAAGTATGAGGCTAAATTTACATGGTTAGCAAGGTATGCGGGAGATTATATACGTAACCCAAGAAGTAAGATTGATCGGTTCATTGATGGGTTAAAACCATTTCTCCATCGACCATTAGTCTCACAATCCTTTTCATCATACGAAGACATTGTCTCATGTGCTATCAAAACAGAAATGGAATTCTCTAAGTCTTATGACTTTAAAGAAAAGCAAGAGAAGAAGAGACCTACTGATCAATCTGGAAATGGAAATAAGGGGACGAAGGGAAAGGTTGAATATCCATCCCGTGGTAAATGTGGGAAGAAACACCCCGATACTTGCTTGAAGGGAATGGGTGTCTGTTACAAGTGTGGTGGAAAAGGCCACCAAGCTCGTGAATGCAAATGGAAGAAGGAAGCTATCAATGTTCAATGCTACTATTGCAGGGAGATGGGACATTATGCAAATGAATGTCCTAATCGTCAGGGAAACTTACCTCAGAAAATGCCAAGGGATCAAGGCCAAGCTTATGCTATCACTACTGCTGAGATAGAAGCTCCAAAAGACATGGTGGCAGGTAATTTAATGGTTTCATCAAGTTTAGAAAATGCATTATTTGATTCTGGATCATTACATTGTTTCATATCTTCCCAGTTTTCTAAGAAAATTAGATATTTCCAATTTGATTTAACAAGGGTGTTGTCGGTTAAAACATCTAAGGGAAGTATCATGGCAACAAAGTTTTGTAAATTAGTCCCCATTAGAGCACATAAATGTTCTTTATCTGCTAATATAATCATCATATCTATGATTTAGTTTGATATAATCCTCGGTATGGATTGAATATCAGACTATGATGTGAAGATTTATTGTAAGAAGAAAGAGGTTACGATTTTTGATGATGATGATAAAGAAACACCTTATCTTTAGAGCAGAATCGTCCCCACCTAATTCTTTTCTAGATCCACCCCCAGTAGCTCAACTAAATTCAATTATTGGGGAGGAAGAGAATGAAATAACTGTGGGTGAGGAAAGTAATTTTCAAATAGAGGTTGTACCTTTTGTGAAAGAATATGTAGATGTGTTTCTGAAAGATTTACTTGGACATCCTCCAGAACGAGAAGTTGAGTTTTCCATTGATTTAATTCCTGGATCAAGGCCTATATCGAAGTCCCCTTATAGAATGGCCATTGCAGAATTAGTTAAACTGAAGAAACAACTAGAGGAATTGAGTAATAAGGGATTTATTCTCCCTAGTGTTTCTCCATGGGGAGCCCCCATTCTTTTTGTTAAAAAGAAAGATGGATCTATGAGGTTATTTATCGACTACAGGGAGATCAATGCTATAACAATAAAGAAAAAGTATCCCCTACCTCACATTGATTATTTATTTGACCAACTCCATGGAGCTCAATACTTTTCAAAGATTGACCTTCAATCTGGATACCATCAGTTGTGTGTAAAGAAGGAAGACATTTCGAAGACAACATTTCGAACCAGGTACGGTCATTACGAGTTTACTGTAATGCATTTAGTATTGACTAATGCACCCTCTGTATTCATGGATATGATGAATAGAGTTTTCAAGGAATATATCAATGAATTTTTGGTGGTATTTATTGATGATATCTTGGTATATTCCAAAAGCTACTAATATCATGAAAATCACTTGCACGTTATCCTGAAGACTCTGAAAAGACATGAATTATATGGAGTGTTTAGCAAGTGTGAATTCTGGCTTCATGAGATTTCTTTTCTCGGCCATATTGTCTTTAAAGATGGAATCTCTGTTGATCCTTCTAAGACCATGGAAATCCATGAATGGCTAGCAACTACGAGTATAATTGAGGTACACAGTTTTATTGGTTTGGCAGGTTATTATCGACGTTTCATCCAGAATTATGCCCGATTGGAAAACCCATTAACGAAGCTCACACGTAAAGGGGTTAAATTTGTTTGGATAAAAGAGTGTGAGGAATGTTTCTAAGAACTGAAGATAATATTAGTCAATGATCCTATATTGACTATACCATCGGGGAATGATGGGTTCGTTATTTATAGTGATGCATTGAAGAAAGGACTTGGTTGTGTCCTTATGCAGAATGATAGGGTAATTGCCCATGCATCACGATAGTTGAAAATTCATGAACAAAACTATCATACTCATGATATCGAGTTAGCAGATGTGATCTTTTCTTTGAAGATATGGAGGCACTACCTCTATGGTGAAAATGTGAGATTTATATTGATCACAAGAGTTTGATGTATATTTTCTCACAAAAAGAACTCAACATGAGGGAAAGGAGATGGCATGAATTACTCTAGTATTATGATTGTATGATACACTACCACCCGGCGAAAGCAAACAAGGTGGCAGATTCTTTGAGAAGAAATGTACATGGAGTTTTGAACTATATGAGAATTGAAAGGGATCCAATTTTCATGGATCTAGTGAAGATAGACATGGGAATAAACAGGGAAGGTGAAACATCAATGCTTTTTCAAATGGTTGTCAACCCATCATTACTAGAAAGGATTAAGAGTTCTCAGACTGATGATGAAGAATTTCAAAAGAAGATTAAAGCTGTGAATTATGGGAGATTGAGAGACTTTGAGTATGAAGATGGAATTTTGAAATTCGGGAAGAGACTTTGTGTTCTCGATATACTATATCTAAAAAGGGAATTGTTGGAAGATGCTCATAGTTCCAATTTTTCCATACACCCTGGGAGCACCAAAATGTATAGAGACTTGAAGGAACATTTTTGGTGGGACAACATGAAGAGGCAGATTGCTGATTTTGTGTCAAGATGTATGGTTTTTCAATAAGTGAAAGCTGGAAGGCAACAGTCTGGAGGAGTCATGCAACCTCTTCCCATACCAGAGTGGAAATGAGACAATATTACGTTGGACTTTGTCATGGGGCTACTAAAGACTCCTAGAAGGAACGATGAAATATGGGTTATTGTTGATCGTCTTACCATGTCAGCATATTTTCTTTCTATAAGAAAAGATCTACCACAGGAATGTCTAGAAAGACTATACATTGATGAAGTTGTGAGACTTCATGGAGTACCCCTATCGATTGTTTCTGATCGTGATCCTTGTTTTACTTCATGATTCAGGAAGAGTCATCAGAAATCCCTTGATACTGAACTTCATTTGAGCACTGCCTACCACCCTCAGACAGACGAATAATCAGAACAGACTATTAAAACCTTATAAGACATGTTGAGATCTTTCTCACTTGACTTTCAGGGTATGTGGGATCAATATTTACCTTTGGTAGAATTTTCCAATAACAATATCTTCCATTCAGGTATTCAGATGGCACCATATGAAGCGTTATACAGAAAGAGATGTTTCACACCATCCTGTTGGGATGACGTTGGTGAATGAAAACTTGTAGGTCCAGAACATGTAGAGGAAACAATGGAAAAGGTGAAGGTAATCCAAAATAACATCAAAGCAGCTCAAAGTAGGCAGAAGAGCTATGCTGATAATCGAAGGAAGGGTTTGGAATTTCAAGTCTGTGATCATGTTTTCCTGAAGGTATCTCCATAAAAGGGAGTCATACGTTTTGGTAAGAAAGGTATATTGAGTCCCATGTACATCGGACCTTTCGAAATTCTAGAATGAATTAGGGTTGTAGCTTACCGATTGGCAATGCTGCCAAGTCTCTCCAAAGTTCACGATGTGTTCCACGTATCTCTATTGAGGAAATACATGACTGACCCAACACATGTACTCACCAACAAGGAATTAGAAATGGAACCCGATCTATCTTATTTCGAATAGCCTGTCAAGATTCTTGATACGAGATAACAAGTGTTGAGAATCTAGACGACGTGTCTGGTAAAAGTCTTGTGGAGAAACCATAAGATGGAAGAGGCAACGTGGGAACCTGATGAACTTATGATGAAGAACCACCTGAGTCTTTTCATGTGGTAGTATTCTAGAAATTTCGAGGACGAAATTATTTGAAGGAGGGGAGAATGTAACACCCCAAGATTCTACGGTACGCTTCTCTTTGAATAATGCAATAGTGTTTGTTGTACGCAACATCGAGTTCTAACACACACCACAACCGATCAAACTAGCCATTATGAATAGTAATACCTACTTTTTGAAATTTTATCTCTCAAAATGGACTTCATTTTTGGATTCGGAGTATCGAATTTAGCCTTAGTTGAAATTTTGGTACTTTTTGGATAACTTTAGTATTTTGATGAATAGTGAAAGTTACTAAATTTTAATTTAAAAAACTTTATTAATCAAAATAACTAATAGTGATAAATTATGAATTTTTGTGGGTTTAAAGTAAATTCAGAATATATTTTTACAATTTAGTACAATTCTGGTTATTGGACATAATTTCACAATTAAACTGAACATAAACAAGTATCAATCTTTTGATAGTTATTATATCTTAAAAACACGCTTTTTGTTTTGACAGTGGAAATTAATTTTAAATTAATTTCTGCCACTTCTGTGTTTTGAATTTGGAAAAATGGATTCCATATTTGGAATCAGGATGTTAAAATTGTGTAAATAGGTAACTATTATTTTTAGAAATTTTGAATTATTCCTTCGGTAAATATTTTAATTACCACAGTTAAAGGGTAAATCTAGTAAATAAGGGTTAAAAAATAATATTATAATAATACAAATTACCATAAAACGTGTCCTAACCTTATTGGTTGATACATGTCCGACCATGGGCATATTTGGGTCGATTATGGGACCCCATGGTGCCACTTGTAAGTGATAGGGACACTTTTTTTTAATTAAGTTAAAATGAATACAAAAATGACACAAGCATATATCTTTTAGAAAAATAATTTTTACATAGGTTAATATATGTTGGATTTTGGACTATAAATATTCATTATAAATAAAAAAATATTTCCTACATAATGGTATTTTATGTATAATTTCTAGACATTATATAAGTTAAATTATTTATGACACAATGATGATGCAGTAATTACCATAATAGTGAAAAATTAAAATAATTGATATTATAAATACCCAAATAAATATAATTTGATACTTTTTATGAATTAAACTAATTTTATATGATAATATGACATATTTGGATTTAATTAATTGACTTTTTTCTAAGTAATCATTCTGTTATGATTTTTAAAAAAATCATCTATTAAATAGTATCAAATTGATATAAAAGTTGTTTTAAAACAAATATTATATTATTAATTGATATTAAATTTCTAAAAATCTAAGGTTCGGCCAGGAGACTTATATCATGATAGGTGTATCATTAATGGACCACTTTGGGGGTCTCTTGGATTTATTTAGTATGTTTATTAATCATATAATGTAAAAATACAAAGAGACATTGTAAAAGTGAAACTAATTAACTAAGAGTTAATACTTAAAGATAAAGTTAATATAGTAACCCAAACCTGTCTAATTTCTATTGGTTGAGTGGTTGTCGACCCATCACCACCTTAACCTTTAAATAATCAACTTTTGAACCATTAGAAACCGAATATGAATTTATTATAAATTTATATTTCTAGCTTTTCCAAAGGTGCTCCTCACCCCTCTTATAAAAGGGAACTCTCCCTTCTCATCAACTAACACCTTCAAAGCCTTTTGGTTCTGCCAATATCTACCCTAATACTCTATCAGCATCCCTCAACTCATCCTAGAAGCCTTACTTTATTCATAAATCCATCCTAAGATCCCTTTTGATCAAATCCAAATGAAGAACCCGCAGAAGAGGTAATGATTTCACCTCCCTTTTCCAAGTTCCTTTCTTCATCCACTTCTTCCTTCTTTGTTATTACCATTATAAAATAATAACTCAAGTATCTTATATATAATGTGATGTTATTATAAATATGGTACAACCATATTCAGTATTCTATCCATACGTTTAATAACATGTCACCATACGTGCGTACGTACGGCTTACCATCTCCACGTCGTGGTGTAATTGTTATTCAATAAATTATTATTTGGATGGGTATAATAATGATGTGTAACTCATTTAAATAATAAATATAACATGATAATTATTCTGTATATATGTGATACCATCCAATTATATATTATATTAATATCAAAAGAATGATATTGTCGCTCGTGCGTATGTACGGACTACTGTCTCCACGAACGCGATAAGATTCATTCTCCAGCGTATCCATTCAAGTATAATTATCATTTGATGATTAATAATAGTATCTAAGGACTTTATATCATTTTGGATATTATTAAGATACAAACTATCCATTACAAACATGGCTTATGTAACAAAAATTATAAAAGAAAATGACTAAGTTATCACCCGAAACAACGATAATACTATGATATTATTAACAAATCAATGATAAAAGATCATATATGATATTATATTAATGTATATGATTATTGTATAATTTAATAACAATTATTTCACCATTATACAGGAGTTTAACCTACCCCAACCAAGTTAAATTACAAGTTAAGGGTTATTTCACAATCTCTTCATTATCTGAGGTTGTTTATACGTAATAATCTACTAGGATCTCTTTATCATCCAAATCCATGTTTCTTAAAAATGTACTTCAAAACATTTTTAATATTTAAAAGAATATGGGTTAAATTCATTTATACCCTTTTGTTTACTTTTTATAAGATTTTTATAAAGGAATCTTTCCGTCGTTTTCCAAACAAGGTGCTTTTTAACCTTTTCGACAGAATTAAGGTAAGAATGTTTTTTTAACTTATACAGCAGGTGTGGTTATTTTCCGCCATTATAAAATCGTCTAAGCTTCCCTTACAAGCTTATAAAAATATTTTCAAAAAAATATATTTTATTTTATAAATATATGACTCTTAAATGATTTCAAAATAGAAAGGTATATTTCTTTAAAAAGAGTTTTGATTTCATCTATGTCAACATCCTTTGATGGATTTTACGCTTATTTGAAGTTGATTTATTATGATACAAAACTTCTATATTGTATTGAAAGTTTTGTGATATGTTTGACTGTGGATATGCTATTTTTATACCATTCATAGTTTATGGTGAAAGTATTGACATTTCTTATGCTATTTTTAATACGATTGTTTATGTTATGTTTAAAACTTTTCATATGGGAATGCATTGGACTTAATATCTGACGGGTGGAGCCCGCTATAGCTACTCGATGCATCGGTAGGTCTCATGAGATATACTAGTGTCTTGGCACAAGGCCTTGGAAAAATCGTATTTGTAGTCTTGGCACGAGGCCTTGGCTATGTGGTTATGATAGTCTGGCATTATGCATTCCATCATTATGAAAGTTGTTATTGATACTGTTTGTGATTATTTGATTAGTTGAATATCCATGTGAATAAGTAATTGGCATTATTTCATTTTATTTTTTCCATACTATATTGAAGATCAAGTTTAAAAGGCTTTAGTTTTAGTTATACACTAGGTTAAATGTTTATTCTTATTTATGAAAGTTTCTGCTATATTGTTATCCTTACTGGGCATTTGAGCTCACCCCTTTTCTATGTTTTATTTATCCCAGGATGTGAAGAAGTAAATTATGAATGACCTGCAGGGATATTATGAGGGGATAATAGTGTGGATTATGGAGACAATATGTTGTTGTTGTAGTTTTTATTTTTATGATGTAATTTAAGAATTATGAATATATCTAGTGTTTCCAAGGATACTAAACCAATCGGTCTTTCGAGATTTGATCTTTCTTGTGATCATGCCAATGTTATGTAATAATGCACCAACTCTGGGTAACTGGGGTCGGGGCATTACACAAGTCTACTGGACATCAGAATTAAAACGGGCAGGTGTGTGTGCTTGCTCATTGCTTGCCACCCAGTTAGGTTGGTGGACTTATCCGGAGATGGAAGAGATGAGAACCTCCTCACTATTAACCGGATTTCACCTCTGGCGTTTCGTCTTTCATTATCAGGTTCGAGGAACCTGAGATGAATGCCTGGAGTCGGTACCCTCATCATGTTGAGGGCACACTACGCACGAGTCTGGCAGAGATTGTTGGTGGGAGCCCTCGGGAAGGACCCCTGTCTTCTTGAATTAAGGCCCTGAGGGACCTGCTCATTCACCTCCCCAGAATAATGGAGCGAATGGTGATTGGGTTCTGGGGATAACGACCCAAAACGGTTGGATACGGTGGTTAGCACTGCCTACTTCGTGATCAATGGTCGTCACTGTCCGGATGACCAGGGTGAGTTATTCACTTGGAGGGCTTGTCGGGCAGCCTCCAGAGTTGGAATGCTTCCATGTTGATGGTACTTCATAACCAGTGTGTTTGATATCCAGCGTTGAAGACGCTGAGTTGGTGATATCGTCCTCAGAGTGGACGACAATCCAGCAGGAGTAGTAGTAGTGGAATTCGCTGCAACGGTATTCACAAGTGTGAACATGAGCACAACCATTTCATAGAATGTAGAAAATCTTGTGAAAGATTTCCTGTTTGATATAACAGACGTAATCAAGATAAATTCAGCCACTAAATCTTTTGGATGATCACATATTTCAATGATTTTTTTGTTGGCCCTCTCATTGAGTTTTAAATAGGGGCCTAACAAATAAGCAAAACATCATTTTAACTGTGTAAAGGATTCACGTCGGGTTCACCAATTTTTGTTTCCCTATGGAATTGGGGATGACCTCATCGATTTAAAGGTTCAAACATTCCAAACGGTTTCTAACGGTTTTGTTCGTAGAACCAGAAACATCCAATGATTCCATATCCATTTGAACATACTTTCCAAAGGTAGGAGCTCATTAGTTGTGGACTGATGAGGGTTAGGAATTTGCATTGGTCGAGAGTATGGGAGGTCGGACTCATCACACCTTTTTGAGGGGAATTATTGTCTTCTCCTGGACTCTCTTTATAGATTTAAGTTATGTTCATGAATCCTTATTACATTACCAAGTATAAAATGAGATTTCCTTTAGATCTGACAATCAATTATTGAAACGTAGAAAATTAGACAATCTTTTATATGTATTCGAGGTTCTTCATTGATAAAGAATCATCTGTATTTGTCAGAGATTCTTATTCAATGGTATCCTTTGATACATAAATGTCTCTTGGTCATTATGATGAACATTCTGGTTTTAAAGCCACTCAGTGGGGCACTTGAAGTTTATTTTCATTCACAAGGACATTGATTATTTTAGAGTTGGGATCGTACCCGCAGATGATCTACCTATGTATCCATTGTTTAGGAAAAGGAATCAGAACCGACGTAGTTCGTGTAAGGGTATATGTTTTTATATGATAGATGGCTCAAGGAAAGATGTCATAATTACTTTTATACTCTATGCTCACGTGAGTCATGCTCGGTGAGAGAAACAAGAGGTATTGGTAAAACTAGACAATTATTCCATAAAATATGCAATCATAATAAATGATGTGGGGATTATGAATGTATTACTTCCCAAATAGATGAAGATTAGGATTTACTTCAGGGAAGAAATCTAGGAAAAGGGTCCATAAAGGTATATGTAATTTATGTATATTTGGATACTCTAACTTTGGGATTACTCCTGAAAAGGAGGCCCAAATTAGAAGGGGACTTATGATTGAGTTTTAATTATGAGAAAGAGACCCACATCAAAATTAATTATGACTGGTCAAGAAAAATTAAGACTGGGGCTTACTCCTAAGAAAGAGGCCCATGTTAAGGGACTTTACAAATTAAGGGACTTGGGGCTTACTCCTGAAGAGGATGCCCAAATTTGAGACTGGGGCTTATTCCTGAAATGGAGGCCCATGTTAATGAGGACTTGGGACCTATTCCTGAGGAGGATGCCCAGTCTTGAGAATTATTACTGGGGATTACTCTAGAAAAAGAGGCCCAGGTTAAGAGAATTATGGTTAGGGCTTACTCCTAAGGAGGATGCCCATATTTTGGAATTATAAGATTGGGGCTTACTCCTAAGGAGGATTCCCAGATTGGGGGACTGGGGGCTTACCCCTAAAGAGGATGCCAAAAATTAATGGGAATTATGACTGGGACATATTCCTGAAAAGGAAGACCAATTTAAGGGGTTCTCTCATCTTTAAAGGATAAGGTTGGATGAATGAAATCTCGGTCTTTAGTGACAAAAAGACGTGAAAATCACTTGGATTTGAGAAATGTTCCACAGATTTCCTTTCAGAGAAGGAATCCAAATCAAGAAATCATGCCATAAATGGTTTTGAAGAGTATCTTGAAGACTGAATCTTGAATAGGAGAGGTGGAATGACATAAGAGGGGATAAAAGGGAAAGAAAGGAACCAAAAAAGGCAGGGGTGCGCATGTCCTGGCAGGCGCGCAAGTACTGTGTGGGCGCGCAAGTCCTGGTCGCGCAGGTATACCTGTGCGACACATGGGTACTTGCACGTTCGTAAACCATTATGGTAATAATTGGGAGATCCTTGACCAATGCCTTTAGAATTATCCTAAGGTACATCTAGAAGATAGGCGTGCAAGTTTTGGTGAGGAAGTAGTGCAGTGCGCAAGTATGTTTATTTCCCTTAAGGGTAAAACACCTTAGGTGCGCAAGTGTTAGTGAATTCTAACACTTAGACCTTACTCCTGTTGTTTAGACCTTCCATTCTAGTTAAATAATTTCATTAGAAGTTTTCAGAAGACCTGAAGAAGAGACTTGGGTGTTCAGAGCTCTAAATCTGAATTCTGAAAAGAATCCCTCTTTCAAATGGGGGGCCCACCGGGTCTATTTATAGGATGGAGAAGTGCCCGAGCGGTTATCACATAGTGTGCGCAAGTCACTTGCGCGACCATTAGGAGTCACGCAAGTGGAATTGCGCGACAGAGATGGAACTTTCACGGCGCATGTTCTTTCAAAGCCTTATTCATTACTTTGTCGATTTTTGATGTTTTCTTCAAAGGCTGAATCAATTTGGGCTAAGTCATTTCCCTTTACATTCCTTTGGACTCTGTGATGAAAAGGTGTGTCAACATACATCCATGACACTTCTCTCATGAGTGTCACATGCCCATTAACGACATCCCATCCCAACCATATGAGTATCCCAACATTCTCACTACTGAACTGGGATCTTTATTAATATGTACTACACCCCATCCATTCAAGAAAATAATTAATAGCGTGTCCAAACACTCTCCTTCTTGAGTGATATCGAAATGTTGACAAAAAATCATTCCTATATCCCAATAGGGAAACCTATGGAAATAGAAAATATCCATTCTATATCAAGGTCATCACCTTCAAATGGTCATCGGTTCCTACCCTATAAGATATACCATCTTATATTTCTCCTAGAAAACATTCTCAAAAGGTTCCACTTCCAAGAACTTATTCCCTCCTCTCAAGAAATGATCATACAATCCTATAAAATACATACCTTTCACCAACTCTTGAGTCAGTTATAACATCGAACCTTCTTAATTTCTAGAATATCCATCACCACATGGGAGTTAATTTTTATTAATGTTGAAATACCCAGTGACCAAACCCACAACTATCTCATTAATTTTGCATTGATCCTTGACCTACTCATGTTCATTATTGATTCAGCAGACAAACCGACAAAAAAAGTAAATTGTTCATAATATTCTTATCTCATCCAATAATTTAGGGTTTTAATCCCATACTACATGATCCATTGCCAATATCTTGCACCCATGGGTCTCATGTTAAAAACTAAGTTGACCATTCTCTAGTGAATTTCACCTAACTAATCTAGAATATACCATGGAATGCCTATAAAAAATTAGTAAATTTGCACATTTTATGTTCTATCATACAACTCCATATTCATTAATATCATTAAAAAGAAAAAGATGATACCCACTCTCTCACAACTCCTAATGTCATGTCCATAATGACTAAAATTCAGGGTTCCCTTCCTAAAAATAAAATGTACGATCAGGATTTCCAAAAAAATAATTTCAGTATTCATTAATTGATCCTAAAAACAGGAACCTGCGTATGATTATCACCTCAATGTCACTAATAAACCCCTTAACAACCCCAACTGAAGGATTCCCATTATCAAATTCATATCATAAACTCACTAAAAACTCAAACACATCTCATGATTATAAGGTCCTCCAACCATTCCCATAAACCAAAACTCACCACAGTCACATCTCTAAATAAATAAATAAAAGGTTCTCATCCATAATCCATATATCATAAAACATGAAAACAAAAATATCAATGGTTTCCCCACATATCATCATCACATGACATAAAAAATCCCACTAATTCATTTATTCTCACTAAGAATCACAAATAAGGACTTCTCTTCAAAGAATTTCTAATTTATGATGATCTCCATTGATGTCCTCTAGGTTGATTTATTCCATGGGACCCTGATCAAATGATTTGATAATATAGGATTAAATTCCAATATCTATGGGAAAAATATATATAATATGTTACTAATAAAATAAATTATTGATCTTATAGGGTAACAACTCATATATTCCCTTACATTTGGAATTAGCCATAGTTTGTCTTTAATTTTGGAAAACTACAACCACAAGATTGGTTAAGTAGAATACCAATCCATTATACATGGGAAACACTATATTAGTTGGTATTAGTACACTATATCATTGAAACATTATAGAACTCACCCCATGGGTTTCATCACTACATGATAAAATTCATCTCTAAACCCCTAAGGGCCTCTAATCATTTCTTATAGAAGGGAGTAAAACCCCGCAATATCCATAGGATCCATAAGACCGAAAATAAGAATATATGATAATATTCATGTCGATGCAACTAAGTAGAATTTCACTAAGTACATTATTATTAAACTTTGTATGAGCATTTTTCATCCAATTTAATAAAATATCTCAAGCCTTTATTTGAAATGGTCACACTAGGTGACTCTTACATCCAGAGGCGAAGAGATAAAAACCATATTTTTTTCATGGTAATAAGTTGAGAGAAAAAAATCCCCTAATGCATCAACCATAAGTCTCAAATCTCCATGTGAGTCACACCAGGTTAAAATAATAAAAATAATTATCAAAAAATCCAACAACACTAATCCCATTCCCATGGTAAAATGAATTTCCACCAGAAAAATATTTTCCAAACAATAGTTTGGGTTCTATCAAAAGACCCAACACATTCCTATATATCATTACTACGTAGTACCAAATATTAGGACTCACAAAATATATTCTGATACCACAATATAACACACTACCATGATTGAGACTATGAATAGTAGTCGAAATAGTTCACCTAGTGAAATCAGTCATGCCTCCCTATAATCCTAAGAATACCGACTATATGTAGGGGCCCATTGAATAATGTGGGGAGACTATACCACATGTATCATGGTAAACTAATATCATTCAAAATTATGAAAACCCAACCATCTAATTAAACCAGAAAAAACAAGTTAAAATAGAGGATGATTGAAATGATGTAATGTCCCGATCATACATATCAAGTATATATATATATATATATATGACTACCCATTCAGGAAATCACATAAACATGAATGTTCATATGAAACATAATAACATGGATTTAATCACACTCTTAGCCATACCATATCCTGGTCACCTACTATCGACAAATTTATCCCACATAACAATGATAAAATTGATCTTAGTACTTATCCAAACCAATTCACAGTAATAAATATGTGATTATTCCTCAATTACCATTTTGAAATGGTGGATATTGTAGGGTGTGAGTAAGAAACATAGAAGGAAATCACAAATGTGGCCAGGTACTAACTGACATATTCCTTGATATGTGCATGTGACATGATCAAATGATAATAATTGAATATAAAATATAAAATATAAAAATTAATTATAAGATATCTAAAAACATGAACTGACACAATTATACACTCTAAAAAAATGTCACAATGACAATGAGTCTATAATAACACCACTTCCCCTTTGGCGTACATATATAACCTGGCCACACACAAATAAACCTGGATCCTCTTGTTCATGACGTTGGTCTACCATACCTATATTTGATATCATCAATTAATATTTTATCATGACCATATCATCAAGGGGACTTATTCCACAATATGGGGATTCCACTCTCACATAACCATGATGTGTATATGATCCTTGGGAATCACCAGGAAACAAAATTCTTTAATCTATCATGTTGGGCACCTTGGTAATAGAACTTCTTGATGTCTAGCCAATGATTAATTACAATGAGGGGTATGATAGAAGTAATCCTATATATCTAAACACGACTGATACATGGGACATTCATGAAATAATATTTAATAACCTCCTTAGATTTCACTACTAAACTCATTGACATCCAATATATCATTGATCCCAAAAAACACCTCTTGGGTATATAAAATAGATCCTTGGGTGTATCATGGGCTTCAATATAGGGGATAAAACTATCACCATTCAAACTTTCCACATTAAATCTTAGAGATATACTCCCTCAAGCATCTCATTTAGCTATTCAAATAATGGGCATCATATTACTTCTTAATTGTCTATTGGTCAAACCTTTTATATTCTAAAAACTTGGGATTCACAAAAGAATCACCATATCAAATGAAACCCTACCATAATTTGATTTGATTAATAGGTACAAAAACACTTCTATGATGCTAGATCCCAGGTACCCCATAATAATCCAATATTTAATTCACCATTTATCTTGAGGATGTATGTTCTAGGAATCCACCAAAAAGAATTCAATAAAAATTGATACAAACATACCAATCATCCTGAGGTCCCGTCCATGTCATGAAGTGATTCATACGAATCCATTGAAATTAGATCAGGGTTAGGCCCAATCTATTGTTCCAATGAATTATAGTATGTTATAGAACCAAACCAAAATATAAAATAAAATAAAACATGTGATGACCAAATTCCTAAATCCCCCATTACCATCATATCCCCGATTGTCTTATACAATTGTTTCGGTTATTTTAGTCACTCTCCACAATCCCTACCAATGATCATATACTACCACTCAGGGTCATTTTTTCAATTAGACACACTATCATGTTCCCATGCTCATTAAAAATAGTAATAAACCTCACGTGGTTCTTCAGAATCATAAAGGATCTTGGGTAAACACCCTAAATTATAAGGATATCATGTATAACAACATTATAACTGGGTATTCATCCATTAAATCTACTTGGGTTTTTAACATAGCCAAGATAATATTATATGGACCATCCATTCATTAATGTATTACAAGGTAAATACAGTCACCCATCCTATTATACATATACTATAGTATATCCTATAGGTATATTCACATTAATAGTGAAGATCTCAACCATTTATAACAATTTAAATCCTTCTAGTGCCATGTTCCATCAGTCCTTGTCACAATATGAAACATAAATATTGCATAAAAATTCAATTTTAACTACATAATTAATCATTTAAACACTGTTTGTTCTGTGAACACACATACCAAGAATAATAAACAATCATAAATACTACAGGTTAAATATTAAGACAAAATACATTTTAATATGCCATTGTTGTATTTTTTAAGGGCTACCAACAAATTCCAATGAACTCTCAAGGCCTGGAACATTTCATGTGGTCACCACCCACGATCCTTGGAACCTTATATATAATAAGGATTCAAATATAATTAATTATATTTATTTGTTATTAATTCATTCATTATTAAAAAATAGGAAAAAATTCCCATATTCTCATTGAATTTCATTTCCACAGAGGCCACAACCAACGACACCCAAAGGGTCCATCTCACTTACCCAACCTTATACAAATCAAAATACCAAAAAAACTAAAAACAATATCAAATGTTAATTAAATTAACTCAAAAAAAATATAAGAAACTATGAAATGGTGACACACCATGACGATCCACTATGAAACTAGGTGGAGACTGTGTCTCAAGATTCCACTATCCTAGGATACCTGAGAGTCCCTTGAGAATCATGTGATTCCAACATGATTTGGAGGAATCACAAATGACAGACTTGGTCAAAGAATATAAAATTATAATCAAGGACTATGGGAGAAAACAAGAGAACAAAAAATGTGGTTCTTACCTCACATCACCACAAAAATATCCAAAAATCCCCTCCTAAACATGGTAAGATAATGGAGGAATATGGGGTTTAGTCCCAAAAAATATTGGGGTAAAAAAGGTATAATAGAGGGATATCCCATGAAAAATATGTGGGGGGGGGATGGGTTATTGATAATCTTTAATTCCCCCATGGGATAGCCAATAGACACCAATAGTAGACCAGTGGCCAAATACATCTTTGGATACAATAGAAACCTCGGCCGATCCTGAGGCCCTCCTGAACTGAAGAGCCATCCATTAAACACCAATAATGTACAAATCACCTTCTATAAGTTGTTATAATCCACATAATTCCATTATTAATCCATTTTCCCAAAACAAATTGACCAAAAAACGTGAAATTTATTTTCACATGATAATTTTTTATATCTTACATAACGTAGGGATTAAAGACACCATGTTTATTCTATTTTACACCACTTCTAGTTATTACATATCATTTCTTCTTTGATTCATTTACAAATGTTTTCCATTACTGTCATAAGAGTAAAAATAGGTTTAAGATATTTTTATATGGAGCGAAATGAATAAATATGTTATTTATTTAAATATTTTTTATAATATATGTAATTTTAAAATGATATTTCATATAAATGGATTTTATATAATACTTTATGGGTATTTATTCTAAAAATGATATAATAATAATTTTATTTGATTTGGGTCTTTTAAATTTTATATCATAGTACTGATAAATTATGTTTGGGAATTATGTTATAAATAATAATAAAAAATGAATGTTTAATAACCTTGATTTTAGTTAATGAATTCATAGGTTGTGATTTACTTGTTTTGTAAGGGTTATTACTTCTATGTTCATAATCTTCCCTCAGTATTCTTACCTATATAGGTATTCTTTTCATTATCATTAATATTGTTTAAGTAAATGATTTGAATAGTACTAAAATGGAAATAGAAACACTTATTTTCTATTGATGAACCTCAAGGCTTATTTGATTATACTTATATTATTTCAATCATTTAATGAATGTTCTCTAAAATATTAATTCACAACATCATGATATAAAAGTTGTTCTCTTAATGAAAATGCTATGTTTTGAATTCATTATTTATCATTTATATCATCCTCACATAATTAATAACTTTTGGGAGATGTATTCACAGTAATATAATAGGATATGTGCTGGGGACCATAGTAATCCAGCTTATAATAGGCCAGAGGCTGGTGACTAGCACTGAGTGCGCATATCCAAAAAAATGGAAGACACCTTTCTAAAATAGTTGTGCACACACACACATATCCAAAACACAAAATGATTAAATGTAAATAAACATAAAGTATTCATTCATACATCTATGATACCAAATGATAATATGACATTGACTGTACTGGAATTTAAATATGGCCAAAGACAAGCCTACCACAAATAGTGTATAACCACAAGTCCAACCTAAATGTAAAGGGTACATGAACTGCTGTCTGAAATCCATAAGAACACCCCTTAGTCTATTTGGTGTCACTAAACCTCGTCTAGTACTACTACAACTAGGGATCCATCAAAGGGTCGATCGTCTACACAAGACATGAAAAGTGCAGGAAAAGCCCATGTAGGTATTATTAAAACAATGCTTAGTAGGACACCCCAGAACAACAAACAAACACAACAAGGGGATGTACAGTTAGCTCTACATAGGTATATTTCTACATCACATATAATAGGAATACCTAGGTATACTCAATAGAGACCTCATTCCATCTAGTGGTCATAACCAGATTTCATCAACAAGATTCATCTCGAAGAATGATCATTTTGGGATAACTTACTCCTTGGGCTATGATATCATCATAGAACCACAAAAAAGGGGTCAAACTCATTTGGGATTCTCCCATAATGAATTCATTAGTCAAGGAATATTATGATACATAGATAAGAGATCACTCCACGACACACTATGGGGTATTACATTCCCAATCTAGATTAATGTGATATGTATGAGATCATTCCCATAAAAAATGTGGGATACCACATACCATACCGATGTGGCCCACTAGATGGAGGACCAGAACCATACACACATATGTTACATCAATTCCCAAACTCAACTAGGGTTTATATTTGATCACACTCTAGTCTCAAGGTGGGATACCATATTCAATATAAGACATGACCTCTATAGTGGATTATAATCCAGTGATGTTGATGTAGTGTCTCATTAAACCCTTGAAGAAAATACCAAAGGAATGCTCTGAACCTATTCTAGTCCAAACTAAAAACCCAAAATTTTTTCTATGTGATCATATCATTATTAGAATCACAATTCTGTATATGGATTTTTTTTATTGGATACTCCATTTAGTACAGGATGGAAATAAAAATATAGAACATCCTACGCCGATTTAGTTTGATCTTTGATAATGAACGATCGTTCTATCATGTTTCTTGGTGAGATCCATTTAATATGAGGTTGAATCGATTTCTGGATCCACCTTCTATCATCATTCACCTAATAGGATTCCCCAAGGTTCACTGTAGTGGTCCTAAGAGGACTCTCGGCTTATAGGGATAACCCTATATTTCCAAAACAACAAACCATTTAATGATTGAAAAATTGATGCGTAAAAAAACAGTTTTTAATAAATTATTTTATTAAATTTTCGATCCATGACCGCTTTTTCACGAAATAACCGAAACAAATAATGTTATTTTGCACCTTATGTTAATCCTCCATTATGAACTCAACGGTGCCCTTGGATTTTTGTTATGGAACCCCTTTATGATTTATTCCACTTTTCGAAAAAACCATGTGTGTGTGCTATTAAATAAATCATATTTTTAACCATCCTTTTACATGAACACTGGGCCACATAATTGCATGATGTCTTAGCACCTACTATTTTAATCAATCCATATAAATTCATAAAATAGTACATGGAAAATATGTGATGTTACATTCTCCCATCCTTGGGGATTTACATCCCCAAAAGGCCAAAATAGGGGATACTCAAATAGATTAGGGAACTAAGAATGAATCTGAGCCTTCCACTCCAATGTTCTATAATGGAAATTCTTTTTCTTACATCAAACACACACCAATGGAATTGATCAACCACAAAGGACCCACTCTTACTGATCCTTGATCACCACTGTGTACACAAAAGATGTCGTTGCATCCTCGATGTCCATATCACTACATCGATGACATAAGATGGGTCCTGCACATACCTCCTCAACTATGAAACATGGAATATGTCATGTACATGATATAACTATGGTGGTAGATCCAAGAGGTATTCCACCTGACCAAATTGACATAGTATTTTAAACGGGATGATAAACCAAAGAGATAGACTAGAACCCCGGTCAAACCTCGATAATCCCCGTCAAAGTGAAACCCTAAGGAACATATGGTATCCTTCCCCGAACAACAAATGCATCCATTAATAGTCGACATAAGAATTATTATGTATCTATTTCTTCTTCATCCAATCCAATATGATTTTCATATTCTCTGTAATATCATTCACCACCTCTAGACCCATAAGTAATTCCTCTCATGGGTTAGTCTTACAAACTGGTTACCAATATGGTTTCCCATATAAGGCCTCTAATGGAACCATACAAATCATGGAAGGGTGTATGTTGTTTCTAGAAAATGCCACGAGTGTTAGGATATCCTTCCAATTATGGCCAAAGTCTAACAGGAAAGCCCTCTACAACTCCTCAAGAACCAAAACATTATGTATAGTGTGGTCATCTATCTAGTGGTGAAATGTTTTGCTAAAGTATAGATAGGTCCCAATCGCCTCTGCCAGTATCTTCCACAATCAGAATTTAATGTGAGCATAATGATTAGAAACTATGATTGATGGGACTCCATGGTGTCCAATAGTCTCAGGAATGTAGAGATGTCCTAAGATATATACTAAACTCTACACTCAAATAGCATAGAAGTGGGCCAACATGGTGAGTCACTCAACAATCACCCAGATGGAATCATGTCCCTAGTTTGTACATGGTAACCCCATCATGAATTACATAAATATACAACCCCATTTCCATTCTAAATCCTCAATGGGTTGATCTAAAACTGTTAGAATAGGGTTCTCAGCCTTCACATGATGACATGTACGGAATCGAGAAACAAGCTATGTGACTCCCTTCTACAATCATGGCCACAAAAAATCACATAAGAGGCCCCAGTACATCTTCTACACAATTAGATATACCGCAATATAGGATTTATAAAACTCCCTCATAACACTGTCCTTAAATTCCACAAGTACTACTATAAGTACAATGTAATGAATGATGTGCCCTACACCTTTTGGGAATCTTTTAAGAGCATGCCATGTTGATATTTGAGCCCTAAGGGTCTGGATGATAGAATCCCCAAGTCATGCATCCCTGTTCCCTATAAGAGTGGATAGATAAAAACCATCGACTAGAGGTAATACTCTCTATCTACATCCATAAAAGTTATTATCAATGAGGACAACTACTCGAAGCCTCATTGAAAAATAGTGAACTAGATCCCCTACTAAGATCATCTACCACCATGCTCCCCTTCCCATAAGTATTGAAAATCTCAAAGTCAAAGTCCTAGAGGAACTCTAGCCATTGCCTCTCTCTCTTGTTATGATATTTTTAAGAGAATATATATTTGAGACTCTTTTGATTAGATTATGTGATAAATTTCCCACCAGTCATGTAATGTCACCACATCATCAATAATAAGACGAATGATGTTTTCTCAAGATCATGGGTCAAGTGGTTATTCTTTTGTGGTCTCAACTGGGGTGAACCATAAGATATCACTGCATACCCCTCCATCGGGACACAGCTATGCCCGGTCCCTGATGCATCACAAAACACCATGTACTTGATGCCTACATTATTTAAACTGAATATGGGAGTGCTTTTCAACCACTACCTCACCTCCTGAAAGCAATGCTGTTATTTTAATGTCCATGTGATATCCTAACCCATTCTTGTTAAATAATTCTAGGATGCTTCCACTCAAGATAATTCAAGTGAAAACCTTTTATAGTACCCTTTATATCCATTGAATCTCTACACATTGATAACACTCTTGGCTGGATTCCAATAACGAACTCCTTAAATTATCACTGGATCTACTACAACTCTATATTTTTGATGAAATGTCCCATAACATAGATTTATCGATAATAAAAATATCACTTAGAGAGCTTCATGTAATGTTGGTTCTCTCAGAGTGTGTCTAGGACCATCCTAGTGTGACTTGTGTGATCTTTTTTGGATGATGAATAAACTACAATGTGATAGATGATGACCCACATGAACCATTTTTAGTAAGGTTTAAATAACTGATTCATGAGTCTGATGAACACTGTAGGGGAATTTCTCACACCAAACATCATCAAAAAGTACTCATAGTGACTATTACAGCATCTGAATTCCATCTTTGTTATAACATTATTTAATACTCATAGATGGTGATAGTCAGATCTGAGTTCTATATTCAAAAACCATCATGAAACTTTCTACTGATCTATGGGTTCATTGATCCTAAGTAGTAGATAAATGTTATTCAAAGTCACTGGATGTAATCATAGGTAATCCTCACTTATCTTCATGCTTCCATATTCCTTCATGGAAAACAAAATTAGGGCTACAAAGGGTGAAACATATGGACTCACAATGCCCTTCCTCTGTAGGCCCTCAAACTGTATCCTCTCTTAACAAATCTAGGTGGGTGCCAAATGATATGTAGGTGTAGATATCAATGTCATCCTGGGTGTAGATCAATTCCTAAGTACTTCTCCATGTAGGGATGTATTCTTAGAAAATATTTTGGAATCACGTCCTCATACTTCTGCACAACTACAAGAAATTGAGGACTCATATCATCTACTACTCTAAGGGTGATTCCAGCCACCTAATGAGTAACCAGTTTCAACCTCCTATGATTGAGTCCATCATATGTTTCTTTAATTTCAATTTCACCAATGAATGAAAAACTCATTTCCACACTGTGGACAGACCACATTCTTCGCCTAAAATAGTCAATCTGATAATGAAAAATTGATAGAAATCTATTCCATGAATGAATTCATTAGGTCGCGATGCCTCTACGAAGAGATCCCAACTAAAACTGTTGGTTCCTTGAGTCATGTCCAACTATTGAAATAAATGGGGGAACATTGAGTATCCTCAAGTATGAGTATCTAAGAATAAGGGTCAATTGAATAGTTCAAATAGAATCTATGAGTCTTCAACAAGATTCATGGAATAAAATGACTTACTAGAACCTGTGTCTATCAAACATGTGTCTTGAGTGGGGAAAGTCATAGATCACACCTCATATCACCCCAGGTTCCTTGTGGGTCATAAGCCTCTCTCACCAGCAGTTGGCCCCGTCCTTATAAACAAGTTATTTAATCATGGTGTGGACCACCTAGGGTTGGTGTTAGTGGTAATTAGTAGAACCTCTAACCACATCATTCTTCCTTTTCATCCCCTCTACCACATCCTCCACCGTACATACCACCATACTCCAATCTCTATCTCTATGTCGGTGGACCACCAACCGTCTACCAATTAGTTTTATGAAGGGTTGGGAAATATCATGCCATATGTCCCTGACCGCTGTATGGGTAACATCATCTATCCCTGTGTAATTCAAGCCATCCTAGGATCCCTTCACTACGAATCCGGAGTCATGGAATTTCCCCTTGATGTGACTAACCTTCCTGGATCCCTATGACTATCATGAGTTACATGCTTTGGAGGTCTTAGATACCCAGTGCCCAGGTCTAGCTCCCACCACCTGTGTATATTCTTCGAGAACATTCTCAACTAACAGGGTTATCATAACTACCACATCATTGGAAGAAATTCTAAGTGCTACCACTGATTCCCTAATGTCTCGGAATAATCCCTACTCAACGATCTGATCCCAAAATTTATAGTCTCATACCCTATCCAAGGAGTGGTGGGAAAGATGAGTAAACCTCACTGAAAACTCTTCCATAGTAATACTACCCTACTATAGTTGCAGATGGTCTAGTATGCATAAAAATAACAACATGATTGATAAAACTCCTCTATAACAAGATTCTCAAGGTTTTTCTATGGGAGAGATGTATCACCATGTGATAGAGTCAATAATATTTATTATCTCCCCACAAATCCCTGAAAAATACTCATGGAATGTACATCCATATGGCCAGCATACATCCTCACAAGGAAGAAAACACGGGTGACTGCCTCTAGACCTTAGCAATCTAGGGGTTTAGATCACCATGAATCTTGGGATGTCCTTACCTCTAAAACATACGAAACACACTCAGCCTGTGTTCATCCACATATACTTATTCTGGTAGTAGCTACTACTCAAAAAGTGGTGTTACAACTTGTTAAACACTCGTAGCTATAATCTCTAGTACATAATCCTATAACGATGCATCGTAATTGTGCAGATCATCCACAGGATCCCATGGTGGAATCCTAGTTACGTGTTTATGTGGAGGCATCTGGAAATTTAACAAGATGTATCACGATGAATCAATAATATCTGCAAAGAGGACACAAGAAGGGAATCGAAAACACAACCATTCCAATATGATTCATGTACCACTGTTTCCCTATGACCAATGTATTCATGTACCAAGTCAATATTTCGGAAATACGGGTTAGTGTGTATGTATACGTCAACCACCACACCAACACTAGAGTCCATAGATTGAAAGGTGAACTTGGAAAACTTAACACTATTTTCAAAACCAATATCACAAACTCCCGGTGCTAGTGTAGAACCAAAATCCCATGTATACCACTCTTTCACGACCCATCCCAAAGGGGTCTATGTCAGGACTTTCTCAAGATTTCCTCTAATAGTCAATGTACAATTGACTAGAAATGAGTAGTACTATCGCAAAAATTGGAGGAATTAGCCAATACTAACTATACAAATGTACACATATCCTAGAGTAAAAAATGATGAAAATAAAAATAACTGATAGGATGCATGAATATTTTTAAAATCCTACCATAAAGAAAAATTGTTAAATTACTGGAAAGAAAATAGGGCCAAAACATTCCCACCACAATGAGTCTGTAACTAAAAGTCTAACCTAAAATTAAACGAAATAGGGACTAGTATTTGAAAACCATCAGAACACGCCTATTTTTGTATGATCTCACAAAGAATTGCATTCTCCTTGTCCTCATATGACATCATCAAATGGTTGATCATTTGTTCAGGAAAAGACAAATGTGGTAAAATCCCATTGATTTGGGAGTATATAAATACTCATAATGACACCCTAAAACCACAATGAAATAGACCAAGGGAAACTACTGTCAATTTTCGATAGGTATATTTTGAAAAAACATAAAACATGATTATCCAAATATACTCAGGAAAGACAAAATGCCATTAGGAAGTCATCAGAATCGTCCAACCATAGGATTATTCTTGGATCATGCTCATTTTAGGAGGAATTACTCCTCGACCTTTCATATCATCAGAGACCCATTATACTGTGTTCTGACTCATTTGTCCCTATCCAAAGAGAACTCGTTGGATAAGGAAGACAAGTTTACAGAGAGATGGGTTATGCCTAGGCTCACTAGGGTATACCATAGACACCAAAGGTATCAATCTTCAACATAGGGGATCACTCCAAGAACTGCTGGGGGATACAACATACCCTACTGATAAAAAAACATGATGGAGGACCAACACCCAACTCTCAGAGGTTACATTGATTCCATAAATACAAAATGGATGATATAGGATCTCACTCTAGTCTCAGGGTGGGATACCATATTCTATCTAATCGACAACCTCTCTAGGAGAAGAAAATCCGTTGATGGTGATATAATGTCGTACTAAAAAATCACATAATGAACCAAATGAACACTATCAAATAATATTGGTCCAAACTAAAAACCCACAATTTTTCTCAAAGTGACTATCTCAATGTTATTTTATCAACTCAGAATATAGATCATCGATTTGAAACTATGTTTTGTGGATATTATAATTTGAAAAAAACCACACATAGGCTTCCCAGGGGCCTTCTAACCTACCATCGTGATTAACCACTATGATCGGTTGACTTACTACAAGGACTGACGGTGTGGTTACTGTACCAACGATCAACCATCACGGTTGACCGTCACCGTATACTGTCATGGTCAACCATCATTATCAGAGCACCCACAACAACTCTAGTTGTCATAGCCCTATGTTCGACTATTGAGGTCAGATGCAACTAAGCTCCTCATCAGTTTCCCTTGATCCGACCTAGGTCAGCCCCACCCCAATGGCCATACCTGACTCTCTCACCCGACCTAACCCATATATGCTGAACCGGCCTATTGGCTTGGTCTGCAACACATATTCTACTATGTCTATCATTACTGTTGTGTAAATCACCTCTTCCACTACATTCTACCGCCTCATTTAGTTGTCGTCGCACCCAGCCACTCATGGATCTGCCACCGCCACTCCCGCCTGCCCATAGATTTGTCACTACATGCTTCCACCAGTCACTGGTGTTGTATTAGTGGTTCCTTCTTCGAACCACCATGCTTCATCTGATGTCGAAAATTGAAATTTTCATAGATCCGGGATCCATGTGTCATGATCTATATGGATCCAACCTTAGTTGTCAATTCTCCTCAAATCAGATGTTTTGATCATGTTCAGAACCACCTAGAAACATCTTTCTATGAACATAAGGGTTCTAACTACGTAGAATTGGAAGAATGTGGGGATAAAATCATAAGGGTATCCCAGAGTAAGGAACCTCATTTTTTGTTCAAAAAACCCTTGATTAGTTTCTATTAAAATGATAAATAACGAGGAATAAATCAATGAACTGAAAAGAAATCCATTAATATCAAATCTAATGATGATGAAAGTATCAGTTATTTTATATTTAAATGATCCACATTCATCTAGGATTATGAATGTTGTAGAAATAAAATGAAAAAAACATCCTACCTTGATTTAGTTCGATCACTGATGAACAATGATCGTTTTATTAGGTTCCTTGGTGTTGTCCATTGAATCTGAGGATTCATTGATTGGCCGATCCAAAATTCATCGTAGTTCACCAAAGTGGATTCTTCATGGATTCATCTATAAGTCCTCCATAATCTCCAAGATTATGCATCTTATCCTAGATTACCAACATGAAAATATATATATGGATTGAAAAATAATCACATCTAAAGAAATAATTTCTAATAAATTATTTTATTCCTTTTATGACCTGCGACAAATTTTTCCCAAATGATCTACGCCAAATAAAGGTTGGCTGCGCATAGGCTATATACATAATTTGTAACATAATGTTTCCCTCATATTGTTTATCCATACACCCGTTTAAGTGTTATTCTACTGTTTTAGGAAAACCACATGTGCATGCTATTAATGTTTTTTTATATTTTTAGACATTTGTTTATGAACATTGGACCTAGAAATAGCACACCTTTTATACCCCTAGTATCAAAATAAATTGATATATTATCCAAAAATATTACACTAAAAATTATAGATGTTACAACATTTTTTTTAGAATTACCTATTAAATAATTCTTGTATAGGTAGTCCATATATAGTGATAACATTAAATACTAGGAGAGGGTAATAACATTTCATATCACACACCATATTTTGATCCAATAAAACTAAAAATTCAATTTTTAAACTCATTAACAAGAATGAATATTTATTCCTTATTAGGAAGACTACCTATCTCAAATTATTGAGGATACGGAAATGACTATTTCTAAGAAAATCCTATTTTAAGAGAATATGATGTTGTATTCCTTATTAAGAAGCCAGTTATTCTGACATATTAAAAGGATTAGATCCTTATATAACATACTTATGTAACTAATTCCATATATATGGGTCTAATTATAATGGAACACATTGAGTTAGAACCATTTTTGAATAATAAAATATAAATATTTGAAAATGGAAGCAAGTGACCTATTTCCTCTCAATGGAGTCACACAATCCTTTTTTATAGAAGTATTGGTTAATTAATATCTAATTTTATTATCATGAAGTTAACAGGATCAAGAAAAATATTTAGAATAATCATAAATATATATTTTTCTTGTTTGGCCAATAAAATGTTGATCAATACTTTTAATTTATTTATCATTAATGGGAATATCTTTAATTAATAGTGAAAATAGATGATATTCACAAGACATCCCTATGTACAAGATATGTATGTTATGAATTCATTGTGATTCCATCTAGTCTCATTAATGATCAAAAAAACATTAATAGACATGATGAACATAGTCTTTAGAGAATAAATAACGAAAAATATAGTTTAATTTATTGACAATTATATAAAATATTCAAAAATAATGGAAGGTAACGAATAAAAAAACATTTAGTTTTTATGAATATATTTTTGAATAAATTAATTTTCTTCAATTAAATGAATTTCCAGGTACACCAAGTTAATTTTTATTTTTATTCTACAACATGACAGACTTTAACAACTTGGAACACTAAAATGTATTAAGTTACATGCAACATTGAGTTTCTACCAGTCAACATTTTTTTATTATAATTATTTAAACGAAAAAGATATAACCTTTCCATTAAAATAAATCATATGAATTGAAATAAAAAAATTATATTTTATTTATAATGGTTTTATATAAATAAAAAAATTTATTTAAAAACATGTAATTTTTGTTAAGGTTAATATGTGTTTGAAAATATTTTTTTCTCAAATGATCTGATTTTATTTCTTTCGTGAAAAATAGAAAAAGTAATTTTAGGATTTTTTTGAAATTGGATTTATAAAATAATAATTATTTAAGAAATAATAATTTCAAAATTACCTTAGGGTTAATTTTATGGATATTTCTGAAAAAAATTCATTTTTGAATGAATAGTGAAAAACTAGAATTTTAATTCAAAAACTAATTTTTCATCTTAATTCTTTTATAGGAAAGTTCTATTTAAATTTGGATTTAAAATTTAACTATTCAAATTTAAGATCAAATAATCGTGGTTAGGTCATTTTAATCATGTTAAATTTGAAATTTGATTTGAAAATTTTCAAATAGTTGAATTTGTTTTTCATTCAAAACTCGTAATTTTCGTCTCATCTGTGGGATTGAACATTAATTATTTTCAACCACTTGTGTGTTTAGAATTTGTAAAACTAGACTATATATATTAAATAATAATATTTTTTAATTTCTATTATCTTTATATTACTTTTTTATAAAAAAAATATTACTGAAGTTGATTAAAATAAATTACAACAATTGGAGGAAAATTTTACTTTACAAAGGACTAAAACATAATCTTAAAGACCAAAATTATGTTTAATATTTTCATTAATCCATTTCATATTAATATTTCTAAAATTTAATATATTTTCTAGGATTTATTCAATTATTTTAGCCACATTATTTGGAAAAATCATGGGTGGAACTCCCTTTTAAAAAGTCTACTTGAAATCCACTCCTCTATTAGGAAAAGAAACTCCCTCGTCCCACTTATTACCACTTATACAAACAATCCCCTTATGAAAACTATTTAAAAATATCCTCCCTAAATTCCTAAATTATTCCTCAAATCCCCCATTTGGGATTAAATCATGAAATTATTGCCTTTGGTGATACCAAATGGTGTGACCCAAAGAAGAGGTAACATCCTTCAACAAGCCCATTTTTTTCCATTCCCCATCACCTAAAATATTTTATTTAATGATTATATAAAAACATCAGTATCTATAGTGCAATGGGTTTTATTTATTCTAACATTTTTACCAAATCATATACAATCTTCTATCTAATGGGAAATGAACTTAACGTTCATGTGTTCAGTGGACTACCATCTCGAAAAATGATGACTGTTTTTCCCATTGACACCACTCATGGGTCATAATTTTTTTGTAAATACTGTTTTTATATTATATATATTATATTAATAATGTATTTATTGTTTTTGTATTTATTATATAAAACATACATTGAAACATTCCATTTTTTAAACAGGATAACTTCATTTGTGGATGTACAAAATACAACCTTATAAAAAAGATGTGATAGAGTCAAAAACTAAATAGGATGTATTATGTATTTCATTAATAAATAAATATGATATATATGAAATTTTAATTGTTATTTAATGATAATATATATTAATATATTTCATTTAATTCCATTCTTTTAATAATATATTAAATTGGAAAAAATATACATGCGAACGCACGACCTACGATCTCCATCAATAGTGTATTTTGATTTCTTTTTTAAATCTTGCTAGATTATTATAATTAAATATATAATAAGTATATATATGATATTTATAATATTTCTTGTATTATGGATATTATGATATAATTATGAGGAAAAAATATATCAAATTAGTACCCATGTGAATAATAAACTTGATATTACCTAAAACATAAATATAACATAGAATTGTTAATAAACCGTTAATATAAACTCATAAGTAAATTAATATATTTTATTATATATAAATATGATTCATTTGATAATTTATAATAAAATTATATTTATTATACAGCAGGATTGAATGAGTATGAAAATAATGAATACATAAGGTAAGAGGGTTTTTAGTCTCACTTGGATTTCTGAGACATTTTTCACTTATTCACAAGTCATTTCATTTGTGTGGTGTACATCATAATGATAAATTTATTCTATGATTATTATTAATAATTTTTTGTGTATTTACAAATCCTTTTTAGGATCTATCATTCATGTGATTTAAAAAGTATTTTTAAAATTACTTTCAGTAAAACTATCACGTTAAAGGGATTTTAATTTTTTTCAAACCTTCCTTTAAATTTTTTCAATATATTTTTAAAGAAAACCATATTTAAAAATGATTCATGTTTTAAAAAGTGTTTTTTCAAAGATTAAAGAATATTATTCTCAATAAAAAAAATTAAATTACATTCGAAAATTATTTTACATCTAAAAAACATTCATTGGTGTTACTCATATATTTAATTTAAAATTTCACAAATTATATATTCATAAGGTTTCTATGTAATGTTCATGTTTTGTTGGCATGATAGTTATGAAACCCATTTCTCATTCACGAGTTATATGCTTATAAAATCTATCAAATTTCATTGGTTATTGATTGAAGAAATGATTATGAAAAATGATTCTATTTCAATAAGTTAAGATATTATTATGTGATCATTAAACCCATTTCATTTCATGTGTTATGATATAATAGTTTATGATCATGTTACACTTGGGTGTATGATTTCATTTTTAGATGGGTGGGACCTACATCTCCCTCTAATGCATTAGGTAATGATTTATATCTCATGAGATAATTATGAGAATCATCTCAATAGTCATGTTCGACTGTAGAAGATAGAGAAAACTGGCCTATTATGGGATGATGGGGAAACAATATCCACTATGGGATGTTTTCGTAACCCAATCCATTACAAGGAAATCACTATGATTAGGGATAGTGGCATATCCTACCCAACTATTTTTCCCAATAAATTCCATAATAAGTTTTGGAAATGAGACATAACATATATGAAATGATATTACATGTCTATATGTCTGGATTAATTCCATTTATTATTCTTATGTTATGTTTTCATATATTATTCTCACGATACCATTATGATTCAGATCTTATTAACATACAATATTTATGCCATGATTTGTGTTTATAATATTTGATATGATGGTTATGATATTCTAATATTACGAACATAATATAATTACATTATGTTCATATTTATGTTTTCATATCTATCTTTTGTTCACTTCCTGAGCATTTGGGATCACCGTTTTTTATGTATCCTTTCCCTAGTTTATGAAGATATGTATTTTTATGATATGTATAAGATGGGATATAGTTGTGGAAAACCAAGTGAGATATATTGTAGCTCACTTATGTAACAATGATTAGGATTCCATGTTTCCAAAGGAACAAAACTAATATGGACATTGGGAATAGTTCTTGTAATGATATATGTATTTTGAAAAATAATTTTATGTTGATGTATAATAATTGTGGGTATCTATAGTTGGTATCAGATAAAATGTTCAGTTTTCCATTGGAAATGGGTATGAGAAAAAAATAGTGAAAACCCTAAGAAAATGTCTATGGACAATACTAAATCAGGGAAAATGTATATGAAAATTTTTAGAAATTTTGGTAAATTATTGAGGGAGTGGTTTCCAAGCAATTCAACTCTGTCTAGATTCTCTATGTGAATGTGGATATAGAAAAATTTTACATAGGGGTAAAAACCCTAAAAACAAAGTGTTGAGCTAGATATGATTATGAAATGGTCCATGATAATCATAATTACTTCACACATTGTTTGACAATCTCTAGGGATATTATTTAATAATTCACCAAATCATCACGAACCATCATTATGAATCTAAATATTTGTTGTATTTTAATAAACTAGGATAATCATATGGTGTCATATATTATAGGAGGTATCATTATTTCGACATCCTATAACAATGTTTTCTTAATTATGTGGTTCCTCCTAGTGTAAAAGAATCATAAGGTATGATTTTTATTTTTATTTAATGGATTTAACCTAAATAAATCAACTTAATAGTGATTGAAATGGAAAATTTAAATATTTTCCTCCAAATAATCATAATTTTATAGGTTCTAGAATTCAATATTTAATTTATATGCTTACTAGAATTACTCAAAATATGAATCGTGTTGTATATTCAAATGAGAAAAGGAGGGAACAACGTTCTATTGATACTTTCATGTGGAAGAACCACAATTCATTCAGTGGATCTTTTTATCATATTTGTTTTGAACAATGGATTAGTAACATTGATAAATTATTCTCTCTTCGCTAGTGTTCAGAACATGATAAATTAACATTGGTTTTTTTATCTTATAGAAGTAGAGGTGGACTAGTGGATGGGAATAATAAATAATAAGAGGAAGAAAGATAAAATTGAATCTTTATATTAGGATGATTTTAGGAACTTTGTCATCTATAAGTACATTCGTCGTGTTATAAGTATGAATATGGAAAAGGAGTTCCATGAGTTGATGAAAAAGGATGATATATTTTCAGGTACCTATGAGGTTAATTTCAAAATATTTGAGAGTTATACCTTCGGTATTATCATGTAACTCGATATTAATGTTGACAGGTTGTTTAGTGGAATAAATAAATATCTCAGAATGGTATTTTCAATGGAATACATTATTAGGTACAAAGGTATTGTAATTTGTGAAATAAATTTTTAAATTTAGGTTATTATAATATGTGAATCTCATCATTTTAATAAGAAAAGGGAGATAGAGTTCAGTGGAAAATCCAAAAACCATGGAGGCAAAAATATGACCCATCCATTATGAACTGTGTGTGGATGAACACATGAATGTAATTATGTTATGGCGACTAAAAAATGTTTTTTATACTTAATTTAAGTCTATCAGAATTTTATTTTCTAATCGATGGGTTGAATTTGACCTATAATGAAACTACAGTGAATGATGAATATAATGAACCTACCAATTTTTAGTGCTTCTAGTGTTATAAGGTGGTGAATTATACAATATTGTGCCCAAAATCAAGGGTTGGTAATGATGATCATATTTGGCATCTGATTAACACAATGGAAAGGGGAAAATCCCATAAAACCATTGATTTTGAATTGGGAGGGATAATGAAATGGTGAATGGTACACTTACCATCCACTATAGAACAGATAATGTTTTATTTCAATTGGAATCTACACAATCTGTCATATTTAATGAATTTTATAGGGGTATAAACATTCCAAAAAAATGATTAGATGTGGAATTAACAGTGAAATCCCCTCATGTTATAATGATTAATTCCCAAGTCGGTGATTCATGTACATATGAAATATAGGGGAATAGTATTCTTAAAAATATGTTCATTATTAATTTGGATGGAATTATGTAAACATAGGAATGGATATTATTTCAACTCATTAGTCCCACATCAATTGTCATAAAATAGATGTTACTTTTGATATTTGTAACAATGGTATGATCTTACATAACTATTAAGATAAGAATAATCTTTCTATGGATATTTTATCACATTTATGGGACTTGATTCCAATTTAGAAAGAATTTTTATCTTAAATGGTGTGAAAAATCCCCATCGATGATATTCCTATAGTTTAGGATTTTTTTTGGTTTCTTGGAACTGTTTCCTAGCCATCCACTAGAATGTGATGTTGATTTCTAGATAGATATCATTCATGGTTCCACACCAATTTCAAAGACTCCCAATATAATATCCACAATTGTGTTTTATGAATTGAATAAGAAAACCCCATAAAAACCCTAATAAGGATTTCATTCTACCATCTGTGTCAACATAGGGTGCACCAATTCTATTTTTGAAAAAGAAATATTGATCAATGTGAGTATTCAGTGATTATCATGAGTTGAACAAGGTCAAGATCAAGAACTTGTACCGTCTTCCCCATATCGATGTCTTCTATGATCAACTAAGTGGAGATCAATTCTTTTACAAGATTTAAAATCATTATTTAAATCATGAATTGAGGCTAATTATAGAGGATATAAAAAAGATGACATTCCCTACAAGGTTTAGAAAATATGACTATATAGTGATGCCTTGTGGTCATACAAATTCCCATGTTATCTTCATGGATTTGACGAACAATGTCTTCAGATATTACCTCGAAAAAATTATTACAGTATTTATAAATGATATTTTTATCTATTAAAAGATAAAGGAAGAGCATGGAGATAACATGAGAATTTTAATAAAGTCCCCAGAGAAAAATAATCTATATAAAAAATTTATACACAGTGATTTTTGGATGTAAATGGTTTTTTCTGGGTCATATAATCCCAAGAGATGGTATAGTTATAGATATGTCAATGATGGTGGCTATTGAATGCTATCCTAGACCTATCATCAGGACTTATATTCACAATTTTCATGGTTTATCAGGATATTTTAGTAAATTTGTTGATAATTTATCATGAATATGAAATCTTATTACCAGTTTAACCTAATATGGTTCCATGTTACTATAGATAGATGAAAATCAGGTAAATGTCCAGGTACTCTAGGGATGGTAGGACATCACATCAATTTTACATTACCCAACAGTAGAAATATGTTTGAAATCTATATTTATGCCTTTAAGAAGGTATTTAAAAGTGTGTGTTTGAAGAATAATATGGTATATACCCTTTAGAGGATGACATGTTCCCCACCTTCAAAAAATCATTCAGGTGCCTATTCAGAGGATATCTAAGCACGTCAAGATTCGCACTCAATGTCCCAATGTTGTGCCTCCCAAACCCTCTAATGAAGTGTGGGAGTTCTAGTCATATATTGGAGGTATTCTACTCCATCTCAATCCATGAATGATATCTGCATCGTAGCTAGCTACTCTGTCGCTTCAGAAAACAATTGTAGACCAGACCTCCGGGTGAGTGCATATTCATCCACATTACCCTTCCTAGGAGTATATACTATCTCAAAGTAATAGTCCTTGAGGAACACTAGCCATCGCCGTTGTCTCAGGTTTAGGTCCGTCTGAGAAAAGATATACCTGGGACTATTGTGTTTAGAGAAGACTATAAAAATTTTTACCCTCAAGTAATGTTGCCACATCTTCAGGGGGAAGTCCACTACTAAAAACTCAAGGTTGAGGGTAGCATAGTTCTACTCTTGTTTCCTCAGCTATCGTGAACCATAAGCGATCACTACTCACTTCAGCATCAAGATACACCCATGTCCGGTCCCTGATCTTCGCAATAGACTACATACCCAACATCCTATTCTGGTATCCATAAGATGAGGGCACTTGTATGTCTCTACCTCAGCACTTGAAAACTCTATGGAAATCTCCCCATCTGTATGAAGGGTTTTCCATTCTTCTTCAACGCTAACAAGGGTGCCACAACTCTGGAATAGTCATGCACGAATCTATAGTTGTATCCAACTATTCCAAAGAATCTCCGTACCTCAGTCACACTCCTGGGTGGTTTCCAAGAACGCAATACCTCATTCACATCCAGATCCACTACAATTGCATCATCCGAGATAAACTGTCCAAGAAAGTGGACCTCTAGTATCCATAACTGGCACTTTGAGAACATACCATAAACTGGTGGTCTTTGAGTGTTTCTAGAACTATCTACAGATGATAGGCATGCTCCTCCTCCATCGTTGAGTATATCAAGATGACATTGAGGAAGAACACCACAAAACGATTGAGGTATTTCTGAAAGATCCATTTCATGAGTCTCATTATCACTTCTAGGGAATTTTTAATGATGAATGGAATAACCCCGAACTCATAGTGGTCATGCCAACATCTGAAGGTCATCTTCTTCACATCCTCATCTTATTCCCTGAGTTGTTGATAGCTTGATCTATGGTCTATCTTTGAAAACTAACAAGCTCCCTTAAAGTGATCTAAAAGATCATCAATCCTTGGATGTGGATACTTGTTCATCATGGTGACCTGGTTCAGGCGCCGATAGTACACACAGAGTACCAAACTCCCATTAACCATCTTGGAGAACGAAATCGGGGCTGCACAGAGAAACACTGGGCCTTATGAACCCCTTCATCTTCAAGCCCTTCATCTATACCCGTAACTCATGAAGATCCGTTGAGCCATTCGATATATTGATATAGATATCAGTGTTGTCCAAGGGAAGACATCAATGTAAAAGTCGACCTCTCTGAATGAAGGTAGTCCTAGAACATCATCGGGAAAGACATCAGCAGACTGGTCCACCACAATAGGATAGCTTGGACAGTCAATATCTATTGCTCTATTGGTAAGGCAAGCTAACTAATGTGTTATTGGATTCACCATCCTTTGGGTAAGTCCACCCTATGCAGAAAAGGTCATGTTCTCTCTAGTGAAGGAAAAACCAGTCCCATCTTCACAGACACACTGTACATGGCACCTAATATAGTCAATATGAGCATGTACTGTGGATAACTAGTCCATACCCAAGATGACATCGCACGGCCTCGATGCCGCTACTAGAAGATCTCATCCAAAGCCCTTTCCACCTAAAGTAAGCTCATGTTGTTCAGACCAGTGTGTAATCATTGAATCCCCTCTCATATATGTCTCTAGCTATAAGGATCAGGCCAATGGATCCACCGGAATCTCAAATCTCTGAACGGGGGCTATGGAAAGAAAAAACTAAATTGTAACATGTGTCTATAAGTATTGAAGCTAGGGTGGAGTAGACACATATCGTACCTCTAATCATCTCTAGATTTACGTGGTCTTAGGCCACAACTTCCTAGTGCTGAGCTTGTTCCTGTCCAACCGCTCTTGGTGGTTGGGGTGGACCACCTGGATGTGGTGGTGGTAGAACCTCAAATCATCATCCACCACGGGATGCATGAACAACTCCCCTTCAATTTCTACATGATGCGTGCAGACATCCTTGATCGAATAGAAGCCTCTGCCTCGGCGGTCCCTTGACCATCTGCTGGTCATCCATATAGTGGGTTGGATAGTCACAAGCCATGTGACCCTGCCCTTCACACAATTAGTAGTGCATGCTCTTAATACATCCTCCTCTATCATGTGAGCCCCATACCACTAACCATGTATCATGAGGTCGTTAACCAGAAGGACTAGACCGCTTGGACCCCTATATCATCCATCTACTACCTGCTGTAGATGACTTTGCTACATGATGACGGGTGGTGGCTCTTGTTGTCGGTGTTTGCTCAGCTAGGAAGCTCTCTATCAAAAGATCTCACTCTAGCATCCCATCCCGTGTCGGAATGCTGAGCGATATCCTCGACGAACTGATCTCCCATTGGCGACCCTGATCAATAGTTAGGGCCTTGAAGAAAGGGTCTCATACCATGTTGGTGGTTTAATAGGAGAGATCAGTGAACGTCGACGAGTACTATGCCACAGAGATGTTTCCCTACTATAAGTGCAGCAACTCATGTATACGGACTGATCATTGAGTTTCTGGGATGAAATCAGCCATGAAAAGCCCCTTGATGTCCACCCAGTTGAGGGTATCCTCGTCATATATCTAGAGTGTCAGACTCCACCATCTCCTAAATTTTCCTTGTATGAGACTGCCATCTTGAATAACCATCAGATCAGATGTTTCCACAACTCAAAAAAAAACTCTGGCCACAGCCTCCGGCTAATCTATAGCCCCCTGTGGGTCCGTCTCGCCTCAGAACCTTAGAGGCCACTTCTGCTGAAACTCATTCAATGCGCTCAATCAGCGTTCATTATATGCTTGTGGGTAAGGTGAAAATAGCTTGCAAATGAGTAGTGTTGCTTCTAGTACACTACCCGATGTTTCTTACGCCTTAAAAGGTCCATGCATGGAGGCCTCATCACTCGGTAGGCTATCATTGCATACCCTCCCAGGAATAATTGATGGTTGTCTACGTGGTGACATAGTGAATGAAAATAGGTGTTCCATGGTCAATAAGTAATACCAGGTGAGCTAACTCAAAGAGATCATAAGAAAAACTCTTTAAAAAATAGAGGCAATCAGTGTTTTCATCCACCGATTTTAAAATCAGAATTCCAGGTCCTGGTGTAAGGATACGGTGGTCATCACACCAACACTGGATAACCCAAACTGAAAACCATTTTCATTACACTTAACACTATTTCCACATTGAAATTATATGTTCCCTAGTTCATCAATATAACTGACTCCTATGATACCACTTTGTCATGAACCACCGCTCTGGGCTCGTGCTGTGACTACCTCGATCCTACCTTCCATATGCTAGGGGCTAGAGACTAGCACCAGAAAGGCATATCACTAAAATGAGAAGGCATTTCCTTTTAACCTATACAGACACACAATCCAAGAACACAACATGAAGCAACCATGAATTAAACTACTGTTGAAAATGTGTGTGGAAAGTAAAGGGGCTGGAATACAAGCCTAACTAAAAAAAACAAGCCGAACTAAAAAGTTAAAATACATCCAAAAAGTGAAAGAAAAAATACTAGATCATCCACCTAGGATCATAAATTATGGAGAGGTAAAACTCATAATTAGTAGTCTATGTGTCACATCACACCAATTGCACCACCTCTGAGCACCATCCAAACCTGGATCCCTCAGCATCGATATCTACTGTCCATCATCGGCACAAGACACAACAAGTTATGGGTGAACCCAATGTAGGGGTGAGTGTAAAAATTCTTAGTAGGGACCCCGAGATGCCCGAAGGTCTCCCTGAGTTCCACGAAGGAAATAACACAATGCAAGTCCACAAACTAAAAGCATGATGTCATAGAAATCATCTCTACTTAGGTATATTTCCATACATATATCTATGTTACCCAGATATATTCATCTCATACTTTAGGGGAGAGTAACAAAAAGGTAACACCTCTATGGTTGAATCACCACACAGTATCACCATGAAGATAACACCATGAAGGTCGAAGTATGACATAGGTAACACCACGAAGAAAATACCCCGAATGTAACACCATGAAGGTAGAGGTACCACAAAGGTAACACCATGGAGACAACACTAAGAAGGTAGAAGTAACACGTAGGTAACACAACTAAGGTAGAAGCACCACATAGGTAACGCCATGATGATAGAAGTACCACATAGGTAACATCACGAAGATAACACCACAAAGGTAGAATGACACTACTCATAATCAGGTATAACATAAGAATAGAAGTACACATGATTAGTCGTAATCTAGATACTCGTATTCTGTTAAGAGGAACTACATCTAACCCACACATGATAAATAGGTAATGTCCCCCGCTGACCCATAAAGGATCCGACCCACACATGATGGGTACGTGCGGACCCACACAGGATCGGTGAGCATTGACCCACACAGAATCTGAGAGATGCTGACCCACACAAGATCATTAGGTGCTTACACACATAGGGTCAATGATCTTTCTACAGGTTACATCCAACCACAGAATTCCTCGCACCTGGTGCACTTGAGTTATGTAGAATCTTCCCCTCGAGATATCAGTCATACTAAGGCCACCACTAAGCTCCAGCAAAGAGTAACCCAAAGGGAATCCTTGTTTTAAGGGTTCAACATGACATACGGTTCGTCAATCAGACGTTTGATATGTGAGTTATAAGTGTTTTAGTTCCAGTGGCCCAGTTGGATTTGGGTTTGATCCGACCTATCCATACTCCAACTGTATCCAAAAATCAAGCAGAGTATACCAATGGACCTCCTCGCTCCAATGGTACTAGAACCTCTAATAGTTTTTCAAATAGACATCTGGATTTCATGTTATAGCCCTTTAAGTGAAACTGGGCCTAGTGGGGTCCAGGTCTGGTCTGACCCGGTCAGACTGACCTGAAAGGGCGGGCCCGCAGAGAGCTCGGCTCGCTGGGCCATGGTCTGGCATGGCCCGCAAGGGCGCGTCCCACATGGCTCACGTGGCCCGACCTAAGGTAGCGAGAAGCTGACTCACAATGTGGAGTGTGACGCGACTCGAGCTGGAGCACGACCTGACACAAGTTGAAACTTGGCCAGTTGATAGTGGGGTCTACCTAGCTGGAATGGGGGGAGCGGCCCCCCGCTTCTCCTCGACATCTGAGCGGCCATTCGGTTCGTGAAGCTACGGCGCCATGTGGGCACTACCCGGTTGCCGCCCGACCGCTGTGGAACCAACATGAGGTGAGGGTTTGCACACTATCACGACTCCAAGCTGCAGCCTCCTCCAGCGGCGCATGATGGCATGTTGTTCTGCCTCCATATTATGTGGCTGGCTCGTAACAACCACCTATATCACCTGTTGTGGCTTTGGCCACGACCACATGCTCACAGGCGGCACACAATAGTGCGCCACACCTCCTCAGCATTCGTCCGGTGTTGGCCGCTCCTCCAACAGCCGCTACATAATTTCGCGGCCTCCTTATGCGGCATGCGATGGCGCGCTGCCTCCATGATGGCCAGCCGGTGCTGCCAAGTTGGCGGTCATCCATAGAGAACGCAAGGGTTAATAAGGTAGCATAGGGTCCGATTTGGGTTCTTTAGGCCTGCTCCCTCTACGTTATCTTGAAAACATGAGGTAGGATTTAAGGTTTCAATAATAACTTTAAATTATTCAAAAATAAAATCCTTACCTCAAGAACAATGTAGAACACCAGGGATTGAGGATTTGGGTTACTGTTCGTCGTTCCCGTAGTAAGCTTCCAACAACGCCGCTAGAACTTTGTCCTTAGGTTCGTCATTCAGTAACACCCTTCATCGCCCACCGTAACCATCTCCATTCTCTAAGGATTTGGCGTCGTGACACTTTATCAACACTTCTTTGTTCGGTGAAGCAGTGCAGATACCTCTCCCCATGCTCAATATAAATCATAGAGTGGGTGGGAAATCATTGATCATAGAATTTATGAGAGTTTGTGTAATAAGAAACATTGTAAAATATGACGACGATGTTTCATAGGAATTGAAGGGTTGGTTCATTTAATTTATTGACACATCACTGGTCCCACACTACTACTTGTCCGTTGGAGGAAATGAAACCAAATAAAAAAACAATGTTATTTTATTATTATTTTAAAAAGTCCAACATCTATCTTTTTCCTTAGACCTAATGCGGTTGAATTTAAGAATCACATAAACAAATCCCATCTCTACAAATTCAACGGTGCCCTCAAATTTTTAATCTGAGCACTGATTCAAAAGATAGAAAATGTCAGACATGCGTTTACTGAACATACCTAAAAAATATTAGAAATTCATTTCGGGCACATCGGCCCATGGAATCACGGGCCGTTAATTTTGTCAGACTCATAATAATTCTATATAATTATAATAATTACAAGGAAAATCCATGTCTTTACAGTATAAATACAAATATCTCCAACAATACCTATCTATCACATGATCAATCTCCCAATGTATGGAAACATGTATTATAAATAGTATTTGGATATATAAACTTTTAAAAATAGAAAATTTGTTCAAATTCATTCTTACTCATGAACGTGCATAAGCTATATCTTGTCAACCACCACTATATACCGACAATGCTTACTATTGAGTCATTTATCTAGATAATGGGGAGATAATTTAGTCATTTATTTAAATGGTATATATTTTAGATCTTTATTTTTTTGAATCATTAATAAACTAAATATTTTTAATTGTTCATACTTGTAGTATGTTTTATAATGTAGGAAAATTTATCTTCTCAATCACATGTTCTAGATGATATGATTCTAAAATGTTTATTTTTTAGAAAATTCTGAAGTCACTAAATCCTTTTAACAAATGAAATACCAAATTGAATATTAATATTTTTTGAAAAGTGATATATATCCTTTAGTGACATAAATTTTATCTTTGTATCTGTTACTTTTAATTCTTATAAAGATACGTATATTTCATCAAGGGCTAGAAAATGTTTATGTTGGTTCACAATAATTTATTTTAACCAAATTTATATACACTATATCAGTGATTAAATGGTTATATTTGTTTATATTTTTAGTATAATCCTAGAAAAATTAATTATACCTTTCTCAATTTATAAGATTTATGTTTCCTATTTTTTTCATTTTATTTTGATCCTCTTATGATCTCAGAGTTTTTTCAATAAGTACTACTTATTCTGGACAACTATGTACAAGGAATTTATAGGGATAAGTATATAGTTGATTTTGATTTTATAAATAAATAGGATCTATGTGTATGTTCATGGGAGATCCTAATATCTATTCAAATAATTTTTATGTTTTTACTTTCTAGTGACTTTATTGAAGTAAATTTGGGAAATGAGATTAAACTTCTAGTATTAGGTCAATGATATTTCTATTCTAAAATCATTGAATGTTGTGGAATTGGGTATTGATCCTACTAAATATTTTGATAAAAATTGAAGAGTTCATAGGACATAAACAATTATATCATTACATATTCTTTTAGGGGCATTTTGATTTTTATTAAAAAAATCCATCACAGCATTAACATTACGTGTGGTTCATTGAATTCTTATTTTAGTAACATTAATTTTTTTATTATGCTGTATCTTTATCATAGTCTAAACTTTTGTGTATTTATATTGTTTTTACTATAAATTTTTAACAATTACATGTTCTATATTGTACTTTTTTAATACGGAATGATATTTAGATTTAGAAGCATCAATTCAGCCTCCTCTAGATGATTCCATAATAGTCCATCATTTGGTATTGATGCTCATCTCCTTTTCCTTATAATAACCTAAATAATAGAATAAAAAATTTTATATTATATTTACCTTTCAAAAGATATGAAAAATTGAATCTTATTGGGCCACCAATTTTTTATCGACCTAATTATGAGTTGTATGGAGACTTGATGAGAATTTTTTATAAATATTAGTGTATATATTTACCCAATATTAAATGTAAGTAATATAATCTAGACAAATATTTTCAGAAAATTTATACATTGGAAATATAATAATATCATGATTGTTACAATGTGTTAATTAATATTTTCTGTGATGTGACACATTTCATTTGTTGTTAGATGTTTTCTTTTGACATAGATAATGATATTTATACAAATTTGGAGATAACATATTTCGAAATATAAAAAGTGTTGAATATCACAAGATCCATGTTGTACGAGTATTATCATGTTTTTTATTTTCCTACAAGTTAATTAGTTTCACATATTCATTAACGGTTCATGACAGTATTGACTAGATTACCTTCGATTATAATGACATAGATTTCAATTAATATTTTAATGGATAAGAATATTGATAGAATTCTAAATGAATTGGAATCAATGTAGAAAATATAAATAATATAAATTATGTTATAAATTTATTCAATCATGATATAATCAGAATATTAATTTAATATGATAAAATATTAAGGAAATATTCTATGAAAGTGAATCAAAATAATTATGTTCTATTTACAATTATAAAATTTGAATCTAATAATTTACACCTTTATACACTGAAGAATAAATCATGATAATATTATTTGGATGGATGTAAGATATAGTTTAGTGGAGTAGAATTCACTATGTTTTTAAGGAATAATGGAATAAAATTTTATAATACGATATTCCATAATGACAACAAAAATATAATAATAGATATCCCAAATAAGTCATAATGTTCAGATGATTAAAATGATTCATAAAATTTATGTTTTTAGGAATTTTAAAAATATTCTTCATGTACTTCATGATTTTTTGATTGTAGAATGGATTGATTAAGTTTCTTAGAGATTCTATAATCCAAAATTAATGTGTTTTTTAAATTATTGAAATAGTAGGTGTTTCCTTAAAGGCCAATCTCCCGAATTTTATATAGATTGTAAAGATAGTGGAATGATAACTGGATTGTAGGCTAATATTCCATAAAATGAATCATGTCTTATGGTAAAGGTACGAATTGAAACTATATTAGAAGTATATTTATACTTGAATTTTTCCTTTTCATGGTCAATTTTGAAGAATATTCTCACTCATGGAATGAAGTGGATAGATATGTTAATAAATTGGAATATATGTGTATATAAAATTTTAGAATAATCCTTCACAAGAAAAAGAAGATTTTTACAATGATAATGAATGTATTTTAAAGATATATTTTGAGTTTTAAGCTAACTCCATTTCAATTTCATTACCTATAAGGATGATTTTGTAAACCAGTTGTTTGATGTTGAAATTCCAAAGGTGCTTCTTCATAATTCCTCTTATTGATTGGAGAAATTTGAAAAACATATAAGGAAAATAATGATAACTAATTCTGCCAAAAATGTTGGGTATTCTTCTTCTTCATAGTAATATTTCTATAACATCAATGATGTTCCAAAAATTATCATTTTTATGTACTAATATTAGGATTGGTGGTCACTAAAAGAATTAATGAACTCCATGGAGAAGAAATAATCAGAACAATAAGAATGTTTTTATTTTTAAAGATATCAAAATAGATTAACATTATTGAATTAATAAGATATGGTTTCTTAATGATTGTGTTTTTAATGTTTTGGAAAGATAAAATCTGGTTATAAAATCATTTATTTCTTTTCAATAATGATTGTCGAGTACCAATAACCGAAATAAATAGTAGAAGGATGAAAATTTCATAACCATATTCCATTAAATTATCAAGAGATAAAATATGTATGTATATTCATTTCTCATCTTTTAGAATGATGAAAAATTAGTTATTTCATTAAAATATTATATTTTATTCTTTTATATGTTTATTTTGATGAGTATATGAAATCATTTTATCACACAAAAAGGACATTCTATTCCTAAATTTATCAAATATGAAATTTACCTTATTTTATTATTACTAAATATTTATATTATAAAATATATGAATATATTAAATATAATATGCTTATGATCATTTTTAAATGAAAATTTAACATTTTTATAATTTTGATCACATGAAAAATAAATATAACATGAGAATGTGGAAGAGTTTTTTATTTAGAATTATTCTCCCACTGAATACAAGTAAAAAATTCTATAAATATTTAATATTGATGTTAAATATCTATCTGTTACATATTTCAGATCAACTCCTTCTTGATGATCATTTCTCAATATTGTAATCAAAAGATAACATTCATATGGTAAATTTATTGTCAAATTTTTATTTTATGGTCTTAATCTACATTACCCATTTTTTGATATACTATTTTTTCTTACATAAAATTTTCAAATGAAAATTTATTCTGATATATAATCATTATTTCTCAAATTTATTAATATATATCCATGTTATTATATTTATGCAGATCTTACACTTTTTGTTTAAACATGTAATACACATATCTAATGGATCATGTGTATTCTTACACGATGCATAATTATAATTATGAGGTTTTACCCTAATTAGATTACATTAATTATAATTTGATTGAGTCTCCATAACTTTTGTATAATTATGATTATTCATTAAATTATTGATAAAATATAGATAATAATAATTCTTTACCAATGGGAATAAAAGTATAATAAATAAGTATGCTGAGAAGGTAAAGTAAAGAGAAGAAATATATCACAAATACATGTTTGGTTTACTAATTGATAGAATCATGTATGGTTTTTTTAATTTGGGCAGAAAATTCCGTGCTTAGATATTCCCAGGGTGTGTAACCTCTTGGAGGATATTGAATATTTTATTTACTATTATTATGAAACCATAATATTTTAGTACATAATTTTCGTTAAATTATTTTATGTTTAAATTATTATAACACATAAAACACGAATTAAAAATGATTTTAAATTTTTTAAAATTATATAAATATTAATTAATTGTTAAATAGATTTATAGTACTCAATTATGATATTTACATCACATTATTATTTATTGAGTTATTAAATTTTGTGATTTGAAAAGAAAGTTATTAATGTGATATAATTTATCTAATTTAATGTTAAAAATTTGTATTTTCAATGAAATATATTTTAGAGTTATTTTTTTATTAATTATATTCTTATAAAAATAAATCAATGTTTGAACTAATAAATTAATACTTAATTAATTGTAAATTTATTTCGAATAAAACATTTCACATCTGAAGCTATAATAATTCATTTTTCATTAAACGTTTTTTATGTATGATATTTTAATATAAAATGAATTTTTTATAATTTTTATATTAAATGTAATGAAATTATATTCATTTTTCAATTAATAATGAAAAGAATTCTTAAATTACATTTTGATGTTTTCTTTAAAATGGATGATTTTTGTGTGAATAGTGAAAAATACAGTATTTAAAAATACAATAAATTTAATGAATCCAACGTAACATATAAATGAAATGACATATTACCAAACCTATTTTATATACAAAATAAATAATTTACAAGTAAAATAAAAAAAATATTAAATTATTATATTGTATTTACAATCCCATTATTAGCACTCTATAACTTAAGTGATTTTTTTTATAAATGATGAAATATTTTTGATCAATTTCATTAATTGTATAATAATAAGGCTATATTAATTTTCAATTGGTTTTAAAAAAATATAACTCTATTTTTTTAATCATAATCCAAATAACTTCCTAATAATAAATTATATACTTGATTTTGGTGTAAATTTACTTGTTTTCAATAAATGTTTTTTATAAAAAATATGTTTATCATTACAATTTTCATACATATATTAGAATAAATATTTAACATATTTATACATTTAAAAAATATATAATTGATTAATAATTTTTTATTATAATACTAAAATTACTCAATAAATAACAGTTCACATTTCTTCACAATGAATTGTTACCAAATTAATAGTTTTTCAGCATTGTAATGGTTTAAATGTTTTATAAAAGGAATGAACTAATAATTAAAATTTTGAATATCAGTTAAAATTTTATGAATCATATAATATTATTTTATCATGACCTTAAAATATTCTATATTAAAAATCTTGTTCTTTTTTGTACAACATTACCTTGAAAATAGATTTATATTATATTAATATTTTAATTATTTAAAATGGTTCATATCCTATCACCTATAAATAGATTCCCTTACTCCCTCAATTTTTCACACATATTGAGAACCTTAACATGGACATGGTCTTTCCAAATAAAATTAAAAGTCTCTTCACCATGTACTATAAGTCATGGTCTCACTAAAATATTAAACTAATAATACAGAAGGTGGCATCTTAAGAAGGATATTTAAGATAGATATAATGATATCAATCATGTTGTTTCAAGTTTATCTAATCATAATCCCCATACCAATTCATTTTTAAAATACATACATAATGAAAAAAATTTATTTTTAATAGTGATTTTTTTATTTTTACGTGGAAACTATTTTATGTCTATCATCCTTCATATTTTAAAAATCATTTCTTGTGTGTACATGCAGATTACCACATCACAAAATTGAAAATTTCCATTTTTCATCCCCACCACATTATGATATAAATATATATGGATTTATGGAGTATATATGATAATTATAAAATAATTCACATTATTTAAAGATTAGTAATTCTCTACCTTCCTTTTATTATATCCATTGTGAAATGAAAATGATTCCCATGCATTTGAGAGAACTATTGCATCCATGAAAAAACATTCTTCAGTTTTCATAATAACCTTTCATTGATAGTCATAAAATTGTCTATAATGAATAAATATAACAAATAAGACTTTATAATCATTATTAATGTGATGGAACCTTTATCATGGTGCAAGTAATACGACATATGAATCAAAGCATGAATGATAACTAGAGTTGTTAGCAACAAAATGATTGATTTTTAAAATGAATTATTAGTAAACATGTAAAATTACAATATGAATAAATCGAATCCAAAAATTTAGATACAAATATTGATATAATATATATCAATAATAAATATATATTTATTATAATATATATATAAATTCTTTTGACTAATTGGGAATCCATGGTAAGAGTTAATGTTACATTCTCACTTTCTATAAAAATACATTAATTTCAATTAGAATTGATGCAATTTTATGTTATTATTGTCCTAAAAGATATATGTATTATTACACTATATTGTGTTTTGGGTTTTATTTTTATTCCTTCCATTTTTTTATCTTTGTAACTGAAAACAAAAAAATGAATATTTAAATGAGAAAATGGCCATATTTTTCATTTTCAGTTGTGATTTGTTTCTTCAATATCAACATTATTTATTTTATTCAAGAATAATAACATCCGTAATGAAATTATTAACTTATTTAATATTTAATAAACATATATATTCTTTTCAAATGATTGAAAATAATATATTTTATGTTTTCTATATTATTCATTTTTGGTTATCTTTAAAATGTATAGAAAGAATATCTTCTTATCACATTCTACATGAATTTATTTTATTATCATCATGACCATTACTTATTATTTATCTTACATTATATGTTTGGAGGGTTTTATATTTTTATATGTATACCCATTATTCAAATGGGTTTTGTCTTTATGTTAAAATAATTGAATATTATTTTTTACAATGTTCTCAAGTAGATTTTAATTCACTTATGTTCGTTTTAATCATCCTCTCTACATTTTGTTAATTTTTAATGGTTTATTTTTAATAATTTATTATATAAAATTAATTTTAATAAACATTCTGAAAAATATTCTTAAAACATCAAGGAAATAGTTTTAAAGTTAAATGTAAATTAATTATTTTAGCCAAGACAAAAAAATATTAATAATATTCTAATGAAACATTCAATTCACTTTTCAAAAAACAATTTGTGGTCTTTCCTTTACTAGAAAACCATATTTTCAAGTGACTTGATAGTCCATTTTTGATTTATGATTTCTAACTAATTCTATTCTCATTGATTTACTATGGTTTTTCTATCACTCTCCATTGTTCTTCTAAAATTTTGTGACCTGTCATGTCCATGCTATTTAATATGACAGATATATTTATTATTATTTCAATTTTGACTAAAAATATACTATTTATTTTATACCATAGGTTTTCAAGGAGTTTTTCTAATAGATTTTTTCAATTTAATGGATAAATAATTATATTCCATAAAATCAATTTAATATTAATATTATTTGATTTCTAAGGTTTACTGATGATAAATTAATCTATTAATTCAATACACGAGGAATGAAATGGAACTATGTATGTGATGTGTAGGGTATATTATTTTCATTGTTGCATTAGGTATTTCTTAGGATGTAATATAAAATGGGATATATATTATATTCCCAGCCATATAGTTATGAATTATTGTCTTGATCCCCAAGTGATAAGTAAGTTGTTTGGGAATGAGGTCTTGATGGTATGTAAGATATCATGGTACAAGGACATAATGGTATTTAAGATGACATAGAATGAGTCCCTTATGGTTAGATCCTGATTTTATAACATGAGTAATCGATGGTATGGTCATAATTTATGCGACCTAGGATTAAGATGTCTGGAATTATGAATTCCATAATAATGAAATGAGTTATCATTTCCAACATATTTTTTTAATTGAAATTATTTCTTAATGACATTGTTTAATATATTAAATATTTATCAATTATTCACTTTTACATATTGTTTAATGCTAACAAATCGAATATATATTCTTATTGTGTGAAACCCCTATCGAACATATATGATCTGGCTTTTATTTGTTTACTTAAACCTAGTGTATTATAAAGGGATCCTTGAAATATTTTATGATGTATTAAAAGTAATAATAATAATTTTCCAGATTTTTATATACTATGTGTTTTATTTTCAATTTAATTAATAAATAATGTATATATTTAGTCTCCCAATACAAATATACTATTCAATCACTTATGATGTGATCTATTTTTTATTATACTTTTATAATAAATTAAACAATGGTTCTTAGTTACTATTGTCTGGGTTCTTAAAATTGGTGTAATATAATGTCTAATAGAAACATTTACAATATGATTTTTAAAGAATACAATTAGAAATGTCATTATGATAGGTCCCAATAATGTTTAAGATCATTTTAGGGATTATTATTAAATGGATCGATATTCATAATAATTTTTCCTAGTTATGTTTATTCTATTATGTAGACATTGAAGGTAGTGGATGGAATGTAAAATGATTCAACGCCTATAATCAATTTAGGGGTATTCTCCTAAGAATTTTAACATGGAAGATGTGGAATATGAGAGGATGATTACAATATTTGGGATGTTGTATTTGGTTTTTACATATATATGTTCTTTTATAGAATAACATATTACTTAAAAACAAGATGAAATTATGCCAGACAACAAAATTCTACATAAACCTTAATACTTTTGATTGATAAAAAATTGATATTTTCCATTGAAAAAATATTATATACATGGATAATAAATTAAATTGTTAATGTTATTCTAGCCATGTATTATATAAAGGGAGATATAGATGAATGGTGGTCAGTTTTTTAAAATGAAAACTTGATGAATGTGGAAGTGTGGATAGAATAGAATAAATTTAATTTTATATCCTTTGAAGAAATGATTCTGTGAGAAAAGAAAATATAATATGGAATGAATATTCTATATTATAATATATAAGGAAGAGGGATGTAATGATGGGTATAAGGAAAAAATGACATTATAATTGTAGTTTATAGAATACAAACAAAAAAACAAGATATTGACTTTTTCATTGAATGGATGAAGCTATGTCTTATAAGGGAAGTTGTATATAAATATTTTCATCAAATGATGATATAAAATCAAGTGAAATTATGATTAGAGAATAAATACATAGCTCATAAATTTTAAAATGAAATAAATAGAAGAAAAAGATGAATAAGAACAATATAAAATAAAATGATGAGATTGAGATGAAGTGAAGCATATAACTTATAATATGTTGTAATTGTGTAAATAAACACAGTAGTTGTAACATTAAGGGAATTTGAGTTCTTAAAAATATGGATATTAGGTGCATTTAGAACATGAATCAACATGAAAGAATGAAACCACCAATTTTTTGTGTTTAAACTATATTGATATGGGGTAGCTTTTCTTACAAGTGACCCAATCCTCAAGGTATTTTACCTTACGAGAGATAAAGATAGAAAGTCCAATCTTATGAAATTACAATGGTTGATATCAAATTCCAATACCGTGTGATATCTTGTACATTGACCATCATCCCATGGGTTATTTGATTCTAGATAATGACACTCAATTACATTTTCCATGGATATTGATACATCCATTGACATTATATGAACAAATCTATCAATTATGACACCTAATAAGAATCTAGTTATAACATAAATATATTCAAAACAAACTATTAATATGAATACATATTCATTTCTTCCATAGATGTTGTTTGTACCTATTATAAACATTTAAGTATTCATAATTTCTAGGAATTAATTACCTTTTAGTAATTGGGAATTAATATAAAATGTGTAAAATAAATTTTATAGAATTAGTGGTATAATTTATAATAATTTATTATTAGGTTACCATTTCCTTTGATATTATTTTAAATTTTCATGACCCATCCCTCATGGCCGTTTCCGTGACTACCCAATGCCCGCCTACAATAGGCTAGGGGGTGGGGACTACCACTAAGTAGGAATATCCCACAAATGGGAGGCATTTCCCAAAGTACCTATACTCATGCACCCATTTCTAATTAAAATAGTTCTGAACTAAAAACACCACGTATTCAAGCATGCATACCTCTAAGATACCAACAAAGATGTATGACAGCAAAAAAACTGAAAATTAAATTGGTCTAGAATACAAGCCCAACCAAAAGGGAAAGTACATGCTCTAGAATCTCATCCACCGAAAACCCTACATCGGGGTATGTATAGAATCATCTATCTAAAGTTGATGAAGAAAACATCATCTTTTGGGATTATATTTAAAATCCACCTAGCCTAGATCCACCAAGGACACCATTAAAGTGTTGATCATCTACAAAAGACATGACACATGTGGGCATATCTCATAAAGGAGTGAGTAAAAAAATACTATGTAGGACCCAAAAAACACAATTATACATCTCTATGAATTACAAAAAAGAAATACATGAAGTATATTCAATACAATGAGCCAAAAAAGGTGCAAACCTAAAGCAGTATTAGAAGTAATTCGAGTTTTAGACCAAAAATCTCCCACTCTCTATGATAATAGATGTTTGTGAGGCACATGAATCATCATTGGTGCATGAAGCATCGATGTCGTAGGGAGCATCAATGGAGTAGGGAAAATTGATGGTGCACAGAGTGACAATGGTACAAGGATCACTGGTGGTTCCCAGAGTGGTGATGGAATCCCGGACATCGATGGTGCACAGAGCATTGATTGTGCGCAGAACATCGATGGTTCATAGAGAATAAATGGTTCACACATCATTAATCTGACACTGAGCGTTGATGGATGGTTTACAGTCGATGGGTCATACATCCCCCAAGTCACATATCCACAAAGACCACATAGTCATAGACAGCCGTAGGATTCCTCTCATTGTGCACTTTTTTCCAGACCGTGTCTCCAGAACAAACCTAACATGGTTGGTTTGGGCCATTAGGTCCATCCCACTGGGATACTTGAGCGGGCCAGTTTGCCCAACAGGCCTAGTGTCGCATGGGTCGGTTATGCTCTGTTGGACGCATCCTGCCCTGGTCATTTCCCATTGGCCCATGTGCTCACCCAATAGTAAGGGCATTCATCTCCCCTGGTCAATGAGACCAGTTATCATTCCCTGCCTAGTCCCATAACCCCCCATTTCATCTATATTCTACTGATTTGGACACAGAGTTGCATCCCACCACCAGAAGATCCTCCTCATACACAGTCTCACAAGACTGAAGCTATGCACCACGCTGGAACCCAGCCTCCCACTGGTCCGCACACTAAACTCAATGCCATCCACTCTACCAGTGGCCCTCCATTCTTCATTACATATACTATAAGACACCTCCTATATTATGTCTTATCATCGCACAACCTCAACGCCATCACATATCTCAACATTTGGTCACGAATCTTAGTGCCATGGATCATGGGTGCAATGATCGATTGTTCGTGTAGGGTCTCAAAGGGTGACAAATGAACAGAGGACCATATAGATTTCGGGGGGTAGGGATTAATAAAATTAACACCCAAATAACGGATCTCATCCTTTTTCATCAATCCATGATCTATTCATGTTAATAATCTCATGATGAAACCAACAAAAAAATAACCAAAAAGATCTATTCTCTTTATTCACTCAATAAATATCCCTCTCACGAGAACTATCAAAATGTGGAGAAACTTGTCTGTGGTATGTTTAGAGTCTTTTAATTAATTCTAATAACGAGAAAAATCACAATTATATCGACATCATACATCGAGGTTGGAATAGTCATTGACGAAGAACGAGGTTCAATGAAATCGTCAATACATGATCTTCCAGTGTTCATCATCAAGAGAGAGCGTCCTTCTACTTTCCTCAGGGGAATTCTATAGTTATGGAGATAAACCTGAAATCAAATGAATTAGAATATCAAAAAATAAATCCATATATGTGTAAATATGTAACATCTAAATAAATTATTTCTATTAAATATTATTATGATTTTCATGTCCAAATAATTAATTATGTATCTGACCAGTGTCAGTCAATATTAGGCCTCTTATATAAAAAAATCCTCATTTTGAACACAACGCGGTATCAGAAATCCAATTATAGTTACCATTTATGTGTTATTAGGATTTTAAAATAAAATAATTTTTATTTAATTATATTCTTTATGGTTATGCCCATGGTTAATTTTTCAACAGATGACATGTGCCCACAAATGTTATGTCATGCCATGGGTAAATACAATACTATGAGCATAACTGTGCCCTTATATTTCTAAAAATGGAAATTTTTTAAGTGTTATTTAACTTTTTTATATAAGTCATTCTCTAATTCTATTAAAAAGATTAAAATTTCCAAACAATCATTTCAGGCACCTCATGCCTCGTAATTGTATGATGTCTTAGGTAATGGTCTATAGATTTTTCCAAATAATTTTTAAATAAAATCATGAAAATCTGATTCATTATATTCTCCCCTCCATATGTATTTAGGTCCCCTAAATCCTAATCAAAGGAACCTCAACAAAATGTTGAGGGTGCTGATCATGAATCTGAGCCTCCCACACCCAAGGGTTATCCTAGATATTCTTGTTCTTCAACCGAACGAGCACTAGAGAAATCGATTGGTAATAAAGGATACCCTCATGTCAATCCCTTATCACCAACATGTACTCCACCAATGTTCCCTTTTCGTCAATTCCCATCTCTCTCCAGTCGATGAAGTGAGATAAATCATTCTTAAACCTTATCAATGACGACATATGGAATACATCCTGAAGCTAGAAAAATATCAAGGGTAGAGTTAGGTGGTATGGCACCCAGCCAAATCTACATTAATTTGAAAAGGGATGATGTATCTCAGAGATAATTTTTCACCCTAGCCAAATCATTGCAATCCCCATTGAGGTGAGACGTGAAGGAACACATGGTCTCCATCCACAATCTCCAAAATCCACTGCCTCTTATCAAAATATGACTTATTTCTGCTCTGTACATTCCTCATCAACTCCTAAATGATCTTCACCTTCTTGGTGGTAGCCTATTCCAACTCTGTTCCCATGAATGCAGATCGTTCTTGCTCTATCCCACCATAGTGGTAACCTACATGGTCGCTTGTACAAGGCCTCAAAAGGTTCCATAAAAATGATTTAGTGGTAGATGTTTTTGTACATGAACTCCACCAGAAGTAGGTGATCATACCAACTATAGACAAACTCAGTGATATAAGAAGGTAAAAAGTACTCAAAACTAGGATGATCCTCCCCGTCAGACCGTCCTTCTGGGGATGAAATAAAGTTCTCCAAAACACATGAGTCCCAAACTCTTCCTAAAATTGATTCGACAACATGGATTTGAAATGAGCATCATGATCTATGACTATTTTTTGACAGGAAACCAAGGAGTAAAACAATATTTTACACATAGTGGTATCACAAACACTCTACTGTGCTATTCTTAGGTATCAGTTGGAAGTGGGCCGACAAGGCAAGTCGGTCAAGGATCACTAAGATGGTATCATTCTTCTGATAGTTACATGGTAAAACCGTCATGAACTCCATTTATGTCCTAATCCACATCCACTATATCACCTCAATTTGTTGATTCAAACCTTCTAGAACCTGGTGTTCATGATTCCGATAATGAGAAGTGGGGCTTCGATAATCATGCTCTATCATCACATTGTTCATCCTCGGCCACAAGAACAGACATTGGAGTTCCTAATATATCAATTCCACTCTTATATGTACCACCAAATGGGAATATTGGAACTTCCCAATGACTTAATCCTTCAACATCACTGGATGTTCATTGTACCCTTTTAAGAGAATGACATTCTCCCCACCATTCGAATATCCATCAGGTACTTGCCTCGTGGACATCTAGGCATGTGTAGTCTTGCAGTCGATATCTCTGAGATGGGCCTCCCTATCCTAGTCTAACAGTGGAGGGTTAACCATAATATATTATAGATAATTTGATTCAAAGTTATCCAAAATTTATATCCACAACGAGGCTAACTACTCTGATTCCACATTTCTCAACTATGAACTCGTCCTAGGATAGAGAGAATCTGTTACTGTATTCCCATTCCCAGCAGTATTGAATATATCTAAGTAATAGTTTTAGAGGGACATTGTGCATCATCACTATCTCATGTTTTCATCCTTCTAAGAGATGATATAATTGAGACTCTAGTGGTCAGAGTAGATGTTGAAAGGCTTTCCCATCATCTAGTGTCTCCACATATTCAATGTGAAGTCTACAACTGGTACCTCAAGATCATGGGTCATTATGTTATGCTCGTGGTTTATCAACTAGCGTGAACCAAATAAAATCACAACTTTCCCATGTATCCCAAACCATCCAAGACTGGTCCCTGATGTATCATTGAACACCATGTACTCAGAACCATCCTCGCATAATTTCAATATGGGAGAACTCGTCAACCTCTACCTCAACTCTTGAAACCACTTATGGAACTTCTCTTTCCATACAAAAGTCCCCCCCTTTCCATGTCATGGTCTTCTAGGGTGATTCTACCCTAGAAATTCTGGGTATAATCCATTTATAGTATCTATCCAAACCCATGAAACTCTTCACCTCGTTAAAACTATTGGGTGGATCCTAAGAAATAACTACATGAATCATCTGTAGATCAAAATCTTCTCCAGCCTCTGAAATGATTTGTTCAAAGAAGTGGACCTCTCATTTCACAAACTAACACTAAGAGAGCTTCTCGTAATGTTGGTTCTCTGAGTGTGTCTTGGACCATCCTTAAGTGTATCGTGTGCTCATCCTCAGATAATGAGTTTACAAGGATTTCATTATTGATGACCACAATGAACGAGTCTATGTAAGGATGGATGATCATGTTATTATGTACCATAAAATCTAATAGGGAGTTGTTCATTCCAAAAAACATCACTAAGTACTCATATTGATCATACAAAAATATAAAATCTATCTTCGGGGTGTCATCATCTCATACAAAAAGCTGGTGATAACTAGATATGAGGTCTAACATTGAGAACCACCACTCTCCCATCAGCTGATCAAAAAGGATTTCAATCCCCTATGGTTGATACATGTTTTTCCTAGACAACAAGTTTAGGTCCTTAAATTCCAATAATAATCTCATGATCACGTTTTTGTAGTTGGAAAACAACATTAGGGCTACGTGGGGTGAAACACTAGGTCTCACAAAGCCCTTTCTTTAAAAGTCTCCAAACTATACCCTTAACTCACTAAGCTCTACGAGAGTCATCTAATTTGTAGTTTTAGATATCGATGAAACCCAGAAGTAAATCTCAATGCATATTTCAACCTCCATATGGGGAATTAATCTATGAATATCTTATGAATAGACATTCTTGTACTCATCCACCACTACAGGAAACTAGGGACTCATCACATCCAATACACCAAGGGTCATGCTAGGAAAATGGTGTTTGATCAGACACACCCTCCTATGTGTGAGTTCATAATGAAAATTATGGGTCTAATTTTTTCTGAAAATGGAAAAACCAGACCCATCCCCATAGACACACCACACTACACACCTAAAAAAGTCAATCAGACATCTAGTGTGGACAATGAGTCCATACCAAGGATGACATCATAAAGACTCAACACTACCACTGAGATATCTCAACTAAAACTCTCACCACAAGAGTAAGGTCACCGGTTTGTGATATTTTAATTTCCTCTTGTTGGTGTCTATAAATGTAGGGACCGAGTCAATGGATTCACTAAAATATATTTTTCTCAAACAAGGGTTGTGGTGAGAAAGTTGACTAAAAACTCTATCTATCAAAACTATGGCTTGGGTAGAAAATACACATATCATACCTCTAATAATATATATATCCCTGAGGTAGTAAGCCTCCATTTTCAAATATTTTCCTCATCCCTATCCACCAGCTCTTGAACCCCATGGTGGAACACCAAGGGGTGGTGGTGGTGGTACTTAGATCCTCCAACCACATCCTGATGTCCGTCCAGCTCCTCTGCCATGTCCGCTGCCTCGCATGCCTTCCATTTCTTTTATTCTCCCCTACCTCGGTGGACCCTTATATATCTCAGTAATTGTCATATGATGGATTAGATAATCTATTTCTAGATGTCTCTGACCACCACATTAGTAACACAAAATGTCATGTCGCTAACATGCTCTCCCCTAGGATCCCCCCACCGTTGACCTTGTGTCTTATGGTAGTCCCCATAACTATAATTTATTCTTGGATCCATGAATTAGATTTTTGATACCTGTTACTGAAGATTCTGTTACATTACCCTCAATGGTATCTTCCACTATAGGTGTATGCTCCACCAAAAGTCTATCTATGAGAATGGATTTCTCCAATACCACAGAATTTATAGGGTTTCTAAGGGATTTCATGTATTCCCTAATCTCCTAGCATAGTATATTCTCAAGGGAATGATCCTTGAAGGATGATCCCCACACTATACATGTGGAGTTTTATGAAAGAACCATAAATCTACCTATGTACTCCACTACTGTCTGAGTACCCAACTATAGACCTATCAGTTTCTGTATACGCATGGACCATAGCATCACTAGAAAGAACTCCTCCCTAACAAGGCACTCAAAGTCTGTCAAAGGGAGGATCATATCCTCATGCTTCTAGATCAATAAGCTCAACCATATTTCTACTGATCCTAGTGGAATACATGCAGTTATGAAATCCTTCTTGGCGAGAGGCTTCCACAGTAGGTAAAAGACACACATAACAACCTCTATCCAATCCTCTGCTACCTGGGGTCTCACACAGCCCTAATCCTGGGATGTCACTGTCTCTGGAACTCATTCAATGCACTAATCATATGTGTATCCTCTACTACTAACATTAGTAGTAACTTATAATCTATGTGTGTTCTTATCACTGGTATAACCCACGGGGGTGCTATCTATGGTATTGGTCCCAATACCAGAACATCATCGATTAGAGGATCATCCTCATGATCACAAATTAGAATACTGGTAAGATGGATTTATGGAGGAATCCTGAAATATATAAACACATGCCGAATTCGAAAGACTATACTTGGTGAATAGACACTAGCTCATATAGGACATCAGAACACACTCAATCCAATACGATTCATGAACCATTAAATTCCCTGCAACCAGTGTTTTCGTGTGGTGAGTCGAAAAACTAAATTCATGGACCTAGAATATTGATACTTATGTCACGACAACAACACTGGATTCCATATCCTGAAAGTCAAACATGAAACACTCAACCCTTTTTCTACAATCTAACCTCACAGACTCATGGTTTGTGATGAATAACCCTTCTTCTATAATACCAATCTCTCATGACCTGTCCCTCGGTGCCTATATAGTGACTACCCCAATACTGGATTCAATAAGCCAGGGGTAAGTGACTAGAATGGATTAGGAATATCTCATAGATGGGTGGTGTTTTACTTAGTAACTATACACATGCACCCATTTCGAGGACCAAATGTGTCGAACTGAAAACAGTCCACAAACATGCATGCATACCACTAAGATAAAAACAAAAATGTATGATAGTAAAAACCCTGAAATGTAAACAGGGAAAAAATATAAGCCAAAACGAAAGGGAAAGAACATGCTCCTGAATCGCATTCGTATAAAACCATGCCTGAATGGTAGGTACAGAAACAGATATCTGAAGTCACCGAATCACACCATGTATCTGTGGCCTCTCTCTAAAGACCACCTAGCCTCAGTCCACCACAGAATCCATCAGATAACCAATCATATTCCCAAAACACAACACATGCATCCATATCCCAAGTAGGGGCGAGTGAAATAATTCTCTATAGGGACCCCAATACAAAAAAGGTAAACCACAAAGAATAACACGATGTACATGATAATGGAAACAAACGATGTACAATCAATACAGTTTGCTCACACTGGTACATGTATAAAGAATAAAGGGAAGTAATTCTAGTATTATTCCATATATATCCTTGTCTCATTGACACTAGATGTGTTGGTGAACCATAGAGCATCGATGGCGCATGGATTGTTGATGTCACATAGAGAATAGATTGCGTAGGGAGGTCGATGATGCACAGAGCATTAGTGGCACACAGTGAGTTGGTGGCTCCCAGAGCGGTGATGGATTTCTTGAAGTCAATGGTGCACGAATCATTGATGGAACATTGGGAATCAATGGTGCATGAAGAATAGTTTCTACATGGAGAGTCAATGGCTCATATAGAATCCATGGGTGAGGCATCTCCAAGGTCACATAGTCACCATGATCACATAGTCACAACCTGCTACATGATTTCATTCATAGCATGATGGTTTAGGGAGAACATTTTTCTCAAGCCATTAGTTAGTATACCAAATTACACAAAAACATAGTTAGAGTATCTAAAAAAGTACTTCATATCTCAAGGGTCCCAACCCCGCATAAATATCCTAAAAAATACACATAGATTGAAGGATACATCCAATTTAGTAAAAAGGTTCTTGTTCAGTGCCATGTCCGACCTGACCCAACCCGATTCTCCAGACTAACATGACCTCGTCGGTCTATCCAAGCTCGAACTGATGCATCCCGATGGGACACTGAACTGTGGAATGTGAAATTCAGACTTCTGGGCCTCTGGAGTGACCCGATTTACTTAGCATGGTCCATGACACTCGGACTAGTTCTACTCCACCAGACACGGCCTGCCATTACGGTGTCCCATTGGTCCGTGCAGTCGCCTAACCTAGTGGCTAGCTAGATCCCACAATTATAACGACCAGTCTACATTTCCTTCCTGGTCCCATGGAATCCTAATCATTATGGGATTCCTCCAGTGTGGCCTCTGAGATGCATCTCTCCATAGAAGCCTCCTGCTATGGCTGCTTCACTGCAGGCTCATCCTCTAGTGCGTTCCATTGGACTGTGGCTGTGCGCCCCACCTGAACGTGACCTCCCACAAGGCCGCACACTACCCTCAATGTCGGCCAACTGCCAGTGGAACATCGTTCGGAATACCCCCTCCATAAGCCAATACAGGCCTTTTTTCCATCTCATCGCACATCTACAATGTTGTTGCAGATCACAACCATTAGTCTCAGATTGTTGCACCATGGATCGTGGGGGAAACGATTGATCATTTGCGTAGGGTTTAAAAGTGAGAAGTAAACACAAAGAACACGACAACATTATGGGGGAGGAATTAATCACATAAACATCTATCGAATGGATCCTTCCATTGTTCATTCAACCTCTATCTGTTTATGTTAGTGGGATCAGGAGGAAACCAACAGCAAAATAATGGCCATGATCTATTCCTTTTAATCATGCGATAAATATATCTCACACAATAATGATTGAACCGGGGATCAACTTATTCATGGGTTTTTTCCGGGTTCAGTGTTTGATTCTAAGATGGGGAAAAATAAAAATGATATTCACACCCTTCATCGAGGATTGATCATTCATTGAAGAAGAATGGGGTTATGTGTCTTCGATGATCCTTAATCCGCAATGGGTCATAATTGGGAGAGAGAATTTATCACCTTACCATAGGAGAATTTCACGGTTTTGGAGATAACCTTGAATTCATATAAAATTCATTTTTAGAAAAGGGAACTACTACCACATCTACATGTAATGTCCAAATAAAATATTTTTATTATATATTCTGATGAACTTCAATTCCAAAAACTAAATTTTGTATAGGACTGACACCGGTTGATGTTAGAAATAACCAATGGAAAACCTCCCCTTACGAACTGAACAATGTTATCATATTTACAATCCATTTTACCATTTATGAGTTATTAGGATTTCAAAATAAAATAATTTTTATTTAATTATATTATTTACGGTTACGCCTCTAGTGATTTTTGTTGTAGATGACCTACGACAACCAATGTTAGTTAATTCCTAGGGCAAGGACGCTTCTTTAGGTTCAATAGTGCCCCTCAGATTTCGGATTCAGGTACTCATTTAATATTTACTTCAACTTTTTCAGAAAATGCATGCACACGTTCTATTAAAATCATAACATTTTTCAAAAAATATTTCCATGCACCTGAAACCTCAAAATAACATATAGTCTTAGTGCATTTTCCCTGAATTTTTTTTAAATAATTTCTTAAAAATAAAATTGGGAAAATCTGAGTCATGAAATTAATCACACTCTCCATTTTTGTAATAGTATTATAATGATGGGAGGAATAAATTATGATTATCTTATGTTTCTTAAGATCCATTTAAAAATTTGTTTCATTATTTAGGAATGAAAAATATGTAAAGGTTATTCATCATTTAGAATATGAGATTATGAAAAACTTAATAATTGATCGAAATATAATCAAAGGATGGAATTATTCACATGGAATGGATAGAAATGAAGGTAGTATATTTCCTCATATTCTCTGTCTAAAGGAAGATATAGTTAATCCAATAAAAATATCAGAAGAATATTTTATTATGTCTTATATAGGAAATATGTCTCATCTATCATTATATTCTACTAGATACTCATTCATAATTATGGGTTTGTTAATGAAATATACATTGTTTTATATTTACATAATAATGAAATTCTATAATTACTAGTAGTTACATAGGAATTGATTATAATGATAAAATATAAATAATATTTTATACATATTTCAATATATATTTTTTATCAAAATAAAAAAATATTCTCAAGAAATATTTTATTTTGGGGATGAATATAACACCCCACTGTTTTAGTATGTATTGTTCAAAAAATAAATTCATTTTTTATTAATTTGTAACGTAGACAACACCAAAATAAAAAGATTTACAGAATAAAAAAATACAATAATAATAATAAATTTATAAATAGAAAGATTATTATGAATTAATATGCATAAATTTTATTATTTTTATTTTGATGAAATTTAAATATGATAAAATAATTAATTAATGACATATGATTAATATCAATCAATCCTAAAAGGGTAATTTTTAAAATATATGATTTTGATGATTTTTTTAATTTTTCAAATGGATCACTTTTAAATGACTTCAACACATGAAATAATAAATTAAATTTTAATAAATTATTAATTTATATTAAATGATATTATGAACACTTGATGTTGAAAATTATATTTTTCTATAATGTTTTTACATTATTTAATATCTTGATTGAAAAGATGATTTTTTTATATTTTTTATTTTTAATGTGATGAAATTAAATTATATTATGAATTCATTATTTCAAAATCATTTCCTTCTTAATTATTGTGAATTTAACAAAACTATTAACTTTTGTTGAATAGTGAAAAAATAGTTTTCTAAAATAGAGTCTCTTTTATTAAACCATCATGATACAGGAATGAATTTAATGTTTGTGAAACATTCAGTATAGAAGAAATATATATTTACTAAGTAAAATAAATCATTTAAAAATACAATTATGTATTTAGATACCCATTTTGATATGTTATAAAAAACGATATTTTATTTTGAAAACTAACAATTTTTCATCATTTTTTAATAAAGTACACTATTACATTAAGTTTTAATTGATTTTGAATTAATATATTTGTCCTTTTTTTAATAATAATCTTATTTATTTCATGAAAATAAATTATATTTTGTATTCTAGTGTAAAATTATATTTATGTTTAAAAAGACATTTTTTTCCTAAAAAATTATTTTTTATTGATTTTACATTCATTTATAAAAATTAAAATTTTCTACATCTAAAAATTGAATCCTATAAAATGGATTTCATACTTATAATAAACATATTAAAATTATATAATAATTTAAATTTTATTTTTAGTTATAATGAATAGTTTTCATAGTTAAATAATGTTAATAAGGTTAGAGTTAAAAGTTTTAACAACGAGGTGAAACTAAGGGATAAGGATTCAAATATAACTACAAATGTTTATAAATATTATTTTATTAGTGTAAATATTCTGAAAATTATCCTATTTTTAAAACATTTCACATTTTTTAAAGCATTCCCAGGAAAATTTCACTCTATTATTTTAACAATTAGTATATTTAATAAGGTGGAACCCCTCTGACATATTAATCGATCACTGCACCCCTGCAATTATTCAGACTTATTTATTACCATATAAGGATTAAAATATTACAAAATTACTTCCCAAATATTCCCATCATGGACTATATTTTATTTCCTCACTAAAAGAACAAACAATTAAGGCTTATGGTGTAAGCCAAAGGGGGATATCCAAGGAAGAGGCAAAGTCTTAATCAAGTTCTTTCACAGAATATTCATAGTCCACCACTTCTAGATTTATTATAAGAATAATAATATTTTAAAATTAATATATATAATGTACCATTTTTTTCTAACAGAATAGCCATTTTTATCTCTTTTTTATTAAATTGAAAATAAAAACGTCACTTGTGTGTATATGTGGTCTGCTATCACCATAATGTAGGATTTTTTATTTGTTAATCACCTACTACCATGTATTGTTATGTATATTGATTTAATGAATATATATTTCTAGATATGTAATAATTAATTTCCTATTAAGATATTTCATTATGTGACTTTCATACAATCCATCCATTTAAAAATGAAAAAGAAACCCATGCATAATGGTGGACTATTTCTTCCAAGAATGGCATAATTATTTTTTCCTAAAAATATTAAATTGGTTGATGTAATTTTTTGTTTAATAAATAAATATGATTTATATTAAATTATTATCATTTTATAGGTGATGAAACCATGATCATGTTGCAAGTACTAGAACCGAAAATCAAAATATGTATGAGAAACAAACATGTGTACACATAAATAGTTGTCTTTAATAATGTTTTTTCTTTATATGGGTTACAATATGTTGTAAAAAATGATAAAAAAAATATATAATAATTTATTTGTCTTATATTTAATAATAATAAATATTAATTAATTATTTAAGAAGGTTGGATTGTGTCTGTCCTAGTTGGAATCCATGGTAAGGATTTAGTTTACTATTTCACTTTTTATTGGGACTGTTTATTCTTCCAAACCCATTGAAGAAATTTAAGGATTCCATAAATAAAAATTCAAAATATTCTCTAAAACTATTATTATTTATAGGCATTAAATGTTTTCTTTTCCATTTTCCTATATTTTCTACTCAAAACTATAGAATGAATTTTATTAATATAAATCAACCTTATTTTTCCATTACGTTCATGAATCCATTTTGTTCCATATCAATATTAACTCTTTGGTTCCAATAATATTATTAACTATAGTCTTATTATGTGACGACGTGTCCTAGTGGGGACCGCACTATGACTCCCCAATCCCGCCTCCAATAGGCCATGGGCTAGTGACTAGCACTGAGTAGGAATATTATTAGATGGGAGGCATTTACAGAAAACATGTACACACACACACATCTCCAAGACAAAAAATAATGAAATTTATAAACCACTAAGGAACAAAATGCATGCATACAACTAAACCCAACCAATAGTGTATGATGGAAAGTAATATATTGAATGTAAACTCGGCCAGAATACAAGCCCACCCAAAAACAAGTGTCTGAAAACTACAAAGTCCAACATGTAAACACAAAGAGGTACTGGGACTTCTTCTCATAGCTGAAGGAGTGCCTCTGCTTGTAGGGAACTCAGAAATCTTATTCCTGTCCTGGTCTGCCCTGGATTCTTCCAATAGGAAGATCGTCTGCATAAGACATGACACATGCTGGCAGAGCCCGTGCATGGGTGAGTATAACAATACTCCGTAGAGGACTTGAAAAACACAAAGCAGTACACAAAGGAAAGGAATTGTCAGCTCTACACAGTATATGTCTACTCAACATATAATATGATATCACAGTCCAGATCTACCCAAAACTCAATCCTGTGGTCTAGAAACAAGTCACACAACTGCATACCCCCTCTAGAGATTTAGTTCGAAGATTCCATGAAGTACTCATTCTGGGAGGACACACTTCAAAAGTCTGGTAGCTCTGATGATGTTGGTCTGAGAAGTAATGTTCCTTGGGAAATGTCACGAGAGGTAGTTACACACATTAAGGGAGACAGACTCTTGAGTGTGAAGGAGCACGATTGATAGATGCACTCATTATGGGAGATACACTCTTAAGTGGGAAAGATCACAATACACAGATGATGATCACTACCAGTGCCTTTTTGGATACCGCAACTCATCAAGATTCATTAGCTAGGTAAATGATCAATGCCAAGTTTATTTGGTCACATCGATTCTTGACTCTATCTAGGTTCGGTAATGGATATAGAATCTCACTCCAAGCCTCTCGGAGGGATTCCAGACTCTGTCATAGAAAGTCCTGCAGAAGGGATCATACTCATGTACAAGGAAATGATACCTGAACTTCAGGGGAATGAGGAAAGGGGCACTAACCCGAATGAAACATGTCCTAGATACGGTGGACATGATGATCAACACATATACTAAAAAGTACACAGTGTCTAGAATGTCACACGCCATGTCCTCTGACCCCGGCTACTGGCCGTGTACAATGACCAGTGTCGCTAGGCTGGTCATGAAAAATGAATCTACACAGTGTGTAAATAAGGTAACACGTCGTGTCTAAGTATCTGGGGTCTTTCCCATGTACATTGGCCATTTCCCCATACACGGTCTCAATCCAGGTACGCCAACCTGTGTAATTGACACATGGGGTGACCCATGCTATTGGCATCGCTTGGCCATGTGGTGTAGTACACGACCATGTACTACACCCTGTGTCAGTGTATCCCATGGATACATGCTGAGTCCCATGTAGCTGCCTCTGCCATGTTGCACAAAGAGTACATGCCAGTTTTGAAGCCGTGTAGCCCATCCCATGTCCGTGTACTTTCCAAAATAAAGAATGAGCTTCGAAGAAAGTTCATCATGCCACACGATTAGGGTCACACGCCGTGTTATTCTTATCTGACCACCAAAACCCATGCCATTACCACCGGTCTTACACGGTGTGTTCTTCGGAAGTACATGTCGTGTATTCCAGAATTTTTCAGAAACAACTTTCCTCGCCGGCGCACCTCCTCTGATACCCTGATCGTCTATCTGGCCATCCGATCACCACGAAACTCTAGAATCTAGGTCTCCCTGATGTCCTGAAGTTGTCTTCATTGTTTTCAGGCCTCTGATCAACCCCGAAAAGGCGTTTTGATCCACCCGCATGAAGAACGGTCGAAGAATGATAATTCTTGTATCATGTCGATTCGTCACACCTCCGGTAGGTTATCGTAATTTGGGATCTTCAATTTGGGATCGTTACATTGCAAACCAGGTGCACAACGATCCATTTTTCCTTGCCCCACGATGAACATGAAGAACGTGTGAAAGAAAAAGGGGGAGGAAATCCAATAACAAAATCGAAGAAAAAACCTCCTCTTTCGTTCCTCATAATGTTGATCCACTCCCGTTAGTAGGATAAAACAGGGTAGGATCAAAATTGTAAACAATAATAATGGATTAATACCCAAAAACATCCCAACAGAAACCCTCCTGCAATAACACACAAATACGCGAATCAACTTGTCTGTGGTTGATTTGTGTTCGTAATTTATATCAAAAATGGGGAAAAGAAAATAAATAACAAACCGCAACCTCACAAAGGGATCCATCGCTATCAAAGGGGTTGTGTTGCCGTCATCGCCGAGATCCTTTAACTTTGTTGGCACATCGATTCAAATCTTTGATTCGTCGTCGTTCGTCACTGAGATATTTTCTCCAAGGCTACACAGATTCTCCAGATCATCCTCTCAAATTTTCTTCAATGACCACCATTCGATTAACCCATTAAAAAGGGGAATGTGATTCAGCATTCTACTACATTGTGGCATTAATGATTCAAGTTGTCGCTCTGAGTCATTATGAAATGGCATTAATTATTTAAAAAGCATCCATATCATTGTGTTTCATCGAATGATTCCAAAATAAAATAAACTTCTCCATTTATTTTATTTTATTTTACTAAAAACATTCGAAAATTATATTTTTCCCACGACCTGCGCCGGTCGAGGGTAAACCCATTCTTAGGTAAATTCATTGTCTCAGACGCAATGGTTCCCTTTGATTTTTAATCCGGACATCCATTTGGAAACTGCCACAACCGCGCACAAGTGCCGACTCACTTACCAAAACAAATATTTGAGCCACCATACCGAGATCACCGAGCCTCAGACTAATATGTCGTCTCTACATCTGGTCTCATAATAATTCCATATAATATTTAAAAATAATAAATGGTAAATCTGAGATATTATATATTACATTAAAAATAAATTTTTTCATAAACATTGAATTTATTTTTATATTCATAAAAGTGATATTATTAACTTTTTTAAGTAATTAAATTATATCATTATTTACAAAAAAACATAAGGGAATATCTTTCTAACATTATCATCATGAAGTCATTTTATTTCCCATAGAGAAAAATAAAATTTATATTTTTTTATAGTTTTTGATGTTTTTCCTTGTGAAATATATTCAAATTATCCCTAAAATTTATACCATTATTATTAAAATATATTGTAATTATTCTCATAAAAAAATTTATATGGATTTCACTTCAACTATATATATTTTTTATTACACTAAAAATTTTATTTCTTATATTTGGATAATTTTCAAGGTTTCATTATTTTAATTTATTGAAAATATATGTTTTAATATATCCTATTGAAATATCTTGAATATATTTTTTGATGTAACTTTTGACTCATTTTTCTATAAATGATACAAAATATATGTGATAATTGTTTTTAAGGTATAAAATTCATTTTTTTCTGATTTTTAATGAACATTAACTTTTTTTTAAATGAAATTTTCTAATAAATTTTCAGTCTCCTTTGAACACTTACTCATTTAGATTATATACATAATTTTATACATATGGTTATTTTCTATGTCATCTATCAAACTCTATCATTATCTTGACATTATTTTTCTCATTTCTGTCCATGTGTTTTACACCATGGATATATTTTACATCCTTTCAATGTAAACAATATTTTATACTCATTGTTATATAGGATATTAATTAATAAAAGATTACTATGAATGTTAATTAATTTAATGGGGAAATATTTATGTACCTTATAGTCAATTAAATATGATTATTTATAGATTATTGAGGCCTAATGATGATGAATTATATTGTTCTTTTAATACATGAAGACATGATTGGACATTTTTATGTTATATGTGGGGTTTTTTATATCACATAAGTGAATAGGTTCTCTCTCATGATACGTATTATAATGTGTATCCTAGTGTATTCATATAGATATAATTATAAATTCTTGGTACATGGAGTTGATGGTATATAAGTTATATTGGAATGTTGAATTGATGTTTCGTCACATGCTTTGAAATATGTCCACAATAGTATTTCATATGAAATATAATGAGGACCTTATGGAAAGAACACGACATCGTAGAATGAGGTCTTGATGTTAAGATCATCATTTATTGGATCATGGATTATGACATCTAAAATTATGAATTCCATAATTATGATATAATTTGTTTTTTATAAGGTTTTGTTATCAATTATTATATATCATGATCATGATATTTATGTCATTGAAGGATTATTTATGATTCACATTTTCATACTAGTTATGCCTTATTTATCCTTGACATACTCATCTATTGGCAACCTAACATTGAGACTTTGAGCCCACCATTTTATTTTTCCCCTAATATATCATGAAGGGTTCCTTAAAATATATATTGGTTTTAGAGAAAGGAATAAGAATGCTTCAAATAATTTATATCAAATGATTTATGTTTCCAATTTAACATTAAAATAATGTTTATATATAGTATATAAGGATAGTTAAAATATTCTGTCAATTGAGATGTGATATATTATATATCATTTCAATATAAATAATAAAACACTAGCTCTATATTACCAGATTTGGGTTATTATGGTTATTTCTTTTAACTTACTTTTATATCAGGTATTTAGATGATAAAAATGGTACATTTATTAGTTATTTATTTTAATGGTGTTAATAAAATTAGTCATTTATCTGAATGAAATATATTTTTGATATTTTATTTATGATGGATCCCAATGGAACATTATATTTTTCTTCTTCAAACCTATAATTTTATTTTTTGTGTATGTATTTTTTAAATCTTGATCAAATTTTCAAATTGAGATTATTATGAACATTATTTTTATCTAGAATAACATGAAATAAATTATTCCCTTGAATAAATGGAAGATAATAATTGCGATTTTGAGTTTTTCATAGAGGTCATACATTCACATAGAACATACAAATTTCAATGAAATTTTTTTACAATAAAAAACATTAAATAAGAGAAATTTTTTTGTATACTAGACATTGATTATGCAACCTAGAATCTATTATAGTGACCCTCACCTTTTACATATATTATTTTATGGTTTCAGAATAATTATAAATGTAATGTAAACCTCTGATTGAAAAGTATTGTTTCTTTGGGAGACATGATATATAATTAGAAAACATGAAAAGGGAATAAAACTACACTTTAATAATGTTCTTTAATGACATATTAACTTACATTGAGCTCCTAAATCTGCATAGGATAACCTAGGGAAATCATAGAAAGAATATATGAGCTGAAAACCATGTAGGAGAATAATCATGGATTTAAAGTATATCACATGAGTTGGAATGTATGACATGATAATATATAAGCCATAGATAAGGAGTAAACATAAGGAAGATTGAAATATTTTATAAATAACCATATTATAATTGAAATATATGAATTTGGATGAAAAATATATCATGACTTAAATATGATTGAAGGATAACTTCCAAGACAACATCACATGGTAGACAATGTCCCATGAAGGAATCAAGTTTACTCCCTCTCCCAACAACAAATATCAGTACACTAAAACATTAATAATATAATGTATTACTATATAAAAAGACCCATTTCATCATTATCATGCCAATGTGTGCCACATAAAGAATAAAAAATAAGGAATAATCATATGGTTTAGTCATAGAATAAAATGTGTATGGTAATATTCTCACGTAGCATAACTGAAGGTAATATAATAATTGAATCAATGAATAAAAGGTTGAACATATATAAAAAATTCATTAGTTAATTAATAGATAAAATATAATTATTTTTAACTGAATAGAAAACATGAAATATAGTTTTAGAAATGTAACACTTACGTGCGGTTTTAGGGAAAATAATTGTCACGACCCTTCTCGGGACCCTTGTCGTGACTACCCTAAGCCTACCATTCATAGGCCAGGGGCTGGCGACTAGCACCAAGGCGTAAATCCTGACAAAAAGGGGAATGAATTTCTTTTATAAGTAAACACCACAGACTAAGTAAAAGCTACACTAAGTAAAGATGTATAAAAAATGTGCTGAAAGTAAAAGGGGCCGGAAATAAAAGCCGAAAAGAAAGGTACAACTACAACTGAAAGTAAAGTACAACTCAAAGGACAACAGCTAAAAGGTTACAAGAAGCTCCTGGATCATCCTTCGGGGTCCTACCTGAAGGGTAGGTACATATGTCCTCCTCAGCACTCCACATCTGTCCATCTCCTCAGGTACCGACTCATCGTGAGATCCACCTCCGGGTACCGACTCATCATGAGATCCACCTCCGGGTATCGACTCGTCTTGAGATCCACCACCGGGTACCATCCATCTCTATAGGCCTCAACCACGATTAGCGTTGTCCAACCTCTGCATCCAACACAACGTAGTGCGGGCACAGCCCATGCATGGGTGAGTATACGCTACTCAGTAGGGACCCTGAGACCCCCGAAGGTCTCCGAGAATCCACAAACGATAATCCACGATGGAAAGATACAATCATGAAGCAACATACAACTCTACTTAGGTATATTCCCATACATATACCTAAGTCATCAATTCCAGTTCGGCTCCAATGTCCGAGCCTAAGATCGATCACGTCCACACAGGATAGTACAACCCAATCCACACAGGAAAACACAACCCAATCCACATAGGAAAGCAATTCAATCATATCGAAGATAATTATTGAATGTCAAGACTCATCTCACACAGGTATACATCAATTTTAAAGCAAAAGGAGATGATTCAATGTAGTAACTGATTCATCTAGTTGGGACCCACGTAGGATACTAGACCAACTAAGATGTTAGACCCACATAGGATACTACAACAGTGGTCAAAATTGTCGGACCCACATAGGATACAAGTACTATAGTCGTCACTGCTGAACCCACGGAGGATTCCAATACGGTTGTCATCTTCGTCGAACCCAGAGAGGATTCCAGTATGATAGTCTTCACCGTCGAATCCACAGAGGATTCCAATACGGTTGTCATCGTCATCGAACCCACGGAGGATTCTAGTATGATAGTCTTTACCGTCGAAAACACGGAGGATTCCAATATGAAAGTCTTCAACGTCGAACCCATAGCTTCTGGGGAACTCCTCCTCTATAGAGTACAGTGGGGCTGCCGCTACAACCAAGCACTTCCCACTAACCTTGGACTGATGTAGTACTCCACCTGTCGAGTACTATGGGCCTGCTACTACAACCAAGCACTTCCCACCATGGGTCTTCCGCTACAACCTAGCGCTCCGCCTCATAGCCTACAGAGGTACTACTTCTATTGAGTACCGTGGTTCTGCCACTTCAACCATGCGCTCCTCTGCCGTGGGTTTGTAGCTACATCCAAGTGCTCCCCACTGGGCTTTCAAAACACACCGAGTCGATCGATCAGCAGTCGTCAATTCTCAGCCAGCTCTAGGGTTTCCGCACACATCACGCTAATTCCGGGAGGGTCTGCTCCACGAGCCAAGAGAGCGATACATCCTCCACGAGCCAAGAGAGCGATACATCAACTATCACGTAGACCATAGTTGATGTATCACAAAGTTCCATCATGTCAATAGGAACACAACGCTACAGAAGGCGCGTCAATCAGATGCACGGTCTGAGTGTTATTGGCTTTTTCGTCCCAGGGGCCCGGTTTGTTTTTTAGCTAAAACCAACTCGACCGTACTCTAGCTGCATCCAAACCTCGAGCGGAGTAATCCAAAAGGTCCGTCTCACTAAGAGGAATCCAACAAAGTCGACGACAGGTCAATCGGACGTCCGGAGCTCATGTTATAGGCATTTCCGCTCCGAGGGCCCAGTTGGTTTCATGTTTGAACCAACCTAGCCGTACCCAAAATTTCTCAGAAACCTTGAGTTTAGTATACTGAAATGACCGCCTCGATCCAAGGATCTCATCACAATTGAAGGTGCGTCGATCGGAGGTCTGTTTCCCACATTATGGACATTTTAACAAACATGTCCGGTTTTAGGGGGTTTTGGGACCAGACCGACCCGGCCCAAGCCCCCCCTGGGTCGGCCCGAACAGGGGCGACCCGAACCGGGTCCAGGTCCGGCACATCAGGGCGCGGCCCGGCCCTGTGCGGGTGGCCGGACCTGGTGCAGCCGGTCCGGCCTGGGCAGACGCGGCCCGCGTGGCCGGTCAGCTCGGTCGTTTCGGCTGAGCACGAAACGGGGGGGAGCCCCCCCCCCCCCTTGATTGAAGCGGCATGGCATTAATGTCGTGTCCTTCCCCAAAAACCGGAATGGAAAAGACGTTCCGGACCTCCGCGGCTCAGCTGTGGTGGTCTCCTCTGGCGGCGCGCCACCGCCGCCGGTCACCACTGCTCTCCGCAGACCACTGGACGCGCACCGTTGGTCTGTTTCACCCGCCATCTTCACCTGGAGTCCTTACGGGACCCGAACATTACTGCGGAGTTTTCAAATCGCATCTACGGCCCATTCCATCATTGACTGTCGATCCGCACATCAATAAACAATCTGTGGTGGGTTGTCGGGTCGTGTTTGTTCAGCCCGCTCCCTCCGCGATAGGCGTTCTCAAATGGTAGTCATTAAAACACATTCTTTTAGTATCGACGAGGGTATAATTTATTCAAGTGTAAATTATACTAACTTCATACCATTAAACACTTAACATGATAGAATAAATCACTCGAAGAGTATTAAACAAATCTCCCTTACGATTTTCCCCGTAATCCAAATTTCCCAACCCGAAAACATATTCTTTCGCGAATCAACATAATAATATGTTGATCCCCACTCTTTGATTTAGAAGTAAACAGAATATGGGATTATTATTATTCAAAAATTAATCCCCTACCTCGTGTCGTTCGTCGTTTGTTGATGATATCGCAAGTGGGTGGACCTCGGCTCGTCGACGTCTTCCCAAGGGAGGAGATGAAGATGACAATGGTCGCTGGCATTCATCGCTTCCGTCGTTGTCGGTGTTCACATGAGGAAGTGACGTATCCTCTCTTGTTGTGAAGGAAGAAGAGGATGGATAACCATTCTTCATCGATGGAGGAATTCATTTCTTCGTGGACGAAGGAAACTCTCCTTGTATTCTCCCAAAGTATTATCCAACCCCAAAATCTCATAAAGCTTCCCTCCTTTAAAATATCTCCAATCAATTCAAAAGGAGTCAAGAGGTGAGACAAAAATAAATTAATAATGTTATTAATTAACCTAGTCGGCCTCATTAATCTTGGGAGGTGGTGAGGCTCCACCACAATAAATGTGTGGAGTCTCCATACATTAAAACAAGGGGGTGTGTTACGGGGAGGTCAAGGGGGTTATGGGGGAGGTGAGGAGTTAGGGTCTCGTGTGGGCCTTACCACACTAAACTCTCCCATGGGTGGTTAGGTGGGTGTGGGCCCCACATCTAACTCCCCCTTTCATTAAAATAGCCACCTTCCATGAATAAAATTTGTGCAGGACAAATTTTATTTAATTCAACTAAACCCCAAAAATTAAACCTCAACCTGCTCAAAACACAACTATATCAAAGGTCCTCTTAAGCAATTACCAGCGTTGCGGTTTTATCGGTGCCCTTGGATTTCAATTCCAAGCACCGGTTCAAAAGATAGGAAAACCTACTCGTTCGTTCATTGAACGTACCTGAGCTAACCTGCGGAAATTGATTCAGGGCTCACGGGGCCTTTGAATCAGGTGCCATCAGAAACTGTGCACTCGTAAAATTTCAAAGAAAATGAAGAAAAAATTTCCTTTGAAATTTACAGGTCTTTACATTACTACCACCTCAGGGATTTACATCCCCGTAAAGCTACAACACAATCTAGGGAAACAAAAGAGTGTACTGAGCACGCATCTGAGCCTCCCGCTCCCAAGTGCTCTCCTAGAGGTTCTCGCGTTGCCATCTGTTGCGCACTAGAGGAATCGACTGTCCACGTAGGACCTGCTCCTTTCGATCCTCGATCTCCACCGACACCTCTGCAAAACTCACCCCATATCCAAAGTCCAGCTCCCCGTGGTCGATGATATGCGTTGGGTAGTGCACGTATCTCCTCAGATGAGATACGTGGAAGACGTCGTGCTCCCGATGCAACTGAGGTGGTACAGCCAGGCGATAAGCCACTTCACCTATCCTTCTGAGAAATTCGAACAATCCGATGAAGCGTGGAGATAACTTTTCGCCCCGAAAAAATCTTTGTAATCCATGTCGACGTGAGACCCACAGGAAAATGTGGTCTCCATCCTCGAACTCTAGTTGTCTCCGCCTCCTTTCAACACAAGACTTTTGTCGGCTCTAAGCTATCCTCAACTGCTCTTGGATGACCTGGACCTTCTCTGGTCCGACAAGGGCTGCTAAGATTTCATCTTTTCTGAAAAGATAAATCAGGTCTCATCCCCAGGATGAACCACGTTCTTTTCCTAAAACAGTCAATCCTGACATAGATGATACTAATCCATACCAAGGATGACGTCGTAAGGACTCGACGCTACTACCAAGAGATCCAACCGTTACTCCCACCTCCAAGGGTTGAGTCACACTGTCGGCATCAGTGTGTGGTCACTGGCTCTCCTCCAGTAGGTATCAGATATGTGAGGGTCAAGTCAACAGTTTTTTTAAACCGGAACCTCTAGTAACAACATAAAGAGAGGATAGGAAAGTAAATGCCACAATGAATGGTGTCTTTTATTACTGCAGCTCAAAGTACAAAGACACATAAAACCACAACATCAACAAAAAGAAATCTATAAGCACCAATAACAAGGCCTCCATGCCTGGAAGCTGTTTCTCTCCTATCCGCCTGCTTCTAGAGCTCCATAGTCAAATGCCTCAGCTGCCTGAAGTTGAGCTCACCCATTTCCATATGTTCCCTACGGTCGGGGTGGATGTCCTCGTGGTGGTGGTGGTGGCAACACCTAGAAGGGTCATCCACCTCCAGCTACACGTCCAGCTCCCCTACCTCAGTCTCCTGCTCCTTGCGATCCGCCCCGATCGAACCTCTGCCTCTGCCTGGGAGGTCCTTCATTTATCATCTAGTCATCTGTAATGAGGGTCAGACAGTCACGTGCCATGTGACCAACCCCACCGCAAGAGTAACACTGTCCGCTCAGGGTAAGTTGTTCTCTACCCTGGGTGCCTCAAACACATGATCCTGTGTCATGCGGTCGAATACATGTAGGTCTGGTCCTCTTGGACCTCTATGTCATCTATCTACTGCCCGCTGGAGAAGACGCTGTCGCATGCTGGCTAGTGGTGGGTCTTGCTACTGGAGACTGCTCAGCAAGGAAACCCTCCACTAAGAGGGATCGCTCCAAAACTCCTATCTATGTTGGGATACCGTCAGAAACAACTGAACCTCTAATATCTCTCTTGAGCCCCTACTCGAAGGTTCAGGCCCTGAAGAAGGGGTATCGTACCATATCTATAGAGTAATGTGAGAGATCAGTGAACCTCGCTGAATACTGAGCTACTATCATGCTACCCTGCCAAAGTTGTAGTAGCTCTTGTATGCGCACCGCTCGAAGGGTGGCTGGTACAAACTCTTCCCGGAACAGGATTTCGAAGTCTTCCCACAGATGGGATGCCTCATCGTGCACCTGGAGCATCAAGCTTCACCATCTGCCTACTGATGCGTGCTGGAGGCTCGCTGAAAGGATCACCATGAAGTCAGCTGGTGTCCCCACTAACCTGAAAACTCGAACAACAACCTCCAACCAATCCTCGGCTGCCTGGGGGTCCGTCTCCCCATGGAACCTAGGTGGTCTCTGACGCTGAAAATCGTGCAGTGCAATAAGTCGACGTGCACTCTCAGTGGCCGGGGCTGGAGGCATCAGTGGCTCGGTGGGTAGAGGTACCACCGGTGCCTCCACTGAAAAAGGGCCCTGCACCGAGGCCTCGTCCCTCGGTGGGCTGTCGTCTCGCACAAAGATCTGAACCCTAGCTGGCTCCTATCATGGGGCCATCTTGAAAAGAAACAGGTGCGCCACGGTCAAAAGAGTATACCTAGTGAGCTGACACAAAGTAATCACAAAGAAATATTTTGAAACACACATGCAATAAATTTTTTCGTGCATTGAGTCGGAAATCAGATGTTAGGGTCCTGGTGTACGGATACGTCGGCTGCTGCACCAACACTGGACTCCCTAGACTGATAACCACACTAAATACCCATAACACTATTGCTCCACACAGAAGAAAGTCTTGAGATCTGAGTTCTTTGGTAGAACTGAACTCCTCTGATACGAATTTGTCATGACCCGTCCTCAGGACCCGTGCTGTGACTACCCTAAGCCCGCCTTCCATAGGCCAGGGGATGGAGACTAGCACCAAGGCGTAAATACCGAAAAAAGGGGAAGGCATTGCCTTTATAATTAAACACCATAGAGTAAGAAGAAGCTACACTAAGTAAAGCAGTATAACAAATGTCATGAAAGTACATGGGGATGGAAATAAAATCCCAAAAGAAAGGTACAACTACAACTAAAAGTAATGTACAACTCAAATGACAACATCTAAAAGGTGACAAGCAGCTCCTGGATCGTCCTTTGGGTTCCTACCTGAAAGCTATGTACAAATGTCCTCCTCAGCACTCCACGTCTGTCTGTCTCCTTCGGGTATTAACTCGTCGTGAGATCCACCTCCGGGTACCGACTCGTCATGAGATCCACCACCGGGTATCGAATCGTCGGGAGATCCACCTCCGAGTACCGTCCATATCTACAAGCCTCAACCATAATCAGCATTGTCCGTCGTCTGCATCCAACACAACGTAGTGCAGGCATAGCCCGTGCAGGGGTGAGTATACGCTACTCATTAGGGACCTCGAGACCCACGAAGGTCTCCCAGAATCCATGAAGTATAAACCACAAAGGAAATATAAAATCACGAAGCAACATCCAACTCTAATTTGGTATATGCCCATACATATACCTAAGTCTTCAATTCCATTTCGGCTCCAATATCTGAGCCTAAGATCAATCACATCCACACAGGATAGAACAACCCAATCCACACAGGAAAACACAACCCAATCCACATAGGAAAGAAAGTCAATCATATAGAAGATAATGATTGAAAGTCAAGACTCAGCTCACACAGGAATACATCATTTCTAAAGAAAAAGGAGATGATCAGATGTAGTTTCTGATTCATCTAGCTAGGACACACGTAGGATACTAGACCAGCTAAGCTGTCGGACCCACGTAGGATACCACAATAGTGGTCAAAAGTATTGTACCGACGTAGGATAAAAGTACTGTAGTCATCACCGCCAAACCCATGGAGGATTCCAGTACGGTTGTCGTCGTCATATAACCTACAAAGGATTCCAGTACGATAGTCTTCACCATCAAACCGACGGAGGATTCCAATACGGTTTTCATTATCCTCGAACCAACAGAGGATTCTAGTACGATAGTCATTACCGTTGAACCCATGGAGGATTCCAATAAGATAGTCTTCACCGTCGAACCCATAGCTGCTGGGGAAGTCCTCCTCAATTGAGTATAGTGGGTCTGCCGCTATAACCATGCACTTCCCACTAACCTTGGACTGATTTAATACTCTACATTTTGAGTACTATGCACCTGCTGCTACAACCAAGCGCTTCCCACCCTGGGTATGCCGCTACAAACAAGCGCTCCCCCTCATAGCCTACAGTGGTACTCCTTCTGTTGAGTACCATGTGTCTACCGCTTCAATCAAGCGCTCCACCTCTAGGGTTCTGCTTCTACAACCAAGCTATCCCCACTGGGCTATCGAAACACACCGAGTCGATTGATCAGCAGTCGTCAAGTCTTAGCCAGCTCTTTCACACACAGCACGCTCGTTCCGAGAGGGTCCGCTCCATGTGCCAAGAGATCAATAAATAAACTGTTATGTAGACCACAGTTTATGTATCTCAATGTTCCGTCATGTCAATAGGAACACAACGCGACAGATGGCGCGTCAATCAGACGCCCGGTCTGAGTGTTATTGGCTTTTTCGTCCCAGGGGCCAGGTTGGGTTTTAAGCTAAAACCAACCAGACAGTGCTCCAGCTACGTCCAAACCTCGAATGGAGTAATCCAAAAGGTCCGTATCACTAAGTGGAATCCAACCAAGTCAACGAAACATCATTCTGATTTCCGGAGCTCAAGTTATAGGCGTTCCCGCTCCGAGGGCCCGGTTGGTTTCGTGTTCAACCAACTCGGCCATACCCAATGTTTTCAGAAACCTTGAGTGTAGTATTTGAAAATGACCATCTCGATCCAAGGATTGCATCACAATAGACGGTGCGTCGATCGGAGGTCCTTAGCCCATGCTACATGCGTTTTAACGAACCCGTCAGGTTTTAGGTTGTTTTGGGCCCGGATCAACCCGGCCCAAGCCCCCCTGTGTCAGCCCGAATCGGGTCAACCCAACCTGGGTCCGGGTCCGGCCCATCTGGCACGGCCCGGCCCGGCCGGCGCGACCCGGCCCGGCGCAGGCGGCCCGGCCTGGCCTGGGTGGATACGGCCCGAGTGGCCGGTCAACTCGGCCGTTTCGGCTGAGCGGGGAAACAGGAGTGAGGCATGCCCCCACTTGATTTAAGTGGTGCGGCTTTAATGTTGTTCCCTCCCCCAAAACCCGGAATGAAAAAGACGTTTCAGTCCGAAGCAGCTCAGCCGCGGCGGTCTCCTCCGGTGGTGCGCTGCTGCCGCCGGTGGCTGGTAACGCCACGCTAGGGGGGCGCGCCGCTGTCGCTCTCCGCGGACCACCGGACGCGCACCGGTGGTCCGTTTCACCCGCCATCTATGCCTGGAGTCTTTACGGGACCCAAACTTCACTGCGGAGTCTTCAAATCGCATCTGCGGCCCGTTCTGTCATCACCCGTCGATCCGCACATCAATAAACAATCTGCGGAGGTTTGTCGGGACGTGTTTGTTCGGCCCGCTCCCTCCACGTTAGGTGTTCTCAAATGGCAGTCATTAAAACACATGCTTTTAGTATCGACAAGGGTATAATTTATTCAAGTGTATATTATACTAACTTCATACCATTAAATTCTTAGCATGAGAGATTAAATCACTCGAAGAGTATTAAACAAATCTCCATTACGTTTTTCCCCACAATCAAGATTTCCCAACCCGCAAACATATTCTTTCACGAATCAACTTAATAATATGTTGATCCACGCTCTTTGATTTAGAGTGAAAAAGAACACAGTTTTATTATTATTCAAAAATTAATCTCGTACCTTGTGTCGTTCGTCGTTTGTTGATGATATCGCAAGAGGGTGGATGTTGGCTCGTCGACGTCATCCCAAGGGAGGAGATGAAGATGACGATGTTCGCTGGTATTCTTTGCTTTCGTCGTCGTCGGTGTGCACCCGAGGAAGTGACATCTCCTCTCTTGTTGCGAAGGAAGAAGAGGATGGAGAACCATTCTTCGTCGAGGGAGGAAGTCGTTTCTTCGTGTATGAAGGGAACTCTCCTCAAATTCTCCCAAATTATTAGCCAACCCCAAAATCTCATAAAGCTTCCCTCCTTTAAAAGATATCCAATCAATTCAAAAGGAGTCAAGAGTTGAGACAAAAATAAATTAATAATGTTATTAATTATCCTAGTCAGCCTCATTAATCTTGGGAGGTGGTGAGGCTCCACCACAATAAATGCGTGGAGTCGCCATGCATTTAAACAAGGGTGGTGAGTTGTGGGGAGGTCAAGGGGGTTATGGGGTAGGTCAGGAGTTAGGGTCTCGTGTGGGACCTACCACACTAGACTCTCCCATGGGAGGTTAGGTGGGTGTGGGCCCCACATCTAACTCCCCCTTTGTTGAAAATAACCACCTTCCATGATTATAATTTTCGGATGACACATTTCATTTAATTCAACTAAACCCCAAAAATTAAACCCCAACCTGCATAAAACGCAACTACAGGAAGGGTCCCCTTAAGGAATTACCGGCGATGCGGTTTCATCGGTGCCCTCAGATTTCAATTATGAGCACCAGTTCAAAAGTTTGGAAAACCCGCTCGTTCGTTCACTAAACGTACCCGAGCTAAATTTTAGAAATTGATTCCGGGCACACTGTGCCTCAGAATTATCTGTCGTCAGAAACTGCGCACTCGTAGAATTCCAAAGAAAATTAAGAAAAAATTTCACTTGAAATTTACGGATCTGTACAATAATAAAATGTATTTTAGTAGAAAAAATAAATAATTACTCTCATAGAACCAGAAAATATATAAAATAGTTGTTTAGGATAAAATTATTTATTTTTTAAAAAATTAGAATGCTTAAAAAATTTATGGAGTGTAATTTAAAATTGAATGGAAATGGGGATGTTCCATTTAATCAGGCTTTCGTAATAAGGAGAATTAAGAAGGAATTCAAAAAAACATTTTAATTCCCTATCAGAGAAAATGAAATTGAGATAAATTCATATGTGTGGTACATATATAATGAACATATGAGAATTATGTAGGTGAAATGATGGGATAAATTGATTCAATTATTGAGAAAATGTGACACAAAGTTATTACAGAATTTTGGAGAGAACCCTTACCCGCCCCTTCCTATTTCTTTTCCATACTTCTCCCTCCTATTTAATATCTCATTCATAAAGGACCCTTTATTAACATGGAATTTTCATTTTGATAAGACTATAAGCACTTGAACATTAAGAGAGGGGTCAGGAGTGGTTTTGGTAGTTATTTTTGGGAAATCAAGTATTTTGAGGATAAAAGGGGTTGTGAGGGTTGGTATTTATATTTGAGTAAAGGTGGTCTTCAGTGACTAAATAATTATTATTTTATATTTAATTCCTACCAGATTTGGGAGGCATTAATTTCCATGAATATGGAAGATAAATATTTTTTTAAATGCTGGTTATGTATCTGAAATACCTAAATCACTCCTTTAATGTTTTATCGTTTAGTTATTTTATGCTATTAACTTATAGCTATAGCTAATTACAATATTTATCTTATACTGCGATAACGTTTTTTACCTTGAAAAATATTTTGATCCTAAAAATGAAAAATAAATTAATTCCTAATTTGGAACATTAAATTTCAGATATGGATTCCTTTTTTTTGGATTCAATTTTTAAATGTAAAAAAAATCAGTTCTAATGTGATACCCATATAACTAATAATTTTTTTAAAACTGATCAAATCATGGTTTTTATAAATTCTTGGAATCTATTTATTAATATAACAACTTATGTATTATTTAATTTTCTAAATAAATTTTTTAATTAATAAGTCTTAATGAACTAGAAATCATGATTATATAATGATTATTTAATAAGAGTTATGTAAATCCAATATTTTTTTAACATAAAAATCATCATTTTAGAAAATTCCCAAAATTTTATCTTATTATAATTTTGAAATTTTGAATCCAAAAATGATAATTATTTAATAAAATTAATTATAAAAATTTTATTATTTAATATTTTAAATAAATATCCAAATTTACTGAAATTTTAAATTTTCATATAAAAATAATAATTTATTAAAATATAACAATTAATTTTGACATCTATAAAATATATTATCATCTAAAAAGTGTTTTCTTAAAATCTCTATGAGATATATGTTCATTATAATTCCATAAATAATTAATGGATGGGAAATTCCATTGATACAGTTTTGATTCCTTATGTGATTCCCCCTTATGAAATTTCTCCCTCGAAATTTTTTTTATATACTAAGTTTAATGTAGATGTGGGTACTTATCATTAACCCCTTCCTCTGGCTCCCATGTAACCTCCCCAAATTTTGTGTTCCTCCATAGTACATTAACCAAGTGAGTAGTCGAGTTTATTAAATCTTTATGTCTATTGTTGAAGATCTTCATGTGTTGTTTCTCATATGAGATATCATTATCTACCTGTATCACCTCAAATATTTTTTCATGTGAGGGATCTTGTATGTAATTTTATAGGAAGGATATGTGTAATACATCTTGCAATACTAACTTTATTCATATATGTTCATGTAGATAATCCACAACTCCAATGTGATAAATAAAATTATAACAGATGATATACATTGGACATAGCTTTCCCATGTTCAAAAATCAAATTACTCTCTTCTATAATGATATTCGGAGAAAACAATTATCTCCAATAGTGAACTCCAATTCACTTCAATGGTTGATATTTAAACTATTTTGATAACTTTTAGTAGCTTTAATATATTTTTTGAATGCATAAACTGCATCTATCATCTCTTTAACAAGGCAAGGTATAAGTATATTTAGATCCCCAATATCAACCCCACTATTTGGAGTTTTACATCGCTTCCCATATAGAGATTCATATGGAATCATTTTAATACTTGATTCAATTATATTATCATATAAAACTCAACCAATTGGAGATGCATATCACATCCACACTATTATTCAATTGAGTTATCTCTTATCATTTCCTCAAGTGTATGAACAATCCTTTCAGATTTTCCATCTCTTTTTGGATGATAGGCCATGAAGAGATTTAGTTCAGTACTCAAAGAATGTTGATGAATTCTCCTATAATTATATGTGAGCCATGTGTCATGATCCAAGATGAATGAATTTAATAGCCCATGAATCATCACCAATTCCTTCAAATATATTTTTGAATGTTGATTAAGAAATAATTAGTCCCAAATACCATAAAAGTGAGCAGTCTTGGTGAGTCAATCAAACAAAACCCATATAGCATTAATTCCTTTAGATATCTTTGAGAAACCAATAAAAAATTCCATAGTTATATTTTCCTATTTCCACATGGGTATAGGAAATGGTTGCATTACCCCTTTGGATGTATTTTACTCTTAATAAACATTCTAAAATATTAATCATAATGATATATACTCCACAATGCTTTCATCATGTTTCCCCAGCATAAATGCTCTCAAATATCACTATTCAATTTCAAAATTCAAGGATGGTTAAATAAATGTGATCTATGTGAATTTTCTAATAGATTACTCTTTATCTCTAGTTATGATGTTACTAAAATAATTGTTCCAAATCGAATCACACCACCATCATCAAATTTGAACACATGTAGATTCTATTAAATCACTTATTTCACCTTGTTTTATATCAAAGACCATCCCTTTGTGCCTCCTTAATCGTCTATTATATAGTTGGTTTGGAAATCATTCTAGAAAGGTATAAAGTTTTCCCTATTTTTATTAATTAAAAATCAATCATTTTTAATATCCATGAATGTAATGTCTTTCTCGATCCATATTATGGATAGAGTATTACTTTAATTTTTTGGTAAGAGAATATATTACCTTATTCGACTTTCTAGGATGGAAGTGAATAGTGTTATCATAGTTCTCAGCTATCTATAACAATATTCATTGACACATTATATATTATTTATGTATGAATATATATTTTTGGCTTTTGTGATCATTATATATCTCACACTTCTACCAATAGAGAATATGATGCCATATTTTCAATGCAATGATTACATCTGATAAATTTAGATCATGTGTGGGATAGTTTTTCTTTTGAACTTGTAGCTTCCTCGAGGAATAAGCTATTTATTTATCTCTTTTCATTATTAAAAATTATAATCCATTCATTTATGAATCCCTATACACCACGATGATTTCTCCACATGTTTGTTGTGTCGTTACTGGTTCAATGGTAAGCCACATTTTTAATTATTTGATGATTTTTTCATATTCACTAGTGCAAATTTACATTACTCCCTTATGAATTATCTAGGTTATTGGGTTGGAAAATAATTATTTTAAAAAAAATCATTTTTAATACCCATATAGTGAAAGGAAACTACGGATATCTATTATATATGGAATTCTCTACCACCCCTCAATTTCCATTGTTTTAGAAGGATATATAAACACCCCTTTACTAATGATAACAAGTATTATGAATGATACTTAATCCAACCAAAACTCATATTTAAAATAATTTTCATATCATTTCTCCCTTCAAAAAGTATTTATCATTGTATCGAAAATTATCCAAATGCTCGTACATCCATTAGATTATATCAGAATATAATGTATTAATAAAACAAAATATTTGATGATATAATATATAAAGACTCAATTCATTACATCCCAAATTATTTTTGGTGAAATAGTTAGTCCTAAAAAATCAATATGGACTCATAGTTTCCACACATTTTTTGAAAAGAATTTATTGGAACATATTCCTCCATCACCATTAATTTGTGATATCCAGATAGAAGCTCCACCGTGTAGAAATACTCCTCCCCAAACATTTGATCAAACAAGTCATATATATGGGGAATATGATAAATTTTCATTATTTTAAATTTGTTTAGTTCAAGATATTAAATCCACAGGAACATTTATCCTTCATTATTTTAGAAATATAGGACCGGTGCACCCCCCAAGACATATGAAAACCTTGACCAGATTCTCTTGTAACTTCTTCATCAATTTTTTCAACTCAATGGTGGCCATTATATAAGGTATATTTGATATGGGTAGAGATATAGGTATAAGTTAATTATAGAACTAAATCTTTCAGTCATAAGTATGAACAAAAAATTAATCTGAGAACACATCAGTCTGCTCCATCATAATTGGAATGTCTAAAAGAATGAACCTCATGATTGTATGAATCATTTGAGAAAGAATCTTTTTCATAAGATTATAATATTAAAACATTAGTTGATGATTCTGAAGGGGATTCATCTTCCTCCTTACACATGTAAAAAATTGGAGGATGACTTCAGATATGAATTATAACTTCCTCATTTGAATATATTATGATAGATTTTTATAATGATAGAAAATCCTTGACCAATATAGGATCAAAATCCTCAAAAGGATGTATGAATAGATTTAGTGTGAGGTTAAATCCAAAAACATATATAAGGGAGGAGGTTTATATTATAGAAGAAATAATTATCCCATTTTATGTTATCATTGATAATTCAAAAATCGTATTCTGAGGTGGTTTTTTAACAGTTCTATTAAACATGTAAGGTATGAAGGAAGGCATAGAAAAATAATAAAATATTATGCTATCTATTTTTTGAAGGATTGAACATCATTGATTCCAGCACATCAATATAGGGATCCACATAATCAACAGTGATAATATATTCTTTCCTTGTTGTATTAATTTTTTTTGAAAAAATTGTAATCAAACACCCATGACATAGGGCATTGCATCAAATTCTGCACATGTTCCTTCTAGTTAAAGTAGTGAATAATAGGAATATATTTCATTTGAACCTCCCTTCCACTTCCTTGTTAGCGGTTTTCTTCATTTCACCTCAGTATTGATTAATTTGATTTCCATAATTTCCACACATGGGTATCCTTTTGGTTCCCCTTAGTCATTTTACTAGATGAATGTTCCCATACATTTTTCAAGTGGGATGATGTGTTTCATTTCCTCCATCATATTTTTTGGATGTCCATTATAAAGATAATTTCATCTTACATTTATTGTCTCTATTCCCATGAGACCCCTGAGAATCATGGATCTCCATCTCAACATTAACGGAATGACTGAGAATCTATTCATTACTATAAATCTCCCATATTTATAAGGATATTTTTAAACTCAATTCCAATCCTCTAAATAATAATTCCAACGTTTTTTGTAATTTTGTAAAACTAGAAGTACTCCATGAAATCCTTGTAAAATTTTCATCATATTCCTTGATAAGATCAACTTCAATTTTCTTCACCAAGAGGATCTCCAACTCCATCCTAATATGAAAAGTTTAAGGATAATATTTATTGAAACATATTTACTTTCATGCTTCCCATTCCATGGAATAATGTTCATCATTAGTCTTGGATTTTATTATCATTTTCCTTAACTCATAACTATCCCCTTCATATTGATAGGATTCTAGAATGAATTTAACCCCTTCTGAGAATTGGTGGATAGATTATTTATTCTCAATGGACATCATCTCATGTTCAGGGATGAGGGGGGTCAGAAGACAAAAAAAGGACAAGAGTTCTAGGTCTCATAAAATATTAAACCACAAATTTATATTTCCTAGGATATGGTGGGTGATCCACATGTTTAAAGTTATTATTCATAACATGAGTCAATTGAGAAAGTATATCCATGTTGTTATGATATCTTATTCCTATCAGGTTTGTCATATCATTAATGAAATCATCACATTGTCTATCACATTAGTTGTTAGAATGAGTTCTATTATTTCCATAAATTATGTTGAAATGATCTATAATAATTTTGCGGATTGAATTCATATATAATAACAATATAAAAAAGAGACATTGAACATATATGGGGAAACCCATAAATGTAAAATATATCATTAAATTAATTCTTGGTTATCCTTAGTGATATAATTATACATAGGGTTTTTACTAAAGTATTCTATTCTGAATGAAAAAAAATAACTCGATCATTATCTAATACCAACTATAATAACCCATAGCTTTTAAATATATTCTTAAAATATTTTATTAATATTTATCCATGTAATTAAAAATGAGGATAAAAAATTCCATTGTCATTGGGAGACAAGGTACATAATTTGTAAACATGAGACTGTAATAAAAAAATCCCTTTATTTTTCTTTTAAAATGAGCTCCTTACTTTTTTAGATCCTACATATACATAAAATCTCTTATGGAATACATAGAAAATAGGTATGATATAAAATTTTTAGTAATATAATATATATGGGAATTAATCATAGAACATGAGTCATAATTCATAACATGGTAATCAAAAATTCATGGAACCTGAACAATCAAAAAGAAACATGAAATATGAAACATGTAATATTATGGTCAATGACATATAATAATGTTTTAGAAACAAATATCATGACATAAACTTTCATAATTTCCAACTACCAACACTATATCACATTGTAGAGAAACTCCCACAAACTAATTAGGTTTACTCCATATCCCATCATGACATAACATGAGACTAGAACATTAACCAATGAATTGGAGTGATCTTTGGGTGCACCCATTACATACCACTCATGAATATTTATGTCATATAAATAATAAAACATACAGAATAATAATAAGCATTAACCACATAATGATATTGGTATGGTAAAATTATTATGAAGCATAAAAAATGTGAATATAAAAATGGTATATACGAAATAATGGGTTAAGTAAACCTTGTACATTCATAAGTTAAATAATAGACAAAATATGATGATGTACATATCAATTGAAATCATTAGAAATAGTTTTTTGAAATGTTCCACAAAAAATTGGTTTTATGTTAAATAATAGAGTCTTACATTAGGAAAAAATGTATAATCATTTCAGAAAATTAGAAATGAATAAAAATAGTTCATCATGATAAAAAATGTTATTTTCAAAAAATATTTGTATCATAAAATAGTTTATAGAGTGTACATTGAAATTTAAAAGAAAATATAGATGTTCCATTTAGTCATGCTTTCATATCAAGAATAATTGAGATTGAAACCATATAAATCATGTAATTCCCCATCAATGAAATATGAATAGAGATACCTACCTATGTGTGGTATATATATATAGAACATGGGAGAAATATATAAGTGAAATGAATGGATAAATTGTGTTAATGATAGATAAAATGTAACCCAAAGGAATTATAGAGGTTAAGAGAGACCCCTTACATCACGTGTCTCGTTAGTTTTATATACTTCAACTTCCTATTGAATATCACCCTTTTTAGTGACGCCTTGAGGACCATGGTTTTTGTGTTTTGATGAGACTAACATCACTTGGACATGTGGAGAGTAGGTAGATGATTATTTGGTTGATATTTTTGGAGGTTCATATATTTTGAGGAGAAATGGGGTAGTCATGACTTGTATATATACTTGAGGAAGGGTGGGTTTATGTGATTAAATATTAATTAATTAATATTTAAATCCAAAAAATTGGGTGAAATTAATTTATCATAATTACGATGGTATTTTGTGCTCTAAAGTTTTATAGCCTCAATAAACACAACAACCAACCATTTAATTTTTCATTTTTTATGGTATTTTAGGCTATTAACTTTTAACATTAATAATCTACATTATTTAACTTATATAGTAGTATATTTTTTCCCAAGGCATTTTTTTGTAATTGCAAATGAAAATGACCATTGTACCTAATTGTGGACTTATTATTTCAAATATAAAATTTATTTTTATTGATTCAATTACTAAATGTGTAAGAATAAATAATAATGTGATACCTATATAACTCACCAAAATAATTTTTTTAAAGTTAATTTTGTTGTTAGTAAAAATTCTAGGCATTTATTTATAAATTTAAAAAATTATATATTATTTCATTCCCAAAATACCATTTTTTCAGGAATAAGTGTTAACAAATTTGAAATTGAGAACATATAATAATTATTTCATAATATTTACGTAAAAAGATTATATTCGAATTTTATCCCCAATTAAAATTTCTTAGAAAATTCAAAAAAAAACCTATGATAATATTGACAAGATGAGTCCAAATATGATATTTATTTCAAAAAAACTATTATATAAATATGATGTTCTAATATTTTAAATAAATACCCTTTTTTCGAAATTTTTAAATATCATATAAAATTCAAAAATCATCCTATTATAAAAATTACTCATAACATTGTTAAAATATATTTTCATTTAGAATTGTTTTTTGATTCTTTAAGTGTTATTGGTAATGTTTATCTACTGAAATAATCATAGGAATGGAAATTATAGTTCGTTACATTGATTGACATTATTCATGGTCTATACACTATCTTTCTATTTTATTTAATTAATTTTTCATTCTAGGGTGATATTAGATCATCTGATAATTTCAATTTCATTTTAAAAAATACTTGTTTTGAATTGTAATCAATTGATTATGGTAAAAATATTATCTTATTATTTGAAGAATTAGATATATTAATTTATTTCTTCTTTGTTAATTGAATTCCAACGGATGTGGAAATCGCTCATTCTAGGATTACAATTAATGACGATCTTTAAGGTAAGATATTTTTTATTTCAAACAAATTTCATAGATGTATAAATATATGAATTATTTAAAATATTTTCAATTTTGTTATGGAGTAATTTATATTTCATCCAATCTCTAATATAATTGTTTTCTATTTCATAACCTATATATTATCTTTATACAGGTATTTATCCTCTAAATAGTTTGGATCAAAAGTGAAGATTATATCATATATGAACTATTATATCATTTAATAACAATTATTTAGGAATGTATGGATTGATGTCTAGAACTCCATATAATTATTAACATTAACTATTTTTATTCATATTATTATATTATTTGGCTAAATTTATTCAAATATGTGGAATCATCCTTATAGTTTGTATTCCACTAAATTTATATTTTTGTTACTCATATTTTTTAGATCAAATATTGTCTAAACATTTCTATTGTAATGAGGTAATTTTTTATAATATTGTTAAAAAGCATTTATTCCCATTATATATTATATTATAATATGAAATAATATAATCCTCAGTCCCTAGGATCACCCACGGATTGATTTACATTTTCATGGACAAAAACACAAGATTAAACATTTTACTATGGAAGTATCCTTATAAAATCCAAATTAGGACCTATTAAATAATGAAAAACTACATACTAGAAAAAACAATCTAGATAATGAAATTAAAATATGAATAAATATGGGGTATCATCATGATTTAAATTTCATATTTTACCAGTAGTAATTATATCAGGGGAAGCATGAAAAATTGATAAACTGATCACCACCTCAGAATGATAACCCAAAAACTAGACCCTAGAATTCCTAGGAAATAACTACATCTGCCCAATCAAATATAATAACACAAGATAAAAAATGTGTTCATGTACAATACTAAGGCACAAAATTAATGCTAAACCATTATACTATTGTAATCATTAATGATGAATACAATGTACATATTCCAAATAATATATTTGTAATTTTATCCTCACCAATATTTGTTGATAATCATTTATTATCGCAATCAGTTAGATCTACCTGTTTATTTTTCCCCTAGAAAAAAACATCCAATATTATGATAATACATCCCAATGAATCATCCCAATAATCGAAAACTTAATAATATGAATTTTTTATGAGTAATACATCACCGAGGCATTAAAAATTGATTGATTGTGATTCTAACCTTCAGATGGAGATCTCACACCCCATCACGTGATTGGGTTTCATTCACCATCATACAAAAAATAAAAAATCAATAATTTTTAATTAACCATTGATAAAGGTTGTCTATAAAAACCATGAATAACACAAAGGAAACATATCATCATCTTTATGTTAGTACCAACTCTAAAAAATGTATGAGGAACCCACACATCATCAATGATGAAACATCAAAGGGATTTAAAAACACCATGCACTCACTAAGAACTATCTCATTCCCGCTGTGGGTTAAGATATTAAACATGGGTTCATCAAGACATCTTCTATTTGAATGTATAATCACTACCATGAATAACCTCTTTTAGGGGAAATACCCACCCAATCCTCACCAATTCCCATGTGAACAGGAACAATTCACAATACACTTACATGTAAAACAAAATTGACCATGAAACCATTTCATACTATAGACCCAATGTGGTTCACTTTGTCTACTGAAAAATATCAGTTTTGTAGACCTATTTGAATTTTGTAAACAAAAGTGATGTAGCATTGATTGGATCTTCAGGATAAACAATGATATTTAATTATTTATCAAACTCTATATGGTATTATTTTGTTAGGAATATACATTATCATGGATTATGTATACATATATAGAAAAATACACAATCATGAACCACCACTACTAGAAACCACTTGTAGTATTGCAGTGATAATTAGGCTGAGTTCCAGGACCCACCTCTAATAATCCATACATCTGAAACATGAATGAAGGATATAAAATAATGGAATGGGAAAATATTTCCTCATGATAAACTTTGAAAATATTAATTATAGAAAAACCACTTATCTACTCTAATATATTACCATTCGACCATAAATAATAATTCAATAACACAAATATATTTGATTTATCTAATTATATTGGAGAGAGGAATCTCGTAATAATCATTTAATACTATCCTAAAAGAATGAAAATCAATCTATATATATAACTACAACAAATTGAAACATTAATGATCTCAAATAATATACAAAAAAATATCTTCAATCGAGAATTATTTCATATTATATGAAATATCAAGATTTATGAACAACCAATTCTCCATTAATAATTTCACAAATTCTTCTATTATATATATATTTTTTTTAAACTCACACGATTTTTATTCCAATAATTAACAATAGTATAATAAGATAACATAATTTAGTTGTATGAAAAAAACATACAAACAACACATCCCCTTTATTTATCCGGTTATTATAATTATTTAACTAATTATAATTGGAAGATGTCTCCACATGTAGCCAAATATAAATTATTTAAAAATATAGATGTTATGTTTATAAATAGTGTACATGGTCTGCAAACCATGAAATTTTATAGTTTTTGTTATTCTCTAATATGCTTATTGCATTCACTACACATGAATCATAAAGAAAGAAAGAGGTTTTCAACCACAGGGTTTTCATTGATGGTAATTTTTAAAATTTTATATAATACTTCTAATAGAAAAATTTTCATTATTGAGGTTGAGAATCGAATGATTATTATCATCAGTAAGTTCATGGATGTTACCATGAATTTAATTTATCATTTATTAGATGTGGACTTCGAGGGTTACATATTCCCTTCAATATCACCCCCTTAGGGGTCTTATTAGTGGAATGGGGTTGTGATGTTTATATATATCGATGCACCTGGATAAGATATTATTATTATATTCTTGATTAATGAAATAATCCATCATATCCACAACTTTTATGACCTTTTTCATTAATTATGGAGATTATGATGAACAAGAATTATCAATTCCATCTTAAAAGAGTACATGAATATCATCAAGAATCTGACCACATAGACCATTGATTAAAATGTTTCAAAAATTACTATTTATTTTCCCAATTCTGACACTGAGAATAAAAACCCGTAGAAATGCCTCATAAGTGTTTTTATGACAACATTATGGCATATGGGTGGGGATGTTTTTGCTGATAGGGTAACTAGACAACACACACACTATCTACACAGATGCATAAGCTTATTGTGTGGATATGTGTGGAGTAATGTAATCACATGACCCATTATGGCCCACCTAGAAGGAAGATTTCTTCACCCCCACAACCCCAATCCCACCACCAATAGACTAGGTGATGACTAGAAGTTAACAGTATTAATATTAAATTATATCCATTTTCCAAAGTTTCTTGTTTGTATACTCCCGAATAACTCCATAAGAAATGTATAGGAATTAAATATGATAGTTACATGTAGAGTAATTAATGCGTAAAATTACATATAGGAAATATAACTATGTAGGATAAAATAAAATAAAAAGTAAAAAAATAGTCAAAATACACCCAACTAAATTTTTTGTCTAAATCTGACAGTAACTGGATAAATTGAATACATAGTGAGCCAAAATACTAATATATAATCATGACTACTTTATATGGTATATTACCCAAATATCAATATACTCCACCGATTTCACATTTGAGGTATAGGGCATCAGCAGATGACATGACATGTGTGGTAAAATACAATGTAGATGTGGGTATATATATACACATTACACACCCTAAAAACCTACGATGGAGTAACGGATGAAATTATTGAAGTAGCCATATCATCAAAAAGAAAGAGGGAAAATTGAATAATGTATATATAAATATGTGTGTGTGTGTGCATTTGTATGTTTGTGTTTTATTATAAATAAATACATATGGGAGAGAAATAGGATTTACATCTCACAACATAGACTAGGAAAATGAGTTTTCATACAGCTCAATGGTCCATCATTAATGCATAGTGTCTCACTTGTCTTTCTGATGAAATCACGAGGAGGTCCTACACCTCCCCACTCGTCCATATAAAGGGGTTAATAGTATCCAAAAATGGATTAGATCCCTTGTATTTTATGGGGATTCCACTAATTATATATGTATAGGACACACACCCTGATGTGACAGTGGTATTCCACTTAGTTTATTTCAATAGAGGACACATTCCCATGGGAAATAGGGGGTGGGGGTTAAAAAAAATATTATGGGACTCAGTCACTAGTGAATTATTGGTGTTCCACCTGATTGTTTTTGATAAAGGAACCACATCCTATTTTGTTAGGGGTTTCCACTCAATGTATGGAGGACCTACTCCCTAGTGTGTTTGGGTGGTGGCACATGGAAAATGTTGATTGATGACCCATTTACTAGTACATTATGGGGGTTCTAATAAATGTATGGAGGACCGGTGCCATTTTATCATAGTGGGTTCCAGTCCAAAATTTAAGATTTATGGGGGACCCAAACCCATGTATGATAGTGGGGTTTCCAACCCCAACCTCTCTCCCAAATGATCTTTATTGATCAGTACTATCTTCATGCATCTTTTAAAGATGTGTGATGGTAAAAAAATTCGATGAGAAATCTGAAAATACATTATAAAGGATACTACTATGTTGTATAAAGAAAACTGCTCAAGATTGTCTACTTATGATCCAAAATCCATGTACAAACAATGTAGATGAATGTTGATGACGATCTAGAGGGAATTTCATAATGGATATAGAGAAAACACAACGTGTGTTCCCACATCCCTTCCTGACTATATAATCACCTAAAAAGGGAAGGAAACCATGTATCTATAGACAATATTCATAGGGTCCAAAAAACATTTCTTAAGCACCCAAGGCCTCCCCTTGTGCTCCTAGCTATTCTATTGTTCTTATTAGTTTAGTTGGTTGTGACTAGGTACAAGACCATGCTTGTGTACACTGGGAGTACACTATGGGTCATCACAAAAAGGTTCCTGGATGTGTAACAGCAGCCACTCAGTTTGGTCACTCAGGGACGGTGACACAAAAAGTTGTTCTAGGCACATATAATGTGATTGTTATCATCCATATAACCCTACCACCACATATAAGGAGGCTACATGGTGTGTGTTCTTTCACTACACATTGTTTAGTTGAGTTTTCCCTAGAAACTCATTTTTTGGCTAATGTTCTCCAAATCCAACATCTCCACCATGATTTCATCTATTTGGCTACCCAAAAAAGTGGGGGTCTTGACCTACCATCATTTATCTGCAACCAGTAGTATGAAATGGATTCTATTCCATCTCATGAAGCCTACACGATTCCCAACATGCATCCCTTCAACATTTTCTAGGTCTTTTCTCTTATCCAGATAGCAAATATATGGTGTATAACCAGAAATATATGACCTTTTTATATCTATCCCTGATTATCAATTCCATTTTTCAAATGAAAAACTACCACAAATATAGGGATTCGATCTCAATCAAACCCCCTTGTAATTGATGAATTGTGTGCATATTGTCCAATATGGAATTACCCAATGAATAGTAGGGGGAAACATAAAAAAGTCAACCTATCATTTGAATAATATTCATGGAAAATGAAAATTATCAAGGATGTATAGAGATAATAAAATGTGAAAAAATGATAAGAATATTGAATTAACAATATACTTAAATATATTTCTTATGGAGAAGATCACTTAAAATGATAATCAAGAATAACAGATAAAATCTATGATCAAATTTTTATTCTTGGGAAAACCATAAATAAATGAGTCCTACATCATTTTCAGATTAATCCATGAGAAAGGACATATTCACCAATGATATAGAAGACCCACTTTGTTTCATGTCTCTCGATCCACCATGATATAGTCACCATTAACCATCTAATATTTGATCACCAATGATTAACTATATCCTCCTCCTTTCAAAAAGAGATTGGGTTGTAAGTATAACAACGAAAAATCATCACAATGAATTATTTATAGAGGGTGGGTTCAGTTATGTTTATTAAATAAATAAATATATTGAATTAATTAGTATGCATAAAACTCTTACTGAAGGAATACTATACCAGAAATCTAATGCTTACCAACCTTGGGTCATTCCATTTGTAACCCCCAAATTCTAGAGTCATATGTTTTCTCATATTAATGATATGATTCCCATATTAGTATAAATTCTAATATTTTTGAAAAAAATATGCACAGATGATCTCAATATATTTAATATTTTTATAATATCATCTCTTGAATCGAGGAGCCTCAAAATCTTGAGAAGTTTGAGTTCCTGGAACAAAGAATATTAATTAATATCTTCCAAAGTATTAAAAAACAAAAAATGTGGTACCTATATTTTCCCCCATTCGTGTGTTTTCCCACAAAAGGAGGAGCCAAAAAAATAATTGGATTCTAAGCCTGTATTTGGATCCCACGTCCTCATGATCTCTCATTTACAATCATGTTGAACCACATCACATGATGAAAGGAAATGGTATATTCTCAGAAGGTCTGCTCTTCTCCATCCATGATTTAAATTGGGTACGATATGAAGGTTGAACCATCTTCGATATCCACCTCACCCCACTCAATTAAATTTTTATGAACATTCATTTATCTCTTATCCTATTACACATGGAATACTTCATGACACTAATCCAACTGTGCGTCAATGTGTATGTCGTCATAAACCTCAAAAACACTTTTTAGGATCTCTAACGGCCCAATGAACCTCTGGGATTTCAAGAATTCTTGGCCAAACCTCTAAAATATTTATTGAGGGGAAAATATTAGGGAATCATAGTGTCCTTTCTCATAATCCAATACCCTATTATTTAAATATGTGTTATATTTTTTTTAACTGTATGTTTTCCTCATATGATCTTGGATCACATGAAATATCCCCCTCAATAGCTGTACAAACATTTTCCCAACTGGAGATGCCTCATCAATCTCAATCCAGAATAAGGGTGACTGGTAGGGTTATCCATTCAATTACTCAAATATTACTATTCCAATTATAGGGTGATGGTTGTAATTTTAAGTGATCTCATCTAGTGTAATGTGATCTTCCCACGTACACCTAATGTATAAATCTAAATTTCTAATAATATCATTTGACACCTATCTGGGAGAGTAATTCCATACTCATCTGCAACAAGGCCCGGAATGCATCCTATGGTCCGCTCCATAACCAAGATGTAAAACATGATTCATTGTGGAATATATTAGTGAGTGGTTCCCCATGAATCTATAAGTTCACCTTCATGTACAACTTCCCCTGAATCTTTATGGAACTCTGATACCTAATGGAAATGAAGTGTGCCAACATTGTGAGTCTATAAAAATCACTCAGATAGCATCATGGATTCTCACTGTCTCTGGAATCCCTATAAAAATCCTTGATAAGCCCTAATACTTTTACTCTAGGATCTCTAATGGATATATAAAACCTGAAACAGACAAGTTCTTAGTCTTCATAGAAAAACTTGTGGGACACTGAGAGATGAACTCATACATGATACACCTCATATAATTCCACAAAAACTACAATGGAAGGTCCTTGTAATTCTCTTCCACTATGTGATTTTTATCCAAAGAGGATGTGTGAAAATATCTCATCACCTCATCTATCATCACATCCACAACCACCGTATATCCCTAGGAATGTATTTTATTTTAATCTCATATAGATGTCAATTTAATGACTGTTATGAAGATATATGATCATTAATATCTTCTCAGTCAACCTCTTCAAACATAGCCTCGATAACATGATAGGGATGTGGTGGTGTCAACAACCTTTACTGAAGATAGAAAAACCCCTTTACTCTACCAGGGTTATCTGTATATAAGAACAGTTATTAGATGACTCCTCCAATAAGGAGAATGGGACTTCTTGTTAATCTATTCATTCACCACATCTACCTTTTTATGTGTATATATTATCTCAATTATATGTCAAGAATGAACTCCAAATGTTTCCTCTATCATAGGTTCATATCTATTTACATGAAGAAATGTTTGATATTTTGATGGTATGAGTACACAAAAAAGTTCTCTCACATAAGATAGTGACACAACATAATTATTTAAAACAATACTAGTTCTAATTGTAGGTCAGGAGTTGTTTATTTATTTTCATGATGTCTAATTATCCTCTATCCTTTTTTGATCACTACCTTCCTCCACATAAACTTTTAACTGAGATTAGAATTTTATGCATCACAATAAACTACGTACTCCACACAATCTTATGGTATTCAGAAAATAGGATCACCAGTCAGCCTCATTATAAACTCATCAAAAGCCCTCTAAAACTACACTTTCTATGTAAATGGATTATTATTATTCATTTTGGTGGTCAAATATGATACATTCCAAGATAATTATTCCACTAACCTCTCGTTACACCCCACAAAAAATGAAAACTATGCAGTTATGTCATTCTCTTGAGAGACTCATAAGAAATAAATACTTCATTCCTCAATTAATCCCCAAATAATCCATGTTTGGAAATGACTTCGAAGAAAAATTGAACCTCATAGTTAAAATATTTTCACTTTGAGATCATATCAGATTAAGGTTCTCTTAGAGTAAGTTGGGAACCATTATTAGATGTTATTCCTGGATCTCCTATGAAACAAAGTAAATTAGTATGTCAACAATGAATAAAAACACAAATAAATCCATGTAAGTTTAGAATATATAGATTAAAAATTCTATAAACATAGTGGTGGGATTTATCTCACAGAATGGAATCACCAAGAACTCCAAGTGTTTGTAGTGATATCATAATTACATCGTTGGAATAATATTTTCACAAACCCTCGACCGGTGGTTACCAAAACATTGATCGATCATAGAGAATCAAATCACACCTCATAAATAGTAAAATATGTTGTTAATACTATATAAGGGGTAATTATTATTTATCATTTTTGGGATTAGGTGACAACAATAAATACTAATATGAAAACTCTCATATTCCCTTTTCACAAAACTTCAGAGCTTCCCAGAGTGACATATTCGGTCTGATAAAACCCTACACTCAAAGGTAATCAAACTACACTGTCAACTCCAAGATCATTATATGGTATATTTGATATTATGAATAAGATATCATTATGTTTATGGGGTGAAATTCCATAAATAATCCCACCTCCCTCTTCAGTTGTTATCCCAGAATACCTTTGGGAATGAAATTTATAATCCTATAAAATTCCAAAAGAATAAAGATGCCTCAATATCTTACTAAACCAAGATATAATATCTAAAACTAATGGGTTATGGTTTATAGATTCCTTCCTGTAAGTCCCACTCACATATAAATGATCTTTCTCTCTCTCACTCACACACACAAATGAGAATTTAAGCCTATTTATTCAAAGGCATCTAACCCATTTCTGATGATAAAATATATTAGTATGATGTGTATAAAATGCTTCTATACCGAAAATTTCATCATAAGGTTTCATCCTGAGGATATTGTGGTCTCATGGTAAACTCTCCAGTGATCACTTTCTCACACATCTAGAAGATAAGTGATATCAATGAATCAAAACCAGTACGGAGCTTTAGAAAATGTCATTTTTCATTAATCCTATAGGCACTCTAGATATCACACAAGGTACAATAATGTGAATGAGTTAATAAAACATTTTTATAATAGTAGTAGATAATTATTTTAGTATACACATATTATACATCTTATCATCTCAGGACTTCCAGTTCATACACTCAATGGGATCCAGGTAACTGCATCCCCAACAGTCAGAATCTTGATCCTTGCACGGGTCACATGGAAATGGTGGTCGAAGAAACTCATAAAATTAAAATACCTAACTTATCCAAAACCCTAAGATCCCCCCCATTCCACTCCCGGTGATCCCTCTTAAGGAACACCCCTTGACAAGACGTGTATAACACAGATCAATGTGATGCCTTTGTCGTTGCAGCCCATCTACTGCTCGTCTACCACTCTCAGCATCTTGGGTCAGGAAATCACATTCCATGTGGCCTATCCCATCGTAGGCATGAAATATCCCTACTCATCCTGACTTATTTCATTAATCTAACAATATGAAACATTTCTTCATTACTGAGACTATCTATGTAGTGGTTTCATACACCGACATCATGAAAACTATAGAGTGCTAGATACTATTGATGACTATGCCCCATGAATCCAATCGCTACCTAGAACCTCATTTCATCCCTGTAAATGAAATATATCCATAACTATTTACCACTCTATTACACCAACATATTTTGAAATGCATAGGGGAACCACACTAAAAGTAATATATCCACAAAGCCACTTCATGAAATTTTATTCCCATAATTAACCATCACATACCATGTCCTCGGCATATCGGTTTTGTTAAGTGAACCTGACATCACAATCATAAAAAAATATACTACCTTATTGCTGATCCAAATGGTCCAAAATCAAAACTTATTACATGAAATAGGGGTAATACCCCTCATTGATTAGTTACAGGAAGTCTGTAAATGAGATAATCATATTATCATTTTACTAAATGAGTAAAATCGACTAGAGACGAAATTTTGTATTTAAAAGACTAGGTACCATCCCAACCATATGATCATTCGAGGTCTGTAATAACCTAAAGCTCATATCACCCACTGAATAAACTCCTCCACTTATTGGTGATCTTTCTCACAATTGAACATCAATCGCCTCTGGAACTTTAACCTGAATATCATGCTCAGTAAGTTCACATCCTAAGCATTCCATGATGGAAGAAACTAATTTTCAATTGGATTTTTTTATGTCTTCACACCTATAGAGATATCCTCACTATGTGACAATTTAATTGAGGCCACATCACACATCATACCATATTCCTAATACATAATTGAAAACATGGATGGATGTATTCATATAGGAATAATAAAAGTGATTGAAACATACAATATAATGATGATATTATATTAATATGGTTATATTAATGAAAAATAAAAATAAATGGAATCAATACTATATTATGCATATACCATTGATCCTTATAACTAATTTCATGGTATGTTGAGTCAACAAGCTGGTAGTCAGAGACTTGGTGAATGGATATGTCGGCCGCCGCACCAACACTTGGTTCCTTAGCCTAAATCCAGAATTGAGACATTATAACATGGATTCCCAAACTCCCAAACATATTTGTAAAGGGATACCTCTAAATACTATCCCATTAAATGAAATCATAACATTACACTAAATAATTACCCAACACATTGGGGCCCGCCTAGAAAGCATTATGTTAGGCCACAATAATCTTATCCCCTCCTCCAATTGGTTAATAGAAAGAGATAAGTTCCAAGATGGACTAATATAAAATTAGAGATCTATTCCTTTTGAATTGGTACTTATGGACCCAACCACATCCCATATATAGATTAAATTAATAATAAAATACAATAAAAAAATATAAATCCGTGCAAGAAATAACATAAATTGAATACATCTGAATACAGAATAAGAACAATAATTTATAATGGGAAATATTAACTCTAAACTAGACATAAAGTCCTAAACTGGAAAAAAATGGATGAAATGAAATCTGATAGATCCCAACTCCTAATCCCCAAGAACATCCACCGTAAATGGACTATACACTCATGTATCACTACGCTCCACTGATGTTTCCACCATATTTTTCATCCTCACTATAATACCCAACACTCATGGTAAAATTCAATGTTGGATTTTTATATACAAACCCAGTAGGATACCATTGAAAACAAAATAAATATAAATAAAATATTCTATTGATGTAGTCTTCATAACATAAAGAAATAGGGAAACTAAACCCAAATATATATATATATATATATTCATAAAGACTCATGGATATGATATAAAGGGGATCATTATCTCATACTCTATTCTAGGATGATTGATCTACATGCATCTCTAGTAGTACATTTTATATCCCCAAAATCACACATTTCATTCTAATAATGTCATGATGTGGAATAAACCCATTTGACTTCTCCAAAGATAGTGGGGGATCAATCCAGAATGGATTAACCGTGCACTAGTAGGATTTATGGATTCAACTTAGTAGATTAGTAGATTACCCACAACATGATATGATATGGGTACGCCAATCAATTGATGTTGATTAAGGATCCATTCCCAAAATTGTCATGGGGTCTCACTCAATGTATAAAGAACTCATTCCATATTTTTTCATTTGGTGAAACTCAGTATATGTTCACAGAGGTCTGATTCTCTAGTATATCTGGTGGGTACCACTCTTAGTATAATGGAACCACACCCTAGTGCATTAGGAGTTTCTACTATACAAATGTCAATAGAGGAGACACACACTGGTGTGGCAAAGGGATCCACTAAATATACGGATAACCATTGTCTTAGTACTACTGATGGTTCCACTGAACCAGCCTATGGTGTATTGGAGTCCCACACCTGGGTACAATATAAGAGATTCTAAACTTCTCTTATCTCATTAATCCTCATGCATGATCACTTCAGTCATAACAAAATCCTAAATAATTATCATAATTGAAACATTTGATGTAATACCCCAAAAGAAACTATGAGGGATTCAATCATGTTTTATGTGGATAAGTAATATGGGTAGGTTAAGTGTGGTCCAAAATAATAGTCCAATAAAATGAGATATGAATATTAATAAATATTGCTAGAATTACATGGCATTTATGGGGACCACGTGGCATTTGGTCCCTCCTCACTTCTTGGTCATATGATCCTCAAAATACTGATTGGATACAATTTTTCAATTCACCCCATGAATGGTATCTACATGAAATTTATCATCTACACGGGTCCTAATAATGTGGTCATGGATGTTCCCATGACACTGGAAAATTACAATGTTTTTCCTGGGTACTGGCCCATACCTGTGTACTCTCCGAGTACATGATTTTTACTCTCACATGGGGTCATAGTAATGTTTCATTTAGAACATGGATTGGCCACACATGGAGGTAAAATATTGTCTAGGCCTGGTCATAAAATGTGTGATCCTTATCTTCAAGGAAAATCATGTCCTATATCCTTGGGGGTTATATGAATTGTGATTATCGACTACATGATGTGTAGTCTTTGTTTCCATTGATACTCATGTTCCTTTTGTGGTTCTATAGATCCACCCATTAACCTTTGGTTTCATCCTCTTGACCACCCAAAATCAGTGGGGATAGCCTCTAAGCATCATTTCCTTGCCTCTGGTGGGATGAAAATGGATTTCATTCATTTGCACGAAGCTCACCCATCACCTATCGCACCTCCAATAATCTATCACATGATCTCATCACTACAATAAATCCAAAATAATTATAAAATCTCCCACAATATACAATTCATCCATATCCATACATGATTTTCCAATCTATTAATCATAAATGGGACATCCATGAATCTGGTTTTTCAATCATTCTTTAACCCACTATAGAAATTCGTAACCATGAACATGTTGGCCAATGGTGAAGAACATGAATAAAATAATGGGATTTTCCCCCATGAACAAGTTGAATCCTTCATTAACCATGTTTTCCAGGAAAATATTAATAATTAGGCATTCCTAGGGGTCAAACCATGTGAAACATGGAGATGAATATTCAATTAACAATATATTAGATAATAGGGATCATTGAAAATATAACGTAAACCACCGATCATGAATAGTAGAAAACAATACATGAACAAACATGTAATCAAAGGTGGAAAACACAATAGAGAAGACCAACCACAATTATGTATCTATCATGGTTAAAGAATTCATTTTTGAATGATGTAGAAGACCCGTTGTTATTTATAACTCTCAATCAACCTCAATGTTATCATCATTCATCATCCAATTTCGATCACCTAATGAATAATATAATCATATTACTCTCGTATTTAGAAAGGATTATGCTGATAACACTACAAAAACATTAAAATTATCATATTAAAGATGGATGCTTTGGTTAGTATTATTAAATAAATTAAATAATTAAAATAATTAATCCACCTAATGAACCTTTCAATTAATAACTCACCCTAACAAGTGGAGCTGACCAAACATAGGTCATGTTAAAGGTACAACTGTCCTTACAAAATGAATTTTGGTCTTGATTTTTAAATTTGATTCTCAGGTCTAGAGATATTTGAATATTTATAATAAAAACATGTGAGATTGATATTAATATATTTAATATTTTTATAATATAAATTCTTGGTTTACCAACTCTCAAAATGTGACACTGTCTGACCACATGGTTACCAAAATAATTCTCAGTATATTATAAAGTCTTAAATGAAATAGTAGTGTATCTAAAATGAAACCTAAAATTTTACATTCCAGTCAAAGTGGTAAAAATAATGCATGTAGGGGGTTTCTGTGGCTACCCCACTTTATGAGTTACCACAATCATTGATATAATTAAAAAATTTGTTCAAGACATTAGTTTTTTCATTTCATAGACCACCTTGTGAAAAAGATCCATATAATCCTAACCAAATCAAATAAACATGAGTTATATCCTCTAATAAATCCCATGAAAAATCAAGAAAACCTATTCTCCTACATCCAAAACATCCAATTTTTTATGATCCCCTCATTACTTGTTAGTACGTCATTGGGGTGTTGGTCACCTCACAACAGCATAGATTGATTGTATTACCCCAAAACTTTATATACATAGAGGAATCCCCTACCCAACCTAGGGACACCGTCACCCAAGTCACTAGTAAAACATTATATGATCCAAAGAGAACCACGTATATATTTCACCATTATACATAATCATACATTAAATATCATAAATAAAACACTCACCCAAAAAAATTGTTTTGTTCCCTTTTCAATTATCTATATATAAATTTATTTTTAAAATAAATAATAAATAATTTATAGTATATCATACCAAAAATGACTCCCTTAAAGAATCAAATATATAATATAAATATTCTTCCTTAAATAAATGCGACACATTGGAAAAGAGTAATCTATGACACGAAAATGTTTTATTAATATTTTCATTATTTATATCATTAGAATAAATAAAAAATTGGATTGATGGTTACTCTAAGTTTAATCCACGAATTGAAACATACCATAATATAATTTAGTGGTTGATAATGGATGACATAAAATAGTCAAATATGAAAGATATTTAATATTTTGGATATAAAATTGGAAATAAATAATGATAAAAAATTCCTTCACATATTGTGGATGTTATAGAAAAAAGGCAAATATCACCTTGAAATTAAATTTCCAAAGGTGGAAATAACATTTAAAACACTATCTTAATAATAAATTTCCCAAAAAGAGAAAATGAATAAAAATAAAAATAATTAATAATAAAAATTGAATAAAATATTCATCATCGTACAATAATTTAATTAAATAGGTTTTATGAAATTTATTCTATTTAGAAGTTACAGGCATTCATAAAAGAGAGATATAGTTTCCTTCAAAATGGAGATAAATAGAAATAGTAAATTTCTAGAAGTGAATAAATATTTAACCATAAAATTAAAACAATAATAGCTTTTTAAGAGAAAATAAGAATATTGGATAAGAATGTCAACAGAAATGTGAGAAAATCATCCGTTACAAAATAAATGTTGTAATGATGTAAGAGAACAATTTTGAAAAATATTTTGAAAATAAAATATTATTCGAATTGAATGAAAGATAAAATGAAATATGATATAGGTAAAGGGTATAATACATCATTCATATAATATAATAGAAAATTTTGAAAATGAATGACTCGATGAAAAAATATATATTCAAGAAAACCCTTACAAATTTGGTAATTTATGAATAATAATATTGGAGAAGAGACATTGTGAAATATATATTTAAAACTATTATTTTAATATATATTATGATAAAACCTATAGGAAGTCAAATATAAAGTATTTATTTTGGGAAACTAATTCATAATATCAATATTTCTTCAAATTAAGTAAATTGTGATGAAAGACCCTTCCCTTGTATTCACATTTGTTTAGAGGCCCTATAACTTCCTTAATAATAAATTTCGGATCATTATTAATAATTATAGGAAACTCATTTATATTAAATTTACATAATACAATTAATTTATAGTTCAAAATATCCCATTGAATAATTATTAAATTATAAAAACTAGTAATTTTAAAATATTATCCAATATAATAATTAATTAATTATATCATCATAATATATACATAAAAAAACTATTTGGACACAACATAATCATTAACGGTGAAGTAAGAATGGGTGGTAGACCTGGTTGGAAATTCATCAAGCATGGATCTCGTACTGATTTCCATAAGAGTGATATTCTCTTGTGGATGATTTATCTGATTTCATTCATAATGAATATAATTTTGGGGTTGGTTAAGGGAAAACCATAGAAATACAAATACATTAAAAATATTAGTGAAATCATCCTCATATGCAAGATGTATAATAATAGAGATCATTAAATCAATCTTTATATAAAAAGTCTTCAATGTGATTACTTATATATATACCAACCATATCAATTACAATATTAGAATGGTACAATATCATGTCAATTAAAATTAGTTATCAAATTTTAAATTCACTGTCCATATTTTTATATCCTTATTCAATATTAAAAAAATAGATAACCAAAATCTATATTTTCTCAATGGCCATATATGTCTAACGAACATAACGTAGCAATATTTTCATTTTCTATTACTCTGAATTTCCTTACGCACTTCTCTAAAACAATTCATTATATTCCCCAATTTATTTTATCGGGGCATTTATCACTTATAAAATGATTTCTATTTTTTGACACAAATTATTAGTGGTGTGGCCTTAATGAGAGATTTTGGTGCTGAATAATTCAAAATTATTATTTCTTCTTTAATTATGTTTTTATTAATTTTAAAGTTTTTATAATTATATTTCATTTAATTATCTTGAAATATATTTAAAATTATTTCATTGGATAATTAAACCATTAGAGAAAATTTAAAATTATTAATTTTAATTTTAAGTTTTAGTTTATATATAGTGTTTAATTAAAAATAAATTCACAATGAAAATATGTTATGTAACATTCTACCTCCATTAAAATATATTTCTCCTTGAAATTAATTTACCAGGATGAACAAATATTTGTGTACTTATGAAGAATTACATCATCATGTTTTCATGGTTGTTCTACAAGAATTTTATTTATCTATAATCTATTGACATGTTTAGTTCCCTTTAACTATATTACATTGTCTCAATGATCAAACAACACCACCAATAGTTCCTCATAAGATAGCTCATGTTCCAATTGTACATCTTATAAGTTTATTACATGTGATTAGTCTTATTTTTAATTTCAAAAATTTGATACATGCATCACATCTTTCACATTGGATATGTTTGGTGGAAGCAATATTTGGGATGCTAAATTATTCACAATATCATGAATATTGAATCGACCAATGTATCTTTTATTCCACAATCCCTTCCTTATAAATCTCACAAAAACCTTACCTGGAGTTATTATATGTAATTAATTTTCATCAATCTTGAAATTTAGACCTCGTCAATGATTTTCACTATATCCCATCAGCATTTTTATTCTAATTTAATAGGACATTTTTCTGGATATTTTTTTTCCATTATTAAACACTTAAATAGTTTAATTAATTAATTTTGAACTACTACATGAGTCAACATAGAATTATAAAATAAAAATAAGATCAATGTAGATATAAAACTACTAATACATATATTATATCAGATATGGATTGGTTTTAAAAAATAATGTAAGGAATCCCAAAAAGTGACTTTTTGTAGAAATATATGACATTTAGTAAATCCAAAATGAGGTATTTTCCCTAGGTGTGATACCACTATATAAGTATCATATGATTAGTTATAAAACTACAGTTAGATAAATGTTAAGTTAATTAATCAATTATTTATTTTATCAAGAACTAAACCTACTATTTTTAATCCCCATTAAGATAAAATATTCTATTTGTACCTATAAAATTATATATTTAATAATAAATAAGAGATATGTACTTAGAATATGGAAACATGCTTGAGGACCATATCGATGATGCTACAATAATCTATTCCAATAGAGTTTTTGGAGCTCACGGAAAAAGTGATGTGCCGTTATTCTTCATCGGTGATTGGTTTAATATTGTGGAAGGAATTGTTTTTCTACGTTTTTAATTCCCTATTGGTATATCCCAAGAAATAATTCAATAAATAATACTAATTATTGATTTCAATGTAATTTACACATGAATTTTTGGTTTTATATTCATTGGGTTTTGGGGATTCATATTATTTCATTTAGTGTCATTATTGGACATTATATGGACATAAAATGGTGGATTTCTTGAATAAAGGACAATTTTCCCTCCTGATGGTTATTTTCAAAATTTATTCACTCATTCTCTACACATTCATCATTTATATTTATTTTTCCAATTGATTAACCACTAATCAGAGGAAAATCGTTTTGTGATCGATCATTGTTTCACTAGATCATCATCATCAGTTTGGTTTCCTGATTAATAATGTTATATAGGTGTGACTAAAATTGAGAATGATCATAGGTTAATTAGGATAGTGTTCTGTGTTTCCTCATTTTCTTTTTTAAATTCCATGATGACATGGTTTGATGGCTGGTGATTCCAATATATAGAATATGGCTAGAATCTAGACTTAAATTATGCAATGTTTATTCCACAATTGATCCACTTTTTGGGGTGTTATTGTTGGAAGTGACAGCATGATCCAACTATGCGATGAAATAATTTTTTTTTAAAAGATTGTGTTATACATCATGTATATTATAAAATAATTGATTTTGGTGACCATACAATAGGGAATAGGGTTTACCCATGTGATAAAGTATCACTGTTTGTGTTGTTCTTACCGCACATCGTGTGACTAGGTTCTTGAGACTCGTTGTTTACCCCAATGGTAGATTGGAACTGAAAAAACCGTAAACATTGGAATCTCTAGATTAAAAATGGTATAACCCTATAAATGTACATGGAATGGTACATTTTGAGAAAAAATAGTAGACAAGGATTTATTTTAGTACATGAGTGTGACCTCAAGAACATGGACATAAGTATAAAACACACTGACATCGGACCAAACCACTACAAGATTGGTTTCCTTGAAGAAAATTATGTGTATTTGGTGGAATACATTCTATGTGATACTATTAGACATGGGATGAAATAGGGTAGAAATAAAATCATGTATTATTAGTACACACAGTGAATTTTTATATGCATTTTTAGGCACAATGTCTATCCAGTTTACAGACGTAAAAGTTTGGATCAATCCCAGTGTCAATCCCAATAGGATTAAAATTTGGAATTATACCCTCAACATTGGATTGTGATCCCCTTTATGGGTTTTATCTTTGATAGTGTTTGTGGTATCTCTCCATGTGATTGGGGTGATACCCTCTATTATTTCATCATCATTCCTATGTGTGATTTGTGTAATGATCATTAATATATTAAATTAGGGTAGAAAAACCAACATAGATGGTTAATCTAGTTAGGTATTTCATTGTCTCGTAGTGGCCTTGGGGGTGATCACCAATCTATCTAATTATATATTGACTATTCTAGGGGGATCATATTTCTATATGGGACTAACAAGAATGGGATCTCTGATGAGAACCATCAGTGATATCAGGGCATGTGGAGTTGGTTCTACCATATGAGTGTAACAATAAATCCATAATAAGAATCTTATGGCTAGTAGTATGGTAGTGAAATGTTTAAGACGTGGTGTATTTAAGGATGAAATTTTGGGTTTTTAATTTCTATGTCTCAGATTATTAATGAAATATATACCTGAGAATGAGATGACTATTCTATGGATTCTTAGTATTGGTGATTTCAGGCTATATTACTGGGTATTTTTGTACTCACCCGTGCATTGGATATATGCACACATGTCATGTATTATATATGATAATAATAATTTTACAGTGTTCTAGGCGGTCCTTGAGATGGTAGAAAATTGTGTGTTATAGAGATCATAGTTTTATTAGTAATTTAATTTGACAGTTGTAGCCTCTTATTACATGTTGGACACTTTTTCAATTTTGGTGGGCATATATTTCACCATTTAATGATTTTTATTCATTTTACAAAAAAAATTGTGGATATATTTAATGAATCAATTTTGATATAATTTTTTCATAATTTATTTTATTTTATGGGGTTTTGGTTATTTTTTAAGGTGTTCATGTACACATGATAAGGCCCCTCATGTGTAATATATGACTTCTCAATTCTTGTCTCTATACCCTAGCCTATTGAAGGTGTGATTGCTGTCTTACTCATGGATTACTGCCTTCCAAGTGGGCCCTTGTGGGATGATTCATGATGGAGTGGTACAATATGTAAGGTCATATTAAGAATGAATTCGATATTATATAGATTTGAGGTTGGGTTTCCAAACCATGGAAACATTGTTAAGTTGTTCTGAGTTTGAATCTCATTTCAAATACATTAGTTTTGTAATGGTGTCCAAAATAACCCTTAACCAAGGTATTGAAAACCTATATTTAAACATTGTACATGTATACACAGGATTATGCGGAAAATAAGAACATACATCATATAGTAATTGGTTTTTCCTTCCTTGTCCTTCTTGATCCATCTACCTAGATATACGCTTTGACCATGGAACATAATGATTAATTCAGTATTCCACTATGATTACATCCACCTAGGATCCTATAGAAATATTCAGATGATGATCCACCAAGTTATAAGGCTTCCATATAGGGTCATTTAGAGGTTGTTTTAACTTTGGGTTGTTTTCCAATATTTCCACAACCTATTGAGAATAAAGTTTCACTGAATGTAATAGCTAAGGATGTTCACATTCTAAGTGGACTCCATGAGTTAAATAGTCAGCAACTCCATTGTTTTAGGATGATCTCGATACCTAGTAAGATGATTAGTAGCTAGATATTGTTAACTAATATGTTTACATTGTGAGGACACATTCATATTATGTGGGAATCTTAGGTACAAATATTTTTCAAGGAACAGCTAAGAAATTTTGAGTCAGGTGAATTAGAAAAATGATGAGATTACCTTATCTTAGTCATAGATTGAGTTTCTATTTGTGAAAGTGTTCTAACAAGCCACATTTTGAGTGATTCATATCCATGAGCCTATATAGTTTTGTTGGGAAGCATTATCGTGATAGATTGTTTATTGAGATTCGCTGATGTATCATGATATTCTCAAGATATGGACTGATGTTAGTTTTACTAGGATGGATCAAAATGCGGTGAATATGATGATATATAATGGATATAGTTATATCTATTTTAATTCCAACCCGTATTAGAGTTCCTGAGCATTCATTGGTAGTGGAGAGATTATTGGTTGAGAATACTCCATTAGTTGGTGCTAATACTGGAAACCAATGAGCTAAGACATTAGTAGTAAGTAGATGATGATTGGAACATGGATCCGGGTGTTTGAGATTCAATAGGAGACTGTATAAGGATTGGCAGTCTCTGGATGAGGGATGTTAGGATGGTTCTAGTAATCCTAGAGAGAGATTATGTTTCAACTGTAATGGTCATGGATATATGAAAATAGATTGTCCAACACAATGTGTAGTTAAAAGAGAGATGTTTAGTGTAAAACCCAAGTAGATAAATAAAAAGGATTAGGGTCATCTATAAGGTGGTGAATATGGATAATGATCATGGATACTAGATGGATGCATGCATATGGCCTGACCTTTTTCCACCTCTACCCCCAAGTGGACAATTCTAGGTTTAGCGATCTTGTTGTGAAGGACGTGGATAACTAGAGGTTGTGGATGTCAATGACCCAAACGTTCTAAGTATGATTATAGGCATGATGTGTGTATTCTCTAGATTATATAGAGTATTTATATATATAGGTGTGATCCATCATTTTCTTCACATATCTATAGTTAGAGGATTAGAGATTCTAGTTGATCCCGTATGATGACAATAGCTCGTGGATATTCCTACCATATGACATTTTTTAATGAAATACATCTTATAATAGTGTGATATATCACTTATAGGATAGAGATTCAAATGGTAAATATTTATTGTAGAAATTATAACATATAATTTCATTTTAGTCATGTAATGGATAAACATAATTCATGCCCATATTGAAAATTTTAGGTATATAATATTTTTCACCGAACGTGAAGGGATAAGGTTTTATATTTGAGAGGGATAATGAAATCAGAAAAAGAAGATTTGGATTATATATAAGAGGATAAAATTGAAGACTCAAATATTTTTTATTATTACCCTTAGAGAAGTGGAATCAATCGACTATCAGCATCCTACAGTGGTACTGTTGTACATGGATGTCTTTCCTGATGATGTTTCTGGCTTGCCTCACCACTGAGATATATAATTATTCATATAATTCCACATAGGAAATATACCAATATTGTTTCCATTACATCAAATGGTCCTCATAGATCTTTATGTTTTAATGGTTTAATTTGAGGATTTATAGTGGAAAAGATTTTTTAAACCTAGTTCTTCACCCTATGTATAAATAATTAGTTTATCCAATAAGTTGGAATGGAGATTGAGGTCGTGGGTGGATTTTCATCACCTGAACAAGGTGAATAAGAGGAACACATATACACTTTAGAACTTACAGATCTATGATCACCACCACCAGCTCTCTATAACCATTATTGAAAATTAGATTTTTATATGAAAAATTTGATTCAATGATGTTAATATAGTCATCACAAGTACTTGGGGATTCCCTTTGGTGAGGTGAACTCCCCATGGATGTTTATGGGACTCATGATCTAGATATTTTATCCTTTTTGGGAATTTTTTATTGTGGTATTCATTGACAATATCTTAGTCTACATAGAATCCGAGTATGATCAAATGAAACACTGTAGGATATTCCTTGTCATTCACTAAGAGCACCATGGTTATGTAAAGTTTTCCATATGTCACATATGGAATTGAGATGTCCAATTTTTGGTGCATTTCATCTCATCATTTTGTGTATCATTTGACCTACTTAGTGTTGAGTTAGTGCCAACATGTGATCCATCCAATTAGGATATGGATGTGAAGACTGTCATTGGTTTGGTAGGATACTACCAGAGATTCTATGTAGATTTCTCCAAGAATCAAGGACCATTTACATTGAATAAAAATGGTAGTCCATTCATGTAAGTAGAGAGGTTCTATGAGGATTCTTAGGTGTTTTTTATAGGTGGAAATAACTTCATTCTTAATATATATGGGGGATGGTGTGTAGTACATAGTGTTCTATGATTCCTCAGGAAATGTTCTTTGATGAAATCTAATTTATTGGATGGTATTTATTTTCTATGGGTCCATATAATTAGTACTATATGAGCATAACTTGGTGATCCACGATCTAGAGATGTTAGTGGTGATCTTATACAGGAATATATGGTAGAATTTCCATATCGATAAGTGGTTAAATATATATCTTTTCCAGAAGAGTAACATGTATTAATTCTAGGATACAAATATAATCATTAGATTGAGAAAACAGACAGAGTTCCTCCATAATTATTGTTTTGAGATGGTCTATAATCAATTTATGGGGGAGGTGGTGGAATATTCTTATATTTTGATATCTTCTTCATAGTCTTTAATCAATTAATCTGAGAAGTTTTCCTCATTATAATTTCCTTAGTTGATGAGGATGGTGATGCCTACCTCATGTAGATGGTTGTTACCCCACTAAATCTAATTTTTTTGGACAATGATATTGGATATACCAATTGTGATACATTAAATATTTAGATACAAACTGGACATTCCAATTATGAATTCTCTAATGGGGGGGATGGATCATCCATTTTTGTTGGTGGATGATGGTACCCATGACAGTGGGTGAAAAGGTTCAAAGGGAGTTTCATTGAGCCAATTTATAGGTATATCTAGGTGTGGTTAATATATATCAATAACATTGGAATGTGTTATAGTGGTTTGAAATAATGAGGTTTCTAGTGGACTTTGCCTATGAAGTCCTTAGTAATCTGTAGGTTATGCATGTGAACCAGGTTTCTATCAGATTTGATCATCCACATGATGTTACAAGTGATTGTGAGATTGTTTATATATGGATTTTCTGATGGGAATTCGATGATATCTAGAGGACAAGATTCCATCAAGGTGATTGTAAAATTTCTCAACATGTGTTCCAATTTCCATAGTATATAAAAGAAGTGGTAAATAGAGTTATTAGGATTACATTACACTCAAAGGAATGTACAGTTTCATATAATTCCCTTGAAGATAATTTCATATTGTGATTCTCCCTTCACATCACAATTATGAAGTGGATTGAAGGAAAAATTTGGGTCTTAATTGTGTTTTTTCTGGGAAATTTTACATATAGATTGACCACCAGATTTACAAGACCATTCTAGATTAAGAAGAAATTATATTATCATGCATGTTTGTATCATCCCATAGATGGGATGATCACATTCCCTTTGTGTAGTTTGTTTAGAAAACAACTTCTATTAGACAATAGTTAGGGAACCATTCAAGACTGTGAAAGAGGGACCATGTAGGACACCACGATATTGGACTGACCCAAGATATTTCATAATCATTGTCCTAATGTTTTTGTGTGAAATGAAAAAAATAATGTATTGATATTCAGAGATAAAATGAGCACTACCTAAATCCATAGTATGTCTTATGTGGTCCTTTGATGGAGGCCTTTAGAGTTTGAGGAGGGATACCATTTGTTGTTAAAGTTCACACCGCTTTTTTTTTCTTATAGATATATAGAAAAAGAAAAAGTTTTATTTGAGACTACTTATCCTATTTCAAATAATTCATAGGATTAGTGAGGTAGAATACCTCTAGTCTATAATGTTGAAGTTATATCAGTTACACAAAATGTTCCATGTGTTGTATCTGAGGAGGTTCTTGTATGAACCATAATAATTTATCAACCTGGGATAATTGAAGATTTAGGATGGAGATACCTTTGTTGAGTACATGTTAGAGGTTTATGATTTCCTAGAGAGATATTTTTTGGGTGAGTGACTATCATGGTGCATGTCTATTGTCCTCCGGAGAATATTCCGGAGAGCACATTGAAGGGGGAGACCCAAATGTGAACCATATTCTAATATATCTTTTACATTCCATTAATATTTTTGTGAAATAATGGAGTCCCATTACATTTTCCAAGAGAACATAACATTGGAATAAGACATAGATCTACGGCGTGCACTTAAGCATATAAAATATTATTTGCAGTTGGAATTCCAATACATTCATAATAGGTTTGTGCTAGAATTACCACCCATGTACATACATTGTGAATGGTATGAACATCTATTTACCATATATTGGTCTTTTAATAACCTTATATTTACCTATTTATCTAATATAACATTAATCTTTAATCAAAACATTTGAGGGAGGTATAAGTCCCACCTATCACATAATGAAAACCATGCATATGTTAGCCACAAGATCATAAAAAAACATCACATCATGACCCACCAAAATAAATTGGTTTTATAATATTATAAATATTTCTTCAAAGAAAAATCAACGAAAGAATAATTAGGTTTTATAATTATTTTATCATTGTATAATATGTGGAAGGAAAACATGTTTCAAATAAATCTTGTCGTTATAACTGAGATCTATCCATATTTGGAGTAAGAATGTTATCCATTGTCCATATCCTTAGAAAATAAAAATTAACATCAATTTATGTAATATTATATGTAAAATGATTTTGAACAAAAAACACAAAAAAATTTCTTGAAGAAAATATAATTCAATTGGAAATAAACTTTTCAATACTGAAAATTAATAAAATATTTTGGATGTAATTTTAATTGAAAATATCGTTAAAAATTAATAATTTATTCTTTAAATATAATTTAAAATAACTCTAACCAAAATGATAATACTTTTTGTAAATATAACTTTTTTATGAAATAAAATATTCTGAAAAATAACCTTGATAACTTATAAAGTAAGATATAAAATTCATTTATAAAAATTAATATGGAAAATATCCTATCAACATTAAAAAATAATTTATTAAAAATGGATAATTTGGAAAATAATTTTCATGTAAATTTATCTTCAAAACATATAAGTCAATCTTGAAACCAAATAATGGTCATGAAAGAGGGAAATTACATTCATGACATACACATTGAAATAAATATTCCATTCAAAATTTCATAAAAATACAAATGTATATTATTTGGAAAATTACCTTTAAAATCTTTTACCATTTTATAACAACTCCAACATTGGTAAAAATATCTTTAATAAATCATTTTAAGTATTCTAAGAGAAATTTTACAGACATTCTTTAAATAATTATTTAAGTAGAAAAGGGTTGTCGAACAAATATAAATTTTTTCATAAAAACATTTCTTTTTAACTATTGAATACATAATCATAGTAAAATGTAGTGAAAAACTATATTCTTTGCATTACTATAGGATAAAAAAATTCATGAGTTCCTTGAGAGATGAATCATTATATTTTATAGTTGAGAATGAAATCATAAACAACCCTGATAAATGATGAGGTTGCAACATAAAATTCATACCAAATTGATATATTTGAATCATATTCCCTGTGAATTAAAATAAATAAATGAATAATATATAATCATGAAAACAAAAAAATGGGGTATTATATACACCTCCTAGAAGAAGATAAGTTCATACTATAACATTGGTCTCCAAGAAGTAAATTTGATAAAGAAATCCCTTAATGCCTTGGTATCTATGGAATTGTAAACCCCATTACTGGAGAAACCTAAATTTTTTATGTAAATAACCATAGTTTTTTTGGTAATTATGTCCACCACATAAAAGAAACTTGTCAGGAATATGGAATTTGTCTAACAGAAAACAAATGTGAGAAAAAATTCATTTATAACATTAGTAATTTGTTGAATCATAAAACCAAATAATTCATAATGTCAAAGGAAACATTAAATATCCGAAAAAGAGAATACATTCATGATATATAAAGTCAAATGGGTAGTATATACAAAAAAAAATATGAGTGGTTAATTTTAATATCTCTCCTATAAGTAAAAAGATACTTAAAACCCTTTACTATATTAGTCATTATTAGAATCAGAAGAATAATTTTAGGAAAACACAAAATTAAACATTACATGTCATAAAATTATGGGATTAAATATATAACTAGTCAAACTGTATGTATAAAAACAACTTAAAATATATTAGTCGTGAATTTTCTTATGCCTGTGAGAATTAAAAGAGAGACTAAAAATCCCATACCGCTTTAGTAATATTTTATGTCATGATACAAAATAAAGAATGACATCAAATGAAACTATAATTATACTTAAAATTAGTAGATTAATTATATAAAATTTCAATGCAGAAGTATATACACCACCCAAAAAAAATGACGAATTTCCCTTTTTCTCCCCAAAATAAAAGAGAAATGTAAAATCCCTTACCACATTTGTAATTATTCATATTAATAGAACTAATAAATAATAAATTCAATTTTAACATTAAATATCATCAAATAAAATTAATTATTGATAAAATATTTCAAAAGGTAGTTAAATACACGACACCAAATATATTAGTGGATAATTTTCATATGACTTAATAAAATAGAAGATAAAATAGAAATCCCTTACATTATGTCTTGACATTAATTTTAAACATTCGAACCTCCTGTGTAATAAACAAAAGTTTATAATAAATAAATTACATAACCATAATTATATATATCATACCAAATAAGAATTATTTGTGACCATTAATCACCTATATGTTACTAATTCGTTGTTAACATTATGTTTTTGTAAATAATCACTTTGTTTTTTTGTATACATTTTTTTGATATTTTTGGTACTATTATATTGATAATAGTTCCATGATATAAAGAATAATAATCATGAATTAATTATAATATATTTTAATCAATTTTTCCTTTATGTATAATTTCAAAATATGTTGTGGAGAAATGAAGTATGTTATGATCATAGAGATGGTAGGTCATATGGAGGCATTAGTAACTTTTTTTTTAAAAAAAAATACTTATTGAAGGGAGGTATGTTAATTTTTAAAATTCCATAATTATCAAAATATCATAAATAACATAATATTAATTTAAATATATATATATATATATATATATATCACCCATGTGGTGTTGTGATGAAAATAGAGTCACAACTCTTCATGAAGATTGTAGTCTGCACGTACCTGAACGACGTTATCAACTCTTAGTGGGTACTAAGGTAAAAAATTAAATGATATATTTTCATTTCGGAATGATATTAAATAAATTAAAATTAAAATTAATCTCTTTTTATCACATATATTCATTAATGTTATCATTTTTTTATTTCAAGTAATGTGATAGTGAAAAAAATGAATCACATCACATCGTAAGGTAGAAGTCCGTCATAAACATGTCATACATTACTATATCCCCTAAAGAATGGATCGTAAATTTATATATATGGTATCAAAATATATTAAATATAATAATGTCATTATTTAAACATTTTTTGATAAAAATTTATGTAGTTGGAGATAGAAATAATATAAATATTCTACTTGAAAATGTTACCTCCTCTCCGAGTTTCCTAATTTGGATTTCACCCAAAGCCATACTAGGTTGAATTTATTAATAAAATCTATATTATTAGATGAGAGTAGGTATTTTTTGAATTATCTAGGAATTTATTTTCTATAAAATATTGGAGTAATGGTGTAAAGAGGGTAGGATAGGGTTGGTCTTCTATACGTGAGGATGGTGGCCTAGTTGTAATTCTTCAAAAAGAAAATGATGTGCCTTAATTTTTTAAAATGATTATTGGATAAAAAAATTATTACAAAATTTAGACATTATATTTTTTAAATATATCCATGAATTCAATTTTAGGAAATTTTACTTTTTATTTTAACCATTATCATCAATGGATAACCCTCCAATAATCCCATTCATAATTTAACCATAGTAAATATTTTTTTATTTTTTCCAAAATTCATTTTAGTAAAAAATTAATTTGAGAATATTATATAATTTATATTATTTTGACATATAATAAGGAATATGTTTTTTTAAATTCCATTCACATAATTGGAAAATGTTAATTTAAAATTAATCCTATAAATGCAGTGCAAATTTAGGGTTTGAAAGAGAAAATCTTTAAATGTTTATATGTTTTTTATATCATAATGAAACATGAAAATTATTCAAATGAAATATATTGGATTAGAATAATTGTATTTTAACAATTATTATTTAAAATCTAATTATAATTTCATTCAAGTTTTAAAATAATTAAAATTAAAAGGAAATTGTCATTTAAAATTCATCATTTTGTCACAATTCATCAAAATATAATCCTTTTAAGAGAATTAAAAAAATCACCAAATGATAATTTTGACATTATTATTTTAAAAATATATAATATATTTTTTTTATTTTTCATAATGTTTCAAAAATAATATTTAGTCTATGTGAAAAAATTGTAATAAAACAATTTTTTAGAAAATTATATTTTTTATGAATAAAGTTGGATTTATTCTTATCCATAGACTATAAAATGAATATTATGAATGTAAAATAGTCGGTAGAATATATAATATATAAATTTACTTAAAATACTTCTCATTTTTTAATCTTTTTTTGAACCCCATTTGTTAGCATAAAAAAATTTCATCAATCAATTTCTTTTATTTTTAAATAGTATTTATTTTAATTTATAAATAATTGGTGGAAAATGAATAAATAATGTATATATATATATATATATAAATTTAAAAAACATATATTTTCATAATTTAGGTAGGGATATTCATAACAACTCTTCCAAAATCTATTTGATAACATATATATTTTTTAATAATATTTTATTAGAAATTCATGATTCATTTAAAATATGATTTATGGGAAACACAAGATACACTTAGTGATTTATAAAATGAAAGATAAAATAATTGTTTTTCGTAATAAAAAATATGAAAATATAGAATTTATTTTATTTAAAATATTTTATACAATCTCAAGGTGTTACATTCTATCCTCATTAAAATGACTTTTCATATACACATTAGTTACCTTTGTACAATCAATTAAGGATAATTATCCCTCAATACAGCCTTAGGATCCCATGTAGCAACCTTAATATAGTGGTTTCTAAACAATACATTTTTCATGTAAGTGGTCCTTTTTATGAACATTCTCCATTTGATAAAGAATATATACGAGTTATTACTCATACAAAATATCATGCTCCAGTGGTATGTCCTCTGTGATTAATTCATATAACGGATTAGGTATGTAATTCTTCATGAGGGATACTTGTAAAATAACATGATCCTATTATAGGGTTGGTGGAATCACCAATAAATAGTCTTTTAGACCAATTAAATATAAAATTAAAAAGGGACTAATATAAGTATGGCTTATTATTCCTTTATCTAATAAGGACAATATAAACTTTTTATTGTTCTTTGATCAATTTATACTTCATCTCTTATGCCACTCAATTAAAATGATTTTATTTATGAAAAAATAAATAACTCAACATATGATCCATAATTTATAGATAAGTCCTTTAATCAGACTCTATCTAAAAAATATTATCGATGGTTATCTAATATGGATAAATCTTCCAATGGTTATGTAATATATTAATAAATAAAAACTCATAATGTTTTCAAATTAAAACGTTTCAAAAGTGGTTATAGTTATCCATTCCAAATTATAAAAATCCAAAACATAGTAAATAATATCACTATATTTTTACAAGGAAATTCCCATTAATACCAATGACAACCTAATGTTTCTCTCAATTTTCAAATATTGAACTTATTAATACCGTTATCATGTGTTCTCTCAAAACATAGCAATCAAAAAAATTATCATATTAAATTACTAGAATCAAACATTATCACGCAATTATTTCATGAATTATAGAATGTTGTATATATTACTTAAATAAAAAAAGAGTTAATGTCCATGAATGATAGAACAAAAAACATTTTCATTAAAAAAATTAATCAGTTCCATGGTAATATTCACTGTACAATTTTATTATTCATATCCAATATCTATTCATCCCAACATAATTTTTTTAATAACCAAAACATATTAATATTTATCTTCCCTAAATCAAAATATTAAAATTAAATTGAATAAATTTTCCAGTCCATCATTACAGCATAATATATTTTTGTAAATCTTAAATGAAAAACATATCCTAATAATATCCTTACATATTTATTGAATAATATATAAAACTATTTGAATTCATATACATAAAAAAATCAACAGTCCCACTTAGTACCCATAAATTTTAAAAGTATTCATCAAATTATACTTTAAAACCACTTTCTTACAATATTAAATATGAATAATGTACTAAAATTCATTAAAATAAATTGACACATGTTTATTATTATTAACATAAAAAATTATTTAAAACAACAAATAAATTTAATATTCTATTAATGGTCCATTTATAATACATTGTATAACCATTACTCATAACACCTTACTGATTCACTTTATGAGAATTCCTCTTATGAAATTTATTTACATACAACCCTTTCTGCCTTCATTTAAAACATTCAGTAATTAATGATACATTGGGAATACCATTATTATCATCTATTGTGTTAAGTGATATATTCATTTTAATTTTTTAATTAAATGTTTTGTTCCATTTATTTCCAAACTCAAAACATACTCTTCTCCCTTTGACATATTCACTTAGGTTTCATTCCAATATTCCAGACATATTGGAAACCGAATATTCTATCTCCAATGGTATAAACATACAAAAAAATCAATGAACACTATCCTTATCTTATTTTCAGAGTCTTGGAGTTGGTGAAGGATGATGTTTTCATTCATATATCAATATGAATGATCAAGAATAATCATAATATCCTTCACTAAAATTATCATCACATTTGGATTCTCATTAACCAATTGTTTATCACATTCCACCATATCCCATTTCTGTTTAATTTTCTCCACTTACTAAAACCGAAAAATATTTGTTTCATCACTAGTAATCATGTTTTTGAACCACATAATCATGAAATAATAATATATATGTTGTAAAAATGATGAAACATTATATATTGTATTTTAATCGGTATTTCTAACAGATTTCATTCATAGTGATAATCTATTTAAATCATTCACGATGATTCATAATGATATTTTGACTTTCCAAAACAAATCCCCTAGAGTGTCAAACCCAGAGTACCGTAAGCCCAATTTTCTAATACCCAGTGATGATCCAGTCCATATCAATCTTCCATTTAGAGAGTTGTTACCCATAGACCCTTATATTGATATATAGGTACACTTGTAATGTATAGACAAGGATTTAGTGCTTTTAAACCACTCACTTTATCATTTACCAAAATTATAGGATATTTTCTTCTATATTTACTCATCCAAAGACGTATCATTACCCGGTTCCTTAGGTATCACAACAATGTTTTCACATACATGTTTTCAATTGATAAGAAAAAAAATTTTATAATACAAACCACAAAGACCCATTCTTTTCAAACATATATATTACATATTTTTAGACTATCTTTCTATTCATTGCATAAAAAATGTCTAACGAACATAATAGTTTAGTTCCATTTCATACTAGGTAAACAATTTTATAGTTATTTGAAAGATATTCAATTTCACTCATAATGATCTTACCATTTATTTCTCCACATATGAACACCCTACATAAAACCTTTATTTATATCATGGGTAATAGAAACATAATTAAGATTGAGATTAGATGATCAATAAATTGAAAATAAGGGATATATCCATATAACATGAAATTTTTTTCATGAAAACAAGTTATTATAATTAAAATATATTTCCCATATTTAATAGATCATAAATAAGAGTTATGAAATAATAATTGGTTTTTTATAACATATGAATCATAATGAAATCATGGAACATAATCCATGAAAATATAACATAGGATAAAGACATATATTTTTTGTGTTGACATAGTCTTCAAAAATCATATGGAAAGGCTAACCATAACAATATTTTTAATATGTTTGTCTTGGGCTAAATACCCATATACCAGATTCAAAAATGGGATGAAATTTATTGTACACACTTTTGGGATTGATACAACCCTATGGGGACCCATTGATCATATATTTAAATAATAATTACACAATGTATGGGAGTTATATATAGGCCCCACCCAATGCATATTAAAATATATACATGTGTGTTCCCCAATATTAGATTTTTTTTAATATCTTAATTCATAAAATAATTCGGTTTCATAATAATTTCATGATAACAGAAAGCATATCCCATGTCAATATAAGTGGTATTCAAATGTATTTTATCATGGTATATCCAGAGGAAGTGAAATATTTTTTATAAATATCTTCTCATCACCAACATGAACCATCCAGAAAAAGAATGTGAATGGTGTCCTTGGTTAATAACCCTAGTAAATCATAACTAGCATCAAAGAATGTCATCATAGAGGGAGACTGATTTTGAAAAAAAAATGGAATGTTTCTTGAGAGAAATGTCCTCTAACCAAAAATAATATTTTTTAAAATCAATGTTCCTATGATATTTTTCAAATAAATTTTATTGAAAATAACCTTGATTAATTATAATTTATTTCATGAAACTAAATTAAAATATATTTGTTGAAAAATAACTTTTATCTTTTTTAAAAAATTGTTTTAAAACGAAATAATTTTTTACAAATATTTTATTCGAAATGAAAATAGAAAAATTAAAAATAAATAATTACAAACCATTTAGAAAGATTATCATTGATAATATCCAATCCCAATTGATTTTTAAAAAAAAAATTAAAACATTTCGAAAATATATTTTTCTCAATATATCTCTAAAAAAAATAAATGAATCTTCAAAGAAAGTAATTTTCATGATGTTGAGAAATTAATTTCATTTGTACACATGTAATCTAATATGCCAATCACATTTTCAGTAAAATCCAAATGTGAATTTTTGGGAGAAAATTATAGATTCCTCTAAATTGTTTTTGATAACTAAATCAAAGATAAAAATTATTTTTAAAAATCATTTTTTGTACTATGATCACAATTTTGATACATTTTCAAAAATCATGCTTTTGGATGAAAACTGGTTTTCAATAGAAAAGTTAATTTTCAAAAAAAAACAATTATTTTTGAAATATAGAGATTATAAAGCGAGTAAATAATGTGAAAAAAATTATCCTTGTGAAATTACAAATGTATATTAAAATTAACGAGTTTCTTGAGATGTGAAATTTATATTTTTTCATTGAATACATAATCATAAAAAATCTTAATGAAAAGATAGATTGTAACAATAAATAGTTACCACTTTTGAATCATTAAATCATAATCACTGTTGAATAATCAAATTATAATAAATACATAATATGATGAAAATAATGATATTTACAATATAACTAGTAAAATGAGTATTATTTACAACTCCTAGAAGATAATTGGTGCATACCATATCACATGTCTCAATGATTGAAATTTTAGAAACAAATAACTTACTGTTTTGGTGACATTTAAACCATAAACCACTTGATAGTAGGATCCTGAAATGGATGAGTATATACCCATAAATTTTATGTCAATAATCAGAAAATAAATTCATTTTTATTACATATATCCAAAAAATAAACATGTTTTCAATATAGATTTTTTCACATAAAAAATAATTATGAGACAAAAAATCCCTTACCACATTATTAATAATTTGAATTGTAATCCCAAATAAATTAAAACATAAATTGAACAACTAAATGTTATTAAAATTAGTAAATTAATACTATAAAATTTAAATTCGGTAGAATATAAACTAAAGAAATAAAACAAGTTATGATTTTTCATATGTCACCTAGAAATAACAGCGTGATTTGAAATCTCATAGCTCTTTAGTAATATTTTCAATCATAATCCCCATGAAAGAAAAAAAAATTAAAATTCCATATTTTTGAAAATTATTATATTCACATTATAACATTTTAAAGGGGTATTATATATATCCAAAAAAACAAGTGATGAATTCTCATATGTCTCCCAAAAATAAAATAGAGACTAGAAATCCTTTACCGCTTTAGTTATCTTTTGAATTATATTCCCCAATAAATAGTAACATAAATTTAAAAATTAAATATCCTTAAAATGGAAATATTCCTGATATAAAATTTAAAAGTTTTAGTAAATATACAACACAAAATAAAATAATGCTGAATTTTCATTGGTCTTCGAGAAATAAAATAGACTAGAAATCACTTACCACATTAGTAATGTTTTTAATTATAAGAACCTATATAAAATAACATAAAATTATACCTTAATTATATCTAAATTTAGTATATTTGTTATATAAAATTACAACATGTATGTATACACACCACAATAATTAATCAAGTGGTGAGTTTTTATATGTCATCCAAAAATAAAAGAGAGAGTGGAAATCGTGTACCTTAATTATCAACAAACAATATACACATTTGAACCAACCATATAATAAATATATTTTTGTTATAAAATAATTATTTAAAAGTAATTATATTAATTATAAAATATATGATACACATATGTCCATTTATTATTATCATTTTATTGTCAATCCCCTATTAAAATCAGGTTTCAAGTAATAACTACATTGTTTTTTTATAGGTTTCGATTTTTTATTTTAAATCCTATTAATTTGATCCTAGTTCAATCATCTAAAGAATAATAACAATGATATAATTATAAAAATTATAAATAAATTATAATTTAAAAACTAATATTTATTGATTTAAATTTAAAATTACCAATGTTATGATCATGGAGACAATAAGTCATACGTACACATGCATGATGTTTTTATTTTTTAATGATTATTTTGAAAAAGAGGTAATTAATATTTTACATAAAAATGATAATAAAATAATAGAAAACATATTATTTCAATAAATATATATATACATACCATCCGTGTGGTGTGGAGATGAAACCAGAGAGTCACAATGCTCCGTGAAGGTTGGTATCCACACATACATAGCTGATGTTCATATCATTGAGTAAAGTGTTGTGAATGAAAAGGATATATTATATATTAAGAATGATAAATATTTAAATAATATCATAATTATATCATTTATATCAAATATATTTATTATATTTATCCATATTATCTGCCATGACATAGTTAGTGAAAAAAATAATCACATCATTTCACAAGGCGGTAGTACGCCTTACACATGACTGACGTTATCGTATCCCCTAAATAATGGAAGGAAAAATTTATAAATAATATAATGAATATATAGTTATATATATGTGATATATATTTATATCATATATATTCTTTATATCCTTAAACATACGAAACCATGACATGTGGTAATAGAACAATGAATGTCATCGATTCATGAAACAGTAGTCCACTATACACATGAATGGCGATTTCATATCCCATTTTATAGAAGTGTTGATGGTTTTATTTAATTACCTTAACATTAAAATAAATCCTCATATGACAGATAGTGATTTTGTTATATCATAATGTTTAAATAGGAACTGCGGGAGGTGGAGGAATAAATAAAATAAAGACGCTCGTTGATGAAAATTACCTCTTCTTCAGGTAACATCCTAAGGTTTGCAAGAAAATCCTTCCTAGGATTCCCATAATCCCAAAACTAAGGATTATAGGATTATATGATTTAATTTTAATGATTTTTTAGAAAATTAATTTTTGAAACAAAAGGACTTTAGGGTGTGGAGAGGAGAGGAGTGGGGTGTCCGTTTATAAGTGAGGTGAATGGGACACATGTAATATTTAAAAAAATATTTCTACCAATGATTTTATTGTTGAATGTGGATCAAAAATTGAATAATATCTAAAAATATAAATTTTAGGCTCTAAATATTTCTATAAAATATAATTTAGAGACGTTTTTAGGTCTTCTTATCCCTTATCAATATATTTTAACATGCCGTAAACCCATTTTTACAATATACGCACTAAATAAATGTTACTATTTTTAGTAGTTAATATATTGAAAAATTAAATTTAATATATTTGATAATAAAAATTATTCTGATTAAAAATATAGATTCCATTTTTCCAATTTCCATTAAAATATGCGGAAAATTTCAATTTAATATTAATCCTACAAAAATGATGAGAAATCAGCATTTGAACATGAAAATGATCGACAACATACACAATTTTCAAATAAAACATCAATATAAAAATGAGAGACATGAACTAAATTTATTTAATAGATATGTTATAGAACTAATATACATTAAAACCAATTTTAAATATAATTTAACTTTATAAATAATTTAATCCAAAATGCTGTTTTCAATTAAAATTAACTATTTTTAACTTCTAAAAAATCATATTCTTTAAAAAAAATCAAAAATTTCTCTATATTATACTATGGACATTATGATTTAAAAAATTAACATTATTTAGTAAATAACATTTGGTTAAATTTCTAAAAAATAGATTTAATATTTGTTCCAAAATTGAGACAAGACAACATTTTATAAAAACATATTTATTAATTATAATATTGGATATATTCATATCTATTATCTAGAAATCACATAATATGAATTATAAATAGCTAATTAAATATATATTATATAAATTTCATTAAAATAGTTCACCAAGTGTGGTTTTTTATATTTATTGAGGTGAAAAAAAAATTTCATTAAAATACATTTTTAGAAAAAAATTCCATTATCTTCAAATAAATGTTATTTGCAATTACAATTAATTGGTCACTAATGAAATCCTTATATAAAAATATATAAAATTTTAAACCATAAATTTTCATAATTTTGTTACTCATATTCATACATGTCATTCCAATATCTATGAGATAACTTTCATATATAAAAATTACATTTTAATTGTACAATACATTTCATTTAATCATAGCGTTATGTGGAATAAAAACTAAAATTAGTGTTTCCTACAATGAAAGATAATATCAGATATCATGTGATGAGAAAAATAAAAATATTAAACATAATTGAAAAATATACCTTAATAAACCATAGGGTGTTACACTATAACCTTGTTTTCTTCTCTCATTATTGGCCATGGGGGATGACAGTCATGGAAATAGCCTAAAAGAGGAGAATGAGATAAGTACAAAAGAGTGATATGGTATATTGAAGTGTCTAGGTACACAAGAATGACCAAAAGTTTACGAGCATGACTTGAAGTACCCAATCATATCTAGAAGTACAAAGGAAAAGGTATGGGGCACGACGAGTACTATATTGGCCTCAAAAATCATTATATCCAAAAGGAATTTTTTGTATATGGGGGAATAAATTCCATGTGATACTGAGAGTCATGGGAAGACCTGGGGTAGACGACACATGACTAGTACACCCATTACATGTTGTATAGTATTTTAAGGGAAATTTTAAGCCTTCCGTCTCTTTAATTTTGTAATTTAGTAGTTGGGAGTTTTCTTTTTGTCCATACCTATGAAGATATAATTTGAATTACATCCTCAACATCATATTGTGATCCACTATACTATATTTTTATTTGATATAGCTTTTTGTATCCCTCTATATGACTTTAGTGGGATTGACTATTATTTCATTTTCTTCCCCATATGGGTTTTGTAAATACCCAAACATCTCACACATAAATATTACATCTTAATAGACATTTATTAATTAAATATAACAACAATACATTCCCAAATAATTTAGGTCCAGTGCCTCCAGATAGATGGACACATAAAAGACATGTTCTGAAGTAAACTATAACATCTGCCACTATGTTCATAAAAAATATATCAATTCCTAAAAATATCATATATAATAAATTTCATCATTATATAGGGATTGAAAACATAATAACAGGAAATATCATATTATCAAAAAGATTTTACCTGATAAATATAAAAAAATACTGGGAATAAGGGGTTGAGAACACGAGAATATGATTTGTAAACCATACCCTTCTTATCATATATCATAAAAAATCTTCATTCCATAAATATGGGATGATTCTAAGATAGGAATAATAAAAAAATCAATTTACATAGGTTATGAAAGCATAAAATTGGAATTATACATAGTGTTTTGTAAAATACATAATGATATAAAAACTTATTTCAGGGATACACACCATAATATTAATATAATATTTTTGTTTGGATAAATACGCATATTCCATATTCGGGGTTAAAATAACCACACATATACAATTTTTATCTTTTTTAATGACCTCAAGTTCACCCTATTGTATAATAGAGCATAAATCATTACCCATTATGTCAGACTGAGACTAAAGATTCCATTTATTTTTTGTTTATTTTTTGGTTCACTTTCTTTTGTTTTATATTTTAGACATTTTTTCAGTGGGAGTTTGGAATTTTGTTGTTTCCTACATAGTAAAACAATTGGATCTCAATTAGGGGAAACTATGTTTCAACCGAATTAGATATGTGTTGTTTAGACCATGGGTTTTTCATAGAGCATAGCTAGGCATACAGGCATGCGCCCCTTCCCATGATCTCATGCAGTCCCTCTTCATTAGAACAGAGGTAGCCCTAGAGTCTGTGTATGATCTGAACGACCTTGTATCTACACTGTACTATCTTACCCGAGTTAATAAAATTCAAATAAAATAATAATAAATAGAAAAAAAGGAAATAATTTAATAATAATAAAATAATAATATTAATAATCATAATTTTTTTAGTATTTTTATTAATATTTTTGTCATTAATATTATTATTTTTGATATTAAGAACTCTTATGGGTCTCCATCCCCCATACCAATGAGACCTAAACCCCATCCCCTTTCCCTGTTACACACAACACTCGCATATAGTAGTGCTCTAATTTCATGACCTCCTACCCTTCCCTCATCCATTATTGGATATTTCTTCTCCCAATCATGGTTTCATCCCTCTAGGCTATGAATCATCTCCAATCCACTTACTTTTGATATTTTTTTTCTCTTTTGTGGTCTTTATATGTGGTGTTTCAAACCTAACTCGTTTTGGGGTTTTTTATTTTGGTATATTCTGAATGTTTAAGGATCTTGGGTCTTATTGGGGCTATTTTTGGCCTCCTCTGTCAAGGGTTTTGGGTTCACCTATTTTTGGTGTGTTTTCTTATACATTAATTCATTACGTCATTAATTATGTATGGTTTATAGGTTCTTCTATTTTTGGGTTTTACTATATTATTTTGGACCTCACATCAGTGGTTTTATGTTTCCATTATTATTGGTAACATACTCGTTTTTTTCATCAGTAGGAATTGAGATATAAGACTTCCCCCATATATATTTATATATTCACTCACGAAGTCCACAATATAAATATTGGTGGTGATTTTACATATGTATATATTTGAAAAATTAATACATGTGTGTGGTATATAAGTATATGAAGGTTAAATAAATTATATAAGGACAACCATGTACATATTCAATTCCATGAGAATATTTAAATATGGGTTATTTTTCCTTATATATATGTGATAATATATTATTATGTATGTGAAAAATATATGTATCTAGTGGTCATCATCAAGAACTGACATGTTTGAGGTAGGATCCATTTGAATTTGGTCATTGAACTTAATAATATTTTTATTAATGTCACTTCAAACCATCTTATAATTATATTTATTGATTTCTAATTTTTTGAATAATTTTTTAATGTGAAATGAGGTGATTTACTCATTGTTATAATTATTCGAAATGGGTTTATTGTGTATTCCAAAACAAGTGATTGGTAAATTGCCCCTTTGGAATTTACACATTTGTATCGTATTTAAAACTGTTGTTGGGTCTCTAAAGTGTCTTTTATAGTATAATTCTCGTTTTGAAGGTGGTGTGTGTTGAACCTTTTTGAAATGGTTTGACATTAATGGGTTGTGCGAGGTTCAATTGGAACTCATTAATGGATTCCATATAGAACCCTCTATGGAATGGGTCCCTCTCATTGTGTGTTGATGAAGAGGAAGAAATGTCCTCATTTTAGGAAAACCCTCAGGTGTATATGATTTGAAGGAAAGGAACAATTAATTAGGGTATCCATGGGTGGTTTCTATTTGAATGCATCATGTCATGGCTCATACTTGGAAGTATGGAGAGTTTTTTATCATCATAGTGAAAACCGCTATTTAAATATAAATTGGGAACCTAAAAATTATAATTTAACATTAAATAATTATTAATTCTATAGAGACCCACACTTAACGTACATGGAAATTACATTAATTTTGCGGAATAGTTAATACATAACAAAAAAAGACACCAAAGGACCATAATAGTTTAGTGTCTTTGGAAACATGGAACATAGACTTCTAATCATGTTAAAAGATCTTCAACATCTCCCATAAAGATATTCCCATTTTTTTCTTACCTAAAACATTTATTTATATCCTTGGGAAAATAAAACATAAAATGGGGTTACCTCAAATTATCAGTAAGGGTCAACATGGATAACATAGACCAATCCATAAACAATTGAACGTAAAATCATGAAAATAAAACAGCAAAATCAGGAGTAATGACAAAATTCTTTGCTGTACATAAATCATTGATCACAAAGGAACATTAATCATGATAAAATAGCATGGGAATAAAACATGGAATTATTGCAACAATTACGAACATGTTATTATTTCCATAGTAACCAAGGCATTGGTGCCAAGACCATCATAGTGGACAAAGTCCATTATTGAACCAGGTTTAGATACTATTCCAGCCTTTTATTACTTAACTCGGTTCACTATCCATTCCATCCATGTCTATCTCATGAGATATAAATCATTTCCCAATGCATTGGAGGGAGAAATAGGTCCCACCCATCTCATATTGAAATTATTCTTATGTGTGCCACAAAACAATCATAAATCATTCATCATAACCCAATGAATAAAATGGGTTTCATAAACATCATTCCATCATGAAAAAATCCCTATAAAACCAATGGATATCATTTCATCATAATAAAAATAAAACCATTTAAATAATAGATACATTATACTAGAAACATAAACATGCTAAATAATTTCATCTTATATGGAAAATAGTTTTGATAAAACACTTGAAATGAATTCATGAGGAAAATATCCTTTGTTCTTCAAAATCATTTTCTTTTCATAAAATTTCATTCACTGTTAAAAGAAAAGAATTTTTTTGAAAATAATCCTGAAATCTTGTAGAGTATGCTTCATGAAAAAAAGTAAATATGTAAACGTAAAAATTCATTCATGTTTTATAAGTTACAAAAACATTCTACACGTACTTTTGCCGGAAAAGTCAAAACGTTTCTCGTATGGTAAACAAAAGAAATATTCCTTCCATAACACAATGTAAAAGTAAAATAGGGGAAAAATTACATTAATGATATATGGAATAATATTAATCACTTTATGAAAAACATTTTAATCGACATGGATGAAAAATATACCCCCAGTAAATACTTACGTATAAGCAATCTCAGATAAAATTGAGATATGCAGAATTATCCTATACATTAGGTCCAATTTCATTCATACGTGTCTGAGACTCTTGTATAGTGGGTTTAAACATATTATTAACATGTAAAAAAACCATGAAAAAATTTATGATATCATATATGATTCACTTATAACTTTATATTACCCATTCATTTGTCAATTCCATGTTAAAGACGCATTTTGGGTAAAATCATTTCATTTATCATACATGTTTGGACTAGTTGTTCTTTATATTATTACTTATATCTTGATTTACATAATTACCGAATGTAAAACAAGATTTAAAAATAATATATATTCAGCATATAAATATAAATGATAGATCGATAAACTAAATGAAATATACCATTCATGGAAACGGTAGGTTGTACGTACGCATGAACACTGTTTTCGTTTCCTTATTGAACTGAATGGAATTAAGCAAATGAAACATATATGTACATAAATAAAGTATCATTAGTATGTAATATCCTTCATGATTATTTATTATATATACATTATAATCATAGTCGAATGGTTAATCATGGAAAATTAATCCCATCGCGTTCGTGGAGACGGTAATCTGTACGTACGCACGAGCGATGATATAATTCATTTGATATTAAAATCGTATATAATTGGATGGTATATCATATATACAGAATATTAATAATGTTATATTTATTATTTAAAACATTTATACTCATTATTATACCCATCCAAATGATAAAATGTTTGAATAACAAACTACACCACGATGTGGATATGGTAAACCATACGTACGCACGTGTGGTTAAATTTTCATTCATAGGATGGGTAAAATAACTAATATTGTTGTACAATATTTGTAATAACATCACATTATATAGAGGATACTATATTTATTATTTTATAATGGAAACAACAAAGGAGGAGGAAGTGGATGAAGAATGGAACTTGAAATAGGTGGTGATATATTTACCTCTTCTTCGGGTTCTTCCTTTTCATCTGATCAAAAGGGCTCCGTAGAATGGCTTTATGACAAAAGGAAGGCCCGTAGGATTAAAGGTGGAAATTGAAAGGGTATTGGGGCAGGGGATTGGATGAGCCAAATGGATTTGGAGGTGTGAATTAGAGAGAAGGGGGAGTGCCCTTTTATAAGAGGGGTGAGGGGCACCTTAGAAAAAACATAAAATATTATTGTATAAGAAATTAATATTTGGTTTATAATGGAAAAAAGTCACTTATTTAGAAGATATGGTGGGGATTGGTCGAAATACTCTCAAACAATAATTTTTAGACATGTTTATGTTACCATTTTAACCTTATCTTTTAGAATAAACTCTAAGTTAAATAATTTAACTTTTACCATGTCTTCTTGTATTCTTACACTATATGGTTAATAAACGTACTTTAAACAGCCAATCGAACACCAATTGGTTCTTTAATGTCATATATATTATTATATAAGTCTTTTGGCCGACCCTCATATTTTCAGTACCATTATATCAATTAATAATATAATATTTGTGTTAAAAACTCTTTTATGTAAATTCTGACACTATTTGGTATTTTGTTTTCTCTAAATTCATAAAAGCATTATTATTTTGAAAACAATTCATATAACCTACCCTAATTTATTATATTGACCTATAAAATTAGTTAAATTCATATAATGTCTCAAATTACATTTATTTGTGTATTTATAATATCAATTATGTTAATATTTCATTAATAAGGTAATTATTGGACCATCATTGTGTCATAATTAAATTAAATTATTTAATATCTAAAAAATATAAATAAAATACCATTATGTAGGAAATCATATTATATTTCTAATTAATATTTATAGTTGAATTTATCTTATGTATAACCCTATATTAAAAATGTTTTAGTTATTAAACATTGATTTTAACTCTTTTAACTCTTCTTTAAATAAAATAATAATAAGTGTCCTAATCAGTTCGAAGTGGACCAAAGTGGTTTTTATTTTATTCCTAAGGGTTTTTTGGTAGCATTATACTTATCCATTAGAATTAGGACACATGTTAAAGTAATAATAATATCATTTTACCCTTAATTTCCCTAATTACTTTTAACCGTGGTAAATAAAAGTAAAAAGTTACTATTCAACAAAACTTATTTTTATCTTATTGACCCATATTTTAATCCTTGATATTAAACTATTCTCTCATATTTTTAAAATTCAACTCACAGAAACAGTAAAATTATGTATCATGTAAATTTGCAAATGCTCCTCGAAGGTGATTAAAAGACGGTAAAAAGTTCAATAAAATTTATATATATATAAAATTATTATAAAATGACTCCAATCAATTAAACTGAACTTATATAGGTACTATGTATCTATTTCGACATATGATTTAAATAAAGTAAATGATTATTTAAATAAAAAGTCGGTTTTAACCAATAACTCAGTGTTTTCACTATTCATCGAAAATTGAATGTTTTCAGAAAAATACGAAAAATTCACCCTAGGCTAATTTTGATATTCCAAATTCAAAAATGAAGTCCATTTTTAATGATAAAATTTATAAAATTTAAAAAAGTGGCTATTAATATTTATAACGGCTTCTTTATATAATATTTTAATAACATATCATTGTTTAGTGAAACTCGGTATTGCGTATAACACAAGCTATCAAGGAAGGTTGCTCTTGCGTGTAACACAATCCAAGAATAGATTTGCTTATACTACAAGCTAATACTATGTTGTGTATAGTGAAAAAAAATCTTGTTTTAGGGTAAAAAAAAAGACATCAAAGAAATTAAAAAGAATAAATCTCAAAAAAATCTTAGGGTGTTTCATTCTACCCCCCTTAAAATGAATTTCTCCCTCGAAATTCGTTAGGGTTACAAATGGTTTTCTACTTGAATGATTAATTCATAGAAACTGACATTGTAAAAAGGAATACTAAATAATCATTTTAAAAAGGAACGTTAGTAACATAACCGATACCCAAAATAACTCCTCACTGGGTTTCCACATAGGATAATATAGGTGAAAAAATGGATATAGAAGAGAAATATAATAGTAATGTTATGATAGAGAGTGTAGATAAAATGGCTATAAAAAATACAACAATAAAAAATCAATAAATTTGTGATGATCTAAGGTACCATCTGATTTATCAGATATGAGAGTACTCGGACAACATTTTTGGTTTTCAAGATCATTTCCTTAATGTTGATGAATTTTTACATAAGGAGAAATACTTACTTGATTTAAGTGTAATATCATCATTGGTCATTCCATGAACAATTTCCAATTCAACTCGTATTTAAATAAATGAAGTTGAATTTGTCATTCATGATGTATTAGCAGATCATGCGATAGAATGATAGGTCATTCCATCTATCTCAAACATAATGTTAGAAAAGGTAATTAAATATACATAAGTCCATCTATGTTGAGATTAATCATATATTGTTTCAAAAATGGACTTATACTTCATCAATCATAACAATTAATAAATTAAAACTACTTTCTACTAACCAGGGACTACTTATAGGCCTGTGGTAGGCGATAGAGGCCTATCACGCTTCTTTTGTGCATTCAATTCCCATAGCCTTGTCTGACGCGACAGGTTGTCACCTATTCTGCAGGTTGTTCTGTTTCTAAAACTTCACCATTATAACATTCCACAAATATTATCGAAAAAATGGTTCTAGGCTTAAAAAATAATATTTGATTTCCTACATAATCCATTCAAATCTTTTGGCTTATCCAAAATACTTCTATCTGATCTCATAGTATAAGGTAAACAGTTACTAGAAATGTCATCTACTGAGAATGTGAATACCATCATTTATCATACGATATATCTTTTTGGTCACATTCTAAACATGTGAGTTCCTTAATAATGTAATCTATTGAAAAATGAATACCCATTGAACCATTGTGAAAACATGAATGATGTTAAAATTTAACTCTTTCCACATACCAAAATCCAAAAATTTCTATATAATCTAACCATGATATCACTTTTTCCTTATATCAGTCATGAGCTCATTAATACTATCAAACATATTATTTTCTCTTTATACATTTATTATGCGCATATCATCTACTTTCCCAAAAAAATTCAATCAATTTTCATGGTTACTGGTACCATATAATTATTGAAAACCACAATAAACAAATACATAGATATTCCAATATTCCACAATACTATAAATGAGATTCCACAACATTATTTTGGAATCCCATTACATTAAAACAAAATCAATCCACCACATCATTTTCATACTAAACATCTCCAATAGTGATTGCATGTGACTTCCCTTTGTCCTTTTCCTTAAGAGGTTTTTATGTCTATCATCACTAACCAATGGATTAGGTCATTGGTTAGCATAATGAATCATTTCCTCTCAATTTTAGAACTAAAGTGTTGGTGGAGCATTCTTTGAAGTCTTTTCTCTATTCACATCATTAGAAACCTTTTCCCCTTTACATCTACTCTTAGCTACTCGATGACCTTCTATTACACACATAAAACATTTTCTAGTCCCTTTAAGACAATATCCACCATGCTTCTTTCCACACTTTGAACATAAATAAGCATTCGTCTTCTTTTTTCCATTTTTTTTGAGATTTTTCATTGATCTCCATCTTTCATTTCTTTTCAAAACCATGAGATGGATATGTAACACCAACTTCCATTTCTACCTTGACAGCACAACGAACAATTTCCTCATAGATACTGAAGTTTCTTATGGCTAATGCCCTTTTAAGACATTGTTTTATTCCACGGAAGAATTGATAAACTTTACATTCAGGTTGGATGATACATCCAGATCCATACCTTGAAATCCTTGTAAAATTCGACTCGTATATACCAACAGATTTATCCTCCTTTTTCGTAAGCTCTAGGTATTCCTTTTTCGTAAGCTCTAGTTATTCCTTTTACATATTTGTTTGATGAATACAAGAGAAGTACTTATGGAAAAACATGTTCTTGAACTCATCCCATTCCATGGATTCAATTTCATCTTCGACCTTGTATTCTTAATTAGAGTCCACCACTGGTCTGCTTCACCTTCTAAATGGTAAAAAACTAAAATGAATTTTTCATGTTCTGAACAGTGAATTATGGAAAATATCTTTTCAATGGTACTGATCCATTTCTCAGCAATAAGTGGATCAGATGACCCATTTAAAGAAGGTGGACGTTGCCTCATGAAGGACTCAATAAAATATTGCTCATTTCTCTGCTCATTTGGAAGTACAAAATGATTCCAAGATTTTGTAAGTATAACAATAATATTTTTCACTCCATCTCCCATAACATTAGTTTGTTCAGGAGGACAATCATTACATTGTCCATTATATTGATCAACATGGTTCATTCGGGTTCCAGCCATCGTCTAAAACCCAAAAAGAATAGTGTGAGAGGCAAAAATCATGCTAGAAAAACAACATAAAAAAGGGGGAGTACCTTCAATATATAGCATCATAGGATTAATTCTATGATCGTTACAGTAATCCTAGTACTATAACCTATACTTATACCTATCCTTAGAGACATCCCTAGACATACCTTAGAAAAATCTCTAGGGATTTCACTAAAGTATTCGAATCCTAGTTTCCAAAGGTTGACTAAACCTTTCCTCTAATACCAAATATAGAGACCCACACTTTAAGTACATGGACATTACATTACTTTTGTGTAATAGTTAATACATAACAAAAACAGACACCCAAGGTCCGTAATAGTTTAGTGTATTTGGAATCTTGGAACATAGACTTCTAATCATGTTGAATGATCTTCAACATCTCCCATAAAGACCTTCCCCTTTTGTTTTCTTACCTAAAACCTTTCTTTATATCCTTGAGAAAAAACATAAAAAGGGGTGAGCTTAAATGGTCATTAATGGTAAAAATTGAGAACATAAAACAATCCATAAACATTTGAACATAAAAACATGAATATAAAACCTCAAAATCTGGAGTAATGACATAATTCTTTGCTGTACAAAATGCATTGATCATAAAGGAACATTAATCAGGATAAAATATAATGGGAATAAAACATGGAATTGTGGAAACCTTTAATCACATGTTATTATTTCTATAGTATCCAAGGAATTGATGCTAAGACTATCATAGTGGACAAAGTCCATTACTGAACCGGGTTTACTTTCTGTTCTCGCCCTATATTACTGAACCAGATTCACTTATCGTTCCATTCATGTCTATATCATGAGATATAAATCATTACCAAATGCATTGGAGGGAGATATAGGTCCCACCAATATCATATTGAAATCATTCATACATGTGCCCCAAAACAATCACAAATCATTCATTATAACCCAAAGAATAAAATGGGTTTCATAAACATCATCACATCATGACATAATCCATATAAAACTAATGGATATCATTTCATCATAATAAAAATCAAACCATGTATATAATATATATATTATCCTTGAATCATAAAGATGATAATTAATTTCATATTAGATGGGAAATAGTTTTGATAAAACATTTGAAATGAATTTTTGAGGAAAATATCCTTTCTCCATCAAAATAATTTTTTTCACAAAATGGCATCCACTGTTAAAAGAAAATGATTTTTTGGAAAATAATCATGAAATCATATAAAGTAAGATTCATTAAAAAAATTTGATATTAAACCATAAAAATCTGTTCATGCCGTATAAGTTAAAAAACTTTCTCCTCATACTATTTCATGCAAAGTCAAAAAGTTCCTCATATTGAAAAAAGAAGAAATATTCCTTCCATAACACAATGTAAAAGTGAAATATGGGTAAAAAATAATTTACCCATACATAGAGGAATATTAAACACTTTAAAAAAACATTTCTATGGACATGGATGAAAAATATAACCCCAATAAATACTTACGTATATGCAATCTCGGATAAAAATGAGATTTGAAAAATTATCCCTTACATTAGGTCCATTTTCGTTCGTATGTGTCTTATAATCCTGTATAGTGGGACTAAACATACTATTAACATGTAACATAACCATAATGATATTTATTCTATCATATATTATTCACTTATGACTTTATATTACCCATTCATTTGTCAATTCCATGTTAAAGCCGCGTTTTGGGAAAAATCGTTTCATTTATCATACCTGTTTGAACATGTTGTTCTTGATATTATTACTTATATAATGATTTACATAATTATAGAATATAAAACATGATTTATATATAATATATATTCATAATATAAATATATATTATAGATTGATAAACATATTGAAATACACCGTTCATTGAGAGAGTAGGCCGTACGTACGCATGAACGATGTTTTCATTTCCTTATTGAATTGAATGGAATAATGTAAATGAAATAGATATATACATAAATTAATTATCATTATTATGTCATTTATTCCATTATTATTTATTTTATATACTTTATAATCATACTTGAATGGTTAATCATGGAAAATGAATATCATCGTGTTTGTGGAGATGGTAATCCATACGTACGCATGAGCGATGATATCACTCTTTTGTTATTAAAATCCTAAATAATTGGATGGTATATCATACATAAAGAATCAAAATAAGGTTATATTGGTTATTTATATCATTTATACTCATTATTAAACCCATACAAATGATGAAATGTCTTAATAACAAACTACACCACGATGTGGAGATGGTAAGCCGTACGTACGCACGTGTGGAGACTTTTTCATTAATTGGATGGATAAAATAACTAATATGGTTGTGAAATTTTTATAATAACATACCATTATATATAATATACTGGAGTAATTATTTTATAATGGAAACAAAAAAGGAGGAGGAAGTGGATGAAGAAAAGAACTTGAAATAGCTGGTGAGATATTAACTTCTTCTTCTGGTTCTTCCTTTTGATTTGATCAAAAGTGCTCCTTAGAGTGGATTTATGACTAAAGGAAGGCCTGTAGGGTGAATTTAGGACAATTGATACGGTATTTTGGTAGGTTTTGGCCGAACCAAATGGCTTTGTAGATGTGAATTAGAGAGAAGGGGGAGTTCCCTTTTATAAGAGGGGTGAGGCGCACCTTAGGAAAAACATAAATATTATTTTATAATAAATTAATATTTGGTTTATAATGGCTCCAAAGTGACTTATTTTGAATATAGGGTGGGTATGGGTTGCATTAATCTCAACCAATAGGTTTTATACATGTTTAGGTTTCCATTTTAACCTTATCATTTAGATTTGACTCTAAGTTAAATAATTTAACTTTTACCGTGTCTTCTTGTATTATTACACTATATGGTTCATAAACATACTATAAACATTCCATATAAGCCCAATTGTTTCATTAATGACATATATATTATTATATAAGTCTTTTGTCCGAACCTAATATATTTAGTACCATTATATCAATTAATAATATAATATTTTTAAAAAAAAACTCATTTATGCCAATTTTGACACTATATGGTATTTTGTTTTCCATAAATTCAGAACAGAATTATTTCATCGAAAAAAAATCATCTAACCAAACCTAATATGTTATATTAACATATAAAATTATTTAAATTCATAAAAAGTATCAAATTCCATTTATTTGGGTATTTATAATATCAATTATTTTAATATTTCATTAATAATGTAATTATTACATCATTATTGTGTCATAAATAAATTAAATTATTTAATGTCTAAAAAATATAAATATAATACCATTATGTAGGAAAACTTTTTATCTCCCCAATTTATATTTATAGTCTAATTTATTATATGAATAACCCCATATTAAATTTTTTAATGATTAAACATTGATTTTAACTCTTTTAACTCTTCTTTAAATAAAAGAATAATTAGTGTCCTAATCAAATCCATGTGGACCAAAGAGGCTCATATTTTATTAATAAGGTTATTTTTGGTCTAATTATACTTATCCAATAGAATTATGACATGTTTTAGAGTAATAATAATATCATTTTTACTTTTAATTACCCTATATTCTTTTTACCGCGCTAAATAAAAGTAAAAAAGTTACTATTCAGCAAAAATTAGTTTTATCTTATTGTTCCACATTTATCTACTTGATATTAACTGCGTCTCTCAGATTTTCGAAATCCAACTCACAAAAATAGTAAAATTATGATTTATGTAAATTTACAAATGCTCCAAGGAGGTGGGTAAAAGACGGTAAAAAGTTTAATAAAAACCTTTTATATCTAGAATTATTATAAAATGACTCCAATGAATTAAATTGAACTCATATAGGTATTATGTATCTATTTTGACCTAAAATTTAAATAAAATAAATTATGATTTAAATATAATGTCGGTTTTAACCAATAACTCATTGTTTTTACTATTCCTCAAAAATTGAATGTTTTTAGAAAATACAAAAAATTCATCGTTAGTTAATTTTGATATTACGAATCCAAAAATTAAGTCTATTTTGAAAGATACAATTTATAAAATTTCAAAAAGTGGGTATTAATATTCATAACGGATAGTTTATATAATATTTTAATAACATATCATTGTTTAGTGAAAGTCAGTATTGTGTACAACGTAAGCTATCGAGGAATGTAGCTCTTGTCTGTTAAGAAAGCCAAGAATAGTGTTTCATATACTACAAGATAATATGGTGTAGTGTATAGTGAAATATAATATTGGTGTTGCGTACATCAAAAGATATCAAATAAATTAAAAATAATAATTCTCATAAAAATATCGAGGTGTTACAGATGTTGTAGTTTGGAATTATTCTCTGGCTATTGGCCCTTAATATAGACCCTACTCGAATTTGGGATAATTCCCCTTTGTTTGGATAGGTAGTATTAAACCACGTATGAGGGCTGATTGATGGAACTAGGATAGGCTTCAATACCAGATGAATCATGTTTATGTGGGTTTTGGATTTTTTTGAGTTACTAGGTGTTCCCATGTTACCCTTGGAACATATTTATCTATGGCACATAGTTTATTTTACTTCCCTACTTTGGTACCTTTTGTATTTTTCCTATTTATTTTGGTGGGTGAAAATTGATTCGACTTCCATGAATGGTGTAACTAAATATAAATATTATATTTTTGGCTTCAAATGATTTTAGAAAATGTATGAGAAATTTATTACACATTAATTTACAAATTTTAATTAAAAACATCATCCTTTCTATTATCCCTCCACTTCATAAAATGGATAAGGTATACATCATGGATGAGAAACAATTTTTTTAAAAAAAATGGAATTAGAGATTGATTAATTTTAAAATAATTATTATATAAAACTAATTTTATAAATTTTATTACAAACATTAAATTGATGAATCTTATTTTAAAATTAAATACAATGGAAATAGACTTTTGTGAATTCCTACTGTGTTTTGAAACTCAATCTTATTACTTAATCTCCATTTTAAACTTTTGGTGCTCCTTCTTGCTTGGTTATGTTCACCATTGAGTGATGTCAGTTTTGAGGTTATTGGTGATTCATATGGTTACATTCAGGCATGTGTGGATTTGTATGCTTTTTGTTTTTAGTGTTTATTTATATAATTCCATTTATATCATTTTCCTATTGGTATAAATAATTCTGAACAGTTTATCATGATTCCTAGAACTCGTTTTCATCCATGAAGGATTAGGAAGGCCACTCAAAAATTGTTGTGATATGGTTTGGGTGGTCGGTTCAGTGTGGAACTAGGTTGGTTAATAAAAAACTGTATTATATGTGGCACCTGTTTTTTGGGTTTTTAGGTAGATCTCATATAGAACAGTCAATACTCGATAGGTGATTATGGGAAGTGTTTTACATACCCTTTCCAATAATGATACTCATGTTTCTAGGGGAAGTACAGAAATTTATTTTATTATTTTGGTTTGTGTTGATGGGTAACGACCAAGGGAGTGTTCATGAGTTAGATAACATGTTTATAGAGAGTTTCAACCGACGTTGAGCCTGAGTGTGTAGTTTGAGACAATCTTTGTGGTTATTTATTTCGTGGGGTATGGTTTTATTCACCATGAACCATGATTATGAATTAAAACTAGTTCCTTATCTAGTTTATTTTATTAGAGTGGTGTTTTTGGTTTTTTTGGTTAGAATGAGTGGGTTTCTAAAGGAAAATTTACATTGGAGTGGAAAAAGGTTTATTAAAAGAAATTGATTTTTGTAAATGGTTACATTGAAATAGAACATGTGGTTTTAAAAAGGAAAGAGAAGGGTATGATTTTGGATTTAAAGATGACGAAATAGAGTGGATATGGAAAAATGTGACTTGAAGTAAAAAAATGGATATTAAAAATTACCATTGATATTCAAATTGATTCTTAAAGTGGTTTGATATATTTTAAAAGTTTCCTTTGGTACAATATTTTTAAAAAGAAAGGAAAATGGGTTATTTTAAAAAGATTTTATATTTGTATTTGTGATGTTTAGCTTCTTGTTTTGGTTCTTTTTCCTGGGAATTTTTTTATTGATTTTTGGTTGGGGTTGATTCAGTTTTGAATACTTTTTTTATTCTTGGTATGCCACATAGAATGACCCAAATGATTTCTAAGTATCATTTTTCAATATTCTATCCTACCTAGGCTCCTAACAAAATTGTGGGTTAAACTCTCTTCAATAATTTGTTATCTTCCACAGTTTTTGAGGTTCTTTAGAGGATGTGGAGTTTCTTGAGGATGTTGTGAGTGTGTTCAGATTTTGGTAACTCCATATTTTATGCAATTTTGAGTTTTCTTCATTAGGATTGGGGAACCTAGAATAGACTAATGGAAGGCTATTTTTCCATTCTATTTGAGAGTTAGGTTGTCTTGGGTAATGTATAAGACAAAATTCCCCAAATGTTTCATTTTTGAGCATGTGAAGAAGACAAATGTGACATAGATGGTGGATGATCGAATTGGTCAACTAATGGTGAAGTGGAATATTGACCATTTAAATGTAAAATCTCCCCTTTCCTGGTGATAGTGTAATGAGATCAGTTTGAAGTTTAACTTTTTGTCTGGGGTCATCATCTAGGGTTTAATGATTGCATACATTTTTTGGGAATGTCTTAGACAGTTACCCATGGAATTTAATTATCTATTTTATTGTTGTTACCATGGAGGATACATATTTGATATGGTTTGTAAATTAGAGGATCCTATTTGGGGAAAGCCTTATTTTCTGTTTTTGGCATTCATTCACTAGAACACTCGCCAAGATTCACCTACTATAGTCATTTTAGGAAATAAATGATATATTATCATTATATTTTAAAGCCATTCCATTAGTATGGACGTTTATGACACCTATAGAATTTCATCCACTAATGACATCAAAAAAGGATTTATTTTGAAGGGTGTTAGCTCCTGGATGCGAGGCAATGGATGATTTGAGGCATCATGGATCCATCCATAGTCCTTGGTGTGACGATTGTTTATAGTCTATAATTGAAATGGTGTGTGGGGGGGGGGGGTCCTTTGCCTATCTTTTTTCTCCAATGCTGCAATAGAAACAAATCAATTTTCTTAATTATAGATTTATTTGGTTTGGAAGTACCTATTTTTTTGTAAAACATTTTTTTGTTTCACCCAGTGTTTTCAATATTTTATGGTTATCCATATTATATATTTATTTGGATTGGGTTTTTTTCATTATATAGTTTCTCATTCCTTGTGGATATAATGAATAATGAATTAGTGTTTTCCTCAGGATCATTTAATTGGGTCCCCCATGTATTGGGGTTTGTCCCGTGTTTGTTGGTTTGTTATGGGAGGTTTTGTCCCCATTGTTTGGATTGATCTAGGAGTTCACATGAACATTTCATTGGGATAGTCAGTCCCGAAATGGTGTGGAGACATCTCCCTTTTCCTACTATATCCACATTTGTTTCATAAAATTTTTTTTGTGGATTTTGGATTTGAAAGGTCACATCAGGTTTAATGGATTCATTTGTTATTGATTAGTTCTGTGTTCTTTCATTGCCCTCATTTGGCTGGGTGACATTCTAAAGGTGGAATTTATTTTTGGTGGGCAGAATTTACACATCTCAACCATGGTTTCTTTTCATTTATTTTTTACTAATTTATACATGTCGATTTGGTTCAGGTACAAGTCAATGTTAGGGGAGATTTTTGATTTCTGGTTTTTTGTGCCTACATGCTCAGTTAGATCATGGATAGATAATGGTTAGGGGAAATGTTCACCAACCTAGTGGAAAACATCAAAACATAATATTGGGGATGTTCATGGAACATAGATAGCATGACATTCATGTCCCTTTTCTGATGATCTCATGAGGACCCTCTAACTACAAATAGTGGACACCACACTATTAGTGCACGATATGGTAGACCATGCAGGAAAATTGTGTGGTCTTTCCAGAGTTAAAAAATAAGGGAAAAAATAAAGAAATATTTTAATAATAATAATATATTATAATTATTATTATTATGATTATATTAATTATTTTTAATGTTAATACTGATTTTATTATTAATAATAAATCTTAACGGTCTCCCTACCCCATACCAATGTGACATATACCCCTTCCCCATTCTCTAGCTTGTGCAACACCGATGGTCAAGAGGGATCCCAGCACGTGACCTCCTCCCCTTCTGGCCTCAGTTCCTTTCTTTTTTTTCACTATTAATAATGATAATTTCACACTTCTATAAGACTCTTACTCCCTCATATTCATTATTTTATTATTTTTCTTCTCTTACATGTACTGTGTACATATTGGATGAACCCCAACATGTTTTGGGGGGATTTCTATTCTTGATATTTTGTCCTCTTCAGTCATATTAAAGCCGATTTTATCCAAAACCATCAAGAGCAATGAGTGTTCCATGGGTTTTAGTATTATTTTATTTTTATTCAATTATTTTCCCCATTTATAATTTTGGGGAACTGTGGTGTCATTTTTTTGGTATTTTTATGTATTTTGGACAAAGCTACGATGGTTTTGGTTTTCCATTTTCAAAGGAAACTACCGCATGTATGCATAGGCTGGAATGTACCTATATATATTCCCCATATATATATATATATATATATATATATATATTCACTCATGAATGTTTGGATATATATATATATATTGATGTTAGTTGTTCTTCTGTAAATATATGGAAAATTCATATATGTGTAAGGTAACGTGTTTTATGCATGTGTAATAATATATAAAAGGAATTATTAAAAAATATTCATGACTCTTAAAATATATAAATTGGGTATACCTTACCATATATATATATATTAATGTGTGTGTATGTATATTCTGAAAAAAATGTTCTGAGTGGCCATATTAATAAACTGGCCTGTTTGAGGTAGGATCCCATTACATTTGGCCTTTAAATTATAGATTACACTGATTTATTTTCATTCACACATTTAGTTAATGGTATTTTGTGATGTATTATTTTAATAATAATTTTTTTGCTAAATGAGGTGATTTACCCATTGTTTTAGTTGTTTGAAATTTTTGTTTTTGGGTTTTCACACTATGTGCATAAGGAAGTTGCCCATTGGAATTTATATGTGTGGATTATATTTATAATGGTGATTTGGGAATTATAAATTGGGATCAAATTATACTTTTTGTTTTAAAATTTTGATGAGTTATTGCTTTTTAAATGGTTTGTCATTAAATGGTCATGTGATTCCCTGTTGACCCTTTTGAATGATTTTTATAGAAAAACTTCCATGGAATTGGTCCCTAACCTTGTGTGTTGTGGAATAGGCATGTATATCCTTAGTTTGGGACTTCCCCCATGTGTTGATGTGTAACACATGATAATTTTATGAGAAATATTTTGTTTTTATGTTATATAAATCATCAAAGGAATCTTTCACTACACACAACACTTTCTTGGCTTGCTATACACGCAACTGCGGCCTCCCTCGATAGCTTGCGTCGTATGCAATACCGAGTTTCACTAAACAGCGATATGCTATTAAAATATTATTAAAACTAGCCATTATGAATAGTAATAACCACTTTTTGAAATTTGGTAAATTTTATTTCTCAAAATGGACTTCATTTTAGGATTCGGAATATCGAAATTACCTTAGGGTGAAATTTTGGTACTTTTCGGATAACTTTCATATTCTGATGAATAGTGAAAATTATTAAATTTTAATTAAAAAGAACTTATTTAATAGAAATAATTAGTAGTGATAAATTATTAATTTTAGTGGTTTTAAAGTATATTTAGAATATATTTTTACAATTTAATACAATGTTGTTCATTGGATGTAATTTCACATTTCAACTAGACATAAACAAATGTCAATCTTTTGATAGTATTATCTCTTAAAAACATGCTATTTGTCTTGACAACGGGAATTATTTTTTAAATTAGTTAATGTAACTGATATGTTTTGAATTTGGTAAAATAAACATCATTTTTTAATTCATAATATCAAATATAGCTTAGGCCTAATTTTTTTTATTTTTCTAGAATCTTTCATTTTTTGATGAATAGTAAAACCACTAAGTGGTAGTTAAAAAAATGAATTTTCTCAAAAAACATAATTTTACCACTTCTATGAGTGGAATTTCAAATATTCGAGAGACACGGTTAATATCAAGGACTAAAATGTGGTTCAATGAGATGAAAATATTTTTTGGTGAATAATAAGTTTTTACTTTTTTTTAACCACGGTTAAAAGTAAATAGGGTTGTTAAGGGTAAAAATGATATTATTATTACCCTAACACATGACCTAATTCTATTGTATAAGTGTAATTCGACCAAAAACGACCTTCGGAATAAAATATGACCATTTAGGCCCACTTGGATTAGATTAGGACATTTATTATCAAATTATTTAAAGAATGGTTAAAATAGTTAAAATCAAAGTATAAAAACTAACACATTTTTAATATAGGGTTATACATAAGATAAATTCGACTATAAATATTCATTAGAAAGCGGAAAAGATTTCCTACATAATGGTATTTTATTTGTAATTTTTATAATTAAAATAATTTAATTTATTTATGATACAATGATGATGAAATAATTATCCTATTAATGAAATATTGACTTAATTGATGTTATAAATACCCAAATAAATATAATTTGAGACTTTTTATGAATTAAAATAATTTTATATGTAAATATGATATGTTATTATTGATTAAATTAAATTTTTTGGAACTAATAATTCTCTTATGATTTTAAAAAAAATCAATTACCAAATAGTGTCAAAATTGACATAAAATAGTTTTTTAAAAAAATACTATATTATTAATTGTTATTTTATTCCTAAAAATCAATGGTTCGACCAAATGACTTAGATAAGGTTATATATATTAATAATAAACAACTTGGGGTTCGTTTTTCTTGATATTGTAAGTTTATTAACCTTATTGTGTAAGAAAACAAGAAGACACAGTAAGAGTTAAATTATCTAAGTTAAAGTTAAATCTAAATGATATGGTTTAAATTGATACCTAAACTTGTCTAAATTCTATTTGATGAGATTATTTATACCCATCCCCACCTTATCTTAAAAATATATCAATTTGGAGCTATTAAAAACCGAATTTGACTTTATAATAAAATATTATTTTTTAGTTATTCCAAAGGTGCCCCTCTCCTGCCTTATAAAAGGGATCCTCCTCCCTCTCTTCCTCACACCACTTTGAGCCTTCTATCTCGGAAAACCCCTGCCAATATCTCCTATACACTTCCCTAGAAACATCCTAGTGTTCCTGGTATTCTTCAAAGTCCAATTTTAGTGCCCTAAGAGGAGGTCTCTAAGATGCGCTTTAAAGAAGAGTTAATGCCCGTTACCGATTATTTCATCATTATTTCTTCCTCCACTTCTTCTTTGTTATTTGTTTAATTATGAATTAATAACATAAGTATCAATCATATACTTATATGTTATTATAAGTATGAAACAACCCTATTTCACCATCTATCCATCCTACAGAAAACGAAATCACCAGGCGTGCGTACGTACGGAATACCGTCTCCACGCTGTGGTGTAATCTATTTTCCACCACTACCTTACTCGGATGGGTATAATGGTGTAAATAATAACAATATATTATTATTTTAAAGTGATATTGATTCTTAAATAGTATACATAGACTCCAATACAATTCCACGATCATGGTAACGATATCATCGCTCGTGCGTACGTACGGAATACCGTCTCCACGATGTGATGCGACTCGTTATACATGATCTTCATTTCATAATGATTATATAAATGAATTGACTGAATGAATATGATATATATTACACAAATACCATTCTGTAAATGAGGCATCTGTAACCTAAAAATAAAAATAATAATTTATTCGACAAAACGCGCATAAGAACAAAAAGTAATAAACACCCGAATAACAAGTAGTAATGGAATATTACTAATAATAAGCTAAGAATATGACCATATATGATATCATAAAAATACGTATGATTCTAGAATAAGTAAATAACATTATTTAAATCATTATATAGGATGTTCGGACACATACGATGAAAACCGGACATAAGGTAAGGGAAAATATCACAATCTCATTTTATCCGAGATTGTTTATACTTTAGTATTTACTGGGGTGTATTTTATCATCCAAATCCTTGTTTCCTCAATATTTAATATTGTTTCCATCCACCTAAAATTGTTTAAATCTAATTTCAGCCTTTGGTTAGTTTTTAGTAAAAAATATAAAAGGAATCTTTTGTCGTTTTTCGTACGAGGTACTTTTTGACTTTTTTGACAAAATTACGGGAAGAATGTTTTTTTAACTTATACAGAATGAATGGATTTTTAAAACATTATTTCCAAGAATCTTACTTTACAAGTTTTCACAATTATTTTTAATCAACTTATTTTAGTTGAAAATTGTATGACATGTTATGAAAGAAAAATGTTTTTGAAGTAGAAAGGATATTTTCCTCAAGAATGGAGTTCAAGTGTTTTATCAAAATTATCTTCCATATAAGATAATATAGGGTTCTATTTCTATCCCTATTATTACATTGAATTGATTATGTTGTGATGGAATTATTTTTATGAATTCATTTATCTTATATGAATTGTTTTATGATGTCATGTTGTTTAAGAATACCGTTTTTATTACATGGGTTATGCAATGATGTATGATTTATGATTCTACAGCACACATATGAATGGTATCATTATAAGATGGGTGGGACCTATATCTACCTCCAATTCATTGGGTAAAGATTTTATATCTCATGAGATAGACATGGATGGAACGGAAAGTTAAACTGGTTCAGTGAAACAGGACTGAAACGAGGAGTGAAGTTGGTTCAAAAATGGACTTTGTCCACTAAGATACTCTTGGAAATGAGTCTTGAAAAAAAATAAATGATTCTATATTATTATGTGGGTATCCCAGAAAGTTTCATGTTTTAAGTTATGATTATTGGGATTTCATTTCACTACTATGATTTATCCCATGTTATGAAATTATGCTCTCTTTTGCAGGTTAAGATTTCCAAAATGTTATGTTCTTATGAATATGATGTGATTGATATTTCTTTTGTTTACCCTTACTGATCATTTGAGCTCACCCTTTTGTATGTTTTCTTTCCCCAGGTCAGGAAGAAGTTTATTAAGTAAGATATTCCAAACGGGACTATAGATATGATGAAATAAATGGGAGACAGTGTAGATTCTTTATGAACTAGTTGTTTATGTTTCCCTATTTCTAAAGACACTATACCTATACGGTCCTTTCTTGGTTTTGTTATATGTTGTAATAAGTATGCTTCAATTTTGAAGTAATAACAATTTATGTAAAGTATGTCTCCTTGTAGTTGGTATCAGAGGAAAGGTATAGTCAACCTTTGGAAACTAGGATGTGAATGCCTTAGTAAGAACCCTAAGGATAATTATAAGAATAGAACACAATCTTAGTGTTTTAGAAATGACCATGAATAACCTAGGATAAGACCTTAAGTGTGAAATTTTATTCTTGATTATGTGGTTCTCCTATTATAATTAGTGTTTCTCACACTATCCTTCTTGGTTTTAGTCAATGGCTGGAACCCGAAGGAACCGTGTTAATGCGGAATGCGACGGGTAATGCAATGATTGTCCCCCTGAGAAACCAAACATTATTGGAGCTAGAATGCAAAATCTTGTAGCCATGATCACATAACTTTCTCAAGCTATGAATCATGCAGGACTTCCAAACTAGCAAATGAAGGATCAACATTCTGTTGAATCCTTCATGAGGCAGTGTCCACCTTCATTCAGCGGGTCTACTGATCCATTATTTGCTAAACAATGGATTAGTACTACTGAAAATATATTTTCAGTTCTTCAATGTTCTGAACATGATAAAGTCATCCTAGTAGTGTATCATTTGGAAGGAGATGCTGATCAATGGTGGAATCTTATTAAGAATACGAGGCAAAGGGATGAAATTGATTCCATGGAATGGGACGAGTTCAAGAACTTGTTTTTCAATAAGTACTTACCTCATATTATCCGAGCAAATATGGAGAAAGAGTTTCTTGAACTGAAGCGAAAGGATGATGAATATGTTGGTACCTATGAAGAAAATTCTACAAGACTTGCAAGGTACGCTTCTGGTATTATTATCCAACCTGAGAGTAAGACCGATCGATTGTTTAGTGGATTAAAACCAAGTCTTCGAAGGGCCTTAGACATACGGGACTTCAATAGATACGAGGAAATCATTCGATGTGCTCTCAAAGTTGAGATGGAGATTGGAGTAACCCATCAGTCATATGGGATTGATAAGAATAGGAAATGGAATTCAAAGGAAAATCTAAAGAGCACACTGAAAAGATGATGAGCTTTCCCTTATGATAAAAGTGTGGAAAGAAACATGGAGGGAGTTGTCTTAAAGGGACATGTAAATGTTTCAAATGTGGAAAGGAAGGTCATCGGGAATTTGAATGCCGCAATGATGGGAAGAAGATGTCTAATGATGCAAACAAAGGAAGGGACACACAAAATGAACCTACTACACTTCAATGTTACAAGTGCAATGAGATGGGGCATTATGCCAATAAATTTCCTAATCCAAGGGTTGTTGATGATGATCGACATCAACAAAATCTTAAGGCTAAAGACAAAGGAAAGTCACATGAAATTTCTATCAGCGATGTGGAGTACGATAACGATGTGGTGAAAGGTACACTTACCACCCACTCTAAAGTAGAAAATGTTTTATTTTACTCTGGATCCACCCACTCTTTTATTTCTGAAGATTTTTCTAAGGGTATCACTATATTACCTCAACAATTATATTTTGAGTTACCTGTGACAACACCTAATGGCAAAAAAGTTGCATCAAATGTTTATAATTCTTCCCCGATTGAAGTTTGTGGGAAAGTGCTTCCTATAAATCTTGTGATCCTTCCTATAGTGAAATTTTATGTGATTCTTGACATGGATTGTCTTTCTTTATATGTATCTCATATCAATTGCCAAAGAAGGGAAGTCACATTTCATATTCCAGATCAATATATGATCGTCTATCGATGCAAGGATGAACATAACCTTTCAGTGGGAATTTAATCCATCTTATGGGTCTTGATTCCACTAAATGAGGGTTATTTATCTCAAATGGTTTGTGAGAAACTCACAATTAATAATATTCCCATTGTACGGGATTTTGATGATGTCTTTCCGGAGAAATTGCCGGGTCTTCCACCAAATCGTGAAGTTGAGTTTTCAATAGAACTTGTATCGGGTGCTTTGCCTATTTCAAAGACACCTTATAGAATGGATCCAATTGAGATGCGGTAATTGAAGAAGAAACTCCAAGAGAATCTTGATAAGGGATTCATACACCCTAGTGTGTCACCTTGGGTAGCACATGTTCTGTTTGTTAAGAAGAAAGATGGATCAATGAGACTCTGCATTGATTATCGAGAACATAAAAAGATCACTATCAAGAACAAATATCCTGTCACAGGCATTGATGACTTATTTGACCAACTACGCGGAGCTCAATACTTTTCCAAGATTGATCTTCATTCAGGGTATCATCAATTAAGGGTCAAAAGGGAGGATATACCAAAGACGGATTTCCATACACGGTATGGACACTATGAATTTATAGTGAGGCCATTTGGTCTTACTAATGCGCCTGCTATCTTCATTGATCTGATGAATATATTCTTTAGAGACTATCTTGATCAGTTTGTGGTAGTCTTTATAGACGATATTCTTGTTTATTCAATGATCAAGGAAGAACATGAATATCACTGGAGAATTTTATTAAAGACCCTGAAAAAGGAGAAGATTTATGCCAAATTTACCAAGTGTGAATTTTGGATTCAAAAACTTACATTTTTGGCTCACAATATCTCAAAAGAGGGGATATCTGTGGATCCAGCAAAGACAAAGGTTATCGAAAGATGGTCAAGACCAACCACAGTAACTGAGATACGAAGTTTCATGGGTTGGCTGGATATTATCGACGTTTTGTGAAATATTTTTCACGATTATCTAATACACTCACCAGGTTGACTCAGAAAGGAGTTAAGTTTGTTTGGACAGAGTAATGTGAAGATAATTTCAAGGAGTTGAAAATAAGGTTATCCAGTGGACCTGTGCTCACACTGACTTGTAGTGGAGAAAGGTTTGTGATCTACAGTGATGCATCCAAGAAGAGGCTTGGGTGTGTTCTTATGCAAAATGATATGGTGATATCTTATGCCTCAAGACAGTTGAAAATCCATGAGCAAAATTACCCAACACATGATTTGGAGTTATCTGCGATAATCATTGGATTAAAGATTTAGAGGCATTATCTTTACGGAGAAAGGTGTTACATTTATACTGATCATAAAAGTTTAATGTATATTTTCACACCAAAGGAGCTGAATATGTGCCAAAGAAGATGGTTGGAACTGATTAAGTATTATGACTGCTCAATTCATTACCACCCTGGGAAAGAAAACAAGGTGGAAGATGCATTAAGTCGACAAGACCATTCTAGCTTATCCAAGATGAGGATGACAAAAGATCTAATATTTATTGATTTACAAAGGATGGATCTTGGAATTTTAATGGATGGGGAGAAATATTATCTTTTTCAAATGAATGTTCAACCATCTATACATGTGAACATTAAAGAGGCATAGAAAGAAGATGTAGAGTTACAAAAGAACGTGAGAAATATTCTTGAATTCAACCTTGATTGTGAGAGGATAATAAAGTTCAGGAATCGGGTTTCTGTTCCTCCCATCCTAGAATTAATGAAGGAGCTGATGGATGATGGTAATAGTTCTTCATTATCTATTCATCCTGGAAGAATGATGATATATAGGGACATGAAAGAGTACTTCTGGTGGGATGGCATGAAAAGAGAAGTTGTTGAATATGTTTCTTGATGCTTGGTTTGTCAGCAAGTTATACCTAAGCAATAGAAGTCTAAGGGGATGTTACAACCATTACCCATACCCGAATGGAAATGGGAAAACATCACTATGTACTTTCTCACAGGACTTCCTAAAACATCCAAAGGAAATAATTTTATCTGAGACATAGTTGATCGTCTTACAAAGTCTGCACACTTCATTGCTATTAGAGAGGATTTCTCTCTGGATCATCTTTCCATGATATATGTAACGGAAGTGGTAAGATTGCATGGAGTACCACTTTCTATTATATCTGATCGGGATCCGAGATTTATCTCGAAGTTCTGGCGAAGTCTTTAGCATACTCTGGATACAGAGTTGAGTTTCTGCACTGCTTATCATCCTCAGACAGACGGTCAGTCTGAGAGAACAATTCAAACTCCAGAAGATATGCTGAGAGATTGCTCTATGGATTTTAAAGGTGGTTGGGATCAACACCTACCTTTGGTGGAATTTTCTTATAATAATAGCTTCCACTCCAGTATTCAGATGGCTCCTTATGAAGCTCTCTATGGAGAGAAATGCAGGACTCCAACTTGTTGGGATGAAGTTGTGGAAAGAAAGCTATTAGGACCTGATCTTGTTGATGAGATGGCATAAATGGTCTGATCTATTCAACAACACATTAGAGCATCCCAGAGTCGACAGAAAAGTTATTGCGAAAACCGAAGAAAAGACCTAGAGTTTGAAGTTGGTGATAAAGTGTTCTTACAAATATCTCCCTAGAAGAGGGTCATGAGATTTGGAAAGAAAGGGAAGTTGATGATGTGTTACATGTATATCTCCTAATAAAGTACATACCTGATCCTTCACATGTACTCATCTTAGAAGTTTTACCACTGGAGCAAGATCTTTCTTATCAAGAACAGCCGATAAAGATTATAGATCGTAGTGAAAAAGTCCTACGGAATAAGACCACTCGCTTGGTGAAAGTTTTATGGAGGAACCACCAATTATAATAAGCTACATGGGAGCTTGAGGATATGATGAGGAAGAGGTATCCTCATCTTTTTGTGACAAAGTGACGAATTTCGAGGGCGAAATTCATTTTAAGGGGGGTAGAATGTAACACCTGAGACTTTTATGAGATATATTTTGTTTTTATGTTATATAAATCATCAAAGGAATCTTTGACTACACACAAAACTATCTTGTCTTGCTTTACACGCAACCTCGGCCTCCCTCGATAGTTTGCGTCGTACGCAATACCGAGTTTCACTAAACAGCGATATGCTATTAAAATATTATTAAAACTAGCCGTTATGAATAGTAATAACCAATTTTTGAAATTTTGTAAACTTTTTTTTCAAAATGGACTTCATTTTTGGATTCGAAATATCAAAATTAGCATAGGGTGAAATTTCGGTACCTTTCGGATAACTTTCATATTCTAATGAATAGTGAAAATTATTAAATTTTAATTAAAAACAACTTTTTTTAATAGAAATAATTAATAGTGATAAATTATTAATTTGAGTGGTTTTAAAGTATATTTAGAATATTTTTTTACAGTTTAATACAATTTTGGTCATTGGATGTAATTTCACATTTAAACCAGACATAAACAAGTTTCAATCTTTTGATAGTTATTATCTCTTAAAAACATGCTATTTGTTTTGACGACGGGGATTAATATTTAAATTAGTTAATGTAACTGATATTTTTTGAATTTGGTAAAATAAACATCATTTTTGAATTCATAATATCAAATATAGCTTAGGCCTATTTTTTGGTATTTTTCTGGAAACTTTCATTTTATAATGAATAGTGAAACCACTAAGTGGTAGTTAAAAAACTGAATTTTCTCATAAAACATAATTTTCCGGCTTCTCTGAGTGGAATTTTGAAAATCCGAGAGACACGTTTAATATCAAGGACTAAAATGTGGTTCAATGCGATGAAAATAATTTTTGGTGAATAGTAACTTTTTACTTTTTTTCCCCACGATTAAAAGTGAATAGGGTAGTAAAGGGTAAAAATGATATTATTATTACCCTAACACATGTCCTAATTCTATTGGATAATTTTAATTCGACCAAAAACAACCTTAGGAATAAAATAAGACCATTTAGGCCCACTTGGATTAGATTAGGACATTTATTATCAATTTATTTAAAGAAGGGTTAAAATAGTTAAAATCAAAGTTTAATAACTAAAGAATTTTAATATAGGGTTATATATAAGATTAATTTGACTATAAATATTCATTATAAATCTAAAACTATTTCCTACATAATGGTATTTTATTTGTAATTTTTAGACTTAAAATAGTTTAATTTATTTATGATACAATGATGATGCAGTAATTATCTTATTAATGAAATATTGACTTAATTGATGTTATAAATACCCAAATAAATGTAATTTGAGACTTTTTATGAATTCCAATTATTTTATATGTTAATATGACATGTTATTATTGATTTAATTAAATTTTTTCGGACTAATCATTCTGTTATGATTTTCACAAAAATCAATTACCAAATAGTGTCAAAATGACATAAAATAGTTTTTAAAACAAATACTATATTATTAATTGTTATTTTATTCCTAAAAATATAAGGTTCGGCCAAATGACTTATATAAGGTTATATATATTAATAATAAACAGATTTCGGTTCTTTTGGATTGATATAGTATGATTACTAACCTTATAATGTAAGAAAACAAGAAGACACGGTAAGAGTTAAATTATCTAACTTAAAGTTAAATCTAAATTATAAGGTTAAAATTGATACCTAAACTTGTCTAAATTCTGTTGTATGAAAGGATTTAGAACCATCCCCACCTAAGCTTCTAAATATATCAATTTTGAGCTATTAAAAAACGAATTTGACTTTATAATATAATAATATTTTTTATTTATTCCCAAGGTGCCCCTCTCCTCCCTTATAAAAGGGCACCTCCTCCCTCTCTTCCTCACACCACATTGAGCCTTAAAACTCTTCCAACCCCTTCCAATATCTCCTATCCACTTCCCTAGAAACATCTTAGTGGTCCTGGTCTTCTTCAACGACCAATTTTAGTGCCCTAAGAGGAGGTCTCAAAGAGGCACTTCAAAGAAGAGGTAATGCATGTTACCGAATTTTTCATCATTATTTCTTCTTCCATTTATTCTTCTTCTTTAGTTGATTCACAATGAATTAATAACATCATTATCACTCATATACTGATATGTTATTATAAGTATGAAACAACCCTATTTCACCATCTATCCATCCTACGGAAAACAAAATCACCGCGCGTGCGTACGTACGGAATACTATCTCCACGCCGTGGTGTAATCTATTTTCCACCACCACTTTACTCGGATGCATATAATGGTGTAAATAATAACTACATATGATTAATGTAAAGTTATATTGATTCTAAAATAGTATACATACACTCTAATACAATTCCACTATCATGGGAACGAGATCATCGCTCGTGCGTACGTACGGAATACCATCTCCACGATGTGATGCGACTCGGTATACATGATATTCATTGCATAATGATTATATAAATAAATTTAGTGAATTAATATCATATATATTACACTAATACCATTCTGGAAATGAGGTATCTATAACCTAAAAAAAATAAGAATTTATTCGACAAAACGCGCATAAGAACAAAAAGTAATAAACACCTGAATAACATGTAGTAATGAAATATTACTAATATGAAGCTACGAATATGACCATATAGGATATCATAAAAATAAGTATGATTCTGGAATAATTCAATAACATTATTTAAATCATTATACAGGAGGTACAGACACTTACGAAGAAAATCGGACCTAAGGTAAGGGAAAATATCACAATCTCATATTATCCGAGATTGTTTATACTTTGGTATTTACTAGGGTGTATTTTATCATCCAAATACATGTTTCTTCAAAAGGTAATATTGTTTCCATCCACCTAAATTTGTTTAAATACAATTTCACCCTTCGGTGAGTTTTTAGTAAAAGATATAAAAGTAATGTTTTGTTGGTTTTCGTACGAGGTACTTTTTGACTTTTCTGACAAAAGTACGGGAAGAATGTTTTTTTAACTTATACAACATGAATGGATTTTTAAAACATTATTTCCAAGAAGATTACTTTACATGTTTTCATGTTTATTTTTAATAAACTTCTTTTAGTTGAAAATTGTATGACATGTTAAGAAAGGAAAATGTTTTTGAAGTAGAAAGGATATTTTCCTCAAGAATGGAGTTCAAGTGTTTTATCAAAATTATTTTCCATCTATGAAAATATACGGTTTTGTTTCTATCCCTATTATTAAATTGATTTGATTATGTTGTGATGGAATTATTTTTTTGAATTCCTTTATCTTATATGAATTGTTTTATGATGTCATGTTGTTTAATAATCCCATTTTCATTACATGGGTTATGCAATGATGTATGATTTATGATTTTGTGGCACACATATGAATGTTATCATTATAATATGGGTGGGACCTATATATACCTCCAATGCATTGGGTAAAGATTTTATATCTCATGATATTGACATGGTTGGAACGGATGGTTAAACCGGTTCAGTGAAACAGGACTGAAACGAGGAGTGAACTCGGTTCAGAAATAGACTTTGTCCACTAAGATAGTCTTGGCAATGAGTCTTGAAAAATATGAAATGATTCTCTATGATTATGTGTGTATGCCACAAAGTTTCATGTTTTAATTTATGATTATTTGGATTTTATTTCACTACTATGATTTATCCCATGTTATGAAATTATGCTCTTTTTCAGGTTAAGATTTCAAAAATGTTATGTTCTTATGAATATGATGTGATTGATATTTATTTTATTTACACTTACTAAGAATTTGAGCTCAACCTTTTGTATTTTTTCTTTCCCCAGGTCAGGAAGAAAGTTATTAAGTAAGATATGCCAAAAGGGACTATAGATATGATGAAATAAATGGGAGACAGTGTAGACACTTTATGAACCCGTTGTTTATGTTTCCCAGTTTCTAAAGACACTATACATATACAGTCCATTCATGGTATTGTTATATGTTGTAATAAGTATGCTTTAATTTTGAAGTAATAACAATGTATGTAATGTATGGGTCGTTATACTTGGTATTAGAGGAATGGTATAGTCATCCTTTGGAAACTAGGATGTGAAGGCCTTAGTAAGAACCCTAAGGATAATTCTAAGCATAGAACACAATCTTAGTGTTTTATAAATGACCATGAATAACCTAGAAAAAGATCTTATGTGTGAAATTTTATTCTTGATTATGTGGTTTTACTATTATAACTAGTGTTTCTCACACTATCCTTCTTGGTTTTAGTCAATGGCTGGAACCTGAAGGAACCGTGTTAATGCGGAATGCGATGGGAAATGCAATGATTGTCCCCTTAGGCAACCAAACGTTATGGGAGATGGAATGAAAAATATTGTATCTGTGCTCACACAACTTTCTCAAGCTATTAATCATGCAGGACTTCAAAACGAGCACATGAAGGAGCAACATTATATTGAATCCTTCATGAGGCAGCGTCCACCTTCATTCAGTGGGTCTATTGATGCATTAGTTTCTGAACAATGGATTAGTGCTACTGAAAAGATATTTTCAGTTCTTCAATGATTTGAACATGATAAATTCATCCTAGCAGTGTATCGTTTGGAAGGAGATGTTGATCAATGGTGGAATATTATAAAGAATACAAGGGAAAGGGATGAAATTGAGTCCATTGAATGGGATGAGTTCAAGAACTTATTTTTCAATAATTACTTCCCTAGTATTATGCGAACAAAGATGGAGAAAGAGTTTCTTGAACTGAAGCAAAAGGATGGTGAATCTGTAGGTACCTATGAAGAAAATTTTACAAGACTTGCAAGGTATGCTTCTGGTATTATTATCTTACCTTAGAGTAAGATCGATCGATTCTTTAGTGGCTTAAAACCAAGTCTTTGAAGGGCCTTAGCCTAAGGGACTTCAATAGCTATGAGGAAATCGTTCGATGTGCTCTCAAAGATGATATAGAGATTGGAGTAACCCATCAGTCATATGGTTTTGATAAGAAGCGGAAAATAGAATTCAAAGGAAAATCTAAAGAGCACACTGAAATGAAGATGAGATTTCCCTTATGCTCAAAGTGTGGAAAGAAACATTGAGGGAGTTGTATTAAAGGGACAAGTAAATGTTTCAAATGTGGAAAGGAAGTTCATCGGGTATTTGAATACCACAATGATGGGAAGAAGATGTTTAATGATGCAAACAAAGGAAGGGACACACAGAATGAACCTACTACACTTCAATGTTTCATGTTCAAGGAGATGGGGCATTATGCCAATAAATTCCCTAATCCAGGGGTTGATTATGATGTTCGACATCAATAAAATCTTACGGCTAAAGACAAAGGAAAGTCACATGCAATTTCTATCAGCGATGTGGAGTACGATAAGGATGTGGTGAAAGGTACACTTACCATCCACTCTAAATTAGAAAATGTTTTATTTGATTATAGATCCACCCACTCTTTTATTTCTGAAGATTTTTCAAAGTGTATCACCGTATTACCTCAATAATTAGATGTTGAGTTAGCTGTGACAACACCTAATGGCACAACAGTCGCATCAAAAGTTTATAATTCTTCCCTGATTGAAGTTTGTGGGAATGTGCTTCATGGAAATCTTATGATCCTTCCTATAGTGGAATTTGATGTGATTCTTGGCATGGATTGGATTTATTTATATGGAGATCATATCAATTTCCAATGAAGGGAAGTCACATTTAATATTCCAGATCTATCTATGATCGTCTATCGATGCAAGGATGAACATAACCTTCCAGTAAAAATTTCTTCCATCTTATGGGTCTTGATTCCACTAAATGAGGGTTATTTATCTCAAATTGTTGGTGAGAAACTCACAATTAAGAATATTCGCATTGTACGGGAGTTTGATGATTTCTTTCCGGAGTAATTTTCAGGTCTTCCAGAAAGTCATGAAGTTGAGTTTTCAATAGAACTCATACAGGGTGCTTTGCCTATTTCAAAGACACCTTATAGAATGGCTCCAATTGAGTTGCAGGAATTGAAGATGCAACTCCAAGAGAATCTTAATTAGGGATTAATACGCCCTAGTGCGTCACCTTGGGGAGAAAATGTTCTGTTTGTTAATAAGAAAGATGGATCAGTGAGACTCTGCATTTATTATTGAGAACTTAACAAGATCACTATCATGAAAAAATATCCTCTCCCACACATTGATGACTTATTTGACCAACTACTCGGAGCTCAATTCTTTTCCAAGATTGATCTTCGTTCAAGGTATCATCAATTAAGGGTCAAAAGGGAGGATATACCAAAGACGACTTTCTGTACAAGGTATAGACACTATGAATTTATAGTGATTCCATTTGGTCTTACTAATGCCCATGCTATCTTCATGGATCTGATGAATAGTGTATTTCGAGACTATCTTGATCAGTTTGTGGTAGTCTTTATAGACGATATTCTTGTTTATTCAAATAGAAAGGAAGAACATGAAGATCACTTGAGAATTATATTGAAGACCCTGAGAAATGAGAAGATTTATGCCAAATTTAGCAAGTGTTAATTTTGTCTTCAAAAAGTTGCATTTTTGGGTCACATAATCTCAAAAGAGGGGATATCTGTGGATCTAGCAAAGACAGAGGTTATCTAAAGATGGTTGAGACCAACAACAGTAACTAATATCCGAAGTTTTCTTGGTTTGGCTGGATATTATCGACGTTTTGTGAAATATTTTTCAGCATTATGTAATCCACTAACCACGTTGACTCGGAAAGGAGTTAAGTTTGTTTGGACGGAGGAATGTGAAGAGAATTTCAAGGAGTTGAAAAGAAGGTTATCCAGTGCACCTGTGCTCACACTGCCTTGTAGTGGAGAAAGGATTGTGATCTACAGTGATGCATCCAAGAAGGGGCTGGGGTGTGTTCTTATGAAAAATGATATGGTGATAGATTATGCCTCATGACAGTTGAAAATCCACGAGAAAAATTACCCAACACATGATTTGGAGTTAGCTGCGGTAATCATTGCATTAAATATTTGGAGGCATTATCTTAGTGGATAATGGTGTGACATTTATACTGATCATAAAAGTTTAAAGTATATTTTCACACAAATGGAGATGAATATGCTCCAAAGAAGATGGTTGGAACTGATTTAGGATTACGACATCTCAATTCATTACCACCCTGAGAAAGCAAACAAGGTGGAAGATGCATTAAGTCGACAAGACAATGCTAGCTTATCCATGATGAGGATCACAAAAGATCTAATATTTATGGATTTACAAAGGTTGGATCTTGTAATTTTAATGGAAGGGGAGAAATATTATCTTTCTCAAATGAATGTTCAACCATATATACATGTGAATATTAAAGAGGAACAGAAAGAAGATGTAGAGTTACAAAAGAAGGTGAGAGATATTCCTGAATTCAACCTTGATTGTGATGGGATAATACAGTTAAAGAATCAGGTTTGTGTTCCTCCCATCCCAGAATTAAAGAAGGAGCTGCTGGATGAGGGTCATAGTTCTTCATTCTCTATTCATCTTGGAAGAATGGAGATGTATAGGGACCTAAAAGAGTACTTCTGGTGGGATGGCATGAAAAGAGATGTTGCTGAATATGTCTCTCGATGCTTGGTTTGTCAGCAAGATAAAGCTGAGAGACAGAAGTCTAAGGGGATGTTACAACCATTAACCATACCCGAATGGAAATGGGAAAACATCACTGTGGACTTTGTCACAGGACTTCCTAAAACATCCAAAGGAAATAATGCTATCTGGGTCATAGTTGATCGTCTTACAATTTCTGCACACTTCATTGCTATTAGAGAGGATTTCTCTCTGGATCAGCTTGCCAGGATATATGTAAAAGAAGTGGTAATATTGCACGGAGTACCAATTTATATTATATCTAATCGGGATCCTAGATTTACCTCAAAGTTATGGCAAAGTCTTCAGCATAATCAAGATATAGAGTTGAGTTTCATCACTGCTTATCATCCTCAGACAGACGGTCAGTCTGAGAGAAAAATTCAAACTCTAGAAGATATGTTGAGATCTTGCTCTATGGATTTCAAAGGTGGTTGGGATCAAAACCTACCTTTGGTGAAATTTTCTTATAATAACAGCTTCCACTCCAGTATTCAGATGGCTCCTTATAAATCTCTCTATGGAAAGAAATGCAGGACTCCAACTTGCTGGGATGAAGTTGGGGAAAGAAAGCTATTAGGACCTGATCTTGTTGATGAGATGGTAGAAAAGGTCCGATCTATTGAACAACACATAAGAGCAGCCCGTAGTCAAAAGAAAAGTTATGCCGACAACCAAAGAAAAGACCTAGAGTTTGAAGTGGGTGACAAAGTGTTCTTACGAATATCTCCCTGGAAGAGAGTCATGAGATTTGGAAAGAAGGGGTAGTTGAGCCCTAGATATATCGGTCCTTTCAAAATACTGGATCATGTTGGAAAGGTAGCTTACCGATTGGCGTTTCCACCGAATCACTCTCAAGTTCATGATGTGTTCCATGTATCTCTCCTGAGAAAGTACATACCTGATCCTTCACATGTACTCAGCTCAGAAGTTGTACCACTGGAGCAAGATCTTTCTTATGAAGAACAGCCGATAGAGAATCTAGATCGTAGTGAAAAAGTCATACGTAACAAGACCACTCGCTTGGTGAATGTTTTATGGAGGAACCACCAATTAGAATAAGCTATATGGGATCTTGATGATATGATGAGGTAGAGGTATCCTCATCTTTTTGTGACAAAGTGACGAATTTCGAGGGTGAAATTCATTTTAAGGGGGGTAGAATGTAACACCCGAGACTTTTATGAGTTATATTTTGTTTTTATGTTATATAAATCATCAATGGAATCATTCACTACACACAACAATAGCTTGGCTTTCTTTACACGCAACCGCGGCCTCCCTCGATAGTTTGCGTCGTACGCAATACCGAGTTTCACTAAACAGCGATATGCTATTAAAATATTATTAAAACTAGCCGTTATGAATAGTAATAACCACTTTTTGAAATTTTGTAATTTTTTTTCCAAAATGGACTTCATTTTTGGATTCGAAATATCGAAATTAGCTTAGGGTGAAATTTTGGTACTTTTCGGATAACTTTCATATTCTGATGAATAGTGAAAATTATTAAATTTTAATTAAAAACAACTTTTTTAATAGAAATAATTAATAGTGATAAATTATTAATTTGAGTGGTTTTAAAGTATATTTATAATATTTTTTTACAGTTTAATACAATGTTGTTCATTGGATGTAATTTCACATTTAAACCAAACATAAACAAGTGTCAATCTTTTGATAGTTATTATCTCTTAAAAACACGTTATTTGTCTTGACGACGGGAAATAATTTTTAAATTAGTTAATTTAACTGATATTTTTTGAATTTGGTAAAATAAACATCATTTTTGAATTCATAATATCAAATATAGCTTAGGCCTAATTTTTGGTATTTTTCTAGAAACTTTCATGTTTTGATGAATACTGAAACCACTAAGTGGTAGTTAAAAAACTGAATTTTCTCATAAAACATAATTTTACCGCTTCTATGAGTGGATTTTCGAAAATACGAGAGACATGGTTAATATCAAGGACTAAAATGTGGTTCAATGAGATGAAAATAATTTTTGGTGAATAGTAGCTTTTTACTTTTTTATCACGGTTAATAGTAAATAGGGTAGTTAAGGGTAAAAATTATATTATTATTACCCTAACACATGTCCTAATTCTATTGGATAAGTGTAATTTGACCAAAAACAACCTTATAAATAAAATATGACCATTTAGACCCACTTGGATTAGATTAGGACATTTATTATCAATTTATTTAAAGAAGGGTTAAAATAGTTAAAATCAAAGTTTAATAACTAAAGAATTTTTAATATAGGGTTATACATAAGATAAATTCGACTATTAATATTAATTAGAAAGATAAAAATATTTCCTACATCATGGTATTTTATTTGTAATTTTTAGACTTAAAATAATTTAATTTATTTATGATACAATGATGATGCAGTAATTATCTTATTAATGAAATATTGACTTAATCGATGTTATAAATACCCAAATAAATGTAATTTGAGACTTTTTATGATTTCCAATAATTCTATATGTTAATATGACATGTTATTATTTATTTAATTAAATTATTTCGAACTGATCAGTCTGTTATAATTTTTACAAAAATCAATTACCAAATAGTGTCAAAATTGACATAAAATAGTTTTTAAAACAAATACTATATTATTAATTGTTATTTTATTCCTAAAAATATATGGTTTGGCCAAATGACTTAGATAAGGTATATATATAAATAATAAACAACTTGGGGTTTGTTTGGCTTCGTGTAGTAAATTTACTAACCTTATAGTGTAAGAAAACAAGAAGACACATTAAGAGTTAAATTATCAAACTTAAAGTTAAATCTAAATGATAAGGATAAAATTGATACCTAAACTTGTATAAATTTTATTGGATGAGAGTATTTAGACCCATCCCTACCTTATCTTATAAATATATCAATTTGGAGCTATTAAAAACCGAATTTGAATTTATAATAAAATAATATGTTTTTAGTTTTTCCAAAGGTGCCCCTCTCCTCCCTTATAAAAGGGAACCTCCTCCCTCTCTTCCTCACACCACTTTGAGACTTAAAGATCAGCCAACCCCTGCCAATATCTCCTATAAACTACCCTAGAAACATCCTAGAGGTCCTGGTGTTCTTCAAAGACCAAGTTTAGTGCCCTAAGAGAAGGTCTCAAAGAGGCGCTTCAAAGAAGAGGTAATGCCTGTTACCGATTCTTTCATCATTATTTCTTCTTCCACTTCTTATTCTATAGTTGTTTCATTATGAATTATTAACATAAGTATCAATAATATACTGATATGTTATTATAAGTATGAAACAACCCGATTTCACCATCTATCCTTCCTATGGAAAACAAAATCACCACGCGTGCGTACGTACGGAATACCGTCTCCACGCCGTGTTGTAATCTATTTTCCACCACAACCTTACTCGGATGGGTATAATGGTGTAAATAATAACTATATACGATTATTGTAAAGTGATATTTGATTCTGAAATAGTATACATACACTCCAATACAATTCCACGATCTTGGGAATGATATCATCGCTCGTGCGTACGTACGGAATACCATCTCCACGATGTGATGCGACTCATTATACATGATCTTCATTGCATAATGATTATATAAATGAATTCAGTGAATGAATATGATATATATTACACTAATACCATTCTGGAAATGAGGTATCTATAACCTAAAAAGAAAAATAAGAATTTATTCGACAAAACGCGCATAAGAACTAAAAGTAGTAAACACCCGAATAACAAGTAGTAATGAAATATTACTAATAAGAAGCTGAGAATATGACCATATATGATATCATAAAAATAAGTATGATTCTGGAATAAGTCAATAACATTATTTAAATCATTATACAGTAGGTTCAGAAACTTACGAAGCAAATCGGATCTAAGGTAAGGGAAATATCACAATCTCATTTTTTCCGAGATTGTTTATACTTTGGTATTTACTGGGGTGTATTTTATCATCCACATCCATGTTTCCTCAATATGTAATATTGTTTCCATCCACCTACAATTGTTTAAATCCAATTTTACCCTTCGTTGAGTTTATAGTAAAAGATATAAAAGGAATATTTTTTCTTTTTTCGTATGAGGTAATTTTTGACTTTTCCGACAAAAGTACGAGAAGAATGTTTTTTTAACTTATATGGAATGAATGGATTATTAAAACATTATTTCCAAGAAGCTTACTTTACAAGTTTTCAAGTTTATTTTTAATCAACTTCTTTTAGTTGAAAATTATATGACATGTTAAGAAAGGAAAATGTTTTTGAAGTAGAAAGGTTATTTTTCTCAAGAATGGAGTTCAAGTGTTTTATCAAAATTATTTTCCATCTATGATAACATTGGGTTCTGTTTCTATCCCTATTATTACATTGATTTGATTATGTTGTGATGGAATTATTTTTATGAATTACTTTATCTTATATGAATTGTTTTATGATGTCATGCTGTTTAAGAATCCCATTTTTATTACATGGGTTATGCAATGATGTATGATTTATGATTTTGTGGCACACATATGAATGGTATCATTATAAGATGGGTGGGACCTATATCTCCCTCCAATTCATTGGGTAATGATTTTATATCTCATGAGATAGACATGGCTGGAACGGGATGTTAAACCGGTTCAGTGAAACCGGACTGAAACGAGGAGTGAACACAGTTCAGAAATGGACTTTGTCCACTAAGATAGTCTTGGAAATGAGTCTTGACTAATAAGAAATCATTCTCTATGATTATGTGTGTATGCCACAAATTTTCATGTTTTATGTTATGATTATTGGGATTTCATTTCACTACTATGATTTATCCCATGTTATGAAATTATGCTCTCTTTTGCAGGTTAAGATTTCCAAAATGTTATGTTCTTATGCATATGATGTGATTGATATTTCTTTTGTTTACCCTTACTGAGAATTTGAGCTCACCCTTTTGTATGTTTTAATTCCCCAGGTCAGGAAGAAGGTTATTAAGTAAGATATCCCAAAAGGGTCTATAGATATGATGAATAAATAGGAGAGAGTGTAGACGCTTTATGAACCAGTTGTTTTTGTTTCCTAGTTTCTAAAGAAACTATACCTATACGGTTCTTTCATGGGTTTGTTATATGTTGTAATAAGTATGCTTCAATTTTGAAGTAATAACAATGTATGTAAAGTATGGGTCGTTATATGATGTTTCAAAGAATACCTGATTATTTCTTGGGGGGACTGGGGTGGTTCAAATTTTTGTGACTAATGCAATGGATCATTCTTGTGTGTATAGTGGGTTTATCCGCATTGTTTGGAAAAACACTTTTTGAACATCACATCAGAAGCTGTAAATGTTACATGAACTTTTAAGAAAACTTTATGGACATATTTAGTATTAGACAATAGATATTATCCTTTATTATGGATATTGTTTTAGTTTTGGATGACACCATTTGGATAGGTAAATTATCATACAACTGATCATGATGGATGGATGATTGAATCAGGTTAAGAGCACATAAAAGATGAATCGTGTTTTAGTATGTTATATATTTTCTACTGTGTTCCTAGGTACTACCATGTTTTCCTTGGAACATAATAATCTATGAAAAATAATTCAGGTCCCTTACTTGTTTTTTTATCTTGTATTATTTTCGAATTTCACTTATTGTGTAATTATTCCCGTGATTCATTGTGTGGTGTGCCTCCCTACAAAAACTATATGTTTGGTTTCTGAATATTTTTTGAAAATGTTTTCAATATTTTTTACAATCTCTTTTTACCATTTTATAGAAAAAGATCATCCATTACAATCTTTAGCAGCTGCTATAAAATATTAAGTCTGACTTCTTGGTGGAGAAAATAGTTTTAAATGAAAATGGTAATGGAAATTAATTTTTAAAAATGAATAATATGAAAAACCTAATTTTATACATTGTTTTTCAAACATGAAATTGACTGATCTTAAATTAAAGAGAAATTCATTGGAAATAGACTATTTTGGATGGCCTATTGAGTTCTAATACTCACTCTTATATCCTTGTCTCTTTTTTTATTATCTGGGGCTAATTTCTTCTTGTATTTTTTTGTGGAGCGATGTTGGTTTTAAGGTTAATAGTGACCCATAGGGTGACATAGAGGTATGTCCATTTATATTTTCATTTTCATATTTTTCTTCTATTATTTATTATTGATTTCAATTTATATTTTGTTTTTATTTTATTTTATTTTGGCAAAAAACATTATTAATTGTTTATCCTAATCCAGATGTTGGTTTCTATCTCGGGTGGATTGGGAATTCCACTTGGGCCTTGTTATGGGTCGACTCAGATGACTTGTTTAGCATCGACTAATGTTTTTCTGTGGAATTGTTTATTGAAAATATGTATTCGTACCAAATGTAACAATATAAAAATAAATCGTATATATTCTATATGGCCATAAAACATTCATCATATCATAAAATCTAAATAAAATTGCGATTTATAATTATTTCATTATACAAAAACCATTGTAATGGAAACTAGGTTCACAATCATTTCATCATTTCATTATAGCATAACCTTTTGAAAAATAAATGGGTTTCTTAAGCCTCATTTCAACATAAAAATAATTGATTTGACTTAAAATGTAGAGTTGTTCCTTGAATTATATCCCTTGTGATGAATAAGTTACATAAAAGAATTTATCTTAGATGGTAAATTATTTTCAATGATAACATGGAATATTTAATTAATAAATGATCATTTACAACTAGAAAAACAATTTTAAAAAGATAATATATTTTTAAATTCATTTTCTTAATGTATCCATGGAACCTTATGAATGAATCATTAAAAATATTTTGACATATTTGACAAGGAAAGTATCATTTCCATGAAAATAACATTTTTAAAATAAATAATTGATAATATAATTTTAAAATCCATTAATTTTAAAATAAATTTGATTTTTTTGGGTATAATCTCCATTGAGAAATAATGGTCATGATGGTGGTAAATTATTTTCATTATATACATGTTTAAAATGATTCCTTTCACATTTTTTACAATTGGTAAAAATGTTAGGTTTATAAAATGGAATGAATTTTCATTTTAAAAACATTGTAAAAATTTATTAAAAGGAAAAATGAATTTGATAAATCCTTTTTTAATTTTATAATATTTTTAAACTATTTTTAGAAGACACAGATATTTAAGAAAATTGGATTTCGATTGAAGTGGGAAATAAAGAATATTTTCCATAGAAACATTATATATAAATATTGAGTACATAAAAAGATAAAAAATGAAAATAATGCATTATTATCATTATATAACTATAGGATAATAAATTTCATGAGTTTATTTAGATATGGGTCATAATATTTAATTTTTGGAAGTAAAAACATAAAAAATCCTGATAAATTATGTTATATTATCATAAAATCTTACAAATGTTTTGACATTAAATTTTTATCCTCATGAAAGAAATAAATTAATAAAACGATAAACTATCAATAGAATAAATATATTTATAATTATTCACGTAATAGGGTATTTATTTACAACTAATTAAATAAAATTAGTCCAAAAAATAACATATGTCTCCAAGAAAAAAAATAAAAAAAATATCTTACCATAAGTCTCAAACATTAAATCACATTAAAACATCCTATGTAAAAAAATTGTTTATTATAAATATATCAAATGACTATAAATATTCACATTATAAAAAATATGATTTACTTATGACATTATATTAATCATTTATTAAAAATTTCATGTTAAAACCACATTTCAGGTAATAACTCTTTTGTTTTTCATTTTTTTATTTGTTATATTTAGCCCTATTAATTTGGTCATGGTCCAATAAAATCCTGAATTTTAAACAAGATATAAATAAAAAAAATTTATAGAATATAGTTATTTGGAGTAGTCTATAAAATTTAGATATAGAAAGTGATATACATCATCCATGGAGATGATATGTTATACATATGCAAGAACACCATTTCCATTTTCTTAGAAGATGAAATGAATGATATGTAAATACTCTATTACAATTAAAGAATAACATTTATATCATATATATAACATAATTTCATATAATGTACCCTAATTTACTTATATTCTTTTCATTAGTGATGAACTAGTCACATCACTTCGTGAGGCGGTAGTCCATCGTAGACAGAAATGACACTATCATGTCCCCCATAGAAAGTATAGTAAGATGTTATATGTAATTTAATATTTATATTAGTATATTTATTCCAAAAATAACATATAAATAGTCATTTAATATTTAGTTTTAACTATCAAAGTAAATTAGAAATAAAAAACGCATCTCACTTGTTTGGGAGGCAGTTGTCCTTTGTACACACAAGCAACAACATTTATTTTCCAACAGGTTGGGATGTAAGTAGGTATAAGTGGTATTATGAAAATATTGGTATAATAATATCATAAATATGAGGAATATAAATGTTAAATCCTTGATTAAATATTTATGATTGGGTTTTTGAAAGAAAATTATTAACATCAGTTCGTGAGGATGTTGTCTTTCGTACACACAATTGAAGAGGTTCTTTCCCAATTGACGGAATATAAGATGGTTAAATGTTATTAAAATAACATAATTACATGTTAATATAATAAATATACTTCTCTTATTATTATATATTAATTAATGAAAATTTTATGTAGTTTGAAGAAGAAGTAAAACAAAAATGCATATTTTAAAACATTTCCTCATCTTAAAAAACGTTAATTGAGATTAATCTATTTCATTCAATTATTGGTTTTATGATCTCAACAAGGCCAATAGGTTTTGTGATGGAATGTACGATAACTATAGAAATTAATTTCTACTGTTTTACTCAACACTAGAAACAAATATTCAGTTAATAATATTATTTAATTTTTTTTGTTTTAAAATACAGAAATGATTTTTAAATAATTAATTCCCTATTTTGGAAAATTGTATTTTAATATTAAACATACTGACGTGATGAGAAATTGACTTTCTAAAGAGAAAAGTTAAAATGTTTTAAACACACTTTATATCAAAATTCAAAATTTAATTTATTAAATGAATGTTAATCGGATTAATTAATATATAATTTAACTAATATTACATTTAAAACAATTCTAAATCCATTGGAGGTAAATAATTTTTCTATAAATGGAATAGTATTTTTTAATAAAAACCATTACATTCAGAAATCATTAAATTTTTGTAGAAAAATACCATAAAATAACACTGAGATAATTTTTACATATTGTTTCAAAATATTAATTTTAATTTTTCACATTAATTTTATCTGTTTTAAAAATTTTAATGTTATTATTTTTTTTCCAAAAACCTATATAAAAAGTTGATAAACTAGTAATTTTTATAATCAATATATTTATTTATATAAAACCATTATTTTTAATATTTGAAATTAATTAATTCTTATTCACTCCTCCATTTTTAATGCGTAGAAAACTAGAGAAATTTTTAAATAGTAATGTTAATTTTTTTCTCATTTTTCATGAACTATACGATGCGTGTAATGAAAGAAAACAACAAAATTATATTTATTGAAAAAATATATTGAATAAAATCTTAGGGAGTATCATTATACTCCCATTAAATTGAAATAATCCATTGAAAAGTATCTCTTTTATTAATATTTAAAAATATAGTTTTTCTATATCATATCCTTAGGTTATTATATAAATTCCTCAAGATGACAGTTTCACCTCCAAACCTTGACCACATTAGTGGTCTTATTCTATAGATCATTTTCTATATAATCCAGAATCTCCATTGGTTGTTTATTATAAGGAAGATCATTCTATATAAGTATAGAATCTGGGTTTGGTATATGATAAGGATCATATATTTACTTCTATAAGAAAGATACATGCAAAGCATTTTGTACCTATGTAATGTATGGTGGAAGCACCAAGAAATAATCAACAGTCTCAATACCATTAAGAATTTATAAGGGACCAAAATATATAGGGAATACATTTCCATTATTTATGAATACCATTACCTTATTACATGGGTAAATTCATCATAAAACCAACATTACAATATCAAATTATATATCGCATCAAAAATTATAAATATTTCTTTTCTATAATTTATGAAATGCCCTTCTGTGGTGTTGAATGGTTCTAACATCTTCTTCCATTTAGTCAGCTAGTTCTTTTCCCAAGAGATTTCATTCTCATAAATCATCCCAACATATTGGAGTTATAAACTTATTTACCTAGAGGGATTCCAAATTGATATATTATAATTCTTAATTAAAACCTATTGTTGTAAGAGAATATAATAAGAGTATGGTTTTGATACCAAGCACCTCTGAAATCCATAGAACAAGATCTCAACATATCCTATATGGTTGTCATTTTTCACTAAGAATCAATATAATTTTTTGAAGGATAAAAAATTCTAAATCCTACCTTTATACCAGGATATTCATAAGGAATTCACTAGATTGGTATGTTAACATCAAATCCCAGTCATATAAATCAAAATTTGGTACTCCATGATCCCTTACAACTTCATTAATGTTTACATTGGAAGGATTATCAAGAGATAATTATTATATTTTTTGATGAACTATGTTGACATTGTATGTTTATTGATTGTGGCCCATAAAGAATTATTTGATTTATTCATTTTTTTTGGTTTCCACTGACATAATCCATGGTGGTGTTTTCCCATTTCCATTTTGGTATGGGTAATGTTTTAAGATCTATTTATGATTTTGTCTCTTAGTCATAACATCTTGAGATACCATGAACCAAGATACATAATCATTGATATCATTATTCATTCTATGCCACTAGAACTTCAAAATAAAATATCTATAAATATGTGTACTTTCATGATGATTAGATAATGATTAACATTGAGAATCCTCTAAAAATACGTTCCTCATACCTGGTATGGATGAAACACAAACAATATTATGGATACATATAACTCCACTATAACTAATTTTAAACATGGTAACATTTAAAAACATCATCTATAGCTATATACCTACCATTTATTCTTCATTATCATTAAATTGATAAATGGTTGACCACTCATTTTAGAAAGATAATATTTCTCAATTTCCTTTAGGATTTCCAGATCCATCCTTTGGGAATCCATAAATATTTTTGTAACACCCCGAGGTTCTAAAGGATGAAAATTATATTGGATAACATAATTTAAATGAAAAAATATGTTGATCTTGCATTATAAGAGAATCTTATTTAATATTATGATCATTTTATCAATGAATTTTCTCAATATCTTTCATTAAATTAAAGACCATATTTTACCGGACAAAAATATACAATTAATATTTAACAATATAGTTATAAAATTGCCATTATAATGGAGGTTATGGATAATATTAACAGAATTATTTTCATATTATTTATATATGAATATATAATTAATTCTTTGTCTTCCAATTATTTATAAATTAAATACAAAACCCTTTTTAAAATAGAAGGAAATAATTTTAAAAAATATTTTTAAATGATAATAAGAGTGTTTTAATCAAATAAAATAAAAAATGGAATTAATTATATAATTTTATTCATATTTATATGTAATATGTTAAATATAATTTTTAACATTCATCTTATGCTTTTCAAGACATTTTTTAAAAATAAACTATATTTTACACTGAAAATAATGTATTTCTAGAAACCAGTTTTGTCACCTTTTTATGGCACACTTATTTTTAAACAATATTTATAACAATTTATAATTTTTATTTGAAATACACAACATCTATTTCTAAATAGGAATATCAAAACTATATTATTGTTTGTTTTTGTTATTATTTTGAAATGTTTTATTTTTTTGGGTATTAGTGAAATATTCTAAATTGCATTCCGAAACTGCATTTTCATGTAAATAATTTTTATTTTTAAATCATACTTGGAATTATTTTTAGAGTAAAAAATATTCAATTATACATCTATTAATACAATTTAGTTCATTTCAGTCAGTTTTAGACCTATTTTGTATATAAAATATGTAAATTTTCTCACATTTTCACTTTAAAAACTCGTTTTCTCACCACCTTTCTGAGATTAATATTAAATTAAATTTTTATATTTTGGTCGTTTAAATTTGTAAAAATTTATCATATATTTGGAATCATAATATTTTATATTATCTAATATGGTCAATATAATTTTTACCCATCATGATAAGAAAAAATTGTTATAATTAATTTCAATGATTAAGGTAAAAATGGAATTACTTAGTGGTCAATCTAAGAATATCTGGTGTAAAATGAATAGCCGATTTTTCCAACACCCCTTATATGGACATATTTCAAACATTATAACCATAGAGTCTACTTTTATGTGTTATTGTGAGTAATATTCCTTTATGGTGACTTATATAATATGTTATGTAATTAATGAGAAAAAATGACCCTTCTTTGTTTTTAAAATCTATAATTCATTTGGATAGTGGAAAACCCATTTTGGATAGGTTATAAATATTATTTCATTGTATAACAGTATGATTACCATAATAATAATTTTTATTTAATTTTTTTAGATAAATTGGTTTCATTTAATGCTTATGAAAATCCAATTTATGGATTATTTATATAATAATTAAATAAAATAAATGATAAAAAATTTTAAAAGTGAGGTAAAAAAAATTTATTATAATGTTCCATTATTTTATATATGAATATGTTTTCTTTTACATGTTTTAAATTAGTAAAATAAAATTTCATCATTGTATTTATGGTTTTAAATTTAAATAAAATATATAATTTAAAAATTCTCATTATTGTTATTTTATAATCAATGATTTTTTGATAAAAAATTAAAATTAAAATAATTATATCATAATATAAGTGATTATTAAGTTTCAAAAAATATCAAATATGATCAATTATTACTCTAGTTTTTCATTTTAAACTAGAATATTTATTTATAAAAAATAAAAACACTGCAAGTACGGTTAGAGTTAATGTAGTGTTTTTGGGCATTACAAGTGGTTTTGTTAAAATAAATTTCCTACACCCATAGTGTTTATATAATATAAATTATAAAAAATATTTATAATCTATTTATATTGTTATTTATAATAATTCACACGTTAATTTTCTTATAGTATACATTACCTAGGTTAGAAAACTAGTTTGCATGGAAAAAACAAAAAAACAATGGTAAAATTGAGTAAACAAAAAGTCTCATAAAAAATTATAAAATTGATTTTTTTTTGTGATTTTAGTTTCATAGAACCATAAAATTTTTCCAATCAATTCTTTTTTAGATTATTAAAGCACACGAGGATATGAATATCTCCCAATGGTGAATTCGTCTGAGTATTAACAAGAATGTCACTCCACCTCCAATAAAATTGGTCACTTACTCTCACATAATTTTCACACCTATTGATCCTTTTGGAATATAAAAAAACTACAAAAATAACTTCCATAATTCTATAAACACATTCTGGAATACTATTTTTTATTAATATATATATTTCTCGGTTTTAGTAAAAACTGAATAGGGATATCTGGAAAGGATGTAATTTTATTCTAAAATAATTGTTATGTTTCTTCCTTATTCACCTCCTTCAATTATAATTATAATGTTTATATACAATTAAATATTAATCGTAAATATGGTGATATATTTTTATGATAGTTTTTAGACCAAAAACAACACAAACATTCATAAAAAGGGTTATCAAATCATTATTCATGTGTACGACAGACCATCATCTCAACAACCGATGTCTTTCATTTTATTATTATCACTATTAGAAGATGGAAATAATGATTAACATACTACATATATATATATATTTTATTTATTATAATTATTATATTATACCTTTACTCAATATTTTATATAACACATACATTAATTATTTCTATTTTTTGGCAATATGATTATGTCATTCCTGTGTATGGAAGACTACTTCCTCGTAAAGCGATGTGAATCATCCACACATTATGTGTAATGTATTAAGGATCAGTTTACAAATCATATTTGATATATATAACCAAGAAATTATTCTATAATTATTGTATACATATATATCACGTATTTCTCCTTATTTAACTAATATATTAAAATGGAAATAGTGGTCATGATTACTTATCACCATACATCTTTATGAATAGTGTATTTAATTTATTATTACTAACTATTAAGAACTAATATAAATACATATATTATGAATAAATATTATATTTATATCAGGGAATAATTGTTTGATATTTTATAAGATATTATTATTGTAAGTAGAATAAAAATAGTATGTCAAAACATATATTAAAAACAAGGTGGTTAGTTTTCAAAAAGTAAAATTAACATTGAATTGTTGATTAAAAGGTCATAAAAGTTCATAAGAAAGTCATATATGATATTAAAATTATTAATTGGGTTCTATAATAAGTTAATATCATGTTTAAAAACAGAAATCTTGATTTTAAATAATGTTAAACCAGAACGAAGCATGAGACCAGGGATCTTCTATTCAATATTTTATTTCTATTAGATGTATGCTATATTCACCACTTATTTTTTTGTGGGTGTGTATAAAAACCATGATTTAATTTTTTTATTATTATACATATATTTATTTAGATTTAAATTTACATTTTAGGATCTCTCTTTCATGGTGTTTATGATCTCAATTTTCTAAAAGCATTAAGGGACATCGTCTCAATATCCTCTCATTGAGGTGTTTCGTTATGTTATACTCATTTATAATTTTGTGAGGTGTATATACAACACATTTGAAAAATTATATCATGAATTTTATTATTATGATTTGTTTATTTTTTCTAAATTTATTATTTCATGGGTCTTATGAATCTTGTTTTTCCCATGAGATAAGTAATTTTTCAATAGAAATATTCTTTAATTTCTTTCCCTAAATCTCAATTTCTCTTCAATGTCAATGTTTTAAAAATTATTTTTATTAATGATTTAATGTATATTTAAATGATTTATAAATGTATTTTTTATATTTAATTTATATCAATGGTTTTTAAAAACTAATCATTTGCATGATTTTTATGGAATGATTTGAAAATCAAAAAGGGATATTCTATCCATAGTAAACACAATGAAATTTAAATTTATAACACTGTGAAAGTGATTTTATTTCTATATTCCATTGAATTATTTAATTTTTTCTAGAACGAAAAATCATGTTGACCACTTTTGGGTATTTTAATATTGAATATAGGATTTTAAATAATATATTTTTTAAGTATTGAAATTTTTTTTATAATTTGATATGGTGTTAAGTTCTCAAATATTGTTTTTATGCGGGTTTAAAATAGTTTTTCAAAGTGTTTAATGATGGATTTTTTTGAATAACATTGTTTTAAAAAATTATTTGAATCATATGAGCCAGATAAAACATATATGAATGATTCATACCCATTATAGCTAATAGATGATCCTAATATAGCTTATACGAAAGGTTGATCCCCATTATAGCTCACAACCGAGCCATAAATATCTTATATAAAGGAAGATCCAATTTATATAAATCAAATGCATTGTGTAATTATTATGTTATCTAGAAAATTAAATTTAAATTTGGCTATATGATTTTTAAAATTTTATGGGTTATATAAGGGTTCTATAGGGGTTCTATAAGGGTTACAAGAGATGATGTTCCAAGTTACCAATAATATTTCTCTGTACTAGATATGTGTTTATGATGTTTGATTTGATCATGATTGATACCACATGACTGATTATTATTGATTTTCTGGACGCTTCACACAAATAAATCCATATTCCATGTTTTCATGTTGAATGATCTCTACATTGATAGGTATGAATATTATCATGATATAATCATTCACTTTGACTACGTAATCATAACCTTATTCACTATTTTTTCTCATTCAGGAAATTAAATTATGAATTCTTATTTCACCATAACAGGGAATTTTAGCTCATCATTTTTATGTTTCCTCTTCCCATGTTATAAATAATGAGGATGATTGAATTATGTCAAGAAGTGAATTCATTTATACAATGAGAATTTCTTGATGGGAAATAAAAAAATACATCTTCAATGTGATAAATATTCATTTTACAAAATGGGTATTATTTATTTAAGTGTTTTTTAAAATTCCCTAAACCGCTAAACCTAAAAGGCCATAACTTTTGTATGTGATACAATTATTCTATTTGGTGGTGTGAGGTTTTGATGGAAACAATGAGTACCAATTATCAGCATCAAAGTGAACAATATAAATCTCTTGATTCCTAAAAGGAATTGTGAGTGGGGTTCCTAGGCTAATATAATTGTATCTATTATTATCCTTATAATGTAAAATATACAATTATCCTTTGAACATAAATCACTGTCCAACTTGTTTGATTTTTTAGGTTGGTATGGTATTGAGCTATCCTAATCATTAATAATGGCTAACCATATTCCATATTTCATGTTCAACTATAGTTAATTGAATATTTGATATAATAATTTTTTATAAGTATATGTATTATAATTTTTGTATAAAACTATTCTCCATTTATTCATTGTAAAATTTACCTCAGTTATCTTCCAATCATATGTTGTTGAATGTTTTCAAGAACCTCAATTACTATGAGAAAAAAGGTATACCCATCAAATTTTCTATAAGTTCTAATCAAAATCCTAGCTTGGATTCATCATAGTAGTTTACCAAATCTTCTCCACATTTAGGTAATTTATGAATAAGGGGACTATGTAATATTCACTTCACATACATGAAATTTACCTCACCTTCATCTATCCAAAGAAATGTTTCTCACTTCGGTGGTAACTTTTGAGATGATTTGAATAGTCATTACAAATTCTAATAAAAAAATCTAAAATATCCACCCAAACCACGAAAAATCATATTTTACTCATAGTAGTTGGTTTGGGACAACATTTAATTACCTATATGTTGGAAGGGTCAACCGATATACCACCACATGAGATTATATGACCCAGAAATGATTCCTTATTCATCCAAAATATATTAATTGTAATTTTTTTATATAATATTTCTACCATAATGGCCTTTAGTAAAATTTTCCATTTATATCTATTCCATTAAATTTTCTTTCAATAAATAATAATTTTGTCTATAAATTTTTCAAGTATCTAGTCAAGATAATATCTATTGACTCTTCCCTGATGGTCAGATATTTATTAATACCAAATATAAATACAATATACTCATAATGTTTATACCTTTTACAGTACGTTTTTCATATTTTATCTTGATTATTGACCATAAATTAATGATATTTTTAATGAAGTTCATTCTGGTAAAAGTATTTCTCTCTATGCTGTTGATTAAGCAATTCATCAGTATCTTTTAGAGGATATTAGTTCACAGTCATGAGTTATTTCATATCTCAGTAATAAAGAATGATTTTCATCAATATATCATTATTATTAAAATAATAACATGTTCACCCCATGTTTAAAAATATAGCTGAAAGAATTAATTATAATCAATTTCTTAGAGTTTATTATTCAATTACTACCACTCAATCAATAAAATTATCTACGTAGCCCTTCCAATATTGGTCACACTACATAAGAGTTCTATTGAGAATTAAAATTTATGATTTAGTTTAAAACTATGATACTCTTTCGGAAAGTCATAAAAAATATCCCCTAGGATACGAATAACATCAATATTTATTTTATCCCCAACCATCTGAGATAAATGACCACCTTGAAAATGAATCAAAATATATACAATGTATTTGATTTCTGTTAAAATATTTTATTTATTGTCACATTGATAGAAAATAATAGGGTGGTTTGGAATTTAAAACATGGCTTCCATTCAGTGTAAATTTATGTGTTACTTATATAGATAAAGTAAATGAATCCATCTAATAACACCAAATTCAACATGATGGAGTATGAACAAAATTATATGAAATAAACTATGAAATATTCAATCGAAGAGGATTCATATACTGTTGACATGATTGTCATTCCATTATTGATATTCAATTATAATTCAATATCTATTCATTGTGGGGGTATCCTAATACACTTATAAAATAATTCAAATGAATGAAATGGGTAGATAAAGAGTAAAATATAACATTAGAATTTATAGATAAAAGGGTATGTATACCTTTCACAGTTTCATTATCACACTTTTAGTATAAAATATTGATCGCATGCCATTTTTTATTTTTCATCAGCTTAAAAATATTATGACAATGGTTATATTCATCAAATCACGGATTTGGTCAAATGTTTTCATAAATCTTAAAATCATTTCTTTAGAAACACTGAAGTGTGTACGGTTAATTATTTAGAGATTCTCTTGTATTCGTATCATTAAATAACTTCATCCAATCACATTGTAATTCATCCACTAGATGTCCTTCCATTCCACATAGAAACCATTTTGTAGTCCCCTTAAGATAATTTTAAACATTATTCCTTCAAAACTGTGATCATAAATGAAATCTAGTATTTTTTATCAATGTTATTAGAGTTTATTTTGGATTCCATCATTATTTTTTATCATAACATTATGAATAATTTGTAACTATATTTTCCATTTCTATATTGATAGTACAATTAATGAATTATTAGTATTTATGGAAGTCCAATATGTCTAACTCCCAGTAGAGAAAATTTTTATATGACTACAGAATAATTCAACCTAAAATTTCTGTTGTATGATAATACTAGAAGTGTACCTCACAATTATTATAAAATCCACATTATAATTACTTATATATTCACCATACTTCTTCATTAGCTAAAGGAATTCCTTATCTATTTTCATTCCCAGTAGACTTGTAATCTACATATGGAAAAATAATCTTGTAATCTCAACCCACAATGTGTTGTAAAATTTACCATGTTTTCTCTTATTCATGAAAAGATTCCACCATTTATTTCCCTCACATTCCAAATTTTAGATGGAAAAAATGTAATTTTTATTCACTATACACTAGATAGGATAAAATTTATTTTCAATGGTACAGATCAACTTCCTAACAACTAGTGGATTTGAAGAACAACTAATTGAAGGCGGAAAATGCATCATGAAGGAATCAATATAATGGTGTTCCCCCATCTACTCGTTCAAAAGGCCATCATGATTCTTACCCTAATAATGTTGAATGAGTATATAAAAAATATTTTTCATTCTATATCCCATAACATTTGGTTTCCAAGGAGGAAAATAATTGCATTTTCCATTTTATTCATTGTCAATATAGTTCCTTCGATCTCATTAACTTAAATATAACCAATAATATAAGTTTTACTATCAAAAATAAAATTTGAAGATCAAATAATAATGAAAATAACATATATGGTTTCTAAATCATTAAACCATCCTTTCAATCTATTGCATCATTGGTTTATCCTTTGTCTCCCTTCATCATTATTAAAGTCCTTCTTGATAGTTCTAAAATAGTTTGAGAGTTTTCAAAACATATCCACTATGTATTAGACTAGGTGTGTAGAAAGACATATGATCGAGATCTATGTGATGATCTAGTTCATCTCGATGCACAATTTTTTGAGTAATTACCCCTAGGTAACTCTAGGGTAGAGCCACATCCTCTAATAGTATCCAGATAAAGATGTAATTTCAACATAACCTCTCACTATAACCTTTACTAAAATTCCAGTACATTTTCAATTACTGAGATTTTTCCTTTGAATTAACATTTTACATATACCTAAATATATCAATTTAAATTTCCCTATAGATATCACAAATATTTTCCCATTATATGTTCAAATTTTTACCTAATAATTTCTCTAATACAAACTATCAAGACACAAAATTCTACTTTATTAATTTTACATATTAATAGAAGCATATTAATTATATATCATAATGATCCAAACCAAAATCATTTTGTTCTATTGACTTAGGGAACATAGAAACATAATATATTCGTTTATTATTGATCCACATAATTTCCCACAATGTTCATCAAAACTGGCACCCTTATTTTTCATATAATATATAAAAAAATTATTTATAACATATGGAAAGGAAAAATCATAAAGGGTGATATTAAATTATCAATAATGTTATAAAAGAGAGTAATAAATATAAAAAGAGCATACTATTATGATAACATGAGATTAACATTTGAAAAATCATACTTTTCATATCATTGGTCATAAAAATAAGTCATAGAATAAATCATGGTTGTTTATAATACACAAGTAATAAACAAAAAAATTACATAGTCCATGAGACAATAACATTGGAAATATATATATAGCTTTTAAAATAACGTAATCCAAAAATACATGATGACACGACTACCCACCAAGACATTCTTAACAAGATAGGCATGGGATGACCACCCATGTTCCTACTTTGGTAATGACAAAACCTCTCTTATACCCTCTTCTCCGGCTTGGAATAACCTCTCATATATCCTTAGTGAAAATAGTACATATATCTTTACCTAATTCATTTGAGGGAGATATAGGACCAAGAAATCACATAAATAAAATCATACATATTTGTTCTATAAGGACATCAAACATTCATCAAATAAGAACACATGAAAGGAAATGGTATTGAAAACATATCATCATTTCATATCTTATGGAAATGAAATTGGATTCATAATATTCTCAAGACATCATAATAGAATTACCAATTGAAAAAGAGGCATGCATCTTAATCATGATATCATTATAATCATAAATGATTTAAATAAAAAATTTAATGGTAACTTGGGATCATATAATAATTAAATCATATATAATATTAAAGGATGCCATCTTTTATGGAAGAAGATTTTTAAAGACCACCTAAAGAATTTAATTTGTACAATTTCATTTCACATTTTAAAAAAAATTAATGATGAATAATTTACAAAAATATTTTATTTGAAAACAATCATGGAAACACATAACTGAATATTTAAAAATCATATAAAACATTTCTTAATGAAAATATCATTTCTTTGTAAATTAAAATTTCAAAATCTTAAATACATTAAATAGTGTTGAAATAATTTTCATTGATAATATTCCTGAGAATATATAATTTATTAATCAAATAAAAATTATGGGTATGTTGGTGTGGAATTATAGAAATTCCCTACATGTTATGAAAATGATTCCTTTCAGATTTTTGATAAAATTAAAACAAGAAATATTTGAATATGTAATAATGATTCCATTCATTTTTCATAAAAAATAAGTAATGGTAAAAATTAAAATTAATAAAATTTATGATGAATGTATATTGTCTTCTTGATAAATTTTTAGAAAAATTTTAAATTGAGGAAAAAATGTTATTTTCCAATGTAAGAAATAATGATGATTTTTCATGTCAAAATTATTTTGAAAAATTGACTACATAAATATAGAATAATAATGATAAATATAATATAATAATGAAATAACCATTGGATATTAATATTCATGATTTTATAAAGACAAAGAATAGATATGTTATCATTATATGCATAAAAATAAACAAACCTGATAAATGATGATATTTTATCATAAAACCATTAAAACTTGTGTAATATTGAATCATAATCCCCGTGTAAGTGAAATATTAATTGAAACATATAATATTATAATAAAAAATATATTCATGATATTAAATGTAAATGTGTCGACATATACATCACCTAAAAAATAGGTTCATAACAAAACAAATGTCTCCATGAAAAAAAATTAAGTATAAAATCTCATACCATAAGTCTTTAATTCCTTAATAAAAATTCGAAACTCATGTTTAATAAATATAAGTTTATCATTGTTATATTATAGAGCCATTATAATATAAATTATAATTTTTTTGATTTACTAATGCCATATTATTTCATTTTTATTAATAATTACTTGTTTAAATCACATTTAGAGAAATAACTTCATTGATTTTCATTTATGTTTTGGTCTTCTCTTTTCAGTCGAATTACTTTGATCATTGTTACATACTCTCTTTAATATTATCCATATTATTTATTTCATTTATATACATTATATATTTTTTAAAAATAATCCATAATTGTTAGAGATGGAAAATTAAATACATTTTTTGTAGACACAATATGTCATACGTAAACATGAATATTTTTTCCATTTTAACGTTAGATGAAGTGAAATAACATTAAATAATATATTGCTTCTAAAAGTATTTTTTATTTCTTATATGTCACATATGTTTATTAAATTTACCCTCTAACCTACCATTAAAACCATGAGTTAAATATGAATCACTTCTAATCGTGAGTATGTACTACATCATACATGAAAATTTCTTTATCATTCCCCCCATGGAATAGAAAGACAGAATATATTTATGATATAAAAATTTCAGAAGTATAATATTGTTTCAAATATATTATATTTTATTTTAATATATCATTACTCCCATCCTAGTAAAACAGAATTGAAAAACATATCAATTCGGTTTGGGAGGTGGTAGTCCACCATACACACAAGCGACATTATGGTTTTACAATGGGTCGGGAGGTAGGGAATTAAATTTCTTTATTATAATTAAATATGAATAATAATATCATTAATATAATATTTATATGTATAATATTAAGTTGTTCATTATATCTATCTTGATAGGTGGTGATTAAAAATGAATAACGTAGTCTCTTGATGCGGTAGTCAGTAATAAACACAATCGATGGTTTTGTTTCTCATTGGACGGAAGAGAAGATGAATATAATTTATTAAATTAACACAACTAATTAGAAGGAGTTGAAAAAAATTATATTTTAAAACATTCCTCTTTCTCAAAAAAAAAATATTAGGGTTAAACATAAATCCATCCAATATTGGTTTTATGATCACACAAGGGAATATATGATTTTTGGAGGGTTTTAATGAATATATTTTTTATGTCTTGGATAAACTGAAGGATTCTTTCAATGTTAGTAGGGTGGGGATATGGTGGCCTTTAAAAGGTCATGGAGAGGACAAACATGGAATTTTTTAAAAGAATAAAGTGATCCCATGATTTTAACATTTTACAAGGCTCGAAAATGGGTAATTGAAGTACCATATAGGTTATAAGTCCAATATATAGATTAAAAATTGGGTTTGGACAATATTTAATGTCGTTTTACTACTTATAATTTTAGTGTAAACTACAACAAACCCATTTTAATCTTAACCATGGTAAATAATTTTAAGTATTTCTAAAATTATTTTTGAAAATAATTAAGTTGAAATTATTATAGAAGAAAAATAATTCTTATTATCAATATGGAAAAATTTTTATAAATTCCATTCATAGAATAGGAAATGTTTAACATAATATTTTACCCACATACGTGACAAGAAATCAGTTTACAAAAGATAAAATGATCATAAGTATAAAATATTTTAATATAAAAAAAATAATGTTATTAAAGTGAACATATTTTGATTAATAAAATTATAATTGAACTAATCTTACTTTTAAAAACATTTAATGAAAATAACCTCAATATATTCTTTAATTTTATATTCCATTTTTAACAAATCATAATTTTTCAATATTCATTAAAAAATTAATAAGTTTAGAAAAATCGAAATTATTTAAAATATAATAATTTTGAAATATATATCAAAAAATTGATTTTCTTTCACCAAAAAATTCTATATTTTATTTAAATTTTATTTTTTATTTTTTTCTCCAAAATAAATAATCAAATTTTAGAAACTAGTATTTATTAAACACTAAAAGAATTTATAAAGAATTAAATACAATTTAATCAATATTATTAATTTATATAAAACTCATAATGTTAATATTCAAAATTCAGTTATTCCTATTAATCAATCTATGTTTAATGACTATGTGATAACATTCATGATTAAATAATAATATTAATAGTGTGTCATTTTTTTTTCAAAAGTCGATGTTGTCTCTAACCACACTATCGAAGGAATTAAATTTATTTAAAAAATAGTTTTTAATATTTTGAGGAGTTAAAAGGTTATTGGAATCTTCATGACAAACTTTTATGGGTGTATGATTGTGATCAAACTGTGTTAAACAATTTATTATTTTTTGTGTCCTCTAACAACTGTAGGCATGATCCCCAATCTATGTACTGATATCATTAGATTTTTACTATGATATTATTGATGGAGTGGTCCAACATGAAATACCTATTATGTGAGAACCATCAGTGATATCATGGATCAGGGAGTATTTTCTCCCAATTGAGAATTACTTTTAATCAGCATAAAGAATCATTTGGCTAGAAGTATGGTTGAAACATCTTTAATACTTGATATATGTCATGAGAACATTTCTTTTATGTTCTTATTGTCATGTCTTATATAATTATTGAAATATCTTCATGAGTATGAGATAAAAAGTCACTGTATTCATTTTCTAATAGTTATATTGGGGTTCCGTATGGGGTATTTTTTACTCATCCCTACATGGGATCATTCGAAAAATGATATATCATATATTTGATGGATGAACTTTTGATAAAGTCGTAGGAGGACAAGAGTTAGATATAACATGGTGTGACAAACATGTAATTGGTATACTTGGTGTTTCATTTTATAGTGTCACCCCACGTCTAGAAAGTTGTACCCTTTTTTAGTTCTGGTGTCCCTATATTTTGTCATTTTATAATTTCACATACATTTTCTGTTCTCTAATGTGAAATATATGTTATGAAAACATTTTAGTTTCAATTTTACATCTATTTTCACTACCGTATGGGTATTTTTACAAAAATGTGTGAATATAGGTACATAGGGTAAAGCCTATTATATTTATGATATGTGAACAGAGAAATTTTCTCTTGAACCTACCTTATTCGTGATTGTATTAATTATTCACCCTTATCCTACTACTGACTAAGAGGTCCTCTGTGGGTTGGGTCATGACTTATTTGAATGGTGTGAACCTCCACTATCATTTTTATGCACGATCCATTTTTAATATCTTTCTTTATCAATCAACATTAGAAAATTTTAGAGTTTATATCTCATCACTTATAATTCCACACCTGATTCAATTTGAATTTTTTAATGGAAATTATTGTTATATAAGAACTCAAACATACGAAGTTATTGATCCAATCCTCCTTGGAAATCTATCAGGAAATATGTATTCAAATATTCAAAACTATAAATGGTCCTTTAAAATTGAAAATCATTTTGAATATAATAAAATTTGTTAATGTATGTATTTATAACTTATTATTGTTGAATAATACTCTAAACCATTATTGTAATCCATAGATCTTGATAAGAAAAAATATAATGGTATTTTAATTCCCCAACAAAAATTAACTGAATGATACCTGAGTAGTGGAAACACGTGACCTGAATCACACCATCCCATACTCCATAAGCTACCCACAATTAAGGAAGAATTTAAAATATTATAGGGATGTTATTCCATTATAAATAAATATTTGATTCATACTAAAATCTAATAATATGTTTTCCTAATATGCATATAGATGGGATATCTCAAAAATATGGGGACAAATAAATAGGGAGCCAAATGTTCTATAATAGTCAATAATATGAAATTGAAAATATAATATATTATTCATTAAAATTACATTGTATCATTATGTACTATAAATAAAAAATTCATCATATATAATAAAGAAACGGTTCATTGGCCAGATCACAAGGTAAACACTACATAAATATATAATGCATTGGCCCTTATCCCAACTCAAATGATACAATCCTATAAATAATTGATATCGACAACAATCATGAACTATACCATGTTCCCATATTCAATAGGTACCTATATCCTAATAGAAGAAACAATGATATACCCATGTATAACAAAACCTGTTCATTGTATACATGGTCTGGGTGAGTCCAATGACATAGTAAGAATACAAAATACTTCAACAATACCATGTTCAACTAGGATATGTTGTATATTATTAAATTGAATATATCAGAAGTGGATTTCATGATCCTTGGACTCACCCAACCAAAAAATCCAAACAAAATACAAATAAAAAATACATGTAATGTCATCATATGTAAATAAGGCCATCACAACACATTGCTCTTCCTTTTCTGGCTCCATGCTTGAAAGAAGTCATCTTACTCCAAAACCCATCACAATACATATGATATATGGTAGGGTGTGTAAAAAAATCCATGATACTACCCAATGGTGTATCGTATGGTATGAAACCAAATCCTATTCACTATAATCCCCCTCGATTTTTCCAATTCATGAACCTTCACTAAAAAAAAGTGACCTTTACCAATAGAAAATTTTAGACAGATAATATATCTATCAGTAAATATCATTAATTTCAATAGATATTAAATCATGTTGATATTGGTTATAGACATCAATAATTATTTTTACCAACAGAAATATATGTTTATATTATTTGTTCAATACCTACAAATATTTTACCAACATTTAAATCTGTTGTCTTATCATATTAATACTAACAATTGATTTGCTGATAACTGAATATGTTTTTATTATTTATTATTACTGATAATTCCTTTTCAATTAAAAAAATCCATTACCACTAAATAATTAAATAACATCAAATATTTTACCAAACATTTAATATATAGATATATATTTTACACAGTACGAGCATATACTTTTGATAATAAATATATATAATTAATTAAAATATCCATAGTATAGGAATATTTATTGGAATAAATTGATACATACATATAAAATCCTTTTAAAATATAATTTTTATAAAAATTCCTATATTTTTTCATTATTTATATATTAATAAATAAATAAATTATTAAATATGAAAAAAACTGAACATTTCCCAAAAGGACACCCCCCATCCCACCACCCCACCCCCACCCTCCATCAATCCTCGCGACCTCCCTCCCCCAACCCTACCTATCTATTCCCTCTGGCCGACGTTACCTACTTCCGATGTTCCCCATAACCATCATTTCCAGTGGACGACGTTCCCCATGCCTAGAGTCGCCCAAACCCAGCATTCCTCGTGGATGGAATTCCCTACAGAGGGTGTTCCTCACAGACCTTGGAAAAGCCCCTTCACTGTTTCCGGCCAACGTCACCCAAAAAATCATCACACAAACCCCCAATATGTTCATGACCAACTTCCTCATGCGAAATCCATGATTATAGTTGGATTTGTGGTGACTCTAAGTGGCGATGAAGCTGCTCCGACAACAATGGCTCTTAGTTTGGGTAATGGTGCTCGATGACGTTCTGCGGCACTCAGTGGAAACGATGCTGCTAGGGGTATTTGATCGACGTGTCATCCATAGTGATGGATTGATGACTTTTTGTGGATTTTAATTTGATGTTTAAGGTTCGAGTTTTCACTCACAGGTTTTCTATATCTATTTTTTTGTTCCAAGGAATTTGTTTGTGGAATTGAGTCATTATTTTAGGTTCTTAAATTGATGGTAGTGGAACACTCTACTTGAATGACAATTCACCGCCAAACACAATTTTAGTGATGCAATAAGTTCACGTGAAATGAAATAGTGGTATGTTTTCACCAATATCAATGTTTCATTTATTAGCAGCAATATCATACATCTTAATAATTATTAAGTTATATTTTTTCATACATTTCCTTGCATATCCTGTAATTGTTACTACAAGATTGAATGCCACAAAATTAATGTTCAATACCTACACACCATTTATGGAAATGTTCAAGTCCTGGTGATTTATTATGTACAAATTTCATACTAGTATACATATAGATACCATCTATTATGATATTCATGTTCTTCAGCTTTAATTCAATGACATAATACAATTTTCATAATCATTTTTCTTATATTTGTCTATTAATGCTCTTATACTTTAGGTCATCTCTAGTGTTTTATTCCCAGCTTATCAAACCGACATCTACCAACATGTGCATCAATTGTTCAAATCCACTAATATTTCACAATAACAACAATACTCTACTTTATATCATTGAATATTTAGAGTTAACTAAAATTTTCGTGAAATTTTATATTCTTTTAGAAAGTTAACTTTCTTCTATTAATTATCTTTCTATTTTTTTTACAAAAATCAGTTTCTTATATCTACTTCCAAAATACTTATCAAAATTGGTCACTACTACTATTGTAATTTCATGTAAATATATGATTTTATGAATAAATATATAGTTCTAGAGTTGAGACTGAAAAATAGCCATGTCCTATTGACTAAAGATATCGAAATTTGACAAATAAAGGGTTTAAAAAGGGTAACATGGGACTTCAGAAGAGTAAACTTACACTTTGTAAGAGTTATCATCACGGGAACCACCCTTGCTATTCTCAGCCAACGTCCCCCTCTGGCATCGTTGTGGGAACTCCCTCCCTATTCTTGACCAGCATCCTCTCCCAAAACCCCTCATTGGACCTTGTCATCCATAGTTTTCCAAGCTGTTGTCCCCGCTCTTGACCGTCGTCATCCACGTAGTTTTAGACTGGTCAAATGAGATGGAATTTTTAGTGATTTGGGATTTTAAGATGTAGGTGTTCACAGGCAGTTGATTTTATTATATGATATCCTCTTCCCAGTTTTTATTGGTTCTTGGCCAAGATCTGGATGTTGTGGCTATTTTTAATTCTATAACATATTTCTCTCCGATAAATGGATATAGTTTTCCAAACATATTTTAAGGTAGTTTTATACCATGTTTATTCAATTTTTATTCTCTAGAGAGGTAACACATCCATCTTGATGGCACTAGATTATAGAGTATATACTAATCTTGGTGGAGCTTGGAAGAAAATAGAAGGTGAGTTTTTCTTCTAGTTAGGTTTGGTTTGGTTCAATGTTTTGTTTTTGTGGTTATTTTACATATCATGGATATTTTTGTTTCTGGGTGTTTCTTCCACATCAAATTCTAGTTTTCTGGTTTATGTACTCTATCGGTGGTTGAATCTGAGTTTTAAAGATGGTGGTGATATTGTATTTCTTTCTAGAGATTCAAATTTTTGGTGATCTAGTCCCAATAGTTAGGGAGTTAATGTATTCCTAGTGTTTTTTTAGTTAGGTTGGAATTCCATAGATATCATGTTGGTGTGATATTTTCTCTCATGACAATGGTGTCAGTGATGATGATGATGAGAATACTTTGGGTAATACAACTGGATAATCTATTTTTTACTCAATTTTCTTATTTAAGGAATATAAAATTTTATATTTCAAGTTTATATTAATTTAAATCATTGATTTTGATGCCAATTTTCTTATCATTAAATATAATGAATTTTAAATGTTAGTTCCAAACATATTACCCATCAACGACATGAGTTTATAGGGGGTCGAGTAAGACCCATCAACGACATCTATTTACAGGGGGATGAGTAAGTGTTTTTTATACATATTAGATGATATCAAATATATATTATTTCAGTTTATTCTTATTATTATTTGATTCTAGGATAGTTATTAATCCTACATAAAAGTCTTAAAATACCCCAAAGTACCATTGTTATAAATTTGTATTAATTTGGATTGTAAATTCATGCCGAGACAAAATACTCTCATTTGTTGTTTTATTTTTTTAGTTATTGTTTGACATGCCTTATTAAAATGATATTTTTTATAATGTTTCTGGTTTATGAATGATTATTAATATTATCTTTGGTTTTGTGTTTTAGGGACTTTGATATGACATATGAAGGTTCCTCAGGTTATTATTTTACTTTAGCATTAATCATACTTCCTAGAGACGTAATGTATTTCTATGTTTTGATAATTATTTCTTATTATTTATATGTAGTTTTAAAATTCATATTATGTTTTTTATATAGGTGTGTTTTACTTAAATTTTTATTTAGTTTTGTTTAAGTGATTTATCTATTTAGAAGGTGTTACATAATTATAAGTGAAGGTGGGTGTCATTATTTTGTGGGTTTTTTTGCTTTTGATTTTTGGACATAAACATGTAATATATGTTTACAGAATCATCCCAAGTTAAACTCTAAGCTTATATGGGTATTTTATTTATGATTTTAGGAAATATAAATATTATATATTCATCTTATAGAGACCTTTAGAAAATGGGTTGATGTTACGTAGAAAATATTTTTTTATTGAGGGGATAATTAAGTCCACACAATAACAGTTTCCTAACAATCAAATGAAAAAGTGAATTGGTTATTTAATATGTTTTCACTCTATTAGTTTTGTCATTAAATGAACACATGGAAAATGCACAAACTATAATCATTCTTTTCTTTTCAAGATCATATTTTTTTGTGGTATAGTCTTTTCATCTCTGTCTATTTAGTTGTCTTTTCTCATGAGTCCCCAAGGAATTGTTAAATTATGATTATTTAGGGGAAGTGGGTTTATTACATTAAAATTTAATTAGAATTGGTATTTTCATGGTGATTTCATGACCTAACCGGTATGTTTTCAGTCACTATGAAACAACAAGAGATTTTTTCAAATCATGGATTAGATTTATATGAAATATGGTTGGAAAATTATATGTGCTTTTTGAGTTCTTTTGGTCTATCATCTAGACTCTAACCAATTGAGAAACACTCAAAGGGTTACCTTTATTCTTCAAATAATTATGTTTCCATGATGGGTAACATCAACATGGAATTTGTATACTTGATGATCACCATGTAGTTTGTCACTTTTTATATTGGTCTTAGTGGATTATATTATACATTGGCCGGTCAATTTGTGCTTGGATCCTCAATTGTTGAAGAGTGGAATCCTAGAAGGATTTTTGTATTTGAGACTTTGTAGAGGGAACTTGAGACGATGATGATATTGGTGTGGGCATTACATTTGAGGATATTTCTTCCTTGAATCTATGATGAGTGGCTATCATGGTTTCTATTTTAGGTATTACGGGAGTTATTTACTGCCAATGGAGCAGATGTTACTATCTAGTTCTACAAAAGAATACATTACTTTCTATTTCATTTAGGCATTAGGCATTTGGTTTTTACCAGACATACACTTTGTAATTGGTTATGATTTTCACATATTTCATTGATGATTGATGAGAATTTGTTGCTCGACTCTAGTTCTGGATGCTTCATGGAAAATTGGGGATCAAAGTGTTATTTTTTTGTAGGCTGTGTGCTTCTTGTTCACTTCATTTTATGTACTGAAATGGCAGTTTATTTCTCTTTTATCTATAGACTATGATGTTAATGATACACTTGTTATGCTCCTAATGGATCTATTATTTCCCCAAGGATCTGGTTGCCTCTGTTTCAGGCACTATAACATCATCTGTTTATATGATCTTCAACAAACTAAACAGTTTTGGCTTATCTGTTTTAAGGTTCCCTAATCACTCTTCTTTTTTGTTCTTTTTCTTTATGGTTTCTGAGAAAACACTAATGTTTTAACTGGACTATGACAGTTCAATGCAAGGAGTTGATGAGATCTCTGAAGATGTGAACCTCCATTTCGTATTTATTTTCTCTTAAAATTTATTCCTGATTCTCAGAACATTGATATCTTATACATGGGGGGTTTTCAGAATATTTTTCTATTGGAAGTTCCTTACATGCTGGTGGATGCAATTCTTCTTTTCAGGTGACATGACTATGGGTAGCGGCAGGTCCATGCTTATGAGGGTTTTTATTCCCCATGTAGATGCTATCATTTTAAATTTTAGTGACTTTTAGGATGAATTCACGCCATTTCAGGCATCATTCTTTTAATTTATGTTTTTGATGTGTTTTTTATGTCTCTCAAATAACATATTTCATCACACATTTTCCATGTATTCCAAATAAATATTAAAAATACTATTTTTTGTCTTTTCCATTTCTATTGAAAAGTACTTCTTATTCCAAACATTGCCTAATAATTTTTGGGTATTTTAACTTTGGAACAACCACGGTTCGTGTATATATTTTTCACTAATTTGAGTCGGAGTTGGAACGCTTGTCCCGAGGCATGGATGAGTTGCTGGTGCTTGCTTTTCCATAGGATGGCATGGATGAGATAGAGCTGGCTTGCTGGTCCTGGGGAATGGATGGGCTGATGTTGTCTCTCTGGTCCCGGGGAACTCACTCATTCTTGGTGTGGCATGGATGGGTAGGATACTAGCTCGTTGGCATGGGGGTATATGTTGTGGTTAGTGGGGTTTGTGATGGATCCTTTGGGTGGATGAATTTTTTATTGTATATTGATTCATTTGTATTTAATTTCATTATTAATTTAAGTAATTGTTTTAAAATTTGATCCTGTGTGAAAATATCGTATGTGAAAAATTAATAAATACAATATGAAGGTTTACTATAAATTAAAATTTATATCATTTATTCAAATATAATTTATAAATAGATATTATATATTGGTAATATTATTACCAATTTTTTTTTATTATAAATTGTTGTTAAAATTTTAACCAACATAAATTTTATCTGTTGGTATTATTATAATAGTAACAGAATTATTTTATCTATTGAAATAACATTTAGCGACAGAGTTTTTACAGACAGTTTAGTGGCAGGGAAATCTGTGTTGGTAAAACATTTTACAAATAGATAATGTACTTTTAATAATAGATATTCTCTTATTGAAAAAATTGATATATTTTGTAGTGATAAATTGAATTATAATATGTTCCACCCACTATAATCTTTTTTTAGATGGGTTCTATTATATTAAGAAGAAAAATACCCACTCACTCATGGTGGTCCTTACCTATAGCCTCTTACTTGGTAAAATGTGTTTCTTAATGATTTGTACCGCTGCAGTTTTTATTATACTAGAGACTCGTGATAGCTCAGATGACCTATACTCGCATAGGGAGCATCCTATATCCACCTCCAAAACCCTCTCATTTAGGAGGGTTTGATAACCATCATCCATAGAATATTACTAATATATCTTATGGAAAATTTTATCACACACAAAAAAACATCACAAAATGTCTCACAGTCTCACCAGCTTATTTCCAAGGTGATAGTAACTAATTAGCTAGCTCCATATCGCAACCCATCCCATAAAAAATTACAATCCACCATGATGTCTATATTTACCATCTAGAAAAAAAATAAATGATTATATAAAAAACATGATAGGTCCACGAGGTCGGATATCCAGAAATTGGGGTGAATTAGGGAATGACAGATAAAAAATTTCTCCCATTCAGATGTTGTTTTGTTGTTAAAAAAATTCAATACTCTCTTTCTCCAGTAGAAATATAAGAAAAAATATGAAATAATTCATATGACACAGTGATTTTTACTTGGTTCAGCCACACTGGGTTATGTCCAAATAGTATACAATAGAAATGCACTGATGTTCCAAATTCACTAAGGCTCACTGCTAATAATGAGTACAATGTTTAGGCTAGATCATCAAGGCCCATTCTCAATTACTTTACATATTTTAGGGTATTCTAAATGCATTCCCACGGGTCAATTCCTGTTCAAATTTCCCTGGATCACTACTAGTGGAAAGGCTCACCCTCTTCCTCTTCCTTTACTCACTGCTCTTAGAAAGGAATCCACACACATTTTCTCAACATATATGTCAATCCCAATTTAGGGACATGTAGTTCCAATCAATTGAATGAATTTATATATCCTAAACTATTGGTAGATGCTCTTTTTAATTCCCCTTTTCACCTATAGATGAATTCGACCATTCCGAGTGCTGCTAGGTACCAGAAAATTATTTTGCAAATTGATGTGAAACATTCAAGATATTTCATTTGAAAATCTCAAACCACCTGATCTATTGGGTACTGAGTACTATGTCTGGTACTCAAAACAACTCCTCCATGTATAGCTTCTACTTCTTCGAAAAACCATTCATCAGTGGACATCATCTGCCTTCCCTATCGCTTACTGCATCCATGTAATGATCATGTGATCCTCCTTTTCCAAACCAATCCTATCTGCGAACTGTTCTTTATTCGAAAACTCCCTGTTCGAATCACCCTATATCCATGAACTGTTCATTGTTTATGGATTTCCCTCTCTAACTAGCCATGTAGCGTTCCTTTTTTCCTTCGTGTTCCATGTATTATGTGTGTTACATCTCTCCACCGAAATCTTAGGCGTAATTTCATCCATGCCAACAACTTTAGCTATCATAGAATTCTTCCCCACAATCCTCCATCAGAATTTTCCCAAATCCTAGACCAAAAATTCATTCTCTAAGGGTTTTCAGTCACACTCTTAATTATGAGGATTATTTATTCTTATATAGGAAATGATACCTGCAAAATCTGATAATCTAATATTTACCAAATCTTCAATACAACCTTTATTGCACACTGATCCTTATGCCATCGCGAACTATGTGCCACCAATGAATGATTTTTCATATACTATACACATACTACATTTTCTCCTAATCTGTTGATCTCCTCATACAATGAAACTCCATCCATGTTCTGCATCACCGTCCACTGCGAATAGTATTTAGTTTCATGAACTGATATGGGGTACAGTTCCCACCACTCCATGTACTATTCTCAGAACATGGTACGCTGCCCCTGAATTATGGTACGTGGTTCTATTCATTTATCAATTTTATTAAATTTTCTTCATACATTTCACTACTACGAATAAAGCATTCATTTTCTAACATATGACTCTCGATTTTGAGGACCAAAAATTTAGTAGACACACAAAATTGTGCCACCATAAAAACCTGTCTTTGGTAAACACCAACCATTCTTAGTCGTGATCATATGGCTTATTTAACTAACAAAATCACAACCAAAACATACTTAGGGGACCCCTTAGGAGTTTTTTCCCAACAATATCCCCATTTATGTTTGTTGAAAACTCTTATCATTACAATTATTCACTGTTTGATGCCACATTAAATCTCCTTCCATCTGCGGCCCTTGTTGGCTTTATGCGGATAAGATATTGATCAAGCATTGACTTAACACATACTTTTATCCCACATGAGCCATTATCTACATGATAAACAATAGTATAATGAAGAGTTAATCAATGAATAACTTCATTTAAAATCTCCAACTGTTGATACCATACTGATACATTAATACCATTGAACATCTTCCATCAAGAACCATATCCATTCTGAAATATAATCAGTTATCAATATCTAATAACATTATTATATTTAATACTCCCCCTATATCATATCCTCTCTAAATAGCTTCATCATATCTTCAACTACCCCAATATCTCTGTCCCAATTAACTGCTAATCCCTGTGTCTTTTCTCTCCATGCATAGTCACACTTTCTTCCCCTTTGTCAATGTACCAAAAGGGAATCTCAAGGTTTCTTGGAATAAGGTAAATAACAAATATCAGTACATTAGGGAAAAAGACATCACACCTAGGGGAGAGGGGGTCCCACATCGACCATATTTCCAGTGCGGGAAGTCTACTGGACTCCCATTGCCAGTCAATTCCTATCTAATTCTTCATTCATTAAGGCCTTTTTTAGAATGTCCACAACCGGTTGTTCTATAGGCACATATTTCAACATCAAAAGCCCTTACTCTACCTTCTCGTTTATAAAATGATATTTTATTTCAATGTATAATTTTCTTGAGTAATGAACATGATTTTTACAATGATTTATTAAACTTGATTTGTCACAATAGATTCGGATCAGAATTTTCACTTCTATTCACATATCATCAAGTTGTCGCTTAATCCACAATAACTGGGTGGAGGCTTTATTAGCCACACTATATTCACCTTAGACATTTCTCAATGAAATGTAATCTTGAATCATGCTTAACAAAAAAATACCCAACCCTCCATGATTAATGGAACCTCGTAATGATTATTTCCTATCATCCACTGAACTAGACTAATGTTCATATGTATATCCCAATAATTCTCGTAGAGATTTTTCTTTATACATTAGGAAAAAATCCATTGTTCCCATGATATAGAAATTAATTATTTTTAATGAAATAATTTGGATGTCCTTGTGATTTCTTTGATACCACATTTCTTGACATGTGGAAAATTCAATATTAGGCCCGTTCACTGTTAGATACTATAGAATTCCAATTATTAGCCTATATTCTCTCATATTAACTAGAATTCCTTCATCATCTCATGTCAGTTTCAACCAGATAGCAACTAGAGACTCCATCTCTTTAGAATTACCCATTAAAAACCTTCTTAAAACCTCAATGTCATATTTATATTGATAAATAAAAGATCGATTCCTTATTTGCGTCACTTGCAAGCCAAGGAAAAATGTCAGCTCACAAATCATCAACATTTTGAGATCCCATTTCATGAATTCAAATAACTCCCCGCATTATGCTTCATCTGATCCACCAAAGATTATGTCATCAAAAAAAACCAACACCATCATTCTTTTACAATTTTCATTGTTGATATACAAATTTTAATCCACTCCACAATGTAAAAAAAGAATCTTTTTTAGAAAAATATCAAGCCTCGAATACCATGCTATTGGTGCTTGCTTCAAACCATCTAAATACTTCATTAGCTGAAAGACTCTATTATCATATTCAGGAAATGGAAAACCATATGGCTACTCAAGGTAAACTTATTCTTCAATAATGCCATTTTAAAATGATGTCTTGACATCAATATGGAAAACCATAAAAATTATTTTCACTACTGTGGCCAAGAATAATATGATTGTCTCCATCCTTGAAACATGTGAAAATGACTCATCAACATCAATACCCTCAATCAGGGAGTACCATTTTCACATTATTCATGATTTTTTTCAAATAATAACACCATCTTTGTTCATTTTGTTGCGAAAGACCCATTAAGTTTCAATGAAATTTTGGACAATTGTTCTCAATACAATTTCCCATATATGATTCATCTTAATTTTATCATGCTCATCGTTCATTTCCTGAACCCAATTCACATCTAGAACAAATTCATCAAAACAATTAGGCTCCACCTATGATATGTATAATTTTTTCTATAGAGACTGCATCCTCCTTATCTACACTGGTGCCATATAATCACAAATTATATTCTTACTATCAATTTCATCTTTTTTTAGAAGTCACTAGGTAGACACTGATTTATTTTCATCATTTGAATCTTATTCTGAATTTAACTCTAGAGAGGGAGTGTATCCTAATCTTCTCAACTCATCACCACTATACTCCTGAGACTGATCATGTATTTTGATAACATTTGGAACATTTTCTATTATAGTCACATCACGATATTCAAAAAATTTCCCTAGCCGCTTATTTAATCATTTATCTACATTGATTTTTTTAATAGCAATGAAATATTCCTTCATCTCCATGAGATTCAATCATCCTACGGTTCTCTTTATTGAGAATGAAACACTTACTTCTGATAACTGAAAAGTATTTAAATGAAGGATTTTCCATACCATAAATCATATAGAGTCTTCTCCTCTTCCGATCAACGTAATTATCTATTTTAAGTGTAGACTGCTGTCATCACTACATCTTTCCAAAATTTCTCTAGAATATCTTTCTTAATGAGAATTTTTTTGGCCATTTTTTTGACAATACAATTTCCTCTCTCAACTTCTCCATTAAACTATGGATTATTTAATATAGAAAATGGATTCTTTATCCCATATTTCTCAAGATAATCCCCCACATGACTATTTGTAAAATATGTTCCATTATCTGATAAAATCATCCATATATTTTGATCAGGCATCTTTTCACATTCCCATTGATATGTTGTAAATAAAAATGAACACTTCAGATTTGTGAGTGATTATTGATACCCATTCCATTCTTCTATAGGAAAAATTGAAGAGAACAAAATATATCCTCCCATCAATATCCCTAGGTATGATTGTCCCACACACATTAATATGAATCAACCCAAGCAATCTTGTTGACCTGTGATCCATTGGATTATATTCATTTCAATTGATTATCCATTTTTGACAAGAATCACAAGTATGAGTACGATCACGTGATAATATTGGGATATTTAGAGTCGCATCATAGCGCACCATATAATCGAAGGATGCTTGTCTTATATGGACAAGACTCATATGCCATAACTTTTTTTTCTTTATCCGGGGAACGAAAGTGAATATCTACTTCTCCACTAATGAGGTAGAGATTCCATTTTGTATACCTTCCTTGCAACAAAACTACACAATATTTTTCATTGATGATACATAATTTCTTGTAAAATATTATGGAATATCTTTATCCACACAATTAACTGACACTGAGAATGTTTTGAATAAACCCTTCAACAAACAAGACATCTTCTTGTATCATGTCTCCTCCTCCAAACATGGAATTTCCTGAAAAAATATTTTTTAATCCCTCATTATTTCAAAATCATAAAATACCTTTCTATCATATATAAGTCATGTCAATAGATCTTTAGTTACCATCATATGGGATGTGCATGAACTATTAATGATCCATATCCCAGTGTGATATGATTCCTTGAATGCAATTTCTACTAACCCTTACAACTCTACCCTTTTCCTTTTAACCAAAGTATTTTACTTCAAAGCAGACATGGAATGGTATTATTCAACATTATCATTACGTGATGATTAAAATTCAACGAGTAGAGATGCATAACAATTTTGGATTTTCATCCCTCTTGAAGATAAATTTGGATTCATATTATGAACAAATTCAGTTTTCCAGGGCACATTCCTCTACATTGATGATCTACCTTATCTCTTAATATTTATGAGGCCTTTACACCAGAAAGAAATACCATCCAATGGTGATGATGAATTATTATCTCTCTATGGCCACCTCTTTTGGTATTTTTCCCTTTTATTCCTATTTTCTATTGAATATACATTATGAGAGTGTCTCATCATACCACAACAATAACATTTATGTGAGGTACATTCCAGTGTGGCAATGATGCCAAAATATTTAAGCCTTGGGTTCTCTAAATCTTCTGATTCTTCATTGTACCCTATTCAATAATCATGATTTTAATGGGTTATTGTGGTCTGTTTCAAACCATAACTTCTTTTTTTAGATTTAGCCCCATGTTGGCCTTATCATTCAAAGATGATTGGTGATTCTATTCTGCAAAACCACTATGCTCAAATATCATCTTCTCAGCTGAATTTATGATCATTCTTCATGATTTAGAACATGAATTTATTTTTTTATTGATGTTTAACTATTCTTCTTATACCGAATAATTCCTTTTCTAGTTCATCGATACATTTGATTTGATCTTATTCACATTCAATAACACTTTTGATTTCCATTTTTTTTAATTCAATTTTGGGTTTTTACTCAACCTACTTTTAAGAGATTTCTGGTATTGAAGACATCATCTTTTCAATTTCTATATTCATCTCATATTTCCCTTTTTCATGCTACAGAATATAGAGTTTGGCATCACAAATATCTTTTTAGCTTTGTTTGTTTTGGATCTCAAAATATCTACCTCTTCAAGGGAAGCATCTAATTCATCCTGATCATCAACTCTTCATTCAATTTCTCCTTCTACATTGTCACATTGTTCTGTTGTTAATTAATTTACCACAACTCCCACCAAAGAATCTATTTTATGATCGTTGTTGTCCTTTAACTCTTATGCCTCATATTCTATTGAATGTTCATCCTCTTTTGAAAGCATATTCTTCTTTTTGAAGAACATTCTCCTGGTAATTCTCATTCCTTGTTCATTTGATAAATATCTATTTTGGGAAATGTTATCATTTTCTTTATTTTCAACATCAATATTCTTAGGACACTTTACTGCAAAATAACCAATCTTTCCACATTGAAAGCATTAAAATGGATGTTTACCTTTGAACTTCCCTTTTCCCATTTTAATATTGGACAAGAGAAATGACATGACATCATCTTTATTTTCCTCCATATAACTATCTTCCACAAACAGATTCTTTATGGACTTGAATTCCAGTTACCTAGACTTTACCTTTTCCACTACATCGTTATCATTAATTTCTAATTTCTTATTCTTAAAGGGTACTATGATGGTCATCAAGAAGAATCTATTTTAGGTATTTGTCTTCCAACACTCAAACATTCAGATTGAACAGTGGTGGATGTTTAATCAATATACATTTCAAAATCATTATATCTTCAATGAATTCTCTATGATCTCGCATGTCTTCCAAAATAATATTAATCCTCTCAAAGAAGGAATCAACAGTATCATTTGGAATCATTCTAAGATCCACATAATTTTTCCATATAACCTACCGCTTTGCTTCTCAGACATTTGAGTCTCACTCATAAATGTTAATCAATTTCTCCCACATTTCTTGTGATGTTTTATCAGACATCACCTTTATAAAAATTACATTTGATAGGGCTCACCCTAAATCATTGATACCTTTAAAATCAAGATCCAATTATCTTATTTTATCTTCTAATAAGGAACCACTATTAATGTTAGATGATATTCCATGTATAACGGTTGTGAAGGCATCCATCTATACTGATCAGAAGTAGTGCTGCATCAGATTTCTCTATAGTTGAAAATTATTTCCATCAATGATCGTAATTACTTTATTATTGACCAACTCAATTTCATCTTCTTGAGATAGAACCACTAAGGTTAATCCTTTCCCTATAATACCAATTATTATATCCACTAGGTTGAATACCTTGAGAGGGGGCATGAATCAGGGTACGACAGATTAAAAATTTTTCCTGGTTCGATCTAGTTTCATTTTTTAGGAAAAACTAGACTCCCTCTTCCTCCCATAGAAATATATGAAATCATATGAAATAATTAAAAAAATATAGATTTTTTACTTGTTTGAGCCTCACATGGATACGTCCAAGCAGCATACAACAACAATGAACTAATATAACAAATTCACTAAGGCTCACTGCCAATATTGAGTACAATGTTTGTGATATATCTTCTATTACCATGATCACTACCTCTATAGATTTTAGGGTCTTCTCACTACATTCCCTGGGGTCACTCTCTATGTATCTTTCTCTGTCTCCCTTCTTCTGGAAATGGTCACTATATTCCTCTTTATTTGGTCACCTTTATTGGAACAGAATCCACACATAGTTTATCAACATTTAGGTCAAACAATGTTCATAGACATGTAGGTCCCTTAAATTTCATCAATTCCTATATCCCAAACTATTGGTAGATGCTTTTTTGAAGTCCCATTTTCTCTCATAGATGATGACCATATTCCTGAATACTACTAGGTACCCAAAAATTCTATCTCAAGCTGATTTAAAGCTTTCAAATTATTCCTTGTAAAAATCGTGACCCCCTTCTCTCATGCATTCTATGTATTGGGTTTGGTATATAGAACAACTCCTCTATGTACTGCTTCTACTCCTCTAAAAAATGCTTCTTCTGTAGACTGCCTCCTCCTTTGCTATCGCATACCGCCTCCGCTTACCGATCCTGTAAACCTCCTTTTCAAAACCCCTCTTATCAATGAATTATTTTTTCTTCTCAAGCTCCCTCTGAGAATAACCCTATGTCTGTGAACTATTAATTTTTCATAGACATTCTTCACTAACTGCCTATATACTATTATGACTTCCTCTATATAACATGTCTTATGTTGGTCTCAAATCTAATTATAAATCTTCATCTAAATTTATTCATTGCGAACCACATTATATTTCTTGGAATTCTTCCTGATGAACCTCCTTCGGACTTTTCCAAACACTGGGACCCAAAATGTGTTCTCTAATGGTATTATGTCTCAATATTTATTAGTGGGATTAGGAATTTGTATATAAGGAAATATATCTGCAAAATCTTATAATCAACAATTTACCAAATCATCAATCGATCCTTCACTATATACTGGTCCTTCAGCTGCCGTGAACCCCAAGCCACCCGCGGACCATTTTTCATACGTGGTCGGTGTACATCCTTTGCGCATATGTGGATGACATCATATTACAATGAGAAACCATCCATGTACTGCATCACCTTCCTTCTCGAACAGTTTTTAGTTTCATGAACCTCTATGGTGTACTGTTCCTACCACTCCATGTACTATTCATAGAACATGGTACGTGTCCCATGAATTATAGTATGCAGTTCTCCTCCTTTTCCAATTTTTGTCTACGTTCTTCATACTGTTCTCTCCTATGAATAATTCCTTTTTTTCCAACATCAAACTTCCAATTTTGAGGCACAAAAATATGGAAAACACTTGGATAGTATAACACATTAAAAACTATCTTTTATCAAACTCCAACCATTCTCATTCATGATCATCTGACTTTTTGAAAAAACACAATCTCACCCAAAACTTTCTAAGGGGACACCATGTGAGATATTTTCACAAAAAAAATCATCTCCAAAAATCTTATATTATATTCATTATCATGCATTAATGATACTCACTAAAAAAACACAATTAAAAATCACAACAAAAATATCATCTTTCTAATATAGGGAATTACCCTCCCAAGATCAAGTAGATAAAATCCCAACCAATCCCTTTCAGAGTATCATTTAAAAAAATCAAAATTATAATTTAAAGTAAATATAATATGAATCAAATGTCATTTTTCCATACACTAGTACCTTGGGAAAATCTCAAAAAATATTATCTATGAAACATTTATTTTATTAAATAACTTTTGAAAATGAATTATTTATATCATCTCTTTTATTAAAGTCCCCTTTTTCGAAAACATTTAAAATAATTAAGAAGGAAATCTATATCATTGTGAAATATAACTCATTCCACAAGTCATCCCATGAATAGGAACATCAATACTCATTCTACCATGGCACAACTATCATGATATTCATCAAATTTCTATATTCCATATAGAATATTTGGTTGAAATGATATAATCCTAGTTTATGAGTTAGTTGACCTTCAAAATACCCATAGTTTTGATAATCATTGAATATAGATGTGAAATCACCAAATTAATAATAATTTCAGGGATATGTACCTTAATCGATAATATATTAATCATTAAAAGTTCACATTGACCTCATCTGAGTCCATGTTGAAAAATATCGTTGAAATATAACATTTATTAAATAAATAAAAAATTAAAATCATAATTAAAAAATTGAAAAATGGTGCCATATTTACTGGGAAATTCCAGGATGTTAAAATCATGAGTGATGTGTTTTGGTCAACATAAAACAAAATTGGTCCTATGATATATGAAATCCCAATTTTAATTCATCAAATAAATGTGAAATTTCACCTAAAATTACCAAAACATAAATTTTTTGGGTGAAACATACCTCAGTTAAAATGATAAATAAAGGGTTTGATATTTCTTTTTTAGACCCCCTCTACATGATGCATATTAAAACCTCACAATGAAGTATGGTTTAACCATAATCTGCTGTAATAATCTATACAAAACCATCACAGATCAAAATAACATCATAAGAAACAAGGGAGGTAGAATAATGGATATATTGTGGGAAATTTATGTCGAATCCATGGGATTAAGGTCCTATAAATGAAAAGAATAGAATGGACCCAAAGTGGTGGTGAATGGATAATGTAGATGTACTCCCCTATCATATGACCAGAATATAGGGAACCTCATGTTGTTGAAAATAGTGTATCTAAATACACTAAAATGATCACATATTATAGTATATTTATAGATACTTGTAATTTCCATTTATGACTATGAAATATTTCTTCATATATTTTATGATCCATGAGATGCAAGAGCATGCAATTCTGAGGCATTGTGTTCCCGAATTTAAATTTTAAAATATATTAAATATATTTTATATTACATGCAAAAACATTCTTATGTAAAATGGGTTAATTCATGAATATAATATCAGATAAGAAATTAGAGATTCAGTTGAGTTGGGAAGATGATTTTCACTCTAGGTGTGACCTAAACTAGTTCACCATAGAAAAATTCTCTTACCTCTCCCCTTAGAGGTGCATTTAGTTAGTTAAATAATTCATTATTATACCCTAAATTAAATGTTTATAAATTCACCACTATAATTAATCCTCATGGATTATACACATAAAAAATAGGATGATTCAAAATATCTCTTCCTTCTTTATTTATTAGATCATATTGGATGACATAAGATCTTTGGATCATAGCATATCATAGCGTAGTGAACGTAACAAATTCCATCAATAATTGATGAAATCATTCATTGAGGATCAAGAATCCAATATTCAGGTAGGACCCCTAAAACTACGTATTACGCCAATTTTGATTAATTATATTGAGAAAAATCAACCTTCCTAATGTCTCTTCCAATTTTATGAAATTTACATGTTCTTGTTTACTAGATAAATTAATTATTCATTGGTTTTCTAGCACTATATTAGTATTTTCATTATAATTGGACAAGAAATCTTTGAAAAGGTACATAAATTTTTTATTTTTTTCCTTTCCCCCTTAATTACATTATTTTCATCACCGTTTGTACCCCACTATATGATTTTGACATTTCTGAGTGGTACCGAGTAAGATCAGAACCCAAAATCATGACTAATTAATTTGAGAGGCATAGATTGATGAATCATGGATAGATCTAAGTTTTGTTTCCGGATTCATGTAATATATTGATTTATTTGAATTCTAACTAAATGATAGAAGGTGGCGGAGGGATGTGAGATTCTCAATGAATATTTCATGTCCAATGTGTACCATTTTCAAGACAATGGATGGCCAAAAATGATGATCCAAGACTAAATCCACCATTTTTTGGTAAGGAATGAGGCTAGAATCAGAGTAGAAGGGAAAAATAAGATGTGTATAGTTTTTTATATGAGTGAAACTAAAAAATGAAACTAGATGTTGTGTATCAGGATTAAAACATGGTGTGTAACCACTATGCTATAGTGGATAGGGTTTTGGGAATTTTTATGAATTGGATGTCATGTAGACTCCCTATACAATAGGTATCACTTCCATTGGTGGAAGAGGAATGTAATGGAGCACACAGGAAGGACCATGTGAAATAGTAAATGGTATGGAACATAGTCATGTACAGAAGTACATAGAAACACCCTGAGTACAACCACATGAGATAGATACATGGACATGACAATGAACACAGTCGGGACCCCATGTTGAAAGGGCATGCCATGCAGATCTTCTATATTATACATATCACTTCATGGTAAGAAGTACTTATACCTCTAGGAATATAACTAGGTGTTGGCCCAAGACCACATATAATGTGGGGACCTCACACACCATGTACCCCTTGGATCCTTTTTTATAGTTGAAATGAAATTATCTTCATTATTTTGGCTTCTATTTAGTCATGTGAGTAGAATATACTGATTAATTTTTCAAATAGAATATAATTATCCCTCTGGATTAGATTTTTGAGATATTATTTGATATATATAAATTAATTGAATGTGTTTAGGTGATAGTCAATGACAGAGGTGGTTACAAAGGAACACAAGATGAATTCTAAGTGGAATAACACTACCAGGATGGGGATGGAACCATGGTGTCTATAGTGTAACCCTCTACCTTGGTAGGAAACGAATAATCTATATACTCCTTGAATGGAAGCCTTCAATTCTGTTGGCATTTTGGATTCTATAGAAAACTATATTTCAACCGTCTAGGGATGGGTGGGGTCCTCAACTATTAGAGTTGAACCCTCCTATTGACACAAAGAATAGGTCCTATTTTGAATTATATAGTGTAAAATTATACTTTTTTTGAGCATGGGTTCCCTATTATCATAGTGGAACCCTCCCAATAGGTATGGAATGGGCACTTTTTAAATATTATTATGCACTCCTCTCTTTGGAGTAGGGAATGGGTCCTCAAGGTATCCATTGAGTGGAACCCTCCTATTGTACCAGGGCATGGGTCATCTAACTAGATATTATGGCCCCTCAATGATGTGGCATAGTGACAAGGGGTTGATTGACATTGATGTTTCCTTCTGGGAAGACACACGATATATTGGGCATGGTTTTTGGATATCTGGAATTTATTGAGACTTTTCTATCCATAACTTTGGGTTTTTTTACTTTTATTCAATGGGATATCAATTAACGATAGTATTGTAGGGGGTTTTCCATGTTTTTATTAGTGTGGGTGGATGAGGTGACTCTCTAGATATGTATGGAAATTACTTCACATGTAGTCCATCAACTCACCATTTTGAGCCACATGTGATTAGATGAGGTTACACAGTCACATGGTTTGGGTTGCGCTTTTCACATTCAATGCTATGCGAATCATGTTAACTCTATACAATCTTTTAATTCCATATTTCCCGTTTAATTCTTCCCTTATTCTTATTTTGGGGTATCCTGATGTGTATGTATATACTCACCCATTCATGGGTTTCCCCACATGTTTCATGTGTTATGAAGAGGATTAATAGGTCTATGTAATCTATAAAGGTTATTAGGGTTACATGATGTTTTGGACCACATTTGGAGGCTATGGAATTGTGGATGGGTGTTAGGCTCTCTCAATGGTTTACTTTCATGTTTTTTTCCGGTTGTGATATATTTCTAGTTGGATGTATATTATTTCCATTTACTTTTCATTTTACTATAGTGATCTTGTAAAAACTAGAGGTTTTTCATACATTGTTTATATATGATTAGTTTTATCTTTCAACTATTATTTACATTTACCTTTTCCATGAAATGGATGAATTTTTGCAAAAAGATTTCTTCGAAAAGGCCTCCTAGTTTTAGTTGTGCCTTCGGTGATGGTTATCACCCACTAGCCTATAAAAATGTACTTGGTGTTGTTGATATTTGACCCCAGATAGGGCCGGGTTATGTCATATTGGTATCAGGGGAATTCATTACAAGGGACATTTCATGGATTATTCCCCTTACAAGTACATTTTTGGGATTTGTAAAATAGTTTCATTGTTTTTTATTGTGTCTCTTTGGCCAGGGAGTTCAGTGATTGTATGAGCCTATGCCATATCCAATCACTATGACCATGAGCACCTACTTCACCAATCATCATTATGATACATTTTTTATAGGTATATGTCGTAAATTCATCATTTCAGATTGAGAATTTTAATGTCTTTGTGGTATATTCACACTATAATCTCTATATATATTATCATCATAAAGTGGTACATCTTGATTAAAATCACATGATTCCTATATGATTACAGGGAGACAACATACCAATTTAAGATCATGATGATGATCTGATGAGTGATGATGTAATAATTTAGGGTATATACCCTGAGCATAATCCAATTGGTGGTTAGTTATTAGCACCTCAGCCTGCTAAGCATCAGATCATACCGGTAGAGGATACAGAGGATGTGTACTGGCTAAGCTCATTCTGTCTGTTGTAGTGACACAATATACTGAAACTCCATGGAGATCTATATCCATAAGAAGAATAGGGTTGTCTAAACTCAGTGTTATTTATCCTTATAATTTTCCAAAAAATGATAGATCTAGTGGTTTCATTGTGTTCTATCCTTTTACATAGAGAAAATGGGATCTGATGATGTTTTATTACACAAATGTACGATGAGTCGACACTAACATGTCCTGAATTCCATTTTTTTGGTTCTATGAGGAGTAAAAACCCTCCAGTTTTTTTCTCAATTTTGATTCTCAATCTATTAGATATACAGGAGGGATGGATAGTGGGGGATAAGTACACTATGAGGTTCATATAACCTACATGGTACTCCCATGACATGACACACGATGTAAACATGAGAGTGTAGAATGTTTATAAAGGAATATGTAGAGAGAAATGTGTTAGTGTGGTGACCATGTGAGTTCCCAATTATTTTGGGGAGTCTGAGTAGGCTCTAGTGATAGAGAGATTTATTTTAGAGGGATAGAAGGAAGCTGTAGTTTCCACTGGGCATCATAGTATAAAGTCATCTACAATAGTTCGCAATGGTCATCCAATAATATTTTAATGCTAGAGACCTCACTATGATCAGACATAGGAACATGTTGATGGGAAGAATAGATCGATGGTTAGTTCCCTATAGGCATGGTAGTACACATGTGACATACAATTTCACATAGAACATGACTACCCAACCATATTTATCGAGGTTCATAGATAGGTAGCCGACAGACCACAACAATAGATACACTCTCTTCATCAGGGATATCCTTGGAGAGGACTAAAAGACCACCCTGTAGGTGGGGTTATTATAGTATTTGGAAGATCTTTGTGAGTGGATAATGCTACAAGATCTCTCCACAACCACCACTAGTTGAACAACATTAGGCTTGTAGAGCTAGGATTTGGGGATGCAGACAACTGAAATCATTGACGACTTAGGATCCTACATCGCATGTGATGATCATTTGTAGGGTCCATGTATTACATTTTATTTATTAATACTTATTATACAAAATATATTATCATTCCTTTATCCCAATATTATTGGTAAGGGGGATGGATCTCCGAGTTGCGGTGCTAGAACAAGAACATAATATTTAGGTTTCTGTAGAAAATAATCTGGTTGTATCATTAATCATTCAGCAGGACTATATATCTCTTACTTGAGAGAAGTTAACATTTGACATTTGGTTTTTCATGATGAACCCTATGACATCATCTACTTTATGGATTGTTTGTTCATGGTCCAATACCATATTGATCTTCACCGTATATGATCCATATTCCATATCATTGATGGGATGATATTCACTTTTATTGGTTAGAGTGATCGTATTGCTTGATGAGTGGGTTCTATGAGTAGGTGGCTAGAGGCTATAACACATCATTTGGTGATTGCCACCCTTGGTGATATAGTATCTTCAGTGATATGGAATCCTTCATTTTATAGTATTATATATATTTCATCCAAAATATTGTTCTAGGGCTAAATCTAAAGTGGGAGATAGTGTTTTTTATCAACTTACATTGTGGGAACACTATGAAATTTTCTACGCCATATCATATATCTTCAAATGAGATCCCAGAGCTATGATTTTAGTTGGATATCATTTGAGAAAAAGGTTTCATCAAACATAGTGTCTCTCTCATGTTACATCCTATGTATTCTTTAAAATTTCATATGAGAGATTGCGGTTTTGTGTAGAATATCATCACTTAAACTATTCCATTATAATGTAAAATTTCCAATTTTTATGATTTTCGAACACATAGACCAGTTTTGAGGAACATTATATTTCATAAAGATGGATATTAGGACTAAAAACCACCAATTTATGGTTGCTGGGTCCAATATCCCAAATCATGTATTCTGATGTCGCTACAGGCAATATTAGTTTTTAGTGACACCATTTCGTGTCATGAATACCCTGATCTTCTATTATGGATTTGATGATCCAAGTGTTCCAATCACACATGATATAGTTTTTGGTCATCCTTATTGATTACATACTCATCAACTATATATCATAGGAGGAGCAAGAAGTGCACATTACGATGCATCTGTATTTCCATTGAGAGCGTCGTAATAATGGAAATCTCTCTAGATGATGGTTCTATATTAATGGGGTTCAATTTCTATAAAATTTCATTTCCTTGAATGGTTCAGTCATATAAACATTGAAGATAGATGTAGTGATTTACTGGGAGTCACCCAAAATAGTGTCAGATGTGTGTAAATTTCATTTCATGTTGAGGTACCACATGATATTTGTTGTAGACTTCTCCAGTACTGCAACCACTTTGACCTCTATAACATGGAAATGGTATAAATTTACATTTAATGAGTAGTGCTAGAGGACCATCAATGAGATTAGGATGTGGCCAGAGAGGTCTCTTGTGTTGAGACTACCAGAAGAGGGTGGAGAGTAAATAGTTTATTATAATGCCTTAGAAGATAGACTCGACTACATTTTGATTTATCACCATGATGTTGTCATATTAAGGCCGAGTAAGTTGAGACCCCATTAAAAAAAATGTGACTCATGAAATTGATTTGGGAGAGATAGTGTTCACCCAGAGGATGTGGGGGTACTGCCATTTGGGGGAGCACATTTTGGTTTTCTCAACACATTGGAGTCTTAGTTACATTTTCAAATAGAGATACCAGAACCTTAGATAATGATTCTAGTTGGAGTTCATATAAGACTATAACTTAAAAATATTTTATACATTGTGGATGGGAATTCATTAAGTATATTCCCTAAGTAGGAATTCGTAGGATAGGATGGGGTAAGTCGGTTCAATGAATTGGGATTTTTATAGATGATCCTAGAGGATAAGTAGGGGTATTTTTATATAATAGATAATGAAAATTCCTCCCCATATAAAATGTGTGGGAGAGTCCCAAAATCGATTCATTTTCACTGAGGTTTTAAATGACTAGATATCCATCAGGGATTCACCATTTGGCCATTCTAAAGATGTAATCATATAATTCTTTTCAAGAGATTAATTGTGTTCCCTGACTTGATTATGGAGGATATTATGTGAGAGTTCTAAACATCTCACCTAAATGTACATCCTGAAGTTGGGAAGATGTATAGAGACCTTAATTGGTTATTTTGGTGGTCTATAATAAGATTGATCAAAGATGAGTTCATATCTTAGTGACTCGCCTATTAGAAATTGAAGGATGAACTCTGAAATACAAAAGTTTTATTGTAAACCCTTGAAAACCGAGAGTGGGAGTGGGATGGAATATCCACAGACCATGTGATAGAAATTCCATGGATATAAATGGTTATTGATTCCATTTGGGTGATACCTGACTGACCTAAAATTTCATTTCACTTCCATGCAATCATGGAGTAGGTTTCTGGGAAGAGTTTGTAGAAATTTTATAGATAGGATATCATTCTCCATCATGGGGTTTGCTTAATTGTTTTCTATAATCAAGATGCATGGTTTACATCATGATTGCATAGAGTCCTTCATGTGGAATTCTAGACCAAAAGGAGGATGAGTACATCCTTTCATACCAAACAAATTGGAAGACAGAGCACACTATCCAAGGGTCAGATGATATTTTGTGAGATTTATTTTTAGACCGTAGATAGAGTTGGTAGGATAACTTTTAATTTTTACTGTTTTCATGAAAAAAATAGTTTACACTATACTGTTGACAAGAAAAATTTTGTTTCCCTACATGGGAGACCTTGTAGGTCACACTTCTGAGGGAAAATGATTGGATAGACTCCACTTTTGGTTCATGTGATGGTGCATACAATGGTAGAAAATGTCAAGGTCATCTATGAGAAGATGAGGATCGATTATAGTAGGAATAAATATTTCACAGATCACTATCGTAGGCCTTTAAAGGTTGATCCAGGAGACCAAATTTTTGATACAACATCCAAACAATGCGGATTTTTTTTAGTTCATAAAAGGATTCAAAATATCCCCATGATTCATTGGATATTTTGATATCTTGATGAGGACTAGAGAGTATACTTAATACATTGCCCAAACCCCATTGGAGGATCATGTTCACAACATCTTCCACAATTCACACTTGAGGTGATATATATATGAGCCTAAGAACATTATCAAATAGGGAGATCTGGACATCAATTATGATTCCAAAATTGTTGATAACCTATTAGAAATGGTTTATCTATAGGATAGGAACCAACACAGATATACCATCTTCTATGTTTTCAGGTTTTGGTCATACAAGAACACGCATGATATCTCTTGGGAGATGATAATTCAGATGCGGGTTTAGAATCCACGATTATTTGTTAATTTTTTTCTTTTCATGGATGAAAATATTGAAGGAAAAATTGGATTAAATACATGGGGTTTTACTTATAAGACTTTCAAATATTTACACTTACATTTCCAGAGCTAGGTGAGGAGAAGAAATGTGATTATGAGGCCTGTTTTTACCAAAATTAATTTTATAGAAATATTAATTATATTATATATTAAAAATGCATAGTTCCTTTTGTAAAATGATATAAATCTTCAACATAAGATCATATTAGATATTCTAGACCTCAGTTGAGCCCAAAAAACAATGTTAACCCTTTTAGTTACCTAATATAGGATAGCACGGGGGTTCAGATACCTCGCTTGTTAGTAGTGAGTTCATTTGGTCAATAAATTTAATTTAATTAATTAATTAATTATAATAACCTAACCATGATTTTTATAAATTCACAACTATGTATAATCCTCCACGGATAGCCACATAATCCTTTGGATGATTCTAGAGTGTTATTACTCCATCCATTGGAAGATCAAATCAAATGAAGATCAATATCTGGATCGGAGAACATTACTGCCAAATAATGCTACAAATTCCTCCAAGAATTTGAGACCAGGATCCTCGATGTTGAATTAACCAATCTCCATGTTAAAATAGTCAACCTATTTATTGGCGCTTTTTTATTAAATAGATTTAGTAGAATAATCCTTTCTCTAGTCTGTGTTATTTTGAAGAACATTTCATACTCTAGTGTATGGGTTAAATTGATTATTCCATGTTTTTATATCCCCAGATATCCTAGTTTTTTTATCATTGGACATGAACTCTTAGAAATGATAGATAAAATTATTCATTCAGTTTCCCTCCCAATTTATTTGAATTCATCATCATTTTGATCCCATGGTCTCAGTTCGACTTTTTTGGGCAGTACTAAGCCCGATCAAAACCTCATAATTGTGTTGAAATCATGTGTGAGGTAAATATTGCCAAATCCAGAATAAAACTAGGTTGTTTTCAGGTTTCAAGTGATCGTGTTTTTTAATCAAAAAATGAATCAATGATGTCACATGGTGTAGGTGTTTGAGGTGAGTGACGAACCTATGAAGATTAATGGGTACCATTTCCAATCCATAGGATAGCCAAAAGGGAAGATCCATGGCTAGATTCACCATTTGAAAGAAGGAACAATGCTATATTTGATGTGGAATTTCTATCTCTTATGCATAGAGTTCAGATCTATGAAACTTTCAAAATCTTTACTACTAAACATATACAGTTATGAACACATAAATAGTAGCCCCAATGACATAGAAACTAGGGTTTTGTGAATTTATAACGATGGAATGACGTGTAGGCTCCCTACAAGTCATGTATCACTTCTCTGGGTGAACAAGGTATGTCGAAGAAAACATGTGAAAAACTCTATGTGGGAGTAAATATCCAGAAACAAGACTTTGTATCAATGTACGTAGAAATTTCTTCAGTAGAAAGACATAACCATGCCCATGGGTGGGACAAAATGTTGCAAGGGAAGGTTGTATAGTTCATCTAACCACTATGTATCCTTATATGGTGGTACTTCTAAGTTCTTATAATGGTATATCTAGGTGATAGAGTGGGGCCACATGCCACATGGATCCCCCACACATTTTTTACCCCTAGGTTAATTTTTAAGAAAAATTATACTCTCATATCTCCATTGTTTTGACTCAAAATTTCGACATATATTTGATTATATTGAGTGTTTTATCATATTGAACGTGATTTCCCCCTTAGTTTTGGATTTTGGGATATGTTGTGAAATATTTATTTGAATGGTTATTGTTTAGGTGACTCTTGAGGATTTTTCGGATCATACATGATCACCTGAAGAATTACGAGTCAAACCCTCCATTTTGGCTAGGTATAGTCCTATACAGAACCCTAAAATGGAGCCCTCCTTATAGGATGGGAATGAGTCCCCTATAGAAACAAAATTTTGAACCCTACAGTTATGATAGGAAAGGATCATCGACTAATAGTGTAGTACCCTTCTATTGGCATATTCCATGGGTCCTTTATCATCATCTCTAGTATAAACTTCTTACTATTCAAGGATTGGGTCATCTATCATTAAAGTGTAACCCACTAATAAATATGGGAATGAGTCCACCATTGACTATTAGAGTGGAACCATCCTATTGGAATAGGTAATGGGTCCTCAATCTATCTCATATGTTGAATCTCCAATTATTTCAGTGCATGGGTGCTCTACCTAGAAATTTTTTAATAGGTATAAAGGAAACTTATATTCACTTATAATTTTCTCATTAAAATTATAATATTTTTTTAAACACGTTACATTATTTTTAATTTTTTTATGAAATAATTTCCTTCGACTACTATGAATATCCGACACAATTCTAGTTCATGTAGTTAAAAAATAATTTAATTTATGTTAAAATCTTGAAATGATACATTTTTATAATGTGGAATTATGTGAAACTTATTTTTAGGATAAATAAAATATTTTAAAGATGTTTTATAGTTTTACATTCAATATAAATTTCTAAAATTTTGTATTCAAATTCAAATTATATAAATATTTCATGATATTTAATGTATTGAATTTTAACTAAACAATATTTATAAATTATTTAAAAATAATAAAAGTCATAAAATTATTCTTGTAAGACTATAAACGGTAATAAAATTCCCCCCTTGTCAAATTATTATCCAATTTTTATAATAGAAGAAATTTTTTAACCATTTCATATTTAACATTATATTTCAATGGTTATGGTTAAATTTGTTTAACCAAGGTGTTAGGCAAAAATATCTGGTTGAAAATTATATATAAACATATAGAAGTTATATTTAATAATTATATTAATATAATATTTTTCTTATGTTTATTGAAATTTCAATTTAGAACTATTTGACATGACATAGACACATATTATATTATAATATTTCATGTATTTACCAAAATGTTAAGAATGATATTTTATAACAAAAAAAAATTCATTAAATTATCTAATAAGAATAAATATACAATTATAATCCTTGATAATTATATAGGGTTAAATATATAAAAAATAGTTCATTTAGGGGTTATTTTTTAAAGAGTATTTTTGGATCCCTAATGGGTAAAATCATTAACCTCAAGGTAATTGTAAAATGGGGTTAACGAGGGTTTAAAACTAATAGATATTGTTTTAAATGTATCAAAATCTTTTTAAAGCTATATTTTATGATATTATTTCAACTCATAACCATTTTATATTTTAATTATATCAAAATTTAACCAATTAATGATGAAAACTATTTAAAATTAATTCAATACACTAAATAATTCCCCGTGTACCCCTCCCATACCTCGTATCATTTATTATTAAAGATTTTTAGCCTTAAATATCATGATATATATATATATAATAACATTGTAATGTCCTCTATAAATACATTCTAGATCCCTTTTTCATTCCAAAAGACCATAATTTAAAGGCATAATGTGTAATCAAAAAGAGGAGTCTCAGCGGAGATGCAATTATCTTAACCTGACATTTTAAATTTTATTTTATAATACCTCTTATACATTTAATGATAAATTATATAATAATATAATAATTATATTATATATTATTAATATATTTATTATGATGGAACAACCATGATCCATTTTCTTCTCATTGGTTGTAAAATGACAACGTCGCTCACGCATACCTGTGAACTATCACCACCACGAAGCGATTTGATTCATTTCATTATTCCTCTTTACATGGATGGATATGAGGATATATTAAATTAATATATATTTTATTCATTATTTAATTTGTATTTTAGGAATGTGATTTACTATTAAACATTCTATCAATTCTTCCATCGAAAAGTGAAAACAAAAGTCATGCATACATATGTCCTACTTATTCCATGAATGATGTAATTCATTTTCAATATCTTATTTTTTTTAGAAGAATTTATATTTATTAAATGAATATAATATATATACTTATTAACAGTCCATATAATAAGGATCCATTTTCAATGTAAATGTTTCAGAACATTAAAAAAAATACTTTAATAAAAAATGTATCATTTGAAACCAAAAATGATGATTTTAGTACGGAATTATGAATAAATGTATTTTAAAATGATATACACTTAAAATATATTAAATTACATATATTTAAATTAATATGGTATTGAACTATAATAAATTCAAATCTATTCCATATGAGGATAGTGTTATTTTCAAGAAAGTAAAACATTATGTAAGGGTTTCACATCTCACATTTATTTCTACTAGACATGTGCTATATTATCCAACTATTTATTATGTGTTATATATATAATATAACGAATTATCTTCTAGGGATCATTCCATGACTACCCCAAGCTCTCCTTTTATATGCTCGGGGCCAGTGACTAGCACCAGAAAGGAATATCCCAAAAAATAGAAGAGATTTACTTTAAAATTGTACACACACACACCCATCCAAATCACAATACACTGAAAGGGGGAAAAAGTATACTGCTAAAACCAAGATGACAACAAGTAAATGTGAAAGTGTATGGGCCAGAATACAAACACAATAAGAAGCATAAAACAATGATGTACAAAATGGTTCTTTGATATCCATCCACAGAAAACCCACTTGCTCATGAAAGTAGGGATGCTACTGGAAGCCGATGTAGTATTCCATGCCCACCTGGTCCTACTAGGCCACACCTAGTACTAGGCCCCACCTAGTACTAGGCCACTAAGTCCACTTTCATAGTGTAAATTCGACTCATCCCCTAAGCACCAGTATTGAAATGTCGATAATTTGCACCAGACACAACATGATTTGGTGAAGCCCATGCAGCGGTGAGTTTAACAACACTCAGTAGAGATGCCGAGACCCCCGAAGGTCTCTCGGTAATCCATTAAGGAAAAAAACACAATGAAAATACCCTAGTGTTAATGCCACTATATAATACATCAATCACATAGCATAAAGTAAAATACACAACTCAAAACATGTATACTTAAGTACAGAAGTCTAGATGATTTGTCGTAAAGCTATGTCATCTTATTCTATTGAAAGGCCCTCCTGTTGACTCGTATAGGGTCTCTATGTGCTAACCCACATAGGATAACAAGACAAAGACACAAATCTGATCTCAAGGTGCTCACCCATAGAGGAACTCTTGGTACTGACCCACAAAGGATCTCTAGGTTCTTGGCCACATAAGATATCTAGGTGCTAACCCCATAGGATCACTTGGTGATAACCCAAATAGGATTTCTATAATTTCTTCATGAAATAGTCAACCAATTGATTACTACACTTAGCATTATTTATTTCAAGAGGATCCTATCTTCATTCCATCGGTCAAACCTTAACTACCAAAAAGTGCCACATAGAGTATCCCTAAAGAACCATCTCATTTTAAGGTTACTAACTCAAAAGATGTTGCATAGATCAAACACCATGTCTATAAGTTATGGGGTTTTAGTAATAATGGCCTAGTTAGATTCGAGTCTGATCCAACTTGTTCATACTCCATATTCTTCCAAAACTCATGTGGGGTATTAAATATGGACCTCCACATTGTAAAAGTTCCTACGCCACTGATGACACATCAATCAGATTCCCGGTATGAGAGATACACACATTTTCGTAAACAGGGGCCGGTTGCATCTTGGCCGGGTCTGACCTAGTCAGACCAACCCAACCAACTCTGCCCAAGGGTCCAATGTACCCTGTTTTAATTCGATGGATCAAACTGACTCGGTTTTGGTCGGGGTGGGTCTTTTCCGGCCTAGAAATTGGGCTAGGCCCAATGGGCTGTGCGAGACCTAGCACGCGATAGCCGAGGGTCCTGCCCGCCGGGCCACCCGGTGACCGGGTCTCATAAATCCTGGAATGAAGGGCTTGGGTCTAACATGATGGCATGCATCTATCCCACATGGTGAGTGTCCATACCACCAGTTGTGGTGAGGCCCACTAACTTAAGACATGCCCCTCGGTACAGCCGATGGGGCGTCGTCTAACCAGGACATGGTTGCCGCGCCACATCAGGCTCACACCGGCCCTATGGTTGTGGTTCCTCCTTCAGTCACAGTTGACAGACCATGGATTTCCAGCCCCAAGATAGCCCTTATGCTGGTCGTCCCTCTACACGGTGCCATGCGCCACATCTCTTACAACCGTCGCTTCCAATAATCTGTGACCTCCAGCCTCTTGGGCACGCCACTCTACCTAGCTGTCGGCCTGGCCAGCAGCCCTCAATTCCGCCATATATAATGAGCCATGTACCACCACATGTCACCACTGCCGGAACACCATTAGATTCTTCTATGGACTACCAGATGCGATCTAGTGGCTTTTTATTCACATTGCCTACATCTATGGCCCAAACAGATCACCCTCTACACTATGAAGGTCTCAAATTAGTCTTTCCATCGATTTGATAGTTTGTCCAGGAAGATCACCCACAACGAAGGGGTGCCGACCTTGTACCTGTTGGCCCAGACCCTCTACGTTTGATATTTATAATAAAGGGAGGCTCAGAGATTTCCCATCGATCAACGAGGATAATTCATCCCCAGATAACGAAATCTCATAAGAAATGTCACCCTCCCGCAAAAAATCATGAATCACGGATCACCCTGTTCGTGGGTTGATCTATGTTCATAGTTTTTATGAAATATAATAGGGAAGAACATTTAAATATTAAAAAAACCCCTACCTCATTCACTTTAAATCCTGATGCATTCATGCTTGAGGTTTCAATATATCGACGTTGCATTAGGATCCGTTATTTGAGGCATGTCGAAGATGATGAAATATCAATGGAATTCACAATTCTTCATTGGATAGGAAAACATTCGGCGGTTAATTAGAGAATCCACACAGTTTAATTCCAAATTCTACTTCGTGTTGGTTTAATAAAAAGAATCACGTCCCAATGTTTCTGTTAATCTATGATGTTGTGTTGTTACATAGTTTAATTTATTAAACAATTTCGCTTATATTATTACATAATTTCATTATTACGCTGTGTGATATGGTCTGTTAATGATTCTCATTAATGCTCCTTGTCGTCGCCTTGTCGCTACACTGCAACATCATCGTCCACCACCCAACGTGTATAAAAAAATAAAATAAATCTTTTAAACTATTTTTTTTGGAAAATTATAAAAAATATATTTTCTACTCTAAACTTGTTGCCTGATGTTAAGTCATTTCAAGATGAATCCTGGCATTTCTAATTCAACGGTTCCCTCAGATTTTTTTATCCAAGCACTGGTTTAAAAGATTGAAAAACCCTCTCACACATTTATTGAATGAACATTAAAAAAAGTTCAAAAATATTTAACATTCACCCTAGACCTGTATTGATCATGGTTAGGCGTCGCCTAAGGGCCAAACGCCCTTAAGATCTCAACGGTACTCTCATATTTTTAATATGAGTTACCATTATGGTGTTATAAGGATTTTAAAATAAAATAATTTTTACTTATGTTTTTTATTCATAGTCAAAAACTAACTTCCACTATTGGGAACTACCAGCCAATGTCAATGTCTTTCTGAGTAATGAATATCCATAGAAGTTCAGTGGTGGTCTCATATTTTTTAATCAGGTTAACTATTTATGAGTTATAGGCATTTGAAAAATTAAATAATTTTATTTAATAATTTTATTTATGGTTATGCTATTGTGGAGTTTTCGAACTAGAGGCATACAACTACTAATATTAAGTCACACCTATGATAAACCCGCAATCTTGAATGAAACAATCTGATCAATTTTTTGATATAGTCACCCTTTTAAGAGTTATTCAACTTTTTTATCAAAATAGCTCACACATGCTATTAAAAGAATAACATTTTTCGATAGATCATTCTAGGTACTCCATGCATCAGAATCGCACACCGCCTTAGTTCCTAGTCTGGAAATAATTCCACGTTAATAACGAAATATTACATAGAAATATAAGACATTAAATTATTTCCACATAGGGATTTATGTCCCTAAAAACCAAAACAATGAAAAAAAACAAATTGGGGGCACTGAGCATGATTCTGAGCCTCCTTCTCCTATGTTCTCTTCGGAAGATTCATGTGCTGCAACCAAACACGCTCTATAGGAATCATCAATCCATGAAGGACCCACTCCGGTTGATCCTCTATCTATAGTGGGAACCCCACATACATTTCCCCATCTTCTATGTCTAGATCACCTCATTCGATGACGGGTGATGGATCATTCATGTACCCCCTCAACTACGACACATGAAAAACACCATGCACCTGGTGCATCTGTGCAGGATGAGCTAGGAGGTAAGCCACCTTGCCAACTCTGCTATGAATCTATAATGGTCCAATATTACTTGGAGAAACTTTTCAACCTGGCTAAATATCTGCAATCCTCATTAGGGTGAGACCCAAAGGAAAACATGGCCCCCTCCTCAAACCCCAAGGGTCCAGGTCTCCTATTGGAATATGTTTTAAGACTGATCTGTATAGCCCTCATATGCTCCGGGACGATCTGCACATTCACATTGGTATCCCATACCAACTCTACACCTATGAGTGCTAACTCCCCTAGTTCTATCCAGCATAGAGGTGATCTTCATGTCAACTTGTACATCGCATAAAATGATTCAAAGAAAATGGTGGAGTGATAATTTTTGTTTTATGAAAACTCAACCAGTGGGAGGTGGTCCTGAAAACTGCATCCAAAATCAAGGATGCAAGAACAAATCACTTCCTCCATGGTCTATATGATGTGCTCAGTTTGACCATCAATATGTGGCTGAAAATACGTTTTCAAGCATGGTTGAGTCTTGAATGCCTCTGAAAATCCCATCCACAAACGGGATGTAATGTATTCATCATAATATGAGATGATCATCGAAGTCATCCCGTGAAGCCGCACTATATCCTGGACGTAGAGCTTTCCAAATCCCTATACTAGTATCTTCTCCCAGATGGATTGGTAGTGAGCCGACATGATGAGTCAGTTAGTGATCACTTATATAGTGTTGTGACCATTGGATGTGTGTGGTAACCCTATCACATAGTCAATCGGAATACCATCCCATATCCACTCGTGTACCTTGAGTGCCTGGGGAAATCATACTAGAACCAGATGCTCGGCCATCACATGTTGACAAGTGAGGTGTCCTGAAATGAACTCGGACACTATTTTCATCATCCTTGGCCACCCGTACTGATGTTTAAGGTTCTAGTATATCTTATCCACTTATGTATGTTCCTCCTAAGGGGTGTATCTAATTCCCTCAACACATCCTCTTGTAACATCGCTAGTAGTACAGTGTGAACTCTTAAAAGGATGATGTTCTCCCCACCTATCGAAAATCCATCAGAAGAATCTCCTGGGGATAACTTATCACGTCTGGACTTGCAGTCAACATCCAAAAATTGTGCCTCCCTAACTCAATGTATTAGTAGGGATATGAAATTCATCAACTAAAGGTATGACACTCCATTATCATCCCTGAATGATATCAACATTGCGACTAGCTGCTATGTCTCTTCACTCAGTTGTTGTAAACCAGACGTCCTACCGAGTGTGTTTGCCAGCATGTCCCCCTTCCCCCGAGTATAGAATATCTCAATGTCAGAGTCCTAGAGGAACTTTAACCATAGCCAATTTCTCAACTTCTAAAAATCATACAGGCACCATTCCATCAACATGAATGGCTACCCCTTTTTACTGATTGATGTTAACATTGACCCTTTGGTAGTGGGTAATCATTCTCCCGGATCACATGTATAAAGATATGGTAATCCAAAAATAACCACAAGCACTGGGTATTACTAAGCCCTTCATTTACAGGTCCCCCACCTACTCCCCCTACTTTCGAATCTATACTGATGCCCTCTGATATACTGATGCTGATATCAGTTCCATCTTGGTGTGTAGAATGATACTAAATTCCTTCCCTCTTTGGGGAGGTAATCCAAGAAACATATTATGAAATGATGTTCCATCACTCTACATCTACTGCTAGGAACTGAAAACTCAAAACATATACTACCACAAGGGTGAGGCTAGCCGACTCAATAGTGATCGGATTCACCCTCCTATGCCTGAGTATATTTTGTGCCACCTGGGTTTCCTTTGTTGTTGAAAAAGGTAAACCCCATTCTAATGATGCAGATATAACACATAATTTTTTCCAAAATCATCAATCTAAGCATGAATTGTTTATGACCAGTAATTACAAAAACTAATGTGGTAAGGCCTCAATGCTAGCACAAAGGGGTTCCAACCAAAACAGTCACCACAAGGGTATGATCACACCATCCTCATAAGTGTGATTATTTACTCTCCTCTCATAGGTATCTACAGATGAAAGGATCAAGTCAATGTATTAACCAGAAACTAAATGTTTTGAACTAGATTTTTGACAAGAAGGATTTATTAGTACCTATTCCTATTAATACGATAGCTAGTATTAGAAACAATCTGTACCTTGGACCATTCAGGGAGCCCTTGGGCCATACTCTTTTACTGCATGTAGATACACCTTTATTTTGTCCTCCAACTCCCTACGCCTGGTTAGGAACACATTGGGGTGGTGGTTGTATCGTGTCGAAATGTATACAACCTCCGAATTCACATCTAGATCATATTCCACGTTTGGTTCCCTTAATATTCATCTATCACTATCACTTCCCCTTCCCAAACCATTTTACATGTCCAATTATTTGAGACTAACATTGGTTTCCAACTTTTCCACTACTAAATTTCATTATATATATCCTCTTAGCCAAAAATATTTCAACGAATAGGGTTCTCTATAGCACCCAAACATAAGTAGAAATGCACATAGAAATAGTTCAAGCTCGAATATCCCTAAACACATATCTCTTTGAGGTCCGATCTCTCAATCACATGTCGTACCCCATTCATCAAGTACTTTCAATATTCGATACTCATCGATGAATACTCTTCTACCGACATATCGTCCGGACAATGCTAAGGTAGCTCTGGGGAACACATACCCCTTATCTTTTTTTCAAGATCCCCATTCTCTAAGAAAGGTTATCATGATATATCCATAGAAAATTCACCTCACCATAAGATCTGGGTAATCTATACCCAGCCATCGCCCTATTGAGCCGCATAGAAAGATCACTACTAGGACCGCCATATGATCTAATGGTTCCCTAGCTTGATGAAAACTCAGTCAACAAAACTAGTTTATCCTTAGCAACATTTGAGTTGGATTTTCCTCAAATCCTAAAGGGTATTGGTTTCAAAAAATCATGTAAGGAATTGATCATACTATTGTCCTCTACTGGTAGCACTGGTAGTAATTGCTGACCACTGATAAGTGGAAATTCTAGGAAATGGCCTGATGGTATCATGTAGGGAAATCATCCCTGTACCAAAGCCTCATCACATTGTGGATAATCCTCATGGACACACATTTGAATCCTAGCTGGATGTCATTGTGGGGGAATATTAAAATAGAAACAAGATGAACCACAGTTAAAACGTTATACCTGGTGAGCTGACTCTTCTTCAAAATAACTTAAGGAGACACTTACAAAACAATTTTTTTTCATGTATTGATCCGAAAAATAGAATTCAATGTCCTGGTTTATGGAAAACTCTGCCTCCACACCAACACTATACTCCCCACATATAGAAGACAAACTCACAACACTTAACATTGTTTCCCCAAAACAAAACAGAGACTTACGCTCTTTTTGGTAGGAATGACCTCCCTCAAATACAACATTGTCAAGACCTATCCCCTGGGCCCCATGTCGTGACTACCATAATCCCTCCTTCTATATTCTAGGGGTTAGTGACTAGCATCAGAATGAAATTTCTCTAAAAGGTAAGGCATTTCCTTTAAACCTACACACACACACCCAACCAAATACCAACACATTGATCGGTGGAAACAGGTATACCACTAAAAAAGATGATAGAAAATATTAGTGGAAGCTAGTATACCAGAATAAAAATTCAACAAGAAACTGAAAACAGAAAAGTTAAAAAAGAAAACTCTGATGGTCATCTGCAGAAAACCTATCCTTCTCTTCAGAGTAGTGAAGCTATTTGATGCTAAAGTAGTATATCCATCCCGCCCAGTCCTACTAAGACACACCATGTCCAAGCCCACCAAGTCCACCATCATAGCATCTATTTGTCCTACCCCCTGAGAACCTCTATGAAAAACTAGATCTTCTACACCAGACACAACACATGCAGTTGAAGCCCAAAGAGGGTTGTGTATAAAAATACTCAGTAGGGACCCCAAGACCCCCGAAGTAGTCTCAGTAATCCAAAATGGAAAAAACAACAAAAAAATACCCTAGACATAATTCAACTATGAAATACCTAAAACAAAATGCAAAAAGTAAAAGATGCAACTCACACCAGGTATAAAAATGTACATAGGTAAGGACAATCAGTCATCAAGCTCCATCATCGTATTCTATCGAGATAATTTTATACTGATCCACACATGGTATTTATGTGCTGACCCATAGAGTATTATTTGGTGTTGACCCAGAATGGATCTCTAGGTGCATACCCATAGAGGATTGCTTTCTGTAGACCTAGAGAGGATCTCTATGTGATTTCCCATAGAAGATAGCTAGGTGTTGACCCATATAGGACCACTACATGAAAACCCACAATGGATTTATAGGTGCATACCCATAGAGTATTTCTAGGTTCTGACGCCTAGATTATCACTAGGTTATGACCCACATAGGATCTCTATGTGCTAACCTACACATACTCACAAATCATTTTTCACATCATAGCCAGTCGTTAGATTCCTACACACGACACACATAATTTCTGGAGGAGCCGCTCATCAATCCATAAACTATAACTCATCTTCCACTTAGTCTGACATAGACTAAACCTAAAGGACTATCTCTTTGTAAGGGTTATAATGAAATAGATGGTGCATAATTTGGATTTCGGTCTATAACTTAAGATATTTTTAGTAAAAAGGCCCAGATTGGATTTCATTCCGATCCAACCAAGCTATATTACACCTTATGTCAATAGTCATGTGGAGTATCCAAAAAGAATTTCCCCATCACATGGGTCCCAACTCCGATGACAACACATGAATCATACACCTGATCTGAGAGATTAGAGTGTTTTACTGAACATGGGATGGTTACATCTCTGACCAGTCTGACCCGGTTGGACTGACAAGACCAACTCGGCACAATGTTCCCACGTTCCCCTGATTAATTAGATGAACTCAACCTGAATTAGATCTGGTTAGGGATATTCTGGTTCGACCTGACCAGTGGGCCATGCCCAATAGGCCTTGATGGACCCGGCCCGGGGTGGCTGAGGTTCCAGCCCTCCGGGTCACTCGACGACCCGGTCTCATCCATCCTATCCTAAAGGGAGTGGTTCGGACCTGCCGACATGGGTCTGTCCTAATGGGTGTGGGTCCAGCCCCCTGGCAAGGGCACGACCCGCTAGCCGATGACTGTCTGCATGGTGGAGTATGTGGGGAATTGTCCAGCAGGAACGTGCCTTCCGCACCGCATTTGGCCCCTTATAGCCACACCTATGTGAGTCCTCCTCTAGCCGTAGTCGAGGACCGCAGCATTACAACCTCCATAAAACCCTAACATGGGTATTCCATCTAATCAGAACCCATCGACGAGTCTCTCGCTACCTCCACGGCGACTCGGTCATGACCTCCACCCCCTGAAAGCACCAACAAGTGAATTGGTCCACCCAGCTGTTGACCCTCGGTCCTACCATCTCGGATGAGTCCAACGTCGCTACATGTCGACACCACCAGGGCAGTGACATGATCATAGAAATACCATGAGACGTGATTTTGTGGTCCATTAATCATGGTGCATGCCTCTATGGCCCACGAAGTTCACCCTATTTACCGTGAAGGTCACGAATCCATCTTTCTTTTGATTCGAGATTTTTCCCATTGAAGAACACCCATAGAGGAGGGTCTTGGGCCTTTTCATGCTTCCATGCTCCCTCCATATTAGATGGTTATAACCAAGGGTGGTCTGAGAATTTTACATCGATCAATAAGGATAATTCAACCCCAGATAACGAAATCCAAAAAAAAATCACCCTCCAACATAAATATAGGAATCGCATATCAACCTATTTGTGGGAAGATCCTTGAAAGTCATATCTATGGAAAATAGCTTGGATGTAAATTTAAAAATAAAACAACCCCCTAACTTGTTGACATTAAATTTATGAAGATATCGTTCTATTGGTTTTATTATGTCGGTGTCGCTTCCTGCTATGTTCTTCGAGGCATATTGAAGATGATGATGACTGAATGGCATTCATACTTCATTATTGAGGAGAAAAATTGTTATCAGTTTAGAAGATAATCCCTATAGTTTAATTCCCCATTCTCCCATGTGTTGGTATAATAAAAATAGTCATGTCACAATGTTTCTTTTACGTTGTTTAATTTAGGAAACATCATCACTATTATAGTAACATTATTTAATCATTATTATGCGTGATACAAGCTATTAATGAGCCAAATTATGTTTTGTTTTCACTGACTGGTCTCTTAACTAGAGCATCACCATCCGCCACCCAAAAAGTAGTAATGAAATAAAATAATTTGTTTAAATTATTTTAATATTTAACTTGAAATGTCGTAAAAATTACTTCTCTAATCAGCCCTAGTCGGTTGATGTTAAGTCATATCTTGGAGAATCCCAGCATTCTAAAATCAAAGGGGCCCTCAAATATTCAATTTGAGCACTAGTTCAAAAGATATAAAAACCTCATCATATGTTCAGTGAAGGTACCTTAAAAAAAGTAAAAAAATTATCTTTCACCCCTGAGAAGCACCAGCTGAAGATGTTCTCCTCATAAGGTGGAAAAGACCCTATGAGCCCAATGGTACTGTTATATTTTCAATACAAGTTACCATTTAGGAGTTATAATGATTGGATGATAAATCAATTTTTAACTAATTATTTTATTCACGGTCAAAAACTAACATCCACTATTTTCCTTACCAACCAATGTTAGGGTCTACCTAAGGAAATTATACACTCATGAGTTCAGCGGTGGTTTCAGATCATTAATCTGAGTCACCATTCTTGAGTTATATGAATTTGAAAAATAAAATAATTTTATTTGATAATTTTATTTACAATAATTCCATTTTGGGATTTTCTCACTCGAGGATTACACCGACTAATCATAAGTCACTCATAGGGCAAACCCACTCTCATGAATGCAATGGTGACCTTGGATTTCTGATCCAATTACCCTTCTAAGAGTTATTATACTGTTTCATGAAAACTACTCACACCCAATATTAAAATCATATCATTTTTTGACGGATCATTCCTTGAACTTTGGGCCTCGGAATCGCACGTTGCTTGAGTGCCTAGTCTAAAAGTAATTTCAGGAAATAAATATTTCAAGGATATTCTAGGACATTACATATACACACCAGAATTTATTTTATTATTATTTTCATTAAATCGTATGATAATTTTCCAATCCAATTATTGTTCAAACTTTTTTGAGTTTTGCATTCAGAGATTCCCAAGGTGGTAAGGGTTATTAATCTCAATATTTTTTCCCTGAGGGGTGATTGATGTTATGAACCTATTTATATTTATATGGTTTATTTCAGTCATGTTTTAAATATTATATCAATAATATCCTTATTTTAATGATATTTAATGTTTTATATTATATTATTATTTCATGGGGTATACAATTCAAAATTTAATGAACTTGGAAGGATTTTATCTACAATATAATTTTTTATAAGCATTTATTATTATTATGATTATTATGAGGAAATTTCATGATCTAATAATAAATAATCTATTTAATTTTCTTATCCTAAATTTATTTCTTGAGTAACCCAGTTTTCCGTTCATTTTCCCCACCTTATGTACTCAAGGTATAGAGGGAATTATTTTGTTAGGAAAACCACATATGATTTACTACTAGATTGGGAATATTTTTCATTAATTTAAAATATTTTTTAAAAAAATCACATGTTTTTTTAATATTGTCTTATATTTATTAATTTTATTTTTATCCATGATATATATTTAATTAGATAATTTAAAATTAATCATCTTTTCTTTTTCTGGATGATATAATTATACCTTTTTACATACAATATAAAGGGAATATTATTTTAACAAACACAGTGTGAAACAATTTCCAACAATCAGGAAAAATCGTTTCATTAATGAATACTTTAAATATTTTCAATGTTATTTTAAAATAAATTTTTTTTCAGTAATATTTAAAAAAATTAGATTATAAGTAATAAATTTCTAAATAATAAGGTATTTTACATAGGAAACATGCCTGAGGTATTCAAATTCATTTCTATATAAGATGACATCCTTCACTGTTACATATATTTTAATGGTGATTTTATTCATTGATACAGTCCAAATTCTATCCATGGATGTTTTCTTATCATGATGATCTGTTGTTTATAAATCTGGTTTACTTTCCACAGTTTTGATTATGATGAATGGTGAAATTATTCTGAATTGATAATGTGATATGTGGGACCAAAATAATATAGTCTTGTAATCCATTTTTAGTGAAGGATATATAATGAGATAATAAGAAATATAATGGGACGTAAACATATTTTTACAGAGGGATCTTTCCACTTTGATATTATTTGTGGTGAACCATAACTAATTATATGATGGAATATATAATAATCCAAATCCACATTGATTGTCTTTCTAGTGATCCTTAACTAAGTAAATTATTTTCCTTTATTAATTATATGCCAATAACATTTTTATTGTGCCAATTTTATTCTATTATGGCTCATGTTATTTGATTAAATTATAATATTTAACTTTGTAACTATCAAGATTTATGACATGAATCAATATAATAATATATGATATGATGGGTACAGTTTTCAAATGACAAGTTAATGTTTTCACAACCTTATTCTCGTGTTCTTCTTAAGTGATCACTAATATATCTTTTTTTTCCCTTACTAAGTATCTAAGCTCACCCATTATTTTACTTCCGTTCCTTTGGATATGACAAATGTTTTTGGTATGATTTTTATATAAGGGTGAAATGTGATAAGAACTCAATGAGAGATGACATAAAATATACCGAACTAATATTCTTAGGTATCTAGTTACTAAATATTTAAAACAATTACGGTTTTTGAAGTTTATAGTGATGTTATATATAGAATATTCTATATAATGATGTAATATTTATGTATCAAAAGCATGGGTTGTTATAGATGTCATTAGATATGGGTTTAGTTAATATAATTATATTGTTTTTGGAAAATGTTTTCGAGAAACTCAAGGATAAGAAAAATTATGGGATAACATCAAAATGTTTTATTGGAAATATATTATGTGGTATTTCATGAGGAAAATTATTACACATGATATGTTCTTTGGTTTTTATCCAATGGTCTAAATTAAGAGGTATCATGTTAACAATAATTTTTTGGGAAATTAAATGATTTGCTTTAGGTGAAACCAAATGAAATAGGAACTGAATGGTGCAACCTTTTCATTATGAGTTATTAGTTATCTAATTATATTATTATAAATATCAACATGAGTGATTTTTTTGAAACACCTAATGTAGAATAAAATTGATATTCATTAAGATCATAGAGGAAAATTAATTGACTTTCTACATGTCTTGTATATGTGAAGAATGTCTTGGAAAAATGTTTGAGAGCAATTAAAAAATATTTTATGTGTAGAAAATAAGGTCATAGAGAAAGTAATTTTTTTTTAAAAAAACATTTTATTGGGTGATCTGAATTTCATCAGAAGGCATCATTTATAGTTTATGACGTTATCTGAGGAGAATATGGGTATTATCCAACAAAATTACAAAATCCAGTGGTTAATACTAGACTATGTAAGAACCTATGTTATTACCATAATAGAAGTTACTAGATTGATGTTTCTATGTATTATGATTCCATTATTATGTTTTATAAGTGTTATATAAATTTTATTTTCATTATAAGTACTATAAAACATTAAAGGGTTCTTCTAATATAGTTTTCAGGTGTTGAAATCATATTTAGTGTTAAGAAAAATGTTTTTTAGACATGTGATTGAGGAAAACTACACATAATAGCTTCCTACTATTGACATAATAATGAATAGATGGCCTAAATATATGATCATGTAAATTGGATGGATTTAAGACCTTGGAATTGATAGGTTATTTGAAAACCATGTGAATTATATGTTATTCTGTTAATTTCACATCCTTTTTAAATTTTGGTTTATAATGGAAAGATTGTATATATTTATGTTTTCATTGAGGATTTATGGGAGGGGTTATTGAGGTTCCATGATTCTTTTACTTGGTTTTTGGATAAATATTGTATTGAGGTCTAAATAACCCTTTGGGTTAATATGTGGACTAATATTAATTTAGTTATGGTCTATCGGGTAGTGCGATATAAATATTCATTAGGGATGAAAATTTATTCATTGTCAAGGTGATAATTTCTGATATATTTAATATCAATATAAGGAATATTATTTATTTTAGGACATAAACAATATTTAGTATACATTGTTGAATTTGACCATAATAAAAATTTATATAAAAATTTATCATGGTGATTAATGATATTTTTGTAGATGTTCAATTGGGATAAGGTATGTGTAACTAAATGGTTTAACATTTGATGTAACGTGAAAGGATATTTTAGAAGAATACAACTAAATGTTTTGGTATTTAAGGTGAATGGTTTGAGATCATCTGTAATGTTTAAAAATAATAATTACTATTGAGATTATTATATTAATTTGGTATATATGGTATATATTTATGTAATGATCAATGTTGATCCATTGGTGTGGTTATGGTTATTTTATAGTATGATGTATTATTTATTCACATTAATTTTCATAAATTTTTATTATTATCTTAACTTATGATAAACATCATTGTTTTGTTTTTCATTTAATGAAAATGGAAAATCATGTTATCTTGATTACGTGATATAATAGAATTTTATTTCAGTAATTTAGTCATGAAAAAATCATATTTAACTGAAATAGTTAGGACAAAAGGATGTGATTTTGGTTCAAATTGATTAATGAATTAAATTATATTTATCAAGTAAGTATATTTATTTATTTCTTTACTATAAAAGGAAATATAAATTCCTAAAAACTAGAAAAAGGTTCTTCAAAAAAAGGTTATCATATTTTATTCATTTCTAATGAATTAACGTTCATTTCCACAACATATTCATTTATTGTTTTGTGATCATTTTCATTCTATAGTTTATTCACTTTCATGAGATATATATTTTGTATCACTATACATAATTTTTCATACATTAATATTTCTTATATGCCAATAAATTTCACATAGAACTGATGTTACCATATTTGGAAACCATGTGATAGGGTATTATATATTATCTTCCTATCTGTCATTCCAGATTTTCAAGAGGTTGTTTTTTTAAAAATTATTATAACGTAGTTTTTCAATAGAGTAATAATGAATTATAAACCCCATGGTAATCTAGAACATGTTAAAATTGTGAGGATCCAATTTATAAAAGGGGAGATAATGTAACAAATTTTTATTCTTATAAAACACCATGTTTGATAGTGTATACACTACACACGACCAGGCATTAATGAACCATGAAATTTTACTATTTTATGAAGGTTATATCAACATCATTCAATTGAAAGCTGTAATTATATCTAACCAAAATATTAAATATATATAAACATAATAATAAACAATAATTTGTTGATAAATACATAGTAATTGATCCCTCAATTTTTAGTAATGTCATTTTGTTATCCGATATATGTTTCCCTCAGAAATGATTTTTATTAATTCTTTTGAGTGAATATAATAACTTATTATAACAATTTTAATAATATTTACTTGATAAAAATAATATATTTTTCAATATAAGAGTATATAATTTTCATTAGGTTCATTTACTAGTATATTTATGAATCCATTGATTTTCTAGTTAAGAGTGAAGAAACATCTATTCATTGAATAATGTAGTGTTGTTTAAAATTTTACAAATTTAAAATATTTTAAAATGGATTCAATGTAAAATTTGTTTTATAATATTATAAATTATGAAATTACGTCCATTGATATAATTTGTTTTGATGAATTTAGTAAAAAAAATTATATACCTAACTTGACAATTTTATTAAAAAAATTACTTCTTGAGATTTTATTTTAAATATATTTATACCACTTATATAAATTGAATCTTCAAAGATTAATGCAATTTTTAGAATATGGATTTTTATATGTAGTAAATAGTTCCCCTTTATTTTTTTCATTTTGAATAATAAACAATGTAACTTTTTATTACCATAGTAATGTTAAATTGGTTAAATATGGTTAATACTAATGTAATAAGGATTAAATTTTTTTAAACGGTTTTCGTTATTTAATTTTATGACTCTATTTAATAGATAATCATTTAAAATTCTAAAATATATGTTTTTCCATTTAAATTTTATTTTTAACTTCAAAATATTGATGACATAGATAACATTAAAAATTCAATTTTTTTAATAACTATTATAACTTTTGATATGAATATTTACAATTTTTTTGTTGCAATTTTATTTAAATAATAATGAGTTTTTAATAATGGTAATATATTTTTTAATTTAGTGATTAAATAGTTATTTTAAATGCTAATGAAACACTGAAATATTACACGTTATAGAATAAAAATAATATGAAATTGATTTCGAAAACTCTTAATATAATATTTTATGGTTGATTACAAATTTTACGATAACTTTATATTTAAAATATTATATATCTTTTATTGGATTATATTCAAATTCTAGATCAGTAATTTTGTTTTCAAAGTCAAATTATGTGAATAGTTCTCAAAATGTCATTAACAGTATAATATGTAAAATATCTTTTCAAAATTATTTACAAAATCATCAAAATCATCAAATATTGAAATTAGGATGAAAAATGGTCTCATATTTCACCCCTTGTCCAATTATTATACATATTTCTCGTTATAAGTAAATGTATAACCCTATAATATTGAAACATTTATTTTCATGACTAAAGTAAAAATTGTTTAATCAAGGGAGTAAACTAAAATATATGTATTAACACAACATCTAAACCTCTGAAAATTTTATTTTTTTAAAATGTTTGAGATCATATATTAGTGGTATTTTATTTAATAGAATTTGGAAACCCATTATTATGAGTTAGAAAAATACTATATAATTGTATTTCAAATAATTGAAAATGGTATTAATGATATTTGATAATATATAATATTTTTATTAAATGATATAAAATTACTAAATAAATATCATTGAAAATTTGAATGGAATGTGATTAAATGTACGAATAATTGTCCATTTATTGGTCAATTATTATTTTATAACAAATTTATGGGCCCCTATTGAGTAAAAAACATTGATATCATCATAATTCCCAAAAAATGGTTAATGGAGGGGGTGGGGGCTAAGACCGTTAGTAAATGAATAAATAATACAAAAAAAATTAAAATATTATTTTCTAATTGTATTTGTAAATCCCCGACCCCAGTTACCCAGAGTGGGTGCATTATTACATAACATTGGTATGATCTCAAGAAAGATCAAGTCTCGAAATACCGATTAGTTTAGTAGCCTTGGAAATAATAGATATATTCATAATGTTTTACATTACATCATAAAAATGAAAAATACAACAACATAGTCTCCATAGTCCACACTCTTATCCCCTCATACAATCCCTGCAGTTCATTCATAAATTACTTCTTCACATCCTTGGAAAAATAAAACATTGAAAGGGGTGAGCTCAAATGCTCAGTAAGGATAAAAATATAGCGTAATCTTTCATAAATAAGAATAAACATTTAAGGAAATGTATAACTAAAACAAAAGCCTTTTTAACTTGAACATAAACATAGTATGGAAAAAATAAAATCAAATGATGCCATTTACTTATTCACATGGATATTCTACTAATCGAATAATCACATGCAAAATCAATAACCACTTTCATAATGATGGAATGTATATTTCCAGACTAACATAAGAACATAGCCAAGGTCTCGTGCCAAGAATAAAAATAATATTTTTTATAGGCCTTGTTCCAAGACACTAGTTTGTATCAAGAGACCTACTGATGCATCGAGGAGCTATAGCGGGCTCCACACGTCACATATTAAGTCCAATGCATTCTCATATGAAAATGTTTAAACATAACATAAACATTCGTAATAAAACATGAATACGAAATGTAAATAATTCATCCATAAACCATGAGTGGTATAAAAATAACACATCCACCGTCAAACATATCACAAAACCTTCAATATAATATAGAATTTTTGTATCATCATAAATCAACATCAAATAAGCGTAAAATCCATCAAAGGATGTTGACAGAGATGAAATCAAAACTCTTTTAAGAGAAATATCTCTTTCTATTTTGAAATAATTTAAGAGTCATATATTTATAAAATAAAACATTTTCTTTGAAAATATTCTTATAATCTTGTAAGGGAAGCTTCGACGATTTTATAACGGCGGAAAATAGCCGCACCCACCGTATATGTTAAAAAAACATTCTTACCTTATTTCCGTCGAAAAGGTTAAAAAGGACCTTGTTTTGAAAATGATGGAAAGATTCCTTTATAGACCACTTATAAAAGTAAAAAACGGTATAAATGACTTTAACCCATATTATAGTAAATAGAAAAAATGTTTTGAAATACATTTTTAAGAGACATGGATGTGGATGATAAAGAAGTCCCAGTAGATTGTTATGTATAAACAACCTCAGATAATGAAGAGATTGTGAAATAAACCCTTACCTTGTACTTTTCCTTGGTTGGGGTAGGTTACACTCTTGTATATTGGTGAAATAATTTTTATTAAATTATACAATAATCATATACATTAATAAGATATCATATATGATCTTTTAACATTGATCTGTTAATAATATCTTAGTATTATCGTTGTTTTGGGTGTTAACTTACTTGTTTTCTTTTATATGTTTTGTTACGTAAGTCGTGTTTATCATGGATAGGTTGTATATTAATCATATATAGAATTATATCATGTCCTTAGATACTATTATTAATCATCAAATGAGAATTAGACTTGAATGGATACAATGGAGAATGAATCTCATCGCAATCGTGGACACGGTAGTCCGTACGTACGCACGAGCAACAATATCATTCTTTTGATATTAAAATAATATATAATTGGATGGTATATCAAATATACAGAATCATTATCCTGTTATATTTATTATTTAAATTAATTACACATCATTATTAAACCCATCCAAATAATAATTTATTGAATAACAATTAAACCACGATGTGGAGACGGTAAGCCGTACATACGCACGTGTGGTGACATGTTATTCAAAGGATGGATAGAATAATGAATATGGTTGTACCATATTTTTAATAACATAACAGTATATATAAGATACTAGAGTTATTATTTTAGAATGGTAAATAAAGAATATGTTGAAGAAGAAAGGAACTTGAAAGAGGGTGGTGAAAACATTACCTCTTCTTCGGGTTTTTCCTTTTGATTTGATCAAAAGGGCTCCTTCAGATGGAATTATGACTAAAAGAAGGCATCTAGGATGAATTGAGGGAAGTTTAGAGAGTATATGGGCAGATTTTGGCCGCGTCAAATGGATTTGAATGTGTGAATTAATGAGAAGGGTGAGTGGCCTTTTATAAGAGGGGTGAGGGGAAACTTTGGAAAAGTTAGAAATATTATTTTACAATAAATTCATATTCGGTTTCTAATGGATCCGAAGTGGATTATTTAAAGTTTAAAGTGGGTATGGGTCGAAAACCACTCAACCAATATAATTTAGACAGGTTTGGTTCATTATATTAACCTTATCTTTTAGTTTTAACTCTTAGTTAATTAGTTTGACACGTACAATGTCACATTGTAGTTTTATATTATATAGTTAATAAACATACTATATACCTCCAAGAGACCCCCAAGAGGTCCATTAATGATACTTATATAATTATATAAGTCTCTTGGCCGAGCCTTAGATTTTTAGGGATTTAATATCAATTAATAATATAATATTTTTTTAGAAACTCTTTTATGTCAATTTTGTTACTATTTGGAAAATTGATTTTTGTGAAAATCATAACAGATTTATTACTTCTAATAAAGATAATTAAATCATTCCTAACATGTCATATTAACATAGAAAATTAGTTTAATTCATAAAAGGTCTCAAATTATATTTATTTGGTTATTTATAATATCAATAATTTAATTATTCACTATTATGGTAATTACAGCATCATCATTCTGTCATAAATAAATTAAAATATTTAATGTCTAAAAATTATAACTAAAATAAAATTTTGTAGGAAATCCTTTTATCTATCTAATGAATATTTATAATCGAATTTAGCTTATGTTTATCCATATATTAAAAATGTTTTAGTAAATAAACATTGATTTTAACTATTTTAACTCTTCTTTGAATTAAATAATAATAAATGTCCTAATCTAATCCAAGTGGACCTAAATGATAATATTTTATTCCTAAGGTTTTTTATGGTCGCGATACACTTTTCCAATAGAATTAGGGCATGTTTTAGGGTAATATTAATATCATTTTTACCTGTAATTACCGTATTTAATTTTAACCGTGGTAAATAAAAGTAAAAAGTTACTATTCACATAAAATTATTTTCATCTCATTGAACCAGATTTTACTCCTTGATATTAACCGCGTCTCTCAAAGTTTTTAAATTTCACTCATAGAAGTGGTAAAATTATGTTTTATGAAAAATTCAGTTTTTTAACTAACACTTAGTGGTTTCATATTCATCAAAAAATGATCTTTTTCAGAAAATGCCAAAAATTCACCCTAGGCTAATTTTGATATTCCGAATCCAAAAATGAAGTCCATTTTGAAAAATAAAATTTATAAATTTCAAAAAGTGTGTATTATTATTCATAAAAACTAGTTTGATTGGTTGTGGTGTGTTAGAACTTGATGTTGCGTACAACAGATGTTGTTTCATTATCGAAAGAGAAGCATACCGTAGATGCTTGGGTTGTTACATTCTCCCCTCCTTCTAATAATTTCATCCTCGAAATTTCTATAATACTACAGCATGAAATGACTCGAACGGTTCTTCATCATATGTTCCTCAGGTTCCCATGTTGCCTCTCCCATCTTATGGTTTCTCCACAAGACTTTTACCAGACGAGTCATATAGTTTCTTAGTACTTGTTCTCTCGTATCAAGAATCTTGACGGGCTCTTCGCAATAAGACAGATCAGGTTCCAGTTCTAATTCCACATAGGTGAGTACATACATTGGGTCAGGCCTTAATTTCCTCAACAGAGATACGTGGAACACATCGTGATCATTAAAGTGACTTGGCGGCAATGCCAATTTGTAAGCTACCACCCCAATTCGTTCTATAATTTCGAAAGGTCCGATGTACCTGGGACTCAATTTAACTTTCATAACAAAACGTATGACTCCCTTTCATGGAGACACCTACAGGAAAACATGATCACCGACTTGAAATTCCAAATCCTTCCATTGATTATCGGCATAGCTCTTCTTCCTACTTTGAGCTACTTTGATATGGTTTTGGATTACCTTCACCTTTTCCATCGTTTCCTCCACCAGTTCTGGGCCTACAAGTTTTCTTTCACCAACGTCATCCCAATAGGATGGTGTGCGACATCTCTTTCTGTATAACGGTTCATATGGTTCCATCTGAATACTTGAATGGAATATATTCTTATTAGACAATTCTACCAGAGGTAAATATTGAATCCACATACCCTGAATGTCAAGTGAGCAGGATCTCAACATGTCTTCTAAGGTTTGAATAGTTCGTTCTGATTTTCCATCTGTTTGAGGGTGGAAGGCAGTGCTCAAATGAATTTTAGTATCCAAGGCTTTCTGAAGACTTTTCCAAAATCATGATGTAAAATGGGGATCACGATCAAAAACAATCGATAGGGGTACTCCATGAAGTCTCACAACTTCATTAATATATAGTATTTCTAGACGTTCCAGTGGTAGATCTTCTCTTATAGCATGAAAATGGGCTGACTTGGTAAGACGATCAACAATATCCCATATTGTATCATTCCTTCTAGGCGTCTTTGGTATCCCCATGAAAAAGTCCATCGTAATATTGTCTCATTTCAACTCTTGTATGGGAAAAGGTTGCATGACTCCTCCGAGCTGTTGCCTTCTAGCTTTCACTTATTGAAAAACCATACATCTTGACAAAAAATCAGCAATCTCCCTCTTCATGTTGTCCCACCAAAAATGTTCCTTCATGTCTCTATAAATTTTGGTGCTCCTAGGGTGTGTAGAGAAATTGGAACTTTGAGAATCATCTAACAATTACCTTTTTAGATTGGGTATATCGGGAACAAAAAGTATCTTCCCGAATTTCAAAATTTCATCTTCAAACACAATGTCTCTCAATCTCCCATCATTCACAGCTTTAATATTCTTTTGAAATTATTCATCATCGGTCTGAGAACTCTTAATTTTTTCTAGTAAAGATGGTTTGGTAACCATTTGAAAAAGCATTGTTGTATCACCTTCCCTGGTTATTCCCATGTCCATCTTCACTAGATCCATGAAAATTGGATCCCTTTCAATTCTCATATTGTTCAAAACTCCATAGTTTTTTCTACTGAAAGCATCATCCACCTTGTTTGCATTCCCCGGGTGGTAGTGTATCATAAAATCATAATCCTTGATTAATTCAAGCCATCTCCTTTGCCTCATGTTGAGTTCTTTTTGTGAGAAAATATACTTCAAACTCTTGTTATCAGTATAAATCTCACATTTTTCACCATAGAGGTAGTTCCCTCTTATCTTCAAAGAAATGATCACAATAGCTAACTCGAGATCATGAGTAGGATAGTTTTTTTCATAAATTCTCAATTGTCGTGATGCATAGGCAATAACCCTATCATTCTGCGTAAGGACACAACCAAGTCCTTTCTTTGATGCATCACTATAAATAACGAACCCATCCTTCCCCGATGGTAGAGTCAATATAGGGGAATTGACTAATCTTCTCTTCAGTTCTTCGAAACATTCTTCACACTCTTTTTTTCAAACAAATATAAGTCCTTTACGTGTGAGCTTTGTTAATGGGTTCCCCAACCAGGCAAAATTCTGGACGAAATGCCGATAATAACCTGCTAAACCAAAAAAACTACATACCTCATTTACACTCGTCAGTGCATTCCATTCTCGGATTGCCTTGGTCTTAGAAGGATCAATAGAGATTCCATCTTTAGAGACAATATGAACAAGAAAAGAAATCTCCTGAAGCCAGAATTCACACTTTCTAAACTTCCCATATAATTCTTTTCTTCTTAGAGTCTTTAGGGTAATGAAGAAGTGATTTTCAGGATCTTCATAGCATTTGGAGTATACCAAGATATCATCAATAAACACCACCACAAATTCATTGAGATATTCCATCAAAACTCTATTCATCAGATCCATGAATACAGAGGTTGGATTAGTCAATCCAAAATGAATTACTATAAACTTGTAATTCCCGTACCTGGTTTGAAATGCTATCTTCGGAATGTCTTCCTTCTTCACACACAACTGATGGTATCCAGATCGAAGGTCAATATTTGAAAAGTATTGAGCTCCATGCAGTTGGTCAAATAAATCATCAATGTGACGTAGGGGATACTTTTTCTTTACTGTTATAGAATTGATCTCCCTGTAGTCGATACATAACCTCATAGATCCATATTACTTTTTAACAAATAGAACAGGGGATCCCCATGGAGAAACACTAAGGAGAATAAATCCCTTATTACTCAGTTCCTCTAGGTGTTTTTTATTTCACCTAATTCTAGAGTGGCAATTCTATAAGGGCTCTTCGATATAGGCCTTGATCCAGGAATTAAATCAATGGAAAACTCAACTTCTTATTCTGTAGGATGTCCAGCTAAATGTTCTGGAAACACGTTTACATATTCATTCACAATAGGTACATCCTCTATTTTAACATTCCATTCCTCACCCACTGCAATTTCATCCTCTTCCTCCCGAATAATTAATTTTATTTGAGATAATGGGGGTGGATCAAGATAAGAATTAGGTGGTGATGATTATGCTCTAAAGATTAGGTGTTCCTTATCATCATCATCAAAAATCGTAACCTCCTTCTTCATACAATAAATGTTTACATCATGGTCCGAAATCCAATCCATACTGAGGATTATATCAAACTCAATCATAGGTATGGAAATGAGATCAGCAGATAAAGAACATTTATGGGCTCTAATGGGGACTGATTGACAAAAATTTGTTGCAATGATACTTCCCTTAGGAGTTTTAACTAGCAACTCCCTTGTTAAATCAAATTGGAAATATATAATTTTCTTAGAAAACTAGGAAGATATGAAACAATGTGATGATCCGAAATCAAATAACTCATTTGATAAACTTGAGGAAACCATTAAATTACCTTCCACCACGCCTTTAGGAGCTTCTACCTCAGTAGTAGTGATAGCTTAAGCTTGGCCTTGATCCCTTGGCCTTTTCCGAGGTAAGTTCCCCTAACTCATAGGACATTCATTTCCATAACGTCCCATCTCCCTGCAATTTTAGCATTAGACATCAGTAGCTTCCTTCTTACCCTTGTAATCACGAGCTTGGTGGCCTTTTTCACCACAATTTTAACAGACTCCTGTTCCTTTTAAGAAAGCACCGGGGTGTTTCTTCCCACATTTATTGCAGGATGGATATTCAACTATTCCCTTATTCCCTTTATTTCCATTCCCAAATTGATCAGCAGATCTCTTCTTCTCTAGATTTTTTTTAAAGTCATATGACTTAGAGAATTCATTCTCTATCATGAGAGCACATGAGAATAATGTCTTCGTATGATGAGAAGGATTGTGAGACTAATGATCGACAGAAAAATGGTTTTAACACATCAAAGAAACGATCATTATTAATTCTTGGGTTACGTATATAATCTCCAGCATACCTTTCTAACCTTGTAAAGATAGCCTCATACTTTGCGACATTCTCATCCTCCTTTTGTCTCAGACTCAGAAATAGCCTTTCCATATCTGCTCGATGGTCGCGAGTAATGTATTTTTCTAAAAACAGATATTTGAACTCCATCAATTCCATATTTGATACTTCATCATCTTCCTTCGCGTTTTGAATCAATGACCACCATTGATCAGCATCTCCAGTGAGGCGGTAAACTGCCATGATAACTTTTTCCCTTTCTCTACTCCCCAACGACTGAAAAATTTTCTCTTGGGAATTTATTCATTGCTCAGATACTAAGGTATTTTTACTCCCATTGAACATTGGTGGTTGTTGCCTCATGAAGAGATCTAACATTGATCCTCCATGCTGCAGATCAGGGTGATCCATATGGGTAAGGTTATTATTCATATCCAGAGTGAGTTGTCCTAGTATGGTGATTAGCTGATCGGCACTAGTTTCATCAGCAGCTCCATAATAATTATCTTGAGCAGGAGGGAAATCCCTTCATGGAGTGCGTGCATTGATACGGTTTCCATTTTTTCCACTAGGCGTCATTTCTAAAAAATGGCATAAACTAGATCAGTTTATGAATCAAAATACATAATTTCATACTTATAAAACACTTAACATTAATTGAACTATTTATGGATATAATACATAATCATAAAATTGTTTTCTTTGAGAAATTATATACTCATAAACCCTTCATAATTATGTGTAAATAAAATGAGATTTATCTTAAGAATATCCCCCGGGAGTGTCATAACCAAGAGTGCAGCAAGGCCCATTGTCGTGCAGCAGTTCACATTCGAGTCCAGCTCAAAGCGGTGCTTTCAGGTTTTACCCCTAGGTACATCTGTGCTAGTGCCGCCTCTACCTTCTTGTATCCAGACAGGGATGTGTTTCTTCGAAAACTCACAAAATCTATACAATACCAAAATTCTAGGAAGTTCTTCTATACTAATCCTCAAAGTCCATCTTAGGTCTATGTGCTCTAATCAGTGTTTATCTAAATCTAGCTTCCAACTATTGTACTAAACTTCCACTGATACCAACTGTAACGCCCCGACCGCAGTTACCCCGAATCGATGCATTATTACATAACATTGGCATGATCACAAGAAAGATCAAGTCTCGAAAGACCGATTAGTTTAGTAGCCTTGGAAACACTATTAATTTTCATAAAGTTTTACATTACATCATAAAAATTAAAACTACAACAACAAAGTATCCATAGTCTACACTCTTATCCCCTCATACTATCCCTGCAGGTCATTCATAAATTACTTCATCACACCCTGGGAAAAATTAAACATTTAAAGGGGTGAGCTCAGATGCTCAGTAAGGATAACAATATAGTGGCAACTTTTATAAATAAGAATAATCATTTAAGGAAATGTATAACTAAAACAAAAGCCTTTTGAACCTTATCATAAACCTAGTATGGAAAAAATAAAATGAAATGATTCCATTTACTTATTCACAGGGATATTCTACTAATCGATTAATCACATGAAATATCAATAACCACTTTCATAACAATGGAATTCATAATGCCAGACTATCATAACCACATATCCATGGCCTCGTGCCAAGACTACAAATAATATTTTGTCAAGGCCTTCTTCCAAGACAATAGTTTGTCTCAAGAGACCTACCGATGCATCGAGGAGCTATAGCGGGCTCCACCCGTCACATATTAAGTCCAATGCATTCCCATATGAAAAGGTTTAAACATAACATAAACATTCGTAATAAAAATAGAATATGAAATGAAAATACTTCATCGATAAACCATGAATGGTATAAAAATAGCACATCCACAGTCAAACATATCAGAAAATCTTCAATACATTATAGAAGTTTTTTATCATAATAAATCAACTTCAAATAAGCGTAAAATCCATCCAAGGATGTTGACATAGATGAAATCAATACTCTTTTTAGAGAAATATATCTTTCTATTTTGAAATTATTTAAGAGTCATATATTTATAAAATAAAACATTTTCATTGAAGCTATTCTTATAAGCTTGTAAGGGAAGCATCAAAGATTTTATAACGACAGAAAATAGCCGTACCCGCCGTATAAGGTAAAAAACATTCTTACCTTAACTCTATCGAAAAGGTTAAAAAGGACCTTGTTTGGAAAATGATAGAAATATTCCTTTATAAACCACTTATAAAAGTAAAAAAGGGTATAAATGACTTTAACCAATATTCTAGTAAATAGTAAAAATGTTTTGAAATATATTTTTATGAAACATGGATGTGGATGATAAAGATGTCCCAGTAGATTATTACATATAAACAACCTCGGATAATGAAGAGATTGCGAAATAAACCCTTACCGTGAACTTTTCCTTGGTTGGGGTATGTTAACCTCCAGTGTAATAGTGAAATAATTGTTATTTAATTATTCAAGAATCATATACATTAATATGATACCATATATGATATTTTAACATTGATTTGTTAATAATATCTCTGTATTATCGTTGTTTCGGTTGTTAACTTACTCGTTTTCTTTTATATTTTTTGTTACATAAGCCGTGTTTGTCATGGATAGGTTGTATCTTAATCATATCCATAATTATATCAAGTCCTTAGATACTATTATTAATAATCAAATGATAATTAGACTTCAATGGATAAAATGGAGAATGAATCTCATCGCGTTCGTGGAGACGATAGTCCGTACGTACGCACGAGCGACAATATAATTCTTTTGATATTAAAATAATATATAATTGGATGGTATATCATATATAAAAAATAATTATCATGTTATATTTATTATTTACATGAATTACCCATTATTATTATACCCAACCAAATAATAATTTATTGAATAACAATTACACCATGACGTGGATACAGTAAGTCGTACGTACGCACGTATGGTGACATGTTATTCAAAGGATAGATAGAATACTGAATATGGTTGCACCATATTTATAATAACATCATAGTATATATAAGATACTGGAGTTATTATTTTAGAATGGGAAAGAAAGAAGAAGTTGAAGAATAAAGGAACATGAAAAAGGGTGGTGAAAACATTACCTCTTCTTCGGGTTCTTCCTTTGGATTTGATCAAAAGGGCTCCATAGGTTGGCTTTCTGACTAAAAGAAGTCATCTAGGATGAAGTGAGGGATGTTGATAGAGTATTTGGGCAGAGTTTGTCCGAGCCAAATGGCATTGAATGTGTGAATTTATGAGAAGGGGGAGTGCCCTTTTATAGGAGGGGTGAGGGGCACCTTAGGAAAAGCTATAAATATTATTTTATAATAAATTCATATTCGGTTTATAATGGCACCAAAGTGGATTATTTAAAATTTATGGTGGGTATGGGTCAAAAACCACTCAACCAATAGAATTTACACTGGTTTGGGTCATTATATTAACCTTATCTTTTAGTTTTAACTATTAGTTAATTAGTTTGACACTTACCATGTCACTTTGTATTTTTATATTATATAGTTAATAAAATTACTCTATACCTCCAAGAGACCCCCATGTGGTCCATTAATGATACACCTATCATGATATAAGTCTTTTTGACGAAGATTAGATTTTTATGAAATGAAAATCAATTAATAATATAATATTTTTTTAAAACCATTTTATGTCAATTTTGACACTATTTGGAAAATGGATTTTTGTGAAAGTAATAAAAGAATTATTACTCCGAAAAAAGATAATTAAATCATTCATAACATTTCATATTAACCTATAAAATTAGTTTAATTCATAAAAAGTCTAAAATTATATTTATTTGGGTATTTATAATATCACTTATTTAAATTTTTCACTATTATGGTAATTACTGCATGAACATTGTGTCATAAATAAATTAAATTATTTAATGTCTCAAAATTATAAATAAAATATCATTATGTAGGAAATCTTTTTATCTTTCTAATTAATTTTTATAATCTAATTTGTCTTATCTGTATTACTATATTAAAAATGTTTTAGTAAATAAACTTTGATTTTAAATCTTTTAACTCTTCTTTGAATTAAATAATAATAAATGTCCTAATCTAATCCAAGTGGACCTAAATGATAATATTTTATTCCAAAGGTTGTTTTTGGTCGAGATACAATTTTCCAATTGAATTAGGACATGTGTTCGGGTAATATTAATATCATTTTTACCCATAATTACCCTATTTACTTTTAACAGTTGTAAATAAAAGTAAAAGTTACTATTCACCAAAAATTATTTTCATCTCATTGAACCACATTTTATTCATTGATATTAATGATGTCTCTATTATTTTTGAAATTCCACTCACAGAAGTGGTAAAATTAAGTTTTATGAACAATTCAGTTTTTTAACTACCACTTAGTGGTTTCACTATTCATCAAAAAATTATGTTTTTCAGAAAAATACAAAAAATTCACCCTAGGCTAATTTCGATATTACAAATCCAAAAATGAAGCCCATTTGAAAAATAAAATTTATAAATTTCAAAAAGTGGGTATTACTATTCAAAACGGCTTGTTTGATTGGTTGCGGTGTGTTAGAACTCGATGTTGCATATGACACACGCTATTGCATTATTCAAAGGGAAGCATACCATAGAATCTTGGGGTGTTACAGTATTACCATATATTCACATATTATCTTCCAAATATAAAAATTTGTGTGTTTTTTGACAACTAATTTATATTACTTTAATTGTTTAGGTAAGCCCAAGAGCTCCCCACCGGAAACTTGTAAAAGGGAACATCATTTCCTTAATTATTCATAATTTTTAATCTATTTATATTACAAATTAAAGACCATAATATCATCCTCTAATTTTTATACACATCCTAGAGATTCTGGTAATTAAAAAATAAAATTCATTCAATGCCTAAGTTGTATGTCTGGAGTAGTTTGTCAGCAATGAGGAAAAAATCATAACATAGATTTTTCAATTTAATTTCTTTTATACCAACTATAAATACATTTTATTCATTATAAAATAATGAATTAATTATCTCCAATATAAATTATTATTATCATGAATATTTCATAACCATTATCCACCTTCTTCCAATCAATTTGTAAATGACAATGTTTCCCATGCGTACGTGTGTACTACAACCGACACGAAGTAATACGATTAGTTTTCTATTTCTTAATTATATTAATTTTAATAAGTATATGTTTATTTAATATAAAATATATGTATTATAGAACATTAGTCTATTATGGTGAATTTTTATTTAAATTTATATCATTCATTCCATCGATAAGTTATAACAACGTTTAAGCATTAATATGACATACTATCTCCAAGAAAAACATAATTCATTTTTCTGCCTCTAGAAATAATGGATCTCTATAAATATATAAATAATTAACAAGAATAATATTTATATCATTATTAAAAATATTAAATTTATAGAACCATAATTAATGTATAAGGACAAGGACTATCGAAGAAAAACATCGATGAGGAAAAAGATAGATAGAACTTGGAAACAATGATTTTAATAAGGAATTATTAATAAATGTGTATTAAAATATTAAAAATTTACTATATATTATAATTTATTTATTTTAATGAATATTTTATAAAATTAAAAAATATATAAATTTATTATATAAGAGTCTAGAGTGTTATAAAATCAATTCAAACATGAGGTAGGGGTTTCTAATCTCACATTTATTTCTATGAGGCATAAGTCATATTCAAGACCTGATTCTTTTCTTGGGATAATATAGATATAAAAAATATAACATTGAGTTATTTTAACTATCTTTTATTATTATTTGTAAATTCATATATGTTTATTTATTTCATTATATTTTGATTCAAAAATTACTAATGCGGTAAGGGTTCATCATCTTAATATAGTTTTGTTGAAAAAAATTTGTTGTTATGAAGGTACTAACATTTATGAGGTGTAGATAACTATTGATTGACATTTATTTCTATGATCCTATATATTTTCGTGATATTTATAGTTTCTCTAATGTCCCCAACCCTGAATCCACTAAACTGGTTCTCTGAGTCGGGTTTTCACAAGACCTCAAGCATGCCTTCCAATAGGCCAGAGGTTGCCAACTAGCGGAGAGGGTCTAATGTTTCACAAGGGAAGACAATACCCTCTTTACCACAGTAAACCACAAAAGAACACAATATAAATAGCATAAACAATATGATCAACCAATAAGTATGTGTATCCAAATGTTTCACAAATTGGGTACAACTACAAATCGACTACAACAATGCCATGATGTATTAGTAGTGCAAAAAGAAAGAAACCTAAAATAGAAAAATGGCCAAAAAAGAAATGGGTCTTGACTCGATGTCCATGTCCTTCTCGATGAACATCTGTAGCCCAACTCAACATCTTATGGATGGGTCATTTCTCTTGTCCTGACTTGTAACCAAAAAGTTTTCTTGGGTACCCAACGGCGGCTCGAGCATGGTGTGTGCACAAAACATAGTTGGCCACCTCCAATGGTGTCTACAAAATATCCAGTCTAATAGATAGTTGTTGAAAGTAAAAAATGAATGGTAATTAAAAAAGCACATGAGCCTCATCCTAGTTGGTGTACTATCCTTAATTGCATCTACAGGACCAAGGTTCAAAACCAGGTAGAGGCATATTTCGGGGGTACTGCAGCAGGTACTATAGTAGGCAATGTATTAGTACTCCATCATAACTGTACACGGTGCAAGTACTATATCAGGTGATGTTCGTTACTGTAGTGGATCAAACTATTCATCTAGGGCCACCGGTTTGGGATTGGAGTCCTTAAGGCTTTCGGGCCACCCAGGCCTTCGAGTCAGTAGGGCTTCCGGGCCACCATTACGGCCCTCAGGACACCTCAAGGCCTTCAGGCCACATGTAATTTCCCCAAACACAGTACAAAAAAGGTGAAGCCCCAGAAGAGGATTTTGAACTGGTTCACTCACAAGAGCAGAGCCAAATGGATATGTCAGAATAAGAGGGTACGAATATGCCATCAGGACCAGCCTATGCTTGCACGGGAAGCCCAACCAGACGACTTTGCGATGGTGGAGAGCTACTATCATGATGCATATGCTGGGGAGGGGTAGTTATTTATAGATAGTCTGGTTGAATTCCATAAGACCTTTGGTTCATGTAATCTCCTAAGCCTATGGGCCATGTAATCTATGGGCCTATGAGCCTTGTAAGGGTTTTCCCTCATCCCTTGAAACAGTTGTAATAAAAAATCAATAAAAATGAAGGCCTTAGTGCCATTTGAGAAAAGGTAAGTAAAAAAGGGATAGTTCTGGTGCCATTTCTAAACAACGTTCATTTATTTCGTGAAAGAGCTCATACCAATTCCATTTCTTATTTCATTTTCACACATAATTAATTTCAATTTATTATCTATGGGTTAGGTATATATAACCTCTATACATGCATCTAATGTAATCAGTCACAATTCATAGAGGAAATCAATCCAGTCCATATCTCACCAGGGACACACATATCACATCAAACCATTATCCTCACCGAAAAACCTCTGTTCGGGTGGAATGAAACCTTTAGGGGAATAGAGACTCCATCTCCTTCCCTTACTTCTGAATTTTGGGGAACAGTTTAGAGACTCAATCTATAAATCAACCTATGGTCGTAAAACCTCAAGTCAGTACACCACACTTCCAAGTCGTGTGCACATGCCTATTTATCAATCACCACAACCATACCATCACACAACATAACATAAAAAATTCCATTATAAATCATCATTCACAATGCTAGAAAACAACATGAGAATTAATACTATTCCATCTCTCATTAATACATTTTCCAATTACAAATCATATCCATTTATCCATATTCCCATTCCCGTGCCATAACTAGTTAGATGTATTCAAAAACCCCTATGTCTTAGACATACTCATTATTTACTATTCATTAACCCACTTATCCCATTTATTATTTCACAATAATTTACCCAATTATTCATTTCAAGTACAATTCTCTTATGACATAACATGAGGCCTTTATTGTATTCAACCATTTTGGTGTACCACATAATCTTCATGTATAGACCCATTCCAAATATTCATCCATTCCCTTATTACATCCCTTTAACAGATCTCCCATTCTTTATTACATTGTTAAATTACATGTTTACCACTTAAGATGCACTAAATCCCTTAGGAATTATTAACCCCAATTCGTTAAACAATTGACATAATCTCATTCGACCCAAATTTCATGTTTTAATGTCATAAAAAAACAAACTCCTGTGACTTATCACCCTATAAATCACTATTAGCATTACATTTACACTTATTAATCCATTAACACATGTTATACATTGGTTAAACATCCTCACTTGACAACCCTTCATTTATCCAAACCATTTTCTATGTTTGTAAAAGCCAGAGCACCCCATGGGTGGCATATAAATGGTCAAGCCATCCTCTACGCATCCCACAAGGATCGTGAGGGTTGCAATTGGTCACTTAGACACCAATTTTTATCAATTTCTTCAATAGAACTAATAACACCAAAAAAGGGGGAAACAAGATCAGAAACATCCAAGTTCAAACCCCACATAAAACTATGGGACAATACTTGTAAACCACCGACCTCGAATCTGATGATGAACACACTCTTAATCATTGCCATAGATCTGTATTCAAACACCCGTTGAAGCCTCAATCTAAAACTCAGCCATAAAAAGTAGGTTTTAGAGCATTGGAAAATGATAGGAGAATGATTGGAACCCCAATCGAAGAGAGAAATCAAGGAGGAGATTAGACTTACCCAAAGCTTCTATCTTCAACTAACAACTCTCAAAATAGACAATAATCAAAGGGGAAATGCCTCTTGGAAGATTGGGTAGACCATGTTAGTCACTCGGGTTGAGAGGGGAGGAATATAGAAAAATATAGAGTGGAGTTTTAAAATCCCAGGGTGGTATTTTTGTAATTATCTCAATGCTTTTGGGTCCCATGGTTTACCCACACAGTTTGTCAAACTGGGTGAAAACCATGCACGAGCCACATTCCAAAAAACACCCCTTCACCTGGTTTCTGGGGGATTACGCTTGGTTTTCCCAACCATGCTCCAACCGTGCATAAGCCTATGTCCATGGATGCATGGTTCTTGCACGGTTTTCACTTAACATGCGCAAACCATGAAACCTTCCCAAGAACATCCTTTTCTTGCTTTTTCATTTCCCAAACCCCTGAAACACCCTTGGGTATTCACAGGAACATGTGGAAACACTTAATCAGGCCCAAATGAATAGACCAAACCAAAACATATACAATAACATACCTTAAGAAGATCTGGGATCATACAACCTTCCCAACATTTAATGGCTTTTCCTCAAGCCGATCTTCTGAGCATCACTGAAAATCTATAACAAGGGATTACGCCACAGGGCCTTCCTATCCATACCCAGTTCCTATGTTTCGAGTTGCACATCACAAGGGAACTGAACACGGACCAAAGGCACAGAATATCCCCTCAAGGCTTCCTCACCACAACCATCAACATGAACCAGAAAAACTCACCAAGGATGAATCCACCTCAACCATTATCACCACGAGATATTCATAGAGGAAACATAGGTGGAAACACCTAACTCACATTGCATATAGAATTAGAACACAAAATGACATCATCATGGAGGAACCAATCTACACCTCATAGGCCTGATCCACTATACCACTCATGACCCAAATTACTTGGTGTTATTTTCCTCAATTTTTCAAACTCTAATTGTTACCCAAACCCTATATCACCCAAATAAAAAAAATGATCTTTCCAACAGGGTTTCCGGAAGATTCATTCCACAACTATACATCCAGACAAAACACAAGACTCTCAACTACTTGACTAGTTAAACCATGCCGAAGCTCTCAACCAAGGCCCACTCACACGAATGGTGAACACTCGAGTCCTTGCAACCCGAAACTCTGATCACACCATCCACCACCCATTTATTTGGTGTGGTTCTCTACACCATTTCTAGTTACATGGAACCTCCTCCATCGACGAACAACCACCATAACTCAAACCAACATTACAATCACCTGTAATTTTACAACTCAGCGCACCTAATAATTCATAGAGGAATTACCCCTCATTGGAATCCAGTCGCACCACCACAACCATTGGGAATACATCCATACATTATAAATTCATGGACAAATATAATCTTGACCTCACTCAGGTACAACTTCATTTCCAAGAAGGTACTTTCCACCACCACATCCACCTGGAGGTAGTTCACTCTCACCACACCCAATAATGTTTAAAATCTCATGTCATACCACACCTGAATATCTTATCCCAGAACACACACCTTTCACTAATAGTACGTAATCCCCTTACCTCCTTTCCACAGTGATTACTGACATGAAGGCAATTATTTTTTTCCCACACACACACTGAGGTCATTTACTGAATTCTAGTTGAATTAAATCATCACAACCTTACTGCCCTCCACATTTTCATCGACTTTCCCCTTAGCATTAAAACACATAACATGGCCAAGGTTCACCCAACATCACGATGTCCTAAAACCACACAAGGAAAATTGACCCAGGTCTAACCCCAATCTTCATTAGAGTTATAAGACCTCAAATTCTCTTACCACTAACTATTATCCTATCTATCGATTGACTTCTACAACATATCCCAGACATCATAAGATTCTCTGGAAACCACCCTAAGCTCAATGCCCACACCGTACCCATCTGCCACCACATCCAAATTTCATATTTCCCCTATGAGGTACCTGACATGAACCTCACAAGTTTATCATTGACATCATGGTGCCACCACATCAGATCGATGTTCTCCTCCCCACATCTATGACTGACTCATCAGTCCTCACCTTAGAAGTTTCATTACCATTTCTCACCATGAGTGATTCCTGCCACTACTTAGTATACTGAATAGGAGAAAAAACTCAACTTTAAAGATGGCCATCTTTCTTTTCTGCAAAACAAGAAAACAAACGTCATCCAGTTCCTATTTTCGGATTCCTTGAAAGTCACCCATGATGTTTTTTGACATTGGGTCCATCCCGAGTACCTCACACAAAACCACGGAGAGTGGACATTCAATCACCAAGATCCACCAATACTATTTCCATGAGTTCAAACTCCATGTTGTCCCTCATCAAACAAAACACCTTCATGTCCCTTGGCATGAGCTAGAGATTCTCATTGTACAAGGGTCGATGTCATGATGTTTTTCATGCTCATCACTCGCTATGGTACTCAAGAAGATGTTGAAGAACACCACCACCAACTTATCCATTTCTAATGTCAGGCATTGTGACCCCAAGACATAGAATGGATTCTTAGGATTCTATACCGAACAAATTTTATCAGCACCTGACCACCACCACTCAGGTGTGATTTCCATCCATGTTTAACTACTGCTCCACATCCAAACCATCCATATAAACAAGTTCAGCCACATGACCACCCATACATCAAGATTCACCATCGAGTGAAAGTATATAATGACACTCCAACCTCCTTCGTCTCATCCACATAGAAAAACCTCACACATCCACTAATCATCATCTAAATAGGTGACTCAAGAATCCAAAAAATAAAACCCTTAAAAAACCTTAGATATTATCATGAGAACTTGAGATACCTTATGAAAAAAGGTATAAATATTCCATTTAATAAAATATAATGGCCCTAAGTACGTAATAACCCCACCTATAATGCAACTCCCATGCTTCATATTCGGAGGGACCCAGACCGTTAGACTAACCTCCCACTTGGTCACCCTTGGTTTGTCAGAACTATCAACATGCGACCACCACTCAATTCACACCACCAACCATAAACCATCCCACTTTTCCCGTTAGGCCAAACTTACAATATGGGGCACTCAGAGTCCCACTGCCCAAGCTCGAAACATCAATAAGAGCGACAAAAAACCAAAAAAAATGAAAAGCCTTGCCCAACCTCTCTCATAGGTGACATTTGAGGTTGAATGATACCAACCCCCAATACTAGAGTTAGCACTAGGAAAAACCATTTTTCCCCTTCTCTAAACCATACTTATCAGGACAGGAACAAAGAAATGTACATGGATTGAACTCTCTCTCCCATCCCAATGCACAATAGGCATAGTATACCAAACAACTATCTACTTCAGCTTCCACACCAATGGTGCACATGTTGGTCTGAACTATGAGATAAACATCCTCTCTGGGATTTAATAGACCACTCACAAGGACTATATGAAAAAGTTCACCAAGTCCTAGGAACCATCTCTAGGGACCAACATCCACACAATACAGTCACGAACTATGTGTGTCTACACTCGCAATACTGTGAAATTCCTCACAACCCAACCGCTACATCCCTAACAAGGGTTTCCTGAACACACCACCCTAGGACATATCATAACCAGTACGACCTACCTCTCATAATCTGAAGTCTAAAACTATGGAACTCTCACTACCCTAACCCACACACACAAGCATCAAGATAAAAACATTATTGATACCCAACTTTGAACTCAATCATTCTCTCTTTTACACATAGGATTCACTCGACGCTTCAAATAATGATAGACATGATTTTACCATATTAATGGAATAAAGTCTCACACTATAAATCTTAAACAATACATTCTTCATACTCGGTCCTAATGGTCATAATCAAACATAGAACACAACCCTCTATAATACATTCTACGGGTCATGGTCAACATGGTGTAAACAATTTACTTAATCATGAGTGTTTCATCAACTCATCACCAAAACCATTCTGCTTTTACAACACGATCTCTTCCTCTTAAGAACATTTCTCATTTTGTAACATGCTACAATCATCATTTTAACTCATTTAGACATTTCATTAGGAAAATTTCATTAACAATTCAATCAACCTTATATAATAATTTTTCTTTTAGACACTGAATCACCCCTTACAAATTATCACAAGCCAAAAGTTTATCCCTTTTCACAAAACTTATTTATACACAATGTTCTCTAACAAACCATTTGAATTATTTTCATTCACCCACATTCATGACCATTATTAGGAATCATTTTCTTCATATTTATCCTATGAGTAAAATGAAATCTACTCTCTATTTCCTCACACACATGTCCCATGTGTGTGACTATAATGACGCATGCCGCCTGTATCCTTATGTGCCAAAAAATGCATGAAGGAACAACCACATGTCGTTCTGATAGTGAGAAGAATATCATAAATCAGTCAAATCACAATACATGTTCATAAACCAACGGTGAAATATCATTCAATAGTAACAAAACACATCAAGTACAATAATTCCTACCCTGTGTGACTTGGGTTTTCCCACGTATGTGGGTTAACTACTCCCAAACACGAGCTCATTACCAAGGCCCAACACATCCTAATATCCTTTACACCATCCACAAATAGTAATAAGAGAAAATAAATTCTATGATACCACATTGTATATCCCCAACCTGGAAGCCACTAAACCGGCGCTCCGAGCCGGGTCGTTACATGTCCTCAAGGACGCCTTCCTGTACGCCATAGGGGGATGACTTGTAACGAGTGTCTAATGAGTCATATGAGATTTCTATAGCCTCTTAACCAGAGTAAGATACATCAGAACACTATATAAATAACCGCAAAAATATGAACAACCAGAAAACATGCATAACCAAACGTTTCCCAAATGGTGTACAACCACAAATTGAATACAAAAATGCCATGTAATTCTAGTAGTTCAATGTGAATGAAACCAAAAATAAAACAAATAGCCAAAACTCCAAACGGGTCCCAAGTCTATGTCCGGGTCCTTCTCCAAGAACATCCCGAGACCAACTCAATATCTTAGTATAGAGACCTTTCCCTTATCCGGACCTGCAGCCCAAAAGTCTACTTGTGTACCCAATGATGGCCTAAGCAGGGTCTGAGCACAAAACTCAGTAGGCCACCACCAAAAGTGTCTACAATATATCTAGCCCATTATATAGTTCATATATGTAAAACATGAATGTTATGTAAACATGGGATGGTTCGGGTGCAATTAGTTAATTAGGATAATTTTGTTCGTGACTATAGTTCATCCCAATTACATTTCTTATATAATTTTCACAAATAACCCATTTCAATTTCTTCTCCTTATGTTAGACATATATATCATCCTTACATGGGTCTATGGAAATAAATCCTAATACAAAGGGGAAACCAATCTATTCCCTATCTCACTAGGGACACACATATCACATAATACCATTATCCTCACCTCGATGTCTCAGTCCAGGTGGAATGAAACCGTCTGGGGGATAGAGCCTCTACCCACATCCCTAACCCATCCATTTTTTGGTGTAGATTAGAGCCTGAGTCTATAACAAGACCCAAGGGTGTTGATCCTCATGTCAATACCTCTCACTACCAATCCCCGTGCACATGTTTATTAATAAATTATTATGACCATACCCTCAGACAACATTATATAACCAATTCCTTTGGAAATAATCATTCACAATGAGTAGCAAAAACATGGGATTTAATACTATTCCATAACCCATTCATATATTTTCCAATAAAAAATCATATCCATTTTTCCAAATTCCCATTTTTTCCGTAACCCATTAGGTGTATTCAAAAACCCCTATGCCTTATCTAAATTCATAAATTACTACTCAATTACCCATTTACCCATTAAAAATTTCACAATAATTTACCCAATTATTCATTTGAAGATGAATTATCATATCACATAATACAATCCCTTTATTCTATTCAACAATTTTTGTGTACCACTTAATTATCATGTATGGATCCATTCCAAAAAATCATCCATTACCTTATTAAATCACATTAACATATCTCCCCCTCTTCATTAAATTCTCCAATTACAATTTTACCATAAATATGCATTAAACACCTTAGGAAATTTTAATCATAATTCATTAAACTATTTACATAATCCCATTCGACCCAAATTACCCATTTCTGTGCCATGAAAAACAACCCCTTATGACTTATCACCCAATGCATCTCTATTATCATTTAATTTACCCTTAATTAAGCATAAAAATGTTCTACATGGGTTCCACATCATCACTCGACAGCCCTTCATTTAACACTACCATTTTCTATGTCTAGAAAAGCCGGCACACCCCATGGGTGGCCCTTAAATGGTCAAGTTGTCCTCTATGCATCCCACGAGGATCATAAGGGTTTTAATTGGTCACTTTGACACCCATTTTTATCAAACACCACATAAGAACCAATAACACCCAAAAGGGGGAAACACGAACATAAACATCCATACACAAAAACAACAAAAAACATTGGGACAATACATTCAGTCCATCTATATCGAATCCGAAAATGAACGCACTCTTAATCGTAGAAATATATATTGATTCAAACCCCCTTTGAAGCCTCAACCTAAAACCCACCCAAAAAAGATGGTTTCTAGATCTTGTAAAGGATATGTGAGAATGATTGGAACCCTAATTGGTGAAAGGAAGCATAAAGGACATTAGACATACGTAGAGCTTCGATCCGCCACCAACGATGCTCTAAACAACCAACAATCACTAGGGAAACATCCTATGGATGTTTGGGTCATCCATGATCATCAATAGGGTTGATTGGAAAGGAATTTAGTAAAATACCATCAAGAGTTTTAACATCATGGTGTTGATTTTTTATAATTTCTCAATGTTTCTGTACCGCACGGTTTAAATGCATAGTTTGTCAAACTCTTCACAAACCTTGCATGAACCTCTATCTTAAAAAACCCTCATTGAACTATTTCTTATGGATTATGCATGGTTTTCTCAACCATGAGCCAACAGTGCATAAGCCACTATCGATGGCAGCATGGTTCCTTCATGGTTTGTGCTAACCTTGCGTAAACTGTGCAACATGCCCAGGAACTCACTTTAATTAATTTTTCATGTCTCCAACCCTCAGAACACCCTCAGGTCTTTACATATACATGGTGAAACACTTAATCTCGCAAAAACTATGAGGAAAAAACAAAACATAAAAAAAGATTACCTTATGAAGATCTGGGACCGTATAGTTTCATTTGATATTATTCCTTCATGGGTCAAATGATTCAATAGTTACCAATGTGGTATGCATTTTATGTTACCATCTCAGTTTTTACTGATATTTTTATGATTTTTAATTTCAAGATCAACCATTAAATAATATCATTAATTTTTTAATCCTCTAATATTTTATATAGAATATATTTTTATGTTTCCTTTAACAAACTTTATGTATTCAATGGAAAAAAATTATTTTTTTATGGAAGGATGACTATGTTTTACAATTTAGAAGAGAATATTTTTATTCAATATCCATTTTTTCTAAAAGTATTTTCTGGAATTTTATTTTCCTATTATCCTATGATTATTTAAAATTATTTTTACACATGATTTAGTTTTAATAAAATTTTAAAATTGAATCATATTTAAATTTTATGATGTATTTACTTTTGAACATTTATTGAAAATGTGATAAGAATCTTTGTTTTAAGATACATGGACGAACATAATTTCCCACCATCAAGACCACTAAATGCATTTAATCATCTCAATAATAATTTATATTTCATTTAAAATAAAATGTTTCCAATAAAATTTAAAAATATTTGGATATTAAATAAGAAATATAAATATGAAAATGGTATTTTCAATAAATAAAAATAAAACAAATTTTATAGGAATATGCATGTATGATTAAATTATTTAATATTACTTTTGTTTTACTAGTTATAAAATCCAGTGATACCATCCATATTAACTCTATGTTTTTATTATTATTATGAGGATGAAATGACTTTAATACCAATTTAATTTCATTAGGGTATAATATGAATAATTGTTCAAATAATTATGAAACTCATTTACTTTTCATGGGATATGATCTATGATGAAGGGTTTATAATCTTTTGTAACACATATGAAAAAATAATTATTAAATTATTTGTTAGATTAGAATTATGTATTATTAAAATGTAATAACATAACTTTATTAACCTATAATTGTTGGTTATTTTACTAAATTCTCAAAAAATAAAAAATATTGAATCCAGATAGTTCAAATAGTTTTGTAGTCTTAGGAAACATGATACATACCTGATTCACACTTTACATCTGAAAACATGGAATATAATATAATTATTTTTGTGATTATATTATTATTTCTTCTCCTGAATCCCTAAATTCATTCATATGTATTTTTTTTTGAGGCCCTATTTAATTGAATACATAAAAAAGGGTGAGCTCAGAATCTCTATTATTGAATGTGTACAACAAAATATTTCATTAAATAGATAAAAAATGAATAATATAGAGAAGATAAATAATATATAAAATATTACATATAAATATTATGTTAAATGGGGGAGAAATCCATTGATAATATAAAAACATAAATAATAACATGAATAAAATATAAAGAGATTTATAATTTAATAATTAATAACATCAGACATAGTATTCTTATAATCAAGGCCTTGTGGTTGGAAAAAAATACATAAACTATTATTGTTTAAGATAGATACACAAACTATTTTTTCTAATGAGATCTATTGATGAATACATGGTATAAAATAGACCCCATCGATCACTTAATAAATACCAATCATTCATCATAAATATCAGTGAATAAAAATTCAATACAAATTCAACAAAAAAATTCAAATTGAATAAATATAATATGAAAAACTAATATTTTTAACATTCATAAAATATTATATTCCCATAATACATCTAGAGTGATATAGAGGATGGTATAAAAAGTTATATCAACATTAATTTATAATATTCCCTAATACATTTACGTAGTTTGAAATAATTTAAAAATATTACCAAAATGTTTCATGGGGGGATTCCATTTTTTAATGAACTTTTATTAAAATACAGGATTTTCTAAAAAATAATTTGATTTTTTTAAATAACCTTTTAATCAACCAATAGAAATTAAAGCCTTTAGTAGTAAACATTGTGGGAAATTAAATTCATTCAATCTGTATTAAAACAAAAGTTCCTTTCATAAATTTGGTAAACTTTAATGTTTACCTCATTATAAAAATGAAAATATGATTTACATTTAAACTATTTCATAAAAGTTCAATGATAGGTGAAAATGAATTCAATAATCAATAAAATAATATTAATATAAATTTAAAAAATTCGCTAGAAATCATTGATATGGAATAAAAAAATTTACCAGAGAGAGAAATAACATAACATTTCAATAAAACATGCTTTCTGTATATTATGTTCTTAAATAGAATAAAATTAAATGAAAACATATAAATTTGATAAATAAACCTATTATAATAACATAAATTGAATTTAAATATAATATAAAAATATATCCCTATGATTATATTTAGATACAAACAATCCTTAATAATTATTATATTACAAAATAAACCTTCACCTCATGTAAATTTTTATTTTTAAGTCAAATTAGGAATATGTATGATAAATTTAAATTTATTATATATATATATATACACAATCCATATAAAATCGTTTTAATATCATATTTGGTCAACTTATAATATTTTGAAACTCTTTTATTTATAATATTTTGGAAAAAACATCGTTTTTGAGTGTTATCTATTTCATTTTTCATGTATATTTCGGTTTGGTAGTTTCATTAATTTAATCTTGATCATTATTAAATAATATATATAATTTTAATAATTTTATAAATTTCATATATTTTTTTGTGTACATGTTTCAAATCAAAATATAAAGTGGTATATGAAATATGATTCACATCTCTTTGTGGAGGTGGTGTCCACGCTTAATCAAAAGTGGAATTTCCATTTTTATAAGGTGTGTGGGAAATAAGGTAAATGATATATTATATTTACATAATCATAAATATTTCCTTCATATAATATATACTAAAAATTTATCATCATAAACATGTTTGTAATGTGGTGATAAAAATCAAATTACACCACTACATGCATACGGTTCGACATACGTACACAAGAGTGATGTTTTAAAATTTTTATTAGATTGAAATGAGATTGAAAAAGAGTTACCATTAATCATAATAACATATATCTATATTCAAAAAACATAAAATTATTATTTTAGTATGATTAATGTATATTTACTGGAATTAGAAGATGAATTAAATTTGAAAAAAATTTAGAAGTGATTTCTTTCACTTAGAGAAACCTCCTTTGAATGTCTTCATATGGAACATAGGGTTGGTATTTAGGGTGAAAATAAACAATATAATGTGTATGAACAGGTTTGAGATATAGTTTTGTAGTGTTTTGTGGAGGTATATTTCTCAATAGGTGTAATGAAGTGAGGGTTGGTAGTGCATTTTTATAATTTAGGTGAGTTACACCCTTGTAATTTTATAAAAAATGTTTTAAAATATTATGAAGCCAATTTCTTGAAAAAGTATCACCAAAAAAATCTTATTAATATTTTATATGTATAATATCTAAATAAAATCAAAAAATTAGTTTTAACCTTGCTTTTACTTCATTTTAACCCGTATATATTAGTTTAAACCATCGTTAACCCTTTTCACTTTTATTATAAAATAATATTTATATTCTTTTTAATGGTAAATAATGTGACCATAAAAATAAAATTGACCCATAAATGGTTTGATTTTTATATGGAAACCCAGATCACACAAACATGGATAAATATAATTGTAATTTTAATTTTAATTCATTTAATTAAATATAATTTGATTTAGAATACCATTAATGTCATTTTTGGAACTACTCTGTTATATTGATATTAAAATCATCAAGATATTTATGTAATTCAAATATAAACCTTTTAAAATCTATAATATTTTATATTCATCTACAAAATTCTTGAAAAACTAAAATATTCTCCAAATTTATTACTTTTAGTGTTATTTAAATATTTTATTTTAATTTTGAATTATTTGAATTTATATTGTGTATGTGTTGCCTAAGATTTTATAGTAATTATATAACAAAAAATAAAATCACATTTTCTCTAGGAAAATAATTTCATTATTCCAAGAAAACCCATTAGTATTCATTCAAAAATTATTTTTATATATATTTGGAAATGTAAGAAAAATTAAAAAAAGACCAGGACATTTTAAATGTTTCAATACATAAAATATTATATAGTTGATTTTAATGGATATTTGTCCCCTAATAAATTAAATATATAAAATTATGTGATAAGGGTATATATTCTAATTATAATTTGTTTGGAAAATTTGTGGCATCATCACATTTTTTTAAACTAAGTGAACATAACTTTCACTTTTACAGTACTGAATTGTTTATTATTTTAACTATTCATCATGTACATAATTTATGATGAAATTATAATATTAATTATTTATATTCCAAATATAGAATAGATTTAACCAAATTTAATAACAATAATTATCTAAAATTAATCATTTAATAATCATTCAAAACACAATGAAAAATAGTTTTATGATAAAATCCCTTTAATGTGTTAAATTATTTTTATAATAAGATCAAGTATAATTTTTATTAATTTATAATTAATTAGATTATTTCTTTGTAAATATAAATTACTTTAATTTTGGAACAATTTCAAAATATAATGGGGTTTTAAATGAAAAGAAATCTATTTTTAATATGTATTTTTCACTATTTATTGAAAAACAATATTTTTTGAAATAATCCATAAAATTTACTCTAATTTTTTTTGATATAATTATTTAAATGAAATTAATTTAAAAAATAGAAATTATAAAATCTAATTACTTAGTTTCAATCTCATTCATTAATAAAACTATGTGAATAGGTCTATTGTATCTTTAAGAAGATATGCTTACTTTAATTTATGCTTGACCATTAAATTATTCCCTCAATAAAAAACATTATCCTTGATATTTCTCAACTATCACCTCATGAACAATTTTATATATTTCATTATCACTACATCTTCAGTTTCCCATGTAACATATTTTATCTTCTGATTTCACAAAAATACCATCACATGTTAAATCATTCGATTTCTCAACAATTGTTTTTTATTCCCAAAATATTTGATAGTCTCTTCAAAATAAGATAAATTTTTCTCCAATTCTGTTTCCTTAGAGGTGAGAAAATGTTTTTGGTCTATAATATACTTCCATAATAAATATATATGAAACACATCATTTACATTAGAGAATCTATGTGGAATATCCAAATGGTAAGTTATAGATCCAATTTTTTATGGAAGTTAATATGGGATTATGGACATTATTATTATAAATTTATTCCTTCTAAACATTATAATACACATACAAAAAAAGACATTCATGAAAACATGATCTACCACTAAAAATTCCCAATAATTCGTTTAGTTAAAATTATAAATCAGTTTCCATTATTTATCTTCGTTAATATCGGTCTGAATTATATTTAACTTCATATTTTTCTCCAATTAAATCAATTGGGATACTTTAATACTTTCACTAGCTTCATCTCAACAAGTTTAACTATGAAATCTCTTTCTATATAATTTTTCAAAAAACACAATTTTAATACTTTAATTGAAGCTATAATAATATTTATACACTACCAATGCTAATGAAAGATCTGAAATACCATGAAAGTAATGTGTTAATGATCTTAACATGTATTATAATGTTTAAATAGTCATATTAGGGTGCCCATCATTCAGCGGATGCTAGGTGGTAATAATATTATAAAATATATTAATATTATTTGTTGTGTTTTATAAAAACAATAATTTCAATTTTTGATAATGAACAAACACTATTTAAATTAAATCACTATAACATCTAATAAGTTCATTGAAATAGAGTCTTGAAAGATGGTCAAGAGTTAAATCATCTCTTATGGTGAGAAAATGTGTAGATTTGGTATAAGTATCAACAATAATCCATATGGTATCATTTATTACGGGATTCATTGGAAATATAGTGAAAATTAATATATTAATTTCATCAAATTTTCTTATTGGTATTGGTATAGATTTCATGACTCCTTTAGGCTGTTGTCTCTCATCCTTCCAAAATTTGAAAACAATGAACCTCATTACATAATCAAAAATTTCCTGCATCTTATCATCGTACATAAAATATTCCCAAAAATACCTATGCATCATAGTTATACCAAGGTTAATAGAGAAATTTATGTTATTCACACTATCTAATTATTCTTTTTTCATCTCATGAATAGATGTAAAATATAACCTCTTTCTATACATAATTACACCGTATTCTTAGATAAAGAATTTCAACATCCCACCATTCACAAAATTAATTTTTTTTAAATTTTCTAATCATCATTATGAGAAATTTTAATCCCTTCTAATAAATAAAATTCCAATTTTTTTTGAAAAAAAGTGATGTTTCTCATTCATTAAAAATTCTTATATACTTATTTTCTAAATTCATGAACATTATATCCCTATAAATCCTCATTATTATCATTATTCTTTTATAATTCCATCACTATTCTTTACAACCTTATTTTCCTTCCATTGGAGGTAGTGTAATGAGGAATCATAATCCTTGAGTTTGTAATGTCCTTTATATTTCAATATATTAGACTCTTTCTATGAAAGTATTTATTTGAAACATTTTTTATACATATAAATATATAAATTCTTACCATAAAGAAAATTTGTAGATATCTTCAATTTAAATATTATGACTTCCAACTCAAGATTATGGGTTGTTTATTTTTGGTCATCAATCCTTAAATTCCTTGTTGTATATAAAATTAACTTATCATTCTGTATAAGGGAATCTTCATGACCTTTCATTAATGGATCACTATATATGAAGATTATATCTCATCCCAAAAGTAATTTCAACAATAGTGCATTGATCATAATCCTCATTAATTTCGAACACATTCATTACATTGCATTTTCCATTTTATGTGAAACATTTTATGTGTCAACATGGATAACAGGCTTTCCAATTGGGAAAAATTATAAATAAAATACTACTAATCCAAGGAAACGATGTTCCTTGGTTATATATACTAATATATGTATTTAATTCATTAATAGCATTTTCTGGTTTTGGATCAACTAATATTCAATCGTATAAAGAATATTAACATGAAAAGTAACTTCATAGATTAAAGAAATGACCGAAGATAAATTTACCATATAACTATTTTTCATTAAGAGTATCAAGACTAATTCATAAATGAAATTTATTCTCTTCATATATTTTGGTTATTCAACAATACCATCAATAAATAAAACAAGTAATTTTATACATATTCATGGAAAATATACTAAAATATTTAATAAAAATCAGGGTGAATTAGTAAATGAAAATATAATTACTAAGAATTCATAATGTATATACCTCATATGAAATACTTTATTTGGAATACCTTCCCTCCTTTAATATAATTTTTTATATCCAAAATCAAGACCTATATTATAAAAATATTATGATCCTTGAATTGGATCAAACACATCATCAATATGAGGAAGTTAAAAAAATTTCCATTGTGGTGGAATTGATTTCCATGTTAACAATTAAGAAACTATAATTCTCATTCTTCTTTTTCATAAATAGAGTATGTTTTCTCCCAGATGAATCACATTTTTATATAAATCCATAATTCTAAATCTCTTATAGTTTTTTATGTAACTCCATTATCCCCACAATATCCATCATATATGGTGTCTATGAAATTGGTTTTGAATCATAGATTGGTGAAATATAATAATGAACATTCGAAAAATATAGATGCCCATGTAGTTTTCAAGTAAATAAATTATTAAATTATCTCACAAATTGATGATATTATATCTGAGGGTTATGTTTCATGTACATATGTTGTGAATTATCCTCATCACTTGATGTCTCGTTAAGGATAGAATCTGTTGGTGGATCTAAAAATGATTCAAATATTTATGTCCCCTCCTCTAAGGATAAATAATTTTTCATCTTCATAATGAATCATTATTTCATTCTTTTGGAAATAAACTTTCAAATAACATTTGGAAATACAATCTATGTAATGAATTATATCTATATTAACCATAAGTGTAATATTAATTTCATTAAATAGAGAGTGATAATCTGTTATACTATGAACTAATTGACGAATCCTAATTGTTGGGATATTTACACTATGTTACATGATTGATAAATCATTTTTAAGGTGATAGGAAAATGTAAAATCTTCTTGTTAAAAATGAAAGATATAAATGTGTGTAAAGTATCAAAATCAAAAAAATAATTATATAGATTTGATAATACGGTTAATTTACCTACTAAAAAATCTTTAGTAACATAAAAAACATCTATAGAGATCTCATAATATAGGCCCTGGTCCATTTTTTATGGCATAAATTCCTAGGATGTCTAGGAAATTCATTTTCGTTGTTCCCCATGTACTTATAGGTAAAGTATTTAACATTGGATTCTTTTTTCATTACTGTGAAATCATAAAAATGATTGAATTTCTCTCCCAACATTAAGTAAAATCTCATTATTATAAGGAATGTTTCTATTTATTTCGGTCCTCATTTATTACAAGTCAGAAATTCCAACCTTCCATTATTCAATATTTCTGGATTTCCTTCTATAGAGTGCTAAAATACCCTCCTATTGACTTACCACTCATCAGTTTCATAATATTTATAGAATTATTTCTCTAATTTCATACCCCAATGTCCTATATCCACATCTGATGTTATTTTTTTGTAGACTGCTATCGATCAATGGATTAGATTTATCCCCAACAATGATAGATTCAATATTTTCATTTAGATTATGTTCACAGCCCATAAAATTCCTTACAAACCCAAAATAATTGGCTTGATACCGAGAAATATTTTCAGCATTCATTCACTTAGACTCATGAATTGTGTCTCCATATTTCATTTTTTACTATGAGGAACATATTTTTCTAGGAAATATACCTTTAAATCCATCCTCTTCATGATTGTGTGTAACTCCTTATTAATATTTTTTAATACCATAGGTAACCATTGGTCTGCATCCCCTGTGAGATAATAAACCACATGGAAAACATATTCTAATTCACTGAATCCTAAATGTATGAAATATTATACCTTGGGATGTCATCCATTATTCAACTACAAATGGATCTATAGTCTCAAAGATTGATTGCTAGTACAAATTCCTGAAATGGCCCAACAATGTTACACTACATTACATATTAGTAGTATTATCCAAATATAGAATGGTTATTTTTTATAAAAAAATTAATATACATTAATAATTCTATAATTAGATCACCTACAACTACAACTCCAATTCTGGCTGCATTTTTGTAATATTGACCCAAGCGTAAATCTATACATATATTACATGCATATATATAGATCCATTCCATAATAAAGGAACCATTTCTAAACATAGGAATACACTAGATTAATTCATAACAATATGAATATTAGTGTATAATTATTTAACTTGAGAAACACTTGATATGAAATTAAATTTTATCCAACTCTAATCATAGAATAATAAACCATTTATCATTGGGAATATTCACACCATTTTAAAATCATTAAAAAATGGTTGGTAACAAAAATAAAAATTTTCCCATGAATATCCTTAAGAGTGTAAATCCAAGAACACATTAAGGTTACCCTCACTATCACAAATAATGATAACCATTATATATGGGAAATAATATTTTTTGTGTAATTACCCTTTGATGAATCAGTTCCAAAAGAACATACACTTATAGTTCCCAAAGAAGAATGTATTTCTAGGAATTACATAGAATATCTAACATACCATAGAACATATTCTATTTTAATAAAATTATATATATTATTAAAGTTTGACATCGGTTATATTCACCCATATTGGTTTTATATAGAACATATCCTCTTGTTATATTACTAAATTGGAAAAAAATACAGGTGGCTTCATCCCGAATGATTATGTAGTTTTATATATTTTGGAGTCTATATAAATATATAATTTTGACATCATATCGAAAAAATTAAATATAATATAATAATTCTCATGATAATTTAATTATACATTACTTTTATTCAATCAATCAATTAATATATACATTATTCATATATCAGGGAAATGAATAGATAATGGAAGGTGAGATCTGATTCTCAATAAGGGAACATGTACAATATAAGATATCATAAATCATATAAACATGAATTATGTTAATGAGATAATAAATAAATAAAATTTTCAATATAACTAATGACATAAAGTGTTGAGTATATCAATTGGTAATATAGTAATAAAAATTATCATGTAGATAAAGAGCTATTTCCGTAATAATATGATGTATAATGATGTGCATCATGATCTTAGAGTTAAGTTATTGTTCCATGAAAAAATATGTAAATAGGTCATGTGTACATAGAATACACCAAATAATTAGTATAATGAGATTTATCAATGAAGCGAGTGGTTATTAAGGGCCATAATCATCACATACGAAGTACAATTCATTCATGATATGAATTGGGTGAATTACACTTCAATAAAAAATAATCCTAAACATGCGTATTGGAAAGCTATCATATAAAATGCTAGTAATTTATAAAAATTACTAAATAAAACATGATCATATGTCATTTAGAGTTGTACGATGAATTGAATCAGAATATTATATCCACAATAAAGCAAAATAGTCACTAAATAAAGTTGAAAAATATGATAAAACATTTAAATTATAAATAAACAATTTCTTGAGGTAATTAACATTTAATTAATAAAATCTATTCTATTAGTTGAAAAAAATTTCCAAAAAATTAATATAAAAATATTCAATTACAATAATTTTCAAAAAAATGTAATGGAATATTCTAGAAATTGAGTGGTTAGGATGCCCAAAATTTTAATGCATGTCATCTATGATAAAAAATAGTCGATTCACATTTTTTGTAAAAATTAAATTGTACAACATTCAAAAAATGAAAAGAAGATTTATTTTTAATCCATTTTCAAAAAAATAAATCCGGATTAAAAATAAATTTAAAACAAAATAGAATAATATTAAACAAATCCATGATTTTGTTTTTATAAATATGGATATCGAAGAAAATTTAAATTTGATTGAGGAGAGAAACAATGTCCAATTACCATAAAAATATTATTTTTTTTCTGTTGAGTACATAAAGAGATTAAAATGGAAGGAAAATTTTTAATTACTATATTTAAATATAGTAAATGAAAATAAATTTGATTTAATATATATATATATATATATATATATATATTCCTCTAACAGTTACTTAGCCGTAAACAATCTTGAATAATGACTAGATAGTGAAATAAACCCTTATCTCATATACAACATTCTACATATGTGTTTTTATCCTCCAGTATAATAAATTAATATGTGTTGTAATTTTTTAACAGTACTATATAAATACTTATAATATCATATATGATCCACTTATACTATTTAAATACGCATTTATTGTTAATTTTTTATTAAAGATGTTGATTCGTAGTGATAACATTTTTGTGTTCCATGTTTGTTTTTGTTTTGTAGTTTTAGTCCTTATACAATGATCATGGTTCCCTAATATCCATGATTTGAATAATGATATTATTATCATATATATTCATTATATAATTATTTTTATTATCCCTGATGAAAGGACATGAAAAGTTTAACAAAACTCATTTTAGAGGTGGTGTCCACCTGTACGAATGAGTTACATTATCATATTATTTTTATAATTTGAAGGGATTGAAGTCAAATTAAATATTATTCTTATATTATTGTTATTATTTAATAAATATTTTTTATATTAATATTTTTTCTAAACATATCTATAATATGAATATGAATATGGTATTTCAACGCTATGTGGAGATGTTCAGTCGTATGCACGCATGAATGATATCATCCAATTTTCATAGGATGGAAAGGATATTGAAAATGGTTATACTATAATAATAATGTCATTTTTGTATGTTTATGATAAGAGAGTTATTATTTTTTATTACTTCAATATAAATAATGTTATTGTTAGAATAAATATGTTTGAAAGTGTTTTAAAAATGATTACCTTATCATAGGTAAACCTCCTTTAGATATATTCATCAGGGCACTAGGGTTAGTCTTCTTTGATACCCATAACCTAAAAAAGTGTATATGGATTTTGGGGAGATATATTGTATGTTTTCATTGAGTTAAAGTGATCAATATGTGCTAATAATTGTGTGTATGAGTTTCTCATTTATGACTGAGATATGCAGAACACATGAAAATTTTCAAATACATCAAATATTATGAAGTAAATTTCTTGAAAAATGATTAAAAAATGAATAATTTATTATTTTATATTTAATAAATTTAAATAAAACAATTAAATGAAGTTTAATAATGTCTTTAGTACATCTTAACCCTTATCTTTTTGTTTTGAGCCCAGTATGTTTTTTTTCATAATTTCCAAAAAATGAAATTTTTCAACTCTTTTAGGGTCAATAATGTCACCATAATGGGTGATAAAACCATAAATCATAGTATTTAATATTTAAAAACATTTTCCATTTAATTAAACGAATATATTTTTAGGGAATTTTAAATCATTTAATAATATATTATTTACTATAAAATATCAATATTGCCTTTTTTAGAACTATTTATTTACATTCACTTTAAAATCATTGGGATGGTTATGTGATTTAAATATAAACCTTACACATCCAAAATATTTTATATTCATATATATAATACATGGGAAATAATAATATACCCACATTGAATTACTTTTAATATTGTTAAAATATTTTATTTTGTTTTGTTATTCATTGAATATATAATGTATTAGTATTGAATATGAAATTGAAAAAATTATATATTAAATAAAAATTATAAATAAATTTATCAAAAAATATCATTATTATGTGTGATATAACATTTATTATTTGTTCCTAACATATTTTCATCCCTATGTTATCATGTAAGATAAACTCAAAAACAAGAAAATATCATTTGGAATTTGTTTTCACAAAAATATTATATAAGTCATTTTTTGTATAAGTGTCTAATGAAAATAATATCTCAATAATGTATTGTTAATAGAAGAAATTTATTTTAAATTAAGAGGAAAAAATAAATCTTTAACACTTAGTTTTAACCAAGGTTTACCTGTTTTACGTTTTTACTGTGGTGTTTTTTTTATATTTTAAAAATTCAATAAAACCAAAAATTAAGTTGTATTTTCATATTTATTAATCTGATAAAAAATATGGAATTTATATTTATAAATTCTATTACTATAATAATATTATATTTATTTTATAATAATCCTTCAAAGTACGATAAAATGTCATTTTATTAAAAAAATCATTTTTTAGTCGACAAAATATTGATACTATGAACAAGAAAATATTTGTTTCATAAATATTTTATTATTTTATTTTTAAATAAAAGGGGATTATATTAATTTAGAATTAAAATAAATATATTATGGGGGTATCTATAATTAAAATAAATGACAATTTGAAAAAAATCAAATTTTATTTCTCTTTAATGAAAAATGAATATGTTTATAGAAATCCAAATATTTCACCCCAAAAAATGTTTATAGTCATATTTAAAAATTGAAATTAATTAATGAAAATTTAATTTATAAAATTTTGTAATATAGTTTATAATCACATTTAAGAAAAATAAATTGTGTATTATGGTGTTTTCTATATAAAAATAATATATTAATATATTTGATGTTGGAGAATTATACCCAAAAAAATTGGGTAAATATGAATATCTCATGGACAATAAGTGTTGGAATATGGAGTGAACCCAGTTTATCAAAAAATGTTTCCACTATCACAGTTTTGGTAGTGAACCATGAAAACCAAAATTATTGAATTGGGAGTGAAACCAATCCACTATAATAGTATTTGTAGTGAACCTTGTCAAAGTAAATTATTTTCTATGATTATGTATATTCCACACTCTTATGTCTTATTAAAATTTTTTATATGTATGTCACATGTTATTTTATTCTGTTATGATTCATGTATTATGAACATTACATCATTATTCCATGATTCATAATTTTGAGCTATCATATGTTGGGAATGGTTTTCAAATGTTAATATCATATTATCATAACCTTATTCTCATGTTGGGCTTAAGTGATTTGAAATATCTCACAAGTTTACACATACAGGGCATCTAAACTAACCTTTTATTATGTTTCCTTTCACGTGGTTTCTAAAACCTTTTATAAGTTCATTATGTTAAGAATGATACAATATGTGATGAATTCGGTATGATATAACACATAATTTTCCTAAACATGATTTTTATATATATAGTCTCTATAAAACCCAAACCATTATGGTTCTATTAGGGATCATAATATGTCCGTTTGAATAATACGTTTAAATAAAGTAATATATATGCTCCACTATCATGTAACATTAAAAATAACATGACTCAATACATCTCTAAATTCTAAACATGCTTCCATTACAGAATACCAACTACCAAACTTGAAATGAATTACATTCTTTAAAATACCCTAGTTTGATCCTCGAACCACATCATACGCTTCCATGAAAACACTCTCAATATAATATACATTTCATCGTATCAATTTCTGTGCTAAATAACTAGTCTTTACTCCTTTAAATAGCATTCTTAAAACTATTATAGCCTCATCTATAAAACCCAATGATATTATATGTACATATTTGGAAATAAAACATTATGTATTTGATAATTTTCCTTCTATAGAACCCCGAGTCTAAATGAATATATATAAATTAATCCCTTCTATCTAGTCAATTAAATTGTATGGAATGAATAACAATATAATATTTAAAAATTTTATTTCTAATTTTTTACAAAATTATAATGTATTTATTAATTTACAATAAATATATACTCAATTTTAATAATGTTATTTTATGATTCAAAAATAGGTTTTACTTCAAATATGGTTTTTATAACAATTTTTATGAAATAAATTATAATTAATTTAAATAATTTTTAAATATATTAATGAAGGAAATAAATATAACTTAATAAATTAGAAATCAAATATTTTATATTGTTGAACTGTTAAAATTTTTCTTAACTAATTTTTTTTAGTGAATCGTGTAAAATAATTATATTTGTAAAAATTACCATTTTCTTTCATTTAAATACCCTATATTATTTTTACTTTGTTCTTAAATGAGGATAATTTTAATTAAATTATTTCTATTCTGCTTTATTTCATATTCTTTATCATTTTAGTTGATTTTGGTGTAAGTTAATGTTTTGGATTAAAATTAAATTTTTTTAAAATAATTTTTTTTATGTGAGCAATGTGTTTTTTCTTAATAAATAACTTTATATCAATTATTTAATTTTCTAACAATATCCATGGATTATATATTCTATATAATATTTTAAAATCCATTTTATGAATTTTACAATGAACAGAAAAAATGTATATTAATTTTACCTTGTAAAATTCATTTTTCAGAAACAGTTTTTCATTCTGGTTAGCATGGTTAATTTAAAAGAAATTACACAATATAAAAAATGAAATCATTTAAAATGGATTTAATGTATTTCATAATGGTAATAATTAATATAATTTAATTATTTTTATTAGAATATTTTTCCACAAGTAATTTTAAAAAGAGTATAATTTTGTTACTATGTTTGTGGTTAAAATGAGATTACTAAGGGGTTAAACCATATGATAAGGGTTTTATTTCCACCCAAAAGAATACTAATAAAATTATTTTCTGATAATAAGAAATTATATTATCCTATTTTCTTAATATTTTTCCATTGTGAGCATCATTCCATTGAATGTGACCATATATAATTGAAATCTTTTCTGAAATTTTCTGTGTGTCCCTCCCATCACTTATACATGGGAAGTTCTATTCATCATTTATTCACATGATTAAAACACAAAAGTTTAGAAAATAAATACTAAAAATCATTATTTTGAATTTCCAAATGAATTCTATATCTTTTTTTTCTTCACTATAGACCAATCCTTTCAGGATTCATGTGTAATCCAAAGGAGGTCTCTCAATGAGGAGGTATAAATAATTACTAAGGTCATTTAGTTTTATTTATTATAAAACCTTATTTTCACATAATTTATACATAATAAAATTAATTTTACATATTAAAAATTATATATAAATTTTATTATGATGATGGATAACCTGTTTAACACCTCTTTTCAATCATATGCATATGCAAGCATCGCTCGTGCATACGTGTTAACTGCCACCTTCATGAAGAGATGTGATTTTTATCATTTATGATTTACATAGATAGTACTAAAGACTCGTATAATTAAATAACGGATATTTATCATATAATAATTAATATGTAAATTTGAGTTTTCATTATCATTCTTTTCTTCTATCCACCAAAAATGGAAAGAGATCTTATTCATATATACGAACTATTATCTCCACGTCATGATTTTTTAAATAAAATATTCATATAAATGGATTAAAATACTTATATATTTTTTATATATGAAAAATATTTTGGATATTTTAAATCCATGATCATTCTAGATGGACCATAACTGCAGAACTAAAACATACATGAAAAATGATGCAATTAACAGCTGAAATATGGACTTTAGTAGAGAATTGTAAACATATAGAAGTTAAAATGATATAAATGGAGCGTATGTGATATTATATGTATGAATATTATTATTTTAATTAATTACAATAAATAAAAAAAATTAACCATTAGTTTAGAGTTTTTATCATTTAAATCATATATAAGGTATGATATTTCATCTCAAACACCGTTCTTTGAGGAATGTTTTTGTTGTACATCAATTTTTCATCACAATTGTGTGCATAATTTACAATTTCCATATATTTTTTATTAGTGTTTTATTTTAATTAAATTAAATTATTCTTTATTATTTAACCACTAATGGGATTTTGATTTAAGAAATCAAAATTCATATGGGTTTTGTCTCATTTTCTTCGTATTGAGGCATTGTTTAATGTTTCACAGTAATTTATTATCTATATGTTTTATAAATATTCAGATAATGAATTTTGGAATAATAAAATATTTAATTTATGGTTTTTACATATCTAATTTATCCTGAACTATCCAATGAACTTTTATTTAAATATTACAAATTTTGTATGAATTTTGTGTTTCAATTCATTTTTGACAATGATTATTTAGGATTAATATTTTTTAAGATGAAATTATATGATCCATTTATGAAAAATATTATGAAATGTCCATAATTGTTACAATAAATTAAATATTAGTATAATTATCCAAATATAGAAAGGTTATTAGTCATAACCTCATTAATGTACATTAAAATTTATATAATTTGATCACCTACAACTACAACTCCAATTCTAGGTCCAGTTTTATTATATTGACCCGAGAGTAAATCTATGCATAGATTTCATTCCTAGATATATATATCCATTCCATAATATAGGAACCATTTGTAAACATTGTAATACACTAGAACAATTCATAAAAATATTAATATTAATGTATAATTCGGGACCTAGAGAAACACTTTATATAACATTGAATTTTAACTAGCTCTAACCATAGAATAATAATCTTTTATCATTGGGAATATTCCAAATATTTTAGAAACATTCAAAACAGTTTGTAATGAATATAAAAATTTTCCCAAGAATTACCCCAAGATATTCATACCTAGCCCACATTAAGGGAACACTCACTATCAACCAGAATGATAGCCATTATATACTTGAATGGCTATTTTTAGTGTAATTACCCCTTGATGAATCTATTCCAAAAGCACATACACTTATAGTTCCAAAGAGAAATGTATTTCTAGGAATTACATAGAATCTCAAAGATATAGTAAAACATATTCTATTTTAATATAATTAGATATATTCTTCATGTTTGACATTGGTTATATTCACTCATATAGGTTTTACATAGAACATAGCTAGTTGTTATAGTACTACATTTCGGAAAAATACAAGTGGATTCATCCCGAATGATCATGTTGTTTTTTATTATTGGGAGTGTATATAAATAACTAATTTTGAAATTATATCTAAAAAATGATATATAGTATAATAATTCCCATGATAATTTCATTATTTATTACTTTTATTCAATCAATAAAATATTTTATACATTCGTCATGTCATAGGGAAATGGATGGATAATGAAATGTGATATCAGATTCTCAATAAGGAAACGTGTACAATATATGCTTTCAAAAATCAAATAAAACATGAATTATGTAGTTGAGATAATAAATAAATAAATTTTTCAATATATATAATGCCATAAATTGCTGAGTAGATCAATTGATAATATCATAATATAAACATTCATGTAGATAAAAATATCTATATCCATAATAATATGACATATAATGATGTACATCATTATCTTAGAGTTATGTTCTTATTCCAAGGAAACATATGATAATAGGTCAAGGGTACATAAAATATAGAGAATAATTTGTCAAATGAGGTGTATCGATGAAGCGAGGGGTTATTAAGGGCCACAATCTTCACATACTATGTCTAATACATTCATCATATGAATGTGGCGAATAACAATTCAATACAAAATAATCCTAAAAATCCGTATTGGAAAACTATTATATAAAATGTTAATATTTTCCCCAATTAGTAAATAAAACATGATCATATGTCATTTAGAGTTGTACGACAGATGGTAATAAAATATTATTTCACGACCCATCCACCGGGGCCCATGTCGTGACTTCCCCAAGCCCACCTTGCAGAGGCAAGGGGATGACGACTAGAACTGAAAGGTGTATCCCTAATATGGGAATGCATTTCCTTTAAACATGTACAAACTCACAGAGTAGAACAAAACAAGAGGTGACCACATAGACAAGCACGCAACAAAATCAACTATGAAGTGAACTGATGCAGCAAAGATTGCTGAAAATAAAGGGAGATGGAATGCAAACCCAATTGGAAAAAGTACTAGTACAACTGAAAAAGTAATAAATAGATGAAATATGAAAAGGAATCTCCTGTATAGTCCCCCATGGATCCTACCTGAAGGGTAGGCACAACTCAATATATATAGTCCCTGTGTCCCATCACGTCCAAAAGGACCAGATCCAAGCCCCACCTAGTCCCAACTCTCTCAGCCTCGATCAATGATGTACGTCATCTGACCTAGAAACAACAAGGTGTGGTTGAAGCCCATGTAGGGTTGAGTATGACAACACTCAGTAAGGACCCCAAGACTGCCGTAGGTCTCCTATAGTTCTACAAATGGTGAAGCACAAAGCATGATGGACAAGTACACAAGAAATGTAATCTTACACCAGGTGTTTCTTTGGGTCTGGGATTGAAAGGTCATCACATCATCCAACTCTCCTCTATTGAGTACAGTGGGCCATCTGGGTCACACAGAGCTACTTCCCATAAACCATGAATTGATGCGGTACATATCCCTGATGGGTACCATGTGCATGTTGGGTCACACATAGCCACTTCCCACCGTGGGCAGGCCGGGTCACACAGAGCCTCTTCCCACCATGGATGAATGGAGGTACTCTTCCTATCAAGTATCATTGGTCTTTCAGGTCACATAGAGCCTCTCCCCACCATGGGCCTACTAGGTCACACAAAGCTGCTTCCCACTGGGCCAATCGTAAAGCATTCTTCTGGTCTCATCCAACCATAGGGTTCCATATGTAGTCGTCAGGGGATAACTGCTCGTCAAGACACCCACTACATCATGAAATCCTTGATAGTAACCCCAATGTATTACAAAAGATTCATCTACCCAAGAGAGTTCCAAAGCTACAAATGACTCGTCAATCAGATGCACAGTTTGTGATTTACAAGTTTTTTAATGCCAGTGGCCTTATTGGATTCGTATTCAATACATCCCATCTATTAGACATCATTCTCCAAAACTAAGGTGGGGAATCCCAAAATGGAATTCCTCATCCTAATTATCCTGAAGCTGCAGACGGTTTGTCAAAAGGACGTCTGGGTTAAAATTTAGGGCATATTTTTTGTAACAAGTCGGTACTAGGTCCGAGTCTGATCCGCCTCAGTCAGACCGGCCTGAACCCTTTCGGAATGTTCCAATACAAATCAACCTAGGTCGACCTAGCCTGACTGTATTCCAACCCGACTCATTTTAATCCGGCCCGCGGGGCCCGACCCGACCCATCTGGGTCGCAGGTAAGGTCGATGGGCGCCGGGTCGACCCGCACGCCCGCCAGCTGGGTTGTGGTTTGGTCCCCTAGACCGAGCTGGCAGTGCCTCCTTCCTAGAGGCGTAGATGCTGGGGACACTAAGATGCAATGCGTCCAGGTAGGGATAACATGGTTTTGGGCCATGTCAGTAGGTCAAGCCCTCGGGGGTTGACCTAACACGGCGCAACATGGCGCCGAGAGTCCTCCATGTCACGGTCGACGGGTCGCAGTTCCTACTCGCCACAGACGATGGGCTATAGTTTCCTCCGTTCCAAGGCCAGAAGGCGATGGGTTCCTCCCTGACACGGCCTACAAGCCTCGATTTTCCTCAACCGTGGGCATCACTGGCGCGTGCCACATCCACTGGCTGCTAGTTGTGCCAGCCACCCTTTGCTCTTGTAGTGATCAATGTTGGTCGTGACCCTACTGTTGCGTGGGTGCTCCGCCACGGGTGCTCCCCTCCTCTTCTCTACCTCCACCATGGGCGGCGGCCGGTCTTCCACCAGACACGCGATCGGTGCCTCCGAGTGATGTTGCTGCATCGTTGTGCGCTAGCTTCGGCGGTTATTCCGGTGGTAGGGTGTTCGTCAGGCCACATATCATGTATCGGGGGCCCAATTTTTTGCGCCGTCAGTGTTTTTAGTTTCTTGGTATCGCGCTCTTCGTTGGGGTAGGCACTACTTTGGGTTGTTTCCAACTTCATGAAAAGATGATCACAAATAACACGTGAATGGTGGGGCTCATGCCTTGTTCGTGTCAGCCTGCACCCTCCACTTTAGAGATAACCCCGGGGGAGTTTCGAGAAAAATATTAACTAAAATTCATGCCTTGGTTTCAATTCTCAATCAAACAATAAATCACCCCGTCACACATATAAAAATAAAATAAAATTTTTTCAACTTTTTTGTGAGTTGATCTATTCTTATCATTTTAGAAAGATAAGAGTGGAAAAAAAATCAACACAACACCCTACCATGAAACATTTGAGATCACTTGTGGTTATGGGAGTCTTTTTCATCGCCATCCCTTCAACCAACTACCCTTTCCACCACTCTAACATCAAACTCTGGTTCAGGGTTTCATTGTCGCACGTCACCTCCAGCTGGGGTTGGCTCTGTCCTCTAAGGGCTCGACATTACGACAACCCAATTGAACCTCTCTTCTTGATGAATCTTGTCTGATAACCCTCCCTGAAGATCTATGTTTATAAGAGTGGGGGAGAGTATGTAACGACATAGAGAGTTATTGGGTCTCATTAACAGGAAGCTTACTAATTTTCCCCAATGTTGTTGTTACTTTGATTAGAGGGTCAAGCCATTTATTTTCTTGACACGTCGCCGGTACCACATTACCGGTTTTCCATTGGGGTAATATATTAAAATAAAATAATAATGTTATTTTATTTTTTCTATTAAAAGTTCCCAAAAATAACTTTTTTTCCAGACCTACTGCGGACGTAGAAAATCCTCCCTTAATAGAATCTCGGCCCTACGGATTCAACTGTACCTTTATATTTTTAGTCTAAGAAACGGTTCAAATGTCAGAAAATGATGCTCACACATTTACTCAACGTGCACAAAAAAAGATCAAAAATTCATTCCGGGCACACTGGGACTCGGAATCACACGCCATCAATTATCACGGAATCGTAAAATTCTATAAAATCTAAATAAAAATATTTACATGGAAAAAAATCCAGGTCATTACATTATCCTCACCTTAAGGATTTATATACATGAAATCCACAACATAGTCTAAGGAAACGAATGAGGGTACTGAGCACGAATCTGAGCCTCTTTCTCCCTTGTGCTATCCTGGAGGTTCTCGTGTTGCCAGCGAACGTGCCCCAACAATATCAACCACCCACGAAGGACCTGATCTTGTAGATCCTCAATCTCTAATAGATCCTCTGTAAATGTCACCCCATCATGAATTTCTATCTCTCCTTGGTCGATGACATGAGATGGGTCGTGCACGTATCCCCTCAACTGGGATATGTGGAAGTCATCATGCACCCTTTTCAAAAGTAGTGGGAGTTCCATGTAATACGCCACCTCTCCAATCCTCCAAAGTATCTGAAAAGATATTTCAAAATTCAGTTTTAACATTCTGCCTCGAAAAAATCTCTGTAGTCCCCATCGAGGGGAGACACTCATGAAAACATGGTCCCCCTCCTGAACCTCCCACGGTCTGTGCCTCCCGTCAGCATTATACTATTGTCTGCTCTGCGTAGTCTTCATCTTCTCCTGGATGATTTGCACCTTCTCAATGGTAGCCCATTAAAACTCTGGACCCATAAGTGCTGACTCCTCAGGGTATGTCCAGCATAGAGGTGATCTCCAAGGTCTATATTATAAGGCATCAAATGGTTCCATACCAATGGGGGAGTGGTAATTGTTATTGTAAGAAAACTACACCAAGGGAAAATGATCCTCCCAAATGTGGAAAAAAATCTTGGACGCAAGCACGAAGCATGTCCTCTAGTGTTTATATGGTCTTCTCTATCTGACCATCTGTCTAAAGATGGAAGGCAGTTCTCAGACGTATCTAGTTCCCAAATGACTCATGTAATCCCTTCTGTAACCGAGATGTGAAATGTACGTCATAGACATAGACGATTGTCGATGGAACCCCATGGAGTTGCACAATATCCTATACGTAGAGGAGTCCCAAGACCTTTGCCGAACCCCTCTCTCTGATAGGTGAGAAGTGGACCAACTTATTGATTCAGTCAACGATCACTTAGATAGAATTGTGTGCCCTCAACATATGTGGAAGCCCAATCAAAAAGTCCATTGTGATCTCATCCCACTTCCACTCCAGCACCTCTAGTGGATGTGCAAAGCATGGTGGGACCAAATGATCGTCCTTCACTTGCTGAAAAATGAGGCATCGTGAAACAGACTCGACTACAACCTTCTTTATCCAGGGCCACTAGTGCTGACATCGTAGATCCTGGTACGTCTTCACCACACCAGGATTTACCGCCATAGTGCCCCGTAGTGACACTAGCACCATGGTACATCATCTGAAGAGAATGATGTGCTCCCCACCTTCCAAAAATCTATCAGGTCCCTTTCCTAAGGATATGTGAGCACATCGAACCTCGCAGTCAGTGTCCCCAAGTTGTTCCTCCCTGACTTTCTAAAGAATTGGTCGAGTGAATGTAAAGGAATAGAGGTAGGCTACTCCATATCTATCCACGAATGATATCTACAACACAGCTAGTTGTTCTGTCGCCTCACACAGAATATGTAAACCAGACCTCCTACAAAGTGCATCTGCTACCACGTTCCCCTTCCATGTATTATATACTATCTCAATGTCATTTCCCTGGAAGAACTCTAGCCAACGTCATCGTCATAGGATGATGTCAATATTAGAGAAGATATACATGAGACTCTTGTGATCATGAAAGACTATAAAACGTTTTCCCATCAAGTAATGCCGCCATATCGTTAGGGAGAAGACCACTGATGCTAACTCTAGGTCAGGGGTAGCATAGTTCTGTTCATGATGTCTCTTATGTCCCAAGCCATAGGCAATCACTACTCGTTTCTGTATCAGGACCCACCAATATCAGTTCCATAATGCTTCAGAGTAGATTATGTACCCAATGCCTTTTTCGGGTAGCCTCATGACGGGAGCACTCATCAGTCTCTATCTCAGCCCCTAAAAACTCCATTGTTATCTCTCTATACCTATGAAGGGTTTCCCCTTATTTATCAATGCTGAAACGGGTGCCAAAAATCTGGAAAAGTTAGGAAAACATCTCCGATAATATCTATCCAACCCCAGAAAACATCGCACATTGGTCACAGTCGAAGGTAGTTCCCAATAAAGTACAGCCTCTATCTTCACGGGATTCACTGCAACTCCATCCTCCGAGATAATGTTTCCATGAAAGTGGACCTCTTGTATCTATAATTGGCACTTTTAGATCTTACCATAATACTGGATCTCTCCAAGTGTATCCAGGACTATCCATAGATCATAGGCCTGATTCTACCCCATCGCTGTGTATATCATGATGTTTTCGATGAAGACCACCACAATGCGATCGATGTATGGTTGGAAAATCCAATTCATGACACACCTGAACACATCCATGGCATTGGTCACACAAAATAGAATAACCAACAACTCATAGTGTCCATACCGACATCTGAATGATGTTTACTATACGTCCTCATCTCGTAGACTAAGAAAATGATACGCTGATCTGAGGTCTATCTTCGAAATCCAATGGGATCCCTTAAACTGATAGAAAATATCATCAATTATAAAAAGTGGATACTTGTTTTTCAAGATCACCAGGTTTAGGCACCGATAGTCCACACAAATTCTGAAACTCCCATTTTCCATCTTGGTGAACAAAATTGGGGCTGCCCATGGAGAAACACTGGGTCTTATGAACCCCTTTCCATGAAAGTCATTCAACTATACCTGTTACACACGAAGCTCTTAGGGAGCCATATGATATGATAGTGTAGATATTGGTGTCATCCCTGGGTATAGGTCGAGGAAAATGTCTACCTCACTGCATGGAGATAGTCATGTGACATCATCAAGGAAGACATCAGCATAGTGGTCCACCACTACAGGATAGCTCAGACTCTTAACATTAACCTCTGTGAGGGTAAGGCTATCCAACTGATGGGTGATCGGCTGCACCCTCCTATGGGTAAGTTCATCTTATGCTGTGAATCTCCCCTTCTCTCCAATGAAGGAAAACCTGGTCCCATCTATGCGGACAGACCACACATTGCGCATAATACAGTCAATATGAGCACATACTGTAGATAAAAAGTCCATAACATGGATGACATCGTAAGGCCTCGACGCTGCCAATAAGAGATCCCATTCAATGCTGTCGCCTCCTAGAGTAATCTCACACTGTTTTCATTAGTGGGTAATTGTCGAATCTGCTCCCATAAGAGTCTCTAGCTATAAGCATTGAGCCAAATACTCTGTCAGAATTTTTGAGCTCCGAACAAGGGTCCTGGAAATAAATAAGTGACTGGAACCTATGTCTACAAGAACAAAAACTAGGGTTTAGTAGACACAAATCGTACCTCTAGTCATCTCTGAAGCGCCATGATCGTTTGCCTTAGTTACCTAGAGCTGCGCTGGCCTCTGTCCACCTGCTCCCTATGGTCGGGGTAGACCTCCTGGAGGAGGTGGTGGTAGTAACTAGAATCACTACCCACTGCAAGTTGTGTGGTCAGCTAACCTACCACATCTTCCACCCTACAGATCTCCTCACTCGAACATCTACCTCTACCTTGGAGGTACATCGACCGTCTGCTGGTCGTCCGTATGAATGGTCGGGCAGTCACGAGTAATGTGGCCCTGTCAGCGGTATGTAAAGCACTATTTGGCTCCCTGCTGACTCCCTCTAGATAGGGAGCATCACATTGTCGACCCGTAGTCCTGGGGTCACCCTCTGAAAGACCTGGCCTACTTGGGACCACACGCCTCATGCATGCTTCATGCCGAAGACTCTACTACCTAGGGTTTACTATCATCTCTTGTTGTTGGCGGCTACATTGGATCAAAGCACTCCGTAAGAAGGGCCCTCTCTAGTACTCCCTCTTAAGTGGGGATGCTGAGGGTCACCACTGAAGATATTATCTCCCTCCTGAGACCCTTATTGAAGGCCTGATCCTTGATGAATGGGTCTCACACCAGATCGGTACAATTGCGTGAAGGCTCTATGAACCACACAAAGTACTTAGCCGCAGTCAGGATACCCTGTTGAAGGTGAAGCAGCACCTGAATGTGTACAGAGCGCAACATCGCAGGAATCAAATCCACCCAAAAAAGTCTCTCAATTTAAACCCAAGTGAGGGTCACCTCATTGTGAACCTGGTTAGTAAAAATCCACAATCTCCTAGGAGATCTTTATAGATGGATCACCGCCAAAATCTCCATCTAGTCGGGTGGTGTCCTCACTAAGCAGAAGACCTATGTCATGGACTCTAGATAGTCCTCAGCAACTCGAGGGTCTATCTCACTTCTGATATTGGGAGGTATTTTTCACTGAAACTCTTGTAGGGCATTGAGCCTACGAACATATTCTGCCAGAATTGCTAGTAGAAGGGGCTCACCATTGGGTGGTCATAGCACTAGGGCACCACCCAGTGGGGCCATCTTGAACAGTGGTTCTCGGACAGGCTCCTCATCGCTAAAAGGGTAATCCTCTTGCATTTGGATCCTGATTGGTCATCCTCATGGATGGATCTTGGTATAAATCAAGACGTTCCATAGTTAGAACATTATCCCTATTGAGATGACTCTTATTCAAAATCAAAAAACAAAAACGCAACCAGTATTTTTGGGCATTGAGATGAAAAGTAGAACCCAAGGTTTCAGTGTATGGATACGTTGGCCGCCACACCAACCCAGGACTCCTAGAAACTGAAGGTCTGACTCACAACACTCAACACTGTTTCATTAAATAAAAAACGTACGCTCCTGATCTCTAAGGTAGAACTGACCTCCTCTGATACCAAATTATCACGAACTATCCCCCGGGGCCCATGTCATGACTACCCTAAGCCCGCCTTCTCTAGACCAGGGGCTGGAGACTAGAACCTAATGGTGTAACCCAAAAATTGGAAGGTATTTCCATTAAATCTGTACAAAATCACAGAGTAGAATGAAATAAGAGGCAACCAAACTATCTAGAATTCAACAAAAGAAAATATGAAGTAAAATATTGTAGTAAAGAGTGCTGAAAATAAAGGGCGCCGGAATACAATCATAACTAGAAAATGTACAAGTACAACTGTAAAAGTAAAAAACACCTGAAAAGCGAAATTCAACTCCTATATCATCCACCATGGATCCTAACTGATGGTTAGGCACAACTCATGATCTATTGTCCCATCCTCACGTCATGTCAAAAATGTCCATCTCCAAGCACCGTCAAGCCCTAGCTCCCTCAGCATTGACCAACGCAGTACGTCATCTGCACCAGACACAAAAATGTTTGGGAAAAGCCCATACATGAGTGATAATGACGATACTCAGTAGGGTCCAAGATAACACAAGTTAGCTCGTACCAGGTATCGCTTTAGGTCAAGGATAGAAGGGTCATCACATCATCAAACTCATCAAATGCTGGAGAACTCATCCTCCATCGAGTACAGCGGGACAACTAGGTATCACAAATCCACTTCCCAGTGAACCTAAAATGCTATGGTACACATCCCTATTGAGTACCATGGGCTTGCGGGGTCACACAGAGCCGCTTCCCACCATGGGCATGTTGGGTCACACAGAGCTGCTTCCCACCATGGCAGTATAGATGTACTCCTCCTATCGAGTACCTTGGGTCTACCGAGTAACCTAGAACCACCCCCCCCCCCCCCCCCCCCGCTATGGTCCTGTTGGTTCACACGAACCTGCATCCCACTGGGCCAATTTTCACACAGTCTTCAGTTCTCAGTGAACCGCAGGGTTCCATACGTAGTCTTCTTGGGAGACATGCTCCTCAAGACATTGGATGATCCTTGATATCCATGGAAGTAACCAAAAGGTATTCCAAAAATTCTGTATCTTCAGGAGAGTCCCAAATCTGCACACAACTCGTCATTCGGATGCACGTTTTGTGAGTTATGGGCATTTTAGTGCCGATGGATCGGTTGGATTTGTTTTCGATCCAATAGGTATATGCCCTAATATTCTCAAAACCTCAAGTTGAACATCCCAAAAAAGTGTTCCTTGTCCAAAGGATCCCGAATCCATAGAAGGTTCGTCAAACGTGCGTCTGGTTTAGAAGTTAGGGTGTGTTTGGTATAACAAGTCAGTACTCGGTTCAGGTCCGTTCCGCCTTAGTCGGATAGACCAGACCCAATTCAGCATGGGACATTCCGATTCAACCTATGTTGAACCTGCCTGATTTGGGTCCAACATGACTCATGTCAAGCCTCCCACTAGGAAAGGCCTGACCCGGCTGGGTTGCGTGTCAGGCCGCTTGGCTGCGGGTCGTCCCACGGGTCGGTCCACCGGACCGACCCTTTGGTGCCACCGGCCGGGCAGCGTGGGAATCCAGGGACACCTAGACGCGATCCATCCTGGTAGGGATGAATTGGTGTGGGGCCACAACCGTAGGTCAAACCCATGGGGGTAGAAATAATGTGGCTCCACGTGGTGTCGCGGGTCCTCGACGCCGCGGCCGATGGGCTGCCATTCCTCCACTCCGCGGACGACTAGCTGCGGTTTCTCCATGCCATGGCTGATGGGCCACGGGTTCCCCCACGCCACGGTGTAGGGGCCGCAGGTTTCCTCGGCCGATCGATCCACTGGCGCATGTCCTGTCCCCCAGACGCCAGTTGTGCCGGTGACCCTTTTCTCTTGTTGCGACCATCGTAGGTCGTGGCCCTATTACAGCGTGGACATGCCGCCGAGGGCGCACCCCTCCTCTTCTCTTCTACCACCCAAGACGGTGGCCGGTCTTCCACCGGACACACTGCTGATGCTGCTGCGTACCGCTATTGCGTCATTGTGTGACACCGCAGGATCCAGTGTCGGCTATATGCTATTTATCGGGCCACCGGTCGTGCACTAAGGGCCCTCTTTCCTGTGCCGTTATTTTTTTTGGTTCATCGGATCACACTCTTCACTGGGGTAGGCCCTGCATCGGGTTATCTCCAACATCAAGAAAAGGAAATCACAAATAAAAAAAGAATAGTGGGGCTCGAGCCTTGTTCGTGTCGGCCCGAACCCTCCATGTTAGAGATAAACCCGGGGGAGTTTTTGGGAAAAGTTTAACTAAATTTCATGCCTCGGTTTTAATTCCTTACCCCCACAATAAAACACACACTCATTCATATAAAAATAAAACAAAACAATGGTTCACATTTTTTGTGAGTTGATCAGTTCGTATATTTTTAGAAAGATAAGAGGGGCAACCAAAATCAATGCAACCCCCTTACCTTGAAATGTTGGATAGCGCTCGCGGTTGTGGGAGTGTCACTGTTCACCATCCCCGCAACAAGATTCCCTCTCTACTGCTCGAAAGTCAATCTCAGGTTCTGGGTTTCGTTGTTGCAAGTCATCTCATGTTGGGTTTGTGTCTATCCTTTAATGGCTCGACATTACGGCACTCCAAAAGAACTTCACTTCTTGGGGAATCTTTTCTGATACCCCTCCCCCTTTCTCTTTATTTGTTGGAGAGGGGGATAGTATGTAACGACGCGGGAAGTTATTGGGGCTCATTAATTGGAAGCTTCCTAATTTCCCTCAATGTTGCTATTATTTTGATTGGAGGGTAAATCAATTTGTTGGATTAACATGTCACCAGTCTCACCTTACCACTAGTTCAATGGAGAAATATATTAAAATAAAATAATAATGTTATTTTATTTATTCTATTAAATGTTCCAAGAAATAACTTTTTCTCCGGACTAACTACAGTCGAAGCGAAGCCTCCCTTATATGAATCCCAACACTACAGATTCAATGGTGCCATCATATATTTAATCCATGTAATGGTTGAAAATTTAGAAAATTCTGCTCACACGTTTACTGAACTTACCTAAAAAAAAGTTCAGAAATTCATTTCGGGCACACCGGGCCTCGGAATCACGCACCGTCAATTTTTGCAGATTCATAAAATTCCATATAATTTAAAGAAAAATTATATGGAAAAATAATTTATTTCACTAAATTTTATATACCCAATAAAGCATAATACTCCCTAAATAATGTTGTAAAAAATTAAAAGAAAATTAAATTATCACTAAATAATTTCTTTAGGGAATTAACATATATTTTTTGAAATCCATTCTATTAGATGAAATTTTTGTCCACAAATTTAATTGAAATATATTCAATTACATTAATTCTTAAAAAATGTAATGATATATTCCAATCATTGAGTGGTTACGATGGTCGGAATTTTCATTCATGTCTTCTATGATAAAAAAAATATTTGATTCACGTTATTTGTAAAAATTCAAAAGTAACACATTCCGAAAATGAAATAAATAATTATTTTTAATCCATTTTAGAAAAATTAAATCATGAATAAAAATAAATTTAAAATATAATTTGATAATATTAAATATATTCATGAATATGTATTTTTAAAATATGGATATTGAAGAAAAATCAAAATTGATTGAGGAGACAAATAATGACATTTTACCATAAAATTATATAGTTGTATCTTGAGTACATAATGAGAAGAAAGTGAACATAATATTACTAATTACTATATGTAAATATAGTAAATAAACATAAATTTGATTTAATATATATATATATGTGTCTAATGTTATTCCACTAACAGAGACTTAGACATGAAAATCTTGAATAATGACGAGATTATGAAATAAAACCTTATCTCAAATAGAAAATTATATGTTTTTGATTTTTCCTATATTATAATAAATTAAAATGTGTTTTAATTTAATAAATGAACTATATAAATAATTATAATATAATATATGATCCACTTATACAATTTAAATTCCCATTTATTGTTATTTTTTTGTTAAAGATTTTGTTTCTTAGTTTTAACATTTTATGTGTTCCATGTTTGTTTTTGTTTGGTAGGTTTAGTCCTTACACCATGATCATGGTTCCATAATCTATATTAATTTAATAATAATATAAATATCCTACATATTCATTATATAATTGTTATTTTTATCCTTGATTAGTGGAAATGAAAAATTAATCAAATCTCATTGTGGAGGTGGTGTCAACGTTTACACATGGGTGACATTATAATTTTATTTTACTAATTTGAAGGGTAAGAAGTTAAATTACAGATTAATTATATATAATAATTATTATTTAATAAATACTATATATATTAATTTTTTTTTGATAACCATGTCTACAATGTGAATATGAGAAAGAAATTTCACTACTACCTGGAGAAGGTATGTCGTATATACACATGAATGATGTCTTCCAGTTTTCATAGGATGGAATGGACATTAAAAATAGTTTTACCATAATAATAATGTAATATATCTATGATTATGATAAAAGGGTTATTATTTTGTATTACTACAATATATATAATGTTTTTATTAGAATAAATATATTTGAATGAGTTGTAAAAATGATTACCTTATCATAGATAAACCTCCTTTAGATATATTCATAAGGGAACTATGTATGATCTTAATGGAAGACCATAACATAAGAAAAGTGTATATGTATTTTGGCGAGATATGGTGTATGGTTTTTTGGAGTTAAATGGATCAATATGTGCTAATCAGTGTGAGGAAAAGCTTCTCCTTTGTGATTGAGATGTGTAGAACAGTTAAAAATTTTCAAGGAATTCAAATAATATGAAGTAACATTCATGGAAAAATGGTTAAAAATGAATCATTTATAATTTTATAAGTAATATATTGAAAAAAATTAAATAATGTTTAATAATATCCTTAAGACATTTTAACCCTTATCTTTTTGTTTTGAGCCCGATTAAAACTTTGGAGAATTTCAAAAAAATCACAATTTTCAACTTCTTTAGGGTCAATAATGTTACTATAATGGGTGATATAACCATTAATCATAGTAGGTAATATTTAAAAACATTTTCCATTTAATTCTATGAATATTATTTTCAATTAATATTAACTCATTTAATAATATATATTTTAATATAAAATTTCAATAATGTCTTTTTTAGAAATATTCATTTACAATCACTTTAAAATCATCATGATAGTTATGGTAATTTAATATAATCCTTACACATTCCATATCATTTATATTCATTTATATAATTCCTGGGCCATGATAATATTCCCACATTCTATTAATTTTAATATTAATAAAATAATTTAATTTATTTTTCTATTCGTTGAATATATAATGTATCACCATTGAATATCTATTTTATAAAAATATATTATAACATTAAATTATATAAAAATAGCATAAAAATGTCATTATTATATAGAAAATAAAATTTATTATTCATTCTAAACCTATTATCATCGCTATGTTATCATGTATGATAAATTCTAAAACTAGACAATAACATTTGGATTTTTTCACTCCAAAAAATATTAAATAAGTCATTTTTGGGAAAACTGTCTAATAAAAAGTATATCTCAATTATGTAATGATAATTATAGAAATTTAATTATAATTAAGAGGAAAATTAATCCCTAACAATTGGTTTTATCCAAGGTTATCCCGATATAAATTAATACCATAGTGATTTTTTTATATTTTATGAAATAATTATAACAAAATATTTAGTTGAACTTTTAATATTTATTACTCTGATAAAAAATATGGAATCTATATTCAAAAATAGAATAACTATAATAATTTGATTTATATTTTATAATAATCCATCATAAAACTATAAAACATAGTTTCTTAAAGAAATCATTTTTAGTCGAAGGTTTGTTGATACTATGAAAAACAATATATATATATTTTATTTTATTTTTAAATAAAGAATGATTATATTAATTTAGAATTAAATTAAATATAATATGGGGTATTTATAATTAAAATAAATTTTAATTTAAAAATAATAATAATTTTTCACTATTCAATGAAAAATGATTATGTTTAGATAAATGCAAATATTTCCCCCCAAAAGAATTTTGATAGTCAAATTTTAAATTTTAATCTAATTTATGAAAATTTAATTTATAAAATTTTGGAATTTACTTTTTAATCGAACATTGGAAATATAAAATGGGTATTATGATGTTTTCAATATAGAAATAAAATGTTACTATATTTGAAGCTTGAGAATTATATCAAATAAATTGGGTAAATGTGGATATCTCATGAATAATAAGTTTTGGAATATGGAGTGAACCCAGTTCAGAAAGGAAATGATTCCACTATCAAAGTATTGTGTGTGAACCATGAAAACTAATATGATGGATTTTGGAGTGATCCCAATCCACTATAATAGTATTTGTAGTGATCCTTGTCTATGTAAATTATTTTCCATGATTATGTGTATTCCACACACTTATTTCTTATGAATATTTTATACATGTATGTCACATATTATTTTATTCTATTATGATTCATGTATTATGAACTTTCAATCATTATTCATTGTTAAAACAATTTGAGCTATCTTATGTTGGGAATGGTTTTCAACTGTTAATATCATATTCTCATAACTTTATTATCATGTTGTGCTTAAGTGATCTGTGATATCTAACATGTTTACACATACTAGGCATCTAAACTCACCTTTTATTTTTTTTTCTTTCTCTAGGATAGGAATAATCATTTTCAGTACATCATGTATAGAATGATACAATATCAGATAACTTCGAATAGATATGACCAATAATGTATCTAGATGAGATGTTTATATATCTACTCTCTATAGAACCCAAACCATTACGGTTCTACTATGAATCATAATATTTTATATTGAATAATTAGTTTAAAAAATTTAATATTTACACTCCAAGAAAATGTATCATTAAAACATACATGACTCAATACATCTATAAATTCCAAACATGCTTCAACTATAGAATACCAACTACCAAACTTGAAATATCTAACTTTTTTCAAAATTCACTTATCTGATCCTAGGAACACATCAACCGCTTCCATGTAAACACTCTCAATATATTTTATCCATCATCGTATACATATCTATACAAAATAGCTAGTGTTTACTCTTTTACCAATCTGTCCTAAAAATTTATATCCTCATCTTGAAAACCGAATGATTTTATATGCACTTCCTTTGAAATAAAACAATATGTATTTGATAACATTCCTTCTATAGAACCCCAAGTCTATATGAATAGAGTTATAGTAAAAACTTATATCTTTTCAAATATATTCTATGGTATTAATAGTAATAAAAAATTTAAAAAATATATTTCTAATAGTTTTTAATAACTGTAATGTATTTATAAATTAATAATCAGTATATAAAGAATTTTCAGAATAGTTATTTTATGATTCAAAAATATGTTTTACTTCAAATATGGTTTTTATCACAATTTCTGGCACATGAATTTTAATTATTTAAAATAATTTTTACATATATTAATGTAATAATGGAATATCATTTCATAAATTACAAATACAATATTTCATATTGTTGAACAATTAATAAGTTTTTTAAATAATTTATTTTTAGTGAATAGCTTAAAATAACGATCTTTGTAAAAATGACCAATGGATTTCAAGTAAATACCCTATTTTGATTTTAATTTTTTCACAGATTATTATAATTTTAATTAAATTATTTATATTCTGTTAAATTTCATATTATTTATCATTTTAGTTGATTTTGGTGTAAGTTAATTTTTTGGATACAAAATAATTTTTTTAAAACTATTTTTATGTGGTCAATGGGTTTTCATCATAATAAATTAATTTAATGTAAATTAATTAATTTATTAGCAATATATTTTAGATTATATATTATATATAATATTTTAAATTTCATTTTAGGATTTTTACATTGAATGGAAAAATTGTAAATTCATTTTAATAGATAAAATTCATTTTTCAAAAAAATGTTTTCATTATGGTTTGTATGGTTAATTTAATATAAATTAAATCAATTAAAAAAATAAAATCTTGTAAAATTTATTTCATATATTTAATAATGATAATAATTATTATATTTTAATTATTTTTAATAGAATATTTTTTCACGGCTAATTGTAAAAATAGTAAAATTTTGATACCATGTTTGTGTTTAAAATGAGTTTACTAAGGGGTTAAACCCAGTGGTAAAGGTTTTATTTCCACCCAAACCAATACGAATATAATTATTTTATGATAATAACACAATATATTATCCTAATTTCTATTTTTTGTCCATTTTGAGCATTATTCCATTGAATGTTACCCTATATAATTTACATATTTTATGAAATTGAAAGTGTGTCCCTCCTATCACATATAAATTGGAAGATCTCTTCATAATTTATTATCATGATTAAAACATTGTAGTTTAGAAAATTCATACTAAAAATCATTATTTTGAATTTTTAAATGAATTATATATCTATTTTTCTTCACTATAGAACAATCCTTTTAAGCTTAATGTGTAATCCAAAAGAGGTCACTCAACGAGGAGGTATAAAAAATAACCAAGTTTGTTCATTTTTATTTATTATTAATTCTTATATACACATGATTTAAACAGAATTAAATTATTAATAAATATTCATAATTATATGTATATTTTATTATGACGATGGATAACCTATTTAACACCTATTTTTAATCATATGCATATGAAATCATCGCTCGTGTATATGTGTAGACTGCCACCTTCTAGAAGAGATGTGATTTTTTATCATTTATGACTTACCTAGATAGAACTATGGAATCATATAATAAAATATTGGATATTTATCAGATTATAATGAATATATAAATGCAAATTATCATTTACCTTTCTTTTTTTCCATCCATAAAAAATGGATAGATCACTTATTTTTATGTACGAACTATTATCTCCACTTAGTGATTTTTTTTAAATCACATATTTATATGAAGGGTTTAAAATACATATATACTTGTTAAATATGAATAATATTTTGAATATTTTGAATCCATGATCAATGTCGAAGGAGAATAACTGCCTACCTAAAACATACGTGAAAATTGATGCAATTAACTGCTAAAATAAGGAATTTAAGAGAGAATTGCAAACAAGAAGTTGTTAAAATGATATAAATATATAACATGTGATATTATATTTATGAATATGACTATTATATTGAATTATAAAAAATAAAAATTTATTATTCTTGTGTTTAGAGTTCTTATGATTTATGTCATATATAATGTAAGGTATTTCATCTCAAACACCTTTCTTTGAGGCATGCTTATATTGGACATCATGTTTTCATCCCATTTGTGTGCATAATTTACACAATCCATATATTTTTTATTACTAGTTTATTTTCAGTTAATTAAACTTTTTATCTAATATTTGACCACTCATGGGATTTTGATTTAAAAAAATCAAAATTCACAAGGCTTTTATCTAAGATTATTCATATTGAGACAATGTTTAATGTTTTTCTATAATTCCATATCTATATGTTATATATATATATATTTGGATAATGAAATTTGGAATAATAAAATATTTAATTTATAGTTTTTACCTATCTAATTTATCTTGAACCATCCAATGACCTTTTATTTAAATATTATTAATGTTGTAATAATTTTATGTTTCAATCTCATTTTGACAGTTATAATTTAGGATTAATATTATTTTATAATTAAATTATATGATAAATAAATGAAAAAAATTATTAATGTTAATCTCATATTTTTAATTATGTATATTAAATTTTTTTCCATTTAATTTTTTCTCATTAATTACTCGATAAAAAATTTATTTTTTTCAAGAACAACCACCTTTTACTCTTTATTTGGGAATATATTATTACACTTCCTTATCTTCATTAGAAAAATTTCAAGAATGAATTTACCATTCTCCAAATAATATCTTTGTAATTTTAAATATATTTATGTTCATTACCAAGTTAGAAATGGAGCCTTCATTTCAATTTCATTATGTGGTAATGTAAAGACACAAAAATTTCAAGGAATTTTTTTTTCGTATTTTCATTGGGATTTTACGAATACACAGTTTCTGACGACACCTGATTACGGGGCCCGGTGTGCCCGGAATCAATTTCCGAAGTTTAGCTCGGGTAAGTTCAGTGAACGAAATGGTGGGTTTTCCTATCTTTTGAATCAGTGCTCGTAATCGATATCTGAGGGCACCGAAGAAACCGTAGAGCCAGTGTTTACTTCGGAACACCTTTTCCGAAGGTGCGTTTGTTCAGAAGGAGATGTTAAAAATTGTGAAGTATAAAAATATAGTGTTTAAAAAATTATATTTTTATTACTCTGTTGTTGGTTAAGTGCTGTGGAAAAGGTTGGTGTGAGGAAGTTGGGGTGGGGCCTACACGAGCCCCCACCTCCTTCAATTTCCCCAACACCCCTTTGAACCCCCCTCTAGAATTTATTTTGTAACTCATCCACTTAAAATTACATGCCAATAAAACTCCTAATTAATTGGACAACACACGTTAATTAATTCGGTGAATTCAATTTGAATTTCAAATTAATGTTGGCATGTGTGTGTGTGAATAAAATAAGACAATGTATTATTTTATTGTGGGTGGATTTTCGTTGTATGGAATGGATGAGAGAACTCTTGTAGTCTTGAAGAATTTCTTCTTCCTTGTTAAAGAACGCAAAGAACGTTGGAGCACCAAGGAGAGACGATGTGCCGATCTCTCCCTTCTCTGCAGCCGGTGTGGGATGACATCCTCTTATTGGATGCTCTCCAACGCCGTCTTCGAACCACCCTCGCGACGCTGTTTTTCCACGACGATCCATCTACGACAACTTTTTGAGGTAGGGGTTTGGTTTTCTATTCATGGATATTCTTTTTCCATCCAATGTTAAATTCTTTAGCCGCTTGTTATCGAATTAACGGGAGGGGGTCGGACCGCATGAACACGGCCGACCCTCCTCTCCTTGTTGTTGATCATCGACATGGTTCAGAATAGAGGCGGAGCGGTGCAATGCCACCACATTGAAATGAGGATGAACGCGGCGATAGTGCGCGGCGCTGTCACGCTGTGCCAGCGAAGTATTAGGAAGCCGTGGCCAAGGACGGGCCGCAGCGGATGAGCCCGGTGCCATCGCGTCGCGCCGGAGCATCACGAAGGCCCACGGCCGCGGCGGGCCGCGGCGGAGGGGCGTGGTGCCGTCGCGCTGGGCCTGTCGGACAAGGCCGCAGCGGTTCAAGGAGCAGCAGCTGAAACCGCCGGCCGTCAGCGGATGGAAGGCGGGACCTGCATGGGGGTCCTGTAGTGGCACACCGGCCGACCTACTCGGCCAGCCGTTCTTGGAAGAGCAGAGGGTCGTAACCCATGGCTGGAAAAGGAGCGGGCCCCCATGTGGGGGCCGCTATTACAAAACAAAGGGGGGGAGCGCCCCCGGCCCCCTTTTCCGCGTCCGCTCGTCTAGCACTGAGCCGCCCCGCTCGGCTAGCTCTGCGTCGCCCCGTCCGGACCGGCTGCACCGGGCCGGCCCGGGCTGCCCGCGCCGGGCCGGGCCGTGCCGGTTTGGGCGGGCCGCACCGGCGGGGCCGAGCCGCGCCAGCCAGGTCGGGCCATCCCATAATGGGCCGGACCCGGACCCGGGTCTGGTAGATCGGGTGCGGGCTGACCCAGGGGGTCTCAGGCCGGGTCGGTCCGGGCCCCAAACCCCCTAAATTCGGACAGTTTCGTTCAAAGGCCCATAACGTGGGCTACTGACCTTTGATTGACGCACCGTCAGTTGCGATGCGATCCTTGGATCGACTCGGTCGTTTCAGTATATTACACTCTAGGTTTAGGAGAACCTTGGGTATGGTCGGGTTGGTTCTTACATGAAACCAACCGGGCCCTTGGAGTGGAAACACTTATAACTTGAGCTCTGGATGTCCGAATGGCGTTCGGTCGACTTTTTTGGTTTCCTCTTAGTGAGACAGACATTTTGGCTTACTTTGCACGAGTTTTGGACATAGTTGGAGTACGGTAGGTTTGGTATTGACTTAAAAACCAACCGGGCCCCTGGAACGAAAAACCAATAACTCTCAGACCGGGCGTCCGATTGACGCCCATTCTATCACGTTGAGTTACTTTTGTCGAGATGGAACTTTGGGATACATAAAATCCGGAATACGTGTCGTTTGATGTATCGAACCCCCTTGGCTTATGGGGTGGACCCTGCCGGAATCGAGCATGATGTGTGCGGGCACCCTAGAGCTGGTTGGGACTACGACGACGATGACGACTGTACTGAAATCCTCCGTGGGTTCGACAGCGACGACGAATGCACTGAAATCCTTCGTGGGTTCGGCAGTGACGATGTTCGTACTGGAATCCTCCATGGGTTCGACGGTGATGACTACTGTTCTTGTATACTTTGTGGGTCCGGCAGTACATGACTACTGTTCTTGTGTCGTACGTGGGTCCGACAATATTTGACTCTGTACTTGTATCCTATGTGGGTCCGGCAGAGTAGCTAGTCCTGTATCATTTGTGGGTCTGACAGCTTAGCTGGTCTTGTATCTTACGTGGGTCTGACAGCTTAGATGAATCAGTGGCTACATCTGATCATATCTATCGTCAAACAAATAAGTATACATGTGTGAGCTGAGTCTTGACATTCAATCATTATGTTCAATATGATTGACTTGTTATCCTAAGTGGATTGGGTTGTGTTATCCTGTGTGGAATGGTTGTGCTATCCTATGTGGACTAGATCAAACTTGGGCTCAGATTTTGGAGCCGGACTAGTATTGATTACTTAGGTATATGTATGGGCATATACCTAGGTAGTGTTGGTTGTTACTTCGTGATTGTATCGTTCCTTTGTGGATTATCCTTTGTGGATTCTTGGAGGTCATCAGGGGTCTCGGGGTCCCTACTGAGTAGTGTATACTCACCCCTGTACGGGATATGCTTGCACTACGTTGTGTTGTATGCAGACGATGGACAACGCTGATTATGGTTGAGGCTGGTAGAGCAAGTCGGTACCTGGAGGTGGAGCACTAGCCGAGATGTACACAGAGCGGATGACATGACCCGAGGAGCTGAGGAGGCTATCTTTACCCACCCATCTGGTGGGATTTCAAGTGGATGACTTGGCGTTATTGCTTTACTTTCAGTTGTACTTTACTTCAGTTGGGATTGTATTCTGGCCCATTGACTTTCCAGCACTTACAGTTGTACCCAGTGTACTTAGTGTTTACTTCAGCTTGCTTACTCTGTTGTTTTTGTTTACTTTATAAAGGAATTTCCTTCTCTTTTTATCGAAATTTATGCCTTTGGTGCCTGTCGCCAGCCCCTGGACTATTGAAGGCGGGCTTGGGGTAGTCACGGCACAGGTCCCGAGGACGGGTCGTGACAAATTGGTATCAGAGTAGTTTGGTTCTACCGCAGAACTCAGGACACAAATCTTTCTTCTATGTGAAGAAATAGTGTTAAGGGTATTGAGTGTGGTTATCAGTCCAGGGAGTCCAGTGTTGGTGTGGCGGCCAACGTATCCGTACACTAGGACCCTGACTTCTGATTTCCGACTCAGTGCATGAAAACATTGATTGCATGTGTGTTTCAAAAGTTTTCTTTGTGATTACTTTTTGTCAGCTCACCAGGTATACTATTTTGATTATGTCACACCTGTTTCTTTTTAGGATGGCCCCACGATGGGAGCCAGCTAGGGTTCCGAGATTTTTGTCAGACGACAGCCCACCGAGCGACGAGGCCTCGGTGAAGGGCCCTTTTACAGCGGAGGCACCATCGGTACCTCTACCGGTCGATCCACTGATGCCACCAGCCCCAGTAGCTAATAGTGCATGTCGCCTTAGTGAATTGCATGAGTTTCAGCATCAGAGACCACCCAGGTTCCATGGGGAGACGGACCCTCAGGAAGCCGAGGATTGGATGGAGGATGTAGTTCGAGTTTTCAGGTTAGTGGGGACACCGGCTGACCTCATGGTGATCCTTAAAGTGAGCCTCCTACACGCGGAAACTTGCAGATGGTGCAGCCTGATGCTCCAGGTGCACGACGAGACATCTCTCCCCTGGACGGACTTTGAGAGCCTCTTCCGCTCAGAGTATATCCCAGCCACCCTACATGTAGTTCTCATTTAGGAGCTACTACAGCTGCGGAAGGGCAGCATGACGGTTTCCCAGTACTCGGTGAGATTTACCGATCTCTATCGTTATTCCACAGACATGGTACGAGACCCATTCTTCCGGGACCAGACCTTCGAGCAGGGACTGAGGCATGAGATCAGGGCATCGATGATCTCCCTCAGCATTCCGATGCAGGTAGTATTACTGCAGCGAGCCCTTCTCGTAGAGAGCTTTCTTCCTGAGCCTACACCAGCAGCGAGACCTACTGCAGCACGGCACGTAGCTGAGTCTTCGGCATCTGGCAGTGGATGGATGTCACAGGGGTCCAAGCGGACCAGACCATCAGGTGGACGACATCAAGATAGTGGCTTAGAGGTGTGGGGCACAAGGCGCAGAGCCAGACTCCCAAGGATTAGGAAGTGATACTCATGCGGCGGGCAGGGCCACATGGCTCGTGAATGCCTGACCCGCCGTGCAGAGCAGCAGCAGACGGTTGAGGGACCACCCAGGAAGAGGTAGAGGGTCGATCGTGGTGGTCCGCATGGAGCAGGCAGACAATGCAGAGGAGCTGGACGAGCAGCATTTGGAGGGAAATGCTTTGAGGCTTTACCATCACCACCACTTGGAGGTCCACCCTGACCATAGGGAGCTGGCGGGCAGGGGCATGCTCATCTTCAGTTAGTGGAGGCCTACGACCACGACACACCAGATATGATTTGAGGTATTATATGTGTCTACTCCGCCCTTGTTTTAATTCTTATAGAAACATGAGCGAGTCATTCTTTCATTTCCTCTGCCCTTCTTCGGGGCTCAGAGATTCCGACGGAGCCTTCGGCATGATCCTTACGGCTAGAGACTCCTACAGGAGTGGACTCGACGATTACGCACCGGTGCCGATAGTGTGAGCTTATTCTAGGATTCCAGATCTTCGGCTGGGATCTTCTTGTAGTGGCGTCGAGTCCTTACAACATAATCTTGGGCATGGATTGGTTATCTATAGTCCATGATCAGATCGACTGTATTAGGCGCAAGGTGCAGTGTGTCCACACTGATGGGAGAATTTTCACCTTCACCAGTGAGAAGGGAGCCTTTGCAGCGCAGGATGGACTCACGTAGAGGAGAGGACAGCTGACCACTCATCCATTTTCTAGCCTCATCCTAGGAGCATTTGACGTGCGGAGTCTGAGTTTTCTTGTAGTGGTGGATCAGTATGCAGACGTTTTTCCTGACGAAGTTCCAGGACTACCTCTCTGCAGAGAGGTAGTCTTTTATATTGACATGTACCGCGAGATATCCCCAATATCCACTCCAGCATATCGGCTAGCCCTCGCTGAGCTTCGAGAGCTATGGGTACAACTGGAGAACTTGTAGGGAAATGGATTCATCCGACATAGTGTTTCACCCTGGGCTTCCCCGATTTTGTTCGCCAAGAAGGCGGAAGGGAGCTTGAGACTGTGTGTCGACTATCGTCGCCTGAACCACATGACTGTGAGGAATAAGTATCCACTACCGAGTATTGATGACCTCTTCGATCGGATCAAGTGAGAACGGTGGTTCTCGAAGATATACATCAGTTCAGGCTATCATCGGCTCAGAGTTCGGGATGAGGACGTGCAGAAGATAGCATTCAGATTTGGTATGTCCAATATGATTTCACGGTTATTCCTTTCGGGGTAACAAATTCTCTAGCAGTGTTCATGAGTCTCATGAATAGGATATTTTAGCCTTACCATGATCGATTTTTCTTGGTCTTCATTGACGACATTTTGATTTACTCGACCAATGAGGAGGAGCACGCCTACCACTTGTGGGTTGTGCAGGACACAAACCGAGAGAACCATATTTACAGTAACCTCTCGAAGTGTCTGTTCTAGATACTTGAGGTCAACATCCTAGGTCACGTCATATCTAAGGTGGGAGTTGCGGTGGATCCGGTGATGATCGATGCAGTGCTATCTTGGGAGCCACCCAGGAGCATGACGGAGGTGCGGAGTTTCCTTGGACTGGCTGGATACTACCTGAGGTTCGTTCCAGACTTCTCCAGAGTTGCGGAACCGCTTTTATATTTGAAGATTACAGGGAAACCCTTCGTGTGGTCAGACAGATGTCAGCAGCGCTTCTAGGAGCTGAGACAAAGATTGACCAGCGCACCTAACATTAGGCTACCAGAGGAGGGAGTAGGGTACGTAGTCTACTGCGATGCTTCAGGGATCGGAATCGGATGTGTTCTGATGCAGTATCGGGCAGTGATTGCCTATGGATCACGAAAGTTGAGGCAGCATGAGCAGAACTACGCTACCCATGACCTGGAGTTAGAAGCAGTGGTCTTCTCTCTGAAGATGTGGCGACACTATCTGATGGGCGAGCGCTTTACAGTCTATTTTGACCACCAGATTCTCAGGTACATCTTTTCGCAAAAGGACCTAAACCTGAGACAGCGGCGATGGCTCGAGTTCCTCCATGACTATGACTTTGAGATAGTCTATACTCCTGGAAAGGGGAACGTATTAGCTGATGCTCTCAGCATGAGGATGGGCATTCAGCTACTTGGGGAGGCGACAGAGCAGCTAGCTGCTTTGCAGATATCCTTCATGGAAAGAGATGGATCAGCATTTCTACAGTCACTCACAGTCACTCCTCCACTTCTTCAACGGGTCAGAGAGGCACAGCGTGGGGACGTTGACTATGAGACACTGTATGCACAGATATCCTTAGGATAGGCACCTGATTGATTCTCCGTGGGAGGAGGGCACATCTTCATTTTCAGAGGACATACCATGGTACCGGCTGCATTACAAGAGTAGGTTCTGAGAGAGTTCCACACTTCCGCTTTAGTGGTACATCCAGGAGTGGCAAAGATATACCAGGATCTCAGATGGCGTCAATGGTGGCAGGGAATGAAGAAGGATATAGCAGAGTTTGTTTCTCCATGCATCACCTGCCAGTAGATGTAGGCAGAGCACCAAGTACCAGCAGGCTTGGTACAACCCTTGGAGGTCCCCTAGTGGAAGTGGGACGATATATCCATGCATTTCGTGAATGGAATTCCACATACTTCCAGTGTTCACGACTTCAATTGGGTGATTGTTGACCGACTCACCATGCCGTCCCACATTCTACCCATCAGAGAGCATGGATCAGTGGAGAGCATGGGACTCCTCTACATTCATGAGATTGTACGGCTTCATGGTGTTCCATCATCTATCGTCTCCAATCGGGATGCTCGCTTTACTTCTCAGCGTTGGAAGGGGTTGTAGGAGTCATTCGGGACGCAACTACGTCTAAGCACCGCCTTTCACCCTCAGACGGATGGTCAGACGGAGAAGACCATTCAGACTCTCGTGGACATGCTCCGTGCATGTGTCCTCAACTTTGGTCACAGCCGGGAGGATCACCTACCCTTGGTGGAGTTTGCGTACAAAAACAGTCACCACTCCACCATCGGGATGGCACCATACGAGGCATTGTACGGTCGACCTTGCAGATCACCTCTGTGCTGGACAGACCCCGGGGAAACATCACTTGTGGGACTAGAGATGGTCCAGGCCACGACAAAAAATGTCCAGGTCATCAAGGAGCGGATGAGGACAGCTCAGAGCCGATAGAAGTCTTATGCTGACAGGAGGCGGATACCACTAGAGTTCGAGGATGGAGACCACATCTTCTTGCTGGTCTCACCTTGACGTGGATTACAGATATTTTTATGGGGCGTCATGTTATATCCACACTTCATTGGACCATTCCAGGTTCTTAGTAGGATAGGCGAGGTGGCTTATTGCTAGGCTCTACCACCTCAGTTGCACCGGGTGCACGACGTCTCTCACATATCTCAACTGACGAGATACGTGCACGACCCGACGCATATCATCGACTGTGGGGATCTAGACATTGATGATGTGGGGAATTTTATGGAGGTCCCATTGGAGATCGAGGATCGACAGGAGCGGGTCCTACATGGGCGGTCGATTCCTCTAGTGCCCATTAGATTGCAGTACGAGAACCTCCTAGAGAGCACTTGGGAGCGGGAGGCTCAGATGCATTCTCAGTACCCTCATTTTTCCCCTAGTATTTGTTGTATCTTTATGGGGATGTAAATCCATGAGTTGGGAGTAATGTAAATACCCAAAAATGTCAAGGATTTTTTTTTCTTATTTTCTTTTGGATTTTACGAATACACAGTTTCTGACAACACCTGATTCCAAGGCCCAGTGTGCCCGGAATCAATTTCCAAATTTTAGCTCAGGTACGTTCAATGAACGAATGGGTGGATTTTCATAACTTTTGAACCGGTTCTTGGAATCAAAATATGAGGGCACCAATGAAACAAAAGCGCCAGTTTTTGCTTAGGAACACCTTTTCCGATGGTGCGTTTTCTCAGAAGGAGTTGTTAAAAACTATGATGTAAAAAAATATAGCTATTAAACAATTATATTTTTATTACACTACTGTTGGTTAAGAGTTGTGGAAAAGGATGATGTGAGGAAGTTGGGGTAGGGCCCACAAGAGCCCCCACCTCCTTCAATTTCCCCAACACCCCTTTGAACCACCCTATATTATTTATTTTGTAACTCCTCCACTTAAAATTACATCCCAATAAAACACCTCATTAATTGGACAATGCACGTTAATTAATTCAGTGAATTCAATTTGAATTTAAAAGTAATGATGGCATGTGTGTGTGTGAATAAAATAAGACAAGGTCTTATTTTATTGTTGGCAGATTTTCGTTGTGTGGAATAGAGGAGAGAACTATTGCGGTCTTGAAAACGTCTTCTTCCTCGTTGAAGAACGCGAAGAACATCGGAGCACCAAGGAGAGACAAAGTGTCGATCTCTCCCTTCTCTACAGCCAGTGTGGGACGACATCCTCTTCTTGGATGGTCACCAATGACGTCTTTGAACCACCCTCGCGACGCCGTTTTTCCGCGACGATCCTTGTGCGATAACTTCTTGAGGTAGGGATTTGGTTTTGTGTTAACGAATATTCTTTTGCCATTCAACGTTAAATTCTTTAGCCGCTTGTTATCGAATTAACGGGAGGGGGCCTGACCGCACCAACACGGCCGACCCTCCTCTCTTTGTTGTTGATCATCGACGTGGTTCGGAACGGAGGCGGTGCGCTACAACAGCACCCTGCATAAACGAGGATTAACACGGAGAAAGTGTGCCGTGCCGTCGCGCCGCACCGGAGAATCCTTATGAAGCCGCAACCAAGGATGGGCCATGGCGGAGGAGCACGGAGCCATCGCGCCGTGCCGAAGCATCACGAAGGGCCGCGACCGGGGCGGGTTGCGGAGGAGGGGTGTGGCGCCATCGTGAAGCTCCTGTTGGACAAGTCCGCAGCAGTGCAGGGAGTGGCGGTCGGAAATGCCGGCTGCTGGCGCATGGAAGGCGGGACCCGCAGGGGCGTCCCGCGGTGGTACACCAGCCGGCCAGCTCGGCCGACCATTCTCAGAAGATCTGGGGGTCGTAACCACCGGTTGGAAAATGAGCGGGCTCCCATGTGGGGGCCACCATTACAAAACAATGGGGTAGCCCCCCCCCCCACTTCTGCGTCTTCTCGGCCAACGCTGAGCCACCCAGGCCGGATCGGCCGCACCGGGTCGGGCTGCCCGCGTCGGGACGGACCACCCGCGCTGGGCTGAGCCGCGACGGTTGGGCCCGGCCGCGCCGGGCTGGGCCGTGACAGTTGGGCCCGGCCGCGCCGGCTGGGTCGGGCCATGCCAGCTGGTCCTGACGTGCCCTAATGGGCCGGACAATGACCCGGGTCCGGTCGACCCAGTTCGGACCGACCTAGGGGGTCTCGAGCCTGGTCAGTCCTGGCCCCAAACCCCCAAATTTTGGACAGTTCCGTTCAAAGTCCCATAACATGGGCTACAGACTTCCGATTGACGCAACGTTGGTTGTGATGCGATCCTTGGATCGAGAAGGTCGTTTCGGTATATTAAACTCAAGGTTTCTGGGAACCTTGTGTATGGATGGGTTGGTTCGAACACAAAACCAACCGGGTCCTCGGTGCGGGAACACTTATAACTGGAGCTCTGGACGTTGGAATGACATGATGTTTACTTTGTTTATTTTATCATACTGAGATAGACATTTCGTATTACTCCACATAAGGTTTAGACGTAGTTGGAGTATATTCGGGTTGGTTTTGACTTAAAAACAAACTGGGCCCCTGGAACGAAAAAGCCAATAACTCTCAGACCGGGCGTCTGATTGACGTGTCGTCTGTCATGTTGAGTTCCTTTTGTCAAGACAGAACTCTAGGATACATCAACTCCAGACTATGTGCAGGTTGATGTATCGACCCCCCTTGGCTCGTGGAGCGGACCCTCCCAGAATCGAGCATGCTGTGTGTGGGAACCCTAGAGATAGCAGCGACTGCGACGATGATGACGACTATACTGAAATCCTATGTGGGTTCGGTAGCGACGACGACTGCACTGAAATTCTCCATGGGTTCGGACGCAACGAAGACCATACTGGAATCCTCCGTGAGTTCGACAACGATGACTACTATTATTGTATCCTTTGTGGGTCCGGCAGTACGTTACTACTCTTCTTGTATCCTACATGGGTCCTGCAGTATTTGACTCTGTACATGTATCCTACGTGGGTCCGGCAGAGTTGCTGGTCATGTATCCTTTGTGGGTCTGACAGCTTAGCTGGTGTTGTATCCTACGTGGGTTTGACAGCTTAGATGAATTAGTGGCTACATCTGATCATCTCTATCATCTTACAAAGAAGTATACTTGTGTGAGCTGAGTCTTGACTTTCAATCATTATCTTCGATATGATTGACTTTCTATCCTAAGTGGATTGGGTTGTTTTATCCTGTGTGGATTGGTTGTTCTATCATGTGTGTACAAGATCGAACATGATCTCGGATGTTGGAGGCAGACTGCAATTGATGACTTAGGTATATGTATGGTCATATATACATATGTAGTGTTGGTTGTTACTTTGTGATTGTATCTTTCATTTGTGGATTATAATTTGTGGATTTTGGGAGACCTTCGGGGGTCTTGGGGTCCCTACTGTGTAGCATCTACTCACCCCTGCACGGGCTATGCCCGTACTATGTTGTGATTGATGTAGACAACAGACAACACTGATCGTGGTTGAGGCTGGTGGAGCAAGTCTGTACCTGGAGGTGGACCACTGGGCGGGATGTACACGGAGCGGACGGCTGGACCCGAGGAGCTGAAGAGGCTCTCTGTACCCACCCATCAGGTGGGATTTCCAGTGGACAACTCAGCGTTACTGCTTTACTTGCAGTTGTACTTTACTTCAGTTGGGTTTGTATTCTGGCCCATTTACTTTCTAGCAATTACAGTTGTACCCAGTTTACTTAGTGTTTACATCAGCTTGCTTACTCTGTGGTGTTTGTTTACTTTATAAATGCAATTTCATCCCCTTTTATCGGTATTTACACCTTTGGTTCTAGTCTCCAGCCCCTGGCCTACGGAAGGCAGGCTTGGGGTAGTCATGGCACGAGTCACGAGGATGGGTCGTGACAGGTAATTATATTTTTTAATAAAAATGTTAAAGGTATTTTTTTAACAAACACCAACTGGACCAAATTAAAGTCATTAATATACACTATTTTATTTGAATATGACATTATAAATTTAATTTCATTATGTTGAAAGAATAATTTTTAAAAAAAAATTGATGTTTTTTATTATAAATTAGTGATTCAAAATGAAAAGGATTTATCCCTTTGGAAACGATGTAGTGATCATTCCAATGGTATTTTGATATGTAAAAAAATTCGTTGGTGTTTCCTATAATTTATTAGGGATCGGATATAATGTTACCATATTTATTCAATCCTTATATGTTTTATTATTATGATTCATAAATTTTTATTATACCCATAAACATTCCATCGGCAATGATATGGTGATATGATGAGTATTTTATAATCTTTTTGAACACATATGTATGGTTTTTATTATTGTATCTCTATCCCAAAAATTATGATGAAATATAATGAATTACATATAGATGGGCATCCCTTGAGATGATGGGGAGTTGAATGGGGTGTGAAACTAGTTCATAAAGAAATACTTGTCATTTTCATATTCTAGGGAGTAAACCATAATTAATATGTGGTGTGAATCCAATCTAATATGATAGTTGTGGTTGTGAACCTTGAATATGGAAATTAATTATTATTCTCATTTGTATGAATAAAACTTATGTATTTTGATTATGATGTGTTTTTAGGGATCATAAATAATTATTGGTGATCCTGCACTCTCACATATTATGTTGTGAATTTGGGATAACCTTACTCCATGTTTCATGATTAATGAACTTTTACTAATGAGGTATGAATATTATAACACTTGATCATGTCCTCATTCCCTTATAATTATATTATAGTCACTTAATTTCATTAAATTACATTACTTTTAATTACCCATACTGATCATATGAGCTCACCCTATATTATTATTCCCTTCCCAGTTTATGAAGATAGTATTTAATCAAAAAGTTTATAATATGGGTGAATGTTGTGAATAATATAATTTGAAATGATATATATATATATATAATTTTTATATTTTTTTAGGTATTGATTTTTCCTAATACAATAAACCTCTATCATCTTTAGTTATTTTTTATTGAGAAATATCCTGAATATTCATTTAAATGATGTAATATTTTTGTGTTAAATGTGTGGGTCACTATAGTTTGTATTAAAGGAAAGGAATAATAAAATTTTTATACTTGGATGAGTAATCATTTGTAGGAAACCATATTTATTGAATTATTATTTGTGAACATCAATTTTTATAGTAATGATATGAGTATTGTTTCATTTTAAATAAACCTATCTTTCAAGATACTATATTTGGATGTGGTTTTAGTACAGATGCATCTAGGATTTATAAACTTAAAAAGTGTTGTTCATATATATCTCATACATCACTGTTGTAAATATTGAAGGGTCCCTAACTACACATCCCGTTTCACACTCCCATGATAAATTATTAAGAGAATTCATGGTTCATTTAAGACCCAATTATAAGGATTTCAAAAGATACTGACCATGGAAAACCTAGGATGAACATATTGTGTCATGTATTAAAATGATATTGTATGTATATAGATATTCATTGAATTATGTTTCATAATTAATAAATCTGATTAACAATTCTTGATTCCCAACCTTTCCAATCTTAGTTTCAGAATGGAATTTAAGAGGGAATGGTGAAGTTCATGTTGTCAACATTATTATCCAATGTTGCTCTATCATATTTGATCTCAGTCATATGAAATCTTTTAAATCATGATAATTATCGAGGAATTTTTAATAATATTCTCAATGATTAAATTTTAAATTAGTAGTAAAATCTCCAAATTCTATGTTGATAACATCTTACGTCTGTGATTTTCACTAATTATATTTTGTTGGAATTTTGTTCCAAAAAATATTTTTATTCTTCCTCATCTTTATTATTCAAGAATTTCTTAACTGGATTTATTTTAATCATTTATATATACCATATAAATTTATAGTGAATGTAAATCACTTTTTATATTTTAAACCAATGTATTATTATCTATCAATGAGGTGATAAATCGTAAAATTTATTAGAAATTTCATAGATATCATGGGTCATTATTTCTTATTCAAAGTGGTATTTATATTAGATGTTTGGGAAAAAAACACCATTATATATATGGGTATTATTTATGTTATTTTTCCTGTCTATATTAATTATTTTCATCTTACTAATCATCGTTTTTTGAATGTAATTTTTATGTGTGGACTTATCTAACCTCACACACATGGTAACCCACCTCCCCCACGAAGAGGTCACTGCCCTGAGGTTGAGCCCCAGCCAGGGAAGGAGTCGTTGCCAGCTGAGATGGAAGAGCGTTCAAGATTATGTTACATGAATTAGAGGAGAAACTTCTAGGGAATCTTTATAAGATATTAATTCATACAAGTGTTTATAAAAGTTGTTAAATTATACATTTTATTAAGATGAAAAATTGATCAATGACACTATACATTGATTTTAAATTACTCATCATGATCTTGATTAATAATATTAATCCTCTCATAGATCCTTCTCTAACCTTTATATTTCTATGATTCCATAATCAGTCGAGGAGTTCCTAACCCCTACTTATCATTAGAGGGCATATGGAATCTCTTCATCCACCATCCTCCAATAATAGAATTTCCCTCTTTTCCCCATTCTCAATCTGAAATATTATTCCCCATTTTCCTTTAAATTCTGTTTTTCTAAAGGTCTCATATCTATTTTATATTGCACCAAAAATAATGATTTTGATCTCTGAATTCACCAAAATCTCAAGTCTTTGGATCTGACTGTAGTTTCTCAATTCAAGCCCCACCATCCATCAGTTAATAAATTTGACAGGGTAGACTTTGTATACTAGGATTTGTTAGAATGTTCTATCTCTGTTCTTCTTGATATAAAGAATATAATGATCTGATTATATTTTTGGGAGGACTTGATTATTTCCCAGTCTAAATCTATACACAACTACTAAATGTATCATTTTAATCTATTTCAGAAATACTATGAAGTTCATATGAAGAGGAATATTCATATTACATCCAAATGGGTAATTTTCCCTAAACCCCCACTATGGTTCAAAAATCATTCAAGTATTTTCTTGTAGTGAAACATGGTACAAAATTATATGTGTATGGAAATTAAGAGGAGATCAATATGCCCACTAATTTTTCCACACATTTGAGTTTATGTGGATGTCTCTAGGCTATGGGTAGAATGGATCTAGATTTTTGATGTGGATGTTTTTTTATGGAATCCAGACTATATTTTTTAGTCATAAAAAATCTAATGTATTTCATGGAAACACTTCGGTCAACAGACCTCATTTTCCCTCAAGTATCTCGAAATGAGAATTATTCTAACTTGAGATTTTTTCTCTAGAATAGAGTTGATAAGGCCACTAAATAGTAAATTCCGTCCATCCCCATCTTGGAGGAGGGGCGACACAGGATTTCTAATCCCTAGGATACCTTTGTTTAACAAGATAAATAGTTTTTTAATTGAACCAAATAAATTTATTGACTCATTATAGACAATGGTAAATAAATTTGTGGGTGTTGTCTGGGAACCAAATTTAATTTCATCAAACACCACATCTTATGTTGGGGTCATGTGATCAGGTAGTTCCCAAAATAAAGGAATGCGGTTTCATGTGACAACCAATGATGTATGAGAGTTCTCATTCCAATAATCTTACGTTTGGGTGAATGTGGTGAAGGAGAACATCACTATAAAGAGGTTAATAATTTCACATTTAAGTAATCAGTTTGAATTTCTACGAACTGAATAACGGAACTTGGAAAAAAATTAATCTGATCGGTCATAGGAATGTAAGGAGTTCCAATAATATTTTGTTTCTGATACATGTGAGGAGGTATCTAGAAAATTTTCGTGTGAAAGTGAGGAGGGAGGAAATTCAATCGATCATTACAATTCTTTGAACGAAAAATTGCAATGGGGTTCATAGTATTTAGGAAACTGAATTCCTGGTAAAAAAATAATGGTAATGGATAGTAGGATTATTATAACCTCAAAAACAAATATATATAAGGACACACTCGAAGTAAAGGTCCAAAATGATTATAGGTGACAACCTATATATTTAAAATGAAACCAATGTATGGTATCCCAATAAAAATGTTAATACAGGGGAGATAATGTACATTTTTCTTCGTATTTGGGGATCATGTTAATATTGAGGCCATACCATCACCTGTGGGGTATGTTATGTAGAAGATTGGTTGAAATAAATTCATAACACCCAATGATATGTTTTAGGATGATCAATGGGGAAAGAACATGAATTAATTATTGCGGGGGAAGTTTGGGAACGTACCCCAATGTCTTTGATGACCTATACCATTTTTGCGGTGAATGGTGTTGAAGAGGAGGCTACTGAAAGGGAAATGGTTTTGGGGCTCCGACTTCATTAAAATGAATAGATGCTATAAAGAAATTTCAATATCAATATATCCTAGGATTGTGCTCATTGAATATTTGATATACCACTACACTTCAATAAGACAGAAACAAATGTCCTAAATTAAAATATATAATCGAATCACGATATGATCATTCAATGAAGGGATGAAAATTGTGGAAGTACATGTACGTGCATGGGAAAAGATGGCCTTCAATTTTGAGGAGAATATCAAGGACGATAAATAATTGGATATATCAATATTCCAATGAAAATTATATATAATTATTCATTACAATTACGTTATTTTCATTTATAATAATCATGATTTCCACTTGGGGTATGATTTTTCTTTGTTATTTATTGGGTGTCCCACTTTTCCATAGTAGTGGTTTCATGAAATTAAAAAAATTAATATTTGAAATAAAATTAATTGAATCCTATTAAACATGTTGATGGTTTTTTAAATCAATTAAACGGAGAAAAAATATTTTTCCAATACTTTTCTTCGACCTAGGTACTATTAGTTGAGGGCACATAATGGGTAAATAACCCAGACATCATTCCCTCAATGTTATAGAAACTATGATTTTTTAATTCCCTTTAGCCTTAATAATTCCCCTACTATATTCTCGTATTTAGTGAATAGAGTCTTCATATTTTATGTTGATAGGATTGTGGTAGTATTTTTATATAATTGTCTTAAGTATACCAAGATCAATGAAGAGCGTCAAGGTGCTTTAAGGATTTTACTAAAAAACCTAATGAAATATTTTTTTTATAAAAAATTTATTATTTATAAATTTTGGATCTATAATGATTCATTTTTTAGTCATACAATTTCAAACTATAGTATGAAGGTAAGAAAATCAAAGACGGATGTTATGGAATAGTGACATTGATCATCGAATGTGGATAAAATTAGCGATTTTCATCAATTGGAATAAATTGTTTTCTTATTATTCTTGTATTTCTCATGAATATCTAATATAATCAGTATGTTAATCTAGATCAGTGTAATGTTATGTTAGACTTATGAGTGTTAACAAAATTTCATGTAAGTAACGGTAAGGATAGTTAGTCCACATGTGATCTCAATACCCTATAGTGGAGAAGGGGTTTTTAACTTATAGTGATGTATAAATGTAAGGGTTGGCATGTGTACTCATGAAAAATCATACGGTGATATCTTATTCAGAATTAAAATTCAAGGTTAATGGGAAAAATTAATTGACATGTGAATTAGAGCTTTTAGTAGTACATAATGAATTTTATATATAGAGGGACTATGTTTATAGAGAAATGTGTGACATATGTATTGATCAAAAAAATTTAAATTATATATTTACCCAGAATGTGTTGAATACATATCAAAAAAGATGGTTTTAATTGATTAAAGGTTATAAATTCTCATAACACTACTACCCTGAGAGTGATAATATGGTGGTTGTTTCTTTGATTTTAAAGATCATACTAACTTATCGATGAGGTGGATCACCAAAAAAATAATATTTAGGGATTTTAAAAGGATGTACCATTAAATATTTATGTAAGGGGAGAAATATTATCTTTCTTAAATGATTGTTCAACCATATATCAATTTAAATATTAAATAGATTCAAATGGAGGATGTGGAGTAATAATAGAAGGTGGGAACGGTTCTGAAGTTAAACAATAACTGTAATAGAATAATATGATTTCAGAACCATGTATGTGTCCCATTAATATCAAACATTATGACGTAACTATTGGATTAACCTCATATCCCAGTATTCTCTATTCATCTTGTATGTACAAAGATATATTGAGATATGAAAGAGTATTTATTATGGGACGTCAATAATTTTGTTATTAAAGAGAGTATTTCTCGGTGCGTGGTATGTAAGCAAGTTATGAATGTGATATATAATTATAATAGAATGTTACAATAATTATCCATATTAGAAAATAAATGAAAAATAATCACTATGAAATTAATATTTAAAATCCCCTAAATATATAATTTCCTTAATTATATTTGGGTTATAGTCAATTGCCTAAGGAAGTCAGCACTCTTCACATTAATCAATGAAAATTTATATCTTGATACTATTTCTAGGATATATATTAATAATGTGATAAAGTTACATGATAAACTACATTTTATAATATCTTATTGGGATCTAAGGCTTGCCTCAATGTTTTGGAGAATCCTTCAAAAATCACTAACAAAGTGTTTTGTTTTAATACATATAATCATCCAAATATATGGTTAGTTAGAGAGGAAAATTAAACACATGGATTATATTATTAGATCATTTCATCTAGATTTAAAATGTGTATGGGTTCAATACCTTCCTCTAGTAAAATTTTATTAAAACTATATCTTCCACTCTAGCGTCATAAGTATCCTTATGAAGGCCTTCCATGAAATGTGTGTATAAATATATAATATAGGGGTATTTGTTTTGAATGAATTCTATTTGGACTAGACCTAGATGATGAAATGGAAGAAAAGAATAGGGAAATTCAATATCCTGTTACAATAGATCTAATTCAAAATAAGATTTATGCTAGAAATAATAATTGAAATTCAAAAATAAACATTCGTGGGAATGATTTCCTATAAATTTCATTATTGAAGAAGGTTATGATATTTAGAAATATAGGAATATTTTTCCATTGGTATGTATGTATCTCTAGATTATTTATCTGATAGGGTCTATATATTATCACATGGAAGTCACACCAAACCACTGTCAAGTTCATGAGGTGTTCCATGTATACCTTTTAAGGATGTAAATACATGATCCTTCATAGTTTTTGAACTGAAAGTCAATACAATGGGGAATGATTATTCCTATAAACAATAAATAGTAAATATCATTATAGTTATGATTCTTTATGGATAAAAACTACTCTCGTAGTTAGTGTTTATTTTGAGGAATAATAAATTTGAGGATTTTATATGGGATCCCAATAAAGTGTTGAATCATAGATATCCTCATTTATTATTACCATATGGATGGAATTTTTTTGGTCACATTCATTTAATTTAGTGTATAATGTGACCCCAAATTATTTTTTATATATTTCCTCTTAAATAAATCATGATGTTTTTTATATCGTTCCTTACATGCAACCTTGGGTCTATATTATCCACACAAGAGTAAATCATTACAACCTAACCATTAAATTAGAATGTATCAATAGACATTAAAACTATATAAAAAATATGTATAGTGTATTTTTTAGGTGAGATTTACAAATTAATTCATAATAAATTAATATTCAACATTTTGTACACATTTAATACTTCAATAATATGTTTTATTAAATATTGGTTTCCATCAAAAGTTAACACATGAAATTTATACTTATTAATAAAATTATATTTTTTTGAGGATATGGATATTATTTTTTAAATATGGATAATAATATCATCTTGGGGTGATGTTTTGGTATTCTTATAAAAATATTTGTTTTTTAATTAATAATAAAAATTGATTTTCGTAAATTATTTCCATTGTTTTTATGTAAATATACCATTATTTTTTAATTTTACCATAACTTTAGATGATTCGTCAATAATTAAAGGTAATATATTTAATTATATAGTAATAATATTTTTAATTTATTTTTATAGAAGTTAATTGTTTGTTATAAATAAAAAATATTTTAAATTTGTATTAAATGTAATATGTTTTTATATTCATAAGATAAATTATTTTCAATTGATTCATGGTTTTTCTAATGTTTATATATTAAATATTTTTAATAAACTTTTAAAAACAATATTATGTTATTTAAATGCAATGAGATGATATTAAATTATGTTTTATAATTGAATATTCATTTTTTTGAAAATGAGGTTTAGTTAAGGTTTGTGTGGATAATTAATGATTAATTATACCACTTATAGAAATATAATTAGTAAAAATGGATTCCATATTTTGATTCATCATTATAAAATAAATTTATTAGGGACGAATTAATTTTTTCCTTGGTGAGTCGTTGAAATATTGAAATTTTCATACCATGGTTATTGTTAATATGAGTTTACTATCATTTTAAATCATGAGGTAGGGGTAGTATTTACCCCAAAACCTATAAAATTATTATTTATTAATTTTTTGTAAACATTATATTATCCTAATGTCTAATTATTATTCCTTGGGATCCACATTCCAGTGAAATGGACCACCTATAATTGAACTCTTTTAAGAAATTATATTTATGTATGTTCCCACAATTATGAAAGGGATTAACTTATCATCCATTATTAACAACATTTGGGCCTTCTACATAAAAAATCACATAAATATCCATCATATAATATTTTAATTCAATGTATATATTATCCTATTTTATTATGGAATATCCTTTAAGGTTTTTGGTGTCTTCTATATGAGGTCTCTTAAAGAATAACAGTGAATCCTAACCAAGATCATTTAGTTTTATTTCTTACTAAACCTTATATGAACATGTTTTATCTATAAAAAAATGAATAATAAAGTACCATGAATATATTGAGATGTTTTTATGAATTTTTCGCAACCACTAACCCCTTCTTCTCAATCATGTGGTAGACGAAACCATTACTCATGTATACATGTGGACTAATACCTCCATGAAGAAATGTGATTATTAACATTTTCCAATTTAGATGGATTGTTCGAAGAATATATTTAATCAAAATATATTATATTTAGCATATAAATTTATTTATATGTTGATTTATTATTCACATTACTTTAATTTCAACTCTTTATTTTCATTAAACGTAATCAGTCATTCCTCCCCATATGTGTTCGGATACCAATTAATAGATAGGGCCTAACACAATCATGGGCAGAATATTCCATTTAAATTAATCATCATGGTCATTCCAAAATCTACAAAAAATTCGAATATTACACACACATATGATGAAGATATATGAGACCAATGGATTAATAAATTGTAATCCAAAATACCCCATAGTTTATATTTGATCACTGTAAAGAATCTATATGATGCATCAATATAATAGAGAAATAATAAAATTTACAAATTTAAAAACGATGATATATAAAACTAAATGAAAAAATAGATAATAGATATGTTAAAAATTTATTGGAAATAAAATTCACTTAACCATGAACCATCTCAAAAAATCCAAAAAAATTGAAACCTCTACCTCTATAAGTTTCTAGACCTATATTAAGTGTCCAACACTATGAATTTTATATTTATTGGGAGAAAAAATGTCTACCCATGCAAAATATAACACTTTTTTGGTATGCGGGTAAGGTTCAGTCCAACGACCCAGAAATTATTCCAAATGAATCAAAAATATTGAGGGTTTCAATGATCAAGTGGATTTTTATGAAATACATATATAAGAAGTGTAATACATTATCATAGATCAAAACCACTTAAATACACAACTCATAATGTATACACAACCATAAATGTTATATTGTTATGTCATAACCTATTTATTACTTCAGCTAACCCTATATACTATATCTATATACATTAAGTATGTTACCTCATACCACAGCATGACCCATACCAGAATATACATGGATTGGATTCTAACCTTCTCATAACCACTATATAATGATAAAAAGTGAGGCATCACACCATGTCCTTGTCACATTCCTATCACTTAGAATATGCATCACCCAGAACCTCAAATGAAACATACTACATCACACCCACTATAATCTTATAATTTATGGGAACAAGGGAAGCATGTGATAATTTAACCTATCATTTAGGGATTTCCCCCCAGTACCTTCTCATGAAGGAAAAGATGAGGCATCAAGTTCATGAAAACAACACTTTGACACATGATAGAGTATGATAACACATAAATCTATTCATTCCCACTTATGGTTGGTGATTTCTACACTATAACATCCCTATAACACATGGTTGGGTCACAACGATCACTACAAACATACAACCATTAGGAATCAATCACATATTTATCACACCAACACAACAACAAATAGGGAATCCCTCCCATATCACATGTGTACTGATGCATCACTTGGGATTTAGTAATTTAATGTTGAGCCCCACATATAAACATGTCCCATCACCCATCTACATCCTCCAAGTGGTTTTTAAAATTTATCAGGAATATTATTTTACTTTAATACTAAAAAAAGTTCATTGACCAACACAGAAGACATGCATCATCATGCATCAATCATACTCACCATGAAATGGGGGAGGTCTTCCCATGACTTAATTTATGTAAGAGGTCATGTATAGTCATTATGTTATAACCATAATTAATTAAATAATTACCGTTTAATTATTTTTCTAAAAATATCAAAAAAATTGACTTTTGTTAATATAAAGTAAAAAAATATTGTGAATGAAAATTTTTCATCGACTATGTTAATCCTGAAGTTAATATTTTTTGATACTATGTGTTGTACAATATTTTGAAATGTTAAATTTTACATATATTATCACATAAAATATTGAATGTTTTTTAAAATTCAGTTTCCTGTAATCCAATTGAAAATTTAACCACATCATTCGATTGCGGGAATGAGGGGTAATAACATATTATGATTCCCTTATAATGATTGTGGTCGGGTTTTGTTTTTTATTATTCCATCAACCAAAAATTCATATAAAACGAATAATCCTTGTGACATTTATTTTTGATCATAGGTGTAACCCAAAAAATGAGTGTTCTTGAATTAGATTATGTTTAAATCATAAATATCTTGGTACTTAAATCCAAAGATATTTGTTCCTTTTAAATACATAAAAATTAATTAATTTGAAATCATGTGTGATACATTTGGTACACTATAGTATTTGGAACAAAGTGTGACAACATACATAATGTAAACACATGTTATAGATTGATATGGTGAAATCCAATTAACTTTAGAATCTTCCTTGATTAATTTCTTTTCTAGATTTATCTTACATAAATATACATCAATTGATATAGGTGTATCAACTTCATTTGAAACTACCATGTAAAACCTTATCAATAGGTCCATTGAATACTTTTCTAATGATAAAAATATATAAGACTTATTTTGTCCAACTTGTATCCAGAGAAGGAATTTGAAATCCATATGTAACGAAAAAATAATTCATTCTATTAGTTTCTATGCCCACTCCATATATGAAATATTATTATCACTAGAAAATGTAATATATAATTCTAACTCAGGATCTACGTAACAAGTTCCCTATACTGTTTGGTCATATGGCCTCAAGGGATGCTCCCCACTCCTCATAGGTTGAAATATAGAATCAAGGGTCTAAGGTAGTATAGTTGGGAGAATATAACCACATATCAGAGTGAAAAAATGAATATCATAAAATAGGGTGAACATTTTAACAATAATAAAGAAAATTCTATTGGGAAACTAGTAGATGGGATTTTTAGGAAGTGTAAAAATCCATGAAACTGTAATAATAAACAATATCCCATAGGTTGAGTCCTAGATAATGAGTACATGGCATGCTGAAATACAAAATTCATGGAATACAAGGGACAAGAAAAGACAACATGTTTTAATAAAAACAGAGGCCAATATACTGCTCACATAGAATTTCAAGAATAATATTTCCCCCCTTCTACCTTGTTATAGGATATAGGTTCCCATATAAAACTTCTCATGGATGGTGATTTCCTTTATACATACCTGTAGTGATGAATTATACTCATGTACCAAAGGCTTCCCGAGTAGGATGTGGGATAAGATCAATAGATCACCACCATCGGTGTCAACTAATAATTTAAGTAGTTTTTATAGAAAATTTGCAGTAAAGGAATAATAAATAATAAACAATGATTAATATATAAATATGAGACAGCTCATGGTCTATCCGGACACCTGGAATACTCAACCTACATAGTTTTAAGAAAAAATATGTCTGATATGAGTACTATATATATAAGTAATATATTGATGTGTTTGTGTTTTCATGTGTGTGTTGTGTACATGTATATGTCCTAATTAAATGTTAACATAGGTTGGATTTACACAGATAATAGGTACTTCCTAGACTCAGGGAATAACATATTAATCCATAACTAATATAAAGAGAATATAAGATCCCTCAAATTAGTATGTGCCCTGAATCTCATAATGAACAATATAATTCATTCTCAACACTCGAGATATGTGGGGTGAGTCCTTATTCCCAACACCAGATATAAAGGAATGTCGATCATCACGCCTATATCCCAAATAAAATAATAATGGTGAGTGACATGATTCTCAACTCCCGATGTAATCGTAAGTGAATCCTCATTCCCAAAAAACATCAATCTTTATTAACCATCCAATAGTAATGTAATAATAATTATTATAATAATATCTTAGGGATCTTCTAATATTCCCCATGATCACAATCCAAAATATAAAAATGTAATTCATAGTTAATATAATAAATTAAATAAATCATGCATAATAGGTCATGGTCTTCCAACACGTTATCATTAATATTACTAAAAATACATTCAATTAACCATTTTATGGAAGTTAATATTCATGTGATGAAATCATTTTGAGGGTTATTTGAAAAACATGAAAATTTCACATAAAAGGGTAATTCAATTTACAACCTTTGACAAACCCTTTGAAGGTGTTCTTGTCCAATAATCATATATATGAAAAAATGAAATTGGTTTAGAACACCCAATGTTGCGAAAATATCAATTTTGACATCCTATAATCACATAGAATGACTCTATGAGTTTATAACATCATGATTATATTTATATATAGATGAAAATCCCCATTTATGTCAATGCATGAAAATATCCAAAATATCGCACAATATCGAAAGGTAGGAAAACATTAATACAATTTGGTAATAATTAAAGAATACATTCCATGGGGCCATATATGAATCTTCTGAAAATATAGCATTTAGATTTGAATTATGATGGATGAAATTAGATAAATTTTCCAACACCCTTAAAATAGGGTGAATGAGATTTCACCAAAATAATGAACAAGATATGAACAACAACATGGAATATAAGTAATATGATTAATGAGATTACCTCAATACATCCATCAAATTATGATGATGATCTATATAGAGTCTAGATTGAGTATAATTGAAAACCCTAACATGGGAAATGGGATATATCAATGAGTGATAATGGGGGTGTTTCACGTTATAATTTAATGGATGAAGAAAAAATTGAATTAAAAGAATTTTTTAGGTGAAATTTTAGTTTATCCATTTGAAAAAATCATTACTTGGTTTGGATGCATGGTTGGCCAAATCATGTGAAATCCTTGCGGCCTCCACTATATAAGGATGGACCATGCATTTTCTAGGCGAACATTTTGGATACCAATGCACAAGTCATATGAAATTCACTATACTAAACCTCTAAAATTTCTAGTTGGAATGAATCATGGATCACTTGGATATACAAAACCAAGAAGATCCCTTCTCCAATTCATAACACTATACACTTCGACAAAAAAGGCATTTAGCGGCAGTTTGGTTTTACGTTTCGCGGTGGTTTAAACCGCCGCTAAATAGATTGGCGGCGGTTTGGAAAAACAACAGCGAAATAGTGCGTTGGGAAACGATTCGCGGCGGTTTTCAAAACTGTCGCAGAACGTTTCGCGGCGGTTTTTTAGTAGTGTCTTAAACCACCTCTAAATAATTTATCGACAATTTTTTTAATTTTGTTTAATTTTTTTTTTTTTTTAAATTATTTTAAATTATTTGTAATTATTTGTAATTATTTTATATTTATTTTATTTATTTTTTTTATTTATTTTTTTTCTTATTAATTTTAGTTATTTACGTATTTAATTAAATAATTATTTATTTATTTTGTTTATTTTGTTTATTTTATTTCGTATTTATTTAATTTATTTATTTTATTTTATTTATTTTATTTATTTTATTTTGTAATTATTTCGTAATTATTTCGTATTTATTTTTTATTTTATTATTTATTTAAATTATTTATTTATTCCATATTTATTTTATTTATTTTATTTATTTCGTATCACTTTATTTACATTATTTATCCATGCATGCACATCTCATGCACATGCCCATGCACATGCCCATGCACATGGCCATGCACATGCCCATGCCCATGCCCTTGCAATATAAAGAAATACTGCGTTTGGTGAGATTTGAACCCCTAACCTCTAGCAAATTTTCCAAAGACTTTACTACTCTAGCAAGCTCACCGTGTGGTTAATAAACAGAATTTAATATACTTATAAATGTTAATTGAAAAAATAATAATACATAACTAATAGATATAATAAATAATAATAATAATAAATATTAATAAATATTAATAAATAATAATAAACAAATAATAATAAATAATAATAAATAATAAATAATAATAAACAAATAATAAATATAAATAATAAATAATAATTAAAAATTAATAATTAATAATTAATAAATAATAAATAATAAATAATAAATAATAAATAATAAATAATAAATAATAATAAACAAATAATAAATAATAAATAATAATAAATAATAATAAATAATAATAATAAATAATAAAAAAAAATAAAAAATAATAATAAATAATAGATACGAAATAAAAAAGTATTTAATAATAAATAATAAATAATAAATAATACATAATAAATAATAAATAATAAATAATAAATAATAAATAATAATTATTAATATAATAAATAATAAATAATAAATAATAAATAATAATGAATAAATAATAAATAATAATAAATAAATAAGAAATAATAAATAATAATAAACAAATAATAAATAATAATAATCAAATAATAAATAATAAATAATAAATAATAAATAATAGATAAAAAATAAAAAATAAAAAATAATAAATAAAAAATAATAAATAAAACATAATAATAAATAATAAATAATAAAAACAAATAATAAACAATAATAAACAATAAATAATAATAAAAAATAAAAAATAATAATCAATAATAAATACGAAATAAAAAAATATTTAATAATAATTATTAAATGATAAATAACACATAATAAATAAAATATTATTATTAATAAATAATAAATAGTAAATAATAAATAATAAATAATAAATAATAAATAATAAATAATAAATAGTAAATAGTAAATAATAAATAATAAATAACAAATAAAAAATAAAAAATGCTAAATGATAAATAAATAATAATAAATAATAAATAATAAATAATAATAAAGAATAAATAAGAAAAATAAATAATAATAAATAATAATAAACAAATAGTAAATAATAATAAACAAATAATTAATATAATTAATAAATTAAAATAATAATAATAATAAAAATAAGAAAATAATAAATAAATATAAATAATAAATAATAAATAATAAATAAATAATAAATAATAAATAATAAATAATAAATAACCAGTAAAAATATTAATAATAATAATAAAATTTTATTATTAATAATAAATAATAAATAATAAATAATAAATAATAAAAAATAAACAATAATAAATAATAAATAATAAATAATAAATAAATATAAATAAAAAATAAAAAATAAAAAATAACCAGTAACAAATATTAATAATAATAATAATATGTTATTATTAATAATAAATAATAAATAATAAATAATAAGTAATAAATAATAAATAAATAATAAATAATAAATAATAAATAACCAGTACCATATAATAGATAATAAATAAGTTAACGTATATTATACATAATAAATAATAAATAACAAATAATAAATGAAACACATGAAAAGATTGAAAAGACGTGATAAGGGATGAAAAATCATGAAACGCATGAAAATAGAAGGAGAAGCATTAAGAATGAGGCATTAGAAAGAATAAGAACACATGAAAACTCATGAAAACTCTGAAAAACCCCTTAAGAATTCAACATAATCATCATAATAACCCACAAAAAACCATTGATAATGATAACAACTCATGGAAACCCAAATAAACAGTAATAAATTGAGCAATTGTTAAAACCTGTCAAAATAGTCAAAAAGTGACAAAAACATTGGACTCGCATTAACGGAGATAACCTATGATCCGAGAGTCTGTTCCAGATCCGCGATCAGTCAAATAAAATATCCTAAAATGATCTTCGAGCTGATAGGTGAAAAGACCGAATAGGCCGACGGATCGAAAGTTACGACTGTTCAAAAAAAGCAAATGGGGAACGGGTGCTAGAAACGAGGCATCGAAAAACATAACAATCCCGATACCCACTAAAAAATCCCTAACTAATGATCCAAGAGTCCATGTGGGCACCATGACCATTCAAACCGATGCTTATGGGAAAGCCTACGATCTGGCAGGCAGAGGAGTCCGAACTGACACGGGGATCGCAAGATAGGTCCGTTTGAATACAAGTTCGACGGGAGATCGGTGATGGAAACGAGGATTCAGAGGCCTTTAGAGGGGTTTTTGGGGTTTAGAAACACGATATAAGATTTCTGGTGTTAATCAAGTGCGTATCTCTCCTCACTGGCTTCAATTTGATATGTGGTAGAGCCCAAACGGACACCCGGAGCGAAAGTTATAGCCGTTTGAAGTTGGAGAACTCCTTTAAACTTTCTTACAACTCTCATATCTTCCGCACCTTAGACCGTCTCATGGTTTTGATTATACTTTCTTCTAGATCTCTTCATGAGCTTCGATTTGACTTGTCGTGGCACTCCAACAGACACCCGGATCAAATGTTATGGTCATTTTAGTGATTTCTCGGTTTCTCATGTTTTTTTATTTTTTTCTTTTCATTTCGTGGCGGTTTTACCCAAACCGCCGCTATTTCACAGTAGTTTTTAAAAAAAACCGCCGCTAATCCTCGAAAAAATAAAGTAAAAATTAATAAAAAATTATATATTTTCTACACATTTCACGGCGGTTTTTAGAACCGGCGCGAAAAAACCGCCGTGAAACACCAGTTTTCCAGTAGTGATAGATGGTTAGGTGAAAATATGCGGGCTAGATGGATTGATTTAATATAATAATGTGGTCGAGTCTATTTCTTCAAAATCGGGTGTTCAAGGATCTGAACAAGGCATAGACACCCTCATGGCCTTCATAAATTCATTTGGTAAAATTACAGGGGAAAATTAGATAATTTAAGCCTAAAAAGTTTTATCTATAATTGAGAAATGTTTGGTCGTTACACCCTACCCTCCTCAAAAAAACTCATCCATAAGTAGATGTTATTAGTGTAATGATATATTTTCCTTAATAAGATCTAAGAACTGGGATGTAATATCAACTTCCCACTCTCATGTATCCACATACACTTGACCATTCGTCTATAACACCGATGCTAAAGTAACTATACTGCATGTGTGATTCTTCACACTCTTGTATACAATTTTTACAGGATACTCATTAAATGAAGAATCTACATCTAACTTGACATCATCAGGATATAAAACATGCTATTAGTTTGGATAATACTATTAAATATGGGAAATGTGAAGGACCTAATGGATCAAAATATATCTTGGAGGAAGTACTATATGGAAATCCAATGGTTCAATTCATTTTAGAACCCCAAAGAGTCTATGAAATTAAAGTGAAAGCTTACCCCTCCTCTGAATTCATTGAAGTGATAACATGAGAGAATCTAAAAATAAAACCCCATCCTCAACCTAAAACTCAAGAGTACACTACAATCGATTGGAATATGAAGGTTTTCTACACTGATCTGTTATACTGTTCCTCCTGATCAATAAGCATTTCCCTATAGTATCATGGATGAGACATTTTCCAAGTAAATATGTCTCGCATACCTCTTTCCACCATATTTTTATTGGAAATTCTTACCATATTGGGCTTCATAAGGATCCATATTAATGATAACATGTAAGTATATATTATAAGAAAACTGAAAAAAGAGAATTTTTTCTCCCAAGAACCTCCACTATCATGGAAACATGCACATAGGTTGTGTTCTAACACAATATTCATACTATATTTTTTTTCCACTGGGCTTAGATTGAAAGTTCGTGCTCTAAAGAAACTATTTAGATAAGGCTTTCAGTAACACCTACAAGAACTGAAATGTAAAAAGAATTTCCTTATCAGATATGATACAATATGGATCTTAATGATGAAATATAACCTCCCTCATGCAGAGCCTCTAATGATCGTTTACTAAAAAGGTGTTATGAATAGAAGATATGTGTATAAACTTTATCAAATGATCAATTAAAAAACAAATTTTATCATTTACATGATGTGATATTTACAAAGCAGTCACTAAAACCATCAAAAAATAATCTAATTTCATCCATGGAAAGGAAATTGGATATTGATGACCACGTAATCAATGATGCTCCACCTTTCCTTACAGTCATGTGTAACAACAATAAATAAAATCAGTGATCTCATGTTTTATACCAGGACTCCAATGCTAGAGATGTATGTCTTGATACATCATTGTGACACTAAGACATACTACCTACATTGTGGCCTAAAATTCCCTCCTCAACTGTATTCAGATTTCACAAGGACCCAAACAATCCCATGAATGAAAAGGGTGTAATCCTCATCCATATTCCAACTAGATGATAAATCATCATCTAACAAACCCTCCCTTAGGACCATTCCTTTAGGATCTGAAATCAACAACATTTTCCCCCATTCTATTATAATAGTTCATTCCAAATCATGAGAGTATAGTCTGACCAGGATCCTCCTAATCCTCTAAATTCATATCTAAATTTACATCCATGAGCTTTCACTCACCACTGACCCCCTAAACTGCATGTGTATGAGTAATCTGAATTAGAACATAAGTAACGACAATACCATTTTTAGGATTATAAGAAAGCTATAAATCTAAGAATTTTATGTACACAAACCATAAAAACTACATGAGATTCTGATCATGTTGTGTAACAATTCACATAAGTCTTTTTTTGATATGTTAATACCAAAAAAATCTATCCCAAAAAATATTGACTCCATCAACGTAAATCATGAACTACAATAGAAAGATGGAGGTTGTGCGTCAGGTAATTTCTCTGATGAGGCCTTAAATGATAATTCATGTAATTGAATCTTACATTTCCTTCATCAAAGTATATCATAGGTAGATACCTGCTGAATTAAATAACACAAAATAACTCCACATGGCTCTGGAAGAATCTGGATCGGTGAATATAGTAACCTTTACTTAAACATATGATGGGATTCTTCAGAACCTTAAGTCCTTAAAATTTCAAACCCCTCTTATTCAGGACCATAATTTAACTTATGTTTTCTTTTATCATGAATAAATTACCTCTATCCTGTTCTTGTTACATTTTCATTGAGGGTTTCTCACCCACATCTAATGCATTCTCATTATAAGAGAAGTGTTCATTTAGAAATTATAATAATTATGTATAAATATTTTATAGCACCAATAATTAGTATATAGTATTTTTAATTTATGTTGGTAAAACATGTGATTTTATAAATTCAATTATGGTTTATCAGATGATACAACATCCAATCATCTCAAAATTTCTATTCCTTTGTTTGAAAATATTTTTTTTGGCACAAAACCCATGTTCCAAATTGGATTCCACCAAGATGGTGTATAAAAATTAACATTGTATGGATAATTACTCTCATCAACCATGGTATTTAGTATGCTACAATATAAGGGAAAATGTTTTGGGATTTAAAGGCATGGGGGTGGACAATATTGATCCAAAAAAGTTGTATCAATTCTATGGTGAAACACATGTTCCATTTAAGGTGGGATATTCCCCAATAAGGTTTGAAAAAGATTTTGGATTATCATTTAATGATTGTGAATAATTGGTGTATTGTGTCAAAATTTATCTAGATAATAGTGGTTAGGTGATGAGTCATTGTGATTAGAAAACGGTGGTGAAATACAGTTAGATGTGACATACTCTCATAGAAGGGGGCTCCCAATTGTGTTATATTTGGTTTTATGGGGAGGTATATTGGGTAAAAAACCGAAGTCCATCATTGGATTCCTCTAACAAGGTGGCTCACAGATAAACATGGAATGAAAATTACACTTATCACCAACGGGGTTTATAATAAAACCTAACAACGACCTATGTGATTAGCCTTAAAGGCATAGGGATAAAGGAAATCCATCCAACAAAATTATTTCATTGCCTCATTTATTTTTTTTTGGAGTGGGTCAATTTTTTTTCTAATCTCAATATAATATATTTATGGTTTAATGACCAAAATTTTTAGTGAAAGGAATATTATTTTCATATTTATCAGGAATAATATTCCCTTACATTTCCTGACTATTTTTTATAAAAAAAACAGAAATAATCAACTTTTATATCTATTTCCTTTCTGAAGTCATTATTCAAATTATCCATAAATTTTTTTACATCATGATATTTATATTGTGTCCCGTCCAAATAAACTTCTATTTTTTCTAGAATCTCAACATTATCCTTTTTTTATTTTATACCCAAATCTATCATAGATGAATCAATTCAATGAGAACTTTCGGTGCAGATACAGAGAACTTAATTCATGGGCCCCCACTAGAGGTTTCCCTAGGGAATAACCCCCTACATTAAAATTCAAGATACAACTATGAGCCTCCAACTAATATATGGATTGAAGCTCCATGGCCCATCCTACATTGGGGGAAGCCTATGTACTTAATTACTGAGTACCCACAATAGCACCAACCATACTATACAATGTATCAATCCTCATTATAATTCAAAAATACCCTTCCTCCTAGGATCCCTAAATGGGAAAACCTGAAAATAGGTATTTTCATCCCCTATAAGAAACTAAATGGTGATGTCCAATCCACTATGAATTAACTCCCTTCCAACTATCCAATAATATACTCCCACACTCATTCCTTGACAAAACCACCCATTTTTTGTAGTGTGGTCAGTTTCTTATTGATAAAATTCCTTGAAAGGATCAACTGGGGACATCTCAAATGATTACTTAACCTCCCAAGAACCAGAACCACCAACCATTCCTCATTATAAACCCAAAATCATACAGTAGAGATGTATAAGAACTCATAATTTTTATTTTAGTACCAATTCACACTATATTCCCTCCTTTGGATGTAAAAATTGAAATTCACTAGAAATATGACAACCTATAATAATAGGGGTCAATATATTGACACTTCTTAAATACTAATTATTATATTTAAGTATGTTTTACCAAGGTAATTGAGTGATAAATCACATCATATATAAATCAAGTACCTCAACATTATAGGTTGATCTATCATAAACAAAAAGAAACTATTTCTTTTGGATGCTTTGAGAATACCTATGTCAAAAACCATGAGGTTTTTCACATATTTAAATTTAGGTATGAATAATGGATGCACCATCCCCATATGCTACATATTTTTTTCTATAACATAATAAAATACTATGAATCATGATTTATGTGATGTAAGATTTATTTTCCTATTATCCCACCTGAAATTTTCTTTATTACTACTATACATTGTTGTTATTCGTAGGTGAATATATAATGATGAGATGTTTGAATCATCAGAATGATAATTACCCTCTTTTGAAATGAATTAAACACATATTAAGGTTTAAAATATTTTAACTCCTTTCTTCATGGTTAATATTTATGATTTTTCCAACCATAATTTGTAGATCCATATCATTCATCAGTGCCACCTCGGTCATCTTATCGACAGATGGATGAGAAATAATTTATGGTTGATTTTATTTTATCACATAATTTATGATTTATATGTCTTTAAATTTCATATTAATCAATGATAGGACCCATTTATTCCTATTAATGGATAGTTAAGTAAGTTATTTTCTTCTCATAACATCATCAATCATTATTTAATTCCTATTATTGTAATGAATTAAGAATTCATTATCAAAGAATAACTCTAACCACCTAGACTGGTATATGTTTGAATCCGTATTTTTTAAAATATAAACTTAATGATAATGTGATAAGTATATATATCAGACTTCCCTATATATAGTTAATTTCTCCAAATAATTAATGAAAATAGTTACACTATAAATTCAAGAACTTGTATCATTTAATTTTTCCTAATAGGGTTTTAATTGATGTGTTGAATAATAAATAAAGTGTTGATATTATCAATTCAATTTTAAAACTCTATATTTTTATAGATATTTTTCTAGGTTATAATTGAATATCATTTTATTTTATTGGAATCATTTATAATACCAATCTCATTATAACATTGAATTAGAAGGATAAATTTTTAAACAAAAAACCCAAAGCATATAAATATGGAAAAGAGTTCCCTTTTGTCAGGATGTCTAATGCTATCCATTCTCTTCATGGTATTCCAAAATCTTGGAATTTATGAGAATAGTATTGATAAATACTAACAATAATTTATATATTTAATCAGTAATGAAAATATTAATCAAATCAATGAATATAGTTTGGGAATTTTTAAGTCTAATAGTAATCACTACAAATTCAATGTGTATATATCATACACAACGGTAGAATTTGGTATACCATAAAGTTTAACAATCTATTAATAATATCATGGATAACTATCCACCTTTATAAAATATTTACCCTGTTTTTTTCTTACCAAAACAACTATATTTTGTTATTTTTATTAGGGAAGTCAATTTAAATACACGATATCCTATCATTCATCAAAAAAGGGGAATTTATCACAAAATGTTCATTCACATGGTAACACAAATCCAATAAATAAATACTTTATGTCTACCCTCAAATATATCTAATTCAATGAACTCCATTTTATAAAGAATCATTGATATAATAATATAACTAGATATGAGTTCCATTAAAAAAGGACTCTTGAATTATGGGAAAACAAGATTACTCTGTTAGTTATACATAATTGTGACCCATAAAATTGGTATTTTATCACTATGAAGTTTCTAAAAAATAATTTGATCCAAATAACATTCATCATTGGGAATCATGATCCAAATAAAGTATTTTTTTTCAAATTGACATTTTTAATCAAACAAGAATCAATATTAGATATTGAGATGATTTTGGATCTTTAATGTGGCTTAGATATCTTGAAAATTGAAATGAAATTTAAATAGATATATCCTATAAATTTAAAATATCAAATAAAATTCTTGAAAAGAATACGTAACATGATTTATAGGATGTATCTTTGATACACCTCAATCATAGATGTTTTATATCCACATTATGTAATAACCAAAACTACTGAGTGGTATCTTTTATAACTGAATATCAAATTTTTGAGCTGGAGAGTCTATAGTCTTACTAATATTTTCATATATAAATTAATTCAATGAATAATAATCAAATAAGATAGTCATAGTTATTGATTGTATAATAATTTCACATATCCGAACATCAAGATCGTGATCTGTAATGATTGTAGTGATTCTATATTCCCTTTTTTCATCCATGGATTTTGAGGTCACTAATGTAAATTTTTATCATTATTCATTTGATTGGTGAATTAATTTTCATAATTCCAAAAATATATATGTCTGATGCATTTATGTATGGGTAGTGTATTGGGTGGTATATTCTTCTCCATTATTTTCTTAACCGTTAAATTCGTTCATCCTTGAAAATAATAATCTAAATTCCCTAATTATCTATCTTTTAAAAACATAACCATTATGTTGAGATAATTTATATAGTGATTCATCATAACTTTTGAAGACACAATATTGGAAAAAAACTGTATACCCATGGATTTGAACTATGGGTATAACCTATAAAACCATGGGTATTGTTAATACCCACTATTCATAGAATAGTAGGAATTTAAATCATCGGTATATCTGTGAGCTATACCCACAATATTAAATAGCTATTTCAATGGTTATGAACCTTGAAAATAGTTGAGTTCACCATGTAAATAACCCTATACCCGTAGTTCTGAAACTATAACTATAGATTTTAAAAATTCCTTCCATTGGATTAAAAGCCTAGACTAACACTACATAATACAAGTGCATAAATAATTCACCGTATAATGTTACTTTTATATAAATATATATTTACATTTATGTATTATTTTAAATAGTGATTATTAGTATGATAAATTTTTTAATAAGTATTCCTGTGGAAATTGTTCTATCCTCGCTCTTACGCTGGTGGAGAAATAGCCCCAATTTAAGAAAACATAGGCTATATGGATGACCTATACCCAATGTCCTTAGAGAACCATGGGTATTTTTTTATCCAAATAATATACCCACTATTATTTTGGAATTGAGGGTATACATTTTGAACGAAACAATATACACATAGTTTTTTCAAAACTGTGGGTATAAGGGTGACATATACACACAGTTTTTTTAAAATAGCTAGAAATAGGTCATCAACCATAACTTATAGACCTATATTTTGAAAAACCACATTTATAAGTCTAACATAAACTAAATAACCATGATTTCTAGTAATCCATGGGTATAACCTTATTTTCTTGTAGTTACATTGGAAGATGAATCCTTATTCAAAAATAAGATTGATCATTTTACTTCTCATAAAAATACATTTCTCTTACATTATCATAAAATTCATTAGAATAACGATATAATTAAAATTATATTTCAAATATATGGGTAGAGTTAAAATCTATTCAAATTTACCAAAACCCATTATAACTAATTCTTTTTTAAGACTTTGTTTTATTTAAATGATTAAATGAAGGAATTTTGGATCAAGATATATTATAAAATACGTTATATACATTACATGACTCAAAGTTTTTTATTCATGGGAACCAATAGATTCTCATACATTTTATAATTCTTCAAAAATTACTCCATAATTATGTGATTCATTTAAGTATTTGGTTTTGAAAAATACATTTTAAAAACACCCCGTTCCATGGAGAAAATTTATTCTCTTTTTACACGTTTTCTGGATCACTCTCTATCATTGGCCCACTTCAGCATCCCAAAAATTATTTTCCAAACCATCCATTTTATTCACCAAGCATTTAATAATAAAGAATAAATGTTCTATCGCACTAATACAATACTAAAATTTTAGTGAAATATAATTTCCATGAAAGGATGGTCATTGTTGTTTCATAAAGTAATCAATAAATCATTATTCATTATTTAGTGTGTTTGGGAGACCATCATGGTTGTTTTTAGTACACATATGATATGATGGAGTAGATATGAGTGTTCTGACACTATATCCAATTACATTTGAGTAATAATTTGGATAATCAATGTATTTCCCAACACACTCTTTGTTCACTTATTATCTATTGAATCAAACCATTAAGTAAATTCAATAGGGTTGAAATGGTTAATAAAAAATAATGTCTTAATACATAAAACTATATAATCTAATAAATTTATAAAATAATTCCTATGATTTATTTCTCCATCAATTCATCATTTAAACCTATGACTTCTTAGTTTTAAGCTACTTTTATATATGTTTTGGTCATTTATAATTCCTAAAATAAATATTAAAATTATCTAAACCACACCGTAATGCCAAATGATATGACCCCATATAAAATAAAAATTTAATAAATAATTTAATATAGTCATATAATTAATCTTAAAAATAATAAAAATAGCCTAAATTCAATGTAATTTTATATTTCAAGAATATCTATATGACCATTTTATTTTAAAACTCATAGTAACATTTTTAATAATATTTTTTTCATATTTTTATCTTATCTACCATCATTAAATCTAATATTATTCTTCATTACATGTGAAAATGTGAAACATATGATTTATTTGATCTAAAATGATCAGTTTGGGGAAAATAAAATTTGTGAGACATAAATGACTTATCATTACTTCAAAAACATGATTAAAACATCGATATAGAATAAATAACATGATTAATGTAAGATGATAATTTATTTATAAGGAGTTATCATATGGAATGATAGAATAAAAAATGGTCATTGTTTAAGAACATTGAAATATAAAAGGATTATCATGAATGAATAACTTATATAAAGGTATAATAATGGGAAAAATTAAGAAAATTTTCATGATACATGTTTTAACAAATCTAGAATATGATATAAAAATATTTAAAAAAATACAAACATAAAGGATATAACTAATTTCATTTTGTCTATATATAACATGGTGAAGGTTTCTAGTTTCATAATGTACACACATAATGTTGTGAATAGGAATCACTACATCGTGTCCTTATACAATGTAGTGTATAAATCTAACACACCATATCCATACATAATTTTATGAACCTATCTAACCCAATTATACCAACTCATAAATTTGTTAACCTAGATAACAACATCGTGTCCATGGATAACATATATATCCCTTGATATATAATTATTTTTAGAAATTCAATTTAGGGATATATAACTCTAGTTCATGTAATGACATAATGATAAAACTTATATATGTGTGACACATGAAATCAATAATAAATCAGATATTTATTGACCAATAAATAATGAATTCGTTACAAAAAATTTTCCCAAGTAATTATACAAGAATATTTAAAAAAGTATCTTAAATTACAACTAAACAACATCCACTAAAAATAGAGAAATCATAATTAAATGTAGAGGGTGATAAATGTATTATATTAGATATCAAAATATGATATGTCTTCTTGAGTATGGAACGAAAATTGGAGTGAAATGATGGGAAAATGGTTATTTACATTTCAATGAATTTTTTTTATAAAATATCCATTAAAAGAAACATTAAAATAATTAATATAAGAAAAAAATTATTTTATAATTAATGTTGAAATAATGGATCCTATGGAAGAAATATTGGAATATTTGATGAGTTATTAAGTAAAATAATCAATATTATATTGAAGTTGAAAGAAATAATTTTCATTAATTTTTAATGTTTTTATGTAACATGCATCAGTATAATAGGTGTACAGTTTTCTTTTGAAATGACCCAAAGATAAATATCTATGTTATATAAGATGATACATAATAAATAATGAAATTGAGAAAATAATTATTTTTTAGTCAATAATAAATACTTGGACGAAAAGTATCAAATAATGAGGGTGAAATCATCATTTAAAAATTAATGTATTTATAAATTATTATATTAATGAAGAGGAAAATTTTAAAATAGAAATATGATTTCCCAAAAAATAATGATAAAACTAAATATGAAATAGATATTTTCTAGTATATATAAATATTATAAGAGTATATCCATCGAGGAAAGTGTAATATTTAATTAAAATAATATCTAGTCAAGAAAACTCAGATGACATTTGTAATGTATAAATAAAAATACACGGGAATAAAGATCATGATATATAATTATTTTTCAAATGAATAAAATAAAAATTACGTTAATATATTTATATATATAAGTATATAAACAAAATAAAGGAAACCATGTACATGATTATAATTGTGTCTCAGAGAATGGAAGTTGAGTTATGTAACCTTTGCTTATGATTCCTTCATGTCCACACACCATCTAACATCATATATAATTATTTTTGGATTATTTAAATGTACTTAAGAAAAATATTTATATTTGATTTTATCAATAAAATTAATTGACAATTTATTATTACATAGTTATAAATCATTCATTAGAGAAATTAATCGTATGGTTTTAATTATTCCATTTGTTCCACACTTATTTCATCGTGGTTGTTTCAGTTTATTATTCTTGATCATATCACAAACGAGTCACGAATTTTTATTGATATGATATATATTTGTTGAAATATTTATACTGTTTTTGGATAATTTTTGGTATTTTTTGGAAATGTCTCATAGTGAAAAGTAATAAATTATCATTTTTATAGATTTTGAGTTAAAAAATATTTTATTTTTTTAATAAATAATTTTACATATATAAACATAAAATTTTTGTTAAAAATTATAACTAATAAAAGATATTACAATTATTTACTTGTTATTAATAATTCATGATGGAAATTCTATTACATCATTCACCTAGTTTTCCAAACTAATGCGAAAAAGAATGTATTTTAATGAGTGAATGAGTAAGAATATATTGGATTACTATTGTAATATTATTTTTAAAATTATTATCTATTTAAATTATTTTTTATTAAATCGCTAATGAATATTTAATAAGGGTTTTATGAGGAAGATAAAATAAAAATAAAATATTTTTTTAATTATTATGTTGGAACATGACCACTATTAGATGTTATATATAGATTTAGAGGATTTGGGTATCCTTTATGTGACTCTGGGTTCCAATAATCAGAAATAATTTTAAATTGGTGAAAATTGGATTATATCTATGTTATAATAGAAGATTATTTTTGTTTGGATGTGGGTAGAATATATGTTAATTTATTAGTGACTTTGGTTTGGGTATTTTAAAATACCAATTATATAATTTGTAAAAAATGAAAATTTACCAGTAATATTGCTAAAAAATATTAAAAAAATAAAATTAAGTCAATCCTTAGAACATACAAAATATATTCGAGAGATATTTGTTATTACATTATAACAACAACCCTATTATAAACTTTTTTACCTCATTTTACAACTTTTTGGGGTAAATGTTTACCTTGTTAACTTTTTTTCACAAAAATGGAAATTTTCATTATTACCCAATTTTTTCTTTCACATATCAAAATATAAATATAATTTCATGTTAAATTTCTCAAATATATTATAATTTATTTAAAAATTGCAATACATAAGGAATATGAATTTTTTTGAACATATATATTAAAAAACAAAATTATTTTTTATATACATTATGAAATTTAAAATAATTTAATGAATTATATTTAATTTATACATATATATTTCATGTTAATTTAATTTAATTTTTTATTTAATATTGATATTTTTTATTTATTAATATAAATAAAACACTAGATATATCAATAAATTTATATAAGAAATTTCTTTTTAAAAATATTTAAATTTTATTCTTAATTAAGTGAAATAATTTATCTACATAATGTTAAATTAATTTTATAATTTAATTTTTATTAAAGTAATTCTTTGATTTTTATAAGTACATTTAACAAATTAATAAAATTAATAAATTTAATAAATTGAAAAATGTATTAAAGAAATTATTTTAATAGAAAGAACTTCTCATTTCCTATAGGATATTATTGGATAATGAAAATGTTTATAGTCACCATAAGAACAAAATAATATTAAAGGCTATTATGGTTAAGGTGATTTCTCTGGTTAAAAACATAGCTCTATAGATTAAAAGTTTCAAACTCTCTCTTAATATTAGAATTATTCTCCCTCATTAATCATTTGTTATAACTAGCATCTAAGAGAGGATTCAAGACCATTCTGTCTAATAGATAACAGATTGATCTAGGATAAATAAAAATTACTATTTCTTATGTTGTCTTTGAATAATGATTGGATGTGGTATTATTTGTGAATGATCTATCTACGTTATGGTTTTATTAAATTATTTCAATATCAATGGAAAATATCTTATGGATGATGCCATTGCTATGCACAATTACCTCACCTTGAGTAACATTTATAACATAAACTTAGTTATGGTAAAAAAAATGAGATTTAATGGTGAACTTATTATTATGTAATTTTTATTCACATTCTACCAATTACTATTATATTAGGGTATTTTAATGTATAATAAAAAAATATGTGTATATTGTTACACATAAGGAATGAGGGAAATCTAAAGACTAATAGTATTTCTCCAAATTTTAGACAACATTTCATATTTTAAATTTTCTTAAATATTAGAGACCCTCCACTAATGTGTAAGTATTTTTTCCATGGGGAATATAAATATCAATATATTTATTAGCCCCCTTGAATTGTGTTTTTGAAATTTCAATGTTTTTTATTATTTCTCTACATATGAGTTATAATAAAAAACAAATTATATGAAAAATATATATATTTATTATGTCATTTAACACATTAATTATTAAATTTTGATATTATCTTATATTCAACCTATAAAACCCTCATGTCATCAACACTGCCTATAGAGGTGTGATAAGGGAATATGGTTATCATGGTTGGTGATTTAGCTAATATTGATCTTTTAGTGATTCCCCTGATCATGAACTCCCCTTTTGTATGATTTATCTAAACCTTGCCTAATTAAAGTTCATCATAGCCTTTGTCATGGTAAAACCCTAGTGATGCTACCTCGTTCCCAGTATTCGATAAATTATCCCCATATGGACTACTTTTACAACTATTTTACATATCAACTAACTTTAAACATAAAGATTACAATTTTATATCATATATTTACACCCACAATATCAATGTCTTTGTTAAAATAGCGAAATGAAATGATTATTTTTATTTTATTTCAAATAATTTTTAAACTATCTATATAATTTATATCATTAATAAATTTTATAACCAATTTATATATATACCCTATGAACAAATATTCAAAATAATCATACATTCTGGACATTAATTTTTACCTTTTTCATTTCTAAATATATCATTTAATACACAACTCGAACCCTATTAAAAATATTCAAAATAATCATATATTCTGGAAAATAATATTTTCCTTTTTCATTCCTAAATATATAATTTAATACACATCTAAAATCATTCAACTCCTTCCCTCATTTCATTTCTTGATATTTTTATCATATTTTTAATGGATTTTGAATTTTATAAATATCATTGAAAATATGATCATTATGGATGATTTTTATAGTTAATCTAAAAATAATTATTTATTTTTATTTATGTATAATTGTAACTGATTTATAATTTTCCTATTTAAAATACATTTTTTTATATTGTAACATACTAAAAAATATTTCATTTTAATTTTAAATATAAATAGAAAAATTGAAATGGTTATTTTAGTTGGGTGTTTATGTTTAGAAAGGAAGTAAAATATTAAAAATTTCAAGGAAAAATTATACAAGTATACAACCTCACGATCCATAGTTTTCATAGTTGCACTACAATCATTACCGATCATGATCCTCACATCTATTAATAATATCATGGATAACTATCCATCTTCATAAAATATTTACCCCCTTGGTTTTTCTTAACAAATCAACAATATTTTGTTATTTATCACAGGGAAGTCAATTGAAATACACAATATCATATCATTCATCCTAAAAAGGGGAAATTTATCACACTATATTCATTCAAATGGTAATAAAAATCCTATAACTAAATCCTTGATGTTGAATCTAAAAATTTGTCTAATTAAATGTATTCCATTTTATAAAGACTCATTGATATAATAATATAACTATATATGAGTTACATTTAAAACAAAACCTCTTGAATTATGGGAAAACCAGATTAATCTATTATTTATACATCTATATGTCCCATAAAATTAGTATTTTATCATTATCAAATTTCTAAAAACTCATTTGATCCAAATAACCTTAAATATTGGGAATCATGATCCAAATAAAGTATTTTTTTTAAATTGACATTCATAATAAAGCATGAATCTATATTATAAATTGAGATTATTTTGGATCTATAATGTGGTTTACCTATCTTGAAAAATGAAATTAAATTTCTATAGAGATATACACTATATACACTATATTTATAATATAACATAAAATTACTGAAATGAATATGTTAAATGATTTATATGATATATCTTTGACACACCTCAATCATAGATGTTTTATGTCTATGTTATGTAATAACAGTACCACTGAGTTGTTTCATTTATAACTGAATATCAAATTTTTGAGATGGTGAGTCCACAATCTTAGTAATGTTGTCATATATAATGTAATTCAATGTATAATAATCAAATAATATAGTCATAGTTATTGAGTGTATAATAATTTTACCTTTCATAACTTCAAGATCATGATCAGTAATGATTATAGTGGTTATATAATCCCTTCCTTTCACCCATGGTTTTGGGGGTCAATAATGTAAATTTTTATCATTATTCATTTGATTGGTGAATTTAGTTTCATAATTCCAAAAATATATATGTCTAATGCATTTATGTATGGTTAGTGTATTGGGTGGTATATTCTTCTCCAATATTTTCTTAACCATAAAATTCATTCTTCCTTGAAAATAATGATATGGATTCCCTAATTGTACTTATCTTAAAACCATAATCATTAGGTTGGAATAATTTATATAGTTCTTCCTCATAAAATTTTAAGATGCAATGCTGAAAAACAATCGTATACCCATGGATTGGAACTGTGGGTATAACCTATAAAACCATGGGTATAGTTAATACCCACGGTTCATAGAATAATATGACATTAAGTCATAGGTATATCTATGAGCTATAACCACAATATTAAATAGATATTTCCTTGGTTATGAACCTTGGAAATATTTTTGTTCTCCATGTCAATAACCCTATACCCATAGTCCTGAAACTACAATTATATATTTTAAAAATTCTTTTCATTAGATTAAAAGCATGGACTGCCACTACAGAATCTAAGTGCATAAGTAATTCATCATATAAAGTTATTTGTATATAAATATATATTTACATATACGTATTATTTTAATTAGTACATATAGGTTGAGAAATCGTTAAATAGGTATTCCTATGGGAATTGTTCTATCCTCGCTCTTATGTTGGAGGAGAAATAGCCCAAATTTTAAAAAACATTAGCTATAGGGATGAACTATACCCAATGTTATTAGAGAACCATGGGTATTTTTTTATCCAAATAATATACCAACTATTATTGATTAACGGTGGGTATACATTTTTAACCAAACAATATACACATTGTTTTTTCAAAACTATTGGTATTAGGGTGACATTAACCCACAATTTTTTTGAAAATACCTAGATATAGGTCATCAACCATAAATTATATCCCTATTGATGGAGCTATAATTTTCATATATTATATACTATATTTCAATGTTCTAATACCCACCCCAGTGTTATTTTATTTGAAATTCACGTATTTTTAGGTTTTAGTCGTATTTTGAGCTTAAATGAAAAAATGGATTAATTTTGGGATTTAACTGTTTTATTTGTATTATGTTTTTTTGACATAACATTTTCCACAATAAACCAAATTGTGAAATTATTTCCTTGTAGGTTTACCTACATCATTGGCCGAATTTCATCCTGCTGGAGGCCTAGCTCAATCAATCATTTTGAGGCCCAAAATCAGCTCATAATCGGGACCTTGAAAACTGTGCGTGGATTTGGAATGTTTTAAATCTGACAATTTATGTCGAATCTGACCAATCCAATGGAGCTGATATTCAACAAGGATCTGGAGGCGGAATAAATGTACATCTTTAATTAATTAGTCCACGTCTGAATCTACTATTTTCAAGGAGTTAATGGCATTGGAAGTCGGAGTTGTGGAAGACGAAGAGCAACTTTGGCAGATTAAATGTGTTTCACTAAAACTGACATAACATCTTCATACGTGGAAAACTATGACTAAACATTTGTGGAGGGACGCGGAAGATAATATAGAAAAACTTTCAATAAGGAAATATTTCCCAATTCGTCCATTTAATGGGCCTAAAAGATGGTGCACTCCGTAGGACAAAATTTGAGCGAGATTCCTTCACCCATTTCACCTATAAATACGTGTCTCTTCTCCCTTTTACAAAGATAGCCATTTTTAGGGGGAAAGGGTGAGTTTTATTTCTGTAATTGATATTTATAGTTATAATGTATATTAGTGTAGCATTCATCTTCTTCTTAAAATTTCTTCTTTTCTTTCATTTCTTTTATTATTTGTGTTTCTCCAACCGTGCTTCTTTCTAACTCCATGTTTGTGGAGAGCTAACACTCACTATTGTTTGAGGGGGGACGTGGTGGTATTTTAGTTTATTATACTTTATTGTTTTATCATTTTTAGTTCTAGGAAATAAGTGGTGGATAAATGATTGTGGTGAGCAGTCTCCCCACTTTTTCTACCATTGACTTCTTCCTCGTCGTTTAATATTTTTACTTCCCATCAATATTCAATTCATTCAAACGGTGGAGTTTGGATTGGGAATTGATGTGGAATAGATTACTCCTACATGCAGAGGCCTCGATGTAGTGGAACACATTTCAAACTAGAGGGTGTGGAGTGATAGGTCTTGATCTCCACATTGAACAATTCGTTGATAGCTATTTTGATTAACAATGATAATTCCACCATAAAACCCCAAGAACAATGGTTCTCTTCTACTAACATCTTTGTGTATTTTATTCATTTTATTTTTATTTTTTATTTTCATATATTTATGTATTTATATTATAATTTATATTTTCCTCATTTCAATTATTCCCCCTATATACATAAGTATTATCTTTTTATATTAGTTAGATTTTAAATAGTGACAATAGAAAGAGAGTGTATGGAAGGGGCCTCCTTTTGATCGACCCTAGGGTGGGAAACTATGGTATATTATTATGTTAATAAGAATTTAATTGAATTATGGTTCACGACAAACCACTGTAATCAATTTGGCGCCATTTCCTAGGAGGTCAAGTGCTTTGACACTATATTTTTCATAAAAAAACAAAAAAAATTAAAAATTTCAAAAACTAAAAAAATTTCCTTCCTTGAATATCATTCTTCTTTTTGGGTCGAGATGGATTATTTTAGTGATTTTTCATATGATTGGCCTAGTACTGAACTTTCAAACATGGAAGAGTCTATTATGCTACATATGGATGAATATTATGTGATGATTCAAAATAATTTCAAAATCATTTAACAAGCAAGAAAGATGGTTGCATCACTGGCGGCTGAAGTGGAAGAAGTTAAAGTTCTATGGCTGGAATGACAACAACAACATAACCAAGCTGAAGAAGAAAAGGTAAATGTTGTTCCACCTACATTTTATATTGAATAACCCAAGGAGGACTTAAAGACTCAACTAGAAGATTCAATCGTCTCTCCGTGGCCATTACTTGAAGAGGTTCATGAAGACGACAAGTAAACAGATACAACTATGGGAGGTCAACTTTATTTGGATCAACATTGGTATGATTTTGTTGAATACCCAAAGGTAATTGATTATCCCATATTATTCAAATAATAATAATTACCTCTATAACCCTCTCAAGATTTGGAAGAAGATGAAGATGTCCCGGCTGAAAAAGAATTCCTAGTGGCCTTGCCTGAAGAGATCGTGTTTCAAGATGACCTACACGAAAGGTAGGATTTGTATATTGAATGTTCATGTTTTAATAATATCTAAGTGGAACTATTTTCTAACTTCCCTTATGAATTTTTTGACCCAACATCACATGTGAAATCCCTGGACGTTGATGTCGAAGTGGCCAAAGAAGTCGTGGCTGGAGTATTGGAGGACCCATTCTTCCTCCTTCCCCCATCATTCCAGTTATACCACAATGAAATGGTGAAAGAGCTGTTGTAGTCTATTTATGGGTTTCTCTATGGATGTTTTAGGCTTAAGAGCATTGGAAGAGTGATGTTTTGATGGTTTCTGAGTAGGAAACCCTACCCACCATCAGATTGGGGTTAAACCGCTACAACTGCTGGACTAGGGGCAGTAAAATCCTAGCACCCGCTTGTGGGGTCAAACCAAGCACTATCCCCTTTCTTCTCCATTCCTCTTTCTTTTTATTTATTTTTCTCATATTTTATTTTTTTTCTACCTTTTAGGTCATGTGTTAGTAGCTAGGAGCATAACTCATAGCTTCAACTTAAAAATAAAGCCAGATTGTATCTTTCATTCCCTTTATTTTTCTTCCCTTATATTTATTTTTTGTTGTGCTCTAATGATGGGTATTTAAATCTATGTGCGGGGGAGTGTCAACCTACTTAGATGTTTTGTGTGCTTTATTTTTAAATTATTTTTCATCTTTTTAGGATCCTCGAGCTTCAATGAATATTTTGATCATTTTTGACAAACTAATTGATTTTGAGAAAGTTCAGATGATTTTTGATAAAAATGGATTTTATATGATTGTTGATGTGACAAACTATTTTCTGAATTGGATTTTTTAGAATTCTTAAGAGTGTGGCTGATTTTTTAAATTCAAGCCCATGAAACAATTACTAAATACATTTTTCATGTCCTGTGAGGTATTCTAAACCACTTTGAAATATTCTTTCTAATACCGACACTTTCGTGAGAGAATCTTGGATTTTGTGTGAGAACCAGAACTTGTGATATTTCTTTTTCGAAGCTTTGGATATCATGGAATGTTTTTTATATGATTGAGGCATTTTTTTTCTAGAAATATTTTATCTTGAGACCTACCTTTATATCTATCCTTTATTATCCCTTAGATGGCATTAATTTCCTTATAGGTTTAAGCCACATTACAAGCCAAATTTCCATACCTACCCGCACTCTTGGTATTTTGTGTGGACATTTCACGTTTGAGTGTGGGGGAAGGGCTTTTCGTGTGCGTTCTTGGGATGTGTTTCATTTATGGGAGATGTGAGGTGTGTGTCAACTTTTTGTGTAGTCGATGATAATGATCAAATTGGGCATGGGTAATCCTTTAATTGTTCTTTATTGTTTAGTCTGGTTCTCCTTCAAAAAAAATTAAAAAATAGAAAAAATGGAGATGAGATTTAATTTATCATTGTACATCCTATTATGTCTCATGCACCTATATAAATTCAAGGGCATGATTTTCATTAATTCATTGTATTCAACTGTCAGCTCATTCTCAATGAAAAAAAATAAAAAGAAAAGACAATAAATATGTGCCTTTCTGAAGCTTTACAAAAAAAAGAAAAAAAAGAAAAAATAGAGAACTTGGATGCAATCATTCATTGGATTTATTTCCTGACTCATGTACCATGTTATAATAAATGTGAAATGTTGTGTTTCACATTTTAAAGGGGATTGAGTGAGGTTTATCATGTGTTTTCACTTGATTATTCATGCATTGTACTTTGGAGTGTAACCTCCTCTTTCTAGCCTTAATTTTTCAATCATTTTCCACTAACCCTAAACCACATAACTCACCTGGAGAAAGTCCTCATGATTGGATTAATTTTCATGTTTCATGATATGGAGATATGAGAACTGTCACAAGCCTATGGTGATACATTCCCTTTCCAAGTATGAGCATAACTCCAGATACAATTTCTCTTGAGTGAAGAGTCACACAAATTTCAATGTGAGGTAGGATCTAATTAGGCCATGGATGGATTTCATAGGTTGAAAAAATATAAATGTGATGAATAAAAATTATTCAGAATTTATTTTCATATAGGAGACATGATGGAATTTCATTTTGGAAGAGATCATTGATGTTTTCTCATTTTTAATTGATTTGTGAATTTTGATTTGAATATATGATGATTGCTCGGGAGTGAAATGCTTATGTGTGGGGGAGTGATAGAGATATAATTTTCATATATTATATACTTTATTTCAATGTTATAATACCCACCATAGTGCTATTTTTTGTGAAATTTTCGTATTTTTAGGTTTTAGTGGTATTTTAAGCTCAAATGCAAAAATGGCTTAATTTTGGGATTTAACTATTTTATTTTTGTTATATATTATTTCCATAACATTTTCCACACTAAAAAAAATTGTTAAATTATTTCTTTTTAGGTTTTATTACATCATTAGACGAATTTCATCCTTCTGGAGGCCTAGCCCAATCAATCATTTGAAGGCCCAAAATCAGCCCATAATCCGGACCTCGAAAACTGTGTGTAGATTTGGAATGTTTTAAATCTGAGCTTTTATATCGAAGCTTAAAGATCCAATGGAGCTGATATTCACCAAGGAGCTGAAGGAGGAATAAATGAACATCTTACATTAATTATTCCATGTCTGAATCGTCTGGTTTCAAGGAATTAATGTCATTGGATGTCGGAGATGTGGAAGACAAAGACTCACTTTGGCATATTAAATGTGATGCACTAAAACAGCCATAACATCTTCATACGTGGACCAATAGGACTGAAATTTTGTGGAGGGACGCGGAAGACGATGTGGAAAAACTGATAAGAAGGCCATATTTCCTAATTCGTCCATTTAATGGGACTAAAATTAGGTGCACTCCGGATGATAGAATTTGAGCGAGATTCCATCACCCATTTCACCTATAAATACGTGTCATTTATCCCTTTTACAAAGGTAGCAATTTTCAGGGAGAAAGGTTGAGTTTTATTTCTGTAATTGATATTTATAGTTATAATATATATTAGTGTATCATTCTTCTTCTTCTGTTCACATCTTATTTTCTTTCATTTCTTTTATTTTTTTTGTTTCTCCCACTGTGCTTCTTTCTAACTCCGTGTTTATGGAGAGCTAACCATCACTGTGGTTCGAGGGCGGAACTGGTGGTATTTGAGTTTATTGTACTTTATTGTTTTATCATGATTTTTTCTAAGAATTCAGTTGGGTTAAATGATTGTGGTGGGCGGTCACCCCACTTTCTCTACCATTGACTTCTTCCTCCTCGTTTAATATGTTTCCTTACAATCAATATCCAATTAATTCCAAGGGTGGAGTTTGGATGGGGCATTGATGTGGAATAGATTACTCCTACATGCAGAGGTCTCGATTTAGGGTAATACATTTCAAATGAGAGGGTGTGAAGTGATAGGTCTTGATCTCCACATTGAACAATTCATTGATAGATATTTTGAATAACTATGATAATTTCACCATAAAACCCCAAGAACAATGGTTCTCTTCTACTATCTTCTTTGTGTCATTTCATCCTTTTCATTGAATTTTTTACTTTCATATATTTATATATTTATATTATATTTTATATTTTCCTCATTTCAATTATTCCCCCCTTTATACATAAGTATTATCTTTTTATATTAGTTAGATTTTAAATAGTGACAATAGAAAGATAGTGTGTGGAACTGGCCTCCTTGTGATCGACCCTAGGGTGTGCCACTATGGTACATTATTAGGTTAATAAGAATTTAATTTAATTGTGGTTCGCGAAAAACTACTCTCATCAAATATATTTTGAAAATCCACAAGTATAATTCTTAACTAAACCCAATACCCATGATTTATAGTAATTCGTGGGTATAGCCTTATTTTAATATTGTCACATTGGAAGTTGAATCCTTATTGAAAAATAAAATTTATTGTTTTACTTCCCCTAAAAATAAATTTCTATTTAATTATCATAAAATTCAATATAATAATGATGTAGTTCCAGTTATATTTCATATATATGGTTAGATTGAAAATGGATTCAAATTTACTGAAAACCCCTTTTAAATAATGCTTTCTGAAGACTACGTTTTATTGAAATAATTAACTGATTGAATTTTGGATTAAGATATATTATAAATAAAGTTGTATACTTAATGTGACTCAAAGTGATTGATTCATAAGAACCGATATATTCTCATACATTTTATAATTCTCAAAAAATACTCCATAATTATGTGATTTATTTATGGATTTGTTTTGAAAATTACATTTTAAACACATCCCATTCCATGGGGAAAATTTATTCTCTTTTTACTTGTGTTCTGGATCATTCTCTATCATTAGTCCACTGCACCATCCCAAAAATTATTTTACAAACCATCCTTTCTATTCACTAAGCATTGAATAATAAAGAATAATGTTTCTATCACTCTATTTCATTACTAAAAATTTAGTGAAATATAATTTCCATGAAATGATGGCCATTGCTGTTTCATAAAGTAACCAATAATTCATTATTCATTATATAGTGTGTTTGGGAGACCATCATGGTTTGTTTTAGTACACATATGATATGATTGAGTAGATATGAGTGTTTTGACACCATATACCTTTACATTTGAGTAATTATTGGGATAATCAGTGTATTTACCAACAAACACTTTGTTCACTTATTTTCTATTGAGTCAATCCATTATGAAAATTTAATAGGGTTGAAATGATTAATAAAAAATAATGTCTTCAGACATAAAACTAAATAATCTTATATATATGTAAAATGAATCCTATGATAATTTTCTCAATTAATTCTTCAATAAAACCTATGACACCTTAGTTGGAACCATCTTTTATTTATTTTTTGGTCATTTATAATTCCTAAAATAATCATCAAAATTAACAAAACCATACCCTAATTCCATATGATATAACCCAAATATAACATAAAATCTATTAAATAATTTAATATAGTTATATAATTAATCCAAAAAATAATACATACCAGAAAAATACAATGTAATATTGTACATGGTGATTATCTATATGACCATTTTATTTTAAAAAACATTGTAATTTTTTAAATAATTTTTGATTTCATATTTGTATCTTATCTACCATCATTAAAACTAATATTATTCTTTATTACAAGTTGAAATGTGAAAAATATGAATCATGTGACCAAAATGATTTGTTAGGGGAAAATAAATTTTTTTAGACATAAATGACTTATCATTAGATCATATACATGATAAAAACATCGATATAAAATTAATAATCTTATTAATGTAATAATAACATTTATTTTTAAGGAGTTATTATATGGAATTATAGAATAAAAAATGGTCATTGTTTAAGAAAATTGAAATATAAAAATTATAATGAAAGAATAACATATATAAAGGTATGATAATGAGAAAAATTAAGAAAATGTTCATGATACATGTTTTTACAAATATAAAATATAAACATATTTAAAGAAAATCCAAACTTAAAGGATATAAATATTTTCATGTTTTCTATATATAATATTGTTAAAATTTCTAGTTTCATAATGTACACACATAATGTTTTGAATAGGTATCACCACATCGTGTCCTTATAGAATGTATTGTATACATCTTACACACCATATCCATACATAAATTTATGAACCTATCTAACCCCATTATACCCACACATAAATTTGTGAACCTAGATAACCACATCATGTCCATGTATAGAAGATATATCCCATAATATATAATTATTTTATAAATTCAATATATGGATATATAACTCCAGTTCATGTCATCACATAATAATAAAACTTATATATGTGTGAAACATGAAATCAAAAATAAATCAGATATTTATTGACCAATAAATTATGAATTTGTTACAAAATAGTTTCCCATGTTATCATACAAGAATAACAATAAAATAGATTAAATTATAACTAATACACTACCACTAAAAATAAATAAATCATAATTGAATTTAGAGGGTGATAAATGTTTTATATTAGATATCAAAATATGATGTGTCTTCTTGAGTATGAAATGAAAATTGGAGTGAAATTATGGGAAAATGGTTCTTTATATTTCAATGAATTTTATTTTAAAACTTGTATTAAAATAAACATTAAAAAAATTAATATAAGAAAATAATAATAAAATATTTATTTTATAATTAATGTCGAAATAATGGATCTTATGGAAAAAATATTGCAATATTTGATGAGTTATTATGTAAAATATACAAGAATATATAGAAGTGGAAAGGAAAAAATTTGAATCATTTTTAATGTTTTTATATAACATGCATCAGTGTAATAGGTGTAGAGTTTTCTTTTGAAATGACCTAATTTGAAATATCTATGTTACATAAGATGATCCATATTCTAAATTGAAATTGATAAAATATTTTTTTTATGTAATAATAAAGACGTGGATGAAAAGTATCAAATAATGGGGGTGAAACTCATCATTTAAAATGTCATGAATTAATAAATTATTATATTAATTAAGAAGAAACTTTTATAATAAAAATATGATTTCCCAATAAATAAAGATAAAACTAAAAATTAAATTGATATTTTCAGGTATATAACAGTCTTATATGAGTATATTCATCGAGGAAATTGTAATATTTAATTAAAAGAATATCAAGTCAAGAAAACTCATATGACATTTGTAATGTATAAATAAAAATGCATGGGAATTGAGATCATGATATATAATTATTTTTCAAATGAATACAATACACATTAAGTTAATATATTTATATATATAAGCATATAAACCAAATAAATAAAACAAAGTACATAATTATAATCGTGTCTCAGAGAAAGGAATTCGAGTTAGGTAACCATTTCTTATGATTCCTTCTTTTCCACACACCCTCTAACATCCTATATAATAATTTTAGGATTATTTAAATGTACTTAAGAAAAATATTTATATTTAATATTATCAATAAAATTAATTTATATTTTATTATTACATAGTTATTACTCATTCATTACAGAAATTAATCGTATGGTTTTAGTTATTCCATTTGTTCCACATTTTTTTCATCATGGCGGTTTCAGTCTATTATTCTTGATCATATGTCAAACAAGTCTATAATTTTTATTGATATGATATATAATTTTTGAAATATTTATGGTGTTCTGGGATAATTTAATGGATGTTTTGGAAACGTTTCACAGTTAAAAGTAATAAATTATCCTTTTTATAGATTTTGAGTTAAAAAAGAATTTATTTTTTTAATAAATAATTTTACATATATAAAAAAATTTTGTTAAAAAATATAATTAATAAAAGACATTACAATTATTTAGTTTTTATTAAGAATTCATGATAGAAATTCTATTAAATCATTCACCTACTTTTTCAAACCAGTGCGATCAAGAATGTATTTTAATGAGTGAATGACTAAGAATATATTAGATTACTGTTGTAATCTGATTTTTAAAATTAATATTTCTTTAAATTTATTTTTATTAAATTTCTAATGAATATTTAATAATGGTTGTACGAAGAAGATAAAATAAATATAATGGAATAATTTTTTCAATTATTATGTTTGAACTTGACCACTATTAGATGTTATATATAAATTTATAGGATTTTGGTATCCTTTACGTGACCATAGGTTCCAAAAATCGAAAATAATTTTAAATTGGTGAAATTTCGATAATATCTATGTTATAATAGAAAGTTATTTTTGTCTTGATGTGGGTATAATATATGTTCATTTATTGGTGAGTCTGGAAGGGGTATTTTAAAATACCCATTACATAATTTGTAAAAAATGAAAATTTACTAGTGATGTTGCTAAAAAATATAAAAAATAAATAAAAATATGTCAATCCTTACCACATACAATATATATACGGGAATTAATTTTTAATATATTATCACTACAACCCTTATATTAACTTTTTAACTCATTTTACAAATTTTGGGTATAATATTTTACCTTACTAACTGATTTTTTCACAAAAAATAGAAATATTTATTATTACACAATATTTTCTTTCACTTATCAAAATTTATATATATTTTCATGTTAAATTTTCCAAATATATTAAAATTGATTTAGAAATTGTAATTCCAAATTCGTAGGAATTTTTTTTGAAAACATATAATTAAAAAAAAATTATTTTTTATATACATTATGAAATTTACAATAATTTTATGAATTTTATTTGTTTATACATATATATTATTTGTAAATTTAATTTCATTTTTTATTTATTATCAATATGTTTTACTTATTAATATAAATAAAACACCAGATATATAAATAAATTTTTAGGAGAAATTTCTTTTTCAAAATTTATTAATTTTATTCTTAATTAATTGACATTATTTTTCTATATAATATTAAATTAATATTATAATCTAATTTTTCTTAAAGTAATTATTTTATTTTTATAATTACATTTAATAAATTAATAATGTTAATAATGTTAAAAAATTGAAAAATGTATTAAAATACCAAAAAATCTATTTCAATTGAAAGAACATTTCAATTACTATTGGATATTATTGGATTTTGAAAATGCCTATAGTCACCAAAGGAACAAAATAATATTTAAGGGTATTATGGTGAATGTGATTTATATGGTTACAAACGTAGCACTGTTGATTAATGGTTTCAAAATGTCTCTTAATATTATAATTATTCTCCCTCGTTAATAATTTGTTATAACTAGCATCTAAGAGAGTATTTGAGACCATTTAGTCTAATAGAAAACAAATTGATCTAGGACAAATAAAAATTACTATTTATTATGTGGTCTTGCAATAATGAGTGGATGTGGTATTTTCTGTGAATGACCTATCTATGTTATGGTTTCAAAAATGATTTCAATATAAAGGGAGAATATCATATGGCTGATGCCTGTGCTATGCACAATATCCTCAACTTTAGTAACATTTATAACATAGACTTGGTTATGGTAAAAACAAATTGATATTTAATAGTAAACTTATTATTAAGTAATTTTTATTCACATTCTCCCAATTACTATTAAATTAGGGTATTATAAAGTATAATTATAAAATATGTGTATATTATTACACACTTAGATTGAAGGAAATACAGAGACTAATAGTATTTCTCCAAATTTTATAAAGAATTTAATATTTTAAATTTTATTAAAAATTAGAGACCCTCCCATGATGTGTAAGTATTTTGTCCATGGGGAATATAAATATCTATATTTTTATTAACCCCCTAGAATTGTGTTTTTTAAATATCAATTATTCATATTCTTTCTCTTCATATGAGTTAAAATAAAAAAATAATTATAAGAAAATAATTATATATTTATTATGACATTTAACACATTAATAATTAATTTTTGATATTATCTTATATTCAACCTATAAAACCCCCATTTCATCAACACTGTCTATAAGGGTGTGACAAGGGAATATGGTTTTCATGGTTGTTGATTCAGCAAACATTGATCTCGTAGTGATTCCCCTAATCATGAACTCCCCTAGTGTATGATTTATCTCAACCTTGCCTAATTAATGTTCATAGTAGCCTTAGTCATGGAAAAACCCTAGTGATTCTACCTGCTTCTCAATATTTGATAAATTAGCCTCATATGGACTAATTTTTCTGCAATTTTCCATAACAACTCACTTTAAACATAAATTTTACAATTTTATAACATATATTTACACCCAAAATATCAATGAATTTATTAAAATAGTGAAATCATATTATTATTTTTATTTTATTTCAAATATTATTTAAACTATCTATATATTTTATATCATTAAAAACTTTTATAAAGAATTTATATATATACCCTATGACCAAATATTACCTATAATCATATATTCCGGACAATAATATTTTTCTTTTCTATTCCAAAATATATCATTTAATACATATCTTGAATCATTTAACTTCTTCCCTCATTTCATTTCTCAATAGGTTTATCATATTTTAAATGGATTTTGTTTTTTATAAATATCATTTAAAATATGATCATTATGAGATATTTTTATATTGAATCTAAAAATAATCATTTCTTTTTATTTATGTATAATTGTAACCGATTAATAATTTTCCATTTTCAAATTTATTTTCTTATCTTGTAACATACTACTACATATTTTATTTTAATTTTAAATATAAATAAAAAATTGAAATGGTTATTTTAGTTGGGTGTCTACGTTTATAAAGGAAGTAAACAATTAAAAATTTTAATAAAAAATTATACAAGTATACAACCACACGATCTATGGTTTTCATAGTTAATCTACAATCACTATAGATCATGATCCTATCATCTTTTTAAAATATCATGGATAACTATCCATCTTCATAAAATATTTTCCCCATTAGTTTTTCATAACAAATTAACCATATTTTGTTATTTATCATAGGGAAGTCCATTGAAATACAAAATATCCCATCTTTCATCCTAAAAATGGAAAATTTATCAAAACATTTTCATTCACATGGTAATACAAATACAATAACTAAATCCTTGATGTTTACTCTCAAATTTGTCTAATTCAATATATTCCATTTTATAAAGACTCATTTATATATTAATATATCTAGATATGAGTTCCATTTAAAACAAGACATCTTGAATTATTGGAAAATCAGATTACTCTATTAGTTATACATCTATATGACCCATAAAATTGGTATTTTATCATTATAAACTTTCTACAAAATCATTTGAGCCAAATAACCTTCATCATTGGGAATTGTGATCGAAATAAAGTATTTTTTTTTTGAAATTGACTTTCATAATCACGCATGAATATATATTATATATTGAGCTGATTTCGGATCTGTAATGTGGTTTACCTATATTGAAAATTGAAATGAAATTTCTATAGAGATATCTACTACATTTATAATATCACATAAAATTTGTGAATGGAATATGTAACATGATTTATAGGATGTATCTTTGACACACCCCAATCATAGATGTTTTATATCCATGCTATGTAGTGACCTCACCACTGAGTGGTTTCTTTTAAAACTAAATATCAAATTTTTGAGCTAGTGAGTCCATAGTCTTAGTAATATTTTCAAATATAAATTAATTCAATGAATAATAATAAAATAATATATTCATAGTTATTGAGTGTATAATAATTTCACCTTTTTGAACTTCAGGATCATGATCTCTAATGATTGTAGTGGTTATATAATACCTTCATTTCACCCATGGTTTTTGGGGTCACTAATGTAAATTTTTACCATTATTCATTTGATTGGTTAATTGATTTTCATAATTCCAAAAATACATATTTCTGATGGATTTATGTATGGGTAGTTTATTTGGTGGTACATTCTTCTCCATTATTTTCTTAACCATAAAATTCATTCTTCCTTGAAAATAATGATCTGGATTCCCTAATTATCCATATTTTAAAAACATAACCATTATGTTTAGATAATTTATAACCTACTTCCTGATTAAATTTTAAGACACAATATTGGAAAACACCCATATACCCAAAGATTTGTTCTATTTACATAACGTATAAAACCATGGGTATAGTTATTACCCACAGTTCATAGAACAGTAGGACTTTAAGTCATCGGTATATCTATGAGCTATACCCACAATATTAAATAGAAATTTTCATGGTTATGAACCTTGGAAATAGTTGAGTTCACCATATCAATAACCCTATACCCATAGTTCTGAAACTAGAAATATTGATTTTAAAAATTCCTTCCATTAGATTAAAATCATGGACTTCCAATTCAGATTATAAGTGCATAACTAATTGTCAATATAATGTTATTTGTATATAAATATATATTTACATTAATGTATTATTTTAAATAGTCTATATAGGTTGAGAAATTTTTAAATAGGTATTCCCATGGGAGTTGTTCTATCCTCGCTCTTATGTTGGAGGAGAAATAGCCCAAATTTTAAAAAAACATTGGCTATAGGGATGACCGATACCCAATGTTCTTAGAGAATAATGGGTATTTTTTCATCCAAAGCTTTTACCCACTATTATTGATGAAATATGGGTATACATTTTGAATGAAAAAATATACATATATTTTTTTCAAAAATGTGGGTATCAGGGTGACATATACCCAATGTTTTTTGAAAATACCTAGATATAGGTCCTCAGCCATAACTTATTGCCCTAGATTTTGAAAAAACAACCAATATAAGTATAAACTAAACCTAATACCCATGATTTCTAGTAATTAGTGCGTATAGCCTTATTTTCATGTAGTCAAATAGGAAGTTGTATCCTTATTTTAAAACAAGATTGATCATTTTACTTCCCATAAAAATACATTTCTCTTTCATTATCATAAAATTCATTAGAATAACGATATAATTCAAATTATATTTCAAATATCTGGGTAGAGTGAAAATGTATTCAAATTTACCAAAACCCCTTATAACTAATGCTTTCGGAAGAATTAGATTTATTGAAATAATTAAATAATAGAATTTTGGCTGAAGATATATTATAAAATAAGTTGTATGCCTTACATGACTCAAAGTGTTTTTTTCATAGGAACTTATCAATTCTAATACAAAATACAATTCTCAAAAAAATTCCTCCATAATTATGTGACTCATTTAAAGAATTTTTTTTTGAAAAATACATTTTAAACATATCCCATTCCATGAAGAAAATTTATTATCTTTTTACATGTGTTATGGATCATTCTCTATCATTTTTCCACTTCAGCATCACAAAAATTATTTTCCAAACCACCCTTTCTATTCACCAGGCATTGAATAATAATGAATAAATTTTCTATCATGCTAATCCACTACTAAAAATTTAGTGAAATATAATTTCCATGAAAGGATGGCTATTTTTGTTTCATAAAGTAAACAATAATTCATTATTTATTATTTAGTGTGTTTGGGAGACCATCATGGTTGTTTTTAGTACAGATATGCTATGATGGAGTAGATATGATTGTTTTGACACCATATCCATTAACATTTGAGTAATCATTGGGATAATCAGTGTATTTCCCAACACACTCTCTCTTATGTTATTTTCTCTTGAATCAAATCATTATATAAATTCAATAGGGTTGAAATTAATAATAAATAATAATGACTTATGACATAAAACTATATAATGTAATAAATATATAAAATGAATCCTATGATTTTGTTTCTCCTTGATTTATTCATTTAAACCTATGACACCATAGTTTGAACCTACATTTATTTATTTTTTTGGTCATTTATAATTCCTAAAATAATCATCAAAATTAACTAAACCATACCCTAATTCCAAATGATAGGACCCCAATATATCATAAATATTTATTATATAATTTATTATTGTTATATAATTAATCTGAAAAATAATACATACTGACAAAATACAAAGTAATATTGTATTTGGAGATTATGTATATGACCATTTTATTTTAAAACACATAGTAATTTTTTTTAATAATATTTTTTTTCAAATTTGTATCTTATCTACCATCATTAAACCTAATATTATTCTTCATTATAAGTTTTAATGTAAAAAATATGCATTATGTGATCAAAATTGATCAGTTAGGGGAAAATAAAAATTGTGAGACATAAATGTCTTATCATTATATCATAAATAAGATAAAAACATTGATATAGAATTAATAACATGATTACTGTAAGAAGATCATTGATTTATAAGGAGTTATCATATGGAAAGATAGAATAAAAAATGTTCATTATTTAAGAACATTGAAATATAAAAGGATAATCATTAATGAATAACATATATAATGGTATAATAATGAGAAAAATTAAGAAAATGTTCATGCTATAGGTTTTTACAAATCTAGAATATAATATAAACATATTTATAAAAAATACAACCTTAAAGGATATAAATAATTTCATTTTATCTATATATAATATGGTGAACGTTTCTAGTTTCATAATGTACACACATAGTGTTATGAATAGGTATCACCACATCAATTTCTTATACAATGTAGTGTATACATCTAACACAAAATTTCCATACATAATTTTATGAACCTATCTAACCCCATTATACCAACACATAAATTTTTGAACCTAGATAACAACATCATGTCCATGGATAACATATATATCCCATGATATATTATTATTTTTAGAAATTCAATATAGGGCTATATAACTATAGTTCATTTAATCACATAATGATAAAACTTATATATGTGTGACACATGAAATCAATAATAAATCAGATATTTACTGACCAATAAATTATGAATTCGATAAAAAAAAATTCCAAAGTTATCATACAAGAATAATTAAAAAAAATAGATTAAATTATAACTAAACAACAACAACTAAACAATAGATATCATAATTGAATTTAGAGGGTGATAAATGTATTATATTAGATATCAAAATATTATGTGTCTTCTTGTGTATGAAATGAAAATTTGAGTGAAATGATTGGAAAATGGTTCTTTACATTTCAATGATTTTTTTGTAAAACTTATATTAAAAGAAACATAAAAAAATAAATATTGGAAAATAATAATAATAAATTTATATTATAATAAAAGTTTAAATAATGGATTTTAGGGAATAAATATTGGAATATTTTATTAGTTATTAAGTTAAATATACAAGATGATATAAATGTTGAAAGGAATAATTTTTTATAATTTTTAATGTTTTTATGTAACATGCATCAGTATAATAGGTGTAGAGTTTTCTTCTGAAATGACCCAAAGAAAAGTAACTATAATACATAAGATGATACATATTAGACATTGAAAGTGAGAAAATATTTATTTTTTTATGAAATAATAAATACTTGGTTGAAAGGTATCAAATAATGGGGGTGAAAATCATCATTTCAAATGTCATGTATTTATAAATTATTATTTTAATTAAGAAGAACGTTTTAAATAAGAAATATGATTTCACAAAAAATAAAGATAAAACTAAATATGAAAAAGATATTTTTTGGTATATATCAATCTTATAAGAGTATATTCATCGAGGAAAGTGTAATATTTAATTAAAAGAATATCTAGTCATGAAAACTCATATGAAATTTATAATGCATAAATCAAAATACATGGTAATTGAGATCATGATAAATAATTATTTATCAAATGAATACAATACAAATTAAGTTAATATATATATATATATATGTTTATAAACCAAATAAAGGAAACAATGTAAATAATTAGAATTGTGTCTCAGAGAAAGGAAGTTGAGTTAGGTGATCGTTGCCTATGATTCCTTCTTGTCTACACACACTCTAACATCATATATAATCATTTTAGGATTATTTAAATGTACTTAATAAAAATATTTATATTTCATTTTATCAATACAATTAATTTATAATTTATTATTAAATAATTATTAATCATTCATTATAGAAGTTAATCGTATGGTTTAAATTTGTTAATTAGTTCCACAATTATTTCATCGTGGTTGTTTCAGTCTATTATTCTTGATCATATGTAAAATAATTGTTGAATTTTTATTGATATGATATATATTTTTGATATATTCATGGTGTTTTTGGATAATTTTATGGATTATTTTGAAACATTTCACAGTGAAAAGTAATAAATTATCCTTTTTATAGATTTTGAGTTAAAAATTATTTTATTTTTTTAATAAATAATTTTACATATATAAAAATAAAATATTTGTTAAAAATCATAATTAATAAAAGATATTACAATTATTTATTTGTTATTAAGAATTCATGATGGAAATTATATTACATAATTCACATAGTTTTCCAAACTAATTCTAACAAGAATATATTTTAATGACTGAATGAGTAAGGATATATTGGATTACTATTGTAATCTGATTTTTAAAATAAATATTTATTTAAATTAATTTTTATTAAATCGATAATGAATAGATAATAAGGGTTATATGAATAAGATAAAATTAAAATAAATGAATAATGATTTTATTTATTATTATTGAACATGAAAACTATTAGATGTTATATATAGATTTAGAGGATTTGGGTATCCTTCATGTTACCATGGGTTCCAAAAATCGGAAATAGTTTTAAATTGGTGAAATTTGGATAACATACGTGTTATAATAGAAATTTATTTTTGTTTTGATGTGGTTAGAATATATGATCATTAATTGGTGATTTTGGTTGGGGTATTTTAAAATACCCATGATATAATTTGTAAAATATGAAAATTTATCAAAGATGTTGCTAAAAAATATAAAAACAATAAAAAAGGTCAGTCCTTACAACATAAAAAATATTTTAGGGAAATATTTTGGAATATCATATCAATATAACCCTTATATTATCTTTTTACCTCATTTTACCACTTTTTGGGGTAAATGTTTACCTTCCTAACTTATGTTTTTTACAAAAATGGAAATTTTCATTATTAGCCAATATTTTCTTTCACTTATCAAAATTGAAAAATATTTTCAAGTAATGTTTCACAAATATATTAAAATTGATTAAAAAATAGTAATTCAAAATGCATCGGAATTTTTTTTGATAATTTATATTAAAAAAATAAATTATGTTTTATATACATTATGAAATTTACAATAATTTTATGAATTTTATTTTATTTATTAATATATATTATGAATAAATTTAATTACATTTTTTATTTAATATTGATAAGTTTTATTTATTCATATAAATAAAACACTAGATATATAAATAAATTTTTAGGAGAAATTTTTTTTTAATATTTTTTAATTTTATTCTTAATTAAGTAACATTATTTATCTACATATTATTCAATTAATTTTATTATTTAATTTTTATTTAAGAAATTCATCGATTTTTATATGTACATTTAATAAATTAATAAAATTAATAATATGAATAAATTAAAAAATGTATTAAAATATATAATAAATATATTTTAATAGAAAGAACATTTCATTTTCTATTGGATATTATTGGATTTTTAAAATACCTATAGTCACCATAAAAACAAATAAAATATTTAATGGTATTATGGTGAAGTTTATTTCTAGGGTAACAAATGTAGCTATGTTGAATAATGGTTTCAAACTCTCTCTTAATATTAGAAATATTCTCCCTCGTAAATTATTTATTATAACTAGCATCCAAGAGAGGATTCAAGACCATTCAGTCTAATAGAGAACACATTGATCTAGGATAAATAAAATTTACTATTTCTTACGTGGTCTTGGTATAATGAGTGGATGTGGTATTATTTTTGATTGATCTATCTATGTTATGGTTTCATTAAATTATTTCAATATGAAGGGAGAATCTCTTATAGATGAACCCTGAGCTATGCACAATAGCCTCACCTTGAGTAACATTTATAACATAGACTTGGTTATGGTTAAAATTAGTTGACATTTAATAGTGAACTTACTATTAGGTAATTTTTATTCACACTCTCCCAATTCCTATTACATTAGGGTATTATAAAGTATAAAAAATGTGTATATTGTTACACTCATAGAATGAGGGAAATATATAGGCTAATAAAATTTCTCCAAATTTTATATAGAATTTCATATTTTAAATTTTATTAAATATTTGAGACCCACCCATGATGTGTAAATACTTATTTAATGGGGAACCTAAATATAAATATTTTTATTAGCCCCCTTTGTAACACCCCGCTCCCACCTCATTCGCTTGAGGAGGCGGTGAGGGTTTCTTGGCCTTAAGCGGCTTTCCCAAGGAGCCAAAGGCTGGGAATAAATGCCAAGGGAATAGAGAGAGAAGTGGGGAATGATTTTCCCTCAAGAGGATAACCCAACCCACCACCATCAACAACAATAATGCATGCATTTGTTTCAACCAACCATACCATAACAACCCAAGATTCAAACAACCTAATATTTCAAAAACATCAGAGTACAACGGAAACTAAAAGACAATCAAGACAATCTGTGACACCACCATAGCTCCACTCCATCTCCAAACTCCATACACCACTAAGCATCACGAGGTACCTCTAAAAGATAGAGATGACTTACCTTTTCCCATGTCCCGTTATTCTACATCTTCAAAGACACCAAAGTTCCAATGCAAGGAGTGAGTAAAACTAGTCAGTAGGATTTCCCCAAATGACTTCCCTACACATGCCACTAGGATACACCATTAAAACATTTATATAAAACATTTTATATAAAACAATTCCATTTGAAAACTGATTACAAAATCCAAAAATGCCACACAATGGAAAGAAACAACAATCAAACCACATGTCGGTTACCATGTTATTATTGCACTCAGATGCCCCATCTACAAACATCACATAGTCAAGAAATCAACCAACAGTGGGGGTACTTTCTCTGCCAACCCGTTCACAACCCAACAAGTGGTACTTTCTCGGAAACATGACTAGATGGTGGCCCTTCTGTCCATTATCAATCCATTTCCCTGATTATAGTGGCACTTTCTCGACCACTTGCCTAGATGGTGGCCCTTTCGTCCATTATCCATCCATTTACTTAATTATAGTGTCTCTTTCTCGGCCACTTTCCTATATAGGGGCCCTTCCATCTATTATCCACCCATTTCCCTGATTATAGTGGCACTTTCTCGACCACTTTCCGAGATGGTGGCCCTTCCGTCCATTATCCATCCATTACTCTGATTATAGTGGAACTTTCTTGACAAATTTCCCAGATGGGGGACCTTCCTTCCATTATCCATCCATTTCCCTGATTATAGTTGCACTTTCTTGACCACTCCATAATATCACAACACATTACAATACAAAATCCCATCCATATCCGCACAAGCACAAGCCACACAAAAACCTCACATTTATTGCAAACACCATCACATGACGTTTTCATGCTTAATTTCATTGTCATTTCAAAATCAACATTTTAAAATCATCCAATTGAATCCATTTCCAACAAAACCCATTTTCACCCAAAAATCCCAATTTCAAGCAAAAAACCCCCAATTTCTTCACCCATACATGTTCCAACAATTTTCCACATGATTTATGAATTAAATTTCAAAAATTCAATTTAATTTTAAATTCACCACACAATTCCACCAGGTGGAGTCGAGAGAGAAGCCACCTACCTCTTAGGGTTTGGCGAAATCGACCTTTCTCCCAAACACACCTCAATCCGATAGAACGCCTCCTCGAAACTCCCTTAAAAAACCTTGCCTAACATCAATGGACCCAACATTTTCATTTTAGGACAAAACCACCCAAGATCTACACACAACAAGTGTAGATCTAGAAAACAAAGAAGGATGGAAGAGCAGGCCTAGAGGAAAACACCAAGTAACCATGGGAGGAGACTTACCAGGGAGAGATCGCCTTCAAACCACCTTGAATCCTCTTCAAAACCCTCTCAAACCGAGTGGGAGAACCCTTCTGGCCCCGGAGAACCGAAAATACCGAGTGTGGCTCGAGTGGAAGGAATAGAGGAGTGAAATGAGGGAATCCCGAGTGAGCCCGGGTCTTATAACCCTAATTTTAAGTTGATGCACGGTTAGCCCACACGGTTTGGAAAACCGTGCGCTAACCATGCACACTCCACTGCCTCGATAGCTAGGGTCCACATGGCTTCCTCACACTATTTGGAAAACTGTGCGTATGCCTTGATAGGACTACTGTCTCGAGAACAAGGGTATGCACGATTTCATGGGGAATCCACACGGTTTACATTAACTGTCCTCACACTGTGCACCCCTTTAAAAGCCTACAAACACATCCAAAACCAATCGAAACTCTCCCAACCTCTTACCAACTCATCTCGAGCACTTTAAAAATATAAAAAGGAATAAACATAGGAGACATTACTCAAACCGGGAGTACTAAATTCTCCCCACCTTTGGCCTTTCTGTCCCCGGATAGTAGTGAATCCGCCCTTTGCCGAAAGAGCTCGGGCCACTACTTGATCATCTCATTATCCCTCTCCCATGTCTCCTCTTGAATCTGAATGTGTTTCCCCAAAACATGAATTAAATAGATGATATTACCATGCAATAATTTCTCTTGCCAATCCAAAACTCACACTAGCACATGCACCAACGAAGCATCCGGTTCTTTCTCAACATGATCCCAGCAAAATCACAATGTCACGATCCGGCTGAAACTTTTTCAACTGCGACACATGAAATACATTCTGTACCACACTGAACCTAGGTGGCAAAGCCAACAGATAATCCACCTCCCCAACCCGCCCAGTAATCTCAAAAGTTCCAATGTACCTCAAAGATAACTTTCCTTGTTTCACAAATAGACGATGTCCCAACCGAGGAGAAATAATCAAGAAAACATGTTCACTCACCTCGAACGACAACGGTCATCGACGATGATCCACATAGGATTTATGAAGACTCTGAGCCATCTCCATCCTCTTCTTGATCACCTTGATCTTTTTTGTAGTCTCCGGGAAAAGACTCGGTCCAACCATCAAAGACTCACCCGTTTCCACCCAACATAGTGGAGAACGACACGGTTTCCCATAAAATGCTTCAAATAGACCCATCTGTATGGATTCTTGATAGATTTTATTATACGAGAATTCAACCAAGGACATGTGCTCCTCCCACGAGCCACCAAAATCCATCCCACAATCTCGCAATATATCATCCATGGTTTGTATCATCCTATCAGATTGGCCATCCCTCTGAGGTTTATATGCCGTACTCATGGTCAACTTTTTTCCAAGATCTTGCTGCAGAGATTTCCAGAAATGAGATGTAAACCTAGGATCTCTATCTGATACAATTGAAGCTGGAACACCATGCCTCTTTACCACCTCCCGGATATAGATTTTGGACAGATCCTCCACCGTATGAGATTCACCAATTGGAATGAAATGGGCCGACTTCATTAGATGATCCACTATCACCCAAATGGCATCGTGCTTTCTGAACATTCTTGGGAGACCTGTAACAAAATCCTTTGCTATCTGCTCCCACTTCCAAATAGGGATTGGTATAGACTGCAACATTCGTGCTGGTCTCTGATGCTCTTCCTTGACCTGTTGACAAGTACAACATCTTGAATCAAACTCATCCACACTTCTTTTCATACTATCCCACCAGAACTGCGCTTTCAATGCTTTATTCATATTATGAATTCCATGATGAATTTCCCTCCTAGAATGATGACATGCCCTGATATGATCCTCCTGATAAGCAACTAGTACAACCATCTGATTCCAATAAAAAAACTGAATCTCCACTCAGTTTCCAACCCTCAATGGTCTCCCCACCATTGAGTCTCGACCCCAAGGTCACACACTCAGAATCAGATATCTGTGCCTTTCTAACTAGGCCAACCAAGCCAGGAATCAATGTAACTGGAAAGAAGACCGCTTTATCACCCTGGTCTTCACATTCCAACCGCATATCGGCTATAACCAACATCGACTTCCACTGGTCTGATGCATGCTTCACAACCTGAGTATATGATTTCCTACTTAATGCACCTTCCATCTAATTTCCTTTACCCGGTGTGTACATTAAGTCAAAGTCAAACATTTGAATATATTCCATCCATCTCCTTTGCCTCAAGTTCAGATCCCTTTGTGAGAAAATGTGCTTCAAACTCTTATGATCTGTGTAGACCATGAATTTCTCACCAAAGAGATAATGGAGACACATTTTTAATGCATGGACCACTGTCGCCAACTCCAAATCATCAGTTGGGTAGTTCTTCTCATGCACCCTCAACTGTCGTGAACCATACTCAACCACATGATCCCCTTGCATGGGGACATACCTAAAACCTGATCCTGATGCATCGCAATACACCACGTACCCTTTCCCCTGTTCGGGAAAAGCCATGATTGGTGATGATGTAAGGGAACCTCTTAATTCTTCGAAACATTGATGACACTATCCACTCCATTGGAATGGAGCATTATTTCTTGTCAGAGTTGTCATCAGTGAATCCAAACATGAAAAATCACGAACAAAACGCTGATAATACCCAGCTAGACTAAGGAAAATCCATATCTCAAACACGTTATTTGGAGGTTGCATGAGATAATGACCTCTAACTTTTCTGGATCCATGAAAACACCCCTTTCAGAAATTACATGGCCAAGAAAATGGACTTCATGTATCCAAAAGTCACACATTGAAAACATCTCATTCAACTGATGATCTCTCAAGATCCCTAGAACTATCACCAAGTGCTGCTCATGCTACTTCCTTGTCTGCGAATACACCAAAATATCATCCACAAACACCACCACGGATGAATCCAGATATCTCAGAAATATCCAATTCATCAATTCCATAAACACAGCTGGAGAATTCGTTAGACCAAAGGGCATCACCATGTATTCATAATGGCCATATCTACTTCTAAAAGCTGTTTTAGGAATATCATCCTTCCTCGTTCACAATTGATGACATCTCAACCTTAGGTCGATCTTGGAGAACCATTGGGATCCCCTCAACTGGTCGAACAAATCATCGATTCGTGGAAGTGTATATCTATTCTCTATCATCACTTGGTTAAGTCTACGATAATCAACACAGAGCCTCAAAGTTACATCCGTCTTTTTCACAAACAACACTGGAGCTCCCCATAGAGAAGTGCTATGACGGATAAAGACTTTATTTCCTAACTCCTCCAACTAGACTTTCAACTCCCTCAATTCTGCAGGTTCCATCCGGTAAGATGGAAGTGAGATAGGACTGGTCCTCAAAAGGAGAAGAATCGTAAACTCCACTTCTCTTATAGGAGGTAACCCAGAGAATTCTTTAGGAAAAATGCCCATGAACTGATCAACCACTACTGGAAAAACACTATTCTCGATGCCCTCTATCAATTCCAATGACAATACCGCCAACTGATATGATAAAGTGCCAACTTTCGGTGACAATAAGCCTGCTGCAACCTGATTCTCATGCCTCTCTCCTCTAAAAATATGTCCAACGCCATCATGCGTCATAAAACTCACTGTTCGCACATCACAATCGATGGGGGGCATTAAACGCTATTATCCAATCCATGCCCAATATTGCATGATAGCCATCCATCTCAAGTACTATGAAATCCCACACTATCTCAATTTGGACCACAATGATACAACATGATCTACACAAGAAGGGTCGAAACTCTTTTCTACCCAGAGGGGTTTGAAGTTTCAAAACTGAAGGCATTATCCCTACCTTTAAACCCAGAAAATCAACCACACGTTCATCAATAAAAGAGTGTGAAGAACCCGTATCAAACAACACTTTCATCAAGGTATAATTTAAAAGAATAGTACCTCGCATCGTGGATGGTCCTGATTGATTATCCGCCCCTACCTGGTGAGCTATGAACACATGATTTCTTTCCACACTCTGCTCTTTATTTCTCTGATGAGCCATCGTGGTATTCCGAGAATCACTATGACCCACTTTACTCTGCTGACGAGGGATGTGCTGTTGTCCCCGCCCCGTCGAAGCATACGACATCTGCGATATCTGAGGAGTGTCACGTGCACCTGACCTTGGAGAATTCCGACAATAACTCTCCAGATGCCCCATCTTCTTACAATTATGACATGCCTAAGGTTGTTCCGTACAATCCCGCTTGATGTGGCCTGTAGAACCACACTGAAAACATCCCAGAATGCTCTAGGGCTTCGAAGGAAGATTTACTGATCCTATCGTTAGATTATATGCCATATTCCCGCCCTGGGAATAAGTTTCCCTCTTCCTCTTGAACCCAGCGTTAGACTTCCTACTATTCCCCATGGGTACCACCATGATTCCCCCGCCCAGAGTGCCCAAAAAATCACGCTCAGCCACCGAGGCTCTATTCACCATCTCTATGTAATCTTCTATACACAGTACTGATGTCTTCGAACAGATGTCCTACCTCAAACTAGCTTCAATTATACGAGCATTAAAAAATTTGCTACCCGACACATTGGGTGAAAACCGCACTAAGTTCATAAACATAGCTGCATACTCTGTCATAGACATATTCTCTTACTTCAAACTGAATAAATCAGTTGTGTGCGTACTCGGTGCCATTAATATAAACAAAAAACAAACAACTATGAGTCTCACTTCCATAGAAATCATGAAATCCCATTTCAAATCACATTACACAACACTATCACAATAAAGCTTTTCCACAATTTCCACATGTGTCAGGTTTTACCATTTTTAAAACCAAACCATTTTTAAAATACCAATGTATTCACATTACAATTTCAAACATTCATATCACATCATAAATCATTATACCCCAATTAAATATTCATCCTAGTGGGAAGTCATTTCTATAATATATGTCATGCTCATCTCACTGGATACACCCACGAAAATGAGATTTCCAATGCCTATAAGTGTCTCCAAAACACTTATGTACCCAACTCCTTGGTAACATGAAGTTTAGCATAAATGGGTTAGCTACTTCATTTTATGTTATACATTCCATGTTCCAATAGCCCTACACCTTCCTACCACCCTGACTCAAGTAATAACCAAGAACGAATGTCAACGCCAAATCCGAGAATCAACTCCAAAGGACAGAACAAGCTGATACCACTTGTAACAACCCACCCATACCTCATTTTCTTGAGGAGGCGGTGAGTGTTACAAGGCCTTAGGCGATGTTCCCAAGGCGCCAAATTCTGGAAATAAATGCCAAGGGCTTCGAGAGAGAAGTGGGGAACTATTTTCCCTTAAGAGGATAACCCAACCAACCACCATCAACAACGATAATGCATGCATTTGTTTCAACCAACCATACCATAACATCCCAAGGTTCATACAACCCATTATTTCCAAAACATCATATTACAACAGAAACTAAAAGAAAACCAAGATAATCCGTGACACCACCACATCTCCACTCCAGCTCCACACTCCGTGCACCACCAAGCATCACGAGGCACCGCTAAAAGATGGAGATGCCTTACCATTTCCCATGTCCTGGTATATACATATGCAAAGACACAAAAGTACCAAAGAAGGGTGTGAGTACAACTACTCAGTAGGATTTCCCCAAATGAAATACCTACACATGCCACTAGGATAAAACGTTAGCACATTTATATACAACATTTTATTTAAAACAATTCCATTTGCAAACTGATTACAAAATCCAAACATGCCACACTATGGAAAGCCACAAAAATCAAACCACACGCTGGTTACCATGTTCATATTGCACTCACAATCCCCATCTATAAACATCACATAGTCAAGCAATCAACCAACAACAGGGGTAAATTCTCGGCCAACCCGTTCACAACCCAAAAAGTGGTACTTCCAAGGCCACTTTCCTAAATGGTGGCCCTTCCCTCCTTTATCAATCCATTACCCTAATTATAATGGCACTTTCGGACCACTTTCCTAGATGGTGGCCCTTCTTTCCATTATACATCCATTTCCTTGATTATAGTTGCACTTTCTTGACCACTTTCCTAGATGGTGGCCCTTCCGTCTATTATCTATCCATTTCTATGATTATAGTGGCACTTTCTCGACCACTTTCCTAGATGCTGGCCCTTCCATCCATTATCCATCCATTTCCCTGATAATAGTGGCACTTTCTTGACCACTTTCCTAGATGGTGGCCCTTCCGTCCATTATCCATCCATTTCCCTGATTATCGTGGCACTTTTTTGACCACTAGCCTAGATGGTGGCCCTTCTGTCCAATATCCATCCATTTCCCTAATTATAGTGGCAATTTCTCGACCACTCCACAATATCACAACACATTCCAATACAAAATATCATCCATATCCGCGCAAGCACAAGCCACACAAAAAACTCACATTTATTGGAAACACCATCACATTCCGTTTTCATTCTTATGTTCATTGTAATTTTAAAATAAACATATTAAAATCATCCAATTGAATCCATTTCCAACAAACCCCATTTTCACCAAAAAATCCATATTTCATGCCAAAAAACCCCAATTTCTTCACCAATACATTTTCCAACAATTTTCCACATGATTTATAGATTAAATTTCAAACAAACAATTTAATTGTAAATGCACCACACAATTCCACCATGTGGAGTCGAGAGAGAAGCCACCTACCTCATAGGGTTTGGTGAAATCGACCTTCCGCCCAAACACACCTCAATCCGGTAGAACACCGCTCAAAACACCCATAAAACCCTTTTCATAAAATTAATGGCCCCAACGTTAGCATCTTTGGCCAAAACCACCCTAGATCTACACACAACAAATGTAGATCTAGAAAACCAAGAAGGAGGGAATTTCAGATCTAGAGGAAAACACCAAGGAACCATAGGAGGAGACTTACCCGGGAGAGATTTCCTTCAAACAACATTTAACCCTATTCAAAACCCTACAAAACCGAGTGGGAGAACCCTTGTGGCCCCTGATAACCGAAAATCCCATGTGAGGCTCAAGTGGAAGGAAGAGAGGAGTGAAATGAGGGAATCCTGAGTGATCCCAGGTTTTATAACCCAAATTTTAAGTGGCCGCACGGTTATCCCACACGTTTTGGAAAACTGTGCCCCAACCGTGCACACCCCACTACCTCGAGAGATAGGGTCCACATGGTTTCCTCGTACAGTATGGAAAACCGTGAGCTTGCCGTGCGAGGCCTACTGTCTCGAGAACATGTTTCTGCACCATTTCCTAGGGAATCCGCTTGGTTTACACTAACCGTTCACAAACCGTGTACCCCTTTAAAATCATCCAAAAAAATCCAAAACAAATCCAAACACTACCAAACTCTTCCCAACTCATCTCTAGAACATTAAACGCATAAAAATTCATAAAAAAGGCCACATACCTCAAACCGGGGGTACTACACCCTTGAATTGTGTTTTTGAAATATCAATGCTTTATATTATTTCTCTACATATGAGTTAGAATAAAAAACTAATTATATGAAAAATAAATATATTTATTATGTAATTTAACACATTAAAAAATTAAATTTTGATAGTATCCTATATTCAACCTATAAATCCCCCATGTAATCAACACAGTTTATAAGGGTGTGATAAGGGAATATGGTTTTCATGGGTGGTGATTCAACTAACATTGATCTCGTAGTGATTCGCCTGATCATGAACTCCCCTAGTGTATGATTTATCTAAACCTCACATAATTAAAATTCATTGTAGACTTAGTCATGGTAAAACCCTATTGATTCTACCTCCTTCCCAATATTCGATAAATTAGCCACATATGGACTACTTTTACAACTATTTTTCATAACAACTCACTTTAAACATAAATTTTACAATGTTATAACATATATTTACACCCAAAATATCAATGAGGTTATTAAAATAGTGAAATCAAATGATTATTTTTATTTTATTTCTTATATTTTTAAAACTATCAATATAATTTATATCATTAATAACTTTTATTAACAATTTCTATATATACCCTAAGACCAAATATTCTGAATAATCATATATTCCGAATAATAATATTTCCCTTTTCCTTTCCTAAATATATCATTTAATACACATATCGAATCATTAAACTCCTTCCCTCATTTTATTTCTCGATATGTTTATCATATTTTTAATGGATTTTGGTTTTTATAAATATCATTGAAAATATGATCATTATGGGATATTTTTATGGTGAATCTAAAAATAATTATTTCTTTTTATTTACGTATAATTGTAACCTATTTATAATTTTTCATTTTTAAAATTCATTTTCTTATCAATTAACATACTAATACATATTTCATTTTAATTTTAAATATATATAGTAAAAAATGAAATGGTTATTTTAGTTGGATGATTAAGTTTAGAAAGGAAGTAAAAAAATTAATAATTTCAATGAAAAATTATACAAGTATACAACCACACAATCCATGGTTTTCATAGTTACACTATCACCATCCTATCATGTTATCTAACATGTATTGATAAGTCCAATAGGGTCTCCTTAGGATCTTATTTTCTGAAAATGGGGATATATAAAGAGAAATATTAATATATCGAGGTAGTAGAGGGATCTATTAGAAGCTGGGGTGGCCTGGATTCCACATTTCAAACCCACCATATCCCATGCACCAATATTGTCAAATATTATTTACTACAAATCACACAACCAATTGAGGATGATATTAATACTGGTGATTTGAACAGCCTACACCTTTTATTATTTTACATCAATAACTTTCCTATAGAACATAAAAATTACATAAAAATAATTTCAAAAAATGTGAACTATATATTGAGATAAGATAACATGAGAATTAAAATTTATTTGGCATGGATAATAATATAATAATTGTATATAAAATTCTTACCATGATGTAGTTTTCAATAACTCCAAGAATTATCCACATTTTCATCTTCAAACAAATATCTATTTCCTAATATCAATAATTTTCATGTCGAATGGATAGTCAACTGCATATGGAGACTATACGCGTATTTAAAGAAACAAAATGGGACCCAAAACTGTGATTGAAATACTCATCTAAAATATACTACTCCTAGATAAACCCCACTTCCTGAAAAATATTGAGATGATATATTTTATGTTCTATTCCATATTTAGGATATATCAATTATTTTTTATGATGTTTTCTTAAAGAATATTTTTCAATAATATTTAAAAACAAAAAATGACTCCTTAAAATTCACCCATCTAAATTTTTGTAAACGTCCACCAAAGGGAAAATTATATGACATGAGATCAATTTGACCCTAAGATTCATGATACTATACAATGTTATAATTACATTGTTTTAGTCTCTAAGGGAAAAAGATAACTAAATCTAAAATACCTTGTCTAATTATCATGTGAATCACTATGAAATTGAAAAAAATTGCAATTATATCTAAAAATTATACCAACTAGTATAAAAATAAAGCTTTTTGTCCAAAAATTTAAATTATATAATTAATTCCAAATATAATATTGATGAAACATTCAAAAATGATTTATTATGTGGAACTAATAAAATTTATAATCACATTACATATTATCTAATTTACCTTATCAAATTCATAATTCGTATTTAAGTATATTTAAGAATTAAATCATGGATTATAAATTGAAACATAAATAACGAATATAAAAAGTTATTTTCAAGGAAATCATAGGGGTCTCTAAATATGATATGTGAATTTTATCATTGGAAAGATTTTAACATATTTTTATAATATGGTACATGTTATAAAAAAATTCATGGCATGTTAGGATAGAATTGTAAGACATTTGATGAGATTGCTATTTTCATATATTAAATTATAAATTTTTTAAAAGTTGAGTTTTTAATATAATAGTATACCGTTCACATATTTTCAGTCATCTTTGAAGAATCATTAGAAGATACCTAAATAATTTGTTCTTTTAGACTTATGAACTCGTGATGTTGTTTGATTATAATTTTGATGTTTCCCTTTGTTTTTATGTCAACATCATAAATATTATTTTATCATTGTATTATTATTATTATAACTCTGTGGTTATGTATTATAAATTATTGAATAAAATTTACTAGTTACTGGGTCCTTCTAATTTTACTTGGAGGTAAATTTTATATAATTCTAATTATAGTTATGATTATATAAAAAATATAGTTGAATAGTGGGTTCATGTAATTGTTATTAGAAAAGGATAAAAAATATTATAAGTTATTATTCTTAAGTATATAATGGATTTTTTATTTTTCTGGTATGGTGTAAAACCAAATAGAATTATATTATTAAACACATTATGAATTTAGGTAAATTAGGCAGTAATTGAGCATAATGAATTTATATACATTTAGGGTAAATGGTTGAGTCATACTAGTTATTGACCCCAAGGTGAATGATTTATCCCTTTATGAAACATATTTTTATGGTTTATTTGGAAAATATAAAACATTAAAAAAAATCCAATGTTATAATTTATTTTTTGATAGAATATGAAGAAAAAAATTTCAAAGAAATTATGGTTACTATAGAAATAGTCTTCCAAAATATTTTTTAATGAATTTTAGTAACTAAATATATTAAATTACACCCCATATTATATTGAAATGAAGAAATATTACCTTTTTAAAAATTATATGAATGTGAGTAACATATTTGTATCATCATGATTATTTTCTTTAAACATTTTTCAATATATTACATGATACACCCCATCGAACTAAATCGAAAAAAAAACAAAATATTATTATTTAAATGAAACCATAATACCCTAGCCATTAGAATAGTGGTAACTAGAAATCTTAACAAAACAATGAAAATAAGGTCCACACACGTTAATATAATGACTCATTGGTAAACAAATTATTTATATATGGAAATAAAAACTAATTGAATATAAAGGATGTGTTTTTCTTAAAAAATATTTAAATGTTCGCAATTGTGTTCTATAATGGGTTAATAAATCACCATTTATGAAATTTATTAGTCAAATATATTTTTAATATATTGAATATAATATTTATAATTCATCTTATATGGTTTCATGACATTATGTAAGATCAAATTCAATTTTATTTATAAGATGACTATTTTTTCAAAAAAAACGTAGTTTAACCACATTTTGATGGCCCCCATATTTTAAATAGAGTTTTTATCACTTTTATAAATTATATTTTAAAAGATATATATCTTATTTTGAATAGGGCTATCAAAATATACATTGGATGAATTTTTGGTATTTTTCTAACAATATTCATTTTTAATGAATAGTTTGAAATACTGCATTTTATTTTAAAACTAAATTTTTGTGTAATTTATTTATATATTTTTATTATAATTTTAATTGGAAGTATTGAATAATTAAATACTTTTTTATCAGTAATTCCCATTTAGGCCGTTGTAATGAATATCAAATTGAAATTTGATATAAAAATATTGTGATTTTTTGAATTCTTTACCTTAAAAACATATGCCATCGATCCATCAATATGATTAATATTAAATATATTATTTCCACATATATAAAATGAATTTTAAAAAAATTGACATTATCGTTTATAACAAGTATACAAATTTATATTTAAATGGATAAAATTATTTTTTTTGGAATAGTATCTTTTGTATATTATTAACCATGGTTAAGCAAAATTAGGTAATTAACTGAAAAACAAAATAATATAATTATACTATAAATTTACTATTAAACATGTCCTAATTTTATTTTATTAAATGTTTTCAACTAAAATCACCCTTAGGAAAGAATTGTGTCCTTTGAAAGCCACTAAGGTGTGATTTTTATATTAATATAATTTTATTAAAAGTAAAGACAAATATTTTATAATCATGTCTCTTATTACTGAAAAAATATTAAAAAGGGGTTATATAATTGATATATTTGAAAATAAATAATGTTAAGAATGAGAAAGTAATAACATAAATCTAGGATATTTATTTATATATTTTCAAAATAAATAATTTAATTAAATAGTTATACAAAGATGATGTAGTAATTTCTTAATTAATGAAATTATCAATCTTGTGTCCTGAAAATAAGTCATGTTTTATTTTATAATTGTTTCCACTTGTGGAAAAATAATAATACTGAGTATATGTTTCCTCATACAATTTATTGGAATACTTTGTAAGAGTTAATCCTTATTATCTAAAACTACAAACTGAAAAGATCATTGAATCTAAATTATATTTCAAGAACACTAGAATAAGTTGTTTTTATAGACATGTCCTTATTGTTGGTATCAAAGGATAGCTTAAAAAAGATTATAGATTTGGATGTTTTTATAAAGAATTAGGGATATCATCAAGATTTTCAATTTTTATGTTTTATTAAATGTAAATTGTCCAACATTCCATTTTGAAGATATAATCTTTGATATTTCATGACGCATAAAGGTTTTTTTGGGGATATTATTTTTTGAGTTAATTATGAGTTATTAATTTTTTAGATGAAAAATGAAAGGTATGAGATAAATATTGTGGTTAATAAAATTTATAATTTTAATTAGGATATTTTCTCATTTTATTAATTGTATTTGTAATATATAGTTCAAGAAAAATTAGAACTCATATAATGGGAAACAACCCATCGCATTGGACATGGTTGTGGTAATCGAACCCACAACCAAAGGGATACAAGGCTGCATCACCTACCACAAGCCTATGTGAATTCCCAAGTTCATATGAAATATTCATATTAGTTAAATTATTTTATGGAGAATTAATAATTTTATTTCCAGTACATATTTTTAATTAAATAAATTACCTTAGTATTAGGAAATGGTTTTTGGATTAATTGATAAACATTAGTTTGGAAGACCTTTATTATTTTTATAACATTATATGATCAAGGTAAAAAGAATACTATAATTGTTTGGAGGAATGGGGGATGAATTTTTATTTGGGTGAATATATGACTTAATTGTGGACTTATGATGATTTAGGATTCTAATGGAGATGGTTTGTGAATCTTGACAATTTTTAGTGCAATTACATTTTGTTTAAGACATTCTGAGTAAATGAAGTCATTTTTTTATAACACATATAATTCATTTTGGAAGACTATGTGATAAAATACTTATATATTTTTAGTGGCGATCATAAATTATTTTATGGTTATGATTTCTAATGACAATTAATTATTAATTGTTTTTTTAAATTGGGATATTGTTGTTGAATTTTAGAGATTGATGCAGTTTATCATCACCCAAGGTTAATTATTTTTGGGTAATTATCTTATCTTAACGTAACCAATTTGTTTTTATTATTTTCCTAATAGAGGATAAATAAATTGTCAATATTTTTTAGATTAATTCTGTATTTGTTTATTATAGTTTATTATTTGTGAAAAAATCATCATAAATAATCAATTTTTAGAGAAAAAGTAGAGTTAATAGAGAAGATTTACTAAAGGATGAAAATCTAATTTTCAAGTAAGTATGTTTCACTAGGATATTAGTCTAGTAATTAAATAAATTTCACAACTCAATGAATAATATTTTAAAACAAAAACGTTTTTCATTTACTTTTTTTACAAAGGAATGAGTAACCTTTTAAGCTATCACTTTTTTATGGTTTTGTGATTGTTAACATTCTCCCGACCGTGTTCTCTGTCACTCTGCATTAAAACATAATAGTTAGTTTTTTCATCCCTATCCATGTTTTCATACAAGTAATCCAATCATGATTTATCTCATCTGACCATCATACTTTCTTTTGATTCATTTAAATTTGAAATCTTATTAATCCTTCTTCCGATCTAGGATTTCAATAAGGGTATTTTGAAAAGTGATAAACCATTTTTTGATCCAAAAATCTAATTTTGGGGGAAAATTTATTAAATTTGGGATAATTAAACATAGTATTTTAAAATAAATACTATGTTCGATAGCGTAAAGGATACTCCATATCGAGTTAAAGCATGAAAGTAAATATTATCATTTAAATGATACATTTATATCCTCGCAATTAGATAGGATCAGATGAACTATAATTACTAAATAATGGAAATAAGTTTTAAAAATTTTCATATAATGATTCATTTCCTAACAAATTATTTCAAAAAGGAAATTAAAACCAATAGAATATAAAGGATTCATTTTTTTGAAAATCAATTTATGTTTGCCTAAGTGTGTTTTATAATAAGTTAATAATATCATATTTTTTTATTTCATTAATGAAATATTAATATATATACTATATTCAATATAATTTTTAAAATTCATCTTAAATGTTTACTAGACACTACATAACAACAAATTCAATTTTATGTATAAAAAATAATATTTTACAAAAAACACAGTTTTACCGCCTTTTGATGGCGTACCTATTTTAAAGCTGTTTTTATCAGTTTTTTAAATTATATTCGAAAAAATAAATTTCTTTTTTAGAATATGAGTATCAAAATTTACTAATGAATTATTTTTTTTATTTTTTGTGATAATATTCATTTTATATGAATAATGAAATATTGTGCATTTTAATTCAAACCTATTTTTGTCTAATTTATTTATATAGTTATATTATCATTTTAATTTGTTTTAAAGTGTAATTAAGTAATTTTTTATCATTTAATTCAATTTATGTCATTGAAATAAATTTCAAATTAATTTGGGATATAAAAATATTGTGATGTTATGATCATTTTAACATTAAAAAATAACTTTCTCGATCTGTCAACGTGATTAATTTTAAATAAATTTTAAACTCATCTATGAATTGAATTCTGAAAAAAGTTAATATATGGTTATAAAAAAATGAAAATTATGGTCCAATAGTATAAACATAATTCTTTTTGTGAAATGTTATTTTAGTATTTTATTAATGATAGTTAAGGGTAAATCAGATAATTAAATGTAAAAATAATATAATAATATAATAAAATTACCCAAAAAAATTTCCCGGTTTCACTAGATGAGTGGATTTTTACAAAGGTCAACCATATAAAAAAATTGTGTCCTTTGGAATCCACTAGTGTGTGAATATGACGTTTATAATATTTTTATTAATGTAAAGACAATGATGTCATAATCATGTCTCTTATAGCGAGAATATTTTTAATATAGAAAAATATATGTGATATCATCAACTGTAAATATTTTTTATAAAGATAGAATTATCACTTACCTATTCGTATTTTATATATATTTTTAAAAAATGAAATTATTAAATTAAATGGTTATACAATGATGATGTATTATATTCTTAATCAATGAAAGTATCGAAGATTTTTCTCCAAAGTAGTCTTGTTTTATTTTAAAAACGATTCCATGGTGAAAAAAAATTAATATAGAGTATAACTATCTATATTTAATGTATGGGTATATATTTTATGAGTTTTTACGAATTCATTAAAAAATTAAACATTAACGATCCTCAAATGGTTATTTTAGTTCAAAAATAGAAAAATAAGTTATTTATAAGAGGACGTCTATAAAATATTGACAGAGTATAGTAACTTCTTCACATTTCAGAAAATATATTTTTTATTTCATAAAACGTGTTATAAGAAAACTATGATTGTGATTATAAATTATTGAAATGATGTTATAAAATTTTGATTTCAGTGGCAATATAAACATATTGTATTTCATCCCTACGATATAAATGTTTTTCTAAAGGCGATAGTGGATAAAGTGGATATTAAGATAAAAAATATCACACAATGCATCCTAAAATATTTTTATGGATTTTTTACATATTATAATCTAGTTATCTTGTGGTTTGATATTTTTGTGGTTGTTCTATGAGATATTTTATTATAAAAACTAATTTTCGATTATATTTTACTCAATAATCACTTATGAATCACATAAAATAATTATTTGAATAAATTGGGAATGTATAATTTACTCCATTAATATTCATTGGTTTTTTAAAATTCACTTATACCAATATCATTATATCGTATAAAACCATTAATATTGAAATATTATAACAATACAATTATATAACTAAAAAAATATGATGCTTTGATAATGGTTCATTTATAAATATAATGATCAGGGTGATTCAATGAAATTATAAATGTAGTATATGGGGTTTCACAAGAGCAAATAGGAAGTGATAAATTAAATTAATGATATATAATTATTTAATTATAATTGTTATAACATTGAATTATTTAGAATGGGTCATTAGGATCTTTCCACGTTAAATTTGTAGTAAGTGATTCAATTTGAATAGATTATCAAATGGTCTTATATTTGTCAATTGTACAATAAGTGATAGATATTCAACTCATTATTAAGGGTGATGACCACAATGTTTTTTTAAAAATGGGAAGTTTAAAATCACATACCATGAAATATGGTATGCTTAAATATTTGTTCATGTTAATGTAAAACAAGTATTTTTTATGTTCACCATTACTATTATTTCAAGGAATTGGAGAGATGCTTCATGTGGAATGATATATACCTGTCTATAGCTAAATGAAAAAGATTGGGTGTCAGTTTTGTTGGAATAATAATTTATTACTCCTTTTAGAAAATGAGAATACAGTTCCATGGATTCTCATATATGATATCCTTATCCTCTTATAAGAGTTGATTGTATTTTGCGATATATGTATATATTAATTAAAAAAATATCATAATATTATTTATTTTTAGGATGAACCATGGGAACATTAGGGAATGATTTTACAAGATATTAACAATATAAATATGTTTTCATTAAAAAAATTTATATATTATTTCTGATGATATGTTTACAAAATCGGTTGAGCTATTTTTATATATAGTTGTTTTATTTATCTAGTTTCTATCTTTTACATGATTTATTCAAGGAATTATATTTTGGTTATGATGGATATTTACATATTATCATCTTCTATATTATTTTTTATAGTAATGGTAAAATTTATAAGATGACATATGTAGGAATTAAGATAGGTAAATAATGTTTTTAAAATATCCCAAAATGTCCCTAGGGTAAATTTTTCCAAATTATTATCCTATTTTTCTCATGGAAAAATATAATTATTTTTTATAATGTTATTTAATCATGCTGGTATAATTAATAAGAATCAGGTTATTATTATTATAAAGTGATATGTGGTCTAATTACATGATATATGTAGGTGAGGTTAATTTTTATTTTTATATTCATATTTATTGAATTATTTTTTGGGGATAAAAGTTAAGATAAAATACGAAATTATTTATTGAATAATAGAAATTATTTAACAAAATATTTAATTTTATAAACATTAAATAATTATTTAATGATTCTCTAATATTAAATTAAATATATGAAATAATCATCAGATATTTTCTATTGAATATTTTTATAGGATGGTGTATTATATTGAGGTTTTCTTGATGAGGAATTTAGAAGAGAAGATCAAATATTATATTCTGAAATATAAAATCAATTTTTAGTATTTTGAATTCCAAATTTAGTATTTCATAATATTATTGAAAAGAAAGAAATTTTTTATGTTTGATGATTCAATAATTCTTATTGTTTTCCTAGAGTCTTAGAATATATGAATAATTTTGAATATATAGATAATGCCATTGAAAATTTCAGGATAACTATTGTGATTAACAAATAATTAATTTTTGAATTCTCATGTTATCTAAAAGGATATTATGAGTTTTACAAGATATGATGTTTTGGGTTGTTAGTATTCTAATTTGTATATTAATGTTTCAACGATATATAGATGTTGCGTTTTCCTTTAACTAAGTGACTGCAACTATTGATGGGTCAATATTCTTCCAAAAATCATGTAGAATTGGATTTTATGTATAAATTTTCGTAAATGTTTTATTATATTATTAAATATATATTTCCTTGGGAAATGGTATTTTTAACTCCCCTATCTTCCACGATATGCTTCCTATTAAATAATCAAATATCATGTGTTATATGCAACACCAAGTTCAAGCACACCATGACTTGTCAAAATAGTCATTTAAAAAGTTGTTATAAATATTATTATCAACATTCTGAAAATTTTATACATATTATTCTTCAAAATAGACTTCATTTTTGAATTCTTAATAACAAAATTATCTATTGGTGAAATTTTTGTATTTTTCTGAAAACATTATAATTTTGATGAATAGGGAAAAAGACTACATTGTGTATAAACCCCGACTATTTCTTTTGAATAATAATTTTCATTTAATTATTTCTGAAAGTAAAAAATTATAAATAATAAATATTTAACTCTAATATTTTTCATTAAAATCATTTTTATAATATAATTATATATAAAAATTCATTGATAATTTTTATCGTCTTTTTACCCGCCTTCTAGCCTCATTAGAAGATTAACATGAAATGCACATTCACCAATTATGTGAATTGAATTTTTAAAATCCGACATATATAGTTTTAGTCAATATTTTATATTTGGAATAAAAAGTTCAATATATTTTTTTTGGAATTGTAATTTTTGAATTTTATTTACATTTCTTGAAGGTAAATAGGTTAATTAAAGGAAAAAAATAATATAATAATATAAAATACCATAACACGTGTCGTAATGTTATTTTATGAGTAATGATCAGCTTAGTAACCCTGTGAAAAAATATTTTTCCTTTGGAATCCACTTTAGTGTGATTAAGACATTTATAACATTTAATTTTATATAAAGGTAAAAATATCATAAACGTGACTCTTATTACTAAAACAATTATAATATGTGGTTCTATAGGTAATATCATTTAATATAAATAGTCATTATAATTATAAAAATATTTCATTCATCAAGGAAATTTATTTATAATTTTAATATATTAAATAAATAAATTTATTTATGACATAATGATGTAGTGATTACCTTATTTATGAAATATTCAAATAAATGATAATATATACCTTAAAAAATGAAGTTTGAAAATTTTTATGTCATACAAAAATATTTTGGATGACTATGACATTTTATTTTTTTTTATTTTTTTTGAAGGAGTGAAGTTTTTATGACTTCTAAAAAATTATGTAATAAAAAGTGTCAAAATTTTCATAAATGAGATTTTAAAATAAATACTATTTTATTTAATGAGACAAAAATCCTACAAATCTATACATTTTCCAAACAACTTTTTAGTGACATCAATTTCATATATGATCCACATTATGTTCTGTTATAATTTAATAGTAAATATATTATCCATGTAGTGTAATAATGTAAGAAGACATGGTAAGAGTTAAACTATTTTACTAAGGGTTAAATCTAGAAGATAAGGTAATATTTGTGAGCTAAGAGTGTCTAAAACCTATTGGTTAAAATGATTTATACCAATAATATTATTATACTAGAATTAAATCAATTTTTAGATATTATAAACCGAAAATAGATTTATAATAAATTAATATTTTAAGATCTTCCAAAAGATCCCCTCACCCGTATTGTAAAAGGAAACATCTCCTTTTATTTAATGATCATCTAAAACCCACATTGGATCATCTAATCCCTGCAAATTTCCTCTCCCAAAATCCATAATGTCATTATAGAAGAAACACATTGGGTAGAAATCCATCAAAAGGAGTCCTTTTGTGAAAATCAAAAAGAGACACCTGAAAAGTGGTAATTGTTTTATAACATATTTCAAAGTTAATTTCTCCTTATAATACATTTTTCTATGTTTTTTCCATACTAAAATAATATCTCATGTACCTTCCACATTCTGATATGTTATTAGAATTATGGTACCACCATATTACTCTTTTTAGCCATCCAATGAAAAACAATATCACTATGCATGTGTACGTACAGCTTATCCTCTTCACGCCATATTGTAATTTTTTTTCATTTACACATTATTAAAATTTTTAGCAAGAAAAATATAATTGATTTAAATAAAAAATATATCATGATATAGTTTATTTAAAATTCATATTCAATCAAATACCATTACATTTAAACATTAGTGAAATGATATTGTCGTTCGTGCATACGTATAACATACCGTCTCCACGATGCGATTGGACTTATCTTTCATGTTAACCATGCATGAATGATTATGAAAATACATATTATTAATTATGTAATATATTAAATAATTATTAAACTCTTTTGATTTGTATAATATATACATATATTTCATTCACTTGAATCTATTCAATTCGATAAGAAATGTAAACAATGTTCATGCGTACATACAGCCTACCCTCTCTATGAACAGTGGGTTCCATTTTATTTATATATCTTATATGTATATACAAAAGGTATATAATATATAAATCATTTTTCACATTCTATAAGTAAGTAAAATGTGATCCATGTAATATGATCAATAACACTAAGTCTAAACACATATGATAAAGATAATGATTATTACATGAAATATTACTTTAACTGGGAAATTATTAATAAACTTGTAATATAAAGTCATAAATGTATCATATATGATATCATAAATATAGATATGTTATTTTTATATCATTATAATATTTTTATCTATTATACATGATGATAATTATCCTTTGACGAAATTAACATATAAGATAATGGTTAATTTCACAATCTCATTATTATCCGAGAATGTTGATACGTAAATATCTACTATGACTTCATTATCATCAGTGTCCATGGTTTTAAAAATGTTTTCAGAATTTTTTCCCTATAGATGTTTAATGTCGTTTTTACCTATGTGTGACTTTTGGCAAAATGTTTAGAATGAAATACATCGATCATTTTCCAAATGAGGTACTTTATGATATATTTGAAAAAATAAGGAAATAATGTTTGGTAACATATACTGAGCGAGTGGCTATTTTCTATTATAAGGTCACATTCTCATTTTTAGTCTTTCTTTAAAATATTACATGTATATTTTATAGAAAAATGTTTTATCATTAAATTTCATGGAATTTAAATTTTTTAATGTAAAAAATGGCATTTCCTTCTTTGAGTTTTAATCAATGTATTAAATTATTTACCTCTATTTCAACAGCATTTGTTGGATTTTGTGATTATTTGAGGCTGATTTATTATAAAACAGTATTCTATATTGAATTAAATGTTTTTGATATCTTTTAATTTGGATGTGCTATTTTTATACCATTAATGTTTTATGGTTAATGTATTAACATTTCATATGCTATTTTTAATACGAATGTATAATTCATGTTTTCCCCTTTTAATAAGAGGGATGCATTGGATTTGTCAAGTGACTGGTTGGGCCTGCTATAGCCCCTCGAAGCGTCGATATGTCTCATGAAAATAACTTGTGTCATGACACAAGGAATTGATAGAATATTTTTGTATGATCTTGCCATGAGGCCTTGAAGATATGGTTATGATGTGTGGCATTATGCATTCCATCATTATAAGATAGGTTATTGATTTTATAGGTTTTTATTCTACTAGTAGAATGTCAATGTGAACTTTTAAATGGAATTATTTGATTTATTCATGCCATATTATTCTAAAGAAAATGTTTTAATAGTCTTTTGTTTTAGTTTTTTAAATTTTATTAAGTTTTTATACTTATTTGTGACAGATTCTTATATATTTGTTATCCTAATTGAGCATATGATCTCACCCCTTTCTTATACATTATTTTTTCAAGATGATATGAAGTTTTTTTTATAGATATGTTGAGTTAATATAGGCGAATAATGGAATTATCAATGTATTATAAATGATGTGTTTTATGTTAGATATTATAATGTAATTTACTTGTATGTAATCTATTTTCCAATAGTGCTAAACTGATCGGTCCTTTTGGACATGATTCCTTATAATCAATCCAATTTATTAAAATAATGCATTGGTTTTGGGTATCTCGAGTTAGAGAATTATAGTTGGTATCAAAGGAAGTTTATGAACATTCATGGAAAAAGTTTTAGAAAACATAGATTAGGGATCATAAACTTATGATAGTATTTGAAGATTTGTATCGAAGAGAATCCTTGAATTTTGGTAATATTGAGATTATGTTGGAATTCATGAAAATGAATCTCTTTCTGGAAACTACAAGTTGACGTTGTTCTGGAATAGATGTACATAGGAGTAAAAACACTAACAAGGTTTTCTGATTTTGACATGGGATAACTTGATACAAGAAAATGGGCTTTACTGTGCCAGTGGTTTGACACATCTATGGAATATTCTTAGGAAAATTCATACCTTCATTACAAACCATATTGATAGATTTATAAGTAAATATTTCCTAAAAGGAAGAATATATTTTATAATGTATTGTATATGCATAAATATATCACTTTATGTTATGTATTTTACTCAATTGCAATTATTAATTATGATTCGTATCCTAATATAGTGAATGACATTGTTTATAAGTGGATCCAAGTGGAAGTAATTTAAATCAAAACAATTCACATAATCTATGTTGGTATTTTCCCCCTATGAAAGATAATGATTGTGGAGCTGGAGAAACAAATATTATTGAAAATATTATAACCATACTGGAACAGCTAAATAAGGTTATAAATAATAACCTTTCACATTTGGAGCATCCTGATCCATAATGTGGGGGATCGATGTTATACCACTTCATTAGAAAACAACCTCCAACATTCAATGGGACTAAAAATCCAATTTGTAACTAATAAATGGATACATTCTTTAAAGAAAATATTTTTTTATTTTAGATGTAACAAAAGGGAAAAGGTTTTCATGGAATTTTATCATATCTCAGGAGATGCAGATCAATGGTGGGAATTATTTCAAAACACGAAGGAGGATGATGAAGTAGAAAATATAGTATGGTGGGAGTTTAAAAAAAATCCATGAAAAATACTTTCCTCATGAAAACAAGCTCATATTGAAAGGAAATTTATGAATCAAAGGAAAAAATAATATGATAATGTTTCAATGTATGAGTCTAACATCACAAGGATAGAAAAGTATGTTTAGACAACATATTTATCCAATGAAGTGTGATTTATTGATTCATTGATGGGGTAAAACAATTCCTCCGACAAGCATTGTTCTAAAAATATTTCACATCATATAAAGATATAGTCTCATGTGCTATCGAGATGGAAATCGATTTCTCTATGTCTTATGAAATATATGAAAGGAAATAGAAGAAGAGAATGGTGGAGAAAGAGGAAGATAAAAGTAAAAATGGAAATATAGTTGTTCCATTATAAGATAATTGTGGCATGAAACACCTTGCTACTTGCCTAAAAGGAATGTTTGTTCGTTACAAATGTGGAGAAAAAGGTCACCAGACTTGTGGTTGTAAGGGAAAGAAATAAGGAATGAAATTTAATAATTTTAATTATATATTACATTATTCAAATTATTGTCTAAAGAATCAATGAAATATAGCTCATATGAAACAAATGGATCAAGGTTAATCTTATGTTATTACTTCTATGGAAGTTGGATAATTAATTTATTTGTGTGTTTTTGTTTCAAAAAATATATTTTGTGTATTATTAGAATTTGATATATATATATATATATAATGATTTTACTCCATTAATTTTTTGTTTTCATTACGGTTTTAATATGATATTAATTATTAGAAAATAAGAGAATTATTACATTTTTTGTGGAATTTGATGTTACAATTGATTTTGGAAATATAGAGACTATTTAGAGAGAGTTTAGATAGAAGTATAACTCTAATTACTGGAATGGATTAAGTTGAAATTCAGATAGTATTTATTTGAAAATTTATTAAGATTATTTTCAGAATGTTATGAAATAAGATAATTAGAAAAATTAAAACCCACAGGATGGGAGACAACCCATCATGTCGGACAAGGATGCGGGAATCGAACCCACAACCAATGTCCGAAAAGCCTTTATCGCCTACGAATACACTACAAGAAATCCCATGTTATTATAATGTTGTTTTTTATTTATGTTTTATATGTTTATATTTGTTCAGTTATTTGATTAAGATAAATAGAATTTTTTTTTGGAATTTGTTATCTTTTCAAAAGAAAGATGAGTTTGGGGTAGAAAATAGTTAAATGATGAAACTCTACAAGTGAATTAGGAATGATTCTTTGTAATATTATTCTATGCTGTAATTTAATTCTTCAACACTAGGGAAAATGATCATAGAACCCAAAAAAAATCTCTCACAGTCCAATTATTGATGAATTAAATGGTCCCTTACACAATCATATATTTATAGCTTTATGATTGACATATTTCTCCTGATGATGTTCATTATCACTCTTCCATCCGAACTTGATGGTAATATTTTTATTTCATGTCCATGTTTTTCTACCTGGAACCCTAGTATGTCGTATTTTTGGTTAACATCATAATTCAATTTCATTATTATAAAACAAAGGTCTTATTAATCAATTTTTCGATGTCAGATTTCAAAAAATATATTTTAAAATTTCAAACCACTAGTTTTTAATCCAAAGATTAAATTGTGAAGACAGATTTTTTTTTAGGACAAGATAATGTAACCCCCAAGCTTCCATGGTGTGATTCATTTAAATAATTATATAGTGTGTGTTATAACGTACACCGAGTTAAAGCACACCATGATCTATCAAACTAGCCCTCTAAAACCTATTAGGAATAGTATTATCCAAATTTTGAAATTTTATAATTTTTATTTTCCAAAATAGGCAACATTTATTTATTCTTAATATCAAAATAATCTTAGGGTGATGTTTCTGAAGTATTCTGAATCATTTTAACTTTTACGAATAGTGAAAAAACTGCATTGTAGATAAATCCCAACGTTTTAATTTAATTAATTATATTAATTTAGTATTTTTAAATTTAATATATATATATATATATTTAATACATATATTATTCTAATGTAAGTAATTGAAATCATTTTTATAATATTATTAGATATAAAAATTCATTGAACCTTTTTAATATCGTTTTCCCCTTATATCCACATTCGAATATTATCATTAATCCTAATTTGACAAGTTGTTGAATTTAATTCCTGAAATTCAACATAAAAGATTTTAATCAAGATGAAAAATGTGGTGTAATTGGATCCAATTTTTTTTGTGAACAATAACTTTTGAATTTTATTTACCACGGTTAAAGGTAAAGTGGGTAATTAAATTAAAGAATTATATTATAACTATATAAAATTATCTTAACACTTGTTATAACCTTATTAGACGAGTAATGGCTGACTGAAACAACCCTTGGGAACATTATTGTTTTATAGAAGCCAGTTGGGTGTGATTAAGACATTTATAACATTCAATTTTTTGTAAATGAAAAAATATCCTAAACATGACTCGTATTACTATAACAATTTTAATATGGGGTTCTATAAGTACTATCTTATAAATAGTCATTAAAAATATTAAAATATTTTATATATCATATTATTTAATTAATAATTTTTAAACATTAAATAAATCAATTTATTTATGAAAATGTTAATATGTAGTGATTACCTTACTTATGAAATATAATACTAAAAGATATTATCAATATTAATATTAATGTAGTTTTAAAATTTTAATGTCATCCACGAATTTTTTGGATTACTATGACATGTTATCATTTCAATAAATCATTAGGATATAAGTAATCATGTTTTTATGACTTTATCAAAAACTCAAGTTTTAAATAGTGTCAAAATTGACATAAATGTGATTTTCAAATAAATATTATTTTATTCAATGATTTAAAAAGCCTAAAAATATAATTATATACCAAATAACATGTATTGTGATACATATTTCATAAATGTTAATCTTTAGGTTCTCATGTCATTTTATAGTAAATATATTAACCATGTTCTGTAATAATACAAGAAGACATGGAAAGCGTTAAACTATTTAACTAATGGTTAAATCTAAAAGATAAGGTTAACATTTTAAGATTAATATATCTAAAACATATTGGTTGAGTGGATTTCTACCTATCCTCATCTGATGTTTTAATTAAATCACATTATATCTATTAGAAACCTAATATAAATTCATAATAAATAAATATTTTACGATCTTCGAAAACTGCATCTCACCCCTCTAATAAAGGGACACTTCTCCTTCACATTAATTAACACATAAAACCCCTTTTTATTGGAAAAACCATGCCCATGTTTTCTACCAACATCCCTCATATCTTTCTATAAGATAAATGTTGGGCATAAATCCATCCAATGGGGTCCATTTGTGAAATCCAATAGAGACACTAGAAAAGAGGTCATTATTGCATCCCCTCTTTCAAGGTTGTTTTCATCTTCTATATGTTATATCTCTATTTTTCCTATACTAAAATAATAAATAAATTAACATAAACATTATGATATGTTAATATAATTATTTTACAACTATATTATTCCTTTTTACCGCTTTACTAAAAACAATATCACGCTTTCATGCATACGCACGACATACCATCTCCATGTCCTGGTGTAAATTGTTTTTCATTTACACATTATTTCTATGAGTATAAAGATGAATATAATGGATATAAATAATAAATATAACATGATATTGTTTCTATAAAATTCATATTCTTTCCAATTTCCAACCCTTTATACATTATTGAAATGATATCATCACTTGTGTGTATATACGATTTACCATCTCCACAACCCAAAGAGACTCATCATCCACGTTTACCATCCCAGAATGATTATAAGAATAAATATTATTATGTATCAAATTAATGAAATAATAATTCTATTTGGATGATATATATACATATTCCATTCACTCACTTCCATTCTATATAATAGGAAAACATAAACACGATTCTTGCATACGTACGACCTACCATCTCCATGAACGATGTGTTCCATTTTATTTATCAATATATTATATATACTTTTTTATAGAATATATATTATCTTTATATCATTTTTTACATTAAATATGTAATTAAAATATAATATAAGTAATACAGTAAAAAATAACAATTCAAAACATGTGTGATAAAGTATGTGATTATTAGATGAAACATTTCTTTAACAAGGAAACTAATTATTAAACATGTACTATAAAGTCATAAAAGAAGTATATATGTTTTCCTAAATATGGATATGGTCCTGAAATAATTTAATAATATTTTTGTCCATTATACATGACGATAAATTACCCCTGACTAATGGAATGTATAAGGTAAGGGATAATTTCGTAGTATGATTATTATCAGAGATTCTTGACATATTAGTATCTACTATGACTTATTTATCATCCATGTATATGTCTATAATTTTTTTTATAAAAATGTATTATCCTATGGATGTTTAAAGTCATTATTACCTCTTTTATACTTTTTATAAAATGTTTGGAATGGTATATTTCAGTATTTTTAACAACAAGGTACTTTATGATCTTTTTGACAAGTTGAGGAAGGAATGTTTTTTAGCTTATATAGTGGGAGCGACTATTTTCTATTGTGATGTCACCTTCAAATTTTTATGATTACTTACAATATTAAAATAAAATTTTCAAATGAAATGTTTTATTATAAAATTTAATGGATTTTAAATGTATTAATGTAAAAAAGGGATATTTCCATCAAAGGGTTTCAATAAATTTATTAAATTATTTTCATCTATGTCAATATCTTTTGTTGGATTAATGATAGTTTTTATTTGATTTATTAATATAAATTATTACATATAGTATTTATGGTTTTATGAAATGTTTGACTATGGATGTGATGTTTCTAAACAATTGATGTTTAGGGTTAAAGTATTAAAATTTCATATGATAGCATTAATATGAATTTTTATGCCATGTTTCACCCTTTTCATAAGAGAAATGCATTCAACATAGTATGTTATGAGATTGGACCTCTATATACCCTAGATACATCTGCAGGTTTAATGAGACAATCTATTTTATTGGAACAAGGCCATGGCAAAATATTTATTTACATTCTTGGAATGAGGCCTTGACTGTATGGTTATGATGTGTAAAATTATTCATTCCTTCATTATGTGATGAGGTAATGATTTTAAAAATAATAATTTGGATATTATAATATCTATGTAAATGTTTAAATGGAATTATATGCTTTATTATTTTAATATTATGCAAAATATATTGATTTAAGAAACTTGTGTTTTAGTTTTGTACCTCCCCTTAGAAGATTATGCTTATCTGTGATAGTTTCCACTATATTGTTTATCCTTACTGAGCATATAATCTCACCCCTTTCTTATGTTATATTTTCCAAGGATGATAAGAAGTGTTTTATGATTGATATAAATGGTTAATCAAGGTGAATAATTTCAATATAAAAGGATCATATAAAATATATTTTATTTTTGAAATTATAATCCAATATTCATGTATGTAATATGTTTTCCTTGAATACAAAACTGATCAGTCCTTCAGGATGTGATTCCTTGTAATCATTAAAATTTATTAAAATTATTCACCAGCTATGGAAAAATGGGGTCGTGGAGTAACATTATATCTATGCACATGATGTTTTATTAATAAGTATTATTTTATATCTTGATAAAGAATGGTTTTGGGTTATTAGAGACAAGGACAATGTGTTTCAGGGTGCATGAGTCCTTTTTATATGTGATTATTATAATGTAATAATTTATATTCTAATTTTGTACATTTTTATTATATAATAATTGATGTATACATACACCTAGGATAGGTTGGATTATAGTGATTATCTATTTCATCCATAGAGGCAGTATTAAAATTCATTTTACTGAAATGTAAGAGTTGCCGAGAAGGAAATTACATAATATATTTTCTACTAACCTTAATGTTTATAAATAAATTTTGACATTTGGAGTATAGAGTTAGAGGTGGTGTTAGTGTTTACATGTTCAATATATTTTCTATATATTTTGAGTTATTCAAGTATTCTTTTAATTATTGATATGGAGTTATTATTATTCCAGGGTTATATTATTTGTTTTTTCAAGTGGAATATCAAACATGTAATTGGACAATGATGTTTCAATTAATTTTAACATTTAGTTTTTACATTTTTATTTTGGAAATTTGTGTTTTTGGTAATATTTTTATGAATATAAACTCCATTAATAAATCTAGAAATTCTACCATAGGTTCTAGTAATCACCCCATGGCCTACTTGTGGAAGTATTTATGGCCACTCATGATCAGAGAAATAATTTAAGAGAATACATTGTGAGTTCAAATCATGATAACAATCTCAACTGTGTTTCATGTTTGAATTATGGAATCTATATAGTTTTCTATTACAATAGAGTAAAATGAGTTTTTTTTTATCATTGGTACATGTACAAGACTGTATTTGTATTTCAACATCGTAGTGGTATAATAGGGATCATTTTATATATGTTCATTAATTTTGATTATTTTAGATATCATTTATTTGATATCATTAACATAAAAAAACATGAAATCATAACAATATATATTCAAAAATAATAATATGTATGATAATGATATGAAACCCTATGCATTTAGTCATAAAAACACCCTAAATATTTATTTATCTACATGTTTAGATTAATAATATGTATATAAAGACAATTAAATGGACCGAAGAAAATGTTTTAGAAACTATGGTGCATTATCACATTATATTTGAGTTAGGCACGTATCCCTATAAGGTGATATAGTTTCATGTTCTGCAGGTTAGGATAGCTTCCCCGTTATCCTCTTTTCTGCAATGAAGATGGGTTTGCTGGAACCCTCCCGTTAGCGATCTCAAATTGAATTCGGATGGGTCATGTATGATGGTAGCCATGAGTTGGGTGGTCTTTATAAAATCAGGGGGAAATGAAGTTATGGCTTAAACATCATTCTAAGACAACGATACTTCCCTTCAGGCTGAGGCCAATGTGATAATCACTGGACTCACCCTCTGCATGCAGAAGAACATTGGAATCACTCAAGAGGAGACTGACTCTAAAATCCTTCCCGATTCTTGGCACGATATAAGGTCTCATCCATGGAACATAGCTTACATTTTTCACAAATGCAGATCCCTTCTGGGAAACAAAATTAGAGTAAACCATACTTGGTGTGAGGGGAATATGGTCGCGGATTATCTGGCCTCTTTAGCAGACCATAGCTCCATCATCACTCTCCTCCTCTATAACAATTCCCAGAAACCTGAGGGCATGAATTTTGTAAGAGGGGATTCCCTCAACTTGCAAAATTTCAGGCCCATAGCTCTTTTCTCCATGTTGTCTCATTCTTGAATAAAAATTTGATTTGAATGGAATTGAGATCTAGTTTCATGGATTAATATTTAGATCCTAATTTATTTATTTATATGTATCTATTTTAGTCAATGACAGAAGATATTTTTCTATGATTATTTTTATAAGGAATACACTATGATATTTATTATTTTTTTATTTTAATAGCAATAAATATATATTAATTTATAAATGTTATATATTATAATTTTTTTTATTTTATTGGTAAATTTTTTGGAATAATTATAATTAGTTAATAGTTGTAAAATTATTCGGTCAATGATTATTTGATTAATATTATTGAATTTTTTGTTCTACCACTTGTGATTGAGGAATACACCTGAGGTACTATGGAATCCTTTTTACATAATTCTAATACACTCTTAATATGGATCATTATGTCAATAATTTCATTAACTTAATCTATATAACCCATTTTAATGAAATAAAAAATTGATAATTTGGGTTTTAAAAAAATTTAGATTTAGTAGCCCGAAACAAGATATGAATCATTTACGGTCAATAAATTTAATCTCTTAATCCATTTTATGTTACCATTAGATAAAGTGTGATTTTTATCAACAAATAATTCTACCCTTAAATTTAAGAGATGTCAATATGTGGTGAGTGATCATGTAATTTTGATGAATGTACTTACATGTTAAAATGGTAAATGAATTTTTATGTTACATTTTCTAGATCATAAATAGATATATTCAAGAAAAAGTAACCATAAAATGTAGTTATTGATTTTGTACTCTCCATGATTATGATGGACACTACGGATGAAATTTATTTATTTTTCAATTTTCAATGAATGAAGCTTCTAGAAAATGGTGGGTTGGAAGTGGATTCAATGTTTTATAATATAAATTTTAATGAATATGAATACAATAAATGTGAGAATGAATAATATAGATGTGGTCTTAAATTTAGTGGAAGTGTAATGTGTGTTTTAGAAGTCCTATAAATTAATTAATGAGTTCCTATTTATAGTAATAATGATTTATGGGATTTCATGTTATCCCATAATGATCATCTATCACTATGTAATTATTTTAGGTTTTTCATTAAGAATGTGTGATGTAAGGATCATCTAAACTCCTAAGGATCATTCCATCCATAAGTATAAGAATATAATCATAATGATGAATATGTGAGAATTAAAAAGGATAACCCTTAAAGATCATGTTACCATTAAGAGAAAGTTGATCCCAAAAGATGAAACTATAATAAATATTTTAAAATTATAATAATTATATGACATAAAGATAATCCGATATGGATCCAATTATCCTTACTTGAATTATGTAATATTTTGACACTCAAAGTATCAATTTAACAAGAAAAAATTTCTTTGAGTTTCCATAATTCATTTGAAATTACAAATTAATAAAATACAATGCATGAGACATATTCATTGAGGATTTAAATATCATGATAAATTTATTGGGATTAAGAATAATGATAATATTTATGGGAAAGTAGATGATGGAGATATTGGATACAAAGATGAGTTCATCGATACATGTAGGACTGCCATTTTACATTTAATGAGTTATATTCATATAGGGAAATAATACAAGTCAAAATTTAGATTTTGTGTAAAATGAAAAGTGAAATATCATTAGTCCATGGGAATTAAAATTATTAATTTGAATTTGGTTTTTTCAAGACATTTCAAAATAAAATTCGTACTTGAAACATCTTATATATTTGACTGAGAATATTTTTTACTATTTGATATTTAATACATTTCCATATTTTGAATATGTAAAATATTACTCGCAATAATAATTTGTGGGTATATATATGTGTAAAATTATATGTATTTAGTGTTTGAATATTGAGAGAACATAAAAGAATTGTGTGTGATAATTCTAAAGAACCAGGAACCTGATTTATTTTTATATTTACTATGAAGATATTAAGCCTAAGATCCATTCAAAGTGAAAGATAATTTTGGATCTAAAATGTATTCAATGTGTTGGGGGAGAAATAGTTAAAATGATTTTCTAGAAGTTGAGAAAGATAGATGAACATGTTTTGAAGATTTCATGGTTTTATATACTTGGAGGTGCACATGTGCAGAATAATTTATCTATTACATACATAAATGGATATCTTTATCAAGATGCACCAAAATAACCTATATTAGAGGGAGGAAATTCTTCATTGGATCATAATTGAAGTGTTGTATCATTTTTTACTGAGACATTGGAAGTCGAAACACTACGAGACATGATTGATAAAATAGTGATTGTCTTTCAATATAAAAATTTTTGTAGATAATGATGAGCATTTGACTAGTTATACTACAAAATTATGTTAAGGAGTAGTCTTTTATGTTAAACCTTCTAAATAATGTGTGTTTTAAATTTACTAAATTTATATATAAGTGATTCAATATTGATAAAAAATATATATTATATCAAAACTATAATAGCTTAACGATGTTGAATTAAATGGCATAATACGTAAATGTTGACCACCATTTCAAGACATTCATAGTTTTCCATACAACTTGGTGAACCCAAATATTATCATAGCTAAACCTTCTTCCCTATTATGATCGATGGAGTTAATAATTATGAAAAATAATTTTTACGTAAATAGAAATGGTGTTCATATTTTGTTTTCGTGAACTACCTTAGTTGGATTAATAAGTTTTTTATGCTCCTCTTTTCTCTTGTCCATGATGTAATATATTCTATGAAAATTGATTTCACAACCATTGTAGAACGATTCCCATCTTCATTACTGGTAATTCAATTTTATTGGTTGATATAATGTTATAAAATTCTTTCCTATTTCTCATTTATAAAAATTTTAAAGAATTTTTATGGGACTGAAAAATATTAATGATATTTCGAACATTTTCAAATGTAATTTTAATAGGAATGTCAAAGTAAAATAAGGTAAAGTAAATGTGTTAAGGAGAATATTTCCTGAAAAAATTATTGATGACGATGGGTATTTTTATATCTAAATTAAAAGGGAAAATTTAATTTGGATTAATATAAGGGTTTAAGTTAGAAACTATATGATTCTACCATTTTCCAAAGGATGATGATAAATTTTCCATAGAAATTTTATCAAAATGTTTTATCCTTATAATATATGGTATATTAATCATTAGTATATTTTAATTATATCATAAAAGATAATGAAATTTTGAATAATATAATTTTCAGGATGAAAGAGAAATATGAGATGCATTTTGAGGCTATGAGAAGAGGAAAAGTCATGGAATGGGATATTTTAGAATAAAGATATTCAGAAAAAGATGTCTTTAGAGAATTCAATAAAAACATTCCCCAACTATAAAAAACAATAATATAATGACAAATGGAAATATAAATGAACCAAAAAAGTTCTATATTTTTTATGATATTAATGATTATTTTATAGAAAAGAAAAAATAATATGTTGATGAATCTGAATTCGATGATAATGATGAGATACCCAAAAAATAGATGTTGAGTAAAAAAACAAAAATTATAGGTTGATAAGAATGATTTTGGTAATGTAAAAGGTGTAATATTAATAATCATGAACGTAATAAGAAGATGAATTTAATTTCTTTTCATAGACTGAAAACACTTATGAGACATCAAGGAATGATGATGTGGAAGAAAATATAGAGCCAGAGTAGAAGCTGAAAAGAGATTTATATGAATACTTATGACTATATTGCTTGAAAAATTATTAGGAAATTTTAATTTTCGATGTATATAGCGGGATATTTATTGAGAATGTTGATTAAAATATATAATTTCAGTGGAAGGGAAGTCCAAAATTAGGTTTTTTATATGATTTTAGGCTCATGTGATATCTCTGGAGCTCGGGAGTGTTATTTGTTGATGGACTGGGTGTAGGCCTTATAAAAATTGAAATATTTATATTGGATTTGGAATACCCATACATCCTCATCTTTATTTGGGTTAACCATATTGGGAATATAATTATATGGCTCGTACAAAAATTTAAAAAATTCCCACCATAGAGATGAAGTGTGTCTAGATTATCCCTATATGGGGACCCTTATATGGGTCAACCATTTTGGGAAACCCCTCCATGCTTACACTTATTTGGTCCTTATGCATAATGAAAACTTACCTGGCCACCAATATGATCGGTGGAATACACATTCATGGAATGATCCCTATATGTGGATAACCATATAAGGGAAACACCATTACATTTGGTAGACTTGTTTATGTGGACAACCACAATATGGACCCAACATTAAAACAATACATAATGCTGAATTAAATGAATAATTTATATTGAGGTTATTTTCAGTTTTTTAGTTTAAGAGAATTAGGCCATAACTATTACATATCAACTTAAAAATTAATTATACACATTATTACTCAGTATCTATTTTATCATAAAACAATAACTAATAAATAGAAACATGTCTAGTTCTATGTTTTAGACATCATGAATTTTGTTGATCTCATCCTCGACCCGATTCATCTTTATGTCATGTGAAAAAAATTTCCAAAAAAACATGCGATGAGAATAGAAATCTCATTAAGGGTTATAAAATATGGAAAGGAAACTATATCCCATAATTAAATAAATATCAATAGAGCCATACTATTTGATCATAACATACATCATGAAATCATAAAATTTATTAATAACACCTAGAAATCATAAATTGTAATGGTAACTTGTGGCATCCATATCATACGTACATTATAGCTATCAGAACTACATAGGGAGTCACATTTGAAATATCCATCACACCATATTCCCTATATCTATTTGGATAAACATTAACGTTGAACTCAGTCACATCACCCATTGCATTGTAGAGAAATCATGGGCACACTCACCCTAGGTTTATCATAGAACCACTTGTATATGTAAAAAATTCCCAATATACATAACATATCCATAAATCATAAAACCAGAATAAAAGAAAGATAACATTTATTAATGGCAATCAAAATATATCATTTCACGATATTTACATAATCAATGCATTATCAAACCATTTTCAAAACCATTTAAGTCATTTATTTAGGAGATTTTCGTGCCAAAGTGTCCCATACAACATTGAGACCTTTAAAATAATTAACATTTTAAAAAATTACTGTCCATATAAATAAATCCGAAAACCTATTTTTAATACATATAAATTAATGATAATGATTTAGAAGAATAAATAATTAAAACATTTATAATGATATTTTAGTTGAAGAGCTTTTAACAAAATGAGAGACGCTTGAATAGAAACAATTGAAGAATAACATTAATCAAAACATTATAATATTATGAAAATAAATGAATTCATGGTATAATATTTCAATGGTTATTATATAAACCATATAAAAGTGAATTGGCACATAACAAAAATGAAGTCTCAATGGAATGTAAATTGAGACGAAATCCCTAATAAAGACGGTATCCTTAGATTAACGATAAATAAATGGCATAATAATGTGTGAAAAATATAAAAACACCCAATTTTAGTTAATATTATTTGTAAATCAATCAGAGTCTATTCAAAAATATTTATATCATTTCATAATCAAGAAGTAGAAGTTTAACCCAAAGAATTGAAATTGGGTGAAGAAGTTACCTTATAGAAATTCAACAATGTAACAACATTACTTTAAAATTTAGAAAATAATTTGATGAGATAGAAATAGTTATCTCATCACATGTAAAAAACATTTACTGAAATAAGGATACAGAAGAACATATCCCAACATAATAATATGTAAATTAAATGACATAACAAAAAATCAGTCTTTTATAAAGAGGAGAGTGAATGGTTCCCTTACCGATTTGGTAACATACGAAACATACAACCCATGAAAGAAGGATCATAATATGAATATGTTAATTCCCATAAATTAATGTGTAGTACAGAAAGAATACATTCATGGGTAGTACATGAACCAAAGAAAATGAAATAGTGGCCAATATCGCATGAATCTCAGGGGAATAAAAATTGAGAAGAAACCCCTTTACAACATTCTAATCGATCGAGTCGTATGACCAAAAGTTAATCACCAAAAAATAAATAAAATAAAACCATCAATTTAAAGAGAACCATGATACTATATTAAAAAATGAAGTGAACAATACACCACATGCAATAAATAATTTGAGAGCAATGGAAATCTCACAGAATAAAAAATGAGATAAGAAAATCATTTCCTCGTGTTTGACTTGACACATTCATTATTTATTCTCCTAAATAATAATATAATGTTAATTTATAGTTTCCTAATGAACTTTTTAAAGTCTATTATTCTTTTAATATCACTTATTACCATGTTATATTCATTATTCAATCATTTATGCTAATAATGGTCCTTTTGTTGATATTTTGTACTTGAGTCAAAAATAAACTTCTTATAATTACATGTTGTTCATGTGGTCAAAAGTCCATTATATACAGAATTATAATAATGATTAAGATATCATATATATCATATATATCCAGTATATGTATGTATTAATAATATTACATAACATTTAGAGATAAGAAATAAAATGCATTGTTCATGGAGATGGTCAAATGTACATACCCTTTAACGCTACTTTCATTTCTATGTCATATTTAATGAAATGAAAACATAATGATACATATGTATATTATAAATCCAGTATAATATTATACGATATATATTTTACATAATTTAATTAATTATATCTTTTATATGTTTTATGTATTTCATGAAGGAGTTGTATCACCTTGAGGGGGCGGTAGTCCGCCCTTCCTCAAATGAAATTATCGTATTTACACATATTGGAAAACATAAAGGATTGTTTGTAAATAAAAATTAAAGAATAATAGAGAGAAAATACACATAATATATATCATATATTAATATAGTTACATCATTATGGCCACCATGAGAGGTGGTTGGTGAAGATTGAACAATCATCGTTTCATGAGGAAATAGTTCGTCGTCCACAGAAATATTATGTTATTTACCAATTAGATGGAGGTATGTGAAAGTTTATTTATAACCATTATCATAAAAACAACCTATTATATTTAGGATACTTTTTTGTTATAATATAAAGGAATAAAAAGAGTTTATGGGTTTGGAGAAGTAAAATAAAACAAGAGAACATAAGAGAAGACGTTACGTTTGAATCGGGTATCTCCCTTTGGATGGAACCAAAAGGATTCTTTGAATTTCCATATACCTAAGATAAGGCTTTTAGTAGGAGTAGGGGGATGTAGGGAGCTTATTTTTTCAGAAGTTGGACATTAAAAGGGGTTTTAGAATTTTGAGAAATGGGTTAGAGGTGAGGTATTTTTATAAGGGCGAGGATGGGCTCCTTAGAAAGGTTTAAAAAGATTATTTTATTATATAATGATTTTCGGTTTATAAATGTACAAAACGTATTAAAGTAGAATATATGATGACTCATGTTCGATATAAAATCTTTCAATAATAATTGGATAGGTTTTGGATATTTTTTTAATCTTTTTAATCTTATTTATTTATAACATTCATTAAGAAGGTAAACACTACATCAATATTGTTTCATAAATAATATAATTTATATGATGTCTAAACATTATTAAAAAAATATCCTGATGTTTTAAATATTGTAATCTCTCAAATGAATATTTATTTTCAATGATATACCGTATATAACCTTATAAAAAAATTTATTTACTAAAAGATATATGTTTATATCATTTTTGTCTTTAATTTAAATTAATAAATATAAAGTGTAATTATTACTCCTACATGGATCCATTGGGTACCAAAATAGACCCAAGGCTTCCCATGGTCAGATATTTATTAACCAGTAGGATTAAAACATATGTTAGGGTAATTTTATATTATTAAAATAATATTTTTTACCCTTATCGACCATATTCACCCTTTAACCATGGTAAATAAAATTTTTACTGAAATAAATATACATATTTTCAAAGAGTAAAAGTTACTTATTAACACAGTTTGACCATACTTATTCAAAATATGGAATCAATTTTACTATTTTATAACAAGGAAGTGGCAGAAATTAATTGAAAATTAATTCCTGTTGTCTAAAAAAAATGGTGTTTTGGGAAATAATAACTATTAAAATATTTACACTTATTTACCTCCAATTTCAAAGTTAAAATCCATAAAATGAACATCATTAGATTAAATGGTAAAAATAATATCATAATTACACATTAAATTGAATTAATAACATAATATAACCTTATAAATATATTATATTAAAAAGAAGTTTTGAATAAAAATATTGCATTTTTTCATTATTCCATAAAAATGAATTTTATCAGAAAAATAACAAATGTTTTCTCAAAGAAAATTTTGATGTCCTGATTCAAAAGATGAATTTAATTTTTTCAAATTGAAAATATTAAAGTGACCAAAGATATATTTAAAGAGGGTTCGACATCAAAATGTGGTAAATATATTGTTTAATCAATATTATGGTATTAATGCTTAATATTGGATTCATTCGCCTTTTAAGACTCTAACATTAATTGGATAAATGTAAAAAAATTAAAAAAAAATTTATATTCATGTTGTAGTTAGTTATGTCCATATCTGCCAATACAATGGATAGGTGTTAACTACAATTTAAAATTGAATTGAATTATTATTTTTCATTAGGACTCATCATTATGTGCAATATAAGATTTCAAAGGAACCTGTTTTTGCATATTAGGTATGCTATCGAACATAGCATCCACATTGTTGTAAAATTATTATTTAATTCAAAAATTTTAATAAATATAAAAATGTTATACTATTTATTTACCTGGGGTGTTACATATTTCCCCCCTTTTGTGAATTGTGTCCTCAAAATTTTAATATTGGTCTTGGAAACATCATTGAAAGTTCCATAACAGAAAAAGAGACCATAAAAATACCATTTAAAAAGAATGAAAGGTAAATACAAAGGTCACCCAAGATATCCCATACTAATATTACATATAGGATTACATGGATATGGAAGAGAGACAACCCATCAAGGATTTATGGAGAGTGGTAGAAAACATTATTAGGAGAAAGTGAACCACCTGAAAATCAAAAACATTTGATGGGTTAAGCAGTCATTGATTCCCTAGTTGGAAAAGTTAACAGAAAATGTTTTGGTTTTATGCTACTTTTAATAATGTTGATGAATTTATTTAAGAGTCTGAATAAGAACATAAGGAATCATACTTAAATTTACAGTATACTTTCATCCTTTACTATATTTCCACCACAATCTCATCTTTTCTCCAAATGATGAGTATTCAAGATGATTTTTTCACATTGAAGAGCTAAAATCATATAATATAGAATCACATAATCTAAAAAAGATGCACAATATATTTCTCATGACATTAGACAATAACCAAAACCAGAATGGTTAGTATAAGATCAGATAATCCCCAAATAAGATAATATTTTACTAAAAGAAAAACTACTCTTAATCTCTAAAATTTTTCAAAAGAATACACAAAGATCAAAAAACACAATTCAATAAACAAATGTACGTAAAATTCAACAATGTAATCCAAACTATTATTGAATCCCAAATCTCAAAAGTATTTAATGACATAGTCTTCCAAGATAAATCTTAAAATTTATCTCCAAATAACATCATTTATACTCAAAGTCTCCTACTGAAAATTAATTAACCTAATCACATATATTCCATGATATATTAATCATTTTCATAAATAATCTAAATAGTCATCTATCCACAATAAAAACATAGGTTCTTAAAAAATTAAATTTCAATAATTAATCCACAAATGATATCCCATAGTATTATATTTCTCTTAAGCATGTATGGTTTTTAAAAGAGAAGATATATTCAAAAATAACCTTTATCACTTGATCACCAAATCATTTAACAATATTAATTATATCTATTTGATAAGACATATTTTACCAAAATCAACTCATTCGTGATCCATAAAATCATTTAACATAAATGAATAAGTCATAATAATAAGGGAATTCACGTAGGATAGTGGTAGGAAATGCGCCCTTGCCTCCCTCCTGTCGTGTGTTCGATTCCTGTGGCCTTTCCAGACATGATGGGTCATCATCCATCTCATAGGTGGTTATTTTTATAAAACTCAAAAATACCCCAAACATGTTTTAACCTCAAAGGTTTTCTTATACCTTTCATTTTCAATCCAATACATTATGACCTCAACATATTATATATTTTCATTTTTTTCAACTCTATATGATAAAATAAAACTATTCCTAATATAAAAACATCATTGCATGACCATGGTGTAGAAATGGTTTCATCATCATCTTGTTCACATAGGTATAAGGTCCATGAATTGCAATAATGATATAAATATCATTAAAAATCATTTGCTTCCTATATCCAAATACACTTTGTAAAATATCAGTCATATGGGTGTTAATAGAAAAACAGTTTCAGAAAATAATCATGTATGAAATATATTTTCAATACAATTGATAAAACATGATTTTTATAAAACAGTCAGACCAAGTTTGAGTTGAAACATCCAATCAATGGACCTTTTAAAATACCATCAGTATGTGCTGAGAGACTATATTGTAATAGAGAATATAAAGAGTTTTCACAACTGTATCCTTCTTTAGCCCCATTTTCAAAATCATAATATTCTTCAAAATCCGTTGATAAGGTAAAATATTCAAAAATTCCTTAATAATATTTACTTTTCCTGAATATATGTGAATATTGAGAAAATATGATTCGATTAAATAAAACCCATGATCCGTGTTGATATCGAGGTATAGTGGATGTGTTTGATATCTCAATCAACTACTTGCATGTGAGTTGTATGCAACAAAAAATATTAACGATCATCTAAACACAACTATGCCATAATTATAGCATGAATGTCATCAGGAAGAGATAAGAAAGTTGTTTTAGATCCTCCTCCTTCCATTTGTAACTGACATCCCATGATATGAAAAATATATAAAACAAGGATTCAACTGAAATAATAGACATTGTGACTAACCATTTATTTAACTAATACTTATAATCCCTAGAATTGTATAAAATTACATTTGATACAAACTATAAGGACCCAGCCATAAAACATTTTATAATCTTGAATTAAATTAATAATTCACATTGAAAATATATTCAAGTTTAGTGTTTCCGAGAATTAGGCCTTAACTATTACTTATCAAATTGTAAATTACTTTTAGACACTACTACTGAGTATCCATTTTTTTATAAAATAAGTTCTCTTAAAAAGAAACTTGTTTACTTCCACGTTTTTTACAACATTACTTTTCCTTGATCACATCCTTTACTATATTCACCTTTCTGTCTTGGGGAAAACATTTAAAAAAACATGGGATGGGAATAAAAATCTCTGTAAGGGTTATAAAATAAAAAAAGGGAACATTAACCTATAAATAAATACAAATCATTGAAACCATACTTTTCTACCATAACATACCTCCTAAAATCATAACATTTTTGAATAACATCTAGAAATCATAAATCATAAATGTAACATGTGGCCTCCATATCATACATACATTGTAGCTATCACGACTATGTAGGTATTTATATTTTGAATACCCATCATAGTATATTCCCTAAATCTCTTCGGAGAAAAATTAACGTTTACCTCTATCGAGTTACGTAATGCATTAGAGTGTAATCTCAGGCTCACCCACCCTATGTTTATCATTGAACCAAAAATATACGTAAAAATTTCCCAATAACCATAACATATTCGTAACATGTAAAACAAGGATAAAATAAATATAACATTTCCACATTGCAATCTCAATATATCATTTCCAGATATTAACATAATCAACTCTTTATTAATCCATTCTGAAAACCATTTAAAACATTTAATAATGTGGTTTTTAAATCAAAGTGTCCAATTCAAAATTGAAACTTATAAAGGAATTAACAATTTAAAACATTAATGTCCTTATAAATTAATCTGAAAAACACTTTTTGAAACATTCACATTAATGAGAATTATTTAGCAGAAAAAATCATTACACAATTTAAAAAGATATGTTAGTTAATGAGTTTTTTACAAATTGAGAGTCACTTGTATACAAACAATTGAGGAATAACATTAATCAAAACCATATAATATTATGAGAATAAATGTATTAATTGTATAATATTCCAATGGATTTGATATACATAATATAAAATTGAATTTGTGAATAACATTAATGATGTCTCAATGGAATGTAAATTGAGACGAAATACCTTATAAAGATAGTATCCTTAGATTTGGGATAAATTAATGTCATAATTATGTGTGAAAAATATAAATAAAAAAATATAATTGGTTAATAAGTGTAAAATAATCTGTGGTTATTTATACATATTCATAGAAATACATAATCAAGAAGTATAAGTTTAATCTAAATAATTTAAATTGGGTGAAGATGTTCCCTTACATAAATTAGACAGTATAACAACATCACATTAAAATTAAAAAAATAAGTCGACGAAAGAGAAAAGTTTATCTCATCTCTTGGACATAAAATTTATATCAATAAGGATATATAAGAACATATGCCAACATAAGAAGATGTAAATTAAAATACATAAGAAGAAGAAGTTTTTTATAAAGATGAGGGTGAAAGGTTCTCTTACCGATTTGGTAACTTACGAAACATAATACCCATGAATGAAGGATCATACAATGAAAATGTAAAAAATATTTAATTAATGATTATTAATGAAAGAATAAAATAATACTATGTACATATACCACACTAAAATAAATAATGTCTAATATATAATGTATCTCACGGGAATAAAAAGTGAGATGAAAACCCTTTACCACGTTGTAATCAATCAAGTTGTATGACCAAAAGATAATAACCACCAAATTAATCACTTAATATCATGAATATAAAGATAATCATGATATTATATTTCAAATGTATGTACACAATACACCACAACAAAGAAATAAGTGGATAACAAGGGAAATCCCCCTGAATAAAAATTTATATAAGAAAAACCTTACATCGGGTCCGACATGACCAGTTCATTCTTTAATCTCCTGAATAATAAGATAAAATAATTTAAACCTGATTAAGAACCCATTTCAAGATTATTGTTCCTTTTATATCACTTATTACCCTGTTATAAACATTATTCCATCATTTAGATATCATATAGATCATATATATCTAGTATATCTATGCATTTATAATATTATATTAAATATGGAGATAAGAAATTAAATGCACCGTTCATTGAGTCGGTATGTCGTATGTACACATGAACAATGCTTTCATTTCAAATTCATATTTAAAGGAATGAACACATAATGATACATAGTTATATTAAAATTATAGTATAATATTATATGATATATACATTACATAATTTCATTAACATTATCATTTATGCATTCCATATATGTCATGAATGCATCATATCACCTTGAGGGGGTAGTAGTCCTTACTTCCTCAAATAAAATTATTGTATTTACACATATTGGAAAGAACGAAGGTATATTTTTAAATAAAAATTACAAAATCATAGATAGAACATAAACATAATATCTATCATATATAAACATATTTCCATCATAATGGACACCATGAGAGGTGGTAGGAGAATATTGAATAATCATCGTTTCGTGAGGCTACAGTTTGTTGTTCAGAGTAATAATATGTTCTTTACCCATAAGATGGAGGTATGTGTAAATTTAGGTAAAATAACTATAATAACAAAAACCTAGTATATTTATCATACTGGTTTTGGTATAAAATTATTCATTGAATACTATTTATGGTGTTGTAAAAGTAAAATAAAACAAAAGAACTTAAGAGAAGATGTTACCTTTAAATCGGGTATCTCCCATTGGTTTGAACCAAAAGGTTTACATGAATTGCCATATGAAAAGGGTAAGGCTTTATGGATGATGAGAGGGATGTATGGAGCTTAATTGGGAAGATTTTGGATGAGACAAGGGGCTTGAGAAGTTGGAGGAATGGGTTAGAAGTGATGTCTTTTTATAAGGGGGAGGAGGGTCTCTTTAGGAATGTTTAAAAATATTAGTTTATTATATAATTATTTTCAGTTTCTATATATCCAAAACATATTAAAAGTAGAATATAAGATGGATCATGTTATTAATAAAATCATCCAATAAGAGTTTGATAGGTTTTGGATATTTTTTTAATCATTATAATCATATTTATTTAAATCATTCATTAATGAGGTAAACGATGCATCATTATCGTATCTTTTGTAATTTTATTTATTTGATGTCTAAAAATTATAAAAAAAAATACCATGACGAATTAAATCATTTTATATTTAAAATTTATATTTATAGTCGAAGATATAACCTATATAACTCTAGGTAATATTTGTCTTACTAAATAGATATGTTTATGTCATCTTTGATTTTACTTTAAAATAATTAATATAATGTGTCATTTTAACTTTTAACTGGCTCTATGGGGTACAAAAATCAACCCAAGGATTCCCATGGTCTGAAATGAATTAACCAATAGTATTAGGACAAATTTTAATGTAATTTTATATTATTTTAATAATATATTTTTACACTTGTTTACAAGATTTACACTTTAACCGTGGTCAATAAAATGTATACTGACGTAAATATTCATATTGTTTAAAAATATAAGTTACCTATTTACACAATTTAGACCTTTTGATTCCATATATTGAATCCATTTTTAAAAATTCAAAACATTGAAGTAGAAAAAATTATTTTAAAATTAATTCCCTCTATCAAAACAAAAAGCATTTATTATGAAATAATAACTATCAAAAGCATGAAAAATATTTATACCCAATTTCTAAGTAAAATTATTTCAAATGAACAAAATTTGATTAAATGGTAAAAAAATAATTTATTTAATCTTTAAAAACAACCAAAATGATAATATATTCTTATAAATATATTTGATTAAAAAGTAGTTTTGATTTAAAATCATGTATTTTTCACTATTCCTTAAAAAATGAATTGAACAGAAAAATACCAAAAAATTACCCAATGTAAATTTTGATGTACTGCTTGTAAAGAAGAATTCTATTTGGTAAAATAGATCATATTAAAGTGTCCAAAACTAAATTTATAGAGGTTTACCCATCAAAAGGTGGAAAATCGTCCTTTTAATGGATATTATCGTATTTATGCTTAAAATTAGATTCATTCACATTTTATTCCTATAACCTTTATTAAATAAATGTAATAAAATTTAACAAACAAGTATATTCATATTTTAGATAGTTCGGTCCATTACCTCCAATACAATGGCAAAGCGTTAACTCCCATTTAAAATTATATGATATTATTATTTTCTTGTATGATTCAGCAATGTGTGGAACACAAGATTTCAAGGAAACCCATTGTTGCGTATCAGGTACATCATCGAAGATACCATCCCCTTTAATGTAAAATTAATAGTTATTTCATAAATTTTAATAAATATAGAAATTTTATATTCCTTATTTACCAGGGATACTATAACAACATATTAGAAATCCCCTTATGTGGGGATGCACATACATGGATTTACCCATACAGGAGTGAATCCTTATATCAAGAAACCCTAACAATGAAATCACTATATAAAATATTCTTACTATTTTAGAAATGTCAATAAAAATTAACTATGAAATTTTATGTTGATTTGGGTGTTTTTACACCCTCTGTACTAGTGGTTTGACTGAAGGAGTTTTCAATGACAATTTCTTCCCTGAGTGATATATCTATCATTAATTTTCGAATCATGAATCATTTTTTCAGAAGATATTTTTCTGAAAATTTATAATTCCATTATGATTATTCTTTATTATATACCCCTTTTTTCCATGCCTCTATTTTTTCTTGTTAATCCAATGTTTGATTGATGATTCCACCATTACATTGTTAAATAATTCAGATATAAGGGTGATTTTTCAAGATTGTATAATGGTTGTTTTATAAGGATTATCCCACTATGTTTTTTTGTATTAAAATTTTCTGATTAGTTCAAATAAATTATTTTGTTTTCTTAGTGTTTTGGTTAAATTATTGGGCTTAATGGAAAGATAAATTATGTATCTTCTTGATAAAGTTCTGAATGGATGAATGGTCTGGATCAAATCCCATTACTCGATGTTTTGATCATAGATTGTAACCTAGAGGGTTTTAATACATTATTATTAGTTTAATAATATTATAAAACTATTCATACATTATTGGATTTTATTTCTTTAATTGTCTTGGCTTGAGATTAGGCCACGGGTTTTGTTTTGAATCTGTGGTGGTCTTGGGTAGTGATTGTTTTGTTTCTTAAAAATAAAATTCTCCATGGAATAGGTAAGTGGTCCATTGTGAATAAAACCATTAGTAAATTCATTTTATTTATGAATAAATGTTATATGGTTATTTCCACTATGGGGGATTTAAAATTTTAAATAATAAAATTATTTAGTAAATATAAATTAATATAAAATTAATGGAAATGTATCATGGGCCATGATAGAGTCTAGAGTAATAACACATTGCATCATCTTCCAATGATCTATGACTTGATTATAAATATGTTACTTAATATACATGGATACTATAAGGGTGTAAATAAAACAAGGTATGTTATCATCGTTGACCGAAATAGGTTTACGCTTTAATCTTGATAATTTTCTAGTTTCTTCTGCCACTAATGGATGGGGAAATGATTATGATAATGGGGAAGGTTATATAAGAGACCATGAGGAGTATAAATCAAATATAGTTAACATAACATTAGAACCCTAGTGTATAAGTCTTAGACACATTTTTATAAATGAATTTATTGTTTTGATACGATCTTCTATAATATTATATGAATGAAAAGAATCATTCCATAGAGTTGTTGGGATAAATGATTAGATTATATGGAGAGTGATCCTCTCACATTAGCACATGATCACAATTGTGTGTAGACCCAAGTGGATTTAGGTTATGTTGTAAAATTTGTTTTACATACGATGACCTTGGGTTATGGTCGGAGTGTTATATCCAAACTATATAGTGATTCAATTGTATATGTCCTATGTGGATATTGACTACGAAATATGATCATGGTATTTTTGAGTGATGAAATATCCTCTGGTCAAGGAGTAGGAAAAAAGAGTTGAATAAAATGGTGTACCTCATATTGGGTATCATTATTATTATGTGTCATTGGGGACCTAGATGGGTTGCCCATGTTAAATAGACCCCATATAGGGTATGTGGATGGGATTATCTAATGTTGAATCAAGATTATACCTTAGAGCCTGATAGTCAATGTGAGAGTATGTTTCTATATAATTATGTTGAGAGGTTATGTTCATTGTGGACAAACATTGGAATTTTGTGGTGGGTTTATTTGATTGTCAAAACTGTCATTATTATTAAAATTTATTAATATTACAAGAGGGATATACTTCACCTAATTCCTGAATAATACCTTCCAATGATGTCATTAAGAGTCAACACATAAAGATTATTTATATCCAAAGATTACCTATAAATAATATGTATAATGTACAATACTATTAGATACAAGGTATTATCCCCTAGGATCTAGTGATTGCACCTGATACTCTGGATCACTATGAATTACTACCTAAGGATCAATCGTGGATCCTAATACTATGTATCACTCAAGATTACCTCATGGTGAATGAACGTTGATCCTGATACTATGGACTATCTAGTTTTTCACTTAGGGTTAGAAAAATATTCCTAATGACTATTCGATTCCTATGATGCTACCTATGATCCATTGTATAAGCTTGGTACTAAACCTTATTATATTCCCCATGTTCTAAGACCCACTAAACCAGGTTCAAAAATGTCTGATTGATATTTTTTCATATTAGAAACTGAGTATCACCGAAAAGTATTTTATTAATTAAATAACATTCTATTTATTTTCATACCTAATAATATAACATGTGAAATCATTTTGTTTATTTTCATATTTTAAATCCCATTAGAGATGACAGACTAGGCTCTATTCAATCCCTACATTCTAGGCCAATTAAAATATGTACCTGAGAAAAATATTTATTAATCAATGGTCCAGGTAGGGGTAAGGCCTAGTTTTCTATGATTTAATGGGATGACTTGGAATGAGATGGTAAATAGGTGTGAGGTTATGGTTATTATAGGTACCCTTTATTTACAAACAAAAATATCACATCTATATATATTAATATTCATCACAGACAATAACAATCGGAATCAAAATTTTATAGGTGTATTTAGATTATAAAAATGGTTATATAATCAATTATTTCATATGTGAACTATACAAATTTCAATAACTAGAACCCTTTATGATGGTGGTAAATACAATTCATTTCAAACACATTAAATTAATATTCCTTTAATATTTTCAGTAAAATCCATGAGGGAATTTTTTGGAAAATTATCAGAATATTCCTTTAAACATATTTTTTAAGAAGTAAATATTCTATAAAAGTTAGTTAAAAAAATATTAGAAAAAATTAATAAATTTATTTAATGTTTTTCATCATATTTATTTAAGAGCATTTCTTCAACTGAAGAGAGAGATAAATATGGTTTTTCAAAAGAAACCGAATTTTTTACACTAGATTACATAAAAAGAAGAAAATGACTAGAAAACATGTATTTTAATGAATTAAAGAGAGGATAAGAAAATAAATTTTTTTCATGAGATATATATTTGGATGTTTCATAATTATAAACCCAATCCTAAGACATACTGATAAACAATTTGATTTTGACATGAAATAATTAAAACTATATTATCTATATAATCATAAGACCCATGAAACATAGTACCATATATAGATATTTATATCAAATAATTTTTATTATAATAATAATTTAGGACATTCATGGAATTTATATAGAGCATTCAAAAGAAACAATTAGTAAATATGTCATCTGTATCAAAGAAATAAAATGGAAAAGAAAGTCCTTTATTACTGTGGACATTTTTAATAGTAATCCCCCATTAATTTATAATAAAAATGAAGGATTATGTATCGTGAAAATAATAATATTAATTATATATAATCTTACTATGTTAGTATGTACACCACAAAAAATAATCAATCGGTGAATCTGGCATATATCTCATAGAAATAATATAGAGATTAGAAATTTCTTAACATATGTCTCGAACTAATTCACACACATTAAAAACTATTTTATAGTTAATATAGATTCATTATAAATCAATTAAACAAATACAATAATATTAATGATACATTATATTATTAACCAATTTTATTTAATAAACTATTTATAAAGAATTATTTGTTAAAATCATTATTTTGGATGATTACTATTTCGTCTACAATGAATGTTTTTGTTTAGTAATTTGATCCTAAAACATTGATAATATATATATTATATAAATTATTTTTAATATGATGTAAATATATTAAATATTTATTATATATTTATTTAGATTCATCCTAAAAAACATGATATAGAAAATTGATTACTTTTTTCATTTAGATGGTAGGTTGTACGTACACCTGAATATTGCTACCATTTTTTTGAATGATGGAATGAAATACAAGTAAATAATATATCACCATTGTAATGTAATTATTATTTCTTATATATTGAATATACTGATTAATTTTATCTTTAAAATGTTCCATATAAATATTATCTAAAAAATGAATCACATTGCTTCCTGAGGTGGTAGTTTTCTTTACACACGAGAAACATCATCGTATTCCAATTTAATGGAATTTAAGAATGTATATGTGATATTTTAATTTCAAGAATTGATATAATTTTATAAAAATAATTTTAATATATTAAATAATTTAATATATTCAGCCAATATAGGTGGTGATGGAAAAAAATTACATCGGTTCACGTGGTGGTAGTCCTCCATACACATGATTAATGGATTTGTTTACCATTTGATGGTAGAGTATATGGATATAGGTTGTTTAATAAGAATAATAAAATATCAATTTATGAAATTAATTACTTTTGTTAATTTTTAATTATTAATAAATAAATAATGTTTTTAAGAAAAGAAGAAAAATCAAAGAGCTTATTAAAGACAATTGACTTCACTTTGAAAAAAATCCATTAGATGTCATTTTAAGGTCCCTAGGGTGGGTATTTTGTGGGAAAAAAAGATATATAATGTATATAAGGATTTTTTCGAGGTTTATTTCATGTACTGGTCTATCTAAATTGCTTATTATGAGTTAATATATTAGGGGAGGAGGTGATCATTTATAATTGAGAATGATTGATCATTATGTAAATATCGAAAACTATTTAATAATTTGGAGTCACTCTCAACTTAAAAGCCTATAAAATTGATAAATATATGATTTTAGATATTATATTGTTTACCCACACTACAATAAAAAAAATTTATACCTTTTTACCTCAACCTCAATGTTTACATACTTTTTCCATTATTGTTTTAACTACAATCACTAGTCTTTTTACTTATATAATTATCCATAATGAGTATAAAGAAAATGGAAATTACTAGATAATTTATGGAAATTGTTTGAAAAATTTAAATAAAATTTATAAAATAAAAATAATATTTTTTGGGAAATTAATTTTAACAAATAGACATGTAACGTTCAAACTGTGTTTTAAATAGTAACAATGGTAATGATGTTTTTACTATTTAGGGTTCAATTTAACTTATAAAAATTAAACATGGTCTATAAATTGACAATGGTTGATATTTTTTTAAAAATAAAAACCTCTTGAAAAAAGATTGGATTTTGAGTAATTATTAGAAAATTAATAAAATAAAATTTATAATAAAAAAATTAATGTCAATTGTGACACTATTTAAAAAAATTTAAAATTAAAAACATTAGAAAAGGAGGGTTTCTAATTTATTATTTTCAAAATTATATAAAATGTTGTATTCTTTATAAAAATATCAGTGAATTCAATAATTAATTGATATTATATTACATTTAATATTTTTATAATCATTTATTTTATTCTTATATGAATTAAATAATCATTATAACGGTGATATGTAATAATTTATGGAAATTTTATAATGAATAAATGTTATTAATAAATTTAAATCATTAAAGTAATTAAAATATTTTAAAATTATTAATTATTATTCATTCAAAAATTTATTTTGAGCTTTCATAACTTATAATTGAAATTAAAAATAGACAGGGTCACATTTTATCATGTTCATTACATAAATTATTTTCATGATCACATTAATGGAAATTATTCCCAAAAAACATTAAAATTGTTCATAAAGATATAAGGGTGTAAAAAATTCCATTAAATTGAATTGTTATTAATTTATCGGTCATTTTAACCATAATTATTTTAGTATAACCCCTGGTAAACCCTTTTTAACATTAATCATGGAAATTAATTTTTACAATTTTAAGAATAAAATATCAAAAAAATATATGTTTCCTTTGTCATATAATTTTAATAGTACGATTCCAAATATGGAATTGTTTTTTTAAAATTAAATTGAATAAATTCATATAATTAAATTTAAAAATTATCATACATACGTGTCTAAAAATAGATTTTTAAGGAAAACTTTTCAATAACTATATAATAATTTAATTTAAAAATTATACCCATAATTGATTTCAATAAAAAAAATTGGGTATATAATTATATTTTTATCAAATTTAACCATTAAAATATTGACAATAAAATTTTACTTTTTAAAATATTTAAATGAAATGGATTTTTTCAATGAAAATCATTTTTTTCAATATTCATTAAAATAAAAATGTATTTTACATGACTGAAAAATAAAGGATTTTAAGATGCATAAAAGATTTATAATTCATTCATTATATTTCTAGTTATCATCTAAACATTATTTCTTAATATATGATATTCAATAGGTATAAATATTTATTCTATTAAAAAATAAATTAATATCTAAAACCTCATTTAAATATCAACAAAATCCATTATGTAAATGGTAAACATTATGACCCATAAAAAATAAAAAATTATAAATTAGGTCTCTAAATTTCCCAAATTCAATTTATCATTGATCATAAAAGTATCAAATTATTGATCAAATTATCACATGAAAATATGTCAATACATTGTGCAAATATTTTCAAGAAACATATTAATGACTTGAGTTACCCTAAATCATTAATGATATCATACATTCATGGATTGCTACAAAATCACTAGGTGCTCACTCTGACCAATTCACTTTCAGTTTATCATCAATAGGGTTTTAATCAAAACCTATTTCGGGTAGAGAATCCTTCAGTGGGGCACTGCATTTTTTTACTACGCCCTTCCAAAAAATCACTTTGGGGATAATTTTCTGATCTCCCAACCCTCCTCGAACAAATAAACTTCATATCAAGGTTTCTTGTAGTAATCTTATGCATACGTTTCTTCTCTTGGGGAGGTCTGATCATTAAGGTGATAGTATATGAATTCAGATTCAGATTGGGATCGATATTAGTTTTTATCCCTGACGTTGAAAAGACATGCTCTTGTGTTATGACCCATGGTTTTGGGATATATTTTTAGTGAAGGATGGTGGAATATGGGTCCATATAACCACATATATGACCCCATCTTCCACTTTTTCATCTACGTGGATATTGAGGTGAATTACTCACTAGTGTTTCTTTCCATGATCTAGTGTGATTGTCCATAATGTTGACATGATGATGTATTGGGTGTAAACACCTGGTTGTTCAGGGAGGGGTTATAATGTGTTGGTGTGGGAAAAACTATTCATGGTGTTGTTCTTGGTGATATCATGGTTTACTGGTGTTGAAATCCGTAACATTTAGTGTTTTTAGATATACCTTCATGGTATCTCATTGTGTGATGGTTTAATTATGTTATGCTTCATATAACTGATGGATTATTAGGTTTCGATTGGATTTGTAAGAATTGATTCTTGGCATGTTGAGTTTAGTGTGGTATATCTCTTTGTTGGTGATTCTAGGTGGGTGACCTCGATTGGGGTATTTGCACTCTTACTCTCATCATTATCCATATGTCGTCTTATTGTTGGGCGGAAGGGTAGTCCACATTTTTCTTCTTTGATAGAGTTTTCAATATGAATTTTTTTGCTTCATGTTGAAATATTGATGGATTACATGCTTATTTTTTTGAGTGGGTGGATCGAAAGAGAGATTAATTTGTGGGGGCTTATCATCCTACCCTCCCTCATATTTTAGTGTGTGTTTGACTGGTTCGATGAAACATTATGTTTTTCAGCATGACAGATCTAATTGGCAGAGGGGGTGATAATTTTCCATCAACTAATTACACTATTTCACAATCTCGTAGAGGGGGAGATGTGTATTTTTATTATTATGATATTGAAATAATATCCCCATCGATTCATTAGGACATTTAATGAACCTTCAGAACAGGCCCCATAAAGGAAATTGTGCATATATATCTTGATTGGGTTCACCCTTCATCCATTTGTTAGAAAGGATTATTTTTTGTTCACGAAAGTGTTTTTCCCATAACTGTTAAAAAACAAAAAATTTCCCCATTCCATAACTAAAACATATATTATTGGATATATTCCAAAAATCAAAAAATTATGCAAACTCCAAAAGTGATTCCATAAACCCCCTTTTAAAAAAATCATTAATTTGTTCTATCTTAATCAATATTTTCTAGTCGACATTATCCATATCAATCATATCTTTATCCAAAGTAATCATCATTATCTTATAATCAAGAAAATATTAAGTGTTATCTTCCATTTATCATATTTTTTTTCATAAAATAACACCTTTCCACAAAGTAAAATTTCATAGTCATAATTACCAGTTAACATATTCCTATAAATATGTAATTAAAAATTCTATTGAAAAATGTTTATATGTATTTCATGATTCACATATCATAATTCTATAATTCTAATTTAAAAACACTTAAATAATTAATAACCCATTAACTACGCTTCATCATTATATACATTAATACCTCATTACTTTCATATATCATTTTTAGACACATCATATTCAATTTCAACCCATGCAGATCCTATTCTAGAACATTCACTGTGGTACATTTATTTTTCTTTATTCCCAAAATTTACACATTTAGAAAATTCAATAATTGAAGATGTATTAGGAAAAATATTTTTATCATCTCTTTCCTTATTTAAATTATAAATTGTTCTTATGAAATTTTTAAATTGAACCATACTTCTCTTGATATAAATATTATTCTGTCCCCATTGACGCATTATTATTTTTTGAATCTCCATATATTCTACACATATAGGAAATTTAATCTTCTTTCTTGTATGGTCTTCACAACCCAAGATCTCAATGAACAATGTCCCTCTCTTACTCAATGAGTAAATGAGTTGGTTATAGTGCATGTCGTTAATAATATATTATGGTAACTAATTTAGAATGACAAAAATATCAGTTTCTCTAATAATTAACACATTTGGATTTCCGTAAAAACATTTTCTATCATAGTCATTATTATCCTATTTCCTTAAGGTACCTTCCATTGACTAAAACCAAAAATCATTGTGTAAGAAATAATAATTATTGTGGAAACCAGAGAATTATGAAAACTATTTTATAATGTGTATGGTTTATGAAAACATCATTTTAATATACTATTCCTTATATGAAATATAGTTCATTAATGGTAATAATCTATTCAAATCCTTCTTTCTGGTTAATAAAGAGATTATGAATTTCCAATGAATATCCCTTGGGGTGTCAAACATGATTTATTGTATGGAAATTTTTATAGCTCCATGTGATGATCGTGTCTCGCATAATTATCCCCTTTAAATGTTATTTCCCCCATGTAAGACTATTTCAAATCCAAATTAACTTATAGTATCCATATAAGGATGTAATTTGATAGAGACCACTCACTCTATCATCCACCAAAATTCCGGGATATTTTATTATACATAGACATATACTTAGACATATCCTTAATCGTATCCCTATGGATATATCTAATGTTTTGTCAACCAATTGTCTTAATGTTAAATAATATATACTCTGATATGATTTATAATGAACTGATAATTACATATAATGAAAAAAAAAACTTTATAGATTGATATTCATTACAATAAATAAAGATAAATTCTATAATTGTAAAGGCCTTAGGCCTTTAGAAACATGATTACATAAAGAATTGTATCATAATTGAACTATATCATCTACAATAAATATCTCCCTTATTATAAATATCATATGTAATACCATCATTTAGAACCTAAGGAAAGGAACCATAAGAATGGGTGACCACAACTGGTCATTATGGGTAAACAAGGGAGAAATCAACATAAAAAGAGAATAAGGGTATGAGAACATGAGAATAACATTTTAATAACATATCCTAAATATCATAGACCATAAAAATGAGTAATGGAATAAATCATTACATTTTATAATACATGAATCGTAATGGAATAAATTATCAAGAGCAATGATGGAATAACATTATTATAATACATATAACTTTTTCATAAAAATTATAGGAAATAATATATCATGGATATCAACCAATATATTCATTACTTATTATCCCCGGTCAACCAAACATGTACCTTATTCATGATTGGGATAACTGTCATGACCCGTCCCTCGGGGCCCGTGTCGTGACTACCCCAAGCCCGCCTTCCATTGGCCAGGGGTTGGAGACTTGCACCAATGGCGTAAATCCTTAAACTAGGAAGGCATTTCCTTTATAACTGTAAACAAACACATCAGAGTACAGAACTGGAAGCAAAACACTATGTAAAACTGTATACAAAAGAATTGATGGAATGTAAAAGGGGCCAGAAATATATTCCCAACAGGAATGTACAAGTTCAACTGAATGAAAGTACAACTGAAGTAAATTAAATCTGATATAGGGCATTCCTCTGGGGTTCCTACCTGAAGTGTAGGTATAGATGTCCTCCTCAGCACTCCCATCCGTCTGTCTCCTGCATGTACCATCACACTGAGTGGTCCACCTCCGAGTACTATCCAGTCCTACTACTCTCTATTGTATTTAGCGTTGTCCATCATCTGCTACAAAGAAAATGAGGTGAGGGAATAGCCAATGTAGGGGAGAGTATAAAGATACTCACTAAGGACCCCGAGACCCTCATAGACTCAAAAAATTCTACAAGTTTGAACAACAAATTATGAAATCAACGGATAACCATTACTCAGGTATATGACCATACATATACCCGTGTTATCTAGTAACCCATCTCAATCATGAGGAAAACACAATAGTCATTGACTTAGCTCAAACCATGATTTTCATTATCAAAACCATGACATCTGGAGAACTCCTACTCTGTCGAGTATAGTGGGAATGTCGCAACACCAAGCCACTTCTCACTAACCTTGGACTGCTGATGTACTTATCCTGTTGAGTATTGCGGGTCTACTACCAACTACCTGGCACTCCTACACTATGGGTCTGCTGCCAACTACCAGGCGCTCCCCCTAATAGCCTGCCGAGGTACTCCTCCTATCGAGTACCACAGGTATGCCGCAAACTACCTCATGCACCTCCGCCGTGGGTCTTCCGCCAACTACCAGGCACTCCCCACTGGGCTAGTCGAATCACTCCAAGTCGAATCGGTCATTTTGTATTCAGGTCTGCTAGCTACTTGGTCTCTTCACTCTGTTAGATCATCACTGGAATGATTCTCTCCACGAGCTATAGTGAAATACTCCAAATATCGTGAAGTTCCACAAAAAAGTACCTCAAAGGTCTTCCACGTCATAAGTGTCTCAACGCAATAGACGATGTCTCAATTGGAAATCTGGTCTGTTAGTTATAAGTCTTTTAGTCCCTCGGGCCTAGTTGGATTTGTGTACGATACGACATGCTCGTAACTCAAATATACCCTAAACTACAGTGGGGTATTCTAAAAGGAATGGCTTCGTTCCCTGAATACTGGCATCACTGACGGTTCGTAAAATGGTGGTCTGGTGACAATGATATGGCCAAAAGAAAGAAAAGGGGTATGTAAAGGGAATGGGTCCGGTCCTAGCCGGTCAAACCATCTCAGCCCCACCAAGACTGGGCCGACCCGGTCTTGGTCGACCCGGACAAACCCGCTGGTTCTTACCCTGCCCATTGGGTGGGTCATCCCTTTAGGTTTGGCAGGGTCCACAGGGCTCGGCCAAGTGGACTATGGGGGCGTTTCAGCTCGATATTGGGGAATGTTTATCTCAGAGCGTTGTGAGGGTGCAGCCCGGAGGGCACAAGGGAGTCGGGTTTCCGGCTCGACTGGGAGTGCGCAGTTCGCACGGAGCCCAGCTCTGGGGCGGTAGGTTCGGGGTGGCACGTGCGGAGGTCGGCTCGGGGGCGGCCGACAGGGCATCGCATGGCACTGGGCCGGCCGCGGGGGCGCAAGTAAGGTCGCATAAGTGGCCGGGCAGGCAGCTGGGAACTAAGCAGGGTGCAGAAGTGGCCAGGAAGAGTGCGGGGGCGTCGGGCAGGGTGCGGCAACGGCCGAGTAGGGTGCGGGGAGGCGGGATGCACAACGGCAGGGCGCTGGGAGGCCGCGGGTAGGTGGTCTGCTCACTGTCTGGGTGTCGTAAGTCCATGACTAGGTGGATAGGGTGCCGCTTGGTCCGGCATTGTTATGTTGGGTGCATCGGTATGCCATGGGGGAGGCGCGATTCGTGGAGGCCGTTGGTTGTGCGAACTTCGTCGTTGCAACCTTCGTCGTCGTCGCCTTTGCGCCATGCCGTAGAAAATCACAAAAAGAGAGATCAATGGAGGATGTCGGGTCTTGCTAGGTTGGCCCACACCCTCCGTGAATAGGGTTATAGAAATTGGTTCTCCGGAACGAAGAACAACATTCCACCCGCAAAGACTGACATCATCGCTCCTCGTTTTTAAAAGAAAGGAAGAACATGATGCTTAAAAGAAACAAAACCCCTACCTTTGATTCACCAGTCGTCATTATTTGACGTCGCTGAATGATGGATGTCGATCCATGATAGACGATCATGTCCCAAGTCAAAGGAGTCCGAGGAAGAAGGTCAGAGGAGGTCACTCTTCGTAGTGGAAGGGGTCCCTCGTCGGCGTTTTTCAGCGGGAGAGTGTTCTTCACCGGAAGAGCGTTCATCGTTAGAGAGCGTTTTTAGTTGGAGAGAATTATCTTTTCTCCCAAGATCTACCAAAAGAAAGTTCCCAAAATAATAGTTTCTCTATTATTTTATTTGTCAGCACAAATTTCAAAAAGGTGAATTAATTAAATAGGCTCCTCCAATTAATCCACGAGAGGTTAGCATATTAATTAAAGGGGATTGGATCAGGTTAATTAAAGGGGATGGTCAAGGGGTTTCTCCCCATTAAATGGGTATTTTAGTAGGTTTTGTCCTACTTCATTAATAAGGGTTTAAGCCTCGTGTGCTCCCCACATCATAACCTCCCACGGGAGTTTATGATCGGGTGGGCCCCACCACTATAACCTCCAATGGGAGGTTATGCTCGGGTAGGCTCTACCACCATAACCTCTCATGGGAGGTTAGGGTGTGGCGGTCTCTCCTACAACTCTCAAGAAGAGGTTTTAACCAACACACTCACATGGCAGCATAAAAGAAAATAAAGTGTTGTACATGTTATTTTATAATTCTTTTTTATAAAAATCCAAAAGCTAACTTTTATTCTCGACCAACAGAGGTCGAGGTGAAACTCTTCATAAGAAAATACCGGCACTACGAGTTCAACGGTGCTTTCAAATTCTTGTTCTGAGTACCGGTTCAAAAGTTATAAAACCCCACTCGTACGTTTACTAAATGTACCAAAACAAAACTTCTGAAATTGATTCTGACCACACCGAACCTCGGAATAAAGCGCCATTAAAATTTGCGGACTTGTAATAATATCATGTATTTATGAAAAAAAATTCTATGGAATTTCTAGGTCATTAAATTCTCCAAACATCAGTTCTTTATTTCCCCATAAAATATAACATGAACTATGGGAACAAATGGGGGTACTGGGCAGGCATCTGAGCCCCCCGCTCCCATGTTCTCTCCTAGAGGTTCCCATGCTTCCAGCGAACGTGCACCAGAGGTATCAACCCTCCACGTTGGACCTGATCCTCTAGATCTTCAATCTCCGCTAGAACCTCCATAAATGTTACCACATCATCGACGTCCAACTCTCCACGGTTAATGACTGGGGAAGGGTCATGCACGTATCTCCTCGGCTGAGATATGTGGAAGAATTTTTTAACCTTGTGCAACTGAGGTGGAAGAGCTAAGTTGTAGGCCACCTCACCAAATCTACTGAGGACCTGAAAAGGTCTGATGAACCTTGGAGAAAACATTCCACCTTGGAAAAATCTCTGTAGACCTCTTCGAGGTGATACCCGTAGAAAGACATGGTCACCTTCCTCGAATTCAATAGGTCTCAGTCTCCTATAAGAATACAAATTCTCTCTGCATTGTGCAGTCTTCATCCACTCCTCAGGAATATGTACCTTCTCCATGGCAGTTCGCACCATCTTTGGTATCACTAGTGCTAACTCCCCATGGTCAGTTCAGCACAAGGGTGATCTGCAAGGTCGCTCGTAAAACACCTCAAAAGGATCCATATCGATGGTGGAGTGATATATGTTTTTGTAAGGAAACTCCACCAATGGAAAGTGATCCTCCCAGCTGAGACCAAAGTCGAAGACACATGCACGTAGGATGTCTTCAAGGGTCTGAAAGGTCTGCTCGGTCCGACCATCCATCTGAAGATGGAAGGCGGTGCTCAAGTGATGTTGTGTCCCAAAAGCTTCCTACAACACCTTCCATATCTGGGAAGTAAAATTGTTGAAGGTAATCAATGTAAACACACTATCTCTTTCACTATAGGCATCCTGACATCTCTACTAGACCCTTATATTTGATCTGTAGGATGTGGGCCGACATGTTGAGTTGGTCGATGATCACCCAAATCAAATCATGACCCCTGGATGTACGGAGAAGACCCATCATGAAGTCCATTGATATCACATCCCATATTCAATCTGGGACCTCTAAGGGCTGAACCAAGCATGATGGTACCTGGTTCTATGACTTCACTTGCTGAGAAGTGAGGCACTGTGAGACAAACTCTGCTACAATCCTTTTCATAGCTGGCCACCAGTGCTGTCGTTGAAGGTACTGGTACATCTTTTCCGCTCCTGGTGGAACCACTAGAGGGAATGTGTGGAACTCCCTGAACACTTCCTCCAGAAGTGCCATTGGTACCATGGTACGTCTTCTAAAGAGTATGGTGTGCTCCCCACCTACATAGAATCCATCAGGTGCCAGACCTGTGGATATCTGAGCACGTCACGTCTCGCAGTCTGCGTCCCCATGTTGTGCATCCCTCACTCACTGATGAAATGGGGGAGTGACTGTATGAGATTGTAGAAAGGCTTCTCCATCTCTGTCCCCAAAGGATATCTATAAATTAGCCTGCCGCTCCATCGCCTCTCCTAGATGCTTTATACCAGTTCTCATGCTGAGCACATCTGCAACAAAGTTCCCTTTCACAAGAGTATAGACTATCTCAAAGTCATAGTCCCTGAGAAACTCAATCCAAAGTCATTGTCTCAGGTTCATGTCCATCTAAGAGAAGATGTAACTGAGACTCTTGTGATCAGTGTACATTGTAAAACGCTCACCCATAATGTAGTTCTGCCACATCTTCAAGGCGAAGACCACCGCTGATAACTCTAGGTCATGGGTAGAGTAGTTCTTCCCATGTTTTCTCATATGCCGAGAACCATAAGAAATAACTTCTCACTCCTGCATCAAGAAAAACCCATGTCAGGTCCCTGATGTGTCGCAGTAAACTGCGTACCCTACGCACTCATCTGGAATCCTCAGTATAGGGGAACTAGTCATCCTTTACCTCAACTCCTGAATACTCTGCTGACATCTCTCCGACCACACAAAGGGGTTCCCCTTCTTTGTTAAGGATAATAGTAGTTCTAAAACTCTAGATAATTCTATAATGATCCTCTGGTAGTATCCAGCCAAACCCATGAAACTCTATTCCTCCGTCACACTCCTGGGTGGCTCCCAAGAAAGTACCACCTCAATCTTCACTGCATCCACTGCAACTCCACCCTCTAAATTGACATGTCCGAAAAAGTGAACCTCTCAAATCCAAAACTGGGACATAGAGATATTGACATAAAGCTGGTGCTCTTGGAGCATGTCCAATACTACCTGCAAAGGGTAGGAATGCTCTTCCTCAGTAGTCGAGTAGATCAGAATTCCGTCGATGAAGACTATGACAAAGCGATCGAGGTATGGCGGGAAGATCCCAGTCATTATACTCATGAACACTGGTGGTGCATTGGTTACGCCAATGGGCATAACCACGAAATCATAGTGGTCGTAATGACACCTGAATGTCATCTTCATCACATCCTCATCTTGAACTCTGAGATGGTGATATCCTGATCTGAGGCCTATCTTCTAGAACCACCGTGCTCCCTTCAGCTGATCAAAGAGGTCATTAATCCTCGAGAGTGAGTACATGTTCCTCACGGTCACCTGGTTCAGGAAAAATTAGTCAACACAAAGCCTCAAGCTTCCATCCTCCTTCTTGGAGAACAGAGTCAGGGTTGTCATGGGTGAAACATTGGGCTGGATGAATCCCTTTCCCTGCAAGTCCTCTAGTAGTACCTGCAGCTCACGAATCTCAGCGGGAGCCATCTAATGTGCAGGAGTAGATATTGGTGTCATCCCAGGGTACATGTCAATGTAGAAGTCCACCTCTCTGTGTGGAGGTAGTCCTGGAACATCATCAGGGAAAACATCTGCATACTGGTCCACCACTATAGGATAGCTCACACTCTCCACATCAACTGATCCGAGGGTAAGGCAGGCCAACTGATTAGTGATCGGTTACACCCTCCTCCTATTAAGTCAGTCCTATACTACAAAGGTTCCCTTCTTTCTGGGGAAGGTAAACATGGTACCATCCGTGTATAAACACTGAAAATTTCTCCAAATATAGTCAAACATAGCATGGACTGTAGATAACTAGTTAATACCCAAGATGATGTCATAAGGCATCAAAGCCGCTACTAGGTGATCCCAGTCGAAGCTATCGCCTCCAATAGTATTCTCACACCGGCGGCACTAGTGCATAATCATTGAATCAACTCCCTTATGAGCCTCTATCTACAAGGATCAATCTAACGGCTCCTTCATAATCTCCAAGATCTGAACGAGTGATTTTCCAATAAATGAGTGACTAGAACCTGTGTCTATAAGAACTGCAGCTAAGGTAGAATAGACACATATAGTACCTCATATCATCTCCGAAGCGCCGTGATCGAAAGCCTCAGCAACCTGGTGTTGATCTCTCCCATGTCCACCTACTCCCCGCAGTGACGGTGCACCTTATGTTGGTGGTGGTTGTAACACCTCATAACATTGTCCACCATCAGTTGGACGTCCGTCTCCTCATTGACTTCCTCCTCCCTCAGGTGGACTGCCTCATTCAAACCTCTGCCTCTGCCTAGTAGGTCCCTCAACATTCTGCTGATCATCAGAATGGCGGGTCAGACAGTCACGAGCCTTTTGAAAATACCCGCTGCATTAGTTTCACTGCTTTCTCTTGGCATGACTAGCTCGGTCTCCACTCCAGGTGCCCCGCACAACTTATCCTGAGTCATGCGGTCGACCACCTAAATGTCTGGTCCTCTTGGACCTATAGGACATATTTATACTTCCAGATGCAGAAGACTCTGATGCATGTTGGCTAGTGGTGGGTTTCGTTGTTGGAGACTGCTCAACAAGGAAACTCTCCACTAGGAGGGCTCTCTAGCACGCCTGCCTCATTTAGGATGATGAGTGAGATCAGTGGTTCTATGATCTCCCATCTGAGCCCCTGATCAACGTTCCAGTCCATCAAGAATGGGTCTCACACCATATCTGTGGAGCAGCGTGAGAGGTCAGCAAACCTCGTAGAGTACTTCACCACCATCATGCTACCCAGTTGTAGATGCAGTAGCTCCTGTATCCACACTGCGTGGAGAGTGGCTGAGAAAAACACCACCCAAAACAGGATCTTGATGTCTACCCAAAGTAGCATCACCTCATCATGCATCTACAGTACTGGGCTCCACCATCTTCTAACTGCTCTCTGAAGGAGACTCCCGGCAAGGATCACCATGAAATATGTTGGTGTCCTTACTGGCCTGAAGACTCTCACCACAGCCTCCAGCAAATACTAAGCCGCTTGTGGGTCCAAATCTCCCTTGATCCTGGGTGGCCTCTCACGCTGGAACTTGTGCAACGCGCTCAAGTGGTGTGAATCATCTGCTACTTGGTCTGGTGGCATCACTAGCCCAACAGGTAGTTGTGCTACAGGTGCCTCCGCTGGTAAAGGGTCTTGCACCGTGGCCTCGTCGCTCGGCGGGCTGTCAGTGCATATGACTCTCAGGCCACTAATTGGTCATCTGTGGGGAGACATCCTGAAATAAGAATATGAGAAGTGGTCAATAGATTATACCTAGTGAACTGACCTGGTTGAGCTGACATAAAGAAAACATTTGAAAACACACCCGCAATTAGTGTTTTAATGCACTAAGTCGGAAATCAGAATTCATGGTCCTGGTGTATGGATACGTCAGATGAACGGATCATCACTGGAATCCCTGAATAGAAAACCACACTTAGTTCACAAAAGACTCGTACTTCACAGAAAAGAATGATCAGAATTCTATGTTCTGTGGTAGAACCAACACCTCTGATATGAATTTTTCACGACCCGTCCCCCGGGGCTTGTATCGTGACTACCCCATGTCTAGCTTCTATAGGCCAGGGTCTGGATACTAGTTACAAAGGAATAAATTTCTAAACTCGTAAGGAATTGCTTTTATAACTATAAAGAAACACATTAGAGTACACAACTGGAAGAATAACACTAATTAAAACTGTATACAAAAGAAGTGATGGAAAGTAAATGGGGACGAAAATACACGACCAATAGGAAAGTAAAAGTACAACTGAAATCAAGTACAACATAAGTAAAGTAAAGAAGATATTGGGCCATTCTCTAGGGTTCATACTTGATTTTTAGGTATAAATGGCCTCCTCACCACTCCCATCCATCCTTCTCCTTCGTGTACCGTCACACCGAGTGGTCCACCTTCAGGTACCGTCCAGTCCTTCTACTCTCTGCATCAGCCATCGATGTCTTTCATATACAACCAACACAACGAGATGCGGGCATAGCCCATGTAGGGGTGAGTATAACGATACTTAGTAGGGACCCTGAGACCCTCAAGGTCTCACAAAATCCAACAATGTTAAACCAAAAACTATTAAACCAATGGATAACCATTAGTTAAGGTATATTCCCACACATATACCTAAGCTATCTAGTAACCCATCTCAATCATGAGAAAAACACAAAATTCATTGACTTAGCCCAAAGATGGATTTTCATTATCAAATACACAGCTGCAGGAGAACTCCTCCTCTTTCGAGTACAGTAGGCATGTCCCGACACCAAGGCACTTCTCACTAAACTTGTACTGCTAAGGTACTCCTCCTGTTGAGTTCCGCGGGTCTGCTACCAACTACCAGGCACTCCTCCATTGTGGGTGTACCGCCAACTACCAGGCGCTCCCCCTAATATTCTAGAGAGGTACTCCTACTTTCCAGTACGGTGGGTCTGCCGCAAACTACCAGGTGCTCCTCTATTTTGGGTCTTCCCCCAATTATGTGGCACTCCCCACTGGGCTAGTCGAATAACTCCAACTCGAATCGGTCAAGCAGTTGTCAGGTCTCTTAGCTAGTGGGTCTCCACACTCTGTCTGCTCTTCATTTGAATGATTTTCTCCATGAGCTACTGGGCAGTACTAAAACTTTAGTGAAGTGCCACAAAAATGTAACTCAAAGGTTTTCCATGTCATAGGGGTCTCAACACAACAGAAGGTTCCTCAATCGGACATCTGATCTGTTAGTAATTAGACTTTTAGTATTGGGGGCCCGGTTAGACTCGTGTACGATCCAAAATGACCGTAACTCAAATATACCTCGAACTCTAGTGGGGTATTCTCAAATTGAAGGCTTCGTTCAAATAATACGGGCACCGCTGAATGTTAGTCAAATGGTCGTCTGGTGCCAAAGATAAGGCCAACAGAAAGCAAAGGGTTCGGTAAAGGGCCCGGGACCAATCCGACCCAGTCAGTCCGTCTCGGCCCAACCCAGACTGGTCTGACCCATGGTTCAACCTGGAAATACCCACTATGTTTGACCCGACCCATTGGGCGGGTCAGCCTTCAAGGTCTGGCCCGGTCCGCTGGGCCCAGTCCAACGGACTGCGGGGGCGGTTTGGTTTGGGCTCGGGGCCAGTTTGGGCCGGAGCATTGTGAGGGCGTGGCGCAGAGGGCGCGAGGGATCTGAGTCGCCAGATCCACTGGGAGCGCACAGTTTGCGCGGAGGCCAGCTTTGGGGTGGTCGGTTCGGGGTGGCACTCGCAAAGGCTGGCTCGGGGGTGGCCGGCAGGGTGTCGAGTAGGTCACAGGGGCGCCAGGCAGGGTGCAGTAGTCTCCAGGTAGGCCACGGGGATGCCAAGAATGGATCGGGGCATCGACGTTGCGCCAGGCAGGGCGTGGTAGCAGCTGGGCATGCTGCGGGCATGTGGGCCACACATCTGCAGGGCTTCGGGAGGCCGCGGGAAGGCGGGCCACACGATGGCGTGGCGCAGGGTGGCCACAGGCTAGCAGGGCCACATGCCGATAGGGCGCCGAAAGGCCGCGGGTAGGCGGGTCAGGCTCTGCTCGGGCCGATAGTGTTTGTTCGGGTGCATCGATACACTGTGGGGGCGATGCGATTCACGGATGCCGCGTGTAGCACGACCTACATCGTTTCCGCCATCATTGTCATCGATTTAACGTCATATAGTAGAACGTCATAAGAAGATAGAACGATGAAGAATATCGGGCCATGTTAGGTTGTCCCGCACCCTCCGCGATTAGGGTGATAGCAATTGGTTCTCATGAATGAAGCAAAACATTCCACCTGTAAAGATAAACAACACTGTTATTCATTTTAAAAAAAAAGGAAGAACATGACGGTTAAAATAAACTAAACCCCTACCGTTTATTCGTCGGTCGTCATTCATTGACGTCGCGGAAATATGGTCGTTGATCCATGGTAGTTGAACACGTCCCACGTTAATGGAGTCTAAGGAAGAAGGTCGGTCGAAGTTTCTCTTCGAAGTGGAAGGCTTCCCTCATCGGCATTCTTCGTTGGCAGATCGATCTTCGCCGGAAGAGCGTTCTTTGTTGGAGAGCAATCTTCGATGGAGAGAATTATATTTTCTCGGAAGCTCCTCTAAAAGAAACTTCCCAAAATAATAGTTTTTCTATTATTTTAATCGTTGGCACAAATTTAAAAAAGTTGAATTAATTATGTAGGCTCCTCCAATTAATCCAGGTGTGGTTGGCATATTAAATAAAGGGGGTTCGCTCCATTTAATTAATGGGGAAGGTCAATGGGTTTCTCCTCAATTAATGTGGAGTTGAGGAGGTTTTATCCTCCTCCATTAATATGGGGTTTAACATCGTGTGGACCCCACATCATAGCCTCTCATGGGAGGTTATGCTCTCGTGGGAACCACCTCCATAACTTATAATGGGTGTCTATGCTCTGGTGGGACCGACCACCATAACCTCTCATGGGAGGTTAGGCTGTGGCGGTCCCACCTCCAACTCCCATGTGGAGGTTTTAACCAACACACTCACATGGCAGCTTATAATAAAACCAGTTATAGTACATATTATTTTATTATTTGTTTTATAAAATACCAAAAACTAACTTTTAATCTCGACCAACTACCGTCGAGGTGATAGTCTTCATAAGTGAATACCAGTGTTGCGAGTTCAATGGTGCCCTCATATTACAGTTCCGAGCATCAGTTCAAAAGTTTAAAAAACCCGCTCGTACGTTTACTGAACTTACCCAAACAAAACATCAGAAATTGATTCCGGGAAAATCGGGCCTCAGAATCAAGCGTTGCAAAGATTCACGGACTCATAAAAAACCAATGTATTTAAGAAACAATTTTCCCCATAATTTCCGAGTCTTTAAAATAACCTCTCATGTACCCTCTTTTTGGCTTAGTATAGCCTCTCATATACCATTTCAACTCATAAAGACTTAATTATTTCCCAATGCATTGATGAGAGATATTGGTCCCACCCATAAAATACACCATAATGTTTTGTTGCATAAGATCATAAAATACTCACTATATTATGAACCATGAAATAAAATTGGTTTCCTAAATGATATATCATATTAAAACTCATGGAATAAATTTTTTTAATAATCATTACATCAATTGATTATATAATAAACAATAGAAATTGAATGGGGTTCATTATAATATTTTAATCTTATTCATAGAATATAAATAGAAATATTAGGGATGGTATAGTTGGTAGATAGCCATTGTAAATATTATGTAACATCTGATATTGTTTTTATTTTTCAATAAAATTTCCAAAAAATGATCAACAAAAAATTATTGAAGAAAATATCTTGTCCACTTTGAAATCACTTTTTTAAACTAGAAAACATTCACAAATATTAATGAAATAATTGTCATTGAAATTATCATTGGATAATTCTATAAGATAATTTTAATAATTTAATATTAATTCTGATGGGAAATATCGTTCCTTTCATATACATTAAAAGTATTATTCCATTCACATTTTTTGTAAAAGACTTAAAATTTTTTTGTAGAAAAATAAACAGAATCATTTAAAAAAAATTTAATTAATATTGCATGGATAAATATTTCATTAACATTAATTGTATAATAGTGATAATATTTTTTAAAACTATTATATAAAACATATACATGGATGAAAAATGGGATTTTGACCAAAGAGAGGGGTAAATTCTAGTTTTACATAAAATCATTTTATTGGACACTTTAGTACAATAAGATAAGAAAATTCCTGGAAAAAGTATTTCTATGAAATAACAATAGTAAAAGTAACTATATGAGGTTATTAAGAGATATATAGTAACATTTAATAATCCTAAACTTTATCAAAAACAATCCTGATAAAAAATGATATTTTAATATAAAATAGATTCCAATTTTGTATCATCTTAATCATAAGACCAATGAACGGAAGAACCTTATATGTATATATGAAAACCACTATTTTCATAAAAATAATCATAAAACTAATTCATGGATAGTATATACATGACATAAAATAATCATGTGGGGAATATGGATTGTGCATCAGATAAATAAAATATAGATTAAAATACCTTCCATCTTTGGTATTCTTTTTATTTGTAGCCTCATCAATTAATAAATTAAAATTAAAAATTAAAAATCATTAAAATATGGATATTAGTGATAAAAATATCAAATTTGGTCATATATACTCTACGAAAAATATTAGAGTGGTGAAAATGGTGTATATTTCCCAAATAATAATGTGTGACTAGAAATGAATTACCATATATCTCGCTTTATTTTATACACAATAAATAATATTTAATAAAAAATTTGATTATTTTAAAAATATTATAGAATAATATAATAATTTAAAATACAATATATGATTTATTTATAACTTTTATCAATATTTTATTAAAAATTATTTTTTAAAATCAGTATTGCATATGATAGTTTCTTCATTTTCTTATGTTTTGGTTTAGTGGTTTCTATCCTCCTACACTGATCATGGTTACATTATCTCAATAATTTTAGATATTATTTAAATATCACACATATAAATTATATAATTATTTATATTCATCCTAGAATGTTATAGATAGAAAAATGTACTACACCATTCAAGGAGAAGGTAGGGTGTATGTATATATTAACATCATTTCCATTATAAGAACAGGTGAAAAAACTAGACGTAAATAATATATGAAAACTCCATATTCATTGTTTTGTCATATAATTAAAATATATTAATTAAATTCAATGTTATTTATTTATATGTTAATCATTTGTTAAAAAATAACGGCATCTCTTTGTAATGCAGTAGTTTACCGTATGCCTGAGGAAAGTTGTTGTATTCCCACATAATGTGACGTAAGAAGTTATATGTGATATTATAATTTCAGTATTAATATTATGTCACATATATTATATAAATATTTTAATTAAATATTTATATCTATACATAATACTGGATGATGGAAAACAAATTATGTGGGTTTGTATGGTCTTAGTCTTCCAAACACATGATCAATGGTTTTGTTTCCAATTTTATGAATGATTAGACTGATATATGATATTAAAAAAGAATAATCACATATAAATATATGATAGATAATGTTGTTTTTATATTTCAATAATAAATTCATGACATAAATTGTTAATAAGATAAATGAAAATGAAAGAGCTTATTGAGGATTATAACATTTACTTTGAGAAACAACATTTGTATCCCTTATTATACACCATATAGTTAATATTTTTTGGAGAAAAGTAAATATATATTGTATATATGTATTTTTGTGAGGGATTTTTCAATTTTTTGTTGAGTAAAATGGATATATATTTGTGAATAATTAACGGAGGTGGTGTTCTTTTATATGTTAGGAGGAGTGACAGATTTGAAAATACCCAAAACAATTCAATAACAGGGAGCCAGTCTAGAACAAAATCTAAAAAATTGAAAAATATTTTATTTTTCAGAGTACATATTTTATGCAAACCTCAATCACACAATAAAAAGAAAATTTAAAAAAAATTGTTCCTTAACCCCTATGTTTACATACTTTACTCATTTTAGTTTTCACTATTGTAACTAGTCTTTTTTAAATATATATTTTATACATTGAAAATGAAAATTAAAAGACCAATGTTATATTATATGCACAAACAAGTTAAAAATTTGTGATCTAATTAATAATATGATAATTATATGTCTGAAAAAAATAATTTTTATACTTATGCATGAAATACAAGAAATTATATTTTACTCATTAACTACAATAATGATGTTTTTACTTTTTAAGGGTCAATATAATTACTAAAATAAAAAATTAGACCCTTAATGAATTATTATTAATATTTTTAAAAAATATCAAACAACATGGAAAAATTTTGGATTTATAGAAATTTATAAGTCATTAAATGAAGTATTAGATACTACAAAATAACATTAAAGACAATTTTGACAGAATTCAACTAATTTCACCATAAAATCATCTTGAATGATGTTTTATTAGAATATATTATTTTTACACCAATCTATCATGTTATATTTATCTATGAAGTCATGGAAAAAATAATTTAATCAATTTATATTAATTTTATTATTTTTAGAATCATTTATTATTTTCAGGTTATTTAACTGTCACACCATTTGAATTTCTTATGAATTAAATGTAATTATATAATTACTAAAAATTAAATTCAAATTAACCTAATGAAAATCTATTCATTATATTATAAATTACCATTAATATTTATTCACAAAATTCTATTGTTACCTATGTGAACAAAAAATTTAAATTTAAAAGAAAGATACTTACATTTCTTCATATTCTTTACATAAGTTTTTTTTATTGGCCACATTAATAATAAAATGTGCCAGAAAACATAAAAATGTAACATATGATGATAATTTTCAAAATATTCATATCCATTATAATATAGATTTTTTGGGTCATTTTCAACCGTATTTTTATAGTTCAACCTTCTGGTAAACCTATTTTAATCATAAATTTTTTAATTGATTTTTATTTATTCTACAATTCATTATAATGGAAAAATGATATCGAACGTATTATATAGTAATAATTATTGTTATTAAAAATAATTAATGAATTTCACCTAATTCTTTTTACAAGAAGTTTTATAATTATTCTTCTAACTAAAACCAGAGATGCATCGAAAAATGGATTTCCAATGAAAATGTTTTCATATATAGAATAACATTTTACATAAAAATCAACATTAAATTGACTATAATGACATAAATAAGATAAATAGTCATATAATTGGACTAATTTAACTTTTAATTATATTTTAAAATTAGAATTATTATTTAATATACAATAACTGAAATTTTAGTTTTGAATAAAATTTCATTATTTTTCAACATCCATACAAATATTAATTTTTTTCAAAAAAATCCAAAATCATCACTCATTGGTATATTTTATTTGGTAATTCCAAAAATTTATTTAATTTCTTCAATTAAATTTCATCATTGTGTGAATAATATTTTTAAAATATAAAATTAATAAAAATAATTTATTGCGAAAATTTGTATTTTGGATGTTTCTAAAGACTCTTCTAAATATTATGTACTTAATTATCAATATATTTGTGTCATCTAGAATATTAATAAATAATATTCAAGAAGAGTTTTTTTCTATTCATTCTTCCACAATTAATGGAATGGTAATAATGGTGTTGTTTAAATAATAATATCAAATTTATATTGTGGTTCGTTAAGAATTTGGGTTGTTTGTAATGGATGTTATTGATGAAATTAAATTTATTTGATATATATATATATATCATAAAATCTCATGGTGTTATAAAAGTAGAGCCTATTATATATTCTTATTGTTTTATTTATATTGTATATTTTATTTTCACAGTGGAATATCAATCAATGTGTCTATTATCACTATGTGTCTATGTGAACGTATGCTTCTATATTTCATCTAATAAATAATTTTTGGATGTAATACTTCTATATGAACTGATTATGATGAGTTAATGTGTTTTGGTTATTTCCCTATAGTTTATACATTTATATGAGGTTATAATACCCTGACAATAACTCCCCCTGAACTCTATACTAGAAGTAATGTTCTATCATATGTGGAGGCACACCTGGGGTCAATTATCAACCCACAATTGGGAAATTATTCATGTAGTGTATAATGGAGAGACATGAAAATTTTATATATAATACTATTTATTTTGACTTACTAATTTTGATGATTGAAGAAAAGTGATATATGAATTTTGTAGTTCCTCTAATATAAATAAAATAGGTGCATCATGAACACATTTTTTTTAATAAAATATCTATGTTATAAAGGATTTGGGATTATTATTTTTGGTTTTGAGTTATATAATTTTATGATTACACCCCAAAGAAAATATATGAGTATTGGATTTATGATTTATTTTTATTCTTCTATTATACATTATAAATGAGTCATATTTACATGAATCATATCCAATACATAGGATTCAAATGACTTATATATCATTTTTTATACGTGATATCACTGATGTTGATGATTCAATTGTTTAATGTGTCAATAATAACCTATATTTTGATTTCGTATATGACATATTGGTGGAATTCTACTCAACTAAACCATGGAGTATAACAATTTTATTCCATGTAGTGTTAATACTATAGGGGGATGTTACATGATGAATATCATGCAATCCCCCTATAACAACTTGAGATTTTCTGAATTATTTTATTCTAATTAATTTAAGCTTTTTGATATTTTTCATATCATACAACACAGAAAATATTCTATTATATATTAGATCACTAACTACTAGTTTTCTAATTTAATAAAAAAAATATAATAATAATATACTTGCAACCTTACTATTCTCTTTCTCCACATTGAACACTGAGGTTAATTTGTGTTGTACAAAACATTGATGTTCCTCGATGTCTTATGTAATACACAAGACTGCATTTTACGAAATAATAATATATTATTAAAATTTTATTATATAATATAATAATATATAATACAACCAATAAATTTGGATTTATTAACATTATTATCTAAATTATTTTATATATGGTCTATAAATATACAATATGTATTCATCAGTTTCAATTTAATTAGTTATGAATATGAAAACTGATTTAATATAAAGGTAGGTATTATTATGGTCACAAATATGTTTTACCTAAATAAATTAAATTAATTAATATTTGTGAGTGATATTAATTAAATATATAAGATATATATTCAATAGGATATTTTTTATTCGTTCAATATGTTAGATATACATAATACATGAAGAAAAACAATTTTATGCTTAAAAACCTATATTTTTATCAAGCCATTTTTACCACAATTTAATGGAAACCCCATTTTAAATCAATGTTTTTTAAAATTATATATATTTAATACGTAAAAATTATTAATCATTGAAATACATATATAAAAATTATATTAGGATAAATTTCAAGTATTTTTCTAAGTGGTTTCATTTTTTAATTAATAGTTAAAAATATTGAATTTTAATTCACTACTTCTTTTTCAACTAATCTGTTATATGAAAAAATTATTTATTAAATTGGTTTAAAAATTTTAAATAGATATTATATATTTATCTATTAATACATATTATGTCATTTTAATATATTTCCCATTGAAATTGGGTATAAAAACATAGGAAACATTTGGATGTGTTTATTTTAAAAACATGCATTGTTATCTCGCCGAGAGGATTATATTTATATTAATTTCTGAAACTAATTTTTTGGAAATTGGAAAAATGGATTCATTTTTTCGAATCATCATAAATTATAATATACATTATTTTTGAATTAAATTTTATAAATACAAATTAGTGATAGTGATTAGAATTAATGTCAATGATTAAGAAGAAAATTAGGATAAAAAGTACAAAACATAAAAATTGGAGCCCAAAATGCTTTAAATTTTGATCCAATGGCACTTTTCTGGGAATATTTAGACCCAATCCTCCATCAGATAGAATTTAGTCAATTATTGGATCCACATGACATGTAAAAATTGTGTATAGAATTTATTTTTCAAATATTACCAGAGTCTCACCCCTGGTTCAGTATAAAATGGCATCCTCTCCTCCAACTTCTTCACACATCACAAACCACTTTGGTAATGAAAATATATTTTTCAATAAATTCTATAATACCATCCCTTTCATATCTAATCCTATCTTTTTGTATAAATCGTTCTAAAAAATCCATTTGGTGATGACCAAATGGATCTACCCAATTAAGAGATAACACCCTCCCTCAAGATCCTTTTGTTTTATTTCCATTATCTTCTACTTGTATAATTCATATTCAATTATTTTATAAAAAAATTGTATATTAAGTAATATAGGTTTTTTTTAGGAAATATTTTTTGATTGAACCAACAAACTATTCCATCTAATGGGTGACAAGAATATTGTTTAAGTGTACAAAGAACTACCGTCTCATGAAATGATGGTTGTTCATTTTATTCCTTTACCCCTCCCATAGTATACATGATAATGGAAAAAATATTTATGTATGATATATATTATTATTATAATTTATTTATTCTTATTTAATTTTTACTAATAACATGCCCTTATTCATTCCATCTTGTGTAAATACAATAATTTCGTTTGAGGAACATTGGGCTACCACACAATCAAAGCAATGTGATTCATTCCAACACTATATAGAATTTATTGAGGATGTGTTTAGTTAAATTATATGATATATATTACATAATAATCAAACATTAATTATATTATATATATACACATATATTCAATTTCATTTCCTTCTTTGATTATAACAATAAAACATAAACAACGTTCATGAGTACGTATGACCAACCTTATCCTCAATCAGTGCATTAAATTTCATACTTATATATGATATAGGATGTTATAAAACACATATAGTGAATATAATTGGTATTTGTATCATTATTTACAGTCTAGAAATCTATATATTTGTATCTGGACCAAACATATAACAGATTATTACACAAGTACAAAAAAAGAAAATATCACTATAAGTGTAAACATTACATGAAATTTTTAACAATAATGTAATATAAAGTCACAATAAAAAACATATTGTATTATATATAATAACATGTTTCTTTAAATTCTGTATAATAAAATTAAGTTTTATATACAAGATGTTTTAATGTATACAATGAGAGTCAAGACAAATTGTAAGGGAATTTCATCTCACTTTTTATTTTCGTGATATTAATTCATTATTCACCACCAATTCATTTGGTATGGTTATTATAATTCCCAAGGATTAAATCTATTATATATAGATTTATATTAACATGTATATAAATATCAATTTTAATATCTTTATTTCATGGTGTTTATGTTCCAAAAGATTCCAATTCGGTAAAGTAATATGGTCTGAATTTACATTCTTTGAGACACATGCCATGTTATGAACATATATTATTCAAGGAGGTATATAAAGTAAATTTAAAATTTAATATAAAAAATATTATTATTTTAATGATATTTTAATATTCATTTAATTTTTTGTTCATGCATGTTGATTATAGTTCAAAGATTCCAAGTTGTAGGAGTTTATTGAAACACTCTCATCGCTTCTCGTGATTATTTATGATTATACTTCTTTTTGGTGAATCATTATGATAATTGTCTTAAGAAATCTCATGAACATTATTTTCCTGTAGTTATTCACTATGTCTAACATTAATACAATTTTCATAATATTTGGTACTTGAGATAGTTATTAATGTGAAATTAATAATTCTCAACTTTACACACTCTTTGATCAGAAATCTGTGTTCCTTCAAAACCATGAATACAAAAAGGTTCCCAAAAAATACTCTATTATAATCCTATGATCTATACAATAAATTTTGACCATTGTTTTACATTTTCAAATGAAAGGGTCTTTAATAAAAAATATTATTGTTTTTTTGGCTGAGACACCACTATAAACCTTTTATTGTGGAAAATGAATTTTCGTTGTGCACAAATTTATTTTCCATTATAACAGACAATCCCTTGTAGATTCATTTAAATGAATAAAACAATATTATTTTTTATTGTTTTTTTATATTAAATATAACTTCTTTGAATCAATTAATTTTAAGAGAAATAATTTTTGAAAGGTCTGCAATCATTCATTATAAGTTTTCATGTTTATTTTTAATAAAATGGTTTCAAAATGTTTTATGATTTAATTTTACTTTTTGATGGAGTAATGAGTTTCTCCACAATAACAATTTTAAATGATATTTCAAAATTATTTTTCATCTAAAATAACACATGTTGATGATACTCATGATCCTGAAATTTTATTTATTTATTTTTTACTATTTTCTGTTTTTATGAAATATTTCTTATGACAACTATTTCTATTTCACGTACAATATTATTTTTAAACTCATTTAATTTCATGGGACGTGAATGTTGATTATGAAACCCATATCTTTTCATGGGTCATGATGTGATGCATGTTTTATTATCTTGTGGCACATGTACACTTTATTTTTTATGTAATAGTTGGGACCTATATCTCCCCCCAATTTATTGGGTAATGATAAATTGTGTATGAGCTCATTGGGTACACGGGTTGTAGCCTATGCCAAACAAAAGAAGGTACATGGGTTGGAGACTGTTCCCAAAAACAAGAAGGTACATTTTCTATAGCCAAATAATTAAAATAACTTGGTCCATGATTTTTAGCATAAGCCTAAATGTAAGAGGGTTCATGGGTTGTAGTCCAATCATGAAAATAAGAGGATACATGGGTTTTTATCCCAAAGCCGAAGAAAGTACATATGTTATATTCCAATCATAACATGTTTTGAATGTCTTGGTAGATATCCATGTCATATGATTTTCTATGTTTATATGAATGCCAAAATTACATGTTTTATTCCTATGTAATTATTTCAAGGATTGAATTATTAATTATTTTTATTATTCATACCTTGTGTACTACTGATATTTATTCCATGATAATTTTTATGATCTTTTGATATGAATGATATTATCTTCTAATGTTTTGATAATAGTCTCATGCCCATATGCTCATGTTTATGCTTACATGTCTCCCTTATTTATCATTACTGAGAATATGAGTTCACAAAATTTTATATATCATTCGCTAGGGTATGAAGATATGTATTAAGTAAGTTATTTATAATAAGGGTTTTAGTCTTAAAGAACCCAATGGGAAATAATTCAGCTCACCAATGTACCAGTGTTTATGTTTATAAGTTTCCAAAGGCACTAAACTAGTACAGTATTCGGAAATCTGTTTGTATAATGATTGAAGTATTTTGAAAATGTGATGTAATGTCAATGTTGGTTAAGACTCGGTCATTATAGTTAGTATCCGAGTAATGGTTTAGTTATTCATTGGAAACATGGATGATAAAACATTAATGAAACCTGATGGTATATTTCTAATTATACGTCTCGGTATCCCTCTAAAGATAACTATAAAGACGAGTAAACGTTTAGGAAAATGTCCTCAGATTTTGGTAAAGGATAGAGTGTTTTGTTTCCTAGAAATAAATCCCTATCAAGAAAATAGAAATTTATGTTGATTCAGAAGATATATACCTAGGGGTAACAACTCCAATAAGGATCATTGGGCCTTAGTCGGTGTAACTTGGTACACGACAACAATCCTTACTACACACCTAGATTAAAACTCCAAAGTGATATGCTTGGGAAATTCACAAACACTTTAAAAATCATCATGAAGGACATAAATAGAGTATTAATAAGAATAAAGTAGGATAAAACTATTGTTTCAATGTTTAAATAAGTAGGATCCATGCTTTAGGAACCCTATAACTATTTTTTAATGATTATAAGCTATCCCAATATGATAAATGATAATCACAAAATGATTTATGATTTTTTTCAATGGAGAAAAATAAATGGAAAATGGTTAACATTAACTTTTTCAGATGTGGAAATTTTGGGTATTATGAGAATCAAATTCCCGTATGGAAATCTCAAAAAATAGAAAAAGATTGTGGCATGAGTATTGGTTATGCATCAAGAGATAAATAGAGAGTAGATGAAATGTGAATGGGATGTGATTTTTTCAACATCCCATGGTTTTCTAAAAATAAGTTGAAAAGAATGAAACCTTGTTTAATTTAGTTATTTATAAGTGGCCTATAAATAGATTTTTTCCACTTCTAGGTTTTGAATTTTGAAAAATGGTTATCTACAATTGTGTTCAGTATGTTATTTGGATTCTATTAGAACCAACTTATTTTTTTGTTGAATAGTAACATACCATCATGAATAGTAAATTTAATAGTAAGATGAACATTATGAATAGTATGTTTCATTTTTATTTTATTTACATAGTGCATTATGATTATGACATCTTGATTAATTTTTAAATGTGATATAAAAGAAGTTATAGTTTTTATATTAATAAATTTTTTAATTAAGTATAATTTTATTTTAAAATTAAATTAAAATTATTTAGAAAGTTATTTTCATGAAAATTGACCTCATTTTTTTTACTTTTACATGATAATTAATTGTTAGGTTTAATTTTGTGGATTTTTCTAAAATAATTGATTTTTCAGTGAATATTAAAAAAAATGTTTCAAGTTTCGGTGTGTTAATGACATCATTAATAATGTAATAAGGATGTAATAAATCTGGTCAACTTTTTTATAGTAAAATAAGTAATGAGGTGTCCCAAGTGGATTATAAAATGTAAAAATACCATGGGAAAGTCCATGGTTTTGAAAATACCACTAATGAGGTGTCCCTTGAAAATTATTAAAATAATCCCTCAAATTTTCTCTAAATAGCAACCCATTCATTCATTAACATCATTATAAATTCCTAATCAACGCTTCTAAGGACTCCATACCTCCTTATTAGCCCTCCCATGATTTATTAATGCTCCCAAGGTCTCAACCTTAATGTTCTAGGAGTTACACTACAAGGTAAGATAATTCTAAATTTCTTTCTTTTTTCCATTCATGTTTTCTTTTATGTAGAATAATATTCAAGATTCCATTCCATGTTCTTATTTACTTATTATTCCTAACGTATTATTTATTATTATTCATTTCTGGATGGGTGACACTTTTACCCTCTCTTTATAATATTTTCTAATACCATGTTTCATAGCTATTATGTTGCAGAATTTTTGTAAGGGATTTTTCAATTATTTATTTATTTTGAGTTCGTTTAATTCCTTTTTCATTATTTATATATTCATAACCAAGAGGAATGAAATATCCATAAATAAATTTTATTATGAATTTTATCATGTTCATGTAATATTCATCATCATTCTCCTTCTCCTATCCCACTTATTAAATTAATAAAAACACTGTCTGTGATATGTCAAATTACCGACATCATCAACGGTGAGATTTTAATTTTCATTAGCACTTTTAATTCTTCTCATAAAACCATTTTTATAGTTGATCCATGTTATAGTGTATGTATTATGTCTCATCCAGGGTTCTGCAATTCTTTTTAAAACATGGATCTAATTTATAAGACAAAATGTGGTTGATATTTTCAAAGAACCACTAAAATGATCTAAATGAACATCATTAATGTTTATCTTATGAATCATACTCATATAAAACCTAAAAATGATAAATGGTATAAATTATGGTATTGTTGATATTTAAATACCTTTAAATTTCAATTCTAGCCTTTCACTTCCATGCGACAAGAACATCCATCATAAACCAATCATTGAAATCATGTGTGGAACTCACCCAAAACTGTGCAAGGAACAAACCACTAATAATTAAGTGGTGAAATGAGGGTATTAAATGAAAATATGAGACATGGTAAACATGAAAAGTTTTCTATAATATACTAAAAAAATCTTTTACCAATTATATAGGATGTTTAAACATGTTTTAGTAATACAATCCTTAGGTATAGAAATTCTTAACCAGATTTCCATTCTTAGGGTTAACCTTGTACTTATTTATTTATGTCGTATAAGAATTGATTGTGTGATTGTTTTTTCTTATATTATATTTAATTACGTATAATTACTATGTATATACATATTCCATCAATTATATTAATTGTCTCTTGAATTATATGATATATATAAGGGGTTTTTTTTAAAACTCTTCTTTTAAAATTATGTTTTAAAAAATTCAAAAGAAATGTATTTATGCTATTGTTAATGTTGAATGATTATGTTCTGGTTCTTGGTCATAGTTTATGATGAATTTTGGGACCTATATCTCCCTCAAATGCATTGTGTATGGGTTTTTTGGAGGTCGGACGTATGGTTACTCCAAGTGTAACTGTGATGGTTGCACAAATAATAATGTAGTCGTGACAGTTACAAATTATAAGGTAGCTGAGAGGTTTACAAGATTATGTAATTAATGCCCCTAGATACCTTTATGGTTCTACTTATGTTCTTATGTATTGTGTAAATGTCATGTTTCACAATATCAATGTATATATATAGGTGGTAAATACGTCTTTTGAATGTGATTTCATACGTTACTAGTATTCATAGACTAATGTGTTCTTTCCTTCTTTTTGTATTCCTTACTGTGATTTTGTGGTCATTGATAGTTTTAAATGAATTTAAATGGCTAATGGATTTGTAAGAAAAAATAAATACATGTTTAATGTAAAATAATTTTAAAGGAATCTTGTTTTATGTTTTAATGTTTTAAATTCTGAAAAAATGGAAATTTTTTTAATGTACCCACTCTCTATCAAAGTGTAATGTTATGAATGTATTATGTACCAATTCTCTAAGTCTATAAATTTGAAAACAACCTCAATGTAAAAAGAATTTTTTTCTTGAATAAATTATAGAGTATGTATGTAATATGGCCATATCCTTATAATTTTTTTCAAATATTTTTTATATTAATCATATTAAGAATGATTATATTGATGTATGGGATCCTTAATACATGATTCAAATTTCACTTTCGTGGAAAAAGGTTTTGAATAGTATGTTGATGAACCATGAGTAATGGATCAACAAATATGTTGTCTAAATGATGTATTTATGTTTCATAATTCAATGATTATGTTATATAAATAATGAAATATATATTCAATTTCAACAATATTTTTCATTAATAATTGAAAAAGATCTTCTTAATTGTGAATAATACTTTTAAAAATGATATATTGATTAAGGGATGGTAACCATTTATGTGATCTAGATATTGGTAGAATTATGTTCTTCATCGATAAATATATTAATGATTTCAACAACAAAACAATATTTCATTGATTACCCTATATCTAATTAAGGATTTGAAAAAAAATTATTCTATGTCATCATAGATGAAGGTTAAAAAATCATGAATTTAAAGAATATATCACATAATCACTGTAATAAGAAAGTATTATTGTTTTCAAAAACAATTTATAGTGATTCATAATAATATTGTGTTTCAAGATAATAATTGATGTATGAATTCAGAAGTTTGTAATGTGATAACATATAGCTACTTTTTTATATTTTGGGGGATCAATTTTAAGAAAATTTTGTGAAATTCTATATAATGTTTTATATTTTCCTATTTTATATGGGTAAGAAGGTTAACCACTTTATGAAAATTTTATATTCATCCTCATTAGAAGTATTTATGCGTCAAGATTATATTGAAAACCTTAGTTAAAAAGATATGTAGTGATTAACCTTATATCAATGTTTTAAATCTAATTTATTTGTGAAATTAAATTAGCATGGTATCAGAAAAAACATCTTGTATGTCGTGTGACCACCAATCAAGTCCATTATGGCCACGAGTCTCAAACCTAGGATTGGAGGATGATAGGGGTTTCACTCATACCATTGGAATTCTTAATATTTTCATTAATTTATAATTAGTTTTTATTTGAAAATATTTAAGATGAAACAATAGTGTTACTATTTCTGTTTAGCGGTTAAGGTATTAAAAATTTATTTTTCAAATAGTTTGATAAAAATATTTATACATTTCATTCTTTTAGAACAATAAGAACTGTTGAAAGCATATTTTAGTGCTTCAGGAATCAGTGTTAATTTTTGGACATCCATTTTCACAACTAAATAATGAAATTTTTAAACATATCAAGTATCTATATTTATTTACATTATTAGTCAACAAAAGAAATACCAAATATTTTTATAATGATAAAAAATTATGTTGTTCCAATACATTAATTTTTATATAATTGACAGACTTTTAGATCCTCACATATTTATGACATTGGGGCCCTCAACTTTTCTATGATGATTCACTTACTTTTGATTGATGACCACAGTTAATCCCTATAAATATTTACGCCTTTCCTCACATCTTATATTAACTCTCAAACTATGATCTCCTATGTGGAAAACCTAGTTTTGTGATACATTATGTGACCATTTTGGTTCCAACATTCACTTTTTAAGTGATGTTTTTGTATTTATTTTTAACATGATGGGTTTTATGAATGAAAAATTCAAGTATTAAACCACTGATAATCCAGATGAATTTTGAGGTTGAAATTCAATTTAGGATAGATAGAATGTAACACCATGAGATTTTTTAATTATATTTTTTTGAATTAATTTAACATTTTTTATATTTTTCATTTCATGAAACACTCCTAAATTTTATTCTATATTAAAGAACTATGTTTGGATTGCATAATATGGCACAAAAATTTAATTATCCACTACAAGAAACATAAATTTTAGCTTTCCACAAACAACACCAATGTGATATTGTGTTATTCCAAAGGATGACTTTCCTCAATGGATTGCGTAACATTCAAAACGAAGTTTTACCGAACAATAATATATTATTAAGATTTTATTATTCAATATAATATTATATAACTAAGCCATTAATCCAGTGTTTATGAATATTATTATATAATTTATTAAAATATACATTTTACAAAATTATAAAATGAATTACTAGTTTTATAATAGATTAAAAATGAATATAAAAAACAATTGAATATAAAGGGAAATATTATTGTGGTCACAAAGCTATATAACCATAATAAATTTAGTTAATTAAAATTATTGGGAATTATAAATAATATATGTATATGTTAAATATTCAATCAAATATTTTTATATTCATTCAATAGATCTTATTTACATAAGATAAGAACAAACCCAATTCTATGGTTAAAACCAATATTTTTGTTAACGAATTTTAAAAAAAATTATTGGAAAACTCATTTTAAATCCTGTTTTTTGGAAATTTTATAGCATTATTATTTCAATAATATATTCTCATTTTAAATAGAAACAAAAAATTTAGGGTGCGATAAATTGTTTCTATTTTTCTCTATGGTTTCATTTTTTTAAATGAATAGTTAAAAATTCTGATTTTTATTTCAAAATTTATTTTTCATGTAATTTTTTTGATAATGTTAAACTATAGTTTAAATTTCTTTAAATTATTAATCATATCAATTTTTTGTAGTATACGAATTTAGGCTATTGGAATGAATATCACATTGAAAAGTTTAATAAAACATAGTGATCTTTTTCATGATTTTACTTTGAAAACCCGTATTTTCATCTCATATACATAATTAAATATAAATAAATTTATTCCCCTAATGATATAAGATTTTTTTAAAATGGATTCCATAATTGTAATAATAATAATTTATTATTTCTAATAATGTATAATTAATTTTTGATAACAATTATTAGTGATTGAGATTAAAGTTAATTACCATGATTATGAGGAAAATTTGGTTAACAAAGTATTAAATCTAAATATAAATCCCAAAATGACATAGAAAATTGTCTAAGATCCATTTTATAGGAATATATCTACCTAATAATTCCTTTTCTTCATGTTTTCCAATTATTGGATCCACTTGAAATGTGAAAAACATTTATGGAATTCTTTTTTTAAATATTACAAGAGTGTCACTCCTCCTCTACTATAAAAATCTCTCACATCCCAACAATTCATCACACCTCTCAAGCCACATATGTTTGGAAAATATCTACTAAAATATCATCCCAACTGACATCCCTTCCTCCTTCATCATTCAACTGGTTAAAATCATTCCAAGGATTCCAATTGGTCCATACCAAAATGATCCACCCAATTAAGAGGTAACACCCTCCCCCAAGAACCATTAGATTTATTTCCATTCTACTATACAATATAAAAACAACACTATCATAAATAAACAATTATTTTTTAGGATTTCATTTCGACCTTCACATTCTCACACTTCCTTCTGATGGGTAACAAACATGCAATTTAAAAGTATAGGGATCTATCACCTCATGAAATGATAATTTTTCCTTCTTCCATTACCACCAATCATGGTGGAAATTATTATGAACACTATTTTAATATATATATATATATATATATGATATTTATAATTTATTTATGCTTCTTACTTTTTATTTATATCATGCCTTTATTTTTTCCATATTCTGTAAATTTTCTAATTTCATTTGATGCAATTTCAACTACCGCCCCCTCGAAGCTATTGGATTTGTTTACACACTACATGGAATGAATTACGGATGTGTTTCATGAAATTATATGATATATATGAATTAATAATTATATTTTAAGGATATTATATACATATACAAAAATAATTACTTACCTTTCAATCTTTCAGTATAAAAATGCTTCAAAAACAGTGTTTGTCCGTACATATGGTGTAACATCTCTGTGAACAGTGTATTACATTTCATATTTCAATATAGAATAGATTATTATAGTACACATATATTTAATATAAATGAAATATATATATGAGGTATTAAATTACTGAAATCATGATATATGAATAGGGACAAAACATATAACAAATTATGAAATAAGAGAAAAAAAATATTATATTACCTGAAACATAACCTCAACATTGAATTTTTAACTTGAATGTAATATAATGTGCTAATAAATCCATATATAATATTATATATACTAACATGGTTATTTAAAATATTTTTAATAAAGAATCATTTTTATACAGGAGATTTAAATGAGTAAAAGGAGAGTCAAGAGACAAGGTGAGGTAATTTCATCTCACTTATTATTTATGTAAGATACATGCTTTATTCACAACCCATTAATTTTGTGTTGTGTGTATAATTACCATGTATAAATTATATTATTCATTAAATTATCATTATGGGTTATAAGATATATTTTTTATTGTCATACTTTCGTGGGGTTTGTGTTTCAATAGATACCAAATTGGTAATGTAAATTTTACTCAATTTTCCTTCTTTAAGACACAAGCCATGTTATAAACCTATACTTTTTCTGGTGTTTTATAAAATGACATTAACATGTTATATCATTAATATAAATATTTTTATGAATTTTTATGTTTCATGAAATAAAATTTTCTTAAATGGGTAGTATATTGCAAATTTACCAAGTATAAAAAGTTTATTGAAACAATCTCATCACTTCTAGAGATTATTTATAATTAAGTTCATTAAAACAAATATTATAATATATCTGTTCATTACTGTTGTGATTTTTAATCTCATACTTTTTTTCAATATATATTAATTTATTGGTACCATTTTTTCACACTTTATTACATATTATATTTATGAAAGGGTTTTTTATAATGCCTGACTATGCCCTCACCTTGAAATAAAATGTGTTCTATCAAAACCATGTCATCTAATTTTTTTCCAAAAGTAATCTATTATTATTTTACGATATTTGAAATAAAATTATACCCATGTTTTACCTTTATAAACAAAATGGTTTTTATAATGATTCTTGTTGTTATTTTTGGGTCGTGGTGCCTTTCAAAAAAAATTCCACCATCATTAATAAAATTCCATTAAAGATTCATTTATAATATTAAAAATATATTGTAAATTTTAAAATAAAATACCTTCTTAATATTATGAAAATTTGTTTATTTAAAATATTTCTAAATTTATTTTGTTTTTCAAATTGTATTCATGTTTTCTTTATATTTTATCATGTTTATTTTTTAAAAAATTATTTTCAAAGGGTTTTATGTTTTAAAATGCATTTTCCAAAGTTGAAATGATTTTTTTCTCAATAAATATTTTTAAATGATATTTTAAATTTTTTTTCTAAATAATATGACATTAATTGATTATAGTATTGATCCAAATGTTCAATTCATTTTATTCATTGAATGGTTTCTGTTTTTATACAATTATTCTAATGACACCCATTTCTCATCCACGGGTTAAATGATTTTAAATCCCGCTTATTTTCATGTGTTATTAATAAATCAAATGATTACTAAACCTTTTAATTATCAATAGGATACAATGTCATGAAATTGTAATCATACCCAATTTATTTCATTGGTTATGAATGTTGTTTATGAGAACCATATCTCTTTATGGGTCATGATTTGATGCATGTTTTATTATATTGTGGCACATATATTGGGAATTTTGTTATGTGAAGGGTGGGACCTATATCTCCTTCCAATTAATTGGGTAATGATAAATTTTATATGATCTCATAGGTTATAGTGGTTTTATCCCATGACCCATAACAAAAAGGTGCACATGTGGTATCCCAATTACAAAAACAGAAAGTACATAGGTTGCAGTCCAAGACCTAAAATAAGCAGGCGTTCAGTATGTAACCTAAGCATGAAAGTTAGCGGGATAATTTATTTTTGTCCAATCCCCAAAATATTAGGATACATAGGTTGTTATCTCAATACCAATTTCAGTAGAAGGTCAATATCCCAATCTTTTCATGTTCTAAAGGTCTTGGTAGGTATCCATGATTTACGATTTTCTATGTTTTTGTGTTTCCCACAATTACGTGTTTTTTCCAACTTTTTATCTCATAGATTATGTTAATTATTTAATAATTATTTTTTTATTGTGAATTAATAATATTTATGTCATGATTCATGTTTTTGATCCTTGATATTCAGTGTATGATCTTCTAATGTTCTGATCATGTTCCCATGCCCCTATGCTCATGTTTATTCTTACATGTCTCCCTTGTTTACCCTTACATAGAATATGTGATCACCCCTTTTCAGGTTATGGATATATGTTTACTGTATTATATGAATATTAATATTCCTTTTCATGAAGAACCTTGTGGGAGATAATGTATCTCTCTCATTTACCACAGTTTATTTTTTCATTTTTCCAAAGGCACTAGAGTAGTATGGTCTTTTTGGGTCTGTTTGTATATAGTTTTAACTATACCAAAAACTTGATGTAATTTCAATGTATGTTATAACTATTTTTATAAACCCTATTCAATAATGTAAAATTACCTAAACTAGGTTAGTATAAGAATTGTATTTCATGTTGTTCATCCTCTTTGTGCATAAATATGATACTAGTTCTAGAGAAGTAAAATATTTCAGAAATATATTGTGTCAAAAATATCCTATATGATGTTTTCCTATATTTATTCTTAGTAGAAATATATTTAATCAAATAAAATCATTATGGGCTACTCAACATAGATCAACAATGGAAAATGTATTTATATATATTTTTACATAGATGGGATAATGGTCGTTGAGTGGGTGGGCTTATATGATGATTCCTGGAGAGTATCAATTCCCAAGAAGGATGATTGATTATCATGTAAACTTTAATATATATATATATAATGGGTTTGTGTGTGTGATAAAATTGTTGAATGTGTGTATTTGAACATTAATTATCATGTGATAATTGAGATGGGAGAAGGGATATTATCTTGTGAGTTATAACCTATAAGGGAACTGAGTTATGGTATTAGTGGGAGGGCCAAGTTCATCATAGACGGTTACGATGAATTAGGTTAAATTAAAATTTAGAGATAGTTTACACATGGGAATTCCATTGAGGTGATGGAATGTGTGGGTGATTTTGGTTTGGATATTACACTTGGGGAGTTTCATCAAATGTCTATTATAACCATAATTATTCTTGGGGCTTCGTTCCTAAATTCAATTGAAATTATTTACTATGAAGGTTTGGTTTTAGAGGGACGTATAATTTATATTTATGGCCTAGTTGGTTTTTTGAATTGGTTTTAATGAGGAACTATATTATGATTCTTGATGATTTGGTATAGGATTCATAGAGGGTGGGTATACACTTTTGGTTTTATGTTTCTTTCCTAGTTGGTATGTGATCAGTAGTATTAACTATAGGTATATATTATAAGGTCAATTAGTGTGTGAGTAATATTATTCAAATGGATTTATAGGGGAATACCGCATTTTCATTTAGATGAAATAATTATGGATACTAAATGAAAATACGTGATATGGTTCTTGGGGAACACTCCACCATATGACTAGAATATGAATATTTAGTATGTATTTTTTTTGAATTATTTGTGAGATCCCACACAGATTGGTTATGTGTGTTGGCTATTTTGTGAACATTAAAACACCAAACTGGTTGGGGTTCTAGAATACCCCAAGCTTGTGAAACATATATGGGGTATTTTTTTGGAGAAACCCCTATATGGTGACCCTTATAAAGGTCACATGCTTGTGGATCACTTTTCAGGGTCACATTCATGGGAAACACTTTCATAGACATGAATAAAAGGGGTAAATACCCTTACATAGGGGACTATGGAAGGGGAATACATTTTTGTTTGGGTGACAACCTAATTTGGTTAGTCACAAAAGTGAAATCCCCATATATGTGGTTCTATTTACATGGATTCCCCCCACAATGGTGAACTATGACATGGTACAACCCTAAAATGTGAATCACTGGATTAATAATGATTCTAGTTTTAAAAATTTCAAATAAATGGATTATAAATTTTTAGAGGTTTTTGGGTGTTTTCTCAATCCTTTATACAGGGGGTGGCATGAAGGGTTAATGATTTTATTTTCTTCTACAATTGAAATATACATAATTTATTAGTGGAATTAGGATTTATTTAGTCTAGATGATAGAATATTGTAATTTTAACACTAATGATTGATTCTTGCTCACTTTTTTTCCATATTCATTACCGTAGATTTATTTATTTTTAGGGAGGGTTTGGGTGATGGTTCCAAAGAAACATGTTGTAATCATATTCATATTATAGGTATGTTTTCATATTGGATATAGGATGTAACCAAAATAATTTCACACTATGATTTGTTAGGATTCAATTTGGGATATCACTAGAATTATTTTATATTGGTTTAGCGGTGTTTTAAGTAAAATAAATTAATCAAAAGGAGGTATAATTTTTTGGTTTTTTGTATTGTTGTTTTGGATGTATGTTGAGGGAGGTGAGAAACACTTTTCATATGGTTTAGTACTCAGAATGTGACCCAGTATATTCTATGGTAATTTTCCTCAAAAAATATTATTTTATACATATTTATTAAATGTTGTAATTAATTTATGTAAATGTTTTTGCTCCATATGGGGCCTCATGTAATAATTCAAGGATTTGAAAATATTTGAAAATGAAATCCAATATTCTTTAAAGTTAATAATTCCATAAATTATGTAGGTGGTCCCAAAATCATACCCACATTTGTAAATTAATTTTACTTGTATCATGGAAGTGATACATCGTATCAGAATAGTTTGAGATAAACTATTTTAAATCCAGAAATTATTTAATGGAAGAAAATTCAAATGAATGGAATAGATAATTTTCAATGGATGTGATATAACCTTAACAACTAGATTAGTTCTTTATAATCTCATGGTTTTGTCGTTGATATTAAATATGAACCTTGATAATATCATGTCATTGATGGTTTTATATTAAATTAGTTAGAAATCCATAGAAGACATGGATGTTTTACTTGACCATTACCTATTTTTATTTGATGAAAATGGATAATGGACTAACTATTATAATATGGAAAGAGGTAGAAGAGTCCCTCAGTGGTATAAATATAATTATACAAATGAAACTTAGTAGTCAATGTGATGGATCCTTAGACTCCCCCGTGTGTAGAAGAGTGTTGGATTGAGAGGATGAAACTGATTTGACCAAGATGAATCTATGAGATTCATTAGAGTCACAAGGATAAATTATTAGTGTTTTATCTCAATGTTTCTCATCCAAAGAACATCTGTGAACCTTGGGGGGATACCCTTATTTAATTTTTGATATGATGGACATGGGGAATTACCTAGGATGACCATGGGAAGTAAGCTAGACATTATTCTATCTTTTTGAAGTTTTATCATGGGACTCATCCTCTAAGGCTAGAATATGATCATGATAAGGATATTTCATTCGATTCCATCTAGGTAATGGTATTGGATATAAAGATATGAATTGAGTAGAGGATCCAATTTAGGGTTTCGTGACTTTGGTGTTGTCATAGGGACCTCAATGGTAGACTTAGTGTTATGTGGACTATATAGATGCTCAATGATGGGGAGTACATGATTATAAATCGAGGTGTAACCATAGAAACAAAAGGTTTATTGAGTGGACTCAGTGATACTATAATTTCAATGAAAACCTATGTTCTATGGGGAAAAACCATGGAATTCACTGATGGATTATGATTTTTTTTCCAATTTTGCATTATTATCAATGATGTTTGATATATTGTGTGGTATATACCACAGGAGAGTCCTTATCAATGATTGATTGAGTTGTTTCATTAGATTAAATAATTATTCCAATGGATTAACTGAAGGGAATTATAATTATAAATAATAATATTGGATAATAATGATTACACCCTTGTAGTTGGATCTCACACAAGAAACTATGAATCATTCATGATCACCTCTCATGGATATACTGTTGATCTTGATTGTATGGAATTACTAGGGATTAACCATGGTTTTGTTGTTCAGACTGATGAATATGGGATTCCTAGAACTAATATTTTATTCATTATACAATTGGATATGTTACTAAATATGTTTATATTTTTATGGGCACCATACAGACTGTGTATTGTTGATCCTCTGTATCATCTTATAAACCGAGGATCGACAAGAGTCATTTCATTTATGTTTCCAAATTGTATTTATTTTATTATTTCATCATATCACATGTGCATGCATTTATTTTATAGTTATGTTTAATACTAACTGTGGATTACATAATGGGTTTTACTCTCATCATACTCAAGTAGTCATGGATGTTGTGTAGCTGAGTATAACTTCACTGATCATTGGTTTGGGCTTGGTAGAGGCCTAGAGATATCAAATCGAGTTAGATAACTAAAAAAGGTATTCATTTTATGATGTGTTTAGGAATGGGGACTGTAATATATATTCATTGGTATTATTATTATCTTATTAATCATATATATTTTATTATATAGGTGGTCACTTTTTTATAGTGTACTGGTATGACATTGTGTAAATATGAATATATGATTCCACATTTTATCATATATATCATATTATTTTTATTGATTCTACAAACTCTAATTATTTTGATGAAATATGTTAAGTTATATTTCCATTATGTTTACTCAGATATGAGGGTATAATCACCCCATGGTTACACACTATACCACTATTGATAGTTAAAATCATTTTTCATAAAGGGAGGAATGTCCCATGTTATGTAGAAACTATTAGTTTAGACACCAATCAGGTTTTCTAGGGTGCAGATAAGTTATACGTTGAAATATTGAATTCATAATATCACAAAAATCATGAAATAGAAGAAAAATAAACTATAAATGGCCAACTAGATGACATAGAAAGGAGGATCCTGTTAGAAATGATATATCATACATTGGTGAGATTATGAAGATCAAGCTATTATAAGCTGAGAATGAAATGATGTTTGGAGAACATGAAGATGAATTGACATGGAAACAATAATATATTTATTACACATAATCAACTTATATGAGTAGTGGTAATTTGTTTAGGATGATAAATAATTATTAAAAAAGGTTTCCATAGACAATGGTGTATTTTCAAAAGTAGAAGAAATTAGGGGTTCCAATAGATTGGTTTTATTTTCAACAAATCTATTTGATGTTTCTTAATAATTTCGATAAAATAGTTGAAAAAAATAAGGATAAGCCCGTTTGGACAATGAAATAAAAATATATGCAAAAATATTAATGAAAATGGTAGAGTAAATTTGAATGAATAACAATTAACCCTATGATGTATAATAATATAATTAAAGGATGAAAACCCCAAAAAAATTAATTTATTTATAGTCAAAGTGAAATATCTATATATAGATTCATTTGATGAAATATTGAATGTTATGGAATGAAATTAAATTATTTATAGTATATTATTTCATTCCTAGGTTAGAGGAGAGTACCATGTATCATTATTACCCTGTCCGTTGAATTGTTTCACACATGGAAAACACAACACCACATGACAAAAATTAGAATAATCCATTAAAAAAATTTCTGATGAATAAAATGTAAACATAAAATTGAAGTAGAATATAAAAGATTCAATGAATTCCAATATACTGCATTATCAGAGATAAAATAAAAATAACAAAAAATATAACAGTATTTATTAAAAGAATATAATATTAATTCAACAATGAGGCAGTGCAGGTCAAGAATCTGAAATCTGAAAAACACAAATTTATAAATCTAGATTTCCAGTAATATATCATCATAAATCTCTACATAAGATTTCAGAAATCTAATACTTTTCTATATCATGGACAAAACATAAACATATAAACTAATTTTCATTTGATGGTTCTAAGAAGTCATACCTAATACGAAATGTTTGAGATTTTTCCCACATTCCACTAAAAAAGAATTTGGTCTGCTCACCGTTATTAGAAATATGACAAGTGGAATATCTGAAGTAGAAAAAAATGATTCAAATTTATATATAAAAAATATTTAATAGGTTTAAAATGAAATTTTACATGAGTATAGTTTTCCTTTAAAAGATATTTAAATATTTAGTTTAATAATATTAGATTTTAAAACAATATACAGACACATGCACACACCTATACATGAATCCGGGCTTTCCTATACCAATGGTCAATGAGTCATCCTTCTCCAATCAATCAATTTTTTAACTTTTCCAAGGACTTGAAAAGTACCCCATAGCAGGATACTTCTTTCCTTGGTGTATTCCATATTAACATGAACACTTTCCACAACCACATTATTCGATGTCTATATTCTATTACATTATTTATATTAATAAATCCAATTATATAATTTATATAGAAAATTATAGGAATCACCCACAAACCAATATTTTTTAATCAACTGGTGAGGGAAATTCTTGTAGAGTTTTAATAGGTTATTAAAAACCAAAAGATAAAGGGAATTCATTTTGAAAATCAATGAGCCATCACATTCTATAAAATTTGGAATTCGGTAAAACCAACATAATATAATAATTTTTGACATGAAGAATCATATAAAGATATCATTGTTTGATGATCTTCTTTCTATTTCATTAAATAATCACAAGAAATTTAAATCAAATCTTATTCGATACTATAGATGGTGCCACAAAAAACTAGTCAAATTTTTGGTTCAAAAGGAAACAACAAAATAAGTAATTGAATGAATGATCATATTCGTTAACTTTTCATCAAATGTTTAACACGTAATGATTCATTAATTAAGTTTTGTTTAATTTTACGGTCAATAAAAACCACCTAGAAAACCAATGATGCTGATAAGAGGATAATGGAGATAACAAGAAGTAGAAATATATCTAAAATTATAAAACATGATGGGCCATACTTATTTCATGACATGAAAAATAACTCAAAACATGAAACATTTTTTATAATAGATATATATAAATTCATGTTTACCTACCTGAAAATCCCACATTACTAGTATAAATCATGATTAATATTTCATTATGTGAAAAGATATCTCCAAAAACAATTCACACACTAAAAGAGATTCATGATGACTACTTTGAAACAAATTACATCGGGCATAACCACTAACTACAACAACTGGTTCCTACTTCTAATGTTCATGTTCCCCTCTATTATATTACTAGAACTCCACCAACAATTCTTCTAAAACACTCCAAACATAAAATAAGTATTATAAATCAATTATAAACCTCAAACATGAAGTGATATATTCTCCCCAACATTTTTTTCTCCATCCTTGGAAATAATGAGGTCTTTTGAAACATTAAAAATAATAGGCTATTGCTGTCTAGAAATGATCTCTAATTACCAATTTTCATCATAGAATATTCAATGATATCATATTACTAATTTTAAGGAAAAATATCTCCATGGAGTAGCTGTTCTCTGCCTATGCTGAATCTGAACCAATTTTGGATAAATTTTACATCTAAATGAAGACTAACATGATCTTATCCAATGTCATGAATTGTATATTATAGGTACTTCTTCAAATGTTAGTCACGAAAACAAATTGAAAACAACAATAAATATTATAATCATGTATTGTGGATATGAAATATCACCAATTTGTTAATGAATATAAGATGTCCCACATATGGAGGAGGTAGTTTCCCTAACGTCCCCAATATGTGATAACCTAATTACGGTGACACTTTTAGAAAGTCATGGTCACCTATGTAAAATTAATATTAGTGGTAATGGAGATCAATATATTAATTATCTCAGCTTTAGGATATTATGATTCAATTCTAAATCATTAGAATATTTTCTATTATTCCCTAGACAAGACATAGTCAATTTAGTGAAGTGTCTCATATTTTCAATCAACCAATTTGATAGTGACAAGGGTCACCATATATTTTAATGAAAAAATCCATTTGTATCAATTACTAAGAAAATTTATTATAAAAAACTCTAATAAAGTTATATAAAATTTCCATTATCTACTAAAGTCGATGACTTATTATCTTGGAATAACATCCAATGTATGAGTTATATATTCTGGATTCCCATCCATCTTTGGGTGATATGAAATTGCCATTTCCAGCTAGTTTCCATGATCCTATTTTAAGTATCTCTAAGATAAATAAGTAAATCCAGAATCTATGTTAGATACATTAGATTTAGAATCTCTATGAAACATAACAAAATCACAGGTATATGATTTTTCCAGGACATCTACTATTTTATAATATTGATTTTGGATAATGTATTCTGACATATTGAGTCGATCCACAATAATAAAAAACAATGTCATGCCTCATAAAATTCTTTAGAAAACCTATGAAAATGTATATTGAAATATGATTTCATTTCCAATCAAGTATAAACATAGATTTCATTATAAAAACTAGAATTTAATAATCCTACAAGACCAACTAATATGTGGGAAATTTGTAAAAAATAATGTACAATTTAACTTTTGGTATCAACCCATCAAGAAAAAGTTTTCATTTAAATTAATATTTATATGTACCTAGTGGAATAGTCAATTTTAAATGATGATACACTGATTTAATATTTTTCTAAAAAAAGGGGAAAATTTATGTTTTATAAATGAAACACCATATTTTCATGATTATTCCATGCATTAGATGTCTACATACCATTTGTGTTTGAAAAAATGGTGATAAAATTTCGATATGATTGTTTAGCATTTCTGACTGAGTTCACCAAATCACGAAAAAGTGTGATCATAAAGAATAATACTTTACCAATTTAGTTCACAAATATCCAGATGCATGTCTGCATTATCACACATTTATTTACATTGATCAAAATATTATCATAACATGAAATTATAATATATATGACTCAAATCATATTCCAATGAGTTCCCATTCTTAGGTGTATACACCGTATGAATGGTAAAAATCAGGTTCCACTACATCAAAAATTGTTGCCTCATGTCAATGTATCTATTGAATAAGTTATATTTCAATATTTTTATACCAATGAAAATATTTATATTCTCCCCCAAGAAGATTGTGTCACCATGTTTTTAAGTAATCACCCACAATAGATAATTCCTTATTGTGTGTCAAAAATATATTTCCATGTGTTTAAAAAAATCAATCCATATGACACAGCATGGCCCACTCACAACATAATAACAAAAAAAATCTAATCAAGATAAATAATATCATAAAATATATTAGTATATTTGTTCAAGAATTACATGGATAGGTGATGAAGTGAACAATGCATTATATCCTTATAGTTTTTTGAAAATCATCAGTCTACTAAAATATGATTCCCTTCCTCATGAATCTATTCATAAGATATGAAATTATTGATCAATCCCAGAAAATTCATCAATAATTCATAGCTAATCATAGAAAAATATTTATCACAAATTTATTCATTGTTAGATTCCATGAAATTACATCATCGATTTTACATGGGTAAATTAATATCCATTCCAGGAAATATCATACTGCAAAAAAATAAACTTTTGTTAGCTGGATGTTTTAATTAATAAATTTAACAATAAAAATTTGATTGTGCAGTGAGTTCAATACAATATGCAATTTCTTATAATTGGTTTTCCATTTTTGATAGTTAACCATTATATAATATTAAAATACTGTAAAAAAGATTAAATATTCTTATGGAAGATTTGGTTCATCAATTCCATGAAAATATATGTGAATTCATCAGACTGAAATATGTGAAAATTTATTTGTAATGTTTGTATAAATTATGGAATGTTATCCTTATAATATCCTTTTTTATGACATTGAGTTGATGGCATTCATATCATAGATTATTCTTAGTGAACCAGGTAGATCCCTTCATTTTTTCAAATAAATCATCAATTAAAATAAGTGGATATCAATTCTATATCATTACCTAATTTCGTTTATGATATTTAACTGATGAAAAAATTGAACCATCTACATTATTTTTGAAAAGAACTTTTTTATACCAAGGTGATATAATTGTTGTAATGAATCCCTTCTATAAAATTCATATAGTTGGGCCTTTAAGTATGGAAAAAATATAGGAGGCATTGTATATGATGGACTTGAAATTTGAATTTCTCATTGTTTTAGATCATTATAGATTTGTATTTGTTTTTTTGAGGGTATCCTTGTGTAATCATTTAGAATGGAATCTATGCTGCAATCCACTATTGAAGAAATAGTCATATTTCCACTTACATCTACAGTACCCAATATCATTATAAGAAGCCGAATAAAAATATTTCCAACTACTGATACTAATGATCATTATCTAAATGATATTATATGCCTCTCCCATTTGAATAAATAAAAAACTGGGTCGAGGGATTTGAAATTTTTTTATGAACATAACAATAAATACATTCCTTGAATTTCAACATCCATTTAATTTTAAATATTACAAAAACAATTTCCTTTTCAAGGATAGAAAACTCATATAAAAACAATATCACATCACTTGAAATGGTACAATTTAGCTAATTGAATTCCCTATGTTCAAGATCACTAAGAGGAGTATTGTTTCTTATAAATTATTATATCATTTCTAAATAGTTTCCTAATTTTTTAACCATAAAAGATGAAAGAAAATAATTTCATATAAAATTTCCAAAAAATAAAATAATCATTGTCTAGTTTAGAATAATGTCACATAAAACTTCTGAGGAACTCAATTTAATTGACAAAATATCCTCCTAAAATCCGTCAAACCGTTAATAATCTCCAATCAAATTGTAATTTCTATCATATTGTGGTGTTGTATGAACAATCCAGGTGTTCACAGTTCCATCATTGGTTACCTTATTCTAACAGTGATAAAAAAATAGGATGATATCATTATAATTGAGCTTTAGTGACCTGAGACGGGTTCTAATTATCTCGATTTAATTAAATCTAATGTATACGGATGTATTTATTATTTTATTCTCTTTTCCTATAGTTTTGGAAATATTATGGTGGTTTCATGTTGTCTTTTATCCAATGAAGAAGACATCCACACTGAATGAATCATGTTACAATATTGTGATGTAGTGGATAAGAGACTAATCATGTAAACTGAATATCCATTTTCCAGCTACCCAAAGAATAACTCTCCCATGTTTTCTATTCTTCCCTACACTAGTGTTCCCACCTACCAAAAAATTCAAAAATTTGACCCCTTCACTAGTATTCCATTCTATATAAGTTTATCACCTACTAATAACTTATTTACCATCTACACATAATTGGTTTCACTGAAAATGACAAATTTATACATAATATTGAGTCATGGCCTTCATTGAATATTCATTCCATTATCCTATTTCTAGTCACAAAGTATTTTTGAAAAAGAGAACTACATTCAAGATATGACAAAAAAATTATAGTAACAATTATATTTCATTAATTTAGATTTATTAATTCCTTCACCTTTTTGATATAGAAGGTTTTCATATAAAAAACATTATTGAAGAACTTATAGTACCCACAGAATGTAAGACCGTGGTTCAACATTTCATAGACCACTATTACCACCATTGAAGTTTGATGAATCATTAATGTTATTTTTTATCATAACCTTAATATCCTGTAATTTCTTGAGGTATTATATTATTATATTCAGTTATCCTAGACATATTTCTTATTTATTTTCTCTAAAATGACCCTTAAATATTTGTGGACACAATTTATGAAATTCAGCAGAGTTCTTTATGAGATTAGGTTCCTCATATCTTGTATCCATTTTAAAATAATTTATTTCTTGCCCAACTATTTTTACTCACTAAACATTTACATAGGGTTTTGTTGGAGCCATATTACTTATTGCAACATCTTTCTAGTTTCTCTTCCTCCTCAGTAGTGGAATAATTATTATATAATCATATAATCAATTATTTTAAATTTATATCTAATGTTTTTATTATTCAGTATTATCTCATATATGTTATAAAAATAATAAAAATCATTATTAGACAACATTAACATCAAAAAATAATGTGAAAATTTTGTCTTAGTTTGAAGTCTCTTGGATAATGCATGATACTATACCCTTGATAGTTAAACACAAGATGATGCGGTGACATGAAACCCAAAATCTTTTAGAAAAACAATATGTACCTGGACTGTTATTGTATCAAGAGGTTCAATACAAAGAGGTCGTCTAAAACTTTTTATGCTAATAATTTCATGTGTGAAAGTATCCTATATTTCTTTTATATCACCCTAATACATGGAATGATAAATATAATTCTATTTGATATATCATGGGACCATCCATTGTAAATAATTGAGTTAAGGTGATATAAAAAGTATGATACACTCTCTAGATATATAAAATTGCAATAAATTCTTGGTTCTTTTTGATAGATAATGTGGAACATTTTAGACTTGTGGAAACGACTATATTCCATGAAAAATATAATAAAAAACCAAAATTATATGATTAATGGAATGTAAACAATAATAAAATATAAATATAACAACTATGACTCCATGGATACCAATAATATGATTTATCTTGGTAATAATTAAAAAGAATAAAAAAAGAAGAACTAAGACTCTATAAATAAAATAAGACTTAGGATCAAATGTAGAACCAATTAAGACTCCAAAACCCATAAAACACCAAAACCCAACTCCATGTATTCATGAAAAAAACCTCAAGATTATTAACTAAAGGAATATTAAATCCACCCATTTATTGTATCATAAAAAAATCATTATATACACCAACAGATATATGAAGCGGATGAGAATCCAAGCTGAGAAGTAAAACCTAAATGTTTTTCCCAAATTCCACAAAAACAAGAATTAGTTAAACTCGTATTTTTTTTGAAAATATGTAAGAGTAATATCAAATTTATTTTAACAATTTCCCATGTTATATATGAAAAATAGTTAATAGGTTCACATATCCATCGCTACTAGAATATTAATTTCATTTATAATTATTATAAGTAGTTCATTTTATCCTATAGTTATATCTAATCAATATATCCCTCTCACACCCATTCATATAATTTGATATACATATCCTCATAATCAGTGATGATTCCATCACCATGAAGTCTTATGGTGTCCTTCATATAGGCCCATAAAGAGAACAAAAGATATATGTACTTCAATCCTCAATCTATTCTCTTTGAACATGGTTAAACAATAAATATACACTAGATAATTTCCATATTCAGAAAATTTATTTATTTAAAAAAATTACAAAAAATCCATATTGATTTGGTTATTATGAATAACTTAATATTTATCTACCAAATAGTGACATAAATTTTCAATGATTTTCTGAAAAATATTTTAAACCAAAATATGTTGAAAAAAATTTACCAAATGAATAAGAATCACATTATATGGATAATATAATGTGTAAAAAGAATCTAATAAAATATTAACATTAAGAATATGAAAAAATCTCGCAAGTTCTATAATTCTCTTATATCTCACTAATAAATCAAATTAAAATTGTTTAAAATTCATTCTATTCCACATATCTACACACCTAAATACTATTCCACAGTTTTTCATAATATAATAATATTAGATCTAGACTATAGGGGTTTATAAAATCCATTTATTTTTCTTTTAGATCACATTCTCTAGGAATCATTGATAAAGGGGTAAAAAATAGCGATAATTCAATACCACATATGGGAAATATAGAAATAAAGATAAATATAAAGAATATAATGTGAACTAGTAGTATATTTTTTATTTAAAAACAACCAGGGCCTAACATAATTCATCACATGATAAAGAGATTCATTGTTATAATCTTTGAGATAATATATACACTAAAATTTGATTCACGTAAATATAAAATATAGGAAAATTGGTTCTTGTTGTAAATATAATTTCATAATGTGAAAATATCACCCAATTAATCCATAGATTCCATTAATAAAATTCATGGTGTATCCTCAAAAATGATTCACATCATGAATAGCCATTCATATAATGAACCAACCGTTGTTTATACAAACTAAGGAGGATTATTTTTTAATAAGAAGGGCAATTTCCCAAAAGAGAATTCATGTGATTTGAACTTCACCAATTCTATCCACCAACTATATGTTTGAGTGATTATAGAAGGTGTGTGGTAGATATGGAACTTTGTGTCATAATAAAGATGTTTTGTTGACTATACTATAATGATAATTTTTGAAAAAGGTAAAAGGGAAGAATAAATAAAATAAATATAAGATAATCTATACATAGAGAAAGTGAGGAAAACCATGGAAGGTAAAAAATTTCCTAAAAATAATTCATTATTTATTATATATGTCCATTAAACAAGATTAATAAGGGATAAATGACTGTTTTAATTGAAATAAATTGTTTAAAAATGGTTTACGTCATGAAAATCTGTCCATGATTTTTGATCTAATAACACAATTTAAATAATGGTAACGTAATGAAAAAATTCAGAATCATACATAGAATTATACGACTATTATACCATTTCATGCTAAATTATTGATGAAAAAGATTTGTGAATCTCAAAAATAATTTTCCTTCATAGATAATGTTGAAAAATTGCCTCTATATAGGGAAAAAATAATTCAATAGATTATTATATACTATACTAAGGCTCATAACAAAAAAATAATTTTTAATAATCCTTCCCATTCTATGTTGAGGAGATACGAGACTCATTTGTTTAGTGAAAAATATAATCCTTATTCTTTCAACATACAACTAAAAAGTGGTCTCCTTATTATTCCCTAAATTTTTTTTATTGTTTATGACATATAGAGAATTTTAATGGAATTGTGATGTTTTCACTACTCTATAATATATTTTTTCTCCTTCATGGGGTACCCAACGTACCCTGAAGAGGATGAGAAATATTTATCAAATTAGGTGGGAAGGAGAAAAATATATTTTGTCCTAAATATAGATCTTCTTGAATGAAATGAAAAACTAGAGAATGAGGTTTTTCAAAACCCACTAACAATCTATATCCTTGTTTATATCAAACAAATATAAAAAAGGAATGTGTTGGTTGATGAAAATATGAGAAACTTAAGGAGTTTATATGTAATTCAGTAGATATTTTTTATTAATTTGTTTTGATATGTGTTTGTTATATAATTTATATGTAAACCTATTTGAATAAATCATTATGATTATTATTTTGAATATATTTTAGAATTTTATCACAAGTATTATTGGATATTGAATCATTTTCAATGATATATAATTAATGTATTTTTCTCTAAACTATGTTGTGGAAGGTAAAAAAAGATTTGAATAAAAAATAGATCATCTATTAAAATATGTATGGGTGAAACTTCTCACAAAACCAGACTAATTTGAGATTTTAAATTATTTAGGGTAAAAAACTAATTTATAGAAATTTATTAAAATATCATGAACTTGTCAGAAGTTCCTTAAATATCATTTTATATTTCATACCAATAATTGTTATCAAGAGAGGCTCACTTATTAAAAAGAAATATTTTTTACTCTATTGATAAATATTTCCATAGGTAATGATGTTATTTAAAATTATATGGATTTTATTTTTTTTCAAATCAAATGTGGCTAAATTGATTCTCATGAAATGAATATATTTTTTGACAGAACATGGAGATATTATAAATTGGAGGTCATCATAAATTGAAAATGTAATTTTACATAGTATATTAGAGATAATCAAATGATTTATCAAAGGATAAGATTCGTATAAATATAATTAATTATGTATTGTTTTTCATGTTTATGGTAGTAGTGGATGGAAAAGTTTCTATACTTTATATTTGTAGGATGTTTAAAGATGGTAACTAGTGGTATGTTGGCATTGGATTCCATGATAGAGAAGGTTGTTGATAATGAATGTTGAGGATAAAAATGTGAGAATACATCCTATAGATAAGGAATATAGTTCATTTAGGATTTATAGAGTTTTTAATATGGTCAATGAATGAATTGAATATATTTTGAGTTATATGGTAGTGAGTTATAGAATGATATGTGATCCCAAAAGGATTATACACCCCTAAAAACTAGTTAATAAAGATCAATAGAAACATAATTTATTTAATTATTATACTAAACCATAAGGATTATTCAATTATTATGTATAACAATTATATAGTATGGATAAATATATGAGACATCCAGATAATGACCACATGTGGAACATTTTACCGTTATCATAATGATGAGTTATATGGATGACAGTATAATTTTTATTTTACCCTAATGAGAATGTTGATCCATAAGGATGACCCTTAGAGAAATATCTTTTCCTTATTGGTATTTTTAAATTTTTTTAGATTATGAATATCTTTTTCCCCACTGATAAGTTTGAGAGTTCATGGAATTCATATAATACAAATTAGTTAAACCATCCGAGGATCTTGAATTTTTTATTCTAGGATTCAATATGATGATCTATTTAAGTTGATTTTTATTCAACATAACACTACCATATGACCATTATTAGATGATACATTATGAGGATATTAGGTCCTAGCCGTTAAGACATCCGCGGAATAATTAATCAGTTCTATGCACATAATGAATTGAAATAGAAATAACAATTCGGATTTTTTGGAAGTAGAAGAAGGTAATTACACGAGTCTTTTAGAATAAAAATCTAATATTATACTGAGGATCCTGATATAGATTTTAGAAGATTAATAAAACTAGAAACTCATTCCATATTTTATTGTAGTGATCACATATATTTTATAGAAAAAGAGTTTACATATTTTGATTATATGAGATATTTTTATTTATATTACTTTTTTATTATATATTTGTAGAATGAAATAATGATGTCCTGTTCGAGTACTTCTAAAACTCCAAAGCTCCAAGTTTGAGATTTCTAAATAACTAAGAGCCTGATACATTACTCTATCAAATAGATAATAATATATTATAATTGGGATATATTGATGGATTTAGATAAATGTTCTTCTCAGTAATTAAATGTGTTAAGGAGAAAAATACCACGTGATGCGCTGTATGTTGGTAAAAATAGACATAAATGTTCAATGGATGAGAAATATTTATATAATTAAAGAAACTCATGTGCAGGCTAGATGATCCATTCAATTAATTGTAAATGATATAAATCAATGTTTCTAAGAGAATAAAATACAAAAATATATTTATTAATTTATTCGGCCATACTTTTTGAGGGTATTTGTCTCATCCAGTGGGACACTAAAGACAGGACACAGTAGAACTCACTTTTGAAGGTATTGGGATGGAACATTGTTGTATACACATGTATATATAATGGATAATATATGAATTGGGTGTCAATTACTTCAGGAAAAAGACAAGTGTTTTACACTGAACTATGTAAATTTCATGTGTTGTCCATTAACTATATTATTATACATATGAGGTTTTGTAATAAATATAAAATCATTATTTTTCTAAAAACCTAAATACATTATAATATTATATATAAATGAAATATATTATCAAATTTTTATTATATACTCTTTAAATGATCTCATTTATTTGTTTCAAACATATAAAACATTACTAAAACATCATCTATTAAATTTTAAAACATGGTATTATAAAAATAATGAAAAATGAAAAAAAAAATCTCAAAATAATATATGAAGTGTGAACATAGAACAATATTAGTATCCATGTTTTGAACTCTAAATTAAATAGTTCATTTAAATGTTAATATTATTTATAAATAAAATAAAAACTTTAAATCAAAAATTTACTTTCAGAATTATTTGCCAAATAAAATTTATCCAACCGAATATGATATTTTTTGAAGCTATGGTTATAAAAGTATGAAATAATGGAATGGATCATGGAAAAATAACTATGAAAAATGGAAATTCCTTAAACAATTGTGTTTTAATAGTTATGTAATTTTGTATGTATTTTAAACCACAAAAACAGTACTTTATTCATACATTAAGAACATTGAAATTCTCTATTATATCATATGTGATAAGTTAGATCATCACCTATATAGATTTATAATGAATTAATTAATTCAAAAATCGATGAATATATATCTATTTGAAAATGAAATTTCTATTAATGATATATCATTAAAAAATTAATTACAAAATACGGTTTATTTACCCAGATTTATATATTTTAATAAGACATACACCTTCAATAATTCTTAAAAAATTAGATAATTTCATTAAATAATAATTTTTTAAAATTAAAAAAACATGGAAAGGGTCTAGTAGTACTTCTATTTTTATTAATTCACATTAACAATTTTATCTTTTAAATATTCAGATTTATTTTACTTAATCAAAATAAAATATAAATCTAACAGAAGAATAGATTTTAACATTTGACATAATTTTATCAAGTTTAATAAGGGATTTTAGACATCATTATTTCTTAATTTTATTTTAATACTCAATTGGATATTAAATATTATTATCCAAAATTTAAATATATGATAATTTTTTAATGTGATTATATTTTCCCCAATCATAAAAACCTATTAGTTACCCCTTTATTTGTAATGAAAATTTTGTAGGGTTTTATTTAATTCAATTTATCAATACATAGTTTCCATGTATAATAAACCATAATAGGTAAAAAAATACTCCCTATGGATATTTCTAAAGATATTTATTATTTTATTATTAATAAATTTTCTTTAAAATAATTCAATTCATTTTAAATTGATTGTATTATTCTTCATTATCCTTTTATTTATCTACATTATTTAACTAATATCACATTTTCTATTCTACATTATCAAAAATTAGTCATGTGATATCACTACAAGATATTTAATAAATTATTAATGTATAATATAAATTTATATTTATTACAAAATATATATAATATTCACAATAATCAAACATAAAAACAATATAATCCACATGATTTATACAACATATAATAGCATAGTCCCTTCCATATTCTATAATGTTGTAATTTTTCTTAACACTATTTAATATGTGATATGTATAATTTGTTCAATAATAATAAATTTATTTGAAACTATTATTCTTATAATTATCTAATTTAGAAATGTATACATATTTAAAATTGGTAATTAAAAAGAAAAACAATATTGACATAAAAATTTTATTTGTAAAAAATATCATATCATGATTTAAAACCAACATAGAAAAAAATAATTAATTGCAACATCTTAATTAAATATCTCTTGAGTACAATCATCATATCGTTTCAATTTGTTTTATTGACACTTTGCTCCTCTGAATTTTTTCATTACTAGGAAATTGTTTTAAATACCTGTATTAAACTATTTGGGAATAATTTATAATTTGTTTTAATATTATAAATAGGTTTTTCTATTTCAAAAAAAATTCCAATCATTCTGAAAAATTATTGATAATTATTTTTCTGGAAATAAAAATTTTCAACTGTGTACCTTGAACAATATCCCCATAGCATGTTATTTATTCAAATTTCTTGGTTAAATCACCAAATAAAATCTAATACATAACTTACATTATATTTCAATTATATGTAAAAGGTAAAAATAATAAAAATAATATATTCATAAATAAAAACAAGTGGGAATGTCTGAATCCAAATATTAAATCACCTCAAATTTATTGGATTTCATAAAAGTATAAAAGTGATATTTTCTTAAATGAAAATATCATATAAATTTATTTTTATATCTACCATAATATTATTTAATATATGACTAATTTTATCCAAATATATAAAATAAAAACATAATTTATAACCTTTTACAATTTTTATCATACATTTAAATTCTAACAACAAATGAAAAAAATAAATTCCTTCCATTTTCTTTTAGGAGAAAATATTTTTTTGAAATTAAATGAGCATAAATTTATATCCATTTAAAATTTAATTAATTTATTTTCAACACTTATAAATTAAAAACCATTTATTTTTTTAATATATTCATTATTAGGTAATGGTAAAAATATATGTCACATATTATAAAACATATTTATTAATTTTTTCTAATTATCATCTCAAATATATATCATTTATAAATAGGAGAAAAAATTTATAGTATCACTTAATAGGGAAATTGCATTTATAGTAAGAAATATATATTGGGACCAAGTTGGATGGATAAAGAAGTAAGAAAAGTTTGTTGTTACAGACTGTTGTTTTTTATTGGAAAAGAAGAAAAATCAATTCACTTTGTAAAGGACTTTTAAAAAATGAAGATTCTTTGTTGATTTGTATTTCAAAAATATCATATGTTTATAGAACTTGTGATGCTAGCAATATAATGGATAGATGGAGTAAAGAAGTGTTTTTCGAAAGGTAATGAATGTATCTTGCAAGTCAAAAGTGGCGCAGAAGTATGGCGTGCAAGTATATGTGGCAAGCAAGTCATATTCCAAGATCATCACATCAAAATTTTAAAAATGAAATAAAATGGTGCACAAGTTAAGGATTGGAACACAAGTCAAAAAGTGGAATGCATGTATAAGTTTTGCGCTATTGTTGCGCGCAAGTATAAGTGGTGCGCAAGTATAAGTTGTGTGCAAGTGTATGTTGCATGGAAGTAATATTCCAACATCATCATATCAAAATATGACAAAATAAAGAATGTATCGCACAAGTAATGGAAGGACACACAAGTGATGGATAGGTGCTCAAGTGATGGAGTGGCGTGCCAGTAGGAATGAAGCTCTAGTGTATGTGGCACGCAAGTCAAAAAAATTCCTATAAATTGATGACTAGCCTCCTCATTTTTCAATGGTCAACACTTAAGAGAAAATTAGAGCTCTGATCGCGCATGTAGTAGAGGGTGTTCTGATCGCGCATGTTGCATATGGCGGTGCCCAAGCTGAAGTGGTGCGCAGACTGAGGGTTATTAATAAGGCACGCAAGTAGGGTTTCGTGTATGTTTTGTCGGGCAAGTTTCTAGAGGCACACAAGCAGTGACGTGCATTCAAGAATTATGTTGTGTATAATCCAAAGGTGGCACGCAAGTGGTGATCTGTTGTCAATGGTGGCACACAAGTAGTGAGTTGGCTCGCAAGTAGGTGGAGCACAAGCAGTGAAGTGTGCAAAAAAGATGGTGCGCATGCAGGGAGGCTCGCAAGTAGGGAGTGGCGTGCAAGCTGTCGGGAACATTACCTTATTTATGCTAAGAGGAATCACACACACTATTGGATTGTTTTCAAAGTGCTACAAAAGTGTAAGGTATATACTACTCATTTTATTCCACATCAAAGTATTGTTTTCTACTGGATTATGTGGTACTAGATTGTTTTTGTACCATACCATGGATGTAGCTACTATTATTGAGTACTGGGCCGTGTAAATCCTGTGTTCTTGTGGTTTTGTATGCTCAGTGGGGAAGAAACTCTTTAATAGGAGGCGAAGGTTGTTTCAAAAAAGGAAACATAAAAAGAAAAAGATATCACTGATTCACCCCCTCCCCCACTCAGTGATAGGTGGATCCTGACTGGGAACCTCAATTGGTATCATAGTGAGGTTCCCTTCGTTTATTCATTCCTGAAGTGGTTGAATAGAAGTTGTGATGGGGAATCTAAAATGTGTGAAGAGTAAGGAAATTCATGTTTTTGATTGAAAATCTATCACATATGGAATGAAATAATGATGTATTATCTTATGACTCTTGGATATGTAGTTCTTCAAACTACAAGATAGGGATTTCCTGATATTGATGACAAGGTTCCTCTCACTCTTGTCGATAAGACGAATCTTGATAATGATGGAAGAGCTAAAAATGTGTTACTATCATCACTTTCTGAGAGCTAATTTTTAAGAGTGAAAGTTGTTTCTATAGCCAAAGGAATCTGGGACAAACTAAAGAATATATCTGAAGGAAATAAAAAAGTGAAGAAGGTTAATCTATATATTTGGAAATTAAAGATTGAAGACTAGAAAATGGGAGAATCTAAATCGGTTGGGGATTTCATTACCATGATAAATGATATTTTCAGTACAATCATATGTATTTGTGAAACGTTAGAGGATTAAGTAGTTGTCAAAAAGATTTTGAGAATTATAGATGATAAGTTTGATGTTAAAGTGTCTTTATTAGAAGATAGAGACCCTGAAACATTATCTCTGGATGATTTTCATAGCACTCTCATTAATTATGAGATGAAAATGGAGAAGACTATAATGGGAAAAACAGAAGCTGATTGAGAAATGTCATTCAAGGCTACAAAGAGAGATAATTCAAAGAAGACTCTTATTGAAGATGATGCTGGTGAATCCGATTTTGAAGATGAGGTATATAAAAATTATGATGCAAATTCATCCTTGTTTTCTAATAATGTGAAATGAGGTACAGGGAAATACAAGGGTAAACTTCCCTTGAATGTTTTTTAGTGTGGATCCATTGGTCACTTTGTGGCTAACTATCCTGAAAATAATAAATAAGAAGACAGTGATGATGATAACAGAAGGCCAATAAGGTTGTGGAAGAAACAAGCTTTCAAAGATAAATATTTTTCAAAGGGGATGGATAAAAAGATCTTCAAATCAAAAAGACGAAGCTTTTTATCTAATGATGATGATGAAGAAGATAGAGAATATGAATTCGAGAAATTATTTGTGTAAAAAACTAGTGATAATACCTTTATTGAAACAGTGATTAATGGAGAATACGAGAGAAACATTTAAAAAGAAGAAGAAACTCAACATGAATATCATTTGAAAGAAGAGTTGAAAGAATTATTGAGGAAGATTATAAGGCTTGAGATGGAAAACAACAAGCAGATAAATGAAAATTCCAAATTAAAAAATCAAGAAGATTTTACAGATGAGAAAATAAAGATGGAACAGGAGATTGATGATCTGAAAAATTCTATTGAGATTATAAAGAATTGTAATGATCATCTTGAAGTAAAGCTGAAGGAAAAAGAAGAAGAGTTAGAACTTATCCAACAGAAACATTATAAAGCTAAAGAAATGAATATCAGTTTCAAAAATTCTATATCAGATGTTGGTAAATGTTCTAGTAAGAATGAACCAAACAAGGATCCCCAAATGATACCTTCAAAGGATGAAATGAAAGAAAGATCTGGTTCTGTTAAGAAAAAGGATAGAAAGACCATGTATGTGGTCAAAGTCAGCAATGATGAAAAATTAGAAGTGAATAAAAATCATGAGTCAAGAAAGGCTTCTAATACCTCTGGTGCTGTTAAATATGAAATGATAAAGGTAGTTACAAATTAAAACATGAAGTTTGATGGTCAGTGTAGTTTTATTAAGATGGTTGTTGTGAAGTGTGTTAATAAATCTGGTCAGTATAGATGTTTCAGAGGAATATATTCATTCTAGGGTTATTGCTGGTATTGTGGTGGATTCGGACAAATTGAAAATATGTGTTGTTTCATCCAACAACATTACAACTATTTTACATGTTTTGAAAGACAATGAATTAGGGGAAGTCAATCCTTTCAAAATAGAAAGTCTCCAAATAAATTTCAGAAGATATCTAAGAAGACTGGTGTGAATGTTGAGAATAGGTTCTAACCACTGGAAACTATTTGTGAAAGATGTGATCGACCAGGACATCTTCCCAAGGGATTCATTAGGGTGTTACCAGAGTAACAAAAGATTCTTAATAACTCTCAAAAGCCAATGTTATTAAAAGATAAAAGGTATAGTTCTGATAAGTCTGTAAAGAAAGAGTGCATAGTTTTATGGAAAGAACACATTGACCTAGCGAGGAAATTGGAGGAAGCTCAACATAACGTAATGGAAAAGGAAGAACGAAAATATCTTGTTGCTGAAACATTGTTGAATGCTACAAAAGAAGAACATCCATGGATTCTTGATAGTGGGTGTTATTCTCATATTATAGGAGTCTTACTATTTTTGAATTATGTGAATGACTTCAAAGAAGGAAGCGTTACATTTGGAAATGATGAATCTCTGAGAATCAAAGGTGTTGGGTCAGCCATCATCGAAAAAGAAAAAATGAAATATAAGAAAAAATTATATGTTGCTTGGTTGAAACATAATCTTTTGAGTTTTTCACAACTTTGTGATGAGGGAAAAAAGTTATATTCATAAAATATGGGTTCGTTGTGAAATATGAAAATGGTGGAAATACAGTTACAAGAGGCCAACGTACAAAAGGAAACTTGTTCCAAGTTGGTGAAGATCAAAATTCTGGTTACTTGGGCATGGTGGAAGAAAATCAGTTATGGCTTAAATGGCTAGGAAATATGTTTCAGAGATACATGTGTAAGTAATCAATGATAGACTGTGTCTGATATATGCCTGATTTATCAAGAAAAAGATATTAGTGATGTACTATCTATGGAAAAGGGAAGATTGCAAACTCTTTTCATAATAGAGTAGAAATTCATTCAAAACTACCAATGGAAATTATACGTTTTGATATATTTGTACCAATGAGAATAAATCTAAAAATGTAGATATGTACTTCATTACATTCATTGATGACTTTACTCACATTACTAGTGTAATGTACATGAGACATAAGTCAGATGCTCTGGAAATGTTTAAGAGTTTTAGGTGGAATGAAAAAAAGGAATGTGAGTATTCAGTGAAGATGTTGAGAACTGATAATGGTGGTGAGTACAATAATGAAGAGTTTTATTGGTACATTGATAAACATGGAATTCAGCATGAGTTCAGTTCACCATTCACACATCAAAAAAATGGGGTTGCTAAAAGAAAGAATTGAAGTCTGGTGGAAATGGGGAGTACTATGTTACTTGAACATTGTATTTCTCAATATTATTGGAGGCAAGCCATGATCACTATTGTTTTTATTCAGAACTGATGCTTCTATAGGCCAAACTTAGATATTAATCCATATGAAATGTTCTATGGAAAAACTCCAATTCTGAAACATTTAAGTGTATTTGGGAGTCCATGCATTATAAATAAGAAAGGTGGAAACGTTGGAAAGATTGAGCAAAGAGGAGATGATGGAATTGTTTTTTTTCTATGCTCCTTAAGGAAGAGGATATAGATGCCTCAACAAAGAAACATAAATAACTATTTTTTCTTCGGATGTAAAAGTTGTTGAAAATGTTGAGAAAGAACTGTAGCCATATGTTGATGTGGAAGTTCAGCAGGATGGAGAAGCTTTTGTTAATGATTCTCATAATGCTATAGACTATGTTAATCCTACCAGTGAAGAGGAATCAGACTTAGAAATCTCGATTGATGAGGATGAAGTTCAAAAAACTCATCCTAGGTTGAGGAAACATGTGGAGGCTCCGAATAATATTCGAGATAAACATGATAGGGTTGAAATAAGAAGAACAACAAGTGCTATATCATATACTTCTCTTTATTCGAAAGTTGAATAAAATGATGTAATTAAAGCATTGGAGAAACCATAATGGGTTCATGTAATGAATGAAGAGCTTGATCAGATAGAGAAGAATGATACTTGGGAACTTGTACCCAAGCCGGACAACAATATCAATATTGGTATACAGTAGTTTTTCAAGAACAAGATGAATGAAGAAGGTAAAGTAATAAGAAAGAAAGCAAGATTGGTTTGGAAAGGGTATTCACAAATTGAAGGCATCGATTTTGATGAATCCTTTTCTCCAGTTGAAATATTTGAAACAATCAGAATCTTTATTTTTATTTCTCCACAACGAGGTTACATGATCTATCAAATGGATGTAAAATCTTCATTCTTGAATGTTGACATTGACAAGGATGTTTACATTGATCAACAATGTGGATTTGTTGTTGGAAAGGATGAAAGTTATGTGTGTAGGTTGAAAAAAGAAATTTTATGGGCTAAAACAGGCTCCGAGTGCTTGGTATTATAAATTAGATACTTGCTTAAAAAAGATGAACTTTAAGAAAGGGAGAGTGGAAAACAATCTCTACATCATGGAATTTCAGGAGTTTTCACAGATCGTTGTTGTTTATGTCGATGATATTATATTTTCTCGAAATGACGAAAGGTCATGTGAAAATTTTTCTAAGGAGATGAAGATGTTATTTGAGAGGTCCATGCTGGGAGAAATGAAGTACTATTTTGGGCTACAAATTTCACAGAAGAAGAATCACGTTTTTCTGTCTCTTGAATAATATTCTAAGGAACTTCTAAAGAAGTTTGGGATAAAAAATTTGAAACTAGTTTACACACCAACTTTAGAGGGAACCAAGTTGTATAAAGATGGAGAAGGAAAGGAAGTTGATCAGAAAGAGTTTCGAAAGATGATTTTAAGTCTGTTGTATTTGACTGCCTCAAGACCCGACATCGTCTATGCTGTCACTTTATGTGCAAGATTTCCGAGTGCTCCTAAAGAATCACATCTGATTGCTGGAAAAATAATTCTAGATATATCAAAGGTAGATCAAATTTTGGAATCATGTATTATGGATCAATAAATATTGATCTATTCAGGTATTCTGATGCAGATTTGGTAGGAAATGTTGATGATCAAAGATCCACATCTGGTGGAGTTTTAATTCTAGGAAAAATATGTGTTAGTTGGAATACCAATAAACACAATTCAATAACTCTTAGCATAGATGAATCTGACTATGTTGATGCTACTCAAGATGAAACTCAACTATTGTGGATGAAGACTAACCTGGATGGTCTACTTATTGAAGTAAAGCTACCATTGCTCTTGGGTTGTGATAATCAGAGTGTAATCAATCTTATAAGAAATCTGTTACAACATTCTCATTCAAAAAAATTGATATAAATTGCCACTTCATGAAAGAGCAGGTGGAGAAGAATTAATTGAGGATGGAGTACGTTCCTACATCTGATCAAGTTGGTGATATATTCACAAAACCGTTACCGAAGGAACAATTTGCAATAGTTAGGTTGAACATGGGTGTCCAACATCCTTATAATCATGGTTAAGGTATTTGTTTCATTCCCCTCTATCATCTTACCATTTGATAGTGTTGTGAAGGGGGAGAATTGTTTCATAAATCTATCCTTATGGAAGCATGCATAAAGGGGGAGTTGTGGGTATGATGTGAATCCAACATGTATGTGTGTGATCTACTCTAATTTTGTGTTGGAGTTGTTGTAGGAAACAATGATGTTTTCCAGGAAAGATTAATAAATGAAGAATGCTGAGGTAGAAGCTTCAAAGATGATCTGAAGAAGGCTAAGGAGGTACGCTCATGATATTTCATAGTCACTGCTTTTGGACAGCATGGTTTTGGCTGTCAATAATTCTTGTTTCCTATATTGAGTTATCTCATGTAGGCTGATAATTGTTGATAAGTAATATATTTCTTATGGTTACATAGTTCAGTGATTTATGAATCATGGTTGACAACAAAATCCAAAGGGGGAGATTGTTGGGACCACGTTGGTTGGATAAGGAATTAAGAAAAGTTTTCTATTAAAAAGTGTTGTCATTTGTTGTCAAAGAAGCTAAATCAATTCACTTTGTAAAGGACATGTAAACTATGATGATGCTTTTATGATTTTTATTTAACAATTATCTTAATTTTGGAGAAATTGTTATCCTAGCCTTATAAAGGATAGATGGAGTAAAGAAGTGTTTTTGGCAAGGGAAAGAATGTTTCGCGCAAGTCAAAAGTGGGGCGCAAGTGTGGCGCGCAAGTATATGTGTCGTGCATGTCGTATTTCAAGATCATCACATCAAAATTTGACAAAGGAAATAAAATGGTGTGCATGTTAAAGATTGGCGCACAAGTCAATAAGAGGCTCTCAAGTATAATTGGCGCAAGTGTGGCGCACAAATATAAGTGGCGCACAAGTGTGGCGCGCAAGTATAAGTGGTGCAGAAGTGTATATTGCGCACAAGTCATATTCCAACAACATCATATCAAAATATTACAAAGGAACAAAAGTGTCGTGCTAGTGATGGATGGGTGCGCAAGTGATGGAGTGGTGTGAATGTGATGGAGTGACCCAGAAGTAGGAATAATGCACAAGTGTATGTGGCACGCAAGTCACCAAAATGCCTATAAATAGAAAACTAGCCCCCTCATTTTCAAGGGTCAACACAGAAGAGAAAATCAGAGCTCTGATCGCACAAGTAGTAGAGGGTGCGATGATCGCTCATGTAGTAGAGGGCGGTGTAGAAGCTGAAGTGGGGAGAAAGCTGAGGGTTATTTATAAGCCGCACAAGTTTTGTCGCGCATGTTTCCAGACGCGCGCATGTAGGAAGTTGCTCTGAAGAATTGTGTTGTGTATAAGCCAAATGTGATATGCAAGTTGAGAGTTGTACTCAATGGTAGTGCACAAGTAGTGAGTAGGCTCACAAGAATGTGGCAATCAATCAGTGAGGCACACAAGCAGGTGGTGCACAATCATGGAGGGGCGCAAGTAGGGAGTGGCGCGCAAGCTGTCTGCACCAGGAGTATCATACCATCTTCTGGGTAGGAAAGTGATAATTTTTTTTTGAAATATTTGATTTCTGAAAGTTCATTAAGAATCACAGAATCATTACATTAACCTATTTGTGCTATGAGGGATCACACAAACTATTGGATTCTTTTCAAAGTGCTATACAAGTGTAAGGGTATATCCTACTCGTTGTCTTCCACATCAAAGATTGTTTTCTAGTGGATTGTGTGGTACTAGATTGTTTCCATACCATAACAAGGATTTGGATACTCTTGTTGAGTAGTGAACCTTGTAAATCTTGTGTTCCTGTGGTTGTTTGTGTTCAGTAGGGAAGAAGATATTTAAAAGGAGACGATAGTTGTTTTAGAAATAGGAAACATAAAAATAAAAAGATATCAATGATTCACACCCTTCACCTCGCAGTAATACTTGGATCATGACTGGGAACTTCAATATATAAACAACATATAGTGTCAAAATAATAACATAATCCCAATATCCTTAAATTACATGCATTTATCATTTATTTTGTCTTTATGTCCCATGTAAACAATTGTTTAATTAAGTCTAAGACACTATTTTTGAGCTTCTTTTTTATGTCCTAATATTAATTTTTTAAATTTATTTATCATGTATTAATTTATATAATGGTAAAAAACACCTTAGTTGATCCACTTATACATGTTCTTACATTTACACATCTTAAAAAGATAATCTTTACATTTATTAAAATTTATTCTATATCATAATAAGATACTAAGGCCAAAATAATTCTAAAACATTTTTTGTCGAAAAAAAGTCTAAATGGTTTCCTTATTTTAATATATTATTTTTAGTAAAAAATTTAGAAACATTTTCCCATTATTATTCACATTTTTCAATATTTTTCCTATTTTGGAAATGACTTTTATAAATATTCAATTAATATATGTTTTAAAATATCAGAAAGAAATTAAAAGAATGACATCTATAGTGTAAAAATATATTTATCATTTTTTATGTGGATTATATCTTCTTTATTCAGTTTTAATTTCTTACTACATGATTTATTTTTTAAAAATAATAGATATATTAATATCACTTTAGAGAGACATAATTTATAATAAAAAAGTTATTTAATAGTGATCTATTGATTACATGGAATTATTATTATAACACATTTAAAATAAAATTAACTGGATCCAATTTTATAATAAATGTAATGTACTATCAAATAATACAATTTAATGCGAAATTTAATATTTAATTAGTTTTGTGGTGTTACCTCTTTTTATAAAAATATTTATTTATATCATTCATTTAATGTTACATTATTTTTTTAAAATTATCAAACATGAATTGTGATATTACAACGCAGTGGTTAATAATAAAATTATCAAAATGATCATTTACATCTATTAGATAATTTTTATAAAATTTATTATCATTAAATATAAAAAACCTGAAGATTATTAATCATAAAATTGTAATAGAGGAAGACATTCCAACAAACCACCCACTCGAATGTCTAGATATGAAAAATTAATTAATGGAAAAAAATAAAAAGGGCCATAATACCATCCCCAACCCTGAAATCATACTATTCTACAAACACCCAATGTTATTCTATATCCTAATCCATTGAAAACAGTATTATTAAACATAAAAACAATCATTTGATTAGTAGACAGCCCAATGATTCAATTTAGGGGTGAGAAAAATATACTATGTAGTCCATCCCAAAAATTATTATTAAGATATGCAATCTTAGATGTGTATATGTGAAGAAAATAAATGATATAAACAACCATAAAGAGAAAAAACATTGGGAATTTTTTGTTTACCAATCTACAACAACTCCATTCACATCGGGATATTGTGTGCTTACATGGCCACCACCTATCTTGTTCATAAAATATATTACAGAAGTAATAATGTTTTCCCCTTGTGTCACTGAACCATAACCTAACCGAAATTGAATGACTTACGGTAGGTTTTCCTGAGCCTCAACCACTACCTAATAGAGTTCGATACGTTAATATGTTGAATCCTTGGACCGTCCCTTGTCATTCATGGGATGTCATCCATGAATCCCTAAACATTATAAAATCAATCATGGAAGTTCTATTTCACATGCCCATTACGTGTAATCACTATCTCACTTATGGAAGTTCTTTATAAAAATCCATAATCAGTACCATATATCGAAAGGTTGGTCCCACCACATCATAACTACACAATCCTTACCAATTATTTCATTCCATTATCATAATAAACAACATATATATCTAGTTAGGTTACATGACCCCTATATTGTAATTTTTTTCTTAGTCAAGGAATTTTCCCTCTACAACTAATAACTAATCACATAAGATATGGCCATGTTTCACATACCTCAACCCATGCCCTCTAACAAAGGGCAGGATAGACTAAACCTTCCCACATAAGGTCTGGACCCTTACTAGAATTGGATACATGTGAGCACCAGATGAAATTTCATTTGATTAGGATCTAGATTCGGTGAGTTGTTATCGTAAGGACCATTATACCCTTATTCACTCTCAAATTATCATTGTATGTACCCACATCAGGTATATGCCATGCTGTGACTAGACACATGTGATGGGGATGATGATGTTGTTGGGTTGACTACTATGGATGACATAGAAAACGTTTCTAACTTTCTACCATTGCCTCATATATGTTTCTCTTATCGGGATCCTGAGTTTACAGGGACCCATACATGAACATATTCGGTAGTCAAATCCTTTTCTACTCCCTTGTATCATCATTCTAACACTAGCCATCCCAATAACGGCAGAATTTTTAGAGGCTTCGAGAGTCTGGGTGGAATTTGGGGAGAGATCCTCAAATGAAGATATATGGAGGCTTATTCAGAGATAAAACTTTGATCTTCTAGTTATTGGGGGAGTCATTTCTCCTACTTTTATTATAGACAACGAAGAACCAGAAGAGGTATTATCTTACATGATGGAAATGGATATGTGTCTTCACACTCAATTGGATATGCATTACTGGTCAGACCGCATGGTGTTGATGATGATTTTCCCAAGGCCAATGAGAGAGGTCTTATCTTCAACCTTTGGATATAAATTTTTTCTATAGAATAGATTCTAAATATTCCCTCTTTCATTTTTATTATTTATAGGCCTGCCAGATCTCGAGAAACGGCCTTTTCCCCGAATTGTTCTCATTGTGGAACTATGGCTTATGACTACTCCCCCTCAATGGAAGTGGGTACTGAGGAAGGATCCCCAAGAGATTAAGATCAAATGGAAGCAATTATTTCAGTCCCTTCCGAGGCATTTTCCCCTTCAACTCCTCAAGGTGATCTTATTTCAAAGCCATCCCCCAGTAGTCAATGAAATTCAAGAAAGCCTCTTAGATGTTGAAGCGTATTTGATGGGGGATCACATGTAATTACCTTTTTTCCATGGGATTGAACCATGTACCTTTATCTGGCCAAAATACTGGTATATACATGTACTTTGATGCAAGGCCTATTGGTGACCAAATGATGACCGCTCATGAATCTACATCTCTGGTCCCATTTATGGTAGAGGAAGGGTAACCATCTATTGCGACTGATCGAAATGGGGAATCAGAACTATTTTAAGAGACTAGGGGTGCTTCTTCTGCCACTCGAACAATATCTTCCCCATAAATGGAAGGACATCAAGACAGTCAGGGCTCATTTGACTATGCTGATCCAACCCTCATGGTGAGAGACATGGTAGTCTCTTTGGCAGGGTATGAGTTCAGTGAAGAGCCCCAATCCTTGTGGGATCATGGTAAGGTTTTGAATATCGTGGATCCAGTCAATCTCAATCAAGTATCTTTTTCCCCTGCAGAGGGATTCACTCCATAGAATAATATTTCATCTCTACATGGTGGCTCTAGTGAAGTCATAATCAGGGAAATCGATGTTCTGTCCCTTAAAAATTTGGAGAGGGATATCATGCCTTTTTTTCTAGTTCTGGGAGGGGTTATTTTTTATACCTATAGTATTCCATGACTAGTATACTTATCTATAATAAACATCCCTACAAAACTTATATTAATTGAAAACCTTTTAATGACCATCTTGAGGGCCACAGTTTTGGATGAACATGGATCTGGGTACTCAGTTTTCCAACATATCTATAAAGTTCCATGGATGATTGAAAATAAAATAGAACCTATTTTATATAGTGGAAACACTTTAGGGGTGGAAGTTATTGATGTCTTCTCCCATTCATCCCCAGAATCCCTACTATAATCTATAGAAATGATGGAGGAAACCCCTACCTTTTCATCTACTACCATTGACAGAGACGGGTCTATTTCAGGGTTAAGTCATGAAATAGCTTCCATGTTAAGTCCCTCTATAGTGATGCTCAATTATTGAATATATTTCATCTTCAGGTGGTGATTATGAGATAGATTGAGAAAGGATAGTTAATATTTTTCCAACTCAGAAAAATACATGGAGGAACATTTAGAGATTGTTCTCCCAAACTCAAATTGCATGATATTCCAGTGAAGTTACAAAATCCACACTGCTAGTTTGTTGTCTTAGGATATAGTGGATTAAACTATAATGAAAATAATTATATTGTAAGATAGGTGGTTTTTACTTGGGAAGCAATTGGTGCACTTGAATCATGACTCTTCGAGGCAGAGTTGATGGCTTGTCTGGATACCAGACAATGAATCCTCATTAAAAAAGATAAAAATCATGATGGAATAGATGAAAAGTTCCAAAACAAACTTATGAAAAATGATTCTTTGATGGAATTACATGACCAGGAAGTGGAGATGCAAATACTAAAATTGGAGCATCTCCAATAGGATGGGGCTAGGGTTGCAGTGGCCATTGAGGAAGGGTGATGGAAAATGAAGGAAGAAGAAAGGACCAGCCTCCATGCCATTATGGAAGTGGACGCACAATGAGCTAGTGAATAGGCCGAGATTGAGAATTTATTAAATCTTCAGAAAAATCTTTAGGATTCACACAAATCGTTGATGAAACTTTGCGACTCGGTCGAACGTTTCATACATTAGACATGTTGTACAACATAATAGAGGTTCCAGGTGGTATATTCCCACCATATATTTTTATGGAATATGATGGAACTTATTTTCCTCTAAATTCTTTCTCTTTCCATTTTCATGTAAACAATATTTCAATCAAGTATAATATTAAGCCCTGAATTGAAACTAGTAAACTGAAATAATTGAATTGGTGCCTAGTTTTTCTTATTTTACAGGTCTTAGCGAGAAATGTTCAACTATTACTGGGATTTCATGGAAAAAACCCCAAAAAAATTTATGCCTTTTTCATTTTTACCATAATTTATTTCATAATACTTCTTGGTATGGACCTTGCAGGTATACCTTGTCTTTTAAAAAGGCCACCATTCTTTGGTTTTCGTCCTAACAAGCTTTACGCCTTTTTTATGGCTCATGTATTTTTTAACAAACAGATACTTTAATTTAACCTAGAGGTTACCATTGCAGATTTTTCCTCAAGCGAGTATGGTTTCCTTTTCATTGGTAGTTCCGAGTATATCCTATCAACCTTATTAGTGATGTTTTAGGTCGAATATCATTGTGAAAACATAATAAGGAAAGGGCCCTAAATAGGGACAATCATCCAGGATTATTCTAATATTCATCAGACATGGATTAAGGTTTTTTCATGACCCTTGATTTGTGGAATCTAGACATGCATGAGGGTCAGGAGCTGCTTTTGGTGTACAGAGGTTGGAAAGGACTCTTCTAGGGTTTAATTTTCCTTTAACTGTTGGCTGTTTTTCTAGGAGACATATGAAAATCCACTAAGGAATGATGTGCATAGCCAATAAAAGGTGTTCATGGGGAACTGGTCATCCTTCATAGATGGAATTGTAGGATGTGCAACATTTTGAGTTTATTTTGATTTTGGGAGCCACAGTGGGAGGCTTCATTTTATACTTTCATGAGGGAGAGCTGATGAATGGTCAGTTCAGTTAATAGTCTTTTTTAGGACAGGGGAAAATTAGAATAAGGAGGTACATAAGACGTTATCCATGAGTTTTCCAAATATGAGGGTGTGTTAAGTCATGAATTTTATTTGAGCATATGGAAGATGGAATGAAATCTCTTGGGGATGAATTTACAATTGATTGAAACCATTCTTGTGGGAAATATTTGTGGAGACACTATGGCATGATGTGCATAGTTATGAAAAGTAGTCTGCAAGACACTAGATGATGGCCATTGAGGATTAAATTTAATGGGGACTTTCTGAATAAAATATGTGATCTTTGATGAGAGGTGAACATGAACATCAAATTGTGACATTTTAACTAGGCGTCTTCATGGAAAATCAGAAATGAGTGGTGGAAATCTTCTTTTATATGCGGATCAACTTTATGCATAAGGATGTGATATCATTAGAAACCTAAAAGGGACTAGAGATGGATCAAGATCGTATGTTTTGATATATCTTGGATATGTGTGAGGAAGAAAATGTAAACCATGAATTTGAGGGACCTTGAATCAGGAGATTTGGAATGATGATTGGAAGCCACTGGTCATTCTCATATAGGATAGGACCCTCCTGGGGATGAATATTCCTTTTGATTTGTGTCCATTTTGTGGTCAACATATGCGAAGCCACCCGGGCATGATGTGAAGAGTCAATCAAAAGTTTCCACATGCCATAGGGTTTCCACCTCAGATGGTGTTTTATTTTTATGTAATTCCAAAACCACTCAAAGCACATAGTTTGAAATGTGGTAGGAGTGTATCCAGACTTGTTGGGAACATTTGGGTTGTGATTTACTCATGTAATCGGGTGTCCCCTGTGTTGATATGACTCATACGCATATTTATGGATTCTATCCATCTATGGGATACCATCAAATTTAACATCACATAGCCAGGACATGGGGTTCCTCTCAGGGGAGGGAATCTTGTCATGCCTTTTAGGGTCTTGCTACTAGGACCCAGTTCACAGATTGTGTTACCATAATTCCATAATGGGTCTCTCTCTGAAATCCCTAAGATCGAATTATTTATGCTCAGTGTGAGAAACAATGGATTATTTGGATTCCCTTTTATTTCATAGGAATTGTAAAATATACATTAGTGGGAACTTCAAAACATAAACCATTGTTTGGATGTTTCACATCATTCAATAAGGATGATTTTAGCCTAAAAGGTTAATGTTAGGAAGTGAAGACTTGATTCTGTGTATTTTAGAATTATGGAGTTCAGATGATTATATTTTCATAATGATATTTATTTATATTGGGTTAATCAAAATCATGATGTTTTGTGGTTTCCTAGACGTGAGTGATGATAGAATGTGTAAAGCATAGTCCCAAGGGAAACCTGAATAAGGATGGATGGAATGTGTCTTGGGAGCTATTAGGCATACTAAGATAAGAGAGGACACTCATGGGGATGAATTGTTCATTTATTGACATCCATTTTTGTAGGGAGCATATACCGACCCACTATGTAATGATGTGCATAGTCAAACAATGGTTTCCGTAGGACACTAGCCTTACATCCCAGATATCCAAGAATGATTATGGGGATCCAAGTTCTCTTGGAGTATAGTGTTTGAAAAATGGGAAAGATGATCCTAGTAATGTGGGAATACTGGGACCAGGATAAACTATGAACTACATGGAGCTTCTATATAGGTCTGACTCATATGTATATGTGAAGCATGATCTTTTGACTTCTCATGACATAGAGGCATATGCAGATTCTAATTATACCGAGGACTAGGCCACACATAACTCTGGATGGTTTTCATAGTTTATTTCCATGTGATAGGAATTTTCATGGCATCCTCATATAGGTCTAGCCTATGTATGGGGGAGAGAGGAAACATTTTTATAGTGGTTGTGCCTTGATGCCAAATCTGGGCATCACTACGTATCCTATAAGGGTAAGTGTCAAAACACACATAGTTCATGATTCTACCTAAACAATTTCTATCGATGTGTTGGGACATTTGAGGGATTTTTTTTATGATGGCTGGGCTAGGATGTCAAATCTAAGCATCACTAAGTATCCTACGAGCGATGGAATCAATTTGTATGTAGTTCCGAATGTTCCTTGTACAGATCTGGCTTGGTCCATATGTATGGAAATTTTTGTTTCATTTTCTAGGGGTTCTAAGTCCACCATACTAATCCATAACTTATTTGTGAAAGATAATCCTTACCACTAATTCTAATCTCACATGATTCATACTCATTGTGAGAAACTAGTAGTGGACATAGGGTTTCCTTCATAGGTGTTGGGAGGTAGAGGATATTATGGGGGATTTTATTTTTCTTTCTTAGTGGGGATATGCCATTATCGAGGATCGAGGCATCACTATGTATTCTGTGAGGGAAGGAATCAAGCCATACATAGTTCTCTATGTACCATGTACCAATTTAGATCGGTCTATGTGTAGGGTAATTTTCATTCTCTCCTTCAGGGTTTCCATGTCTACCATGATACACTGTAGTTGTATTTTGTAAGACAATCCCTACCACTAATCCAATGCTCACATGAGTTATACTCGATGTGGGAAATGAAGAGTGATAAGGGTTTACCGTATGAATATTTGTAGATATAGGGAATGATGGAGACATTGTTTTATGGGGGATGTGCCTAGATTGTGGATCGAGGCATCACTATGTATCCTGCATGGGCCGGAATCAAGCTGTGTGTAGTTAGGTAGGAGATTATGCTGTTTATTGACATGAAATTAGGATGTTTTGTGTCATGTGGTTTAACGTCCTATGGTGAGGTCATGATTCAATTTTTATTGTCATGTTTTAGGGATGAGTTCCTTATTGTTTAACATCATAAGGAATGGACAAATTCTCATAGTTTAATGTCTTAAAATTTGGATTGTTGGATCTTAGTTTAATTTTGTGTTACATGGACTAATACCATACAGTTTAACATTATGAATCTAGGACAATGACACATAGTTTAGGATAATAGTGTTTGGACCTTGGCATGTGGAGTTGTTACTCATAGGTTATGTTCATAGATTCTAGACCATACCATGATATTTATGTAACCTGAAGTATTTCATCAAGAACATTGCATTTTATGGAGTTGTGATGAGAGGACTATCTATTGATATCAGTTATTATGATCCAATAGAATAGACCCTATGATTTGTATATGTCCCTTCCCACATTGGTTCATGCTTTGTGGGAATCATCCCGAGTGTTATCAGGTTCATGTGAACTAACACGATATCTCTTTTGAGAAATTATCAATGGAAAACCTTTTTGTGAAGGCTCATGGATTCCGATTTTGGTAGATTTCAAAATGGTGTAAAGTGTGCAGCCTTTTCTCATCTAGGTTCTCCAATACATCAAACCATCACTAGGATTTATCTTCAATGGACACTCAATCATAAATGGACACAAAATGTGATGGAACTTGGATTTCAATACGTAACACCGCATGTATCTCTTATATAAGTGAGTACGGGGTTGCTGGAGTAGTAGTGCGGGTTTTGGACCAGTAAGCCCATAATACATGTTAGATCATATCTGCACACGATTTATTACCCTTATCAACCATCTTTTGGAGTATGTGGAACAAAGTCTTATTAAAATCCTTTATATTATCATTGGTCTCCCCATGGAAATGGGATGAATGGTTGGATTTAATTCCATACACATGGAATAGCTTTTCCAACTCAGTTGAGAAGAGGTTTGGGTCTTTGTCCATACAGATTGTATGAGGGACACCAAATCTTGTGATGATGTTGTCATTCACAAGGCTGACGATGTTTCCCCCTTGACTTCTTAAAGGTGTATGGATTTTGCACATCTGGAAAAGAAGTAAATTTTGTGATTATGAACATGAATTATTTGAATGTAGTTGGAGGATATGATCCCACAACATCCATACACAGGCAACGAATGGCCATGAGTACATGGATGCATGAAGTATCTCTGGGGGGAGGTGTATGAAATTAGCATGAAATAGGTAGATATGTAACTTCAATGTGAATATGGAATAATCCTATATCATAGTGGGATAATAATACACAAGCCATCATATTTGTTTTGAGAGCTTGGAAGTTGATTGCTACATTCCACAAGCAATGGTGTGCACTTATTTCATGACAACAACAATTTATTCTACATAAATGCACCTATATAGGACACATTCAAGGCCTTGTTTTTATAGTAACATTTTATAGTTTACACCATTGCATAGGTCAAAATTGACAACCAATCTTCAGACCTTCTCCCTTCCAGTCCAATCTTGTGGGAGTTCCCAATTTTGAGGGTAATTTGAAATAGGCATCATCGAATGGGTGGTGTGACCGTAAGGCTCGAAAATAAGGCTAAATTCATAAATTTCCTCCATATTGCTATAGATAAATGGACAGACCATTTGGAAATAGGAATTGCTAATGACCGTTTCATCCTTGTCTGGATCAACCAATGTTGTTGCTGCATTTTCCAAAGGATTGTATTGAACATTTTGTGATAGGTGGACAAAGGAAAATGATGATTCTAATTAGAATTCTACCATTAGTCCTCAAAGATGGTTCATTGAGGGGACCAATACCTCTTTCTTAATGGAATTGTCATTGTTGACCTATTTGATGACTAGTTCTGAATAACCCATTATTTGTATGTGTTTATCTTGCACATGATGTGCATGTTCATTGACTATAATGAGGGAACAATACTCTACATAATTTTTTGTACACTCTTCTGAATACAGGAAAGAGTATGGAAAGATGACTTTTTTTGGGGATGAAGTTATAACTCCTAGCCCCACATTTTTTATTTTGGGATCCTCCATAATTTTCGTTATCGAGCTTTAGGATGCACCATAGAACCAGATTTCCCAAGTGTGGGGGTCCTCCTGGACATAAAACACTTTTCCATACATAGAATAGCATTTTGAGATGGTGTTTCTTCTGAGGGGCGCATGGATAAGAAGTCAACTAACTCATGGCCTTTGGTGTCCTTTTGGGGTACATACTGAATTTCAAACCATTGTAAGATGACCATCCACCATAATAGTGCCCATTAAGAATGGGACAGTTGAGCATATATATGATTGGGTTTCACTATAAGTCTATTTTGACCTCATGGTTCTACAGGTAATTTCTAGGATTCTAAACTGCTAATACTAGGGCTAAGAAATTATTTTCTATTTTCCAATACTAAGTTTCAGTATAGATTATTCTATGGATGTGGTTGTAGAGGTTGTTCTCAGTACCGACATCACTTTTCTACATGAGGAAAGCACATAATGACCTTTCCAGGGAGGTTACACACCAAATGATAAGAATCCCCTCAACTAGTGGCACTAACACTAGAAGGATTAGGATATATCTTTTTATATTGTTGAACGGAAGTGATTATTCCACTCATACGTAACTCATTTCATCATGAGGATGGTCAACGGAAAACAATTACTTTCTAGGTTGGCTATGATACGGTGAAGTAAGGTGATGCGCCCCTGGAGACCTATCTACTTAGGGAGGATGTAATGTGGGGACATGCCACGGGTGGACTTTATCTTCTCAAAGTGGTCTTTTGATTCGATGATGATGTGCAAAGAAGCTGAGGAATTTTACCTAGGTAACCCCAAAGGCACACTTCAAAGAATTCAACGTTAAATACTGTTGTCACAATTTGTTAAAGACAGATTCATGATCAGCTAGGTGGTTTAAGCGCTGGCATTATTTAACCACCATGTCATTGACATAACACTTGACTAACATTCCCAATAAGGGCTTGAATATGTGCTGTATGGTGCGCTGATATGTGGTGATGACATTCATTGGAATGAAGGTAATATATTTATAATATAACACCCCCTGGTGGCCCTAAAATTAGTAGCTGATTCACAAACATGAGCAATACTGATTTGATTGTACCATAAATGGACGTCCATGAAATAGAGGGCATCGTGTCTGGTTGTTGCCTCAATCAACTGCACTGTGATTGGGATCGCGATGTTGTATTTGGGGAAATGGAAATTATGGTCCCTGATGTCAATGAGGATTCTAATATGTCCATTCATCTGTTTGAAAGTGACTATGTTATCCTTCCTGGTTGGAATTTTGACCTCCTGTATGAAGATGACATTAATCAGCTTGTCAACTTCATCCCTTATTTTGGTATCATGCGTTAGGTGGGTCCTTCTGGCTGCCATTCTATAGCCCTGATTATCATCTGGTATGCCCATATGAAGAGTGGCGACCTCGGGATCAATCTATTTCATTTCTGCGCAATTCCAGGAAAACACATCTAGATTCTTCTTTAGGAAGGAGGTGTATGACTCTTGTTCCTCTACAGGCATGTCTACATCGATCAAAGTAGGTTGGGGGTCGTATGTGGTGCATTTATTTATCTCCATAAGATCATCGATTTTTGTGGAGACACCTTATTCGAATGCATGAGGGTCATATTTGTGGTATTACTCCCCTTCTAATTCTTCATCATCATCATCCTTATCTTACTCTTCTATTGGAGAAAGTATTTTTGAGAAGAACTCTATAATGTTGGGAGAGAAATCGTCTTTTTTCTTAGTGTGTGAGGTAAAGGTAGTTAGATGTCCTGAGGATAGGCTGGGAGCATCATTGATTGGTATTTTCCTCACATCGTGGGAGTCATGCCACTCTTCTGTTTCTTTGAACTAGATGGTCGTGATGAAGATTTTGCAGACAATTGAGTCTTCATTATGACTTGCACTTATGTATTAAAATTGGTTAATGGGAAGTACATACACTTACCCAATATTCTAGAGGGGGTTGGTGGGAGAAATTTACAATCCATTCGGTTGATTGATCCATTCAATGTCGTTGGATTCAAGATATTTCTCTTCTGATTGATAGGATCTATATTTATATAATACGACTCAGAAGACAAAAATGGGGATTTATAGGCGTTCAATGTCATGTTTTTTCCATTAGTACAATATTTGATGCAATGATGTTATTAAGATGCAATTGTAGCATGATAATGCATCCAAATCCACCCACAAAGGGCATTGAAGGCCATACTTATCATTACAACCAGTAACTCAAAATATGATATGAGATCTCTGAGCCATTTTTTAAGCTTGATTCATTCAAAATGTTTCTTTTCACTTTTGTTGAATCCTAGTAGAGTGTAGTGAAGGGTGTCAAGCTGTCTTCGTCATTTCCTAACCGACGGAGCATTCACAGTGGGAGGAGGTTACCTCTGGAGCCGTTGTTGATGAAGATCCTCTTGAAATCAATCTCATTTATCTTATTGGACACATATAAGGGTTTGATGTTCCCTTTAATGATGAAACCTTCGTCCTAGTCTATGAAGGGGATGACGACATCAAATTCATCAGGGATAGTCTCTATTTAGTAAACATTGGTTCCTACTACATCATCCTCGAACACTAAGGTACATTACAAGGATTTGATCTGTGCCTCCCTAAGATCTACAGACAGGGTCAATATATCCAGGATTGAAAACGTTGCTAGTACTAAATCTAGATTCATTAAAATATCACACTACTTCTCTATAAGTCGGAATGTCTCGGATTGATGTTGTTCATTCACAGACTCTTTAGATGCTTGATCATTAGAAAGAGATGGTTCAGCCTTTGAAATAGGTTCTAGTGGTGCTACTATCCTCTCTATGTTTAGTTGAAATGGAACTCTTGTTTTCATTGGGATATTTCATATTTTTTCTTTCCTAGATGGATATTCCAAGATAATTGGTCTTGGATTTCATCTCGTGAGGCATAAGAGAATTCCCGAACTTTATGTGTCATTTGGAGGGTCTTTCCTCAAGTTTCCATAATGATAATGATTTTACTTCTGTCGTGGCTCCGAATTTTACTCCTGTCATGATCAATCCTTCTATGAAACCTTCAGCCTCTATAGACTCTTCCTATGGATCTCCATTTGGGCATGGTGAATTCTTTTTTGTGGACTTATCTGTTAACTAGTATGGGGTCCATTACGCGAATGACATTGATGGTGATAAAGATCAGTTCTTGATCTAACACAGTTTCTTTCTCACTATCTCCTTTTGACTGTGTTGTTTGGGGGGACAGTGTCCGTTGAGCTGTTTGGAGGGGCGGTGCCCATTGAACAATGTATGTTGGCATGAGGTCTGAAATCGTCAATAATGGATTTGGATTTGGTGTCATCTCATCCTCTTGACCTTTCTTTATACACTTATGGCCTTTAGAGGACCACTAGGACAATGAGTATGGTTGTGTTATATCAAGAGGTTTTGGGGGCACATTTCGTCGCTTCAACTGTTCCTAGAGGATGCCATGGACGCAGTTGATGGTCTTCTAAGTCATAAAATTGTCAAATATTTACTCCTGCTTCTAGTGACTATTTTCCATTCCTCTTCCACTCACGAGTAGGACTTGTAAACACACACCACTTGTTCCAGTGGCGGGATCAACATGACTTTCCCAGAATCCACCATCTTTTGTAGTAGATCCTTGAAAATGAAGCATTTATGGATAGTGTGTCCCAGTATTCTATTATAGGGATGATAAGTTGGATGATCGTCAAGACCTACTTCATCGACTCAGTTTGGCTCCAGTAGCCGATGAAAATGGTAATTCATTGTGTCTATGAAATAGTTATGGACCTAGTCATATCAGAATGGGTAAACTATATTTCTAAGTTCTTTGAACAAATTTATATTAGCACCTAGTTTCTCATCTTGTAGAGGTGGGGGTGGTTGTTAGTGTCTAGGGGGCCCCACACAGTTCATTGGGGGCCTCACAACTACAGTTATTTCCTGGGGTCACTTAAGCATGATAGATGATGCTTAGGCTTTTCCCATTCTTTTCGCAGGGGCAGATAGGGACATTCAAGACTTATGGTTGGTATGTTTCAAGGAGTATTCTATCCTTTGGGAAATGACATAGACGTCTCTAAACCAGTGTGTGTACTTCGTCAGGATGAGTGGAATTCGCAACTAATCACAATGGTTATTGAAGCACATGGAGATCATCTCTTCATAGGGGAGTGGATGGTTCAGGGAATAAGTCAGGCCCTTCCATCTAGAAATGATGTCTCCGACTCTTTCATTCTCTATTTATTTTTAGTTCACGAGGTCACTGACCATCATCTTAGGATGCGTTCAATGGAACTAGAAGAGAAACTGTCACCAGAGGTCCTCCTAGCCTATGATTTAATTGGTTGGATAGATTGTATACCATACGAAGGCTGAGCCCTATAGGGTTCATACAAGGAACAAATGTTTTAACACTTCTTGCAACTCCAGACATCCCATTATGGTGTTAGAGTAAGAGGAATTGTGCATTAAAAGTTATTTAGGGTCCCTTGAGCCATTGAATACATGGAAGAAGGGGTTCCCTATGATTGGCAGTGGAGGAACAGTTCTCCCCTACTCAGGGTAGGGCTTTATCTCTTGTTGTATTGGAGCACGCCGCTCCTCCATGGATTGTAGTTGAGCTGTTAGTTTCTTGACTGTGTTAAATATCCACTGATGAATATATTATCTGGATGGAGCTTTATCTGGTGTGGTAGTTGATAAGGGTGGGCATCCTGATTCTTCGGGAATTTGGGGTTGACACCTAGTCGGAGGTATCATTTTGTCAGTTGACCTAAATATATTATGCATGCCTTCCCAACGGGGTAACACTTGATGTCCATCTGGGGCTGGCCTAAACATTCCACTGAGTTTGGCATCATTCATTGGGATGTGTGGATGTGGAATGGGAACCACTTCTGGGGGGACCTTCTGATATTCTGTAGGGGGGACACATCTGGCATGGTATCTTCCTCGACGTAGCTCGATTATAATATGTCTGATCTCTTTCATTTCTTCCTCGTTATTGGAAAACCTTTCCCAAACAGTGAGGGACTCATTCTTAGGAGTAGGGGAAGGATGTTCATATGAGACCATGGTTTTATTTTTCTCCTTTTCGGGGCTTCGCGGGGGAGGTAGTGGCAGATTAGCTGAAGGGGGGCCCAAATTTATGATTGCTCTCTGGTGTTGGGTGTGCACACCATCTGGACCGATATTGGATACCTATAGGAGGAAAACATAATTATTTTTTCCTCCACCATCATGTAATTTTATATTTTCTATGTGGGGTTGGTTTTTGCAACGTTCAAAAAGGAATACCACATCTGGGATGGTGTACCCAATGAGGAATAGTAGGAAGGCTTTATGTTCCCTTTTTTGGACATTTTTTATGGTTTAATTTGCGCATGTAAACTGTTTTGCTGAAAAAGTTTAATAACTTTTAAACGGTTACTTGGATCCAAAATCTAAAGGCACCGTTGTGCTCACGATGGTGGGATTACCCTTGGTGCAACATAATTTTTTTTCGGTGGGGGCCTCCTATGAGAAAAAAAAATCGAATAACCATAAACAAAATAATTAAATAAGGTTATTTTATTTTTCAAATGCTTACAACTCCAAAAACGGTAACTCCGATTGAAAATACGAAACAACTGATAAAATTTTTAGGGAATGCTATATTTAAGTATATACTAACATTGGCTATTGAGAGCCACATATGAATGTTAGTTTTTGGGTGTAAATAAAATAATTAAGTTCCATTTATTTTATTGTAAAATACATTAAATTTAAATGCCAACTCAGATTGGATATCCGAGAGAACTATTGGGTTCATTGGGACGTGTTTCACATGGGCAGAGCCTAACCATGACCGGTGTAGGTCGAGGGTGACTGTTAATAATTTTCCAGACTTTTTTTTGGGTACGTTCAGTAAAGGCATAAGTGGAATTTCGTTTCTTTTGAACCGCTGCTCGGAATTGAAATCTGAGGACACCGTTGAACTCGCAACGCTATTAGTCGTTTAAAGAGACATTCACTTTGATTGTAGTAGGTCCGAAGAAAAAGTTAGTTTTTTTATCTTTTTAAAAGAATAAATAAAATAAATTTATTATTTTATTTTTATTCTATCCCTCCAACAGATGAGTTTTATGGTGGGATCGATTAAATGTTAAGAAAATAAATGGATGAACATCCAATCCGAGTAACATCAACATTTGGGAAAATTAGGAAGCTTAATAATTATTGAGCCCATTAACTCCCTGTGTTGTTACTTACTCTCTCACTCTCTTATAAATATGGAGCTACTAAGGGGGTATTGGAGAGCTTCACAAAGTAGAAAATTTCTAATGGAATGTCGCTACTCCAGACCCTTAGAAGATGAAGCCGACCCAGCGGGAGGTGACGAATAAAGCTGAACCACCAATGGGAGACATGCGAGTGGAATCTCTAGGAGCTGGTAGTGGGAACTAAGAACACATTCCACCAACAAGCGCAGATAATTCACTGCCATTTCAAATTAGGGGTTTTTTTTGTTTGTGAGTTTTTGTTTCCCTCTTCCCCATTCATGAAATTATATGAAAAACGTGGTCAACCAACTAATGAGTTGACCCACGATTCATTAGTATTTGGCGAAGGGTATTTTGAGGGAATATTGTGAGGTTTATATTATAGTTTAATTAAATTTTTATTAAACCCTTAATGACCCTCATGTTATGAGCTAACACAGAGGGTGTGGAAATTACGATTCCGGCCCCAACCCTCTGCTACATTTTTTACATCCTTGTGCCTCTATGGGACACCGATAGTGTGACGACACCAACTGGCTACGTGGAGGATAGCACATTGACGCACACTAAAAGAGGAGGCTGCAACCCAAAGTTGTGGCAGTCGTCGGAGTGGCCAGCTCCGGCCAGATGAGGTGGGGGCATGCCATGCCGTCGCACACCACTAAAGAATAAAAAGGGTCACGACATGTCATCTGCGGAGACTGGAGGAGATGTCAGCCAACAAACTGACCGACAGTGAAGGAGCTGACAGAGCAGAGGTGGGGAACACCCCCAACTGTGAGCCCACTTGGTAGAATGGCCATGGCAGAAGTTGGGGGTCGCCGCTTCGATTGGAGGCCAACAGACGGGCGCACGCCAACGGTTCGCTGAGCGGAAGTACCATGACCCGTCTGCCGCAACATGGAGGACCATATGTGCCACATGGCACTGCGTTGGGTCATCACCCAAGGATTGAAGTTCTGACGTGTCCCTGATCCATGTTATACATACTCAGACACATCGCATCTGGGTGTCCCTGGCGGCCTGCGCCACCGGCCCGGTCGATCCGACGGACTGAACCGCCGCCCAGCGGGTCCGGGGACGCCCCATCGCAGGCCCAAAAACACTTAAAGGTCCTTATCATGACAACCAGATGTCCATTTAATAAAATATCTATGGAGTTGAGATCCATAGAGTTATACAGACCTTTGAAAACATTATGAGTGTTTTAGAGAAACTTGGTGTACGGCCGGGTTGGATCGCACCTGAATCCAACCGGGCCCTCAGCCCTGAAATGTCAATAGCGCACAGACCAAGCGTCTGATTGATGCGACATATATTACGTTGAAACCCTTATGACATGGAGGATTATATGTTCACTTCCTTTTTGGACTTTGTATGAGTTTTAATATGAATGATTTCTTGAGGAGCGGTTCTACCAAATGCTATATGTATAGAACTCGGTAGATGGATGAGACCTAAAGACTGTTTGATGATAGACAAGGTGGGAAGCGGCTCTCTGTGACCTAGTAGGACCATGGTGGGAAGAGGCTATGTGTGACCCGACATACCCATGGTACACATGAGGGATGAGTACACCAATAGTTCATGGTTAGTGGGAAGTGGCTCTGTGTGACCCAGCCATCCCACTATACTTGATAGAGGAGGAGTTTTCTAGCAGCTACATAGTTCGTGGTTTGTGACTAAAGATGATATTTTTACTAAACTAGAATATAAATTTTGGTGACTTTAGGGATATCATGATGTAGCGTGTGGCTTGAGGAGCGGTTCTCACCAGCAGACGATGTTTGGAACCCTGCGGTTGGCTGAGACCTAGACACTGCATGATGACTGGCCCAGTGGGAAGAGACTATATGTGACCCAATAGGCCCATGGTGGGGAGTGGACCTTTGTGAACTAGTAGACCCACTGTGCTCGACAAGAGGATTACCTCAGTTTGGCCTGGGTTGGTAGTGGTCCTGCGTGACCCGGCATGCCCACGATGGGAAGTGGATCTATGTGACCCAATATGCCCATGGTACTCATTAAGGATGGATACCACAGTAGTTCGAAGTTAGTGGGAAGTGGCTCCGTTTAAAGTAGTAGGCCCACTGTACTCGATAGAGGAATAGTTCTCCAGTATCTGTGGTGTTCAATGATGTGAAAACCCTTCTACCCCTTGATTAAATCCTGGTGTGACCTGTCTTTGCTTTGTTCTTGTGATTGAGGTTATGTTATGTGGTACTTTACCTATGTGGTAATTTAACTTCGTTGTGTTACCCTTTGGGTTTTCTTTGTGGAATTATAGAATACCTTTGAGATCTTGGGGTCCCTACCGAATATCGTTATACTCACCTCTGCATTGGCTTTGCCTGCTCCTTGTTGTCTCTTGTGTAGACGATGAGTAGCTGGGTTGAGATTTGAGGGATCTAGGACCTTGTGGTACGCGGAGGAGATGGACAGATGTGGAGTGCTGAGGAGGGGATTTGTACCTACCCTTCATGTAGGATCTAGGGTGGACCGTTTGGTGTGATGGGACACTAGGACTACTGACCGTGAGTTGTACTTACACATTAGGTAGGATCTGTGGTGGATGATCTAGGAGTTTCTTTTCAACTTTTTGTTGTTTTGTATATTTAAGTTGTACTTGAACTTTTCTAGTTGGGCTTGTATTCCAGACCCTTTACTTTCAGCACTATTTTACTAAAGTAGTTACATCGGAGATTCTTCTTGTTGTGTTATAAGACTTTGTGTTTCTACAGGTTTAAAGGAAATGACTTCCCGTTTTAGGGAATATGCCTTTCAATGCTATTCCTCAGCCCCTAGCCTATATAAGGCAGGCCTGGGGTAGTCACAGCATGGGCCCCGGGGGACAGACCGTGAAAAAGTGATATCATAGGAGTTCTGTTCAACTGAAGAACTAGGACTCTGATCTTTTCTATGAATCAATAGTGTTAAGTGTTATGAGTGTGGTTTTCTGTTCAGGGAGTACAGTGTTGGTGCGGCAGCTGACATATCCAAACACCAGGACCCTGAATTTTTATTTCGGACTCAGTATAAGAAAACACTAATTGTATTTCTTTTTGAGATGTTTTACAATTGATTTCTTTATAGTCATCTCACCAGGTATAACCTAGTGACCATGGAACCCCTATTCCTTATCATTATGATGCTACAAAGACAACCACCCATGTTTCCAGAGATAGTACATGATGATGTCCCCTCAAGCGATGAGGCTCCTGTGTTGGGCCCTCTTTATGATTTGGCACCTTCAAGTGGTGTACGAGAAACTCCACTACCAGTTGGATAGCTGTTTCCACTAGCCCCACCAGCAAAGGGTGCACGCTGACTAAGTGTGTTTCACGAGTTCCATCAGTTGTGGCCTCTGAGGATCAGAGGCAAGATATACCTGAAGGCGACTGAGGACTGGCTAGAGGTAGTGGTCAAAGCAGTTAACCTATTTGAGACATCAGTAGAGTAGATGGTGATCATAACATCTAGTCTTTTCTAGTGAGTGACCATCAGGATGGTCCTCATAGTGATGAAGCTTTGGTATGTGGAACATTGCCTGAGATCATACCTTCAGGTATTGTTTCGGCTATATCACGTCTCGTTTGTCAGCAGTTAAAACTAGTGGAACCGGTAGAGGACACATGTCGACTTAGTTCCTTACATGTGTTTCAGCATCAGATAATCCTATGGTTTCGATGAAATCCCAGCACACAAGCGGCTAAGGACATGCTTGAGGAGGTAGCCGAGTTTCCATCTAGCCATTGTTCTATCCGATCAAATGGAGGTCCTAGTAGAGAGCCTTCTATAAGGCTCAGCAAGACAGTGACATGGATTAGATTACCCTTATCTTACTAAGAGGTTACTTTTTTGGGGATAAGCTTGAGAAACTTCCTCAGAAATTGGGGTCTCTTTCTACAAGGAGCTAAGGGACGAGAGTTTCCTAGAGCTTCTACAGCTTCGATAGGATGACATGTTGGTAGCTGAGTCTTCAATGAGGCATACCGACTATCCCAGGTACTTGATAAATAAGGTATGGGGAGTTCTTTAGGGATCAGTCCTCCAAGTGGGGTGTGTTTCGAGACATCAGATCCAACACTATTCCTCTATGTATTACAAATTATGTTAGGTTTCTAGAGAGAACCTTTGTGGTTGAATGTTCTTTGGATAAGCGAATACAGCCAGTGGAAGTTAGCTGAATAAAAGTAGGAAACTGACTCCAGTCTAAGAGATTTGGTAATGAAAAAATGTTTAGGATAGAGGAAGTGATAAGGACTAGTAAATCAGTAGGGCATCAGACGTGGAAGTTGAGCTAGGAGAGCTGAATCTGGTGGTATACATTACGACATTTTACCACGACCACATCAATTTGGTCCCCACCAGGTTCAAGGAGCAGGAGGAAAATGGAAGGGAGTAGCTGCAAGCAGTCACGGAGTGTTACCCAAGGCCACTAGGAATGATTCGAGGTACGGTTTGTGTCTAATACTAGCAGTTGTATCAATAGAAATACGTACCAATCATTCATTCCTTCAACAAATCTTGTCCATGACATAGATTTTCCGGTTAAACCGTTTAATTGAACCTTGTATCTAGGGATACATTTTTGAGTACAATAGATAAATCACACTTATGTCGACAAAGTGATCTGACCCTTGCGGTGAGAGTTTCAATTGAAACCTCTTAGTGGTAGCGTTGAGGTCGTACATTGTTAGATTGGGTATAGAATGGGAATCTCATGTTCATACTAAGATTGATTGTACTAGGAAAGAAGGTTTTTTATCTATAATGTGGGAATGGGGTTTTCCTTGGTCAGTGAAAAAGGAAACCTAGGCAGCACATGATAAACTCAAGCATATGAGGGTGCATCCGATCACTCTTGAGTTGGCCAAACTTACCCTCCGGGCAGCAGATGTTTTGATTTTTCAGTTCTGAAAAGTATATGTAGATCTTGGGGAAGTCTTTTCAGATGATTCATCTAGGATTACCTCCCCGAAGGGAGAGGGACGTCTACTTTGGATAAATATTACCGGAGATTTGTACCCGACTTCTCCCAGATTGGGGCACCCTGGTCAGCTATGACGAAAAAGGGGGAGCCTTTCCGTTTGACAATGAACATGTCATCTGAGCATTAAGGAGCTGAGACAGAGACTGACAAGTAGAACTATGCTACCTGCAACTTGGAATTAGAAGAATTGGTCTTTGGACAGATGATGTGGTGGCACTACTAGATCAGTGAAAAATTTTATGTTACTCTAATCACAAGAGTCGCATGTGTATCTTCTCACATAAGGGAATAAACGAGAGACAACAGCGATGGATAGGGTTTCTCTAGGACTATGACTTTGAGATATAATATACTCGTGGGAAGGGTAACGTTGTACCAGGCACACTCAGCAGGAGGTCTGGTTTACAACTGCTAAGTGAGGAATCGATGCAGCTGGTCACACAGTGGATATCCTCTGCGGATAAAGATGGCGAAACTACCTCTAGTCTATGATGGTCACTCCCCCAAATATTCAAAAAATTCGGGGGGGGGGGTGGCAGCTTGAGATGTTGACTGCGAGGCCAGACATGCTCAGATATCCTTAGGATGGTCTTATAAATTATATTTTAAGGTGTATAGAATGTCATCCTTTTTAGAGGATGCACCATGGTACGAGTGACCCGTTAAAAGGAGGTGTTTAGCGAGCACCATACATCCCCTTTAAGTGTAAATCATGGAGTGTAAACGATGTAACAGGCCCTCTGGCGTTAGTACTGAGGTCCCTGGATGAAGGAAGAAGTGGTAATGTTTGTATCATGTTGTCTCACCTGTCAGCAAGTGGAGACTGCACAGAGTTGGAAGAAGTCTTATGTCTATAGGATATGGATACCCCTGGAGTTCCAGGAGGGGGGCCACGTTTACTTGTGAGCCTCCCCTCGATGGGGACTACAGAGTTTTGGCCGAGGCGGAAAGTTATCAATGTGTTTTATCAGACCATTTTTGATACTTCAGAGGATTGGAAAGGTGGAATACCTCTTGAAACTACCACCACAGTTGGAGTGGGTGAATGATGATTTCCACATATCCTAGGTGAGGAGATATGTTCATGACTATTCAAAAGTAATCGATCGTGGTGAGCTGGACTCAGACAATGGGGCGAAATTTACGAAGGTTCCTGTAGAGATCAAGTATCGACAAGAGCGGGTTTTTTGTAGGCAGTCGATACCTCCTATGTTTATTCGCTGGTAGCATGGGAACCTCCAGGAGATCACATGGGAGTGGAAGGCTCAAATCCTTTCTTAGTACCTCTATTTATTTCCTTATTCTATGTTGTGGCTTTTGGGGGCATAAAGCCCGAATGTGGTGAGAATGTAATGTCCCGAAAATTCAGTATAACATTTTTTAACTATATGAAATTATTTCTAGACCACAAAATCAGACAGTGCACGATTCCAAGGCCTAAAGTGCCCAAAATGATTCGTCGATGTTTTTCTATGGTTTAATTAGAACACGTAAGCATTTTTCTGGAAAAATTGGAATAACTCTTAAATAGTTACTCATATCTGAAATATGAGAGCATTTTTGTGCTCAGGATATAGGGTTTAATCTAGGATCAACTTAAGTTTAGTCGATGTGGGCCTCCTGTAAGAAAACCTGAAAATGTCATAACCATAAATAAAATAATTAAATAATGTGATTCTATTTTTCAAATGCTTATTACTCACTAACGGAAACCCAGATTGAATATCTGAGACCACCACTGAACTCGTGACGGAATGCTTTATTTAAGAAGATACTAACATTGGATGGTGTAGGATACTAGTGAAAGTTAGTTTTTTCCTATAAATTAAATAATTAAGTTATAATTATTTTATTGTAAAATCCATTAAATTTAAATGGTAGCTTGGATTGAATATCCTAGAGTAATTTTGGGTTTGTTGGGACGTGTTTCACTTAGGCAGAGCCTAACCATGATCGGCGTCGGTCGAAGGTGACTGTTAGTAAATTTATAGAAATTTTTCGGGTATGTTCAGTAAACGCGCAAGCGGTGTTTTTCTACATTTGAACTGTTGCTCTGAATTAAAATCTGAGGAAACCATTGAACTCGCAACGTCGATATTCTCTTATGAAATCCTTCACTTCGACCGCAGTATGTCCGGAGAAAAAGTTGTTTTTTAGAACATTATAATAGAATATATAAAATAACATTATTATTTTAATTTTATTCTATCCCTCCAATGGATGAGCGGTAAGGTCGGACAAATGACATGTCAAGCCAATAAATGGCTTGACCCTCCAATTTGAGTAATATCTATGTTGGGGGAAATTTGGAAGATTCATAATTAATTAGCCCAATAACACCTAGCGTTGTTACTTACCCTCCCCATCTCCCAAAAATATGGACCTAGGGAAGGGGTATCAGATAGGTTCACCAAGAAGAAAATTGATAAAGGAATGTTGTGATGGAAGACCCTTAGAAGAAGAATCCGACAAAGTGGGAGGTGATGAACGACATCGAACCAACAGTGGGAGACATGCGAGTGGCATCTCTGCGTGCCAGTCGCCAGAACTATGAATATCATCCAACTACAAGTGCAGATGATTCTCCGACATTTCAAGGTTGGGGTTTTTTTCATTTGTGCATTTTTGATTCCCTCATCCCATTTCTTGAAATTATACAAATAACGATGGTAAACTGACAAATGAGTTGACCCGATATTCAATCGTCATTGAGGGAGGGTGTTGCGGGGGAATCTATTGGGGTTTATCCTGTTGTTTAATTAAATTTTTATTAAACCCTAAACCTCCCTCGTGTTATGAGCTAAGGCGGAGGGCGCATGCCTAACGAACCCAGCCAGAACACTCCACTGTATTTATTACATCCTTGTGACTCCATGGAAGACCAACAATGAGACAACACTGACCAGCTGTGTGGTGTATAGTGCCTCAACACACACCACAAGATGAGGTCATGGAGGTCGTTCGAGCGGTCGACACTGGCTGACTGTGGTGGGGGTGTGGTGTGTTGTTGCGCTTCACCGAAGAACAATAAGGGTCACAGCTCGTCAGTTGGAGAAATCGGAGGCGAGGTCAGCCGATAATCCGGCCGGCCACAATGGTTCCATTGGAGCCAAGGTGGTGTTCACCCCCGGCGACACGCCCACATGGCAGCAAGGCCGCAACATGAGTTGGGGGCCGCATGTCCGACCGGCGGCCGACGGATGGGGCCCATGCCACCGGTGCGCCGGGTGGAGGAGCCGGCGGCCCATTGACCGTAGCACGGAGGACCCGCGGCACGATGGGGGGCCACGTTGGATCAAACCCCAAGGGTTGACCCACTGATGTGGCCCCATGCCACCTCATCCCTACCCGGACATATTACATCCGGGTGTCCCCGAACGCCCACGCCTTCTGGCGTGTGGCACCGCCATGTCAATCCAGCTGATTGACCCACCACCCAGTAGGACGGGCCGCACCCCGCCATGGTTGCGAACGCCCATTTCTGGGCCCTGCCATATATGCCCCATGCCACCTTTGCGAGATGCCCCTTTTTGCGGGCCGGGTGAGGCCGGGTTGGTCTGACCAGGTTCAAGCGAACCCGAGCCCAAAAACACTTAAGCGGCCTTTTCATGAGAACCAGATGTCCATTTGATGAACCTTTTATGGAATTGGAATCCATATAGTGAGATGGTCCATTAAATTACTCCGTGGGAGTTTTTCAAAAACCTGGTGTATGGCCGGGTTGGATCGCACCCGAATCCAATCGGGCCCTCGACCCTGAAATGTCAATAACACATAGACTGAGCATCTAATTGATGTGCCGACTATTTCGTTGGAACCATTATGACATGTAGGATAAACGAGTTACTTCATTGTGGGACTTTTTACGTGTTTTAATACAATTGATGGCTTGATGAGCGGTTCTCCCAAATGAGCTATGTACGGAACCCTGAAGCTGGCTGAGACCTAAAACCTGCTTGACAATAGTCAAGGTGGGAAGTGGCTCTATGAGACCCAATATACCCACGGTGGGAAGTGGCTCTATGTGACCCAACATTTCCATGGTACCCATCGGGGATGTGTACCACAACAGTTCATGGTTATTTGGAAGCGGCTCTGGGTGACCTGTCAGGCCCACTATACTCGATAGAGGAGGAGTTCTCCAGTATCTAAGGAGTTAGAGGTTTGTGACTTACAATGCTATGGTTACTACCCTAGAATATATATATTTTTGTGACTTACATGGATATCAAGATTCCGTTTGTGGAATGAGGAGTGGTACTCCCAAGAATACTAAGTATGGAACCCTGTAGTTGGCTGAGACCTAAAGACTACTTGACAATTGGCCCAGTGGGAAGTGACTTTGTGTGACCCAACATGACCATCATGGGGAGTGGCTCTGTGTGCCCCGGTAGAACCTAGGTGCTCGATAGAAGGAGTAACTCAGTTCGTCCATGGTGGGATACAAATCTGTGTGACCCAGCATTCCCATGGTGGGAAGCGGCTCTGTGTGACCCAACATGCCCATGGTACCCATCAGGGATAGGTACCACAACATTTAAAGGTTAGTGGGAAGTGGCCCTATGTGTCATGGAAATCCCATATACACGATAAAGGAGGAGTTCTTCTATAGCTGAGGAGTTAGATGATGTTATAACACTTCTACCCCAAGAATAAATCCTAGGGTGAGATTTCATTACATTATGCTACTGATTGAGGTTAGGTTATGTGGTACTTTACCTGTGTGGTACATTACATTCCTGGTTTTACCCTGTGGTTTTTCTTTGTGAAATAATAGGAGTCCTTCGGGGTCTCAGGGTCCCTACTTTATATTGTGATACTCACCCCTGCAAGTGCTTCTCCTGCACCTATTTGTGTCATGTGAAGATGACAAGCAGTTGGGATGAGGTTTAATGGATCCAGGACCTGGTGGTATGTGGAAGAGATGGACAGACGTGGAGTGCTGAGGAGACAATCTGTACCAACCCATCAGGTAATATCTGAAGTGGACCATTTGGTGTGATGCGATGCACCAACTACTGATCGTGATTTGTACCTACCCTTCAGGTAGGATCCGTGGTGGATGATCTAGGAACTTCTTTTCAACTTTTAGCTATTTTGTACTTTTTATTTGTACACGTACATTTCAAGTTGGGCATGAATTCCAACCCCTTTTCTTTCATCACTTTTTACTATAGTAGTTACTTCACAATAGCTTCTTGTTGGGTTCTTGGACCATGTGTTTGGACAGGTTTAAAGGAAATGCCTTGTCATTCTAGGGAATATGCCATTCGTTTCTAGTCACCAGCCCCTGGCCTATAGAAGGCGGGCTTGGGATAGTCACTGTACAGGCTCCAGGGTATGGGTCATGATAGAATTTCTCCTTCCATTCAAAATTATTCTTCTGGATTCATGGTATTGATTGACCGAAATGGAGCATCGTTCTATCCTTATAAATAACCTTTGTCTCAAAGGGTGCAAACCCCGAGTCTGAGTGGAACGGGTGACTCCTTTATCAATCATTATTCCCATATGGTAGAAGAAATACGTCTATTGTGCTGGGAATTGAGGTAAAAATTCCCCAAGCCCCATGGGCTGGGGTTGTTCCTGTTCTCATATTTTGTGTTACAGCCTGGATTTTTTTGGCCTTTTGGTGGAATTTTGATTCAGAAAATCCATGTACATGCGGGATGGTGTTGTTCCTATATTATGGAGGTAGCCTCCAATTCATCCAATGATTCAATTTCACGTACTCCCATATAGGTTTGAGAAGAGTATGGAATCTATCCTTCATAGATTCTATTGTATTTTGACAACATGATCACTGGTTTCTAGATGGATTCCCGTTGGTGGGAAGCTTGTTGGATGTTCCTGGTTTCTTGTCTGTGATGCTTTTTGATAGCTTTACCTCTTTGGCGTTGATGATTTTTAGACTTACCCTATGCCGGTTTTTTATGAGTATCCTATATTTTAGTACATAGAAATTCCATTGGATTTCTGCCTCTGTGTCATGAAATTTTAGGATGTCATTTCTAATGGGGCCTACTGGATGGGACATGGTGTGATGTGTAGACCACCATGTTCTCCCCATCCCCAAATATAAACTCCATCCGGGGAATTGCCAATGAGGTGATGAAATTTATGTAGTGCATGGAGGAATTCCAGTTCGAGGGTTTTATTTTGACTTTCGGATTGTGGTAGCCCTACATATGGGAGGGATTCCAGGTCTATTAGATGGTGAAGCTCCCATACTGTGCAAACATGGACCACATCCCATTCGTAGGGTAGAGATTTTTCTTTTAGTTTACGAAGATTATTCCATATGTTGAGGCGAATGTCATGCATGAGTTCTGCAGACAACTCTCCCAGTACATTTATGTGAGTGGTGTTCATAGGCCAATACAGCATCGATATATTATATGTAGCTAGTTTTCTTCTCACATTCAACATATCAAGTTGTTGTTCTTCTAGATAATTCTCTACTTGATATGACCATCGTGATTGGTTCATAATAATTTTATTCCAAGAAACCAAGTTGGTGGGAGCCTTATTGATTTTCAGATAGCGCGAGGGTGGCTTAGAAGATGAGCATGGCCCCGAACCATCCTCTTCTTGAGAAAGAATATCACACATTTTGGAAGGATTAAATGACGTTTCAGAAACCATTTTCCTGAGTCCCTATGTATAGGAGGGATATCTCATATTTTGTCTTGCAAGGGGAGGACCTTCTTGTCAGTACAATGTTTTATTGATGGGCGGACCTTCGCAATTGTTGCTACAATGGCCACAGATACTATTTCAACATAATGCCCGACCACGAAAAATGTCATTGCCATGTATTCCCTGAAGAGGACCTTTAGGGAAGGCTATAGAAATGGGGTACCTTATTGCATCGTGATGTCACTGAGGGGAGGACCATCACATCCACTTTCATTGTGGGAAAGGATTTCACAATAACTGTTATCATTGTGAGGACTACCATTATTAATTGATAACTGCATGAAGTGAGAATTTCTAGAGTGTAGAGCTTGGTGAGGTCCTTCAGGATCTTCTGCAATAAGGGGAGGACCTTATTGATTCATGGTGTTACTATATATAGGACCATTAAAACAATTTTCATTGTGGGGAGGGAATTTTCAATGAACGTCATTTTTGTGAGGACTATAATCATGACATGATTTCATATAATAGGGAGAAGCATATTTACAAACTATATACTAGGGAGGACCATCATGGAATATGACAGTAAGGGGAGGACCATATTTCTATCTTCTCTTTAGGTTTAGGAGAGGGATACCTCGACATGCATCAGGAGCTATGCTCTCATGAACGATCATTCTTGATCCACATAGTAAGCCCCTGTGGGTGATCTATGGAGGAACTTCTGAGTTGCTAGTATAAACCTTGCTGGGAGGACCTTTGAAACTATTATTACCACCTCCATAATTTGGTAATAGACTAGAAGGGTCTTGTGCCTTTGTTGATATATGGATGAGGTCATCATGAACCCCAACTTCCAGCAGAGTAGGATCTTGTATCTTCTCTTAATTTTCTGGATGACTTTGGCGTTTTTCATTTTTAGGCACTCTCTTGTTGGTGAAAAAGTCCATCTACAGTTGTTAATGGCCTTTATATACAATTCCATGTCTTGTTGTGTCCCATTATGTCTTTGGGATACAATGAAGTAAATATTGTATTTTGGCAGTGATATATGTCTTCCATGGAGCGGACACCATGTGGAAATGACATCCCCCTGTTGGAACATGTATTTCTTCCCGATTTGGTTGTCCATGTATCACATGATACTGTTGTTGACCTTCTAGGATTGGAGCAGTGATGCATAACTTCCCCCGAGTAACTAACTCATCTTGAGAGTGAGTCATTTCGTAAGAGAAAATCGGGTTGTGGGCCCAATTTCATTCCTTTGTCGTTGATGCAATGATATCATGGCATGTTTGGTGGATATGGTCTAGAATCCTTGTCTAATCTTCCACCATTTACAGTATGTACTGTGATTCATCATTTGATGGAATGGGTACTATGGACCATTATGATATCAAAGCAGGTGATTGAGCATGATCTAGTCCTCCATGAGTTGCCAGTAGATACCGACAGTTCTCCTGTGTCAGGACATGGGAACGAGTCTTTCACCTATTGCCTTCTCCGGATTCCACCATATTTAACTGGTGGTATTCATATTCATGAACGATGATTTTCATTTGATCCCTTTCAATGGTATTTCTCTCATGGTATTTGTATGCATCCATAGAAATTTAAATCTTCTCATATCTTGTTTCTACCATATATATATAAAGGGATTGAAAGGAGTCAATTGATTTTTGTGACTATGAATAGCTGAGTGCTACCCTATTTGGTTGATGGGCTTGTGGTGTATTAGTATATATCTTCATCTTCCTATAGTTTTCCGATTGGTCAACATGGTGGGACCACTGATCATTTGCAGGAACATGCATGTTCTCGTATTGTTCCACACTATTTACGTATTGGGCATTGGTGGAGAGGGCATAGTCGTATGTCTACCTGTTGAATGATTCTGTATTAGTATGGTAGATTTGTTGCTACGAAACTATGGTGACAACGTGTTCCAGATTAAATATTTTCCACTCATGGCAGGCAGCCTGAGGTCCCTGGGTCTCCTAGACATTGGCAGGAGCCCTTAGCATAAAGTCCTCCTTGGCGGGAGGAGGATTGGTCGCCCGGTGTCAGTGGAGACATTCTCTGGAAGGTTCCCAAGAGAAAAACCCATGTATAGTTGAGATGAAGCTATCTAGGTTGGATTTATCTGTCTCTCTAAGATGAGGGAGGTACTCATGGTCATGTTCTGGAGACAGGTACCCAAAACAGTTAGTGAAGACCACCAGGGCCACCATGTATTGGCATGCCGGCTACAATAGATGAGGTGGCTGGTAGACATTTTCAGACTGCTGGTATTGTCTCGTGAAGTCCAATGTGTGGAGAGTACCATTTTGTTGGAACTCTCTAATTAATGTGTTGGATACCCAATGTTGAAAATGTTGGGTAGGTGAGGGGGTCCTACTCTTTTTTGCGGCCCTGACCACCTGCATGATTGCTGATATGTGTGTCTGCATCGGTCGTTTGGATGTCATTTGGTTCAAAGGTTTCTCTATAGGAACCTAAAATATAAATAAATGACATACAGACCACAAAACCTCATCAAAGTAGTATATTTTAAAACATATACTTATTTGGAGATTCATCTTGGTCCCTTCCCCTTTTCAATTTATGCATGGAAAAGGGGCTTGAGTGGAGTAAGACCGCCACCTTCTTTACGGATTCACGTCGGGTTCACCATTTTTGTTTTGCTTCCGAGGTATCATGTTTTTCATATACTAGGGGGAAAATGGGCCAATGTGAAACATACGTTTTTCTTTTATATTTAGGGTGGAAATGCCACCATTGTTAAGGATTAGCGTCAGGTTTCCATTTTTTGTCCTACCTTCTAGGTGGCGCATTTTTGGGCAGTGTGAAAACCAAACTATGAGGATCACCACCCGTCACATTTTCTATAGAGGTGGGTTCTCGTCGAATTCACCAATCCTTTGTTTCAACCGGTTTAGTGTCATTATCCGTTAAAGAAGCTTGAATTAACCGTGCAAGAAATGTTTGTCCCAACGGGCGATTGCATGGGAGTCAATCACTTGTGAAATTCATCATGCTCAGATATGAGTTCCTCAAATTGTCTCCTATGGGATTATTTATAGATCCAAGAACTACCAACATCCATTGTATCCCTGATTCTTGGACCTGCTTTCGAAATGCAGGCACTCGTTGGATAAAGATATGGCCAATGACACTTAACGACTCCATTGGTTGAGAAGATGGAAGGTTATGATCATAACACCCATCCATGAGAAAATTGTTTCTTGTTCTGGGACACTAATATTGATTTAAGTCATGTTTATATGATCATGAATCCTTGTTCCACATCAGAACAGTGTGTCCACATGATACAATTAGTTTTTTGGATAATCATAGGTATGCATATATTTGATAAAATGGTGGTGATGCTATCTTGAGCCATACAATAAGTCTCCTGGGAGTCTCTCGTCATCCAGGGGGTGAAAAGTGACTTGATGATGAGATCTGAAACATTAGAAGGGATTCCTACATATTATCATATGAGGAATCAGAACCCATGTAGTTTGGATTGTGTGGGGATTGCACATGGAAGCTTCCCATTTGAGGGACATGGTAGGGTGGACCCTTCTAGATGAGAACCCTTCTGAGGTTGGGACTTATAGAGGGAATCCTACATATCCTAGTTTGATCACGAATATGATTTTTTGTAGTTTATACTGTTTGTGGCCTAAGTGTGGGAGCTATGAATTTGATCGAAACATGATTGGGAGGACCCCTTATGGATGGGAACCCTTTTGAGCCCGGGACATCTAGTGGGTGTCCTTTGTATCCTCTTCTAATCAGGAATCAAAGTTCACATAGTTCAGAATCACTTGGATGTTGTAATCCTCACCAAGCACTAAGCCCATGTGAGTCATGCTCGGTGTGAGAATCAAGAGGATTTGAATGAATCAACAATGCACATGCTTCCTCCCCTATTTGTGGTTGTTGGAGAGATGTGGTGGAAGAGGCCTGGGTGACCATGGGTGAGGGTGCAGTACAATATACCCATAAATGTGGAATGACATTGAATATTTCATGGCCCTGCATCATATGTTTGGGGACATACCTTAGTGGGAGTGCCCCCGAGCACATTCTTGGAAGGGTAAGAGTTTCGTCCTACTCAAATGGGGGAGTGAACAAAACCCATTCGACTGATCATTATTCCTCACTGAATGGAAAATAAAGCGATCACCCTTAATCTCTAGAACAGGGAGGTTCACATCGGCATCCCATGATTGGACACCGGGTTACCATGTTAATGTAGACGCACAAGCATTCCCAAAGCCCATACCATTGTGGGGAGATCCTTCGTGACTCTTCTTAATGTGTGTATGTAGACTCAATGGGGAATGATGATTTACCCGATGGTCTAATCATACGGGTACGTTGGATTTGGTAGAGTATTTGGCCTGATTTTGTAGGACTTGATCATTAAGGGATCATGGTGGACTGGATAGTAGTGGAGGGTGAGTTTGGAACTAGTGGAATCAATACCGAAAATACCCCATTCTACGTGCTGGAATTTTATGCGGGATGGGGGAGTCTCTACCTACCATAGTAGTATGAAGGCAGAGGGTTCGTCCGTGTACCAAAGCTATATGTGTGCATGTGCAAAGAAACTCCTGTACTATAGAGGTACGCAGACTACCACACCTCTTTGGGTTCCATCGACACACTGATTCAGTATGCAGCATTGAGTTTAGTCCGCGTAGCGGTATGCTATGTGGAGCACCATATCGAATGAGGGTTCGGGGCATCATCGCTTGTGGGGAGTTCAATCGTGAGAAGACATCAGTTCATTGTTCACTAGTTAGGTTCATGGTTTATTATTATTCAATTCCCAAAGTTTATGGTTTGCAACTAGCTATAAATATAGAAGGATTGATTCTCATTTTGGTCTTCGCCGATGTAACAAGATGGAAGCTAGAGTCTTCTCTAAATTCTTTCTCCCAAACTTTGAGTCCCCCTCATGCTTTTGTCATATGTACTTATCTTTTTCTGTATCCCTCTCAGTCTCTCCCCTATACTTCTATTATGATCCTTATATAGAGAATGTGAGAAATTATATCTATTGGGCATAGGGATCCATTTGCAGAGGCATGTTGAAGCAATATCTTGACCCACAAAAGACACAGTCCACCATTGTTTGTAAAGGCTTCGGTTTGCGATGATGGATCGCAGAACCCTACTAGTTCCCTTTATTCATGAACTGACGAGTTCGTGGCGTGATACGCAGACGGTCCTCACATGTATGAATCCATCAACTACATAGTTTGTGGTCATCCTTTCTCTCAATACATTTCCACGTGGGACAGCAGTTCGCAGATCATTCTTCCTACCTACTGGTTCACAATTCATCTAGTATGCGTAACATTCCAAGTGAAAGTAAGCGGTAAACATGAAATTATTTTAAAACATGAATTCCGCCATGTTTCTTCTAAATAATGCAACATAATTTGAGTCTATTCACCATTATAGACTTGTAGGAGTACTTTCTTCATTCCACATTGAATTTATAGGGGTATTTTCTTCCCTCAGTAGAATTTTCATGACTCTACCACAACCAAAATTATTTTTCCATTTTCTATATAGTGGAGAATAGAAAATATCTTTTCATTAGTCTTGATCCATTTTCCATTAACATGTGGATTGGAATTTTCACTAAAATATGGTGGTTATTGACTCATGAAGGACTCAACAGAATGCCCTTCCCTTCTTTGCTCATTTGGAATCCCAGAATGATTTGTATTTATGTATGTGTAGAGAGATGATTTTCCATTACAGGTCCAATAACATTTTGTTGTTCATGGGGACCATCATAGCATTTCTCGTTCTTTTCATCATTAACATGGTTCCATTGGGTTCCAACCATTGTCTAAAACCAAAAAAGAATAGTGTGAAAGGAAAAAATCAAACTAGGAAAACAACATAATCAATGAGAATTACTTTGAATTTCTAACATATTAGTTTTATTCCATGGTTATCCATGATCTTTAGATAAATTCATGGTTTGTAACCATTTCATTGACTTATTATTAGGAACATCCCTAGACATATTCTTATAAATATCTATAGGGATCACACTAAATCTTTCTCAACCTATATTCCAAAGGTTATCTAAACATTCACTCTGATACCAACTATAATGACCCATGTTGGACATACATGGATATTATATCCTTTTTGTTGAAGACAAAATACATTACACAAAAGCATGCCCAAATAACAAATTATTTTCAGGGGATTCGTAAGATGAAAACATAAACAACTAGTTCTTAATTTATCTAAATCATCTCATGATTCCTCCTTCAAAAATATAAACCATTTTTAACACATTTTACATAATACGCATTTACCTATTTAGGGGATAATATACAGAAAATGAGAAAGCTCGTATTATCCAAAATGGTACAAAAGGGAGATATAAATCATATCATAATAAAAATACATAAGAACATAACAAATAATAATTATATCATCTATATCAAAGATAATGATATCATGTCATCAAATAAATCAAAATTGTTCATAAGGAACTAATAAGCAAATTTCCAAATGGCATAAAATATGATATGGAATTTGTGGTATACCTGTAAGAATAAAAAATATATCATATTAGTCAATGCTCATTTAAAAGATAATCATCGGAGAAAAGTCCATTACTAAACTGAGTTCACTCCTTGTTCCATCCCTATATAATAGAACTGGGTTTACTTCCCATTCTAGCCCAGTATTACTAAACCAATATCAGTTCTCAATCCCTCCCTATATATATCATAAGATATAAATATTTACCCAATTAATTTGAGGGAGATACTGGTCCCACTGATCACAAATATAAAACCATACATATGATTTCCTTAAGAACATAAATAATATCATAACCTGTGAAATGATATGGGTTACATAAACATCATTCATTAATGACATAACTCATTAGAAATAAATGGGTCACATAAATATCATTCCAATAAAACATAATCCATTTAAAAGATATGGATTTCATAAATATAATTTTATTATAAAAATTATAAAATAAATGGAATAGTTGGGATAATATATATGAAACATACCCTTATTAATGAATGAGATCTTATTTGGATACTAATTTTGATAGAACTCTTGATATTAATTATTGAGGAGAATATAATTTCACCATTTAAATGTTTTGTATTCTTAAAATATTGTGTTGTACTAAAATAAAATAATTTCATGGAAAATAAAATAGAAATATTATACGGGGAGATTCATGGAAATAATGGTTTATAAAAGCATAAAAATCCTATCCTGCAGTACATGTAAAAAATTCTCATACATTTTCTAGAAAATACAATCATATACCTCATTTGGAAAAAGAAATAAAGATTCAATTCGAACCATGTATTAAAATGTAAAAAGTGTAAAAATGACTTTGAACATAAATAATATAATAGTAAAAACATTATAAGAAATTATTTATAGAAATTAGAGACATTGATGATTAATTAACCCCAGTAAATATTTACATGTAAACAATCTCGGATAATAATGAAATTAGGAAATTATACATTACATTAAGTCTGATATCTTTGGTATGTTTACAATTAGATTGTATAACGATTTCCAGAATGTAATTGACTAATTCCAAAGTAATATTCCTTTTTAGGACTTCTTATATGATCATATTATCATCTGTTTATTAGTAACATTTCATTATTACTCATTATATGAGTATTAACTGCTTAATTTTCTTATGCATATTTTGTAAAATAATTTTAGGATATCCTTATTAGGTTATAGTTATGTCATTTAGAAAGTGATATCAATATAAAATATATCATATATATTTATTCTATATATTTCTATAATCATTAATTTATGTATATCATGTAGAACAATTTTTATCACATTGTGGAGACAGTTGGTAGTATTTTTTCACAAGCGATGATATCATTTTCTCAATTATAAATTGGAATGTAAGTGGATGGTATATTTATTATTTCATATTAAATATAAATTTATAATAATAATATATAGTTTTTATTGAAATAATTATACCCAACCAATTAAGGTGGTGGTGAAAAAAAATATTACACCACGACATAGAGATGGTAAGCAGTACGTACACTCGTGTGGTGAATTTTTTGCAGGATGGATAGAAGGTGGAATGTGGATGTAAAATAATAATAATAATATATATGTATATAATTGATACTATAGATATTAATTTATAATTTAAAAAAATCCTGAATCTGAACTAGAAGAAGAAATATGTTTGAAATAATAGGTAGTGTAGATAACCTCTTCTTCGACGATCCCCATCTAGATATCATCTTAAAGGTACTAGAGCATGTGTTTTGGGAGGACCAGAATGTCGAGAATGAAACTATGGTTGTTTATCAGGGAAATATGATTGTAATGTGTGATATTTAAGTCACAAAGTGAAGTGATGAACTGATAGAGGAGGTTCTATTTTATAATTGAGGAGAGGGGAACTTTTTAAAAGACCAAAAATATTAATTTATAATAAAATAAAAACCCATCCAAAAACCTCCAAAATGTAATATTTTCGTTGATTATTGGAGAAATATTTATTAAATAAGTAACATGAAAATTTTAGACATGTTTTTCTATCAATTGATAACTTACAATTTTATTTAACCCTTAGTTATTTTATTTTAATTTTAACTAATGTATCAAAAGTTTCAATATTAAATAATTGTAATTTTTAGTTATTTTATATCAATTATAACGTAAAAGAAACATATATATTTCTTTAGACCTTATAATACTTATTTTATATTTTCATAAACATTTTATGAATTTTAAATAATTTAATAAATCATTATTTTGAAAAATTTCATTAGTGTTAATTTTGAAACTATTCAATTCATGGATTTTCAAATATATCAACATAATATTATAAAATTGTAAAAACATATTATATCCCATTTGTGAATATATAATATATTTTTTTATATTATTTATCTAAATTTATATTTAATTTAATAATTTTCATAAAATTAATTTTATATTTACATTAATAAAATATTTACTACATAAGTATTGTTTAATAATTTAATATAGTTATATCTTGGGGGTAAAAATTAAAACAGTACAACCATGATGAAAATAACTCTTCTATATTTTAGAAGAATATTTATCATCAAATATTACTTCGGTAGAAGCATATTATAATGATGTCATATTTATTAAAATGTGAATATGGAAACAATAAAATCACATTTAATAAAATATGTAAGTTTCCTAATCCTTTACGTATGGCCCAATTAATAAATAACACCACTCTTTGATGATCATGGAAGATATATGCTTGGGTAATAATATTTGGTCATGTGTGTTGGTATTTTAATAGTTACTACTATTTTTAATTCAAACTATTTTATTGTTTTTGATTCAATTAAATAATGTGTGCATCATCATTACATATGTCGTTAATGTAACTATTTATTTTATAAAAAATAAAAGTAAAAAAACCATGACAAATAAAAAAAATTACATTTGAAATGATTACATAATGTCAAAATTATCTTTGGTATAACCTTATATTAAAAATAATGTGGTTATTAAAATTTGAGTTAGAATTATTTAGATTTTAATTAAATAAAATGTATTAAATGTATCAATCTCATCAAAGTGGCCTATAAAGAATACAATTTCTACCCATGGGTGAATTAGGTAATAAAACTCATCCAATGATATTAGGAATAGTGTTACTGTAATTTGTAATCTTATTTTTACCCATAATTATAGGATTTACCTTTTTATACTATTCATAAATATAAGTAGATTTATTAATCATATTTTCCAAAACTAAAAGGAACATATTAACATAATGTGGATGCATTAATTGGAATTATAGAAAACATTTTTAATATATTGAAACACATATGTATTAATAATTAATTTAAAATTGATCTCACTGTCCGAATAAGAAAAAAACTTTAAAAGTTAAAATGTGCAAACTATTAAAGTGCTTTTACATCTAAATTCAATGTGAAATTTATTCTACTATATTATATTATATTAAATGATAGAAATAAAGGTTATTTATTTATTCAAACCATTCAAATATATAATTTAACTCTATAAATAAATATGATGAAAAAGTGGTTTTGAATTGAAATGCTTTATTTTTTTACTATTCATCATAACATAATGATTATAAAAAAATACACAAAATCCAACCAAAATAAAATTTTGATACTCCTATTTAAATGAAAAAGTTTATTTTATTCAAATTTAATATAAATATGTGACTAAATAGATTTTATTAGTCGGTCCGCCATCAAAAAGGCAAAACGTTTCATTTTAAAAAAAAATACTTCTTCTATCCAAAAAAATTGTAATTGATATTATATCATGGTTAGAAAACATATAAGATGAATTTTAAACATTAGATTTGTTATATATTAAATATATATTTCATTTATCACATCCATTGTTAGTAGATTTATTATTTTATAATCTCGATTATTTACATCTAAATAGTTTCCCGGAAAAAAATTCCTTCTATTTAAAATGGGTTTTAGTTTCATTTATAATAGTTACCCACCAAATAATTAAATATATATAAATGCATAAATGTTATTTTCATAATTCAAGTCATATTTTTCATAATCACCATTATAATTTCTAGGATGTAACGAAACATAATAATATTTAGTTTTTCACTTAAATTCGACCATGTGTGAAATGAAATCTTTTACATATCTTGAAATTGTGTGTAACAAATCCCAAGAATTGTTTTTCTTATACTGAATGTGAAGAAAATTTTGAGTAGAGAACAAGTTTATCATGGTGTAGTATATAACACAAGATATCAATGAAATATAATAAAATATAACTCTTAAATATCACTGGGTGTTATAATTACTCAATGGTACTAATCCACATCCCACCACATATAATGCAACAAGTCCCACAGGCTCCACATAACCTTGAATTTATAGGGTAGGATAGTTTCCTCTTCTAATTTCTACATCATCACATCATAAGACTCAAATATACTGGTGATCCTCTTAATTATTTTCTATGTGAAAATCTACTTGAATGGAAACATCATTATTTAAATTCCATATTTGGGGAATAAAAACATGATAACCCACTCTATGAGCATAATACACGATTTGTTCCATAGGTGAAATGGTGTATAATACCACGAAATATATTTGCGAATGTACCTTTCTCATTCTTATATGAGTTTTTGTAATAAATGTATGGTAAATCAGTGTATGTGTATTGTATATCCAAATCATCCCTTTGAGAATGTTACATTACATAATATTTGTTACATAAATAAAAGGAATTTCCAAGGGAACAGATGGTGTGTAAGATACACTAGTTATTGAGGCCAGTACCATGGCTCATTTCATGTCAAGCATCCTACATTATTTCTACTTTTACTTTCCAAGTTCCTCAATCTGTATATGTTAGTGTTTTATTCCATGCCATTCACCTCATGCTGAGTGTCTAGATATGTACATGGGTAGACCATAGATTATCTACCTATAGTCATACAAGAGATGTATATATGGGATACAAGCCTTGTACTTATAATCATCGACCTTTATCACACTAAATAAAAAACAATGTGGTGTCTTGAACTAGGTACCTCATGATATTGTTTTTGAATGAAATCACCATGAAAATTTCATATGACCATGGATTTTACCAATATTTCTCCTATAAGGTCTTTATATAAATGACAATACTACATATTTATTAATAAAGATTATAATTTAATATAAATGTGGATATAGATATGAATCCAAATATCCATCCCATCCCATTTGAACCCCTTGATGTTACCTACCCATATCTTTACTCCAATATTTCTACTCCCCCATACATTTATAATTGACACATTACACAATGCCTAACTTTACCATTATCTCCTTAAAATATCTAGGATAATTTGGAATCAGTTAAGAGACCCCAACTATTGACAAATATTGTATATAACTGTGGTAGTTTGAAATAAAAATGATGATAGAAATAAATTTAATCCTTATTTAGATGTCTTACGCAGAACCTAGATCCCAAAATGAGATTACAACACACCTGGGAAATTTTTTTTTTGGAGACTATCAAGAAGATTCAATTCAGATATGTTTATCCATTTGGTAGATATCAATTTTTTGTTATGTGTGAAAAAAATATATATTTGACAAAAACTAATATATTCTATAAAATAGGCCACTCTCAAAACTCCACTAAATTAAATCACATGTGTAGGAATAATTTCCAAAGATCAACTGAACCATCATAAAAATATTATATGATCATTTTCGTGGTGATATTATCATTTTACCACTCATTAGAACCCATGATAAAATATTAAAATTTCTCTTAATAAGTAATGGAGATTAAATTAACTAGTTTTTCCAAACTCCTCGTCCTTATGTATCTGATTCTTAAATATTTGTAATATTCTTATAGTTATCATTACAAACCATATAGGATTAATAATTCCCCACCAAACCATCAGTTCAGTCACTAAAACAATGATTTTTTATAGATGTGAAAGTATAAAGACCAATGGGAACTATTTGATGAAATACTTGACACCCACTCAGCATCTATGAAAACACTATGATGATGCTCAACCATACTATTATCTACTAAAAAATAAATGTTTTATCAAATGATTCATTCAATTTTTTATCATTCTACCAAACATATTTCTCTTCTATCTATGGATGACTTCACATCACTATACCCCCGTAACAGAAATCATCTATTGAGAGTTCCCTTTGAGAGGTCAATCAACACACATGAATGTGTTTATAATACACCAAAACCAATTAAATGTTAGAAAATTGTATGGTCTTCCCCATAATGGTCTCTCCCAAAATTTCTCAATCATAGCCATCAAAACATTATCACCCATATAAAACAAAATTCATTAATTCCTAGCGAGATAAAAATATAATTCTATCACCCACACTAATTCCTATCCAATTTCATGTTGTAATTACATGTTTTAATCACTACCCAACCTCTCCATCTTTAATTTTCACTTTAAAATGACTAATGAACTGTTGATACAACTCACTCTCAGAATACCATAATATTCGTCTCGGTCCCAAGAGAAATACTCAAGCTCACCCAACAATACATTGAAATCAAAAATCATACATTCCCTATGAAACCATATATTTCTGGATCGTACAACTTACCGACATTCTATTTCAACCATAGTCATCTCTATTATTGGTCGGAGTGGATACTCAAGAGGGGGGTGAATTGAGTTCCAATTAAAATTTCTGTTAAAGAATATTTCTCATAAAATCCCCCAATTTAAAAACAAGTTAAATTGTAGTGAATCTATATGGATTGTAAAAGTTCAATTAGTTTCTCAATGTTTTATTTGGTCTTAGTTAATTTAATCAGGATAATAAATTAACTTTTAAAACAATCTTACTGGTTTACAATAAGTATAAACACATTCTAATTTAACTATCAAAGTAACTTTAAAACAAATTTTATTTAAAAGTTACTAACAACGGAATATATAGTATTTTTTAGAATAAATCTAAGATGCACAGCAGATGTAACCAAGAGGTTCATTCTCGAGCTGAGACTTAGTCATCTCAAACAATTTATATAAATTTGATCCACACACTTGATCGGGGTAAACAACAGTGCATTGACTGTCCAGGTACTAAGACCTCTACCACAGTTATACATGGGAAAACAAAACAACACCACACTGGCTGTCCAGTTCTTACTTGACCTCTACCACTATCAACAGTGGGATAAAAGAGAGTTATAGAAGGTTTGGGTAAGGATTTAGAAATCCTCCAGCTTAGCTCAGAAGACAATGTGTGTATAAAATATACAGAGCACACACACTGTTCGAAATGTAAATAAAATAATCACTAAGATAGTAAATATGAGTTTTATAAATATATAGTGAATTTAAGTGAAACTCTGGACTCTTTTGATTAATCAGAAATGCTTCTGAGTCCTTCTCTGGTTTTTTGTCTTAAAAAACAGAGGGTCGGTTGCTTCCTGGGTTTTCAGGTTCATCTTGATCATCTTGAGTGAATTAACAACACGTTGTAGTTCTTCACGCCTTGACTAAGATGCAACATGTGTTCTCCTTTAGAAAATGAAATGGCTTTGTGTATTTCTAGTTCTTTTCTAGTATGAATGTATCCTTTCTTTTATGTGTGAATGCACCACTTTCCAATGCTATTCAGCCTTTTTTTCACACCCTTCACGTTCCTTCTTAGTTGTATTCTGCTTGGTCTTTGTCCTTTCATTTATATATTTCATCTCCGGTAAAATGAATTATTACCTTTTCATGGGTACTAAGTAAGGTTCTCTTACGTGCCAACAAATATCATTAAATGACATTAATTGCATTAAAAACATCAAATATGACCATTGATTAATAAATAAATAATATTGAGAGAAGTAGAGTTTGACTGGTCAGTCTTTCATCAGTGGCCTTCTGTTGGTAGTGGTGGAATTTATGTAGTAGTGAGCTCCTATCTGTATCTAATTAATCATGTATCGGTATATCCTTGTATCGGTAGCTGTTACTCTATGTATCAGTAGCTCTATGTACCGGTGACGCCTTCTATCGGTAGCTTGTTTTGTCTAGAAGTAACTCATTTGTATCGGTAGCTTGATGTATCGGTAAATGTCGGTATCAGTGAAATTTGTATTAGTAGCTTGTGCATACCTATATCTCCGTTCTGTACGAGTGGATTATATATCAGTTGACTTATGCGTACTGGTAGACTTGTTCTATCGGTATCTCATCTGCTATCGGTAGCTGTCTCTCTCAGTGGTCGTGATATATTAGAGACATGTGATTACCAGTGGGCTTATACATACCGGTGTCTCTTCATATCAGTGACCTTAGCTTATCGGTGACAATGTTTATTGGTAGACTAAGTATCAGTACATGTGTCAATAGCTATAAGCATATTAGTGACTTAACACTTATCTTTTTTATTCAAAACATATCCGATTGAGTTATAATTATCTCAAAATTCACATTATCAAAGATAAACATTGATTAACATATTTCAAAGATTATTTTAATATAATTATCATCTTGATAATAAAATATCATAGATTGAAAGAATTAATATATAGTTACACATTATTTGGGATTATCAAAGTATGAGACAGCATAATTGGGATTATCAAAATAGGTGAGGTTAACAATATCCCAATTTTTTATAATCATAACTTATGATATTATAATCTCAAAATAATCAGTAGTGTATCAGATGATATACCATTAAATTCAATTATAGTAGAGAAAACAACACACCAGAGGTAAAAATGTAAGATGTTAAATGTTAAATTTATCAGAGGTAGAATTAAATTCAATTATATCAAAATTAAAAGTTACAAAATTAAATATTAGCTCTCCTCTTCAGTTTTGTTATCTCTCCCCATTTTTGATTAGAAAAAACTGGGAAACAACAAAGAGAGAACGAACATAATGGGAAAGAAAAGAAAGCCATTTGTATTTCATGTTGCAAAAAGTTACAAGTAAATAAAACAAAATACTAGGGATTCCTATCAAATATCTTAGCAACTTATTCAGCCCACGTCCTCAATGTGAGAATTTACCTTGGGATCAGAAGAGGATTCACGTTGTGTGGATGCAGTCGAAGGCTTATGAACAGCAGAAGTGATCACAGGAGGCTGAGCTACTAAAACTGTTCCTGGCCTGTACTGAGTAGACCTCTAAGTGATCATAGGTGTAAGGCTACGAATGGCTTGTGTGGGAGTTATGTGATCAGCAGAAGTAGTAGACGCAGAGGTAGGTAAATATGGAGGTACAATCATTGGCCTAACATCAACATGAAATAAAGGAAATATTAGATTTCTGAAATCCATAATGATTCCTCCTCCTCACTCCGTATAAGATATGAAATCTTCCTTGTTCTCCATGAATTTTCTAGTTCATGGGTCAACTCCCTGAGCTTGCAGACTTGTTCTCTGAAGGCTTGATTGACTAGTGGTAGCTTCATGTTTTCTAACATAATCTTGAAATGGTTATTGAGTTGACTCTTGGTGTAAACCCTTTAGAAATAATAATGTACCTAGTCTTTCACTTCTTTCTGAGAGGCAGAAGGTTATCTCATATAGTCATGAAAAATCTTCATTATATCTATGGTAGTATCTCTAGTATAAGTTACTACTTTGGTCAGATCAGTTGAGTCCACAATGCCACTGGTTTATGCTGAACCAACCTCCTCCTTCATCACAGCTCGAATCTGATTTAGTTCTATTGAAGGTCTGGAGGCAAGAGAACCAATAGAGAAGGTTATTGTTTCCTTGATGTTTTTGGTCAACCCACTGATAATATTTTTCACTTAGGAATCCTGGGTGCTAACATGATCCTTCATGGAGGTTTTAAATCCTTCAAAGACGGATACCATCTGTCTCACAACACATTTTACATAAGCTAATTATTTATCTGATTGGGATTTAGAACTCATATATGATTCTAAAGAGATAATAGATTTTTTTATAACTTCATCATCCTCAGCCAGTCTAGATACTTGAGTCTAGAAAGCTATAACTTCATCCTCTATTTCTACCACAAATGTTGACACATTACAACCGAGAGAGAGTTCATAATACTTTTCCAAATTTCTCATCTCTTCAACCAAGTAGTGCTTCAATTCGGCAACAGTAGCAATAAATGACTCTTTCACCTCATCCTTTAAGGATTCAAGGGCAGCCCTGGTGATCATAACAGTAGGTGAAACAACAACAAGTTATCTTTCTGATACCATATTTTCCTCTGATTCATTCATAATTGATTAAATAGATGCCACCATGGAAGCTTCCATTTTCCATATTTCTTCAACAAAGATGATTTTGAGATCATACTTTATCTTATCCAGATCATGTATTCTGACCACATCTTCCAGTAATAACTCAGTCTGAATATCATAATTGATTTTTGGTCTATTAAGGGATGCCTCATTATCAGAATCGGGATAATCTAGTCCACAAACCACAAAACCTGGGACTTCTTCACAATACTCAATTTCCACATCCACTGAAACACTGCCAAACAAGGTTGTATGCTCCCCCTCAAGTGGTGAATTCTCTTGTACAACAACAACATTCTCAATAGGTCTTTATTCCTCAGAAGAATCTTCTAAAACTAACTCCATTTCTGCAATAGTAGGAGTCTCCTCTAGATTAGCCACAAGTCCTTCCAACTCACCCACTACATCCTTTACAGGAACAACTGAGATTCCAATCAATGGACTCAAACTTTAGCAGACAGAATCAGAGGCTTAAGATTCATTCTCTCTTTATCCTTCATTCTCAGGTGATGGTTGGTCTTCCTCATTAATAGGTCATTCTTATTCTAATAATTTTTTCTTCACTGATGATATAATTTCAAAAATAGGACTTGGGGGCATGTCTGGATCCATTCCATCAGCTATAGTAGTCTCCTCTTCATTAATCTCATCACTGTACTTAGGTTCTTCTTCATAAGGGCCTAGACCTAGATCCCTCACATCCTTAGGCCTTGAAGGATGATCCAAATGATTGAACTTATCATATAGATTATTATCATCATTAACCCACTCTACTCTCCCTGGACTCCAGTTTATCCTCATGTATTTACATATAGTGTTTGTGATACATAAGTTGTTTCTTACAACTACTGTCTCTACCTGACACTCAGCTACTCCTTTCACTTTGATCATCACTGAGATAAACTTGGCAAAGAATAAGGCATTGGTCATTGATTTTTGGCCTAGTCATATTCTCCATTTGAATCATTAGCAACTTGAACAGATTCAATTTCACACAATTTCTCAAAAGATGTAGCCGATAGATATCTTGATATATTAAAATAACAAAGTCCCCTATCCTTGGAATTAAAACATGCTGAGCAAACCTAAACAACAATCTGCTATCTCCATCCATTTCAGTAGCCCCCAGCTGTCTTTGATTTCCAGTACTGGTGAGCTCCTCTAAGGCAGTCTCATAATCGAAAATGTCACTTTTAGGTGGTACTGATTTTGAGAAATATCCATACACACCATCATGTGGAACCTTCGGTCATTCATCCCACTCAACAGATGAAAAGGCTATCTCCTTTCAATTCACAAGTGAAATCATTCGATTCTAATCTTCTAATTTCTCCAAGCTTACAAAATCATAGAACTGTTTCACAAACTCTAGATATTAGGGGCCATTGTTGTTTGAAAATCATTATACCCACTTTTGATCTTTCAGTACCTCTAGATCTAACGATCTACTAGACAACAACCATTCCACATATATCTCTTTTTCGATCACAATAACTCTATTTTGTAAATGAGGGTTCCCTGGTCGCCTCCTCTACCTTGTTCTACCAACACAGCCACTTGCTTCTGCCTCGATCTTCTGCTTCTTTTAATTTGGATCATCAATGTCATCTCTGATAGTAGGGAGTTTAGTTTTTTCCATTTCTGGTCCGAGGAACTTAGGGTTTTTGAGAAATTTAGGAGCAAAGGCTTGACGGTAAAAGAAATGTTCGGTGGATTGAGATGTAACTAGGACATTGTTTTATCATTTAGGAATCATAATATAATAATTTAAAATAAAATAAATAAAGTATAAACGATACATATTCTGGCAGCAGACAGAAGTTTAAAACAGCACATACAATGGTAGGGTATATCGGTGAGAATTCTTAACAGTATGGTTTATCTATTAGTGATTCCCATATCGGTGAGCTATATCGGTGAGGTTTCATATTGGTGAGTTACATCGGTGGGGTTTCATATCGGTGAGGTACATCGGTGCGGTTTCATATCAGAGAGGTACATCGGTGCGGTTTCATATCGGTGAGGTTTTTACCGGTTAAGGTTAAACATTCCTTAATCATGTCTAATGTAACTTAACCTATCTGGACTTAATGGTTTGGTGAAAATGTCATCTAATTGATGTTTAGTACCTATGAATTGAAGAGTAATATCACCTTTTCAGTAATGATATGTCAAAAAATGGTGCCTTACATCAATGTGTTTGGTCCTAGAGTGAGATAGAGGGTTCATTGAAATTTTAATTGCAATGGTGTTATCATAGTTAATTGAAACATGCATAAAATCATATCCATGGACCAAAATAGTAGGTTTCATCCACAGAATTTATACACATCAACTACTAGCAACTATATACTCTTCTTCAGCAGTAGACAATGCAACATAATTCTATTTCATACTACACTATGATACTAAAGATTTTCCCAATAAATGACATGTTCTAGATGTTCTTTTTATATCCAACTTGAAACCAGCAAAGTCAGCATCTGAATGAATCATTAATTCAAATGATTTTCCTTTTGGGTAAAACAAACCTAAATTTACAGTGTGTTTAGGATACATAAAAATTCTTTTAACAGCAAGAAAATGCGATTATTTAGGATTAAGTTGAAAGCTTGCACACATACACACACTAAACATAATATTTGGTCGACTAGAAGTAAGGTAAAGTAAGCTTCCACTCATACCTCTGTAATTGGTTTGATCCACTGGTTTCCCAGTTTCATCTACATCTAATTTACATACAGTACTCGTAGGTGTATCACTTTCCTTAATACTATCCAAACCAAATGGTTTTTAAATATCCTTTGTATATTTACATTGATTCAAAATAATAACATTTTCATTTTGAATAACTTGAAATCGAAGGAAATATTTGAGTTATCCCATTAAACTCATTTCGAATTAATTTTGCATACTATTTGAAAAATCAGTATGCAAATAATGTTTTGAAGATCCAAAAATAATATCATCAACATAGATTTTTACTATCAAAAAATCATTATAAATTCTTTTAATATAAATATTTGGGTCAGCAATCCCTTTAGTAAATCCTTTTAAAATAATAAAATTGCTAAGTCTATCATACCAAGATCTTGGATCTTTTTTTAAACCATATAAAGCCTTAGATAGTTTGAAAACATGATTTGGAAAATGAGGATTAGTAAATCCAGATGGTTGTTCAACAAAGACATCTTCAATTATAAATCCATCTAGAAAAGCACTTTTGACATCCATTTGATATAACATGAAATTTATATGAGCATCATAGGAAAATAAGATCCTAATGGCTTATAATCTAGCTACAGGTGCAAAGGTTTCCTCATAGTCTATTCCTTCCTCTTGACTATATCCTTGTGCAACTAGCCTAGCTTTGTTTCTAACTATATTTCCAGACTCATCAACTTTGTTTCTAAAAACCCATTTACTTCCTATTGTCAAAGTGTACTTGTGTCTTTCAACTAATTCCCAGACATTGTTTCATTAAAATTGATTTAACTCTTCTTGCATAGAAATTACCCAAAATTCATCATTGATTGCATCATTGATATTTTTAGTTTCTAGCTGTGAAATAAAGGCTTTATGTTCACCCTTATTTCTTAGAGAAGCTCTAGTCGGTGTCCCTCTATCCAGATTACCATCAACAGCATCCAAAGGATGATTATATTGAATCATAGTTGATCTAGTGAAGGAAGGACTATAAATTTCAAGCTCTTCTCTTTGTTCGGGTTCTATGGAAGCAGATCCTAGAATATGTCCAGAACTAGATGTATTTAATGCAGGATCATTGGTTTTATCATTAAGGTCCAAAATAGTCCAATATTCTTCAATATATTCAAGAGAAGACTTAGGTTCATGTGCAACATTTTCATCAATAATTATGTAAACAAATTCTTCCACACATTTGTTTCTTTTGTTAAAGACTCTATAGGCTTTTCAAGTTAAATAATAACCAAGAAAAATTCTATCATCATATTTTGAGGAAAACATGCCATGATTTTCCTTTTTATTGAGAATAAAGACTTTGCAACCAAAAACTCTAACGTAACTAACTTTAGTTTTCCTGCTGTTCCAAAATTCATAAGGTGTCTCCCTAGGAATAGGTCTAATCAAGACAATATTAATAATATAGCAACCTGTATTTACAGCTTCTTCCCAAAAGTAAACAGGTAGGTTATACTCATTAATCATGGTTCTTTCAATCTATTGAAGGGTTCTATTTCTTTTTTCTACTACACCATTCTGTTGAGGTGTCCTAGGGGAAGATAAATTTTTACTATAGCCATTGTGTGAGCAATAAGATTCAAACTCATGATTTTAGAACTCACAACCATGGTAACTTCTTAGAGTCTTAATCATAAGTCCACCAAGGTTCCCTACAGACATGGATTATTTAATAAATTAAGAACAAGATTCACTTTTTTGAGCTAAGAAGTATACCAAAGTATTTCTAGAAAAGTCATCGACTAAGACATAGACATAGTGCTTCCCATTTAAACTAGAAACTCTATAAGGTCCAAACAAGTCCATGAGAACCAAATCAAGAGGTTTAGAAGTTAAAACTTCTTTATTTGATTTAAAATAATATTTATGTTGCTTTCCTGTTTGATAGGGATTACACACTTTGTCTGATTGGAATTCATGTTTGGCTAGGTCTCTAACTAATTTATTCCTAGTCAGTTTTATAAGTGAATGAATGTTCCAGTGTCCTAATCATCGATGCCAAATCCAAGATTCCTTATGAAAATCATTTAAACAAGTAATTTTTTTTGACTAAATAATTTAAATCAACTGCATATTAATTTTCATTTCTCAATGCAGAGAATACAAAATCATTTTTGGAATTAAAAATATTACATGAGTCATTTTAAAACTTAATATTGAAACCATCATCACATAACTAATTAATACTTAACAAATTATATTTAATTCCATCAACAAATATATATTTAGAAATTAAAACTGAATCAGTGTTACCAATCTGGCCTAGCCTGATGATTTTTAATTTAGAATCATCACCAATGGTGACATGGCCTCCATCAACATTGATTAAACTCTTGAAGCATGGTTAATCTCCAGTCATATGCCTTGAACAACCACTGTCCATGTACAATACTTTCTTGTTAGAACATTTCAAGCTGCTGTCTGAAAAAACTAGTTTAACCAGAAAATGATTTTGGTACCCAGATTTTCTTGGGTCGAGACAAGTTATAAATCAAAGCTTTAGGTACCCATATTTGTCTTATGGGTCTCTAATAATTTACAGAATCAATATATTTTGAAATATAAACATTTTTTATATATTACCTATTGAATAACTAGTTTAGGCATACACATTTCTAGAACTAGAACTAGCAGCATTCTGTCCAGATTTAGAAATAAATCTAGTTTTAGTAAACTGTCTCTTTCTAGGATGATAGCCTATTCCACTAGTATATTTTGGTTCCACTTGTTTTACTAGCATCTAAGTGAGTGTATCTTTTCCATTTGGGAATTTTTATAAGTTCTTATTTAACTTATCATTAGACAATTTTAGTTTAGTATCTTCCTTCAGCAATTGAGCATTCTTTTCCTTTTCTATATCAAGTGCAGATTTTACAGAACTGGTCATAGAATGATGCTTCTTTAAAGTTTTATACTTGTCCTTGAATTCAATACATGTTTCTTCTATCATATTACAATATTCAAATATCTCTTCAGTAGACATATTTTCTAGTTCATAATCAGATTAAACTCCAGAATAATATGAATTTAATGAAGGAGTGTCTAGTGTTACCTTAGATGTGTTTGACATTAAACACATGTTAGCTTGATTCTTTTCAGAGTCAGAACATTCAGGTTCACTTATGGTGTCTTCTAAATCACTCCAGGTAGCTTTCATAACATTATTATACTTATTGTACTTTTAGTCATGTTTCTTCCTTAATTTCAATTTTGGATAGTCTGCTTTTACATGTCCTTTCCTTTTACCCTCATAGCAGAAAATTTCATCACTTTTATCAGGTTTCTTCTAGTCCTTCTTCCAATGACCTTTGTTATCATATTTTTCTTTGTAGTTTGATTTTTTGAGGAATTTCTTCTTCCTGTAGAACTTATTAAATCTTCTCACTGTTTGAGCCATCTCAGCATCACTGTCAGAGTCTGATCTTTCACATGTTGGACTTTTAGTAGGAATGTGAACATTTTCCTTATCCCTGCTTCTTGAGGAAGTAGACTAAAAAGACACTGAATTCCTTTTTGGTTGATCATATTCTTCCTTAATCACTTTGATTTCTTCCTCATATATCATAAGCTTACCTATAAATTCTTTAATAGGTAGTTTATTGATTTCTCATGATTCTCTAATGGAAACAGATGTGCCTCTCCATAATTCTGGAAGACATATCAATATTCTAATGACATGTTCTTCTATAGGAACATCTTTACCAAGAGAGCTCATGGTGTTGACAATCTCATTGAACCTGAGATACATGTCAGAAATGGGTTCATCAGGCTTAAATTTAAAATTATCATATTTAATAGTATAGGTAATCAGCATCATTTCCTTAACATTGGTTGTAGCCTGATGAGAAAGAGACAAAGTGTCCCAAATTTCATAAGAAGTTTTACAAGCAGAAATTCTGTAAAATTATTCGTCACCTAAATCACAGTAAAAAGCATTCATTGCTTTATAGTTTTTTTGTAGGAAGTCTTAGTATCTTCATCCCAAGTAGTTCTATCAGTTTCTAGAATCTTATATTGAGTTTCTATAGCAGTCTAGAGATATAATCCCATACTCTCTAAATGAATTTTCATTTTAATCTTCCACTAGGCATTGTTTGTACCATTAATGAAAGGTGGCTAATTGGTAGAATCACGTTAAAGTATATTATCCATAATTAGATTTTAGAAAATATATTGAAAGAGACAACATTTAGAACTAATATAAATTTATGATCTTTAAGATAAAACTACAATCACATTTGAAAAATAGAGTATTTCAAAAACCTGTAATATACAAAACAAACTCTCTGATACCAAATGTTTGTGGGAGTGGATACTCAATGGGGGGGGTGAATTGAGTTCCAAATAAAATTTCTGTTAAAATATATTTCTCTTAAAATAACCCAATTTAAAAACAAGTTAAACTGTAGTGAATTTATAATGATTGTAAAAGTTAAATTAGTTTCTCAAAGAATGATTAGGTCTTAGTTAATTTAATCAGGAGATTAAATTAACTTTTGAAACTAACTTACTAGTTCACAATAAGTATAAACACATGCTAATTTAACTATCAAAGTAACATTAAAACTAATGGTATTTCAATGTAACTAGCAGTGGAATATATAGTATACTTTAGACATAATATAAGATGCACAACAGATGTAACCAAGAGGTTCAGTCTCGAGACGAGACTTAGTACTCTCAAAAAATTTATATAAATTTGATCCACACACTGGATCGAGGTAAACAATAGTGCATTAACTGTCCAGGTACTAAGACCTCTACCACAGTTATACGTGGGAAAACAAAACAACATCACACTGACTATCCAGGTCTTACTTGACCTCTACCACTATCAACAATGGGATACAAGAGAGTTATAAAAGGTTTTGGTAAGAATTTAGAAAACCTCCATCTTATCTCAGGAGACAGTGTGTGTATAAAATAGATAGAGAACACACACTTCTTGAAATGTAAATAAAATAATCACTAAGAGAGTAAATATGAGTTTTATTAAGCTCTAGTGATTTGAAGTGAAGATCTGGACACTTTTGATTAATCATAAATGCTTCTGATTCATTCTATGGTTTTTTGTCTGAAAAAACAAAGGGTCCTTTGCTTCCTTGGTTTTTAGGTTTAGCTTGATCATCATGAGTGCATGAACATGTCGTTGTAGTTCTTCAATCCTTGACTAATATACAGCTTCTGTTCTCCTCTAGAAAATGAAATGGCTTCGTGTACGTCCAATGATCTTCATGTATGAATGTAGAATTTCTATTCTGTGTGAATGCACCACTTTCCAATGCTCTTCATCCCTTGCTTTTTCACACCATTCACGTGCCTTCTTAGTTGTTTTCTGCCCTGTCTTTGTCCTTTCTTTTATAGCTTTCAGCTCTGGTAAAAGTAATGATTACCTTTTCTTGGGTACTAGGTAAGGTTCCCAAAAATGCCAACAACTATCATTAAATAACATTAATTACATTAAAAACATAAAATATGACCATTGATTAATAAATAAATAATATTGAGAGAAGTAGAGTTTGACTGTTCAGTATTTCATTTGTAGCCTTCTGTCGGTAGTGGTGGAATTTTTGTAGCAGTGAGCTCCTATCGGTAGCTCTTTAATCTTGTACCGGTAGCTCCTTATATCGGTAGCTCTTACTCTGTGTATCAGTTTCTCTATATACCAGTGACTCCTTCTATCAGTAGCTTGTTTTGTCTAGCAGTAACTTGTTTTTATCGGTAGCTTGATGTATCAGTAACTGTCTGTATTAGTGAACTTTGTATCAGTACCTTGTGCATATCGGTAGCTCGGTTCTGTACCAGTGAAGTGTATATCTGTAGACTTACGCATACCGGTAGACTTGTTCTATCGATAGCTCACCTGCTGTCGACAGCTCTTTGTATCAGTGGTCATGATCTATCAGAGACATGTGCTTACCGGTGGACTTATACATACTGGTAGGTCTATGTATCAGTGACCATAGCATATCGGTGACAATCTCTATCGGTAAACTAAGTACCGGTATATGTGTCAGTAGCTATAAGCATATCAGTGACTTAACACTTATCTGTTTATGCAAAACATATCTGATTGAGTTAGAATTTTTTGAAAATTCATATAAACATATATAAACATTGATTAATATATTTCAAAGATTATTATGATATAATTATCAACATGATAATGTAATATCATAGATTGAAAGAATTAATATATTGATACAAAATATATTGGATTATCATAGTATGTGACAACATAATTGGGATTATCAAAATAGGTAAGGTCAACATCTATGACTACTCTTAGAACAACAATGAACCATCCAATAGGATTATAATTCAATTATGGATAATTTTATAAACATAACACTAGGATTATTACCACAATCATTCCACTAAACCAAAACATCTAGTAATTTCATCCCATTATCAATTTATTATCAAATGAAAGAAATGAGCATCCAACTCTTACCCGATGGACAATAAGAAGAACTAAAATAACTAATTCTTTTCTCACTAAAAACCACTTACTCAAAACCCACCAAAACTCAACCAGAATGAGGTGCACACCCTCAATAGAAAATGGTTAACTCCCCACCATATTAATTTCGTAACACATGCATTCAATCATTAACCCTAATGGTTCCATTATTACATGTGTGTCACTATTCCCAAGAAATGGTACCCATCATAATAACCCCTATTAAGGACCATCTACAATATATAATACCATTGTTCCCAGATCGATCCACAATTTCACTATAATTTCATTCAGTATACATCTCTTCAAGTCAATAAAACTCATTTATTCTCATATTCTATGCCCACATTCGAAAAATTTCATCATGATGGGAACTTTTCAAAACTAGTCCAAACCCTCCCCCATAATTTTTCCCAAATAATTCCTCACCATCCACACTTTATAATTCTGAGGTAGAGTGGTACACTAATAACACTCTCAATTTTCATGCCATTGATAAGAACTTACTCTCATTGAAACCCAAATTAGTGCATTATTCCTTACACCCCTATCAGATAAATGAACTCATTCTCTCGTGAGTCATATCCCATTTAACCTAGGATATTGTAGAAAAACAACTTACCATGACCCATTACATATCAGTGTAATAATATAAACCAATAAATCATATCAATTCCATAGTTAACACATTATTTCCTTCTTAAAGGGAGTAATTTTGAATGATTGATCATCCCCGCAAAAAATAAAAAACTCAACTTCAATCAATAGGGATAGGAATATTACTAATCGTGCCCTTAAATGGACTCCTTTAATATAAGTAACCCTATTCACTCCCTATCTCATGATCCAAAGTTATTTCCACATGCGTTTCGTGGAATATATTATATTTATCCACATGATATCTTTATTTTGTTGAGTGGAATTATTGAAGCATGTTATATGTGAAAAAACTATATAGGTTTCTGTTAAAAAGTTATCTAACCTAACCTAAAATCATATTGGAGTACAATTACAATTCAAAGATTAATATACCATCCATAAAATTACATCACCAGCCCACAAAGGGTCACTGTGTATCCCTTAGAGGGAGGGATAGTTTAACCATCACCATAGATCATACAATAAAAATTTAAATATGATTGACCATCAGAGAGAATATACTACTGTTCAAATATTTATAATACCATAAACATGTTATATAGGAAAAAATTATATATTATTTTATTTAAAAATTTATTAAATATAACCTACTATATGTAAAAAATCAAAAATTCACTTATATGTATTGTAAATACTATGTTCTAAATACGATACATGAGATACCTATTCTTATTGAGGGATAATGATCAAAAATAGAAAAATAAACATATCTAGTTAAAAATATTTAAATAAACATCTCAAAAATAAAATAATAAAATAATTAATCACAATCACTTCGTAACAAGGACATACCACTAAAGAATGTGTTTGCGACAAACCAAATTGATATCTATTATATGATCCAGCAGACCCATGCTTTCTATCTATCAAATCCTTCAATAGTAGGATAAGGAAAAGAGTCTTTTTTATTATTATGTTACAACCCAACCCAAACTCCTCTATATAAATCCCTAAATGATTTTACTAAGTAACCTCATACACACCTCACTGTTATTCCATAGCCCCTCAACTAGTTGAAATAGAATAAATAATACTCTTGAGGGACAATAACCACGAAATAAAGTAATAATATAGTGTAAATATCATACAAGTATCCACATAAAACATTAAAGTATCCATAAGTAAAAAATAAAATTTTATATCAATAATCATTTCCCCCAAGACTTTTCATTTATAAAAACTAATTTAATGAAAAAATAAAAAAAAACATCCATCCCAGGACCTCAAATAATCCTACTATCCAATCAACCATCAGGAAAACTCAACCCAATCTATTACAAAACCAATGCTTATACCAAAAATAGTCATAAGGACTTCATGCATAATGAATTTCTTAAGAAGGGTGTGAAAAATGAATTATTAATTGAAAACCTAAAATATATCCCATAACATTAAAAATCAATCACATATGTCTATGAGGAAAATAAATTATTAAAATACATATTCACACACAATCAGGAATGACATCTTATGATTTACATGCCAACACGATTCTATGTGCGTAATGTCATCACATGAAAACCAATACTCCTTGATATCTGATCATACCTACAATTTTCCTAATCCAGAATCTGGTCACCTCATACCGTAAGGCCATAACTCAGTTAATTCCCAATTTCATTTGGTAGTAAAACCTAATCCTCAACCATTACCCAAAGGTGTAGGGTGCTGCCCTATGTCGATATATTGGACAATCCCTTTCCACTTGGGGAATTAATTCAATCTTGACATGACCTCTTCCATACAACTCAAGATATGTCCCTGTCACACATCCAATACCTGAATTGACAAACTTATTCAAGTTAGTTTGATGTACAACTCTCGATCAATACCTCGTCGATAGTGGTAGGGACCATAAAATCACAACTAAACTAACCATATAACTCAAAACAATCCATTATCCTGACCTATACCATGTTAATAAATGTAGGGTCATTTATAATCATCGAACAACTATATTCTCACTCAAGGTATATCACCTCCAAAACCAATAACATATCACTCAAGGTATGACTCAGTGTCACATCCCCAAACCCTAATCATATAATTATATGTTTGATCAACCCAACAATATATCCCATGTTAAATACCCCTCCATAACCACTACCTTATCAATACATGTTGGAAAAAACTAAATGAATACCCTCTCATGAATCCAAAGTCACATCTATGGTGTATTTCATAAAAAACTACGTGTTTTTTCCTATAACAAGAATAAAACAAAAATTTGGGAAAATATTATATCACATTCTCAACATTTTATCATGGAGTCCTACTTATTTAAGGCCATACCCCAAACTGTGATGTACCACATTGTTCATCAAGACCCTCATATTCTACTAAATACATTACCAATAATTCAAGAACATCATAATGGAGAAAATAACTTCCTCTTACCAATAAAATCAGAATCCCTATGGTTATCTAGACCTCTACTACTCTCCCCTCACTATAATTAATCCATTAATATCAACATACATCATTCTTATATCACAAAAACATTTATAGTTAAGGAATATAGTGGGTCAGATCATGTCTTCTTATATATATTGAATCATATAATCAAAGTAGTCTATTATTGATTAGATCCTTTCAATCATGTAGTACATGGGATTATATCCAAAATAGACTCCTCATTTTTCAGATTCTAGCATCGAAGCATCTAAATTTGGAAAATCCCTCTGTGGGGATATTACATGGGTTGAACCTTATGGTACACTACAAATACAACCTACACCCCACTCTAATCATGTACCTAATCTATCATCATTTATATTTCCCAAATACATGGTATATTTCTCAGTGTGCATGTTGTATACATAAACTTCCCCAATTTTGTTATATAATATTACACCAATAGATGTTTATTAACCAAATAAATAGTTCGTTCGATGATAAAACATGATTTTCATGAATAATTGGTTTTTGAGTATTTTATTCAAGATTAATTCCTCTCATGTATCCAATATGGAATTTAATATCACGTTCTATGTTTAAAATTTGGTGTGTTTTCATGTACATATATGATTTATACACCGCACATGAGGTTTCTAACCATATACATGGCAGGACACTGTATCATATACCAAATATCATAAAAATAGTTTTCTTACAGACTATCTAACATGGAGTCAGCAACATCCACCTTTTCCACATTCAATAACAGCCCATATGTGTTCATGAATTGTATGCATCCAGTTCAGGTTTTTTGGATAAAAGTCAATTGAAAATCACATGACTTGACTATTTTACTCCCAATCACTATTATAGAATCCTTATAGTGACTCCATAAATTCATTCATAATAATAATAATAGAAAAATAATACTAAACTAAGAGGAAATTATGAATCAATAAAACCATAAAACATTTTGGTGAAACCAAAAAAGCCTACAACTTAGATACATGATTCATGATTGTTGAAACTTGATCTGGTCCTGATCAACACCTTAGACAAGTCTCTATGTAACATCTCCCTCGTTCCACTTAAATTTCTTGTAATGTGAACGAATCCAATATTTCTTGTGAAATGGTAGATAGATAAGGGGTTGGTGGAAAGAATGATGAAAAAGAATTATATAAATTTCATTTTAATGGTATGACCCAAGGCTTGAAATCGAATCTTTTTCAACACTATCCCATGAAAAACCCTCCCATTTTTGACTCAAAAAAAATTAGAATACCTATCTAGGAACCATATAAGAGAAATAAATGTTTACACTTGTGAATATAATTAGTATTTATTTAATTATTAATATATTCAAGAAAATAAGCATGATGTGAAATTGCACATAATTAAATCCCGTCGGAAAAAATCTCATTGTCATATCAAAAAATCCATTAAACAATATATTGTCATTTCATTCTGGAGCGAATTTTATTTATATCCTTAATAATTATCTGTCTGCCAAAAATTAAAATTAGCACTAGTAGGTAATGACTCTAAAATTCACAGGTCATGCCAAACTCCCTATAATAATGTTTCTTTCCATTGAGATGCTATGATAGAAATCCAATATCCTTTATTGACCGACCATTTTCATCAATTCACCCCTATATTATCATCTTCTACTCTAGATCACTAAATGATCCTTCACTACAAAACTCTAAACAATAAGGAATTAGATTCCCTAGAAACTGACACATCTAATTATTGTCAACAATAACACAAGAACAATGCCGAAACACACACATATCATATATGAACCCAAATCATCATCAATCAAATTATACTAAGGCTTATCATGCTCTCCGCCTTAATGAAATATTATAATGGTTCAATTCATCACCATACTCCCCATCATAGTAATCTATTTCTAGGAATTCTATCTGAATGGTCCATCAATAGGCGTGTTATAGCCATATCACCCAATCCATTTCAATATTAAAAAATTTGTTAGTCCTCATATGCTGTCAAATACCAAAATATTGACCAATATCGCATATTTCTTATACCGTCACTTCATCAAGATACAATAATCACATGAGGAATCAATGATTGTTGAACCAAACACACTAAATTGAATACATTAATCTTATTGTAATTACATTTTTGAATCCCAACATAGCATAACTCTCCAATATGGAATAACATTGAGCACTGATGCACCCCCTATTTAATTCACATTCAAATCACACTAACTCTCTCTTGATCCCAAATCCCACACTCAATCTCACGTCACACCACACCAAAATCCTTATTTTCATATTCTGCACATAACTCTATATTACATGATCCCTCCACCCCATAGTATCTCGACTCCACATTGTTCATATCTATAAATAATCTCACCACTCCCTTAATCCTTTCAATATGTGGGCCATTCATCCATACTAGATTCATTTTTCTCTATGTGGGGATTATCATCATCACTATAATTTGACAAAATAAATCATCATAATATACCCTTTTATTATCCCTAATACCATCCTAGTCATATGAATAAATAATTAAAAATTACTCAGCATCCTCATCTTACCATAATGGGAATCCATAATGATCCTATAGATTCATCCCTATCTATCCTCCCTCACACTAAGCCACATTGAACACATTACAACTTTCACCCATCCAAAATTATCTTCCTAAAAATGACCTTAGGGTGAAGGTCCAGATATAATTATAATTACCACACTATAACATTAGTGTCCATTGATACTGATAGGATCATTTCCATACCATTATTTTAATAAAATCATAGAATGGACTACATATTTTCCAGTTTCCATATTTATAGAATAAAAACTTGTAAAACACATATATTTAGATAATGCATGGCTTGTACCTTAGGGTACATAGATCAAACTCATAGAACACCATAATTGGTATGTACCTCATCTGTCTATGTGTGAATTTTCCAAATATATGATGTCTACCTCAGTTTACACAGCTTATATATCCATGCTCTCTGACAAGTTGTGTAAGTTTACATGACAAGACCTGTAATACACAAATTAACATATTTCCCAATGTAACATGTGATGTTTTTTCCACATGGGGTTTTGAGTTGTGTACCTAGGATTATCAATTTAATGAATCCAACATTGTGTGTACTTTTACATGTTGTGTTCCTCACTCAGCAGTTGGAAATGTACAACTTTGTGACATGAAATTCACAAGGGGTGTCTATCCTGGTACATGGCCCGAATAATTCAATAAATTCAATGTCCTACATGTAATTCCATTATATACAACCTAATTTATAGTAATTAACTCATTTTATTCTCACAATGAATAATTCACAAAATTTGTTCTATAAAAACATGTTATGTGATCTTGTTTTTGAAATAACCATGTGTGGATCATCTGAAACCCTTATTTTTCCCTAAATATATCCTAGAGGATATTATAATATCTCTACTAAACCATATTTCATAATATAAATTATAAATTATGAATAATTGTTTAAATGATAAATAATAAAAATAATTGTCCTATGTCATGGGGAAATCCTTGATGCTTTAGACATGGATCTGATCTCTTTGTTTGTTACACCCTGATCCTATCTAAAATGAAAACTCATATAAATTGTGTCATTCCCAATAAATACTTTCCCTATGTAAAATAATTTGATATATTTGAAAATTACCTTGACAAGAGTTGAAATTTTCATCATTTTTATGTCTATTATTCATTTAAATTTTCCCTAATTTAATATTTTTCCTTTTTTGATTTATAGTTTTTTGAGGCTCAATTATAAGATTGGAATTGAATTATATATGATTTTTTTATTTTTTTATGAAATCAGAAACACCATAATTTTTAATTTAATAATGATTTTTGGGAAACGTTTTTTTTCTATACAAACCATCAAAACCAAAAAAATGGATGGATCAAATGAAGGGATAAGTTTAATTGGATTTGATTTGTGTCATCAAGGTCGATCAGGTTTTCAAAACATATAAAAAGAATGTATTGACTATGACTTCCCCTCTAATGGTCGATCCATCCAAAAATTAAGAAGGGAGTTTCTACACATTGAATTCAAACAACTATTAGTGAAATATTCCTATGATTGATCATTATACCGATGAGGAAATGACCTTATACATCTTCCATAGTGGAATGGATCCTCTACTCATCAAAGGGGAGTGACGATGAATTATATTTTAATTGACCATACCTTATATTTGAAGTGATTATTCCTTAAGATTTAAAAAAACCAATAAATATATAATACATCGACCATCAAAAATGGAAAAAAATCGTGGAGGCAAAGACCTTCCTTATAATGAAATGGGAGAACTATAAACAACCCATCTCATAACCTATCAATAAGATAGTCTGGTACCAAATCATATTCTTCCTAAAAATCCTAATAAACAGTGTTTGATGGGATGAATGAAGTCAGCCTTGGAAAGGGATCCATGGTTGTAAATTGACCACATTGGTTTTCTTTATCAACCAATTCCAAGATCCATACATATATTCCAAGATAGAAATATTCATATTCCCACATCCTATAGTGATTTCAATTTCTACTCCACCATAAAGGTGATTTTTTTCAAATCCCAAAGTAATGAAACAATGAACCAAGATATAATTTAATTTTTTGGGGATCGAGTTGAAATTTTTTTTCTTTTGTGTGTCATCACATATTAATTCAAGCTCCTCCTTTTGTTGATTTTCTTCACCACTCTCTTAGATAGTCCAAAAAAATCACCAAAAAATATGACTAGAAATGGATTTGGGTGAACATAGAGTAGTATCCAAACTAAAAATTCATCACCGTAAGGTATTTATGACCACAACACATGAGAATCTAAACTATACACTGAATAAATACACACATTTTGAGAATAAATATCACACTTGATCTATGAATGAACATACGAGAAGTCAACTTAATAACAAAAGAAGCACCACAGAAACTTGACAGTTTGAATTCATGGGCTGATGAGGAAATTAGCAGAGATGAAGATTATTTTAAATATAGTATGGCATAAAAAATAATAAAATAATGTAATATGGGGTTAAAATGGACGTTTCAGACACTATAAAAATATAAAAACAAAATATTATTCAACTACTATTCATTATTATATTTATTTCCATAGACCCAGTATGAAAAAATCCTTATAAATTATTTTATATTTATAGAAATGACATGGTGTAGTAGTTTAACTCACCACATGTACGTAATGAGATCAATTATTTAAGGGAGATTACTTTCTAATTTCACATTCACTGACTATATGATTGTCATATTTTATGCATGGAAGAAATGGAATAATTATGAATTGATTGAGAATTTAAGATAAAAATATGGAAAAAATGATTCATTGGAATAAATATTAAATGTTGTAGATAGAAGCTACAAAAATTTAAGAGGGTAGGGTAGGAGAAAAAATAATTGGTGGATAATCTGGATATATTTATTACATTTCATTATATTTTGTTCATTTCATTATATAGTGATGAAACGCTAATACAATAGTGGTAAACATGAAGAAATTTCTCCCCACCATTTAGACAACATTTCTTTCCAGTAACAACTGATCATGAATGTTAATATAAAAAAGAATTCAGATGCAGAGATTTTAGAATGTTCTTATTCTTCATGATATTTAAATATTATTAATTAATTCTTAATTATTAGATAACATATAAAACATTAGATTATCAAGGAGTATGATAGATAAAGAGTGGGGTAAATCTAGGCTAATTGGAGATATTTGATCACTATGACATGTAAGGAAATACCCCATGGTGGTCATTATATTTATCTGCTCCCATCCAAAATTTTCATAAGCGGCTAATATGGGATATTTCATTTCGTTAGAGAAATTATAAGGGAGGAAATTTTATTAATTATTGAATGGTAGGTGAGGTTATTAATATGTGGTTTAACCACTATTTATATACCATCTAATTTTTAATCAATCAATTTCATCAATAGTGTTATAATTTTCAAACCCAAGTTAGAAATATTAGAACACATTCAAAGCATTTTCTTTTCTAAATACAATATGAGTCCCACTAACACTAACATTATTTCAAGATAAAATTATATTTTTATGAACCCAATGATTGGTGAGCATCTTACCTAGAATTACAAATAGGGAAACCCTTTTTTCTATTTTAATTATTTTTAGAATAATTTTTAATTATTAAATGATGTTATTCCATTATTATTAGAATTAATCATGATATATAAAGTCAATTTATATATATTCATAGAACATTTAGAACTATATAAAATGTAAAATATATTTTTTTCATCTTTCTACTGGATAACACTCACTCTACCTATTCTTCCTCTTAAATGTTACATTAGGTATTGAAAGAGAAGAAGATTATATTTCTAAAGTCAACCTAACTCGGATAGAAATTTAGGAACCAAATTTGAACTATTGTAAAAGAAAAAGTAAATTAAATTAACCACAGTAGTAACTCAAAATATATATTATTATAATAATATGTAAATTTTAGATCCAAAGACTTTCCCTATTCATTTGAAGGGGTAACAAAATAGTGGATCTAGAACCTATAACCTAGAAAATTCACCTCATGGGCTGAACTTTAGAGGGAATTTCTTCATAAATTATTCCATTATTAAAGATGTTTTGAATAAATTAATGATATATATAGGATCAAATAAGAAAATGGGGAAACACATTAAGAGTTTTTGATAATGGTTCATGATAATAACCACATCCCATATACACTAGAACTATAAACAACACATTTATATTTATTCTATTACAATGTATTGAATGGAAATGATCCTAACATACTACATTATTCATTAGGAGAATCATAGGTTGATATGTCACTATACTAAGTAATGTACCTAATAGAACGAATCTCCATAAATTCAAAAAAAATTATTGGTTGAAATAAAACTAGATGTTTACATGAGATAAATTCCCTAAATTCATTTTATTGTAATTAAACATGATGATCTAACCCCTCTTGTGAGACAACTATAAGTGAACAATGTGTGTGATATATCATCGAACCCACCCCCACTACTCTACCAACTCTACTTCCCTCATAAACATTTCCACAATGGTTTCCCCCATGTTCATGATACTGAAAGCTAATAATCCATGTTCTATAGTATTTTTCACAACTAATAAAATTTAAATCATGGAATTAGTTATTTTCCCACTAGTCAATATAGAGATAGGAACCAATATAAGAAATAATTGGTATTCTAACAAGCTTCTAAACAAACTTTGGAACCCCCTATATTCCAAGGAAAAATGTTTCAACAATACATGAGTTCCAATAATGAAATGATGATTATAAATCAACCAAGTACATTCTGTGAGAGGTAATATAATCTCAAATGATTTAATATTCCACTGTCACCAATCATGGTGGAATGACGATGGAATTAAAAAGAATGTTTGGAAAAATCATAACCACTATAAATAATATGTTAAATCAAGGATCAAATATGATTTATTCTCAACAAATTTCTAATCCTAATATAAAATTCATTGATATTAAAATAAAGAGTGTAAGAGGGATAGAAAACAGCAATTGATCACCTCTTATGATCAAAGTAGTGTTTGAATTGAAACATGATCCTGATGAATTTTCCCAAAAAACACATGAGGGGTAAAATGGATGAAACTCCAATGTAATAAAGTTAACAAACAATATAACATGGTTGTTAAAAAATAACCCCATCCTCCCATTATTTCTTGGATGAGAGGCCTTGTGAAAATAAATGATGAATCCCAACAACAAAAGATGCTGGAAGTATTCAAGATTGTAGAGATTAAGCTCACTCTATTGGAATAAAATAAATATATTCATGGTAAAACATTCATTAAAGTAATGTGAAATACGAAATGGATATTTTTGGGAAATGAATCAGTCATATTAGTTTCAATGTTTGTTCCCTTGTAACCCTTGAAATCCCCCATAACAAATAGGATCAATGTATTTTTAATATTTTCTAAAAAATTAGTAATATTTTTTTCACAATGCAGTTTGAGTTCCTAGATAATCAATTAATGTCATTATATATTCTATTTATTTTTATTTACAAATGATATATCTCATACGCACCTATGTGTTTCCGAAACATTCAAACTAATACACTATGAATATGGTTGGTATTGTTGACACTACCTTGTTATATGTACATATATACCAATTCCATACCGACATAAAAGTTTTAAACATGGAATAAATATAATGTAACAATCTATTTTCCATCATTATATGTAATCAATTCCTTTTGTCAGTGGAACTATAATAAATTTCAATGAAGGTATCCATTAAATGATTATTTCTATGGAAAAAATGAATTTTAATATACTAGATTCAATGAAACACCCACTTGAAAGGAATTATATTTTAATTTAAGGACATCATGAATTAAATTTCACTTTTTAGAATGAAATTTAAATTTTTTAGGACATAATATGACTAGTACAAAATTTAGAAACACCCAATATACTTGAAAAATCTACTTTTGAAAGTAAAAAAAATATATAAATAATATTAGGTATTTATTAATTATAATAATGTAATGAAAAAAATTTCAATGATTTACAAACATTTTCTACTAATACAACTACCCAACATTTGTAGGAAAATAATATAGATATCAATGAGATCAAAATATCTCTTAAAAACCACATAGAGATAAAATTATTACAGTTACCATAAAAATAAAATATATTTTTAAAATAAAATTGGAAAGTACTTATTATAATATCAAATAATTTATATCCGAAAAAATAACACCAACTACATAACATTCATAAACATAATTCGATGGCCATATTCTAGGTATGTCGATACATCCTTGGCATTACCTATACCAACCACATGTGTAGTATATTACATGGAAATAAATCCAAACCAATGAGACAACCCCAATAGAGGATCTACCCAACACTGATTGAATTTGTAAAAAATGATGTAGAAATACAATTAATATTTTGAATAATATGTACCACCTGGGGAAATCAATGGGGGAGTCTTGTTAAATTTATATAAAATAAAACTAGACACAAAATTTTGAAAAATGAGAACAATAAGTTGGTAACCACATGAATATAGAATATGTAGAGTGTCTTCATATACTAAATGAGATTGAATTATGTGACCATAATAGAAAAATTACTTGTACAATTTGTGGACCAATTGATAGAAATACTAGATGGGAAAGGTAATTATTGCGTCCCTGATGGGTTTTTTTTGGTATTTTCATGTTTTTAATATATCCTATGGACCAAAAAAGACAACTTTAAAATACCCCTTAAGTATTTTATTCAATTGGAGACTTTCATTTTATATTTTTACTCATATGTGGACTATTTAAAGCTAAATGGAATGTTACTTCTCCTTACTGATTGAAAACATCATGGTGGTATTTTTGATGACTTCATTGTGTATCAGAGTTTCATTAAAGGTTGTCTATGATGTATAGAAATGTATTTCTAAATTTTATTAATAAAAACCTGGTATTAATTTTATAAAAATACAATTTAATGGTTTGAAATGAAATGGTTAGAAATATTAAATTTCTAAAAATGGAATCGATGTAGATAAATCTAATGCTGATTTTATTTCAACTATGACATACCCCAACACTAAGAAATAAATTATATAATTTCATGTCCTTGTAGGATTTCATATGAGGTTGATTAGGGACTATAGAAACAATTATCTTCACCAAAAAATATAATAAAAAAGGAAACCTATTTTTTAGATAATCCATGTAGGAAAACATTGGATAATGTGAAGGAATGTATGTAACCCACTACCATAATTTGATTACAAAAATTTATTTACACCATTTAAATTTTTTGTGGTTCTTCAAATATATATGTAGTTGATATACATTCAAATAATATTGAGATGTTTCGACATGGGAAAACCTAAAATTTTTTGACCATAAAATATTCCTAGATTAACTAATAATTAATAGATAATGAGTATTTTTCTATTTTTTATAGAAAAAAACATTATTTTATTTAATTTATCAGATCAATAGTTATTCTAACCATGAAATATTGTGATAAATTATTATGAAAATTGAATAAATTCTTAAACATCAGGGATGGATGTTTCTTCTCAAAGAATTTGATTTAGAAATTAATAATATTATGGGATAAAAAAATTTGGTGGAAACCCCTATGATCCATCTACTTAACAATCCAAAGGGATTACAAATCCGCAAGACCAATTTGGTTGATTTATTCCATGGTTATAAACTATATAATATCATCCATGTTATCATTTATGCATTACCAGATAATCATAATGCCACATTAAAGGTACCCCATTCTTCTCAAAAAAAATTATGATGCTAAATTGAAATCTGAATCGAAATATTATTTATGAGGTAATCCGTATTTATGGAAATGTATCAATGAAAAAAATATTCTAATAGTGCATCCTTGAATGAGAAAAGAGCGTATCTACTTAAATGTTTCATACACTTTCATGTGGTGGCCATTTTGTACCATAATGAACCACTGGAAAATTTTGGCACGTATGATTTTTTTGGAACACATTTTGTAAAATTCAGATGAGCCTATATACAATTTATCATCATCGACATTACTGGAGTAGTATCCAAATGATAATAAACTCCAATATAACCTCTTATTTTATATGAACCATTTGATGTATATGGAATGTATTTCATGGGCTCATTCCATATATCATTTTGTTTATCCTAGATAATATGAGAATAATATTATGTATCTGAATAGATTGGGGAAAACCCACATGAACTTATGACTCAAAACTAGAAATTGAGTTTCTAAAATAAATATTTTATAGTATAATAAGAATAAATTGATATATAATTATTTACCAAGGAACCTACATATAAAAAAATAGCATTCTTCACATCATAAAAAAATTTGGGGTCCACTATAAAACATCCACTTCATACCACCCTATGACAAATGGACTAGATGAGGATTCCTATTGAGTGGTTAAAAATAATTTTGGAAAACACTGTGCAACCAAACTGCATGGACTGGAGTATAGCATCAGAAGATTCACTATGGTAATTCCAAACTACATTCCAAACCCCATTAGACAAATAAATATAATAATTTTTTATTGTAAATTGTCACCTTCCAATTTTGTTTCAAAATAAATCATAATTAGATTTCATAAGAGATAACCTAATGATTTGTAAAGGATGTACATTATAGGAAGTTAAAAACAGTTGACCATGAGAAGATATTAATGGAAATATATGAAATTTTACTGATATAAAATGATAAAAATTAATCTACTCATGATAAATTGAAATAAAAAATGTAATTACAAGATTGGAAAAAAGTGTTGTTGTTTTCGTAAAGGATTGGACTTTTCTTATGTATGATTCTATGGATGTGGGCTGGGTTATATATAGTAAATACTACATATAATTTTTTGATATGAGATTGACGGAGAAGGTGTAATGAAACCATTCTGGATTAATGACCAACAACTAATGATGTACCTAGAATATTTCTTGAATGGAACAATAATGGGGACCATACCCCTCCATGTTGCTATGAAATAGAAGAACTACTAGGTTATTTATTTCACCCATATTGTTCTGGAAATATATTATCTTTTGAACTATATTATTTTAAGAAATTAATTCTAATATTAAATCTAAATATGTGTTTTATAAGTGCGGGGAGGAGATGAACCCATTGAAATTAAATTTTAAATTCATTTTATTAAAAAAAACAATTATAAAATACAACCATTTTATTGACGTGTAAATATTTTTCTAAATTTTTTAAAATATTTCCATATTTTAATTGAAAAAATAAATGAAATTATTTATGATAAGTAATTTTAGAAAGATGAAAAGATTTTAGAATCAGAAAACTATAAAATTATTTTTGAAATTATTTTTTTTCATGGGCTACTATTTTCATTATTACGAAAAACAATTTGATAAGAAAATAAAGTCCAGAACCCCAACTGATTATGTGAATTTTTTATTCCCATACATGGAGTTTTTTGATCCACTTTGAATTACTATTTCAATTATCATCCTTTATTGATAAAATCATGTATTTTTTATAAACTAGAACTTGTCTGTATTACCTATAAAATATTTGAAACTCGTGAGGTGATTTAAAAATGATTTACCCATTCTATTGGGAATCCCCACAATTGTTCAAGAAACCAACCTCGCATTTAGATCCTAGTTAATCACATAGATAACCCTGAATGGAATTATATGACTGAAAATCATTACAATACAAATTACACCTTTTCTAAACACACATTAAAATACAAGTGAAAAATTAATTTGACTTTATGATGGGGGAAATAAGATTCCATGTGTTTTTCTTTGAGAGGCATTGTATGATAAGGAGTTTGTTGGAGGTGTGAGTCTCCATTTTTTGTATCAAATATTTTATAAATGGGAATTATTAACCTAATGTAAATTCTATTTTTATCATACTCTTATAATAATTAAAAAATTTATAAATAAAAAATGGATACTAGGATGAAAATTTCATAAGACTCGTTTAGTAACTCATAAGAAAAGTAACGAAAAAAATAAATTTAGAGAGTTTGTGTCACATTTTTTATTTTGATTTTATTTTTCAATTTTCACATTTTATAGAGATTAATTTTATCATATGTCTATGGAAAATAATAATGTCTTATGGGTGAGAATAACTCGACAGAATCCTTATTTCTTGAGTGAAGTGTGGAATTTTACTAATTTTTTATTATGTAAAAAATATTGTTTTGATGGGTTTTTAATGTTTATTTTTTTTAATATGAAAATTTCATTACAAAGAAATTAAGCTGTTATATGTATCATGAGGTAAATATTTTTCAGGGAACAAAAAAACATCACATTTTTATTGATAAATTAGATTCCATTGTGAGTCAATAGTTTTAATACATTAATTTTCTTCATCAAATTGAAATTTAAATAAATAAATGTTTTTAAAATATAAATCTATAATTCCTTAAATAATATAAATCATTTATAAAATTTCCTAAAAGTGGAAGAGTTATTTTATTTGGGAGTAATGGGTGATGAAATATTCAAATTTTTTCCTTTATTCATTGAGATTACCCCTAATATATTCTTATTATCTAGTTTGTTTATCATTTTTTAAACACATAAATACGATGGAAATAGATTTAGATATTATTTTACTGATTTAATTCTTAATTAAATTAGAACCATTTTTATCATGATTAATTTAATCATCCTATTTGAAAATGATTTTTTAACTATAAATATAGTCAAACACAACAAAGGGTTTGAAAAAATGAAGGGACAAGTTGAATCAAGAATATTTTTTTCTATTACAATAAATAAAATTTTCATTATCTAGTAATGGAATAGATAGACCATGCCTTACCCTCTTATGGTAAATCAGGCCACCAAAGAGTATGGATGTTGCTTCATTTCAAAGGAAATTTACCATGATCAAAATCATGAAATTACACATTCATCCAATAAGGGATCAACTGTTTATATCTAACATATTGGAATTTATAAAGACCCAATCCTAACATAAATATATATTAAAACACTTTTGAGTTATATATCACTACCAATTGCATTACAGGTAGGTATATGTCCCACCCATCTCATAATAAAATCATTCATACATGTTCAAAATGATAATAAAACATTCACCATAGCAAGATCCATAAAAAGATATGTGTTCGATGAACATCATATAATAACCCATGAAATGAATTTGGTATCATTAACATTTCTCAACAACATAACCACCAAAAAAAATATAGTTTTCATAATCATATGATCAAATAATACCTCATGTATATATGGTGCTTTAAACATCATTTAACCCATGGATAATAAACTCATGTTATAAGATTCATTCCATAAAAATAAAAACCATTCATGAATAAAATGGATTGGGGAATTTGAATTATTTCATATAATGGCGTCATTAACATCAATGGATTTCATCTAAATGGAAAATAACTTTTAAATATCTTTCGAAATAATTTCATGAGGAAAATTTATTTTCTTCTATGAAAATGGATATTTAAAACATAAAACATTTTGAAAACTTTTTTAAGTAAAACAAACATGAGTTATTATAAATAAATGTTAAAAAACATTTTGGAATCAACTAAAACTATAAAAATAAAAATATTGTTTGAAAAATATTTTGAAATCGATGTTTGTTGAAATTTTATAGAAGGATATTGAAATTTTTTTAAATAAATTTTACCTGTTAACTTATAAAATTAACATGAAAATATTTTGAAGACAATATTACAGGAACAATTATAAAAATCCCGTTAAAATGTTTTGAAAATATATTTACCTGAAAACATATAATAGTAACTTCAAAAAAATTTAACAACCATTATCCTTGAGAGGATAAGAAAGAAGAATGAAATCATTTAGAAGAAAATTTATTTGAATAATTATAAAATAATCCATAAGATATTTTGAAAACAACTTTCCAGGAAAATATCTTTAAAAGATTCACATTATTAAATTTCACCTTTTAAGAATGAAAAGAAATCTTCAATCAAAATAAGAAGGTTAAATACATACATGTTGTATAAGGTAAATAGAATATTAATTTTTCATGGTATAAAGCTAAAAAAAATTTATTATTCTGAAATAACCATGGAGATTCCATTGAAATCATTTGAAAAAGAAAAAAATCCTAAAAATTTATTTAATATATTATAGGATATTAGTTTAATATTGTTGTTAATTTTTTTATAAAAACATGGTTTTAAATGATCATGGAGTTCTCTCCTAAGATATAAGAAATGTATGAAATTCATAAAAATAATTTCCTTATAATCTTATGTACCAAATAGTGGAGAAATGGTACCATTAATTTTATATAAAATGAATAAAAATTTGGTAAGAAATATAATAAGTGTTCTTGAGATATGTATCATAATATTTCATCAATGGGAGGATACTCATAAACAATCTCAACAAATGGTGAGATTTTTTCCATAAACCGTTACAAATTTGGTTACATTTGATCATAAAAATGGAAATAATAACGTTAAATGATGCTTAAAATATCTTTAAAATAATTAAATTGATCATATAAAATTTAAATGTTAGTATATACACCATGTGGAAAAATATATCTGGATAACATGGAATGTGTCTTAATGAACAAAAATTGAGATTAAATCAAAATTAATATTCGGTTACGTTTGCTACATAGACCGCATGATAGAAGTATCATAAAATAGATATTTAAATCCACATAAATTAAAAATTATGAATCATATAATATGTCAATGGGAATTATAAACACTTCATAAACAAAATTAGGGATGATTATGTCAGGTATCTCACTGAAATAAAAAGTGAGACAAGATCCCCTGACATTGTGTCTTGAAACTCATCATACTCATTCAACCTCTTATATAATAAAGTCAAGATTATTATACATATTTTATAGAACCATATTCTTATTTATAATACCATATATTTTTTTATTACGACTTTATATAACCATATTTTATTCAATTTCATCTTAAGGTTACGATTTGGGTAATATTCTCTTTGTTTTTCACTTTTGGCCTAATTTATTATATCACTGGTCCTTATAATTCTATAATGATTTGATAAATTTTAAACGTGATATAAGTATCATTTATATTTATTATATTTTTTATATAATAATCCATATAATATATATGTAATAAATTGAATACATCATTCCTGGAGATGGTTGGTCGGACGTACGCATGAACAATGCTTTTGTTTTATTGGTGTATTGACTTAATGAAATTTAATGAATATATATCTATATATATGAATATAAAAATAATAATTTAAAATAATTATTTCATATATATATTATTGGATCACTAAACAAATCATTAATACATTCTAGGTATTATGTGTATAAATCAAATCTCTTGGACTCGGCGGTAGTCCACACTCCCTCGAAAAAAATTACTATAATCACACAAAATGCAAAGATTATGAGTATGTTCTAAAAAAATTAAAGAAATATAAATACATTATAAATACCATATATACCATATATAAATATATTTTCCATTATAATTTTCAACCAGAGAGGAGGTAAAGGAATAATGAACAATCACCATTTTGTGAGGTGGTAGTTCACTTTAAATATAAATAGTATGTTTGTTACCCATTAAATTGAATTGTGTGTAAGTTTAGGTAGAAACCTTAAAATGAAAAAATGAAAGTATATTTAGTATGATGATGTTATTATAAAATAATGGAATAAAAATTGCATAGGGTGTGGAGAATGGAAATAAAATAATGGATCTTGAGGGAGGGTGTTAACCCTTAATCTGGTAACTCTTTTTCATTTTCACACAATCGATTCATGTAATACATTATGAAAAAATGGATAATTCTAGGATAAATTTTAGGTTCTACATAAGTGAATTGAGCCTACATTATCAAATCCAATTTGGTTTTAGATGTGTGAGTATGTTGGTATGTTGGTGGCCTTTTATAGGGAAGGGAAAGGACAAACATGGTATTTTTTAAAACAAGTTAGGTGTACCCATGTTTTTTCCAAATAAAAGTCATAAGAAACCAAAATATAAAAATAATAGAATCTTTATGGTCAAAATATATACATAAAATGGGATTTCAATAAGTGGATAGGTTATAGTGCCCTTGATTTTAAGGTTTATTCCCTTTTTAAAATTAATTTTCCTTTAATAACTAAAATTAATTAAAACTATAATCACTTATATTTTTTAACAATTATTAAATTTAAATTAATAAAAATTATAAATTACTATAATTTAAAATATCAAATCTGTTTTTCACAATTCTAATCACATATGTTTTAGTAATTAATTTAATTTTAATCCTGTAGATGGGACATCAATGGAGGTTTAAAAAGTAAAAACATCCAAAGGTATGCTAGGAATTTATACCCAATGTCAATGTTAAATTGAATACATTGAAAAAAATTGGATTATTCATTAATATATTTTATAATGAAAATTTTAAAAATATTTCAAATTTAATTTATCCATATAAATAAATTATATTGTAATGCAATTTTGAATTGAAATTTTGTATTTTTCACTATTTATTTAAAATTAAACAATACAAAAAAATAACAAAAATTTACCTGATGTTATTTTTTTCATTTTACATCAATATTTGAATTTTAATTTGACATTTTAAATTTATAAATGTTCCAAAATTGTATTTAAAATAAATTCAACTATAAAAGGTGTAAAAATACTTTTTAAAAAAATAGGGTTTTTGTGCATAAAATTGGGTTTCTTCTTGTCTTCTATCTATAAAATGTATTTTATGAATATCAAAAATGTTTTATTGAATAAATAACTTTTATATAACAATAATATCACTCAATAATTTTAATTAAATTAACATATAAAGAGAAAATACCTTTGGGATAATAAAAATATAAATATATCATTTACATTCAATTGGTTGAACTATTGTCAATTATAATTAATTTTGTAACTTATGAATTCATATTATATTTTTGTATAAGACATATTTTATTAATTTAATTAAAACAATTCATAATTGATAAATACATCTATCATGTTCTGATGGAGATTGATAGAGAATATTGATTAGTATAATTTTCTGATCCTAAAACCCTAAATATCTGATGATATAAGGGACCATCTAATTCATTTGAAATAATGATCTAGGATAATTCTTTTTCAATATCATTTCCCTATATTTCAGAAACTATTTTCGTTATTAGGAACATAAGGAAATATACATACTTGATTCCATTCATTTTCATATTTACAGTCTCACCCTCTAGTTATTTCTTGATCATTTCCCACTTCATATCTTACTCCAGGGAATGATGGTGTATTTAACATTCCTAATTAACTAATAGATCATGAGGTCCCTGATATTCTATATTTGCAATCAGTAGTTCTCATCAACCCACATTTATTATAAAAGGTTATCCAACAAGCCTATATCCTCATGTCATGAGACATTACATTAATCTCACAAATTTCATCTGATGTTTAACTTATGCCATTCCATAAATTGTTAACCTCCATAATCTTGTAGAAAATGAAATTCCAAAACATTAGAAACATGTTCATTAAATTATCTTAACATTAATCCCTCATATATCATAATGTACCACTTTCTTTTCACATTCCAATAATTTGAGTACCCTCATCATATATTCCCTCGAAACATGGTAATAACATAAATTAATGTAAATCCTTTTAGAAAAAATTATTCCTTATTTATTTCAATAATTACTAGATACATTTGTTAAATCCAAGAAGTTCTAAACTTTATACAGGATGACATAGACATATTTTTCAATAATAAATTATAGGGTAATTTTAACCATACAAGTTAATTATTCAATCCAACATATCTTTATTCAAACATCATTATCTCAACCTCATGCATTAACTATGGGTTACCTACCCTTAATAAAAATATAACATTTTTTGAAATAACTTTTCTATGCCTCCATTGTAACACCCGAGACTTTTATGTTATATAAATCATCAAATGAATCTTTTTCCTACAAACAACACTTGCTTGTCTTTCTTTACACGAAATCACGACCTTCCTCGATAGCTTGCGTCGTACGCAATACCGAGTTTCACTAAACAATGATATGATATTAAAATATTATTAAAACTAGACGTTATGAATATTAATAACCACTTTTTGAAATTTTATAAATTTTATTTTCCAAAATGGACATCATTTTTGGATTTGGAATATCGAAATTAGCATAGGGTGAAATTTTGTTATTTTTCCGAAAACATTCAATTTTTGATGAATAGTGAAACCACTAAGTGGTAGTTAAAAAACCGAATTTGTCATAAAACTTAATTTTACCGCTTCTGTGAGTGGAATTTAGAAATTCTGAAAGACCCGGTTGATGTCTGTAAGTAAAATGTGGTTCAATGAGATGAAAATAATTTTTGGTGAATGGTAACTTTTTACTTTTATTTACCACAGTTAAAAGTAAATAGGATAATTTAGGGTAAAAATGATATTATTATTACCCTAACAATGTCCTAATTCTATTGGATAAGTGTAATTCGACCAAAAACAAACTTATAAATAAAATATGACCATTTAGGCCCACTTGGATTAGATTAGGACATTTATTATTAATTTATTTAAAGAAGGGTTAAAATAGTTAAAATAAAAGTTTAATAAGTAAATAATTTTTAATATAAGGTTATAAATAAGATAAATTCGAATAGAAATATTAATTATAAAGCAAAAAGATTTCATACATAATGATATTTTATTTGAAATTTTTCGACATTAAATAATTTAATTTATTTCTGACACAAAGATGATGCAGTAATTATCTTATTAATGAAATATTGACATAATTGATGTTATAAACACAAAAATAAATGTAATTTGAGACTTTTTATGAATTCCACTAATTTTCTAGGTTAATATGTCATGTTATTATTGATTTAATTAACATTGATCGAACTAATCATTCTGTTATATTTTTCACAAAAATCAATTACTAAACAGTGTCAAAATTGACATAAAATAGTTTTTAAAACAAATATTATATTAGTAATTTTTATTTTATTCCTAAAAATCTAAGGAAAATACAAATGACTAAGATAAGTTTATATATATTAATAATAAATAACTTGGGGTTCGTTTGGCTTCTTATAGTATGTTTATTAACCTTATAGTATAAGAACACAAGAAGACACGGTAAAAGTAAAATAATTTAACTTAATATTTAATCTAAATGATAAGGTTAAAATAGGAACCTAAACATGTCTAAATTATCTTTTATGAGAGGATATCTACCCATACCCACCTTAGCTTCGAAATATATCAATTTGGAGCTATTTAAAACCGAATGTGACTTTATAATAAAATAATATTTTTAGTTTTCCCAAAGGAGCCCCTCTCCTCCCTTATAAAAGGGCACCTTCTCCTCCTCTTCCTCACACCACATTGAGCCTTCAATCTTGGACAAACCCTGCCACTTCTTCATCTCCACTTCCCTAGAGACATCCTAGAGGTTCTGGTCTTCTTCAAAGACCAATTTTAGTGCCCTAAAAGAAGGTCTCAAAGATGCAATTCAAAGAAGAGGTAATGTCTGCTACTGATTCTTTCATTTTTATTTCTTCTTCCACTTCTTATTCTTTAGTTTTTTCATTATGAAGTAATAACATCAGTATCACTCATATACTGATATATTATTATAAGTATGAAACAACCCTATTTCACCATCTATCCATCCTACGAAAAAAGAAATCACCGCGCGTGCGTATGTAAGGAATTACGTCTCAACGCCGTGTTGTAATCTATTTTCCACCACCACCTTACTTGGATGGGTATAATGGTGTAAATAATAACTATATATGACTATTATAAAGTGATACTGATTCTTAAATAGTATACATACACTCCAATACAATTCCACGATCATAGGAACGATATCATCACTCGTGCGTACGTACGGAATACCGTCTCCACGATGTGATGCGACTCGTTCTACATGATCTTCATTTAATAATGATTATATAAATGAATAGAAAGAATGAATATGATATATATTACACTAATACAATTCTGGAAATGAGGTATCTATAACCTAAAGAGAAGAATAAGAATTTATTCGACAAAACACGCATAAGAACAAAAAGTTATAAAAACCCGAATAACAAGTAGCGATGAAATATTACTACTAAGAAGCTAATAATATGACCATATATGATATCATAAAAATAAGTATGATTCTGGAATTAGTCAATAACATTATTTAAATCATTATACAGGAGTTTCGGACACTTACGAAGCAAAACGGACCTAAGGTAAGGGAAAATATCACAATCTCATTTTGATCCGAGATTGTTTATACTTTGGTATTTACTGGGGTGTATTTTATCATCCACATCCATTTTTCCTCATTATGTAATATTATTTCCATCCACCAACAATTTTTTAAATCCATTTTTACCCTTTGGTGAGTTTATATTAAAAGATATTAAAGGAATCATTTGTCATTTTTCGTATGAGGTACTTTTTTACTTTTTCGACTAAAGTATGAGAAGAATGTTTTTTTAAATTATACGGCATGAATGGATTTTTAAAACATTATTTACATGAAGCTTACTTTACAAGTTTTCAAGTTTATTTTTAATCAACTTCTTTTAGTTTATAATTTTATGACATGTTAAGAAAGGAAATGTGTTTTTTAAGTAGAAAGGATATTTTCCTCAAGAATGGAGTTCAAGTGTTTTATCAAAATTATTTTCCATCTAAGATAATATAGGGTTCTCTTTCTATCCCTATTATTACATTGATTTGATTATGTTGTGATGGAATTGTTTTGATTAATTACTTTATCGTATATGAATTTTTTTATGATGTCATGTTGTTTAAGAATCCCATTTTATTTATATGGGTTATGCAATGATGTATGATTTATGATTTTGTGGCACACATAAGAATGGTATCATTATGAGATGGGTGGGACCTATATCTCTCTCCGATGCATTGGGTAAAGATTTTATATCTCATTAGATAGACATGGCTGGAATGGTAGGTTATACCGGTTCAGTAAAACATGACTGAAACGAGGAGTGAACTTGGTTCAGAAATAGACTTTGTCCACTAAGATAGTCTTGGAATTGAGTCGTGACTAATAAGAAATGATTCTCTATGATTATGTGTGTATGCCACAATGTTTCATCTTTTATGTTACGATTATTGGGATCACATTTCACTACTATGATTTATCCCATGTTATGAAATTATGATCTCTTTTTCAGGTTAAGATTTCCAAAAGTTATGTGCTTATGTATATGATGAGATTGATATTTCTTTTGTTTACCCTTACTGAGCATTTGAGCTCACCCTTTTGTATGTTTTATTTCCCCAGGCCAGGAAGAAGGTTGTTAAGTAGAATATGCCAAAAAGGGACTCTAGATATGATGAAATAAATGGGAGGCAAAGTAGATTCTTTATGAACCAGTTGTTTAGTTTTCCCAGTTTCTAAAGACACTATACCTATACGGTCCTTTCTTGGTTTTGTTATATGTTGTAATAAGTGTGCCTCAATTCTGAAGTAATAACAATGTATGTAAACTATGGGTCATTATAGTTGGTATCAGAGGAAATTTATAGTCAACCTTTGGAAACTAGGATGTGAAATCCTTAGTAAGAACCCTAAGGATAAGTCTAAGCATAGAACACAATATTAGTGTTTTAGAAATGGACATGAATAACCTAGGATAAGACCTTAAGTGTGAAATATTATTCTTGATTATGTGGTTTTCCTATTATAATTAGTGTTGCTCACACTATTCTTCTTGGTTTTAGTCAATGGATGGAACCCGAAGGAATCATGTTAATGAGGAATACGATGGGCAATGCAATGATTGTCCCCCTGAGAAACCAAATTTTATGGGAGCTGGAATGCAAATTCTTGTTTCCATGCTCACACAACTTTCTCAAGCTATGAATCATACAGGACTTCCAAACGAGAAAATGAAGGAGCATCATTCTGTTCAATCCTTCATGAGACAGCGTCCACCTTCTTTCAGCGGGTCTACTGATCCATTAGTTTCTGACTAATGGATTAGTACTACTGAAAATATATTTTCAGTTCTTCAATGTTCTGAGCATGATAAAGTCATCTTAGCAGTGTATCGTTTGGAAGGTGATGCTGATCAATGGTGGAATCTTATTAAGAATACGAGGAAAAGGGATGAAATTGAGTCCATGGAATGGGACGAGTTCAAGAACTTATTTTTCAATAAGTACATCCCTCGTATTCTCCAAACAAAGATGGAGAAAGAGTTTCTTGAACTGAAGCAAAAGGATGATGAATCTGTTGGTACCTATGAAGCAAATTTTACAAGACTTTCAAGGTATGCTTCTGGTATTATTATCCAATGTGAGAGTAAGATCAATCGATTATTTAGTGGATTAAAACCAAGTCTTTGAAGGGCCATATCTATAAGAGACTTTAATAGCTACGAGGAAATCATACGATGTGTTCTCAAAGTTGAGATGGAGATTAGAGTAACCCATCAGTCATATGGGTTTGATAAGAAGAGGAAAATGGAATTCAAAGGAAAATCTAAAGAGCACACTGAAAAGAAGATGAGATTTCCCTTATACTCAAAGTGTGGAAAGAAACATGGAGGGAGTTGTCTTAAAGGGATAATTAAATGTTTCAAATGTGGAAAGGAAGGTCAACGGGCATTTGAATGCCGCGATGATGGGAAGAAGATGTCTAATGATGCAAACAAAGGAAGGGATACACAAAATGAACCTACTACACTTCAATGTTTCAAGTGCATGGAGATGGGACATTATGCCAATAAATTCCCAAATCCAAGGGTTGATAATGATGGTCGACGTCAACAAACTCTTAAGGCTAAAGACAAAGGAATGTCACATGCAATTTCTATCAGCGATGTGGAGTACGATAACGATGTGGTGAAAGGTACAATTACCATCCACTCTAAGGTAGAAAATGTTTTATTTGATTATGGATCCACCCACTCCTTTATTTCTGAATAATTTTCTAATGGTATCACCGTATTACCTCAACAATTAGATGTTGAGTTAGCTGTGACAACACCTAATGGGGCAACAGTCAAATCAAAAGTTTATAATTCTTCTTCGATTGATGTTTGTGGGAAAGTTCTTCCTGAAAATCTTGTGATCCTTCCTATAGTGGAATTTGATGTGATTCTTGGCATGGATTGGCTTTCTCTACACTGAGCTAATATCAATTTCCAAAGAAGGGAAGTCACATTTCATATTCCAGATCAATCTATGATCGTCTATCGATGCAAGGATGAACATAACCTTCCAGTGGAAATTTCTTCCATTTTATGGGTATTGATTCCACTACATGATGGTTATTTATCTCAAATGTTTGGTGAGAAACTCATGATTAAAAATATTCCCATTGTACGGTAGTTTGATGATGTCTTTCTGGAGGAATTACCGGGTCTTCCACCAAATCGTGAAGTTGAGTTTTCAATAGAACTCGTACCGGGTGCTTTGCCTATTTCAAAGACACCATATAGAATGGCCCCAATTCAGTTTCTAGAATTGAAGAAGCAACTCCAAGAGAATCTTGATAGGGGGTTCATACGCCCTAGTGCGTCACCTTGGGGAGCACCTGTTCTGTTTTTTATGAAGAAAGATGGCTCAATGAGACTCTTCATTGATTATCAAGAACTTATCAAGATCACTATCAAGAAAAAATATCCTCTCCCATGCATTGATGACCTATTTGACCAACTACGCGGAGCTCAATACATTTCCAAGATTGATCTTCATTCATGGTATCATAAATTAAGGGTCAAAAGGGAGGATATACCAAAGACGACTTTCCATACAAGGTATGGACACTATGAATTTATAGTGATGCCATTTGGTCTTACTAATGCCCATATTATCTTCATAGATCTAATGAATAGAGTCTTTAGAGACTATCTTGATCAGTTTGTGGTAGTCTTTATAGACGATATTCTTGTCTATTCAAAGATCAATGAAGAACATGAAGATCACTTGAGAATTATATTGAAGACCCTGAGAAAGGAGAATCTTTATGCCAAATTTACCAAGTGTGAGTTTTGGCTTCAAAAAGTTTCATTTTTGGGTCACATAATCTCAAAAGAGGGGATATCTGTGGATCCAGCAAAAACAGAGGTTATCGAAAGATGGTCGAGACAAACAACAGTAACTGAGATCCAAAGTTTTCTTGGTTTGGCTGGATATTATCGACGTTTTGTGAAAGATTTTTCACGATTATCTAATCCACTCACTATGTTGACTCGAAAAGGAGTTAAGTTTGTTTAGACGGAGGAATGTGAAGAGAATTTCAAGGAGTTGAAAAGAAGGTTATCAAGTGCACCTATGCTCACACTTCCTTGTAGTGGAGAAAGGTTTGTGATCTATAGTGATGCATCAAAGAAGGGATTGGGGTGTGTTCTTATGCAAAATGATATGGTGATAGCTTATTCCTCACGACAGTTGAAAATCCATGAGAAAAATTACCCAACACATGATTTGGAGTTAGCTGCGGTAATCATTGCATTAATGATTTGGAGGCATTATCTTTATGGAGAAAGGTGTGACATTTATACTGATCATAAAAGTTTAAAGAATATTTTCACACAAAAGGAGCTGAAAATGCGTCAAAGAAGATGGTTGGAGCTGATTAAGGTTTATGAATGCTCAATCCACTACCACCTTGGGAAAGCAAACAAGGTGGTAGATGCATTAAGTCGACAAGACCATGCCAGTTTATCCATGATGAGGATCACAAAAGATCCAATATTTATGGATTTACAAAGGATGGATCTTGGAATTATAATGGAAGGGGAAAAATCGTATCTTTCTCAAATGAATGTTCAACCATATATACATGTGAAGATTAAAGAGGCACAGAAAAAAGATGTTGAGTTACAAAAGAAGGTGAGAAATTTTCCTGAATTCAACCTTGATTGTGATGGGATAATAATGTTCCGGAATCGGGTTTGTGTTCCTCCCATCCCAGAATTAAAGAAGGAGCTGCTGGATGAGGCTCATAGTTCTTCATTCCCTATTCATCATGGAAGCACGAAGATGTATAGGGACCTGAAAGAGTACTTCTGGTGGGATGGCATGAAAGAAGATGCTGCTGAATATGTCTCTCGATGCTTGGTCTGTCAACAAGTTAAAGCTAAGAGACATAAGTCTAAGGGGAAGTTACAACCATTACCCATACACGAATGGAAATGGGAAAAATCACTATGGACTTTGTCACAGGACTTCCTAAAACATTCAAAGGCAATAATGCTATCTGGGTCATAGTTGATCGTCGTACAAAGTCCGTACACTTCATCGCTATTAGAGAGGATTTCTCTCTGGATCAGCTTTCCAGGATATATTTAAAGGAAGTGGTAAGATTGCATGGAGTACCACTTTCTATTATATCTGATCGGGATCTGAGATTTACCTCGAAGTTCTGGCGAAGTCTTCAGCATACTCTAGATACATAGTTGAGTTTTAGCACTGCTTATCATCCTCAGAAAGACGGTCAGTCTGAGAGAACAATTAAAATTCTATAAGATATGTTGAGAGCATCCTCTATGGATTTCAAAGGTGGTTGGGATCAACACCTACCTTTGGTGGAATTTTCTTATAATAATAGCTTTCACTCCAGTATTCAGATGGCTCCTTATGAAGCTATCTATGGAAATAAATGCAGGACTCCAACTTGCTGGGATGAAGTTGGGGAATGAAAGCTATTAGGACCTGATCTTGTTGATGAAATTGCAGAAAAGGTCAGATATATTCAACAACACATAAGAGCGGCACAGAATCGACAGAAAAGTTATGCCGACAACCGAAGAAAAGACCTAGAGTTTGAAGTGGGTGATAAAGTGTTCATACGAATATCTCCCTGGAAGAGGGTCATTAGATTTGGAAAGAAGGGGAAATTGAGCCCTAGATATATCGATCCATTAGAAATACTGGATCGTGTTGGGAAGGTAGCTTACCGATTGGCGCTTCCACCGAATCTCTCTCAAGTTCACAATGTGTTCTATGTATCTCATCTGAGAAAGTACATACCCGATCCTTCACATGTACTCATCTTAGAAGTTGTACCGCTGGAGCAGGATATTTCTTATGAAGAACAGCCGATAGATATTCTGGATTGTAGCGAAAAAGTCCTACGAAACTAAACCACTCTATTGGTGAAAGTTTTATGGAGGAACCACCAATTAGACGAAGCTACATGGGAGCTTGAGGATATGATGAGTGAGAGGTATCCTCTTCTGTTTGTTACAATGTGACGAATTTCGAGGGAGAAATTCATTTTAAGGGGGGTAGAATGTAACACCCAAGACTTTTATGTTATATAAATCATCAAAGGAATCTTTTTCTACACACAACACTTGCTTGTCTTTCTTTACACGAAATCACAACCTTCCTCAATAGCTTGCGTCGTACGCAATACCGAGTTTCACTAAACAATGATATGCTTTTAAAATATTATTAAAACTAGCCATTATGAATAGTAATAACCACTTTTTGAAATTTTATAAATTTTATTTTTCAAAATGGACTTCATTTTTGGATTCGGAATATCGAAATTAGCCTAGGGTGAATGTTTTGTATTTTTCTGAAAACTTTCAATTTTTGATGAATAGTGAAACCACTAAGTGGTAGTTAAAAAATTGAATTTTTCATAAAACGTAATTTTACTGCTTCTGTGAGTGGAATTTCAAAAATCCTAGAGACACGGTTGATGTCAGTAAGTAAAATGTGGTTCAATGAGATGAAAATAATGTTTGGTGAATAGTAACTTTTTACTTTTATTTACCACGGTTAAAAGTAAATAGAGTAATTAAGGGTAAAAATGATATTATTATTACCCTAACACATGTCCAAATTCTATTGGATAAGTTTAATTCGACCAAAAACAAACTTAGGAATAAAATATTACCATTTAGGCCCACTTGGATTAGATTAGGACATTTATTATTAATTTATTTAAAGAAGGGTTAAAATAGTTAAAATCAAAGTTTAATAAGTAAATAATTTTTAATATAAGGTTATAAATAAGATAAATTCGACTATAAATATTCATTAGAAAGCTAAAAGATTTCCTACATAATGATATTTTATTTGTAATTTTTAGACATTAAATAATTAAATTTTTTAACACAAAGATGATGCAGTAATTATCTTATTAATGAAATATTGACGTAATTGATGTTATAAACACCAAAATAAATGTAATTTGAGACTTTTTATGGATTCCACTAATTTTATAGGTTAATATTACATGTTATTATTAATTTAATTAACTTTTTTAGAACTAATCATTCTGTTATTATTTTCACAAAAATCAATTACTAAATAGTGTCAAAATTGATATAAAATAGATTTTAAAAAAAATATTATATTAGTAATTGTTATTTTATTCCTAAAAATATAAGGTTCAGAAAAATTACTTATATAAGGTTATATATATTAATAATAAACAACTTGGGGTTCGTTTTGCTGCTTATAGTAAGTTTATCAACCTTATAGTATAAGAACACAAGAAGACACCGTAAAAGTAAAATTATTTAACTTAATATTAAATATAAATGATAAGGTTAAAATAGGAACCTAAACTTTTAGAAATTCTATTTGATGAGATGATTTCGACCCATACCCACCTTAGATTCTAAATATATCAATTTGGATCTATTTAAAACCGAACATGACTTTATAAAAAAATAATATTTTTAGTTTTCCCAAAGGAGCCCCTCTCCTCCCTTATAAAAGGGCACCTCATCCCCCTCTTCCTCACACCACTTTGAGCCTTCAAGCTCGGCCAACCCCTACCAATTACTCCACTCCACTTCCCTAGAGACATCCTAGAGGTCCTGGTCTTCTTCAAAGACCAATTTTAGTGCCCTAAAAGCAGGTCTCAATGAAGCACTTCAAAGAAGAGGTAATGTCAGTTACCGATTCTTTCATCTTTATTTCTTCTTCCACATATTCTTCTTTATTTGTTTAATTATGAAGTAATAACATAACTATCACTCATATACTGATATGTTATTATAAGTATGAAACAACCCTATTTCACCATCTATCCATCCTACGGAAAAAGAAATCACCGCGCGTGCGTACGTACGGAATACCGTCTCCACGCCGTGGTGTAAACTATTTTCCACCACCACCTTACTTGGATGGGTATAATGGTGTAAATAATGACTATATATGACTATTATAAAGTGATACTGATTCTGAAATAGTATACATACACTCCAATACAATTCCATGATCATAGGAATGATATCATCACTCGTGCGTACTTACGGAATACCGTCTCCACGATGTGATGCGACTCGTTCTACATGATATTCATTTCATAATGATTATATAAATGAATTGAATGAATGAATATGATATATATTACACTAATACCATTATGTAAATGAGGTATATATAACCTAAAGAGAATAATAAGAATTTATTCCACAAAACACGCATAAGAACAAAAAGTTATAAACACCCGAATAATAAGTAGCAATGAAATATTTCTACTAAGAAGCTAGAAATATGACCATATATGATATCATAAAAATAATTATGATTCTGGAATAAGTCAATAACATTATTTAAATCATTATACAGGAGGTTCAGACACTTACAAAGCAAAACGGACCTAAGGTAAGGGAAAATATCACAATCTCATTTTTATCCGAGATTGTTTATACTTTGGTATTTATTGGGGTGTATTTTATCATCCACATCCATGTTTCCTCAATATGTAATATCATTTACATCCACCTACAATTGTTTAAATCCATTTTAACCATTTGGTGAGTTTATAGTAAAAGATATGAAAGGAATCTTTGGTCGTTTTTCGTACGAGGTACTTTTTGACTTTTTCGACAAAAGTACGAGAATAATGTTTTTTTAACTTATACGGCATGAATGGATTTTTAAAACATTATTTACAAGAAGCTTACTTTACAAGTTTTCAAGATTATTTTTAATCAACTTCTTTTAGTTTAGAATTTTATGACATGTTAAGAAAGGAAAAGTTTTTTTGAAGTAGAAATGATATTTTCATCAAGAATGGAGTTCAAGTGTTTTATTAAAATTATTTTCCATATAAGATAATATAGGGTTCTGTTTCTATCCCTATTATTACATTGATTTGATTATGTTGTGATGGAATTATTTTGATGAATTATTTTATCTTATATGAATTGTTTTATGATGTCATTTTGTTTAAGAATCCCATTTTATTTACATGGGTTATGCAATGATGTATGATTTATGATTTTGTGGAACACATAAAAATGGTATCATTATGAGATGGGTGGGACCTATATCTCCCTCCAATGCATTGTGTATATATTTTATATCTCATTAGATAGACATGGCTGGAATGCTAGGTTATACCGGTTCAATAAAATGGGACTGAAACGAGGAGTGAACTCGGTTCAGAAATGGACTTTGTCCACTAAGATAGTCTTGGAAATGAGTCTTGACTAATAAGAAATGATTCTCTATGATTATGTGTGTATTCCACAAAGTTTCATGTTTTATGTTATGATTATTGGGATCACATTTCACTACTATGATTTATCCCATGTTATGAATTTATGATCTCTTTTGTAGGTCAAGATTTCCAAAAGTTATGTGCTTATGTATATGATGTGATTGATATTTCTTTTGTTTACCCTTACTGAGCATTTGAGCTCACCCTTTTGTATGTTTTATTTACCCAGGTCAGGAAGAAGGTTGTTAAGTAGAATATGCAAAAAAAGTACTCTAGATATTATGAAATAAATGGGAGGCAAAGTAGATGCTTTATGAACCAGTTGTTTATGTTTCCCGGTTTCTAAAGACACTATACCTATATGGTCCTTTCTTGGTTTTGTTATATGTTGTAATAAGTGTTCTTCAATTCTGATGTAATAACAATGTAAGTAAAGTATGGGTCATTATATCCATCACCATTCAACATGTACTTTTAATTTCATAATGAATAATTATACATAAAATACATATATATCTCATTATTCATATACCACAATCATTGAATTCCAAAACATAAATACTTTATTCATCCTACTTTATTCTTAAGCCATTACTCAAGATTTATCATCTTATTCCTTAATAAACCATTCCACGAAAAAGAAATAGTAATCTTGTCTTAAGGATCCAAAACATCAATCTAATAATTCTTCTTATGTTTAACATTAAAATACTAGAAGAAAGTCACATACCTTTCACATGTCCTTTATAGGCTCTTTTTCTCAATACATATAAAAAATACTCACACCACTCACCTGATTCTCTTTTTGATGTTTCCACTTCAGAAATTGATTTCGATAATTTCCATACATTATATATCTAAAACAATCATTGCTAACCGTGTTTCTTCTAGTTATTCCCATTTACTAAATTAATAAATCACAAAGTGAGAAACACATATCAATAGTAATCCCACATAATCTTGAAAAATTACATATAGGATATCTAAATAATGAAACTAAACTTTTAATCGATTACATCTTCGTTTTTTCATACACTATTCAAATTCATAGTTTATTCAAATCCTTCATTATGGTTATTAATTATTCTTTGAATTTCCATAGCATATCCCAAATCAGTATGAAACTAGGTGTGTAGCAAGGTCTACTATAGTGTACTGGATTACCACGAGTCAATCCCAAGACATCTTGTCGAAGTTGTTACCCCAAGGTACACATGTTTCATATCCAAATCCACTTGCAGTATACAGACATAAATGTAATGATTTATAACCACTATCTCTATCCATCACAAACATTCCCAGACATTTTCTAAGATGTTAACTCATCCTTATACAAATCATTACATACATCCTTGGACATATCCTTAGTATTATTCAAAATGAAATCACTATTGATTTATCATCTGAGATTCGATTTTTTATTAATCCCTCACTTTGATAGAAACTATAATGACCCAGTCATAACTTACATATAAATTACATCACTTTTGTGGAATACTTACTATCATATAAAAATATATTCCTAATGAACGTATTACTTTATTACATTTGGAAACATTGAAACATAAACACTGGTACATTAGCGATCAAGATTATATCCCACTAGGTTCTTCATGACTTGTAACCTTCTTAGACACATCAATCTTAATACATATCGTCAAAATATGTGGAAGGAAACATAACAAGCGGTGAGAACAGAGGCTCAGTATGAGGAAAAATTGAGCCTTGTAAGAATAAACATCAGCATATGGGTATGATAACAGGATCATAACAATATATGACCGCACCTTATATATAAAATATCCAAAATGTGAATAATTAAATAGATCTAGGTAGTTTATAAGAAATTAATCCCATAGAAGAAAGAACACCAGACATGTAATCATGACTTATGTTTAAGACACTAAATTTTGGTAAGCATAAACATGTGACATCATTATATATACCTCAAGACAACATTTCTATAACATATAGAGGAACATCATAGGGATATAACCTAATGGTTGGGGCACACCACCATCCCCAGTCATGGTTCATTGTTTATAAGGGATAGATATTCCCCATCTCCCTATAATAGATCGGGTATCCCCATATTCCCACAATGGATCAGGTTTTCCTATATTATATCATCATGGTGACTACACCTACTAGGTGTGATATACCAAAATCCCTAGTCATAGTACTTTCCTTATAAGGGATTCGGATTCCCCATATATCTATAGTGTATTAATCATGATGACTTGGTTACCATCATTATCTCTTGAGATATAAATCATTTCCCGTTGCATATGAGGGAGATATTGGTCACACCAACATCATAATAAAATCATTCATACAGGTGGAAGAAGATAATATTACATTCATCGAAACAACACCCATAGAAAGGTAAGGGTTCTATAAACATCTAACCAAAACTCATGAAATGAAATGGGTGTTACTAACATTTCATCATATCACATCTTATGGAAAATATATAGCTTTTATAATCATTCCATCAAATCATGACACAAGATAAAATGTGTGTTTCAAAAACATACATCCCATTGAAGAGAAATTAGTTTCTTAAGTATCATTAAATGAAAACATAAACTATTCAAGAATATATATGTATAGAACGGTTGGATAATTTCTTTGAATGTATTCTGTATCAATAATGGATTCCATCATATATGGAAACTAATTTTTAGATATATATGAAATTTATTTCTTTTGAGAAATATTAATTCTTCTTTGAAAAATTATTTCTAATAAAGAAAACACTTTTAAGACTATTTTCATGAAAATAAATTTGAATGTTTATAAAGAAATAATTGAAAACCATTTGGAAACCTTTTTCATTTTAATCATATAAAGAGAGATTAAAAATATTTTTGATGACCATTTTCCATGAATACTTATAACGGGATCTTGGAGTTATTTTTTAAACGATTTTACATGAAAACATATAAAATGATCTTTAAAGAAATTTGAAAACAAGTTTCTATGAAATTTTATTATACAGTCTGCAAAATATTTTGAAAATATATTTCCATGAAAACTTATAAAATAAGCATGAATTTATTTTGAAAAAAAAATCTAGGAATTTAATTAAAAAATATTTTTCCTAAATTATATCATTTTAAAAATGATAAGGAATATTTTATGAACTAATGGTGGGTAAGTCCATACATTTCATACAAAGTAAAAATAATATTAAGATTTTATAGTAAAGAAGGTAAGAAAATACCTTTTTCAGAATGTTATATAAAGAATCCATTGCAAGAACTAGTAAAAGACAAAATGTGTAATAATTTATTTTAAATATTATTAGAGAATAATATAATATTACATGATACATTTTTTTTGAAAACATTGTTTTGGATGAACATATATTTTTGATCAAAGAGATAGGTAAAGTCATAATTTCTTTTAAACACTTTCTTGATCACATTATATACCAAATAGTGGAGAAATGGTACCATTAATTTCATATTACAAGAATGATGTTTTGTTAAGAAATATCATAATATTTATTGACATATTAATCACAATATTTCATTAATGGAAGAATAATCACAAATAATATTGATAAATGTTGACATTGTGGGCATAAACCACTAACAATTTGATCAATTTGGATCATAAAAAAATAGAAATAATAACATTACATAATTTTTTAAATATCACTAAAACATGGATATTCATGCTATAAAATTACAATAGTAGAATATACAGTTAATGTCCATTATTCTACTCATTGTATTGAGAAGGTGGATAAATGTTACCTCGCCCAAATGGTCATCCCAAAGATGATAACGACTATCAATAAATGATAAATGGATTCAACACTAGTGGTAGATTATTTTCCTATTCTGAAATAAACAATAACCCAAACATTCCATAACCAAACAAGCCACTACATGATGACTGGTAAAATTGAATAAAAATAAAACATATCATTAATATAAAAATGATACCAAATACAATACCCATTGTGGAAGACAAAAATATCAAATTACCCTTAGGAATACAAAACTATCAAATCTCAAAATGACCATTGATAACTAGAACTCCTGTTCTCCAACAAGCTCCGTGCTCCAAGTCCACCAAATATACCAAGTATCCTGATGTAGTTCTAATCATGTGTGATACATTACCTTTGACCATATCTCAATAATTGACATCTGCAAAAGCACAAAAGATCCAATGTAATGGTGAGTAATAAAATTCAGTAGGTTTTCCCCTATGACTTCCCTAATCATTCCACTAGGATAAAAAATGATAGTAATATTTATATAGAAATTTTTTATATAATGAAATTTCTAAAAATGATTATAACTACATATAAAAATGTTTAAAAGAAACCGTTTTTCCAAAAAAAGTTAAAATGAAAAAAAACTAAAGATCACTTCAACCCATTTAAAAAATTCCATTTTGAATAACAATTCCATTCCACATATCAACACTACCAACTATGCATGAATCATTATGAATGTTTCATACTCATGAGCAGTTTTTCATTAATCTACCAGGTCTTCATAAGGTAATTAAATCCCATGTTCCCCTTAACCATTGGCCCCAAGACCAACATCATATATCAACCAATCCTCATATATTCAATATGAACTCAAACCCACCCATTATTCCAAACCATACGAGAATCATCATTTAAAAATTTTCAATAAAATTTCCATTTCATTAAAAACATAATAAAAATCATTTAAATAAAACCATCATTTTATTTAAAATCATTTTCAAGGAATCAAGACCTATCCATCATTTTAATGTCATCATCCTAAATTCAATTAAACAAGATCACTATTCGATACACACTAAATTTCTTGAAATCGACAAACTATTACTCAAGAGTATTTCTAACAAGCCTCACACAAAAAATTAAAAATAAATTTTAAAAAATAATTATAAATTTTACAAGAAGACATTAAATTTTAGAAATATGGTTCAATAGTGAAGCCAACTACATCATAATTAATAGAAAAAATGAAGAATGTAACTTTAAAACCAATGAAACTAGGTTGAATATACAAAAACCCACCATTGATCAATTCCCATATCAACCAAAAGTCCAAATCTTAATAAATATGGAATTAATTACCCCAGATCTTCCCACATCAGTTGTAGATCAATAAATCCAATAGAAACTAAGAATTAGAACTAAGAAAACACATCATGAACTACCAAGAATGAATGATTACCATTACAATAGGGCATCAATGCACCATGAATTACATTCACAATTAAAGGATATAAATTTTGACTTAATCATTGTTTAGTAACATGGTTGTGGAAGCCATTCATTATTTTTTTATTTAACAACTACCTTATTGGAGATCTTTTATTGTTTGTTCACATGATTATAAAACCATTCAACAAATATTCCAAATCTCACTCTCCAACATTATCACAATATAACACATTTTCTCATGGGATTCCATATAGTTCGGGAAAACTATTTGCAGCTTGTACGCCTTCCCTTTAGACCATGTTTCACTATGAATGTTTTCCTATAAGTGTTTCATAGTTTTAAAAAATCATCCACCTATTGAAAAGAAACGAAAACTCTCCTTAAGTTATCTAAAATTTAAAAAATATCATCTTATATATTACAATATTAAAACATATGTAAAGGGTAATTTACTTGAAATATGGTATTCCATATTCTCCCTACCATTGGATTTTTCATCCTTAGAATGTTGAAATACATCAATGATGTGAAAGTGTTCCAGAAATATCTCATTCCATTCCTACTAAAATTCCAAGTCTCCTTCTCAATCTGACCATGTTTCCACAAAACCCGCATGAGATTTATAATTTTTCCATTTTAGAAATTATCCTTCCTATCCCTAATATACACTATCATGTTCACTAATGAAGAATTCAGTTATTGTTCAATGTGATCTCACTGAATCAAATGGTCTGGTTCAGGATGATACTTTTTAAACTATGTTATGTGGAACAGATTATACACTATAGTGAATCATGGTGGTAATGCCTACCAATATGTCACCTCACTGACCAATTCTAGTATCCCAAAGGGGCGCATGTATCGAGGTGATTAGTTTTCCCACATCCCAAAACAATGATATTCAATCATTGGAGAGACACTCATGAACACATGATCACTCAATGAAAATGATAACATTCAGTGATAATTATCCTCATACTATTTATGATGACTCTAGGCCATCTTCATAGATTTTTTAATCAACTGATCTTCACCATTGGTTCATGGATAAGGGTCAGTCCATCTAGTGATGCATCACATGTTTCCAACTATAAAAGTTGAGGAATCAAGTATTACCATATAATGATTCAATGGGTTCCATATGTATTGAGGCATGATAGATGTTTTTCAATGATAATTGTGCTATGGGTAGCTATTAATCCAATGGGACACCAAAATCCCTTATAGAATCTTGAAACATGTCTTCCAACATTTGAATCATCTTCTCAAATTCGCCATCTATTTGAGGATGATACATCGTACTCATTGTCAACTCGGTTCTAATGGGTTTCTATAAGGATTTTTATGAAAAATTCCTAAACATTGGATCTGTCCCAGTGACGATCAAAATGAATATATTATTCCACTACACCACATCATGGATATATATTTTGGACATATCGTAACACAAATGGTTTTCATGAATATGGATGAAATGTACAAAATTTTCTAGCCAAACCAAAATAAACTATATGGAACCATATTTATAATCCATTCTTAGTAAACCTATAACAAAATACATAGATATATACTCACATTTAAAAATATGGAAAGGTAAATACAAAAACATACATAATAGTTATTGATTATATTCCTTATCATGTTGTTTAGTTAAGAATCTCAAAACAAAATCAACAAGTAACCTTTTCATGATGCTCCCCTAGAACTATTCTCTAAACACAATATAAATCTTTTTTTATTCTAGGATGAACATCTAATCTATAATGGTGTCAAAAATAATGAATTAGTTTATGTAAATCCATAGGGATGACCATATGATTTCTACATCACATCGTTGATTTCCCATGCAGCTTACACCCCTCAATGGTCTACCCACCATTGAGTTTAGACCTCATAGCCACACATTATTAATCTGATGTATTCACATCTTTATCCAAATTTAACAAATGTTTATCCAATTAAAATGAAATGGAAATCAAAAATTCACCTCAATCATCACCTTCCATGTCCATGTTAGCTAGGACTGACATCATCTACCACTCGTCTATAGATTCACTGAAAAAATGATTATATGAATTTTTTATTGATGTGTATGACACTAAATTACCTTTACTAAGTTTATAAATCATGTAAAATTAAAATATTTTGAGATTATAAATCTTTATTTTTGGACTTCTATTCAAATCATGTATTGAGAAAATTTGTTTCAAACACTTATTATCTATGAGGACAGTAAATTTATCACTAAAGAGATAATAACGCCATGTCTTTAAAGCATTCACTATAGTTGTTAAATCCAAATCATGTTGTGGGTAGTTATTCTCATGCCCTCTTAATTTCCATGGGATATATGTTACAAAATGACCTCCTTTAATGAGAAAACGTCCAAACCCAGATCCTAATGCGTTGCAATAAACCACATACCCTTACCTAGATTCAGTAAATATCAAGATAACTTCTAATGTTAGATGAATCTTATGATCATTAAAAGAAATTTTGGGTTCCTTATATTATTTGAATTGATGTCTATTTTTGTTTATTTCTTTCATAGGTGAATCAATTCATGAGAAGTCATGTAAAAAAGTGTTGTCAATAACTAGATTGACCAAGGATTCTCCATATCTCAATGACATTCATGGGCGGTTTCCAAGAGAATACAACTCTTATCATCTACAGATCCACAGAAACACCTTTATTAGAAATTACATTGACAATGAAGAATACCTATTTTATCAAAAAATAACACATAAATAATTTGTCATACAACCGATGGTGTCTCATGATTCCCAACACTGTCTCCACGTGTGTCTCAAGCTCATCCCTTAACCACGAATACAACAATATATCATCCAAAAGCACCATAATAGAAGGATCTGGATATCCCAAAATATCTAATTCATCATTTCAATAAATATTAATGGTTCATTAAATATACTAGAACTCATTACCACATATTCATAATGTCCATATCTGCGTCTGAAAACTGTATTTGGAATATGCTTATTTAGAACTCATAATTGGTGATACCATGATCACTAGTCAATTTTTGAGAACCACTGAGCTGAGCTCCCAAAAATTGACCAATCACATCATCAACATGTGGAACTAGATACATGTTATTTATTATTACATGGATATGATTATGGTAATCCATACACTTCCTTAATGTTCCTTCATCATTTTCATAGAACAGAAAGATGCTTCCCAATGAGACATGCTAGGATGAATTAAATATTATATTCCCTTCTCTTAAAAATAGACTTGATGTTACCTCAATTATATTGGTTCCATTTGATAATATTGAACTGAGATTGGAAAAGTCTTTATTAGGAGATAAACATCAATCATCACTTCCATTATAGGTGGAAATATAGTGAAATATTCATGAAATACATCTGAAAACTAGTCCATGACCATATGAAAATTGTTACTCTCAGTCACTTATATCGATACCAAATTCAACATCACCAATAGGTAAGATATTGACCTAGTTTCTGATTACAACATGACTATTTTACATTTCATCATATTACATTATCCCTTAAATATATGCTCACCCACATCCTCATTCATGAAATTATCAACTTTATAATAACTGATGATGTGAGTCTTGATGATTGTTCAAAAAATCCATACCTAGGATTAAATAATAGAATTCCATGTCTAGTATAGAGGAATGCCATTTAATATTGTCTCTATAAACAATTATAGAACATTCACTACACCCAAAGGCCCATTAATCCCTTTAATCAAGAAGAGTTTTCAACTTTATCACAGAAGGAATCATCTCAAATTTTAAACATAGAAAATCAAAATCCCAAGAATCAATGATGGAATGTGAATCCCTGGTAGGAAACAACACATTCATAAGGGTATAATTAAAAATAATCGTACCTATCTTTATAGATGTTCCATCATAATAACCCACAATCACATGCTTAGATCAAATTAATTTATTCATCGATGCAATTTTCTCTTTGACTCCTTATTGATATTTTCCATACTAATGGCTAATTGTTTTCCAATAATCACCATGGATAAATTATTTCTACTTATGAGATTGGATCTATTTCCCTCACCGCAACAAAGCATATGATTCTAGGTAATCCTAAGAAGTGTATTAAGAAACATCCCTTTTAGAACTGCAACAATATCACTAATTATTCAACATACTATTGTAACTGTGGTAGGATCATGGTAGTCTCATGCATTATAGATTCATACGGTTGATGAAAACACATTGCAAACATCCCCCTTTTGAACAGGGTCTTAGAGAAATATTCACTAATCTAATTGTTTGGTTCTAATTGACACTCCCACCCTGTAAGTAGGTGTCAGTATTCCACTTTCCCCTAGCATTAGAGTTCCCACTAGTTCTCATGGGTTTCTAAAAGGTTCCTCCCTCAATATCTCCTACGATGTCCCATTCAACCATTGTCTCTCTATTAACCATCTCTGTATAGCATATAATATAGAGCACACCGATATTCATGAAAATCGCATTCCACATCCACAATTAAAATATATAATCCTTTAAGGATTTACTAGGAGAAACCTTGAATGAAAAGAGAACTAAATTAATAAATGTATCCACATACTCTGTGATAGATTGATTTTCTGAATTCAATCTATATATACTAGTCTTTCCTAGAATCTTGAATGTTTGAGGATAGAAATATTTGTTGAAAAATTCCTAAAAATCCTCCATGAATGACCATGATTAACATTATCTTGCACAGGTAAATGCAACTATTGGAATTCTTGATCATATAGAATATACATTACAATATTTACTATCAAATCCCCTTTTGTACAGATGAAATTAAAGATAAGATACATCATGTTCAGCTACCCCATTGACTTCTCGGGTTATAAATCACCCCAGAAGATATGTGGATTATACTTCTAGAACTAGAAGGTATGATCCCCTTGTTTTTTCACATATATATGGTTCCCGATTTCTATAACATCAAACACATGGATGATACTCTATACCATCTATTGGTTCACCTATGGATCAGGAGCATCAATGTTTTCTACACCCTCTACCAGTTGGTTATATGAACCATCTTATTTACAAAATTCTCTTAACAAAACAAATGGAATATTTATCACTCTCTATCACCTTATGGATTAACATTTAATATTCTATAAAATCAACTATCAAAAAATTGCCTCCAAAAATCACTATTTTTCAAAACTAATTTTTTTGGAAAATCTATACTTTCTATTAAAAATCAGACTATTATCAAAATACCACAATCATTGTCCTTCTCAATATATATAATTTGAAAATCATTTCATCAATCAAAAAAATCTCAGTGTACCAAATCATAAATTATTACTGAAATTGAAATGTTCATTCAAACGGTGAATTCATTCATCAAATGCATTTCATTATTGTATCATTGGATAAAACTATGATAATGGGATTCTAAAACCATTAATTTTCTGCAAAACACTTATGTACACAATCCCATTGTAACAATATGTTCCATATAAAAAGGTTAGTGATATATTTTTATTCATTACATTTCAAATCATTTCAATCCAAAAACTTTCTATTTTCCCATATCAACGAATAGGAAAAAATGAATTAAATTCCAAGGACAAGAAAAAAAGAAGAGTACTATTTCCAAAAAGGATGGGCCAAGATAATACGAATTGTCTCAAATAAAAAGTGGAAAGGGAAAAAATGATTACATTTGTAATTCCACTCTTTCTCCTTATTAGATTGAGAAGATGGAAGAAAGTTACATGGGATTAAGAGATATTCCAAATATTACAAAGGTTTGATGTAAATTCCAAAGGGATTCAATATAAGTGGGGGGATGATTTCCCCTTTATGACAGAAACAACAACCGAGACATTACATAACCAAAAAAACCACCAAATAATGCATTATAAAATAAAAAATAACAAAATTATTTCATTTATAAGAAAACAAAACTAATATCCAGTGATAAAGGGGAAGAATACAATATCTATGTTCATAGTGAACGACAAAAATATCAAAACTCAAAATTAGCCTATACATCTAAAATTCCCAAACTCCCACAAGAACGATGCTCTTAGTCCACCAAACAGATTGACTATCATGAAGTAGTTATAATGATGGCTGGTACTTTACCTTTTCTCATTTCATGATAAATGACATATGTAAACTCTCTTAAGTGCCAAAGTAGGATTTAGTAGTAAAACAGAGTTGGTTTTCCACAATGACATCCCTACTCACAACGCTAGGATAAAACAAGTTATTATTATTTATATAAAATTATTTCATATAAATAAATTAAAAAATTTGTGTATGACTAAATATAAACAAGTTCCAATGAATCCATTTTCTCAAAACAACAACAATATTAAATGAAAAAAATCAAGTAACACATTAAACAGTTTCACAACATCCATTTTTTCTTAACCATTCCATTCCACATAGCCACACAATTGACCATGTATGCATGTTATGATAGTACATACTCATGAAGATTTTCCCATCAATCTACAATGTTGTAAAAAGTTAATTAAATACCATTTGTGATTTCACCATGGAACTGGGTATAAGTTCATATTTCAATAGAGCATAGTTAATGCATCTTGAAATCACACACACCCATTATGCTAAAATATGCCGGAATAACCATTTCTATCATTTTAATAAAATATCATGTTTATATGAAAACATTTCAAATAACTAGTTAATAAAAAAAATTATTGAATTCATTTTTAAATTAAATATATCAAACCATCATTTTAAAATAATAATTTTAAATTAATGTTTCCAAAATATAATTCCAAAACAGACCCAATTTCTACAAATCCATAAAACATCACCCAATATGGGTTTTAAATATCATTTTATATTGAAAATTAAAATTCCCATTCAAATTAGTTAATTTGTTTCTTATTATTCAAATTCTAAATAAGTATGTCGAGATTGAAGCCACATACCATGGGTTTAATGTAATAAGTGAAGAAAAAAACTATAAATCCTACGAAATAGGGTGGAATATCTAAAAACAAGAATTAGATGTCTTACCTTATCAATAAAAATGCCAAATTGAAACATATTTTTCATCCAAAAAAATATATCTCCACACATAGGGAATAGATCTATGAATTCAAGAGAAATAGAGATTCATATCTAAGAAAACCCATCAAGAACTACCAAGAACGTAGACTTAATGAAATCATCAATCTTCAAGACACCTAGGTACTACTCTGTATCACTTCAAAATCGATAGGGGGTGTTATCCAATCTTGGAGAGGTAAAAATATCGATTTACCGATGTTATATATTAAAAAATCCTTTAGTGGTGAAAAAAAATTAGATCCAAAATTTATCAATCTAACTTTTGAACCATGCATGGTTTAGTCACACAGTTAGGCAAATCATCTGTACATTGTTCTCCAACTAAATCTTCCTTTAGTGAGACCTCTCATAGTAGTCTTAAATACTCATGAAACCATGAAACAACATTGAAAAATCTCACCAACTAACATATGAAGAGCACAAAATGATTTATCATAGGATTCTACAAGGTTCATGATAAACATGAAAAACCCATGTACCATCACTTTAACCCGTATTTTGATGTGAATGATTTCTTGTAGGTGTTTCCCAGATTTCCCAAACCATGAACCAACCATGACCTTATGAAAAATCACCAAAACCCCTCCAAAGGTTCTCAAAAAACTCCTAAAATACACCCATATACATTACATACAGAAAAAGAATAAATAAAGGGTTACGTAGTGGAAAACAGGGCATGCTAAAATACACCTCATGAAAAAATATAGGTTCATAACCTGACATGTTTCTCAAATAGTAATATTGAGGAAAAATAACATTAATAATTTGGTAAATTTTAAAACATATAACCCATGAAAAATATATAATAAAAATGTAATGTAAATAAACAAATATTAATGAATATGCAATAACATGAGAGTTTGTGAATTATTTTTTCCCAATGAAATTATCTTTTTGATATTAGGAATCTCAATTGACACTGATAATAGGACTTAAAATATAACTATATATATATATACTGAATCACTAATTCAAACACTCCTTTAACACATGAGTTACTAGGTGTTCACTTCACAAAATTACAACTTGACTTGGGCTACGCGCAATACCATCATTGCTTGTGCAACCAACAACACTGACTTGGCATACGATACATGCAACATTGATGTTCCAATGAAACATAATTTTATTGTTATAAATATTAAATTTAGATAAAGAAAATCTAGTTATTAAAATTAGTTATTTGAATAGTAATAAAAAACTTTCAATTATTATTTTCTATTTTTATATATATATATATACACCATATGAATACAGAATTATATGGTTTTTTAAAGTATTTTATGATTAAGAATATTTTCTCTCTAATGAAATTATTTTAATAATAAAATTAATTTTAATAACATATAGAAATTTTATTTGATAATATAAAAATAATTTTTTTCTATACAATACCGAAATTATTATAGGATGATATTTTGTTATTTTTCGGAAAATCATCATTTTAAATGAATATTGAAAATACTAAAAATTAGTTAAAAGCATCCTTTACATTAAATATATATTTAATGAAAAAGTATATTAGAAACTTATTTTAATTCCACATTGGATAAATTATTCATCTATTATTACAATTTATGTTATTGTAATCAATTTCACTTTGAAATTAAATATAAAAACTTAAAAAATAAAACTTTTTTATATTTTAAAACCGAGTAATTTCATCCAGTCGTTGGGATTATAATTAATATTATTTTATAATTTATTTTGATTTGAATTTATAAAAACCATTATAAACAAGTATTGTTTGTATAATATTTATATTATAATATATATCATGTTTATTTTTCACCAAATGGATTTGTAAAAGAAATAAAAATTAATAAAAACGATTAAGTTCAAATTAATCTTAATAAGGGACTGAACATTAATCATAGGATCCCAAATGACAAATAAAATTTTACAAAACCCATTTGTATCCCTTATTTAGGTACATTAAATTATATTATTAATATAGGTTGGTTTGTTATGACTTTTTTAGGTAATAACATGTGTAGAACTAACTTGTTTTTAAAACATCCTTGTGAGTCCTTTTCCTTCCCTGTAAAAGGCCACCACCTCTCTCAGATCCTCACACCTATCAAACCACTTAGGTTCTACACCTATTTGAAACACACATGTACTATTAATCCTCACTATCACATAATGGATATATATTGGAAATTTCTATCCATGTAATCCTTTTGGCACAAAACAAATGGAGTTACCCTACTAAACAGTAACGTCTTCTCTAAAGTCATTTATTTTATTGCCATTTTTTACCCCCTCTGCATTCAATTATCCATTTTTTATAAAAACTCCATTACACTAAAATTAATATGAATTTTTTTCTATGTTTTAAACTAACACATATACACACCTCCATCTAATGGATAACAAACATATTACTTATTTTTACATCAAACTACCGCCTCAATAAATGATGGTTGTTCAATTTTCTTATCACACATCATGGTGGAAATCATGAAAAAAATTATATTTATTTATATTATACATTATCATTATTATGTATTTTTTATTCGGTATTCCTTTTAAGACACATATCTTTTTTACATTCCATTTGGTGTTAATACGATAATTTCATTTGAGGATATGTGGACTACCACCACCAGAAAGCAATATAATTCTTCCACACAATAAATGGATTGTATTAATGATGGTTTTAATGAATAATATATATATATATATTATATACTAAATATAATCTAATAATGATATATATATATATATCATTTACTTAATTTCGTTCAACATGACAATTAAAAAGAAATAGCATTCTAGTAGACATACAACCTACCATCTCCATAAACTGTGTATTTTATTTCATACAAATATATTCTATCGATTATTATAATACATATATATTATATATAAATTATTTTTATATAATGTTTTAAATTATTAATATCATGATATAAAATATAAATACCAAATATATAACAAATTAAGACACATGTGAATAATAAAGAGAATATTTTACGAAGTGAAACTTTAACATTGGATTATTATCTTGTGGGTAATATCAGGTCATAATAAAAACATATATGATATTATAAATAAGAATATGGTTTTCTAAAATATTTATATTTAATTTATATTTATTATAAACATGGTTTGAATGAGTATGATGAGAGCCATGATACAATATAAGGATATTTCACCTCACTTTTTATTTCTATGTGGTACACACTATGTTCTCCACTCATTCCATTTGGGTGGTTAATATAATAAACATGATTTTATTATATGTATATTACAAATAAATTTATGCTTATTACTGTTTTAATTCTATGGTATTTCTTTCACTAGGTTTATGTTTTAAAATTTACCAAATCAGTTGCATAGTTTTTTCTCCATTTCCCTTTATTAAGACTAATGTTTTATTATAAATATAAATGTTATTTTGAGATGTATAAAAATATATTTTAAATTTTATATTATTAATTTTTTTAATTAATTTTATTTTTTGTTTCATGTCATATTTTATCAAAAATTAAGAGTATGGTCCCCAATTACCATGTTATCTGATTTTATTTTGACAATGTCATCACTTTTCAATATTGTTTATGTTTATGCTTCCATGGATGAATTATTATTATCCATCACTCAAGAAATTTTTTGAATTTTTTTACCCTCTATTTATTCATCATTGAATCATATATTGATTTAATTTATTCCAAAATATGGTACAAAAGATTGTTAACACTGTTTTTTAACAAAATTTAGACTTTAAACTCACTTCAATCGAAATTCTATGTTCCTCTAAAAATATGTTTTCTAAAAATGGTTTTCCAAAATATTCTACTAATCTAATATGAGAATTAATATAAATTTTTAACCATTTTTAGTTTTAATAATGTTTTCATTGTAGTTTTCTTATTACGTTCTTAATAATGTTTTTGTCTATCCTTTTTCCATGAAAATGGAATGTTATTTTTACCTCATACGACATGTATGGATTTATCAATCCTCAATCCTTTGATGATTTATTTTCATTATTAAAAGTAAATTTTTATGAAGATTTTTTTCAATGATATTTTAATATATTTCTTTTTCAATATGTTTCCAGGATTCTTTTATATTTTCTCAAGGAAAATGGGTTTTAGAACGTTTTCAGGAATACGTTATATGTTTTCATAATAATATGGTTTTAAAAATATTATTTAACATATTTTATATATTTTCATGGAAACTGGTTTTCCAAATGATTGCAGTACATATTTATATGTTTCAATGTATTTTCCAAGGAAATGGTTTTCAAATATTTTTATGTTTTAAATATTGTTTTTCAAAGAAGAATAGATATTTTTATAAAGAATGGTTTTAAAAATATACATTTTTTATTATTCCTTCTAAAAAGGCATCCATTCGTGTTAATCATAACCTTATAGTAAATAAAACAAATGTTTCATTAATATTACTTCTTAAATGGTTTATTTTTTGATGTAATGATTCTTATGACACTCTATTCTATTTCACGGCTTATATTCATTTGAAACCGCCTTATTTTCGGTGGTTATTCATTGATTAAATGATTATGATATCTATATATTTTCCAAAGGTTATGATGTTATGTAATTTTAGTGATACCCATTTCATTTCATGGGTTAGGATTTTATTTTTATAGAACCTATATATTTTTATGGGTCTTGATATGATGAATGTTTTATTATCCCCTTTCACATATATGAGTGATTTTATTATCAGATGGGTGAGACCTATTTCTCCCTCTAATGCATATTGTAATGATTGATGACTCATTAGTATAAATTTTATTTTTGAACCTAATTACATGTTAATAATGTTATGAATGGAATTTGATTCATGTCCATATGGTTAGCCTTGAACATAACTACATGTTTTCAATTTTATGAGTCAACCTTATTACATGTCCAGAGTGTTATCCATGGACATAGTGTCATATCTATAAGTTTATGTGGGATCTCGATCACATGTTCAAAGTATTATGAGTGAATCTTATCACATGATAACAAGGTTATACACTGACCTGGTTACATGTCCATATGTTTATGCATGAACATAATTATATGTTCAAAATGTTATTTTTGATCTTGATTACATGTTCATAATGTTTTTGATGGACATAGTTTCATGTCTATATGGCTTTGTGTAAACTAGATTACATATTCAGAATGTTATGCATGGAATTTGATTCATTCCCATATGTTGATTTGGTGGACTGATTTTATTTTGATATCATAATGAGTGATCATGTTTCTACTTATAAATGTTCAAAATGTTATAAACAAATGTGAATGAAACAAAATTATGGTCTTATTATTATGTTCGGATTTCATGACATATTCCCTTAATCATCTTTTGATCATTATAAAATTAACATATAGTATTAATAATTATATCTAAAATGTATGGTATAATCATTAATTGTTATTTTAATTTTCCATACCCTTTGTATCAAGTTATGCTTATATATTTCGTTTATTTACCCATACCGAGAATATGAGCTCACCAATTTATTTTTTTTCCTTTCCCTAGATTATGAACAATGTTTTTATGTAGAATTAATATAGTTTAAGATATTTATGGGATATTTTGAATATCCTCCACTAGTATATATGTTGTTTTACTTATTTCCAAAGATGCTAAACTATTACGGTCCTTAGGTATGTATTTTTTATAAATATACTTATTATTCATCTAAAATGATATAATATCCATGTCTATTAAGTTGGGACATATAGATATTATCAGAAAAAAGTTTTTGTCAAACATTAGAAACTAGAATGAGAAAACACTATTTATAACCCTAAGTATATTTCTAAGAATATGACTTGGGTAGTCTCTAATGATATGTATAAGGATTATTAAACATTTAGAAAAATTCAATGAATTTTGGTATGGGATAGAGTGAGTGATTTCGTATAAATTCATAAACATGTGGATACTTCTAGTGTGTGTAGCACTAGAACTGATGTTCCTAGGGGTGAAAACTATAAGAATATGTTTTGGTCCTAACTTAGGGTAATCTATTATAGGAAAACATGCCTTACTGCACACTTTATTTGACACTCCCATGGGATATGCTTTGGGAATTTAGAAACTCTTCATTAACATTCGTGAAGGATTCAAAGATATGTTGGCTGTGACTAACCTATAATGAACCTTATGGGTCATATATTAAGGAATATATAATGATTTGGAAATACTCTATGTAATTATTTTAATGAATATGTGGTTTTCTTCTATGATAAATAATTCTGACACCGTCCCTTTTAGTTTTTTAAGAGATATACCTTGAGGGAACATGGTTCACATTTAATGTTTCAGAGTTTTTAATTATAGGCATTATGAGTCTCAATTTACCAATTATAAATCACATAAAAAATCAAGAAGGTGGTATGTGTATTGGTTAAAGGTCTGATGATAAATATACTTCAAAATACATGTGAAAGGTATGTGATTTTCCTCAAGTATTATTTACATTAAACATAAGAATCAAGACTAGATTTTGGTTGAGGAACCTTAATACATGATTCATATGTCATATTCTAGGAATGATGTGTTGAGGAATACGTTTATGATGCCAATGTAATGATTAAAAATAATGTTTGAGGAATTATGTATTTATGTTTTTGAATTAAAATATTATGTTACATGAATCATTAAACATATGATTATTTTCAGAAAAAAATTTAATTAAGGATTAAAAAGGATATTTTGGATTGTTATGAATAAATTAGAAAATGATTTCATGTAAAGGCGATATTTTTATTAAGGGATGGTAACCCTAAAATAGTGCTTAACGTATCGATTACGATGTTTGGATAAAGACATGTTGGCTAAGAATAAGTAAATTGGATGGTATAGAGTACCACAAACTAATTATTGAAAAACTAATCTATGTTATCAAGGATGATGATTACAACATCTTGGATTTATAGAATATATCTCGTAGTCATTGGAGTAAATAAGTATGCATGTTTTCTAAAAGGATTTATGTTGGTTAAGGTTATCACCATGTTTCAAAAGAATATACTATGAGGGTTTTCACATGATTTTTATGTTACAACCAAGTGATGATTTTTGATATATAGGGGATCAATGTTAACATAGTTTTATGAATTTCATTAAATGGTTTTGGATTTTCATATTTTCGATGGGTTATGAGGTAAAAATTCACAAAATGTTTATGTTATGAATAGGAGGAAGTAATTATGAATTGAGATGTTATTGAAAACATTGGTTAAGGGAATATTTAGTGATAATAATTATTTTAATGATGCATATAATATTTTTAAAATTATATTATAATTGTTTCATAAAAGGACACAATTCATGTTAGGTAAAAATCCATCAACTATGACAAGTCAATGTGTCTTGAATTCCTGGAGAAACGATGATAAAGGGTTTTATGCTTACCACTAGAATACATAATGTCTTGGTAAATATATATTTATTTGTGATGAAAAATTATTTATGATGATACAGCAGTTTTAATTTTTATATAAATGTTTCAATTTATTATCAATATTTATTTTTAAGAATAATAATAGATAAATTGTTATAAAGATCATTATTTTATGAACCATATGTCTAGTTAAAAGTTTAGTTCATAACTAAAAGAATAAATGATATTTTTTGGGTTTCCATTTCATGAAGTAATAGATGAATTAAAAATTGATAACAGAATATTTAATAAATAAATTTTTTATTGAAATATTTAAGTAATGTATATTTAATTATATTCTTGTCATTAATTGAATTAATCAATGTTAGGAAAATAATAAAAAGAAAATTCACTTTCCTAAAACCTAAATTTTAATGAAAATATGTCCTTTTAAATCATCATAGATTTATGAATTTGAGGGCCTAAAAATTTCATCAATCATTCACTTTTTATTTATTGATTACCTTAATCACTCCCTGTAAATATTTATGTTCTTCCTCGATGCTCAATATTCACCCCCAACCATTGTTCTTGTATGTGGAAACCTAGTTATATGTAACTTTTTTGTTACATTTATGGTCCCCAATATTCCTTTTATGGTATTTTTTAGTTTTTATTTTTACATTGTGGATTTATATGAATGAAAATTTAAAATATTAAACCTTTTATAATCGAGATTAATTTCAAGGGAGAAATTCCTATAATGGGTGGAGAATATAACAACCATATATTTTGTAAATTATTTTTCACAAATTAATTTATCTTTTTAAAATTTTTCATTTCATGTGACACTATAAATAGGTATATATATATATATATAAATTTACGAAAACTCTATGTAAAAAATTCCTTTCACATAGAATGACTTTTCTTTCACTACATTCAACACCGACTTTGCTGGCACTACCTAAAACACCAACATAGAATATATTACACGCTACATTGATGTTTTTATAAAACATCATTTTATTGTTATAATTTTTAAAATGAGAAAATGATAACCCAGCCATTAAAACTATTTATGTGAATAGTGATATATTATTTTATAATATTATTTATAATTTTTCTATATTAAAAAAACATTTTAGTAAGGAAAAATATAATTATTGGTAAAGTCAATTATGTTTAAAATATTTTTTTCAATAATGAACCTCTTTTAAAAATTAAATTATTTCTAAACACATATAGAAATTTAATATTAAAAAAATATACTTCATTTTGAATTTAAAACACCAAAATTATCTTACAGTGAATTTTCTATATTTTCCTAAGAAACATCATTTTTGATGAATAGTGAAGAATACTACATTTAAGTTAACAACAACATTTTAGTTTTTATAGTTATTACTGTTATATTATACTTTTTTTGTCTTTATTGCCATAATAGATCAACTATATATGTATTAATACAATATAGTTCATTATATTCATTTTCACTTTGAAATTGAATATACAAACTTAATAAACTTTTGAACTTGTTTCTATACAAAAAACCTATAATTTTATCTCGTGTGTATGATTATAATTTGTCATAATTGTTAATATTATGCGATTTGAATTAAAAAACATCATAAAACATTAAAATTAGTATAATATTTAGATTCTAATGAGAATATGATTATTTTTTACCAAAATTATTCGTAAATGTGAATAATATTTATCACAATGATTAATGTCAAATTAGACATAATTAATAAATAAACAATAATATTATGAGCCGAAATGACCTACAAAATTATATAAATCCCATTAATGGTACAATTTCTATCATTAACCTTACATTATTTATTTATGTTGGATTATAATGAATGTTTTTAATTAATAATATGTGTACACATAACTTGTTTTTAAAAATTCCTTGTGAATTGTTTTCCTTCCCTATAAAAGGGCATCACTTCTACAACAACCTAACACCTCTCAAACAACATAGTTTTGACCATGATCTGATCAATAATTTTCCCTAAAATTTTCCATTAAACCAATAATACTTACCCTATCTATAAATAAATCAACGGTAGAATTTTGCCGCAAACCAAAAGGAGTTACTTGAATATGAGGTAACATCTTCTATCAAGTATAATATTTTGTTTTATTTTTTCACCCATATACATTATTTTTACCATGATTGTATAACAAAAGTATCTTCAATATACTAAAAAATCAACATGATTTTGAGAAACACTTACACACACCTCTATCTAATTGATAAAAAACATACTTCTTATGTGAATGAAAAACTATTGCCTCATTGAACGATGATTGTTCAATTTTCATTATCAAATCTCATGGTTGAAATAATGATGTAAACTATATATATATATATATATATCATTATAGCTATTATGATTTAATTTTAAAGAAACATTCTTTTTACATTCCATTCGGTGTTAATACCATAGTTTCCTTTGAGGAAGTATGGACTACCTCCCCCTCAAAGCGATATGATGTATTTCTAAACTACGTGGGTTACATTAAGGAATGTTTTAGTAAATATATAAGAAATATATATCATGTAACAAATGTAATTTAATAATTATATATATACACACATATTCCATAAACATTCATTCTTTATACACGTCAATTAAATAAAAATAACGTTCAAGCGTTCGTTCAACCAACCGTCTCCAAGAATGTTGTATTCTATATTATATATATATATATTATATTATATTTATGGTTATAAAAAAATATAATATATATAAATGATATTCATTTCATTTTTTACATTATTTAAATCATTATATAAAAATTAAACACCAAATATATAACATATTAAGACACATATATATAATAAAGAGAATATTACGAGAAGTGAAACTTTAACAAATGATTATTAACTAGAAAGTAATATTAGGTCTTAATAGAACTAAATATGGTATTATAACTAAAAATATTTTAAATTAAATGATTTATAATAATTTTATATTAATTATAAGGGTGTTTTGAATGAATACAGAAAGAGTCGAGACACAAGGTATTGTAATTTCATTTCACATCTTATTTCTATGAGTTACAAGATATATTCTCCAATATTTCCTTTTGTGATTTGTATTTGAATTCCAAGAATGTATTAAATATATATAATAATTAAAATTATGGTTAATCACATATTAAATATATCATATCTTTTTCACTCGTTTATGTTTCATAAGTTACCAAATCGGAAAAATAGTTTTGTAAAAGATTTCCTTCTTTGAGACTCATGTTTTGTTATGAACTAAAATTATCTATCAAGGTGTACATACTTCCATTTTGCCTATTATATCATGAATTTAATTTTATTATTGATATTTTATGTTTCATTTAATTTAAGTTTCTTACATGGAGAGTATGATATAATGTTACAATGTTATTAGAGTTTATTGAGAAAATATCACCGCTTTTCATGATTGTTAATGTGTATGCTTCATTTGAATAAATCATATAATCCTTATCATAAAAAAAATAATGCAATTTATTATATTCTATTTAATAATTATATATTCATATATTTTTACAATTTATTCCACCCTTGGGTGGATAATATATTTTAGAAAGTGTTTTTATGAATTACTGACATTACCATCTCTTTGGTTAGAGAATTTTGTTCCATTAAAACCATTTTTTCTGTAATGGGTTACCTTGAATTTTCGTACTAATATTATTTTATAATTAAATTAAATATTTACCCTTTTTTTCTTTTAGTAGTTTTTTCCGTGTAATCTTATTTTCTCTTTCGGAACGAGTAATTTTTCTATCCTTTTTACCACGAAAAAGGAATGTTCTTTTTACCTCATATGACATCAAATGATTTATTCACCATAAATCTATTTAATAGTATCTTTCAGGTTTAATGATTTTTTTATTAATTTTTTAAAATATATTTTCAATAAAATGTTTTTCAATTTTTTCATTCTCCTTCTATATTTTTTCAATTAAAATGGTAAATATTTTTACATGAAATGGTTTCAAAAAAACTTTTCTGTTTACAAGAGGTATTTTCAATGAATATTGGATATTTTCCCCAATAAAGGTTTTCAAAATATCATTCTATGTTATATTAATTATATTAGGACATCAATTTATGTTACTAATTCCATTCTAGGAAATAATCCAATGGTTTAATTCATATTTTTTCATGAATGGTTTATGTTTTGTTTGAATGATGCCTATGATACATGTTTCTCTTTCTTAGAATATATTCTTTTGAAACCATTTTATTTTCATGGTTTATGATTTGATTAAATTATTATGAAACCTCTATAATTTCCAAATGTTATGGTGTAATAAAATATTAATGACACCCATTTACATTAATGGGTTATGATTTGATGTTTATAAAAGAAAACTATTTGTACGGTTCACGATATGATGAATGTATTACTTTATGGTGGAACAATTATGAAAGGTTTTATAATTAGATGCGTGGGACCAATATATCCCTTCAATGCATTTGTTAATGACAGATGATTCATGAGTATAAATTTTATGCGTAAAGCTGATTTCATGTTCATGATGTTATGTTTAGACCTATTTGAACATCCAAAAGTTCATGAATGAACCAAAGAATATGTTAAAAATGTTATCAATGAAACTTATTTTAGGTTTATAATGTTATTCATCGACTGGGTTTTATGTCTGTATGTTTATTGGTGAAACTGATTACATGATCACAATGTTATGAGTGCACCTTATTATGTGTTCACCATGTTATTAATAGAACTTTTTCCATGTCCATACATTTATGGGTGGATCTAATTAAATTTTCAAAATTTTATGCATGAACATGAATACAAATTCTAAAACATTATGCATGGACCTAGTTTCATTTAGATAAGGTAATGTGTGAACCCAATTACACGTTCACAATGTTATGCATGGACCTTGTTGGATGTCCATATGTTGATTTGGGGGGCTAAATTCATGTCCAAACTTAATGAGTAAACCTGATTCTACATATACATCATCATCATGTTAAATTTTATTCAAAATACACAGGATTCTACAAAATAATAGTGACTTACACAATCTAGACCAAAGAAACCATAGCATAATAAGTGCTAATGTAATGGACGCCAAGGGAATCCCCTCTAATGAGGCTAAATCCCTTAGGATTTAGGCTATTCAAAGTCCGTAAGAAAACATTATCTGGACCAAGGACATCAAGTATTGTCATTTTATCTATAACATTGTTACCCACCTAGAGAGTGTGAACCACATTGGTGCTGTCATTAAGAAATATGATAAATTTTCTAGTAGAATATGATATCGAAAAGGGGTGACCACAAGTAGATGTAGGGCATTATGCGCCAAAAAAGAATCAGTTTCACCCTCTATTATGTCATACCCCCTCTACCTCCATATGTGAAGGCCCATGGGAAGTTCTAGAACCTCAACATGAATATAAGGAACATGCCCTCATCTAATAGAAAAAGCGAGGAGAACCGACCCAGCAATTTCACAAACACCCCCCCTCATATTCCCCATAGATCCGGACCCAATAGATTTAATTTCAACCACCTTTGAGGGGGATTCCACTTAATCCGGTGGATATTATAGATCTACTATCCATTTGAGAACCCTTTAACCTTACTTTGAACAATTGCAAAGTTGGTTCCCCCATCCATGTGCACATTATTCTTGACTAGTGGATCAAGAGGTACGTTGATTGATGAATGATGGATATGCTCAATGAAATCACCCCTCATGCATTTGTTTTTTTCATCTATTTTCAGAGACATCACCTTCTATAATAAAGCAACGTTGTGATTTTTATCCTCTCAGATCCCCTATCCCTCGATCCATGATACCATCAATCCAGAAAGGGTTGATTAGCCACAAACATGGAGTATAATCTTATGAAAAAGCCCAAGAAAGACCCCAATGTGTGCACCCACACACCCTCAGAGAATAGATGTCTAAAATTTTCCTTTCTATGGGCCTGGAAACAAACACACCTAGAAGAAATGTTGAGGTTTAATCTCTTGATATTATCATCTATACGAATATGTTTTTTCATGATTCCTTAGGTATGACAGTTTAACCTCATGGGAATTCTATTATCCCAAAGAAAAGCATTCCACCAATCCTTTGGTCACTTATCAATATGAATTTTCTGAAAGGATTTTGACATGAAAATCGATAAAGATGAGGGGGTGAAGTCATCCCTAACTGAATATATGTTCATCTTGATGAGGTCATAATGGTCTAGATGATCCTTATTGAGGACAGCTGTGATGAAATAATGATGGAGGCTGGACACCCCAAAGGAGATCTCTGGGGCCTGGAAACTATAACTGTAGAAGATGTCCCCAATCATGTTTTAATGCCAGAAGGAGACGTCTTCATAACAAAATTGCCAATGATGATGGGGTTGAAGTGTTAAATCTAGGGGAGAGCACATTCCAGATAGGGAGAACAAGTCCACCCTCTAATGAATAATTAAATGTAGATTTCCCATTCATGGTAATCCTCGAAAAATTATGTTCTTTGGGAACCACCCATGAAAGTTTCTCATGTTTGTAGGGTGTTCTCTTTAAATTTTATTCTCAAGTTACATACCCAATGTTTTATGTTATTCTTACAAATTTCCTTCATTTACACATACAATGAATCAGATCTCACCCCTTTCTTATGATTACTTTACCTAGGTTATGAGGAAAGTATTTACGTATAAGAACTAAATTTGGAGATCTTCATGAGAGATGTTGAAAATATTTCATTAGGATAAAATATATTGTTTCAAATTTTCCAAAGACAATAATCATTTACGGTCCTCGGGCATGTATTTTTGTAATGTACTAAGTATTCATAAAAAATAATGTAATATACATTTATTTTAATACACGTTCAAAATATTATATTATTCATAAAATACATTTGTGGTTATTATAAACACCACATAAATTAATTTAATGATTAGTAATGCATTTATCTCATGGAAGCATAATGTGAGACGAAATCCACTTACCTTGTGTCTTAACTGTCGTCATACTCATTCAAACTGACTATTAATTAATTTTATGTTTATTATAAATATTTTAAATAACCTTATTATTATATATCATACCATATATTGTTTTATTATGTAATTATAATACCCACTTGTTAAAAATTTCATGTTAAGGTTACAATTGAAATAATATTCTCTCTCTTTTTCTTATATCTTAATTTGGTATACCTTTGGTCTTTATAAATATATATTTATTTTTTTTAATTTAAACCATGATATAAATAAAATATATATATTTTTTATTTTTATTATCATAATATATATAATATAGATGTTTTAATTGGAATACCCCATTCATAGAGATGATATACCATAAGTAAGCCTGAACAATGCTTCTGTTTTATTGATGTACTGATATAAAAAAGTAAATGAAATATATGTATATGTATATATGTATAAAATATCATTATAGTAGCATTATTATATCACATATAACCTATTTGATCACTAAACATATCCTTAATACATTCCATGTCCTGTTCAAACTAATCAAATCATATTGAGATATCGGAATTCTACTCTCACTCAAACGAAATTATTATACATATACAAATAGAAAGAATAAGGGTATTTCATAAATAAAAAATTATATCACATGAAATATATTTTTAATATAATATATATTATATAAAAATATAGTTCCAATTATAATATATTTAATGAGAAATGGTAATGGAATGATGAATAATCATCGTTTCGTGAGGTGGTATTTCACCATGGACGTAAAGAATATGATTGTTACCCCTTAAATAAATGTGATTGAAATTTTATTTCAAACACTAATAATTAAAAAATCCTATATATTGGGGATACTAGTGTTTTCATACAAGCATGGAATATGAATATTTTAGGGAGTGGATAATGGAAATAAATGAAGAGAGCTTGTGGGAGGGTGTTGCCTCTCAATTGGGTGGCTCCATTTGGTTTTCTCCTATGGGATTAATTGGAAGTAATTATTTCTAAATGAAGGATTCAATGGTGAATTTTGGGTTTTATATGTGTATAAATAATATCTTCAACAAAACAGTGGTTCTTGAAAGGTTTGGAGGAGTGGGAGATGTGGCCATTTATTAATATGGGAAAGGACACACTTGTAATTATTGAAAAAAAGGTATGTGTACCTCTATAATTCTCCAAATAGTGGTTGATCAAGGGGGTAGGGGGTATTGGAAACCCAAAAAAACCACATAAATGAATTAGTAATATTTTATTTTTCATGAACCAACCTGGGTCGTCCCTAAACCAGTCACCTGAGTTGGTCCGCGACATGGCCTGAAGGGCGTTCTCGATCCCCATGGGCTGACAACCAGTGTCAGGCATCAAAATTTTAATCATACGGAATTATTTGGCTCCTGAAAAAAACAATCAATAAAAAAAAATATAAATAAAAATAGTCAATAAACAAAAATCAATCAATTGAATGAAAATAAAACCGTACAAACCACCACATGACCTTTTAGGTCACCTCTCGACCAAATGTTGGCCTTGCTCCAATAACGAGAAACTCAGCCAAGAAAATCTGAGCTAAGAAACATGAAACTAAAAAGATTAATAGGCATGAGCATTAAAAATTCCTAGTAGGGTTTCCAAGGTAATCACAGAATCTCATGCCTCTTTTCCCAAAACAATCCACCAACACTAGTTTGAAATACAATTATAAAATTATTGTTTTCACATTTGTTAATAAGAAACATGTTTTTTCCATTTAAAAATACAACACACTCTACATACCATTCTCTGAAATCAATTGTCAATTAATAAACAAAATCCAAAATGCATCATACCAATACTGTGCTACAGGAAAATGAGTAAGAGTTAATGCTGCAAATAAACTAGTGCATCTAATGTAAACATAAAATGGAAATAATATAGTTATTATGGGTGATTCTAATCATCCCTAAAAGACCATTGGAAGAACTCGGTTTCAGAACCACCTGCCAGCGTATGTTGAAGATCCTATGTCTGTAACCAACTGGCTGCCCTAACTTACCTATCTAGTGGGAAATCCAGTCTGACCTAACAACAAATCCCGGGGGGTACCATCCAACCTAATTGGAGTTGGTCAGTAACTGTTACTTGATCATATAAAATACACCCTGGAGCCCATTGTTTTGATAATAATATTATGTAAGTAGGAAGGCCCTCGCACGCGTGACTCATCTCACCGCACTTTCCTCCCCAAACATGGATTATTCCTATGTGTTCACCCATAAAGGGTTACCCTAGACAGGAGAGCCCCCAAATACACATTCAAACATTTCACATTAATAATGTTCCCACTGGGCCATCACACCATTTAAACATTAAACCATTTCATAAAATTTTCAAACTTGCAAAAACATTTTTACAATTGTCAAAGAGGCATTACCTCCCGCAATTAACGTGAAAAACTATTTGAAAAATTCAACATCGTTTAATTTGGAGGTACCAAACGGGTCACCACATTACTTATACAATTAACGGACATCATTGAAAAACAAAAGTGTTGACATATAGACCATTGGATTCAAATATCCAAAGACATTCCCATAATATCAGACAAAAAGAACTTTTTCATTTCGAATATAAAACAATCATATGCTCAAAGACTTCATTTCAGGAAATTTTAGAAACCACACAATGAACCCAAAGCCATTTATAAACCAGGAATAATTTTCACAAAATTAACCCCCCCTTTCAAATAAAACCCAATCTCATGACAAAACATTTTTCACCCATGATTCACAATCTAAACATCCTTTATCAAATGATTTATTCATTTCATAAAACATTTAAAAAGGTTCAGACAATGTCTTGCATCACAATTTCACCCACTTACAAGCGAACACATTTTATAAATCATTGAATAACCAAACCCTTTGAAAAACTACTCTCATACCTTTTAAAACTTAACCAACACCACCCACACAACCAAAATCACTTTTCAAGACCAAAGGACCATGACCTCTAGAAAAATAGTCAAACTAATCCTTTGAAAATTTACGTTGAACCAAATAATTAATTAAAAATATTCATAAACAGTCGAAACAAATCCTAAACAATTTAATTAATAGACCAAATAGTTTATAAAAAATAATACAAACAACTAAACCTTCTTAAAAAAACTTTTATAAACATGTAACTAGTTTCTAACAGTTTCCATACACTGGAGAAACATAGTATAAATTATTTCATAAAAAAATAAATTATAATGGAGAAGTGAAAATCATGTAAAAGAACCAATTAAAACATGCATGCATTAAATGGATTTATTCAGAAAGGAAAAAATGTGGATTATCCTACATCAAGCTTTCGCGCGGATGCGACGACAAATTAGTACGAGGGGAAACAATGCCCAACTGATTAACCACATACCAAAGCAACCTGAAAAAAATACGTAGTATAACCGTGATGTTAGGGTTTTAACAACAAAAAAAAAACACCACTGACGAAATTATAGAAGGATAAATAAATTAATAAATTAGTAAATAATTATACCAGAGGAGGCTGCTACCGGCAAGGGGTTTGCCACACAATAGCAATGAAGAGGTGCCACGTAGGGGTTCAGAGATGCAGGTAGCCGGAATGTACCGCAGGCCAAAGAAAATGGGCTGGCGGCTAGAGCAGCGGGTTGCTGGTTGCTAGTGGCTAAGTAGGAGGCCGACCGGGGTGATAAAGTGGAAAATGGTGATGGGTAGATCCATCGTGGCCGTTGAAGGATGGAAGGCCATAGGCTTAGTCTGGTCAAACCGACGGTTGACGGGGCATGACATTGCCAGAGGTGCGACAGTTTGGAGACACGGGGTGCAGATGGGAGAAGGTAGGAGGGAGTGGTTGGATCTGGTGAGGGCGAGGTCACGACACCACTACCGAGGTGAGGGAGTGCAGGGCCAAGGTCCGATGAGGACGTTTCCACAGGATCAGGCCGGACGCGGGAGGAGGGTGGGGAACCGCTGAAGAGGCGAGGGCGAGGTAGTGGGGGGATTCAGGTGCGGGGAAAGGAGGTTCTACAGGGGCGCACTGCGGGGAGAATGAGGGAGGACCTCGGGTATGTGGGTAGAATTTGGGATTGGATTTTCTTTTCATTTTTTAATAATAATAATAATAACAATATTCATAATAATAAAAATAATAATGATAATTATAAAACAACAAATAGTAATAATAAAATAACAACAAAAATATAATAATAGTAATAAATAATAACATTTAAATTAAAAATAATAAATATTATTATTATAACAACAAGAATAATAATAATAATATTAATATTAATGTTAATAACAATTATTACTAATTATATTAACAACAATTTTTAAATAATAAAAAAAACATTGTTGACAAATCATAATAATGACAATAATATTATTCACACAATAATAACATTATTATTACACTTTATATATTTAACACATCTTACTCTCATAAAAATTTATTTATTTTAACCTTGGGACTGTTTCATGGCCATCTAGGTTGACCGTGTGGCTACTTCCCACTGTGTATTGACCACACACAAGTCCAAAACCCACCAAAATTTTCAAACAACAAAAAATTTATGTCGGAACCCCACCAAGACCTATTGCGAGATCTCGTAACCAAGATTTATTAAAATATAAATTAATTTAAAAAGAATGATATGACAATTTCCCCACCACAGACACTTTTTTCCTCTAAAAAGTTACCAAGACGAATGATAGATAAAACTAGAAACCATGTCTGATTGAGACCAAAATAATCCAAAACACGAGAGACCAAGAGTAGACGAGGGGGGTATCCCCACCACGAGAACATAGCTAGTGAGGAAATTTAACACACAACTACAACACCCTAAGAATGGGGGCTTACACTGGAACTCCAAACCAAATCAAACTAACTTCAATAGCACTAGTGGTACAATACCACCGCTAAAACTTGGAACTCACGATCGAGACCAAAAACCCAAAACAATAGAGAAAAACCTATGAGAAAACCCTAATCCCAATAGTAAACCCGAGCATAAATAAAAACATTTACTCTTCCATAGGAACATACATCTTCCAAAAGAACACCGCTAATCCAAGATCAAACAATACAAGGGCCAAACACACTTTTAAGAAGAACACACGATTCTGAAACCCTAATCAAACAATCAAAATTGTTTGGATTGTGACAGATCATGTCCATCATAACATCAAAATGAAATAATGGGCCTAAAACCATGCCAGAACATTAACAGCAGAAAAACACAAACGAAAAGAAATTAAATGTTCTGCTGCCAACATTGAACACAAAACCAGAACCGAGGCTTCAAACCTCCATAAACACCATATTGTGTGAGAGCTTCACCCCAAGGCCTATGGTTGGGGCTCTGATTGCTAAAGAATCTCCTTCCTCACAGTCAGGCACTGGAATCCTCTAGTCACAGTGTATTATTCAGCCGACGCTTTATGCAAAACATCACTATGTGACCCCGACATCTACAACGATGACACATCTTCGTAGGGATGCAACAAGATAGCTTCACATTCCCGAACCAACCACATTGGTGGCACACCACTGAATGGTCCAAAAAACTTGATGCCAGAATCATTGATGTGCAGTCAATAGGAAGAGGTCCCTATACCACAACATGCTCGCCAGATAGTGTACATTCATGAGCAACTAGGTACGCTGGATTTCCAAGCATCTGTGCTATGTAGACCAACTCAACTAAAAATGCCTCAACCCACAGCTTCTCAAAATGATGGTCCTTATAAGGGAGGACCCTTTCCTTGATCTCTTGGAGAAGACCCCCGATTAAGAGGGAAGTATTTATCGATTCCACTGATGCTACATCCAGAAAAAATGACACAAGTTCGTTGAAATGGTCAACATATTCCTTCCCCATTAGTTGGACATGTTGAATACGCACGAGTCCTTCCCTTTTATTTTTGTTCACTTATTTTGGTATAAACCATCATACAATGATGGATTTAAAGGCATACCATGTTATCCCAACTTGCATTGACGGTGCAGCAAGTAACACTCATTTGTCCAAAGCAGAACCCTCAAATAATCCCAACACTGGTCGAACTCAAACAAACAATAGTTACCAACATCCTAAAAGCAAACTTGACCTCTTAAAACCACATAAATATCTTTAATAGACCCCGATCACCATTAAGTATAGACAATGTTTGAGACAGACTGAAAACTAGGCATGAATTATCAGAAACAATGGGGTATTTTCTGGGCAGCATTTTCTAAATAGAATATAAAACACAAGGCCAAAACCAATATCAAACTGAAGCAACATCGATGAAATCGATTTCATCCAAAAATTTGAAGACCAAAAAAATAAAAACATAAGACCAAATTCCTTTTTTTCATTTTAGATTTTCAAACCACATTCTTTCAAGGACACTTTCCAAATACCAATCCCACTTTCTAAACCAAATTTAATTAAAAAAAATAAATTATTTCCCATTTATAAAACCTCTTTAGAAAAATAAGGCCAAGCCTATGATTCTATGTACACTCCCCAGTAATCCCATGATACATTTCACATGTCTTCATCTGATTTCTTCCATACGTACCAACACGCACTTCCCATGCATTTTCTCACATGTGAAAACGTCCATAAATAGTACCGGAGGTTGCACCCAAACCATATCTCAATGGGTTCCAAGCAACCACTAGATTAGTAGACCAAGAGATTTCAGTTTTAAAAAATCTCATCTCAAAAATTTAAATCCATTTATAAGAAATTGTTCTCATTTCAAAATCCATTTTCTCATTTTCAAAAGTGCACATATACCCACATGAACCATGTCAACACACATCTTGAATCAAATTACCGAAGTGAGGGACTAATATTCATGATTATCCTCGTGACATGGTAGTAGGACATGACCTATGTAAGCACCAACAACTAAAATGAACTTAAATCGGGTTCGTGGACTCCACATGGGTCACTAATCCAAGTGAAATCATGATGTGACATCAGCTTTTATATGTTTTCATCCCTCGATAAAAAAAAACCAAAACAAAACAATGAATCAATTCCTGAACTACCCCTGATGACTCGAGGTTCAGAACGGGTGGGGGTTCATGGAGTCCTTCCCGTACCTACCTCCCAAGTCCTTGCAATCTTAATATCCATCAACCAGATACCCCAATCAACAAGGTCCACCTCAGATACCACATTTACATGAACCAAACCGTGTTGACCTTGAATCGGTCACCCAAGCCGGTCTGTGACATGGCTCGAAGGGTGTTCTTGATCCCCACAGGCTAGAAACCTTTGTCGGGCATCAAAAGTTTAATCGTTGGGAAAGATTTTTCCCATGAACAAAAAAAAATAGATAAATAAAAATAGTTCATAAAAATAAATCTAACATCAGAATTAAATAAAAACTAAAAATACCTCCACCTGACAACTCAGGTCACCTTCCGACTAAAGGTCATCCATGCTCTAATAATGAGCAACACAACCAAGAAAACTAGAGCAAGGAAACCTAAAACTAAAAAGATAAATAGGTGTGATAATACAAAAAGCTCAGTAGGGTTTCCAAGGTAAACCACAGAATCCAATGCTTTATTTCCCGAAACAATCCACCAACACATGTTTGAAATACAATTATAAAATTACGGTTTTGAAATTTTAAAGTAAGCAACATGTTTTTCCAATTTAAAAATCCAACACACGCAACATACTATTCTCCAAAATCATTTTTCATTTTATTATAAAAATCCAAAACAGAACATACTAATGTTGTACTATTGTAAAACAAGTAAGAGTGAAAGCTGAATGCAATCTAGTGCACGGAACGTAAACACACAATGGAAATAATCCAGTAATCATGGTTGATCCTAAACATCCATTGAATACCTCTAAACATACTCAGTTTCAGAACCACCTGTCGGCGTATGGTGAAGCTCATAAGTCTATAACCAACTATCCTCCCTAACTAACCAATCTAGTGCCAAATCCCACCTGGCCTTCCAAAAAATTTTGGGGGTACCAACCTATCTTGTCGGGGTAGGTCAAAAACTGTCACTTGATCATCTAAAAGACAAGCAACAACCCTTGGTGGTGGTGGTGATATTGTGTAAGTAGGAAGTCTCTCTCACGCATGACTCGTCTCACCACACTTTCCTGCCCCAAACACAGACACTTCTTATGCGTTCACCCAGAAAGGGTTACCCTTGACAAGAGTGTCCCCAAATACACATTCAAACATTTTAAATTAACAAAGTGACAATCGGGGAATCACAACATTTAACCTTTAAACCATTTCATAAAATGGTTGATGTTTCCAAAACATATTTAAAATGGCCGAAGAGGCATTACCTCTAGAACAGAACATGAAAAACTATTTGAAAATACCATCATCATTTGAGGTGGATGTAAAAAATGTCTCACTGCATTACTTAAACAATTAAAGCACTTCTTTGAAAAACACAAGTGTTTCCAAATAGGCCATTGGCTTCACATATCCAAAATCATTAACATTAATAGCACACAAAAAATATTTTTCATTTCCAATGTCAAATGGTCATATGCTCAACAAAATCATTTCAATCCATTTTAGAAACTTCACAAATAACCCAAATCCACTATTAAAACAAGAATCATTTTCACAAAATTACCTCCACATTTCAGAAAAAACCCAAACACACACACTGAAAAATTTTACAACAATGATTCACATTCCAATCATCTGTTATCAAATCATTTATTCATATTGTAAAACATTTAAAAAGTGTCAAAAAGTGTCTTGAATCACAATTTCACCAACTCACAAGAAAACACAAATTTATAATTCATTGCATAACCAAAACTATTGGAAAACTACTATAACCCCTTTTAGAATATAACCCACACCACACACACTACCAAAATCTCTTTTCATGACCAAATGACAAAGACCTCAAGAAAAATAGTTAAACACGTCCTCTAAAAATATACAATAAACTAAATAATTTATTAAAAATATATATGAATAGTCGAAACAATTCATAAAAAATCTAATTAACACACCGAATATTTTATAAACAAATATATAAACAAATTAACCAGCTTACAAACACTTATATAAACAAGTTACTAGTTTCTATCATTTTCCATAAACATGCCAAATAATATATAAATGATTTCAAAAAAAAATTATGTTGTAGAGGTGAAAATCAAGTAAAAGAACCAATTAAAGTACACAAGAATTAAATGGATTTATTCGGAATGAAAAAAATGTGGATTCAACAACGTCAAGGTTGAGCCCAAACCCGACGGCCCTTCAACAGGAGGGGAAACAACACCCTGCGGAATAACCGCACACCTAAGTAACGTGAAAAACATATGTAGCACAACCATGAAGTTACGGTTTCAACCAAAACAAATAAAAACACCACTGAAAAAATGATGGAATGATAAATAAAAAAATAAATATACTGGAGGAGGCCACTATTGGTAGGGGTCCTGGCCACACTTGAGTGAGGAAGAGGCGCCACACAACAATTCAGAATAGCGGGTCGCCGGAACGCACAGCTGGCCAGAGAAAACGGGCTGACGGTCGGAGCGACGGGTCACGGGTGGCCGAAGCATGAGTAAGAGGCCGATAGTGGTGCTAAGGGGGCGTCGACGAAGGTCAAAGCAAGCATAGACATGGAAGGCTGGAAGGCCGAAGTCTTGGGTAGGTTATACCACGGGAGGTCGTGCCATGACCTAGCCGGAGGTGTGGCGGTCTAGAAACATAGGGTGCGGAATGGAATAATCAAGAGGGGGGGTGGCCGGATCTGGCGAGGGTGAGGTCAGGGTGCCTCTGCTGAGGTGGGGGCTAGAAGGGCCAGGGTCCGATGAGGCTGTCACCGACGCAGCAGGCTGGACACAGGAGGAGGCTGGGGTGCCGCTGAATAGGCGATGGCGAGGTGGGGTAGGGCGGCTTCAGGTGCGAGGAAAGGAGGCACTACGGGGTGAAGGGGGGGGGGAGCTCAGGTATGTAGGTCGAATTAGTGTTTTGTTTATTTATTTTCTATAATAATAATAATATTATTATTATTATTAAAAACATAATTATAAAATGTGAAATAGTAATAACAAAATAACCACAATAATGATAATAATAATAATAAAATAAAAAACTAAAACTAAAAATAATAATTGATATTATTATAACAATAATAATATTATTATTGTTAATTTTAATATTATTTAATATTTATTACTAATTATATTAATTAAAAAATTTAAATAATAAAAAAAATTATTGAAAAATCATAATAAAAACAATAATATTATTCACAGAGTAATAACATTATTATTACTCTTTAACTATTTAACTCATCTTACTCACATAAAAATTTATTTATTTCAACCATTGGGCAGTTCTCCTGCCATCTAGGCCGACCGTGTGGCTACCTCCCACTGTGCAGTGACTGCGCACGAGTCCTAAACCCACAAAAATTATCAAATGACAACAATTTTAAGTCGATACCCGACCCAGCCATTGGCATGAGATCTCGGAGAAAATATTTATTAAAATAATAATTATTTTGAAAATATAGATGTGACAATATTACGTGAAATATACATGATGTTTAAATATTAATTTTTGTGTAATCCTTTCTTTTCCAGGAGTCGTGAATTTATGCATAACACTACCCAAAAAAATTCCTAACAAAAATATCATGTAGCTGGAAGGCATGTTGTTTAAATTCTTTTATCTATTTTACAACACTATTTCAACCTCAGTAATCATATGTTACACCACTTCACATCTATAATTTTTTGAAGTATCATTTTTATCCTTTTTCAATTATATTTTGTATCATATTAAAAAAAATGAATTAAACAATATAATGTTTCAAAATATTAATCTTTGAAATAATGGAATATTTTTAATAAAATGCGATAAAATATATACAAGAAATTAATTCATCATCCTAATGAGAATATAATTCATTGGAATAATTAATAACTTGGTAATAATTTCATATTTATTTTGATTCATGTCTCATTTCCCATGATGAATACATAAGGGTATTAGATTTATTGTCCTTGTATATTAAATATATTCTTCATACCCATTACTAAATTGGTATCCATGTTTTATCTTATAAATAAAATTCCTTATCCAATGTATTTATAATTGATGATATGTGTTTATATTATTATGTATATTTGTTTGTGTTAGTTTTAATGGAGTTATGAATGTTTTAATTTTTTGAAATTGTTTAAACATAATTCATAAATTTGGTTTTTTATAATCCCAAGGGAACACGAGAGGCTTGCTTATATGAACCATCATTGCTCAACCGTTATGGAAGTATCAATTACACCACCCAAGCTCTAATCTCTATGTATAACTAACCATCATTCATTGACACTATACCATTAAATAACTTACAAACATATGAATCTACACTAGTCCAATATGGAAACATGTATTATATTAGAATAAAATACTTAGTAGGAGGTCACTACATAGTATAAAATACTTATGATTATACAAATTAAATTAATAAATAGTAAAGAATTATTGGTATAATCAATAAAAAATCATATTGATTTATCTAAAATATGTCACGTGAATATCATATATAATAAAAACCAACTATACCGAAAGGATCGATAAATATCATACATAATTGGATTCTATCACTATTAATAAATGAAAAAATGGATAGAGAAACCATGATTCCCACCCCAAATAGCCAAATTAAATACATTCTGAGTATAATACTCATCCGAATGGGAAAGGGAATCATCTGTAATGTGTAGGTATATACAACCGATCTCCTAGGGAACATTGGATGGGGTTATAAAGAGTTATGGAATCATATCTCATCCCACATTATATGAATTATTCTCTATACAGGGAGTACCTCATCATGAAATACATAAAATGATATCACTATAAATACTATCAGGAATACATATAATGACTACCATATGCATCAATAGTTTAGTGATGTGGGAATATTTTATTTGAACATAAATTACAAAATATGATTATCTATTTATATCATATTGATATAGATTTTCATTTAATCAATGAATCATTTAACTATAATACATTATAAAAGAATTATTCCGTAATTTCAAATTCATTATGCCAAATATAAAATATAGTAGGATAAAATTGTAAGAAAATCATATATTATAGTAAATAATAATTGATAACAAATAGGTCTATTATTTAAATAAATAAATTAGGCATAAATAACATATACATATTTTACATAATTACATAATGGAAGAATAAAATCAATTTTATTAAAACTAATTTCATACATACAGAAATAACTACTAAAATGAATTTTTTTAAAACATCCTTTTCGAATTTAATTCACATAGAAAGAAAAAACAAATTTCATGATAAACCATTTAGGAGTAAAAATTGTAGAAGGAATAAACATATCTATACCAATACAAAAAAATTAATTATATTCCAAATTGATAAGAGAAATATACAATAAATTTTTTTGGACCAGCCAATAATTATGGTTTTATATATTTAGATATTTTAATTAGTAATTAGGAATAACTTAAACCAATCCACATAACCTTCACATTAAGAATAATCTATTTTAATTATTTCTATATGGAATAGGTTACAGATAATTTTTTATAAACACGTATAATATTAAGAGTTTTTGAGTCATTAATATGAAGAAGAAATAAATAAGGGAATACTAAACGGGGAATAAATCCACACATTTCCCTAGTGACCCTTAAATGAATCAAAGAAGGGATCCATCTATAGATTGATGAATGGATTTTATGTATATGAGATTAATAGGTTGAGATAACCCTCAAAATATGAAACTAGAGAAATATATTTTAATCTTGAGTCTAAAGGGTTTGGGGAATAAATTTGGAATTAAAAAGACTATTATATCCATATTCTATAATATTTTAACAAGTGCTTACTGAGTACCTGTTACATGTCCATTGAGTATATAGATTTATAATAAACCACCGATAATTCTTAACCTTTACCAGATAATAGTAACATGGAAACAAGGTAATCATTCATCTTTCTACACCTCCAATAATTTTACCTTCTTCATCTAACACATCTCCAATTCTCTATAAATATCTTTAAAAAAATTTAGATCATTAGAAGACATAGAGTTGATAAAAGAAAAGGGGAAACCATCCTAAAAATTTTATATTCAATATAAATTCCCCATAGTTATTCTTCTCATTAATATTTGGAATTTGGGGATATCAAACATTAAGATGATTAAAGATAGTGACTCCACAAAATTAGCAATTCATGGATAGAAAATTGTTTCTATCATTCCATAATAGATAAAAACAAAAAATAGATAAGTTATTTGAACATTAACCTTTTAGGATAACAATTACATGATCCTCAAGATATCATGATCCCAAACAACTATAAAAAACGTTTAAAAGAATCTCTAAAAAACTATTCTTATGGGCATATTCATATTACCAAACCATTATGTCACAACTAATTTAAATTTTAACTAAACATTATATTTTTTTTCAATGATTTAAAATTCATTCAGGTTATATAATGGAAGTTATAACAATATGATGTTAATTGTAAAATAATCGAAATAAATAATTGAATACTAGAGATTAAAAAAATAATTTAATTAATATATTTATGTTTTTTAAAATAGTATTATGAAACAAATAAAAATCATCAAGTAAAATATATTACTTTATACAATCACATAGTCATAGGAGATTGAAAATTAGATAGTTATTTAAATAATTAAAATTTCTCATATTAATTACAAAACAAAACATTAAATGTTAAATTAAAATATAACAACCAATTTTTCATTGGTTTTACTAAATCAATAAAATTTATAAAATAACTGTCCAAGCATTATTATAATGTAAAAAAATTCAAATAATTAGGTAAAATACAAAAAATCCTCTTAGATAAAATATTTCATCCTCATACGTGGAAGATGTATTAAATTTAAATAACTATAGTAAGTTTATATATCAGTGTAGTCTTATTGGAAATATAATCTTTTTCCTCAAAAAATTAATTTTATCCAAAACTAACAAATTAATAAATTTATAGATTAAATTCATCCAACCAAAGACAACATCAATATCATCATTATAACTCAGCATTAAAATATATCAGTCTATATTTTATTTAAAAACATAAATGTTCAATGAAAATTAAATTTAATTTATTATAAAAACATTTATATATATAAAAAAATTTCAAAAAATATAGAATGATTGTACAAGGTCAAATAAATAATTAAAATTTAAATTCCATAATAAAAATATATATAATATATCAGTGTTCAAGGAATTAGAGATAAAAATTTGTGTTTAGTCTAAAAATAATAAATAATATTAATTAAGGCTTATAATGGTTTTAAATAATCAGATCACATAATTTATAAAAACAAACAATCAATTCCTATATTACCATATAATGTGTGTATTAAAAAATGAATAATCAATAAAAAATAAGTAAATTGGTTTAACCCATCCATTCATTCAAAATACCTACTAGGATTCACTACCAATTGAAATCATTTTCAACATTGTGAATTCCAAATTAAACACCAATATAAAATCATTCAATGAAAAATATAATATGTTTTTTCATATATATAAATGTAACCATCATAAAAATATGTTATAAAATTATAATTTTCCATTAAAATGATAAAGAATAAATTTTTTATTGAATCAATATGAATTATTTAATTGAACATATATACATATAACTAGTAAATCCTTAGGTAAGACATCAAAATATTACCTTTTAAAACCAAATCAAAATTGAAAATAAATCACACACTTTTAAATGAATATCTACACCTAAAAAAAATTAAATAGTGAGAGGTTTTAATTTACAATAATTGTATACTTTAAGAATAATATCATACAAATTAAAAAAAAGTATTATTTTTTAAAACAGTTTTTTTTAAAAAATTATTAAATTTATTGTTATAATGAAAAAACATGTGAATTTCAAACCCCAAAATAAAAATAATTTCACACATGATTCATTATGGAAATAACTATATTTATTAATAATAATTGTAAAATTAAAACATTTTTTTCCATAAGAATGTAACATCAGTTCACTTTAACCAAATTAATGGGGAGAAATTTTAAAGGATGGTTTGCTATTAAAACCCCCCAACCTAAGCCACAGGGTCTATATTGAAGTTCCACATGAGTATATATGAACATACCCATATCTGATATGCTACCTAGTATAAGTTAGGGACTAATTCCATTTAATGGGAGACAATACCCTCACTATCAAGTCATATAAAAAATAATAAAATATTACATTAAAAAATATTATAATAATAATAGCATCATGTGGAATCTAACTGATAGAGGGATTCAGGTTAGATATTTAATTAATGTTCTCCCACGTGGAATGATAAACTAAGAAACAAATGTTTTAGATAAATATAAAAATATACCTAGTCTACAGGAGTCCCTATGGGTCCGCAACAAGCTATGTGATATACTTCCAAGACAATGACTATGAGCCCCTTTCCCTTAATGGAATCTCTAAACCTGAGTTCTACACATTTAGAAGTGGTTCCCCTGTATGGTGTGAGTGATAAACCTATTAAGACAGCCCTATTGTTTCCCTCACAGTTGTAATAGATTATAACATGTGAATGTAATTATAATAACAATCCTATAATATATATATATAAATCATACCACACATACTGATAAATCATGTGCTAATCAAGACATGATAGACCTCCAGCTATATCATCTTTTAATCTGTGTGGGTAGGATAATAATAGGATGTTTTGAGTGAGAAACAACAAACCACTAGGATTGAAAAACATCATCCAGTGGTCATAAGTAATTGATTAAAATCATAACCCACTTCCATCATCTCCTTGCTCTTTCTTGGGTTAGACCTCCAAACATTTGTAAAAAATCTTTGCCACAGTTCAAGTCCCTTGAACATTTTATCATATGATAAAAATAAATCATGACACCATAGTAATACTAATGGAATCAAATATCATTGAGGTTTTAAATTGATACACACATACCAAAATGTTATAATAACGAATCCCTGTAGACAATGCATTTAAATGTAAATATTATACCAAGGAAATATGTATAAGATAGAGTACCAAATGTTAAAGACCCTCCCACTTGAAGGATTTTGATATTAACATCAATGAGCATAATAAATTCATCACCTATTTCATGTACAATAACTTGTTGACTCAAACTACCCAACATTGTTTCCTAGAAGTGATTCTATCTATATTATATACAAAATTACATAGAACACCACATGTAAAACTATTTTCTCTCTCCAAGATAATTTCCAATCTATCAAATTATACCAACACATGTGTCATAAATTCCTTTCATAATAAATAATTACAATATAATATGTGAGGATATTATATATATATATATAATCATAGATAATCATGATGATTATTATTTATTAAACTAAAATTCCATGTAATTGTCATTAAATATTCACTCCAACTATATTTTTATAAATAATTATGAATGCATATGATTTAAAAGAACTATTTTTCTTCTAGAAATATTATTTCACAAATCTCACATGAAAATTAATACATTGAAGAATCACTTACAAGAACTGAAATAAAGAGGTAGAATGAATAGGTTTTTACGCACATCAAAAATGTAATAAGGGTTTATAGTGATTTAATGTGGGTTCACTAATCGTTTCATAAAGTAAATTCTAGGGTGCTTAAACTAAAAAGGAAAAAAATAAAGGCACAATGAGATCATGTATTTAAAATAAGATAACCCACCAATTGGTTTTTAGTAAGGAAGGACCTGTCAAGTCACAATGTATTTAATTATTTTCAAGAGGTGAGTTAAATTATCATTTTAGTATGTAATCGATTTAATATGATTATCACAGTATCAAACGTTTTTAATAGCGAAGTTGGAATGAAAAAATTACTTTATGATGTTTTTTATTGTAGTCTGGATCCAAAAAATAATAATATTCATTTCATTCTCCTCTACATTGATAGGTGGCATGTATTTAATATTTTTCACATTTTATAGTTATTGAGAACCCAATTACAAAAAATTATACCTTTTATCACATGCTAGTATAACCTCTAAATTTCAACAGATTCACAGCATACCTATCATTTTTCTTGGATTCACTACCAAAAATATTTAATAAAGTAAAAATAACTAATTTGATAGATTTATTACGGTAAAATCATAATAATGAATTAATGTACACATAGAGGATGTTAAAATTAAAATTTTTATAAAAAGAACATAAGAGTAGATGATGATTAGATAATATATATTGTTGACATTGATCGTGAACTTTGATCACTTCATTAGTGGTTGAGGAAAAAGGATAATGACCATAATGATCAAAGAAATAGAATAGTAGTCGTATTTGAGAATAAATACATTGTAATTATCATAGAAATATTATAGAATTTGTTCTCTACGAATACACAAAATTATATTAATAATTATGGTTAAGTAAAATTTTATTTCCATTCGTTGATTTACAATGCAATGAGTAGGTGTGTGTCATTAATTCTAAATATATTAGAAAAATATTACTAGATTATCACATAAATTCATGTTATAAAAATAATTATCTTATATAATATATCATTTAATTTTATTCAATAATATGTTACTTAATATCAGATTGTTAGAAATCCATTTTACATAATATAATATCATAAAAAATCCCCAATGAATGTAAAAAACAAATATTATACATTTTTATACCAAAATTACAATTAAAATAAGAATAATTTAGTATATTGGAATATAAAAAATTCATCAAAAACCGAGTATCATAAATAATATACTAGAATTGTGTTTTTCAAGGGGAATTTTGCTAAAAATATTTTAAACAACATGTAATTTTATTATATCAATAAAATTCAATTGAATATTACATAATATATATTATTTTCAATTATTTTAATTAAAATAATATTTATTAAAAATTAGAAATATATTTTTTCAAATTAATTATAGAAGAAAAATATACTAGATGGTAGAAAGGGATATCTACTGCTAACAAGGTACCACTGAAAATGATCTATCAATATTGAAAGTATACCATTGGTGGAAGGGGGATAGTACATATGTTCTACATGATTTACCATTATAGAGAGGTAGATGAAAATTAATTCAACCACCATGATCTGTGAATTGTATTCCATTAAATAATTCAAGTGTTCCATCAATTTTAATATGACCTAACATTATATGAGTTCAACCATTGAAATCATTTACAGTGGAACAGTAATATGGTGGTCGATTGGAGTGAGCTAACATCCTTATATGGGTGAACGATCAAACATTGTAGTAAACTAGTATAGCTTCCACTTAATCATGTATAGTGACATTGACATAGTCTAACTAATAGTTATTGGTGTTTCTAACAATGTACAGTGAAGATAATATGATGATGATCGAATGATCGACCTTTGTGGTGAGATATCAATGATGGATGCTTGTAGTGCATTAGTCCGATATGATATACCATTACAAGGAGAGCCAAGTGAAAATTTGCAATAATAAATAATATGTCATAAGTGTTATATGATCACTTGAATGATGGAATGAAAATAGGAGATGTTGTGAATGTGATATGAATATAATTATTCATCATAATTAGAGGCGTCATTTATTTTCCTAGTCCTTAAGATAATTAAATGTAAACACCCGTGTTATCCTTGGTTTGATCATTAGAGGTTCTCTATAAGGAATTCAATACTAGACATATGGGAAAAGGAATTGAGGATAATGGTGATTGGTTTATTTAAACTAATGTTGTTTATTATATAAGATACCTTTGGTGGATTTTATCAGAAGTAATATTCAATATTAGTGTTTTTAAGAGATGGAGTAATAGTTTAGTGCCTTGTCATAACCTACATCATTTCTATGAACAATTTAGCATTTCTATATCAAATAACCAGTGTTGCTACCGGTTAGATCTAACTATAGTGGTTAAATACCCCTTTATACACATATACATAGATTCTCTTAATGGGATGAAAATTTTCCTTGTTTTCCCATCGGCCTATATCATCTTATGTTCCCCATGCATGCTAGTATGACACCATACATAGTCCATACACTACTAACACTATCTTGTAGACTCCCTTGTGTTGGTTGTTCCATGAGATTGACCATGGGTCTAGTATGTTGTTGAGTTGGATTACCCTTGTTTGATGTAATGATTGAACATTTGTTTCATAAATAAAATATTTATTAAAAAAAATAATACAATTTATTTTTAATAATAATGAAATAATAAAAAGATGATTTTATATTTATCAGAATTTGAAAACATAAATAATATGAAAAATAAAAATTAATTAAAATATTATATTTTGATTTATAACACTAATAAAAAAGATATTAGGATGTCAATCTCCCCGCCTTTGAAAATTTTAAAAACAGAAACTAATATTTTTTTAATTAAAAAATAGTCTCCAATATTCTCCCACTTTTCGAAATTTATCAAAATGATGGAAAGAAATTAAGAATTTTGAAAATTATTTAAAAATTATTAAATAGGGGATAACTCCACCTGAATTAACTAAAATATAAATTTTTAATATGAAAACATTTAAAACATTAACATGCTCTCTAAAACTGAATTCCCAATATTTTTATTGAAATCATTGACTTTTGAAACAATTGATAATAATGTTCTTGAGTAATGATGTCTCATAATTGGCTCTTTATTGGAATGTATTACAAAATAATATCTCATTTATTAACATAATCTATTAAAAATGTAAATCTAACATCTAGGTTTCTAGTCCTATAATGATTTATTGTATATTTATATATAGAAATGGAATAATTTTTATAATAGAATAAGAGAGTATTATCTGAATAATAATTGAAATCTAATAAATCTTGTTTAACCTAAGGGATTTGAGATTATAAATTTGAAATAGTAATGTAATTTTCCTCATATGTAGACTATTGAACTAATAATTTATTTTTTGGAAATCCATGACATTAATCAATTACCTAACAGCTGACATATAACTAATGTACTTTTCCTTTCAAGTATCCGCCTCCAACATCAAATCCTAAAAAATATTAAATAATGATGTAGTTCTGAATGATATAAAATAAAAAAATAGTAGTTCATATAAAATATATAAATAAAATTTTGACATCTTTAAAATGACATAATAATTGATTATGTTGATATCTACTACACATACATACAAAAAACATAATACCAGGCGTTAACATAGATAAATACAGTATACATACTATCATACCAATGTAGAGTTTATCATTTACAAAATTTCGATATTCATACTCACCTAGTTTATAATTACATCCTACTTTTTATTTCTTAGATTAAATGGAATAAATATTGAGTTTTGTAACTAAACATTTTAATTTTTTATTTGAAAAAATACAATATTTTCTTCTAGAAATGTTAAGACCAAGAAATATTTTTAATTCTCTCATTATGCTCATATCAAATTTGATAGTAAAATATTTTGAAAAATGATTAATAATGTTGTATTATGGATATCCAAATAAAATATCAACAACATATATTTTTTCAATTATATATATCATTTGAAACATTCATTATTAATAATTTTGGTTCAACCTTTCTTTATTTGAAATACTTTTTATAGTAAGAATATTGTTAGTTTTTTCTATTAAGCTCATTAAGAATTAGTAAGACCTTATAACTCATTAGAGTGTTTAACATTGACATACTAATAAATACATATCCCTAACTACATTACTAAACTCATCCATTTTGTTTAAAAAAAATAAGTTGTCTCTAATAAAATGTTATAATTTAGTTAACTCAAATTGATTATGAAGATTATTAATATAATTTCTTAAGTTGGTATTATATTAAAAAACATTATTTACAATATGTTAAAGTATATTTAATATTAATAGGTATAAAATCATCTATAAATGAAAAACATGAACATAAATTCAAAACTAAATTTCTAATTCTTTTTACATAGTCAACATTTCCAATTACATTTTCTAAAGAATGATCAATATGTGTTTTCCAATTCATCAAATTTTATTGATAAGGTATTTGATCCCGCTTTACTATTGCATCATAATTTTCAAATTTATCATTATTGAAAATTAACTCATTATATACTTTCATAGAGTCAATATAATATGTACACTATTTATTGATATTCTTGGGGAATAGTAAACACACATTTGCTTCCATTGGCATTGATTTATAGTTTTATTGTCTATAAAAATTCATATGATTTACGTATCCTATAAAAAATCCTCTATCACTTTTAAAATAAAATTATTATTGATTATATTTATTATTTCACACATAAACTCTACTACTAAATACAATGAAATATAATCATTTATTTATTTTATATAAATGATTCTTAATTTATTTTTCATTAACCATGGAATAATGTGAACACTATATAAGATATAGAATTTAGTGTTAACTGATTCCACAAAAAAGTATTCCGGTATGTCTAATTTATTAAGCATCATCCTTTCTATTTCATCAATATTTTTATTTTTCCATTTAAAACACAATATATTTGTAGTGTTCTATTAGAAAAAAATTATGGAAATATAACTTATCATAAAAAAATTTCTAGAATTATAATTTAAAAAATAACCCTCTTTTTTTTAATTTTTATTGGTGTTATTAATTTTATTTTTTGATTTTTTACTAGTTTTCACAATTTAAAAAAAACTATTTTCAGTTTTCTATTTTATGTATAAAAATATGAGTACAAGTGAAAATAATAATATCATCTATAATTACAAACCTATATATATTTTTACTTAAAATAAAAATTCTTATAAGTATACATTAATGAATAAAAATTAGTTATATTGATATATAGATCTAAAATAATCTTTATTTTCATACCCTTTAGATAAAAATCATATAAAAAATATACATTCCTTAAATTTTGGAATTTTATGAAATTTTTCATGTTGTTATGTATTTTATAGATGATTAAAAAGAAAATTTAACAACCTTAAATTACATGGAATGTTGTATGTTTCTAAAAAATATATTCTCAATAAAGTTTTCAATTTCAGTTCTGAAAAATTTATATAATATATATTTTTATTTCTATTGGCATAAATTAAAATAGATTTATCATTATAAAAAACACATTTATTATCTCTTGGCCTTACACTCATACCATTATCATAAAGTTTTGGAATGATTATTAATTAGTTTTTTTAATCCTTTTATATATAGTATTATAATAAATCTTAATGAATTTAGTATACACAATTCTTCAAAATCATTGACCATATTGTCAGAGTTATCACATTATGTTATAGTACACCTATTACAATAGTTGAAAAATGACATGATAAACCTATCATGAGTCTTGTGTCCAGATCACCCAATGTCCATATACCACATATTATTATTTCTATTTAGGTTGGCTTCATGTAGAAGTGATTTTATAGATAATTATTCTGGAACACATTCTTGTTTGGTTACAACTAGAATAGTAATTAAATAATTGGACACCTATAAATATTTATGTCACATATTATAGTGAAATATATTCGATAGAATCAAATAATAAAATTATTGGTGTGGCCTAGCAGTTAATTATATCTTAAAAAATCATTTACCTAATACCCTTTCAGATTACATATATAGTATAGAACAGTTCCCTTATTTCATTTAATCTTTTTAACAAAAGTAGTTCTATAAATATTAAGAATATTTCATTTATATAAAAATCATATTTTATCATTATTGTGTTTACATGAAGCAATCATTTTATATGATTATTCTTCTCTATGAAAAAAAATAAATAGGGTTTAATTTAATTTAGATATTTTAATTTTTCAATGTTCACTATTATTTTAAATATTTTCAAGAATATCAAATATTATAAAATTATAACATGATCCAATATTTATCAATTTAATATTTTTCATGTTTATGGTTTAGAAATTCTTTTGAATTTTTCCCTAGATCAACGAAAATTAATTTAATTCTGTATTCATGATCTTAATGAATTTTTGACATCAAATAATTCATTATTTGATTCAAATCATTCATCATGATTTTTTCGTGTCTATATACTTTTTCACTTCATAAGTATTTTTTTTTCATTTCAATTGTCTATATACTTTATCCATTATTAAAATATCACATGGAAACTTTTCATTTTTTAGTTAATTATTCAATATATGTTTTATTATTAGACTGATAACAAGTACTCAAATCTAATTTAATGATTAATTTATTCATTGTTGTTTCTATCATGAAAGGAGTGGAAATTTAGATTTTATGTCTTATTGTCATCAACAGCAGTGTCTGAATAATATTTATTGCATCATCCAATATGATATTCCAATTTTTCCTCCTTCTATGACGGATATCCATTCCATTTATGTTTCAATTTCTTAACTTTTTAAATGATATGTAATTTTTTCATGTACTCAATGAATATTAATTAAAAATTTAATATTTTATATTTTAACATTGTTCTCATCCCTTTCTATCATCCTTTTGATGATCTGTACTAAGATTATTCTTAGATCCCCTCATTTTATTGTAAAATATATTGAATCCTTTGATAAAATTGTTATTTTCATCTGTATCACTTTTTTGTAACTTAAAATCATATAAATTTCAAATATGATTAATATTAGATTTAAATTTCATACCATTTATTTTATTGTTATCATGAAAAAATAGTTATTAAATCCTATCTTCTATTAAATAACTAATCCAATCATTTCATCAATTGAACTCTATTTGAATTCATTACACTTTTCAATTTCTAATAGATTTTAATTCCTTCTCTTCAGTAGATCTCAAATTATTAATGTATTGAGAGATTAATTATTCATTATTTCTCAATGTTTAACCATTTATTTATAATTTTACTGAATCTATTATACATACCATTGATGGCCTCTTGATTTTTCCTTCTAAATTCCTTAAAATATACACTCTAAAAACCTTGAATGGTTCTCTATAACTAAACAGTTCCACGATGATGTTATTTTAAATTGCCATGGATGAAATAATATGTTTTATAAAAAAATAGTAATACATATTTTTGATTAAAAAAATTATTTTAAAGCTATAAAATTGTAATTTTAAAACAATTTTTTTTCATTATTATTTGTTAGGGTTTCTAAATATACTTCATGTATTTTATAAATTTGTGATATAATACCCTATAATTCAAGTCTTATATTTTCTAAAATTCATCTATATGACCCTTTTAATATTAATAGTCACTTATATTAATTGGGGTGGTCTAAATGGTTTTAGAATCTCATGTTATTTACACCCCATAATCAAAGGAGAGAATATTTTCATTAGAGAGTAATGTCTTGTATAATTATTAGTTTAAAAATGTAATAAAAAGATAAAACCATTAATTTAAAAGTAACCATGATTGGATACTAATATTTATGTCCTAATATATAAAAATATTAACCATTGGGGGGATGAATTGTTTTTTTAATTTATTAAATCGAATATGATGGTCTGGTTGTTGAGGTATTAATTTTACAAGATAAATTAAATAAATTAAAATATATGATATTATATAGTTTTTCAAATATAAAAGATCATATTCAACTCTTCAATGTCTTATAAACAATTAGGGTAATTGAATTTACTAGGTCGTCCCTTTTAAAATGGATTTACAACCCAATTACACTAATATGATCATTTTTCCCACCTAGTAGTATAAGACCTCACTTTTGATGGAGTCAAAAACTACAAGAAATTTTTCTGGGGGAAATAAAACGACCATCAATTTAGATGAGAGGAATAACCTATTTAGCATATTTTGTATGGGAAATATTCAAATGAAAATTGAGTACAATCATCATATCAAAATAAATATAATGAGGAAAATTAGAATGAAATAATTAATGGAATATGAGAAGATAATATAGAATGTTAGTACGGAGCATGAAATTTGATCACATCAATCATGTGTGATGAGAATGAAGAATCCCTTCATCATCTTAGAAATGGATAAATAGTATTATTCAATAAACAATACTACATAATTACTATATGGATTTCATTGTTTTTCTATCGGTCTAATTATGTGAAATATTAGTTGTTAATCTAGTTGAATTTACTTTTATACCATTACATGATTTTATTCAGAAATGCTAAGTGTGTTTCATTATTTAAAAAGATCTTGGAGGGTCTTACTTCCTAATCAAAAAATGTCACATTATAAAATAAATTAACATATAAAATATATATTCACTATTTTCCAAAATAATAAAACTTACTGTCAAATAATTGTCACTGTTTATTTTTTGTAAAAATTAATATTACAAAACATTAAACATGAATTTTAGAATAAAAAATAAAATACATTTTTGTAAAATAGGTTTAATGAAAACAATAAATTTTTATTTAAATAGATTATAAAAAAATAAAAAATAAAAAATATAATAAATTAGACATTTTATGCATATATGTGAAGATAATTTTTCTCTTAATATTTGAAAACCCTATTATTAAATTGTATCAAAATTTAATCAATATAATAATAATAGTAATATTTTATTTTTAATTATAGTGATTAAATTATATTTATTAAAATTTGGGAAAATATTTTTAAAACTAATATTAGATGAAATAATTTTTCATGGGGGTAGTAAGAGCTTTCTACCACTGAAAAGCTACCATAAGAAATGATGTACCATTAACGAAGATCTACCAATTATAGTTTTGGAATGGTACTTCAATTAAAAATGATCTACCATTACTAAGTTGTGGATGAAAAGTTCTATGAAAATTGTGGGCAATTAACTGTAAAAAATTGAAGAATAATTCATTCTAGTGGTAGATATATCATCTATCTTTAATTGAGATCCCCCATTATAGTATAAACTGCCATTTTCAGAAGAGTTGTACTATAAAGGATATTTTATATGGGATGTAGTCCCATTATGGTGGAATCATCAACCATCACATTAAACTAGTGGATCATCCATTGTATTAAGTATAGTGTCAATTAAATAGTTGAATGAATAGTATTTGGTGTTTATAGATTTTTCCAGTAGATCTACAAAGAAGAAAATCGAATGGTCGATAATTTTGATGAGCTACCGTTGATGGAGGTTGGTCATGATTCCATCCCACATGATCTACTATTTTAAGTATATATAGATGATACCATGGAATAATATACCATTGAATTAGTGTTTTATACCATATCATCATTTAAGGACGTGAAACATGAGATGTTGTGCATTTTATATGAATCCCATGCTTCATCACTTTTGGATGCTTCTAAATATTTCTCATCTCCACATAAAAAATGAATAGAACACTCCCATGTTCATCTCAATTTGATCGTTGGTGGTCTAGACATGATGAAAAATTAAATATAAATTATGGATTAGGATTTTAGGATGATGGTGATGAGTATAGTTAAACTCATATGGAATAAGAGTTCCAATGGGTATAATGGATGCACTAGGATGTGGAATGAAATATTTATGTTTTAATGTGATAGTGAAGAAGTATTGTTCATGGTAGTACCCCACATATATTCAGTGAAAAATTTGTTGATAATATATAAAATAACTAGTTCCACTAAATTTTCTTGATGCATATTGTATATTAGCACCAATTACACACCTATGCACGTATGGCCTTCACAGGATAGAACATCCTTGTACTGGCCCAACAGCCATGACCATCTACATGAACTGTTGGGTGTGCTCCTACAGGACTATACATGGGCCACAAACTACTCCTCCAACCATACAAGATCCATTGGGTCATCTCATGGACGAGATTAAACCTAGGTCCCCTATATGGTTGAGTCGACTACCTCATGTGTCCTATAAGATTGGATACCTTTATTTTCTAAAAATATGTAAAAATTAAAATTTAAAATAAAATAATGTATTAAATATAAAAATAAAAATTTATAATAATTATTTTATATTTAACTAAATTAGGGAAAATAAATAGTATAAACTAAAAAATCAATTAAAATAAAAGATTGTTTTTTTCAGAATAATAAATCAAAAAATATCAGAGAAAATATAAAAAAATCTCAATTATTTTTTAATTCGTTGTTAAAGGGGGAATTTAAAACATGGTGATTAAATTTTCTAGTAAAGGTGTTATAAACCTAAATGTATCAATTGAAAGAATTCCATATCATTTATATACAATAATGTAATCACAGGATTTATAAGCATGTGTTGGGGATGAAGAAATAAGAAAACTTGTGCTGATGATTATTTTTTCCTAAAGATTATTCTCCCTAAGTGTAACATGGATTTACCCTTATATGGATTACAGGTGTCATATGAGGTTACCGGGTTACCCTTATGAATCCTTTGGAATTAAATAGTATCCCTTATTAATCTTAACCCTACCCTTATGCACCATTTAAAACATATGAGTTACCCTCATGTAGAGAGGGAAGTACCCCTATTATCCTATTAGAAATTGTTATTTTCCATTATTAAGACTGTTAAATACCCTAACCTAATATTTATAAACAATATAGTATCATATTTTAGCATATAATTTAACCCTATATAACCTTTTATAACTCATATTTACACTTATATACTAACTATATTAGCCTTACTCAACCCATAGTCACATTTATGATCTCATCGTGAATTGGTAGCTACCATTACAAAACATATAATAGACATGAAGTACATTTAATTAACAAAGGGAAAATACCTCATACCCTAATAAAGTGACTAAGATACCCTTACATAAGACAATATTACCCTTACATATGATATATATTTAATTGATATAACCATACAAAGCTTTAGTCAAAATGCTCTTATACTTATAAGGATTATAGAAAAGGGTGTTTTCCCTTACAAAGGGTCTTACAATGCTTCTTTAACCGTGTCAAAATATTTTCTTCATGTGTAAGGGAAAGAATGTACATGAAATGTATTAGTTTTTCATATAAAACACTGATAATATATATTTAAAAAAGGGGTGTGACAACATTTAGAATAATATAATTCTACAATTCTCACCATCAAATGCCTTCTCATCCTAAATAAGTGTCTTTATTAGTCTTTATAGAACAATTCAACCCCTTAATATAGATCATTAGTCTCCCACTCACACATATATTCTTTGATATTTCCATCCTAAAATAGGTTTTGGAAATGTTTCATCATCTTCCACTATAATACAGTCGGTATTAAGTCTATAATACACACCAAACTCTTCTCAATGATTAATCTAGCTCGAAAACAATTTCATTGTAGTCAATAACATGTACATAATTGGGAATACTCATATAATATAGGAAATCATAGAATAATTCATTAGATCCTTGATAACATAGTTTAATTTACAAATGGTACAGTATTATTCAGACACAATCAGGGATCATGAAGGGTATAACAAACAACAATTCCATTTTACCCATTTGTTGCAAAGGATGATGCCCTAATCAAGGTGAAAGTCACATGAAAACCCAGTCACAAACAATGAACTCCAAAAGTCATCTTCTCCCGTCTCCATATCACTATTACATACTCTATGAACTAACTAACCACTTCATAATCAACTGTTTCTAATCTATAGTCTCATTCACTATTCTAGTCCCAAAAATTGTTTCATCGTCTTTCTAATGTCGACATAGCAGTGATTAGTATAACTGTAAATATAGATCCTCAAAAGGTGACATCTGAATCAAATCCTTGTAAGTGTTGTTTTATCCCAATTCAAATAAATATAGGTGATCATCCTAATATCCACTAATGTCTAAAAGACAAACTCGGGGCATATCAACTAGTATGTGAATCATTCCCTCCAACTATCCATCAATGTGTGGTGGTACGATGCCCTAAAGATCATATAATTTTTCAGGGAATTTTGTTAACCATACTATAATCACAATATAAAATTTTCATATATATTAGATATAATTATCTTGGGAAATCCATATAGTCATATAATATCATAGACATACATGTTTCATCGATTATCCACTGACTGATCCTCTTATATTTGTAGGAAATGAGAAGCATTCATCAGTGGATTACAAATGACCTATGCAATATCTACACTCATATGGGTATTAGGAAACCCCATAATAATTTATATCCTTGCATTATCAAACATCAACATGGTAAATATGTGTGGTAATAGGGAACCAACAAGATGTTGGTGCTTGGCCTTTAAACTATTCAAGGTAATCCATTTTGAAACATAATACTGATTGCCATCATCAACTAAGGCCACTAGAAATGTTTACTGAAATTATGGTACATATTTTTAAAACCAGAACATTCTTCCCATCCTGATTTTTGGAATTCAATCATCATCTTCTCTTTTTTGGATGTAGGGACTACTAGTATCCCATAAATTTAGATCACATCATTGTTTCACAATCACTACCTTGGTATTAGATCATCTCAATATAATTGTCCATTCATCACATCACATGCCATATATGTGTCATATCCTTCCATTATCTGAGCTACTAGGGAATATGAGACCCCCTCAGGTGAAGAAGTCATCAATTTCTGATATTAAGGTGCCATATAGCCTCTATCTGGATAGAAATATTTCAATGAAGCACTTCTAATTTGAGCACCACTCATCAAGCTCTAGATCTACCAATATCTGAAAGCTATAATGATCTACTATGGTGTTACCATTATGAGGTTCATACACTATCTCAAATTCATATTTCTACAGATACATTACCATAAACCTATAACACAAAATTGGGTCCCACTATGAGAAGATGTAATTATTTGTATTACGGTTAGAGTCACTACTACATATACCCCTTTTATCAGCGCTAAAAATGGTCTTTAATAGCGCTAGAATAGTGCTGTTAAAGCAAGAACAGATAAGGGGTGGGGGTCCTCTTTATTAGCACTCCAAAAAGCGCTGATAAACACCACTTTTATCAGTGCTAAAAAAAGCGCTGATAAAAGGGGTCTTTTATCAGCACTAAAACGAAGCATTGATAATAGGGACCTTTATCAGCACTTTATTTTTAGCATTAGTAAAAGACCCCATTTATCAGTTCATTTTTTGGCGCTGATAAAATTTAATAAAAATTAGTTTTCTTTTTAAAAAATCTTGGCAATTTGGGGGGGATTTTTACAGCGCTTGAGCCCACCCCGCCCCCCTTTATTCTCGCCATCCTGCACCTCCAGCTCCCCCACGCACCACCCTCCACTATTTATCAGTGCTATCCCCACCCATTATCAGCACTAGCTCACATATTCCCCCATTAATGTGCGCCCCTACCTCTACCCGGTTTTGAACTCGAGACCACCCCCCTATGCGCCTAAGCCCTTACCACTCTTCTATTTGGATTTGTTTTCCATTTCATGATATCTCTATATATATTGTTATATTTATTCATATAGTAATATATATTTATATTTATATATATTTATATTTTTATTAATATATATATATATATAGTTATATTAATATATATATTTATAGTGATATTAATATATATATATAGTTATATCAATATATGTTTGTAGTTATATTAATATATATATAGTTAGATTAATATATAGGTATAATAATATTCATATATTTTTATTTTAAATAAAATGGATATTAGTTATTATTTAGATAATTCTAATAAATTTTATATGTAAATATATTTTATTATTTATTTTTATAATTAAATTTTTATGTGTCAATATATAAAAAGTATGTATATATTGTTATATATTAGATTATAAATAGGAGTTCATTATAAAAATCGGTAAAATTTTAAAGACATAATATCAATATGATTGTAATACCTTGGAATAAATTTCATCCCCACAAAAAAACAAATAATATCCCCTTAAACGAGGCTGAAAATCCCCAAAATGATAAAAAATAGAGGTATGTCGACTAAAAACATAGTTTTGGAGGCCTTATAAGCCTTTTTTGGCTTCGAAAAAGCCTTGATCGGGGGTCACCGAGTCATTGGGTGTAGATATCATCACATGATTTGATTTGATATATGGTAGAGGTCAAACAGACACCTGGATCAAAAGTTATGGACGTTTGATGTTCGAGTTGCGTTTTCAACATATTTTGGATCTTTTTTTTAATTTTTTTTGTCTTCAAATTGTTATTAAATTACTATTACTTCATAATAATTAGAAAATTATTAATTAAAAATAATTTTTTCAGTTTTTTATAAGGTATTTTCACAAAATATCTTATATATTAAGAGTACCTGTATATTTATACTTATCTAAAATATATTTAAATTATAATTAAAAAATATATATTATATTTATTTCAATATAAATATATCTATATATTTAAATATTAATATATTTTTTTAATTATTTTTTTGGAAGTAGACCCTTAATCAGTGATTTAAAAAAACGCTGATAAAGACCACCCTTTATCAACGCTCTTAAAAAGAGCGCTGATTAAATGGTACCCTTTAATAGCACTAAAAAAAGCTCTGATAAAGGGTTAACTTTTTCATCACTTTTTTAGTGCTAATAAAGGTACCCCCCTTTATCAGTGCTTTCTCATTTGCACTGATAAAGGGTGGCGATAGCCTTGGCCAGTTTTGTGGCAATGAGTTGACAACCTCTCCATAAAGGGATAGTGTCACCAACACATTAGAGAATAAACCACATCAATCAAGTTCAAGACATGTGTAGGGTAGTTCCACTCAAAAGGTTCTCTGTAAAGTGACAACTAAGCTATTATGTGCTCCGTCTACACTAGTGATACACCCAAAAAAATTCTTAATGAATCACATTACACATTGTATCTATTAATTAGATCAATGTGTATTTGTACATGAGTTGAGTTGAACCTCATCTCCAACATATTAAATGATTCTAACCATTGGTGAATTAACTAGTACATTACATAATTATTTATTATCATAATCATGGGTGTGAATAATAATGTGTTGAATTAGATATAAAATCAGTAATATCCTTCTATTCCTAGATAGCTCACGATCAAAAACACATTTTTAGGAGATGTCCATGAAATCAATTCTTCCACATTCTCTAGGTCAATGGTTATACATATCATATACACCATATAACACATTAAATTCAATTTTAGAATACATATGTTATATTGTGACAACTTGGTGTAATTCTATTATTCTAAAAGCGTACACATGAGCTTATCATGACGTTTATCATGTTTCTCTGATGTGAGTGAGTATACAAGGATTTGTATATTAATGATATACTGAATGAGATTAATTATTGATGAATTATTCTTCTCATAAGGTAAATAAAAACTAATGATGAATTTTTCAAACAAAATGAATTCATCAATTATTTATACAACTCATAATTTCATTTAAATTACACCTTTGTGATGTCCTCTTCTCTAACCCATAGCTATTTTTATCCTGATTGAAGATCAATCTTGGAGATCCTTCAGGTTCTCCCAATCATATTAATGAGGTTTTTCATAATCGGAAAATGACATATCTTCTTCACTATCATATGGTCAATATTTTTGTAATCAATACAATAACAATGAAAATTTTTAGTCATCATGGATAACTAGATAGGTTCACCCCACATAGAATTACTTGGATTACTAAAGCCCTTATGATCAATTTCCATGATCTACACCTAAAGATCCTTCAACTCATTTGGATGTATATGATTTTGGTGTATCAAAATTGGTTACTCACCCAACATTTTTTCTATATAAAATTTTACCCCTTCAGTAGAATTAAGTCATATTAAGTTTTCCAAAAATATTTCTGGAAAGGTATCTATTGAATTGTGAAAAAGATGTGGGGATTTCACAAATCCTATTAGTAGATAATATCACACAATTAGAATAATTATTGTCTTGAGAAGAATCATTTTTGAATCAATTCTACGAACCCCTTGTTCCCACTCTCTTTTCATTAGATACCTATATTGTTTTATTAATGTAAATGATACATAAATCTGCTAGAAATTAATGTATTCTTATAATATTTTCATTCATTTTAGGTCGATAATATCATCAAATTTCATCTTTCATTGTATCACAATGTCTCATATATTCCCATGAAAATAAAAAAAAATTAAAAAATGTTTTTTCATGTGATCCAACATGAGAATTCATAATGTATGAACACACCTTAGATATCATAAAAATTAACAACAATATTTTCAATGGAAAAATAAAAGAACTTTACACATTACCACACCAAACAAATGGAATCTCCCCTACCCGAGTCTCACATAGCCATATTCATTCAAACATTTCCAATATTAGATGAAAATTATATAATGTAACTATCCCATGATACCATTTTTAATTCGATGACCTAGACCATGAGTTGTACAAATGAATTCTTCATGACATCGTTTAGGCCACTGAATAAGAATGTGGATTTTGACATGTAACTAGGGACTATGTCTATCAGTGGAGAGACTACACCCTTAACATTATTTAATAGAAAAAATGTTTAATATAATTATTATATAATTATGTAAACACTATGAAATAGATGAAAACATGACTTAAATGTAATAAATGAGAACTAACATGGAACTCAAAAGTAGATTAAAAAAATTAGTAGATAAATAAATAAATAAGAGAGTTCCCTTGGGTACATTATGTTCCATCACTGACTCCATGATCCACTCATTAGTCATCAACCATCAGCCCCTTTCCCTTTCCTAGATCCCTAAATGTGATTCGATATGGGAATCGTGATTCCCACAAAGTCAGTGAGTTAAAACCCCTATTGGAAAAGGCTAATTTTTTTGAATAAATTGTTCTTAAGTATAAAATATGTATTCTTTGAAAACAATAAATTCATAATAATAGTAAAAATCAAATCACATATACCAAACATTCATTCAGTAACCCACCCACACCCCCCCCAACGAAACCACATTTCACTCTATAAATGTCTGATAATAATATAATTTCATCAGTGAGTATAAATAAAGAAATATGATTGTAAAAACGTCTTCCAGTGGTCTCACGTAACTATGTTGAGTCATTCCCCAAAACCATCATCAATTAGCTCTTCATGTGTTTGTAATCCAAATGACCATAAACTATATATCCCTTGAATTATACCTCCGAACTATCATTCCCCCAATGGGAAGCCTCAGGTAATGATTATCAGCTATCATTCCACTACCATTTTCATAGGTCCATCATCGTCATCATCTCATTTCATGTACACTCTTATTTTAAGGGATAAAAAAGACATGATGGTCCAACTGTCTCGTGTACAAACATAAACCTCCATCTATGGGTATCTCACATAGCATGGTAGAAAATATATGTATTGAATATAATATCATCATGATAATATTGTAAGAAACATAAAAAATGTTATCATAATGAAACATGGATTTAAGATAATCCATCAATACTCATGTATTCAACTATCGTAACCTGTCTCAGGGTTTACATAACAACCATACTATTTAATTCAATTTAATTCATGAATTATCACATATGATTATAATTAATAAAACCTAATAGATCAATAATTATACTGTATTTTTGAATTAGGTAAATTACATAACAATTTTATATATGAAAAACAATAACTCTATTGAAATCTTACCAAACATGATTTCATATAAAACGGATTGGGATAGCCTAGGGACATACATAAGAAATAGATAAGATAAAAATCATAGTAAGTGTATAAACATTTTCTAAAATGAATAAATTACTAAATTTTTGAAAATTATCATCACAAAGGTACAAAAATGGGTGAGAATTATAAAAATGAACAGTGAGGTGTGGTATAGCTTGATAACATAAGGGTAACATAGGAAACATGGAAAAAACATAAAACAATACATCAAAAAGATTGGTTAGGGATTACAACCAAGGATTCATGAAGGAAAACATACTAATATGGAATATGTTCACTCCCTAATCCCCTAAAGGAAATATTCTGATACTAAACATTAGCCAATGCAATGAATCACTATATGATTCTGGGATCACTCGTCACATTCATTTCATTATCAGGAATATGTGTTTTGTATTGTTCAATCAACTTTGACTCTAGCATAATCCTATTATAATCCATTATCATGGAGTGTGGAATGCATACATGTAACACCACAATGAAATAATTATATGTGTATAAAGGTTAACAACCTTGATATGATATTTCTATAGAATCCACTACACATTTTTTTGGCATGGAAAATCACATAAAAAATCCGGAATCGTAACAGAAATACATGAAGATTCATAAAAATGGGTAGATGAGTGAAAAAATTGCATATAATTGTTTTTAAATTATATTTAGTGTAATAGGTATGTGTAAAAACATATAACAATAATAGTAATTGGATGTGTAATTCATTATTTAAAGAAGATACTTGAATAAACAAGAAATAGAAAAGAACTCATTCCCTGGTTGTGTGACTCTAAATACTATAGAGGATCTAGTTGATAACTTGGAGAACCTTTTATGGAATCTAGATATCAGATTTTAGAGGAAGGACATCCTATACAGTTTTTTGTGTGTAGAAAAATGTGATCATGGGTTGAATTATATTGGAAAATAGTGTATAGTTATTAATTATTTCTCAAACATAGGTTTTGGACTCTATATAATAAAATATCTAAAACTAAAACCTTACCACTGTTTTTACACATGGTTTCTTCCAAATAGTGGTGGTTTTAATTATTTTATAATATTGAGGACCCAAAATAATAAAATAATACACTTTATGACATGTAAGTTAGTCATCCTCTTAAAAATATTTTTAAAACCTTAATATATATTATGGGTTTTTGGAGAATTCATAATGGATTAATAAATTAATAAAATAAAAATAAAATCACATAACTTTAATGATAAATCATTTACTTGTTCGAGTATATCCATTTTAGAATATATTACATCCTTTTTTTTTCATTATGATTCCACAACACATAAAATATATTTATTCGGTATTTCAATTTTACTCAAAAAATAAACTCTCTCAGAAAATCATGAAAAAGTCACTTTTGGATTATATTAATGTTATGAAACCAAAAATAATACATGTTCTATCAGAATAATTTTTTTTTTGTTTTTTTTATTTTAATTTTTAGAACAAGAATTTACATTTATTGAGAAATGTTGGGTTTTAAAAATAACAGGTTTTCATCCATGATTAAAATTACATTTGACTTCATAAAAATTTTATGATCTCTTATTTAAAAATTATTTAATAATATTTTTTAAATAAAATAATATTTATTTCAAAAGTCCAATAATTAAAAAAAATTCCTTAAATGAATTTTAATATTAACGAAAATAGTTTTTTTGTTTTTATTTATGAAAATCATAATCAATTATTAACTAACAATAATACGATTAAAATATATTTTTTATTTTATACAATATAATTATTTATAATATTACAGTCCTGATAAATATTCATTTAATACACCATTAAACACCAAGAGGGTATGTTGTAGATGTTTAGACATTCATTATTTGATTTGATGTATATGGTTTGGGCCACACTGTTGATGATTTTGAACTTCTCTTGTAAATGGTTTCTCTCATTAACATGTTTTTCATTCTCATGATGAGGCTGGTCAAGGATAAATAATAGTGAGGCCACCCCCTTGGAAGCTCTATTAAAGGTAATTCCTAGGGTATGATCCTACTAGTTGAGGCCATCAATTCTGAGGTCTGTGTCAAATGAATTTGTTAAAACCGCATATTTATATTAATCAAGTAATCATTTTTCAAAAGTTATATTATCAATAATAATGATTCATTAATAGTATTTTATGTCACATTGGATTTAATAAATCCAAATAAGTGAATGATATTTCTATATATAAAACATATAAAAATACTTTAATTAAAATTCATGGGGAGTTTAATTTATAATTTTCGAGGTCATTAAAATCTCCTTCCATCATAAATATCTCTCGTCGAATTTTAATTTCCCATAAAAAAAGATATGGGTATTTATATTTCATCCCTTCCTCTCGTTCCCACAACTATTCATCATTATTTTGGTTTGTCCACAACACATTGACTAAGTGCACTGTATTATTTTATATATTTTTGTCTCTGCGATCTATGATAATCACTGGATTCTACTCAGATGAGAGATCATTCTACAACGACACCAACTTTATCTTGAGTACATGTGAGGGATTCAATATGCAATTCCTTATGATAGATACATTGAACACATGATTTAAATGATATAGGTTAGTTGGTAGTGTTAGTCGATAGGCCACAACTCCAATTTGATCAAGGATCTCAATGAGAATGATGTATCGTGGAATAATATTTCAATTCTTCCAGAATTTCATGGCATTATTGCATAGACATATTTATAGGAATACCATGTGTCAAACATCAAATTCTCGGTATCATCAATAATTTAAAGAAAAAAATCATTTGTCGGCTCTGACGAGCCTTCATGTTCTGTTGAATTTTCTTGACATTTTATATCTTTTCCTAAACCATTTCTGGACCTTTCAGTTTGTGTTCCCTAACTGATTCCCAAAATACATGTGTTCTTCACCTCTTCCCATAAAGGGATTCCTAGGGATCCATTTGGATGACTTAGTGGGAACTTTTATTTTGTGATAACATTACCAAATGATTATGTTGATCCCATCCTCCATTGATGTCAATTGATAATACTCTAACATTGTCATTGAGTTTATGGATATTCCACCCATATTGGCCATCAATTTGAGAGTGATAAGTCATGATGAAGATACAATCATAATTTAGAGTATATTGGAGCCTCTTCCAAAACATAGGGGAAAATCGTTGATGTTGATAAGTCATAATTCATAGTGGTGTTCCATATTGTGTCACCACATCTATAATGTATGTCCTTCTCAGTTGATCAAGTGAGAAGACCTATTGAATTGATATAAAGTGAGATTTATTTGAAAGATGATTCTCCGCAACCCATATTGAGTTATTTTTTCATAATTTCATGGATAGACCAGTGAAAACATCTATAGTGTTGTTCTCCCATATAAAATTTGGTATGGGTAATTGGTGCATCATCCCATTGAATATTGACCTTTCTACCATTTCATGCAAACATAAAATACCTCTTGATGTATATTGTGTAATATCCTTCTTCATATTGTCCCAATAATACTACTCTCAAATATAATGATAATTTTTTCTTCTTTATAAATGGATGGAGGATGTCCAAATATGTTCATCAACCAATACATCCTTAATTAAATCGGAATTTTTTGGTACATATTTTCATGAATAAAACCTTAAAATAACTTCATCATTACCATTGATCTCAAAAAATTTCCCTTTTCGTATAGCTTGCAGATTTTATGAATTCTCATGTAATCTCTTTTATCATACATTATCTATTCTAGAAGGGATGGTTGAGCAATCATTTGTGAAAGGATTGATGATTTTATTTCCTGTATTATTCTTGTGTATATCCAATTCGAGTCTAAAAATATTGGGTCCTTCTAAATTATCAACAATCTTATAATTTTTCGATATTTTATACTTAGGGTGCCTTCCACTTTATGGTCATTTATTGTATAGTAGTGAATTGAGATATCAATGTCCTTGATCAGCTACAACCATCTTCATTGGTGAAAATTAAATTCATTCCGTGTTAATATATACATGAGGGTTTTGAGAGATATATATTTATTTCATACTTATCCCCAATGATGTATTTTTTACATATTTTTAATGTGAATATAAATGAATCCATCCATATATATTGCATTCAGTAGTTCAATTAGTGAAAATTTTACTTTCTAAAAGAATATGGTAAAAAATTTTCATTCCGAATTAATACACTACCCAATCACATCCTCAAATCATCACTGAATATCATGAAAATTTCTCTACTTATAGGTAGTGTGAGTAAAGGTGGAGAGCTAAAACTCTTTTATAAATACTTAAATCTCTTCACATTCATCATTCCATGAAAACCTGACTTACATCCATGTTATCTTGGTTATAGGGTTTAAATATCATGATAAATTTCAAAAAAATGATGATAGTGCCATGATAATCTAAGTAAACGGAAAATATCTATCGTTGATGTTTCCCCCATCCATTCATCACTTGATTATATAATTGAAGGGTCCAAAGATATCCCATTATGTGTGCTTATTTTCCCAAGGTATGGGACTTCCATTTGCCTAATATCACATTTTTTACTATGAATAATATGTATCCTTTCAAAAGGTATCAATTTTAGTTCTCAGATGCTCCTCATTCAACTCTTTGGAGTATCCTACATAATACCCTTCTTCCTGACCTGGGAAAAATAAAACAAAAGAAAGGGTGATCTCAAATTCTCTGTAAGGGTAATCAAAGGAAATATCAATCATATCATATTCATAAGATCATAACATTTTGAAAATCATAACCTGCAAAAGAGATCTTAATATCATAACATGGGATAAATCATAGTAGTGAAATTTATTCCAAATAATCATAACATAAAACATGAAAAATTGTGGAATACACAAATAATCATAGAAAATCATTTCTTATTAGTCAAGACTCATTGTCAGGACTATCTTAGTGGACAAAGCCCATTTCTGAACCGAGTTCACTCCTCGTTCCAGTCCTGTATCACTGAACCAAATTAACTTGTTATTCTAGCCATGTCTATATAATGAGATATAAATATTTACCCAGTTCATTGGAGGGAGATATAGGTCCCACCCATCTAATAATGAAACCATTCTTATGTGTGCCACAAAATCATAAATCATATATCATAGCATAACCCATGTAATAAAAATTGGATTCTTAAACATCATTTCATCATAACATTAATTATATTAGATAAACGTACATCATAAAAATAATTACATCATAACATAATAGAATCAATGTAAAAATAGGGATAGAAATAGAAACCTATATTATCTTATATGGAATGTAATTTTGATAAAACAGTTGAACTCTGTTTTTGAGAAAATTTTCCTTTCTACTTCAAAAACATTTTTCCTTTCTTAACATGTCATACAATTTTAAACTAAATAAAGTTAATTAAAAATAAACATGAAAACATGTTAAGGGAGAATCCTAGAAATAATTTCCTATGAAATCATAAAAATACATTCATCCCGTATCTGTTCAAAAAACATTCTTCTCGTACTTTGGCCGGAAAAGTCAAAAAGTATCTCTTATTGAAAATGACATAATATTCCCATCATATCATTTACTAAAATTTACCAATAGGTAAAATTGGATTAAAAAAATTGTAGGAGGATAGAAATAATATTACATATTGAGGAAACATGGGTGTGGATGATACATATTCCCCAGTAAATTTTGATGTAAAACAATCTCAGATAAAAATGAGGTTGTGTTATTTTCCCTTACCTTAGGTCCTATATGATTTGAACATATCCGAACCTCCTGTATAATGACTTAAAAAAATGTCATTTACTTATGATAGAATCATATTCATTGATATGATATCATATATGGTCATATTCTATTATTCTTATTAGTAATATTTCATTGCTACTTGTTATTCAGGTGTTTATTGCGTTATGTTATTATGCATGTTTTGTCGAATAAATTATTATTCCTCTTCTTAGGTCACAGATACCTCATTTACCGAAAGGTACATGGGTAATATATATCATATTTATTCATTAAATTGATTTATATAATCATTATTCAATGAATATCATGTAGAACGTGTTGCATCACATCGTGGAGACGGTAGGCCGTACGTACACACGAGCGATGATATCATTACCACGATTGAGGAATAGTATTGAACTGTATGGTGTATAATATTTCAGAGAAAATATTACATTAAAATAATCATATATAGTTATTTCTTCCATCATATTTCCATCCAAGTATGTTATTTATGAAATAAAATATTACACCATAGCGTGGAGACGGTAGGCCGTACGTACGCACACATGGTGATTTTGTTATTTTTATGTCATTGGATGATTTGAAGATATAAAATGGTTTTTTCATATTAATAATAACATATCAGTATAATATTGATACTGGAGTAATTACTTAATAATGAAATAACTCATATAGAGGAAGTAGAAGAAGAAATAAATTTTAAAGAATCAGTAAAGGATATTACATCTTCTTCGACGCGCCTCTTCATAACCCCATCATAGGCACTAATGTTGGTCTTTGAAGAAAACCAGGACCTCTAGTATGTTTTTATGGAAAGTAGAAGAGAAATTGGATGAGTTTGGCCAAGCAGGAAGGCTCAAAATGGTGTGAGGAGGGGAGGGAGGAGGTGCCCTTTTATAAGGGAGGAGAGGGGCACCTTTGGAAACATAAGAAATATAAATTTATAATAAATTCAAAACCCACTTGAAAACCTCCAAAAATGACATAAATTCTAAGATGAGATGACATATGGTTGTAATCCCAAAATCCAATAAAATTTAGACATGTATTATTTTTATTTTAAACCTTATCAACTTGATTTACCATTATTTAATCTATTTAATTTTTTTGTGGTAATAAAATTATAAATTATAAATTGTTATAAATAATTAATTATGCGTTTCCAATTTTCCATAATTGGATAGATTATGAAATTTTAGAAAATATAAATATAAATTTATAATTTTTAAATCGTTTTGTGATTTTTAAGCCATTTAATAATATGTTATTTTTATAAAATAACAATTGTGTCAATTTTGACAATATTCATTTATTTGAATTTAAATAAAATCCACACAAAAGATATGTTTGAACAAAAATATTTAATAGATTACTAACATGTCATATTTATCAATAAAATTAATGGTTCAAATAATTAGTTTATATAATATTTACTTTAATATTTTTAAAACCATTTATTTTATATTTCCAATAATAAAATAATTTATACATCACTATTGTGTCATCATTAATGATACTTATATTATCCCTGAAAGTTCTAAATAAATTTTCATGATGTAGATAATTTTATTTTCTTTCTGGAGACTATTTATATTCAACATTTTATAAATTTTATCACTAAATTAAAATTATTACACTTATAAGATATAATAGAGTGACATGTTGTCACTTTCTTTGGTTTTAATAATAATTATATCATTTTCCTGGTCAAAAGTCCATGAAACGAATCTATTCCTACCCTTAGGTGATAGGGGTCTACTTTTATACATCCAGTAGAATTTTTCCATGTCTTAGGCTAATTTTATAATTCTAGGATTAACCTTAATTAATCGATTTATCATTAACTGTAGTAAATAAAAATTATCGTAGTTACTATTCATAATGTCAAAAAATATAAAAGTAACCTACTAAAATAATTTGGACCCACTGAATCCAAATACGGAATCAATTTTTCAAAATTCAAAACACAGAAGTTGCAGTAATTAAATTAAAAGTTATCCCGTTGTTAAGAAAATGAGATTTAAATGTTAAAACATTTCCAATGATTGAAATGTTTCTACCTATGAATTTAATGTAAAATTAATGGTAATGACATAGATTATATTAAATGGTAAAAATATATTCTTTTTATACATTAAAACCATTCAATATTATATTTTATCCATATAAAACATCTTGATGAAAAAAGTTTTTTTTAAATAAAATTTAGCGTATTTTTACTATTCATCAAAATAAGAATCTTATCAGAAAAATACCAAAAATTTACCGAATGTAAATTTTTATATCATGATTCAAAATAGAAGTATATTTCGTAAAATTTAACTTATAAGCTTGTCAGAAATTATAATTATAAAGAGTGTGCCATCACAAGGCGGTAAAACTACAATTTTTTTGAAAAGAACTTCTTTTATCTGAAAAATTAATTCTGTTATCATTCCTTATTCTTGAAAATATGTAATATGAATTATAATTTTATAAATTTCAAAATTAAGTTAATAATATTCATAACGGATTGTTCAAAATATTATAATAATATATCATTGTTCAGTGAAACTCGGCATCGTGTGCAACGCAAGCTGTCAAGGAAGGTTTCTCTTGCATTTAACACAAGCCAAGACAGTGTTGTGTATAGTGAAAGATTCACTTGGTGTTGCGTATAAAATAATACATAAAAAATATTTCTCATAAAATATCAGGGTGTTACGTTCTACCCCCCTTAAAATGAATTTCCCCCCCAAAATTGGTCATTTCCTAACAAATAGATGAGGATACCTCTCCCTCATCATATCCTCACGTTCCCATGTAGCTTATTCTAATTTGAGGTTCCTCCATAAAACATTAACCAAGCGAGTGGTCTTGTTTCATTTAACATTTTCACTACTATCCATAATCTCTCTTTTCATTTCTTCATATGAAATCTCTTTCTCTAGTAGTACAACTTATGAGCATTGTACATGTGATGGATTAGGTATATACATTCTTAGGAGAGATACATGGAACACATCATGAACATGGGAGAGATTCGGTGGTAGAAAAAATTGGTAAGCTACCTTCCCAACATGATCCAGTATCACAAAAGGACCAATATACCTTGGGCTCATATTGCCCGTCTTTCCAAATCTCATTACTCTCTTCCAAGGAGATATTCTTAAGAATAGTATATCACCCACTTCAAACTCTAGGCCATTTATTTGATTTTTGGGATAACTTTTTTGTCTACTCTGAGCTGATCTTATGTGTTGTTGAATATATCTTACCTTCTCTGCCATCTCATCAACAAGATCAGGTCCTAATAGCTTTCATTACCCAACTTCATCCCAGTAAGTTGGAGTTCTGCATTTCTTTCCTTAGAGAGCCTCATAAAGAGCCATCTGAATACTGGAGTGAAAGCTATTATCATAAGAAAATTCCACCAAGGGTAGGTGTTGATCCCAACCACCATTTAAATACATTGAGCAATCTCTCAACATGTCATCTAGAGTTTGAATTGTCCTCTCAGACTGACCGTCAGTCTAAGGATGATAAGCAGTGCTGAAACCAAACTCTGTATCTAGAGTATGCTGAAGAGTTTTCCAAAACATCGAGGTAATCCTCGGATCCTGATCAGATAAAATAGAAATTGGTACTCCATGCAATCTTACAAATTCCGTCACATATATCATGGAATTCCGATCAAGATAGAAATATTCTCTAGTAGCAATGATGTGTTCCGACTTCATAAGACGATTAATAAAAACCCAGATTGCTTTATTGTCTTTGGATGTTTTAGGAAGTCCAGTGACAATGTCCATAGTGATGTTTTCCCATTTCCATTCTAGTATGGGTAATGGTTGTAACATCTCCTTAGTCTTCTGTCTCTCAGCATTAACTTTCTGACAAAACAAGCATCGAGAGATATATTTAGCAACATCTCTTTTCATGCCATCCATCCAGATTAACTCCTTCAGGTCCCTATACATCTTTGAGCATCCAGGGTGAATAGGGAATGATGAACTAGGACCTTCATCCAATATTTCCTTCATTAATTCTGGGATGGGAGGAACACAAACCCAATTCCCGAACCTTATTATTTCATCACAATCAATGTGGAATTTAGGAACATTTCTCACATTAATTAGTAACTATACATCTTATTTTTGTGCCTCTTTAATCTTCACATGTAGAGATGATTGAACATTCATTTGAGAAAGATAATATTTTTCCCCTTATAATATAATTCCAAGATCTATACTTTGTAAATCCATAAATATTGGATCTTTTGTGATCCTTATCATGGATAATAAATCATGGTCTTGTCGACCTAATGCGTCTGCGACGTTGTTTACTTTCACTAGGTGGTAATGAATTGACAAGTCGTAATCTTTATTCATCTCCAACCATCTTCTTTGGTGCATATTCAGAACATTTTTTTTGAAAATATACATTAAAATTTTATTATCAGTATAAATATCACACCTTTCCCCATAAATATAATGTCCCCAAATCATTAATGCAATGATTACTGCTGGTAATTCCAAATCATGATTTGGGTAATTTTGCTGATGGATTTTCAACTGTCGTGAGAAATAATCTACCACCATATCGTTTTGCATGAGAACACACCACGATAACTTCTTGGATGCATCACTGTAAGTTGCAAACCTTTCTCCACTATAAGGCAGTTTGAACATAGGTGCACTAGATAACCTTTTTTTTAACTCCTTGAAATTATCTTCACACTACTCCGTCCACACGAACATAACTCCTTTTCCCGTCATCATAGTGAGTGGATTAGATAATCGTGAAAAATATTTCACAAAACGTCGATAATATCCAGCCAAACCAAGAAAACATCGGATTTCAGTTACTGTTGTTGGTCTTTAACATCATTCGATAACCTCTTTTTTTTGGATCCACAGATATCCCCTCTTTTGAGATTATGTGACCCAAAAATGAAACTTTTTGAAGCCAAAATTCACACTTGTTAAATTTGGCATAATGATTCCCCTTTTGTAGGGTATTTAATACAATTATGAAGGGATATCCATTGATTTCCTTGATCTTTGAATATACAAGAATATATCCTATAATGACAACCAGAAACTGATCAAGATAGTCTCTAAAAACTCTATTCATTAGATCCATGAAGATAAAAGGGGAATTAGTAAGACCAAATGGAATCACTATTAATTCATAGTGTCCATACCTTTTGTACGGAAATCCTTCTTTGGTATATCCTCCCTTTTGAACCTTAATTGAGGATACCATGAACGAAGATCAATCTTGGAAAAGTATCTAGCTCTGTGTAGTTGGTCAAATTAGTCATCAATATGTGGGAGAGGAAATTTTTTCATGGTAGTGATCTTGTTATGTTATCGATAATCAATGTAGAGTCTCATTGATATGTCTTTCTTCTTAACAAACAGAACTGGTGCTCCCCATGGTGATGCACTAAGACATATGAATCCCTTATCAATATTCTCTTGAAGTTTCTTCTTCAATTCCTACAACTCACTTAGGGCCATTTTATAATGTGTCATTGAAATGGGAATAACACCCGATATGAGCTATTTAGAAAACTCATCTTCATGATTTGGTGGAATACCAGGAAATTCCTTGAGAAAGACATCATCAAAATCCCACCCAATGGGTATATTCTTAATCATGATTTTCTCTCCAACCATTTGAGATAAATAACCTTCATTTATTTGAATCAAGACCAGTAATATGGAAAATATTCTACTGGAAGGTTATATTCATCCTTGCATCGATAAATGATCATAGCATGATCGGGAATATGAAATATGACTTCCCTTCATTGGTAATCGATATGAGCTCCATATAAAGAAAGCCAATCCATGCCATGAATCACATCAAATTCCAATATAGGAAGGATCACACGATTTGCAGGAAACACATTCCCACAAACGTCAATTGGAGAAGAATTATAAACATTTGATGCAACTGTTGTGCCATTTGGAGTTTTCACAGCTAAATCAACAACTAATTGTTTAGGTAGTTCAGCGATACCCTTGGAAAATTCCTTAGAAATAAAAGAGTGGGTGGATCCAGAACCAAATAAAAAATTTCATACTTTAGAGTGGATGGTAAGTGTACCTCTCACCACTTCGTTATAGTACTCCACATAGCCAATAGAAATTGCATGTGACATTCCTTTTCCTTTGGCTTTAAGAGATTGTTGACGTCGATCATCATGAACAAACCTTGGATTAGGGCATTTATTAGCATAATGCCCCATTTCCTTGCACTTGTAACATTGAAGTGTAGTAGGTGCATTCTGTGTAGCCTTTTCTTTGTTTGCATCATTTGACATCTTTTTCCCATCATTGCGGCATTCAAATGCCTGAAGACCTTCTTTTCCACATTTGAAACATTTACTGGTCCCTTTAAGACAATTCCCTCCATGTTTCATTCCACACTTTGAGCATAAGGGAAAAATCATCTTCTTTTCAATTTGGTCTTTATATTTCCCTTTAAATTCAGTTTTCCTATTCTTATCAAACCAATATGACTTATGAGTTACTCCAATCTCCATCTCAACCTTGAGAGAACACCGAACAATTTCCTTGTAACTATTGAAGTCCCTTATGGATAACACCCATCAAGGACTTGGTTTTAAGACACTAAAGAATCGATCAATCTTACTCTCAGGTTGGATAATAATTCTGGAAGCATACCTTGCATGACTTGTAAAATTTTCTTCGTATGTACCGACATATTCATCATCCTTTTTCATTAGTTCAAAAAATCCCTTATCCATATTTGTTCTATGAATATGACGGAAGTACATATTGAAAAATATTTTCTTAAACTCGTCACATTCCATGGACGCATTTTCTTCTCTTTGCCTTGTATTCAGAATAAGATTTTCATCATTGATCAGCTTCACCTTCAAAACGATATACTACTTAAATGAATTTATCATGTTCATAACATTGGAGAACTAAAAATATCTTTTTAGTGGTACTGATCCATTTTTCATCCACTAATGTATCAGTAGACCAGCTGAATGAGGTTGGAGGCTGCCTCCTGAAGGATTCAACAGAATATTGCTACTCCCTTTGCTTGTTTGGAAGTCTTGCATGATTCATAGCTTGTGAAAGTTGTGTGAGCATGGTTACAAGATTTTGAATTCCAGCTCCCATAACATTTGGTTGCTCAGGGGGACAATCATTTCATTGCCCATCGCATTCAGCATTAACAAGGGTCCTTCAGGTTCCAGCCATTGACTAAAACCAATAAGCATAGTGTGAGAAATAGTAATCATAATAGGAAAAACACATAATAAAGAAAAAAATTTCACACTTGAGGACTTATCATAGGTTGGTCATGGAAATTTCTAAAACACTAATATTGTGTTCTATTCTTAGACATATCCTTAGGGTTCTTACTAAGCCTTTCACATCCTAGTTTCCAACGGATGACTATACCTTTTCTCTAATACAAACTATAACAACCAATACTATACATACATTGATATTACTTCAGAATTGAAGCATACTTATTTCAACATTTAACAAAACCATGATAGGACCATATACGTATAGTGTCTTTAGAAACTGGGAAACATAAAAAATTTGTTCATAAAGCATCTACATTGTCTCCATTATATTTCTTCATATCGAGAGTCCCTTTGGGAATATCCTACTTAATACCCTTCTTCCTACCTTGGGGAAAATAAAACATACGAAAGGTTGAGCTCAAATGCTCATTAAGGGTAAACAAATGAAATATCAATCATATCATATTCATTAGAACATAAAATTTTGAAAATATTATCTTGAAAAAGATATCATAATATCATAACATAAGATAAATTATAGTAGTGAAATGTAATCCCAATAATCATAAAATAAAACATGATACTTTGCGGAATACACACATAATCATAGAAAATCATTTCTTATTAGTCATGACTCATTTCCAAGACTATCATAGTGGGAAAAGTCCATTTCAGAACCGAGTTCACTCCTCGTTCAACTCCTGTATCCCTAATCCGGATTAACATGTCGTTCCAGCCATTTATATCTCATGAGATCTAAATCTCTACCCAATTCATTGGAGGGAGATATAGGTCCTGCCAATCTCATAATGAAACCATTTTTCTGTGTGCCACAAAATCATAAATCATACATCATAGCATAACTCATTCAATAAAAATGGGATTCTTAAACATCATGCCATCATAACATAAACCATATAAGATAAAAAGTATTCAGAAAAATAACTCCATCAAAACATAATCAAATCAATGTAAAAATATGGATAGAAACATAAACCTATATTATCTTATATGGAAAATAATTTTTATAAAACACTTGAACTCCTTTCTTGAAGAAATTATCCTTTCTACATCAAAAACATTTTTCCTTTCTTAACATGTAATATAATTTTAAACTAAAAGAAGTTAAATAATAATAAATGTGAAAAATTGTAAAGGATGTATCATGGAAATAATTTCCTATGAAATCATAAAAATCCATTCATGTCGTATATGTTAAAAAACATTATCTCATACATTGGCCGGAAAAGTAAAATTGTATATCGTACTGAAAATGACAAAAGAGTTATTTCATAACTTTTACTAAAAATTTACCAATAGGTAAAATTGGATTTAAAAAATTTTAGTAGGATAGAAATAATATTACATATTGAGGAAACATGTTGTGGATGATAAATATGACCCAGTAAATTCTGAAGTATAAACAATCTCTCATAAAAATGGGATTGTGAGATTTCCCATTACATTAGGTCTGATATGATTCGTACATATACGAACCTCCTGTATAATTATTTAAATAATGTCATTGGCTTATTATAGAATCATATTCATTGTTATGATATCATATATGGTCGTATTCTTATCATTTTATTTGTAATATTTTATTGCTACTTGTTATTCAGGTGTTCATTGCTTTATGTTCTTATGCATGTTTTGTCGAATAAATTCTAATCCCTCATCTTAGGTGATCGATAACTCATTTTCAGAATGGTATTTGTGTAATATATATCTTATTTATTCATTATATTTATTTATATAATCATTATTTAATGAAGATGATGTAGAATGAGCCTAATCACAATGTAGAGACAGTAGGAAGTACGTACACATGAGTGATGATATCATTCCCATGATTGTGGAATTGTATTAAAGTGTATGGAGTATAATATTTCAGAATAAATTTTACCTTACAATAATCATATATAGTTATTTATTTCATCATATACCCATCCATTTATGTTATTGTTGAAATAAAATATTACACCACGGCGTGGAGACGGTAGGCCGTACGTACGCACGTGTGGTGATTTTGTTTTTTTCATAGGATGGATAGAAGATATAATATGTTTGTTTCATATTCATAATAAAATCTCATTATACAATTTATACTAGAGTTATTAATTAATAATTAAACAACTCATATAGAGGAAGTAGAAGAAAAAATAATTTTTAATGAATTGGTAAAGGATATTACCTCTTCTTCGACGCGCCTCTTCTTAACCTCATCTTAGGGCACTAAAGTTTGTATTTCAAGAATGCCAGGACCTCTAGTATGTTTCTTGCGAAGTGTATAACAGAAATTTATAGGGTTTGTCTGAGAATGAATTCTCAAAATGGTGGGAGGGGGAGATGTTGGAGGTGCCCTTTTATAAGGGAGGAGATGGGAACCTTTGGAAACATAAGAAATATTAATTTATAATAAATTCTAAACCCACATAAAAACCACCAAAAATGACTAAAATCAAAATATGAGATGTGATATGGTAGTAATATCATCATCAAATAATATTTAGACTTGTTTTATGTTTATTTTAAACCTTATCCAATTTATTTATCATTATTTAATATATTTAATTTTATTTGTGGTAATAAAATTATAAATTATAAATTATAATAAATAATTACTTATGTGTTTTGAATTGTCCATAATTGGATACATTATGAAATTTTCGACCATATAAATTTCAATTTATAATTTTTAAATATTTTTTTGATATTTAATCCATTTAATAGTTTGTTATTTTTATAAATTAACAATAGTGACAATTTTGAAACTATTCATTTATATTAATTTAAATAAAATCCACATAGAAGATATGTTCGAACCAAAATATTTAATAGATTTATAATATGTCATATTTATCTATAAAATTAATGTATCACATTAATTAGTTCATAAAATATTTATTTTAATATTTTTAAAACCATTTATTTGATATTTCATTCAATAAAATAATTTCTACATCACTATTGTTTCATCATTAATGATAATTATTTTATCCCTAAAAATTATAAATAAATTCTCATGAGGTAGATAATTTTATTAGTTTCTAGAGATTATTTATAATCTATGTTTTATGATGTTTATAACTAAATTAAAATTATTACACTTATAAGATATAAGAGAGTGACATTTTGTCACTTTCTTTGGTTTTAATAATAATTAATTCATTTTCATGGTAAAAAGTCCATGAAACGAATAAATTCCGACCCTTAGGTGATATGGGTCTACTTTTATTCATCCAATATAATTTTGGAATGTGTTACTAAAATTTTATAATCCTAGGATTACCTTTGAATATCTGATTTATCATTAACTATAGTAAATAAAAATTACAGTAGTTACTATTCATAATACCAAAAAATATTAAAGTAACCTATTAAAATAATTTGGACCCACTGAATCCAAATAATGAATCCATTTTTCAAAATTCAAAACACATAAGTTTCAGTAATTAAATTAAAATTTATCATGTTGTTTAGAAATCGGTTTTAAAATTTAAAACATTGTCAGAGATTTAAATGTTTTTTCCTATGAATTTAATGTAAAATTAATGGTAATGACATAAATTATATTAAGTGGTAAAAATATATTATTTTTATACATTAAAACCATTCAATATTATAATTTAACCACATAAATTATCTTGATGAAAAAAGTTGTTTTCAATTAAAATTTAGCATATTTTTACAATTCATCAAAATAAGAAACTTATCAGAAATATACCAAAAATTTATCCAATGTAAATTTTTATATCATGATTTAGAAGAAGAAGTTTATTTTCCAAAATTGAACTTATACACTTGTCAAAAATTATATTTATAAAGGGTGCGCCATCAAAATGCATTTGAAACTACAATTTTTTGAAAAATACTTATTTTATCCAAAAAATTGATTTTTTTTTCATACCTCATTCTTTAAAATATGTAAGATGAACTATAATGTTATAAATTTCAAAATTCAGTTAATATTACTCATATCGTCTATTTCATAATATTTTAATAATATATCATTGTTTAGTGAAACTCGACATTGCGTGCAACACAAGTTATCGAGGAAGGTTGCTCTTGTGTGTAATGCAAGCCAAGCCAATGTTGTGTATAGTGAAATATTATATTAGTGTTGCGTATAACATAAGACATAAAAAAAATTTCTCATAAAATCTCTGGGTGTTACATGTTTTCTATTATTTATAATTCCTATTGACTGTTTTCAATCATTTTCACATGACATATAATTCTTAGCCAATGCATTGGAGGGATATTTATGTCACACCAATCACATGAAAAAATCATACATACTTGTTTTACAAGTTAATAAAACATGCATAAAATCCTGACCCACAAAAAGATATGGGTTTCATAAATTTAATATCATAACCCATGTAAAGAAATGGGCATTATAAAAATTTCATAATCTCATTACCTATATAATAGATATAGTTATAATAAACATTTTATCCAATCATGACCTATGTAATGATATAGGTTTCAAAATCATTTAACAATGGGAAGAGAAACACATGCCATAAACATCATTCCATGAAATCATAAACCATACAAAAATGAATTTGAATGTTATTTTGGTATCATATCCCCTGTATATGAGAAACTATAGTAAAATTTTTCATTCGGTATAGAAAATTATTTATAATTATCACATGGAATATTTCTGATGGAAATTAGCATTTCTTTGAAAATAAATCTCAAAAAAATTTTCTAAAATTAACTTCTTATATGTAATGATTTATTATTAAATTTAAAACATTTATTATAAAAAATATATTTTCCATAGTGGAAAATTATTTTTAAAACATAATGAAGTTAGAAAATCATTTTCCTTGAAAATACATTGGAATGTTATGATCAAATCTGTAAAATGCACTAAAAGCATTGTTCCTCAAAAATATCTTTGAAAACATGTGAATGAAGCATTGAGACCCATTTTAAACATGTAAAAACATAAAACATTTGTTGAAAATATTTTTCAAAAAAATTGTTCATAATATATTATTTAAAAACATTTATAAAATCATTTTTTAGTAAAATATGTTTTTGTGAATAAAATAGATTTGCGGCCAATGAAAGAAATAAAATTTGACTTTCTCAAAAAACATGTTAAACATATTATGGATAAAACATTGAACAAAATGTATCAATTTTATATAAATTATAATGTCCAGGAAATCCTGTGGAAAATTTTTTCTTAAATACTTGGGAATATTATGAGTCTGTAGTTTCGGACGACACCTGATTCTGTGGCCCAGTGTGCCCGGAATCAATTTCTGAAGTTTTGTTTCGGTACATTCAGTGAGCGTACATGCGAGATTTTATATATTTTGAACCGATGCTCGAAATTGAAATCGGATGGCACCGATGAACTTGCAGCACTGGTAATCGCTTAAGGAGACCTTTACTGCAGTTGTGTTTTATCAAGGATGGAAGTTAATATTTGGGAATTCTTAATAAATTAAATAATCGTAATGTGTGACATAAAATTATTTGGGTGGTGGTTATTTTCACCAAAGGGATGTATGATGTGGGGCCCACCCCTACATAACCTTCAATGGGAGGATGTTTTGTGGGAGGCCCATACGAGTTCAATCCTCTCAACTCCCCTTGAAACCCCCCTTTAACTCTCTAAATCCCCTTCAATTTACTAAACCCAACAATCTTCTTTTAATATTGGTGAACTCTTCACCACTTTCCCCCTTAATTGTTCCAACACAATAAATTAATGTCTTCATTAAATTAATTTGAGTGTTTGAATTTGTTTTAAATCCTTGGCAATATTAAAATAATATGGAGCCTATTAATTTATTTTGCATGGGAAATTATTCTGTGTGGAGCTTTGGAGAAATATTGGAAGGATGACCCTTTTTCCAACAGGGAACATGATGAACACGAAGAATTCTCATTCTCTCCAACGATGAACACATCATCAATGACAAAGAACGTGGACGACACATGATCCCGGAATCGAAGGTGTGTGATGAGCGCAACCGTCGACGATGTCTTCGAATTAGTTTTAAGATCCTTCGAAAACATTCTACGAATCGAGGTAGGGGGATTTGATTTATTTTAAATGAATAATATTATACCCTCATTCTTTGAACAATGCCTTGGTTCATAATTCATCTAATTGATATCATCTAATACGGAGGGCGTGGGTCGAACTAACACGGCAAGGCGTCCCTCCGTTGGTTAATGTTGAATGAAGTTGGAGGTGAAGTCGAAAGGGAGTTGTGTCATCGCACCGTTTCGGAGAAGAACCATGGGTCGAATGAGGCGGTGGCGGTAGCGACATCCGCGTGTCGACTGCATGGGGGAAGATCAGTGGCCGCTCGAGCCGCCCGGACAGCAGAACAACTCGCAGGCCGATCCGACCGGTCTGCGAGGAGGAGTCACAGCGCAAAAAGGTGCGATGTGGAGGGTGTCTATGGCCCACACCCACGGGCTGCTCAGCCAGATAATAACCAACCGGCCCCATGCCAGCCGGGCAGGAAGAACCATCCAGCTACGGCCGACCGGGCTGGATTACCACTGCATCGTGCGGTAGAGAAGACTGTGGCCCGCAATCGCAGGACACTTTTCCGGGCGAACCAAGTGGCTACATGTCTGCCGGGCTGGAAGACCATGGCTCCCACTGGCGCTGCATGGGAAGAACAACGGGCCATATTGTGGGCAGTGTGCGCCGGGCAGAAATGTCGGCTACGGCCGGCGGGGGAAGGGAGTGGCGGCGCAGCTCGGCGCTTCCGGGTGAACCAGACCAGCTCGACATGTAGGCCAGGTACATAGGTGGGCCATGCCCCATCGGGCCAAGCCGACCCCCCATTTGGGTTGGACCCACAAAACAGTGTCGGGTCGACCCCCAATCGTGTCAGACCCTCCATCCCACTGGGTTTGACGAGTCGGGCCCGACTTTAATTAAATGTTAATATCTCCTAGACCATGCATCCGATTGATACACCATCTGCGGCACTAGGATCCTCACAACGAGGAAATACTTTTTCAATACATTATGTTTTTTTGGTCAACATTGGAAAATTTCTGGGTTTGGAACGATCGTAAATCCAACCGGGCCCCAAGAACGTAAATGCCAATAACTCTCAAACCGGGCGTCCGATTGACGTGTTGTATGTCTTGTTTTGTTCCTTTGGATGAGAAAATACTAAGAGATACAAAAACTAGAGACTTCATGATAGATTATGTATCGACACTTGAATTGAGTAGCAGACCCTCCCGGAATCGAGCGTGCTGTGTGTGGGAACCCTAGAGCTGGATGCAATGACTACTGTACCGGAATCCTACGTGGGTTCGACATTGATGACTACTGAACTTGAATCCCCCGTGGGTTCGGCAGTGACGACTACTATACCAGAATACTACGTTGGTTTGAAAACGATTACTACTAAACTGGAATCCTTCATGGGTTCGACAGTTTTGACTTCTGTTCATGTATCATGTGTGGGTCCGAAAGAGTAGCTAGTACTCTATCCTGTGTGGGTCTAATAGCTTAGCTGGTCCTATATCATGTGTGGGTCTGACAGCATAGATGAATCATTTACTACATATGATCATCTCTAACGCTCTACAAAATATGTATACATGTGTGAGTTGAGTCATGTATTTTGATCATTATCATCAATGTGATTTACCTTACATCCTTTGCAGACTAAGTTGTGTTTGGGTTTAAGAGTTGGTGTCGAGCTGTGAATGGCGACATAGATATATGTGTGGGAATATACCTAAGTAGAGTTGGTTGATACTTCGAGATGGCATCTTTCTATTTTGGTTTATCCATTGTGGATTCTGGGAGACCTTCAGGGGTCTTAGGGTCCACTACTGAGTATTGTTATACTCAACCCTGCATGGACTTCACCCGCACCATGTTGTGTTCTGTGCAGAAGACGGACAGTAGTGATCAAGGCTGAGGGTGACTGATAGAGGCTGCACGAAGATGGACTAGACGGGACGTACTGTATGGATGAGTTGCTCGAGTTCAAAACCTACGCTTCAGGTAGGATTCCCCCGGTGGATGATCCAGGAGTTGTTTCCCCATTTTACCTGTACTTGTACTTGTTGTTTAGTTGTGTTTGTATACTGGCCCACTAACTTTCAGCACACTTTAATTATCTATTTTAGTATTTGTTACCTCTACTAATTCTATTCATATTGTGTGTGTGTGTTTGTGTTACAGGTTAAAATGCAACACCTTTCATTTTTATCGGGATTTTTCCTTTTGTGCTAGTCGCCATCCCCTGGCCTATGGAAGGTGGGCTTGGGGAAGTCACGACATGGGCCATGATGATGGGATGTGACAAATTAGTATTACAGGATTTACTTCTACCACATAACTTGAACTTTGATTATTTTAACGACAATAGTGTTATGTGTTTTGGGTGTGGTTATCAGTTTAGGGAAACCAGTATTGGTGCGGAGACCGATGTATCCATATACTAGGACTCTGACTTCTGATTTCTGAATTAGTGCACGAAAACCACTGGTTTCTTGTGTGTTTCATTTGGAAAAGTTTTCGTTGTGATTACTTTGTGTGAACTCACAAGGTATACTGTTTTAACCATGGCACACCTATTTCTTTTTAGGATGGCACCATAGAGATATCCAACTAGGGTTTCGAGTTTCGTACAAGATGGTAGCCCACCGAGCGACGAGGCCTTGGTGCAGGGTCCCATCACAGTAGAGGTACTAGGGTTACCACTACCCACTGGGCCACCGATACCCCCAGCCCCAGCAGTATAGGGTTCATGCCGCCTGAGTGTGTCACATGAGTTCCTGTGCCAGATGCCACCCAAGTTCCAGGGAGATCCGGACCCACAAGCATTCGAGGATTGGATGGAGGCTATCGTGAGAGTTTTCAGATTGGTAGGGACACCATCACGCCGCATGGTGATCCTCTCCGCGAGTCTTTTTTCATGCGGCGGTAGGAAGAGGGTGGTTCCTGATGCTCCAGGTGCATGACAAGGAATCATTACTCTGGAGAACCTTCGAAAGTCTATTCCGCTCATAGTTTCTTTTATCCAACCTTCGTGCGGTGTGGATTCAGGAGTTACTTCATCTGCAGTGGGGTAGCTTGACAATAGCTCAGTACCCAGCGAGGTTCACTGACCTCTCACGATACTCCATGGATATGGTAGGGAACCCGTTAGTCAGGGCACGAACCATTGAGCAGGGAATTGGGCATGAGATCAGGGCTTCGGTTATTCCCCTCAGCATCCCGACGCAGGCGGGGGTTCTGAAGCGAGCCCGTCTATTGGAGAGTTTTCTCGCTAAGCGGTCACCAGCGGCGAGACCCACCACAGGGGAACATGTAGCGGAGTCTTCTAAAGCTGGTAGTAGAAAAATTTCTCAGAGGTCTAAGAGGACTAGACCATTATGTGGGAGACCCCAAGATACAGGTTTGGTTGTGCAGGGCACATGATACAGAGCCAGCTATACAAGGAGCAGATAATGTTATGCATGTGGTGGGAAAGGCCACATGGCTTGTGACTGCCCGACCCACCATGAAGATGAGAATAATAAAGTAGAGGGACCTCCTAGGTAGGGGTATAGGTTCGACTATGGTGGTTTGCCGAGAGCAGGCAGACGTGGAAGATGAGATGGACAAGAAGCGGGTGGTGGATGATGTTTCGAGGCTTTACCACCACCACTACCAGGAGGTCCACCCAGACCATAGGGAGCTAGAGGACAGAGGTGGGCTCTTCTCCAGGCAGTCGAGGCCTTCGACCATGGAGCACCTAAGATGATTCAAGGTACTATCGGTGACTACACCACCCTTGATGCAGTACTTATAGATACATGTGCGAGTAATTATTTTATTTCAACTACCCTCGTTCAGAGCTCGGAGATTCTGACAGACCCATTGGCTCAATCCATACGACTAGAGACTCTTAGAGGAGCACACTCGATGATTACGAACTGGTTCCAGAAGTGTGAACTTACTCTATGAGGTGAGTGTTTCGGATGAGATATTCTTGTTGTGGAAACGAGGACTTATGATGTCATCTTGGTTATGGACTAGTTATCCACAGTTAATGCTGTGATTGACTGTATTAGGTGAAAAGTGTGGTGTATCCTTATAGATTTGACCAGGTTCAGCTTGACCGGCAAGAAGGGATTATTTGCAGTCAGGGATGGACTTATGACGAAGAGGGGGAAACCGATCACACATCAGTTTTCTAGTCTCTTCCTCAGAGAGGTTGATGTGCGGAGTCCGAGTGTTCCAGTTGGGGTGGATGAGTAGGCATATGTTTTTACTGAAGATATTCCAGAACTACCTCTTTACAGAGAGGTATACTTATACATTGATCTGTACCCCGGGACAACAACGCTATCTACTCCAGCATATCTGATGGCTCTCGCTGAGCTTCATGAGCTGCGGGTGTAGCTGGAGGACTAGCAGGGAAGGGTTTTATCCGACTCAGTGTTCCACCCTGGGCATCCACAATTTTGTTCACCAAGAATGTGGATGGAAGCTTGCAACAATGTGTCGACTACCGTCACCTGAATCAGGTGATAGTGAAGAACAAGAATCCACTCACGAGGATTGACGACCTCTTTGGTTAGCTCAAGGGAGCACGATGGTTCTCAAATATAGACTTGTGGTTAGGCTGTCACCATCTCAGAGTTCGAGATGAGGATATGCAGAAGATGGCCTTCAGGTGTTGGTATGGCCACTACGAGTTATTTGTTATGACCTTCGGTGTATCGAGTGCTCCAACACTGTTCATGAGTCTCATGAATAGGATCTTCCAGCCTTACCTAGATCATTTGTGATAGTCTTCGTTGACGACATACTTATTTACTATACTACTAAAGAGGAGCATGACTACAATTTGCGGGTAGTACTGAACACAATACGAGAGCACCAGATTTATGGTAAGATCTCAAAATGCCAGTTCTAGATTTGATAGGTTCACTTCTTGGGACACATCATCTCTGAGTCTGGAGTTGCAGTTGATCCAGTGAAGATCGTGGCAGTACTTTCTTGGGAACCACCCAGGAGTGTGACGAATGTGCGGAGTTTCCTGGGACAAGCTGTGTACTATCGGAGATTTGTCCTAGACTTCTCCAGAGTTACATCACCGCTTTCAGAATTGATGAAAAAGGGGAAACCATTCATGTGTTTAGATAGATGCCATCAGAGCATTCAGGAGCTGAGGCAGAGGATAACCAGTGCTCCCATCTTGAGGCTACCGGAGGAGGGCATAGGGTACGTAGTTTATAGTGACGCATCAGGGACCAGACTCTGGTGTGTCCTGATTCAAGAGCGAGTAGTGATGGCATATGGTTCACAGTAGTTGAGATAGAATGAGTAGAACTACGCTACCCATGACCTGGAGTTAACAGTAATGGTCTTTTCCTTGAAGATGTGGTGGAACTATCTGATGGGAGAGGGTTTTACAGTCTACTCTGACCACCAGAGTCTCAGGTACATATTCACACAGAAGGACCTGAACCTGAGACATCGACGATGGATCGAGTTCCTCCAAGACTATGACTTCGAGATAGTCTATACTCCTAGGAAGGGGAACATTGTAGTAGATGATCTCAGCAGGAGATCAGGAATTAAGCTTCTAGGAGAGGTGACAGAGCATTAGGCCGCGTTGCAGATATCCTTTATGGATATGGATGGAGCATCCTTTCTACAGCCCCTCCACTTCTATAGCAAGTCAGAGAGGCTCAGCGTTGGGGCGTTGACTGTGTGATGCGATATGCTCAGATATCCTCAAGGTAGGCACCTGATCGGTTTTATGAAGGTGTGGGGCACATAATCCTTTTCAGAGGATGTACCATGTTACCAGTTGCACTACATGATGAGGTGTTGTGGGAGTTTCATACTGCCTCTCTAGCGGTACATCCATGAGTGGTGCATATGTATCACCACCTCAGATAATAGCACTGGTCTCCAGGTATGAAGAAGGCGGTAGTAGAGTTTGTTTCAAGATGCCTCATTTTTCCGCAAGTGAAGGCAGAGCACCAGGTTCCAGTAGTCTTGGTTCAGCCCGTAGAAGTCCCAGAGTGGATATGGGACGAGATATCCATGGATTTCGTGACAGTACTTCCATTTACTTCTAGAGGTCATGACTCTATTTGGGTGATTATCAGATGACTCACGATGTCGGAACACTTCCTACCGATCACAGAGCAGGGCTAAGTAGAGATTGGGATGCCTCTACATACAATAGATCGTACAGCATCATGGTGTCACATCAATGATCATCTCCGATCGAGATGCCCATTCCACTTCCTGGCCATGGAAGGGGTTGTAGGAGGCTTTCGAGACGCAGCTACACTTGAGCATCTCCTTCCATCCTCAGACGGATGGATAGACTGAGAGGACCATTCGGACTCTCATGGACATGCTCCGTGCATGTTTCCTTGACATTGTTTGCAGCTTGGAGGATCACTTACCCTGGTTGGAGTTTGCATACAACAACAGCTACCACTCCACCACCAGGATGACACCTTACAAGGCACTGTACGACCGACCTTGCCGATCACCACTGTACTGGATTGACCCAGGGGATTCAGCTCTTGTGGGACCAGAGATGGTACAAGCTACGATAGAGAAGGTGTAGATCATCTAGGAGCAGATGAAGACTGCAAAGAGAAGACAAAAGTCCCATGATTATAGAAGATGGAGATCACTAGAGTGCAAGGATGGCGACCACGTCTTAATACAGGTCTCACCTCGACGATGTATATGGAGATTTGGATGAGGCACCATGTTTTCTCTATGATTCATTGGCCCATTCCAATTCCTTAGCAGATTAGGCGAGGTGGATTATCTCCTGGCCCTTCCACCTCACTTGCACCGGGTGCCCTATGTCTTCCACGTATCTTACCTGAGGAGATACGTGCATGACTTGTCCAACATCATCGACCATGTGGAGCTGGACATTGATGATGGGGTAACATTAATGGAGGTCCCAGTGGAGTTTGAGGATCGACCATAGCAGGTTCTATGTGGATGGTTGATTCCTCTGGTACACATTCGCTGGGAGCACTGGAACCTTCAGGAGAGAAAATGGGAGTGGGAGGCTCAGAGGCGTGATCAGTACACCCATTTGCTCCCTTAGTGTGTGTTGTAGCTTATGTGGACATAAATCCCTGAGGTGGGGAGAATTTAAAGACCTGGAAATCCTATGGAAATGTTTTTTATAAATACATTGGAATTTTACGAGTGTGCAGTTTCTCACGTCACCTGATTCCGAGGCCCGGTGTGCTCAGAATCAGTTTCTAAAATATTTTTTGGGTATGTTTAGTGAACTTACGTGCATGATTTTATATCTTTTGAACCGATTCTTGGAATTAAAATCTGAGGGCATCGATGAACTCTCAGCACCGGTAATCTCTTAAGTAGACCTTTACCGCAATTGCGTTTTATCAAGGATGGAAGTTAATTTTTTGGGATTCTTGATAAATTAAATAAAGGTTATGTGCGGATTAAATTTATTTGGGTGGTGGTTATTTTGTACAAAGGGATGTTCGAGGTGGGGACCACCCTTACATAACCTCCCATGAGAGGATGTTTTTTGGTGGGGCCCACACAAGTTCAAACCTCTCAACTCCCCTTGAACCCCCCCTAACACTTTAACTCCCCTAGAATTTATTAAAGCCAACACTCTTCGTTTAATTTTGGAGAACCCTTAACCTCCCTCCCCCTTAATTTCACCAGAAAATTATTTAATATCATCATTATATTAATTTGAGTGTATGAATTCATTTCAAATGCATGTAAATATTAAAATATTAGGGAGCCTATTATTTTGTTTTTCCATGGAAGTTATTGTGTGGGGAACATGGGAGCACTCTTGAAAGGAAGTCCCTTTTTGCAACGAGGTACGTGAATAAAACGAAGAATGCTCATTATCTCTAATGAAGAACACACCGACACCTACGAAGAATGAGGATGACGCTTGAGCCCGGAATCGGCGGTGTGTGACGGGCGCAACCTTCGACGACGTCTTCAAATTATTTTTCTGTGCCTTCAACAACATATTACGAATCGAGGTAGGGGTATTTGATTAATTTTAAATGAATAAAATCATACCCTCATTCTTAGAAGAATGCCTTGGTTCGTCATATGGACAAATTATATCATCTAATATGGAGGGTGCGGGCTGAGCTAAAACGGCCCGACATCCATCCGTTGGATTATGTAGGTTGATATCAGAGGCGAAGTCGAAAGGGAGTGGTGTCGTCGCAACATGCCAGAGAAGAACCACGGGAGGGAGGAGGCGGCGGCGTCGCTGACCAGAGGCGGCGGTGGCAGCGGCGGCTGCACGCTGGCTGCATGGAGGAAGAACGGTGGCCGCTCGGGCCACTCAGAGCATGGAACAACTGGCCGTTCTGCGAGCCGGTGTCGCGGCGCATGAAGGCGCTGCGTGGAGGGAGAATTATGCACGAACCCACGGGCCGCTCGACCAGAGATGAACCGGTCAACCTCATGCCGACCGGGTTGGAGGACCGCGGTGCCCGCAGGCGCAGCGCGGTAGGGAAGATCACGACCTGCAACGGCTGGCCACTTTTCTGGGCGAACAGGACGGCTGCCTGCCGGCCGGGATGGATGACCGAGCCACCCGCTGGTGCCGTGTGGGAAGAACATCGCCCCGCTGTGTGGGCCGCATGCTCCTGGCAGAACCGGCCGGCCACTGCTGGCCAGACAGTGGAGTGAAGACACCGCCCGACACCGCCAGGTGAATCGGACCGACCAGCAGCGTGGGCTGGGTCCGCCAGTGGGCCATACCCCACCAGGCCAGGCCGACCCCCAAGCTGGGTCGGACCTGCCGAGCTGGGTCGGGCCGACCCGCCAGCCCACTGGGATTGACGGGTCGGGCCTGACTTCACTTAAATTAAAATATCTCTTAGACCGTCCGTCCGATCGACACAACATCTACGAATTTGGGACCATCACGATGAGTAGGTCCTTTTGTGATACTCAAATAGAGTTTTGGTAAACATTGAAAAATATCTGGGTTTGGAATGAGCGTAAATCCAATCAGGCCCTTGGAACGGAAATGCCGATAACTCTCAGACCGTGCGTCTGATTGATGCACCGCCTGTTGCATTGGGGTCCTTTTGATGATATAGAACTACGGGGTACATAAAATTTAGTCTTCGAGATAGTTTATATAACTAAAAATGAATCAATGAGTGGATGCTCCGGCAATCGAGTGTGTTGTGTGCGGAAATCCTAGAGCTGGCTGCAACGACTACTATACCAAAATCCTACGTGGGTTCAACCACAATGACTACTGAACCGGAATCATTAGTGGGTTCAACAGTAATAACTACTGTACCATAATCCTATGTGGGTTCGTCAATGATGACTGATGAACTAGAATCTGTCATGGGTTCAACAGTTTTGACTTATGTTCCTATATCCTGTGTGGGTACAATAGTGTAACTGGTCCCGTATCCTTTGTGTGTCCGACAGCTTAGCTAGTCCTGTATCATGTGTGGGTCTGACAGCATAGATGAATTAGTGACTACATCTAATCATCTCTAACTCTCTACGAAAGATGTATACCTGTGTGAGCTTAGTGTTGTCTATCGATCATTAGCATCGATGTGATTGGCCATACTTCTTTTGTGGACTTGATTGTGTTTGGGCTCGAGAGTTGGAGTGGGGCTGTGACTTGTAACATAGGTATATGTATGGGAATATACCTAAGTAGGGATGGTCGATACTTCATGATTGTTTCTCTCTATTGTGGTTTATCCTTTGTGGATTCTGGGATACCTTTGGGGGTCTCAAGGTCCCTACTGAGTATTGTAATACTCACCCCTGCACGGGCTTCACCCACACCTTATTGTGTTATGTGCAGATGATGGACAATAGTGATCACGGATGAAGGTGACGGATGGAGGCTACTTGGAGCTGGACTAGACGGGATGTACCATATGGACGAGTTGTTCGAGCTCTGTACCTACCCTTTAGGTAGGATTCCCCTGTGGACGATCCAGGAGTTGTTTTCCCTTTTTTCTTGTACTTGTAATTGTTGTTTAGTTGGGTTTGTATACTGGCCCACTTAATATCAGCACACCTTACTTTTATATTTTAGTACTTTCAGCCTCTACTTCTTCTGTTCAGACTGTGTGTGTGTTACAGGTTAAATGGCATGCATTCCCTTTTTATAGGGATTACGACTTTGGTGCTAGTCGCTAGCCCATGGCCTATGGAAGGCGGGCGTGGGGTAATCCCGTCATGGGCCACGAGGACAGGTCATGACATGCATATTATGGATAAATAGTTTATAATAGATTTAATTATAGATATTGAGTGATAGATCATAATATTTCATCACTGAAAGAACAATAAAAATCAATCTCAATAAATAATGAGACTGTATCAATAAACTCTTTCCAAATTTTTAACAATAAATCATGGCCTCTATAAAAGAATAAAATAAATTTAAGAGTATAATATTATTAAAAGTGTATAATTAATGATATAACATGTCAATGGGACTTATAAACACCCCATAAAAAATATCAGTTTATTACATGGAATGTATCTCAAGGAAAGAAAATATTGAGACACATTTACATTAACAATTTGGAAACCATTGAACCACAAACCTGATGAAATAAAGACCTTGAAAAGGATATATAAACAATAAATTATTATGTATATAAACCATATAATGAATTAGTTAGCCATAAACACACCACATAATGAAATGAGTGGAGGATAAGGCTTAATTCTCACTGAAATAATAGTAAGACGAGAAAACCCTTATTACATGAGTTACATTAGAATCATGATTCCCTAAGAGAATAAAATAATTTAAATAATTAAATATCATTATAAAATTATAATAATGACATAAATTTTCATAGTGTAGTATATACCCCACACAAAATAATTAGAGTGGTGAATATGTAATGTATCATACATAAATAAAAAGTGAGAAAAAATCCCCGTACCTTAAGTCTTAGATTTCTTCATACATGTTAAAAAATAAAATATAATTAATATAATTCTATCCTAAATCTACCATAGAAGGATGTTATTATATCCAATAACATATATTATTTTCTTATGAATTTAAATTGCTAGTTTATTAACGACACCATGTTAATGTTAGATTTGGGGAAATATTTACGGTCTTTTTATATATGTTTATGATTATTGTTATTATTAATCTTATATTGATCAAGATTAAATTTTTTATAAAATGTAAAAAATGATATAAATATCATATATATTAATTATTTATGTGTTTAAAATAATCTATAAAATATATAAATTTTAAATAGACTAAAGTGTTAATGGAGATAGTAAGTCATACATAAACATTAGTGTTGCTTCAATTTTATTGATTTATTAAAATAATGAAATTTATTTAAATATGTCGATATATATAATATTGTTAATTTACTATTATTATGTAATATATATCATATAATTTCACTAATTCCACAAATAATACTTTCATTTTAAAGAATAAAAAAATAACATCACTTTAAGGACACGTTAGTCCTCGCGTCCTCAAATGATATTTTCATATTTTAAAATTGGAAATCAGGACATGTTGTTTTAAATAGTAGTTAAAGAAGAAAAAATAAATCATAAATATTATATTTCTCATTAATAATTATGTTTCCATTATAATTACCACCCATTAAAGGTGGTAAAAGAAAAATGAATAACATTGTTTCATGAGTTGGTAATTCTTTATGCACAAGACCTGTATTTTGGTGACACATTTGATGGAATTTAGTGTATGCGTTGGTCAAAATATAAGAATAAATAAAAATATGTATATTTAGGGTACTAATTTTACTATATATGGGTGAAATAATATTATTTTTGGGGGTGGATTATGAAAATAATTAAAGGGACCTAGAGGAATGGTGTTGCCTATTTTTTGGGTAACTCTTATTAGATTAAACAAAAGGGACTATTGGGTTCGATTTATTTCCAAATGGAGGCTTAATTGTAGATAAAAGGATTTTTTTTGGAAATTATTTGGTCAGGTTTTGGATGAGCCATTATTTCTTGAGGTGTGTTTGTTTGGGAAATATTTATTTCACTTTTATAGAGGTAGAGGAGTGGCCATATTGAAAATATTAAAAAGAAAACATGATTGGGAGGTCTCCCTGAATACATGTTATTAAAAAAATGGACCATTAATGGATTAAAGTGAAATTCAGGTCGATCCAATACTCCACCACAATAAAATGAGTATTTTAATAATTTTTTCCCTTAACTTTAATTCTTCTCCACATTTATCATTTTGGTATTTTATTAAAAGAACTTTTTTTCTAACCTCTGTAAATTAACCATTAAGAAAATATTAAAGTAATATTTATTAGAAAATACAGACCCATTGTATTATTAGTATTATATATAATTCAAAAATATTATAACACAAGTGGTTTGAAAATTAATTATTTAACAAAAGCATGTAACGCGCAAAAGATTCATTAAACCTTAATAGTGCTAAACATGTTCTTACTATCAATGGGTAAATATGTTAATTATAAAAGATAAAATAGTTCAAAAATAGACTATATATTATATATTTTATCATTAATAGTTCAATTACATTGGATAGGTTTTAAATAATTTTATTTATTTTTTATGAAATATATTTTAATATAAAATAACATTAATGTCAATTTTGACATTATTTAATTCATTTAGATTTAAAATTTTCAAAATATTATCCAAATTAAAATATATGATGTTAAAATATATGTATCAAAATATATTCCCCGAAAAAATTATGGAACCCAATTATTATCTAAATTTACTTTAATGTTAATTTCTTTAGAAACATTTATTTTATTTAATTATTATCTTAATAATCCATTCATTAGAATTTGTTAATCATTTAATGTAATTATATAATATTTAAATATTAATTTCAAATTACCCTGATAAAAGTAATAAATTAAAATTTAAGAATAATTTTTATTGCCAAAAATGATGTATCTTCTCATTACAAAAATGGGTTATAAATATTAATGAAATGGTTCTATTTTTCCCTTTTTGATTACATAAATTATTATATTGGTAATATTCAAGAACATGTGTCCATCTAATTGGATCCAAATGTATATGATGTTAAAAAACTCAATAGGTGTGAATATAAAGTTTAAAAACTGTCATTTTTCCTTAAAATAAACATAGTTTTACAAAGTTAAACTAATAATATTCACAAAACCTCTTTAGTGTGATAATGATAATGGAAAATCACCATGGGGTTTGAAGAATGACATATCATAATCATGTAGATTATGATATACAAGTCCCAAAGTCGTAATGAGATTCTATCTTTACATCATATATTATCATAATTGACAAGAATCGGTAAACGAAATCAAAATTTAGTCATATTCATAGATGAAAAAAATTAATTAGACTAATCATCAAATGAATCTTAATAAATAAATTTATGACAAATCAGAGTATTACTGAACTAGTGATTCTACATCAAAGCATATAGAATGAAAATCTGAGTAAATAATATTCTCAATGAAATATAGATTAAAACAATTGAATTGTAATCCAATCAATAATGATAAATAAATACAAATAGAAAGATGAATAAAAAAATATTATATTTCTATTACAATTGTTGTGAAATTGAAAAACATGTACTGAAACATTTAATACAAATGAATACAATTATTTTAACCCTATGTGAAGGGTATACAATAACCTAGGATTATGTTCCCTTATTGTATACATACAATAATGATTGTTTCACCTTATTAGGGAAACCCCTAAATATAATGATTGGGCTATCTTTCTATCCTCACAAGACTTCAACATAATGAACAGATTTTATCTATTTAACTATCCCCAAAACCACTCGACACAACAATCAGTTATATCTTTCTATCCTTTTAATACCTCGATCAATTAGGTGATTGAATCATATATCTTCCTATCCTTGGAAACCCTCGACTATAATCATAATTGTACGGACAATGAAATTACTTAAATGATGTCAAAGAGGTTAGTAAAACAAAGAACGAGTTGTACACTCTTGCAAACATCAGTGATCTCTAACAATAGAGAATTCATTATAGTGTCTCTACATGTGTGATTCACAACTTGTTGTGAAATATGAATATGAATGGGTATTTATAGGTATGACTCCAATTATCACCTTGATCACCCAACAGTCATATTTTCTCTGAGATTTTTGAAATTACTTAGACAACTAAAACACAAACATCCATTTTTGAATGAATGTCATTGTTTTGTTTTAAATTTTCTAACGGAATGCATGACTTCATTTTTATTTACACATTTGTAATGTGTAATGTATTCAATTTCAATAGAATATTTTTATTAATTATATAACAATTATTCAATCCAATGGATATCCTTACCGAATTCCATTCTGATTTTTTATGAGTATGAATCCAATGATATTAGATATTATGTCAAATGTGATTATAAAAATTATATCAATATGAAGACAAGACATAAAGACATTAAATAAAATTTGATAAAGGTGAATCTGATTGTAATTAGATTTGTACTCATTACGATAATGGAAATGAATAATGGTGGTTTATATTTATGAATTATTTAAATAAATTTATATGTAACGCAAAACATATATGTTTTTGTGAACAAAAATATAACATTTGGAAACATAAAAAATTCGTTAATTAAGTATTAAAAATGATCTTGTGATTTAAAAAACAAATGAAATGGAAAAGTCAAAATAGAATTCTTGTCTGATCAAACTTCTCATTTTTTGGAATGCACAACCAACAAGACCTAAATATAAAATAGTAACAATAATTTTAAGTCTATTATATTTTAAGTGTATCACATTTATAATTTAGATCTTAATATGTATCTCCCTATTAGTTTATAAATCATCTAAATAAAATGGTCCACAAGACTAACTCCCCCTTAGGATTATAACTTCTCATAAGGATCATAATTTATTCGTTAGTTTATTTCTCCCCATTACTTAAAACATCTCACCCTCACATAAAGTGTTAGAGAAAAGTATTTAATACCATAAATGTCTTAGATAAAAGTCATTAATGCCTTAAATCTGTTAGATAAATTAATATATGAAACACCATAATATATTACTTGGTCATCTAAAATAAATAAATGAATATTCAACTAGATATGAAATAGAAGAAATTCAAACATATTTCTTGTAGATGAAATAGTATTTAAATGAATGTTCAAGTAAAATAAATTACAACAAGAGTTTTAAGAAATTAATCTTTTTTCAACATCGAAGCACCAAAAATTGACATCAACATCTTATACTATTACATGTCCTTATCAATTAGTTCCATTAACTATTCATGTGTCTTGTTGTTCATTTCTAGATCATATATCATTTCTTCTAGAATATGAATATTTTCATCTTGTTCCTTAATATTTTCATCTATGATATTTTTTAGATCATCCTGATCGTTAAATATTTCTTAGAAAACATCATTATGATTATTCAAACAAAACAAATTAATATTTATATTGTTTTAATGATGAAATCTCACTAAGTACAAACATAAACTCCATTGTAAATATTTAATATCTTCTATCTATTTTTCTGATGTATTTCTTAACTGCTCAAAGTATTTAACTATTGTGATATTGTCTTTTTCAATACAACTTAAAAATTGATTGGTTTCATTCAAACATGTCATTAACTTCTCAAAATTACCATCAAGATTCTTGATATCATCATCAACATTATGAGACCATTTTTCTATATTATTATAGCATTTCCTATGACCCTCAACAAATTAATTAAAAATCATTCAATATTCATTCAATAGTGTTAAACTATTTTTTAAGGAATTCACTAAATCAAAGTCATTATATTGATTTTAAGAAACAATATCACCTTCGATCACCATCTTTGGAAAATATGGCTCAAAGTGTGAAATATGTAATCATGCCCTTGTGCTCTGATCGTATTCAGAAAATATGATTCGGATTGATTGATTTTATTAATGGATATAATCACTTCATGAACTAGTTTTCTTCTTTTACTATTTGATAATTATATCTCTACTCTTTAATCATTATCATTGTCATTATATTTTTCATTTTTATCAGGAAAAATTGATTTAACTTCATCATTTCAGTTATTATCTTATTTTCCCTCTTGGATAAATATATATATATATGAAATGATTATGTATTTTGTTTTTCATGTAAAATATATTTATCGTTATAGTTTCCCAAAGAATTCAATTGTTTTTATGATGCCTGAGAAGTCCATAAGGAATGATTATTAGAAAGAATATTTATTTATCCACAATTTAATTTTTTCTTCTCCCTAGTCATTCAAACCATGACCATTTTCCATTAAAACATTTTTTTTCTTGTTCTTATTCATCTTCTTCATCTTATTATGTATTAAGATACTCTTTTGTATCATTGGATTCATTGTCTCCCTAAATACCCTTACTATATGTCTCTAGAAATAAAAATCATACCACCCCTTCTTCCATCTCATTTTGAAATAATTCATGATGGTGTGACTCCAAAGATAAATTTTATTTTCAAATAAGAAGAGAAGATTTATCTAAAATAGTAACTTTTCCCTCATCAGTAGTAGGAGGAACATTGTCTTGGGATATTGTGAATTATACAAAATCTAAATTGGCATTAGCAGGTAAAAAATCAATCATTGAAGGATCCTCAACTCGTTTCTTCACTATATAACTAAATATTTGGATTGATGTTTCTTTTGAAATTTATTTTTTCCTTTCCTTATTTTTTTAAAAATTCATCACCATGTATATAACTACTAAGTCTTTAGATGGGTAAATTCCAATCTGAGTATTGCCTTCTTTTTTCAATCTTCCTCCTTCGACATTATTCAAAAAATTAGTTTAAATATTTCTTTCATTTCGTTATTTAGGAGGAAGGAAGTCATTGATTATATTATTTTAGAGCTTCTCAGCTTTCATTGTTTTAAAATAAGGTTCTAAATTAAATTTTTTAATATGATAACTCATAACAAATAAATTTTATTCTAAATCAAAAATTCACATCATATGCTTTATTCTATCCTCACGGATTAATGAAGGCTTTTTTCTTATAGTTTTGTACAAGATAAAAATGTATAAATTTATCATGATTGATTCATTAATATTAGTAATCAAACCTGGGAACATTGACATCTAAAAAATTAATGATCAATATTGGATATTTTTGATATTCAAGAGAACTAAATCATCCACATTTATTTTCCTCGTGATTAAATGATAATCTAGAATTAAAATATCATATACATTGAGAGTATCTCTCTGATCATTTCATGAAATAAGAAATATTATGATCCAAATATCCAAAACTATTCGATCCAAAATTAAATGAGTGGAAATTTTTGTTTCATCTCTATATATATCTTTAACAAATATTTTTGATCTCTATCTCTTAAAAATTCCCTCGTTGATTCTAGAAGTTTGAGAGATAGGAAAAATGAATCTTCTTCATCAGAAACACTATGAAAATCAGCTATTACTATATGTTTCATATTATAATTTCTCTTATATATTCAAAAGGATAACCTTTATTTTCCCTTTATTTGTAATTTCTTATATATTCATAAATTTATTTGACCATATCATGGTAAAAGAAATCATAATTCTGATTTTTTTATTTCACGCATAAGGATTAGTATCCTTTAAAATCATCTAACCTTATCAAAGATAAATTGTAAATATTATAAAATGATTTTGAAACTAATCTTTCATTTAATAAAAAACACTTTTTCCTAATATTTTTATGTGCGATCATATTTTGAGAACAATGAGATGATTTGGACATGAAGAGGGAATTCAATTGGGGAACATAAATTAGGGTGTGATTCATGTCATGTATTCTATGAACACTGATGTGGAATATGAGAGAAGGGTCTCCTTTATATAGTTGATTGAGTGTGATGGTTCATTTTCCAAAATGATCTAGCAGTCGAGATTTTGATCCCTTCGATTTAACAGTTGTGATATTTCTTAATGAAATATATATTATTATTATTATTATTTATTAAAATCTAGAGTTTTTTTATAAAACAATGTTATATTAGGTGAATACGATTAAAAAATGTAAAATTTAAACTAAAAAGAACATGTATAAATCTAAATAGAGTGGAATAAGGTGAAATTATAAATGAAAAGAAGAATTCATTTATAATTGGTAGTATCTGTATTATAGTTTTTTCTTCTTTTTCTATATCAAATTACAAAAGAGAAAAAATTGATTGTTTTAAAATAATACTAAAATAGGATAATGTTAATTATAAACTCAATCAATATAAAGTAATATGAAAAACTTAAATACAAAAAATTTATCCCAAAAACATAAATTAGAAAAATTTATATGAAAATATGTATATAAAATATTTATATGAAAACATGAATTTTATACATCTTTAAGAAGACAATAGTTTGACAAATTATTATGAAACCATGAATATCATAATTTAAATGATTTGTAAAACAATAATAAAATGTACTTCCCTATAGAAAAAGAGTTATGTAATTTAAGGATATGGGTAATCAAGAAGTAGATATGAATGAATATTTTAAATTAAACATTCCTTGCTTTAGTTTAATGTATTCAAATCATTTAAAAGTTAATGTTTTTGTAAAAATATCAAGCATGTTGTTTATGGGTTATGATGAATTATAAAATTATATTTAATTTAAATATCTAATCCCTGAGAAATTTATGCCTAATAACTATGTGTTTTAATTAGAGTGATGTGTTGCGGTTCTAAATAAGGCTATGGAAATTGTGTAATCTCAATGTATTTGAGTTTTTGTAAAACTCATTAAATAATTAGTGAGTGTGTGTTGCATCAACAACACTTGAGAACTTAAAATTCTAGTTATAACATATTAAACTAAGTAGCATAAAGTTATACTATTTTATCATTATAAGACAACAAAACTAATGAAATCCCTAAGAAATTACATGCTCCAGATGTACTTTTCAAATCCATTCTATGACCACCAAATTCAACATCAGAAAAAAATTATATTTAAAAATCATTTCCAAATAAATAGAAAATTTAGAAATCCATAGTTCCCATTAGATGATGAAAGATTCATTTAACTTCTTCTAAATTAAAGTACATTATAATATATTTATAACTTAAACATTTGAATATAGAATATATTATTCTTGGGTGACTATATTTTAAGTATATAAGTCTTCTTACAATACATCTTTAAGTTTTTTAATCAACTCTATTCCCATTATCAACAAAATCAAGTCTATTTTAGGTACTTATGGGAGTACTAATACATTTTGTATGGTGGATTATGAAATTGTTAGGAATATATTTTATGTATTTATATGGAGATATATATGCACCATCCTGTTTTGGGGAAATTTGAAAACCAAGAAAAAATAACACCTCATCAATAATATTCATCTCAAACATAGATTTAATTAGATTCATCAATGAATCTATTAAATATTATTGTTTTGATTTGAATATAATATCATCAACATAAATTTTAACATTAATAAGGTTTTTTAACTTTATTAATCAAAATATTTGGATATGTGATTCCTTTAAAATAATTATTTTAAAAAATCATGTTAATCTATCATACCAGCACTAAGGACTTGTTTATATACATATTAAAATTTGGAATAAATATTAATGTATTCATGATATTTTGAATCTTCAGAACCTGCTGGTTGTTCAACAAAAAATTTCTCTGGCACATATCTATTAATGAAACCACAAGTCACATCCATTTGATTTTTTATTAAATTATGGAATACTATTATGGCTAATATAATACAAATTGATTAAAATATAGAAAACAATGAATTGGTTTCTTCAAAATCTATTCTATATTGTTTATTATACTCTTTAGAAACATGTATTTCTTTATTTTTAATGATTATTCCATTTTTATCACATCTGTTTCTGAAAAATCATTTGACTACAATTACTGAGGTTCTTTTATGTATTTATACCATTTTCTTAACACTATTAATTTCTAATTAATTTATCTCTTGTTTCATGGATTTTATCTAGTCCTCATCACTTAAATATTCATTGGAATTTTTAGGTTAAAATTATGAAAGAAAAGAATGATTTTCTACATCATTTAATAAGAATCCTCTAGTCCTTACTTGTTGAATCACATCAATATTTACACTATCACTAGGATGGTTCCTAATATACAACTAACTCACTTTTTAATAAAAATCATCAAAATACATTAGGAAATCTTCTAGAGTAAATACTTGAGAAACAATTTCTTTAGTATTTTCCTTATTAGATAAATCTTTCATAAATGGGGGAAAATAAATTTTTTAAAACACATATAAAGATATTGGTTGGGTTTGTTAAAAATATGATATATTTAATGAAATTTAAAATATATCATTTCCCTCAACATTATAATAATTTTCATTAAATATTCTATATTCCATAGAAGTAGTGGAATATCCTATAAATATACCTTCCTCAGTTTTGGGTGCAATTTTCTGTAAATTACAATTGATATTAAGTAAGAATCCATTTCATTCATAAACTATGAAGTAATAAACATGTTGTTTTTTTAGATTTTCTGAAATTCATTAGGGGTTTTATTAAAAAAGAGGATGAATTAAAACACGATTTATAGTGTAAAAAATTGTAATAACCACTTCAGCACAAAAATGTTTGGCAATTTATTATTCACTCTACATGGTTCTTCTTATGTTTTAAATAATAAAATTTCTTCTTTCAACATCCCGATTTCCATGAGAAATTATAGGGGATTAAATTTTATGTGTAATTCTATCTTAAGAAAAAAAATTTAAAATATGAATTTAGAAAAATTCTACACCATGAAAACCACGAGTAGTTATCAGGGGAATGTTTTTCTATTCCTCATCATTGGCTATAAAAGATTAAAAATAAAAAAGGAATTATTTTTGTTTTTTTGAAAATTGAACCATGTGAATCTAGTTTAACTGACAACTAAAGCTCATATATTATACTTCTCACCAATTCTTCTAGTTTTTTAGTACCAAAGAGACCCATGTTAACTAAATTCAACACATCAGAAGTTGTAATTTCACTATAAGATTTGTAGTTTGACTTGTGTTTCTTACCACGTTGAAAGGGTAACAATCATTTAAAGAAAAAAAATATAATCTCTGATAAATTCTTAACAATCCTTTTCATAGTTTATTTAAATATTTTCGTGAAGCTATAATGTCCTAACAATATATACAATAAAAAATCATTATCTTTAAATTAAATAAGGCAAGGTAAAACTTTGTTCCAAAAATCTTCCATATTTATTGAGTATACATTATCATACTGATGGGATGAAATAAGGAATTATTATTTGGAATTTGGTATTTTAAATTTATCATTCGTAAAATTCACAAGGCAGCCTTAATCACATAATTAATATATATTAATAATGATGTGATTAGAACATTTATCAAATAAATCATTTGAAATAAATATTTTCCATGAAGAAAAATATAACCTATATAGATAATTTATCCTTGATAATTATCTCCAAAGGTAACATTTCCACCCTTCATTTTGATGAAATTTTTTGAGAATTCATTATGTCCAATCATTTGTTTGGAAAACCCACTATCCATCTACCATGTATTCAATTCACGGATACTATCATTATTTTCTAAGAAACAAAACAATTAGATTTTTAGAACCAAAACCTTCATAGTCTAGAAATGATAAAAAAATAATTATTCTTGAATCCTTATTTGTTTTGAAAATTTGTATTTGTGGAACCCTATAGACAAAATTTTATTAAGAAAGAAGTTCTTTTCCCAATGACCTCAACATTGACATTAAGTACAAAAGGGGTCATCTTTCAGAATAAAATTTTGTTACTAAAAACTTATTTTCGTGGATTACATACCATTCCTGAAATTGAACCATGTGGATGGAGGTTTTATACATTTTATAAAAACCTTACATAAAAGTATTAATTTTATATAAAAGTTTCTTTAGTGAAATATTTCAAAAATTATATTTATAAAAAATTTATTATCCACATATATATTATTTTTGGTATTCCTTTTTTCAAAACTAGTTCGTAAACTATTATACTAAAAAATTACATATTCTAAACCATTAGAAATATACTTTTTTTAGAATTTGATTCCTCCTAAACTTTGGATAAAACAAAATGTTCATTTCCTAAAATATCATTTCTTGAATCATCATTTTCATGTTTTTCGTTATCCTTATCAAATTGATTATATACAGTAGAATTTTAATTTTCTAAACGTTTTGTAAAACAAGAAACTACTTCATAAGATGGTAAAGTGTTATATTCACTATGTGAGGAAAATTATTCATCTGAATATGTTTAATTCTTCTCATAATAATAATTTTCACTTAAATAAATAGTGGTCAATGAATCTGATGTGTGTACCTAGGCCATAATACATATTTTTCATTAGGTTCTCTATCTTAATTTCTACTATTACTTTGATAGGACTTTTATTATGTGATTAATGTTTGAAGAATCGCCTCCACTAGAACTACAACTGTCAAAATATATAATAAAATTCTTACTTTTAGACTTATAATACTACTTTTGATTCCTATTAGAATGTTTATCCTTTTTGTCTATTCTTTGTAACGTGGGATATTTAGGTTGAATATGTTCATTTATTTTAAATTAAAATAAATTATATTTCGAACCATTATTTTCATTCCTATATTTTTTTTCATTTCATATAATGATTCTCAAAATCCTTATTAACAATAATAGTGTTCATTATTCATGCAAGAATAACTAATTCATTCTCAGAATGCTCATAATCACTCAAATCATATTCAATGATAGATTTTTGTTTCCTTGTTTACATAATAACATTTTCAAGAGCGTATTCATTTATAGGGTTTTAAGTAGAAGATACATAAACCCTGCCATTCTTATTTTTTCTTTACAAACATATTTATGTCATTTTACCCTAATATTTTTAAAGGGTTCCAAATAAATCATCCAGAGTAATTTTTTTATCTTTTTTGATTTCTCTACAGTCATTCACTAAGAATCCTACTCATTGGTAATTATTTAAATTATATTTTCCAAAATTATTTATTATTATTTTCATTTCTCTCTAACAGATGGAATATTATTGACTATTTTCATTAAACTAGGATGTATATTTTTAATTGGTTAAAAAAAACTAAATTCAAATGATTGATAGATGGTTATATGCATTGATTATCTAGTTTCAAAAACTGTTGATGTTATAAAATGAGTAATCTCTATATTTTTCTATATAATATTCATAGATTCACAAGAAGAAATATGATTATAAATGATCTTGGTCATATAACATAATAAGATGTTTCTAACTCTTTAATTCAATTGATACTCTTGTTTTTCATAATTCTTAATAGAAATCACTACTTTTTCAAAGATATTTAAATCCTCTTTTAACATGATGAAATTGTCAAATCTAGGATTTTTATTGAATGTTTTCATTATATCTCTCCTTTACTCATAATCATCTCCATCAAAAATAGGGGGTCTATTTGGAATGAGGATTTCTATTGAACCAAAATTGATTCCTCTAGTCTTAAAAATAGATATAAAAAATTATATTTCAAAATACATGTTCGTGTAGTAGGTATTTATTATAAAAATTCAACAAAATTTAAACATACATGAAAATTAATAATAGACAAAGATTGCGAGTATTATAAGTGGAATACTCCTCTTATAACAAATCAAATAATTAGTATAACAACGATATGGATTTGATACTAATTATTGAATTAGTGTTTATATAAAGATGAAAAAATATATGAGGGTGGTAAATAGTATGTTTAAAAACATTCATTTTTAACATAAAACGAAACATTATTTAACAACATTAAAATGATCATATTCCCTATACAACTTTTTTGTTCGAATGATAATTGGATGTTTCCCATTGAAAGAAATTTCTTAATCAAATTGATTCTGATATATATGTCCATAGGGCATAATGAGATTATATATTTATAGGTTATTGAATTTAATAAATAATCTATGGTAAATGTAATGATGATTTACTCGTATTCAAATATGAAAATAGTTTTCTCAGAGTAAATATATAATGAATCCTAATGACAAAAGATAGGATAAATAAGAGTATTACTAACATTGTGACTCTATCTTAAAGAATATGAAATCATAATTAGAGAAAACCATAATCCAAAATAAATATATATTAAAATATTCATATCATAATAAAATCTATTACGATAAACAAAATACAAATAGAAATATTTATTTAAATGTATCCCCATTATATTACACATGGATCAGAAATTAAAAACGTGTAATGAAACAAGTAATAAAAATGAATAATGTTATCTAAAACCATAGAGAAGGTTATAGAATAACCCAGGATAATATAAATTTGTTATAAATATATATGAAATCCTATCTTTCCCTTACAAGGAATATCCCTCAATATGATTATCGGTATTTCATTATATCCTTGAAAGACCCCATTATAATGATTGTATTTTCTATTTCTTCCTATCACTGAAATCCTTTAATATGGTAATTGGCTGTATCCCTCTATCCTTGCAACCTCGCGATCAATATAGTGATCAATTCCTCTATCTTCCTATCCTTGGGATCCCTTTATCGTAATAATAATCAGATTCGCAAATAAGTTACAAAAATGAACTCAAAAATATTACAAGAACAAATAACTATTTTTCACTCTTGTAAACTTGACATCCCTCCCATAGTAGAAAAATCAGCGTAGTGTCTCCAATATTTTGTTTCTCCACACGTTTTTTTCAAATCTTCGAATGATTAGTTTTTTACAGAGAATCCTCCAAAAATAATCTTGATCCTCAAACAGTTATATTTTCTAAACGAATATTGCAAGAACATAGACACCATGAACATCAAGGGTTATAATAAAACAGAATGCATGGAATCAATTTTTTTTACATATTGTAACATAATTCATGACATCATTTATATTTACACATTTTTAGTGTGAAATTTATTCCATTATAAAAGAATATGTTATACCGTATTTAGAATTTATCCTTTATTCAATTCTATTGATTTCCTAATAACAAGTAATTAAAATTTTCATTATGAGTATGACTCTAATGCTATCGGTTCTGATGTTATTTCCAATTATTAACAAATAAATATGATGATAAGAAATATTGTCTTATTCTTATATTTGATAGTGGTGAATCTAATGGTTATCATATACATACTCATTACAATAATTTAAATAAATGTGGTATTTTTGTATTCATGAATACATTAAACCACTTTTTAATATTGGTAAATCATATTTTTTTTCAAAAACAATTATAAAACATTATACACACACACAAAATTTGATAATTAATTATTTTAGAAAGGTTTTTTCAATTCCAAAACAAATGGAATGGAAATTTTAAATAGATACTTTTGACACAACACCACTAACAGAAAAATTAGAAAAAATTTGGGATATGGTAAAAATATGTGTAGTAAATTAATTTTGAGGCGTTTTTAGGTAATTTTGGATCATAGTATTATGGATTTGTCACTTATAATGAATAATGTATCTTTAACTACTATAATTAATATTAATTAATTTCAGTAATCATTTTGGTTAAGAACTATGTTGATCATACTAAACAACAAATATTAACCATATTATAACCTTGAATTTACATTTTTTTAAATTCATTTTACATTATATTAAGAGTTAAATTTAAATCTAATACAATAGTTGTGGTGAGATGACAGGTTTATAAAGTGCAAAGTTCAACAGTTTTGAATTGATATTATTTCCAATTTCAAGGTGAAGATGGTTCTAATGAAATATATAGGATTAATTTTTGTATAAATTATCTTGTTAAACTTTCAAGTAATTATTACTTATTATTTAACATTATAAATAAATTAGATTAAAAATTAAATTTCATATTAAATTTAGAATTTTATTAATATTAATCCATAAATGAAATATTTCATGATATTGATACAAATAAATCCAATGCTATTTTTGACATCTAAAATTAAATATTTTTTTATTTTGTTTAATTAAATTTCATAAATATTGTAAAATTAAATTTATTATCGATCACATAATGACATATAAAGAAGTTCATTTGAGAGAATAGTTTTTTCAAAGATATAATAAAGTACTAAAAAATAATTGGTATTATTATCAAAATGCTTTGTTTTTATAAAACCATTGTAATTTATATTCATAAATCTATTATTACTCTTTGTATTTCTATTTTTAATAGCTTTGTTATAAATATATCTTCTAAATAATTATAATAATAAAATATTGTTTCGTAGAAACACAATGTTGTATATGACACAAGATATGTCGGTGTTTCATTTTGCTCAAACACAAAATGGTGTAGAATATAATCCAATCTAAACATATTTCATTCATATAACAAAAACCTATAATTTGGTGTTTGTTGAAATGAAAAATATCCAAAGACAATAAATTAATTTGAAACAATATATTTCACAAAATATTAGTGTGTTATAATATATATTTTTTATCATTATATTTTTTTGATAAAAATAATTAATGCTAGAGATCATTGAACCATACTTCTTACTGATGAATAGGACAGGTGCACCCTAAGGTGATACACTTGGGCTTATGAACCCTTTAACTAGATTCCCCAATAGTTGTTTCTTTAGCTCCATAGGTTCCCAAAAAATCATTCTATATAGGTTATTGGATAGTGGAAATGCCTAAACTATAAGATCGATTCAAAATTTGACCTCTCGACGAGGAGGAAGACAAAAACTTCTCCTGGAAACAAATAAGAATATTCCATCAAAATAATCATGTATTCAAGGATGACCCAATTCATAGACTCAGTCATTTGATCATGAAATTCTTTCATTTAGGGAAATAATAACCATTCATGAGATGTTCGTGCTATTGAATATTCATCACCATCCATACAATTCTATAGAATCAGGGTATGATTGGAAATATAGAGAGTGATTTCCTTTATGTGTAAATTTACATTTTCTCAATATAGGTAAATTCCATCAATACCCAAAATTGAATAAATTTCTCCAAAAGTGAGTATGAGTAGGTTTACTGGGATGTTCTATAACATCCCAAGTAAAAAAATAATATTATATTCTAATTTTTATCAATATTTTGTAAATAAAATGTTAATACTAATTTAAAGGTAATGCTATGCTCGATGGAGTACCCAATACGCAACAATGAGTTTCTTAGAAATCATAAATTACACACTAATAATATAATAATATTATAATAGTTAATGCCTAGCCGTTGTAATGGAGGGAATGAACAGAAATAACTACAAAATTATTAAATATTTATGTCAAATATTTTTACATTTATCCAATAAATGTTAGAGGCTTAAAATCCAAAAGAATCCAATTTTAAGAATAAATACTCTAATATTTTTAAAAGATTGTTTTACTGCCTTTTGATGGAAAACATTTTTTAAATCTAAATTTTGTTAATTTTATAAGCTCTATTTGTCAAAATAAACTTATTCTTTAACATTGGGATATTGAAATTTACTTTGGTTAATGTTTTGGTATGTTTCTGACAATGTTCGTTCTTTTTAATGAATAGTGAAAAATATTGCATTTTACATCAAAACTGATTTTTCATCTAATTTAAATATATGTATAGATTCTATTTTTAATTTTTTTTAAATTTTAATTAGAATATATTTTTACAATTTAATTCAATGTTGGTCATTAGAATTAATTTCACTTTTAAAATGGATAAAAACAAGTGCCAAACTTTTCATAGATATTGTTTCCAAAAAACCCGCTATTTGATTTGACATTGGGAATTAACTATATGATTTATTAATGAAAATTATATGTTTTGAATTTTTTAAAATGGACATAATTTATGAATTTGAAATAACATATATATCTTAGGGTTAATTTTTATATTTTTCTGATAATGATTTTTGTTAATGAATAGTGAAAAATACTGTTTTTAATTCAAAACTGCATTTTCATCCAATTTATTTATATATTTAGATTATAATTTTAATTGTTTTTAAAGTATAATTGAATTTTTTTTATCACTTAATACAATTTTTTTTTCATTTGATGTAATTTCACTTTTCAATTGGATGTAAAAACAAGTGAATCTTTTGATAAATTATACTTCTTAAAAGCCCGTCTTTTGTTTTGACAACGATATTTACTTTTAAATTAATTACTAAAATTTATTTGTTTTGAATTTTATTAAATGGATTCCATATTTGGAATCAGAAGGTCCAAATTATGTAATTAAGACTTTTTTATTTTTGGACATTATGAATAGTAACGACGGTAATTATCTTTAATTATCATGTTTAATTAGTAATTAAATAATTATGGGTAAGGAAATAATATAATAAAAATATAAAATGATCCCAACATGTGTCCTAATTCTATTGGTGGTGTCATGGCTGACCATGGGATGCCTTGTGCAAACTTTGGGCCCCCATGGAATCACTTTAGTGTGATAGTGACCTTTTATCATAATTTTTTTAAAGAAAGGAAAATGTAACCAAAGTACGTAACACCTAAGTAAAATAATTTTAATTTTGCCTAAATAATCTATCTCTTAGACTATAAATAGTAATTTGAAATAAAAAAATATTTCCTACACCATGATATTTGTTTTATAATTTTTAGACATTAAATAAATTATTTTATTTATGACACCGTGATGATGCGGTGATTACCTCATAAATTAACAATTTACATAAAATGAGATGATAGGGTGAAATATAAGTCTTACACTTGTCAAAAACCTATTTTATTGGTGGATTTAGAAACCTTATCACCTTATCCTCTAAATATATCCTTTTGGGACCTTTAAAATCCGAAAATCATTTTATAATAAAGTAATATTTTATAACTTTCTAAGAGTGCCCCTCCTCTGCTCTTATAAAAGGCCCTCACCTCTACCACCTTACCCACACCTCTCAAGATTATGTCATGGCCAAAACCTACCCATTTCATCTCTCCAAATCCCTCTTTTCATCATTGAAGCCTCACCTTTTGTAGAATTCACTTCAAGAAACCCTTTTGGTTAAAACCAAGAGGAGTTACCCGATTTAAAGGTAATGTCTTCGTTTGTGTTCTGTTGATTTACTTTGCTTCTCCAAAACCCTAAACTCTTTTTTTTCCTTTATCTTGTAACAAAAAAGTATATTAAATATACGAGGATGTTTTTATGTGAAGTATTAGAGCTTCACTTACACACAATTCCGTCTAATGGTTAAATAACATACTGTTTCTGTGGATGGCGAATTACAGCCACACGAAACGATGATTGTTCAATCTTCTCTGAACACCTTTCTTGGTGGACATTATGATGTAACTGTATTTTATATATGATATATATGGTATTTATGTTTTCCATATACTTCTGTTTTTTATATTTAAAACATATTTTTATGCTTTTCATCTTGTGCAAATGCGATAATTTCATACGAGGAAGTGTGGACTACCGCCCTCTCAAGTGACGTGACTCGTTCATGCAATACATGGAATGTATAAAGAATGAAATCAATGAACATATGTGACATATAAAACATATATATTATACTGTAATTATAATATATATCTCTCTCAATTATTTTTAATTCCATTAATATGTCAAATAAATAAAAGTAGCGTTCTTGCGTACGTACAGCCTACCGTCTCCATGAATGGTGCATTTCATTTATTTTTATCTCCAAATGTTATGGAATAGTATGAAATGAATATTTACTGGACATATATGATATTTAAATCATTAATACTATTCTGGAGATGATTTACTTATAACTACATGTACAATCATTTTCAAACAAGTTCATTTTTGACTCATGTACCAAACATTGACAAAAACGTCTAATATGAACTCACATTGTCAACCAATTATTATAACATTATAATATGTTATATGAACTGAATATTAATATTTAAAGGAGGACCTTAATCAATTATAGATTTCCTAATATTTACTATTCAGGAAAATAATGAAACGAACAAGACAAGTCGGACATGATGTAAAGGATCCTACCTCTCTCTTTATTTTTAAGTACTCTTTTTATGTAACTTACATTAAGCTCCTCTTTATTATGTTGGGAGATGTTATTTTATATACCTATTTATGTAAATTATATTTTAATATGATGAGAGAACCTATTTTATCTCATCAATCCATTTTTGGATGTTCTATGTGGCGCCGTTAGGCTGCCGAATATTTATAAGGGGATTTTCATCTCACTTTTTAATCCTGTTAGATTCATGCTAAATTGGACACTATTTCCTTCTGTGTGATGTATTTAATGCCCATTATTTTACTATGATTACAATATAATATCATATATGGGTAGTTACATCTTCATTGTATGACCCTTATTCCATGGGGTGTACATTTCGAATGTTTCCCAAATCGGTAAGGGAACCTTTCACACTCCTCTTTTAAGAAGACTTATTTTGTTATGTATTTTAATTTACATCTTATTATGTTGGGATATGTTCTTATATATAATTATTGATTTAAATTTTATTTCCAAGTGATGAGATACCGTTTTATAACTCATAAAATAATTTTATGAATTTTAAAGTGATGCTGTTAGGCTGTCGAATTTTACCAAGGGAACTTTTTAACCCAATTTCGATTTCGTTGGGTTCAACTTGTAGTTATCGAATATGTCATCCTTGGAATATGTGTGAATGAACTTTTATTGTTTTACAATTAATATCCACTTATATTGGGTGTATTTATATTTGTCACACATAATTTTGAAATTTATTTATCCTTAATTTAAGGATACCTTCTTTATAAGGGATTTCATCTCATTTTACATTGAGACTTCATTGTTGTTATGCACCAATTAACTCTTATATGGTGTATATACTGTCCTTTGGAATATTATATCAGGAATCCATTTATTGTCATGATATTATAAAGTTCTGATTAAATTTTATTCCTCAATTATTGTATTCTAGTGTCTCTCATTTTGTTAAAAACCCTATAACTAAAATATCGTTTTAAATGTTTTAATGATTGATTCTTATAAATATTTCACAATAATATCCATGTATTCAAAAAGGTTTTAAGGATTAATTTATATGGATATTAATGGTTTAAAATGATAAAATCATCAAAGTGGTATGGGACACATTGATTCAAAAATATCTTTATTAAATGTTATGAATGGTTTTGAAAATGGTTTTTATAATGGATTTATTGTTTCAATATCTTAAAATATAATATTTTTATTGCAATGTGGGAATGTTATGTTTTCTTTTTTGCATGTTTTGTGTCATACAATTTTGTTATGGTTCTTGGGCATTGTTTATGAAGGTGGGTGGTTCCGTGATAAACTAAGGGCTGGTGAGCCTGATATAGCTCTCCAATGCATTGGGTAACACGAAGGAGTTAAACACTAAGGTTTCTCCAACGAGATTTAGGGAATATACTGTGATGGGTATTCCAAACGTAACCATGAGGGTTACTCCCTACATAAGAATGTTATGAATTCCTCATGTTACCTTTATTCCTTATTATTTCTATTTACTTATGCATAAATCTTATGATTTCATGAGGTATGTTAAATTGCTTATGTTTGATGAGTAAAGAATGATTTCATTGATTCTTATGTATACATGGACTGATGTTTTCTTTCCGTACTGTTATAACCCTTACCGAGATTTTTATGCTCATCCCATGTTTTTGAAATGTTTTCATAGGACATAAAGTTGAATAGGGTCATGGATGGGATCAAGGAAATTCCATGCTTTCTAAAACATGGAACTAGAGAAGAATCTATTGTTCATGAGTTTTTATTTTTGCGATAAAAATGGAAGCTGAGTAGAAGCGTCTATTTGTAATCATTGAGATGTAATAGTTATGTCCTAATTCTCTAAAAATCTAAACCTAAAAAGATCCTCAATGTGAATTATTCATTTAATTAAATAATAAGTAATGTTTAAGGTCGAGTCCTTATATGTTCAGCCTGAAAATTTTGACTAGGGGTGAGTTATATAAATGAGAAGCAATAAATTACAAATTTTCCAATTTCACTGAAATAATTACAACCATTACATGTAGTGGTTGTTGAATAGTTGTATTAATAGTTATTGATATGATGGAATATTTATAAGAAAAACAAAAAAAATTACATTCTCTATTCTTGAACAAATAACTACAAAACATATCACTACGTCGTTGTTGCATACCAACTCAACGGTTGTTGCAGAATAATATCTCCATTACTTCCTTGGAGGTTTTTGGTTGTCTTTGGAAACCTATGGCATGGCACATTGGATTCAATATTTACATGGTTAATTGTATATAAATCAATGAAAATATACTGAGGGTTGAATGCAGCATTCTATTATCCCATCATATTAGTGGGTTCCTTCCATCATTAATTGCTTACTAAGTTTCCATCATTCCTACCCAAAATGAATTCCTTATTCCACCTTAGGAAATACTTAGTTTTCTTCATTCAACACCATTTATAAGTGGTATGTTGAAATTCCCAAGAACAATTATATTTGTTTGTAGGGTCGCTTTAATTAATATCCACTTTATGCTTCATATCCTCATGATACCCTTGAGATTTTTTGATCTTCATTTGAACCATAAGGGTATATAAAACAATTTCCCTATAGCTAAACATTTCTCATATAACTATTTCAATTCATACATTAGGTTTTTCCCCACCAAATAAGTGGTCAACCATGCATTTGGGGGGTCACAAAAAATATGGATGTGTATTGTCCATGTCATATGATATTTTCCACAAATACCCAATTAGATTTATCTCTATTTTATTTATTTCAAGGAAATCACTTTCTATTTTAATTTGTAGAGTGCGAGGAAAATATTTATCAAAAATATTTCTACAGAATTTCATCTACCCCATCACATTGATCTATTCCTCGATATTTGTATTGTTGATCACATTCCACCACTGATCATATTATCCCTCCATATAATAAACATCACATTGAACCTTGTCTTTCATATATAATTATATGATGTATAAGATATTTTCAATGGTTTTGAACGATTTTTCTCGGTTAAGGGATATGTTGATCTATTTAATGTCGAATTCCATCATCTTATAAAGCCCTCAATTAATGAATTTTCATTAATATGGGGATTTTGGAAATCCTCAGGATTGAGGATTCTATTCCAAACCATAGTTGGTTGAGGGACTATCATAACAAATTTCATGATTCCCACTCCCATGGGGATGGCCATATCAATGGGTTAGTCATCACATTTGGAGTCACATTGGTTTTTTACCTGATTCCCCCTATTTTGGGCCATTTTATACTATAACGATAAAACATAGGATGATTACATTTCAAATAATAAACCCATAAAATGGAATATACTGAAAATAAATAGATACATATTAAATTACCTGTATTTTGTTAACATATGAATTTCTAGGCTTTAATCAATGTTATAATTTACCTATTTCATCACATATACTCTTATGAGAATATTTATCCTTCAATAATGGTTTATAATGATATTATGAGTTTTCCAAAGCATATCCACCATGTGTTTCATACTAGGTGTGAATCAGTGCATATTTTCATGAACAAACTCAAGTTCCTGTCTATTTCAACTCGAGGATTTCAATTTTTCATCCTATATAAATTTGTGCAAGAGAAACATCTTCTTATAGATTCTAGATATGGTTATATTTTCTTGATAAACATCTTAATCAATACATAGAAAATTTTATATATTATTTCTTAAATTTATTCTAATACCTAAGGATTTCTCTAGAGTTTAATAATCCGAATAGAAAAGAACTATGATTTTCCATTGATATAAACTATATCAACCATACTCTTTATTTCATATTAATTCATGATATATTAAATAATATTACATAATAAAACATGGAAAATTGAGAATTTTAGTGTCTTTGGGAATTTCATACATTACATAACAATTTAAAACCTGAAAACAACATATTTATTGAAAAATTCCTTAACATTATAGAATATAGAACTTCATGGGATATCCTAGGGACATACATAAAGTAGGGGTGAGATGTAATCCCTATAAGATAATAAATGTGGAATAACATGATGAATGAAATACATGTTATACAATTGGAATATCAATGTGAAACAAAAGGCATAAAAATCATATATATGAATGATAAGTAATGATAATTCATGAAAATATAAGAGAAGGATGGGAAATGGTGAAATAATATAAAACACTACATCATAAACCTTAGTCATGGCTATCCTCCAAGACATCATGATTGAAAAATTACCATTATAGACTAGGTTCAATTTGTAATCCCTTACCTGGTATCTCATGAGACAAAAAATTACCCAATTAAGTGGAACACATTATAAATTCGGTCACGCCCATCATATTTATTTCATTGTCATGATAAAGTGTGCCACATAGATCATACCACATGGATTAATTCAGAATCACATTTCTTTCCATGATCAAATAGTATGTAATAAAAAAATGTAAATCCCCGATAAAATATTTATAAGCATATAACGGTGAAAACCCTTTATTTGAAATGGGTATGGTATTCATTAAACAAATTTTTGGAATGTAAAAAAATGGTAAAATTTCAACAGTATAACATGGTCACTTAATTATTAATAAGGTGTACTTATGAGAGAGAATGTGTCTCTAATCATTTGGATATAAAATGGAATTCAATATGGACAAGGAAAAACATATCCCAAATTTTTTAATTTTAAATATATGTGTAATAACTCGTATTTTCTTTGGTTTTACTTTTATAAAATATGAGGAAGAATTCTGAGACCAGGCACTAAGATAGCATGAGATTCTGAGGCTCAGTGTGCCAAGAAGGATACAATGAAAAATGTTATTTTTTAATAATTTGCATCGAAAATATATTCTTAAATGTCAAAATACACTAAATTGGTTCCTGACTTGGAAATACGAGGGTATCGTTTTGTTTAGTGATACCACATTTCCTTAATGGGGGCCATACATTGAACTATGTGGGTTGATGATAAATGTTTGAGATTAGACATAAACATCATTAAAATATTTTAATGAAAATATTTTATTTGACGTTGCATTGGTATTATTCAATTAAGTCTTATTTTTAGGAATACAAGGTTTTATCCATTATCCTAAAAATTATTTTTAGGAAAGGAGATGAAATCATCTCTGGTGAACGATAACGAAGAACGGTGGATCGAGGATCGACGATGACACAAAACCCCCATCTTCATCAACAAATTATTTATCCATGAGCTATGATGTTGATCACATTGTGATTTCCACCTTTCGTGTTCATTTTTTATATGAAGATCCTAGAGTAATCCATGAAATGATTAGCCCATTAATCGACCCTATGTTGTAGGAGGGAATATAATGCCAGTTAGCAAGATTAAATCTAATCTATTACTAACCCAAATTCCCCAGTTTTTGATCATTGAAAAATAATGTTTGTAGAATGACATTAAATCATTTCTTTGTGGATTTCTCCCTCCATTAAACACATTCTTCATTGTTGGAACCCTATAGTCTTGAAATCTAATTTTTCGTTTGGTTTTGAGCATGATTAGACCCTCCAAGCGATCACAATTCATATGAAGAACATATTAGTGAAGATCACGACCTATGTATTGCGAATATAACACGTTTTTAATGAACAGAACACTAGAGAAATGGGAAGGGATCTGCAGAACTAGGGTCTTCAGAAGTCAGTTCCATTGCCGGCTCATCGGAGCGCTCGATGGCATGGGGCAACCACCACATGTGTGTGTGGCCGAGGAAGGATGTCAACATAATGACAACCACGGGAGAAGGCAGTGGTGGATGGACCATGCCATAGGCATAGTAAGACCATGTAGGTCCTGTAGAGGTAGCCAAACCATGTTGGTCCTGCCGCTAGAACCGAACTGCGTAGGCGGCACGATCAGTACATGCAAGGCATGCAATGTAGGGACCCACTTACAACAACCAAGTGATGTGGTAGGACACCATAGTAGTATAACCAATGATTTGGACCAATGGGGATGTGTGGGAGATGGTCCACGATAGGTGTCCATGAAAGGTGTCCATGACAAGTGGCGGTAGTGTTGATGAGGGAAATAATAGGTGGGACAACCACATCCAACACGGTCATGCTCCTCATTGTGTGGGAAATCCGGATAGCCACATGTTTGAGTGACCATGAAGACCAGAAGGAGCCATCCATGACGGGCTGCAACTAGTGGAGAAAGGCCAGCTCATACGACACATAACAGGGCAGATAATTGGGCTACAGTCCAGCGGCCCATGGGGTCGGGCCGGTTTGAGCAAGCCTTGATGGACTAGGCCAGGTCTGGTCATTGAACTAGGTCAGTAGTGATCTGGACCATAGTATTTTTACTTAATTGGATATATATTTCAAATTTTGAGTTCGTTTTATGATTTGTTTGTGCCAGTGGGCCAATTAAAAATAGACTGTCCTTTTGAGATACTATGTGTGAGTTTCTATATAAGTCGGTTTACGAAAAAATGGAATTTGTTGTGGGTTCTCCTAGAAAAGTTTCACTATGAGAGGAATCCTATGGCATGTGGGGGATATGTGATTGTGGTGACTATGTGACTTTGGGGATCTATGAACCATTGATTCTTTGTGTTCCATCGATGCTCTATGCTCCATCGACGCTCCCTACTCTATCAATGAAACCTGGAGCCATCTCCACTTCCAGAACCACTGATTCTTGGTGTCCTTTTTACGGTCCATGTACCACTGATGCACCATGAACCATTGATTCTCTGTGTGCTATTGAAACATCTAGCTTCAATGAGACTGGGAGATATGTGGACTAAAACTATAAATCCTTCTCTTATTCGTTCATACTTATATATGTGTGAGGTGACTGTATTCACTATAACATGGGTGTTACCTTTGTAGTGTACATTGTGTTTTTTCATTATGGTATTCATTAGGAATATATTAGTTTTATTACCTTCTGCAATTTTAGGATGTCCTATGGAGTATTGTTTTTCCCAACCCTATGTGGTATTTTCCTGCACGTGTGGTTTCTTTTGCAGATAATCAATGCTTTGATGGAATTTTGGGTGGACCCAGACCAGTCGGTGCTTCAGAACCTGTTTACATTCCATTTTTCTATATTGTAGACTTTGGTGTTGGCATCTTATTTTATTTACTCATTGTTTACATAGTGTTTTTTACATTCCCTCAATTTGGTCTTTTTTAGGTGAGTGTGTGTATTGGTACATAGGAAAATGCCTCCCATTTATGAGATATGAATAATCAGTGCTAGTCCACATCCCCTGGCCTATAGGTGGTGGGCTTTGGGTAGTCATGGCATGATCTCCTTGGGGATATATTGTGATAATATGGAAAACAATTAAAAATATACTTGAATAAAGAGGAGAAAGAAAATAACCCTAACCGTGAGTGTGTGACACCAAATACATTAGAGGATATTCTTGAGAGATTGATGGAACATTGGGAGGACTATATAGAGGTGTGGGAGAGTAAGTACATGCTCTAATTATTTTTAGTGATGATAAATTGGGTAAATGGTGGGTTCATATTAGAAAATATATTGGAGTTATTTATTATTTCTCAAACCTAGGTTTTGGACTCTATATAATAAAATAACAAAAACCAAAAATCATCCCATGGATATTCCCTTGGTTTCTTCCAAAAAGGAGTGGTTATAATTATTTTATAATTAAAATGATATATATTTATATAATAATACCCTTTCTTATGTGGAAGTGAGTCATACTCTTGAATATTTGATTTTTAAACCTCAAAAAATAGTATACGTTTTGGAGGATTCATAATGGCATAATAAAATTATTAAAATAATCATAAAATAAAATTATTTAAATGTACTAAACATAGATTTGTTAATTTATAACCTTTATAGTATTTATTAGATCACATTTTCTTCATTATGAGGTCATAATACACACCATATATTTATAAGGTTTTTAATTTGTACCAGAAAATTCATCTATATCATAAAATAATGTAAAATTTCCCATTGGAAAATAATGAAATTCTAAATCCAGAAATAATATTAATTTTATAAAAAAAATTATATATAATATTAATTTTAATTTGAAAATAAAAAATCACTTCTATTGATTAATGATGTGTTTTTACAATAAATGTTCTCAAAGCATCATAAAAATTAAATTTTATTTCAAAAAAATGTTATATTAAATTTTAAAAATACCAATTTTACAATTATATTTCAACAAGAAATAATTTATTTCAAAAATATATTTCTTCATCAAAATATGTTCCATAATTTAATTTGAATATTACCAAAAATAAAATTACTATATTATTTTTTTAAAAACAAAATATTTTTTTAAATGAAATATTATTGTGAAAATATATTAGTTAATCAATTAAATATACATATTCATAATATTAGGGTAGTGTTAAATATCCATTTAATACACTTGATAATTCTATTAGGGTACATTTCACGAGGATGAGACTTTAATGGGGGTTTTCAGCATATATGGTTTGGCTTGGCATCTCAAGGAGGGTGAACTTCTCCCATAAATTGTTTTACTCATTCATATGTTGTTAGATCTCATATTGGGATCAGTTAGGGGATAATCCAAGTGATTTTCTCTCCCATGTAATATCTAATATATCTAATTCATAGGGTACAATCATTCTATTTGAGGCCATCACATCCATTATGTATGTCAAATGGATTTTGTAAAACATGATATTTATACTAATTATATTTTCACGGGTCTATATCGATATTTTAATCATTATTGGTGATTTAATGGTCTTTTAAATCATATAGGATATAATAAAACAAATTAATTTCATGTTTTTTCTATATCCATGACATGTAATAAGACATTTAATTAAATTTCATGGGTAATTTTGTTAATAATAGTTAGGGTCCTTATAGGATTAAAAATCACACACATGAAATAAAAATCAATAATGGTAAATAGTGTATTCCACCACAAGATTTATAACATAGAAAAATGTATAATTGAGAGCCCCAATGGTTGATGAACTTCTAACCTTAAGGACATTGATATTAACATTAATTATTATCAAGGAATTTTCACCCCAATCACAGCCACATACCCATTGGATGGAAAATATCGTCAAGGATTATTGGAAAATGATTCCAACTATTTTATATATAAACTGAAATAAAACAACAAATTTGATAATATTTTCTCTTCCTATGATAATTTAAAAATTATAAAATTCTTCAAACAAATATTCTAAAATATTCATTTTTAAAGAATAAGTATAACTTCACTTGCGAAAAGATTATATCTCATTAGAATAATCTGAGATAAGAATAAAAATTATTCTTTATCAAACTTCAATAATTCTAGGTTGTTGTCATTAAAGATTTAATGCATCCATATTTCTGAAATCATTAATAAATAATATGATTAAGCAGAAGAATTATATTTGAATAGTTATTTGAAAATGTTCATATGAAAAATCCTATCTAGAAATAATATTTTCGATGATTTATATATAGTGTGAGGAAATACGAGGTTCCTCTATGACAATAAATTATAAAAATGGTAATTTTTGATCAATGGAGGCTTCACCAATCATGAATTTTAAAATTTAAATGAATCTCATAAGAAAACCTAGATTTTAAAGCACTTTAATGCAGTTTTTTACTAAAAATTTATAAATAAAACATAATAAAAATATCCTGAAACCTACTATATTTTAGAAATAATGTACATTTATTAACATATTTTATCAGGAATAAAATGAAATTACATAAAAATTCATATCATGTTGTAAAATTATATCTCCCTTCAAAAACTACATTTGATAAAATGTGGATATACATAAGAAATAGATGAGTTATAAATCCTAGTAAGGGAATAATAATCCATATATATTAATGTAGTAATGTTATACAAGAGGCATATCAAGGTAAAATAAGAAGGTTGTTCATTTTAATATTGAACGATGAATAACCATATAACCTGAGAGCATAAAGGAACTATTGGAATGTGGAAACATCATTAAACTTTGCATCATAAAAATAAGTGAGGTCTAGACAGAAAGACTACATAATAAATTCTTCTTAGTATATACAATTATTCACAATATATTGTATCTCGTGATATAAAAATATTACCCAATACATTGGAGGGTTATATAATTCAGGTCCCACCACTCACTTTCATATCATGTACATGAATATGTGTGGCTAGTAAATTTCAAAAATAAGGAATTCGTTAATAATAATTAAATAAACAATTTAGGACTGTGGTTATAAACATATAACCCCAAAATCAATGAAAGATAGATATGTATATTTTAATACACTAAAGTGGAAATTCATATAGGAATTCACTCCTGAAATGAATGACATGGAAAATCTTATGACAATTTCCACGATAAAGAGGAGGTACAAAAACATTCATATAAGATATTAATGAGATATAACTTTTTATCAAAACACTTTTAAATAAAATGGGATAGTATGTGGGTTATGTAAAAAATAATCCAACATTTTCATTTGAAAAAGAAAATGCATAATACAAAGAAGGATCCAGAATAAGGACATGGAAATAACATCCCTTGCCTCAAGAAGGTCCCTAAAAATGATTGGTTGGAACCTGTTGAGTTCTTGGGGAATCCTTGGGATAACATTGTAGATGAGACATGATAGTAATGTCATGATATTGGGGTCTTGAGTGATGATTAATGGGAGATTGTGTTGTTTGATATATAAAAGGTGAGTATAAATCTTTAATAATTTCACAGTATAGGTTTTGGTCTCTATAAAATAATGTAATAATAACCATAAAACATCTCATGGGGTTTTCCCAAGTTTTATAGACATGTGAAGTGGTTTTATTTATTTTTATAATTAATGTAACAATATCATTAAAATAATATACTTAGTGATATGGATGTCTATCATATTTATAAAGAAATTATATTAAAACCAAAAAAGATAGTATATGATTTTTAGGATTCATCATGGTTTTATAAAATTAATAAAATAACAAAAAAATATATATTAAAATGGAAATAATTATTTGGTCTAGGAAATATTTTATGAAATATTTAACAATAATTATGTGTCATTATGATGTCAAATACAAACAAAATGTTTATAAATTATTTAACTTCAACCAAAATATTTGTGACTCTCTCAAATTTTTTATAAATTAACACCATTTGATAATTTCCACATTCTAATTTCAAAAATAATATTTATTTTATCCATATAGATTTCTCAATTATCGAAAATTATATTTGAAAAAAATACATATTTATTTAAAAAATCATGTTTTTTGAATATGATAGTCTTCGAACCGTTATACAATGTTTTTTTTAACCTTTAAAAACTATATTATCATTTATATTTAATTAATATTATTTAATTATTATATTTTATTATTAAATAAATTATTTCAAAATTTAATGATTTCATCAAAAGTAGATTTTTGATTGAAACTATATATTTCCCAAAGAAATTGATCCTTTACATACTAATACCAAATGTTTACCAAAAAAGTTATATAATTATTTATAATGAAATAATAAAATTTAATAAATTTAATCCTAAATATATTGTATAAAAATATAATAATTCATAATATTTTGATCATGATACACATCCATTTATCACATAAGATAATACCCTAATATTAATGTTGGAAATGGTGATATTTTCATTGTTTAGTTTAATGGTCATGGTTTGGGCCACGATCATGATGACATTGAACTTATCCCCCAAATGGTTTCTATCATTATTCAATTGTTGAATTGTAGATTGGTATTGGTCATGGGAGAATCTAGTGATTATATATCACTTGTATTGTTTGGTAAATGATATTTATAATGTGTAATAATAATTGTTGAGCCTATCGTTTCATTTTCCTATGATAATTGGACATTATAATCCTTTATATATAATTAAAATTTTGTCATTATTAATTATTTATATTATCAAGTATTATGATGTTAAAAATATATTAAATATAAATCAATAAATCATTCCAACAAAACCAAATTAGTTCATGATATTTAAATAAAAACATTACATAATAATTCAATTATCATTAAAAATTAGAATTTCATATATAATATATTATTTTATTACATTATACTGCCCTTGTGAAATATCCCCCTTGAAGACATTATTTTAAAAAAAATAAATGATGCAACATCTATTGCACCACCTTTTATAATCCCTTGAATCTTCATAAAACGAGTACTTCTACCACAAAACATAGAATATGGGAGTTCACATGTTATGTAGAACCTTGTCTCTATGATCAACAATCCTCTGAGGCTCTTACTCATATTAAATATCATTAACTAGTGGAACCATATAATGATTTAATATATCTGAGGGGCTAGTTAGGTACTTATTTAATAGGTATTCATGGAATACATCAAGTAATTGAGATAGGTTAGGTGATACTATTATTAAATAATCCACCAATATGACACAATCAAGGATAAAAATTGATGATGTAACATGGACTAAGAACTCCCTTATTATAAAAAAATGTGACTTTATTTTATTTGATATATGAATGAACAATTTACCTTAGACCTCAAACTACATTTATTCACATTTATTTATTTCCATAGATTTCAATAAACATTGTGCATATTTAATATGATGATGAATTTTGTCAACATTATCTTTCATATCTTAGTTAAGATTAGGTGCCATCACCATGTCCTCTCAAACATCATCCCCATATGTCATAGTGTAACACATAATTTCATATAGAGTATCCAAAGGATCCATATGAATTCTAGATGGGGTGTTTTTGTTATATGAATACTTTACTAGGGGAAGGTGTTGATCCCAAAATCCATGGAAATCCATTGAACATGTTCTCATAATATCGTCTTGTTTGTGACTGGTTATTTCATGTTGATCATATATTGGAGTTTTATAATCATTGTTAACGATTAGTTATGTATCCCACACATACTAAAGGATTTTTCCATACATCAGAGTGAACCTTATATCATAATTTGATACAATAGAGAGAGGTACTCTAGTAATTCTTACTACTTCCTTTATGTACATCATAGTGAGCATGTTATGATGGAAATATTACATGATAGAAAAAAAAAATTGGATGAAATTATAATGTTATCAACTACTAGACAACTGGTATTATTTCCTTTAAATGTCATAGGGATATTTATGATGAAATACATGGTTATGTTTTCCGATTTCCATATTATTATAGTCAATGGTTATATTATACACTTATACATATATCATTCTTAACATGATAGAATAACTAGAATTATGAAATAATCTATACAATGTACCTCTTCATGTTGTACAACTATAAGGGTTTTTAAATATCTATATATAATAGTTATTCATAGATGAATATAGAATGATGATATATATGCATCATCTATAATTTCCCTCTTTTGTTCTAGTTCAGATTGGACACATATCTAAATACCTAAAATTTTAACTCCATTTTCAGATAATTTGAACCCTTGAATATTATATACTTTATTCTATATAAACTAATAATATTTTTATTCCTCTCTGATCCTCTTAGGAATATCTAGTTTAGTAGTTATTTGAGAAAGGTAAGAAAAAGACCCTAATATTATTCATATGTTCATCATTTCATTGTCCATGATGACTAGATCCCTCGAAATATTCATCATGGATATAGTTTCTAGGTCTAGTAGACGTAAGGAATATTAAACTTTTTTTTCTAATAAGGTAATGGAGTGAAAAATCATAATCCTTGATCATATATAAACACCTTTATTGTCTCATATTGAGATCCTTTATACATCACACTTATCTCCATAGAGGAACATTGGTTATTATTTTAATTTAAAAAAAATACTAAATCCAATTATATATTGTTAATAGGGAATTTCTACTCATGGATGATTAATTTATGGGAGGAATAGGCTGTCACTTTTTTATCATGAATGTTTTCACATCCCACAAAAATTTTGGATGGATCGTTGTATATCACAAATCCTTCACTACTGGTGGGTAATGTCAGAACATGTTCGTTGATTAGCATCTTAATTAGATCATTATATCATTACTCAAAATTAATCTTTTCATAAAATCCTGATTCCCTATTGAGTAATTATTTTTAGTGTCCTTCAGAAGCATGATATATTTTTAAAAATTCTACAGGAGCACTCAACCAAACAATCTAAAATACAGATTTCCATCATAGAAGATGGCATGTTCCATCAATCGATTACATCTGTTCATGAAGGATCTATAGATATACACTTTTTGGTAATATCATTACATAATAAACATACATAATCCAATCAAAACAAATATTTATTATATTCATCGTATTAATTTTCATTCCACAATTTCATAGGTATTGAATTTATATTATCATCATTTTACTCCTTTCATTTGGATTTATTAAGAATCTTTTCTATAAATACTAAAAAAATATTGTCAGAGTAATCACCAATGAATCAATTCATCATGTATATGATTCTTTATAGAGGACCAGTGAGTCTAAATGGAATTATTATGAACTCATAGTTCTCATAACATGTATTAAAAGATGTATGGGGAATATCCTCTTCCTAACCATTACATGATGATAACCCGAACAAAGATAGACCTTAGATAATTACTAGTACCATGTAACTAATTTGAAATTCAGTAGTCCATGCTATTTGATAATTTTTTTTTATAATAATATTTTTTATATCATTATAATCAATTTAGAGGCATATTGACCCATCCTTATTATTGATGAAGTGGACTAGTACACCCCACGGAGAGGCACTTTTATGAATAAACCATTTGACCATATTCTCTTATAATTTTTTATTTAGATCGTCACATTAAAAAATGGAAATTTTATATTGATTTTTGGATATTGAAATTATTTGGGCATGAGATTGATTGTGGACACAAAATAACAGCTATGGGTCATACTAGAAAATTCATTGGGAAATATATTAGTGAATTCCATAAAAGGGTATGTCATTAAGGATGATCATTTATTTTTACTTAATAATATCATATAGATATTGTTACACTCAGTTAAATAATAGCCAAACTTGAGTTTTTAATATCAAATTAGATTAATCCTCCTCCATTCACTTGTATTGATTCATAGGATAATTCATGATATGGATGGTGATTTAATTATCTCAGTAATTTATGTTGTCCCAATATGTGAATGATAATCCATAATAATAATTTCATAAAATTACACTAAGGGGACTATCACAGTGTTTTTTGGTATGTTAATCCAATAAACATGGATATTGGGGAAGTTATATACATGGTATGCAATAATTTCCACATTCATTTTAATCATTGATAACTCAAATTTCATTTTTGAGGTGGTGCATGAATTGTACCACTAAACATTAATTATATGACAGAATTCATAAAACCAAAACCAAAATATTAATTTTAAGTAATAAAATAAATAACTAGGATACTTATCACATATTTGTCGTTGTGATGAACCTTAGCAGTTTTTATTTACTAAGTAACCCCTTTCTCTATATGCTTTATAGGTTGTAAACATCATTTTTCATTGAACAACTGTTTCATAGGGGATTGATTTTCATACTTTTATTGTTATTTGATGTTGAGAAATTTGGAAATATGTTGAGGGATGATAGGTCGATTTCATTCATACATCACATTACATAGTTTTTCCCATAGACAACTGCTACCTATGTTCGCTTCCTTCCTAATCCTACAACATTTTGTTATCTCCTATAGAAAATATCAGGATACTTCTTCCTACACATTTGAAAAGAGGGATAATGTAGTTTTTAACTACAATTATATTTTCCCATCACAATGATTTTATTAATATACATTCTCCACTTCTTATCTATAGTCCCTAGAGTCCTTAGAGATTTATTAATCCCCTATTCAACTTTTTGGATACATTAAATTGTTTCCTCATATTTTTTAATGTCTGAAATATATCAGGATATTTTAAATTTTTCTCTATACCTCCAAATAATATTTCTATATTACTTTTAGGGGAATTCAAAATGATATAGACATATCATAAAAGTTTTTTGATGTTTTCCTCATAAACCACAATGGGTTCATCAACGGTTTTTTTGAGGCTATGTATGTCATTCTATATTTTTTGATAGAGTGTTCCGATCATGAATTTATAGAATAACTTTTTAGGATTTAATCAAATCCATCTCTTAGATTTCCACCTCAAGATTCATATTTTTTTGTTACAACAAACATTGATAAAATCATCCCTTTATATAGTAAATAGTCATCCTAAACATGCCTTTCACATATAATTAATGGATGAAGAATATATTTTCAAAGGTGTCAATCCATGAAATGTGATCAAGGTATTATAAGATCCTCTGAATGGTAGATTCATTTTTCATATAAATTTATCAGTAGTTATTTCTCATTCATTAGCATATTTGGGAGTTTTTCCTGATTCAGGTTTCAATTCAAGATGATAGTTAATTTTGAAATTAATTCCATAATGTTAATTATTTCAAATACTATTGGGTTTATGAATATAATTTGGACCTCAAATATAAACTTCTTCACATTTTTTTGTCTCATTTCTTCTTGCCCCTAGACATTAACTAAAAATAAATAATTTTATGGATGGTATTTTTAAAATAATTGGATAAATAAATTAAATAATCATAAATAATAATGGGATAACCTATAAATTAGATTTATCATTAACCTATGAATTTATAGGCATCAATATTTGTTATCCATGGTGTATTTCCTATTATAAAACCATATAGGAAAATTTTTTATTAAATTTTATTTAAGTAGATTGTGAATTTATCAAGTTAAATACACTAATATTATGAAACTAGGTGTGCATCAAGAACCATTTTTATGCACCAGGTAACAATCGAGTACAACTCAATGCAATTGTTTTTGTTATTACCCCAATGTACATTTGGTCTAGAGCCACATCCTGTTTTAGTATCAAGACATGTATGTATTTTCATGGAATCCAAATACTCAATACATTTCTAATATTTAGTGATGTTTTCATTTTTAATGTATTATCCCTATAGATTTTACTAGAAATTTGTAATCTCATTGCAATTGATATCTAAACATTTATTTGATAAAAACTATGAAAGATGATATTTTATTATTATTTAATTTTTTTACCAATAGTTACTCATATTAAAATTAGAAAATATCATTAATCCAATTGTGTTTTGTATATCAGTAGAATTTAATAACTAATAAAAATAGTAATAAGATGAAAATATTGAAAACATTCATAACATGATTCAAAAATTTCATCATTCTTCTAAAACTGCATTTTATAACCTTGGAAAATATATATGAAATAGGTCATCATTAAAGACCATTAGGGGAATATAAATTCACAGAATAATTTAAATTAGTAAATTTTATCCAATAGTACTATAAATTTTATCTACTCGGGGTTAGACTAAAAATATTGAACAATGACGTATATTATAACATTGGTAGCATAACAATGATATAGGAATGTGGAAAAAACTTAAATCCTAAAATTATAAATAATATATAAATATAAAAACAAATCAAACCTATGATAGCCTGTTTAGGATAACATGAAACACACCATTCATGTCATATAATGTGATTAAAAAATTACCCAATGCATTAGAGGGCTATATTAACAGAAACCCACCAGTCACATTCATATCATGTAAATGCATAACTATGTCACATAGATCATACAACATGAGGATTAATTGAATAAAAAAATACCCATGATTAAATATTGTTGGTTATATAATTTTAAATATATAATAAATTAAGAATATGTACATTTTTATAAATTCCCAATAGTGGAAAAGGGGAAGGATATTAACTAACTAGATGATTGTCAAAGAAAATCATAGGATAATTTCAGAAGATTTATGAATGTAAATAATGATTCATAAATGGGATAAATGACAGTGATTGTGGACTCTTGACCAATTTAAATAATATGTACAAAAAATTGTTATGTAATAACATAAGATGATATAAACAATTGGTACTTATAAGAAAAAAGATATATAAGGTCATTCAATTTAGAGAATAAGGATAATATCTCAATCCTTTAGAGGGTTCTTATAAAATCTTGGTACACGCATCATAATTTCTTAGAGGAACCTTAGATTAAATCCTAGATGGAAGGGTATAAAAAATTCCTAGTCCATGGGTTTTGACTGAATAGATATTGGACTTTTGATGTCTTTATATGAGCCATCAATTCATTATTAATTTCAACACATTTATTTTGTACTCTATATGACAATGTAATCAAAATGATAAAAAATTCCATTCTTTTGGAACATGTTATCTACCATGTTGATGTGGATTACATTTTTATATATGTTTAAGAATTTATATATTTAATATAATAATATTATTCATGTGGAAGTGATACATGTTGATAAATATTTGATTTTAATGAAATTAAAATGATAAAAAAATTTAGAGGATTCATTAAGGGTTAAAAAATTAATAAAATAAAATAAAATAAATAATTAAAAATATGTTTTTTTTGTATTTGATACTTTTATGGAATATATAACCACAATTTTGGATAATTATGACATCATATTTCACAGGGTACAACTATACAATATTTAGTTTTTACCAAAAAAATCGACTCAGTTAATAAAATATAAAAACAAAACCATTGGATAATTCAGAATTGATGACTTAAAAAATAATTTTTAATTTTATTAATATGAATATAAAAATATATAACTTTAAATATTTACATCTATAATTCACCATTATTGAAAAATACTATTTTTATAATAATAGTTTACGAACCCTTATGAAAATTAATCATAACAACGTAAAACTATGTTATGATTCATATTTATTATAAATTACATAATAATAATATTTTACATCATTTATTTAAAATATTAATGAATTTAATAACAATTCATTTGTGATTTAAGCTTTATATGTCTTAAAAATTAAAAAAATTCATCATATCAAAATATATTTTCTGTCAAACACATTATCTACACATTTAAAAACTAATATTAAAATGGAATAATAATAATAATAATTTAATTTAATGGAAATATAAACTAAATCCAAATTTTAGGGTCTAGATTCATAAACCCTTATTACAAGATCTAATTCACAGTGTGTAAGGAGTGTGATTGGGTGATTTTCATGGGGTGGTCCTACGAACAAAGTCATGTTAATGATTTTAATAAACTTGAAAATCTAGGATAAATAATTTCTCTCGTGATATAGTTTATGAATATCTGCTTTGACTTCCCTCCGAGAAATTATATTGATTATATCTCCTTAAAAAGCTCTAATAAATGTTCTCCAATATCTATGTATTACATTTATTTCTATAATATCATTACATGATATAGAATTTATTCATTAAAATTTTGAATTAAATTTATCAAATTTGATTTTTTTCTATTACTTTTCACATAAAAATTTCCACCCTATTAAATTTCATTTCAAACAAAAAAAATAGTTGAGGGTACATCAGTTTCAGCACTTATTTAAATTCCCATTCTGCTTCCTTAGACATGTGGTTCATCGATATCTATTTGTTCATGTGAGTTGTTTTATATCATAGAATCTTGAATCTTTTTTCTAAGATATTCAATTGTTGATCCTTTTACTAAAGGTTATTCATCAATTTTATAACCTCTATATTCAATATATGTGAGGGATCATGTATATAACACCTCAAGAGGGATAAATGGGACTCAAATTGTACACGAGATAAGTTAATTGTGAGTGAAAATGATTGTTAAATTGTTATGATATGATCAAGGATCTAAACATGGGTTATGTGTCTATGACTATGATTTAACTTTTTCAATAATCTCATGAATTTATTGCAAGATGAACTATGAAGGGACCCTTTATCTCCATCCAAAAACATCACATCATGATGATGATTTTTTATATTGATTTTTTATTGATGTTTTTTTCGATTTCATATAAATATAAATTTTTTAAACCTTCTCTTTAACCACATGGATATGATCTGGTCCTATTATCCTTTCTCTCAATTTAATTCCTCCATGACATATTCAATGACCTCTTACAATAAAAATTCTCAAAATGTTCCATTTTAATGATAAAATGGTAAATGTTGTTATATGAGAAAAACACTAGGGAATGATATTGAATCCAATATAGAAAAAATTCCATTAAATATTATCCCAGAATATTATATAGGGTTTATATGAAAATTTTTTAACCATCAATTTTAGGGTGATTTGTAGTGATGAAGCTCTGTTCTGTTTCCAATTCTAACTAAAGGATTCTATAAAACCTTCAGGAAATCCTCATATCTACATACGATATAATAGATAGTGTAACTCTATGTAGCCTCACTAATTAGATTGTTTATATTTTTATGATTAGTTAAAGAGATTAATATTCCTTAATAGAAATTAAATGTGAGTAATTTTTTTATAAATATACTACCTCCAATATGGTGTTATTCTATTTATGTTTCCTCGAGTGTCCAACGATGAAATACATTGATATATATTCCCATTTACATAATGTTATATGACATTGTTTCAGAATACACATAGACATAAATAATTCCTCATTAATTTTTTAACATACCACAATTCTAGATAAAAAAACTCCACAATATTCCCCTTCATGTTATCCTTCTAGAAGTTTAACATTTAGCCATTATACATCTTAATTGTTACATGATATATATAGAAGGTTGATTTATGCACAACATATATAATTTCACTCTTAAATTTTTTTGTGGGATACATATCTAGTTTTTAGGACATATAACTTTATCCTTAGAAACGTCAAGCTTAGGAATATTCACTACCTTAATCTGATGGAAATCATCTTCTCTCTAGGCCTCCACAATCATCTCAAGAAGTGATGGTTGGGAATTTATTTGAGATAACTATGTTGTTGATTATTTTATTATTCAATCTTCTATATATTGTACGCCCATAATTATTGGATCCCTTATGATGGTATTCATGGATTTTTTTGTGGGATCATTTCTACTTAGATCATCTCCCAGTTTTTTTCTATCTCTGGATGATAATGGATTAAAAAATCATAATACTAACTCACCTGTAAAACCAATAATTTGAACATATTAAGATCATTTTTTTGTGAATATATACATTTGGATTTTATGATCTAAATATATGTCACAATTTTCTCTATATAGGTATTTTGAATGTGAAGATCACTACATTCAAATACAGATAATGAGTTTTACAGTTCTTCTCATGGATAATTTATTGGAAGGGGGAATATGCTATCAATTTTTCATCTTTAATGAGTACACAACATAGTCCCATATTTTATAATACATGTAGATCACATATCCTTGTCTGTTGGGGGTAATTGGAGAACATATTTAGTGATTTACCTCTTCCTCATATTCTTATATATTTCATCGCATTAATCATTGCAGAAAAACATTACCCTCTTCTACATAATCATGGTCAGTTTGATTGAAAATCATGATTATTGTCTCAAAAATCAATAATGGTCGCCAACAAATAAATGTAATAATCATATTTGTATAATATATATTGTGTGGGTTAGTCCTTCCATTTCCATTTTATTTGAAGGATCCAAAATTTGCCTTTAATCACGACAAATTATTATAGAAATAGTACTTTCTTCATGTTTATGTTTTATTGAGAACTCACCTATTAGTTTGTGATGAGAACTAGACCACTATTAGAGGATCATATTCTCTTACCATGGGAGTTACATCATTGGTGATATTTCCTTTAGTCTCAATAATTTGAGCTATATATGATTTCCCATGATAAATTAATATATATTCTTGATATGTAAATTCCAAAGTAGTTATTTCTCTTCAAAAAGATCAATGAGTGATTCATGATACAGAGATTAAAGTACATATCCCAGAAATATATGGTGGACCTATATTGGGAAACGCAACCCATGACTATGATGATATTATATTCTACTAATGTGAGGATGATTTAACTTTCATGATCATCAATTCAAACATAATGTTGTAATACAAAATCAATAGAAGTTTTATCCAATATATGAAATCATATGGAATGGTGAATTCATGATATTAGAAACCGTAAAATATATAAAATTAACTCATGAATTAAAATACAACCATACATACACAACTCTTTGCTAGAAGTTATTTTTTCTTTAATCATAATTATACATCTCATCAAAGAAAATTACTTATAACTTGCTCATGGAGATTATGGGTTCTTACCATTATTGTTAGACATTGGAACCAATCATTGGATTGGATAATTACCAACATATAAACAGTTATGACATAGAACTATTAGCAGTACATTTTACTAATCACTATTAATTGAAATTACATTAATTGAACTTTTTATTTGGTTGTAGTATATTTGTACTTTATGACCTATTTTTTAACACATAAAACATCTTATAGTTCAATTATGAAATTTACATTGGTTAGACATTCCATATAGTTTCTATGTAGGTATGTGAATCATCATTCTTTTATCACTATTATAAAATTAAATTTGTTGAGATGTTTTCCTAATACTATTTTTTATAAGCGTAAATTAATATATGTTATTGTTTCTAATTGTAATTATTGATATCTAGTTTTATACAATCACAAGATTCATGTCATTAGCTTCCATCATGTCAGACATATCATTTGGATAGTCACCAAATTACCCCACACAATGGTTGTTGAATCGGTTTCCCATATTTCAAACCAGGACTAAAAATAACCGGTTGATTAGGGATGATAATTTTAAATATATTATATTCATAAATGTAAACTAATGAAAATTATACAGACAACCTATAAAATGTATTTATCAATAATCCTAGGAAATTCAATGTTTTAATCTATCTTATCCCTAAATTATTAATTAATATAAAATATTATGGTATTGTTTTGTTCCCTTGGTAATGGTTTTAAAGGAGTATGTGAATTTATCCAATAATATCCCCTAATATTTTCAAATTATGTTTGAAAAAAATCCCATTTTTGTGTACCATGTAATGATCATGTCCAAATGAAAGCCCCCCTTTTGGGTTATTACACCTATGCACATCTCTTCTAGATCCAAATCCACATATTTTATCTAGATCGAGATTTATTTTATTGGATACCACTTAATTTATAATTTACCAAAATGTACGGATGTTTTTATATTGTTAGTATTATCCCCAGTGTTCTGAACATATTTTTATAATCCTTTCCCCAAAAATAAATATACTTTTTCCTACTTGGAAAGAAAAAAAACATATTTCAATACCAAATAATTCATGTTATATTATATAATGTAACACACATTAAAATTTTAAAGGAAAATATAATTATTTTATTGGTTAAATTAGGTATATATCATAATAAAATTATTCATTGATACTATGATATTATAGAATATATTAATTAATAGTCAAAATTTTATTTTCTTATTCTAAAAATGATATTTATTACAGATTTTCAATATTAATATGTGATATATAATGCCCCGTAAGGTAATAAAAAAACAATAACATAAGGTATTGTATTTTATGTGATCCAAGAGTAATATCAAGGTAACATATGTGGGGTGTGCATTTAAATTTCTTACAAAAGTGGCAAGATATTACATGATAGCATAAAGAAAACCTGGGAACGTGGAAATAACATAAAATAATGAATCCTAAAGAAAAATCGATGCTAAAAACCAAGAAAAAATAGTATAGTATGATTAGGTTTTCCACTAGTTCAACATTCATAGAATATCATGATATTAAAACATTACCAATTTCATTGTATGGATTTATAATTTGAATCCCACCCATTACATTCATTTCTTCTTCATTCATAGGTGTTCTATGTAGATCATACAACCGAAGGATTTATTTCAGTAACTTCAACACCATTATTATATTTAGTGGGATACATATATGTAAATATCATGTAAATAAATGATAGGTTAATCGAGGTGAACACCTTACGGTGCAAATGTAGATGGGTATTCCCAAAACAAATGTCTCGTGTAGAATGAAATGGGATAATTTCTACTACAAAATGGCGGTACGTCAAGGTTCATTGATGCGATTAACGAGATATAATTTGGTATCTAAACAGATGGACATCAGAAGGTAATTATATCAAATAAATAAGAACATAATCCATCATCGACAATAGATAATTAAATTAGCAATAAAACACGAGGTACTTCTATAAGGAGGAGAATGAGGGGATCACTTACCATTAAGGTATGATTCTGAAATCTTGAGAGAATATTCATATGAGACTGAGGAAAATTGATAGGACTATAGAGAGGGAACATAGGAACAATTTCATGATCAATGGGTTTTGGATCACGGTTTCTATGAATAATAATGGGTTTCAAATATTTTAAATGTGTAGGAACTGTTATCACTAAAATTATTACTTTGGTGATATTTAAGTGGGTCATATTTCTGTTGAATTAATTTTAAAAACATATAATATAGTACATGTTTTATAGGATCCATTAAGGTTTTATAATATTAATAAAATTACATAAAAAAATATTTTAGAGTAGAAATATGTACTTTTTCATGGAATTAATATTTTACATAGATTAAATTACCTTTTTCCATTTTGATTTCATATTTCACAATGTTAAATTATATCATATTTAATTTTTACCAAAAATAACAATATCTAAAAAAATTAGGAAAAATTCAATATGAATAATTTTATTTGGATTATTTCAAAAATATTTTTTCTATTATGAAAATAATTCCATAAATATGATAATTATATATTGTAATACAATAATACGGATGTACTAAAAAATATTGTGTGTTTTTCATAGTAATACTTTTATTATCCTTCTAAATATTATATTTCATTTCATAAAATTTAATTATCATTTAAATTTTTAAAAAATTAGTCAATATTAATATTATATATCATTTACATAATAAAATATTTATTTCATTAAAAAGTGTTTCTAAATTTAAGGAATATATTCCCAAGTAATACTATTTACATCTCATTATATCATAATTGGATTTATGTAAATTTCATTATCTAATCATCAAAAATGTATTATTTAAAAGGATGAATATTTTATTAAATATAAATATAAAAATTTATAATGATATTGTATATATACATATTTGATCATTACACTAGTGAAATACATAAGTATAAGGTATATAATAATGATATTTTCAAACGACTGTTTGAGAAAATGGTTTGGGTTATTGTCTTTATGATCTTGAATATATCCCAAAAATAGTTTTGATCATACATATTCATTTTTAATGACATCTTATAATTGGTCTATGAAGAAAATATGTTATTTGATATCCCTTGTAATCTCTGATAAGTGTGCTTCATAGGGAATGATTTAACGGATTGGGGAGATTTCATCTTCTGCCCGTGTCAATTAAAATATGTAATCATTCGTTATATGTACTAAAAATTATATCACTATATAATGTCTCTATTATCAGTGTTTATGATTCATATCAATATTTTAAAATCAATATGATATAACATTAGAAAAATAACCAAATTAGTTCATATGTTTTCTATAAATTCATTAATTGATAATGTATTTATCCATTTACAATGGAATTTTTATATAAACAACACATTTAATTTTAGATTGGAGTCAAGAGGATCACAAAAAAAAATTCGTAAGTGTTTAGATAATTTAAAAAGGTAAACACACATATTTGAACACAATCAGGATGAAACCCAATATAAATTAACATTAGGTTCATTATTCATGTCAGTCCTGAAATTGGACGGATTAATTTCAACCATAATGTTGTTTTAAACCAAAATGAGTTGAAGGAAAAAATTACCCAAGATTATTGGAACTTAAGGATTTAAATGGTGTCATGGGGACACAATGGGGTATAATAAACAATTTCAAAGGTAAAAAAAATTCTTTCCATAAGGGATTTTTTTTACCCTAACAAGACTCGTAGGTGTCACTTGAGGGTAACAAGTTTCCCTTACAAAACCCTTAGATTGATGATGTTACCATTACGAACTGTTTACAATATATGAGTTACCCTTATTTATAGACATAAATACCCGTATGCGACCTTTAGAAACATGGATTTACACTTATGCAATGAGGGAACTACCATCACAAGGCCTTTAGAAACATGAAGGTACCTTTACACTACTCATCCTTTACTCTTATGAAACCTCTTATTTTATTATTTAATCTTATGTATAGGGTATCATACCCTTACAAAATCCATATTATCCTTTACACATCCTTCACAAACACGCATTGACCTTTACACAATACCTGAGATCCTTACACTACCATTACTTAATAGATTGAAAATACTTCATTCACAAATATAGTGACTATGCACCCATGAAAGTGTTCATTCAAACAATTACACATTGTATAGATAATACAATTAAAATTAAAAATCTAATAGAAAACATGAATAAAAATTACCAAATGTATTGAAAAAGTGAATTACACATATATAGGGTCAGAAAACACATCCTTACCCTTATAAAAAGAATGGTTTTATGTACTGGTAAGAATTTAAATGAAATATTTAAAATTTTCATATAAAATATTGATAAATTATATTCAAAATAGTGTATTAAGAACATTCAAAATCTTATAATACTACTAAATTTACATTTTTTGGTGAAAGAAAAATCAAAATCCCGTTTTCTAAATAAATTATTGGACTTGATTTAAAGAGATTAACAATTTATGATCACCCATACATCATCAATTGAAAACTACCATGGATTTCATGGTTGATGAGTATGGATAAATGTTAATGTGAATGATGGAAGGGATAATTTACTAATCTCAATTATTGGATGTTGAAATATTGGTTTCTCGAAAGCCCAATATTTTAAGGGTAATTAGATGAAAAAAACATTTCAAACCTCTTCAGAAACGTAAATTAGTTGGACACATACATATTTTAACTACCGCACTTTCATGTTCATTGAAACCCATTCATAGGACATCAGGTACCTAATGTCCATCAAATTACACCACCCATAAAATAAAACAAGATAAAATAATAAATCACCACATTCATGAACATCTACCCTTCTTATCTTTTCAAAATACACTCTCCATTCTCCTCTTAATGGATATATAATAATAGAATGAAATTTTTTTATATCATCATAATGAAAGGTAAAAATTTCATTCATTTTTAATTTCCCAATAAAATAAAATCGTGGAGTTTTTTAATGATCAATTAATGAAATTAGGGAAACATAAGGTATAGATTTCAGTTATCATACTTAAAAAACACACAACTCTTCGAAAATTCATTAAATAAACATTTAGTAAAAAATTTCAATAAATAAAAATTAGAAACAATTTCTTTCTAAAACTATTTTATTTTAAAAAATATTATTCCTAATATGTGTAAGATAATTTTTATAATTAAAAAGTATCTATTTATAACTCAAATATGTTTTATAAAACCATTATAATACTATTAAATCAAATTGAAAAATATACCTAAATTACTTGATTTCAAAGTAACTCAAACATATTAGGCCACTAGGGAATTATTAAGTCAAAATTAAAAGGAAACCAATAAAATCTTTAATTTTACTAAATTTAAAATTTATAATATTTGACAATGAGAAAACATTTAAATTCATTGGGGACCAGTGAATGATATTATCATTACGGAACCATTTTCATGTTATAAAACTGGAACAATCATATTTCACGATTAAGTAATATCATAAATGTTTGAATATAGATTTCATTCCACATCCTTCTTAATTTTTTTTTTGTTAAAATGTGAAATATATCCCAATAAATTTCATTTATAAGATAAAATGTCTGAATGTCATATCACATTAAATATTTCATGCAACATTATTAAATACATTAGGTGGGAAAATAATAATAGTTATAATTATGAATGAATTCTATATAATTTATCATTAAAAATGTTATTACCTTAGATGGAATACAATTATGTATATATATTCATATTTTGAGGTCAAGAATGTTCATTTGTGTTTAAATATGTTCCATAACACATAATTGAATTCTCAATGACGTGAGGATAATACATGAGAGATATATAAATTTATACATGCATGTCATAGAATGAAAATAATTTTCCTTAAGAATGTGTCAAAACACCCTATCGAGCTGCTCTGTTCATCTTCCTCATTTACATAGTGAGCTGTTGGTATGTCATAGAGAGAAGAAAAATCCCAATCGATCATTTTATTATTATGTATCATGTGGATACCTTTAATGGTGGAATATAAAATTCATGATACTCTATGTGATCCTCAGCAAACCCAATATAATTTGATGAATGTTGAGTAGAAACAACTTCTTTACAAGGTAAACTATTTTTTCTTTCTCCCCAATTGAAAAATGTGTTCCATCATATATCTTACCTGGATACATCATGGTTTTTGTTTCCCTATACTATTCACATTATCTAACATGTATTGTTAAATTATTATCCAATAAAGTGGTGGAATTATATCTTAAATTACATGTAGACTGATTAAGAAATAATGGAATTTAAAATATGTATGTCATGTTTTATATAATAATACTGATAGAAAAACATGAATAGAAAATAAAATGTGTCCACGTGTTTCAAGACATATGATATAGGGAAATTAGAAGTTTTAAACTACTAAAAACCAATGGTTATGTATTATTCCTATTTCATGACTCTCTTATATCATATTCTATTACTAGTTTCATAATATATTCAAAAAATCATAGGACAATTTTTTTGATATCAACAAATATCATAAATAATGATATGATATCATAGGTGTTGTCATATATGTCATTTATAAAATATAATTCATATAATGTACCACTGTCGTATAAAAAAAATCAAATAATTATTAATAAATTAATAAATATGAATTGTGTAATATCCAATGTTTCTGTATATATCATCAAATATGATTGGTTAAATGAGTTTTTTTAATCATATTAAATTTTAATTAATTTTAATTTATTTATATTAAAAATTAAAAAAATGTTTCTGGGGATATCTATTTAATCATAAAAAATTTATAAATAAATATATTATTAATAGTTCAAGATTAAATAAATAATGTTTATGAAGCATTTATTTTTTAATATTCCTCAATTTTAAATGATATGATTTAAAATAACTATTACCAAATTATAGATCCTTTCATATGAATTAATTATGATATGTTTGTTTTGAAATTATAAGGGTTATTGGTAAAGTTATTATAAAATATAATTTGTGGTTTATGTAAAATTATGTATATTTTGAAATTCAAAATTTTTCATAATACCAAATTTGATGTTTTTGAAATTATAGATCCCATTTCAGATATTATCTAATCCACATCACATGATTTTTTGGTGGATTTGTTCATGCTTTAAATAATGTTAATAATGTGCTATATAGATTATTTTAGAATGATTAGATAATTGAAATTGAAATATAAAATGCTTACATTTCATGAAATATCATATATGTTTGGTAAAATGAAAAATAATGAATAATATAATTGAATATATATTATTAATTAAATATAATTTTTAATTCATGTTTATATACTATCTCCATTATAAATATAAAATAATAAAGCTTTTCTAATAATATTTTATTTATATATTGTTTAGAAATATTTATCACATGTTTAAAAATATGAATATTTTATTTATTTAAATGTAATATAAAATTTTATTATTCATGACTAAAAATTATTTAATGTTTGGATACAAGTATGATGTAGTTTTTAATTTTAAAACGTTTTCAAGATTACATGCATCTATGTATTTACAGTATTGGTAGGATAATGAATTTAGTTTCTATCTATATTGTATTAGTTTATAATTAATGTGATCAGATTGTATTAATTGATTGAAAATAGTATATACATATTATGTTTTTATATTTTGATAAATTTTAAACATAATTTGGTAAAATATACATGGGTTGAGGTACTTTGGGTAAGATATTACACTATGATGGAGTCATATTCCTTGTTTGAGAAAGAATTTTCTTGGTTATATGTGGCACAAGGCATACTCATATGATGATTAAAAATTTATTAAAATTAAAAACAATTACATAAAAAATATAAATATCATATTCATGGGATTTATTTGGATATGTGTAAATATACATTGATTTTTTTAGGTATTCAAAAAAAGAGTTATGTTATGAGTGACACATCAATATAGTCTGAATATTCTAATTTTGCAGAAAAAATATAAATCCAAACTAAATAAATAAAAACATACATATATTAATGTTATATCATGAGATATGATGAAGTGAAGAAATCCCAAAAAATAATATATTTTATATTCCATCGAATGATACACTTTCCATGACCCACATCATCCTACTTGGTAGGTCATTCTAAAGATGGATTCTCCATGATTATCCATTGTTTGGAAGGAATTTAATGGGTGATTGTTGTATAATTATGTTTATATTCATGTGATGTTATTTTGGGATACACTTATCAAGGACTCTCTAATAGGATAATGTAACTGTTTAAATATTGAATTGTTCAACTATATAATAGATTAGATAAAGTGTTGTCTACTCTACTATATGAGAGACATATATTATATGTTTGGGTTGATTACATAAATAAATAGTTAAATAATAGTGGAAATAATAATTCAACCCAACACATATTGAAATATCAACCATGGTCCACTAATGGGTATGATGAATTCAAAAATAGAAATTAATTTTGGGGAATTCCATTTAATAAAATTCCTTAATAAATTATAATAAAATATGATTCTCGATAAATAATATCATATTTTATAGGTAAATAATAAAATCATTAAAATAATTAACATTGAAATAAATCAATGAAGGAGGATTCTTGATGTATGTAATTCCTTATACTAGTTAATTAAAAAAATATTTTATATAATGGAAAATTTTATGTGTTAGAGAAACCTCATACCATGTAACTGAGTGTTGATGTTGTTCAATAGGTGTTGCTTGATGCTTATGAGAAGAATATAACTATTCAAGTAAAGATTCAATAGAAATAGAAACAAATGAGCATAAAAAATTTATTCTGTAATAAATATCAATTACTTACATTCTTTTTAAATAATTCAAATTGATTTAATTTATGGAAATATTTTGAAAAAAAGTTGAGTTCAATAAATTTTATTCTCATCTTATCCTGACTAAGGAATAAATAAATTGGGTATATGACGTATTGTTTCATGAGTTTTTAGGAAAATAAACGACTGAAAATGTTGAATCCACAAGGATAAAATATATTTAGAGATCAAATAATAGTTCTTCAAGTATCCAGTTAATGATATTGAAAATAAAATTAATTATAATGGAGTAATGACTCCATGTAGAGAGATTTTTATGATACATATGAAATTTTTTATAAAAAACATGAACTGTTAATGTAAGGTATTTGAATTATAGAAATTCAATAGAATACTTAGAATGTTTTGAGAATCAAATTGAATATTTTAGACGTGATGTAAATATATAGGAGTAAATAATACCAGAATGAATTGGTACAAATTTTATTATTTATTATGACGATAAATAAAAGAGTTTCTATATTAATGGATTAAATAAAAAGAAATTTAACATATATATAAAAATCTACATAAATGCATTGTATATTCAAATCATTTATCTAACAATATTATTTGACTTAATTTTTTTAAAAAGATGTTATTATAAACATCATTAGAATATAATTTTGATTTACGATTCATTGTATTCAATATAAAAATTTCATAAGAATATATGGACTAAAATGTTTTCCCTGTGAAACATTATTTATCCAGTTATTTATTTTAATATGGGGAAATATGTTCTTGTTATCCATCTGGGTAAAATTGTATAAAAAATTTGTATTTTTTAGATTAATTGTATAAAAACCTAAAGTGTACTATGTACGTTCAAAAATTATTATACTATTTGTTATATTTTTTTACTAAAATGATATAAGTGTCATTTTCATAACACAATAAAGATTTACTACCTTAGAATAATATTTTGAAAATAATATTGGGTATAAATGGGAATTGAGAGTTTGTGTATACATTGAAATTTTAAAAATTAAAAAAAACATTATACTAGTCTAAAATTAATGTTCGTTACACTTATTAATTGAAATATTTTATGATATATGATGAAAAAGAGTCACAATTACATTCACTGAGAAACTAAGTATAACAATTTTCTAAATTATTTTTTCTATTCATAATACAATTTTATGTTCAAATGATATTCTAATGTATTTTTATTTTATGTAGGTAAATAGAGTTATAACGAGTTATAGTTAGTTATTATAATGAAGTGAATTTGACATAAAAATGGTTTTTGTTTTTCCTTTTTGTATAAAAAAAATTAGAAACAGTATATATGAGAAAATATGAAGGGTAATGTCTAACTGAAATTTTTTCTGGGATGATGATGACAAAAAATATATTTGTAGTTAGATAATAAAAGATGACATCATAACTTTTTAGGGTTTGGAGTTATGGATTTTGAATATGTTCAACATATGAAAACATAGTAATATGATTCCAAAATCTCACTAATTTTAAAACATTCATTGTTCATAGATTTTACTAAATAAACTATTCAATTGGAGGGTTTTATCATGTATTTAGAAAATTATGTGTCCAAAATGTTATGTAGATTTAATGAGTTAACAAAAACAAGAAAATGAAGTAACCATAAGAATATTCTCGGAGTATATTATTTATAATATAATAGATAGGTGATTATGTTTTCTTTTTTGAAATATTCTTATTTGAGTATTATTAATAATAATTAATTATAAAATAGAAAAAATAGAATTTATTATTATTACATAGTGTATTGAAAAACGAATATTTTAATATACATATCATGAAATATTATTCTAATTGACCACTCAAATAAAATCTCTTAATTATCCCTAAATGATGCACATCATTTTGTATTAAATTATATAATTATATTTAACGGTTTAAATGAGTAAAATTCATGTATTTGGATATGGAATATGATTCTGGGGATCAAAATGTTTTTGGGAACTAGATGACTTGTGAGGTAAATAAAATATAGTTTGACATACTATATAATTATTATACTATAGTTGCATAAATTATTTAAGAGTACCCACTATATGAGTTTTGTGGGATACCAAGAATGGGAACCATGATACATTGATACTTTTCTTTTGATGATTTTTTGGATTATATAATCAAGGATGGTTGTTTATGTTTTTGATCATGGTTTCGGATTAGGGTAAACCAATATTTGATTTTCCTATAATATGATGATTATAGAATCCTATTCTTCGGTTTAGATATATATAAGTCTTTTAATGTAGACCTAGATAGTTCAAATTATATGTTTCCCAATTCTAAAAAGGGTCATTGAATGTACTTATACATAATTATTATTCACATGTGATGTATGGATTGACTTGGATGGCCTATCCCAAGAGAGTTAAGAATGAATGAGATCTCAATATGTTATTGAAATACTTTATATCCCATGTTCACATGATGTGTTGGATTAGAGGAATATTTTACAAATTAGTTTATCCAAAAAAATGTTATCAATTTTATTAATTCATGTTATGTATTGATAATAGTCATAATTTTTTTTAAAAAAACATTATATGATTTTTCAATTGAAAAAGTAATAGTTTTATTTTATAAAATCTAGTTTCCATCTATTATCTAGATTTCTTTAATTTTTTCATTTATAATTTTATCAATTTTAAGTTTTAATAAATTTATTAAATTTTTGGAATAAAACAATAAAATTTATCATAATATATTTATTTGTATTTTTCTAAAAAATATGCTTGAATGTTGAAAAAAACACTTTTTTTTACAAAATTTTGAAACATTTTTGGTTTTTAAAAACTACCGTTCCATGATTTATTGGTTTATTAGAGAAATTATCCTCATTTATAAATACATAATCATATTAATTCTCATAGCATCATTATTATAAATGATTTTGGAATAAAATCATATTTATTCTTAAAAAGAAATTTTTTATGTCCAAATATTTTTCTTCTTGTTTTTGTATTTATATTAAATTTAAATTATAAAAATAGTTAAATATAATAAGGTAAATTGTACTTCACATTAGTTATTAGTAAGATCATATTTAATTATAAGTCTAATTTTAATTTAAGCCACATTGAATTGTAACAACGGTAAACCTTTATCACCATGATAAAGGATAAAATGAATAACTGGGTGTTAAAATAAGTGATATATATTGAAATATCTCTGAAATAATGATAAATATGATTTCTAGAGTGTATTTATACATGAACCCATCATATATTTTAAATTTATCTATTTTTTCCACTTTACGTTGAGAATAAAATATCATATATATTAAATTTTAAATTATTTATAAGTGTTCAACACCCCTCACCTATAAAAGGGATCCTTATCTCTTCAATTATTCCCACATGGTGAAATATTTAAAATTAACTAATGATAAAAAATGTCACAACCCGTCCTCGGGGCCCGTGCCGTGACTACCCCATGCCTGCCTTCCATAGGCCAGGGGTTGGCGACTAGCACCAAAGGCGTAAATCCATATACTAGGAAGGAATTTCCTTTATAGAAGTAAACAAACACAACAGAGTACACAACTGAAGTAAGCACAAATTAACACTATATACAGAAGTAAGTGATGAAAAGAATGGGGCTGGAAATACAAGTCCAACTGTATGTACAGTACAACTGAAAGACTAGTACAACAACATTAAAGTAAAGAAGAAACGAATGAGTCGTCCTCCGGAAATCCCACCTGAAGCGTGGGTACATATGGTCTCCTTAGCACCTCGGTTCCGTTCGTCCCCTCCGTGTACGTCTCACCAAGTGGTCCACCTCAGGGTACCACCCATCTCTACAAGTCTTTATCACGATCAGTGTTGTCCATATTCTGCATCCAATACAACATAGTGCGAGCATAGCCCATGTCGAGGTGAGTATAACGATACTCAGTAGGGACCCCGAGACCCCTGAAGGAGAAACCAAAAAAGGAAGGATACAATCCAGAAGTATCAACCTACTCTACTTCGGTATATTCCCAAACATATACCAAAGTCATCAATCCCAGTCCGGCTTCACCTCTCGAGCCCAAGTACAACCCAGTCCACACAGTAAAGAATTCAATTACGTCGATTATATTGATTGAAAGTCAAGACTCATCTCACACATTTATATATATTTCATTAAGGGAAAAAGAAGATCATATTTAGTTACTGATTCATCTATGTTGTCGGACCCACGTAAGATACTAGACTAGCTAAGCTGTCAGAACAACATATGATACTAGACCAGCTACTCTTTCAGACCCATGTAGGATACTAGGACAGAAGTCATACTGTCGGACCCACGTAGGATACAAGAACAGTATTCAGCACCGTCGAACCCATGGAGGATTCCATAATGGTAGTCGTCGTCTCCAAAACCACGAAGGATTCCGGTACGGTAGTCGTCATCGTCGAACCCACGGAGGATTCTAGTATGGAAGACAACGCAGTCACAACCACCTCTAGGGTTCCTGCACAGAGCACACTTGATTCCGGGGGGGTCTGCTCCTCGAGCAAAGGGGTCGTCACATAAAGTTTCACGAAGTCTAGAGTTGATGTACCCTAGAGTTCCATCTCATCAAAAGGAATCCAACGCGATAGACGGCATGTAAATCGGGTTCTCGGTCTGAGAGTTATTCGCCTTTTAGTTCCATGGTACTGTTGGATTTGTGATCAATCCAACATGACCATAATCCATCTCAAAACAAATATTCAGTGGGGTATACTCAAGGAACCGTATAACTCCAAGGATTTCAGCGCCACTAACGGTTTGTCAAATGGACGCCCGGTGCCAAATTTATGGATGTTTGTGCAGGGGCGCATGGTTTGCACATGGTCTAAACAAACCGTGCGGCCAGGCCGTGTGCAGTCTCTGGGTGAGATTGTGGCTACTGCACAATTGGAAGATGGTTTGACAAACTGTGCAGCCAAACCTTGCAAATTCTCTGGGTGAGATAGTGGCTACCACATGGTTGGGGCATGGTTTTCCAAACCGTGCGGCCAAACCGTGCGAAGTCCCCAGGTGGGACAGTGGCTACTGCTCGGTTGGTGCACGGTTTGCCAAACCCTGCGGTCAAGTCGTGCAGCCACATAAAACTAGGGTTTTATGTCCCGAGCCCCTAGGGATTTCTCATCATTTCCCCGTTCTACCTCCCACTCGTACCTTATGTGGAAAATCTAGTTTTCAGAGGTTGGGGGAGCTCCTGAACTCATTTTTCAGGCACATCAAATGGGATTTTTGGTGGATCAAAGGGGGTTCTCCATTCGTCAACCCAATGAAAATCCGCCACCATTCATCATGATGAAAACACCATTCAAAAGAACTGTGGAGGGGTCAGGCCATGTTTGTTTGGCCCGCAGCATTCCATGTTAGAGTAGTATCAAGCATCTCATCATGTTCATAAATCAAGAATCTTCAAACATTAATATTTAATACAAATTGTGGATCAAATCATTTTGGTTGATCCACTTCGGCCATGCTTTCCAAGAAGCAGGAAATTAAACTAGAGAATTTGAGAATTCAAATAATAACCCCTACATCGATTTCAAGAATGGGGCTCATCAACGAGTCGTGGAATTGAAGTGTCACGGAGGTCGGGAATCGCAGAAGAAGGGTGTCGATTCTGTTGACGTCAGAGTGTGCCTGAAGGAGAAGCATCATTGGTGACTTCGCATTCTTCTTCAGAGATATTCTTCGTCAAGAGAATACCGGTGTTCTTCTATTTCCCCAGAGCTCTCCCAAAAGTTTCTCAACACAACAAATGCTAAACTAAATTTAAAGTTAAGGCTATTATTTTATTCATACATGAATTATCAAAATTCAACAACTCTAATTAATTAATTGAAGGGTTCAATTCATTAATTATAAGTGTTGGAAAAATTTAATGGGAGAGAGAGGGAGGTGAAGAGATCACCTTGATTAAGTGGAGAGTTGTCAAACTAATTAAGGGGGAATTAATGGGGAGTTTAAGGGAGTTAAAAGGTTAGGGGTTATTGTGGGCCCCACCTCACATTTTCCACTCATGGGAGGTTATGTGGGTGTGGGCCCCACCTATAACATCCCCTTGTAGGATATAACTAACATCTTTAAATAAAATTGTGTACTACAATATTTTTTATTTTATTCTAAATTCCCAAAAATTAACTCTTAACCCACATAAAATGCAACTACGAAAAAGGTCCCCTTAAGAGAATGTCGGCATTGCGAGTTCATCAGTGTCCTCAAATTTCTATTCAGAGAACCAGTTCAAATGATTGAAAAACCCGCACGTACATTTACTGAACGTACACGAACAAAACATTAGAAATTGATTCCGGGAACACCGGGCCTCAGAATCAAGTGCTGTCAGAAACTGCAGACTCATAAAATTAAAATGTATTTAAAAACAAATTTCATTGAAATTTCCTTGTCTTTATATTACTCCCACCTTTCTTCTTTACATCCCCATAATGCTACAACATACACTAGGGATACAAAAGAGGGTACTAAGCACAAATCTGAGCCTCCCGCTCCCATGTTCTTTCCTGGAGGTTCCCGTGCTGCCCGCGTACACACACCGAAGGAATCGACCGTCCAAATAGGACTCACTCATATCGATACTCTATCTCCACCGAGACATCCGTGAATCACCCCCATTATCGATGTCCTGATCCCCATGGGTGATGATGTGGAAAGGGTCGTGCACGTATCTCCTCAGTTGTGATACATGGAAGACGTCATACACCCGGTGCAACTGAGGTGGAAGGGCCATGCAGTAAGACACCTCACCTACTCTGCTGAGGACCTGAAATTGTCAGATGAAATGCGAAGATAACTTGCCGCCCTGGAAAAATCTCCATAGACCTCGTCGAGGTGATACCCATAGAATGATGTGGTCGCCATCCTCAAACTCCAGTGGTCTCCATATCCAATCAGCATAGGACTTCTGTCTACTATGTGTAGTATTCATCTACTCCTGGATGATATGAACCATCTCTATCATATCCTAAACCTTCTCTAGTCTAACAAGGGATGACTCCCCAGGGTTAGTCCAGTACTGAGGTGATCTGCAAGGTCGTCCACACGGTGCCTCGTAAGGGGCCATCCCAATGGTGGAGTGGTAACTATTGTTGTACGCAAACTCCACCAAGGGTAAGTGATCCTCCCAAGTGTGACGAAAATCGAGGACACATTCACGAAGCTTGTCCTTGAGAGTCTGAATGGTCCTCTCAGTCTGACCGTCTATCTGGGGATGAAAGGCGGTTCTCAGACACAGCTGCATCTCAAAAGCCTCCGGTTACCCCTTCCATAGCCGAGAAGTGAATCGAGCATCTCGATCATAAACGATAGTCGATGGAACACTGTGAAGCCATACGATCTCTTGAATGTAGAGGCGTCCCAAGCCCTCTACCGAGCCCTGCTCTCTAATTGGTAGGTAGTGGGCCGACTAGGTTAGTCGGTCTACAATCACCCAAATAGAGTCTTTTCATCAAGATGTACGTGGAAGTCCCATTACGAAATCCATGGATATCCCATCCCACTTCCACTCTAGAACACTAAGGGATATACCATGCATGATGGTACCTAGTGCTCCTCCTTCACTTTTTGAAAATTGAGGCATCATGATACAAAATCTGCTACAACCATCTTCATTCCGTCTGCCAGTGTTGTCATCTAAGGTCCTGATACATCTTCGCCACTCCTCGATGTACCGCTAGAGGTGAAGTGTGGAACTCCCTCAGCACATCCCCTTGTAGTGCAACAGGTACCATGGTACGTCCCATGAAGAGGATTATGTTCTCCCCTCCTTCATAAAATCCATCAGGTTTCTGTCCTGCGGATATCTGAGCACGTCACATCTCACAGTCAACGTCCCCATGCTGTGCCTCTCTGAATCGCTGAAGGAGTGCAGGAGTGACTGTGAGAGAATGTAGAGAAGATTCTCTATCTATATCCACAAAGGATATCTGCAACGTGACTAGCTTCTCCATCGCCTTGCCTAGCAGCTGAATGCCTGATCTCCTACTGAGATAATCTGCTACAATGTTCCCCTTCCCAGGAGTATATATTGTACCCAATTCATAGTCCTAGAAGAACTTGATCCATTGTCGTTGTCTCAGGTTCATTTCCTTCTGCAAGAATATGTATCTGAGAGTATTATGGTTAGAGTAGACTATAATGTGCTCTCCCATAAGATATTGATGCCACATATTAAAGGCGAAGACCACTGCTGCTAACTCCAGGTCATGGGTAGCGTAGTTCTGATCATGATATCTTAACTTCTGTGAACCATATGTGATCACCGCTTGCTCCTGCATCAGGACACACCCGAGTCTGGTCCCTGATGCATCGCAATACACTAGGTACCCAACGACCTCCTCTGGTAGCCTCTAGATGGGTGCACTGGTTAACCTCTTCCTTAACTTTTGAAATCTTTGCTAAAATCTATCAGACCACACGAAGGGTACCCCTTATTAGTCAAGGCTGAAAGCAGTGATGCAACTTTGGAGAAGTCTAGAACAAATATTTGATAGTACCTAGACAGACCCAGGAAAGACCGCACCTCTGTCACACTCCTAGGTGGCTCCCAAGAATGTACTGCCTCAATCTTTGTTGGATCCACTACCACTCCAGCCTCTGAGATGACGTGTCCCAGAAATTGAACCTATCAAATCCTGAATTGACACTTCGAGTGCTTACCATCAATATGGAGCTCTCGGTGTGTATCCAGTACAACCCGCAAGTGGTGGGCGTGCTTCTCTTCAGTAGTCGAGTAACTCAGTATTTCGTCAATTAAAACTATCACAAATCGATCAAGGTATGGTTGGAAAATCCGGTTCATGAGACTCATGAACACCGCTGGAGCATTGGTTATGCCGAAGGGCATAACCAAGAACTCATTGTGGCTATACCGACGCCTGAAGGATCTCTTCTTCACATCGTCATCTTGAACTCTAAGCTGGTGATAGCATAACACAAGGTCTTTTTTAGTGAACATTCATGCTCCCTTGAGCTGATCAAGAAGGTTGTCAATCCTCGGGAGTGGGTACTTGTTCTTCACAGTCACCTGATTATGGTGACGGTAGTCGATAGACTTCGCAAGCTCCCATCCGTCTTCTGGGGAAACAAAATCTGAGATTCCCAGTGTGAAAGACTAGGTAGGATAAATCCCTTCCCCTACAAGTCCTCCAGCTATACTTGTAGCTCATGAAGCTCGGCAGGAGCCATCCGATATACTAATGTAGATATCAGAGTTGTCCCGGGGTACATGTCTATGTAGATGTCTACCTCTCTATGGAGAGTTAGTCCTAGAACGTCGTCAGGAAAAAACGGCCACATAATAATCCACCACCATAGGAAAACTCAGACTCCTCACATCAACTGCTCCATGGATGTGACTAGCCAACTGATGTGTGATCTGCTACCCTCTCCTCTGCGCAAGTCCATCCTGCACTGCAAAGGCTCCCTTCTCACCATTTAAGGTGAACCTGGTCCCATTGGTGCTAACACACCACACTTTGCACCTAATACAGTCGATCTGAGCATGAACTGTAGATAATCCGTCCTCAACCATGATGACATCATAAGGCCTCAACGCCGCTACAAGAAGATCCCAACCGAAGCTCTCGCCTCCTAGAGTAAGCTCGAACTGCCAAAACTAGTGCGTAATCATTGAGTCTTCTCCCATAGGTGTCTCTAGACGTATGTATCGAGCCAACGACTCGATCAAAATCTCCTAGCTCCGAATGAGGGTAGCGGTAATAAAAGAATGTCTCACACCTCTATCTATAAGAACTGCAGGAAGGGTGTATTAGACACAGATAGTACCTCAAATCATCTCAGGTGCGCCGTGGTTGTAGGCCTCGACTACCTGGAGCTGAGCCTGCCTTTGTCCTCTATCTCCCTGTGGTTGGGGTGGACCTTCTGGTGGTAGTGGTGGTAGATCCTCATAGAGTCGTCCACCACCCGCTGTAGGCCAGATCCTCTGCCACGTCCGCCTGCTCCTGGCGGGCCACCACGGTTGAACCTCTACCTCTGTTTGGGAGGTCCCTATACTGTCTTTTTCTTATATGAATTGTGGGTCAGACAGTGTCAGGCCTTGTGACCCTTCCTGCCACATGCATAGCACCGCCTGCTCCTCGTATAGCTAGGTCGGTTTTGTGTTCCCCATACAACCAAACCTGTATCCTGAGTTTGCCCACCTGATGGCCTGGTCTGCTGGGACCTCTGCAACATTTTTCTTCTGCTAGATGAATAAGACTATGATATGTGTCTCCTTGTGGTGGGTCTCACTACTAGAGACTTCTCAGTGAGGAATCTATCTACTAGAAGGGCTCACTCTAGCACCCCTACCTGCGTTGAGATACTAATGGGAATCATCGAAGCCCAGATCTCTTGCCTTATTCCCTGCTCAATGGTTCGAGCCCTGAAGAACGTGTCCCATACCATATTTGTGGAGTAGTGTGAGAGGTCAGTGAACCTCCCTGAGTTCTGAGCTACTGTCATGATGTCCTGCTTTAGATGAAGTAACTCCTGAATCCGCACCGCACGAAGGGTGGCTGGAACAAAATCTGAGTGGAAGAGACTCTTGAAGTCTTTCCAAAGTAAAGATACCTCATCATGAACCTGAAGCATCATGATCCACCATTTAACTACTACTGCATGCTGGAGACTTGAGGAAAGGATCACCATAAGGTCGGCTGGTGTCCCTACCAATCTGAAAACTCTGACAATAGGCTCCAGCCAATCCTCAGCATCTTGAGGGTCTATCTCTCCGCGGAACCTGGGCGGCCTCTGGCACTGGAACTCATGAAACACACTCTGATGACATGAACTCTCTGCTGCTGGGGCTGGTGATATCAGTGGCCCAGTGGGTAGTGGTACCACTAGTGCCTTCGCTGTGATGGGGCCCTGCACCGAGGCCTCGTCGCTCCGTGGGCTACCATCTCGTACGTAACTCGAAACCCTAGTTGGATATCTTTGTGGGGCCATACTAAAAGGAAAAAGTAGTTTCATGGTCAAACAGTATACCTGGTGAGCTGACACAAAGTAATCACAAATAAATCTTCTGAAACACACAAGTATTTAGTGTTTTCGTGTACTGATTCGGAAATCATAGTGATATAGTTTATGAGTTATTTCAAATTAAGAATCATGTGAAATATTAACCCTGAAAAAATAACGTTACATCTAATTTTTTTAATATATCATGTGATAATAAAAGTTTTTTAATAGTTGGTATTGACCATGGATTTTTGAAATGTGTCACATATACTAAATTTGACACCTCCCTTGGTAGAAAATTTTATCCCCGACAAGAGTATGTTGAAACAATAAATAGTTTTCAACCACAAAAATGTTTATATAGAGAATGAACATACTCCAGTCAAAAATCAATATCTGATGGTTTTTTTAGGTGTTTTGGAAATTTTGGGACCAAGTAATTTAATTTTTGGAATAATATATCACTTCTATGAATTTTTTTAAGAGAGTGTATGAAATTGGGAAATAATATAGAGTAAATTTTATATATTATAGTAAGTTAAAACTGTGATATCTTGATATGTTATAAAAAGTAAAATGAAAATTTTGTTTGATTCTGTAATTGAATATTTTGGAATATGCAATCAACCGGGTCATATTTATTAATAATTTATTACTTCACTTTTTAGAAAATTTTTTAAATGAAAAAATAAAATATTTTATGAATAATAAAATTTCATGAAAGTGATTTTATTGTTGAGACAACCTAAAAAGAAGGAAAAAATAACAATCCATAGATACTTGATAGAGGTTATTCCTCCCATATGACAAGTGACATAAAAATATTCAAACATGTTTAAAATCGTGATAGAGGTGTTATTACCTTTTGAAATAATAGTCCTTTAAAAATAATCAGAATAAGAATAGATGATATTGAAGTAGAAGACATGAAATATAAATTTTTTTTGTTGATAGAATAAAACATAACAAAAATAGTACGAGTGAAATTTTTTATGATATAAATGAATTGATTAAAATAAAATATTTTTGTATCATCAGAAGTGTCAAAGAAGGAAAAGTTATAACAAATGGAAAAAAGAACCATCAAAAATATTTTTCAGATTTGATAACATTACAACATATGTTATCTAATAGTTGATGATGATAATATGTTATGGAACTATATACTTCTCCATCATTGGTTGAAATGATATTAAAAAATCTACAAAGATGATGTTTCACCAAATTATATAGAATTTAAAGGAAGAGAAGAACTTGTTTATTAAATTGTTACAGAGGGATGATGACCAATAAAAATCATAATAATTTTGAGATCCAATTTACAAAACCACATGGATATATTCATTCTGACTTATATGGGATGATGGAAAATTAATAAAAAAATTATGAGTTATTGTTTACCACATTCATTGATTAATTCATTCGAATAACCAACATTACGTTTTTGAAGAAAATTCAATAGGCTATTGAAATGAAAAGATTAATCCAAAATTATTTGAGAAAGAAATGGGGGATTTTGAAATAAGTTTAGAAAATATAATGGAACAAAATTCACAATAAATACAATTTAATGTTATCTGATAAATAATGGAATCAATCCTCAAAATAATGGTCCATATACCCACAAAATTAGAGTTATGTAATGAATGAATATGAGTTTTGTGGAAATGGGATGATTCATCTTCTCAAAATGAAAATCATCAATGTTCTATTAGAAAGAATATTTTTTTAAAATATTAAATGGTCAGAAATTGTTTTTGTGGTACTCGAATCCAAATTGACTCCATAAAAAATTTTGTCTAATAAAAAACATTCATTAATGTAATTAAATTTTTTAGAGTTCCATATTAGATAAGAAAACCAGTATAAGGGAAACATTTTTATGAAATACCAGGAATTAATTTTTATGGGATATTCAAAAAATGGATGAATATAAATATTCTGGAACAAATGTTTACAAAAGTGTGTGGCTTCATTTGATTTGAATGTTATTGAAAATCCAAAAATTGTTGTTCAGAATATTGATGAGGAAAAACTGATGGTTTCCAATGAAAGTGACATTGATACAAAAAAACATATTCAGAAACATAACATTCATTTGATGAGGAATGTTTTCCTAGAATATAATGATTTAAATTTCATACCTTATTAAAAAAATGTTGAGTTCAAAAAAATTAATCAGATTTAGAAGGATGAAAATCAAATGAGAAAAATGTTGGTATTAGAGAATTAGTCTTTCATTATCTCCAATGTTGAGTTGGAATTAGTTTCAGAAGCAATTCAACTCAATTACTGGATGGATTCTATAAATGTTGAGTTAAATCTAATTGTGGAAAATGTAACCGGTAAGTTATTCTACATCCATAAAATATAAATTCTATCATAATAATGTAGGATTATATAATAAAATTGAATAAACATGAAGAAGTTTCAAGAAACAATGAAAGAAATTTTTTATAATGTATATGCACTAGTGGAAGGTGTGGATTCCCAATAAAAAATTTCCCAAGTTTCATGATTATAATCTTTTGGAATATTTTAATTAGTTGTTGCACATTTAAATTACAATGTTTTTCTAGTGGATTTAAATTAAATTTACAGAAATATATAAATTAATGAATAATACAACATTGAAAAAAAATTTCTTTGGAAAATATAACTGATAAAAATACATTTTTTATATTTCATAAATTTTTGTATGGGTTAAAACAATCCCCCATTCCTGGTGTTAAAAATAAAATAACTTTTTGATAATTTGGAGTTTTTTAAAGGAAAGAATGATAATAACATGTGTGTGGATGATTTTAAATCCATAACAATAATTTTAATGCTTTATATGGATGATATAATTGTTACTAGGGACGAATAAAGAGTTTTTAATGGCATTTTAGGGGAAATAAAAAATAATTTTTAAATTTCAATATTAGGATAATCAACATTCATTATCATATTATAAATCCAACAAAAGGAAATGTGTATTTTCAATTATGAATTAAATTATTCCATGGTATTTTTCAATAATTCTATGATATAGTAATCCAATTTTGTTTACACACCTATATTAGAATGTACAATGATTGGTTAATATTATTCTAGAAAAAGAGTGAATCATAAAAACTTTTGGTATCTAATAAGATGTTTTCATTATCTTGAAACCTCAAGACCTACTATTGTTTATGTTATGACTTTGTGTTATAAATATTAGTGTGTACAAAATAGATACATATTTTGAAACCAAATAATATTTACATAAATTTCAATGGAACCAATTCCCAATTAATTTTATACAAAATAAACCATAATATAAAATTTCCTGGTTTTATTGATTTCAGTCGGGTTGAAGATCGTAATGATAGAAAACATTATTATGGATGAACATTTTTCTTTGGTTAATATTTTTTATGTTTCCATAGTGAGAACCAATGTTCAAGAACATTGAAATATGAATTAAAATATGTGGCATCTACATGGTGTTGTACTCTTATTTGTTGATGAATGTTCATCTACATGATTTCAAAGTAAGAGTTACCAAAAACATGAAAATAAATTTTGAAAAGTAGATTGGAATTGGTCTCCTTGTAAATCATGTCCAACATTAATGAAAAAGACACATTTATATTAAGTTTAAATTTATAAAAGATATTTTTGGTGATGGATATATTTTTATAGAATATATATAAAAAAACTATTAAATTGATGATATATTTACAAAATAAATGCTAAGAGAATGTCTTATTTTTGATAAAATTTTATCTTTAGTCTCATCCAATTAATCACTAGAAACTATAAGGATTCCCCAATTATAAAATGTATTATTCCGAGAATGGGTTAAAGAAATTAAAAACATTGTAGTTTTAATGAGTTTTTACTTATCATTCCTTTATGAATTTGAAGTTGTTGTCATCAGATAATGGGTTGTATAACAATTATGAGGGAGTTTAAATGCAATGTGAGAGAATATAAAAGTGATGGAGAGTATATCATTACCTGCACACAAAAAAACTATCTTATCACCGAGGTATTTAATTAGATCAAAAAAATAATTTATCTAGTACTGTGGTGTTGGGGCAGTCTCGTCTAAGAAAGGATTTTTTTGATAAAGGTGTAATATTTTGAGTTATTTTAAAAATGTGTTGTGAAATTTTTTTAGTGTCTTAAAAATGGTGAGTTTTAAAATTTTCTCACAAAATATGCTAAATGAATCAAAAGTGGTAGTTTGAATATCCATTATGATTTTTTTAAAAATTTATTTATTTTTTACATGTAATCATAAATAAATGTATGTTTTTGAAAAATGAGTTAAATTTTATGAAAGTTCGAACACAAACCCAATGGTGGAGTAATTTATTTTTAGAGAGTTTTCTTTAGAAGTAGAGTATTAGAATTAGGGGCACTAAACATAGAAAATGTCAATAAGATGATGTTTCTCGTCAGATGTGTCATCAATATCATAACCATCAGCATGATTTTCATGTTTTATCAGACTTAGTGTTTAATAGAAATTAATAATTTATTGATAATTATATAAAAAATACAGCATATGTATATGAATGAAGATAGTAATGTAAGGAGTTTGAATGTTCTTTAATTTATAACCATTAGTCTGGTGATTAAATTTTGATCTTGAAGTTATCATAAATCATTAATAAATGTCATGATAAAAGGTTTTGAAGCATTGATACTATTGAAAGTATTTGAAAATCTTGTATCAATTTCAGATACAGTTATTCAGATCGAGTGGTAAGAGACACAACAGTTTTCAGACTTCTAAGAAAACGAATCCAATAATGTTTGATGAATATTTGACTGGAGTCACCATTTTATGCAATAAATTGGTGTCTCAAAGTTACTTTTTATGATCCATAAAAGATACATATGTTATTAAGGGGTCAATAATTGGATGTTTTTGAAGCATTCATGATAAAAGTAAAAATGATGAGTTCAATTTTGTAGTTGGAAAAGATGTGATACTAATCCACCAAACTAGAAATAGGAATCAATACATCGAAATAATTTTTTACACTAAAAAATCATTATATTAAGTTCTTTATGAAAAATCATTGTTTACAAAAACTATATGAATATTATTATCGTAATGAGTAGTTAATGGAGATGACAAAGTGAAAGGAGTACAAATAATTGATACATCACATTCTATTTCTATTTGAAATTAAAATTATACTTACTCTAACGAGGAAGGTAAACTATGAATGAGTAGAGGATGTTATATCATAATTAAATTTGTAAGACTCATAGATCTGATGAAATGTTAGGATGTATGAGGTGGTTGATTACTAAGAATACTCAAGATGATTCAAGATGGTTTTAGAAGGGTTGAACTGGTGAAATAGAAAGATCAAATATGAGTAAATTTTAGAGGTGTTTAAATCTGTGAGAAAGGAAAAATGCATAGATTCACTACTTTATCATTATGGGATTCATATAAATATATAATCAATATATTCATACATTGTATCATTTTCACCTGTTCAGAAAAGATGGAGCAAAAATGAGATTCAATTAGAGTTACTATCAGAAAATAGTTATCGTAAGAAGATCATAATTATGCATGTTTTCATTAGTAGATAGTGGAATATCATGATGATAAATTGAGTGGAGTTTTGGTCATATATTTATCATACTGAGTCTAGATGAACCAATCCCATTGGAGTAAGGGAATCAAACCCAGTGAAATAAGACTGTGGTTTCAGATAGAGTTTTTATGGGGTAGATTGAATGAATTTTTTATAATTTTTTGTCACCTTTTTTGTAAAGAAACATTGTGAACTAATGAGATTCAATATAGTAATACATATATGGAGATATAAGGTTTCTAATTTGAGTTGTCACAAGTTTTTTTCACTTCCACATAAAATTTATTTTCGATAAACTGATAAAAGTGGCATTGGAAATGAAGTAGGTTCTCAAACTTAGTAAGAACCACATAAATATATAAGGTTACTTGATTTTATTACTAATTTTTCAAAAAAATTATATTTAAGAAATAATTATATGGTAATAAAAATTAACAGGTTATAGTGGTTATGTTTCAAAAATATTGAGAATGATAAAAAGAGAATATCATATTCAACCCTCGCTCTTAGTTTTTATTCAACCCTTTGGATCTTCACATATCCCATTTTATTGAAGGGTGAGATGTTTTAGTATTTTCCATTAAAAAAAATTAATATATTGTGAATTATGATTTTATTAAATAATATGGATATAATATGAATTGAGGAGGTGGGAAAATAATTGAAACAATGTTCTTTTTGAAGGATGTTACATGTTCTTGGGGTAACAACTTTTCATTTTTACGAAACGGCATCATTGTATGGATTTATTCCCAATGGGGAGACTCTAGGATTTATAATGGAAATTAGGGTTCTAATATGGGAATGGTTTGGTAGAGACATAGTGCGTGAGATCTCTGAAGATGATAGGGGTGATTTTCCTTTAATAGGGGAGGAGTAGTTCCATTGTTGAAAATATAAAAAAGTAAACATACTTCTGTGGTATCCCATACATAATAAACCTTCAATAATTATTTTTTTTATATAACAGATTATATTGTTGAAATATGGAAATAAAATGGTCTTTGGACATGTTTAGGGTCATTTTAACTCCTTATCATTTAATTTTATCACTGAGCTAATCTTGTATTTACCCTAATCAATGTAATTAATTTTAATTAATTTCACAACTAAAAATGTTAAAAATAATGTGGAACTTATAAGAAATTAAAAATTATGTTGATTACCAATATAGAATCCATTTTTTCAAATTCAAATCTGATAATTATAAATAATTAATGTAATAATAATCCCACATACATGATGATAAAACGAGTTTTTAATGTGAAAAGTTTTAAAAGATTGAAAATTTTTTATATCAAATTTCAATATGAAATTGGTTCTGATGACCTAAATTGTATTAACTTATGTACAATTGATAAACTTAATCAATAAAGAAAAATTAAAATTCTATTTTACTATAAAATTAAATTAACATAAAATTTATTTGAAATAAAAAATTATTTTTCAATATTCACCCAAAAAATATATATTATAAAAAAATCCAAAAACCAACCACTATATAATTTTGATTTTTTATTTTACTAAAATTATTTTTACATTATTTGATTAAACATATAAAATTATCTAAAATTAAATTTAATAATCTTTATATAAGGGTATAAAAATTAGTTATTTGGAAAAAAATGTAGTTTTCCAACACATAAATACTTTACCAGAAAAAATTATCCCCTTATCAAAATGTGTAAAAACTAATTATTACTATTCATATTACTACATTTAATGACTATGTTATAACATTATTGTTTAAATAGTTTTAATAACAAAGGGTTCTTCATTGAAACTCATTGTTCCATATGATGTATGATAAGTCGATGTTGCATGAAACACAAAAATAACATGGTGTAGAATATAATGAAATTTTAATATTTTTGTAGCTTTATTTGAAATTCATCAAATAAATTTATGTAATTTGAAAAATGATCTACAAAAATTCATGGTGTTAAATTCTTACCGCTTTAAAAAGTTATTCCCATTAAATTAATTATTACAATACAAGAATTGAAGGATAATCTTACCTCACTATATCCTAATGTCCCCACATTGAATTGTATTATGGGTGGTTTCTCCAAAAAACATTGGCTAGGTGATAAATCATGTTTTTATAACATTCTTTATTTGATTAGTAATTCCCTCTTTTTTTTTCTCATAAGAAAGATACTACTCTTGTGGTATGATTTCTCTATTCAATACATACCTTGTGTTAGTTATGCACATCATCAATAGAGATGAAGGGAAACAATAATGTATTTTAGAGAGATGTGGTGGAAGTTTAGTGTGATAGGCTCCCATTATAGTAAGATTAATAATTTTAAAGGGTCTGATATACATAGGGATTAGATACCCATTCTTCCAAAATCTCATAACCTCCCATCAGGGAGATATTAACAGAAAAAACTTATTAATGACATAAAATTCTAGATCAAAGCAATGGCTGTTAAAAAAATATTCCTACTTTGAGCATCCATGAGATGTTGTTTAATGGTTCTAAACAGATCATCCATTTTATTAGTGATCTCAATTCCAAAAAGCATTCATTCTCCAAATTCATTTCAACACATTGGTACTCTAAATTTAATTCAACATAGGTATTCATAAGGAGAACATTGGATTCTTGAGTTAAGAATATTATTGTATGAAAACTCAACCACAATATGTTTTTGATCCAAACCAACTTTTAAATCCAATGAATAAAGTATCAACATATCTTTTTGAGTTATATTTTTTCATTTATATTAACCATTCAATTGAGGATGATAAGAAGGGTTGAAACTCAATTCTTTATCATGGGATTTCTCAAGTATTCTAACAAACATTGATGTAATCCTTAAATCCTGATCAGATGCAATGGAATTTTGTACCCTATGAAATCATACAATTTTGATATTATATATACTAGAAATATGATCAAGATATAAGTATTATTTTATTGTCATAATGTGTGATGATGCAGTATGGCGGTCGACTACCACTCATATATAATTATTCCCTTTTTATGTTTTAAGGAGTCCACCATAAAAATCCACAATAATGTTCTCCCATTCCAATTCTGGTATGGGTAATCGATGCCACATCCCATTAAACATTTTTCCTTCCATCATTAACTATCTATCATACCAAGCATCGAGATACAGAATCTGTGATATCTCTTTTCAATCCATCCCATCATAAATATTCATTCAAATATCAATACATCTACATACTTATATGATGAATAAATAATGACATGATATGAGAATCCTCTAATAAACACTTCTTCAAATATTTTGTGTACAAAGGCCATAATTGGTTCATGAAGCTTATAATTTTCTCACGATAATGGTTAAACTCATCAATATTCATATACCTCTTTGGTGGTTCTACATCTTCCTTTTGTGCCTCTTTAATCATAAACTTTATAGAGGGATTGACATTAAATTGTGAAAGATAGGATTTTCCCCTCTCTTTTGAATTTATAGATCCAACTGTTGAAAATACATAAAAATTTCTTATCTTGTGATCCTCATCATAGAAAATCTAGGATGATATTTTCAAATAAAATAATTTCCAACATCTTCGATTTCCAAGGGTGGTAATGTATTGAGCGGTCATAATCCTTTATTAGTTCTTACTATCTTATCTGGTTCATGTTCACCCATTTTATATAAATATATACATCAATATTATATGATCAGTATAAATATCCTAATTTTCTACATAAGGATAATTCCACCATATATTTAATAAAATAATTACAGCAGCTAAATCCAAATCACGGGTAGGGTAAATTTTCTCTTGAATCATCAATTTTTATGAGGCATGGGCTATGACCACGTTATACTGTAAAAGAACACATCTCAATCCATTCGTGGATGCGTCAATATATATTAAAACCCCATTCAACTACAGGATAATGTATGAATAGGTGCAGTAAACAACCTAATCATTCATTCCTTGAATTTTCCCCACATGTTATTATCAAGAGAATATTGCCACCCTTCAACGGTAGCTTGGTCAGAGGATTAGATAGTCATGAGAAATTGTCTACAGACTATCGTTATGACAAAGCTAATCCAGAAAAAATACAGATCTCTCTCACCATGGTTTTACAATAAATGAATTCATTAGCCTCCGTATTTTATAGATCTACCGATATACCCTCTCTTGAATTTAAATGACCTAAAATGATTCCCTTTTCATCCAAAATCTGTAGTTTTTATAACATTAATACATATTCACTTTCTGTAGGCTCTATTGTATAATTATTAAGTGGTATTATTTATAATCATTTATCATTGAATATATATGAATATCCTGAATAAATAATTGAAAAAACTATTCAAGGTAATATCTACACACTCTAGACATCAAATCATTAAATAAATTATGGTAATTAGTAAGTAAAAAAGGAATCAAATTCGATTCATAATTTCCATACCTTTTATGAAATGGTGTTTTTGGAATATCCTACTTCATGAACCTCGATTAGTGATATATAGAATGATTTTCTGTCTTGGATATGTATTTACCGCCACACATTTTAACAATCAAGTCATCAATCAACAAGAGAAGACACATTTTCTTGATCATGAGATTTTAAACTCATCATAGTAAATGTAGATCCTCATTGATCTATATTTATTTTTCACAAAACGTACAGGTTAACCCTGAGGTAACACCATTGTCTGAATGAATACCTTGTCAACATTTTCTTCGATTTTCATCATTAATTCTTAAATATCAATCACTAAAATTCTATATGGATTCAAATAAAATTTTGGGGAACCAGATATGAGTACTAATGAGAAATAAACTTCATGTTTTGGTGAAGGGCCAACAAAATCTTCTAGAATGACTTCCAAACATTCAATAAAATTAGTTAAATAATCAATTTTGAGATTCACCAAATTAATTTAATGTAAACAGCTGCAATAAATGAGAATAATGATTTATACACCATATTTAATCTAAATAGGAATTTCAAACATTCCATCACATTGAATGATGCTTGGAAGTTTTTTTGAAATATCAAATTTAACTATCCTTACTAGAAAATTGATTTTGGAAATATGTAGATAATTTTAATCCATGCATAAGATTATGTCAAATACAACCTTATGAAGAACGAAATTTTTTTCAAAAAACACATTACCATCAATGTAAAACATTGATAAATCCAAGACATATGATTAAATCAGCGCACCATTTGTGGAAGGCACTAATATTTCCATATCTAATTTTTCGTTAGAATCATTGTACCTAGAGAAAATTATTTATATATGAATGTTGTGGTAGATACTAAATAAAATAATCGAGTAGAAGTTCTTATATAGATGTACTGTGTACATTTCACCTTGTAATTATCACACCCCTCATAAGAAATAATGATCACAAGATATTTCCACTTTTTCCTTGGCTTATGTTGTCACTAAAGTCGATCATCATCATTAACCATCTATTTAGGAAACAAGATTGCATAATGACCATTATTCTTATGCAAGAAGCTCTGAAGTGGAGGATTTTATTTATGTCTATATTTCCTTTAATTTTCATTTATAGATAAGTTATCCTCGTCACTTCGGCAATGAAATTCAGAATTCGCTTCCCTTCCTCACATGAAACAGTTTTTATACCACGTAATATAATTTATTCAATTATTCTTCCAAAATATTGAGAATAATGAAAATATCATATTCTTATCTACATAGATTTTAGATTTTCCTTTGAAATGTATCTTCAATTCCTTGTCAAAACAATGATGCTGATTTGTAACCCAAACCTATATTTCTAACTTTATTACAAAAAAATCTCTTGATATAAAATGATGTCTCGTATATCTAACACCCATATGAGACATGGCATGAATCCATCCCTCAAAATTACATTCATGATGGATGATAATACCAGAAGAGAACCTAGAAAGTCAACTAAAATTAGTAATTTAGGTTCCAACTGATTCGTGATCCCTATTTTAATAAATCATGGAACTCCTTCCCCATTATTTTATGAAGAGTACAACAAAATAACTTATTAAAAAATAATTTTATGAAATCATATTGATCTATTGATATAATTTCATCATATTTCGTCATTTTCATTATTAGGGTCCACCAAAGGTCCACATTTCCTTATAAATGACAAACAACCAGAAAAATTTTCAAATTTTCTAAACATTGGAAAATGTAAAATATTTTTATAGTGGTACTGATCCATTGTTCCAAAATTAGTAGAATTGAAAACCCCCTAAAAGAAGGTGGATGATGCCTCTTGAATTACTCAATGAAATTTTTTTCTTTACATTGATCGTTTTTTAATTCAAACATGATTCATAACTTTAGAAATAAGTGTGAGAATAACTATGAGGTTTTTAATTCAATCTATCATAACATTCAGATTCTCATGTGAATAAGAATTTAATTTCCCATCACACTCTTCATTTACATGGTTCCTTTGGGATTTAACACCTTACTAAAACCAAAATGAGTGGAGTGAGTAATGATAATCATAGTGCGGAACAAAATAATCATGGATTAACTTATAGTAAGTATAAATTATTAAAAATTATTTAATATATTACTATTTATTTTTATCCTATTTTATTCATAGATGACATATATTAAAATCATTCATGATGTTCTATAAATAGTTTTTGAATCTCTAAATCATATCCCTTGGATTGTCAAACTAAGAGTCCAACATTGGCCATTATTGTTCACATATTCTTGATCGATTCTATCTCAATAAAATGTCTTCAGGGTTATGTTTACTTTGTACATATATTCCAAATCCATATCAACTTCAGTATCTTGAGTTGGATGAATTTCTAGGAAACAACTCACTATATCGATTAGTAAAATTTCATGGTATTTGATATACTTTGACTCAACCTTTGTCTTTATATTTAGAGGCATTTAATTAGGGATATTACTGAGGTTTTCTAATCTATGTTTTGATTTTTATCCAAATTTTTTTCTCAATTACCAACTATATCAACCCACAATTATCGTAAATTGATATAAAATATATTTTGTGGAATATTTAACACTCTACCCAAACACCCACCCAAAGACTCAATTATTTAAATTCCTTGGGAAATATGGAATCCTAACCAAGATTACATAACGGAGCTACATCATCTTCCACTAGGTTTTCCAGGACTAGAACCCTTATTAGGAACATCACACATAATGCATATCATTATATCCATGGGAAGGGAAATATAAGAATGGGTGAGATCAGATTATTGATATGGGTATAAATGGGAGATATGTATGAATAATCATGACCATACGGGTATTAGAATAATATCATAACATTTTACATTCATACCATGCATATCAAATGTCATAATAATGAATCATGGAATTATTTGTTATTGTTAATAATACATGAATCATATAGTAATCAAGAACATAATCTATGAATGTATAACTCATGAATAATGCTGGAAAATTTGGAAAACATATATGTATATAAAATTATTTACATAGTAGGTAAGTCTTAGTTAGAAGGTAATCATAGTGGAATGGGTTTAGTACCAAAACCATCTTATTAGTCTAAGTACACTTATAAAAACATCATAAAGGAAAAAGTCCTTTTCTGAACTGAGTTCCCTCTCCATTTCAACCATATATATCACATGAGATATAAGTATTCACCTAATTAATTAGAGAGAAATATTGGTCCCTCCCATCTTATAATGAAATCATATATTTACATGCCCCATGATCCTAAAGAACCATTATATGAAAACCCATGAAATAAAAAATGGTTATCATAAACATGTAATCATATCATAAAATATGGAATATAGACATGTTTCATAATAATTTAATTACATCCTATCATCATAAAGTTATCATATTTTGTAAGCATATAACACAAGGAAGAGAAACATGTTTTATAAAAATCATGCCAAAAAAAATGAAACAATTTAAGAAAATAATATGAATGGTCCCCATGGATCATACATGAATAAAGGAATAATTTATTCATAGATATGTCATCTTATATGGAAAATAATTAGGGAAAATATTTTGAAAAAAACATTCCTTGAGTAAAATAACATTTTCATTGAAAAATTCTATTTTAAAACATGATACAATTTTAAAAACCATTCTTGTGGAAAATATATTTTATTGCTTATAATGTAAATTTGTTAATCCATTTTAATCATATTAAATTTAAAATAATATTAAAATATATTTTTTAAAAAAATTAAATCATTATCAAAAACAATATTTTGGATAAAATAAATTTCAGACGGAAGAGAGAAATTATGTTGGATTTAAATAGAAACAATTTTTAAATTATAATAATTATAAAATATTTTAATAGTTGTACCAATAAATAAAAATACCATGAATAATAATAGGATAATAAAATTCATGATTTTTCATGAGAGGTGGATCATTATATTTCATTAATTGAAGCGTAATAATAAATAATCATGATAAACAATGTGATTTTAGCAATAAATAATCTCCACTTTGGTAAAATTTAATAATTTTAAATATAAAGGAATAACATTACATGAATCATATAATATCATTATATTAAAGATATTCATTATATAACATGTCATATTGAATAATATACACCTTGTAAAAGAATATTGGTGAATAATAAAATATGTGTCACAAAAAAGGAAATTTTAGAAATAATTACCTTCCTGAATTGTTAAATTTTAAATGTACCCATAAATGTAATTATAATAATTATAAACTTCATTTATGGGAGGTATACACACAACAAAAATAGTAAAATTTGTAAATGTGCATATGTCTCAACAAAATAAAAGTGAGACAAGAAATCCCATTACCTTCTGTCTTGAATCTCTTCATACTCATTCATCCCTCATATATAATAAATATAAATGTTTATTACACATATATTACCAACCCATATTCAATTATATCATAATGTATATTAATTATTTATTACCTATTTTAAAATTTTTATTCACAATTCCATGTTATGTCTACATTTATGTTAATAACCACATTAATTTTTACTTTTGTTTTTATTTATTATATATTTTTTCCAATTAAATTTTTACCTATATAATCATCTCTTTAAGGATACCAATAATATAAATATCGTATATAATAATTATATATGAGTTTATAATATTTTATAAAATATATAAATATGAAATAAATTACATTGTTTATGGAGACGGGAGGTTGTACATACTCATGAACGTTATTTCAATTTTATTAGCGAATTGAAAGAAAGAAGAAATGTAATATATATATATATATATATTATTTTTAGTAGAATTTTTATTTAATATATATAACATATTTGTATTGATCTGTTTCTTAATAAATTCCATGTAATTCCTGAATGAATCACATTTCATTGCATAGGTGGTAGTCCACACATCCATAAACATAAGTATCATATTCCTAGAAAATGTTATTCATGAAGATATCTATTATATAATATTTCTAGAATCATTAATAAATAATTAATATCTTATATATCATAATAAAATATTAATTTAGTAATTATTTTCAACCATGAAGGGTTGTAAAGGAAGAATGAACGCCATTGGTTCATGATGTTATAGTACATCATACAGAAGAATGATGTTTTGGTATCCCATTTCATGGTATTGTGTGAAGGTGTATGTCATAAATTAAACATAATATATATATTTATAAGATATTGAGGATATTATATAATAATTACAAAAGAAAATTGAGGTTATTGAGAATGAAATAAAAACAAATTGCTTGTTGAATGATGTTACATGTTCTTTGGGTAACTCATTTTTTTACCGATGGGCTTCCTTAGAATGATGTAATCCAAATGTGGAAATTCTAGGATGAAGGGAGGGAATTTGGGATCTTATTTGGGAATGGTTTATCAGATACAAAGGGCCAAATATATCTGAATAAGTGATTAGGGTGTGTTCCCAATTATTTTAGAGGAGACGTGGAAATCTTGTTAATGTAAAAATAAAAACATTATTGAGAGACTAAACTTTCATAATGATTCTTAAATAATTAAAAACATTATATAAATAGGACTATATGGTCTGAACGTATTCATGAAATTGATTTTGGACATGTTTCGGGACATGTTTACACCTTGTTTATTATGTTTAACCACTAAGTAATCTTGCTAATACACTAATCACTATAATCATTTTTATTTAATATCTCTAATCACATTTGTATTAAATTAAATTGATATTATTAGACATTAAAAATTATTCTGATTCCTAATATGGAATCCATTTTTACAAATCCTATTCATTTATATTTCATTAATTATTTTAAATTTAATCTCATAGATGGGATGAGATAATGAGTTTTTAATGTGAAAAAGGTCAAATGTTTGAATTTTTTTATATCAACATTCAATGTAAAATTGGGTTCAATGAACTAAATGGGATTGATTTATTTATCATTAATTTTTTAAAAATATGAATAAAATTAATATAAAAGTTTACTATAATAAAAAAGTAAACAAAATAGTTGTATTCGATTAAAAATAATTTTTTGACAATCATCCAAAATGAAAATATTTCAAAATATTCCAAAAAAACAACAAAACCAATTGTTGAAATTATAAAATATAAAATTATGTTTATTTTATTCAATTAATTTTATGATTATTTGAAAAGTGATTTTATTATTTTTCACATTGGGACACAAAAGAAATTATTTTGAGAAAATAGTATTTTTTTTCAAAACATAATTCCTATACTGAACATTATATATTTTATTATCAATATATATTATTAATATGAAACAATTATAATTAATATTTAGAAATTTTGTTTTACTATCCATATAACCATGTTTGAAGTTAATGTTATAATTTCCTTGTTTAAATAATAATAATAATAAAATTCTATTTGAATGATACTCAATGTTGCATTTGATGAAAACTAAGAACATTCTACATGTATTTAATTATTAACTTACTGTAGAGTATATAAAATCCCAAGGTTGTGTAGTATTCAATTCGAGACATCAAATAAATTTTATTTATTCAAAAAAATGTTCAAAAAAACTGATGGTTTTAGAAGGTGAATAATTGGTTTTACACCATATTAATAACAATTAATTATATTAAATATACTAAATTAATTATTCCATATTGTGTAGAATAAATTTATTGGTTATATATGAATAAAATCAATTTATAACACTCAGTTTGGGGTTGTACCTCTTTATTGAGAAACCAATTTTGGCATACAACATAATACTTGAATGGATATTATATTGGAAATTTCTAAATCTCTAGAACTTGGGTATGAAATCTATGATGTTAGTTTATATTTTCATGTTTAATATATAAGTATCTTGAATTGTGGAGAATACATGATAGGTGGTGTAGTTTTTTAGGGGTGGAAAATAAAAAATTTGGATATTCTATAAATATTAAATAATAAATTTATATATATAATAATTATTTAAAATGGATACAAGAAACCTAAAATTATAATATAAGATGTTATAGCTCTGGATTAAATATAAAAAAATAATATCTATGTATGTTTTCAAAACATTTTATTCCTTATCTTTTAGTAAAATCACCTTAAACCAATTTTAAACTGAATAGTGAGGATATAAATTTTTACTATTATAACTATATTTTATTAAAAAATTAAAGGCGCATTTTAAAAAACATAAAATATGTTTCTAAAATTTTATCCATTTTTGAAAATTATTTTTGTACATGGTAGATATTAATTTTTTTAAAATAACACGAAATTTATGAAAAATAATTCTTATAATAATTTCAGATTTATGAGTAACAAATATTTTACCTTCAAATAAAAAAATTATATTAATTATTATGATTTTTCAAATAATAAACAATGTAAGGATTTAAACATTTTCAAGTAGAAATAAGTGAAATATTCTAATTATTCACTTAAATTCAACGAAATTTATTTTATTTATGAAAAATATAATCTATCTCTCCAAAAAACTTTCTCTGGTTCCCAAAATCTAAATAATAATGTGAAATAAATCATTTAACTACGTAAGAATATAATTTATCTAAAAATACAACCAAATTAATATATTATGATGTTATGGTTATTATAATCATTTACCATATAATTTCAACCTACTTTTACATCCATTATTAAGGTGAAAATTATTCTAATGATCACTATTAATAATGACTAAAACTTTATTTAAACATATCATATATTTTTTTTAATCTTATAAACTAATTTTTTTTATCAAATTAAATTCACCAATGTAGTATAGTTTAAATTAAAATTAAATCCACAGAGCGCGAAGAAAAGTAGTTTTTCTAGAAAATGTATTTTCATGAAAAAAAAGATATTATGGTACCTCTATGACTTCAAATAATAATTATATGAATATAATTTCATATAAAATATATAATTTTGAAATTTATTTTACATAATAATGTATTTTGTGTTATTTTATTTAATTAATAAGGGAGAATCTTTATGCAAAGATATTTTTAAGAAAAAACAATTATTAAGCATAAAACTAAACTAATTCCATGATAAAATATAATGATTATTAATCAAGAATAATTTATATTATGATTATTATAATATATCTTATGTTAATTTTAAACCATATCTATATTATAATTAACCATTAAAATTATTTTATTCTTGGTAAATAAATGAAAATTATTATAAATATATGAATTTTTACAATTCACTAAAAGTTAAATAGTTCAAGAATTGTTCCAATGTTTCATACTAAGTTAATTATTAAAAGAATAATAAAATAATATTGAAATTTTTTTCAGATAAAATTTTTAGCATTGGAAGAAATTTAGGTTAATAAACTCTCAGAAATGTAAAAAAATAATTTTTTATGAAAATTTATTTTTGAATCCTAAAATGACTTTAATAAAAAGTTATTTCAAGTTTATTATTAGGTACTTAATGTTTTATCCTTATAAAAAACAATATATATATTATTATTTTATTCCTATTGATCTACTAATTTTAATGGATACATTGTTATAGTATCATTTTATTAATAATATTTTAATAGTATATTGATGTTCTCTTAGAGATGGAGTTTCTTCTAATTAATGATATCACAGAAAACTATTTTATTTAAAGGGAAATATATTCTAAAATAATAGTGCATAATATTTATTCCAATATATTGATAACGGATTCAGTTATTATGACATGTTATTAACATTATTGAACATGGGTTATGAATATGTTTCTATATTATTGATAAATTTCGATATTTTGAATGTGTATTTAAGGGAATATTTTGTTTTCATGAGGTAATTAATGTTTACAATATTTTAATGGTGAATATTTTGAGACAATTATAGTATTCTTCACCTAACTCAAGATTCCTTAATGTTTTCATATGCTTAATACTGGGTTCTAAAATGTTTTTATTAAGAAGATGTTGATTTAACTATGAGGAAATGATTGATTTATTTTTCAATGTTTTATCAGTAAAAGGTAATAATTTTCTAAGGTTTTACTATTTCGCAATTGTATAATGGGAATAATTTATTTTTTTTCTATTTCTATTAGTTTTTTCTAATTCTATGTTTTCAAAATAAAATTCATAGGATATAAGGATGAGTATAAAATTATAGCAAGGTCAAGATTTATATAATTATGACTAATGTTAAAAGAAGGAAAAGTGATTTGAATGATACATTGGGTGTAAACATAAAAGAAATATTTTTTTGGGATTAAGTTACAAAATGTGAATCTAACCTTATTTACATGTAATATTTTACTAAATTCTAGAGCAATAAAAACTCAAATTATCATGGAAATTTATGAATGTTCAAACCATAATAAAAATAATGTAATTATGGATTGACTATGTTATCAATAACACCATCATGTTTATAGGGTATATTAATTTTTGTTTTATCATTTCTCAAAATATTTTTTGAGACTTATGATGGTTATACTATGATCTGGAATGATTTTGAGGTTGGTACAATCTTAAACTGTTTTTTTGGTTTTTTCATGGTTCAATATGGGAAGGACCACACCACGTTGCATGATTCTTTATTCTTATAGAATGAATATGTAAATTGGGATGATAAAAACATCCATGGTAGGTGATGTTCCTCGTAATGTTGTACTATGATCAACATATGAAACATGGATAGAGGAGGATCGCCATCCCATTGTGGAATGTGTAATGATTCCAATAAATGAATGTTTTTGACACCATACATGGGTGTGGTCAGGTTGGGTCATCATGGTTGGTAATCTTCAAGGAAACACTGACCATGATGTTTTTCACCACACCATGGTTATAGATAATTTAGAATCTAAAACATCAATATCAACAATAAATGTTCTTCGGATTCATTATTTTAAAATATGAAACACATTATATATTTTTAGAAGGATTTAAAAATCATTTTTTACAAAATTTACCTTCCATTATGGAAGTATTCCTATACATCATTCAAGATTCTCTTTTTTATAATTATTCTGCATTAAACATGTGCACAACATTTGATAATTTTTATTTTTGATCAATAGTCAAAGGATTTTAAATTATTATCATACTTTTTTTAATATTCAAGGCTTATGGGAATCTAGGATTCTACATTTATAATATCCATTTCCAATAAATATGTTTCCCCCCTTTAACTAGATCTAGAAAAAAATATGATGTTTATTTCCATTGTTCATGTGACAAGTTTCTACTATCCTAGAATTATTCATTTCTTGAATACTATTCATGAACCCTTTTCATGTAGGTTTGGAATATGTTCTTGGTAGTTCAAAATGATCCCATGTTTCATTTGGTGTGCAGATGTGATAATGTGGTTTAATCCACTGTAAAATATTAATGTTCATATAAACACTATTTAAGTGGGAAGTTACATAATATTTAGATCCCTTTTATAATTTTTTTCCTATGATATTGATTACATGTGAGTGTGTGTGTGTGGATTGTGATACCAATTTTCATTATTGAAAACATGGGTGCATCATTATATCCAATGAGACAAATGTTTTATTTTGATCATAATTGACTGTGTGTGTTGTTACTAAGACTCATGTCTGATATTGTATATTGTTCCTTTAGGTGTTATTCCCTATGGTTTGTAAATGAATGGCCACCAGTGTGTATTCATTATGTTGAAAATAACTGGTAGACCATCATGGATTTGAAAATAGTTATAGGGGGAGTATGTTTGACATAGAGTGATAGTGATGATTGAAAATACACATTGTAGAGGAGAGAAATCCCTAAGGCCTCACTCAAGTAAAATATGGTATGTGTTCACTATGTGGCCTGCCGAACGGTAGATCTTGGATATGATGGTCAGGTGTTATAACATGATGAAGAGACAAGATATGATGGCCTAAATGTTTGAGTCATGATAGAGTTGGGTTTTAACAGCCCTATAGCCTTACCAGAGACTTATTTTACATGTGCATACTCATAGATAATTTTGTTTTGACTATGTCCAACCCTAGTTCTTCAATTTCGTAATTATAGTTCTTATAGTATGGATCCAAATCATGAATTTTGTGGGATTATGGTGACATGGTTAGTGTATGACTACAAAACATGTGATATATGGTTATTTTCTTATGAATTTATTTTTAATCATTGTATTTACCTCTTATTCCTATGAATTTCTATTAAGAATAAATTTGTGGTGTACTACTGGGTTTCTCCTCACACCCCATTGGGAATATTTGTGAGGGTTCATAAATCATGAAATAGTATTCAAAAAAAATATTAATGGACTAACAATAATGAGAAGGTGAGATGGAGCTTAGGGTTCATATGAGGTACTAAGAGATACTATATAGTGTTGATATAGTGTATTTATTTACATTCCTAATATTTATTATACTCGGGTATGACCTTCATCTTTGGAGTTCTTTGATTTATTATATTTATTGACAAGATATTCCATCCATATCATCTATAGTAAAATTTTTATTACCCAAATCCACTATTTATTTATTTTTTAAAAAAATTTCATTGTTATTATTCCAGTGTATAAACATATATATGGTTGGAAAAGGCTCCCTATTTTACCTTTCAGGCCCTCACTGTAGGTCGACATAATCATTCATATTCAATAGAATATATTAGGTCATGTGTAACTCCAACCTGGATTTGGTTATTTAGGTTAGGGTGTTATAATGCGGTGTTAAATGATGATTTTCCTTAATTTTCCTCTAGACCATATATTCTTAATTTTTAAGTGATTTAGGTTCTTTTGGAACTTGGTTAGGGGAGTCATTTAATTCCTTTAAAACCCTTTATATAATGTAATTCTAAGTTACCAGTGATGTGATTGATGATAACATTATGGATTTATGAATTTATGATGATCCTGAGTACGTTTCACTATTATATTTTACTAGATTTAGGTGTTTTTGTAATTCAGGACTAAGTGTGTGGGACAACATTTCATTAATGAAATATTTTTTGGTATTTATGGTTGTTTGTTTCATTAAATTCATTAATTTTTATTTTTTTCTTCTATCATATATTGTGATAAAATTTGACATAGTTCATCTTTTATTGTCTTATAGTTACATGTATATTGTTATTGGTTATTTTGACATACTAATAAATAATATCGGGCCTTGGGTACCTTCCTTGGATATGTATTCTATAGAAACCCCTTATGTGTTCCTATAAACAAATTAGGATGTTATAATGGGTAATCTGATATATACAATCTAATTAAAAATATTCAATATATATAATTCCACATCAAATATATATGATGAGACAAATGTATGATATAAGAATTATTTCTCTCGAATATGATAATTAATATATTCCTCCACTAAATATACATTAATTTATTACAAAGAATTCCATGGTACCTGATCTAGTGGTTCAAGTGGTTGATCTAATATAAGAATGATTCTTATGTATATTTCCTATTAATGGTGTAGGATTTACCCAAAATAATTTTTGATCATACCTAAGACATTTGGATTCATCATCCCATACCCATCAAGGGGACTATAGGCCCTTACAATATTGCATATTGCATAAATTTAATCAAGAAAATATATGTTCTAGTGGATTCCCCAATGTATCAATGAGTAAATATTGAGTTTTCATTTTTCAGCAATGTTCCCGGATGTGGTGGTGTTTTATGAACTAGGAGATTATACATTGGTGCCTTGATTGGGTAATCTTCCATAACCTCTTCTTCAATAAAATTTTATTTGATAAAGCAATTTTGGACGATGCTCAATAGTTTATTGACATCAAGAGTACAACATTTAGGTATATGCATACTCAAATTATTTCCTATAGTTTATTTCATTATTTATATCATTGCATGTATTGATGAATATAAGGTTGTAATTTTTGGGATTATTCTTCAACTTGATCCAAGGGTTAGTGTTATGATATTTTCTTTGAAAACCATTCCATAGGTTCTTTTTAGATCCTTGATAAATATGAATGTTATATAGTGGGGTATAACAGTAGTTCTTATCCATGGTCCAAGTGGATAGGTGGGAGAAATTTATAGTATCTTCATTGGTTCCTCTACATATAGGTAGGAGATGCAGATCGAGGGGTTTCAGAAGGAAAGTGACGGAAATTATAGTAGAAAAGGGATTCATTATCCCCTTCTTTGAGTGGAGGATTTTATTAGTGTTTCAAATTTGGATTTTTTGGTAACAAAAACATATTCTTTCAATGGTTTTATACCATGTGTGATCAGTGTGGAAAGATGAAGAATCTTCAGTAGTTCTATTTGATGGAATTTTGTATATTTTACCACATTGTTATGGGGTAGACATGGGATTTGAACTAATGGTATAGTTGAGGTCCCATGTAGTGGACTTTGACCCCATATATATCATTCAATGATGTGTGTTATATGCCTCATAGGTTAGATCATATAGATTAGGTAAGAATAGTCTATTTCGTAGACCAGGATCCATGAGATGGAGGATAATAACCATTAAATTTTCAGGGAAGGGTCTTAATCAAATCTACAGTTTCTATTATACAATTTTATATACGACCGTATCAGTTCCTTATATTGGTTAGGGTAATTTATGAAATTTATTCGATAGTAAATTTAACTTATATGTTTATTTTTTTGATACACAGTAGGGTTAGAATCGTCATCATCTATTGAAATGTATAGAATATCGTGTTTTATTTTTTTAATATGGAAATATATGTAAAATTATGACCTTAATGATGGTAAAAATTGATATGATTTTCTGAATGGACTTGGAAATGAGTTATCAGGTTCACATCAATTTTTATAAGAGGTGACTATCCTTGAAAACCATTAGGGTGAGAAAATTATTCTTAAATTTTAATGGGATGTTGGAGTGGTAGTAATGGTAATATACATGATTCATTTTTGTGCTACTAAAACATAATTAGTTTTCTTGACTTATGCAGAAAATACAATAATAGCTCCCTCTTCTTTTATTCTAGTAGTAGATCACTATCTAGTGTCCTTTCTAGAAAATATATTATAATTAACTATAAATAGAGCGATAATCATTGATATTGATCCCCTTATAGGGGCACAACCACACATCAATTCCTCCAAGTCATATAGTGTTACCCGAGATAAAGGATCTCATTGTACAATATAAGGATTTAAAGGTTATGGGTTATTATTATACCCTAGGATTTTGAGAATTTTTGTTGTTAAACTAAATTTATTCATTTGGTTTCATTGTATAAAATTGCATGTTATGATTGTACTATATGAAACACTATCATAGCATATGATACATTGATGACTGAGTCTAGAAAACCATGATATATTACTAATATAGTTATATAAACATCACTATTATAACCATCCAACTAAATATGGTGATAAGAATGTTAATAATATCTTTTTAAATAATATGTATAACTGTTTTCTATAAATAAAACATATTTATACAAAAGTACATAACTTTTAGTAAAGTATTTTTAGGATCCAAAAATACTATTTTATCCTTAAATGTCTTTTACGTAAAAAATAAAAATTTATTTTTATGAATTTTAGAAAATAAAAAATATAAAGTAAAATGATTTTTTTATTTGATATTTTTAAAATTATTATAGGGTGAAATTTTTGTCTTTTCAAAAAAGAATCATTATTTATTAATAGTAAAAAATCTAAATTGTAATAAAAAAAATATTTTCAACTATTTATTTACAAAAAATATTATATTTTAAATCTGATTAAATGTAATAAAAGTTAAATTATATATCTAATAGTCCAATTTCTTTGTTCAAATCGATTTTAAATTAATACTGGAAATAATAACTTTAATTTTTTAAACTTTTTCACTTTATAAGCCTTCATTCTCATCATGTATATGAGATTATATTTAAATAAAATTATACGACTTATGTGAATGGAATTTGGATAAAATGTATTTTATATTTTGTATCAGTGAAATTTACATTATTTAATATGGATAAAATACTATTTTTCCAAAATTATTATTTAAAATTACAAAAATTAATTAACGTGATTACGATTAAAATCGGTTTTTTCTGCTTCTTAAATTCCCTTCTATTAAAATTAAATTTACACAGACGTATTCTTTCTAATTAATGAAGATGGTTCAATATTTATATTTGAATAGAATAATTTGTATAATAAATATGTTTTAATCTTATTTTTAAAGTATAAATTACCAAGTTAAAAAAAATATACAAGTCACAACGATTTAAATAAAAATTATAAAATTGTTTAAACTTAAGGAATAATGAATATATTGATAAAATTAATTTAACAATTTTGTTTAGTGGAGGGTTTACTAGAAAAATTCATCAATACCCTCTATTATTAATCATTTTTTAGCATTATTAGTTAAGGGATACCTCCTGACAATGAATTAATTTAGGTATTTACAAAAAATTTACTCCTCCTCAATTATAAAAGGGCACTAACCCATCTCACTCACACACACCATTAAATAATTTTGTATCGACCATCCCCTAACCAAATTGAATCCCATCATATAGACCCTCATCCTATTAGCTTCATATTGTGCACTAATAAATTCTATGATTGATTTTAGTGAAATCAAAAGGAGGATACATAATAAATATGTATTTTTCATCAATAGATGTCTTTGTTTTATTTCTTCCTCCTCCCCATTAAAATTTTTATATCATGATTTTATAATAAGATATGTATCTACTATATTATTCTTTGTTTTTATGTTATGTTAATGACCTATACCCTTTCTTCATTCATCGAATGGTTCAGGAAATCATTATTCATGTGCACAACAGACTACCGTCTCCTGAACTAATATCCTTAATATCTCACTTACCACCTATCAAGGATGGAATTTATGTTGTATTTATAAATTTTATTATAATTTTTTTATTTATGATACAATTATGATATTTTAATTTTTATATCACACAAAAATACATACATTCAATTATTTCTAGAATATGATTAAATCATTCATGTGAAAGGTAAACTACCATATCATAATGAGATGTGTTTTGATCACGCTCAAAATTGAATGGATTAAGGATTAGTTTAATGAAAATATTTTATTTTATTTTATATATTAATCGTTTTTTAATAATAAAATTTTCTTTAATTTTTTTTCATTAAATTCAATAAGAAAATGAAAATAATATACATGCATACGTATAGCCTACCGTCTCCATGAATCATGCATTTCACTTCTTATCAAAAAAAATTATGCATTACTATAAATATATATGTGATGAATATATATGATATTTATAACATGTATTAAATTCTAGATATGATGAATTTAATATTGATGTAACATGACAAATAAAATAAACAAGTCATAAAATATAAGAAAAATAAAGTGGTTATTAACTGAAACAAAATACTAAATTGGAATTTTTAATTAAAGGGTAATAAAATGTCATAAGATAATAATATATTGTATGTTATATATATGGTTATGTAATGTATTTGTAATTATATAATATTAATTAAATTATAATTTTAAACATGTGTGATGGAAGTAAAGACTTATGGTAAGGGATGTATGTCACACTTTTTACTTTAGTGAGACACATACTAAAATCACAAACAATATATTTTCTAATGTATATATACTACCACATTGGCATATAATATCATGAATAAACTTATTTTATCAATAATTTAAAATTTATTTAATGATATACTTTCATGGGGTATACAATTATATAATACCAAAATGGTATAATTTTAATATCATAATCCCATCATTTGTTAGGAATACTTATACTAATGATTACAATGAAAAAAAATTTATGATCTATCAGTCAAGAAAATCATTAATTATCCTATACTATCATTATTTCATGAAAATATATGTTATATATTTATTTACATCTCTTTAGGTACATCATGAGTTCAATTTATTGTGTTTTTAAAAAGTATATTTATAGTCTAAAACACATTTCATCAAAAAAATTGTTTTCTAAAAATATTTTTATTTTTTTATAATTTATTTCAAATTTGGAAGTATATATTTTTCAAAAAAAGTAATTTTTTTCAAATTTTTCTTATTAATTATTAAATTTTATTATTAATGTAATGTATTTTAAAAATAATTAGGTTTTAAAAAGTGATTTCCAAATAATGGTTATTTTCATTATGAAATTTTCCATGTTGTGTTTAAAAATCCTCAAACATATAAGTTGATGCCCTTTGATATTATTTATTATATACTTCGGATATGAAGTAAGGATATCATTTTTATTCTTTATCTGAATGGCTAATGATTATGATAAAAATATATTTATTAAATACGTCTCTTATCCAAGTGTTATGCCATGATCAGAGTTTTATGAATCCAACTTCTTTTACTGGTTTGTACTATGATGAAATTTTTATGATCACGTTCCACACATATGTATTATTTTAATTATGTGATTGTGGTTATATTATAAGAATGGATTGTGCTTACATTATAACCATGTATTGTGGTTATATTGTCATAAAAGAGGAGTTGGGCATATATCTCCAAAAATTTCATTCAGTTTAAATTTATATCTTATGAGATAGATAGTTGCGGAACAAGAGTGATCCATTTCATAAATAAAATTCTAGAACAAGGAGTGAATACAGTTTAATTATGATAGGTGTATAATGGGGGTGAACCCAGTTTAGTAAGACATGGTTAGAATGTGGAGTGAACCCGATTCAGTATGATTGGGATGGAACAATGAGTGACCCAAATTTAGTAAATGATTTTTTATACAATTATAGTCACAGTAATTTGCCTTGAATAATATGGAAACTATTTTATATGCTTCTATGTATGCCCCAAAAATCATGTTTATATATAGGGTATGGTTTTAAAATGTTATTATCATTTCCTCATACCCTGATTCTAATGTTATTCTCACATATCCCCCTTTTTAACAATAATGAGAATCTGATATCACCATTTCTTATGTTTCCTTTACTGAAATTATGATAAAAATTATTATTTATGATATATATAATAATGTTTATAGTTATGGAGAATGTAGTGGGAAAATGGTACAGATTACATATGTACCCATTTTTATGTTCAAATGTTTTCGAAGGCACTACTATTATGGTCTCCTTAGATATTTTTGCGTATGTTATGAAATATTCTCAAAAAATGATGTAATTTTATGTATGAAAATCCTAGGTAATTAGAGTTATTATCATACAAATGGTTTAGTTATCCACTGGAAACTATAATGATAAAACCAATGTGAGATCCCTATGGACATGTATATGGATAACATTATGCTTAATACAGTTTATAAAAATATTTCATGGAATTTTGGTAAAGGATAGAGTGAGTGGTTTCCAATAAATACATCTATCTCTATACTACAATTGTACATGTCTTTGTAATATATGTAAATTTTCTTAACAAAACCTGAATAATTGTATTTGGCCAGAAAAAATCCGCAATTGGTGCATGAAAATATGCCTTTATGTACTCATTTTTTGACACTATATAAGTATACTCTTTAAGAATTCACAAAACCTTTAATAACGATCATGATATATTTAAAAAATGATTATGTAAATGAACTATGAAAAACATTATTTTTCATATATTTAAGAGAATGTGTCATGATTTAGACATCCATTATGTTTTATCATGATTATGTGGATCCCCAATATAAATAATGTTTCATACCTTATAATTTTTAGTTTTAGTCAATGGATAGATCCCAAAAGAACCACATTAATCATAATGGAAATGGACAATACGATGATTTTCTTCCTAATAATCCAAATTTTATGTGATCTGGAATTAAAATCCTTGTAACTTTGATCACACAACATTCAAATTTTATGAATCTTGATTGACTTCCAAATGAACATAGGAGGGAACAAAGTTCATTTGAGACCGTCATGTGGAAATTTCCACATTATTGTAGTTGATCTTCTCATACATATGTTTTTGACCAACTGATTTGTACCATAGAAAAAATATATTATATTCTTAGATATTTAGAAAATTAAAAATTAATTTTAGTGTTTTCTGACTTGTTAGGTGAATCAGATAAATATTTAACTCCAATCAAAAATAGGATGAAATATAATAGAATTCACTATTTGGATTGGGACACGTTTAGGAACCTATTTATCAATAATAAATTCCACTTAATTGTTTATATAATGATGATTCATTATTTCCATGAGTTATATCAAAATTATTTTGAATTAAATGGTACCTATAATGAAAATATTACATGAATTGGAAGGTATTGTTTAGTTATTATCATTCAACTAAAAAGATAATTTGAATAATTATCTTTTTATTAAAACAAAGTCTATGAAGGGTGTTGGGAATAAGACACATTCGTTGCAATGATGAATATTAAATGTTATATCAGTGTGGTAGTGGAGGATGTAGTTGAATATCAATATCATTGTTTTGACAAGAAAATGAAGGTGGAATTCAGAGAAAAGATAAAAAAAATATAGAGGGAAGAGAATGATCCTTCATTTATTCTCAATGTGTGTGAATAAACATGGTGGAAATTACATTAAGGGGAGTAGTAAATGTTTTATGTTTGTAAGGAAATGTGATTTAAAAATTGATTTCCAAAGTGATATTAAAAATATATCAAATGATGCGAATAAACAAATAGCTTCATTGAGTGGACCTCCAACATTTTAGTTATTCATGTGTAAGGGGAATATGAATTATTCTAAACATTTCCCAAACCTACGGGTTATTGATGATTATCAATATAAGAAACCAAATAAGATGAGAGACAAGGTGAAATATCATGTGATTACAGATTTTATGAGGGGTCTAATATCGATGTGGTGAAATTTACACTTACCATCCACTCTAGAACTACAAATTTATTATTTTAATTTTAATATACCAATTATTTTATATTTGGAGAACATTATATAGGTATTAATATTCCAACCAAAAAAATTGAAGTATAATTAGAAGTGAAAGTACCAAATGTTTTGATGATATTATCTCAGGTACATGATTCTTATCCATTTGGAATTGGTGGAAACTATATTCCTTCATATAATTACATTCTTCCTCTAGTGGATTTTTATTTTATGATATCAATGAATTGGATTTATCTATATAAATATCATATAAATTATCGAGGAAGTGAAGTCAGGTTTCATATTTATGACCAACCTATGAACATCAAACAATGTGATGATATGTATAAGATTTTTATGTATAACACATCTATTTTATGTGTCTTGATTTATTTTTATAAGAGGTGGTTCTCTCGAATGGTAGGGGTGAAAAATGACATTGATAATATCAAAACTGTGTAGTGATTTTTTTATGACTTTCAAGAAGATTTTCCTATCCTTCCACCAAAATATGAAGATAAGTTCTCAAAAGAACTCAAAACTGGAACTACTCCATTTTAAATGACTCCCTTAATAAAGGCCTCGGTTAGGTGGTAGTAATTAATAATCAAACTCCAAGAAAACAATGAGATGGGTTAATATTTCCATTTGTGAAACCTTAAGGTGAACCTATTATTTTTTAAAAAAATAATGATGGATCAATGTGTCTATTAATTGATTTTCATGAGCTAAACATGATGATAATGTAGATCATAAATACTCTTCCCTGTATTGAAGAATTTTTGGATCATTTTTGTGGAGATCAATAATTTTTCAAGATCGAAATCAGATATAGATATCATCAATTATGGTTAAAGAACGATGATATACCCATTATAGCATTTCGTAAAAGTTATGAATTTAATGAATATATAGTAATTCTTTTTTGTCTTATTAATGACCCCATTATCAACATGAATTTAATGTATAAATTCATTATATATTATATCGATCAGTTATATATTGTACTTGTCGATGATATTCTTCCCCAATAAAATAGTAATGAAGATCCTGATGATCACATGATAATTGTACTAAATACCATAACGAAAGTGATTTTATATTATAAATTTACATAGAGTTAATTTTTGTTTAAAAGGACACTTTTTTATCTCCCATAATCTCAATATATAGTATATCAGTATATCCAAAAAATAGAAAGGCTATTGATGGTTGGCTCAGACCAACCATACTATTTGATATCTATAGTTTTATTTGTTTAACATAATATTACTATTTTTTGTGAATTTATATAGAATATCTAACCCACTAATCATGTTATCTCCAAAGGGAGCCAAGTTCATTGAGATAGGTGATTGTGGAGAAACTTTTATGGAAAAAAGATACGATTTTTGGAATGCATCTCTGCCTTCATTTCCCTATAGTGGAGAAGGGTTTTAATCTATGGTGTTTCATATAATAAGGGGCTGGGATGTATTATTTTGTATAATTAAATGGTTATAGAATATACCTCTAATAACGAATTTATTCTTTGAGAAAAATTACCAAAATATTGATTTGGTGTATGTTATGGTAATATTTTTAATAATGGCATCGAGGCATTGTCATTATTGATAAATGTGTGATATATGTATATATATATATATATATATATATATATATTATGATCACAAACAATTAATGTGTACATTCATAGGGAAGGATTTCAACATGTGAAATAGATTATTGTTAAAGTTGATTAATGATTAAAAATTCTCAGTACAATACATCCCTTGGAAGGTGAACATGGTTGTCAATGTACTGCATCAAAAAGATCATTCAATATTTGGCATGATGAGGATCAGAAAGAAACCAATATTTAAGGAATTACAAATGATGTATTTAGAATTAATGGTGGAATGGTAAAATATTAGCTAACTAAATCGAATTTTCAACCATATATCAAATATAAGATTAAAGTGTCCTCGAATGATGATATATATCATAAAAAACAATATTAAAAATGTTTTATAGTTTAACATTGATAATGATTTAAAGATATGTTTCAACAATTATCTATGTGTTTTTTCCCTAAAATAATTTATGAAGGAGTTTTTAGAGGAATGTTATATTTATTAATTTATATTCATCTGTGAAGAATGATGATTTTTAGAGATTCTATTAAATACTTCTTGTGGGATGGAAAAAAGATAGATAACATTGATTTTTTATCTCGATGGTTTATAAGATTGTCTGTTAAAGATGAAATACTGAATTATAAGTGGATGTTAAATCCATTGAAAATATCCGAAGGGAAATTTGAAAAATCACCATAGATTTTGATGTTGGACACCCAAAAACATCTAATGTATGTAATGAAATATGGGTTTTAGTTGTTCGCCTTACTAAATTTGCATTCTTCATTACTACCAAAGAAGTCATCCCTTTGAAAAATCTTGTTAGTATTACATTAAAAAAGTTTTAATTATTTATGGATTACCACAATAAATTGTTATTTATTATGATAAGATGTTTACATCAATGTTTTTTTTGAAGACTTCGGGAAGGTCTTGATACAGAATAGAACTTCTCCACAATGTATCATCCACTAACAAAAAGTCGACATTAAATAGAAATTTAACCCTTTTGAAAATGTTATGATGTAGTAACTTATATTTTAATAATTTTTGGCATCAACACCTTACTCTAGATGAGTTTTCATACAAAATTATATTTCCATCAAGGACTCATATAGCTATTTCTGAGTCCATATGTAGAAATAAATGTAAATATCCGATAGTTGTAATGAATTTGGAGAAATGAATAGATAGGGACCTGACGCTTGCCTATTGTAGGGTATGGAAAAACAATTATTTCCGAAGTCAAAATTCATTATTGTGGTTGAAATAGTATGTCTCCCGAAGAAGAGTGCACGCAAAACATTTTTTCACTTTTAAACGAGGGTAAAATGCTGTTTATGATAAAAAAATGAATGAGTGTAAAATCATATGATTAAAAAACAATGATATTAAATGGGTGATTAAGCCGGGGTTACACTACAAGAATAATTTCAATTTTACGGAGGTTATTTTTGGATAGGGCGATGGTTTAAACCGTTGCCATATCCTTCTTCTATGGTTTCCAAAAACAGCTGCAAAATTGCATGTTGGGAAATTAATGTTAGTGGTTAATGTAGTTTAGTAGTAGATTATGGGAACCGTCGTAGTTTGAAAATTTTCACAGAGAGTATATTGTTTTTCGTGGAGGTCTTTATGGGTAGGGGATTTCTTTTTTTATCGACGGTTAAAAATGAAACTAAAAAAATTAATGGCCTGCTGGGATTAACCACCGTGACAAACAATATAACCGCTGTGAAAAAGCGCGGAAGATGGGCCACTGTAGCAGCAGTTAGAACCGCCGCTAAATTTATAACCTTAGTGGCAGTTACAACCACCACTAATATAAAAATATCATCATTTAGCAGTGGTTATAACCGCCTCGAAATGTACATGTTAATATTAGCTGTATTTAAAACCACTGCTGAATTGAAGATTTACAAAAAAAAGAACCTGTTTTAGAGGCCCTGTACCAGTGCCCTAAAAAAACAACTCGAAGAATACCAAAACACCAACAGAATATATACAATAGTAAATATGAAAAGAGATGCATAACTAAGAAAAACCAAATTCATCATTTAGTGAGTAAAGGAATGCAGAGAAACATATCCCATGGTCATTAGACCTTTAAAAAATATTATAAACAAACATGTATGTCATATTCCATGAAAACAGTGTCAATCCTAGGTTCAACCTATTCCATCAATACCAGTTCGAACCCAGTCATAACCATTAATATCAACATACATCCCACTATCAATGGTGATAACTATTCCATAATCTCATGCCTCCCTACACATAAGTCATCAACCAATAGTAATCCCAAGATCAAATAACATTATTTATAAAGGCCAACATCCAGATAAATAAAAAGACAAAAAATATCTAATAGAGTCAATAGAGAATCTAGTCCCTAATATAAAAATCCATCCATTCTACCCTTCATTAATTGTTTATAAGATATTATTTCATTTGGTAAATTCTTAGGTTGTTTGTTTTTCAGTTTTAAGGTTCATAGAGGCCTCTAAATGGTTTCATGACAGTAACATGTTCATGGGAAACCATGTGGTTCTCCCCAGAAAACTAGGTGGCTTTGATGAAGAATGATACTAGGTGGGTCGTGGTTAGAACATAGTAAGAGATGATCATGAATCATTTACCTTGAAATATGTGTCTTATAATAAAGGAGAAAATAATTTCTAACACACAATTTACCAAATGATAATATTCATTCATTGACAATGTTCTAGAATTTCATATTCAATTATGGAAGAATGGAGTGAAATGAGTCTCAGGGATAGTAGAAATGACCAAGAGTATCATGAATACCATTGAAAGTAGAAAATTTTGAGGATCCACATTTTTAAACCTTAGAAATGGTAATGTAGTGGTAAATTCATTAGGCTAGAAAATATAGGATATGTTATTATAATGAAAAAAGGATTTTAGTAAATATGATTCATAAAAAATGAATCGTCACAATAAAGAGTCGACATATATGGTGCATACCACACTAATGAAATCATGATATAAATGGAAACATCATAAATAAATAAATTACTTAAAAGGAAACATGAGAAATCAATAAAGTGTTAGTTCATGAAAATGTTTATAGGCAACTATGAGCCACACATGATATATATACAAACTGACTATTAAAATATTTTTCCACATATCAACAATACTACTAATCACTGTCTAATGATGAATAGATATCGTCACCCTCTCCACCTCCATCTCCACATCCTCCTACCTCCTTTAAGAACATTATATTGAAAATTAAATAATGTTTCATATTTATATTTAAACATAAAACCAACAGCAGTTATAAAAGTAAATGATTTTGAATTTTGGTGATTGACTTGCTCACCACCACTCGATGCAATACCACCAGGGTATATCTTCTCATCTGCTGATGTATATCCATCAACACTTTCTACAAAGAGGATATCTGAGCCCCCTATTCTAGAACTCTGTTTAATAGAGAAACAATCTCTATCCGAGCATCTTCGAGTATGGACTAACTACATCCAGGATTTTATGCATCTTAAATACCTGATAGCATTCCATAGTTCTTTGTTGGTATAGGTCCCAAACCCTTCCCGTGCACTCACATAGGATGCTCTTTTCTAAGGACTTTTTCAACTGGGTCATCCTAGGGGACGGAGTAGGACTCCGCAGGATTAGTATCACATATATCTCAAATTTTTACCTATAAATCAGATATCAATATATATTGACATAGTAAAAAACTAATAATAGGTTATCATAATGAAAAAAAAGAGTTCATACCCCATCTTCATTGTCAGGCTCATTAAAAAAACATCTATTAGATAGTTTGTCAACATCCAATCACACTTCAGTTCGGGATGTTTCGTGCCCTAAACATTGTACTATATTAAATAGAGATAAATAAAAAAATTTATATAATAAATAGAGAATATTTTCTTCGAAATATTTAATCTAATGAAAATATTACAATAGACTATTGACTTCTGGAAAATAATTTTGACCCCACAGTGTGAGAGATGACATGCTTAGCCTGATTTGATGCATTCTTTCTTGAGAGATCCTGAAATAAATAAAATGAAATTTAACATTAATGTATTCAATTTAATCTCCTCCTCAAATACATGTATAAATGTTAAATAAATTAAATATAATAATATATATTTAAATACCATATACTTATCATTATGATGTTTTTCAAAAAAAACATTCCAATATTAATTGGGTACCCCATTGGGTATCTTCTCATACATTTGTTGGACGATCAATGAAGTATCATTGACATTGCTCCGAAATATCCATTTGATGTCATTCCTTTTCTTACCATGATTTTTCAATGTCCACTTTCATGCTATCACATCAGCAACTGTAATGTGGAAAAATATATGTATAAAGAAATTCATTTGAACATATTAAAAACATGACATTCAATTACAACATAATTTATTGAAATTACCTTTATTTGGGAACAAAAAACAACACTCTTTCAACATGGAGTCATATTTCTCCAATAATTATATGAAATAGGAGGGTAAATGGGCTATGCTAATAGCTCACCTAGAATTCGGCCAAGTAATCCTGTGGTGTCATCTGTAGGGACCCCATATGTATCAAATGGGAAAACTATCTTCTCTCCCTTCATATTACACACCTCTGCACTTTTTATTTTTTTCTCATAAGTTGCGTTCTTTCATCTTTAATTAATAAACAATTAATATAATAAAGTGCAATAATTTTTTTTTATTAAAATTGGTACCTATAATAGTGACCCACCAGTATGTCTGTGATGAACTAGAAGTGGTGCGCTGCCACCCCGATGCTAAGGCTGGTGAAGGGGGGGGGGGGGTCAAAAACTAATCATCTAAAGGGATGCTCATGGAGGGTGTGATAAATGGTGCAGGGGGAGATTGTTCAAGGGGGAATGCAGTTGGTGGCTTAGATGTTGTAGGGAGGGAGGCAGATGGATCATAATCTGTCGTAGTAGTGGATGAAATAGTGTATCACTTCCTCCTTGGAATTTCTGTCATTTAATAAAATAAAATTAAGTTTAGAACATATATTTTAAAATAAATTATGTCGAAAAATATTTAAAAATGATTATAGATTCCTATTACTAAAGAAAATATACATAACATTGAAAATGATTGACTACACTAATGAAATAATTGGTTGTTAAATGAATAAAGAATTGTAATACAATCATTTTCCCCTTCAATCACGTTGGTTTCCTGCTCTATTACCTATTCCACTTCATTCATCCTTACTAGAATAATATTTCCAATATCATGATGGAAAAATAATTCTACTTCTTGTTGTAGATGAGATTCAATTTCATAGGTCTAATCATCCACTTCATCACAAATATCATACAAATCTCTTTGTATTATGTGATAAACTACACTGCACCCATCATCCACAACATCATTCATATAATATAACATTTTTTCTTGTGATGATAATATATATGGATCATTCTGTTCACGATAACCAATATCTATCAAGTGCAAGAAGTTCACATAAGTAAATTGCATGGAATATCTTTTAACAACTCTGATAATATCGACCCAATTTCACTTAAATAAAACAATTAAAAAATGATTGTTGTATTTAAATTCAATAATTTAACTTAGCTTTTCATCGTATCCCACTTTAGAAAATGAAAATATAGCACTATTTACTATTTTCAAACCCCATTCTCGATCAACTGTACGAAATCTAAAGCCATTCAAGTCGTAAGCGTGTAACTTTCTAAAAATTTTTAGAGGATCTCACGCAAGAAACGTCAAATATTCTTACAACTCTTCTCGGGTATCAGTATTAATTATCTAAAAAAGAAATATACATTATTCGATTTAAAAAATATATGTGTCAAACTAATATTCATATTTATTTCATTATTTATGAACATACACGTCGTGGAAACCATTATACTAGATCTTTATTAACATATTTTGCTATATCGTTCTCATTTTATTTTCGGCATCTCATTCGTCTCTCTATTTGTATCATCAACTCTTCAATAAATTACTCTACAATTTTACTATTCAGTAGCACATATCAATGTGCCTATAATAATTCCAATTCTGTCCGTGTCAAATTTGAGGTCCTCCTAACTAATCGGCCAATAACATGAAATATTTTTGAATTATGATGTATTTCAGATTGAGTCGATGTGTCATCCACACATCCAAATCGATTAAATCTTGTGTCATTATCGTCAAATTATCTATAAAAAAAGGTATGACACTCCTCATCCAAATAGCCTTCAACAATAGAGCCTTCTAGTAGAGCTTTATTTCACATGTATGATTTAAAATGACCAATATATCTATAAAAAAAATAATTATGATTTAAATTATATGCCAATAATTTTTTACGTAACTGAAAAACATATAAATAATGTACCTCTAAAGTGGATACATCCATCAATAATGAACAGGGCCTCCTAATTTAGCTTCCTCAACCAAATGCACAATTAAATGCATCGTGACAGTAAAAACGACTAAGGAGAGACCATATTCATTGCACAAAAAGTCAATACAAACCTCTCTTAGAGGTTTTCAAGCTGAAATGGATGTAGATATTTCTCAAATAGTTGTCTGAAAAATGTGCATAATTACAGTACAAAAACAATAACTTTTTCATGTAATAATTTACACAATACCAATGGTAGTAACTGTTCTAACAAAATATGTGCATTGTGACTTTTTAATCCATGTAACGTATGATCCATCAAGTCAACACACTTCGAGATGTTACTTAGATACCAATCAGATAACATGACATTCATTAAAAATTTAAGGAATTCACCATTGACCTTATTTTTCATTGCAAAAATTTTCGGAGCATACTTTTCATTCTCCTATAGCCAGAGATCACGTTTTATGTTCATTAAATGTAAGTCTTTTCCAGCATTGATATGATCCTTCTACTTTTCATGCTAATTAACAATGCGAAAATCAAATTTTCAAAGACATTCTTATCAATATTCATCACATCAAGATTATGCCACAAATAATTAAATTCCAAATATGGATGTTTGAAGAATATACTATTTTTCTTCCACTAATATGTTCTGATTTCACTTGACAATGCACTTCGAACCTGTTTCCCATTTTCATTCAAATTATGAAGCTTCCCAAATATTGTTTCAACATTTTCATGTTTTTTCAATATTTCAGAACAAGTTAACAACTTGAGAGATTGACTACGATCAATGAAACCGTTAAATTTTGTTTTTTTAGACGAAATCTATGAGATGGATCGCGAAATCATTGATGGAACAAGATGAACCATTTTCAACTATGAGGTAGCCATTTGGGCTCAAAATCAAAGTTACAAATAGGAAAATCCAAACCCGTGTAAATGTTCCAACTAGATAAATTCCAAAGCCCAAGGAAGTCACTAATGGTCCACATTAAAGAATCATGCATTTTGAGCATTGTTTTAGAAGAATCATCAGATATCTCAACATCGTTGCTCTATAACTACTGTAATTCAGCAATAAAAGGATGCATGTATACATCAATATCATTTCTAGGAATTTTTTCCTTGAATAATCATCAAAATGATAAAAGATGTTTGTCAAATCCACATCCACTGAGGCAGATTGTAAGGGGTCAAAACAACTGGCCAAATGCTATAACTGGCACCCCAAGTCCAAAATGGGTTGAATTCATCAACATCCAATCCCAATTGAACATTCCTATGATCAGGTAAGAAATATGGATGTAATGAATCAAATGTCTTCCACGATTTTGAATTTCATGGATTTCTCATTTACCCGTCATTTTTTTATCTATAATATGCCACTACATGTGTTCGGCGGTTTTCAATGACATGAATAATCTTTGCAATCAATGATTTAAAGGAATGTAACACAAAACCAATGTAGGTGTGTTCCCTTTCTCCTTCTTTATGAAAATATATTGACTCGGACTTCCAACATCACACATTCACTGTCATCTAGAAGAACAACATTTTTTTCAATTAAGTCTACTTGAATCCTCTCGCTAGTAAGAAATACAATCATTGGGACACACATATATTTTGTTATAATTCAGACCAATCCAGTTAACACCGTTTTTCATATCATAAAAAGGCTCGGGATTTGGGCTTCATGAATTGAATCATTCAAAAAATTACAATATCATGGACATTGCCTTATTTTTAATTCCACGTAGAAATTTGATATGGTACAACATCAGAAGAAAGGATATCTTTGAATATTTAAAACATCCAATATTCAACCCTTGATTTCCATCATCAACTAAATCCTGATAAATATTTTCCTTAGTGTTGATTTCTCTTACATTTTCATCCACAGAATCAAGAGGAGGACCCAATGATATGTTACAATCATGATATGGTATTATTATAGTCCCAGAAACATCACTTGTCATGTTACAATTTGTAGAACCCTCATATGGTTGTTCTGTTATGTTTTGATGTTGATATTCATATCTCGGAGTGCCAAATGCATCATTTATAAGGTTTGGCATTTCATTTTCTGTTGTCGACGAATTTGGGAGCTCATTATGTGGATGATCATTAGCGCTCAACCTTTCTGTAACTTACGATTCTCCATGCCAAATCCAACACAAATATTGACAAGAGAATTGATTCTGAATTAAATATTTATAAAATTCATCTCTCTTCATCCATCTTCTAAAATTACATTATCGACATGGACATATCATTCTCCCTTCAACGGATCGATTGGAAATCTCAAAATCTAAAAACTCCTTCAAACCCTTTACATAATTAGGTGGGTTCCACGGTAATATAATTCAGCATTTATCCATGTATATCACAATGTTCATACACAATATTAAGAAAATTACATAGTTATTACTAAATAAAGAAATAGATTCATATATACTATTTGAAAAATATATAAATATGTTAAATAAGTTATTCCTAAATAAATAAATATGGAAAATCACCAACTAGAAAACCAGAGTATATATGTGCATGCATGTGTATGCTTATACACAAGTGATTACAAAATCACTTGAAGAAACAACCTAATAGTGTGTATTTTCTTAGGAAATACACATTTTAAGAAGATAGTGAGTATTTTGAAATATATTTGAGTAAGTTCCACATTAGTAAAAAAGATAAGAGTTAAGTTGTGTAGTACCCACAGATTCTGGAATATAACACTTAAATGAAAATTTTCATGGTTTTAATGTTAAGTGTGTTTAATGGGAGAGACTAGGGAACTTGGAATGATGTTTTGAGGAAAATGGGAAGTCGCACGGGAGGCACATGGTTTGTCTAAACCGTGTAGCCAAACCGTGCGCAATGGGTCTTGAAGAAAATGGTTTCCACACAGTTGGAAAACGGTTTTTCTAACCGTGTGGCCAAACCATGTGAGAAGGGTGGTAGAGGGAGTTCCTAATGCATGGTTAGCGCATGATTTGTCAAACCATGCAAACTAACCTTGCGGCCACTTAAACGAGATCCTGTAAAGCTGGATCTCACGCGTTTTTTCCTCTATGTAGCTCTTTTTTCCACCTAAGCGGCCCTAACATGGGATTTATATTCTCTAAAGTTCAAGGAGAGTTCTCCCATCATTGGGGAGGCGATGTGAAGGCTTCTCTTGGCGAATCAAAGCCAGATTCTTGAGGTATGTGATCGTTCTTATATGGATTCTTAGATCTACTTAAATCTACTTCTCATCTTCTCTCAGTTTCATAGATCTATACCCATTATGGAATGATATAAGTGTGTGGATGCTAAATATGACGAGATTTGGTCTTTTTTGTGTTAGGAGAAGAGATCTAAGGAGGATCTATGGTGAAACGGCCCTGTTTTCTTGTGTGTTCTCCGTTTGTTATGGTTTTCGTCAAATCCTTTGAGGTAGGTGGATTCACACTCGACTCCTATTGTTATAATTGATTAGCTTAGTTTTTAATTGGTTTATTTTAATGATATTGATTGTTCAAAGCATGGAATAAAAATTCTTTACTGATGATTTTTGGTTTTGATGAAATTGTGAAATCTTGGGGAAATGTTGTGAAAAGTGATTTGGCTTCTAGAATTTAAAATGTTTATTTTAAATTTTGGATTTGCTGGAATGGTATATGGTTTGAAGAAATATGGGTTTTAAATAAAAAGGGGTGTTTTATTGAAATGGTTTGGTATTGAAATGGATTAATGAAATTGCTTTATTCTTTGGTTGTCAATAAAAGTACAGTTTTATTGAAATGGTTTGAATTGGTTTAACACACCTGGTTTTCATGGAAATGGTTTTCAATAAAATGTGTTTCATTGAAAAGATGGTTTTGGAATGATTTTTTTGAATGTGTGGTGTGTTTTCATGTTGCATATATGAGGCTTGGTTGAAATAAGACTTTTTGCTCGATGCCAAATGTTTGATGGCACATGGAACATTTAAGAATGAGGATTGGTTAAAATATGACATTGTGCTCAGTACCAAAGGTGTAATGGTAGATGGGAAACAATTACCTTGTGATGACTTGGTAGATCGATTAGAAACCACTCATGAGTATGGAACTGTCATAACGAAGCATGCATGGTTGATTTCACAGGTTGTGAAATGGTTGGGTATGCCAAAAAGAGATTTTTTGAAAGGGTTCTAAAGACTGATTGTTTTGTTTTTGGAAAGATGACTTTGTGGAAAACTAGTTTCCATTGATCTTGGATTCTTTGGGTTATGAATGGTTTTATAAACTTGTTTATATTTATTTATAAACTTCTTTTAATAAAATGTTTTATATAAAACTGTTTTAATATAAATTTGGATAACTCTTATATCCTAGTTGCGTGAGTAGGGATGTAATTGGGGAAAACCTACTAAGTTTTATACTCACCCCTACTTTGGCACATTGGTGATTTTTCATATGTCGTATTCTGGGACACAGGTAAAGGTAAGGCATCTCATTACTAGTGGTTCGTGTTGGTTCTTGGGAGATGTGGTGGTCCATGGTGGATGGAGCTTGGTGGTGAACCGTGGAGCATGTCTTTTCTTGTTTTGGATATTTTGTTTGGTCTTCATCTTGGTACTCTGATTTGGTGTTGGTTATGTTTGGATCTGTGGAATAGTGAAGTTCTCTTTTGGTAATTCCTTAGTTGGTTGTTTCATTTTATCATGCATCATATGGTGAATGTTTGGTTATGGTTGGTTTATGGGTTTATTTCATAAAGGGTAAATCATCCCCCAAATGTTACTTGAAACCCATTGGAATTTATTTCCAACCATTAGTTCCTTGTGGATGTCGCTTAAGGGCTAGTAATGACTCGTTGTGCTCTCAATCCAATAAGGATAAATGGTTCATTACAAATGGTATCAGCTTTTTCGGTCCTTTCCTAACAAGTGGTCATCGATGTTCTTGGTCTTGGAGTTGAAATTCATTTTCATCAATTCCTTGGGTCAAAATCTAAGGCAGGAGTAGGATGGTTGGAACATGAAATGTATAGCATAAAAGTACATAGCTAACCCTTTTATGATGAACTTCATGTTACCAGGGAGTTGGATAAATAAGTGTTTGGAGACACTCCTTGGATTTTGAAATCTCATTGTCTTGGGTTTAGCCAATGAGACCAACAGAACATGAATTTTAGAGGAATGACTTCCCACTAGGATTTCATACCTCATTTTGATGAATGATTAAGTATTTTGTGCAAGGTGTGAATTTTCAGGAAAAAAATGCAGAAATTGTTTTCAAGTAAATGATTTTAAAAACAGGTTTTTTGTTGTATTTTGAAAATGAGTTGATTTTAAAAATGTATGTTAAATTTTTTAAAAAATTGTTGAACATGGAAAAAAGGTTGTTTTGAAAACACTGTTGGGATAGATGGTGTGATAGAATTTGAAATGATAGGCCATCAGTTGCTTGAGAGTGAGAATGACAGAGTTCATTGTTGGTTTAAAAAATGGCATCGGGTAGGCATCGTAGAGACTAACCGGAGGTGGCCGATGAGAACATGGTTTCACTTGAGCCCCAGGTGAACCAGAATTTAGTCCAGAGCATAGTTCAGGCTTTCCATGCTTTGGGAAGTGTGAATAGAGCAGAATATCCAAAACATGTTGCTTATACGCTCAATTTTAAAAGCTGGATCCACCCATCTTTAGGGGTGATTGGGAACTGGAAAGGGTAGAGTTGTGAATATCTAGAATGAACATAATTTTTGAATTATTGTGTACATAGGTAGATTTAAAAATAAATCAAGCAATGTATAAGCTATAGGGTCTTTCTCTTCAGTGGTGGGAGTTGGTAGACCAAGTGGGATTGGACCAGGGTATGATGTGGGAATGATTTGAGGAATTGTTTAATAGAAAATTCTACCCACATACATTCAGAATTCAGCGCACAAAAAATTTCTTTAGTCTGAATCAATAGCATATGTCTGTGATGGAGTATGTAGGTATGTTTATGAGATTAGTGTTTTTTCCACCCGAGGTGGCGGGTAGCACGTCATTGAAGGAAAGGATATTTGAATCAGGATCATGGAAAGAGATTCGCTCCAAAATAGCAGTGTTGTGTATCGGTGATCACACAGAGATGGTGAATCGAGCATCGGTGGCTCATCAGGATCTGTTGGGAGCTTCGGGCATAAGAAGCATGGTTATACTAATGGGGAATAGTGGGATCATCAGTTTTGAAACTGCAAACTCCTCTTAGTGAAAGAGAATGTCAAGCCATAGTGTGTAGAGGATTCGTTATAACAGTTTATGGAGCTGAGTTGGAATGAGAGTTCTCCATGTTGGATATGTATGTCTATGATGTAATCCTGGATATGGGTTGGTTGACAATGTTTAATGCTCACATCGACTGTTAGAGGAGAATGGTTAGTTTGATGACTGAGGATGTCATCAACCATCTCTTCAAAGGAGAGAGGATGGTAAAGAAAGGTGCAAAGTGCTTGTTGGAACCAATGGTGGGAACTATCTCTTACCAATTTTTAGTGTTGACTTACGCATCAATGGAAGAGATTATGGAAGATATTTTTCTAGTTGTTGTGGATCAATTTGCAGATGTATTCACAAAATCATCTCAGGGATACCACCTCTAAGGGAAGTGGAGTTTACGATTCATCTTGTTCCAGGGACCAGTCCTATTTCCCTTCTATCTTATAGGATGGCACAAATAGAGTTATGGGAAATGAAAGAGAAGTTAGAGGAGCTATAAAGCAAGGGTTTCATTCAACCAAGTACTTCTCCATGGGCAGCACCAATGTTGTTTGTGAAGAAGGCAGATGGAACTCTTTGGTTTTGTGTTGATTATCGTAAGCTAAAATAATTTATGATAAAGAATATAAATCCACATACACGCATTGATGATCTGTTCAATCAATTAAGAGGATCCCAGTGGTTCTTCAAGATTGACTTGCGTTCAGGATATCACCAATTCGAGTTCGGATGGAGGATATTCCAACGACAGCTTTCAGAAGTAGATATGGCCACTAAGAATATGTAGTCCTGCCTTTTGGTCTAATGGATGAACCTGTGGTCGTCATGGGTTTGATGAATCTGATATTTCAGCAATATCTTCAGTCTTTTGTTTTGGTGTTTTTGGATGATATCATGGTGTATTCAAAGACAAGGGTTGATCATGAGAGGCACCTGGAAACAGTGTGACAAATCATGAGATATCATCATATGTATGCCAAAGTATCAAAATGTGATTTTTGGATGCAGGAAGTATGTTTCCTTGGCCATGTCATTTCTGAAAAATGTGTTTCTGTTGATCCTAAAAAAATAGAAACTGTTATCTCTTATCAACCACCGAAGAATGTGTACAAGATACGAAGATTTCATGGTCTAGATGGTTAGTACCGATGATTGGTGCGTGATTTCACACAAATAGAATCACTAATGATAGCTCTGAAAAAGAATAATTCTCCATTACAATGAATATAATAATGTCGCAGATCTTTTCAAGAGTTTAATGTTCGCCTTATATCAGCACCCTTCCTAATCTTACCTGAATCAGGACAGCGGTATGTGGTGTATTTTGATGCTTCAAGATCAGGGATGGGTTGTGTTCTCATGCAAAGAGATCATGTGGTTGCTTATGGCTCAATGCAGTTGAGGTTTCACGAGAATAATTAGTAAACACATGATTTGGAGTTAGCTTCAGTCTTCCATGATTTGAAAACATGGATACATTATCAATTTTGTGAGAAATTAACTATGTTTACAGATAAAAAAGCTTGAAACAAATTTTCTCATAGAAATATTTGAATCTCAAGAAAAGGATATGGATGAATTATCTCCAAATGTTTTACTTTGACTTGATATACACTTCTAGAAATGGGAATTTGGTGGTGGATGCATTAAGCAGAATGTCGTATGATCAGTTGGCGCAAGAATCTTTAGATGAGTGGCAGTTGATGTCGGTCCTAGAAAACATGAATGTGGAGTGTGAAAACCGAGGTCATGTTGCGGTGTTCTTTTCACCTACACTTGTTCTAGATTTAGTAAAGATGATAAAAGAAGCACAAACATCTGATGCAGAATGTCTGGTTGTAAGTTCAATACTCAATGGTGGGGATACCATTGAGGGATGGAAACATGATGGGGGAGCAGTTTTGGGTTGCATAGATCGGATGTATGTACGTATGGTTTGTCAAGAAAAACTCTTTACTTCTTATCACCATTCAATATAGTCTGTACACCAAGGTACATTGAAGGTGTATAAGTCGTTGAAGGTGCAGTTTTGGTGGAGCGGCATGAAAAAGAAGGTATCCGAGTTTGTCTCACAATTCTTAACTTGTCAGTAGGATAAAGCATAGAATCAGAGACCAGAAGGTATGTTAGAATCTTTACCTATCCTAGTGTGGAAATGGGATCAGATATCATTGGATTTTGTTACCAGTCCTCCAAGAATGGTCCAGAAACACGATGCCATTTGGGTGATAGTGGATCGTCTAACCCAGTCGGCACATTTTATCCATATTCGTAAAACTCATATGGTGGAAGATCATTAAAAAATATATATCCGATATGTGGTAAAGAGGCATGGGGTACCAGTGTCCATAGTCTCAGAAAGAGATCTGAGGTTCACATATTGTTTCTCAAAATCATTACCGCAATCCCTTGGGACTCAGTTGTCTATGATCACGGTGTATAATCATTAGACAGATGGGCAATCCGAGCGAATGATACAATCATTGGAAGACATGTTGTGGGCCTATGTAATGGATTTTTGGTGTCTCATGGGAGGATCATATACCATTAGTGGAGTTCTCATACAATAACAACTGTCAATCCTCGATACGCATGGCTCCGTTTGAAGCATTATATGTGCGTCCTTGTTGTTCTCCCCAGTGTTGGGAGGAAATGGGTGACACTTCACTAGTCGGGCCAAGCCTTTTCCAAGAGATAATAGAGAAGATCCAGTTGATTACAATGAAGATGGATACGTCTCTGAGTCGTCCGAAATATTATGCAGATCACTGTCGAAGAATGTTGTCGTTCATTGGGGGTGATCATGTCTTCTTGAGGATCTCTCCAGAACATGGACATCGTTGTTTAGGGACCAAGGGAAAGTTATCTCATAGATAAATTAGCCCTTCTGAAATAATGGAATGGGTTGGTGATGTGGCATATTAGTTGGCATTACCACCATGGTTTAGTTCAGTTCATAATGTTTTCCATGTATCTCTGTTAAGAAAGTATTGGCCTGATCCTGACCAGGTGATCAGATTGGATCACGTTTACATAGAGCCATATGCTTCTTTCATACATATCCCGGTATGGATTTTGGATAGGCAAGAGAATATCTTGCGTGAAAAAATCATCATTCTAGTGTGGGTTTTATGGAAACATGGCCAGATTCAAGAAGAGACTTGGGGACATGAAAAGGAAATAAAAGATCAATGACTAGAAATCTTTCATATGGGTGATGGTTTTCTACTTTCCGAGGATGGAAAGACCAATGGTGGGGAGAATTTACTTCCCCTGGTTCTTGGTATGTATCCCTTACTTGATACTTTTCATGGTTTTAATGTTAACTATGTTGAATGGGAGAGTCGAGAGGACTTGGAATGATGTTTTCAGGCAAAGGGGAAGTCTCACAGGAGGCGCACAGTTTGTCTAAACCGTGTGGCCAAACCGTGCGTAGTAGGTCTTGGAGGCAGTGGCTTCCACATGGGTGGCAGACAGTTTTTCTTACCATGTGACCAATCCGTGTGAGAAGGGTATTCAATGTAGTAGCTAACACATGGTTAGCACATGGTTTTTCAAACCATGCGAACTAACCGTGCGACCACTTAAATGAGATCCTATAATGGTGGATCTCACGCTTTTTTGCCACTATGTAGCTTGTTTTTTCTTCTAAGAAGCCCTAACTTGGGATTTTGGTTCTCTTAATGTCAAGGAGGGTTCTCCCATCATTCCAGAGGTGATCCTAAGGCTTCTCTTGGCGAATCGAAGCTGGATTCTTGAGTAATGTAATAGTTCTTCTTTGGTTTCTTAAATCTACTTAGATCTGCTTCTCCTCTTCTCTTGGTTTCATAGATCTACACTCACTATGGGTAGATCTAAGTGTTTGGATGAAAAATATGATGAGATTTGATCTTTTTTGTGTTAGTAGAAGAGATATAAGGAGGATCCTTGGTGAATCGTCCAGGTTTTCTTTTGCGTTCTCCATTTGTTAGGGTTTTCATCAAAACCTTTACAGTAGGTGGCTTCACTCTCGACTCCTCTTGTTAGAATTGATTGTCTTAGTTTGAAATTGGTTTATTTGAATGAAATTTATTATGCAAAGCATGGAATAAATCTTATTTAATTATGGTTTATAGTATTGATGAAATTGTGAAATATTAGTGAATTGTTGTGCAAAGTGATTTGGCCTCTCGAATTTAAAATGTTGATTTAAATTTATAGAATTGTTGGAATGGTAAATGGTTTGATGAAATATGGGTTTTCAATAAAAAGGGGTGTTTTATTAAAATGGGTTTGTATTGAAATGGCTTAATGAAATGGGTTTATTCTTTGGAATTTATTAAAAGTACGGTTTTATTGAAATGGTTTGAGTTGGTTGAACACAATGGGTTTTGAAGGAAATAGTGTTCAATAAAAGGTGTTTTATTGAAAGGATGGTTTTGGAATGATTGTTATGAATGTGTGGTGGGTGTTCATGTTACATATATGAGCCTTGGTGGAAATAAGTCTTTGTGCTCGGTGAAAAATGTTTAATGGCCCATGATACTCTTAAGTACGAGGCTTGGTTGAAATATGTCCTTGTGCTCGGTGCCAAAGGTGTAATGGCACATGGGAACCAATTATCTTTGGATGAATTGGTAGATCGACAAGAAACCGCTCATGAGTGTGGAACTGTCATAACGAAGCATGCATGGTTGATTTCACGGGTTTTGAAATGGTTGGGTATTCCAAAAAGGGATTTCACAAAATGGTTCTAAAGCTTGATTGGTCAATTTTTTTTTGGAAAACTGACTTTGTCAAAAACTGGTTTCAATTTCTCTTGGATGATTTTGGTAATGAAAGGTTTTGGAAACTTGTTTATATTTAGTTATAAACTGCTTTTGAAAAAATGTTTTATATAAAAATGTTTTTATATAAATTTTTATAACTCTACTCTCCTAGTGGAGTGAGTAGGGAAGTCATTGGGGAAAACCTACTGTGTTTTATACTGACCCTTGCTCTGGTACGTGGGTGCTTTTTCATATGCCATATATCAGGACATAGGTAAAGGTATGCCATCTCATTACTAGTGGTTCATTGTGATGCTTGGGAGATTTGGTGGTGCTTGGTGCCTGGAGCTCGGTGTGGAACCATGGAGCCTGTCTTGGCTTGTTTTGTGTATTTTGTTTATTCTTCCTCTCGGTACTCTGATTTTTTGTTGGTTATGTTTTGATATGTGGAATAGTGTAGTTATCTTTTGGTAATTCCTGAGTAGGTTGTTTCATTTTCTCATGCATCATATGGTGAATGTATGGTTATGGTTGGTTTATGGGTTTATTTCTTAAAGGGTAAATCGTCCCCCAACTTTTACGTGAAACCCTTTGGCATTTATTTCCAGCCTTTAGTGCCTTGGGGATGTCGCTTAAGGCCTAGTGATGACTCATTGTACTCTCAATCCAATGAGGATAAACAGGTCATTAAAAATTGAAGCATTATATTAGAAGTCAACTTGCAGAGCATTAGGATATTTTTAAGTTTATCATTCTAATATAGAAGTTAGTTGAATTGTAAGTATTATATTATACAATTCATGAGAGTATAATAAATAAGCTTTAATTGAAATTTATTAATTATATTTAATATATGTAACTAATTTTTAGTTAATGTGAGCATGTGCTAAGTAAATTTATTCATGGTGGCCCGAAGTGGATGATCAAAGGTTGTGTTTCAGTGGCAGCCTGAATATATTATGATCTTACTCTTTTTGTAAGTGTTGTAAATTTGAAACAGTAGTAGGATTCACTATAAAAAACACTAGTGGAATTCCATTATACTTTTGGAAAAGGTTCATACCTACGCACTAGGGTTCCAAGGGGATACATGACCATCAATCTTGTAATTTGTGATTGTCTGATAGTGGATTATTCATCTCTCGAATCATCCTGGACACAACAAGTAAATCATCACCGACATTGGGGGAGAATATTGTAAATATAATTTGTGTTATGCCTCATTTTCTTGTTGTCTTGCATGTGGTATAATTTTGGTTATTAAAAAGGAATATTCATTCACTATAACCCATTTAGAGGATTTATTTAAAAGGGAGATAGATAAAAGAAAAGAAAACTGGTAAAAACATGTGTACACTAATTCACCACCCTTAGGGTACTTGGATGATCCACTTGAGACATCAATGGACTATGTCATAAGATATGATATAAATATTTTTTATGGTAAGACATAGAAAAAATTAATGCATGCAATATGTTTTTTAGGTATATCATTTATTAAAATATAAACACATCAAAATTCATTACCTTGGGCTATTATATTCTATTACATGGGAATATCTTAAAGCATAGAATCATAATGTACATTTCATTTATCGTTATATGATTTAGTGGCATTTAAACGTTAATATGTAAACATATGAATCATTCCTCCATTGATGATATCATTTACAATTAGGAAATCAATGAACAAATGAGTTATGTGCATGAATAGAGGGTTACAAACCATTGTAACCACATTCCATTTACTCTTTTGTTATGTAACACATGAGAAAATTCATGTAACTCAAGGATTATACTTGAGGGATATTATAAGGAATTGATCACCATGACATGGGGCGGTGTTCAAGATTAACATGCCTACTTCAAACTCTCTAATCTGGTGAGCTTTCTTCTTCTCCCCACATTTCTGTGTGAGGAACTATCATTCAAGAGTGATAGAGAGGATATCTCTTGAAATTTAGGTGTTTCCTTCAGTTCGTGGATACATCATGGAGGAGGGGGTCATTCAGTTTTCTCTAAATGATCTACATTAAGAATGTTTTTTAAAGACAGTGGCAGCAGAGCTCATCGATTTAAGGTTAAAATAATGTTCTTTAATTTAGGTTTATACATGATTTTAGGTTTCATGAATGGCAGATACTGGAAAATGAGGATTAGTATTTCCACCTTTACATTAATTAAGTGTTAATCCCTCCTTATAAACCCATCATAATCTTATATGTGACCTTCTATATTCTATGATGACATTAAACTCTAGTATAACCTTCCATATTCCTGGATGACAATAAAAATCATCATACCATTCCATCTTCATGGATAAAATTAAAATCCAACATTCCATTATGTCTTTCTAGATGATAATGAACTCCAATGGAATCATTTTTTATTTTTAATGGGAATCCCTAAATGTTGACTTTTTGAACACTATACACAAGGGAACCCCCTCCCAATGAAGGGGTCACTTCAGAGAAAACCACAATAGGGAATGATCTATTTCTAACCAAGATGGTAGAGAATCTCATAGTGTGAAAACCTGATCAGTGATGGTTCAACATATAAAGTCATCAACTCAGGTGGGTTCCGCCTCTCTTCACCCACCGAGTTGGGAACCATGTGACCCATAATGATGGGTGGATTCTGAGGGAAAGAGAAATTCACCTATGAATAGACTCTCATGAATCAAACCCTTCACCTCCCAATGAACAACATGGTTGTTCTCCACAAATTCACTAATATGCCAGCACTGAATTAGAAAAATGCGTGTAAGGGTAACAATTGCCTCCCACTAGGGGCCCCTGCCAGGCCCATAACAAGCCATGAGGTCCCCATCTAGGATATGGCATTAAGTCTTCAAAAATTAAATTAAACTACAACGTACAACTCCTTCTTTATATATGACTATAAATTCAAACCTATCAAATTAATCCTTATTAGTTGGAATTAAACTTTACAATAACCCATTGAGCCTTCATGGATGGCCTTAAACTCAATCATAACACTTCCATATTTCGGTAAAACACTAAACATCTGTGTGGCTCCTTTAAGTGTTCCTAGAAGACATTAAACTTCATTATAAAATTATATATTACTTGGTTTTATTAAACTCTAGCATAAAACATTATGAATACATAGGCAGAAATAAACATCAGTGTAATATTTAAGAGTTTTTGATTGACAATACCTCCAACTCAACCTTTATGTCCTCATGGATAACATTAAAATCTCAGATAATCTTCAATATCTTGAAAGAAAATAAAATCTATTATAACACCTTTTTACATTTTTGAATATCCCTAAACTCTAGTATACCCTTTATGACTTCCAATATGGATTTAAATTAGGTAATAACCCTCATGCGTTCAAATATGGACTTAATCTATGACATAACTCTCAGGGCATTATGGACAGTTTTAAATTCTAAAGTGGATTTAAATATTGATTTAAATTATAGCATAACCACCCCTACACATATGATTAGTATTTGATACCCTATGATTTTGTATGAAATGATATAATTTTATAAGGTTCCATAAAGTGCATAATGATGTATGATTCAATCAAAATTATACCACAACTGCAATATAATGGTATACAAACCTGCGTGGAGGTGTGGAAAAGTCAGTCAACAGTGGTGGTGGGCGGCGAGGTGCGCAGATGGGTGGTGAGAACCATACCCGGTGGAAGAGAGGAGAGCTAGGGTTCGGGTCTCGTGGAGGTCGGGGGAAAAAGTGGGGTTGTGGGGGTCATGGATAGAAGGGGGTTTGGGGACGGGTTTTGGGGGGAAGTGGAACTGATGGCCGAAGAGAATCATTACCGGTGGCATGGAGTAAATCTAGGGTTTGATAATCGTAGGGATCAGGGGAAGAAGGTAGGGTCATGGGGGTCTGGGGGAGAATGAGGGTCAGGGTTGGGGGGAAGTGTCACTGCAGAAAAAAAAAAGTTTTAGCGGTGGGTTTTAATGAACCACCGATAAACAATTTTAAAAAAAGGTTTAGCAGTGGTTTACAAAACCATCACTAAAATACTTCCACTAAAGGTGATTTAGGTTGTAGTATTAGTTTCCCAATTGTAATTCTATCCTTGTTCAATTTAATTCATACCTCTTCTTCTTAGTGGATTAATGTGATTTTCGACAATAGTTTCTTCTCACATCCATGGTGAAATTTTTATAGTGAGGTAAAACATTAATATAATCTTAGTTTGGTCAACTCTCCTACCATGTGAAAAATAGTTATATTGAATATCGATAATTTACATAGGAAACACCTGATCGGGTCTTGTTTATCCCAAATAATCATGAAAATTCACTACACCTTTTACAGGTACTGATGATAATCGAGTAATTCACCTCTAATATCTGTTCTATTCATCATATATAAATGAGAAATTATTGTAGGGAGATAATGATTATTTTACCAAGAAAAAAATCAATAATAGAATTAAAAATAAAGAACGATCGCATTTGATAATAATATTTTCAAAATGAAATTGAATAAAAATTTGAAGAACAATTAAATTTCATTCAATTACAATCGAGAACACAAGAATTACAAAATAGGAAACCAAAACATCCCCAATAACCCAAAATTTTTACCCGCTCGTGGTAAGGGTAATCGAGATGAATGGGAAAAAAGAAGGAATTACAAAACGATGGAAAAATCAATGAGATAATGCTGACTCGTGACCTTTCCGGATGGACAGTACATCTTAGACAGATTTCATCATAACTATCTGAATTGTGGAGTTATTTCTCCCAGACAAGTGCTTCATGGAATATTATCACTAAATCCCTAGTGGGGGTCTGTTATTTCATGAATTTTCCATAGAATATAGGACTGGGTTTTGAATATATCTGGATAATTTCTTTTACTCTTTCTATATGTTCAGTATACATATTTTTTAGATCTGATGATACCTTTACATTGTTTATTGTTGTGTGTTTTTTGAGATCCTCTACTGAGTAATGTTATACTCACCCCTGGACGGGATTTTCCCGCACATTCCATGACTTTTTCAGATGAGAAACCTTTTCACAGAGTCCATGTTGGGCCAGGACATGACCGGGATTTCTATATTCCCTACAGGCCGAGGTGTTTCTATAACAACGAGCATCAGTCTTAGTACCTCCTTGTTTTTACATGTTGGACTTTGTAGCTTTCAGATTTTGATTTGGTGGGATTTTATTCTGGCATAGTTTTATTTTAGTACATTAATTTCTGTCGTACTCTGTTTGTTGGGTTTAGTTGTATGCATGCATTTTGTTCCATAGTGGTTTTTTTACATTCCAGCATTATGGGCTTGGATATTTGTGAATGTGTACAAGTACATAGGAAATGTCTCCCATTTTATTAATATCTAATCTCAGAGCTAGTCACCCGCCCCTGGCCTATAGGAGGTGGCCCTAGGGAGTCATGGAATTGGATCTACTAGGACGGGTTGTGATACAGTGGTATTAGAGGTGGTGAGTACTACATTTTTTTACCAAGAGTCTGTGGGTTTGTTTTTGGGGAAATAGTGTAATTTGTTTCAAGCTTGTCTTTCAGGCCAGAGACTCCAGTGTTGGTGCGGGAAGCCAATGTATCCACACACTGGGACTCTAATAACCTGATTTTCAACTCGGTACATGAAAACACTAGTTGTGGAGAAATAAAAGAATGGTACATGCATCATATTGGAGTGTGTTGTGATTTCCATGTCCCTTTTTCACCAATCTAGATATACTATCTAACCATGGTACATCTTTTTTATGTATAGGATACCTCCACGATGCATACCCACTAGGATTCAGAAGCATGATCCCGAGGATGACCTCCACAGTGACGAGGCTTCGATATAGAGACCAGTTCCCATTGTGTTTCCTCCAGGTGGTACAACTATTATTCCCACACCAATGGAGCAGCTCGTGGTACCTGTAGTACCGACCAACAAGGGTTGAATGCTGAGCGTTCTCCTTGAGTTCGAGATATAGAGAACCTTCATGTTCCAAAGCGAGCCCAACCCTCAGGATGCTAAGGCCAAGCTTGATGCAGTGACCAGAGTTTTCTGTCTCGTGAGGACACCAGCAGACCTGATGGAGATCCTATGAGCAAGCCTTCTTCAGGGATTGACAAGAATATGGTCATCTTTGACCACATATTCTCACTACGAGGAGACTATTTCATGTATTTAGTTTGAGAGACTCTTCATGGAAGAGTTCTCATTGGTTACGCCGAGGGCAGTGCACATACAGGAGAATATTCAGCTCTAGCAGGTTAGTTTGACAGTAGATGACTATACATCAAGGTTCCCCAACCCCTCCATTTACTCAATGGATATGGTCATGGATCAGTACATTAGAGATCAGACCTTTGAGTGTGGTCTATGACGGAAAATCTGAGCTAGTTTCATGCCTCTATGCATTTCAACTTATGTTAGAGGGATTCAATGAGCCTTGGTGGTCGAGTTCTTCTTAGCGGAGCAGAGACAAATGATAGAATTCTGTAGTAGGTACAAAGGCATGGAGACTTCGGCATAAGGGAGCCGATGTCAGGCAGAGTGATCAAGATGTGGTAGACATGATAATAGGACCCATGACAAAGGATTGACAGTTCAGGGCTCTCAGGATGGATCCAATTAGCCAAGGGAGAGGCTGTTCAAATCATGCGACAGTATGTGAAATCTCACTAGGGATTGTCCGACTTGTCGAGGTGCTAATATAGAAGCAGTGCATGGACCACCGTGGCAGAGGCAATTAATATCGATGAAAGACCCACCAGGCGGCAGATGTGGTAGCGGAACAAGGAGAGTTACATGTGGGGGATGACACTTCGATCTAATTCTACCACTACCCCAGGAGGTCTGCACCAGGCTTAGGGAGCAATGGGCTAGGGGCGGAGACAGATTCATGTTGGTGAGGAGTACGACCCAGGGACTCCATGGATGATCTGAGGTACAATCTATGTCTTCTCTACCTTAGATTCCATAATTATAGACACAAGTTCCTGTGATTCCATCATCGCCACATGTCTTGTGGGAAACCATTAGATTCTGGTAGATCTTTTTACTTGATCCATACACTTGGAGACACCTATGGGAGACTCGAGGATCACGTACCTTTACAAACAGTGTGATCTTACCCTTGGAGGACATATTTCTGGTTGGAACCTATAGGTGGAAGCATCGAGGCCTTACGATGTCATTCTTAATATGGATTGGTTATCTTCGGTCCATGCCCATATTGACTGCGTTAGGCAAAGGGTACGGTCGTGTCCGTAGTGATGGGATGAGGTTTTCTTTTGTCAGAGAAAAGGAGAACTAGGCTACACAGAATTGACTCATTCATAAGAGGGGTGCAACTGATCACTCATAGAGTTGGGTAGACATGTCATTGGAGTAGTAGATGTTTATGAGCTCCTAGTTCCCTATAGTAGTGGAAGAGTACAAAGAAGTATTTCCTAAAGAAGTTCTTGGACTACCTCACAACCAATAAATTAGCTTCTACATCGACTTACTCTTGGCACGACACTAATTTCCTCATCAGCATATCGGATGGCTCCTAGAGAGCTTCATGAGATGATGGAGTAGTTGGGAGGATAAGTAGGGGAAAGGGTTTTGTAAGACCCAAAATTTCACTCTGGGTAGCCCTATCCATGTTTTCCTAGAAGTTATATAAGAGTTTGAGGTTGTTAAAGGATCACCAGAACCTGAATTAGGTAACAGTGAAGAAGAAGTATCCACTACCGAGAATCGAAAACCTCTTCGATCAGCTAAGTGGGGAAAATGGCTCTCGAAGAATGACATTTCGATCAGGTTATCACCAATTATGTGTAATGATATGAGGATATACTGAAATGACATTCGGGATGTCGCGTACGGTCACGATGAGTACATGGTGAAGCCTTTTAGTGTGAAAAACGGTCCCCCGTATTGTTCATGGAACTGATGAACCAGATCTTCCAACCGTACTATGTTCGGTTTGTATTTTTCATTATTGACGACATCCTTATGTACTCGGTGTCAGAGAAGGAGAATGAGGGACACATATGGATGGTTCTAGATGTACTTTGAGATCACCGACATTATGGGAAGCTCTCATTGTTCCAGTTCTGGGTTCAGAAAAGTCCACTTTTTGAGACATGGTCATCTCTACAGATGGTGTAGCTATGGACCTAGACAAGGTGGAGGGTGTGTTAGCATGGGAGCCTCTTTGGAGCATGATTTAGGTACGAAGCTTCCTTGTGTTGGAAGGATATTACTGGAGATTCATTCCAGATTTCTCAAGGATATCAGCACAGATGAGCACCGTAACTAGGAATAGACAACCCCATATATGAACATAGAAGTGATAGTAGGCTTTCAAGAAGTTAGGGAAGATTTTAACAAGAACCCGATTTTGATATTATCGGAGGAGGGTGTTTGGTACCTAGTTTTCTGCGATGCATCAGAGACCAAGCTTGTCTACATACTGATGTAGAGATAGTCAGTTATTTCTTATGGTTCATGCCAGTTTAGGCCACATGAGCAGAACTATGTGACTAACGATCTCGAGTTGGAAGTGGTAGTCTTCCCGTTAAAGATTTCGAGACACTAACTTAGGGGGTGAGTGGTTTATCATCTACTGTGGCCACAAGAGCCTCAACTACAACTTATCGCAGAAGGATATGAATTTGAGGTAGAGGTGTATGCTATAGTTCCTCCCTAGACTATGATTCCCATGATCATCTATACTCTTGGGAATAGGAAAAATGTGGCAGATGCTCTTAGTAGAAGGCCGAGCTCACAACTGTTGAGTGAGGCGACAGAGAAAATTATCCACGTTGTAGTTATCCATTGTAGATTGAGGTGAATACAGTTTACCTTTAGTTGATGTTTGTCACCCTTCACTCTTACAGTGAGTTAGGGAGGCACCGCTTGTGGAAGTTGAATATTAGGATTTATGTTCTCAGTTAATCAAAGGACCGACTCCTAATGGATATTCTCCAGGTGGTGGGGGGCGTACTTCTTTTTAGAGGATCCACTCTTATACTAGAGGAATCACAGGATGATGTCCTCAAAGAGTTTCATACGTCCCCATTGGCGGTACATCCTGGAGTGGCGAAGATGTACCAGGATATCTGATGACAGTTCTGGTGGTCCGGCATGAATATCGATGTAGAAGAGTTTGATTCTCGATTCCTTACAATCTAGCAGGTGAAGGTTGAGCACCATGTTCCAGCAGAATTAGCTCACCCCTGGATGTTCCGAAGTGGAAGTGGGGAGAGAATATCGATGGAATTTGTGACTGGATTACCATGAACATCCGGTGGTGCATGATTCCAACTAGGTGATTGTTGATCAACCCTCAAAGTCGGCCCACTTCCTTGCTACCAGGAAGTAGAGTTTGTTAGAGATCTTGGGATGCCTCTACATGCAAGAGATATTTCGGCTTAATGGAATCCGTTGGACAATAGTCTTGGATCAAGACACCAGCTTCACATCCTGATTTTGGAAGGGATTGCAGGAGACTTTTGGGACTCATATATGCTTCATCACAGTGTTCCATCCCTATAACGATGGTCAAATGGAGTGGATCATTCAGGTTTTGGAGGATATTTTGTGTGCCTGTATCTTGGACATTTGTCCCTACTGGGAGGGCCACCTAAAACTGGTGGAGTTTGTATACAACAACAGCTAGCACTCCACCATTAGTATGGAACCTTTTGAGGGTTTATATGGGTGACTCTTTCGATCAATGCTTTGCTGGACTGACCCAAGAGAGTCATCACTCCTGGGTCCAGAGTTGGTGCGAGCTTCCACCATGATGATGCAGATCATCCTGGAGCGGATGAAGACTACCCAGATCCAGGATAAGTCTTATGTTGGTATGCCATATAGACCAATGGAGTTCGAGGAGGGAGATCATGTCTTTCTATGGGTCTCACCTCGATGAGGGTTGCAGATATTTGGCTGGGGTGACAATTTATCTCGAAGGTTCATCAAATATTTCCACATACTTCACAGAGTTTACGAGGTGGTTTACCACCTAAATCAACCACGACAATTGCATTGGGTAATGACGTCTTGAATGTGTCTTAGCCGAGGAGGTACATGCATGACCCAGCGCATGGCATCGACTGGGGAGAGCTGGACATCGATGATGGTGTTACCTTTGCGGAGTACCTAGTGGTGATCTATGATCGTCAGGAGAGGATACTTCGGGGGCGATAAATTCCCATGTTGTGTGTCTAGTGGCTGCATGAGAATCTTTAGGGTAGCACATGGGAGCTGGATAATCCGATCGGTGGTCAGTATCAATATCTTTTTGAGGAATAGATGCCCATTTGACGAACCTTCTATGGCATTGGGACAATTATATAATGATGTTCCTTTTTCCTTACTCCATTAGAGTTCCGTTGAAACGTGGAGTTCGGATGGGTTGGATCACACCCAAATCCAACCGGGCCCTTAGCACTGAAATTCCAATAACTCACAAACCCGGCGTCTGACTGACATGTCGTCAATTGCGTTGGAACCCTTATCACATGGTGGATCATCATGTTACTTTTTTGGGAGACTTAGTTCTGGTTGAGATATGACTAATGGCTTGGGGAGAGTTTCTCCCAATCACACTACATACGGAACCCTACGACTGGATGAGACCTGACAACCACTGACATTTTGACTCTGACTGACTCGACACTCACAGTACACAATGGGTAGGAGTTCCATTATAGACCACGATGGGGGTGGGTGGTTCTGTGTGACCTGGCAGGCCACGGTGGGGAGTATCCATGGTACGCGATGGGTAAAAGTACCATAGCATACCATGTTTGGAGTTGATGGCTCTGTGTGACATGGAAGACCAACAGTACGTGATGGGGATTAGTACTTCAACATTTCAAGGTTAGTGGGAAGCACATCTGTGTGATGTGGCAGGCCCACTATACTTGATTGAGGGGGTGTTCTCCCATAGCTAAGGCCTTTAATATTGTGACTATGGATGTTACTTGTTACTACCCCTATAATAAATCCTGGTGTGAGATGTCTATACATTGTGCTTGTGATTGTGGTTATGTTATGTGGTACTTTACCTGGGTGGTACTTTACCTTCATGGTGTTTCCCTATGGATTTTTATTTGTGTAATAATAGGATACCTTTGGGGTCTCGGGGACCCTAATGAGTATCCTTATACTCACCCCTCCACTGGATACACCAACAACTTGATGTGTCGTGTGCAGACGATGAGCAGTTGGGATGAGGTTTTTGGGAGTCCAGACCCAGTGGTACGTGAAGGATAAAGAAAGAAGTGGAGTTAAGAGGAGGTGATCTGTAGATATCCTTTATGTGGGATCTGAGGTGGACCGTTTAGTGTGACGTGACGCATGGGAAACTGATCATGAGCTATACCTACCCTTCAAGTAGGATCTATAGTGGACGATCTAAGATATGCTTTTCACCTTTAAAACAGTTTTGCACTTTTCAATTGTATTTGTACTCTTCCAGTTGGACTTGTATTTTTTCCCCTTTACATTCATCACACTTTTTCTACAATAGTTTATTTCGATAAGATAACTTTCAACGACATGTGATTCCAAGGCCCGGAGTTCACGAAATAAATGTTTGAAACAAATTAAAATATTTAATAGCACGCATGAGTTATTTTCTAGCAAAAGTAAAATATATATTTTTAATGGTTTCCTAGATCAGAAATATGAGGGAATCATTGCATTCATAGAAGAAAATTTAACTTACGTGGGGACTAACATCGACTAGCACGAGACAACTGCAAGAGTTAGTTTTCAAGATATTCTTAATGGAAAAAATAAAAGAATAATTTATTCTATTTCATTTCCTTTTTTGCACAGTGACCAAGTATCTCCTATTTAAATACCTGCTTATGGAATGTTTGTAGGGTTAGCTGCATAATCCTTCCAAATTGATGATTTACCACTAGATCTTTGGAGGATAACCCGTTGGTGGATGACGGTGACACGAGCAATCGACACACTACAGAATCGACAAACCTTGTCAACGAATTTGACGCAGTGATCATTAATACACCGAATCGAGGAAGGGGTTTCTATTTCAATTCTTCTTTCCCTGTTCATTGATATAATGATGAAGTTGGATCATTCCACGAACATGTTGATCCACAGATTCGTATGTTTTAGAAAAGGGTTTTTTGGGTTGATATTGGAAAATTAATTGAGGTTAGATTATTATTTTGATTGTGCTCCATGTCATCCTACTAACAGGAGAGGACCAACTCCGTGATGAATCAGGGCAGATCATTGTTCCTCGATTTTGCAGATGGATTTTGTTCCCCATTCTTTTTCTTTTGTGTTCTTCATGGGGCAACAAACAATGGATTTTTGCGCATCAGTTTTGAGACGCAACAAACCAAAATTGGAGATCTGATATTATGATCACCTAATGGAGATGCGACGATGATGGCAGTAGACGAATTGACACGGTTCATGAATTATCCTTATTCGATCTTTCTTCATACAGGTGAATCCGAGCGCTTTTTCAGGGCTGATCGGAGGCCTGAAACCCACAGGATTGGCTTCATGATAATCAGGCGACCTCAACCCTTCAGTTTCATGACAATCGTACTGCCAGATCGAGGATCAGAGGTGCTCTGAGGAGTGACAATGTATAACGCTAGTTCTTTAAATATATGAAGAACATGGCATGTATTCTCGTAGAACTCGTTGTGTGGTACCGGCTCAGTGGCGGTAAGGGATTCGTGAGGTATGAAGTGATGACATGGCGTGATCATTGAAGAACATGGTGTGAGGGTCCGTACCCAGGACACTGCGTGTACCTCAGGTGATTTGTTGACATAGAATGGAGTACAAAACCATGTACTCCACCACACAGCCAGACCAAGCTCGCTACACGGGTTACCCCGTGTACCGATTTCCCGGGATATCCCACATGGGATAAAGTAGTGTACGAGAACATGACCACGTACACAGAGAAGACCCCTAATACTCGGAAATGGCATGTGATCTATACTACATGTCGTGTACTGACATTCCAGCATGACCATCCTTGTGACACATCCTGTAGTACACAGTCAATAATCGGGGTCAGAAGACACGGCGTGCGCCACTTCAACACTCCATGTACATTTCAATTCATGTCTTGATATTTTTTTCCACCGCATCATGGAAATGTTTCATTTGTGTTAGTGCCCATTTTCTCATTTCCCTGATGGCCAGGTAACATTCTTTTCTACAAGAGTATGATCCCTTCAGCAAGACATTCCAAGATGGAGTCAGGTATCCCTCCAAGAGGCCCGAAGAAAGATTTTCTATTCATTATTGACCCTAGGTAGAGTCAGGTATCGAAGTTACTAATTCCACTGGGCATCGATCCTCTACCTAGTAGGTGAATTCAGATAAGTCACAGTATACACCAAGGCCCTGGATGTGATCCTCATATGTGAATTGTGATCTTTCCCCACTCTGGAGTGCGTTCACCCGGAATGAGTGTATCCATCTCCCATGTATTTTCCCGGCGAACAATACTTCTTGGACAAATGAAATCACGGCTAATCGAGTTGTGGAGTGAGTTATATCGGACGTGTGATTCATGGAATCTTTGAACTGAATCCCTAGTGGGGGTATGCTATTGCGTGACTTGTCCCTAGACTACGGGACTAGGATTTGAGTATATCTGGATATTTTCGGTTTCATTTTCAATATATTCAGTAGTCTTATTTTTTAGAGATGATTGTAACTTTACATTGTGTATTTCTTTGTGGTTTTTTGGTCCTCTACTATGTATTGTTATACTCACCCCTACATGGGCTTTTCCCGCATGTGTCGGGTCTTGTGTAGACTGGAAGCCTTGTTACAGTTTCTAGGGTAGACCAGGATATGATCGAGATTTTTATGTTCCCTATAGTCCAAGGTGTTCCTACGACTACGAGCAGTAGTCCCAATACATCTTTCTGTTTAGATGTTGGACATGTAGTTTTCAGAAACATGTTTTTGGTGGGCTTATAATCTGGCCAAGCTTACATTCAGTAAATTACTTTCGATTGTACTCTGTTTGTTAGGTTTAGTTGTATGCATGCATTTTGTTCCCTAGTGTTTTTTTACATTTTGGAATTGTGGTATTGGATATGTGTGTGTGTGTACAGTTACAGAGGAAATGCCACCCATTTAGTAATATGCCTACTCGGTTAATATCCACAATTGACATTGGAAACACCCGATTGAGTCTTGATTATCCCAAACAATCAAGAACATTCACTACCCCATTTACACGTACGGACAATCGTCGAGCACTTCACCTCTAATCCACTTCTATTCCCTCGTATATAAACTAGAAATTAGCGGAGAAAGATAATGATTATCTTACCAATGATAAAAATCAATATTGGAATTAAAATTCAAAACAATCGTACTTGATACTAAATCCCACAATATGAAATAGAAAACCACTATGAAGAAGAAAGAAATGTCATTCAATTACATTAGAAAACTCAAGCATTAGAAATTAGAAATCCAAATCTACCCCAATCACTCAAAATATTTACCCACCCATGATAAGGGTAATAGAGATGGATGGGGAAGAATAAGGAATTTCAAAACTATGAAAAAAGCAATAAAATAGAGAAAGTCGAACAGTTATCCTCCTTGGTTTTTAAGAAAGAATGGGATGTATTGAGAGATCCTTTGAGAGGGAGGAGCTCTCCTCCTATTATATCATGAATTTTCCCTCGAATGTGGATGAATTTTTTCCCCATTAAATGACATCTTCATGCATTGAAACCTTATGGAATATTATTCATAATTATCTTGGTCATTACCCATCATAATCCAAGTGTAGTTGGATAAGTATTTTGAGAGTTATTCACATTTTACTCTGACCATTTATTATGTCCACTCGGACTCACCAAATCACAAACCACTAGATTAAGATGACAAAATGAACACTTATGAGGCCAATTCACACATCTTATAATTCATAATAGTTGTTACAGATGATCTTTTTCATCTACCCACTGCATTTTAGAGCATGGGGGGACACCAAGAATGATGTATGGACCCCACGCCAAAACTCAAAAGATTTGTAAACAGTTTTCTTGGTCCAACTTGTGAGATATTATGAACATCCATATTTTCGATTCAGCTTTTAGTCCAAAAGGATAGAATGAATCCCAGGATGTGTAGAATCTGGAAGAGAAAGAATTTATCAAATTTTAATTGTGTAGAAAATGTTATGTCCAAAATATAGAAATAATTTAAAATGGTTAAAAATTCTAAATGGTCCATTTTTATTGTTCAACTCAAAATAATACAAATATCATAAAAATGCAGCTATTCATATTAAAGTAAAACATTTGTGGGTTTAAAACAATTAAATTCAATGTAAATTTATTTAAAAATATTTTATCTTTTAGGACCTATGATTGTGGAAGAAATTTTATAGAAGATTACATCCATTCAACAGAACACCAAGGTTTTCTATAGTCAGTAGAAAAGTTATTCAAAAAACCATTGTTGTAATCTAGAATTTGATGTTATTGACAATGTGTTTCTATGAATTTATCTACAGATGAAGCTTATATGATTCAGGAAGAAATGGAATCCAATCCTTAGTAGTATTTCTCCCATTTCAATTCTTGATCATATCGGGATGGTAGATTATCGGTTAGCACTTCCACTAAACCACTCTCAACTCCATGACATGTTCCATGAATCTCTCATAAATAAGTATAACATAGAACAATCATATGTACGGAATAATGAGTTTATACCTCTATAAAAAGATCATTTATATGAGAAATAACTAGTGGGTATTCAGGATCATCTAGGGATGGTTATATTAAAAAAGACAACTCACATGGTCAATTTTTTGTTGAAGAAATCAATGTTTGAGAAAAATAAGTGAGAAGCTAAGGATTTGATGAGGCAGATGTATCTTTATCTATTTGTAACAGAATGATGAATTTTGTGGGATAAATTAATTTTTAAGAGGGTATAACATGGAAAGAATAGTTTTTTGGAATTATTTTTTTGAATAAATTAAATTCTTATTATGTCTGGTGATGCAGGAAACACCCTGTTATACTTTATCTACAATCAACAAGGGATTAGCTTGTGTTACATGTAACACTCAGTTCTAACAAAAGAACGATCTATTATTAGTATAGTTATTTAATGATGGTAGATATAACCAATCCCTTAAACATTGTGACATGAATATTAATAATTACATTTTAGATATTATGTTTAAGGGTTTTATTTAAATTAAACCTATTTATTATAAAGAAAATAATTTTTGGTAAAGTATGTATATGTGTCATAATAAATATTTTCTCTGAATTTTTTTATGTGAACAATCATAAAATAAATTTTAAATACATTAATAAAATAAATTCGATAAAATAAACATAATTTTTAATTCAATGTCACAAAATAATATTTGGCTCTCTTTTTTATATTTCCCTAAATTGTTTAATATATCCATGATTAGTTGAAAATACTAAATATTAATTGATAATTTTATATTTTTCCAAAAAAATTTTAAAGGTTAAATTATATTTTAAATTACATTTATATTATAATTTATTTAATATTAAATATATTAATGAAATATTTAAAATAGAAATCCACATCACATTGTTATTAAATATAAAAACATTGTAAATATTTGAACATTTTCACTATAAAAATCATATTTCTCCTCACATATGTGGGATTAATATTAAAATAATTTCTTCAACATTTTTTAATGGAATTGATAGAATTTTATTGAATATTTTGAATCAAAATAAATTATATTATCTAATAGAACTAACACAATTTTTTAACATTATATATAGTGAAAATATTTATAATTAATCAATTTTATTAAGGTTAGAATATGTTTATGTTCATTACATTCACGTGTATTAACATTGATATTACACAGAAATACTATTTTTATTTATATAAATATATATATAATTTATAAATTGTAGTTCAATATTATATAATAAATCTACTATAATCTTATTATTCAAGGATATATTTTTTGGGTAAATGAAAAAGATACATGTTACCTTCTTAAAAACAACAAGGATAAAATTGAGTAACCATTTAGACAAAGGAACAAAATGATAAAAAATGGGATATTTTTGTTTGGTAAAGGTTTTTATCAACCAATTCATCCATCCCCTCCATGTTTAATAATTTTTTGGATCCAAATGTGGTATGGGTGAACTCCCAATATAGAATAATTTTTGGAATTTACAAAAAAACCACCCCTCCTAAATCATAATAGGGAACTCAACCATCTCAGTAACTGAAGCCGTTGAAGCCCATTAGGTTGGCCAACAAATAAAAAAATTACATCCCAACATCCCTCACCTATTTTTATGTTTCTTGTTCTTGGTGTAAATCTATCCTTGTAATTATTTCAATGCAATGCAATAGAGGATACCCGAAGAAGATGTAACGTTTATCGATGAGTGCTTTGGTTTTACTTCATCCTCTATCCCATTAAAATTTTAAATTATAATTATCATATTATAAAAAAAAATATCATCCATATTATGAGATGTTTTTATTTTAGGTAATTATATATATCTATCTCCACATAAATCAAATGGGTTATAAAATCATCTATCGTCTGTATAGTGGACTACCGCCTCATGACAGAGGTAATTCATATTTTCATTATGAACAATAAAGGTTTGTTGTAATGATATATTTATATAATATCTTGGAATATTTTATATTTATGATTTTATTATTATCCAATAATTTTTATATCACATATAACTTCATACATTCTATTTTGTATGAATATGATAACATCGTTCATGAGTACGACAGACTACCGACTCACAAAGCATTATGATCTGTTCACTCATTACAATGAATGTATTAAGTTTGTTTTTAAATATAATATGTGATATTATTGACATAAAAATTATATTTTTAATGATAATATATCATTTACATTTCTTTCATTCCAACAGGAAAACAGAAACATTGTTCATGTGTACATAAGTCATACCTTCTCCCTGAATGTTGTATTTCATCTCCTATCACAAAATTTAATAGATTAATATAAATAAATTTATAAGGAATATATATGATATTTTCATCATGTTTGTAATTCTATATATTGATAAATCATTATATATGTAAGACAACACAGAAATATCATTTTATAACATATGTGAAAAACATTGTTGTTATTGCGCAAAAAATATCTTCAATAAGGAATTGTTAATAAACCAATAATAAAAGGATATACGAAAATAATATATGGTATGATATATATTTATGGTTCTATTATTGATTTATAATTTTCATATATTTACTATAATTTATGTTTCAATGGTTACTAGGAAATTCACAACTTAAGGAACGGTATTTTCATTTCATTTTATTAATTTTATTAGACACAGAATATATTTACCACCTATTTCTTCTCTAAATAAATATATATATATTTCCTATTTTTAATTATATATAAATAATACCACTCTTTTCATGATATTTTATGTGTCATTTAAATATATTATTTCAGGGGGATTATGGTTCAATGTTTCAAATTTTCTCAATGTTTTATATTATAATTTCATTATTTATTAGAATTGTTTATGTTTATGATTTCAATGAGGAAATAATATGACCTAGCTCTCAATAAACTCCTGATTTATCATATTCCCAATAAATGTAATTATAATAAATTTTTCATCAATTTCATCTTTTTATTTACTCAACAGTTAAAAACACTAGTTCTATGAAAAATCATCTTTTTGATGGAACATGTTTTTCTCCCAAATTTTTTTTATAACAATGTTTTACAAAATTTTAAAATTTTTATTTTAAATTTTGAAAGAATCATTTTATGAAAAAAATTATTTATTTTACAATTATTATTTTATATGTTTTCACTTTTATTTTCAATTAAATTTATTTTAAATATTTTAGTAATTTCAATGATTTTTTTCACAGAAATGTTATCTTACATAAAAATGATCCAAATGATCCTTAAATATCCTAATATATCTTAGATGATATACTATGCTATACTTTTTTCTTTATTATGAATATAAACCAATGATAAAATTCATATTATTTCTCTGAATGGTTTATATTTGTAATAAGAAATATTTTTTAAACCCATTTCAATTTCAAAGGTTTTACAATGATATAATTTTTATAAAACCCAATTATTTTGGTGGTATATGATATGATGAATTATTTATTGTCTTATGGCCCGTATATGTATGATTTTAATTATTGAATGGTGTTTAAGTTATCACCAAGAATGGAGGTTATGTTATAACCATGGATAGTGGTTAGTTTATAACCAATGATAGGTGGGACCAATATCTCCATCAAATGTGGTCGGAAAGGATTTTTATCTCATGAGATAGAGAATGTAGGAACATGAATGAAACTGATTGTGTAAGAAAAATTTGAAAAAGGAAGTTGTACGGGTTTAATAATATAGGGTTTCAACGAAAGTGAACATTATTTAACAATACATGTCTGGAATAAGGACTGAACCCATTTCAGTGTGATAGGGTTGTAATGGGGAGTGAATTTGGTTTAGTAATGTAATTTTTCCTCAATGATGGTCTTTATAGTGAGCCTAGACTCAAAATGAATTTATTTTATATTTGCATGTGTGTGCCAATAATTTCATGTCTTATGCAAATGTTATGCTCTCATGGATCATCTTGTTTGATCATATTATGATTCATGTCTTATGAACATCCAATCATAATTCCTTGATTAATGAATATGAACTATGATATGAAGGGTATGGTGATCATTTGTTATTCTCATTCACTAAAACAAGTATACTTATGTTATTCTTCTATATCACAATATTGTACCATTATAGAGAATATAAGATCACGATTTACTATATTTCATTTCCCTTGGATATGTAGAAATATATTACGTACTATATATTTTAGAAGGGTAAAATTATCGAAAGATGTAGTGGGAGATGATTTAGCTCACATTTGGACTAGTTTTTATGTTTCTATATTTCCAAATTCACTAAAATATTACGGACCTCAATTTTATGTTTGTGAAATGTAATAAATACTCATATAATATAATTAATGATATATTTATGAAAATACTTGGATATTATAATTTTATCAGACTGATCACATCTCCTTAGGGTGCCCCAGTGTTCATCTCAAAGAAGGGAAATAATAATTTCCTTTTTTCTATGAACAATAATAATTTTAACAAAGTGACTGTGAAGAATATATAAACATTTTTTTATATTCATATGTTGTATGAGAATTTTTGGTGATCCGGATGGTTATACATGATTGAAATATAATCAAGAGACCTTCATCATTTGGTTAAATAGGACAAAATTTCTAACAAACCCTTTAGGTGAAGATGCAGTTTACATGAGTACCTTTTCATTTCCTTTGGGTTGATAAATTCACCAATGGTGTCCATGAATCTCATGAATTTTTTTTTCCATCCATGTCCCAACTACATTATTATGGTATTTATTAATAATATCATTATATACTCATAGACTATAGAGATTCATTATAGGAAACAGGAGTCTCTGTTGAGTATTCTTTGAGCATATCAAATTTATTCCAAGCTATCAAAGAATAACTTATGGATTAAGGCTGTATGATTTCTTAGGCATGTGATATCTGAGACAGAAATTTATATGGACTTAGAGAAGGTTGAGGGAATAATGTCTCTTGAATGAATTTGAAATGTTATTGAGATTAGGAGTGTCCATGGTTTAGCTGACTATTACTAATGGTTCATTAAATATTTTCGTATTCTGTAGCACTAATGATAGGTCTTACCAAAAAGGAATTGATGTTTGAGTGATTAGATCAGTGTGAAGAAGATTTCATAGAGTATAATAAAACATTTACATCAACTCTAATTATGAATTTTCCAACTCTCAGGAATGGATATGTGGTATATTGTGACATCCCATCATCTTTATTGAGTTAGGTTTTTCCTCTATCCAAGTTCCCATTATGGTCCAGAGTCTATAGGGACTTCCCACTAGATTTGGTTTAGGATTTTGGGGAATATCACACTGTGTAACTAGGATACAAGATGTGTAAATGGTTGTTGGGTAAAATCCTTGATGAGGGTTCCTGATGTGAAGGGTTACACAATTTGATGAGCATTTACATAGAGTGAGTTATTTTGTTATAGGATTATAGTATGAGGTGACAAGATTTCCAATGTACTTAATCATAGTGGATTTCACAATGTGTAAAAGAATTACACATCCTGAAATTCCCCTGCAGGAAATTTTTTGGGAGATGTTTGGGTTTTTAGTGTCTATTGGCCCAATAATTATCATTTTATCTTTACTGAAGGATACTTTCTGATGAATTATAGAGACACCATTCCATATGTATCAATATGTTTAGTATTCTATCAAATTTGAGGTTGGGGTGTTTCTCACCAGGTTAGTGATCTTATTGTTTCCTCATTTATATTGATCAAGTTATTTACCTTGAGTTGCGTTGTTGTAATAATTGATCTATATTTTTGTTTCTTCTTGTCTTCTACAAGATTCATTTTTTGATCTCATTCCAAAGGTAATTCTATTGTTTTTTGGGGTGCGGGAGGTGTTAATTTATGATTTATGTGGGTTTCCTTTATTCAGCCACCCTATTTTTTCTAAATAGAATTTATATGGTGATGTGGGCTGAATTCTAGTGTCTTTGTTGATGTCATTGGGTTTCTGTTGTTAGTGGATCTCATTGTGGGTGAGTGTGTCCCATGTTTCGAGGTAGGAGGTTACATCGCTTGTCTATGTTGATAAACCTTATAATTCCGATTATATAAACTGACTTATGAAATGAATTTTCTTGATTGTTATGTGTGTTTAGAGAATGTTTTTTAAATAAAAATGGAAGTTATAATATTTTTATTAATGGAATGAAAAGAGGTATTTTCAAACAATTTAAATATTTTTCAAAACATTGGAATTAATTGTCAAAATGTGAACTTGGGGTACCTAGGGAATTTATATAGAAGGAATAGATTGAGGCCATCATTATTAATTTAGTAATTATAAATATTTTTTCTTGTGGGGTGTCATTTCTTCCTTAGGACCATTATTCTAGAGGAAGATATGGAATTTTTAGGGAGTTTACTCATGGGGTACTCCACCCGCTTCCTAGGAATTTGTTATCAGAACCGAATTGTGAACTTCATTGAATGCGATATGAGTAGTATTCTAAAATTACCTATATAGATTCTTGGGGATAATACATTTTGTTATGTTTTTATTTAATAGATATTTTGTTTTATCAATTGTATATATATTTATGATTATAAAATATTATATGGAAACTATTCATTAAAATTGAAAACCCTTCTTTGGGTTTAGAGCTATGAAAAAGAAAAATTCTTACCATGTTTTCTATAAAATTTCATTACTACTTATCATTCCATGAGTTATTTGAAATGATAATTTTGAATCTATTATACGGAGACTCATTATGGAACACCTGGGTGGGATCCTATTGGGCCTATTAGTTCACAACTTGTACACTTCTTTGATGGTGTGCAAATCTATGTTTGTCTTCCAATTCCCAGAAATGCAAGGAACCATAGTGAGGTCATAAGGTTTCATCTCCGCTGAGTTGGGTATCTTGTGGTGAGATGGTCGGAGTTCGTCCACACTATCCCATGTATTAGCTATTAGGGATTATTCCATTATAGTTGGACTACCCTCTTGGAGATTTTGGATACTTTTTTAGTGGTTTTGGTTTCCGTTGTTTTCTTATAGTTATGAAATATATTTATTAGATTTCAATTATTCCTTATTATTTTATGAATATATATTCCAAGTGTTTGTTTAGGATTTTCAAAATAGTTCCCTTAAAAAAAATTTATGCCCACTTAATTGTCACCATTCCATGGGGATCGAGAATGCCCTTAATTTATGTGAATGAACTACTCAGGTTCCAGGTTTGAGGGTAACCAGGGTCGGTTCATTACTATTTGGTATCAGAGGGTGCTATGTCCCCAAGAGCCTTTTCCATAGGATGTTGGTTAGACTAGATATTGGATTGTTTGGAACTGAGAGGCACATTGCAATAATTTTTTGACCATCTCATGTCATGACGAGACTCACGATTCAATGGATAGTTGGTATATGTGTCACTAGTGTTGGGATTTATTTTAAATCTTATTTACTTTTTATGGGTTTACTGTATTGAACTAATATGTATTCTATAGTCGGGTCGTTCTTTTGTTCTAGTGTATAAGAATGTTCCTCCAAGACATCATCCATGAGTTCCTTGGGGGGTGCATCAGATAATCCTCAATGAAATAAACTGATAGATAATAATCTCATTTACCCTATTATACAGGTAGTTTTTGTGTTTTAATGAACTGTTCCATGAGTACTGAGCATGTATGTTTATGTATAGCTAGAATCTGATGGGGATAGAGATCAAGATTAATAATTATTATGGTAGAAACCACCATCATTTAAAGGAATTAATGAACATCAAGAGGCATATGATTGGATATATAGTATTGGGAAAATCTTCAATTTCCCAAATAAACCTAAGAATATCATGGAAAAATGTGTACTGTTTATACACGGGTGTTCTATTAAGATATGTTGGGATTCCATAGCCTATGTATACAAACACGTGCACTTGGATTAAAATGGTTTCAACACACAGTTCCTTCAGCAATTTTTTTCAATAGTTTCTAATGATTGAAAAGTATATGTTGTTACTCTCTGTATAGCTGGGAGAGATTTTGGTGTTGAGGTACACCAATCAGTTTCTTGAGCATATCTACTTTTCCCTAGATGTGATTAATAATGGATAGTTTTAGGATTAGATGTACCAATCGGGTTTGAAACTATTTATCATATCACCAGTGTTTATGTTAAATAATTCTACAAATACAGAGATGGTAGATAAATGTATGATTTATAAGATGATTATGGAAGGCATGGTTGGGTTTTCCATCTATTTTGTTCCATCCTAAAGCAGTTTTGGTGGAATTAATGGGAATAAGAAGAATAGACAAGACCATTTTATAAGTGGTGGGGGTGGTGGTTCTTAGCAATTAGCCTCATATGAACTATCATCTACTACTATCAATGTTCCTCTAAATTTTGATCAATATGGAAATTTTGAACACACAATACAATATTGTAATATGAAAGTGATGATGTTAAACATATGTGGGTGATTTGGTAACTTATAATGCTTCTTTCAGGTTATAATCACACCTCATTTTGGTCATGGTTTATCGGCTCCAAAAGATACTACAAGGAAGTCAGATTTTTTGATGACTAAAGGTCTCCAGCAACATGCCATAAGAGTGATATAATATCCTGTAGTATATGAGTTTCAAATAGAGTTCAGTGCATGTTCAGTTACAATAATATGTAGTATATTTATTTAATATTATAAACAAGTATCTCTATTGGACACTGGTGCCTCCCACTCCTCTATATTTGCATGTTTTATTTTTCATATCATTAAACATCAAATAGAACTTACGTCTTTGATATAGGAGTCAGAAACACATCCTGGTTAGGGGATAGAGAAGGTGTTTTAATCTCCTTTTATGTTAACAATACCTAATTCATTGTTGCTCTATAATTTTATTATTCTTAATCGGGATTTTTTATTTCATAATATTTATGGATTGTCTTGTATCTCTTCATGATGATATGGTTTGTTAACTTCTACGTGTTTTGTTTATTATTGCTGATGGTTGCTCCCATCTGTTTCGGGGGGAGTGGAACCCAAGGACTAGTCATGAATGAACTTCCCTCCCCAATATTAGGAGTTTGTTGTATGTTTTTTTGATTGATCCTGATTACATTTCTTCTATTGTTTATCTTCCCATTTTCGTTCATGAATTTTTTGAAAATTTCCCCCTAAACATCTCCAATATTCTTCCAAAGTGATAGGTAGAGATTAAAATTGAACATGAGCCAGGTATGCATCTGATATTTATACATTCTTATCATATTTCAATATAATAAGTAAAGATCCCATGATTCAATATGATAACCTATTGAAAAAAAAATCACCCTAGTGTTTCTAGTTGGAAATCCCTAATGCTTTTTTCCAAGAAAGAAAATGGTTCGTATTAGTAATTTGTGGAATATCAAAAGTTGAATCAGGTAACAGTTCAGAAGAATTATCATTTTCATATTCTTGATGAAATTTATGATCTTTTAAATGGAAAAGTGGTCTTTAGATATTGATTTCTAGTTAGGTTATCTTGTGCATATAGTATGAGAATCTAATATATTAACCAAAACATTCAGGATTAGGTATAGCCATTATGAATTTCATGTGATTCCTTTTGGTATGTCTAATTATCATGAAGTTTATATTTCTTTTATGATTCATATATTAATTTAAATTCATAACACTTTTGTTGTAGATTTTATTGATTATATTCATTATTATTTGGAATGCCTTCATGATGTAGTCTCGGGATTCAAGATGTGATTTTATGATGGAATGATATTTATGAACTTGTATTGTAGTTGATCTTGATATGGTGGTGGTTTTCTTTTCATATAAAGAATAATAGAATATTATTGAGATACAGAGCTTCATTGGGCTTGCTGGATAGTATTGACAGTTTGTTAGGGACTTCTCTATAGTGGTGTCACCCTTGAATGATCTTACAAAAAACGAAATAAAATTCAAATGGCATGTGAAGTGTCAATATTATTTTGATGAACTGAATAAGATTATGACATTGAATCCTATTTTAATATCAACTAAGCTCAATAAATGGTACATGGTGTTTTTTATTAGTTTACTTCTGGTTTGTGATGTGTGCTTACGCCAGAGGATCATGTTGTAGCATACAGATATCATCTTCTTCTGATTCATGAGGTGAATTATCACACAAATTATTTAGATATATTTTGTAGTTATGATGTTCTTAATTTTTGGTAGAATAATATTTTTGGGGAATGGTTCATAGTATTTTCTGATCAAAAGAGTTTGTGGTAAATCATTTCTCAGAAAGACCTGAATATCAGTCAATGAAGATGGGTACAATACTATTATTCATTTGACTTCGATATCAACTACAACCCAGGGAAGGGTAATGTAATTGACAAGGATCCTAACAAGATAGTACCATGGTTGGATTTTCTGAAATCAAAGGAGGAGTGGAACCTTATAGGTATTTTTTCTCAGTTACACATGGATGCTCATGAGCATGATTCAGGTATTATTATAGATAGTGTTCTGTTATCATCATATCAATCTGAATCTATTTTTTATAGTCAGTAGTTAGATGATGAGTTTAGGGAAATTTGAATAAACCTTTTCGGTGGGAAGACTGTTTCTAGTTGGTCTCTCTCTTCAGATGGTATGCTCCACATTGGAAAGTGGGTTGCCATCCTAGTAATTGTGAGGAGTTTAATCTTTATTAATTTTGACTACACCTCTTGGTCCATTCATCCAGGCACTATGAAGATGTATTATGACATAATAAGATGATTTTGGTGGCTGGGTATATAGTGTGACATTTTTGATTTTGTGTCTCGGTGTTAAACCTGCTAGTGGTTCAAGGTAGATCACATGAAACACTCTGATTTTATAAAGCTATTTCAATGCCCATTTGAAAATGGTATGTGGTATCTATGTATTTTTTTATCTGATTACCATAGACTCTCCAAAAGAAGTATGCAATATTGGTAGATGTTGATTGGTTGATGAAGTCTTATAATTTCTTTCCAAACCAGGATATCACTAAGGTTTTACATCTGGGTACATTGTATGAAAATGATATTTTCATAAAACATGGGATTCCTTCTACCATTATTTTGGATTGGGATCCTAGGATAACCTTGAGGTTCTGGATGTGTTTCCAAGTGGCTATGGTAGATTATGTCATGTTGAGAATAGGTTACCATCCACAGATAGATAGTTATATTCAGAGAGTGATTCATATCCTAGAGGATAAGATTTTTTGATGCATCTTGGATTTCTGTAGATAATGGGATAGACATCTTGGACTAGATTAGTTTTCCTATAACAAAAAATACCATTTTTGATCATAATAGATCAATTTGATGCATTGTATGGTAGCCCACGTAGATACACTCTTTGTTGGGATGAGGTGGGGAATTATCTTTGGATATACTAAGATTGGATTAGGATATTTCCTTGATTATTCAAGAAATACATCTTCATATGGCCATAGCATAGTGTCAATATAATTCGTTTGTGAATTTATGATACATTCCTTTAGATATTTCCATTGGTAAATGGGTTTTCTGGAATATTTCTCCTCGGTTAGGCCACTCACATCTTGTAAAATAGGGAACGTATTCTCTAATATATATTGGACAATTTTATGTAACTTAGTGGCATGTGATGTTTTCTAGTCAGTTAGCATTTTCCAATTAAGTTGACAGGTATTCATGATTTTTAAAAAATATCCAATCTTAGGAAGTATCATCCCAATCCCACTCTCTTTCTATGTTGGGAATAAATAGAGTTATATCTAGATGTTACTGTTCTAGAGAACCCAATTGAGATGATTTACTCTAAAGGAAATTTCTTATGGGGGATGTTGACTCTATTTGTTAAGGATATATGGAAACACATATCAAATTATAATAAAATTTGGGAATGTGATTCATTGATGAGGGAGAAATTGCATCATATTTTTTATAGGGATTACCTATCCCACATGACATAACGGAGATTGAAAATATTTATGTTAGGGAGTTTGTATCAACCCGTTATCTTAATCAATTAATGTTTTTTCCTCTCACCAAGTTCAATTTAAGGTGTTATGTCTTTAGGAATTGGTCTTTAGGTTTTCTGCTTGTTGGAGGAGAATTTTAAACTTTGCAACTAGGTGAACCGATGTTTAATTTGTAGGTGGGTACAATCCATGAGAAGGGGTCACTCCATACAGGGTAACATAATGTGACAAGCATTTACATGTCATGAATTATTTTAAGGTCGGATTTTAATCTTAGTTACATATTACTTCATCATAATTGAATATTTCATATTTCAAGATGTGTAATGAATTACACATCATTCAATTCCCCCAAAACATTATTTTTAGTATATTTTTTTCAGATTTTGGTTGCGTATTGGGCTGCCTGTTCTCATTTTTTATCAACCCAAGGTTCCTCAACAGTGATTTTTGGAGACACCATCCCTTCCAGATGAATCCATTTGGTGTTTGATCTTCATTGCAGTTGTGGTTCATTTCTATTGGTGTGGGATCATTATAATTAATTGTTACCATGGTTCATTATAGATCCCATGAGTTTTGTTTATATATTCATTGGTTTGAATTGGTGTTTAATCAGGTATTATTTTAGATATATAGTGTGTTCTCATTCTGAAGGTCATTTTATTGTTGGATGTTTTTTTGCGGGTGTTTGTTCTGGAGGTATGTGGGTTTCATCTTTTTGGTTGACACATTTTTATCTAAATTGAATATATATTGAGACATGGATTAAATTTTAGGTCCTTCATTGACATCGTTGGGTTTTGAATGTTGGTGGTTCCCATTATGGTCTTGTGTGACTTGAGGATCGGGTAGGTTGTTCCATATCTATCCTATGTTGATGAACATTATGGTTCCTATTTAAAAAAATTATTTATAAAAGGAACTTTCCTTATTTTTTTTGTGTGTTGAAAAGAATATTTAATGAAAAACAGTTTTTTCCTTATAGTTGATTAATGGAATGAAAAGTTGTATTTTCAAAGCATTGAAATGGTTCTTCATAACATTGGAATCAATTGTGAAAATGAATACATCGGTTACATTGGGAACTTTTGTGGAATGTTTATCTTGAGGCCATCATCCATACTGTTGTGATTATGAGGAGGTCTTCTCATGAGGATTTATATTGTTTCTACAGCTTGTAGTTTGAGGGGAAAAATATTGACTTTTTTGGGGGTTTTACTCATGGGGAATTCCACTAAATCCTTGGTTTATGTTCTAGGAATAAAATTGTTCACATAATTGATTATGGTATGAGTATTCTACTAGTCTGACCAATTGTGATCCTTGGTGATGAAACATGTGATTCTGTTTGTATTTCATTTTTTTGATCTTTTATCCTTGATACACATGTTTAATATTATGAAATATAATATTGAAACTATGCATTGAAATTGATATACATAATATTTTTATAACTATGAAAATGGGTAATGATTACCATGTTTTCTATATAATAGCTTTACAACATATCATGTGATGTTTTGTTTTTGAAATGAGAATTAATGAATTATTATAAAAAGATTTATTATAGAGCACATGTGTGGGATCCAATTGATCTTATTAGATCATACAATGTGTACATATTCAGTGCTATCTAGACCAATGTTTGTCTTATAAAGTTGGAAAAGTTTAGTTTTTGCAATGAGGTGGTGAGGTTTTGTGACAGGTGAGTTGGGTAGCTGGTGGCGAGATGGTTTGAGTTCATCCACAATATAATTTTGAGAATCTATTTGAATTTATTTCTTTCTCTCAGGACTTCACTCTTAGAAATATCAGCTAATTTTTAGTAGTTTCAATTTCCATTTTCCTCTTATAGTGATGGCATATATTTATTTATATTCCATTACTCATTATTGTTTTGTGTATATACATGCCTTGTGTTTTTTCAGGTTAGGTGAAATCATTCAGTCTATTTTGTTGCATGTTTCTCGGGATCTTGTCATCATCCGATGGGGATCGGGAATGCCCTTCAGGTATGTGATATAATGGGTCGAGTTCCAGGTTTTTGGGTAAACTAGGTCTGTTCATTACTTCTACTATGATACTACATGATTTTTTTGTTAGATTTGATTATATAGATAGACAAAATATTAGCTTATGGGTCATGTTATGTTTAATGAATTTGGTATGACATCCCTACACATTACATAGATATTGTAGTTATGATCTGTTCTATAATTGTTCACACCATTATCTCCTTAGTTATCGATTGATCATATATTCAGACCATGATATCATTCATTACTTATTCTATCAGACAGAAATGAATATTCAGTAAAAAAATTTATTTAATATCTATTGAAAAATTGTTTTAATATTGATTATCCCCCATGAAATGGTAATGTAATCGTAGATCTTATTAGTCTAAAAACAAAGGATCATGGAAAAAGGTCGTCATTTAAGGAAGGACTGATGATACGATTGTTGGTTGAGGGGATGGTGAATGAATCGTGGAATTGACGTGTGATTAAATGTGATCCCATGGTTATCACATTGATTTTGGAGCATCAGGAAAATAATATTCGAGAAATGAATAAAAAATTATTAGTGATGAGAGAATGGTTGATAGGAAGTTACCATGTTCAAGGAAAATGATAAACATCAATTCCTTGATCATTATTCAAGGGAGAGTCGTAGTTCATACATACATGAGGATGTGTTGATGAGGGAATCCCATTCCACTTAGTTTGTAGTGGACCAATGTTCTGTGAATATGTATCAAGATATCAGGAAACACTTCTGGGGGTGGTAATCAATAGAAACATTGCAAGATTCATCTCTCATTTCCTGGACTATCAGTGGTTTAAGGTAGAGTACCAATGACAAGAACAATTACCTCATCCATTTATAATTGCAATATCTACGTTGATTGAGGAAATAATAGACTTCTATATAGAGATTCCCATACCCCATAAGGTTGGGATGTCGTTTGGGTGATTGTTGATTGTATTATGAATGTCCCACATTTTTAATCGATCTGAGAGACACATAATTTAGACGATTTCGAAATGTTCGGTGTCTAAGATATTTAATGTCTACAGGGAGTGAATTTTACTATTTAATCAGATTGAGACTCTTATTTTATATATTGTATTTGGAGAATCCAAAATATCAATTTGGGGACTCAGTTAATATTTCGAATAGTGTATCATCAGAAGACCGATGGAATGTGGGATAAGATAATCCATAATGTTGGAGGACATGCTTTAGGAATACATAAAAAATATGGAGGATAATAACATAATAATCAGAACATAGATGAGCTTTTTTAAAATAATTGTTTCTACATATCAGAATTGATGTCACCTTTTGGGGCTCATTAAGGCTGATCATTTTTATCAACAATGTGTAGGCACAAGGAAGGTGAGGCAGTTGTTGATGGGTTGAAAATGGGGTATTACTCCTCTAGGAGATTGAAATTGATTTTTTGGTAGTTTTTTCTGCTCAATATAGATATTAATTGTATTTCTACTTGAGGAGGAATCCATTAGAGTGTGATGTGGGTGGTCGGGTTTTCTTTTGGGAATCATTTCTATTGGAGAATCATCTTCTAGAGAATCATGGGAATAAAATTTAGTTGTTTGTGGGATATTTTTTGAATAATGATCACATTGGAGGAGTGTATTTTTATTGGACCTTCCTCTCAAATACTATGTTATGTATAACCAATTCCATTTTTCACCATATTCAAGATACGATCCTATTTATATTCATCTATTGGACTGCGGGGATAGTTAGTTGGAACCATTTATGTCATATTTGCATATCCCAATTTAGATCATAAACATGGGAAGCCAAGTGGTGGGTGGGAATAAGGTACAGCTAAAATTATTCTTATGTTAGAATGGAATAATTCAAGTGGTGATGTTTTTGTGAGATTTTTATTTTTAGGATTTATGGGTTGAGTTAATTGAGAAAGCCCACTAGATACACTTATCATTAATGAGAACATACTAGATGGGTAGATATTGAACAACATGCTTTTTAAAATATATATTAATTTAAATCTCAACATATCATTAATTATTTTTATTGGACTTTAAAAAATTAAACATGGATCCAATATTTTTTAGGGGTTTTCAATTTCCAAAACAGTGTTTTTTTTTCATTTCATGGTACACCATGGGAAGCACTACGCTGTATTATAATCATTTTTTTCTTGGATAACTCCACTGTGAAATGGGTTGATAAAAATTTAATTTTCAAGGAGTGTACATAGTCATGTAGCACTATGATTATCATCTATACCATGACCACTTCGGCCTCACCACACTATGCTGGAATACATAGTTCAAACAAAGTGGAAAATGTTTTGAATTGACAATAGGTTGGTGGATATTTCAGATCTCCTATGTTGGGTGAGTTTGAGGCCAATATTACCATTTTAGGATTCATCATTCCATGGTGTTGGCTATCTCAAAATTTGAAATGGTTGATTCATCCCCTAATCATCCTTTTATTCATGTGTTTCAATGGGGAAACATATGTGATCATAATTGTCAGATATTTAATTAAATTTAAATTTAGTTTTAATATTTATTATATTATATTCCATCCTCCCCTTTTCAGATCCTCTAATCCAAACGTTTTATTTAAGAAACTTTTGTGAAGATTTGGACATTCATCATTATTTGTGAAATAGCCAAGGGTGATCAATTCCTTCATAGTGTCTAAGGTTCCTTGGTACAGATATCATCCCTCAAAAAATTATTGTTTTTTGTTTTCTAAAAAATTTATCTATTATCGAATTATAAACACATTATGCATAAGAAAATATTTAAAGGATGCATTAGTGGTTTCCAATTAGATTTATACCCACACATTTCACGGTAATATCGATTCACAGAAAACATTCAGGATTAGGGATCTAGGAAAGGGAAAGGTCCCAATGATTGGGAGTTTAGGAGAATGATCATGGATTTGGAAGGTGGTATGGGAAAAAATCTAGTTTATTATGGAAATGTATTTATTTACTTTAATGATGTTTTTTATATTAAGGTATCACCAAATAATTTGGGGGTCCTTATTTTATAATATTTCATAACTTGATAAACCTAACATCTCATCTATTATAGTATTTTTATTACATTATTACACATTTTCTTTTAGTGTAAATTTTTAAATTTTTTTATTCTTTTTTAAAATCATAGATACATTGGCTATTGTACCCTCATTTTACTGTTTATACCCTATATACATATTGGAATCCTCTTGTGCAAGGCGAGACACACATGAAATCATGTTTTCTTCTAACATGAACATGGATATTCTCATTAGGGAATCACATTACAGGGTGTTATAGTTCGTATCTATTTAATGGTAAGGATAACATTATAATATAAGAGAGTTTTAAAAAGATAGTATTTTGAAAATCATATTAAAGCTTATCATAAGATATATTTTTAATATTTTTATGTTCCATCTTCAAACCCATACCTCTCCAGAATAATTATCAATACAGGAAATAGGTTACCTTATATATCGAGTTTGTTCACACTAATGAACTTCATTAAAATAAGAGTATGATTAAATATTATTAGAAACAAAAGATGTAGTCCACTATGAAACCTATAGGTATACCCCTAAATTTTATAATTTTCATAAAATTAATTTTAAATAAATATTTATGGTGTGAATAATGTTTTATTGACGTGGTAATATTTATTATATGGGTTTTGATTTTAAGGGAATATGTTTTCAATCGAAAAGTAATACTGAAAAATTCATCAACCCAATATTGAGATATTTTAATTTCAAATAGTTGGGGAATTATTCTAAGACATATAAAAAGATGGCCACACTAGGTGTGAACCATCAGTATTAGAAAGAAAAATTTATGAAATTGTTTTCCTACTAAAATAGTCTATTTATGTACCTCAATGGAGGTGGTGATAGGTTTATTATTTAGTAATTAAAATTATTATATTGTCTTGTTTGATTTTCGATTTGGAAACTCAATTTAAAATTATTAATAAGGATTTATTATTGAAATTCCATCTTATGAAATTATTTTATTACATTTCATAATAACACTCATAGGTAGTATAAAAAATGAAATCATCTTATTGTCTTATCTAGAATCAGTTTTCACAAAAACCTTGTTCAGTTTAATGTATTAGTGTATTATGTCATTATGGATATGGGTTAGATTTTAATTTATTGTTCTAAGATATATTTCATTGGTAAAGAATATATTTTTTATAATGAGTTTCACTTTTCATATAAAAATGAATCAACAAATTTGATATAATAATAAGGAGTTGAAACCCCAATAAATTATTTAATGGAAGGTTATCATACATATATTATTATATAAAATGGAACTATTATCATTAATGATATTCCAAGAATAAATGAATATTTGGATGTATCCCCTATGTATTTTCCATATTTTGTTTTCTTTTAGGAGGTTAAATTTCCAATTATCTTCATTCCTGATTCCACGAAAGATTTATAACCACTTTATCGAATAGATCTAGTAGAATAATCCAAATTCAAGAAAACGTTATAAGAGTTATTTGATAAGGGATTCATCCTCCCTATAACTACATGTTAGGGTACTCTTGTATTGTTTTTTAAAAAGAATAATGTTTCCATTATTCATTTCATAGATTATATATGACTAAATAACATTTCTATTATGAAAAAGTATAAATTTCCTTATATCAATGAATTTTTGGATTAGATCCAAGGTGATTCTTAGTTAATAATGATTGATATTATCCATAGGTATAACATTCTAAAAGGCGAACAAGATATACATATGTTGAAATTCAATAGTAATTTTTTGTATTATGAGTTTTAGTGTTTCCTTTCAGGTTATAAAGTGAACATATTGTACTATTGGATCTTTTGAAGGGATTTTTCTAGGAGTATTTGGAAAAACAACTATTATATTTCATTGATGATATTGTGGGTTTTTCTAAATGTTATGAGAAACCGGATAAATATATAAGTATTATTCAGTAATAATTTAATGAAAAGTTTTTTTATAGTAAATTTATTAAAAGTGAATAATGTTAAAAATATTTTTTCTAAAGGTATATTGGGTATAATGATGGATTAATGTTTAACAATATAAAACAAATGTGTTCCAAGAGTGGAGGAGGCCAATAAATTATATTTAGATTTGATGTATTCATAGATTATATGGTTACAATATATGGTTAATTAAAGAAATTTCTTTGTTTTCTAACCCACAAACTAAATTTACTTGTTTTGGAGTAAAATTATTCTAGATAAAGGAATGTGATAAATTAATTATTAAATTAAATAAATAATTGTTTTTGTTCTATTTTTTCCCACAACATAAATTGGTAATATTTTTATTTACATTGTTGCTTCTTGAAAGGGTATTTATTATTTCTTGATTAAAAAGGATAAGGTAATTGTATAAGCTTTTGGTAAATTAAAAGTCCAAAAAATAGAATTATTCTACAATTTAAATTTAGATTAAAAGAGAGGATTTTTAACTTAATAATTTGGTGGAATATTTTTCATGGTTTAATATTTGAAATATATACTAATTTTATATGATTAATTTAATTATCTAGTCAATAAAATAAAACCAATAATCAATGATGATGGTTATAACTCATAAATGATTATGATTTATTGGTTCACCATCATCCATGAAAATAAAACACGATAGCCAATTCCCACATTCAAAAATATTATATACCATTACCAATGTTAAATTTGGAAAATGATCATTTAATTTATGATTTTATGTGTGTTGGCCTAGAAATATCTCAGACATCAACTCCATCCCTTTTTCCAGGTTCTACCGAGAACACGTTTGGCAGATAGAATTAATCAAATATTATAGGATGATTATGATTCACATGGAATGGATAAATTGGATTATAAGGGTATGTTTATTTAATTTAACATTTAAAATAAATATTTAAAATTATATGTAAATAGTTTGTCTATGTCAATTAATTTATAAGTGAAGATAGATTTATTTTGTGCCTATTATAACTATCCTAATTTTTTTCCTCAATGTACTAACAAATATAGTGTCATTCAAGGGAATTATTTTGGGGTTGAATGGAGAAATAAATTCCTTAATTTACCCTACATTAATTTAGTTTTCAATATGATAGTGTTTAGAAAAACTATAGAATTGGATGTGTAGTTATTTTTTAGTGGTTGAATTGAAAAAGATAATATATCCATTGATTTAATAATTGGATTACAAAAAAAAATTAAAGGTAACAATTTGAATTAGGTTATTCATTATCAATAGACATAATTAATTCACTTAATTCATAATTGATATAATATGGATTTAGATCATTAATTAGAATTTATCTTAAATAGTGTCTCAGATTACATAGAGTTTATATAAAAACTGTACTTCATAATGATTCAAATGTTATGTCTAATTTTTTAAAAGGGATTAGATTTCAATTGATAATGAATTAAATTTCATTAAAAAACATTATCCAAATTCTATTGGATTATATGATTGAGAATTTTATACTTTAGAGGCTGTTTTTTTTTCATTTCTCTTTATAATATCAATTAATTTTAAATAATAATCTCATTTTAGTTGAATTTTCCAATAATAATGGTTTTAATTATGGTTTATATATATGGGACCATTTTAACCATTATATATAATGATGTATCAAACTATATATTGTTATTCAAAAATTAATGAAAGGACTTTTTTGGCACTATCTAAGGTAGAATAAATAGTTGAGAATAAAAATATGATTTTATATTTTATAAGAATTCTCATAGAAGAAAAATAATTTATCCATTTAACTAAAGGAAATATATCTCATTGGAGGTATGAGATCACGTTTTTTTAATGTATCTACCTAAAAATAAAAATTTGTTTTGTAAAAAATGAATGATGAGCCAATAATTCATCATAAAATTTATATGTATAGAGAAAGTTGGTAATTTTCATACCATGTAGCATCACCACTGCGTTTATCTTAGGTGTATGATGTGTTTCATGTTTCATTGATAAGTTAGTATGAACGTAATGTATCTCATGTTTTGATCCTTGAAGTGTTGCACTAAGAGTATAATCTCTCTTAATAATTACTTTTATGATTTTAAATAAAAAGGAGACGGTGTTAAAAAATATGATGTTGAATGATGTCAGGGTTTTAGAGAATAATCACATGATTATGATATAATATGATAATAAAAAAAGTAAATTTGGGGAAAATAGCATTACATGATTAAGTAGTGAATAAAATAACAATGACAAAGTTTCACCAATGGGGAACAACCTGATAAAATAGATAATCCATGAAATAAATGAATATTATGATTTATATTTATTCATTTGATGGATTCATATTAATTAGAGTTTTACAAATAAATATACATGATTTTTCAATATGATAAATGGTATCCTTATTAAAAAAATTTCATTGGGTTACATGGTTTTATTTAAAATCCAACATTATTATTTTTTTTAAATAAATGTTTATTTAGAATATTGAAATTATCTTGGGGTTATTTTTTGGATTTTTTTGAAGTGATTAATTGTTTTAGAAAATGGTGAGAATTAGTGAATTTTATTAAAATTTAAATTTATTCTCAATAATTTGAAAATTATATTTCTTTAATGAAATGGTTTTAAATTGAAATTATACCCAATTTAAAAAAATATAGACCAATTAATTCCATAATAATATTTATTATGCATGATTCTAGTATAAAATAATTTCTTATCATTATAAAAAATTTTATTCTAAAAACTGCTTTCTTTTCCATTTCAATATTTATATTAATAATAATTATTTCCCCCTCTAGAAATTCAATATATTAAATTTTATTTCACATTTACAATATATATGTTAAAATTAGGTAAATATTTCAACTTTTTTTATCATTATGAATAAAAACATTACGAAACCATTAACCAAGTAACTTTTAAACGATCCAAAGGGTGGTGGAATTAAAATAATATTTATTCCATAAAATATAACATAATATTTGGTAAATAATATTCTTTGAGTTTTTTTATACCCCATACCTTATTAGATTTAAATTATTTCCATTTGGTTACACTATTTATTTATAAGGTTATATAATATTTATAAATGTTTTCTGTTTTTACAAGTGTGCCACTCCCCCCACATATAAAATGAAACATTATATCCTCACATATGGAAATTAATCGATAAATTAAAAGAAGTTGAAACATACCTCTATACCATACCATTTTCCTCTCAAATTTCATAGAGGTTTTGGTCCCACAAAAATTTTTACCTATAAAGGCTTGTTGTGTTTTCCAGTGTCTGTTTTGCAAAGATGTGGTATTATTCTAAACAGACTATTTCATGTTTATTGCATCATATAACTCCACAATATATTATTTAGCCATGATGAAATAATAGAATTTTTATCTTAAATATAATTAAATTTTATTTTTACTATTATGTTAAAAGAATTATTCATTATCTTCTTTAACCAATGGAAAATGAAAACATTATTTCTGTGTACATCCGAAGTACCACCTCTAAGAAGTGATGTGTTTCATTATTCATAACCATATCATATTATTTTTCAATAATATGGTTAAAATGAATGTATATGTTATTTATAAGATTATATTATTATATAAATTAAATATAATACTTTCCTTCCAGCACGTTCATCCATTGGAAAACGATGGCATCACTCAAGCGTATATGTTGAGTACCACAACCAGGAAATGATGTAATTATTTTTCATTTAAACAATGCCAAAATATTAAAAAGGATTGCAGTAATAAAATAATATGTCATCTAAATTTTATTTATTAGTATTTTAATTTTAACAATCATCTACTCTATTTCATTTCCACATAGTATAAAAAAATGTTGTTCAGGCGTAAATAAGAAAAAATTATCTCCATGAAATGATGTGCTATATTTTACATGGAAACCTTATATTGTTGGATTTATAAAGATATCTACTGTATAATAATGATAATTATAAAATTTATAATATTATGTATTTTATATATTCAAAATACTAAGGAACAATATATATTTAATAAATATATTTTGATGTAATTAATTGAACATTATCAAAACATCCAATGTGAACATTGATATTGTATTATATATATGAAAAAGGGTAATAAATGAAATTAATGGAATAATGATAGTATAATTGTCATTAAATATTTTATTTAACAGTTATAAAAATAACATAATTTTATTACACTAGAGGGTATTCATACAAAAAAAATGCATGGACTCAAGTTAATAAATTTTACATTAAAACATCGATTTACATATTTCAGACACTTTACAAATCCCAGTTCATTTCAATGATTCATAAATTATATTATCGATGGTTAAATATGTTATAATGGTCATTTTTAATATATTCTACAATGATTTCAAAATTTTCAAAAGTAATATTAACAAATATTTCCATATGGTTTATTTTATCACATTTTTTAAAAGAGAAAAAAGAATGTTTTTTTTCATATATGGAATGAAATAAATTAATTCCATAATAGGAATTAAATATTATTAATATTCATCTATAAGTTAAAATTATTTTTAAATGTAGATTACATTCCTACTCTTTTGTTGATTTTTCATTTTCAACAGTTTTTAATCACAAAAGGATATCTATCCATATGATTATATGAAAATGGAATTTTTATTTCCTATTTGTTACAATGATTTCATAATGGGTTTTTTAATGAAAAATAGAAACACTAAAAACCATTAATCATGATATGGTACATTATAAGTATATATTATATTGTTTAATATAGATATATATCCTGAAAACAAGTGAGGTCCATATATCGCTCCAATTCATTAGGTAATAATTTTGTCTTCAAAGGAAATAATTAGGTAGATAACATGGTTAGTTACACTAATGGATTAACCTAAAAACAATTATTTTGACATGGAATAAAAATAATTGATAAATATTTATGAATATAACCATCCCATATAAATATATAATGATTGTAAAAAATGGATTTTAGGGAAATTTTTTATTTTCATGTGGTATTGAATTGTTATTAACATTTAATAGTTACAAGTTTATATTGTTTTTGTGAGTTACCACATTCCCCAACATAAACCTGTATATTTATAAAATTAATAAAATATTCAAATAAGACAGTTTTGACTAAATTTTATGTTTTTTATAAATATATTATTTATGTGAGAAAACATTTATGTGGAAAATATTGGAGTTTTCAGGGGTTTTTTATATTTTTTTCCTAGATAACTGGATTCTTTTAATTTTTCCTTTACTAAAGGATATTTCCTATCCCATATTTTCAAAAAATATAAATAATTTATAAGGATCAGTATAAAAAAATTTAAGGTCACTATTTCCACTATGAAGAGTAGACATAATTGAAGAAAAAGATTCATGAATGAAACAACGATATGAAATTAATGCACTATTTTTGATTAAATGTATACATTGTGTGAAAGTTTCATGTTTATTATGTAATGTTTTAAATAGTTTTCTAAAAAACATAATTGAAAATTTCTTGTAATGTATGATATTGACACCATTGTTATAAATCATGTAATTATGGTTTAATTAATTTATGATTCATTATTTAAACAATGTTAGTGGATGTTATCATGTGAGGTAACATATGGATAGAGTATTATAGATATATGGATTTTATGGATATTATAGTACATAACATTCTATATTTAGTGAGATTGATTCTTTACTAAAGGATACTATTTTCTCACATTTTTGAATTTTGAAATGTATAGTTTCTATCAATGTTGTAATGGACCATGGGGTTTGATTATAATGAATATAATTTATTTTGTCTTTTTCAAATGTATAATGGCAGGGGTTTAATTGGATACATAGTTATTCATTAAATTTTAAATATTTACGAATAACCTCCAATTTGTTTTGTTCATGGAGCCAGAAACACCATACAATTCTCCTGTTAAAGCTGTTTCATCAACATAGTTTCTAATAGAAGGTAGTCATTTGGAAATAACTCCATTTTCACATAGAGACTCACATTGTTCAATAGGATGGGTTTTTGGGTCAATACTATCATTAATGGGGAATTATTTACTACTCTAGGAATCTCTTATTGATTTAATATGAAGACTTGAATCCTTCATTAATTCCCAAGTATGACATGGGTTGACCTCAAATTAATAATCATCTATTAGAATGCATGCAACCTAGAATAAAATTTGTGTATTTTAGGTTCTTAATTAATGGATGTATCATTATTTATATAATAGTATCCATATATTATACCCTTTATGAATGTTTTATAAATTATTTTTTCTTTTAATTCTAGGATTCTAGTTTTAGGTCCTGAATTCGGCCACTCAGTAAGGTATTGTTATGAAACGGGATGATATTGTTTTTAGGTCAAAATTGGAAATGTATGATGGGATTCCTATATATCCTTTTGAATTGGGTCATAAACTAATTAGTATGGTTCCACTTACTGGGTAACATGTAACCTTTTTTGGTTGTGTGACAATGACCTATCTATGCAGCTTAACTTCTTGTGGTTAGGACATCTGGGAGGAAGGTTCCTAGATAATTTTTTATGTGGTACCTATGTCGAGGTGTCCTATGGAACGAGTAAGGGATGTGGTTTCCCATGTTATATATGACCCTACCAAGAATTTTTCTCATAGATAATTAATATTGATCTTCTCGTATTGGGTGGGACCTCAAGGAGGCTTCCTATCTATCCCATTTGGACTGGATTCCAAGAACACATTGTTTAATTTTGATTACATACCATATGTATTCCCTATTATGTTATATATCATAGGTAATGTGTCCCTTTGAGAAGATTCAGTTATGATTTTAAGGATTAATCTCTTTAATAGGATTCCCTTTGGGTTAGATACATGGCTTCGAGGACCCACACTGAAGGAGGCCTTCTAAAGAAAGGTAAGAGGATGGTCCAAAAAAATATTCTCCATTGGGACATGAATCTTATCATGTGGATGTCCTTATTGTAGCTAATCTATATTCCCACATGATTCATTCAAATATGTGATAACAATAAGAAGAATAATATTTATAAAATTGATTGATCTCCTTTTATTCGCGAAATGGGACATGGCTATGGGAGAAGAAGAAGTGGAATTGATGTGGTTGTCTCCTCTTCCACATTGGTGACTAGGATAGTCACATACAAATACATTCATATAAACATACTTTACTAAATTTATAGTATATTGCTCTCAACAGTATGAAAAACTTTAGGTTCCAAATAATAGATGAGGATAATCCACATACCCTAAATAGTAAATGAAATCCTATTCCTGTCACTCCGTGCCTATAAATATAGTCCTTTAGTACTAGAGAATTATAGGGAAGGGAGTGTACCTAGAAAACATGTCTTTGACTAGTATTTCCTTGGAACATATCCTAGGTTCCTGGCCATCATGACAAATGGGATGTATAGTTTCATGCAACCTGAGGGCCCTACCTATTAGGTTATACAAGTGTGGGACACCACTAACTGATGGAATGAATAACATAATTAGTGTCACACTTGTTTGTATCTCCATTTTCATACAATTAAATAGGATTTGGTGGAGGTTTAAATTCATTCCCCCACAGATGAGTGATCTGATGGAATAGGATTTTATCCATTGGTAGCTTGTAATAGGGCATGAAGTTTCACAAAGAATTTAAGGATTGGTGATAATGAGATTCTTATGGAAGGTTAAAAATATAAGTGACAATATTTGATTCTTGTATTATAGGCCTACAAGTGTTTGATATTCAATATGCGATGGAAAATATTAGAAAAAGAACTTTGTAGAAGTATTTAACATAGAATCAATGGGGTTTTCAGGTGTTCTGGGAAGGGTCTTGCAAAGGATCTGATTTTTTGTTGGAACCATCATGGTAGCACATTTCAATTATGGGAGGTTGTCCTCACACATGTGAATTGTGTTTCAGAAATGGGAGGTAATTTTATCCCACTATCATCCTTAATTAATTCATGTCTTAGGATTTAATTTTATACCAAAGTGATTTTTGAAGGGATGAGTGAAGGGGTTGGGTGACCAATGCTTTGAATATTTTTCTCTTTTTCAATTGTGTTAAATTTGTATCTACAAGATCCTATTTGTTAGAAAATATTAGACCCTTGTTGATGATGGTCACCCTAAGAGGTTCCAAATGTAGGTTTTCCACATAGGTACCTATGAAGAATTGTAAACTGCTTCTAGGCTGCTCAGGCATGGCCTACATGTGCCTCTTAGTGCATAGTCTTTGTTCCCATAGGCCGAATTTTTCTTGTTCCATTTATCATTCATGGTCCTTTTCACCACATTAATAATAAATGTTTCTTTTCTTTAAATATATTTATACCATGTGACAAAATAGAGTGTAATTTAATTCCCTTATCTGATTTCGATATGATCTGAGGTAGTGGGATTAGTTTTGAGGTATAAGGGGGAAACTATTCTTATGGTCACACAGGTAGTCCATGAAGGTCACCCACATAGTTCTTCCATGTATATCGGGAGTATAATTCTGGAGCATAGGACTCTACCATATATAGATTCCATAGAAAATTTGGTGAATTCATCATACTTAATTCATGTTCTTCTTCTCTCCCCTAATTGGTGTTCCATAAATCATATTCATGATTTTCATTAGTGTTGGCCTTCTAATGAACTTCCATCATGAATGTTCGTGTTATGACTTGTTGATGTGTAATAGAGCCCTAGAGACGGGACTTATATAACGGAAACTATTCAAGGGACCTCTATAAGTCCACATGGAATAGGATACTACACGACGTAATTTTTGATATTCCGTTTCCTATGTGACCTAAATGAGGTCATTTTATTTTCAAAAATTTCTTGAATTTTATAAAAAGAGATGATTACTTTTATTAAATATTTATGTGCCCCTACAGATCTTCAGTGGCTGCTCTGATGTCTTCCCTTTATTAAGTTGTTTCATGTATCTCAAATACGCTAAATGATTTTGGTATATATTACTATCACTTGTGGGACTCCACTAACCTATACATAAAAAAGAACATTACATAGTACCATTTCATTTATTGTGTCTTTTTTTGGAAATATAATGTATAATAAGATGGAATAATTTCAATGATGTTTCAGGTCAAATAGATTTGACCATTAGTTTTTGAATGATGAAACATATAAGGCTTATTGGCCAAGAAGTTTGTGACATTCTTCAAATTTCCTAAGAGTAACTATGATACATGGTTTTTATTTTCAAATTGATGCCTAATATGAGGAAAATGTACAAGGAAATACCATAGAAAAAATTCAAAAAAATTACTATAGTGCAATGTTTTTGTTTTTGGTTTATAGAGATAGAAGAGGTATCTCAAAAGGATGAATATACCTCTAGTTGATATACCCTTTAATGTCTCAAACTTATGAAAATACAACTGATGTGTATTAATACATAATAAAATAGAATAATCCTTTGTAATTTGACATTCAATTATTTAAAGCTATGTTTTTTAAGAAGATACGTATTTTTCATGACCACAAGGGTATTTTACCAAGGGAGGGTTCTGGAGATAGAATATATTATATGTATTGAAATTTTATATAATTGGGATAATGTTCTCCCCAAAAATGGTCTAATTTAAATGAGGGTGCATTCTATCAAATTGATGACGTAAGGGGGGAATTCCCCACTATGAACAAGATTAATGAATTATACAGTTTAATATTGTGTGACTAGGAAATAATATGTGTAGTTTATCATCGTGTAATGAGGATGTTGGGTTAATAATTTTTGTTCAATTTTCATTGAACAGAATATTTTGAATTACAACATTTCACTGCAATCTATCTAATAATGCACCAACACTTTCATCTATATATGGGGAAGTTTTTATGTTGTAATTTGGTTGTTTTTGAACCCCAAGAGTGAAACCGGATGAAATAGTATTTAGGGACGATCAAGATAAAATAGGTATCCTTGGGTAATGAATATACCACTATTTGGTAGACAATTTTATGTGGGATACTATCGCAATGCCGACTTAGTCGTATTATTGCATATCCAAATAGTTGAATCCCCTTTCTGTTGTGTCCTTTTAGTGAGAGACGTACCAAAAGCCAACTAGGGTGTATTTCTACATAGTCAAATATAGGAATCCACTGGATTCTAAAATTACATACAATATGGCTGGAAAATGTTTACGGAGATTCTAATTTCCCCAGACATAGAGTTTTAGTATATTGAACTAATGTGACTAAATATGGAAGGATAATTTCCATTCAGAATCACCCATGAATGAGGTAAAGGGATAACTGTTTTGGTCTAATTGAACTATAGTGAAATGGTTTTTTTGATTTTGAGATTAAATAATTGCATCAGGACATCATTATGTATCTCATATGACTGTGAATTAAGACGTTTGTAGTTTTCGAAATCCATTTAGTTGAATTCCATTTTGACAGGAATTGTTGTGAATTTTAATGCCTTATAATGAGGATGATATTTTAACATCCCAAGTAAGTAATTAATAATTTATATTATTATGTATGTTTACTTATTAATTAGATAGTGTTTTAGAGGCTTAAAATGAGAATAAATCTAATCTTAAGCATGGAATACACTAATATTTTTAAAAGATTATTTTACTACCTTTTGATGGAAAACCATTTTGAAATCAAAATTTTGACAATTTTATAATCTATATTTGTCCAAATAAACATATTCTTTATTATTGGTGCATTTAAATTTACATTGGATAATGTTTTGGTATTTTTCTAACAATGTTCATTTTTAAATGAATAGTGAAAAATACTACATTTTACATCAAAACTGCTTTTTCATCTAATTTAATTATATGGTTAGAGTATCTTTTTAATTGGTTTTAAATTGTAAATATAATATATTTTTACCATTTAATACAATGGTGGAAATTGGGAATAATTTGACTTTGAAATTGGACATAATCAATTGTCAAATATTTGATAGAAATTGTTTCAAAAAAACCTGCTATTTATTTTGACAACATGAATCATTTTTAAATTAATTATTTCAATTTATGTTTTTGGAATTTGGTAAAATGGATTCCATATTTTTAATCAGAAGGTAAAAATTATGTAATTAATGCTCTTTTGTTTTTGGACTTTGTGAATAGTAACGATGGTAATTATCATTAATTATCATGATTAATTAGTAATCGTGTAGTTATGGATAATAAAATAAGATCATAATAATAAAAAATTACACCAACGTGTGTCCTAATACTACTGTTTGTGTCATGGACTACCATGGTATTCCTTGTTCCAAACTTGTAGACCCCATGGAATCACTTTTGTGTCATAATGACTTTTTATCTTTTTATTTTTAATGAAAGTTAAATATAACAAAGAATGTATCACCTGAGTAAAAATCTTTTAATTTTGTCTACATAAATGATATCTAAGACTATAAATTGTTATTGTAAATCTAAAAATATTTCCTACATCATAGTATTTTTTTTATAATTTTTAGACATTAAATAAATTAAATTATATATGAGACCATGATGATGCAGCGATTACCTCATTATTTAACGATTTAAATCAAATTAAAAGATAATGTAAAATCTAAGACCTAAACATGTAAAAAATCTATTATATGGGTGTATTTTTAATCCTTATCACCTTATCCTCGAAATACATCAATGTGGGACCTTTAAAATCTGAAACTCATTTGAAAATAAAGTAACATTTTATACCTTTCCAAGAGTTCCCCTCCTCTCCTCTTATAAAATGCCCCCACCTCTACCTCCTTAACCACACTTCTCAAGCCTTTGGATCTTCCAATATCTGCTCATTTTGACTCTCCACATCCCTCTCCTCATTATAGAAGACTTACCTTAGGCAGGAAGCTCTTCAAGAAACCCTTTCGGTTCAAACCAAAGGGAGTTACCCGATTTTAAAGGTAATGCCTTCACATGTGTTCTTTTGTTTTATTTTGCTTCTCCAACCCCATAAACTCTTTTTATTCATTTTTTTGTAACAAATCAAGTATCTTAAATATACTAGGATGTTGTTATAAGTAGGATTAGAGCTACACTTACACACACCAACATCTAATGGTTAAAGAACTTATAGTTTCCGTGGATGGCGAATTTCCGGCTCACGAAACGATGATTGTTCAACACTCATGTAACACCTTCAAAGGTGGAAATTAAGATGACAATATATTTATATATGATATATAATATGTTTATGTTTTACTTAAGCTTATTTATTTTTCATTTATGGCATACCATTATGGTTTCCATTATGGGTAAACACGATATCTTCATTTTAGGAAGTGCGGACTAACACTCCATCAAAGTGATTTGATTCGTTAATACCATATGTGGTATGTATAAAGAATATATTTAATGATATTATATATTATATTATACTGAAATTATAATATAACTTTATATCATTATGATTTCACTCAATTAAGTATGAAATAGAAATGAAAGTATTGTTCATGCGTACGTACAGATTATCATCTCCATTAACGGTGCATTTCATTTCTTACCTCTAAATGTTATGTATTATTATAAATGCATGTATATACTATATATATAAGATATATATGATATCTACATCATTAATATAATTCTGTATAAAATGGATATTTTACCCCATGAACAACTTGTAATTATAATGAGTTTATTATTGACTCAAGTACCAATGATCTACAAAACGACCATTATTAACTTAAATAATTACATAGTGTTCATAACTTGGTAATAAATTATATAAAAGGAATAATGAACTTGAAAAAATGTTCTTAATCATGTATAAATTAACTCAAGTTTATTATTTATGACTTTAAAGAACGATCGAGTCAAGTCGGACCCGAGGTAAGGGAACTTCTTAACCCAATTTATATTCATTAGGTTAATCTCCTACTTGAAAATTATGTCATGATATTATTATTTCCAATCTTGTATTTGTAATTTCATTTTGTGTACTTATAGTGAATAAACATAATATATTTATTTTATTTTAAAAAAATGATCTTTTTATGGGACTTCGTCTCAATCTACATTTATTGAGGTATATTATGTTTTATACACAACTTTATTTTATACGGTGTAGAAACCCCTTTGACTATTATGTTTATTCAAAAGGAATATTTTTTATATGAAGTGTTTACTAAAAGAAAAAAGGGAATGTTTTTTTGTCATACATATGTGGCGACAACGAATTCTCCACCGCAGTGACCATTATTTGAGTTTTGGCTTCTTCTACAAGCCATAACATTTTTTTAAATGAAAAATAAATACCATGTTTTACATCTATTTTATTTTGGTATTGAAAATGGTTTTGATACTTTTTTTATTATATCATTGTGTTGTATTGAAATATAGTGATTGAAAAGTGGAAGTTTTATGTTTCCTTTATGCATGTTTTATGTGATATGATTAAGGTATGGTTCTTGGGTATTGTTTATGAAGACGGCTAGTTCCGTGATAAACTAAGGGTGGGGGAGCCCGATATAGCTCTCCAATGCATTGTTTAACATGAAGGAGTTAAACGTTAAGGTTTCTCTGACGAGATTTAGGTAATATACTGTGATGGGTATTTCAAACAAAACCAAGAGGGTTACTCCCTACGTAAAAATATTATGAATGCCTCAAGTTACCTTTATGCCTTATGATTTCTATTTTTTTTCATGATTTGATGAGGTATGTTAAAGTGCTCATGTCTTATGAGTAAAATATGATTTAATTTATTTTTTTGTATACTTGTACTCATGTTTCATTTCAATACTTTTATATCACTTACTGATATTTTTATGCTCATCCCAAGTTTATGAAATGTTTTTCAAAGGTCAAGGGAAAGGTACATGATGTGATGATAGTGTCAAGGAAGTTTCAAGAAAGAACCCATTTTTTATTTTAAATATGTTTTTGTTGATTGGAATAATGAGTACTATATTTTATGTAACCACTTTGTTTAAATGTGGAATGTAATGCATGTTTTATGATCTAATTATTTAAAACTCTAAACCTGAAAAGATCCTCAACGTGTATTCTAGAAGTAACTCAATATTAACTAATGTTTAAGGCCGAGGCCTTATAGTTGGTATCAGAGGTCCGTTTAAATAACTTTAGGAGTTATAATTCTATTAAATGAATATCCAAAAATATTTTTTTTGTCAAATTGAAATGATATAGAATTTTAAGATTTCCATGTTCATTCATCTAAGACATGTTTGTTCAGAATGGTTTTCTGTAGAGGAAATAGGGAAGCAGTGCTAGGAAGGCATACAAAAGTAAATAACCTTCCTAATCAGCATCCTGAGATGGTTGGAATTGGAACTGAAGAGTTTGTTGCAGTAATGGGGCAGTTGACTCAAGCGATAAATGGTGGTGGTATTCATGAACGAGATCAGCCAGATCAATCGTATAGGAACATGTCAGTGGTGGAACATTTCATGAGGAAACATCCCCCATCATTCAGAGGATCATCTGACCCTGTGCTAGATGAAGGGTGGAATAAAGCACTGGATATTATTTTCGATGTCATGGGGTTTTCAGACAATCAAAAGGTTAGTCTTGTTATTTACCATTTGGAGGGTGAAGCGGATTAGTGGTGGTTGATGGTTAAAAATATCAAGGACGCTGATGATATTGATGCTCTCGACTGGGATAAATTCAAAGGTATGTTTCTTGAGAAGTATCATCATAAGGCTGTGTGACTTAGGATGGAAAAAAAATTCTTAGAATTGAGGCAAGAGGATGACTCAGTGGCTGCTTATTAGGAAACTTTCACTCGATTGGCGAGGTATGCTCCAAATTTTATCCGAGACCTTGATAGTAAAATCAATTGTTTTTACTCAAGATTAATGCCAAAATATGGAAGGGATTTCGCTTCTCTCGAGTTCAAGAGTTATGAAAATCTTGTTCGATGTGCTGAGAAGGTGGAAATGGAGTTTTTTGATGATAAAATGTTCTATAACAACCAACAGAAGAAGAGACCAAGGTGGCAGGAGAATGGAATGAATTCTTCAAAATGGTCTGATGGTAAGAAAACAACATTTCCAGTTTGTGATAAATGTGGTAAAAGACATTTTGGGGAATTTCATATGAATTCTAGAAAGTGCTACCGATGTGGTAAGATGGGACATAAGGCTCGTGATTGCACTAAAAAAATAAATGTGATGGTAAGACCAAATTTAATTTTCAGTTAGTGAAATGTTTTAAGTGAAATGAGATGGGTCATTATGAAAACGAGTGTACGACACAGAGCTCGAGTGATGGGAAGCAGTAATACTACAAGAAGAAAGGGGTGGTGAAATCCTTTGCGACAACTTCAGTAGATTTTGGTACATCAAATGAAGTGGTATTAGGTACTTTGTTTGTTTTTTCATATTATGCATGTGTGTTGTTTGATTTGGGGTCTACACATTCATTCATATTTGAAAACTTTTCTAGTAAAATTGGAATACCATCTCAAGATATGACTCCTGAACATGTGGTAAAAACACCTAGGGAAAATGTTGAGGCAAAAAGACTTTATAAGAATCTTCCTATCCTTATCCGTGGAAAGAACCTATTTGCAAAACATATTGTTTTACCTCTAGTAGAGTTTGATGATATCCTGGGTACGGATTGGATCTCTATTTACCATTCTAATATTGACTGTAGAGCTAAAAAAGATTCTTTTTAGAAAGAATTTTAGTTTGTGTACAATAATGAACCCTTACTATTGATAACATATCAAGAGGCTGAGAAACTTGTAAAATATGGAAATTAATGTTACCTTGCACATTTTGTTGAAAATAGGGGAACTGTTCAGATTAATGATGTACCAGTGGTAAATGAGTATCCTCATGTTTTTCCTGATGAGTTTCCTAGAATAATACCAGATCAGGATGTTGAGATTAATATTGACTTAGTTCCTGATGGCAATCCAATTTCAAAACCCCCTTATCGAATGGCTCAAATTGAACTTTTAGAGTTGAAGGAGCAATTACATGATTTAATAGAGTAAGGTTTCATTATACCTAGCACATCACCTTGGGGTGATCTTGTTTAATTTTTTAAAAAGAAAGATTGTTCTATGAGACTTTTCATTAATTATAGATCCTTTAATAACATCACTATTAAGAACAAATATCCTTTGCCTCATATCGATGATTTGTTTGATCAGCTCCAGGGAGCTCAGTTTTTTTCAATGATTGACCTGAGATCAGGGTACCATCAGTTGAAGGTAAAGGAAGTAGATATTCCGAAGACCACTTTCGTACAAGATATGGCCATTATGAATTTGTAGTTATGCCTTTTGGGATAACCAATGAACCCGCTATTTTCATGGACCTTATGAATATAATTTTCCATGAGTTATTGGATAAGTTTGTGGTTGTTCCATTGATGATATTTTGGTGTTTTCTAAAATTAAAGAGGGGCATTAAAGTCATTTAAGGGTTATTTTTAAAAAATTAAAAGAAAAGAAATTGTATGGAAAATTCAGCAAGTGTGAGTTTTGGTTGCAACAAATTTCTTTCCGTGGTCATATTGCTTCAAAAGATATGATAACTATTGATCCTGAAAAAACAATGTTTGTGGAAGAATGGACAAGACCCACAAATGTAACTGAGATTTGTAGCTTCCTTGGTTTGGTATGCTATTACTAAAGTTTTGTTAAAAATTTCTCCCAGTTATCTAGTCCAATGACAAAGCTAACTCGGAAGGGTGTTAGGATTATCTAGACAAAAGTATGTGATGATTGTTTTCAGGAACTGAAAAGAAGATTGGTGAATGCTCCACTTTTGGCACTACCTTCCAGGAATGGAGAGTTTGTTATCTACAGCGATGCTTCATTGAAAGGACTTCATTGCGTCCTAATGCAGAATGATCAGGAAATTGCTTATGCTTCATGTCAGTTGATAACTCATGAGTTAAATTACCCTACACTTTATTTTGAATTAGCTGCTGTTGTTTTTGCTTTAAAAATTTGGAGGCATCATTTGTATGGAGTAAAGTGTGAATTATATACCGATCAGAAACGTTTAAAGTATATATTCACTTAGAAATACTTGAACATGAGATAGAGGAGATGTCTAGAATTAATCAAGAATTATGATTGTACAATTCATTACCATCCGAGAAAACAAAATAATGTGGCTGATGCATTGAGTCGAAGAAGTAATGCTTAATTAAAAATATTTCATTTGGAACGTGATGCTTTGGTTAAGGATTTGATGAAATTTGGCATAGAAGTTGTTGGTGCAAGATGTCCATCTGTTTTTTTCAGGTATCAGTGAAATCTTCGCTTTCAGAAATAATTAAGCAAGCACAGAAGCAAGAATGTGAGTTGCAAAAAAAAGGTAGAGCTGGTTCAGATGGGTAAGTTTCCTGAATTCAACATTGATAATGATTGTGTTTTGAGATTTGGGAAGTGATTGTGTGTGGCGTGTGATTCATAGTTGAAGAGGTAGTTGTTATTTGAAGCTTATAGTTCTCCATTTTTTGTTCTTCCAGGAAGTACTACGATGTATAGAGATCTTCGGGAGTATTACAGGTGGGACAGAATGAAAAGGGATATTGCTGATTTTACTATGAAGTGTTTGACTTGTCAATAGGTTAAAGTAGACCAGTAGTCACCGAAAGGGATGCTTCAGCCTTTACCAGTACCAGAGTGGAAATGGGAGAATATATCCATGGACTTTGTTGAGGGATTGCCGAAGACACCTCGATGTAATAATGCAATCTGGGTTATTGTTGATCGCTTGACTAAATCTGCTCATTTCCTTCACATACGAGATACTTTTTCCCTAGTTCAACTTTCCCATTTTTATCTTAAATAGATAGCCAGGTTACATGGAGTTCCTCTCTCCATTGTATCTGACCGTGATCCCAGTTTTACTTCAAACTTTTGGAAAGGCCATCAGAAGTCATTGAGTACTGAATTAAATTTTAGTACACCTTTTCATCCTCAATCAGATGGGTAGTCAGAATGAATGATTCAGACTTAGGAAGATATACTACATGCTTGTTCAATGGATTATCAGGGATGTTGGGACCAAAATCATTCTTTGGTTGAGTTTTCTTATAATAAAATTTTTCATTCCATTATACAGATGGCACCATTTGAGGCATTATATGAGAAACTATTTTGAACTCCAGCTTTCTGGGATGAAATGGGTGAAAGGAAGTTGATGGGACTAGAATTGGTAGAAGATATGGCATCAAATGTTCAGCTGATTCAGAAACACATGAGAATAGCTCAGAGCCGAAAGAAGAGTTATGCGGATAAATAGAGGAAAGAACTATCTTTTGAGGTAGGTGATCATGTTTTTCTCAAAGTGTCAACATGGAAAAGTGTGATGCAATTTGGTAAGAAAGGAATGTTGAGTCCAAGGTTCGTTGGACCATATGAAATTCTGGAGAGAGTTGGAGCAGTTGTATACCAAGTGGATTTACCTCCGAGTTTATCTCAGGTACACAATGTTTTTCATGATTCAATGTTAAGGAAGTACATGCCAGATCCATCTCATGTTTTGAGTCCAAAGGTTATTCAGTTGGAATAGAATCTATCATATGAGCAAAAACCAGTTCAGATTCTTGACCATAGGGAGCAAGTGTGGAGGAATAAGGTGATTCATCATGTAAAGGTTTTTTTGGAAAAACTACATGAGTGAAGAGACAACATGGGAATCTGAAAATGCAATGAGGGATAAATACTCCCACTTATTCGATAAGTAAATAAATTGCGGGGACGCAATTTTCTAAAGGGGGGAAGGATGTAAAATCCCATGTAAGTAATGAATAATTGATATTCTTATCTATGTCTATTTATGAATTATATAGTGTTTTATATGCGTAAAATGAGAATAAATCCAATCTTAAGCATGTAATACACTAATAATTTTAATAGATTATTTTACTGTCTTTTAATGGAAAACCATTTTTAAATAAAATTTCTGAAAATATTATAATCTATATTATTCAAAATAAACATATTATTTATTATTTGGGAATTTAAATTTAAATTGGATAATTTTGTGGTATTTTCTGACAATGTTCATTTTTTAATGAAAAGTGAAAAATACTGCATTTTACATCAAAACAGCTTTTTCATCGAATTTATTTGTATAGTTAGATTAACTTTTTTATTGGTTTTAAAGTGTAAATAGAATATATTTTCACCATTTAATCCAATAGTGGTAATTGGGATTAATTTCACCTTAAAATTGGACATAAACAATTGTCAAACTTTTGATAGAAATTGTTTCAGAAAAACCCGCTATTTGTTTTGACAATGGGAATCATTTTTAAATTAATTATTTCAATTTCTGTGTTTGGAATTTGGTAAAATGGATTCCATATTTGTAATCATAAGTTCCAAATTATGTAATTAAGACTCTTTTGTTTTTGGACTTTGTGAATAGTAACGACGGTAATTATCGTTAATTATCTTGATTAATTAGTAATCGGGTAGTTAAGGATAATAAAATAATATCACAATAATAAAAAATGACACCAAGATGTGTCCTAATGTTACTTTTTTTTTCATTTCAGACCATGGTATTCCTTGTGCCAAACTTGGGGACCCCATGGAATCACTTTTGTGTGATAATGGCTTTTTATCTTTTTATTTTTAACGAAAGTTAAATATAACAAAGGATGGATCACCTGAGTAAAACCTTTTTAATTTTGTCTAAATAAATGATCTCTAGAACTCTAAATAGTATTTGTAAATCTAAAACGATTTTCTACATCATAGTATTTTTTTATAATTTTAAGACATTAAATAAAATAAATTATATATGAGACCATGCTGATGCATCGATTACCTCATTATTTAACGATTTAAATAAATTAAAAAGATAATCTAAAATCTAGGACCTAAAAAAGTAAAAACCCTATTGGATGGATGGATTTAGAACCCTTATCACCTTATCCTCGAAATACATCATTGCGGGACCTTTAAAATCTGAAAATCATTTGAAAATAAAGTTACATTTTATACCTTTCCAAGAGTGCCCCTCCTCTCCTCTTATAAAAGGCCCCCACCTCTACATTTTTTCCACACCTCTAAAGCCATTGGCTCGGCCAAGCTCTGCTCATTTTGTCTCTCCAGATCCCTCTACTCATCCTAAAAGCCTTACCTTATGCAGGAAGCTCTTCAAGAAACCCTTTTGGTTCAAACCAAAGGGAGTTACCCGATTTTAAAGGCATTGTCTTCACTTGTGTTCTTTTGTTTTATTTTTCATCTCAAACCCCCTAAACTCTTTTTATTCATTTATATTGTAACAAAACCAGTATCTTCAATATACTAGTATGTTTTTATAACAAGGATTCTAGCTACACTTACAAACTCTGTCATCTAATGGTTAAATAACATACTGTTTCTGTGGATGGTGAATTTCTGCCTCACAAAACGATGATTCTTAAACACTCATATAACACCTTCAAAGGTAGCCATTAAGATGTCACTATATTTATATATTATATATAATATGTTTAATTTTTACTTAAGCTTCTTTATTTTTCATTTATGGCATACCTTTATGGTTTCCATTATGGGTAAACACGATATCTTCATTTTAGAAAGTTCGGACTACCGCACCCTCAATGTGATTTGATTCATTAATACCATATGTGGTACGTTTAAAGGATAGATTTAATGATATTATATATGATATTATAATGGTATTATAATATATCTTTATATCAGTATGATTTCACTCCATTATGTAAGAAATAGAAATGAAAGTATCATTCATGCGTACGTACGGCTTACTGTCTCCATGAATGGTGCATTTCATTTCTTACTTCTAAATGTTATGTATTATTATAAATGCATGAATATACTGGATATATATGATATATATGATATCTACATCAGGAATATAATTCTGGATATAATGGATATTTTACCCCATGAACAACTTGTAATTATAAAAAGATTATTTTTGACTCCAGTACCAATGATCGACAAAACGACCATTATTAACTTAAATAATTACATAGTGTTCATAACAAGGTAATAAGTGATATATAATGAATAATGAACATGAAAAAAGGTTCTTAATAAAGTAGAAATTAACTCATGTTTATTATTTAGGACGTCAAAGAACGATCGAGTCAAGTCAGACCTGAGGTAAGGGAACTTTTTAACCCAATTTCTATTCTTTGGGTTAATCTCCAACATTCAAATTATGTCACGATATTATTATATCCGATCTTGTATTTTTACTTTCTTTATGTGTACTTATAGTGAATACACATAATAGATTTATTTTATTTTAATGAAATGACCTTTATATGGGACTTCGTCTTAATCTCCTTTCATTGAGGCATATTATGTTTTATACAGAACATTATTTTATATGGTGTATAATCCCCTTTGACTATTATGTTTATTCAAAATGAATCTTTTTTATATGAAGCGTTTACTAAATGAAAAAAGAGAATGTTTTTTTGTCATACATATGTGGAGACAATTACTTCTCCACCGTCGTGACCATTATTTGAGTTTTGGCATCCTCTACAAGCCATAACATTTTTTAAATGAAAAATAAATACCATGTTTTACTTCTCTTTTATTTTGGTATTGAAAATGGTTTTGAGGATTTTTTTTATTATATAAATGGGTTGTATTGATATCTTGTGATTGAAATGTGGAAATGTTATGTTTCCTTTATGCATGTTTTATGTGATATGATTATGTTATGGTTCGTGGGCATTTTTTACAAAGACGGGTGGTTCCATGATAAACTAAGGGCGGGTGAGTCTGATATAGCTCTCCTATGCATTGGGTAATGCGAAGGAGTTAAACATGAAGGTTTCTCCGAAAAGATTTTGGGAATATACTATGATGGGTATTCCAAACATAACTAAGTGGGGTTACTCCCTATGTATGAATGTTATGAATGCCTCAATTTACCTTTATGCATTATGATTTATATGTTTTATTCATGATATGATGAGGTATGTTAAAGTTCTTATGTTTTATGTGTAATATAGGATTTCATTGATTATAATGTATACATGTACTCATGTTTCCTTTCCATATTTTTATATCCCTTACTAAGCTTTTTATGCTCATCCCATGTTTTTGAAATGTTTTTCACAGGTCAAGGGAAAGGTACATGATGTGATGATAGCGTCAAGTAAGTGTCAAGAAAGAATCCATGTTTTATTTTAAATATGTTTCCATTGATGGGAAAAATGAGTACTATCTTTTATGTAACCACTTTGTTTAAATGTGGAATTTAATTCATGTTTTATGATCTAATTCTCTAAAACTCTAAACCTGAAAATATCCTCAACATGTATTCTTGAAATAACTCAAGATTAAGTAATGTTTATGGTTGGGGCCTTATAGATATATTTCAATTATTTTTAAGACATATGACTATTAGCATGGTATTATGGAAATTATAGAAAACAAGAGACCTACAAGACAGAGGTCGTTCTGAAATAAATTCTACCTAAAGAATAAAATTATAAACCATGATTTTGAGTGACCTTGGATTGGGATAAGTGACATTTGTCAAGCACGTGAGGTATTTTTGTGCAATGTGGTGTAATATCATGTTCTATAATAATGTCAATGGGTATTACATAGAGAGAAGTGGTATCCCTTGGGGATGAATATACATCTGGTTGATATTATGTTTTGGTGGAATACTTACACAGTGGAAAATGGGGTGTATTACTGTATGAACAAATGCTGGAAATCCAATTATGGCATTCCATTTTGGGGGCAGTCTTATACAAATACAATTGGGGTGTTTTACTGCATAACCATAAAATTATTTCCTCAAGATACTGATATTTTATTGGTGGTAGCTGGAGAAAGATTATTATGTTCTGATAATTCCATGATTATGAGTATGAAATTTGGAAGGTTTGTGTACAAGAATAACAGAATCATTGGGACCATATATTTCTATGAAATGTAGAGTACCTAACATATATTTTACAGACATGTATGATTTGAAATGTTTATTTCCCTGAGGGACCCATGAATGAGAGAATACAAATTATGATCTCTTTCAAGGATCTTTGTTCGAATGATGGATATGTATATTTTAATTCACCCAATGTCTAGGACATGTGCATGAGGTCTGGGCATTGCAATATATCTTAATATGATGAAAATAAATCCTGATGTATTTTTTTACGAACCATGTATTTTAATATCTTGCGGAAATTACATATGGTTTCCTTTTTAGGTCTTGTGATCAAGAACATAGTGACCCTATTGTGATTTTCTATTCACTTATTATGCATGGAATACATTCTAAAAACCCAAAATCCCACTTGGTCTGTTGTTTTCTTGAGAAATAAATAGCATAAAAGGATTCTTCCACCACATGAAGGTAATTAAAATTATGTATTGGTTAATAATGAGTCTAGGGCAGCTGGACCCATGATTAGAGGACTTATAATCACTATATATATCATTAGATTGTGAATAAATCCATATGTAGTTCTAATAAAGGCTCCCTATTCATTAGTATCCCATTAAAAGAGGGGTTAATTTTGTTTTATTTGATTTTGGACACAATATTGGTTATCCAGGCATCACTAAATATTCATTGACAGATGAAATCAAGAAATGCATAGATCATTAAAAAAGTTTTGATGGGATATCACTATCAGTTTTTATGATCATTTAAATCCCTGATTTAAAAGTTATAAAGTTTTATGTAATGTGGAATGGACATTGTCATACATTTTAACATCTTGTGATTAGGATTTTAGGATATATAGTTTTAAGTCATAGAACTCTTATTATGTCAGCTTGTAGCTTTGGGTTATAATAATAGGAACATATGATGTTCCTTTTGAGGTCATTCATATAGGAAAATGATAGTATGATGATTAATGTAATAAAAACAGAATTTTGTGTTGTGTTTTCTATTATTTTGCGATGTGGATGAAATTTCATGCTTTTAGGGTCATGAGACAAAGACTAACTATTATTTTTAATGTCATGCTCCTGAGATAATTTTTCATATTATATCAAAAGTTGAATCTCATGGGATATATTGCATTTGTAGGGTCCATAATGAGTGGAAAATCAAAAAATGAAATAGAATAATATCGGATATATTGGACCATTAGTATGAAAATGGCCCCCCTCAAATTATTATATGCATTGAAGGCTTCTTATTAGGTATTATTGGATTAATAAGGACTAATTATATTTATCGATGACTAAATGAATGACGGAAGCCTTTCTTATTAAAATATAATTCTATTACATTTTTATCGACCTCCCAGTGATGAAAGATATGAAATATTTTTTCATAGAGTTGTTCATATACATCCATACATTTTGGATATTTTTCTTCTATGGATATCAGAACACAAATGGAAATGCAGAGTGAGGGAAATGAGACCTCAATGTGACAGACTACTAGTGTTATATATTTAATATAATTTGTAGTTACCCATTTGGAAATATGGGTTTTGGTCTCTTAGGACCACGAGGCCTAAAAGTAATTTTTAGGCCATGAATTGTTATCCAAATCCATAAAATTCTTGAATTTGTATTATAGGTTCTTATTGTAGGAATTTATTGTTCCATTTCCCACTAAATGACAGTAGGATGTGTAGTTAAATTTGATATTATAATATTTATATTGATTCTCCCACTCAATAGAATTGAAATTGGTGATATTTTCTATCACAATTGTTGTGGGATACCAAATATGGTAATGAATTTGTCATTCACCATGCCAACAAAACTTTTATCCCAGAATTATTTAATGGGTGACCAAACATAGTTGATTATGTGTCAATGTTTAATTATATATATTTAACTAATTATTATTGTGGTGTGTCTTGTGGGTCGAAACCAACTAGGAAGACTTATATGTGATATGAGTGACCAAATTTTCAAAACATAACCACTACTGACAATAGTGGGAAAATTTCCTTTTGTCTTATTGATTTTTTAAGTGAAATGATGTAAATGTGAGTTTTTTTTATAAAATGTGAAATTGTGATATGTGTTGAACAAGGGGAAACAAATGGGATGATGTTTTACACACATGAGAAAATTTAGGGATTAAAAATCAAGAAAACACACATTCATCTTAATTCAACTATATTGATTTGATAAAAATAAATTCATCACCTTAAGGAAATTTGATTCCATTACCTCAGAAATTGAGATTTCTACCTCCATATCTAGGAGATTAAACTTTCTAGTTAATCAATCCTGAAGATTATCACTTCAAGATTGATCACCATACCGAAATTGACAAATAAATTATTATCAGTAACTATTTCACCAATAATTAAAAATGTATTTTAATTAAAAATTTGATGATATCAATTCAAAATAAATATCATCAATTGATCATGAAGGAATAAAGATAATAATGAAGGGTGAAAAAATTTAAATTTATGGATTAGAATCAACCTCCCCAATCCACTATAATTCTGGATGAAAAATAATGTGATGAAGTATGAAATTAAACAAATGGAATTCAATCCCCATAGCACATGAAATTAAGAGAAAAACAATTTTAAAAAATCGATATTTAAACGATTAAATTAATGATTAAAGAAATTGAAATGCAAGAGAGAATAAGTTAATTACTCAATCATGTGTTGATGTTATGATTCTAATCTCAATTGTCTCTCGGTCTTCATCATCCATGACTCTCCAGGTGTTTGTGAGAAAGTAAGGAATAATACCCCGATGAATTTTCTAATCCCCCACAATGTTTCATGGCTATAAATTATCATTATTTTTCCTTACTGTTCATCAATCACCCATGAATTCCAATGCCTTCAGTTCAGTTTCATGGATATCACCGAACATGTCTTACAGTTGTTCCACCTAATCTTTCTATACGTGACTCTATCATGTCTCTTCTAACTGAATTGTATATTTATGTGGTCAATGTATCTTGACTTATTTTTTTTTCCTTTCTTGAATTTGAAAATAATAGAAAAATAATAAAAAAATTACATTTTTTAAAAGAAAATTTATTTTATTTATTGAATTATTATTATAATTTATTATTCAAATTAATATGTATTTGTTTAATGTTAATTACTATTAATTTTTGTTAATTTATATATTAATTTTATTAATTTTTCTTATAAGTACAATAAATTTTTATGATTTTTATTTAATATTTAATTAATTGATTATATTATTCACTTTTAAAATTTTACTTTTTTATCTAAGAATTTTTAGAATTATATTAATTATTTATAATGAAATTATTTATATTATATTATATTATTTTTTTGGTTATTTATTGTTATTTATTGTTATTTTAATTTTCTGTTTTAAATTAATTTAATTATCCACACCCTTATCCATTTACATCTCATAGGGGGGACTTGGATTCTTTTATAAGCTGAGGGGTTCAGCTTAATTTGAGATCATCATCATCGTAGCCATGGTGGAGACTCCACCACATAGTGGTGATCGTGACAATCAGCCATGGTAAAGCATCTCTCCCAACTTGGACATTCATCATCCCCTTGATACAGTTGTGGTGGAAGCTCCTCCATATTTGTGATGAAGAGGTAGTGGATTCTGGTTATGCTCACATTGATGACTGGTAGTAATCAGTTGCGGTAGTCCGACTCGACAGTGACCGGGGTTTCTAGTCGGGCATCAATCAGACTATCGGAGTTCGTCTCGTATATACTTTCCCTTCGATGTTTAGTGGCTTTGGAAATCTCCCAGATCTAGGTTTATGATCTATAGAAATAGGTTTCAATTGTGGATCTGTGACTAGTTATATTGTTTTCTTTGAATCTATGTGTTTGATTTCAAGTCATGAGATTCTATGTTTGTTTGATGATAGATGCAATGACAGTGGTTGGTGGAGTGTCGTTGGTGGTGTGGATCATGGAAGTTTATGGTTAGCTAGGTGGAGGATGGATTGGAGGTGTCTCAATGAGACATTATTTAAGTAGTGATTTCATAAGATGGTTGGAAAGAGGAAGAATGTGGAGTAATTGTGATTTATGTTCCACTAGCGAGTCAAGGAACAGTATGTCATGGAATTGTGTCACTGTTTTTTTAGAGTGCTGACGAGTGAATGAGATTTCCCTAGATTTTTGTGGCGAAGAAAGTTATATTGGTGTCAATGGAAACAGTCAGTTAAGGACTCATAGTTGGGAAGGGAGTCACCATCTAATAAACCCAATGGTGAGTTTTTTTAAAGGATGACCCATCGTTGGGAAGATAACATTGGAAAATGTTGTAGTTCCTAGAATCAAACTACAAAACACAACATAAATTATTTAACAAATTTTTAAAAAAATTAAACAATTTTTATTTCCGTTTATTGTAATTTAATATCAAAATTATGCTAATTTAATAAATCAAAATTAAAAATTAAAAAAATTAACTAATTTATAAGTTCAAAACGTAATTATAAAAATTAAAAATTAAACCTAAACTAAAACAAAAAACTGATTTAAATTAACAAGTGGAGTAGTTTATTAAATTTATCTTAAATTTTAAAAATTAGATTGAAACATTAAATTAAACTGATTTAAATTAATAGATGAAATGAAATTAATTTAATAAATTGATAAAATAAAGTAATCAATATCATGAATATAAAATTAGTGGATATATTAAGCTTTAAGTTATTTCCATTTAATATAAATTAATTAAATAATTAATGAAAAATAAACAATCATAGAATTTAAGAGTAAATTATAAGAAAAATTAAATGAGTAAAAATGCAATAAATAAATGATAAAATTAATGAAGACTAAATTAATTATTTAATAGGATAAAATTAAACCATAATTATAATTAATTATTAATTAAAAAAATAATCTATGAAATAATATATGTGAAATTAATTACAAAAAACCAAAAAATAATTATATTAGTGAGTAAAACATTATTAAATGATGTGGAAAAATCATGCATATTTAGGCCACATCAAATTCCCCACAATATAATTATTTATTTAACTCAACCAATTTCATGCATAATTGAATTTGAAAAACATAAGTATGTTTTTATTAAACATCTAAAAAATAATTATGTAAAACTGTCTGAAATAAAAAGAAAAAAACTGAATATTAGGCATGTGAAGTGAAATGTCATAAAAAACTTGTTTCTAAATAAAATTCGTTCTGGATGGCCATGAATGTAATGAACCATCTTCATATGTGCTTCTAATGCCTCATATATATATTCACTTAATGAGTTATTTCAATTCATTTTCATGTTCCAAATCAAAATGTGATAATAGGTTAAAAATATGTGGAGTTAAAAAATTTCAAAAGTCACCTTATTCTTTGACTTTCTACTAGGTTCCAAATGGTAAAAAATAAAAGAAGTTTTATTGAATCTCCTTATTGAAAAAACATTAATTGTTTCATTTTATTCAAATATTTCATTCTTCGTCTGGTTATCATTATTCCCCTCACCTTAATGAAGTCGTTTTTGACAACAAGGCACTATATTATTTTTTTATTTATTGAATTTATCCCGACCATGTGGCTTTGGTTAAAAATTGTACATATGAACTTATTTAATATTTTACTAATAGATTACTCACAAATGAATTTCCATTAGTGTAACATATTTTCCTTAGGGGTTCCCAAATTCCCATTTTACTCAAATTTCAAAATATTTATATGAATACAATTTAAAATAAATCCCTAATTTGATTATTATTATTAATTTTTTAAAAAATTGAGTCATGTAGAATGATGTTCAAACTTCCAGTTTTATTTGGTTATAATCTCAATTCCACACAAAAAAACCAATATCTCCCTCAAAAAAGTTTCTAAACAGAACATTCATAAATTCACTATGTAAATTCATCCATCCATTATTAATCTTCCAAAATTTTTTATTCAACGAAAAACTAAACTACAAGCCATCTATTATTATGAGGAAAGACTGAATTGAGGTAAAGAATGAATCCTAAATAATCATAATATTTAAAATTATTTGGAAAACATTGACAATATATTAAACAAAATATAAAATAAAGAGGTATTTTATGGGCTTCCATTAAAGAACAGATTTTCTCAACATATGTTGACCCTATCCCCACATGTAAAATCCCACTTTGTCCCCATAATTGAATTCCATGGTGGAGAACAAAACAAATTGACTATAAAAGATCAATAATGATATTTAGATAAGCATATTAGTGACATGATTAAGTGTAAAATGGTTGTTCAAATAGTATGATTTCCATTAAATTTTTTTATTGCTAGATCACATGAATTGTCATTAAATTCATTGAATATAAATTTTCAATTACGTACAAAACAATAGCATGTTTAACATTTGAGTTCAGTGAAAAGGGTGTATGAAATTTCAATATTTTGAATTAAAAAATTGAACAATGGCATATAAAAAAATAAGTTAAACGCCATACTTAAGAACAACCAGCCCTGTGAAATGCACACCCCCCATAGTTAATTCCATACAGTGATTATTTTAAACCACTATAACACAATTTTAGACAAAAAAGTATATGGAAAAAATTCTAATTGTAAATAACTACCAATGACTTATCGCCGCTAGCATACCAGTGAGTAACCAATGCAGTGAACAACTTCTAGTAGTTGAATGGTGGATCATGTGAAATGGTGATTCAAGGACTCACCATTGATAAAAGGAATACCTAATTAAGGATGACTTTTTTCTCCTTTTATGTTGTCATAGTGAAAACAATAAAATACACAGAAATAAAAAGTAGAGAACTTTTTTAATTATATTTATTCAGAGATTATACATTATTAAATTATATGAAAACTGATGATCAAAGGGAATTATACTCCTCTGTGAAACCAACAATATACTTCTAATTCTAAAACACTGAATAAAAAAGACCAAGAACACATATCTAGAATATATATACTTAAAACGGATATCCACTAGAATAACTATATTCAAAGAACAAATAGAAATAATTATAACAATGAATACATGAAAAATTACATGTTCTGAATCCCTTGAAGAACATAATTTTATGTTTTAGGATAAAAGTTATTGAAATTCTGTTTTTCAGCATAGAGAAGGTAGCCAAGCCCTTTTGTTGTCCTTTAAAATAGATTTTTATTCTTTGACTATTAACAAGAATATTATTATTTTATTCTCCAATAATGTAAACAACTCCATTAATAATAAAAATATCAACATAAAAATATCATTGCAACTACAATTTTATTTTTCCACAAAAGATCATAAGCCATCAATTAAAGAGAGGGTTCTTCTATCTAGATTTAAACTACTTGTTTTTAGTGATATAATCATGAAATACATTGGACATCTGATTTTTATTCTTTCAATTATTATAGGGCGCACTACTTATCTCATATATCGATCTTAACTCAAGAAATATTCTCTATTCCTATGTTCAACAATAAAACATTAATGCATTATCATCCCAATATGACTTATTCTGCAACTGAAAAGGAAATTTTAAAAAAAAACTGACAAATAACTTCCTATATGGAGACATACTAGTTAGTGTTTTAAAAAATATTCTATTGGCACATAAAGCCTAATATAACATCAAATACTAGCCATTCCTAGAATTTCATATTGTTTTCTCTTTAATATATTTTATCTCTATTTTAATGATTTTTAACCAGCCTCTAGACTTTGGATGGTAGGAAGTACCAATCATATGTGTGAAACCATATTTTTCAATTAAAGCCCTAAATTTTTAGTTGTTAACATGTTTTACATTACCAGTTATAATGAATATTGGGACTCCATATATTGATAAAAAATATTTTTTAAAACATTTACTACACTATAAGAATTAATCATTCACAGTGATACTGCCATAACCCACTTAGAAACATAATAAAAAACCACTAAAATATACACATTCTCATGAGATGATATAAATGGACCCAAAATGGTTAATACCCAAATATCAAATATTTATAATTATACAATAACTTTTTATGGACATTATTGTTTCCTCCCAACACTTCATAGGCTTAGGCATCTATCACATCCCACAAAACAATTCATAGCTGTAACGCCCCGACCCTAATTACCTAGAGTCGGTGCATTATTACATAACATTGGCATGATCATGAGAAAGATCAAGTCTCGAAAGACCGATTAGTTTAGTAGCCTTGGAATAACTAGATACATCCATAAATTTTTACATTACATCATAAAAAAACATCTTGTCTTCATATCCCCTCATACTATCCCTGCAGGTCATTCATAAATTACTTCTTCATAATCCTGGGAAAAATAAAACATTGAAAGGGGTGAGCTCGGATGCTCAGTAAGGATAACATTATAGCAGAAGCTTTCATAAATAATCATAAACACTTAAGGCAATTTATAACTAAAACAAAAGCCTTTTAAAATTGAACTTCAACATAGTATGGCAAAAGTAAAATGAAATAATTCCATTTACTTACTCACATGGATATTCTACTAGTCGAATGATCACATGCAATATCAATAACCACTTTCATAATGATGGAATGCATAATGCCAGACTATCATAACCACATAGCCAAGGCCTCGTGCCAAGACTACAAATAAGATTTTGCCAAGGCCTTGTGCCAAGACACTAGTTTGTCTCATGAGACCTACCGATGCATCGAGGAGCTATAGCGGGCTCCACCCGTCACTTATTAAGTCCAATGCATTCCTCATATGAAAAGGTTTAAACATAACGTAAACATTCGTATTAAACTAGCATACGAAATGTCAATACTTTCACCACAAACCATGAATGGTATAAAAATAGCACATCCACAGTCAAACATAATTCATTCGATACAATATGGAAGATTGTATTGTATCACATTAACCTCAATCAATAATAATGAAGGATGTTGACATAGATGAAAATAATCATCAAAACTATTTGAGAGAAATATCCCCCTTTTCTTGAAAACATTTAAAAGTCACACTATTTGTCAAGAAGCCGTTTAAAAGTATATTTTTGAATCAAAGTGTCCCATACCACTTTGAAACTTTTAAAAGGAGTTTTAATTTTAAAACTTTAATGTCCATATAAATAAATCCTTAAAACCATTTTTAAAATATGGACATTAATGAGCATGATTTAGAAGAATAATTCTTTAAAACATTTTAAAATGGTATTTTGGTTAGAGTTTCTAACCAAAAGAGAGACACTTGAATACAAATAATTGAGGTAATCAAAACATTGTAATATCATGAGAATAAAGGAATTCATGATATACTATGTCAAAGTACATTATATACACCACATAGAAGTGATTTGGTGTATATCATCAAAGAAGTCTCAATGGAATGTAAATTGAGATGAAATTTCTCAAAAAGGTTGTATCCTTAGGTTAAGGATAAATCAATGACATAATTATGTGTGACAAATATAAATACACTAAATATGATTGGATATTCAGTGTAAAACAATCAAAGTACATTCACACATATTCTTGTAAAAACAATACCAACGAATTGGATGTTTAACTCAACAAATGGAGAATGAGTTAAAATTACTCTTATCAAATTCATATCAATGACTTGAGAATTACCAATGGAGTGATTATGTGTATCAAACTTCTATCCACAGGAAGGGGAGTGGAAATTATGACATAATCAAATGAATAATGATTCCACACATAATCTTGGGGTAATATAATCAATGAAATATGTGTAAAGCCAAATGAGTGGAAATTGAAATCTCAAATTCCCTTATCGATTAGGTAACTTACGAAACATACACCCATGAAAGAAGTATCATACCATGATGATGTAAATACCCATAAATTAAAGTATATTACACAATGAATACGATCATGGGCAGTACACATACACCACATGCAATAATTAAGTGGCGATCAATGGAATTCTCACGGAATTAAAAGTGAGATAAGAAAACCCTTACTTTGTACTTTTTCCTTGGTCGATGGTAGGTTTACCTCCTGTATAATGGTGAAATAATTGTTATTGAATAATACAAGAATCATTTACTTTAATATGATATCATATATGATCTTTTAACATTGATTTGTTAATAAAATCTTAGTATTAACGCCGTTTCGGGTGTTAACTTACTCATTTTCTTTTATATGTTTTGTTACATAAGTCATGTTTGTTGTATCTTATTCATATCCATAATGATATCAAGTCCTTAAACATCATTTTTAAATCATTAAATGATAATTATACTTGAATGGATACGATGGATACTGAATCTCATCGCGTTCGTGGAGACGGTAGTCCGTACGTACGCACGAACGCTACTTCCATTTAATTTTTTATTTTAAAAGAATCGAATCCAAATGATACATAGGTATATTACTATTCCAGTATAATATAATATTTTATATATGTTACTTAAGTTCATTAACACCATCCTTTATACGTTCCATGTGTGGTATGAACGAGTCATATCATTTTAAGGGGGCGGTAGTCCGCACTTCCTCAAATGAAATTATCGTATGTATATACGACATGAAACGAATAATGGTATGAAATAAAATGGAATTACAGAAGCTTATATATAAAATATATATCATTAATATCATATTTAATTACAGTGCCATCATAATGGACACCATGAGAGGCGGTAAGATGTTTTTGAACAATCATCGTTTCGTGAGGCGTTAGTTTGCCATCCACAGAAACATTATGTTCATCATCCATTAGATGGAGTTGTGTGTATGTGTAGTTTGAATACTTCTTATAACAACATCCTAGTATATTGATGATACTGGTGTTGTTACAAAAGAAGGGAAATAAAAAGAGTTTGGGGGTTTAAGAAGCAAAATAAATGAAAATAATTTAAGAGAAATCATTACCTTTAATTTAGGTAACTCACTTTGGTTGGAACCAAAGGACTTGTTGAAATGCTTTCTGCCTAAGGGGAAGCTTCAAGGAGGAGGAGAGGGATGTGGGGAGCTTAGTTGGGCAGAGTTTGGACGAGCCAAGTGGCTTGAGAGGTGTGAGGAAATGAGAAGGAGGAGTGCCCTTTTATAAGAGGGGTGAGGGGCACCTTTGGAAAAGCTAGAAATATTAATTTATAATAAATTCATATTCGGTTTCCAATGGCTCCAAAGTTGACTATTCAAAGGTTGAGGTGGGGATAGGTCGAAAACAACTCATCCAATAGAATTTAGACAGGTTTTGGTACTTATATTAACCTTATCTTTAAGTATTAACTCTAAGTTAATTAGTTTCACTTTTACAATGTCTCTTTGTATTTTTATATAATATGGTTAATAAACTTACTATATACATCCAAAAGACCCCCAAGTGGTCCATTAATGATTAACCTATCATAATATAAGTCTCTTGGCCGATCCTTAGATTTTTAGGAATTTAATATCAATTAATAATATAATATTTGTTTTAAGAACTCTTTTATGTCAATTTTGACACTATTCACTAGTTGATTTTTGTGAAACTCATAACAGATTGATTACTTCGAAAAAAGTCAAATAAATCACTCCTAATATATCATATTATCCTAGAAAATTTGTTTAATTCATTAAAAGTTTAATATTATAATTATTTGGGTATTTATAATATCAATTAGGTTAATTTTTTACTATTTTAGTAATTACTGCATCATCATTGTGTCATAAATAAAACAAATTATTTAATGTCAAAAAATTATAAATAAAATATAATTATGTAGTAAATCTTTTTAGCTTTATAATGAATATTTATAATCTAAAATCCAGCATATATAACCCTATGTAACAATTGTTTTTCTAAAAGATATATGCTTGTGTCATTTTTGTATTCATTTTAACTTAATTAATATAAAGTGTCATTATCACTTACAAGTGGATCCATGGGGTCCCAAAATTGACCCAAAGATTCCCATGGTCGACCATGTATCAACCAATAGGGTTAAGACACATTTTAGGGTAATTTAGTATTATTATAATGTTATTTTTTTAACCCTTATTTACCGGATTTACCCTTAACCATGGTAAATAAAATATTTACCGCAGTAATTATTCAAAATGTCTAAAAATAAAAGTTACCTATTTACACAATTTGGAAATCCTGATTCCAAATATGGAATCTATTTTTTCTAAATTCAAAACACAGAAGTGGCAGAAATTAATTTAAAATTAATTCCCGCTGTCAAAACAAAAAGCGTGTTTTTAAGAGATAATAACTATCAAAAGATTGACACTTGTTTATGTTCGGTTTAATTGTAAAATTATGTCCAATGACCAAAATTATATTAAATGGTAAAAATATATTCTAAATATACTTTAAAACCACTCAAATTCACAATTTATCACTATTAATTATTTTGATTAAAAAAGTTGTTTTTAATTAAAATTTAGTAATTTTCACTATTCATCAAAATATGAAAGTTATCCGAAAAGTACCAAAATTTCACCTTAGGCTAAATTCGATATTCCGAATCCAAAAATGAAGTCCATTTTGAAATATAAAATATATATAATTTCTAAAAGTAGGTATTACTATTCATAACGGCTAGTTTGATTGGTTGTGGTGTGTTAAAATCTCGAAGTTGCGTACAATGCACGTCATTGCATTATTCGAAAGGAAACATACCGAGGAAGCTTGGGGTGTTACATTCTCCCCTCCTTCAATAAATTGCGTCCTCGCAATTTTTAAATTTTTTCTTGGGAATATAATGGAAAGTCCCACATCGGAAAAAGAGTCAATAAAACTGTCACTTTAAAAGAAAGGAAGAGAGGTATAAGGGTCATCCAAGATAACCCATACTAGGATTCCATGTAAGAAAACATGGATATGGATGATAAACTAAGTGTCAAGTTCTGATGGAGAGGGATAGAAATCATGATCAGGAGAAAGTTAACAATGAGAAAACCACAAACTTGTGTTGGGACAAACGACCATTAGTCTCCTAGTAGGAAAGTAAATGGACAACATTTTTTTTAAGTTACATTACATAAGGAAGAGGAATTCATTTATGATATTGACTAAGAACATTATGAGATATACTTACATTTTAAGTATATTTTCATTCTTTAATAAATTTCCACCACTAACTCATTTTTTTTAAAACGATGAGTATTCAAGAAGACTTGGTCACATTGGAAGAGATAGAATAAACTTCTATAGAATCACATGATCCATGAAGGATAAACCATATATTTACATTGTCTTTGAAGATTAATCAAAACCAAAATGGTCAGTGAATGATCTAATGATCCCCCAAAAGGATATTCATTGAGATAAATATGCACTAATCTTAATTTCTAAAATTAAACCAACAATACCCCAAAGTTAAATAGATACCATTCAATAACCAATTGTCCTTCAAATCCTTTAATATAATCCAAACTAATATTGAAACCCAAAACATAGAAGAATTTGATTATGTAGTCTCCCATGTAAAATTGTATCTCCAAATGACATCAGATACTCTTAAAGTCACATACTCAAAAGTAATTAACCTAATCACATATTCTCTATTATAGGTTAATCATTTCCATAAATAACCCAAATCACTATAAATCCACAATAAAAACGTAGATAAAAATCTATCATTACTCCACAAATGAAACCCCATAGTATTCTATTTTCCTTGGACATATAGTGTTTCCAACAAAGCGAACATCTTCCAAAATAACATTTATCACTTAATCACCAAATCATTTTCCTATACCAAGGGTATTCTTTTGATATGAAATAAGAACCCAAATCAACTTATTATTGATCAATAAAATCATTTAACAAAAAAAAGTCACACTAACCAGGGACTTCACGTAGTCCAGTGGTAGGCGATAAATCCCAATCGCACTTTGGTTGTGGGTTCGATTCCCATAGCTTTGTCCGACGCGACGGGTTGTCACACGGTCTACGTGTTGTCCTTTTTCAAAAACTATATTTTATAATATTGCCAAAATGAGATAAATTCCTCAAAATACTATATCATAAATTTAACCACAAATGTTATATCATACCTTGAATCTTCATCCCAAATTAGAATAACTTATAATTCTCTCAAACCCCAATGATCATATAAATCCAAATGGTTATTTATACCCAAATCCACAAGAGAAGAGACAATTCTTCCTCAAATATCATTCTCACATGGCAAACTGCGGGGTTACAAATACAAGAGAAAATTATTCCATAGTAAACCCATCAACAAGGAGTGCTAATACTTTTTAAACATTTCTCCAACCATTTATTCCCACATAGCTTCTTCTTTGACCAAGAAAATATCCTATAGAATAGGACATTCACTCGGGTAATGGCCAGGTCCCCTACATTTACGGCAAATGACTGTAAATGGACTCTTGGGACCATTTTTATCTTCTTCAATAGTACTCTTCATTTTTCTTCGGCAATTCTTTACTTTATGTCCTTCCTTCCCGCACGTAAAACATTTCGTTGTCCCATTGAGACACTTTCCTGGGTGTCTCTTTCCACATTTCCTGCATGATGAAAATTGAGGGTTCTTTTCTCCATGGTCTCCATTGCTGGAGCTCTTATCATTTATCACCTTTCTCTTCCTTGTTGAGTCTGGGAGTTGGTTAATATATATGTTGTTGATCATATTTTTGGAAAACTGATTTGGCATAAAGACGATATCTTTTACGCCTATCAACATTCCATTTTGTTGCTCATTTCCACCACCGTTCCCATCTTGTACATCATTCTCAAAGTCACTATGACTTCCTTGGAATCCAGCCATTGACTAAAACCATAAAGCATTGTGTGAGTAATAGTAGTCGTAAAATCATTTAGAGATTAAAATGTCACCATATTCTCAATTTGAAACATATTAGGATTAACCAAGGTCATTTACTCTCATCTTATATATATATTACTTAAATTGGTTTGTAAAGAAAATGTAAATTATCCTAAGCATATCCCCCGGGAGTGTCGTAACCAAGAGTGCAGCAAGGCCCGTTGTCGTGCACCAGTTCCCGTTCGAGTCTAGCTCAAAGCGGTGTTTTCGGGTTTTACCCCTAGGTACATCTGTGCCAGAGCCGCCTCTACCTGCTCGTATCCAGACAGGGATGTATTGCTCAGAAAACTCACAAAATCTCTACAATACCAAAATTCTAGGAAGTTCTTTTATACTAATCCTAAAAGTTCATCTTAGGTCTACGTGCTCTAATCAGAGTTTATCTAAATCTAGCTACCAAGGTTTGTACTAAACTTCCTCTGATACCAACTGTAACGCCCCGACCCTAATTACCTAGAGTCGGTGCATTATTACATAACATTGGCATGATCATGAGAAAGATCAAGTCTCGAAAGACCGATTAGTTTAGTAGCCTTGGAATAACTAGATACATCCATAAATTTTTACATTACATCATAAAAAAACATCTTGTCTTCATATCCCCTCATACTATCCCTGCAGGTCATTCATAAATTACTTCTTCATAATCCTGGGAAAAATAAAACATTGAAAGGGGTGAGCTCGGATGCTCAGTAAGGATAACATTATAGCAGAAGCTTTCATAAATAAGCATAAACACTTAAGGCAATTTATAACTAAAACAAAAGCCTTTTAAAATTGAACTTCAACATAGTATGGCAAAAGTAAAATGAAATAATTCCATTTACTTACTCACATGGATATTCTACTAGTCGAATGATCACATGCAATATCAATAACCACTTTCATAATGATGGAATGCATAATGCCAGACTATCATAACCACATAGCCAAGGCCTCGTGCCAAGACTACAAATAAGATTTTGCCAAGGCCTTGTGCCAAGACACTAGTTTGTCTCATGAGACCTACCGATGCATCGAGGAGCTATAGCGGGCTCCACCCGTCACTTATTAAGTCCAATGCATTCCTCATATGAAAAGGTTTAAACATAACGTAAACATTCGTATTAAACTAGCATACGAAATGTCAATACTTTCACCACAAACCATGAATGGTATAAAAATAGCACATCCACAGTCAAACATAATTCATTCGATACAATATGGAAGATTGTACTGTATCACATTAACCTCAATCAATAATAATGAAGGATGTTGACATAGATGAAAATAATCATCAAAACTATTTGAGAGAAATATCCCCCTTTTCTTGAAAACATTTAAAAGTCACACTATTTGTCAAGAAGCCGTTTAAAAGTATATTTTTGAATCAAAGTGTCCCATACCACATTGAAACTTTTAAAAGGAGTTTTAATTTTAAAACTTTAATGTCCATATAAATAAATCCTTAAAACCATTTTTAAAATATGGACATTAATGAGCATGATTTAGAAGAATAATTCTTTAAAACATTTTAAAATGGTATTTTGGTTAGAGTTTCTAACCAAAAGAGAGACACTTGAATACAAATAATTGAGGTAATAAAAACATTGTAATATCATGAGAATAAAGGAATTCATGATATACTATGTCAAAGTACATTATATACACCACATAGAAGTGATTTGGTGTATATCGTCAAAGAAGTCTCAATGGAATGTAAATTGAGATGAAATTTCTCAAAAAGGTTGTATCCTTAGGTTAAGGATAAATCAATGACATAATTATGTGTGACAAATATAAATACACTAAATATGATTGGATATTCAGTGTAAAACAATCAAAGTACATTCACACATATTCTTGTAAAAACAATACCAACGAATTGGATGTTTAACTCAACAAATGGAGAATGAGTTAAAATTACTCTTATCAAATTCATATCAATGACTTGAGAATTACCAATGGAGTGATTATGTGTATCAAACTTCTATCCACAGGAAGGGGAGTGGAAATTATGACATAATCAAATGAATAATGATTCCACACATAATCTTGGGGTAATATAATCAATGAAATATGTGTAAAGCCAAATGAGTGGAAATTGAAATCTCAAATTCCCTTATCGATTAGGTAACATACGAAACATACACCCATGAAAGAAGTATCATACCATGATGATGTAAATACCCATAAATTAAAGTATATTACACAATGAATACGATCATGGGCAGTACACATACACCACATGCAATAATTAAGTGGCGATCAATGGAATTCTCACGGAATTAAAAGTGAGATAAGAAAACCCTTACTTTGTACTTTTTCCTTGGTCGATGGTAGGTTTACCTCCTGTATAATGGTGAAATAATTGTTATTGAATAATACAAGAATCATTTACTTTAATATGATATCATATATGATCTTTTAACATTGATTTGTTAATAATATCTTAGTATTAACGCCGTTTCGGGTGTTAACTTACTCATTTTCTTTTATATGTTTTGTTACATAAGTCATGTTTGTTGTATCTTATTCATATCCAGAATGATATCAAGTCCTTAAAAATCATTTTTAAATCATTAAATGATAATTATACTTGAATGGATACGATGGATAATGAATCTCATCGCGTTCGTGGAGACGGTAGTCCGTACGTACGCACGAACGCTACTTCCATTTAATTTTTTATTTTAAAAGAATCGAATCCAAATGATACATAGGTATATTACTATTCCAGTATAATATAATATTTTATATATGTTACTTAAGTTCATTAACACCATCCTTTATACGTTCCATGTGTGGTATGAACGAGTCATATCATTTTAAGGGGGCGGTAGTCCGCACTTTCTCAAATGAAATTATCGTATGTATATACGACATGAAACGAATAATGGTATGAAATAAAATGGAATTACAGAATCTTATATATAAAATATATATCATTAATATCATATTTAATTACAGTGCCATCATAATGGCCACCATGAGAGGCGGTAAGATGTTTTTGAACAATCATCGTTTTGTGAGGCGTTAGTTTGCCATCCACAGAAACATTATGTTCATCATCCATTAGATGGAGTTGTGTGTATGTGTAGTTTGAATACTTCTTATAAAAACATCCTAGATTATTGAGGATACTGGTGTTGTTACAAAAGAAGGGAAATAAAAAGAGTTTGGGGGTTGAAGAAGCAAAATAAATGAAAATAATTTAAGAGAAATCATTACCTTTAATTTAGGTAACTCACTTTGGTTGGAACCAAAGGACTTGTTGAAATGCTTTCTGCCTAAGGGGAAGCTTCAAGGAGGAGGAGAGGGATGTGGGGAGCTTAGTTGGGCAGAGTTTGGACGAGCCAAGTGGCTTGAGAGGTGTGAGGAAATGAGAAGGAGGAGTGCCCTTTTATAAGAGGGGTGAGGGGCACCTTTGGAAAAGCTAGAAATATTAATTTATAATAAATTCATATTCGGTTTCCAATGGCTCCAAAGTTGACTATTCAAAGGTTGAGGTGGGGATAGGTCGAAAACAACTCATCCAATAGAATTTAGACAGGTTTTGGTACTTATATTAACCTTATCTTTAAGTATTAACTCTAAGTTAATTAGTTTCACTTTTACAATGTCTCTTTGTATTTTTATATAATATGGTTAATAAACTTACTATATACATCCAAAAGACCCCCAAGTGGTCCATTAATGATTAACCTATCATAATATAAGTCTCTTGGCCGATCCTTAGATTTTTAGGAATTTAATATCAATTAATAATATAATATTTGTTTTAAGAACTCTTTTATGTCAATTTTGACACTATTCACTAGTTGATTTTTGTGAAACTCATAACAGATTGATTACTTCGAAAAAAGTCAAATAAATCAATCCTAATATATCATATTATCCTAGAAAATTTGTTTAATTCATTAAAAGTTTAATATTATAATTATTTGGGTATTTATAATATCAATTAGGTTAATTTTTTACTATTTTAGTAATTACTGCATCATCATTGTGTCATAAATAAAATAAATTATTTAATGTCAAAAAATTATAAATAAAATATAATTATGTAGGAAATCTTTTTAGCTTTATAATTAATATTTATAATCTAAAATCCAGCATATATAACCCTATGTAACAATTGTTTTTCTAAAAGATATATGCTTGTGTCATTTTTGTATTCATTTTAACTTAATTAATATAAAGTGTCATTATCACTTACAAGTGGATCCATGGGGTCCCAAAATTGACCAAAAGATGCCCATGGTCGACCATGTATCAACCAATAGGGTTAAGACACATTTTAGGGTAATTTAGTATTATTATAATATTATTTTTTTAACCCTTATTTACCGGATTTACCCTTAACCATGGTAAATAAACTATTTACCGAAGTAATTATTCAAAATGTCTAAAAATAAAAGTTACCTATTTACACAATTTGGAAATCCTGATTCCAAATATGGAATCTATTTTTTCTAAATTCAAAACACAGAAGTGGCAGAAATTAATTTAAAATTAATTCCCGCTGTCAAAACAAAAAGGGTGTTTTTAAGAGATAATAACTATCAAAAGATTGACACTTGTTTATGTTCGGTTTAATTGTAAAATTATGTCCAATGACCAACATTATATTAAATGGTAAAAATATATTCTAAATATACTTTAAAACCACTCAAATTCACAATTTATCACTATTAATTATTTTGATTAAAAAAGTTGTTTTTAATTAAAATTTAGTAATTTTCACTATTCATCAAAATATGAAAGTTATCCGAAAAGTACCAAAATTTCACCTTAGGCTAAATTCGATATTCCGAATCCAAAAATGAAGTCCATTTTGAAATATAAAATATATATAATTTCTAAAAGTAGGTATTACTATTCATAACGGCTAGTTTGATTGGTTGTGGTGTGTTAAAATCTCGAAGTTGCGTACAATGCACGTCATTACATTATTCGAAAGGAAACATACCGAGGAAGCTTGGGGTGTTACAATAGCTTCCCTAAAAAATTTGTTCCTGTAAAATCCATCGTGAAATAACTTATGATATTTCCTTTCTACACCATGATGTCATCCCCAATGAGAGGAGTGAAAACACTCCAATATAGGATAATTTTCATTATTTGGTTCACACCATTTTAGAATTATATCATCACACATCTTAAAAAACAACATATCATTCAAATGGTAATACTTATTCTCATAAATGAATTTCATCATTTTTTTATTAGACAAATAACTGGAAATGACACTAGTTTACCAAAAATTTCAATGATTTTAAACCAATATGAATGACTTATTGAGACTATGAGAAGCTTTTAATTAGAAAAATAATAGATATTTTCTATGGTTTCTTCACAATGGGTGTGAGGAATCCATGAAAGGTGTTCTACAATAATGTTTGTAGCCCCCTATTTACCCCTAAGTTCAGGTCAATCACTTGAAGCAAGAGTATCCATATAATCATCTTAGGTTTGGCCTCCTTATTATACAAATGATATTTTAATGTATAATGGTTATGGAATATGATGGCTTTTGAACCTATAAGATAATCTATAATTTTTTATAAATAAAGGATCATATATAATAACACATTTAAAGTTTTGGTATACTTCCTTTCTGCCTCATATTTAAACCTTCTATCATAATATGCCACCTGAATCCTATTACCATCACTCTATCCTATGACAACCCCAACAACTCTTTCGCTAGAATCACACATTAATTCAAAGGGAAATTTTCAATCAGGTGTGGTAATTATTAGTGATGTAGTGAATTTTTCCTTCTCCAAATTTAATGATTCAAACAGTTTTCATTGAAGAATATGGGTGCATCTTCAATAGTAAGAGAATTAATGGGATTTATAATGTTTGAATAGTATCTGATAAACCTCCGATAATAATCTGCATTCCCTAGGAAACATCAAGCACCATTAAAATTTTTATAAGGTGGTATTTTTTAATTAACAAATTTTGGAAGTGTCCACTTATAACCCCCTCTTGGACACCATTTGTCTCTTAAAAATACCATTAGTGAACATGAATTGAAATTTTTCTTAATTGAGAACTTGGATGGTCCCTAAGAACCAATCCAACAATAATTCAACATTTTTCAGAAAATTAACAAATGTTTTACCCAATTTAGAAAAATTATCCATGAAAACCTCCGTTATCATCATAATCATGTCTGAAATGATATCCCTCATGAATCGTTGAAAGGTTGTAGGGGCTCCATATAATCCAAAGTTAATATTCTAGTAGGAAAATATCACAACGGGGAATGTGAATGTAATTTTCTTCTGATCCTCTAGATCTATTGTAATTTAATTGATACTATAATACCCATCTATAAAATATAAGAACTCATTTAAATTATGACTCCCCATAATTTTAACAAGGAATTACATTGGTGAATGTTGCTTCATAGTTGCTAAATTGAGCATCCTATAGTCTATAAATAATATCCACTTCATTTCTTTCCTAACTTGATTTTCTCACTTTTTCTCATTGTTTATAATAGTTATATCATATTTCTTTGGGGAAACATGGACGATACTGGCCGATATACTTCCCTAGATATGATATATAATTCATGTGTAAATTAGTTTAATGAATTCTTCTCCAACAACTTCTTTCATATTGGGATTCAATATTCTTTGACACTCAACTCTAGGATTGTGTGGTAGTTCTATTCGAATATATTGCATGTAGAAACAAGGTTTATCCCCTTTAATATAATATATTGTCCAACCAATGAATGATTTTTTAATTCCTCAGAAAAACCAACAAATATTCTTCCAAATTTTCATTCATCTCAACTGATATAACAAACTAAAGTGTGGAATTATATCATAAAAAAGAATATTTTAAATTTTTGGGGAGTGGTTTCATCTTTATTTTGAGTTATTTTCACTTAAAGGAAGACTCTTGCTCATGGGAGGACCACACTCATAAACAAAACTATTTTAGAGGGTTTGAAAATATTAATGATTTTGAATATCCTGATTTGTTTTAGGATAGACTAGTGTCTAATGTTCCAATTTTTGAGTTTAATTTATTAATTATACTAGAATCAAATGGCTGTTTAATAATATCTCCCTATAATGAATCAAAATGTTCATCTGTTTCGGTAACCATTGATTCAACCTCAATTTCCCTACGAATTTATTTATTTTTAGAAGTAGATGAAATAACTCATAGACAAGCCGAAACTTGGCTACTATGTAGTTATTATTATTTTTTTTCCAAATTCTCAGTTTGAGATGTACTATAGTCTGTGAAATATGAAAATAATGATTTTCAGTTTCCATATTATTTTATTCAATTGATGTTTTTTCTTTAGATTCATAAAAATTTTCAAATGAATTTTCTACTTCTAAGGACTCACGCATCGAACTAATTCCAGTGAATTTCAGTCATTTTACATTTTTTAAAAAATTTAACTTATTCTAAAGATCAATAATTAAAAAAATCATCTAATCATTAAACACTTCTATGATAGATCCACTATCATATATGAATGGACTATCCAAAATGATGGGAACCTCTTAGTTACAGTCATGTCTAGTAGTATGATGTCAACAAGATAAAACCATATTCTCACATCCAATTATATGGTCATATACCATTCATATTGAATATGTGAATGAACAGTCAGTCCACTGTATGATAACAATGGTGGGTTTAGGAACCCCAAATCTCCACTATTGAGACACTATGTTTTAGAGAATGTTGGTACTGGATCCTATGTCACAGTAGTTGTTGAATGGACTAGAATTTTTTATGGTTTATGGTATGAAAAAACTACATGTGTCTTTGATCATGTGATGGGATTTCTTTTGGTGGAATGCACTAGACTCTTTAGTGAGGCTATAGGTAACAAATTATTTTAGATTATTTTTATCTGAAATAATATATTTACGTTGTTTATAAAAATATGGAATTTTAATTAAGTATTGGATAAATGTTATGTTCACAAGGATTTTTATTAGGATCCTCCGGATCTAAATAAGTCCAGTCTTGTATGTTACTTTATGGATTTAACTTTTTAAGAAAAGGGAAGGGAGGGAAAAAGTTCTTGAGGAAAGTGGGAATATCCATTAAATCTTCAACATAATTCTCTTTATTATTATTATTATTTTACATTAAGAAATAAACATAGATTGAATTAAATGAGAAAAATTTATTTTTTATTTAGTTTTAGCACTATCCTATTGATTTTCTAATTATGTGTAAAGCAGGTTTTTATTTCGAGAATCATTAAAATTTTCAGATTATGAATTTTTAATATTTTTTTCAATACACTTATAATATTAATCATACTTCTTGTTACAACATCCATCAAATTCTCCTTAGTTTTTATTTTAGTTATACCAAGTATTCATACATTATCCCTACAATTCAAGTATATAACATGATTCCCCAATTGAGTATCCATGTTATACATCATACAATCATATTGAATTTTATTAGATTCACATTGGGCTTGTTGTTTATTCAGTTGAGTCATGATTTTTTTTATCTTAGGACTCAATTATATTTAATATTTTATCTATTTTATAAAACATTTAACCTTCTAGATTTCCTAGTGAATTGGATGACATTCCCCTTTGTAGATTTTTATTGTTTTTTCTTGGTTTATTTTGGTATGCAGGGGAAGTGGGTTTCTTAATAATGTCTTCATCTTTCCATAGTATACTGGGATGGTTCCTATAGCATTATTGTAATGGTGTGAAAATGGGGAAAAGTTTGAATTCATTCGAAGACCATAATAAAAAAAATTATTTTTTAGGGGTTTCATCTCAATGTTTACACAGAAATTCTTGATTTTCCCTAAAATTTTACACTGATAAAACTATTTCCTCAGATATGTATTTGTTTTTTGATATAAATCTTGATTAACAATTAGTTTTGAAATTTGTATCATTAAGGTTTGATGTTTGTTTTTTATTTTAACTTGTTTTGATTGAGTATCTACTCTCAAACTAGTGTTGTCAACATTTCAATTCACTCTCTTCAATCTATATTTTTTATATTAAGACTTCAATGAATGGTTGTTGCAAATTTCTCTTCACTCATCCCCAATTATATCACTATAGGTTACCCATGTATCATGATCAACTAGTTTGTTACTAGAGGAGGATAGTCCACCATAGAAGATGTCCATGTGAAAATGGGACGGGAGTTGATGATCGGTAAAATGACAAAGCGGATCCCAAAATATATTTCAAGACCCATGAGAGGGTTCACAATCCTCTAATTAAAAACCTATTATTATTTTTAAAAGATCTCATTAATGCATTTTGGGAAAAATTTTCATTGTGAATGAATTATAAAATTGCTCCTTGTTTGTAAAAATGAATTCATCTAAACAAAAAAAATATTATCGAGCTTTATATTTAAGGAAAAGGGAAATAATTGCATTCGTAGATCATTTTCTATGAGTCAAAGAAGATCAAGTGGTTGCACAGTGTTATAAAAATATATAATTAAGGTTATAGAGCCTTCATTAGAGATACTAATAAATGTTGGTAGTAGAGAAATGTGGGACTATTGGATTTCATTGTTTCTAGATCTACGTGCACACCTAATGGAAGATGGGTTGATTGAAACATGAGGGAGTTAAAAATCCATCATCATTGGACTATCCATTTATTCTAAGATATCAGGTTGAATTTCCTCATTATTGTTAATAAGAATTCTATCTTCTAAATTTTCCCTTTCTAATTAGTTTTTCATTTTTAAATCAGTTAGGTGATTTTAAATTTTTGATTCTTAAGTTTATAATCTATCAATGGATTGTCTCGTGTTAAATAAATAGTTAAGAAAAGTTTAATTTTATCCCAAATAAAAGTGATTGGTACCAACATAAAAATATAATTGAAATAAATGACAAAAAATAAAAAGAAATATATGCTGAAAATCATAGAATTTTTTTAAAAGTATTTTTAATTTATTTTAATATTTTTATATAATAAACACTTTTGAAAAATTTTTACATTTGTAAAGTGGTTTCTCAAATCCATCACCGGAAACAACACAAAACACATCACATGTATTTCATTGAATACACCTAATAAATTAATTATTTATAATTTTCTACTTTTTACCATATTTAATCAATTAGGGTAAAACCCATTGGGGAGTCTTAAATGTGAGATGAGTGAACAAATTTTCAAAACATAATCACTATTTCCAAATATGGGAATTTGGTTTAATTTTATAGTTTTTATGTGAAATGTTGGAAATGGGAATTTTTTTGATAAACAATGAAATGGATATATGTTTTGAAGAATAGGAAACAAAAGACATGAAATTAAACATACATGAGAAAATTGAGGGATTGACAATCATGAAAAATAACTCTTGGGGTAATTGAACTCTTATCATTGGATAAATGTATCATCCTCACTTTAATGAAATTTAATTCCAGAGATTTTGAAATTGATATGTTTATCAACCTCTTTAGGAGATGAAACTTAGTAAATAATCAAAAAATTTGCACACCACTTCAAGAAAGATCAACAATGAGAAAGTAACCCATAAATTATCATGAATAACCATCTCCTCTAATGCTACTCAATATATTGAATTAATTTTATTTGAAATGAATTATAATTTAATATCAAATATTGATCTTCAAGGAATGAAATTGAAAAAATAAATAGTTTGAAGACCAAATTGAATTAATGAATTATAATCAACCTCACCGTTTAGTTCTAATTCATGGTGAAAAATAAAGTCATGAAGTAGAAAATAAACTATTTGAATTATATCACTGAAGTGAATGAAATTCAGAGAATAATCGTATTGAAACCCTGAAATTTAAACAACTCAATTTAATAATAATTAAATTTAAAAATAATGGATATTAAATCCCCCTCTCAATCAGGTATTGTTCCTCTGATTCTGATCACAAATATTTCTAGCTATCTATCTTCTGATACTCTCCAGATTCCATCGATAAATTATCGAAAGAGATACCTTGTGAATTATTTAATGTCCATCAATGATTAGTGCCTTTGAATTTTTATGCCTTTCCCTTTATGAACTTCTATAACCAGTGACTTCACATGCCTTCACTTGTGTGTGTTTTAGATCTTCAGATATGTGTTGATTTCCTACCATTAAATCTATCTGCAATTGACTATATCAAATTTCCTCTATTTGAATCGAAAATTGAAGAAATAAATTTATTTAAAATATTATGGGTTCTCACTTAAATATTCAAATAACATTGAAGTAAAAAATAAAAAATAATGACATTGTTGAAAAAGAAAATGTGATTAAATAATTAAATTTTATTAATATTTATTATTTTAATTAATTTATATTTATTATGTGTAATTTATTATCAAATTTTGTTAATTTATATAAATAGATTAATGTTTTAAGAATTTTATTTAATATATATTTACCTGAATATATTATTTAATTTTAAAATTTTATTTCAATAAAGATGATGATGATTATTATCATTAATATTATTTTGATATTGTTTAATTTTTTTAAATTTTATTTTTTTATTTATAATAAAAAAATTTACCTTCCCCCTTATCCAGTCATGGATCTCATGGGGGCTGTGGATTCTTGTACAACCAGAGGTCCTCATATTCATCCATAGTTACTCCTCACAGTGGCGATGGTTGAGACTCCATTAGATACTGGTGGGGATTTCTATCAACCATTGTGGGAACATATCTTCCAACTTGAACAGTCAGCATCCTCTTACTACTGCTCTGGCAGATGCTCCTCTAGATCAGTGACAAAAGGGGCCTTGGGTTTTGGTTATGCTCACAGTAACGACAGGTTGTAGTGAGTTTTGGTAGTCTGGCTCGAAGATGTAAGGGGGTTCTAGAAGGGATTGAATTGATTGGTGGTATTTCGGATCAAGACATATCATCCTTCGATGTTCGGATCATGGGTGATATCTTAGATTTGGGTTAATGTTCTATTGAAATCGGTTACATGTCAAGATTTTTTACTAGTTCAAGTGTTTCTTTTGAATATATGTGTTTGATTTTTGGTCATGAGGCACTACAATGGTGTGAATATAGCAGCGGTGACTGTGGCATGTGAAGTGCCGCTGGTGGTGTAAAACACGGTGGAATTGAGTTAGCCTGGTGGAGGATGGCCATGTGGTTTCTCAATGAGACAACATTGCAATGTCGATAGCAGAAGATGGAAGGAAGGAGGGTGTAAGGGGTGCAACAGTGACTTGTGTTCCACCGGTGTGTCAAGGAACATTGTGTCGAGAAATAATTTCACCGTTGTGCGATAGTGGTGATGAGTGAAATAAAAGGTAATAGAGGTGTGTTCCATAAATGATGCTAGTGGTTTTAAAGGTAATTTTGAGTCAAGGACTCACTATTTGTAAGGGATTCACCATTAGGTCTACCAAAAGTGAGATGTTTCTTTGTAATGGATGATCCACCGTTGGGAATCCAAATTTGGGAAATGTGGCAATGGTTAATAAATAGGGATTTATTTCCATTAAAATTTTCAATTTGGCCATTAATTCGATATTTGATGTATTTTTTGTATGATTATAGGATTGTAGCATGATCATGAAAATATGGTATACCCAATTGAACAATTAAGTATTTGTCTTCCAAAAAAACCAAAAAATTGGATTTGGAAATAAATTATCCAATGTAGCCCGTGTCCATGATTATTGCAAAATGAATTTTATCCACCTTTTCAGGACCCTATAATGGTGAAGTTAAATAGTACATTTGGGCCTTTTTGTAACCCAGTTGATGAATACTTTGATATAGAATTAGGTAGACTCTTAAGCCTTTTCAAAGAAATATCATCAAATATCAACATCATTTTTCCTTTCAAAAATATACAATGATCTGATATATCCTTGAATAATAACATATTTTTTATTCACCTTGAATGAGATGATCGTGTGGCATTCTAGTGGATCTATCTCTCCATCATAAAATTTGGATGTAGTAAAATTCACATAAAATTCATGAGGAATTATAAATTACTATGTGAGTGCTTCCTGTGCGTATTTTGATTTTATTAGAGAATCCATGATAGAAAATTTTTCCAGCACTATGAAAAATTATTTTAATAAATAATACATCATTGAAAATGTTATTCATTTCCTAATGTGGGGATTATATTTTGTGGGATCATTGGAAACTAATATAGTTGGTGATGGTATATCAACATTTGGAAATAAGAGTTGAATGTTCTTATGTCCATGGTGGGTTAGGTCGACTAGGTCTTCCATCACTTGGGGATGAGTAGGTGATGTATTTCCCTCTACCTAATAATCTAGGCTAAATAGGTCTTGGTGACCCATGACACGTGTGGGGGTGCTTTAATTCTCATGTTTACCTTATTGAAGGGATCCCCCTTCTATTTTGGTCCTGTAAAAGGTCTGACCAGGGTTATTAATGTTGTATTTAATTCTTCAGGGAAAATGTATTCAACTATTCCATTAAACTCTATGGTTTCATCACAAAATTATGATATCAGATGAAGATAATTTGGTTTTATATTAATAAACATCCATTGGGAAAAGATCAATTATGTGAATAACATTAATGGCACCAAAGATCAACTCTACGTCTAATGAGGTCTCCAGCTGTCTAGTTGAATATTATTGTACTATATGGAGGGGTGGTTCTCGTACTCTTTGGATAGAAGGAATGAAGTCTACTACATTCAAATCAAAAAACTTTTCTGGTGTATTCTTATATTCTTATTTTTTAATATTACATTTCATAACATTTAATTTTATGGAAGATTGGATTTAGGAGGACTATGGTGACAATTAATTAGGCTATGTTGTTGAGGAAGTGGAAGGAGCATAGTTTTTTGTTTAAACTATGATCAGAGGATAACATTAAACTTTTTTATCATATTTTTACCATCCAATCATTAAAAATTTGCTACCCTTTTTATTAATTTCTTACAATTCACCGTCTCCCTCTTGATTGGTGGTAGAGATACCTGACACATGTTATTGGGAATTTCCCAGCATTACTGGTCAAGAGTCCCCTATTTTTGTAGGTTGTCTTTGAAAAAATATAATTACTAAATAATGTATCTTAATTTTGGGTCTAAGGTGAAATATATTGGGATATATTAAATAATATACATATCTGCCTCTTGGACTTTCAAAAAATGCATATTTTTTTCCAAATTGTGATGAATTAGAAATAAAAATGGCCATATCAGAAAAAATAAACCATTTTCTTTAGTTATTGAAAATGGGTTCACATATGATTCCTTTTATCATCTTGATGAGTAATGTATTGTTGTTAATGATAAAAAAGAGATGTTTGTTGATATGGGGTGGTTTTCTATGATGGAACTGTAGTTTGGGCTAGCTTTAGCGTAATAGTGGTAGCCTATTCATTTAAATGTTATCTTCTCATGTTCTTATAGAATTAATCGGGTGATTGACTTGGTGCGCCACATAGAATCTTCAATTTTTTCAATTAATAAAATGAGAACCAAAAACCATCTTATGTATTTCATTTGGATGAGTGGTTCCAACAACTCGGCATGGAGGTTCCCTATAAAAAATGACAAAAATTAATAATTGGAATGATTTAGATTCAAGGATTAGGAAAATGCGTTCTATATAAAAGTCAAAAATGACATCCAATCATTCATAATCCATTTTCAGTTCAATAGATCGAGGAATATTTCATTCTATATCATTGAGTTGAATTTAAAGTACAAATGTTGATGGATATCTTCCCACCCATGATTTTCTGAGCTGAAAATTGTTGTACCACAGAAAGGTAGACCCTTTTCAGTTTGTATAAAGAATCAATGTTTCTATTCTTCTTGTTTTGTAGGTTGTCCCATCATGGGATAAAAGTGGCACACAAATACATCAAATACTGCTCTAGATCCCCCAAAAAATTAAAATTTGAAAATGTTGGTTTTAAAAAATATTGTTTTAGAGGTGTCAAATCCCCCCATTTATGGTATGAACTCTTATTAAGGATGCACTAGTGCATTCCATTCTTCCATAGCATCCATTAGATCTATCTTTGAATCAATATTACTAATGAGATCATGATTGATTCCTAGCTGAATAGGATATTTTCTATGGGTATCCAAAGGTAAAAAAATTTAAGGTTAATATATTTGAAGTTGTGGTGGGTAAGATATGGATATTGCCTATAGGGGTGTCTTTGACACAACCCTAGTTGTGTACCTAATGGAAGGAACTCCTAATAGCTTTCTTCCATGGGGACCAAATATATTTTTTTTGGATCCTTCACATTGAGAGGATGTTTTGCTTCCATGTCAATTATTGTGATGACCCCCCATTGTTGAGGTACACAGGTTGGGAGTTTGATTTGAGGCTATATTTTTAGAATATATCTGTTAATAATTTTTCCTCGGATTAGTTCTACATTTATTCCCCTAGACTCTTTCATTTCCTCCTATTGTTGAGAAATTTTTTCACAAGTGTAATGGGTTTAAAATCTTCAGGAAGTGGGTGTTATGTGAAATTACAATTACCCTTTTCTTTGATAAATTATCCCTGAGGAGGGAGTAATTGATTAGTTGATGGAATGACCAAATTCATAGAAATAATATGGTTATGGGTATTGTCTACTCAATCAATCGTTTTGAGTGGACTGTATTATTAATTGAGAATTCATCATACTTAAACTTAATATTGGCCACATATTTTATAAGGTCTCCAGGGGTGGTTTAAATGAAATTAATTGATTCATATAGAAACAATAGAATTTAATTAGTCTTTTTATGAGAATATACTTTATTTTTCCATCCACGAGGCCTTGTCCTCTCCTCTAATGGTCGAGTTGGAATAGTATGAAGAACAATAATCTTCATGGACACAATGGACAATTTTTTCATGCATGTTTTGGAAGTGAAACTGAGTAATGATATGTGAAGAAATGGGAGGATTTTTTTGTGGTACTCCCCATAATTGGGAGGAAAATTTCTTATAATGAGGAGGATTTTTTTAGGAAAGTATAGACAATTTTTTTAATGGGGAAGTTCCCACACCAATTACATAAACTTTTGATAATTGTTTCATGGCCTTTGTGTTTGTGATAAAAAAATGTGGCCCTATGGGATGGTGATTTTATTGTATCGTTTTAGTTGTTATAACCATAGATGTCCTCTTGATTAAATGGTTCATTATTCGAACACAGGGAGGGATCATTATAATTCTTTCATCTGAACAACATACTTCCAATGAAATATTTCCCAATATTGACATTTGTGACATCAATTGATTGATTTACCTTATGTGGGATTCTTGCTTGATATTTTCAAATTCCTGATGAAAAGTATTTTTTTTATCACTCCATTCTGGTGAGTAATTGGTGTGATCAATTCAGGTCCTTTTGTAACATATCATTTGTCACAAAAAGAGTCTATTTATTGAAATCTCCAAGAGGCTATAACTTTGAACGATGACACTACTTGTGGGAAATACTGATTAGTGTATGGGGTGAAATGAAATTCTCTATGTTCAATCCGTCATCAAATGTATAAACTAGGTGGGGAATATGAGATTAACTGACGCAATCCTTTTAATGCGCTAAGGCATGCACTATAAATGGATCCTTTCTATTTTTCCAATTTGGTTGTTTTGCAGCTAGGGGGGATTCCATGTTCATTAATCGGTGTGTTGTTTATATTACACTCATGTTTCTTAGATAAGAGTAAAAAATTTATAAATATTCTCTCATATGATGACTATTGTTTTTCATATACTATGGTGGATTTCAAGCACAAAATCATCCAATAGTACCTCTAGAATACTATAATGGGGAGTGGCTAAATGCCAAAACATGACTACAATGTCATCATTTTCCAACTATATACCCATGTTTAACATTCCTTCTTCATATTTTTAACAGTTCCTCAACCTTTTATAACAGAATTAGATGTTTACCAATTGATTTATTATAAAAAGAACGATTGTTATTGAATTTCTCTATCATTGAAGTTGGAAGACGATCCATGGGTGGTGCAGATAGTGATAGTTGTCATGGGTTTCCATTTATTTTAGAATGGATTTCATCAGTCAATTAAAATTTATCTGACATTAATATCATCTCATACATAAATCTATAAATAGTGGACCATCATGATGATGTTACATGACAATATGGGGGGACTATAATCAGGGATTGATGTTTGGCTATGATGAGAGTTCCAACAACATATACCCCTTGGATGTCATATTGTACAAATGATAACAAGGTGTAGAACTTATTATTTTTTAATGTTCTATCTATATGGAGGTTTTTCTTAGCTCTCATCAGGATATGGACTATCAATATAATTCAGATTATGAACACAAAGAATAACTTCATAGTGATGTATATGGGGTGAATCATTGGAACTATTTATACTTTTACAACAATTTTGTAATGATATTGTAGTTTCTTGATATTCCAAACATACATATTTGAGGGCTTCATGAATTATATTATTCAATAGACCACTATTATAGATTAGCATTTCTGGTTCTAGCCATATTTAGTTTGGTTTTTTTGGATTCCACCTTATGAGAGGTTGTGACTGCTTATTGGGGAACATGGTTCTTATATACTTAACCTTTTTTGGTTACCTCCCATGTCATTGTCATAATTTTTTAATAAATTTTTTGAATTTTTAAAGGGGTTCATTACTACGCCAGAGTGTCCATAAGAATGGAATGATTACCTCTAATCAGAATGAGGGTATAAAACCTATCTTATTGTATATAAATCAGTGGGGACATTAGACCATGACTCTCCTATATGTGATAAGAGCTGTATTTATACTTTGTAGTTACATGTTGAGGAGTCACCCCATCTGTGGGGATAGATTCATGTGTTCACCCCACTTTCGCTATTATTTTATATATTATATCGTATATGACTTGCAATATGTATGAAGGAATTTTTGTCCTCCCATTGAAAGCATTATGTATGTTTGTAGAGACCCGAAGCATGACTTACATAGATATTACATTATTTTTTCGGAATACTTAATACATTACAAAAATAGACACACAATGACCGTAATAGTTTAGTGTATTTGGAAACGTGGAACGTAATCTTCTAATTGTGGTGAAAGATGTTCAACATCTCCCACAAAGATCCTCCACTTTTTGTTTCCTTACCTAAAACCTTTCTATTAATCCTAGGGGAAATTAAAACATAAAAAGGGTGAGATAAAACATGTAATGATTTCCATAGTCCCCAAGGCATTGCTGCCAAGACCATCTTAGTGGAAAAAGTCCCTTTCTGAATCAAGTTCACTCCTCGTTCCAGTCCTATAATACTAAATTGGATTAACTTACCGTTCCAGCCATGTCTATCTCATGAGATATAAATCATTTCCCAATGCATTGGAGGGAGATATAGGTCCCACCAATCTCATAATGAAATAATTCTTACTTGTGCCACAAAATAAACATACATCATTCATAGAAACCTAATAAATAAAATGGGTTTCATAAACATCATCCCATCATCACATAATCCATATAAATGAAATGGATATCATTTCATAATAAGAAAAGTGAAACCCTGTAAATCATAGATACATTATACTTGAAACATACAAATATGAAATAATGTCATCTTAGATGGAAATTGGTTTTGATAAAACACTTGAAATGAATTCATGAGGAAAATATACTTTTTTCCTTCAAAACCATTTTCTTTTCACAAAATATTGTTAAATTTTAAAAGAAAAAGATTTTGTTTAAAATAGTCATCAAATATTTTGGAGGAAGCATCATTAAAATATGGTTTTATAAAATCGTAAAAATCAGTTCGTGTCGTATAAGTTAAAAAACATTCTTCTCATACTTTTCCCGGAAAAGTCAAAAATTACCTCGTAAAAGAATGATTCCAAACATACCATGCAGTAAAATAAAAAATGAGTAAAAATGACATTTGTGACAACCGGGTCCCAGTGACAGCACAGACACCCCGCCTTAATATGGTCGTCGGGTCCTGGCCCAACAGGTACCACCAGTTTCCCCGCAGACACATGGGGCCCACCCAAGGGTCCACCCACATGCCTGAACGGGTCATTTGACTAATGACAGTCTCCACAGGCCAACACATGTCCTTTCCAGTGTGCTTTGTCCTCACTCACACACACCCTGAGAAACTTCCCAGGAGGTCACCCATCCTGATTACTAGTCCAGGCCAAGAACGCTTAACTGTAGAGTTCTAATGGGATCTGGTGCATTAGTGCTGGTGTGATCGCACCCAAGGCTTCAGAGAACTTTGGGTTCGGCCGGGTTGGTTCGTACACGAAACCAACCGGGCCCTCGGAGCAGAAACACTCATAACACGAGTTCCGGACGTCCGAATGAAGTGTCGTAGACTTTGTTGATTTCCTCTAAGTGAGGTGGATCTTTTGGATTACTCCGCTCGAGGTTTGGATACCGTCGGAGTGCGGTTGGGTTGGTTCGCACCCGAAATCCAACCGGGCCCCTAGAACGGAAAAGCTGATACCTTTCTGATAGAACGTCCGTTTGACGAACTGTCAGCGGTGTTGGTGATCTCTTTGAGAAACGGTCCCCATGAGTATACCCTATGAGTGTTCGGGGTATAGTTGAGTTACGGCCGGTTTGGTTCGCACACGAAACCAACCGGGCCCCTGGGACGAAAAGGCTAATAACTCACAGACCGGGCGTCCGATTGACGCGCCGTCTATTGCGTTGAGACCCCTATGACGAGGCGGTCCTTTGAGATAATTCTTTGTGGGACCTTGTGATACTTGGAGTATCGACCGGTAGCTCGTGGAGCAGACCCTCCTAGAGACGAGCGTGCAGAGTACGGAGACCGTGTAGCCAGCTGAGACCTGACGATTGCTTGACCGACTCGACTTGGAGTGAGTCGACTAGCCCAGTGGATGGAGCGCCTGGTATTTGGAGACAGACCCACGGCGGACAGAGCGCCTGGTAGTTGGCCGCAACCCTGCGGTACTCGACATGAGGAGTACCTCTGTAGGCTATTGGGGGGAGCGCCCAGTATTTGGTGACAGACCCACAGCGGACGGAGCGCCCGGTAGTTGGCCGCAGACCCGCGGTACTCGATAGAAGGAGTACCTCAGCAGTCTTAGGTTAGTGAGCAGTACCTCGGAGTCATGATAGGACAACTGTACACTCCATAGATGGAGCTCTTCAGCAGTTACGGTTTCGATAATGAAAATCCTGGTTTGAGCTGAGACTTTTAACCTTTGTGTTTACCTCATGATTGAGATGGGTCACTTGATAACATAGGTATATGTATGGGCATAAACCTGGGTAGTGGTTATCCGTTGATTTCATGATCCTTGTGTTTCTTCATTATTGAGATGAGTCACTTGATAACATAGGTATATGTATGGGAATTTACCTAAGTAGAGGTTATCTATTGAAATCTTCTTTGTGGTTATACTTGTTGGTTTAGTGAGACCTTGAGGGTCTCGGGGTCCCTACTGAGTATCGTTATACTCACCCCTGCACGGGCTATGCCCGCACCTCGTTGTGTTGGTTGCAGACGACGAGCAGTGCTGACGGAGGTCGAGTGTTCGAGGACTGGTCGGTACTCGGGGGTGGACTACACGACGAGTCAGTACCCGGAGGTGGACTACACGACGTGACGACTCACAGAGGAGGTTGATGGACGAGAGCGTGGGGGAGGCTATCTGTACCCACCCTTCAGGTAGGATCCGAGGAGGACGACCCAGGAGCTGCTTTTACTTTTTCAGTTGTTGTTTTCCTTTTCGGGTTGTCACGTTTGGCCCGACCCATGTTTTCGGACAACTTTCGGTCAAATGCCCGTAACTCGAGCTACAGGCCTCCAAATGACTCGCCTTCAGTGGCAACACAATCCTTGGATTGAGACAGTCGTTTCAGTATATCGTACTCAATGTTTCAGAGAACTTTGGGTTCGGCCGGGTTGGTTCGTACACAAAACCAACCGGGCCCTCGGAGCGGAAACGCTCGTAACTTGAGTTCCAGACGTCCAAATGACGTTCTGTCGACTTTGTTGATTTACTCTAAGTGAGACGGATCTTATGGCTTACTCCGCTCGATGTTTGGATACCGTCGGAGTGCGGTTGGGTTGGTTCGCACCCGAAATCCAACCGGGCCCCTGGAACGGAAAAGCTGATACCTTTCTTACAGAACGTCCGTTTGACGAACCGTCAGCGGCGTTGGTGATATCGTTGAGAAACGGTCCCTATGAGTATACCCTATGATTGTTCGGGGTATATTTGAGTTAAGGCTGGTTTGGATCGCACACGAAACCAACCTGGACCCTAGGACGAAAAGGCTAATAACTCAGAGACCGGGTGTCCGATTGACGCGTCATCTGTTGCGTTGAGACCCCTATGACGAGGCGGTCCTTTGAGATACTTCTTTGTGGGACCTTGTGATACATGGAGTATCGACCAGTAGCTCATTGAGCGGACCCTCCCAGAGACGAGCGTGCGGAGTACGGAGACCGTGTAGCCGGCTGAGACCTGACGACTGCTTGACCGACTCGACTTGGAGTGAGTCGACTAGCCCAGTGGATGGAGCGCCTGGTATTTGGTGACAGACCCACGGCGGACGGAGCGCCCAGTAGTTGGCCACAAACCCGTGGTACTCGACAGGAGGAGTACCTCTGTAGGGTATTGGGGGGAGCGCCTGGTATATGGCGATAGACCCACAGCGGACGGAGCGCCCGGTAGTTGGTCGCAGACCCGCAATACTCGACAGGAGAAGTACCTCAGCAGTCTTAGGTTAGTGAGTAGTACTTCGGAGTCATGATAGGACCAATGTACACTTTAGAGATGGAGCTCTTCAGCAGTTATGGTTTCGATAATGAAATTCCTGGTTTGAGCTGAGACTTTTGACCTTTGTGTTTACCTCATGATTGAGATGGGTCACTTGATAACTTAGGTATATGTATGGGCATATACCTGGGTAGTGGTTATCCGTTGATTTCATGATCCTTGTGTTTCCACATGATTTAGATGAGTCACTTGATAACTTAGGTATATGTATGGGCATATACCTAAGTAGAGATTATCTGTTGAAATCTTCTTTGTGGTTATCCTTGTTGTTTTAGTGAGACCTTGAGGGTCTCGGGGTCCCTACTGAATATCGTTATACTCACCCCTGCACGGGCTATGCCCGCACCTTGTTGTGTTGGTTGCAGACGACGGGCAGTGCTGACGGAGGCCGAGTGTTCGAGGACTGGTCGGTACCCAGGGGTGGACTACAAGACGAGTCAGTACCCGGAGGTGGACTACACGACGTGAAGACTCACATAGGAGGTTGACGGACGAGAGCATGGAGGAGGCTATCTGTACCTACCCTTTAGGTAGGATCCGTGGTGGACGACCAGGAGCTGCTTTATCTATACCTACCCTTCATGTAGGATCCGAGGAGGATGACCCAGGAGCTGCTTCCTTCTTCTAGCTATTTGTCTTTTTGTTGTTGTACCATGTTCAGTTGTAGTCATACTTTCTTTTGGGTTTGTATTCTGGCCTATTCACTTTTCAGCATTTCTTTTGTACTTAGTGTTTTGCTTCCTCTTTTACTCTGTGGTTCTTGTTTTCTTTTATAAAGGCAATGCCTTCCCAGTTATCAGGATTTTACGCCTTTGGTGCTAGTCTCCAGCCCCTGGCCTATGCAAGGCGGGCTTGGGGTAGTCACAACACGGGCCCCGAGGATGGGTCATGACAACATTAAACATACGTGAAACCATTTTTAGGAAACATGGGCATGGATGAGACCAATAACCCCAGTAAATACTTACGAATAAACAATCTCGGATAAAAACGAGATTGGAAAAGTTATCCCTTATCTTAGTTCCGATATGATTAGGACGTATCCAAACCTCATGTATATCAATTTAAATAATGTCATTGACTTATTAAAGAATCATATTTATTTTTATTATATCATATATGGCTCACTTATGACATTATATTACCCATTCTTTTGTAAATTCTTGTTAAAGTAGCGTTTGGGGTAAAATTGTTTTATTTGTCGTTCGTGTTTTAACTTGTAATTATTCATATTATTACTTAGATCATGATTAATTACATCCATAATGTAAAACATGATTTATATATAATATATATTCACAATATACATATATATAATAGATCTATAAATGGAAAGAAATACACCATTCATGGAGACGGTAGGTCATACATACGCATGAACACTGTTTTCATTTCCTTATTAAATTGAATGGAATTAAGTAGATGACATATATATATATAAATCTAGTAGAATTATTATTCCATATATTTCATGATTACTTTTTATATACACTTTATAATCATTGTTGAATGGTTAACATTGAGAGTGAATCTCATTGCGTCGTGGAGACGGTAGTCCGTACGTACGCACGAGCAATGATATCATTCCCATGATCGTGGAATTGTATTAAAGTGCATGTATAAAATTAAATAATCAATATCACATTACAATAATCATATATATTCATTACTTTCACGATTATACACATCCAAGTAAGGTGGTGGTGGAAAATAGATTACACCACGGCGTGGAGACGGTATTCCGTACGTACGCACACACGATGATTTTGTTTTCTGTAGGATGGATAGATGGTAAAATATGGTTGTTTCATACTTATAATAACATATCAGTATATGAGTGATACTAATGTTATTACTTCATAATGAAACAACTAAAGAATAATAAGTGTAAGAAGAAATAAAGTTGAAAGAATCGGTAACAGACATTACCTCTTCTTTGAAGCGCCTCATTGAGACCACCTCTTAGGGTAGTAAAATTGTTCTTTGAAGAAGACCAGGACCTCCTGGATGTTTATAGGGAAGTGGAGAATATAATTTTATAGGGTTTTCCCAAGCATGAAGGCTCAATGAGGTGTGAGGAAGAGAGGGAGGATGTGCCCTATTTTAAGGGAGGAGAGGGGCACCTTTGGAAAAACTAAAAATATTATTTTATTATAAAGTCATATTCAATTTTTAATAGCTTAAAATTGATTTATTTATAAGATAAGGTGGGTATGGTTCGAAATAATATCATCCAACAGAATTTAGACAAGTTTAGGTTTCTATTTTAACCTTATCATTTAGATTTAACTTTAAGTTAAATAATTTAACTTTTACCGTGTCTTCTTGTTTTCTTACACTATAATGTTAAAAAAATTAATATAAAAATCCTAATGAACCCCAAGTTGTTTATTATTAATATATATAACCTTATCTAAGACATGTTTCCGATCCATAGATTTTTAGGAATAAAATAACAATTAATAATATAATATTTGTTTTAAAAACTATTTTATGTCTATTTTGACACTATTTGGTAATTGATTTTTGTGAAAATCGTAACAGAATGATTAGTAAGAAAAAAGTTATTTAAATCAATACTAACATGACCTATTAACCTTGAAAACTAGTGTAATTCATAAAAAGTCTCAAATTACATTAATTTTGGTATTTATAACATCAATTATGTCAATATTTCATTAATAAGATAATTATTGCATCACCGTTGTGTCATAAATAAATTAACTTATGTAATTTTTAAAAATTATAAATAAAATAAAATTATGTTGGAAATCTTTTTATCTTTCTAATGAATATTTATAGTCTAATTTATCTTTTTTATAACCCTATATTAAAAATGATTTACTTATTATACTTTGATTTTAACTATTTTAACCCTTCTTTAAATAAATTAATATTAAATTTCCTAATCTAATCAAAGTGGGCTTAATGGTCATATTTTATTCCTAAGCTTGTTTTTGGTCGAGTTACACTTATAAAATAGTATTAGGACATGTGTTAGGGTAATAATAATATCATTTTTACTCTTAATTATCCTATTTACTTTTAACTGTGGTAAATAAAAGTAAAAAGGTACTATTCACAAAAAAATATTTTCAACTCATTGAACCACATTTTTGACCGTCATATTAACCGTGTCTCTCGGATTTTCAAAATTCAATTCACAGAAGTGGTAAAATTTCATTTAATGGAGAAAGTCAGTTTTTTTATCCACTATTAAGTGGTTTCACTATTTATCAAAATTGATGTTTTTCAGCAAAATACCAAAAATTCAGCCTAAGAATTATTTGATATTCTGAATTCAGAATTGATGTCTATTTTTCCAAATTCAAAACATAGAAGTGGAATTAATTAATTTTAAAATTATTTCCTCTTATCAAAACAAATAGCGTGTTTTTAAGAAACAATATCTATCAAAAGATTGATACTTGTTTTTATCCAATTTCAAAGTGAAATTAATTCCAATGACCAGAATGGTATTAAATGGTAATAATATATTCTTAATTACACTTTAAAACCAATTAAAAAGATAATATAACCATATAAATTATTGCGAGGAAAAAAAGTTGTTTTTTATTAAAATATAGCGTGTTTTTACTATTCATTAAAATATGAAAGTTATCAGAAAAATATCAAAACTTTATCTGAATTAAATTTTTATATCCTGAATCCATGGAAGAATTTTATTTTTTCAAATTTAACTTATAAAAATGTCAATAACTAGATTTAATGTGGGTGCGCCATCAAAAGGCGGCAAAACTTTATTTTTTGAAAAATAATTATTTTACCCGAAAAATGTATTTTTTTCTCATACCATGTTCTAGAAAATGAGTAAGATGAATAATAATGTTATAAAATTCAAAAGATAGTTAATACTATTTATAATGGCTAGTTCATAATAATATTATAACAATATATCGTTGTTTAGTAAAACCCGGTATTGTGTACAACACACGTTATCGAGGAAGATCGTGATTGCGTGTAATGCAAGCCAAGTCAGGGTTGCGTGTTATGTATGACTCCTTTGTTGTTTCTATATAACAGAATCCAACCATTTTTAATTTTTACATTGAATATATATATATATATACACTCCATGTTGCGTAGAATGAATTTTATAAAACGAACATGAAATTGTGTGTAACACAATATGAGAATTGTGTTGCATATACTGCAAGCTAATACAGTGTCGTGTATAGCGCAATATAATCTTGGTGTAGCGTATAGTAAATGATATGAAATATATTAAAAATAATATATCTTATAAAATCTCGGGTTGTTACATTCTACCCCCTTTAAAATGAATTTCTCCCTCAAAATTCGTCGGGGTTGTAAATATTTTACTATTCATAGAAACCCACTTCGTAAAAAGGAATACTAAAACATAATTTTAAAAGCTAAAGTATGAAATGTAACGATTACCCAAAGTAACTCATCACTGGGTTTCTATATAGGAGAACATAGGTTAAAATATGGATATGGAAGAAAAATAAAACCTTCTTGTTCTGATTGAGAGTGTTAGAGAACATGGCTATGAAAAAGCCATCAATCACAATGCTATAAATATTTGATGATCTAAGGTACCATATGATTCATCGGATATATGGACATAGTACAACATCTTTTTTTGTATTCAAGATCATTTCCCTAAAGTTGATGAAATTGGAATTAGAAGAAATACGTTCTTGATTTTGGTACAATCTCACTATTGGTCATTCCTTAGACAATTTCCACTTCATCTCTTACAGAAATGAAGTTGAATTTTTCATTCGTGAAGTATTAGAAGATCATATGATAGAATGAAAGGTCATTCCATCTGTCTCAAACAAAAAAGTTTTCAAATGTTATCAAATATACATAATTCCATCTATAGTGAGATTAATCGTATATGATTCACAAAATGGATGTATATATCATCTAGCATACCGATTAATAAAATAAAACTAGTTTCTACTAACCAGGGACTTCCTGTTGGCCAGTGGTAGGTGATAAAGGCCAGCCACACTTCAGTTGCGGGTTCGATTCCCATAGCCTTGTCTGACGTGATGGGTTGTCGCCCGTCCTGCAGGTTGTCATTTTTTTTCTAAAAATACATTATTATAACATTCTATCAATAATATCGAAAAAGTTATAGACTTAAACAATACTAACTTATGTCCAACATAATCCATTCTAATCTTTAGGCTTATCCAAAATATTGTTGTCCAATCTTATATTATATTGAAAACGATTACCAAAGAGTTTATATAAAAAGCATGTTAATGCCACAGTTGATCCGCATTTATCATAAGATATGTCTTGTTGGTCACATTCCAAACATTCTAAGGCCTTAATCATGTATTCTCTTGAAAAAAATGATTACCCATTGATCCTTAGTGAAAACATGAACACAGTTAAAAGTTAACACTTTCCACATACCAAAATCCTAAAAGTTCTATATACTCAAACCATGATATCACTTAGTCCTTATATCAATCATGAGCTCATGAATACTGTCGAACATTTCATTTTCTCCTTATCCCTTCATTATGCATATATCATCTTCTTTGCAAAATATTTGAATCACTTTTCATGGTTACAGGTGCCATAAAATTATTGAAAACCACAATATAATAATACAAAAATATTCTAATACACCATAAAAGTACCTCAAAAACATTATTCTTGAATACCAATATTTAAACACTTCAATCCATCCTCTTCAATGATTGTCCTGGAATAAGTCCTTACTTGATTTAGAAGTATCTTTTTAGGTCAGGGAATTGAGTTGGGTATTGCCCATATTCTCCTAAAATAAGACATTGAACTCCATAACAGTCTGTCACTCTATGACCCTTTTCTCCACAAAAATAACATATGTCCCTCCATTTGAGTTATTCTTCAAGGTTTTTCTTCCCTTATTTAGAAATCTCAATCTTCCGTTCTTTATGCTCCTCAACATGCAAAAATGCATAAAAGTCTATCTTCCTCTTATTTGATTAATTAGGCATACCACTAAATTTCACCTTGTTAATCATATATCACGACGACTGATTTGGAATCATCACAATATCATTCTCTCTAAGTATTATGCAATTTTGTTGCTCATAGTCACCAATTTTTCCATTGGATTCAATGTTAACTGAATTCCTTCTGGTTCCCTCCATTGACTAATACACAAAAAAGAATTATGTGAGAGGCAAAAATCATACAAGGAAAATAATATAATCACGGGGGAGTACCTTTGACATCTAACATCTTAGGTTTAATTCTAATCTTGTTACCATAATTATAGGACTATAACCTATACTTAAACTTAACCTTAGTGACATTCGTAGACTTAACTTAGAAATATCTATAGGGATCTCACTAACGTTTTCGCATCCTAGTTTCCAAAGGTTGACTAAACATTTCCTCGGATACCAATTGTAGAGACCCGAAGCATGACGTACATAGATATTAAATTAATTTTGCGGAATACTTAATACATAACAAAAACAGACACACATGGACTGTAATAGTTTAGTGTCTTTGGAAGCATGGAACATAATCTTCTAATTGTGGTGAAAGATCTTCAACATCTCCCATAATGATCTTCCACTTTTTGTTTCCGTACCTAAAACCATTCTTTTTTATCCTGGTGGAAAACAAAACATAAAAAGGGTGAGCTCAAATTCTCAGTAAGGGTAAGCATGGATAAAATATATCATACCATATACATTTGAACATAAAAACATGAAAATAATGTTTAACCATAAAAATCTTGAGCAACGACATAAAACATTGAAGTACATAAGTCATAGATCATAATGGAACATAAATCATGATAAAATAGCATGGAATAAAACATTTAATTGTGGCATCCATTAAGAAAATGTAATTATTTCCCTAGTATCCAAGGCATTGTTGCCATGACAATCTTAATGGACAAAGTCCCTTTTTGAATCGAGTTCACCCCTCGTTCCAGTCCTGTAATACTGAACCGGAATAACATACCGTTCCAGCCATGACTATCTCATTAGATATAAATATTTACCCAATGCATTGGAAGGAGATATTGGTCCCACCCATCTCATAATGAAATCATTTTTACTTGTGCCACAAAATAAACATGCATCATTCATAAAACCCCAATAAAGAAAATGGGTTTCATAAACATCCTCCAATCATCACATAATCCATTTAAAAGAAATGGATATCATTTCATGATAAGAAATGTGAAACCATGTAAATCATAGAGACATTATACTTTAAACATACACATATGAAATAGTGTCATCTTAGATGAAAAATGGTTTTGATAAAACACTTGAAATGAATTCTTGAGGAAAATATCTTTTTTCTTTCAAAATAATTTTCTTTCCACGAAATTTCGTGAAATTTTAAAAGAAAAATATTTTGTTTAAAATATTCATGAAATATTTTGGAGGAATCATCATGAAAATAAGACTTTATAAAACCGTAAAATCTGTTCGTGTCGTATAAGTTAAAAAACATTCTTCTCGTAATTTTGCCGGAAAAGTCAAAAAGTACTTCATAAAAAAATGATTCCATACATACCATGTAGCAAAAGTCAAAAATGTTTAAAAAGGACATTAAAAATACATGAAACCATTTTTCGGAATCATGGACATGGATGATAACAATAACCCTAGTAAATACTTACGAATAAACAATCTCAGATAAGAACGAGATTGGAAAAGTTATCCCTTACATTAGGTATGATATGCTTCGTATGTATACAAAAATCCTGTATAATGATTTAAATAATGTCATTGACTTATTACAGAATCATATTCATTGTTATTATATCATATATGGATCACTTATGACTTTATATTACCCGTTCTTTTGTAAATTCATGTTAAAGTAGCGTTTTGGGTAAAATCATTTCATTTGTCGTTCGTGTTTTAACTTGTAATTATTCATATGATTACATAGATCATGATTACTTACATACAGAATTTAAAACATGATTTATATATAATATATATTCATAATATACATATATATATATAATAGATTTATAAATGGAAGGAAATACACCGTTAATGGAGACGGTAGGTCGTACATACGCATGGACGCTGTTTTCATTTCCTTATTGAATTGAATGAAATTATGTAGATGACATAAATATATATATACATATATCCAGTAGCATTATTATTTCATATATTTCATGATTACTTATTAGATATACTTTATAATCATTCTTGAATGGTTAACATGGAGAGTGAATCTCATCACGTCGTGGAGACGGTAGTTCGTACGTACGCACGAGCGATGATATCATTCCCATGATCGTGGAATTGTATTATAGTATATGTATAATATTATAGAATCATTATAACTTTAAAATAATCATATATATTCATTACATTCACCATTATACCCATCCAAGTTTGGTGGTGGTGGAAAATAGATTACACTACGGCGTGGAGACGGTATTCCGTACGTATGCACGCGCGGTGATTTCGTTTTCCGTAGGATGGATAGATGGTGAAATATTGTTGTTTCATACATAAAATGAAATATAAATATATGATTGATACTGATTTTATTACATCATAATGAAACAACTAAAGAAGAAGAAGTGGAAGAAGAAATAATGTTGAAAGAATCGGTAACAGACATTACCACTTCTTTGAAGCGCCTCTTTGAGACCTCCACTTAGGGCACTAAAATTGGTCTGTGAAGAAGACCACGACCTCTAGGATGTTTCTAGGGAAGTGGAGAAGAGAATTTTTCAGGGGTTGTCCGAGCGTGAAGGATCAAAGTGGTGTGAGGAAGAGAGGGAGGAGGTTCCCTTTTATAAGGGAGGAGAGGGGCACCTTTGGATAAACTAAAAATATTATATTATTATAAAGTCATATTCGGTTTCTAATAGCTCCAAATTGATTTATTTAGAAGATAAGCTGGGTATGGGTCGAAATACTCTCATCCAATATAATTTAGAGAATTTTAGGTTTCTATTTTAACCATGTCATTTAGATTTAACATGAAGATAAATAATTTAACTTTTACTGTGTCTTCTTGTTTTCTTACACTATAAGGTTAATAAACATACAATAAAAATCCAAAAAACCCCAAGTTGTTTATAATTAATATATATAACCTAATCTAAGTCATTTTACCGTACCTTATATTTTTAAGAATAATATAACCACTAATAATATAATCTTTGTTTTGAATACTATTTTATGTCAATTTTGGCACTATTTGGTAATTTATTTTTGTGAAATTCATAACAGAATTATTAGTTCTAAAAAAGATAATTAAATACATACTAAAATGTCATATTAGCCTTTAAAATTAGTGAAATTCATAAAAAGTCTCAAATTACATTTATTTAGTTATTTATAACATCAATTATGTCAATATTTAATTGATAAGATAATTACTACATCATCTTTGCGTCATAAATAAATTAACAGATTTAATTTCTAAAAATTATAAATAAAATACCATTATGTAGTAAATCTTCTTATCATCCTAATGAATATTTATAGTAGAATTTATTATATGTATATCCCTATATTAAAAATTATTTACTTATTAAATGTTTATTTTAACTATTTTTACCCTTCTTTAAATAAATTAATATTAAATGTCCTAATCTAATCCAAGTGGGCCTAAATGGTCATATATTATTCCTAAGGTTGTTTTTGGTCGAATTACACATATCCAATAGAATTAAAACTTGTTTTAGGGTAATAATAAAATCATTTTTACTCTTAATTATCCAATTTACTTTTAACCGTGGTAAATAAAAGTAAAAAAGTTACTATTCACCAAAAAATATTTTCATCTCATTGAACAACATTTTAGTCCTTGATATTTACCGTGTCTCTTGGATTTTTGAAATTCAATTCACAGAAGTGGTAAAATTTTATTTATATGAAAATGTCAATTTTTTTATCTACCACTAAGTGGTTTCACTATTTATCGAAAATTGAAGTTTTTGAGAAAATTACCAACATTTCAGCCTAAGCATTATTTGAAATTCCGAATTCAAAATTTATGTCTATATTTCAAAATTCAAAACATATAAGTAGCATTAATTAATTTTAAAATTAATTACAGTTATCAAAACAAATAGCGTGTTTTTAAGAAATAATAACTATCAAAAGATTGATACTTGTTTATATCCAATTTCAAAGTGAAATTAAATCCAATGACCAACATTGGATTAAATGGTAAAAATTTATTATAATTATACATTAAAACCAATTAAAAAGATAACATAACCATATAAATTATTGCAATGAAAAAAGTTGTTTTTAATTAAAATATAGCGTGTTTTAACTATTCATTAAAGTATGAAAGTTATCAGAAAAATATCAAAACTTTATCCAAATTAAATTTTTATATCCTGAATCCAAGGAAGAATTTTATTTTTTCAAATTTAACTTATAAAAATGTCAAAAACTAGATTTAATGTGGGTGCTCCATCAAAAGGCGGCAATACTATATTTTTTGAAAAATACTAATTTTACCGAAAAAATTATTTTGTTCTCATTCCATGTTCTAGAAAATGTGTATGATGAGTAATAATGTTATAAAATTAAAAATATAGTTAATAATATTTATAAAAGCCAGTTCATAATAATATTATAACAATATATCGTTGTTTAGTAAAACCTGGGATTGCGTACAACACATGCTATCGAGGAAGGTCGCAATTGCGTGTAATGCAAGCCAATTAAGGGTTGCGTGTTGTGAAAAAATCATTTTTTGTTTCATTATAATAGAATCCAACCATTTTTCATTAATAAATTAAATATATATATATATATATACACTCAATGTTGCGTAGAATGACTATTATCAAAAGAACTTGAAATTGTGTGTAACACAATCTGAGAATAGTGTTGCATATACTGCAAGATAATACGGTGTCGCGTATAGCGCAAGATAATCTTGGTGTAGCGTACAGTAGAATATATGGAAGAGATTAAAAATAATATATCTTATAAAATCTCGGGTTGTTACAATGTTCTTATAAAATCATTGGCATGAATAGGATATATGACCATCCACATCATGGGAATGGTTTTTTTCTAACTAATATATACCCATTCCTATTGGAGGTTACTAATAGAACTCAAGTGTGGGAGAATATATGTGGTTATTCCCCCTCTTAGTTTTTGGGAAAATCTGAATTCTTTCACTAGACGCAACCAGACAAGGCTACATGTCATGTTAATGGATTCTGGAAGGTGTGAACACTTTATCAATGTGTGACACCAAACATCACTAATGAATTTGTCTTATACTAGTATGTTTTTTCCCATATCATTGTTTTTCAATGAATTTAACTGGAAAAAAGTCTAGGGGTGGGCCAATGTATGTTTGTAGTCAAACGTTTCTCCCAGGTTTTGTTAGAAGGATTATCTAGAGGGAAATGATGTGTATCTATATTTCATATTGACCAGTTGTTTCCCTCATTGTCATTTCTTATGTTCCTGGGATTGGATGAACCTATATGGACTTCATAAGATGTAATCCTCATAATGTCGAGGGTTTACTGCCGTTCAATGTTGGCAGCACTGATTTCTGACATGAGTCCAATGAAAATATCCATGTGACATCTCAGTAAGGACTGTTAGGGTATATTTATCCACATCTATAGGATAAAGAAGGATCAGATTGATGTGTTTTGGGTATAAGCACCTGCAACTATTAGAGATAGTAATTGTGGTCACCTTCATCTAGACCACTATACGTTATTTAGTGGGAAACTGGTGGGGTTTCATGAGTTGTGGGGATTATAGGGTATCATGTAAGGATATGATGGTTCCATTTTGGTGGTACCCATGCATCAACACAATTTAATCCCATTATTTAAGAATATTGGTGGTCAATGGTGTCCTATACATAGATAATGACCCATAACGAAAAGTATATAAGGAATACACTTATATTAACATGTAATATGCCATTTGGATCAAAGGGGAATCTTGTGGATGTTTCATGAAATATAACTAAAAAAAATATGAATACCCTATAAAATTAAAATCTAAATAAATAGACACATTACAAATTGGCTTTCTCATATTCCCCTCTTTAATTTTAAGGGAGAAAGGTTCATGACATGTGGGTGATAGTGTCATCTGGGATAAGGTTTCAAATTGGGTTAATGTTTTTTTTGTTTTGGATTAAAATCATGTTTTATGTTATTTTAAAATATGGTTGATGGGATTTTAATGGAATCATAAAAATTCATTCAAATTTCTCTATTTTCAAATTGTCTCTAATGAGGGTTTTTCATGGAGACAGAAACACACAATAGTTCACCAATTTGAGATGTTTTGAGAACCTACATCACAGAGGTATGTAGTCATTGAAAAATAACTATAACGAATAATTGGGTAGTACATTAGTTAATAAGAGGTGATGGTGGGCTCATCAAACCCTTTTGGATGGAATTATTTATTATATATTGGAATCTATTACTGATTTAAGATTTATTAAAGAGTCTCTCAATAAACCCCATGTATGGCATGGGTCACCCTCATAATAAAAATAAATTATTATCTTAAATGAAATTTAAAATCATCTATTTTTATTTGATGTTATTAATCATTTGAGATATCACTATATTTCTGAGGTTCTTCGTCAATGGTATCCTTTACCAAAATTACTAGACATAATTTTTTTCATTTATTATTAAGAAGCTAGTTTTAGGACATAGTTTGGGGATCTCTAGAAAATGTTTTTGTCGAGGGGAAAGAAGTTATTTTGATGTCAGGATCTTACTAATATGATGGGATTCCTACATATCCTTATAAAAATATTTAGACCCAACTTATATTCTTTTCTCTTAATGCGACATTTCAATACTTTTAAGGTCATCTCACAAGGATCAAAATGTTCCGTCATATGTCATGTATCAAGGAACTTTTGCAAGAAGGTGCCTTGAAAATGATTAGTGTGGGACTTATGTGGAGGATTCCAAAGGAACCTTGATGGGATTTCAATTCCCAATTTATACATATAACTATTATTAATGTGATCTACATTTATTTATGGTCAATTTTAGAATATTTGGTCGGGTCCTCATAGTAGCTTCCTACATACCCCATTTAGATGATAATCAAATCCCATGTAGTTTAGTTGTGAGGAGACACACCAATGGAATCTCTCTTAAGATTTTTATCATAAGAAATGTTCCCCAGTAATTGATATTTGGCTTTGAGTATCAACACCTATGGAGGCCATCTGAAGGAAGATGAGAGGAAGATTGGAAAAAATTCTCTGCTGAGACATGAAATTGATCGTGAAGATGGATTGAAAATAGATAAACTATAATCCCATGTGATTCATAATCAGTTATGAGAAATTATAGAAATAAAAATATTATATAATTAATATATTCTATTTTCACTAGTGGAAGATGATTGGGGTATGGGAGAAAAAGAATCAGCTATGATGTCCATGTTTCTTCTCCCATTTTGGTAACAATGATAGTCACATCTGGCTACATGCCTAGCTACCGCCCTAAAAGAATGGATAGGGTTTTATTCCAAGGTTCACTACCTACCTATAGTTTTCTATAAGTGTGGAGGATAATATTCCAACCCTTTTAGGGAAACTAATGTCTGATCCTTTCGCTCCCTGTATGTACATAGTGGTCCCTTGTCCTAATGATGATGTGGGAAGGGAATGAATCTGGGACTCATTTCTGAAACTCAAAGCTACATAAAACTTTTCCTAGGTTTCTGATCTTCTTGACCTATATGATTCCCAACTACATGAACCCCAATTACTATTCCCAAAAGGTAGGATAATTTAGGGACATATCTAACTGAGGGAATGCATATCCAAATGGGTGAAATGATGGTATGTCTCTCACCATTTTCATGAAATTATAGATGATTCAGTGGATACTACAATTTGGTATAATATAGACCAGGGATCATAATTAATAGGATTCCATAAATTTTTCGATTCAAAGTGGGATCATAATGTCTCCCATTTAGGTCATGGATGAGATAGAAGAAGGTTATTTATATAGGGTAGACCTCAGAGGAATTGAATATGATTCATTTAATGTAGGTATGCATTAAGAAAATATTCATTAGGAAATAGATTAATAGGGAAACATCATATAGTTTAGAAATTTATCTAGGAATCATGGGATTCCACGGTTTTCCCCCAGAAGATTCTCACATATGTCTGGAATTAGAGGGGGGTTTTCAAGTTAGTTCTGGTCAACTACAGTGGGGTCATCACGAAGGTGTATTGTGTTTCATAAAATTTATGGACATTGATCACACTATCCCCCATAATTACCTTCACAATATTTTTTTATGGATAAAAATAAATTAATTTAGGACCTCTGCAAAGGTGTTTCGTGATTAGATCTTAGAAACATCATTTTTCCCCAGTGTCTCCAATATGGGGACCTAGTATCCTATTTATAGGAAAAAGTGGGACCCTTTTGGTAGGTGGTCACCCTTGTAGGTACCTGGTACTAGTACCCCATACATGTAAATCACACAGTTGTGTTGAAAACATTTGTTTTATATAGGAAATTAATATCTGATCATCTTTGTGTGCAGGTTGTGTGCCCATAATCTAACACAAGAATGTTCCATTGACCCTTCTTGCAGATGTTATCCTCTTTGAAACTAGAGGTATTATTCATTATATATTTTCATGACATGTAACTCAACAGAGTGTCAATAGGGTTACACATTGTGGTAGATAATATGTGGACTGAGTATGACATATTTGGATGCACAAAAAGTATTGTAGTGTTAATTTATATTATTTTTTTGATAGATATTTCCAAATATATGATACAATTTGAATCTAAGCACATGTTTAAAAAATTGTTATGAAATATATCCAAAATATTTTAGGATATGGTTTCAAAATGTTATTGCATATGATTAATATATGGAGAAATGAATCAATGCCTTTACATCATTAGTGAATGTGGGATATTGATAGAAATATTCCAAAAATAACAATTTTTATTTTATGAAATTGGGTGTAATATATTATATGATTGTTTTATATGATAATACCATGATATAATATTTCATTCGGCCACCATTTTCAGTGTTTTTATGTATAACTATTATATCATGTAGAATATTTCTATGTTGTTGTATTTTACTATTTTGGAGGCAAAATGTTTACAGTTTTCATTTGGGATGTCTTATCGATATTATATAATTAAAATATAGGTTACGTAAAATTTAATGTAAGAGAGTAGATTCATTCATTAGATTAATTCTTGATTTACAGAGAGGCTTAATAAAAAGTTATAATTTATGAGTAAATTATATCTAACATGAGTAGAATCATTATGGGATATATAAAGGACACACTTCTATTTGAGGGAATTTCTGAAAGTCTCAATAAGACTCTTCTAAAAATATCTCTCTTGTAGCTTTTTTCATTTTACAAGTTTAACTCGATAGTGACTAACACTCCATGTTTACAATATTGATGACATCTGAACATTTGGAGATTTAGAATATGGTGGATAACTCTATTGGTGTAATATCCTTTAGTCTCCACTCATATTGAGTATCACTAAAACCATAGATAAATTTAAGGAGCAGTGTTAGCTTCATATAGGTATATGGTTTTTAATGTTTCTTCATTTACATTATGGATTGTATCATATATCATAAATGGTTTTGTCTTGCATAGGGCTTCATTATTTCTTTTGATTTTAATAATAATATTTATTAGATCCATATAAAACCTTATATGAACATATATAAATAATACACCCATATTGAAAATAATAATTCCTAAATATATTGAATGACATGATACATAATATAAGCATACAAAATATTGAATATTGATAAGTAAACCCCTTGAATAAATAGAACATATAGTTCTTGATAACCACCTAAGAGCACAACATTCCAAAAACCATCAAAAAAGCTAAATAAATTACATCAGATATTTTATAATTTGGCCAACATGAATCTATCAATATAAAATGAACCCAATGAATTTACTGATTCGGTTAAATCCTAATCCACAGTCATTAAGAGAGTTGGTTAACAAAATTCTTTAAATAGTAATACATAATTTAAAATCCATTAAAAACTTTTCAACTATTAGAATTAATGGAATAAACATTATAACATAAAAGGATTATAGAACCCTAAAACATGATATATAACTTAATTGTAAATATCTTCTGATATCATGTAAAATAATTCATTAAATAGAAATATGAAAGGACTATCAATCTAGAGAGTTAGAGAAAATTGAATCCACACTACTATTTATCAAAATAGATTTCATTTTATAAATTATATATAAATATTATTTATATATTTATACATACTCCATAAATCATTTAAAATTAAATGACATAATTATTAAAGTATATCATGGATGAAACTTGACATTATAATGATATTAGTCTAAATTAATAGGGGGAATCAGTTACTGATCTGTATCATCATACTCATCAATAATAAATATATTTGAAGACACTATTGTTTATGTTTTAGTTAATATGAATAATTAATTGAATCCAATGATATAATAATTTATCAAACATCAGTATAAATTTAATATATTTTGACATATTCCTTCTTCCTTCATAATTATTTATATAATTATTCCTAACACACAAGGACATACATTTGGATAATGAAAATAAAAATATATATTTCAATCTATCCCGTGTGACTCTATCTGATACTATAATATTTCTACATTAAAATATATGTGGGTTTCCTTATATGTCATGATTGGTATATCTCATTTATACTCCAAATTCCATACCCAATACTCTATAGTGATATCTAATAAAAATTTAATTTCCCAGAGAAAATTACCTAAACGCTACATCAATTATGGTATTACAACACCTTAGGTGATCATCACACTCACCAGAGGGTAGTGTAAATAACGATGGATAGAAAAATAATTTCTGGAAGGTTTTTTCCATAATCATATGGTCCATTATTTACAATAATATTCACCAAAATTAATTTCATGTTTTATTATAAAAAAACGGAAAATAATGGATTGATGCTAAATGTGGGGTATAGTTTAACATATGTAAACACAAAACTATATCCTGAAACCTCAATGATGATTCAAAAATTGATAAAACATGAAAAGAACCCATCTATGGTAATGTATTCAATTTAAAATGTGTATTAACAGAAAAATAAAGAATCCCATGAGGGAATACATCTAATGGAACACCCATGGATAAACCCTATGATCATACTCATCTTGATCATCAAGGTAGTACAAATAAATCCACTCATGATCATATAAAAAATATATATTCTATTGTCGTCATTCAATGCTCTAAAAATAGAAAAACTAAAAAAATATGAATATATATATATATAACTTTTTACACCCACATACACTCCAATGATATTCAAAATACAATAATTTAGATTGCATGGTGGAATTATCATGCTGTCACAAAAGTCCCTGAGGAGAAATACTCCATGTTCTTAACCAAGTGATCGAACAGTCACATTCCTGCAATAAATACCCCTCATTCATGGATCACTAGAAGACATCTAACATGGATCTGAAATAAACTCCATTCTAATTAATCATTTATTTACTTATCATATGGTCTTTGGGGTGTATAGTTGTGACACATTCTATTTAATCTATGTTCCATATAAATTCCTTGGATTCCATTTGTAGAAAAAAAGGCCTAGACACAAAGATATTGAAATACATAAATGTAAAATCACATAAGGATAAAGAGAGATCATATAGTTACTATATTTGGGAACATTGTGGAAATGTATATGTAAATTCAATTCCAAAACAACCCTGAATAATAAAAGACCCCTAAAGTGGGTTTGTGAGGTCTCATCCATGAAATTATTACTTGAATTTGAACATTAATCCTGTGATTATTTTACAAAAACTATTTCATATGAACCCATCACAAGTGTTTTTATATATTTCATTCCCACCTGATCTAAAAGGATATCCCTTAGATTAATCTATTATGTGGTACCCCTTTAGAGGGACCCTCTTATAGAATATATATTTATTATACATATCATATGGGATCCAATCTCATGCTCATTTATTTTTCATGATGTATATCATAATTTAATTCGGACACGTAATATTTTGTCTTATCCCCCTTAGATTAATTCGTACATTGTTTTTGTGTGATTTATTGAATTTTTTGGAATTTATAAATATCTATATGATATACATGGTCTACTCACATACTTGCTTTTTATCCGTCCAAATGACTATTGTGGTTTCCTTCAATAAATTTGAAATCCTCAACTTGGTATAAATTAGTCCATATCTAAATAAAATAGATTCACATCATGATAGCATAAACACCAACATATTCCATTTTGATAATATAATTACATGATAAAATGAGGATCAAGATATGTCATCACATATTTGTAGAACACTATGGGGAATAATAATTTTTGATTAACATGATAGAATGAAACCCTGTCATTGTGACACTGAATCACCATCTCATATCTCAACATGCTCAACCTAGAACCTGATTAAAATCATCATTCCATGTGAAAAAGATCCTTATTTCTAAGTATATTACTTGACTACATTCCCATTGTTTATTTCCCCACCATGAATAATCAATTATCTAGAAAAGTTTTTATTTAGGAATTAAAAACACATTTATAATCCACACTAATGGTTCTTTAGTTCTTGGGAAACATTATTTGCCTCCTCCAAGGTGTATTCCCAAATCATGTCCTTATGAAGGGATATAATCCTTACTTAATATATGATCAATACCTATATTAGGGGATTCCCTTGAGCAAGACCCACTCATTCATCTATTTTCACCCCTTTTAGGACACAAAAAATCCTAACAGTATGATGTCAAACTGCAAGGTATAGTCTTATTTCATGACATTAATGTGAACACCATATCGTAAGTTAAGATTCATTATAGTTAATTTTGATTAATATGATTCATTTCTAATATTAAATCCTAATATCACAACCACCTATATCCTTCCTCAAAGGGCTATATTCTGTGTGATTATAGAAATTTAATTGTTAATCGATGTCCCTTTTAAACCCTTATCATTGGGATTTATTATTTATGACACCACAACTGTCATAAAAATGCATTATCCAAATCCCTCTGTACTATATTCATGATTAAATAACTTCTACACCCAATGGGATATTTTCCCTCTAGGTAATCACAATATCCTTCTCCCTGGTTTTATATTACTCATGCAACCAAATAATTCATCTTACACTGGGCCATAATCCCCAAAAATGGATTTCCATTCACTAGGGAAATATCTAATGGTGAGACATCCACTTTTGGATACATTTTCATTAATTTCATATCTTTTATAGTGGGCTATATCCCTATGATCCCAATTAATAATTTCACAGGGAAATATTCATTGTAATTCAAATCCTTCAACATAGGGAAATATTCACATAAAAATTTGTATGAAGGTGCCACATATGTGTAAGAAACATAATGAAATCCAATAAATAGATTTTTGTTAATATTATATTCCTTATTAAATTAAAATTATTGGGATGTTTCATGGAAGCATGGCCCTAAAAGGAATGGTGATGGTCCTTGTCACACAATGATAAAAAGTATGATGTCACCCATTAATTTGAACTAAAATATGTGAATCCTGATAACATTGAAATATATATATAGTTATACTATATTATGGGCCTAATACCAACATCATTATCCCCCACATCCTCCACATATGCTGATAATTAATAGAGTGAAATATTATAATCCATTATGAAAAACCAAAATCATAAATCAATAAAGTAAATATGAGGAGGATATAATATATTAAGATGGTACTATTGATGGGGAATCTCTAGTACATATGTATGTTCATAGTGATTTATAAACTCTAATATATAAAGATTCTCACATATATACATTTCTGTAATCAGCCATTGTAATTAGGGTAGCTAGTTCATTATGGGTATTTTTGATGGATTAAAATAAATGCATCTTAAATATTTAAAAGAGTCCCAAAATATGAAACAAATATCCCCCTAAAATATGCATATCAACCAAAATCTCTATCATCTCAACCAATATTCATTCCATGTTATCATTTAAAATTTATAAGTATATTCTTTCCATCCGAAATTAGCTCTACAGAAACTCAAAATGCCTTAGAATAGTCCAATTAGAACAAAAAATGGTGAACCCAATATGAATATTGTTTTATAACTAAATAAATTAGTCACATAGTATTAATGAATTTTTTATCCAAATCCAACAAAATTCCATAAAAAAATTCTCTACCCCACAGTAATCCTTTAATTGAGAAATTAATAAATCAAACATACCCTTATTTGTGATGCTTAATTCATGAGCTTTAATTTTTGTCTTTTATAATTGTAATTTTTTTTAACAGTGGAACATTTGATAAAAAAATTAATAGATTCATCCAGGTGAAAAACATACGCTGCAACAATAGCCAAATAAATTTCCACCAAAAACATGTAGAAATAATCCACTGCTAAATGTAATTGAAAATACATTACGAATTCATCTATGAAAGAGTACTTTCTCACTGGTAATATACACAACTTGTAGGTGGAATAGGTGTTACATCAAGAGACTAGGCACAATTAATAACCCATACAAAAAAAATTAATTCCATGTAAACGAGGAAGGAGGTTCACATTTAAAACATTATTCTCATTGGCATGTATTAACTAAAACAGTACCAAACATAACTTCCATTTCTTATAGAATAATTGGAAGAGGTCAGATATGATAACAACAAGTTATTGGATACAACAATTAACATTTATATAATTATCCAACACCAAAACCATAATTTATTTGCATAAACTCATCTGGTGTATATCGAGGAGGCTGCCCAGGGAACCCCATCCAAGACCCCACTGGCCTGACCCCCCATAAGAATTTATCATCATGTGAAACTAATAAACCAACATTTAGAATATTCCCATATCTATATAATATTTGAATAAGATTTTTATTTTAACCTTTTGAGCATAAAATAGATGTATCATATTCCATCCTTCTTATCTGAGGTATTTTATAAAATTCCCTAGATGAACAAAGAACCATAGTCGACTTATATTTCCACAATCACCCGAGAATGGGCTTATATCCAAATTACATTATTGAATCCCACCAACATATCATAGAGAAAATAAAAGGGCATCCTAATATCTATTCTAATTTCATATGGATTTTCCATCATATTCATAATGCATGAAGTCACGACCCATCCCATGAGGTTCGTTTTGTGACATAAACCAAGCCCGCCTCTCAAATGACATGGGTTGGTGACTAGAGTTGAATCTATGAACCTGCAAGTGGGAGGCATTTGCAGAGTACCTATACACATAGACACACACAAAACCACTACCCAAAGCTATAATTGTATACAAGAATTATACTAAACAACCAGTATGTAAATGAAAAAATTATAGGCCAAATGGGATAGAATAAAAACTAAACAAAAGATAAACTGAAAACAATAAAGTACAAGGAAAATATGAAAGTCATCCACTGGAAACCCCACCTAATTGGTATGTATAGAGTAACTGTTGGAATATGTATAAGTATTCCCTACCTGCCTAGTCTCATCGGGCACCATTGGGTCTTACACCACCATGTTCTCCATCATGGTGATGGTCTTCTCCACCAAACAGAACTTGTGGGGCCAAAGCTTGTATAGGGGTGAGTAACAATATACTCAATAGTGGCTCCAAAACAAAAAGTAATGATCTAAAATCAATCCATTGAGAAAACCAAGAAACATGACCATAAATCATGATCACGAAACAAGATAGATCATACCATGTATAAATTTGAGTAGGAATGTAGGACCACTAGTCACATCTTTGAACACCTTGGACTGTTGGATAACACCTTCTCAATGAGTACAGTGGCCTTTTTGGGTCACATAGAAGCTGATTCCCACAATACATGGAGAATTTTTGTAGTAATATCTAATGAGTACCTTGGGTATGTTGAGTCACCTAGAAGATTCTACCCACCGTGGGCATGCTGGGTCACACAAAAACCGCTTCTGACCATGGCCATACTAAGGTACTCCTCTTGTCGAGTACCATGGGACTACCGTGTCACACGGATCTGCACCCCACGATGGTCCTACTGCGTCACATAGAAGATATTTCCCATTGGGTCATAGTAAACGATCTTCATAGGGTTGCTTGTCCGTATTCATTTGGTCTCAACCAATAGCAGGGTTTCTGCACATAACACACTTGATCTCCGGAGAACCTCTATCAAAGCCATTCATTTTATTTCAAATTCCATTAATGCCTCCATAGAATAATTCAAAAGATCCACCTTGTCATAAGGGTTTCAATGACACAAATGGATCATTAATCAGATGCCTGGTTTGAATGATATTGGCACATTTCTGATAAGGGACTGGCCGGGTTCAAGTCTGTTATGACTCGATCGACTGACCCGACCAGACCTGACCAGGGTCTACTGACCCAACCAAGACCCGACCTGGCCGGTCTAACCAAGCCTAATGGGGCAGTTCTGGACTATTGGACTAGGCCCTGCCTACAACCGCATGCCCATTCCTCTAGTGTAGACCTATTAAACCTGGTCGGGATGCAGCTGGAATCCTCGTCCAGCTCCCCTTCGTCATAAGATTCATACAAGGGGCCAAAGCCTCTGCCGCAGTCAGTTGACTGCATCCTGTCACTTGTGACACGATGCAGCTCCATTTCCTTTGTTCACCAATGCATCTGGGTGGCCACATCCACCCCCCACCAGCCATCGACATGGTGGCTGGCTACAACTGCCGCTCCGCCGCAGCACGAGCTGGATGTAAGAGTTCCTTCCAGCCAGCCATTGTGGTCCACCACCACCTGCCCGTGGCTGCCACCACAGACCAACTGGTCCACACTGATGGTTTATTCATTGTGCCGCCTGTGCCTCCAGCATATGTGGGGTATACTTTACCCAGCGAATGCCTCAAATTTTCATTGTTTCTTTTTTGAATTCTTATCCTCGAATAATGAACAAGTGGTGGGGCTTTGTACATGTTCGGGTCAGCCCTCTCACTCTGCGTTGACGTTTTAAAAAATGGAAAGGCTTGGGATCACAGTTCTATTGGATAACCATCAATCCCAATGTAAAAACCAAAGGAAACCCCACTCCAACATGAACACATGATTTAGGGATCAACCTGTTCATGGGGTGATCTGTGTTCGTTGTTTTAGAATAATAAGGGGAAAAATATAAAACTATAAAACCCCTACCTCGAAGAATTTTGACATTTAATCAATCTTCCCATGAATATTTAATAGGTCGAAGGCATTCTTCACTCACCTATCCCATTATTCTTGCTGCGTTGAAGTCATTAATGATCCACTGGTGTTCATAGTTTGTCATTGGAGAGAGATTTTTCCATTAGAAAGTAAGAGAAAATCCACGCATTTATTCTCAACTCTCCAACTTGTTAACCCATTAAAAAAAACACATCCCATAATTTCCATAACATTATGAGATCACATCTTTACACTATTTCATTTATGAAAAAATTTATTTGTTACTCTTCATTTAATGCATCATCATAGTACACAAAAATGAACCATTAATGAACTTCATTTAATGATCCACATTTCTACACCACATAACCATCGTCCTCCTCTCAACGTCATTGAAAAAACAATTTTTATGTTATTTTATATATTTTAGAATGGTATGAAAATTAAAATTTCTGTCTGGCCCTTTCAAGTCAATGATAGGTCCTTTCTAGGAAAATCTCAGTGTTCTGAGTTAAACAGATCCCTTAGAGATTAATCATATCACCGATTTGAATGTTAGAAAAAACAACTTTCTCGTTTACGTAAACAAACATAAAAAATATTGAAAATTTTATTCCGGGCTCATTGGGACTCATAATCACTTGTCGTGAATGCATGTAGACTATAAACAATTCCATATAATTTTAAGAAAATTATTTACATAGAAATTATGGGACATTAAATTACTCATAACTTTTTGGGATTCACATTACCTAAGCCAAAACAAGGATAAAAAAAATTGGGGTATTAGGCACGAATCTGAGCTTCCCGCTCCCATGTGCTCTCTTGGAGGATCCTCTTCGGCAACCAAACACACACCCGATAATTCAACCATCCATGAAGGACCGGATCATGTTGATCCTCTATATCTAATAATAAATTTACAAACATCACCCAATCGTTAATGTCCAGTGTTCCCCAGTCGATGATGTGGGATGGGTCAGTCACGTATCTCCTCAGATGTGACTCGTGGAGAACACCATGCCTTTGGTGCATCTGTGGGTGGAGATATAGTGGGTATAACACCTACAAGACTCATATAAGAATCTGAAAAGGTCAGATGAACATTAATGATAACACGTCGCCTCGACCAAATCCCCAAAATCCATGTCTGTGTGAGACGAAAAAGAATACATGTCCTTCACCCTAAAAACCCAAGGGTTTGTGCCTCCTTTTAACATAAAATTTTTCCCTGGTTTGTGTCATCATCATATGCTCCTAGATAATCTCTTCCTTTTTAGTGGAAGCTTGTACCATCTCTGGACCGATAAGTACTGACTCCCCTGGGTTTTTCCAGCTTAGAGGTGATCTTCATGGCCACCCATACAAGGACTCATATGGTGTTATGCCAAATGCAGAGTGATAGATGTTTTTGTATGAAAAAATAACAACTGGAATGTGGACCTCCCAACTGCGACCAAAATCACGGAAACTAGTATGAATCATGTCTTACAAGGTCTGTATGGTCCGCTCCATCTGACCATCTGTTTTGTGGTGAAAAGCTTTGCTCAGGGGCAGCTGAGTCCGAAATGCATCCTGTTATCCATTCCAAAACTAGGATGTAAATGGTGATTCACAGTCTGAGAAGATCATCAAAGGAACCCCTTTATGCCACAATATCTCTTGGATGTAGAGGCATCCCAAACTCTCTATCGATCCCTGCTCTTGGATGGGTAATAAGTGAACCTAATTGGTGATTAAATCAATGTTCACCTAGATAGAATCGGGGCCCCAAGACATGCATGGTAAACCATTCAAGATGTCCATGGAGAAACCATCCTACATCCATTTTGGTACCTCAAGTTGTTGTGCCAAGCCTTCTTGGACCTAATGCACATCCTTCACTTGCTGAAATGTGAGGCATCCTGAAACAAACACTGACACCACTTTATTCATCCCTAGACACCGGTAATGATGTCGAAAGTCCTGTTACATCTTCTCCACACAAAGATGTACCGCTAAAGTGGATATATGTAACTCCCTCAATAACTCCTACCATAATTTCTGTGGTACAATGGAGCTTCCTCTAAAAGGATTATGTTCTCCCCACCTACTGAAAATCAATGATGAGCATTTCATGTGGATAATGTATCTTTTCTGGCCTCACAAATAAACATACACAAGTTGTGCCTCCCTAACACTCTGTAAGGTTGAGGGAGTAACGGTCATTGATGAAGGTATTCCTCTCAATCATCATCCACAATTGAAATATGCTTCGTAGCTAGCTTCTCTGTCATTTCATATAGTTGTTGTATACCTGACCTCCTGCTGAGTGTGTCTATCCCCATGTACACCTTCCAAGGAGTATAGACTATAAAAAAGTCATGGTCTTGGAGGAACTCCAACCATCGATGTTGTTTCTATTTCATCTCCTTATGTGAGAGGATATACCATAGAGACTTGTGGTCAAAGTAGATGGTGAACCATTCACCAATCATATAGTAACGCCACATATTTATGTTGAATACCACTATTACTAACTCTAGGTCTTGGGTCGTGTAGTTATTCTCATGCTGCGTCAACTATAGTGAGCCATTGGAAATCACTATTTTCTCTTACATCAGGACACAACCCAGTCTGGTCCCTAATTCCTCACATAAGACTACATACCCAACACCAACTTTTAGTAGTCTCAATATGGTGTTACTCGTCACTCTTTGCCTCATCTCCTAAAAACTCTGCCAGCACATCTCTATCCAAATGAAGGGTTTTCCCTTCATTTTCAATGATTATTGGGTTGATTCTACTATAGAAATGTTGACCAAAACCTTAAGTAGTATCAAACCAACTCCAAGAAACTCTTCATCTCATTCATGTTCATGGGTGGCTCCTGAACTATAATAGACTCCATCTTAACCAGATCCACTACAACTATAGCCTTTGAGATGATGTGTCCTAGAATGTGGACATTTCGATTCCAAAACATCTACTTTGAGTGCTTACCATAAATCAGGTTCTCTAGGAGTGTTTGAAGGACTATCTTCATTTGTGTAGCGTTCTCCTCCTCCGATTCCAAATTCACCAAGATGTCATAAATAAAGGCTATGATGAAGTGGTCAATGTAAGGCTAGAAGATATATTTCATGAGTCCCTTGAACACTTTTGGGGCATTTGTCACACTGAATGGGATCCCCAAAAACCCATAGTTTCCATACCTACATCTAAATTCTATCTTTACTACATATTCATCCCATACATGAAGATGATGATCGCATGAACTATGTTTTATCTTAGAGAACCAACATACCCCCATCAGCTGATTAAAGAGAACTTCAATCCTCAACATTGGATATAATTTCATCAAGATCACCTAGTTCAGGTGTCGGATGTCCACGCATAGCCTCCTGATGCCATCTTCATTCATGGAAAATAATAAAGGGGCATCCCATGGTGAAATGATGGGCCTCCCAAATCCATTCTCTTTTATATACTAGAACAGTACCCTCAATTCACATAGCTCTATGGGAGCTATCTCATATGCCAGTGTTGATATTTTTTTCATCTTAGGTAATGAGGGATGTAGAAGTCTGACACCCTTAAATGAAGTATTATAGAAACATTGTCAGGAATGACATTAAAATACTTGTCGACCACTACAGTAAATCTTCAGCTCCTATCTTCCACTGCACCGAGGTTGTGGTTAGCCATCAAGTGAGTGACCGACCGCACCCTCCTCTAATAAAGTCCATCCTATGCTGAAAAACATCCCTTCTTACCAGTGATAGAAAAACTAGTCCCATCATCATGGAATCACCACACATTTCTCCTAATATATTTTATCTATGAATGTAATATAACCAACTATTCCATTCCCAATATGATGTTGTACGACCTCGATGTCGCAACTAGGATATCCTAGCTGAATATCTCACCTCCAAGAGTAATCTCACAATATTAGAACCAATGTGTAATCATCAAATCCACTCCCATATGAGTCTCTAATCATAAGGATCGAGCCAAAGGCACCATTGGAATCTCCGAGACCTAAAAGAGGTCTATTGAAAGGGAAGAGTGACATGAACCTATGTCAATAAGAACTGAAGCTAAGGTAAAGAGAACACATATCATACCTCTAATTATATCTAGAGTGCCATGTTCATAGCCCTACAGTGCCTGAAGTTGATATTTCCCCTGTCAACCTACCCCTAAGGTCATGGAAGACCACCTTATGGTGGTGGAGGTAGTACCTCGAATATTTTTCAACAGCTGTATGCTAGGCTTGCTCCCCTACCTCGTCTATTCCCATACGTACTAGGTCACATGAACCTCCGCCTCTCCCTTGGGGTCCCCTCAACCATCTGATGATCATATATGTGGTGGGTTGGGCAGTCAATAGCCATGTTTCTCTAGCTTCCAGGCATGATGAACAACCTAGTCCCATGATGACTCCCTCTACTCTAGGATCCCATACTACCAACCCAAGTCTTGGGGTCATCCCTTGAATGATCTGAACTACAAAAGGTCCATGCATCTACAAAAGGCTACTAAATATAGATGAATCTTCTACCTAAGGTCTAATGGTGGATCTGGTTATCAGTACCTCCTATGTTATAAATCTCTCCCCAAGAAGGGCTCTCTCTATCACTCCTTCCTGAGTGAGGATGCTCAGAGAAACGATGGGTTCCATAACCTCTTACATGAGTACATTCTCAATTGTCCATGCCCTGGTGAAATTTTCATGCACCATTTCTGTGGAGTAGTGAGAGAGGTATGAAATCCTTGCATAGTACATAGCTACTAACATGTTTCCCTACTACATGTGAATCAGCTTCTGTATGCGCACATGGCACAATGTCATGAAGAAAAACTCCCCCATTAAAGTTGTTCAATGTCTGTCGTGGTGAGGTTTTCCACATCATATGTCAGGATAGTCAAGGTATACCATCTCCCTCATAATCCTTGAAAATGGCTTGCGTCCAAGATCACCATATGTTAAAGTGGTGTAATCATAATGCAGAAGTCCCACGTCACTGACTCAATCCAGTCCTCATTGTCCTAATGATTTGTCTCTCCCATAATCCTAGGAGGTATCTATTTTTTTACCACTTTCATGGCACCGAGTCTTCATATATTCTCTAAAATGAAAACTAATAGTAACTGCAGATCAACAGGTGGTGGAAACAGCGGTGCACCACATGACGAGGCCATCTCCAGCACGGGTCGCTTAGCCAACGCATCATGGTTAGGTGGGTTGTCCGCACAATCACATATCAAGAGCCCAAATACCAGTATGCATGGAGGCATCCTCAAATAAATCCAGATGTACCACAGTCAAGAGACTATTCCTAGTGAGATAACTATTATTCAATAAGATTGGAAAGATACACTTATGAAACTTGTGTTATCATGTATAGAGTCGTAAAGTAGAATTAATGGTCATGGTGTATGAATATGTTAGCCGCTACACCAATACATGTCTCCCTAAATCTAAAATTCAAACTCAAAACATTCACCACGATTACCCAAAAACAAATCAATACAATCTTGGTCTTTGAGGTAGAACTAACCAGCCCTGTTACCAATTTGTCACAACCCATCCCTCTGGGGCTCGTGCCTTAACATACCCAAGCCTGCCTTACAATGTATAGGGGTTTGTGACTAGCACAAAAGGCGTAAAACTATTTGTGGGAGGCATTTTCTTGAGTACCTATACGCACAAGCACACAACCACCTCCCTAAGAAGGAAAAGTAAAAAAGTATGCCACTAAAAAACCCCTGAATAAAAGTACAATCTTTACGACAAATGGGAAAAAATACAAACCCAACAAAAGATAAACTGAAAATCCGAAAGTGAAAGGGAAAATCATAAAGTCATCCACTATTAACCCCACATGATGGGTAAGTACATAGTAGCTGTTGGAAGCTGTAGATGTATGCCACACCTTCCTAGTCATACTGAGAAACCACCAGATCCTTGTCCACTAAGTCTTCCATCATGGCGTAGTCATCCTCACTAAACAAAACATGTGTGGGTGAATCCCATGTAGGGGTGAAAAACAATATACTCAGTAGGGACACCCAAACACCAAAGAAACATCACAAATCAATCCAAAGAGAAGGCCACGAATCATGATCATGATGAATGATCATGAATCGAGACATGTCACACCAATTATAATTTAGAGTAGGAAAATAGGGCCATTTGTCTCATCAAAGAACACCTTGGACTACAGGAAAACTCCTCCTCAATAAGTATAGTGGGCCAACTATGTCACACCGATGCTGCTTCCCAATAACCAAGGACTGATGTGGCACTAATACATGATGTGTACTATGAGTATGTAGGGTCACACATATGCGTCTCCCCCTATGGGCATGTCAGATCACACAGAATGCACATCTAACCTTGGACATACTATGGTACTCCTCCTATCGAGAACCATTGGTCTTCCATGTCACATAGAGCCACTCCCCGTCATTGGCGTACCGAGTCACTTAGAAGCCAGTTCCCACTAGGACATAGTTTCCAGTCTACATGGGGTCATATTTAAGTTGTTTTTAGGTCGCAGCCAACTGTTGGGTTTTTGCACGTAACAAACATAATTGTGGGAGAACTTCTCCCTATGACGGTATTCATATTTAAACATACATTAAAGCCTCTGGGGATTAATAAAAAATAATCACCAATTTGTGAGGGTTCAAATTCCACAAATGGATCGGCAATTTGAAGCCCGTTTTGAATGATATTGGTGTTTTTCAAAAAATGGGCTTGTGGGGTTTGGGTCCGGGCTGACATGGTCGGACCAACCCGACACATACACTGTCTGGCATGACCAGTGCCTCTTCAATGATTAGTTGAACATGGCATGCTATGTGGGATGTTGTACGGTACTGCTTCATTCGTGCACCGACCCTTCTAGGTGGCCACGTCCACCCACCACTAGCCACCGACACAGAGACTGGTGGCTACTGCCACTCCACTACACCCTGAGAAGGAATGTCGTCATGGGGTGCCACCACATGCCTGTGACCATTGCTGCGGACCACCACTGGAAATCACTATTATCTGTGAGCCTGTGGGATCTTCCCTAGACCATCGAGCCCCCACACGTGGTCCATTTTTCATGTCGCCTACTCCTCCGGCCTCCACGGGGAGTCTCCATCCCAACGAAAGCCTCAAATTTTTATATATTCCAAATTGAATTCTCAACAATGAATAACACACAAGAGGAGGGGATATGGACTTTTTCAGGTCATCCTTCACCCAATGTGTTCGTGTTTTTAAAGTGAGGGAGTATTGGGATCAAACTTCTATCAGATAATCATCAGTCTTAGTTAAAAAAAACCCAAGGAAAACCCCTGCCTACAAGAACACACGATCTTATGATCGACCTGTTGATCGTTTTATCAGTGTTTTTTGTTTTACAATAATAATGGGTAAACCATGTAATAATTAAACCCCTTCCTTGATGAAGTTAGACATTGATGAATTGCTCCAGCAATGATTTAAGAGGTAGAATGCATTCATCACTCACAGGTATCGTTCTTCATGATGTTTCAAAGTCGTTAACGATCTACCAACGTCCATCATTCTTCATTGGATAGAGTTCCGACCATCTGTTCATCGGAGAAAATCCACCCTATTATTATCAACTTGCCAATGTATTAACCCATTAAAAGATAAAACGTCAGTACATTTATGTTAGGCAGTTTCATTTATGAAATAGTGTACCTATTATGCTTTATTTAATGCATAATTACACTACAAAAAAATTATAATTTAAAGAGATTCATTTAATGCATCTCTTCACCACACCGTAGTGATTCCTCTGCTTCGCAGTTTTGAAAACCAAAATAAAATATCTTTTTATGTTATTTTATTTATTTCCAAAAAGTTTGAAAATTAACTTTTCCATGCAACCCCTGCCAATTGAACTTAGGTCCTTTCTAGGCGAATACCAGTGTTTTGACTTCAACGATTCCCTTTGATTTCTGATCCAATAACCGGTTTAAATGTTAGAGAACCCATCAGGCATATATACATAATCAATCTTAAAAAATATCAAAATTCCATTCCAAGCTCAACAGGCCACATGAACACATGTCAGCAAAGCATGTGGTCTCAAAATATTTCCATAAATTTTTAATGAAAATACATTGAAATTCCAAGACATTACATAGGAACCGAAAATCACCATTGAAATATCATGAAGACCCATAGGGGAATGACCCGCCTTCATGTGCCAATAAGAAAAATATATCATTAGAAAACTATTTGTATTTCTCCAAAGAAGGCCCATTTTATGATCATATTCCAAAATTATTTTTAGTATATTATTTAAAATAATGGAGAATCATAGAGTGTTTATATATTTATTCAAACATGAGGCCTCTATAATAATTTAGATTCAATGATATTGAATGGTCATATCATTGCAGATATATAAGTAGTTCATCAATATATTCTGAGAATCACTTCTGAGAAGGCTCAAATCTCTACTCTTTCCATTAGGGATCATCATATAATCATAAATAATTCAAGGTAAATCCCTTTTTCCTTCCCACACATATGTATTTCAATATAATACCCTTGTGCTACTAACTAATGGGAAATTTCATATTCTCTTCTCCATCCATTAGGATTGTCGACATATCACAGAAATAACAACAGATAAATAACTAGATCATATTTCCATGACTTTCAAATAATTGTTAGGAATTATAGAATATCCTTTTTATCTACCCAATAAATTCATCATTATATTCTAACGATAATAAAGAGGACACATAGGGGGATTCTGACACATGAAATTTATTTCTCTCATTAAATGATCCCAGTCATGGTGGATTTACCAACATTGTTCACGCAACAATGAAAATAAATACGACATCATGAATGTTCATATATAAACTAGAATCAGGATCATATTCCATCCTCTATTACTGTGTGTGTTTTTGGTCAATCCAATATCATTCGATAGTGGCTCAAAATATATTGGCATCTCGTAAAAAAATAAAGGCAGTGGGGACCGTAGAGTTCCACCTTGATACAATTTTATTATAAACATCATAATTCCTCCTTAGAGTATTTACCATGAGATTATTCCCTATGGAAACCTAAAAGTCAGTCATGGGATCAATTCTCATGATTAGATATTTGAAAATACACCATGAGGATGTTATATTAATACATAAGAAGGTATCCCATTATTGGGGATCCATTGATAATGACCTCATATTGGGAAGCACTCTACAGATCAAATCCATGAATGCTAGGAACCACATCCACAACACATGACATCTCCTCAAATCCAAATGAATATCTTAAGAGAATTTATTATTCATTTTCATTGGAAGATCTTCTATCATTCAATTCAATATAGAATAATTTAATAAATATTTCCCTCTTATTGAATATCTGGAAATGAGTACTTTAGTTAGATATTTATTAGGAGTCCCATATAGAATATGGGGAATATTATACTATTATGAGGATTCTCATATCCAAATATAATACACCAGGAATATTATGGCTCATATCAACCCATGTGTATTATGTTATAGAAACACTAAACGAATAATTAATAAATTATCTAAACCAAAAACTATGGGTAACCCTTTTAAATCCAAGGGAATAATATTCTGATGGGTTTTATACAAATAATGTTATGAATATTGATGATATTTTATGTAATACATTCTTAGATACGTTTTCAATTGAATGAAATCCAATTTCATGAATGTAGTTAAAGATATCTAGCATCAATACGTAATATCACTGAAAGATTCATACCAATTGATCACTAGTGACCCTTCTAAAATACATTTTTGAGGTTTTTATTAACTTATATTAGTTTTTTAACTTAGGTATATAATTGAAAGAAACCAACACAAAAGGAATCGTGAAATGTCATTTCACCAGTCAAAATATCAATCCATATATCTATATATGCTAATTAGTCTAACCAGTTTGGACCCACCATCAACAATAAAAAATAATCATACTTGATATGATTATGCAATGTATAGGTTGATTCTCAATCCATTAAAAAATTTATACCAAGTTTTTTATTATTATAATGACTTATAAATACATCAAAATCTTCATGGGCTATAAATCCAGGCTTAAAAATGTATTTCATATACTGTACTCTTATAATAAAGTACATAAATTTCGAAGGGTAATATTGATATTAATTGTAATACTAACACATGAGCGTAATTAGCATATAGGGATGGATGAATTTTCATCATTTATACCCCACCACAACCCTTGGGAATGTGAAAACATTAATGGGTTTAGCATTTTTTGGTCTGATAATCATGTCAATCATATCCTAGAGTGATACATTCATTTTATTCACCACATACTCCTTCCATATGGAAAAAGTATGCTCTTAATTAGAGGAATAATTATAGTAAAATATATGGACTCCCCCACCCACTAAGAGAAATGTCCTTCCCATTAGAAACATGGTCAGTGCACCCTATTAGAGAATATCATAGGATCACAATATATAACTCATTTTTGGGAGAGTATTTTGAAGAAAATGTCAGACCTCATAGGGGTTATAATATTAATTAGTCCATATTGAAGGAAAATGTTATGGAATATTCAAATCAATCTCTTGACGATCACCAAAAGGATGTTCGGTCAACATATATTTTAGATAATTCCATGATCATTGTGAAATACTACATTTTAGTAAATTTTTTCAATTTCACCCCTACAAATAACTTAATGTTCTATGTTAATGTAAAATACCTATAAAAAGAATCCATTTTCTAAAATATGGTCCACATAGAAACTCTTTTTTAGGCTTTTTGTACCCATCGCCCTATGTATATCTAAAATCTTGGAACTAACTAAAATGTTTATTTACAATCTTATTAAACATAAAATTATAGGTGGAATTCAATACCCACCCTCGTGATTAATATCCAACAAGGAAATTTTTCCAAGCCTATGAATGAATTTAATAACCTTATAGTATGTTCTGTGTACATAAAACTAGTGTACACAAGCTCATATTATGAAAACTGTTTTAAATTCCTTCATTTGAGGTGGAAGCCAATGATAGGTAATGTAATATATCCCAAAACATGACATTGTAATTACTAATAATATACATGGGTTGGAAAGTAATATAAATATCCATCCATCACCTCTATTTGAATATATATCCAACTATCAATCATAACCAAATTTAATAAATTTGTTGAATCCCAAGTTACTCAAATGGAATCTATAGAATGATAAAATGATACAGTGAAACAAAAAATGAGAATTTATCCTAAATTGGAGAACAAAAATCCTCCTCCCCCCCCAACTTTTGGAATCCAATGTTCCCAGTATTTAGTGGAACTAGATATCCAAAACAACATATGATTCACTACATATTATAATGTGGCCCTATGATGGGAACACTCTATAAGTAAGATGCTTCTAATACCCGATCCTTTTTATACTATGGAAAGAGTACTTTTATTCCGGTGTAATAATTTACTAGGATGATATATCTCAGGATGGAAGGATCTTTATTCGCGGTTTCATAATTATCTAATGTATATAATAAGGATGATGATAGTCCTTGATCTCTCAAATTAAAAATATTGTGAGAAAGAGAGTGTATTGTAACTATTGTATTACTGATTATGCGTAAAATAATAGTTGAATATGTTTGTCCCTACAGGATGTTGTTAGAGATATTAATAAAAGATATCTAGGATGAGTTTTAAACATCATTGATTCAATTAGAATACATATGTGGATTTGAAGACTACAATATGGTTTCACAGAAGTTAGATGGTGATATTCGATGAAATAGGACCATGTTTCATTTGAAACCAATGTGTAAGAAAGAATATAGTAAGATAATAATTAGTCAAATTTTTAACTAAAAATTGATAAATACCCACATTAACACCTCGAGTGGTCTAATATAATGGGGTTCATACTCAAGAGTCGATACGAAAAGAATAGTTCCATCCTCAGGATAGATAATTTGAAGAGAAAAATCTACCACTCAATGATAGAATGATGAAGACACATTACTTCATAAATGATTAAAAAACATGTTATTTTGGTGATTATTTAGTTGAAAAGATTCTCATATTTATATAACCAAGGATGCCCCTTGATATTGGACACACTAATTACCATAACTACTTCCACTACCATCCGACGGTAGGGAATAACATCTAGAACTATTTTACCGTTAATGAAACTATTCATAAAATGGTCGAATTTAGGAAATTGAAATTAGGAAAACCACTTGATCATGTATCATGTGTCACTATTGGAATACCTAAATAGACATTATAACACATTAAATCTCAGAAAACAGTGTTAAATATTCTAATAACTATATGAAAAGTAATTAGATCATCCAAAAACATGTTGTCGTCAGGGAAGAAATGAATTAAGCAATTGTGGCCCCATCTCCGCATGTATGTTTATAAAAAATTTACAATTCATTGTTGGGTAATTTTTTATATAAAACAATACATAATAATATGATAAAACATGAATAAAATTCACATGTACAAAAATTGGTTCAAACCCTATCAATAACTATTAACTAAATACTAGGTGGATATGTGTCATCCTACTAAATAGGAAAACAATTACTATTCTCTCAAACTAAATTTTAATCAGATGACTTGTCATATTATTATTCTATCAATGTAATTTACCTACCAGATCCCTTTTTAAAAAAATAATATGTATAAAAACAATTACTTCTCATTCGTAACTATGTTCAAGGATGTGGGAGATAATGAGGATAAGTAAAAACGACGTCTTAACATACTTCATTATTCAAAAATTGTATTATTTGTAACCATCTATTAATCAGATACATGGATATATGAACTTTGGAATGATCGATAGGAACATAGGTTCAATCATAAATCTTCCAGGACACTTTAGGTCCTATCATGTAGGAAGATCGATTTGAAATTTTGTAAGTTTTAATCATATTATGATCATGTAGGAAACACTAAACCTATAAAAAATTATTGTTATCCTAATTATATTTTAGGATATCGAACCACTAACACAATAAGTGTACAGTTCCAGACCCCAATCTGGGGAATAACCTCTCCATAACAATTAAATTACTAAGGTCCAATAAATAATATCTGAATATAAATTACCCTTTTACAATATAAGCTATAAATTCTAGATTCCTCCAACCCTAGGGGAATATTATATGCACTCATTAGATCACTTTTATTCCCCAGTAAATTCAATGTTCTTCCACCTGTAGTAGAGTAATAACTATGGAGATCATTTTTGAAAAAATAAACCTGTTATTCCCTTCATAGAATCTAATCAAGAGATTTATATAATGGGTATCATTGGACACACATATGACTCCCAAAAACTGAATATCATAAACTTCCATTAAGCATGTATTTATAATGGTTTTGGAATCAATTTCAAACATTTTGGGACCCTCAAATAGCTAGTTCTTATGGAAGATTATTTTCCCTTATAACATGGAAGATCATGGGTGTTATAGGAGTGAGTAATAAAGGTATTTTGGAATGATCAATCTCATAATATATTTCAATGAAATTATTGGTGAATATAAATATATAGATGTTTACAATTATATGTATTTAAATTTCTCTTTATAGAGTCTATGAATTCACAAAGTTATAGAACTACCATATTCAAGTCATCAATGAATTAACTAAATTTTCAATGTGTAAGTTGTAGTGCTTTATAATGATATTACTCTCTTTGATTCATATAAATCCTAGTATACATAGGTAGGATTCTATAAGGGTTAGGAGTTTCAATGTATGATAAATAGTATTGTCTTAATCACTACCCCAATTGTCTGATGTTTTACAATGATATTACATTTGGTGCAATTAGTGAATAGTATATGCATACCATTAACAAAGTCATGGATTCCACCACAAATTAAAGAAATCCTCAATTTGATTCCCTAGATATTCTTGTATATGAAGATAGTTTTGGCTGATGATTAGACCATGAAAATTGAATTTTTCTATCAATAAATCCTCAACACTCATGTGGGGTGGTGGAAAATAGGTTTTGGTATAATAAACCCAATTCTCATGTTACCAATTAAATTTATTAATGAATATCATGAAATAATACTCCAATATTGTCTGTAAAATCATTAGAGGATTTGAAATTATCATCAAACATTCTATCATCCATAGTAGATGAGAATTCCCCTATATCATCACATGAGTCTCATGATACTGGTACATCATACAACCTTTATAATAGGGATATGAGTGGGATAATGTCCCAAATTACCTACATAGAGATTCCCATTTGGTTACAAATTTTGATTATAGAGAAATCCATTGATTGTTTAAGGGAGATAAAAATTTACCTATTTTATCCTCCAATTCATATAATATCCCACCATGTCCCATTTAAAATATGATTATAAGAAAATATGATGATCATATAGATTATTTTATTAGAAATTACCCACCAGTATTTTTGGAATGTTTCTCAACCTCTATTAAACAACTAAACGAAATAAATATGGGAAATGGGTGCAAAATTAATACCTATATTTTTTAGTGTCACTATAACTCAAAAATAAGAGGAAAGACAAATAAAATTATATAAAAAATATCATTATTACTTTTACATGAAATATATAGATATGAATTATATAAATTCTGATATGGCTACTCATCTTTTGGATTAGTCAAACGGCCACTATGGTTTCAAATAAGCCACTAGGATAATAAAACCATGACATTAGACATATTTAGCGGATAATTTTTCAATATCTAAAAATATAATTCATTCTTGTGGTCCAATATCAAAAATAAGACTCAGACATTGACCCCAATAAAAATAATAATCAACCCATTATAGCATGCATCAATTTCTGGGATATTAACTAGAATTTCACAATGGCTGATTAATCACTTCAAATCATAGATGTTTAAATTTATTCAATGACCAACTTCTATCCCCACAACACTATAGATATATATTTGGGCTCTATACAGATCCAAATAACACTTGATGATGAAGAGAAACTAGTTTTGTATCACTCAAAAGTGTTGTTTTTTATTGAGTATTTCAATTTGGATTAAAATAATTTGAGGCCACAAATCAAAATTGTTTATAAAATATCAATATTCCCTTATTGGAGATGATCTGATAATGAAATTTTAATGATATTGGGTTAAAATTTAAATATATATTTTGTCATATAAAATTCCATTATATAGTTTTCAACAAACTATTATTGTATATCCTAAAACTGAATCCCCTAAATTATAATTTGAGTGACATTATAAATGATTCTCATAATCGTAATACATCATAGTGTAGTAAAATTTGACCCACAGTAGACTATGTTTATCCCTGATTTGACACATCATTGAAATATTTAGTTCCTAAGATGGTTTCATGGATACCTCTATTATATCAGGTGACTCACTGTGAATATAGTAGGGACGTGCCTACTATTCATAAAATTTATGAAATAGGGAGTCACATATCTGTGGGATGATAAATATTTGGATTTTTATGTAAATATCCAGTAATACATATGGATCCCAACAATATTAATGGAACCCATTGAAGTAAATTCACTTTTGTTGTATGTTGAGACCCTAAAACAATCAATTTTTCCCTTATTTTAGAAAATAAATCCACATGTATGGAAAAACGTATTTACAACATATGAAAATTAATCCCTGGTATGGAGAATTGTTAATCCATCATTGAAATGTGTTTCCTTATATTAATCATTATTGTGATAAAGATCAATAACTATATGATGTGTTGAGATGTTTACATGGTCTCTGAGGTAGAACAACTCTAGTATATCTATAGTTTTACAATACTAACTGGAGGCTCATTAAGGGAGAAACCATCAAAACAATGATTGATATTTAGAGTGTTTCACATATGGTAGTTAAAGGGTAGAAACTATGTTATTTCCTCATAAAATATCCTTTCATAGAATTGTCCTCAATAAACATTAATCTACATGATGCAGAATTAATCGTCATTTGTAAATATCCAATGATACATGGGATACATTTTGTTTCAACATCTTTGAGCCCTATTTGGAGAAGAATATATAGTACAATAAAGAAAAAAATGACTAAATAAATGTTCTCACCTCTTTGAATTTTTTTATTCCTTCATGTTATAAAAAGATTCACCTATAATGAGGTAGAATACTAGGACCTCATTACTATCCATGAAATATATCTAAAAATGCTACTGACCCATATAAGTATTAAAGGTTACTCTGATTTAGTAATTAAAGAACTTATTTGGGAATATTTCATTAATAAGGAATAGTTGAATATTTTTCTTGATTATATATGACATGTGATAAAAAAATTCACATCAGAACTGATATTTCTAAAATTTTTCATTTTCAAAATGATTGTGTAGATTCATTTGCTAATACATATATAACCATTCATGATACAGACTAGGTAATGAAGATTATATTAATTTATCACGACTAGGTGTAATGTCACATTATTGGACATGAAAAAAGGGAAGTCATTCAAATTAATGTTATGTGAGAAAAGGGAGACTGCATATCCTTGAAGAAAAATTCATGAACTGGATGGTTATTTAATATAAAAACTATCTCTATAATAGAACTATTATTCTTAATTAAACAATGACGGATCATATCTATTGTTATAAAGAAAAAAAATCCTTTTATATGAACACATTTTACAGAATGTTCTCCAAAATTTAGGATTTGATGTTGTTCACCTCAAATTCATTAAAGGCTGAGACACCCTCACTATTATGCAAGAAGGACAAATAAGTTCCTACAGATCCCATCAAACATAAAAAATTCTATACCATTTTCTCAAAATTCTTGGGTAATAATTTCATTCAATGTTGCATAAATACATGGAGATCACTGAAATGTTCCATGACTTCAAAATATATGCCAACATCTTTTTTAAATCTTTTTACTAGTGTATATTTCCAAATATTCTTGGCCATTTCCTATCCATGACCTAGATTTCATTGGGATATATCCCCAGTTATAGAGTAGCTATTTGTTTAAATACATATAACCATATACATTTCCTCCAATTGGAACGAGGGTATACAATTCATGGAAATCGGGAAAAATCAATTCTCAACATTAAAAAGTTAGAAATCATCTAAATATTTACCGTCACCTCACACTAATGACAATATATAACACAAAAATATATTCTTATAATTTGAAAATAAAATATAAAGAATAAAATATCAAATATAACAAATCAGCTTAGTATCATTCTATAGAAAATAGAAAGATAGAGGATACTAAAAATACCTTATAAATTATCCTCAGGAAGAGTATATATGAAAACATAGTTTCTTTGATAAACAAACATTTTCATACTTTGTTTTCAAGTCACATTTTATCCCATATGTACACAACTATGATTCCATATTTACTCATTTATGATAATGATTTAGTTATACCTATTTGAGTCCAAATAACCTCACATTGGATTACCATCAATAACCCAATGTTTGGAGATGAGAAGTCCCATTGTTTTCACGTTTAATTTATGTTACATGATGAGAAAAGTTTTCATACATTTCAAAATCTAGAATTCTATATGAATCATTTCATTCAACCTTCTAATAAAACAATTAATAATTTTTCACTAATTCAATTCTAGAATGATCTATTACTCAGAACACCCATTATCCTTGGGAAGAAAAATTTGAAACTCTTACAAAAATTTTACGGGTTGTTCTTCATATATAGGGATTACATGAACAATGATCAGTAATTGGATACCATGGATGGGGTGAAAATCACACCAAAAAATCTACTATATTTTTTTGAAAATACATAACACATCTTTATCATATGTTTCCTTTTTTTCCTTACCGTTTGATGATAAACTACATAGTTTATATCCCTATTGTATAATGTTAAACATCATGGTGTAGGTCCAGGATATAAGACCATAAACATCACTGCAATAACTTCCTTCTCTTAGGAAATAAAATAACACAACAACATCATTTCATCATTAAAGACTACAAAAAAACATATTTGTTTTCCAATGTAATCCTATATAGTTATTCCAATGAACATGAAATATATAATTAAATTACCTTATTGAATTATTTAATTCATTATTAATAATAAATTAAAAAAAACACATGTACTGTTTTGGTTATTTTGGATTATTATATATTGTCAGATTTAAAAGACCTTTAAAAATCCCAATGGATGATAATATATATGTTGAAAAAAGATCACATTAGTAGAATATATAATGGAAGATTGAAAATTCAAATTGATACAGATGTATGACGTCATGGCCTGACTAATAAGATCGTAACATATGAATTCCATTATCATCAATTCGAATGGAGACAGAATAACTGGGATTTTATATGGACTCATATAATTCCAAGATTCCACAACATAAGCATGAGGGAACCCCCTTACAGTATAAGTACAATCTCATTGAGATTATGATCCATACCTTATTTATAGATCCACTACATGAAAATGTCACCACACAAATCTTACACATATAGAATTCACTATTATAGTAATTAGATATGCATCTAGTCCATACTAGTTTGAATTCATGTATTTTCATTCAATAAAATAGTGATCATATTTATTGTTCTATTAATATTATTTTTTAAAATATTAGATAATGAGTCAAATAACATTTAGATTTTGATTTGATGAAACAAAAATGGTATTTTTTAGATACATATAGTTTCCTTCAAGACACTCCTTTAATGAATTTTTTTTGAAATAAATGTTATGAAATATTATAAGGAAATTTTTTGGAATAAAATTTATGTGAAAACAACTTTTTATGAAGTCAAAAATAAAATTTATAATGGATTGAAAACTATTATAATCAAGAAAAAAGTATTATCCAATATGTAGGGATTTTTGACTTGACAATATAGATTATCATATATATATAATTTTTTATAGAATAAAAATTATTTTTGAAATCTCCATGTTGTAATAATAGTAAATCATATTTTTCATAATTTTCAGAGTATGTTGAATTTTGGGGAAAAAATAAAATATAGAATAATTATACACTGTGTATATGTCATCAGAATTAAAATCACGTAATGTAATATATGATACATGAGGTATAAATGAAAAAAATAAATTATTCCCATTTAAATTTTTTTAATAAATTTTCATTGGTTTTATAAAACCATAATGAATCGTCCAAAACTGATACTATAGTATTAAGGTTCATAAATCAACTCCATATAAATATGACTCACTTCCACACAAACAAGGATATAATTTCAATTATATAGGTAATTAAAAATGAAATATAATGAATACAAATTCACATTGGTATAAAACGTGGTAAAACCAATTGTATTATTTTCAGTTTTTATTACATCATCATATAAGGTCGAAACACTATATTTGGAAATTAATAAGGAATTATCCTCTCTTCTACTATAATAACCCACCAAAAATTCAATTACTATTAACTACTACCCCGTGGAACTATTAATTACTCTTCCCTTACCCCTATTAATTCCTCTTCAGGTTACTCATTCCCTTTAGAATCTACTTACAAGATTATTGATGTGCCCTATCAGGGTAAGGTATTCTCTCCATCTCCTCCATAATTAGTACAATTCATTTATTAATTCCTTTTAATAAAAAAATATTTATATTGGATTATATTATTACATAAAACTATTACTTCATTTTCATTTCCTAGAGTTTTTATAACCATTTATACTACATTATCCCCATATATTAATCTCTGTAGACAAATGTTATGCTAGAGATATTATCCTACAATTTTCCATTCCAATTATTTATTTTGTGATTACCCATATCCATTTACAATCATGTTTTCCCATGAGTTTTAATATAAAAAATTTATTGTGGATTTACATTTATGTAACCCACAATCCAACATAATGGGGTTGATTTTGATGAGTGATAACCTTATGTAGTTTGATCTATGTGGCATAAGTATATGTGTACATGATATGAATTTACTAGGTGGAACATGAATTATATTTCCATAAAATACAATGGGTATTGTTTTTATCTCAGGATATTCCACTTATGGTGTTTATGAGGTTATCTAAATAACAAATTATTATTTTTTCTTATAGATTGTCCATTAATTATCATCATTGTTCCATGTTATTTTTTCATCTCCACATTCCTTTTATTCCATTATCATATCATGTTATACCAAGCCTCAGTGTTCAATATTATGAAACTCGCCCATATCATGATTACATGATATATAACATGACTCATATTTACTAATATACCATTTTCAATTATTTATTTCTTACCTAACTAGTAATTATATATCACCCTTTTCCTATATATTTCCATATATTTTCTTATGAAATTTTTAAATAATTATAGAATTTTATTATTATGTTATGAGAGTTTTCAATAATGTTATTATACTCATATTCCATGATATACCATATTTCAAAAAGATACTTGACTTTATTATATTTTAGGATTGTATTATTTTTTCCTTTAGATATAATATATTGATTAATTTTTGCTAAAATATGGGTTGTTATAGTTGGTATTAAAGAAATGTGTAGATATTTTTGGGAATAAGATTTTAAATTTCTAATATAAACCAAAATAATTGGAATAAAAATATGAAAAACATCTTATTTTATTTATTTTAAAAGTTATGTGGTTTCCAAGATAAATACATCATTTTCTAAAAATTATATCTGTATGTCGATTTTGAAGATATGTAATAATAGAAATAACCCCAAAAATGAAACATTGAGCTATACTCAATATTTAGCTAGAGAAAAACATTGTCTTTTTTAAATATTAATATAGACACTATCAGTGGTTATTCATTGGTAACATTAAAATATCGTTATGAACCATTATTAGAGAAACAGAAATTGACATATGACTTTGTAATTGGAAATAGTTCAAGGAAAACATTGATTAAAACATAGATATTCGTAGAAAAAAAATATATATGTCATTTATGGGTTATCCTTTTATGTATCATGGTATCCCATTTATTTCGTTATAGTGTAAAAATGTTCATCAATATTTTCAAATTTATTTTTATTCAATTGAGGTAAACAGAAGAAAATAATTCATTAACCACTTTAAAGAGAAATGTTATGACTAAATAAATGATATGCCTAATATAATTGGATCAAAATAAAAAAATTGTGGTAATTAAAAAATAAAATTAACAAATCAAGATTACAAAATGACACATAGTTGAATTTAAAAACATAAAAATATATTTGAAGTTGAAATTTCAATGAAGTAAATCTAATAAATGTGATAATAGAATGAAAATTTTATTTGATATGTTTCAAAAATGTGGAATGAGAAACCAAGGTAAATTTAAATAAATAACTTGGACATGTTTGAAGTGTTGAAAAAATAGATCATAAAGTAATGAATTTCAATAAAAATGAAGATTAATGATAACATAGTAGTTGTAAATAATGTTCAATATAATGTACCATTAATCATTCTATGTATTAAATGTGGAGAAGATTTGAATTATCCATTCTAATGATTTATTCAAAGCTATAATAATAGGGACCAGAACCGATAGTCTCAAATACTAAGGGAATAAGGATATTCCTCAGCTAATAAGGATTTTGATTACTGATGTACAAATTAAAACTAAAGAGGTTTTATGTATGTATGGATTTATTTCAATTCCTTCCATAATATCGTATCATGTAATATTTCTGTGAAAATTGATTCCCCACCCAAAATTATTTCATGTAATCAGTGGAACATCTATAAATTTATTATATCATGTTTAATTTTGAAGGAATGTTGTTGAAAATATAATCAATATCCATTTAGCATAATTAAATGTTATCCGAGGTATGGATTGGTTTTACCTATATAAAGCATACATAAATCTCTAGGAGAAGGAATTCACACTCTATATAATGAATCTCACAGTGATTTTGTATAAGATAACGTTCTAATTAGGAACAATCAATTCAAGAATGGATATTATATCCTTATGAGAAAAAAATATATAAAAAGTTATTTAGACTAATGAAAATATCAATCTTAATGGAATTACCAATGTGGGTGAATATGTTCCTTAAATAATGACATGCATTTCCTCTTAAAATACAGATTGATTTATAAATAAAATCTACAAATGGGTTACGTGACATTCCTAGGACATGTTATCACTAGTAAAAGGACATATCTAGATCCCTTAAAAATATAGGTAATAAAATGATTCACCTGTCCAATATTTATGATTAAAATCCATAGTATCATTGAATTGTATGGTTACTTTTGTTGATTTGGGATAAATAATTCATGATTTGCAATCCAAATTACAATTATTAATCAAAATAAGTTATTTTTTCAGGAAAGGTGAATGTGAAAAAAGAATTTAAGAGATGAGGTAGAGAAAACTAGATGAACCTATGATCACATTACCCACTAGGGGAGAAGTATTTTTGATCTACAATTATGTGTGTAAAAAGGTATTTTGATTTGTACTATTTCAGGATATCAATGTTACAACATATAACTTCAGAAAGATTAATGATCCACGAGAAGAACTACCCAAATCAGGATTAATAATTGATTTTAGAGATCATTACATAAATGATATGGTGAACATCCTCTATAGTGAAATATGTAACATATATACATATTAGGAAATCATATTGTGTATATTCACAAAAAACGATCTTAACATGTTCCAAAAAAAGGGTTGTTATAGCTGCTCAAGGATTTTTATTGTTCAATCCATTATAATTATTATAATGTAAACAATGTTAAATATGCTCTTTGTAGAAAGGATCTTCCAACCCTCTCCATGATAATGATTTTATTGGATACAATAATCATGTACATACAAAAGGTTGGACATGATACTAAAAATGATTTTCATATTAACTTTCTGTTATAACTATTCAACATTATATTATTGGGAGAATCAATGAATCATATAAATAAGATGAGTAGCGATAGAAGAAGTTAGATAATATTCTAGAGTTTTAATATATATTATACGTTGTTATAAGGTTTGTAATATAGATATGTGTCTCGTGAATCCAAAAAGTAAATTGTAAACTTCTAGATGTGGAACATATCTCCTCCACTTCTATTCATCAAATAAGCACGAGATATAAATAAATAAATATATATATATATATCTCTGTGTTTGTGTGAAAAAAATTTTCTTCTGGTATAACAGGAAGAAGGTGATTATAGAGTTTTATCTTGATACATGGTATGCCAAAAAGTTTGGTTTGAGAGATATATATCTAATGATTTGAAGTAACCATTTCCAAAACTAGTCTGTAAATGTGTAATCAGGTCAATTTATTTTTTATTAGATGAATATGATAACAACTGACAATATTGAGAATAGATTTATTTAAATTATAATTCACGAGTATTATTGTTTCTATATATGATCACAAGATTATTCATGCACATGAATATGAATAGATATGATCATATTTTGATGTGTGATTAGGATTGATTGTAGATATCATCATAATATTATGTGTAGGTATGATTAAAAAAAACCTTTTCACGTTATGATGTGTGAGTATTATTTATTCTCTCTTATATCCAATTATAATTCATGTAAATGATTGTGAATGTCTTTATTCAAAATATTATGGCTTCATATGAATTTGATTCTACATTCCATTGTTAATAATATTCCAGGATGATTAATTCATTGAAATAATTATTGATAAATATTCTATATATGACTAGATTTCAAAATTTGGGATTCAATATTTCTCTAGGATTAAATATTTATGTTGAGAGGGTGAAGATAATTATATTATCATAAACATATAATCATCTTATGATTTATTAATATTGACATCACCATTTTCCCTTAATGGGAATCTCATATCACACATTATCATGTATCAATTAACTGGTATAAGAAGTCATTTTATATGTATGACGTGTATATGAAGGTTAATAGTCATGAATATCTATTGTGGAAATGATTGATATTTTTTTAAAAAAATTGTTATGTATCCTTTTTTCTATAAATACTATACCATTATGGAACTGGAAAAGATTATTATCATATATTTTGAATATTCATCTCATAATATTTAGTTGTTTTGAAATGTTTTGATTATAAATGTTGATATCAGATTTTGGTGTAGTTATTCCTTGTGTATTAGTGTATGATAACACTAATGAAAGCCATAGAGATAATACTATGTTTATTATACCATACTGATGAATTAAAAAATAATATATTTTATTTTTATCTTAGAAAATGAATCCATATAGATAAGATAATGTTGATAACACTATTGAATAGATTCACCTAGGGGTAACAACTCTGAAAGTGGTCAATTTGGTGTGAACTCATCCATTAATGGTTCATAATGAGTTGGCCTAAGTCTGCACACATAGATAGACACTCCCAGTTGATATGCATAGGTTAGTTTAGTCATTCGTAATTAAAATTTATTACTGACATAAATATATAATGAACATGGATTACATACTTTAAAAATAATATTTAATTAAGTGAAAATAAATTTCCATGATATATACATCACATGAATAATTATTCAGGATTTATTTAATGCCATGTTATTAGAAAATAATGCAATTTATTTAGATAGCATATATAAAATGAAACAAAAAATATTTAGGATATTGTAACACTGCAATACAATAATATATATCAATTTTTGATAATTTACATTTCTTGAGAAGATTGTGAATCACGGAAAACTATGTTTAATAAACAACTATTCTCTTTTAAAATATTATAATTTAAATAAGACTAACACATCATAGCAAGTAAGTTTTTCGCAATTAATATAAATAACTAGAATATAATAAATATATGGTTTATGAATGTATAAAATTAATTAAATAGATTTTAATTTATTCAATATAAAATAAACACAACTTTAAAGATAATGTATTGATTTGTAAAAAACATTATTTTTATAAAAGGTGGGTTAGTCATGCTTTACCTAGAAATTTAAATAATAATATTAAAAAGTTTATAATGTTTATAAAAAATTAAGAAAACAATTTTTTATCACCAATGTAAAAATTATCTTTTTAGTGAATTTTTGAAATTGTTCTAAAAATAATAATTTTGTTGATAAATATTGAAAATAATGACATTTATTGAAAATTACGATTTAATATAAATTATTTACAATAATAAATTTTATATTAAATTATTTTTAATGTAATATTATATGAATTAAATTTCTATATATCTATATTTTTTTTCATTATAATCAATTACATAATGAATTCTGCTATAAAAACCTTACAAACAATTGAATGTTTTTCATTACAAAATTTCTTTTTTGAATGCATAGGTAGGTTTACATTTAAATTTAATTATTTCACATTTGTTAATTTAATATTTAAAAAACTATATCATATTTGTAATCATAATGAATAATATTATCTAATATGGACCACATAGTTTTTAACTATAATGAATAGTTAAATCACAGTAGAGTAATTACTATGACTAAGGTAAAAACAGATTTATTGTATAATGTTTAATGAATACTTAAAAGGACTAAAATAACCATTTTATAGCCATATTAAAGACATATAATCGTTAAGTATCGATAATTACCTATTTTTCTTATTTGAATGACAACAATATTTCTATCTCACTATCTTTTAAAAAATTCAATTTTTATCCTCTTCGGCACTTATAAAAGGCCAAAGGACTTCCTACACTCATCAAACATTAAAAAAACATTGCTCCATCCAATAATTGCTAAATATATTTTCTTTATTTCAATCCCACCATCTAGAGGTCATTTTTTATCATATATACAATCATAGAAAGCTTTAGGTTAAACCCATAGAGGTATCCCGAAGAAGTGGTAATGGAATTACATTGGATTTTCATTTTAATTATACCTATAACTAAAAAATATATTATGAAAATTTTAATATATAATGTCACAAATATATAAAATATACAGAAATCTTATTATTATTTTTTAATGAGATATTTTCACATCCTCTTAAATCAAATGGGAAACAAAATTGTCAATCATTTATACTGTAGACTACCACCCCTTAAATTGATTTAATTAATTTTACACAAAAAACATTAAAATATAGATATAATGATGAATATAACTTATTTATATGTTATTTAAGACATTATTTTAATTTTGATTTTATTTTATCACAAATAAATTCTAACATTCCATTTTTTGGTATACGACAACGCCGCCAGTGTGTACGACGTACTACCCCCTCACGAAGCAATGTGATTTTTTATTACACATTATATTGAAAGTATAATGGATAAATATAATCAATATATTTGATATATACCATAAAAATACTTCTATATACATAATACCATATATAACAACTTAATTTATTATTTAATTTAAATGAATATTATCACACATCTGTACATGTGGACATCTGCCTCCACATAGTGATGAGCTGTTTTTTCATTTCCTTTTCACATAGGGAAATAAGGATTCATTTTATTAATATAATATATATATATATATATATTAAATAATAATTATTACAAAATGTTAATTAATATTTAATTTCCTTTTATTAAAGTCATTAAAAAAATGGAAACACATTTCATACCTGTGTAGGACATATCCTCTTCATGAAAGGTGTAATTCATTCCCAACCTATAGATTTTATCAATTACATTAAAATAATATATATATATATATTTTATTAAATCGTTTTTAACATTCTAGATATGATTTAACTATAATCAATGTAAAAGGACTAAAATTAAAATAACGAAATATACATGAAAAATGATGTTGTTATCAGTTGAAACAATGATTTTGATAAATGCTGGATAATAAGCTTGTGATAAAAGGCTATAAGTAAATGAAATGATTAATCAAATATATGTTTTTGGTTATGAAATATAATTATAATAAATCTACAATTATTATACTAGATATATAGACTTGTATGAAAGAATTTTGACCTTTGTTATGGGTTTCAAATAACTCTATGACTTCAATGAAATGTATTCCATATGGGCCACATAAGTCTTTTGTCTACTGTATTTAAAATAAATAAATTTAAATTAAAGAAATTTTTTGTCCACATTTTCCAAAAAAACTGTTTCTAATTTGGTCAATTTTTTTCCAGATTTAGAAATGTGGATATTATAGATTTAGGGATGTTTCCTAAAAATGTGCCTAGTTTAGACAGATTTTATTCCAATGATGCAAAACAATCAATATTTTCAAAAAAGTCCCATAATTTAGAAAATTTTACCAGAACGAAATAATATTTTATTGAAATTTTTAACACTATATTAAAACATTATAAATGTGTATAATTCTCCTAAGTATCATATATTTATAAAAATAAAATAAAAAATATATATATATATATATACATACAAATTCTTTAACATATATTAAATGATCATAATATCTATATATTATACTCACAGAAACACACAAATACACACTCATAGAAATATATATATATATATGTGTGTCTGTGTGTGTGTGTATTCAAATATCCCTTAGGGTGTATCTCGATGTTAGATTCCCCTGTAGGTCTGAAGGAAGACATGAGATTGAGTCTCATCATGTTCTATCCTAAATTTGGGTGTTACTTGTTTTTTTAATAATATATCTTATTTACCTACATCTATGTAAATATGTACTTGGATATATATAAATTCATAAACATATAAATTTATATAAACACACACACACATATGAATATATAAATATATATACATAAATATATTTATAAATAAAAACACATATATGGTTTAAATATAGTGGCATTTTTAAGAGAACAGGGATAATTATTTATATAAAATTCAACATATACTATTTTAAATACATATAAATTTATTGATTTATACACATAATTATATATATATTCATTCATACACTTATATATTTTAATACACAAACACACATAAATATATGTAATCCCCCCCAAAAACATATAATAAAATATATATAAATAAAAAGATATTTATATATAAAATATAATTGTATACATATAAAATATTAATATATGTATATTAATATATAAAATTATTTATATTATATTAATTTTTTAAATACTAAAATATATTAATATATAAAAAATTGATTTGAATTATATTTTAAAAATAAAATATAAATAGATGAGTTTTTATGGTCTTTTGCTAGGATTCTCCATTTTTGGGATTAAATCAATTTGGTTAAAAATTTCCGGCGGTTGTGAGGAGACACATTACCATTAGAGGGAATTTCCGTAGTAGGATCATCGTGGATGGGTTTTGGGGCTTGGAGTGTCATGAACCATCCCAGATACACTGGTACCATGATAACAAATCCAATCCTAACATAGCCTGAATGGTGTCCCCAATCCCCATGGGGTTATGACTAGAACCATTCATCATACAAGACAAAATTGGAAATGGATATTCTACATACATCATGGAAGAACCAGTTAAAAGTTAGTATGAACAAAATAAAACTCTATTGGTGGAACTTTACTTCATGTCAAAAAGGTAACAACAACCAAATGTACAACCACAATATTAGATAAAACATGATACGAAACACAAGTACTAATGGAAAAAAATGTTTGAAGTCATAATATCAATAGAAACTACCACCTCCAAGTGGTTATTTACCCTTAGTCAAACCTGGAAAGTGGAAATATACAAACCACAAATGCCATCGTTACGGTGAGAGATAAAATCTTAGTAGGGTCACACCAAGGATTCCGTAATATGATTCCAACTTAATTACAAAAATGATGCTTTCAATTTTAAATAGAGGCATGGGGGGACAAAATAATATTTTAAAAAAATTATTCTTTAAATTTCCATTGATGGTAATACTTTAAAAAAATTTCATGAAGAACATTTTATATAATTTTTATTATATAAACTCACTTGTCTTATAAAAATATGTTTATAAAAAATGGAATATATATATATATATATATCAAAATAATAACAATGGAGTAACATGGTAATCTTCCAAGATGTATGAATGTTCTTGGTATTGTGATCTTCAAACACTAAAATTATCAACCATGTTAATATGTGTACACACATACATCTCACACTTGGTCAAAGAGGACTCACCCCTTACAATTGGGGATGTGACCTACTTCATATGTATTTTCAATGTCTTAAAGCATGAATTGATTGGTGTCCCAAATAACTCAATTATTACCAAGGCATTTATGTGCTCTCACAAAAATCAATATTTAAATAATTATTTAAAAACTATTGAAAACATAGTTAACCCATTTCCGATTTACTTTCAATATGAAAATAACTACCTAAATACCAAAAAATGGATTCAATCAATTCATACTTTTTTCTAGTAAAAACCCAAGGGGTTATTATTCAATCAACATTATCTAATTTTATCAAATAAAATTCTGAAGAACAACTCACAAATTAATTCTTCTATTTAATTCCCATAAATCATATTTACAATGTTCAATTAAATTACAGAAACACAACCAAATTAAATATAATTGGGGTTTTATCCAACTATATTTCCAAATAGAATCAAAACCCCAATCCCTGACATATTGTTTTTTAGAATTTAATTTAAATAATTTTATTTTAAATCAATCAATTTAGGTATAAATGAATTGTAAATTCTTAAACTAAACCTCCTACATCGGGATCATGGGATCATAAATCACAATTCCTATAATGTGAAACTCCAATGATGAATTTTACTAACAAATATCTAAAAATAAACGCTATATTCATTATCAAAAAAATAATTTTTTGATTCTCTAACAACATAGAGATCTTGCAACCCATAGGGAGGAGAGAATGGGAGATCCCGGGAGAAGGACCATAGAAATAGTCCTTACAATGAAAGGCTAAAATAATGATCAACTAGCATTTATCCACCTATAAAAGTGTTTGGAGGAGCCAAAATTGGTTCTTGGGAGTTATATATACCTATTAATTCATCCAACATCAATTTAAGGTTGTGTGGGGGTATTAATGGTGCTTTTGGAATTCGATTTTGTAAAAATAAAATAATTAATACCGGCATGCATTGTTAACTAGAATGGGACACATATATTTTCAAAACATGTTCCCCAAAAGTGAATCCCTAAGTTTGAGATTTTTTATTTACTCCTTGGGGGTACATATTTTGAAAAACCGTGTGCCAACCATGTAAATTGTCACACCCTCGGTTTTTATGGTTCTCATTAGCAGGGCGCACAATTGTGGAATCCTGTGCATAGCTCAAGAGTCCTCCAATATTTCCAAAACATTACTTGAACAACCTCTAAATGAGACCCAAACAAAACATAATCAAAATGGAGGTTGTGGAGTTCCTGAATTAAGTAACAGCGGTTACAACCTCCACACCATAAAGACATTTTATCCCTTGAAAGAGTGTTTGGAAGCTTCCATGTCAACAAGAGAGAGCTGCTACTCTCTCATTAGTGACACTACCAAAAAACTGGGCAAGGCCAGCGCCAGCCTTTATCAGCACTAACAAAAAAGCACTGATAAAGGGGGTTACATTTATCAGCGATGATAAAGGTACCCCCTTTAAATGCTCTATTTGGAGTACTGTTAAAGGGAACCCCTTTATCATCTCTTTTTTAGTATTGCTGATAAAGGGGGGGTCTTTCTCAGTGCTTTTTTTAAAAGTGTCGATAAAGCGTGTACTTCCAAAAAAATTTCATTAAAAAATATATTAATATTTAAATATATAAATATAGTTACATTGATATAAATATAATATATATTTTTTAAATATAATTTTGAATATATTTTAGTTAAGTATAAATATACAGTTACACTTAATATATAATATATTTAGTGAAAATGGATTATAAAAAAAATTAAAAAAAATTAATAAATAATTTGCTAATTATTTTGGAGTAATTTTATTTTAATAACAATTTGGAGACTAAAAAAATTAAAAAAATTAAAAAATATCCAATATATATTGAAAACGAAACTCGAATTTCAAAGGGCCATAACTTTTGATCTGGATGTCCGTTTGAGCACTACAACTTATCAAATCAAAGCATGCAATGATCTGTACACGCTTGTGATTGACGCAAAGCCGCTTTCACAACATTCAAGTCCAAAAAGGCCACGAAGGCCTCCAAAACTGAGTTTTTAGTGAGGATACCCTAATTTTTTAACATTTTGTGGATTTTCAGCCTCATTTAAGGGGGTATTATTGGATTGTTTTTGTGGGAACTGAATTTATTCCAAGTTATTACATTCATATTGATATTATGTCTTTGAAATATTATTGTTTTTTAAAATGAACTGCTATTTATAATCAAATATATAACAATATATACATATTTATTATATATTCACGCATAAAAATTTAATTATAAAAATAAATAATAAAATATGTTTACATATAAAATATATTAGCTTTATCTAAATAATAAATAATATAAATTTTATTTAAAATAAAAATATATGAAAATTTATATACCGATATATTAATCTAACTATATATATATATTCATATAACTACAAATATATATATTCATATAACTATAAATATATATATTAATATCACTATAAATATATATATTAATATAACTATATATATATATTAATATAACTATATATATATTAATATGAATATATATTAGTATAAGAATAAATATAACTATATATATATATATTTATATAGATATCATGAAATGGAAATCAAAACAAAATAGAGGAGTGGTAAGGGCTTAGGTGCGCAGGGGGGAGGTCTCGAGTTCAAAACCTGGTGAAGGCAGGGGCACGCGCATGGGGGTGGATTTGGGGTACTATCGCTAGTAAAGGGAGGAGGGGGTGCGTGCGAGTGATGGAGGGGTCTGGAAAGAACTATTAAAATGGGTGCTCAAGCACTATAAAATCCCCCCAATTGGTAGTTATTTTTTTCATTTTTTTAATTTTTTTTGATTTTTTTTGATTTTTTTTGATTTTTTTTATCAGCGCTTAAAACAATCACTGATAAAAGGGGTCCTTATCAGTGCTTTTTGGAGCTCTATAAAGGGGACCCCTTATCTTTGCCGGCTTTAACAGTGCTTTTAAAGGTCATTTTTAGCGCTGATAAAAGCTGTATTTGTAATAGTGTGATTATCACTTCCACATCTCATGTGTATCAGAACCGTGAAATCATAGCTCTTAGAAAAAATTTATCATCATCCAATTAAATACATTGATTTTAGAATCAAATATCATAACAATATTCTAAATCATGGATAAATTATGCTCGACATCATGATCACACCATCTTAGTACATGAGATTGATGAGAATGAAACATTCAGATCTATGATACAAGAAATAAATTATGTATTTATTTATAAAACATAGTACATTATAAATATTAATAAATTTTCCCCACCTTATTAAAAACTACAAATTGTCCCAAAAAGGAAGGGGAATTTTACATTACCACCTAATACGGCAACGAATCAACAGAGGTGAATCTTCTAAAAACACCATATCAAAAAATAAAAAATATAGGGGTATAAGAAATTGATTAGCATAAGGCTAATATCAGCTATGTTTATCTACATCCTCATACAAATATACTGAATATGTTTTTCGTATCTTGAACCAATGATGTTCAAACCACGGAACATTCACTAAAATCTGAAAAATATAACGTAAATTTAGTTGTGTGGACATGAAATGAATAAAATGGAACCATCCTTATCATAAAATGGTAACCATTGATATAAGAAAGATCAACCATCCACAACTGTTCATCCCAAGACCCAAAAATGTCATGGATGTATGTGTAAGGAATATCCTCTAGAATCTATATAGCCTGTTTTTATCTTCCATCCAACAAATGACGGTATACCATACTCAAACAAACTAAAGATTCTAGTTCCTCCTAATGGCCTCAATAAAAAAACATCGAAATTGAGGATCTCTATCATAGACTGTAGTAGATAAAACTCCCTGAAAATGATCAATATCCTTCACAAAGATGTTTCCTAGATCCTCAAATTTGATTTTATTAGGAATGTATACAATGTAATATAATTTAGTCAACCTACCAAAATAATCCATAGATATCTCGTCTTATTTCCTTGCAAATATGGGATGTGGTTAAAGCAAACCTCAAGGAATTCGGTGCTCAGCCTTAAAATGTTGTAATTTATATCAACGAGAGACAGAATCTAAAATTACATGCCTCATACCTGGCCACTAGAATCATTTTCATAGATCATAGAAAATGTTTGCGGTTCTTGGTTTCATTACCTCTAGTTATAGTGGAAACCTCTCATCGAAACATTTCTTATAAGAATATATACCATGCACAAGATCTGAAAACCAAGAATATCTACCAGGGAGAACAGACACTCAAACAATGTATCCCCACCATAAAAAATGTATCTAATGATATAGAACTCATCATTGAGCTATTTTTCTTGTACAATCATTATGGGAAGAAAGGAGGTCAAATGAACAATATCCAATGAAACTATGACCCCGTATTCTGGAACACCAATATGAAACTATTATGAAAGAGACAACTAGTTCCACTATTAATATGATTATTTCATTTCATGGAATGGTGTTTTCCATCTCAAAGCATCTAAAATGATATTATCCTTCCCAAGTTTTTTGGCGATGTCAATGATATCAAATTGTATTTATTCCACACAAGACCGCTAGAGGATATTAAAATCCTATTGATAGAATATATAACTCATGCTATGTTGATTGAAGTACCTGGAAAACATTTCTCTAAAAGGTTAATTCCCCAAAATATTTTTTTTATTCAACAAAAATAAAATATCAATGTCATCAGTTAGTTAATTATCCTCTTGTGGCCTAAGATTCCAAGATCTATAAGCAACATCTCGATCACCCTACATAAGAATGCATCAAAAATCAAAACCCAATGTATAAAAAAGACCATGTAGCCCTACCACACCACTGTAAGAGTCAACACCGATGATGTAGTAAAAATACAAATAATATCAAAAAATAGCTCTAACACTTCTCATATGATGAAAATTTTTACCCCTTATGAGTTAGAGCAGTCATCCTGGAATACATCTTTAAGATGTTCTTTAGAAATTATGGATAATACGCATCTAAATACCATAATATTTGAATCTCAAAGACATTATATTGTCTCTCCCATTTCATATTGCATTCACCTTTTCATGATTAAATGTGATATGATGGTCTGATAAAACATGTAGTAATAACATCACTTTTAGAATATAGAAATCACATATTGGTATCATGTAATAAAGTTGGTGATTTATCAACAATTCTTGAACATCTCTCAATTGGTTCACATGATCCTCTTCATATATAGAGTAAACAAGCATTTCATCCCCAAATTCCACAATGAAATTATCATCATAAATTTGGAAAATGAAGTACATCAATTCCATAAAAACTATTGGAGCATTGGATAAAACAAATGAAATAAAAGGGAACTCATAATGGATATAAATTCTCTAAATGGGAGTTTTATGAAAGTAAAATTATTTTATTTCAACTCATGATAACTATATTGAAGATCAGTCTTAGTGTAACACTACTTCCCATTGAACTGGTGAAACATATCATCAATCTAAGGAAACTGGTACTTGTTCTTTATTGTAACTCAATAATGTTTCTGATAAACAATACATAACTGAAGTGACCCTATGGATTTCATAGGAATGAAAACCAGTGCAACCCAAGGTAAAATACTCTGTTATAGGAAGATATTCTCATGAATTTCATCTAAATGAGTCTTCAACATTTAATTTCAGCTTGTACTATGTGTTAAGAAGGAAAATATATTTGTTGAGTATGAAATACTAAATTTATAAAGAAATATACCTCCCCTACCTGTGAAAAACCAAAAAATTCATATGTAAAAACATAAAAAAACATGATGAAAACTGGATAGAAATCACCGCACAAGGATTCCTACTCAACATAAATAGATAATAGTGATATTAATTTCTTTGACTCTGAATAAACATTTCGGACTCTACTCATTATTAAGTCCCATTCCCTTTTAAAGATATGACATGCCCCATCAGATATAGTAATGGAGACCCATCGTAGATAATAATCCCATCAGTGTTTATTTTAAATAGACCAATATTTAGATAATATGTTTTCAAGAGATTTCATGTATAGAGAGCAAAAATCCCAAGAAATATTGATATCTGATAATGATAAAACTCAAGTATGACAATAGAGAACCAACTCTCTCTTCATTTCATGGAGTGTATAAATATCCATCACATAAAGAAAAAATATGTAGATGATGATTTATCATACTCATAATGTTTTATGAAATGTTCAAAGGAGGTACCCCTGTATCAAATAAAGAAGTCACTAAATAAGAATAAATTGTTATTTTACCACTTAGAGTCTCTAAACCCAAATATTCATCATCTAGAGACTCTTCTGTTTGGTTATGAAAATTTATTCCAGATGCGTATGGATGGAACTCCTTTATTCAAGAATCATATTATTTAACAACATATATATTTTCTATTTATTATACAATGCCACTAAAGATAGTGGAATAGAAACTTTAGAACATCTTCAAGTGACATGAGCATCCACAAGAACCATATATCTTGGGTTCTATAGTGCCATCCTTTTTGAGAGCACATGTTTTCTACACTGGTAACAAATCAAATAGAATATTCTAGACACTTTATGAGGTCTAGAAAACCCTTCTTTTGGTAACCACTGTAAGAATCACCACACATCATCTTCTATTTATGGGATCACAAAAATGACAATATGTAAAATAGGAATTCCCATCAACCCTAACATACAAGCCATCTCTATTTCAACAATCTAATCTTTATTGATCACATTAGCATACACATGATACTTCATCATGAAAACATGACAATGAATATCAGATCAATTCAATATCATTAACTTTAGTGTCTTTATCTTATCATATGATACAAAATATGCTGTGAACTGAAAAATATCAACATAACAGTTTACATATTCTGTCATGGTTCTATCATCCTACTCATGTTTTAAATAATCATTATTCATGGAAAATATCATTGAATCTAGTTATGAATATTTTGTAAAACTGTATTTAATGTATTTCCATGATAAGCCCTCATGATTCTTCCCAATCATTATCATGTCCCCCCATCTCCTTCTTGGTCCATCTATCTTGAATGTGGAACATTTAACCGTGATTATATGAGTAATTTCCAAGAACTCAAACAGAAGATCAATGTCACTCATACAATTATCAGAAAAATGAGGATAATTACACACATCTAATTGTAGTGGTGTTTTGTGAAGGAACTCTGAAGAACTAATCCTAATGTTTTTCTTAGGAGAATTAACAACTAGCCCTAAATGAGATGTGGTGTAGGTTTCTGTCATAGAGCTTGGATAACATGTAAAAAACATTATCCAAATTATGTTCCATGAGAGTATTTTATTGTGGTTGTTCGTCAACTACTTAGTCCTTGATCTGATTTAGAATTCCACATAGATGCATGATTTTAAACAACAATAGTATGAAAAATTTCAAACATCAGATTTACAATAAAATAGGGAAATAAGGGAAATTAATCCCAATAGATAGGCAAAAAATATTGGGATTTGAATTTATCTAAATCAATATTAGGAAAAATATAACTAATCACAATGAAATCTTTTTGAACCCACCCATACTGACTTCAGGGTAATTATGGTGAGATCTGACCACACATTCAACCACAACTACCTCTTTAGATCGAACAAGATTTCTCAAAATTCATACTGATATCACGGATAGATGCATAAACTTCTTTCTTTTGATACAGAATTTTCACTAACCATCATGGATACCCTAATACCTTGATAACCCAGCCAATCATCACATATCCCAAAGGGCGTTACCAATCTGTATAGTTTGAAGAATAGAACACGGGGTAATATAAGATCAAACTAGAATTTATATCTCCTTATACAGATCATAATAAATACTAATAAATAATTATTCTCAAAAGAAAAATCCATAAGGAGAACTACACCAGAAGTCAAAAAAAGTATCTAAAACCCAAAGTAATTTCAAAATGTTCATGAATACAAGACATAAAACCCAAGTGAAAATAGAAAAATCATATCAAATCCAAAGTATTAACATCAAATTCCACCATTAAGGGTGATTTCACCTTTCTCAAAAAATGGAATGAATAAATCAAAAAATTCTAGAAGGCATAGGTGTGGTGTTAGATAAAATCCCAAAAGTGACTTACCAAGGATTCCAAAATAACTGTCCACCTTAATTAAACAATTATTTTTTCAATTTCAATTAAATAATCAAGGAAACATAGAAACATATTGAAAAAAAATCATTTTGTAGATTTTAGTAGATAAAAATACTTCAAACAAATGGCTTGAAATTTTTTTTATATAAAATAGTTTATATATATTCACAAATAATGTGTAAAATAGATTAAAAAAAATTTCATACATATATCCCAATATTCACAATAGAGAGACAAGGTCATCTACAAAGAGGTATGATAGTTCCAAGTTATGGGATCCACACACTACCGAATATGTGATCACGACAGAATGTGTATACTAGTCTCATCGATACTGATCAAAGAGGACTCATCATCATCCCATGAGGGATGTTCCCTACAACATAATTTTTATTTGGGTTTTAAAGCATCAATATAGTGTTTTCCCAAATAGCACACTAACTAGCTAGGATTTCATATTCTATTAGAAAAATAAATAATGGGATATTTATTTCTAACAATTAAAAATACAATTATCCAATTTTATAGTTAATTTGAATATAAAAATTAATATTTAATTTTTTTTAAGTGATTACTTATTTTTTCTATGATAAAACAAATGGGATATTATCAAAAAAATAGCCATTTTTTATTAAGTATTAATTTGAGATCATATTCACAAATATCTTCTATAATTGAATTATATAATTCAATACCAAAATTTTACATCAAAACCAAAAAACACACCACAATTGTTTGGAATTTGGGGTTTTCCAAAATTTTCATGCCAAAGAAAATACAAACCACTTTTAAAAATGAATTATTTACAGAATTTATTTTAAATATGACTAATTTAAATCAATATATTTAATTAAAATCTAGAAATTTAGGGTTAAATCATTTGTAAAATCATAAACAGAAACACCTACCTCAAGATCATTGGATCAAGAATAATAATCCCAAAATAGAAAACTCGAGAGAATAATTTTGTAAACGGAGATCCCAAAATAAAACATAGATTCAAGATCTAAATCATTGGGCCTTAGATCCTATAACAAAATAGAGATCTAACAAAACATGTGGAGGGGAGTTGGAGAGAGAGGTATAGACAAAATTTGGAAAGAATTATTACACAGAAAGGATCAAATGATGATATTTTACCTTTGATCCACATTGAAAGTGTTTGGAGGATCAAAAATAATTTTTTTAGAGATATAAATACATAAGAAATCCTTCAACCTAATTTAGTTTAAATCTTTATTATAAATATCAATTCATGAATGTTTTAATGAATTTTTAGAAAAATTTAATCTTGAAAGAAGGATAAGAAAGCCAGGGAAACATTGTTTATCATCCCATGAGACAAAAAAATCCCTAATTTTGGATTTTTTATGGTTACACCTTGGTGAGCACCCATTTTTGAAAAACCATGCACCAACTGTGCAAACCCCACTACGTTGGATTTCATAGCGTTCCCTATAGAGGTGAAATGTGTTATCAAAACATGGGACAACCATAAATAGAATATGATACCTAAATGTTTTTAAAATATTACCTAAAACAACCATAAGTGAGACCCAACCAAATAATGATCAAAATAAGGGTTGTTGAGTATTGAAAAGTAGTAATATGTTATTACATGGAGCTCATGACTGATAGTTGTGAGTTTGGGAGGATCATGGAGGCATGGAAAGAGGGACATAATATATATGTATATATATTTAAAATATTTGAATATTAATAATGAAAATAGTAATTATTTTTAAAAATAGACATGTCTATTAAAAAGGTGGATATTTTATATATAATTTAATGACATTTCTCAAAATTTTTGGAAAAAGAGGTTTATCTAGTTAACAATGTTTATAATCATAACAAAATAAATATTTTTATTTACATAAATAACATCCAATATGTATAATGTTTTCAAATTTATGATGTTTTTAAATGTCCATAATTATAGACAGCTCAATTATAAATTATTTTGAGAATCATTGGTCAATGAGTTAAGAATTTTTTAAAACATCATTAATTTACATTTTCCTAGTAGTGAAACGTACGCTTTTATATGTTATATAGTGAATACCTTTAACTTCATGGTATTTAATATTTCATTCGTTGTTATTTTTTTTGGGGACTGTGACTCAAAAGTTACAAAAGTCGTAATTGTTTGCTTTACAATCTCATTTTTTATTGAGATTATTTATGATTAGATTTACGATATTGAAGTATTTTGATATCACAATCAAGGAACTCATAAATTTTAATCTTCTATGTCAAGTCATGATCATTTAAGGTAAAAGTTCTAGTTTCCTCTCATTGGTACGTAAAATGATTATGAATTATTTTTATTAAAATATTAGTTTATTTATCTATTTAGTCAAGAACTCCTTATCATCAAAATCCATGTTTTTTAAAAAATAAAAAATGTTTTCATCATTATCTAAATTATTTATTAAATATATTTTTCCCATATTTTACTTTTTCAACAGAATCCCCATTTTCTTTTCAAAACAACATAGGTTTTTATTTACTAAAAATTTGAATGGAATGATTATTTTATCATGTATGGTATATATTAAATTTCTATTTTTCATGAACACAGGAATATTTTTAATCTTCATATTTATTTTTCAAAGTTTATTTTCAATAATTTTTATTTGACAAATAATTTTTGAACATTTATATTCTAAAACATATTGATATTGATAAGGATATTTTCCTTAAAAATTCATTTTATTGAATTTTTATGTTGTTTTGATTAATTAATGACATCATCTTATTATTGTACTTATAATTTATTGAAGATCTGTTCTATTGAAATCATTAATATTATTTATATTTGTAGTTTATAAATAGTTATAGATATAATGTATAACTTTTTTATCATTCACCATATTACTCTGAATATTTTATGATAATGTTTATTAAATGGGGAAATTGTTATCATTTCATATGTTATAATTTAAAATTGAATATTTTTGTTTTTTATGCTTCACCCCTTTAGTTTTTAGAATCAATTTGACTTAATATGTTTAGGGCTAGTCCAATAATATCCCCTAAATTTGACATTTGGTATAATGAAAAAAACTAGAAAGGGTTTTGGCCAAGGCCAAACCCATTTATGAATAAATTCTGGGTACATAGACATGATGATATGGTTATGTTTTTTGGAATTATTAATTCCCTAATCATGATATTAGATATTAATGTTCCATGTAGATATTATTTTAGTTATAATATCAATGGTCATGTTACAAGATTATGTGATTATCAATATTGAATTATTTGATCAACATTTATTCCAAACATATTATGACCATGTAATCGATTAAATTACATTTATTTCAATTATTATTCTTTCCAAATTGAGTATTATTTACTTATTAATGAATGATATTTTTTTAATAATACCATTATAGGAATCTAAACTCACCACATTTTTGTGTTTTATTTTACAAATGATATGATGATATATTTTTTATAGATATTAAGGGATATACTATAGATTATAATGCAGTTATAAAGAAAAAAAATATTTTTTGTTTTTGTAATGTTAATTGAAATTTAAATATATACCTTATTTACCAAGACTAGTAAAAATTTAGACCTTCAAGACGATATACCTTGTTTCTACTCACAAATAAATAGTGCAAGACTCATCTTTGGGCTACTAGGGTTAGGGTCTTTATTGTTGGTATCAGATGAATGTTTTGTATAAAACCATTGACGTGGATTTATAAAAAAACATATTATGAAAAATTACCATTGGAAATACATTAATGACATGAATATAACAACATCCTCATTTTTTTGGGGAAGATATTATAAAATGTTTCGAAAGAAAACATCCCTATATGGACACTGCAACTAGACATGGTTCTGGAACAGATTTATCTAGGTGTAATAATTCTAAAACATTCATGTAGAGATAGACACAAAAGATACCTAGTTAAATTAAATTTTCCATAAAATGCACCTCATTTTCACTGACGATAGATATGATTGGGATCATTCATATTTTATTTATGGACCATTATTGAGTAATTGAATTAATGATAAAATGAATGAATTATGTTAAACCTACTATGTATTAAATTTAAATGAATGTGTCAGGATTTATACATCCTATATATTATTATATAGTTTTTCTAATATAATTATTCATTCCCACACTATCATTTTTTTAATCAATTTCATGAACCCAAAAAAATCATGTGAAAATTGAATATGAATGTAAATTTGGTGAATATGAGAAACCAAATTATATGAAGAACAGTGTAAGGGATATCGTGTTTTTTCCTAATATTTTATGGAAATATATGATTAATGACATTTACCCTAAACTACTCATAGAATTTTCAAAATAATAGAAGGATATTGTTTTCTAAGCTTTAGGGTGATAAAAACACAGAGGAAAGAAAGATTGATTTCATTCATGTAAAAATTGTTGAAAGAGACATCCATGAATCTTTCTCATTGGAATAAGAAAATGTGTTCTTTGTGGAATAGGATGTATAATGTATTGAATTGATGAGTAAAATCTAACAGTATAGTAGACGAAATACATTTCATCGTAGTGATCCATTTATGGACTATTATCTTAAATTTGGTGTACCTTTGAATTATAAAAATTAATTCCCTATTCCAATGGATTAACCATAGAGCGACACAACTGCTTTATTTAAGTAAAATTTTTCTATTATTTTAATATTGGTATTCAAGAATTATATTTTAGAATCATTTTTATATAAGGTATTCAAGTTATATATAGCAGGAACCATCTCTGAAATTTGAAGATTTATGAAGAATATATGTTTTCCTTACATAAGATTTGTAGAATCTATCCTTGTTTTATTAATTTAAGGTTAATAATAAGTAAATTTTCATAAAACCCTCTTTTATGTTTTATATAAATGTATTTTACTATGATTCATGATATATTGGGAGACATTTTTTTTAAATATCAATAGTTTTTTCATAATTTTTTTGTGATAAAAATGATTAAGGAAGACTTAAATTACATTTTTTGGAAAATTTTTAAAGTAGTGGGTATCATTTTTGTGTTATCTTATCTTTTATTTTGTGGTAATTATGCGTCATTGAACTTTTGGAATATTATTATAATTATATCAATAAAGTTTTAGAAGAAGCTAAATATGAATTTTATGTAAAAACCCATCATATCTGAGGAGACCATGTGGAATGAACATAGCACCGAAGGGAGAAAATGGTGTAGTACCTTCCACTTTTGTACATTATTTCCTATTTAATATGAATTTATTATCTCAAACGGTTTGATGGATAAATATTATGATTATAAAATATTTTTGAATTGAATAATTGTATAATGGAAAAACATTTTATTATGTTGATTTATATATAACCGTAAGGATTAATGTAAATAATAATATAGGAAATAATATATATTGTTCTTGGAAATGAATGGTTATGAAATTTAATAATAGAAACTTATTAATTGACTATGTTGAACATTGTGAGTTACTATTTATGCATTAGTGATTCAAGTATTATATTGGAATACTTCTTATTAAAATTTAGGTAATAATAATGATACGAGGAATATATTTTTATTATTTTCGGGATTATATGATCCCTTAAACGTTATTTTTAATTAATTAAAAATTAAAAATTAATCTTGTATTCTCATCATTTAGAGAGAAATATGAGATTGAGGTGTAAATTTATTATGGGATAAAAATAATCTTTTCATGTTTGTGTATTTAATTAATTTTTCAGTCTAGATGGTAAATGAATTACTCATATATAGGAAATAGATATTGAAACCAAAATTTAATCGTCCTACCTTTATTTATGTGAAGCTATGTTTGTTTTCAGTATATACTATTTAGTGGGTTTTAGGTCATGTACATTCAATTGATCACTCACATTCTTATGATGATTGATGTTTTTCACTCTCCATAATCATTTATTCCTTCCTTCCATTTCAATATCATCAACTCCCACTAATATAATCCTCTTTTGAAATATATCCAGTGATAATCTCGAGGAAATTGGTTATTTAATTTAACTCTTATTAATTTAATGTTCCATTAAAACTTATTATAAAATGGGGTTGATAAATGACTACCAAAATATAATTGTGAGGGAGAAATATATTTAAGGGAGTATAATTTATCCCACTCAGATTTTAAAAGAAGAACATTATGTTTAATAGAGTTTATAAAAATTGAAAAAAACGTCAACTTCATTTTAATACCATAATAATTTACATTATAATAATTTATAATATATTCAAATTAACTGATATATTATATGACTCGCAACTCATGGATTTTAATGAAATGTTATACTCTATTAAAATATTATTATTTAAACATGACAATTCTAACATAGCTTTATATATGATTGGAATGAAAATATATTAAAAAATTAGGAATATTATATAGTTTTCATATATTTAAATTATATTAATTGTAATCATTTGAATAGAAATAATATAATTACTATTTTAAATATAAAAATTGTTATTGAGGAAAAGACTATTTTTCTAGAAGGTAGTTTTGTTACACTATGTGAAATTAGTTTAATATTAATTTTCGACAAATTTAGAAAATTTATTTGACAAATAAATATATTTTCTAAAATATAATTATTTAATTTAGCATTATTTGATTTTTTTAAAAAATTTCACAAAAGAATATTTTTTTGATGAATATTAGAAAATACAGATTCCAAAGGAATACTACATTTTCATTTAAATTAATTTAAAGGATAAATTATATAAAAATAAGTTTTAAAGTATCATAATTAAATTTTTTTACAATTTAACAAATTTATATCATTTTCATCATTTTAATTTTAAATTATGATATAAAACCAATTTAATATTTTGAAGCATTTTCATTGGAAAATTGATTTTATCAATGCGTGTGGTGAATTATTAATAAGTAGAAAACATCCACTTCTGTGTATTGAATTTGTAAAAGTGGATTCCATATTTGAGTTATTTTAATTAATATTATATAATAATTTTAACTTAATTTTTGACCATAATGAATATTGAAAATAATAAAAATTAATTTTCATGGTTAAAGTCCAAATTATTTTACTAGGTGTTAAACTATAAAAATATGAGTTTAAAATGACCTTAAACATATGAAATACCCATTTTATGGCCATATAAAGAGAATATAACTTTTATGTATGTGTAGATAACCATTTTAGTGTAGTTTTTTATTAAAAAAATGTCTTCCCCTTTTTATCATTGAGTAACGTTAATGTGTGTCCTCTACCCCAATTATAAAAGGCCACCCATTCTCCGCCCATCATAACACTTCCAAAACAATTTTTTTGGAAAAGAAATACCCAAAATTCTTCCTTAAATACCAAAAAAATCATATATCAATTTTTTAGATCAAAAATAAAATATAGAAAGACTTCATGACATAAATTATGAGTTTTCCTAAAAATTGGTAATTTTATTACTATGATTTTTTATTTTACATCTTATTATAACTAATTATATTATTTGTAACATATGAAAATATAATAAAAACTTCTATATACCATATTATAATATTATATCGTGTTAGTATAATTTTTTATCTCCCTTTTTTATTCAAGTAAATTAAAAATGAAACTACCGATTCTATGTATGGAGGACACCCGACTCACAAACCTATGTAATTAGTGTTATATAAAAACCATTAATGTATAGATATAAATATTTACATAAATTAATGATATGACATTTATGAAATTAATATAATTTCCAAATAAATATTTTACATATGCCTATTTAAGCTCATTTTTTGGTGATATGATTATGCCACTAATGTGTACTGCGAACTAACAACTCGCAAAGCATTGTGATTATATTTTCTCTTACACATTACATGTAATTTATTATGGATAATTTTAATTAATATATATGAAATAAATGAAATATATATATATATATAATATCACAAATAAATTCTTATGTTCAAATCATATGTAAAACAACAATGTCGCTCTCGCCTATGTGTGTAATACAGCCTACACGTAGTAACGTGAAATGTTGTTCACTTTATTTGTATATTGATAGTAATAAGTATTTGTTGGAATAAAGTAAATTTTATATATAAAAAAATAATTATTTCATAAATTTTAATTGATATTTTTATTTCATTTGATCCATCCATCAAGGAAAAATGGAAATTATGTTCATGTATATGTATAGCCTATCGTCTCCTTGAATGGTGTAAACCAATTTTCTATATCATGTTTATAGAGATTAACTTAAATACATATACAATGAATATATATGATCTCTATATTATTTTTATCATTTTTTAGATGATTGAACCCTGCTAAATGAAAAATATTGACTTTAGAAAACAATAAATATATGTGAAAAACAAAGAAATTATGACCAGGAACAGAGATTTTGATAGTGATTGGTTATTAAAAAGGAGATAAAAGGATGTAAGTAAATAAAATATGGTATAAAATATATTATTAGGTTTATTAAATAGATTTATAGTAAATATATATTTATTATACATGATTTATAGACACATACAAAGGATATCAGAAATATGGTAATTGCTTCACATATGAGTTTTACATCCATGAGACATAGCCAATTTTGACCACAATGTTCTTTTCTGTGGTGTATATAAGTACCATTTTGATATGTTATAACATGAATGACTTCATATCCATGTTATTTATGGATTAATATTGATGAAATTTATTTCATGGGGATTAAGATTCAAAAGTTTCCAATGTGGTAACAATTTATTTTACAAATAATTATTTATTTAGACTGTTTATGATTAGATTTTTGTTGATGTAATATTATGATATATCACTAAAGAAATTATGGAATTTATTTCTCCATAGGGTATTAATGAACTTTTAAATTAATAGTACCATTTATTCATTTGGTAAATAAAATTATAATAAAATTGTAATTAGGAAATTCAGACTTTTTTATCTCTTTGGTCAAGAGTCATTTTTCATCCAAAGACATGTTTTCTAAAGAAAATAAAAACACATTATAAAATTATCATTGTTTTTTATTATAGTAATTTTTAATAACGGGTTTCATTTAAAAAATTATATAAACTCTCATGAAAATCTCAAAAAATACCAGCTTGTATTTTACCCCAAATGTAATAGGAATCGTTTTTAATGTGTAAGGAATATATTGAATTTCGAACAATCATGACCACTATAACTATACATGATATATTTATAATTTTTAAATTATTCTATCAATGGAAATTATTCTCAAAATAATTTATAATGATTGAATTTTATTAATAATTTGATGGAAGAAGTGATATTTTCCTCATAGAAGTTGTTAATTTCATTTTTAGGGTATTTCTATTCATCATAAACATAATTCTATTATAGTACTAATGAATCAGTTTGCGTGTATTTTATTAATATTATATGTTTTATTTATTTTTTTCATTTAATATTAGTTTCACAGAGTATATATATTTTTATTACAATTCACCAAATTACATTTAATGGTATACTATTATATTTATTCATTAGGGTAATTGATAACATTTTTTTGTTTTTAATTATATATTAGTAATTATGTTCAGTATGATTCACCTTTTTTATCTGATAAATTCATTTGACTTAGTAAGTGACATACGAGGGATTTTCTGGCCCATAGATGCATTGATAGGTCTTATGGGACATACTAGTATTGTTTTTTGGCTGATACCTTACAATTTTATGTATGATTTCTAGGGTTGAGGCCATAATGATTTTGTTTTGATGTATAAAACTATGAATTCCATCATTATGAGATTAAATATTTCTCTTATAGGTCATTATTAAATTAGTAATAATATCCATGGATAATTTTCAATATTATCTTTTTATTTATATAGAATGATTTGATCATAATTTATTCATTACATATTATAAAAAAGTAATTGATTGATTGGATTTTGATTTAGTTATATACCTTGACATAGTGATTACACAGAACTTACTCATGAAATTTTTTTTATATGCATACCCTTACTAAGAATATGAGATCAACCACTTCCTATTTTTTGTTTAACCATTGATACAAGGAAGTGTTTTTGATTTATATGAATAGATATGATATGGGGAATAATGTAATTTTAAATAAAACACATTTTTATATCATTATTTTTAAAATTAATTGGGAATTTGATGTTTATATGTTTCTTACTAAGACTAATAAACCATTTAGTCCTTCATAATGTGATGTATTTTATCTAGTTAAATTATAATAATGTAACCTCCAACACCAAGAAACAATGGTGAGGGTATTTACAATTTCATAATATTTTTTTTCAAAATATGATTTTTGGTTTTACTAGATGGATGGTTCTTAGAGGAGTCACGTACCTATTGAATTTAACGAGAAAATGGGTTATTTTTTCTCATGATAAACAATGTGAATCAAGATATTGATTGAAAAAACATTTTATTATTCATAATTAGTAATATAACTATATTATTAACAATATCAACATTAGTGAGTTTTCTAGCACACCTAAAAATAGAAATATGGTGATTCATGATGGTCATAGAGGGAAAGAGATTCAACTACCAATATGTCAATTAAATGGGAGTAATCACTCAGTGAAATATCTTGGATGAACTATAAGATGTTTTATATGTGGAAATTAAGGGTATATAATATTTAATTATGGATGAAAATTAAATATTTTAATGGAGATATATGAAATTTATCCTATGGTACAAAAAATAATTCAGTTTTTTATATTTTTGGATGAAGGGAATTATCTATGTCAATAGCCTAATGAAATGGTTAAATCCTAGAAAACGGAATAGACTATGCTTTACCAATCATATATATAGATTGATTGATATGGTTATGTAATGGGATTCGAGAATTATATATTAAACATTTTTTTATCATTTATACTCTAGTTAAAAGAACAATGGAACTTCTAAAAATTGTTGTATAGTTGTTCTGATTTTTGGATTTCTTTTGAATATGTAGAATAAAACAAACAACAATGAAATGTGATTTGTTGGTATAGATAATTTTAAGGAAAATGAATAAATTAAGGTTAAATAACCCTTAATATATACCTAATATTGATATAATAATGTTTATTTGTTAAAAAGTGATGATTGATATTGATTATGTTATTAAGATATTATTAATGACCTTGGAATTATTTTGATGATATGCTAACAAATGGATTTATGATAATGTTTATGGAATTTATTTAATTATATAATATATATGATTGTTTCGTATTTTACTTAATAAATAATTATAGAGTTATATTTTGGAGGAATTCATGATTCTTTTCAGGTTTTATAATGATCCAGAATATTTTTGGGATATGGTTAACATGTTTTAAGAGAATATATAATCATTTTATTCAGGTGTTCTGTTTGTGACATTATGATCCAAATTATGTTTTATGGATATAAAAATTAACAGTATTCCTAGAAAACAAATATTTGATCAAATGTTTTTTATTTTCAGGTTTTGAATTTAGTATTTCATATATTAGAGGAGTGGAAAGGGAAACTGTATATGAAATGGTATATGTTGATCCATTATATTTATAGTTAAGGAATTATTTATTAATTTAATATTTAATTATTCTACGTGTTATCTATATTTTTCACCATATGTTATTTTTTTTATTTTAATAAAGATATATATTTATGTGGAATGTACCTCCATTCTTATTTAGATAATATAATCCATTAAATGTTAAATTTAATTCAACAATATTATCAAATTTATCTTCAATATTCATTTCTTAGAGTATGAGACTTTGTGTAAATTTATCGAAGGAAAAAAGGTTGAAGTTTTTCTTAGGTAATGGAAATAAATTACGTATGTTAATTTTATCATAAACTATAAATTTATAGTAAAATAATTCCATAAATCTAAGAATATGATATTAAATAAAACATAATTATATGAATAATGATAAATATGAAATAATAATACATGAACAACCTATTTTGGTAGTTAATAATCATATTGAATTATAATACTCTTACCCATTTACAAAATATGACATGATCATAACCTATAAAGATAAAGATGGTTATTTAAAAAAATGTAATAAAATTACTTGGAAATAATAATCTGTATTAGAATTAAAATTCATAGATTTCTAATATATTACCCTTGTAAATATACCTAGATTAATTTTCGATAAAAATCTGTAAATATTAGTTTTATAATATGTGATGTTTTTTCTATATAGAACAATGAATAAATGACTAAATAAATAGTTGAATGAAATGATCATAGTCTATCCATCTGAATAAGGTTAATGGTTTGAGAAGGAAGCATCCCCGGTGTAGTTATATGAACCCATAAAGAAGTTGAAATATATAGAAACCATACTTGAAAAAAAAAATATTGAATGATATCACCCATGATGAGATATTGAATTGGATTTTTCTTGTTTTGAGTTAATTTAAAAGAAATGATTAAATATAAATTTTAAGTATATATAATGAAATTCAAATCCAATTACAGAATTATGTATGAAATTGGAAATGGTAATGGATATGAAAAAATAAAATATTATTTAGAAAAGATTATAACATTGATCTAAAGGAGGACGTTATAGTTTAAATACAAAAATATTTTTTAAATACTGAATCGAAAACAGATTTATCTCTAATAAATTTAATAAAATCTCAAATAATGGATCATTGAAAATTTAAATGTGGTTTTATTTATGACATATTGATCCAAAAAATCTGATTACGAACGGGTAAATTAAAAAATGTGAAAATTCATTTCTAGAAAATAAAAATTGTACAAACGGTAACAATAAATTAAATGTAATAATTTATAATGATAAAAATCAACAAAAAATATGATATAATAAAATATTTAGGGGGGATAACCCAATCATGTATAAAAATGATCATGGGAAAACATTATAACTCAAATTATAGAATTTGACATTCCAATGATATTCAATAATGAGGAATCTACTCCATCCATAGACACATGAATAGAGAACATGATTTTCCTATTAAATACCATTATATAACTTTTTTATAAAAAAAATTCATGTTGATTTAATAAACCATTCAAATAGATCATTTTTCATAAAATGTAGAAGGTCTTAAGGATTCATAAATGTGGACAATAATACTCTTATGATATGAGAAAACCACTAATCGATTCCAATTAAATAATTTAGATTGTAATTTTAGATAACATACTACAATTAAAATATAATCCTTGATATGATATCTGACATTATAAATATACACACTATATAAAATAATTTTAGTGAAAAATATTGTACCTGTCTCCACAAAGAAATTTTTGATGAAAACCCTTGCCTTTAGTAATGACTTCCATGAATGGAAATTCATATCATATATAAAAAACATAGGTACATAAATAACTAAATTAATAACATTAACAATATAATATTTTATTCAATGTTTCATAAATATTTATTTTGTACATGAATTATTACGATTTTCATTATCCTTTGTTTCTTACTTTTGATCATTTTTAATAGTTTCATAAAAGAAGTGTAAATGTTTATTATTTTTTTAATATTAATTATTAGTTTTTAAATTATTTTAACTTTATCTATAATTTCTTATTATTTTTTATGTTTCAAATTCCATTCACGAGTGTTTTAGTGTTTATCATTGAAGATGAAATCGATAATAATCATGTTACTATTGATTATTTTCAAGCAAGATTTTTCATCATAATCAATGAAGTAACTGTGGATATAAAAATTCAACAAAATCCATTTTTTAATTTATATCATATTATATTAGAAAATAAGTTCTTACATTCAATGATGATATAAATTCATAATATTATTTATGTAGGTTGTTATACTAACCCTATCATGAACATACATTGATTTAATGAATGATTATGTGGTGGTTTTTTAATAATATCATTATAACATTGAAATATTTTTCATATTGTATTTTTTTAGTTTCATATATCATAATTTATAAAATTTATAATAGAAATTAATATAAAAGTAATCATTACACATTTTGTATAAAATATTATCCTCTTATAATTTTAAAATATTAAATTTATGGTGATCGTTTTTATTAATGTCATTAATATTTTATTATATTTTCATCGAAAAAATATTATTAAATCATTGAAATTATTATTATCCTTTTATACAACCCTTCTATCAATATTTATTAGGTGTTAAAGGATAATAAAACCTATTATATCATGGTGGAATCAATCATCACAATTCCCGAACAACAGTTTTATTTTTCAAAATAGTAGGGGTCTCTTAATAGATATTTATAATAACCATTATATAATATAATTAAATTATATAAATGATACTAATATCATTATATTTTTGTTTCTATAATACATTTTAATGAATTAAATTATGAATAATAAATAATTTGTGGACAAAAATCATGTTGTGTGTTTGAATTGTTATTGGATGTCTCCTTGGAAATAAAGGAATTAAAAAAATGATAATAAAAATATTTTTACAATTTCATATGTCTATAAGTGGATATATATTTTGTATTTTGAATGATAAATTCAATATATGTGAGATTCTTTATGTTATAATGATGTTAAACTTATATAAGTGATTCGAATATTAGTTTTAAAATACCCATTAAATATCAATAAATTAATTTAATGATATATGGTCTATGTTCTTAAATATGAAAAAATTGATGAATTTGGTGATTTTTGGTTGATCTAAAAATAAAAAATCTATCTGGAACTAGGTTTTTAACATCCTCAGGCCATTCCCCCTTAGTAAATTATCATTTTCCATTTTTACTTTTTACTAATGTAAATTATTTTTTTTCTATAGTAATTAATTTTAATTACAAAAACTAAAAATAGACTGATTACCAAATTTGAACCATAAAATTTAAAAGTATCCAAACATGTTTTCAAATAGTTTTCTATATGTATGAAAATTTAAATTTAAAATATAAACATTTAAATATGCAATTTTTATTCTTTAGAAGAAATAATTTTTTTCTTAAAATTTATTATTCTGGTAAATTATCATGGATACTGATTATAATAAAATATATTGAACTATTGCTATAAAATATAGAATTTGGGTATTATAAGGAAATCCCAAACCCAATGTCTATTTAATAATTACCGATTCCTATAAAAGAATGAATTTTATATTAAATTGAAATTTTTTCAACATAAAAAATGTTTTCCATAGGTATACTAACATAAAATAATATATTAAAATGAATAATTTAATCCATTAATAGTATATAATATTACATAAAAGTTTTCAAAAAATTTTTCTTGATACTAATATTATAGATACATCATTAAAATTATAAGTTTCATGAAAATCATATATTTCGACAATTTTCAATAAGAAGCTCGAAAATTCACACTCAGTAAATTTTTATATGACTAATATTATATTTAAGATCATTTTAAAAAATTCTATATTCCTTATTTTATAATTTAATTTTTTCAATTAAATTATAAAATATAATGAAAATATTTTTTATTAGAAAATGAAAATTTCATATACTTATATTATTATTCCTATTTCATATCATTTACAAACTAAAATTTTGTTAAATTTTAATAAAATAAAAAATAATTCATCATCATTAATAATATTATTCTGGAAATTGAAATTCATATCATATATATGTAAACCAATATGAAATTCTAAATAATCAATAATATTATTAGTAATTTTAGGTAAACTATTTGAATTAATTAATATTAATTGTAGCCTAAATTTTCAATATACATACATTTTTAAAATAAGTATCTCTTATTCATTCCTATTCATTCAATTATAAGGTTTTTAATTGTCATAGATAAATATTTATATTTTTTTTTCTAAATATGACATGGTTTTTCAGGTATGGTGTTTCATATGGATAATGTAATCAAACACATTGATTATTAAATGGTCATCAAATATTTAAATTTTTTGTGCTATAAATTCTTCACCCCTTGGCTACATGAAATTAACACATATTGGTATCTTCCTTTATTATTGTCTATGTTCTCAACTTCTTTTATTTCACAATTTATTTTCTATTAAATCATTGATAATAATAATGGACGTGTTGGATAATTTAGTTGAATATGACAAATGAGGAGTGGTATGATAACATTTAAGTTATAGAGATTAGTGTTATGAGGTTTCATATCAACTATATAACATTATATTCAGTCAACCATTACATCACCTTGACTGATGAAATTGTATCATAAGAGGTGGTATTTATATTCTCTATTCCATTTTAACAATATATGGCTTTTATAGCTCCGAATGGAATCATATTTATAGATATAAATTAATATAATGGAAATATAATACTTAACTAAAATAGATTGTTTTAATGTAGTTGTGTCATACGAAATTTATATATAAATATATAAATATATATCCTCTGATGGGATATCAACCACAATTTTATCTATCAAATCTGATATATCATTAGTGAGGATATTATACAACATATTATTCATTGGAAATAGAGCGTTGTAGAGGGTTATTAAAATTCTTATATCACATGTAATGATTGATTCAAAGGTGAAAGTATCATTTTTCCTAAATTTTAGTAAAAATTCGTCCTTTAAAATATCTATGTCATGATGATAACATTCTTGAGTCGTAGGATTTGATATCAATTGTTACAGTTTCATCCACTTTTCATTATTTGTGATTATGTACATTGTATTGAAACAATGTTATCACTATCCATGATTTAAATTATCTTTAATTATGAACTGTGTTACTAAATATGACATTCCTTATAACTCTGTATGATTTCATAATTATCAAATAAATTTCCTCAATACACCCTACATGAGTATCATGAAATGAATCTAGTATGAGGGATTGTTATTATCATTAAATAATAAATTACTCTACCTCAAACAATAAAATGTATTCATTATTCGATACACTAGTAGTTTCTATTACAACAACTTATATATTATAGAAACAAAATTGTTATGGGAAGGCTATCTCAATACATTCTAATGAAATTACAGAATAATTAAATATTAAATTTGGAAACATATTTCTTGTAACTCAAAAAAATAATAAAATATTAAATATATGTTTAATACTATATATATATATATTAAATTTTGGGAAATATATTTCCATCAATAGAAATAAAATGGAAAATTATTTTTTCTCATCACTCCTGCACACATAACCATACCACTCTTGGAAAACACCTCAAGCAATTTAAAAATGACTACCTTAACAAATTTCAATATACAATAATTGAGGAGAGAACCATTTATTAAAATGTTCCAAAATATATCATGATTTCTTTATATTTCAAAACAATTATGATATATCTTCTCGCCTGCTCATATTTATCAAATATTGATTTTATATTCATGAAATAAACTACCATATTGTGGAATTATATTATCACCCAAGATTGCAATATGTTGATTTATAATAAGTGATAAAATACATACATTATACATACCACATTACATGTTTCTAATTATTTTTAATTGAATTAAACTAAAATAATCTTGATATATTGTGAAATGATTACTCTAGGGTAAAGGGTGGGTTGGTAATGATATAAACTATAAAAGATAAATTAACAGAATTATCCTTAATAAGGATAGTGCATGAAAATAATTTATAAAAAATGATGAATTATTACACATTCAATAACATGTTGTTCACCCAACCCTTCCTTTTTTTGGCGATTTAATTAACCAATAAAAAATTAAAAGGATTGATTCTTCTTCTCATATCCATATTTTAATACCTTCAAATCGTAATTATATGTATATTTATTCATATAAATTTCATCCTGTAATGTATAAATATGAAATATAATTGGAAAGAGATAATGAATTTTGACAAATTATTTTCCATATTCTAGGTAAGCTCATTGTGTTTTCCGTAAACAAATTATTATCTCCTAAAATTGTGTATGAGTTTTTCCTTCATTAATTATAAATAGATGAAATATTTCATGAAATTCATTTGGAAATAGGTGTAAATTGATTGATTATCTTGTAATATAGACTAATATTAAGGTTATTTCATGATTTTAAGGGAACTAAGAAGGGTTAAATAATATGGAGGTGTCAATTAATATTACAAGTTCATTAAATAAAAATTTAATCAACCATATTAATGTATATTGATATTATAGTTTGGAAAAAAGAAACACAGAATGTAATAATATCAAATATTTCCCTTTTCACTCTATAAATAGTGTGTAAGGTAGAATATATCTAACTGTTTTAGAATAGATATTGGGAATATGATATATTACATTTTATAGTCACTTCATGGGATGAATTAAAATATAGTATGATTTATCATATGTTTCAATGCATTAAAATATATAAATAATAATACATATTATCAATCCTCCTATGTTAAGATTTTTATAATCATTTTAATTACCAAAAAATTTATTCTTAACATATTAGGTTATATTTAAGAACATATTTTAAAATTTTTTATATTTATTTATCAAAGAAATGTAAAATATAAAAATAAAATATTTATTAATATATTTTCACCCCACCCCATCCCACATTAATATTGATGATTGTTCATATATCAAAAATAAATAAATAATGTGATAACGTAAAATATATATATATATATATATATATTCAACTTTAGTTTATTCCATTTGGTAGTAAGAAAGAAATCATGTATTGTTGGTTATCTACATGACCTACATGAAAAAAAATGAGAACTATTAATGACCTTAAAATGAATAATTAAAATGAAAGGAAATGAAAAAAATAATCATTGGTGATGCCTCTAAAAGGTACTATATGTTTTATTTTCTATTTATCAATCATTTTATTAATCATATCAAATTATAAAAGGGATGTGACATAATTAATAGGAATGACCATATGTGTTCAAATATAGGGCATCAGATGAACTAGTCATACTTTTATGGTTTTCTATGTATAATGTATTATGTAAAATCATCTTAATGTTAGGAAAACATGTTTCTTATTAGGGGTAGTATAATATACTATGTTTATCAGGCTCTCTTTTTGAGTAATTGAAATTTCACTTGGGTATTAAATATTCAGTGAAAGAAATGGAACCTCTTATGTTCCTTGAGGAAATTATTTTTTATTATACAATAGATCTTTACAAACTTATTTATTTTGTTTAAGTATCAAAATTAAATTATATTCAATAATTATGTCACTATATTCTTCTTTGTAATATTGGGAATAAAATATAAGCATTTAATCTATAAAAGAAGAAGCTGAAATGTAATATTTGAGTTCAAATTTTACCAAATCTAAAAAAAATTATGTCAAGTATTAGTAATATTCATTAATATTAGATGACATAAATTCATTTTTTCCATATATTTTTTTAGATAATATTCAACATGTTCGGAACTATGTGTATTAAATTTATCAAAAATATAAAACATATTATTTTGTGGGAAATTTTTCAACATAACACTCTAAAGTTATTTAACAATATTTTGATTCAATTAATTCAATATAGTTATTAGCATGCTAGAAAATAAATTTCATGAAAGTATAACCAATATGAATTTCTATTTAATAAATTCCCATGTTTTGTCTCATCTTTTGACTATTAAATCACTTTTAATCACTTTGGGAGGTATCTTTTTTAAGGATGTAGTTGACCTTTTCCATTTACCTTATTATCAAAATAGAACATCCCCTATGGTGTATCATAATAATCTAATGAAATATATAAATTAGATGAATCTTTTTTATCTAAGATAATACAATCATATTATAATAAATATTAGTAAAAATATAACAAGTATTCATTCAAATATTCTTTACCATTCACATCTAATTCAATATAAAAATTATAATTTTCGTTTGTTTTTAAGGATATAAAAATGTTTGGAAGTTAATATTCATTGGAATCATCTGCTTTTTTATCATATCCTATAAAACATATGATTAAATAATATTCTTCAAACTCTAATATCTTATTAATATTCTACAAGTTGTTTTTTTGAAAGATGCAATTATTTTTGAATCTTTTTAATGGAATGTTATTGTTCATTTTAATTCCCATTCAATTTTTACTCATCTTGTTATATTGAATATTGTTTGAATTATAGTTTTTAATGTCACATACAACTCTTTATATCTAAGAGACATTATATAGTGTACAATATAAAATTTATTCTTGATATTTTTTTCACAGATAAGTATATTAAACAATTGAAAAATTAAACACAAATTAATTAAGTATCGCAGAATTACTTTATAATGATTACCTCCGTAAAAATGGTTCCAAATTTTTATTGAATCCATTGAAACCCCATAGTAATGTATTTATATAATTAATATGAAAGAAAAAGTATTGTAGAATATTTTTTAATCCCTCTCAATAGTACTTATTAGTAGTGATTTCATTAAAATTAATCAAAACCCAAAACTATATATTTACTATTTAGTGAAAATTCATCTATTTTAGAAAAATACTAAAAATCACTATGACAATATTTTGATTTGTAGAATTTTAAAATAAACTCTATTTTCTAAAATTTAATTTCATTTTATATTAAATTAAATTATTAAAATAATAATACCTAATTAAAAATTTCTATAAGATTTATTTACAAACACTGTGATATAATTATAACAAATTACCATCTACGAAGACTAATATATATTTATACATCCATTGGTGGGGTAGGTATTCCATTTTTCAAATTACTATTCATAAGTTAACATTATTTTTCCAAAGGGTCATGTTACTATTCACCCAAAAATTATGTTGATCCTATTAGACTCCAAATACCATACCGATTGCTAGTATGTATGTCTATTATTAAAAAATAATTTCACAGAAATATTTATATAAAATTTTTTAATTTTTTTTCTTTTAATAAAAAAATAATACTATTAATCATTAATAATCCTATTCATTAAAAAATATAAACACCATAGAAAAATACATAAAATTCACCCCAACATATATTTAACATTAGAATCTCTAAATTTATGTTCTCATGAAATAAAATTTCATTCCATGTGCTTCTATTTTAAAAAATATAAAAATTTATTTGTAGAAAAGAGAAAAATAAATTAAATAATTAAATTCATTGAGTCGTTATAGTATGGATCTTAGAAAACTCTATAGTGAATCTTAATTGCACAAATAAAACTCATAGATAACTTACATCCCTTGTCAAATCTCTATAATCCACATCGAGGTGAAATCCATAACAACACGTGGCCTCCTTCATCAAAATCCAAAGACCTTTGTCGCTTTTCATCATAAGACTTCGGAATAGTTTAGGTATTATTAATTTTCTCCAAGATTATATATATCATCTAGGCAGTATCTCATACCATCTCTGGGCTCATGAGTGATGACTCTCTTGGGTCAGTCCAGTAATTTGTTGAACTTCAGGGCTTCTTGAATGAAACCTTGAATGGCTCCATAGCAATGGTGAAATGAAACCTATTTTTTTACATGATCTCCAGTAGTGGTAGGTGATTCTCACAACTAAGAACTTAGTATGGCATGAAATCTCAAAATATGTCATGTTGGACCTGAGTGGTCTTCTCCATCAGGAAATCCTTCAATGCTTGAAATGTTATGATCAAGAGAAACTGTGTCCCAATCACCTCCTTTAATCCCTTATAAAAGCATTTTTTAAAATTATAATCACACTTTGAAATTATCATCAATGGGACACCAGAGAGTCGAACTATCTCATGTACATGGAGGCATCTCAGTATATCTTTTGAGCACTGCTATCTGATAGAGATGAAGTCGACTAACATGGGGAGATGGTTAACAATCACCAAGATGGAATTATTTCCCCTAGACATAAACAGTAAACCAGTCATTATTTCCATTGAAATCCCATAAAACATCCACCCTGTATCCTCAAGGGGTTGAGCTAAACTTGCAAGAACCTCATTCTCAGACATCATATTATGACATGTAAGGCATCTAGAAACAAACTCTACAACTCCTTTCTTCATCCATTTCCACCAAAACTGATGTATGAGGTCCTGTTAAATCATCACCATGCATGGATGTTCCTCCAAAGGGTACATTAAGACCACTATAAAAACCACCTCGTATTACAACACTAGTATTACTAAGGGTTCTATGAAAAGAACGATGTGCTCCAACCTGTTGAATATCTATTAGAAACATTCCACATGTACATATGAGCACGTAAGGTCTTGCAGACGGTATCCCCAACATTTTCCTCCCTGACTCTTTGTAAGAGTGGAGGGGTAAAAACCATTGACTCAATGTAATATTCTTTATCTCTATCCAAAGTATAGATAAAAGATCTTATTCATGTGTCCCATGAACACATTTTTAGAATTCATCACACCAAAGGGAATTACCATGTAATCATGGTGGCCATAACCACATCTAAAAGCTGTCATCCATATATCTGAATCATGTACTCACAACTAGTGATTGCCTGATATATGGTCAATCATTGAGAGTCATCATGACCCTATAAATATATCATTGAGGTAATATATCCTCCTTAGTTGACATATATTATTCACAATCACATATTTTGAGCACTGGATGTCCATTAAAAACCTTATGATCCTATATCATTTTGAAAAAAGTGGGTGTACTTAGTGTGCAACACTAGGTCACACGAAGATCGTCCTATGCAAGTACTACTAATACCCCCTCAACTCTTAAATCTCTGTGGGAGCCATTGAATATTCTTTTCTTGATATTAATGATTTTATATGGTGTAAATCAATGTATAAGTCAACTTCCCAATGGGAATGTAACCCTATAAAATAATTAGGCAAACATCCTCGTACTTCGCCACCACCTATGAAATCTAGAATCTCATTATATCTGTTGCACCGAGGGTTAGACCATCCGTATTATGAGTAATTTTCTGGACCCTACTCTATACGAGTCCATCTTATGCTATATGGATTTTTTTTCACCAAAAATGTAAAACATCACTTCATTGGTGTGGAGAGACAACACCCTTCACAAAAAATAGTAATCATAGGATTGGATTTGGGACAACTAATCAATACCAGTAATGATGTTGTAACTCCTTAATGCAACCACTAAGAGCCTCCAACCAGAACTCACACCTCCAAGAGTGAGGTCACACTGTCTGTAGAGATGTGTGATAACTGAGTCTTCTCTGGTAGGATTTTCTATGTGTGAGGGTTAATTCAATTGTTTAATTGGAATCTCAAGGTCTCAAACAAAATAGGTGGGGTGAAAGGAATAACTAGAACTTGTGTATATAAATACTGAAGCTGAAATTGAAAATATAAAGATCATGCCTCAGATAAATCTTGGACCACCTGGGTTATATTCCTCGACATGCTAAAATTATACCCTCCACTCTCATACGCCTCCATGATCTTGGTGTGGACCACCTATGGGTGGTTGTGGTAATAGGTAAAAATATAGACCACATCCTTCTAATCTCACAACTATTATTCCATATCTTCCACCCTATGAATCTACCTACACATGTCTTTGTCATTTTCTAGTTGTTCAATTCACTGACACTTTTCTAGAAGCATGATGGGTCATAAATTCTATAGTGGGTTGTCCCCTGTCATCACATGAATAGAAACACTTCTCTCTAGGGTGACTAGACCCACCCTGTGATCCCTGAACTACAATACCTTTTTCCTAGGACCTTCTTTTGAAATTTCTTCCACATACAGGGTCATGGGACTCATGTTGGATCTCTAATACTGAGGACTCTATTCCTATTCATCAACTTCTGACTATCAATGGTTTTATATTCTTAGCATTGAAGCATTAAATCCCCAATTATAGATCAATCACCCTAGTATAAGTTGGAATGTGTATTGAGATAAAGATGGAATCAATATCTCCACACATACCTCTCACTAATGATCGTGACCTGATGTAAGGATCACTAACCATATCCATCGTGTACCTAGAAAGTATGTTGAACCTAAATGAATAATAATCCACTGTCTTGATACCCAAATAAATCTGATAAAGATCTTGTATCTGATCAAAATTCCCCATAACAATTGGGAAATCCTCTTTAATGATATTCTCAGACTCTATCCATGAAATAGTTTCCTAGTCTTGATCTTCGTTGGCCAAACTCTACCTTATCATTATTGAGTCATCTAGAAAGCTCACAGCCAGAGCCACCATCAGATCTATTGGGGTTTGGACTAAGAGGAAAACTAAAGTGACACCTTACGGCAGTTTTCATCATCCTATGGATCTGGGTCAACTCAGATCCTTAGATGACACTATCATGGGAACTCATGGAATGTGATCAGACAATTCTCCTTGCCTACTGGTACTAGGGGTTCAACATAATACTCAATAGGTGGTGGTATATATGGTGAGACACCTTGAAGATACATAAGGGGAAATGGTCACTTTAATGATGCCTCATCACTAATGGGGTCATACTTGTGATGAAACTACTGAATCCAATATGGTATGTGTTGTGGAGGCATCTTGTATGAAAACAAGATTTATCATGGTCAATTAGTATATCTGGAGAGCTGACTCAATATGGAAACATGAACCATAACACATTCCAATATAATACATATACCATTATTTTCCCTATTACCATTGTTCCCATGTACCGAGTCGAAAATAATTTTATTAGATTAATGGTGTATATATACATAGTCCACCCGCACCAACACTGATGTCCCTGGCTTGAATGACGAATTAGAAACACTTAATATTGTTTCCCCAAACCAATTTCATTGACTCCCTATTCTAAAATAGAACAACGAACTCTGATACCACACTTATGGGACTCATACCAGTGGGGACCATGTCGCGACACCCCAAGCCTACCTATAATATTCCATGTGCTGGTGACTAGCACTGGGTAGGAAATAACTATCATCAGAGGCATTTCCTATGAACCTATTTTCACTCACCCATCCTCATGCCCAAAAAATGCTGAAATTTAAAAAAACTAAGTAAACAATGCATTCATACAACTATATCCCAACCAATAGAGAATGTTAGGAATGTTATGTAATGTGATACTATAAAAAACACAAGCGCACCCAAAGAATTATATAACCACATTTCCCACCAATTGGAAATGGTAATGGTAATATTTTCTATAAACATATGAACACACCACATCCTACCAAATCTAACATTGTACTATCTGCTCTTGGTCTGCCTAAGAATTCACCAAAAGGATTATCATTTGAACAAGAAGTGACATGTGAGGGAAAATCTCATGCATTGGTGTGTATAAAAATATTATGTATAACGCCCTAAAACCACAATGTTATAGTAAAAAAGAAGTTATATTAATATCTACACAAGTATACTTCTATTGAACAAATACGAATTTAGTGATATACTTATACCAAGAGATGCAGTCTAGAGGTATGTCATGACTACCACATTCCCACACATTGGATCTAGCATGAAGATGCCATGATGTAATCATCAGAGAAAACAAAATTCTTAGTCCGAAAGTAGTGATGAAGTCCATCTTAGAGGTACTACTCATTAGGTCACTCCATGAGAGAGATACTCTGATAAATCAAAAGAGATACACGAAACAACAGAAGAGGATCATAGCCATATCCATGGGGTATGCCATCAATTTAATCTATAGTATCCCGCTCAGTAGTGGATCAAAGCCCTATAAAGATTGTCCCGTCAAGACCGAAGAAACTACCAAGGATATAAAGAATGAATATAGTATCCAATATTGAGACTCTTGAGGGATTCCCCAACTCATTCCATAATGTCATTTTGAGGGAATTGTAGTCCTATGAGTGGGAAATGATTCATATATACCTTCCCAGAAATTGATAAAGGGAATGAACCCTAACTAAACATTTCTAAGATTCAGATGAAATAAGAATCAATTGATGTATAAAAGGTTATGTGGCATGAATTAGGGTAACATGTAGTGTCCCATGACCCAGGTTACTTCCCGTGTACAATAGCCCGGGTCATTAGAAAATTTCTTGTAGAAGAGGAAGTACATGACATGTAGAAGGAGCTAGACACCATGTCCTACAATCTGGGGTCTACCCGTGTACAATGGAAATGTTCCAGGACATGATATCAAACTGTGTACCAGTACATGGGGTAGTTAGTTTACTCGGTCATGTACAAGTCATGTGGGTGATCACAAACTATATTGGATTTCCATGCACTCCTCCCTGTGACTGTGTACATCCTATATACACGCTGAGTCTCTTGGGAGCGTATAAAAATCATGTTATAGGGTTCACAAGCCATGTTATATTTATCTTTGTTCTAAATCTATTGCCACTGATCAGTGGGGTCCACATACCAAGTCATAAAAGATAACACAATGTTTTTGGGGTTTTCAATAAATCAAGGTTTGTCCTCCGCTTTCCCAAGTCGATCTCTCGGGTTCATCTATAATGGTCTTTCCACCTTGAAACTCTAGATTGTGGTTCATTTCATGACACTAACAAAATATATAGGTGTTTTTGGTCTCTAATTGGCTTAGAAAACCATTATGATTTGTTATGATTCTAACCGCTCGATGGATGTATTCTTTTGAATAGCTTCGATTTACCCATCACCATTATCTTCACACATCTGTTATGTTGTCCCTATTGCATATCTTGAATTTTGGCTCATATTACCTAGAAACAATGGTTCAAATATTTAGCATTCAAGAATTAATTGAAGAATGAAGAACACGCATAGAAATACTGGGGGATAAACCGAAAAAAATGAACAAAAGGAAAGGGCCTTATTCATTGATAGTTTTGGCCTCAATCCATTTCTGTAAGAACGATCGACAATAAAAATAATAATCAAATCCTATAAATAATGTAATTAAAACCCATCCATAAAAGAATGATTGAACCATGGGTTAACCTGCTAGTTAGTTAGTTTGGGTGAAACATTTAATCTATGAATGGGGAATGAAATCCAAAAATAACACATCCTATATTGGAATTAGATTGATCATTATTGAAAATCGATTTCTATAGGGGAGATCTATTGTAAAATCCTAGTATTTCACTGTGCTATTGATCGCAAAAAATTATGGTTAAAATATTTAATTTGGTACTAATTCGGTTATAAAATGAGTTAAAAGAGGTCTCAAGGGTGTTTAGAGAAAGCTCGGATCCAGAAACCCATCTTTTTTGAGAAAATGGAAAGGTCCCATGGTTAGCACAAGATTGGGGAACAATTTGGCTAACTGTGAAGACTGAAATTTATGTACAATGTAACACCCCGAGCTTCCACGATACGCTTCTCATTCAATAATGCAATAGCTTTCATTGTACGCAACTTCGAGTTCTAAAACACCGCGACTAATCAATGTAGCCGTTATGAATAGTAATAGCCACTTTTTAAAATTATAGAAATTTTAGATTTCAAAATGGACTTCATTTTTGTATTTGTAATATAGAAATTATCCAAAGTTGAATTTTTTGTAATTTTCTGAGAACTTCAAATTTTTTATGAATAATGAAAAATACTTAAAAACAAATTTTTTAATCAAAATAATTTATAGTGATAAATTATACTATTGAGTGGTTTTAGAGTATAATTAGAATATAGTTTTACCATTTTATCCAATGGTGGTCATTAGAATTAATTTAACATTGAAATTGGACATAAACAATTGCCAATCTTTTGATATAAATTGTTTCTTAAAAACACGCACTTTGTTGTAACAGCGTGAATTAATTATAAAATTAATTAATGCAACTTATATGTTTGGAATTTTGTAAAATAGACATCATTTTTGGAATTCGGAATATCAATTATAGCTTAGGGTGAAATTTTGGCCTTGTTCTGAAAAACTTCAATTTTTGATGAATAGTGAAACCACTAAGTGATAGTTAAATAACTGATTTTTCGTTTAAATGAAATATTACCACTTCTGTGATTTGATTTTTAAAAATCCGACATACATGGTTTTCATTAAGAAGTAAAATGTGCTTTAATGAGATTAAAATAATTTTTTGGTGAATAGTAACTTTTAAGTTCTTAATCGCGATTAGAGGTAATTAGTGTAGTTTAAGGTAAAAATAATGTTTTAATAATATGGGATGAGCTTGACACATGTCATACTCCTATTGGATGAGTCATGGCCGACCATGACAACCCATGGGTCAACTTGTGGACCCCATGGAGCTACTTTAGTTGGAAAATGACATTAATATATATTTATTTAATGTTAAAATTAAATTGACACAAACATGAGTTGTTTTACTAAAACAGTTTTTAAGTGGGGTTACACAAGTCCAAGTTTTGATTATAAATATTAATTAGAAAGATAAAAAGATTTCCTACATCATAGTATTTTTTTTATAATTTTTGGACATTAAATAAATTAAATTATTTATGACATCATTATGATGCGGTGATGACCTCATTATTTAACGATTTAAATAAAATGAGAAGATAATGAAAAATCCAAGGCTTACACTTGTACAAATCCTATTGGATGAGGAGATTTAGAACCCTTATCACCTTATCCAAGAATTATATAAGTGTGGGACCTTTATAATCCGAAAAGCATTGTGTAATAATGTAACATTTCAATCTTTCCAAAAGAGCCCCTCCTCTCCACTTATAAAAGGCCCCCACCTCTCCCGCCTTATTCACACCTTAAAGCCATTTGGATCGGCCAAACTCTGCCCAAATACTCTCCCAACTTCCCCCTCTTAATCCTAGAAGCCTCACTTTGGTCAGAACTCTTCTCAAGGAAACCTTTGGCTCAAATCAAAGTGAGTTACCCGATTTTGAGGTAATGTCTTCTCTAATGTTGTTTTGTTTTATTTTTCTTCTCCAACCCCCTAAACTCTTTTTATTAATTTATTTTGTAACAAAACCAGTATCCTCAATATACTAGGATGTTGTTATAAGAAGGATTCGAGCTACACTTATTCACAACTACATCTAATGGTTAAAGAACATACGGTTTCTGTGGATGGCGAATTTCTGCCTCACGAAACGATGATTGTTCAACACTCATATAACACCTTCAAAGGTGGCCATTAAGATGTCACTATATTTATATATGATATAAAATATGTTTATGTTTTACTTAAGCTTCTTTACTTCTCATTTATGGCATACTTTAGGATTTCCATTATGGGTAAAATGCGATAATTTCATTTTAGGAAGTGCGGACTACCGCCCCCTCAAAGTGATTTGAATCGTTAATGCCATATGTGGGATGTATAAAGGATCGATTAAAAGGTATTATACACTATATTATACTGTAATTATATTATAAATTTATATCATTATGATTTCATTCCATTAAATATGAAATAGAAATGAAAGTAGCGTTCATGCGTACGTACGGGTTACCGTCTCCATGAACGGTGCATTTCATTTCTTACCTCTAAATGTTACTTGACATTATGAATGAATGTATATACTGTATATATATGATATATATGATATCTACATCATGAATATAATTCTTGATATAATGGATATTTCACCACATGAACAACTTGTAATTATAAGATGTTTATTTTTGACTCAAGTACCAAAGATCGACAAAACGACCGTTATTAACTTAAATAATTAAATAATGTTCATAAAATGGTAATAAGGGATATAAAAGGAATAATGAACATGAAAAAGGTTCTTAAGTAAATATAAATTAAATCTAGTTTATTATTTAGGAGGTTAAAGAACGGTCGAGTCAGGACAAGACGCAAGGTAAGGGAACTTCTTAACCCAATTTCTATTCTTTGGGTTAATCTCCTACTTTCAAATTATGTCATGATATTATTATTTTCTATCTTGTGTTTTTACAGTATTCATGTGTACTTATATTGAATACACATTATAGATGTACTTTATTAAAAAAAATTATCTTTTTAAGGGCTTCGTCTCAATCCCCTTTCATTGAGGCATATTTGGTTTTATACACAACTTTCTTTTATACGGTGTATAAACCCCTTTGACTTTCACTTTTATTCAAAAGGAATATTTTTTTTATATGAAGCGTTTTACTAAACGACAAAAGGGAATGTTTTTCTTTCCATACTTATGCGCCGACAACGACTTCTCCGCCGTCGTGACCATTATTTGAGTTTCGGCTTCCTCTACAAGCCATCATTTTTTTTAATGAAACATAAATACAAAGTTTTAACTTAATTTTATTTTGGTATTGAAAATGGTTTTGAAAGTGTTTTTATTATATCAATGTGTTTTATTGATATCTTGTGATTGAAATGTGGAAATGTTATGTTTCCTTTATGCATGTTTTATGTGATACGATTATGTTATGGTTTATGATATGTTTAAACCTATTCATATGAGGAATTCATTGGACTTAATAAGTGACGGGTGGAGCCCGCTATAGCTCCTCGATGCATCGGCAGGTCTCATGAGACAAACTACTGTCTTGGCACGAGGCCTTGACAAAATCTAATTTGTGGTCTTGGCATGAGGCCTTGGCTACGTGGTTATGATAGTCTGGCATTATGCATTCCATCATTATGAAAGTGGTTATTGATATTGGATATGATTATTCGACCAATAGAATATCCATGTGAAGAAGTAAATGGAATTATCTCATTTTAATTTTGCCATATTATGTTGAAGTTCAAGTTTAAAAGGCTTTTTTAAGCTATGCATTGCCTTAAATGTTAATGTTTATTTATGAAAGCTTCCGCTATATTGTTAACCTTACTGAGCATCTGAGCTCACCCCATTCAATGTTTTAATATTTTTCCAGGATGTGAAGAAGTATTTTATGAATGACCTACAGGGGTAGTCAGAAAGGGATATGATTGTGGACTATGAAGACCATGTTATTGTAGTTTGTTTACTTTTTGATGTAATGAAAGACTTATGAATGTATATAGTGTTTCAAAGGCTACTAAACTAATCGGTATTTCGAGAGATGATCTTTTGTGATCATGCCAATGTGACGAAGTAATGCACCGACTATGGGTAGCAGGGGTCGGGGCGTTACAGTTGGTATCAGAGGCAGTTTAGTACAAACCATGGAAGCTAGATTTAGACAAACTCTGATTAGAGCACGTAGACCTAATATGAACTTTGAGGATTAGTATAGAAGAACTTCCAAGAATTTTGGTATTATAGAGATTTTGTGAGTTTTCCGAGCAATACATCCCTGTCTGGATACGAGCAGGTAGAGGCGGCTCTGGCACAGATGTACCTGGGGGTAAAACCCGAAAACACCGCTTTGAGCTAGACTCGAACGGGAACTAGTGCACGAAAACGGGCCTTGCTGCACTCTTGGTTACGACACTCCCGGGGGATATGCTTAGGATAATTCACATTTTATTTACAAACCACTATGAAGGGTTATGAGTATATACTTCCTAAAATAGAACATTTTTTATGATTATGGATTATATCCATAAATAGTTCAATTTATTATAAGTGTTTTAAAGTCTGTTATTATGTATTTCGATTCATAAACTAACATAGTTTATGGCATTGTATAGAAATGGCGCCCAGTAGAAGGAATGTAAACTCCATCAATACGTATGATCCAAAGAGTAAGAAGGATCATATCTTTCATGGTATTATGCCAACATTTAGAAAGGAAATATTCTCCCATGTGTTATCAACATATGATTAAATAGTATCATGTGTTAATAAGATAAGTATAGAATTCTCTGAGTCTTATGGATTTGAAGGGATGAAAGTGAAGAAAAGGATGGAAGAGATAATGATGGATAAATGGACGAGGGAAAAGAAGAATTTTCCAATATGTGATAACTGTGGGAAGAAACACCTTGGAATTTTCCTGAAGGGAATGGGAGTTTGTTATAAGTGTGGAGAAAAAGGACACCAAGTGCGTGACTGCAAGGGTAAGAAAAAGGATTCAAATGTACAATGCTTCATCTACAAGGAGTAGAGACACTACGCAAACCAATGTTCAAATCATCAGAGTATGCCCCAAATGATGATATTGGATAATAATCAAGTTATGATACTACCACAGATGAGGAGGAATGATTAGAGTTCTTATGTTGTTATTAACGAATTTTGTAATTTGAGTGTTGTATCAATGATGTACTCGTTATAATAATTATGGAGTATATAAGGATTTTACTGTAGTAGTATTTCATCTAGGACTTGAGATTGTGTGGAACCAAGAATAGTGACTCCACAGTAGGTTAAATTTTTATAAAATATATGGTTGAGAGAAAGATAAACCATAATATGGTTCTGATATCGAGATAGTGATTTTGGAATAAGACATGATTGATTCGGATAAATTATGTTTGATATTCATAACATCCTTGAAACTGATTAATGATTTGTATACATTTGTGGATAGAAGGAGTATATCTAGTTTTCTATAAGGAATAAGGGACCATGAATGTAATCAATAAGGATTTATGGTAATTCAGTATGTTGCAGTGTTTTAAAAGAATACATGATGAAGGTGTTCACATGTTGTTATGCAGATAAAAAAGGGATCTTCATTATGTTTACCTTCCTCATAAAATCTGGACTGTGAGTTGGACGGAAGTATTTTGGATAACTATAAAGGTTGGAGTGGATTAAGTTGATCTTTGGATAGTATTGTTTAAGGTTAAAAAATTTATGAAGATTATTTTTGAATATTATAATACTATAGTTTTAGGAAAAGGACAACCTGCAGGGTGGGGCATAACCCATCACGTCGGACAAAGCTGTGGGAATCGAACCCACAACCATAGTGTGATTGGGATTAATCACCTACCACTGGACTACCTGAAGTCCCTAGTTATTACAAAATAGTTTTTCTAATCTAAATGGTATGTGTTAATATTTGGAACCTTATACAATTAGGATAAATAGAATATTTTTGAGTTCTATTACCTTTTAGAGTGAAAGATGGGTTTGTGGTAAAAATTTATTAACGAATGAAAGTATACATAACAAGTATGTATATTCCCTTACGTTCTTAGTAAATCTCCTAAATAAATTCCTCAACATTATAAAAGGTAACTTAAAACAAAAATGTTGTCGGTTAACTTTTCCAACTGGGGATTCATTGATCGTTTAACCAATCACAAGTTTGTGATTTTCTTGTAGTTAAACTTTCTCCTAATCCTGTTTTATATAACTCTCCATCAGACCTTGATGGATTGTTTCTCCTCCATATCCATATTTTCATATAATCCTAGAATGGGCTATCTCGGGTGACCTTTGTACTTATCTTGCTTTATTTTAATGTTATATATTTATTAACCTTATTTCCGATGTGGGTTTTCCTCAAAGGTATTTTCTCTTTTCAACCTTTTATTTTCAAAGAAAAATTTCAAATTGCGAGGACGCAATTTATTGAAGGAGGGGAGAATGTAACACCCCGAGCTTCCACGATACGCTTCTCATTCAATAATGCAATAGCTTTCATTGTACGCAACTTCGAGTTCTAAAACACCGCGACTAATCAAAGTAGCCGTTATGAATAGTAATAACCACTTTTTAAAATTATAGAAATTTTATATTTCAAAATGGACTTCATTTTTGTATTTGTAATATCGAAATTATCCAAAGTTGAATTTTTTGTAATTTTCTGAGAACTTCCAATTTTTTATGAATAATGAAAAATACTTAAAAACAACTTTTTTAATCAAAATAATTTATAGTGATAAATTATACTATTTAGTGGTTTTAGAGTATAATTAGAATATATTTTTACCATTTTATCCAATGGTGGTCATTAGAATTAATTTAACATTGAAATTGGACATAAACAATTGCCAATCTTTTGATATAAATTGTTTCTTAAAAACACGCTATTTGTTGTAACAGCATGAATTAATTATAAAATTAATTAATGAAACTTATATGTTTGGAATTTTGTAAAATAGAAATCATTTTTCGAATTCATAATATCAATTATAGCTTAGAGTGAAATTTTGGCCTTGTTCTGAAAAACTTCAATTTTTGATGAATAGTGAAACCACTAAGTGATAGTTAAATAACTGATTTTTCGTTTAAATGAAATATTACCACTTCTGTGATTTGATTTTCAAAAATCCGACATACATGGTTGTCATTAAGAAGTAAAATGTGCTTTAATGAGATTAAAATAATTTTTTGGTGAATAGTAACTTTTAAGTTCTTAATCGCGATTAGAGGTAATTAGTGTAGTTTAAGGTAAAAATAATGTTTTAATAATATGGGATGAGCTTGACACATGTCATACTCCTATTGGATGAGTCATGGCCGACCATGACAACCCATGGGTCAACTTGGGGACCCCATGGAGCCACTTTAGTTTGAAAATGACATTAATATATATTTATTTAATGTTAAAATTAAATTGACACAAACATGAGTTGTTTTACTAAAACAGTTTTTAAGTGGGGTTACAAAAGTCCAAATTTTGATTATAAATAGTAATTAGAAAGCTAAAAAGATTTCCTACATCATAGTATTTTTTAAATAATTTTTAGACATTAAATAAGTTAAATTATTTATGACATCATTATGATGCGGCGATGACCTCATTATTTAACGATTTAAATAAAATGAGCAGATAATTAAAATTCCAAGGCATAAACTTGTCTAAAGCCTATTGTATGAGGATATTTCGAACCCTTATCACCATAGCCACGAATTATATAAGTGTGGGACCTTTAGAATCCGAAAAGCATTGTGTAATAATGTAACATTTCAATCTTTCCAAAAGAGCCCCTCCTCTCCACTTATAAAAGGCCCCCACCTCTCCCACCTTATTCACACCATCAAGCCATTTGGATCCGCCAAAATTTGCCCAAATACTCTCCCAACTTCCCCATATTACTCCTAGAAGCCTCACTTTGGTCATAACTCTTCTCAAGGAAGCCTTTGGCTCAAATCAAAGAGAGTTACCCGATTTTGAGGTAATGTCTTCTCTAATGTTGCTTTGTTTTATTTTTCTTCTCCAACCCCCTAAACTCTTTTTATTAATTTCTTTTGAAACAAAAACAGTATCCTAAATATACTAGGATGTTGTTATAAGAAGTATTAGAGCTACACTTATGCACACCTAATGGTTAAAGAACATAAGGTTTCTGTGGATGGCGAATTTCTGCCTCACGAAACGATGATTGTTCAACACTCATATAACACCTTCAAAGGTGGCTATTAAGATGTCACTATATTTATATATGATATAAAATATGTTTATGTTTTACTTAAGCTTCTGTATTTCTCATTTATGGCATACTTTAGGATTTCCATTATGGGTAAAATGCGATAATTCCATTTTAGGAAGTGCGGACTACCGCCCCCTCAAAGTGATTTGAATCGTTAATGCCATATGTGGGATGTATAAAGGATAGATTAAATGGTATTATACACAATATTATACTGTAATTATATTATAAATTTATATCATTATGATTTCATTCCATTAAATACGAAATAGAAATGAAAGTAGCGTTCATGCGTACGTACGGCTTACCGTCTCCATGAACGGTGCATTTCATTTCTTACCTCTGAATGTTACTTGACATTATGAATGAATGTATATAATGTATATATATGATATATATGATATCTACATCATGAATATAATTCTGGATATAATGGATATTTCACCACATGAACAACTTGTAATTATAAGATGTTTATTTTTGACTCAAGTACCAAAGATCGACAAAACGACCGTTATTAACTTAAATAATTAAATAATGTTCATAACATGGTAATAAGGGATATAAAAGGAATAATGAACATGAAAAAGGTTCTTAAGTAAATATAAATTAACTCTAGTTTATTATTCAGGAGGTTAAAGAACGGTCGAGTCAGGACAAGACGCAAGGTAAGGGAACTTCTTAACCCAATTTCTATTCTTTGGGTTAATATCCTACTTTCAAATTATGTCATGATATTATTATGTCATATCTTGTGTTTTTACATTATTTATGTGTACTTATAGTGAATACACATTATAGATGTACTTTATTAAAAAAAATTATATTTTAAGGACTTCGTCTCAATCCCCTTTCATTGAGGCATATTTGGTTTTATACACAACTTTCTTTTATACGGTGTATAAACCCCTTTGACTTTCACGTTTATTCAAAAGGAATATTTTTTTATATGAACCATTTTTCTAAACGACAAAAGGGAATGTTTTTCTTTCCGTACTTATGCGGCGACAACGACTTCTCCACTGCCGTGACCATTATTTGAGTTTCGGCTTCCTCTATAAGCCATCATTTTTTTTAATGAAAAATAAATACAAAGTTTTAACTTTCTTTTATTTTGGTATTTAAAATGGTTTTGAAAGCGTTTTTATTATATCAATGTGTTGTATTGATATCTTGTGATTGAAATGTGGAAATGTTATGTTTCCTTTATGCATGTTTTATGTGATACGATTATGTTATGGTTTATGATATGTTTAAACCTATTCATATGAGGAATGCATTGGACTTAATAAGTGACGGGTGGAGCCTGCTATAGCTCCTCGATGCATCGGTAGGTCTCATGAGACAAACTAGTGTCTTGGCACGAGGCCTTGACAAAATCTAATTTGTGGTCTTGGCACGAGGCCTTGGCTACGTGGTTATGATAGTCTGGCATTATGCATTCCATCATTATGAAAGTGGTTATTGATATTGGATTTGATTATTCGACCAGTAGAATATCCATGTGAAGAAGTAAATGGAATTATCTCATTTTACTTTTTCCATATTATGTTGAAGTTCAAGTTTAAAAGGCTTTTGTTTTAGCTATACATTGCCTTAAATGTTAATGTTTTTTTATGAAAGCTTCCGCTATATTGTTAACCTTACTGAGCATCTGAGCTCACCCCTTTCAATGTTTTAATATTTTTCGAGGATGTGAAGAAGTATTTTATGAATGACCTGCAGGGGTAGTCAGAAAGGGATATGATTGTGGACTATGAAGACCATGTTATTGTAGTTTGTTTACTTTTTGATGTAATTAAAGACTTATGAATGTATCTAGTGTTTCCAATGCTACTAAACTAATCGGACTTTCAAGACTTGATCTTTTGTGATCATGCCAATGTTACGAAGTGATGCACCGGCTATGGGTAGCAGGGGTCGGGGCGTTACATACAAGAACCCCATCATACAGTTTGAACATGGTTTGGTAGCCTAACCCTGAAATTTGACCCCTCTACCAAGAAAACATCGAATGGTTTATGCATAGATTTTCAAACCAAGTGGATAAACCATGAACATGAATTTTGGTTTGTGTAACATTAAAATTATTACCATAATGATCTATTTATACCCTCTTCTTCCCTAATCTAAGAACATGAAGTATTAAACCATTTATATCCAAAATATTAGATTTTTGATGGCCAAATCTAGGAATTCAGTGATCTCATGCTTCCAGGATCTGATTGGGTTATATTTTTTCATGTTGGATGCATATTGTTTGGTAATCGAGTCCTCTACATCCATTCTTCTTCTCACTTCATCTTGACTGTGTTATCGAGGTATGAGTATTTTTCCCTTTTTCATTGATCTACACAAATACAATCCAAATAATTGGCCAATACCGGAGGAGAAGAGTTATAAATACTCATAAATAAGGTATAATTTTTTTATATATATAGAATTATTGTGAGACTATGAAAATTGACGGAACATGATTTTAAGGCCTATATAGCCCAAAATGGAAATTTCATATTTTTAAAGGTATGTTCAACAAATGAGTGGGTGTCAATTTCAATCTTTTGATTCAGGGGATAGATTTAAAACATGATGGAACTATTAAATTCGCAATGTCTAAATTTTGTTAGGTTAATCATATCATCGACCGATAAGGATCGCACAAAAAAGATAATTTTGTTACATTTCAGAAAAAATAATTAAATAAATAAAAGTTATTTTTATTCATTCATTAAAACATTAGAGTTATGGTGGCAGGACCGTAGAGTTAACATGTCATTAAAAGAATTCATTTAATAAACTGTTACATTTGGTTGTGTAATCATATTTTCGGGCAATTTATTCATTAATTAATTAAGTCATTAAAGAACCACATTCATAACTAGAGAGTTAAAATATTTAACTCTCAAATGATATTCCAACTATTAGAGAAAATTATTAGACAACAATGTGAGAAATCTTGATGATGCACTGGCAGAATCCCTCTCCAACCATGAATGAGGAAAAAATTATTCCCTTCAATATTTGATTGGTGATTAATGAACTCCGAAAAACATCATCGAACGCGGATTCATCTCCCTCATCAATAGTGTCTTCCAATGAGTTCAAGGTAGGATAATTAGTCTCTTTATGAGGTTAAATATCTCTTATACCTAGTTCGTGATCAGTATGACAAACATTGATCAACCAAGTAATGGTTAGATCTGTGATTCGATTGAACATTCTAGAAGTTCTTGAGTGGTTTCAATTCACGTTAAAACATTATCATGGTGTTTCATTGATTTTATTCCTAAGAAATAATGCTGACGTAGAGGGTGCGGGCCAATCCGAACAAGAACCACAATCTCCATCGATCACTATATTGATGTGTTATTCCTGGGAGACCAAGCAACATGGACAAAAACCAAAACCGAGGGCCCCACAGTGAAGGCGATGATCTGGGAATCCCATAGGAATAGACAGGAATGAAATCAGACAACTGGATCTTCCCTAGGGGCCCGCAGAAGAACCACATACACAACACCACTGATGTAGCACCACCGGCATGGCGACGACTGTCTCTTGCCAGCCGTGAAGAGGTGTTTGAATTCAACAGCACCGCGACTGATAGGGGGCGGCCGACCATCTCCGAATGCATTGAAGGAGGGTGGCACACAATGAAGGAGGTGTCATAGCTCCATCTGTGGTGGTGGTGGACCAGTTTCTGCAAGTCCCTCCCTAGACCGGTTCACTGAACTAGACATCATGAGAGGTAGAACCCACCTGGTACAGCTGGTTAGAGAAACAGAATATAGGGCATCCATTTTAGAGGGGAGCCGACCCCTCACCTAGATGGTGTGCCGCACCAACCAAGCGGGTTGTGTTGGTCCTGTGGGACGGGCTGGTCCCACGACCCAGTAGTCTGGGTCCAGCCAGCTTGGGCTGGGCGTAGGAATTCGGGTCGCCTCGGACAAGTTCATGACCTCCTAGACAGGGTTAGGTCAGCCTAGATCGGGTCTCAGTTTGTCATACTAGGTCAAACTGGGCCAGGACCCTATTTGACCCATTTTCGCTTAAAGGGTAATAACTTCTAAACTGAACATCTGTTTAACGAAATTTTTATTGTGATGGAACTATTTAAAAAAGTTGGTCCTTTTGAAATACTTCTTTTATGTTTAAGATAATGTTTTATTATGAATTTGTTGAATCGAACTTGAATCCAACCAGGGACTCGGTAATATAATGCTTCCAACATACAGACCGAGCGTCTGATTGAAGTGTTGTATGTTTTATTGGAACCCTTAAGACGTGTAGGTAATTAAGGTTACTTCTTTGTGATACTTCATGGGGGATTAAATATAACCAGTGTCTTGAGAGGCATAATATACAAAACTCAAGCGCACTATGTGTGTGGATCTTGTGGCCGGTTGTTATTTGAAGATAGATCCTTTGTGGATTGGAGTCATAACGACCATGTGTGGATCACAGACTTCCGAAACTATGGGGATTGGAAAGTGCATAGACCGATGAGGACCAGGTATATCTTATTTATCGTGGATCAAATTTTTACTTACAGGATATCACCAAATAGACAACCAACCATTATACAAGAGACAAATCAGAATAATGGCCCACTAAGTGATTAGCCTTTGGTGCAGATCCCTCTCACAGCGATGGTACCTTTTGGGGGTGTACCAGAGGCACCACTACCCAAAGGGAAGTTGTTTCAACTAGAACCACTTGTAGACAGTGCACACCGACTTAGTGCATTTCACGAGTTCACATGGTAGAGGCCTCCGAGGGTTCGAGGTCAGATTGATCCCCAAGAAGCTAAGGACTGTTTAGAGGTAGTGGCATAGGTTTTCTATTTGGTTGAGCCACCTAGAGACCAGATGGTGATCCTAGATGCTAGCCTATTTTAAGTAACTACTGGGAGATGGTGGAGCCTGATGCTCAAGTGTCATGACATGTTTCACCTCACCCGATTGGAATTCATGAGCCTCTTTAGAGAGGATTTCGTACCAGTGACACTATGCACTATGCGTACTTAGGAGATACTTCAATCATAGCTGGGCAGCCTAACTGTAGCCAAATACTCAGAAGGATTCATTTACCTCTCCCAATACTCCAACGACATGTACATGTCCCTTTTTTCAGGGACAAGACCTTCGAAAAGGGTTTCTAATGGGTGATTAGAGCATCGATAATATCCCACAACATACTGATGCAAGATTGAGTTCTAGAGTGAGAACATATATAAGAGAGCTTGCTAGTTGAGCAGGGAATGATAATGAGAGTCACCACCAGACGACACATAGCTGAGTCATATATAGTAGGAAGTAGGCTAATGAAATCGAGGAACAACCAAGGTAGAAAATCTTGTGGAAGACACGCAGATGTAGGTTTGAAGGATCATAGCTTACAGGACAAAGGAGGTCAGTAAGGGAGAATATTGTGATACTCTTCTTGTGGGAAGGGTCACATGGCTCGCGAATTCCCAACTAGATGTACACACATTCTGCAGACGATCAAGGGTCCGTCGAGGTAGAGGCAGTGATTCGAGCAGCGAGTTCCATATGGCGGTGGACGTGGTAGAGGAGCTGGATGTGCAGCAGGTGGTGGGTGATGATTTTTCATTCTACAACCACCACCTCCATGTGGTGCACCTCATCCTCATGGATATGGTGTGCATGGATGATCTCAACTTCTGCTAGCTAAGTCAAATGATGGGGATGCTCCTCAGATGATACATGGTACAATCTGTGTCTAATCCACCCTAGATGTTGTTCTTGTAGACACATGTTCCAACCACTCTTTCATTTCCATGGCTCTTATTCAAATCTCAGTGATTCTAACGGAGTCGTTGGTTAGATCTTTACATTTAGAGAATCCTATGGGAGATGATTCATTGATTACGCACTGATTATACCAGTGCGAGCTTACTCAATGAGAAGATAGTTTCATCTAGGATCTTCTAGTAGTAGCATGGAGGTATTATGATTTCATCTATAGATTATACTAGCTATCGCCCATCTATGATCAGATCGACTATTTTAGATGCATAGTGAGGATTTTTTTCCTTTTTGGGACTATTTTTTCCTTCACTGGTGAGAAGAGAACATTTATAGCTCGGGATGGTCTTTCTCCAAGGTGGATGTAGCTGATCCCCCATCAGTTGGATATTCTTACCCTCATTGAAGTTAACATGCGGGGTCTAGTTTATCCTCTAGTGGTGGGATAGTATGATGCTTCCATTCCTTAGGATGTTTCGGGACTACCTCCACACAGAGGGGTAGACTTCTACATTGACATGTCACCTAGGATTACACAGATATCTAAACCAGCATACTGGATGGCTCTTGTGGATATTTTTGAGTTGAGGGCACAACAGGAGGACTATTTGGGGAAGGGCTTCATAAGGCTTAGTGTTTCTCCATGGGAATCCACAATTTTGTTTTAAAAGAAGGCATACAAGAGTTTGAGGCATTCTGTGGACTATCGGTGCTTGAACCAGGTGATTGTGAAGAACAAGTATCCACTCATGATGAAGGATGATATCTTTTAATAGTTAAAAGGAGCTCAGTGGATTTCAAATATAGGCCTTAGATCAGGATATCATAACCTCAGTGTACAATATGAGGATGTACCAAAAACACCCTTTAGAATAAGGTATGGTAACTATGAGTTCTTGGGGATTCCATATGTTATGACCAATGCTCTAGAACTATTAATGGGACTCAAGAACATGATCATCCAGCCATAGCTTGATCTCTTCATGGTGGTCTTCATTGAGGACATCTTGGTGTACTCAGCGTCAAAGGAGGATCATGACACACATCTACAGATAGTTTGGGATACACTCTGAGAGAACTGGTATCTTGGTAATCTCTCAAGGAGAATGTTCTGGATATATTAGGTCCACTTTCTAGTACATTTTATCTCATAGGCTGAAGTAGATGCAGATCTGGAAATGATAGAGGTAGTTCTTTCTTGGGAGTCACCTAAGAGTGTGACCAAGGTGCAGAGTTTTCTGGGATTGGGTGGGTTGTTATAGAGATTCGTAAGTGGCCTTTCCGAATTAGAAACACCCATTTAATCTTTCACAATGAAGGGGAAACCCTTTTTATGGTCAGAGAGATTCCAGCAGAGTTTCCAAGTGATGAGGCGGAGACTGATGAGTTCCCCCACAGGAGGCTACCAGCAGAGGGCGTTGGGTATATAGTCAACTATGACGCATCATAGCCTAGATTAGGATGTGTCCCGATGAATTATTGTTTGTTGATCAACCGAATATCATGAAAACTGGAGAAAAATGATAATATCTATGCTACCAATGATCTGGTGTCAGCATCAGTGGACTTTTCCATGAAGATGTAATGGAACTACTTGATTATTGAACAGTTTACTATCCACTCTAATCACAAGAGTCTAAGGTATATCTTATTATAGAAGGACATGAGACCTAGACAATGACGATGGATATAGTTCCTCCAGGACTCTAACATTGAGACAGTCTACACTCTCGGTAAGGGTAATGTGGTGACGAATGCACTCAACAGGAGGTCTGGTGTACTGTTGCTGAGTGAGGCGACAGAGCAGCTAGTCGCGTTGTAGTTATCCTTCATGGATAGTGATGGAGAAACTTACCTCCAGTCTATTATAATCACTCCCCCATTTCACCATCGAGTTAGGGAAGGAAAACATTGGGACATTGACTACAAGACCCGATGTGCTCCGATATCCTTGGGACAAGATCTTGAAATACTTTATGAAGGTGGGGAGAACAACATCTTTTTCATAGGATGGACCATGGTTCCAGTGAATCTACGAGAGGAGGATTTTAGAGAGATCCAAAAATCCCATTTTTCGGTACATCCTAGTGTGGAGAGTATGTACATGGACCTCCTGCATCCGTACTAGTGGCTAACGATGAAGAAATCACTCGCAAAGTTCATTTTTTGTTGCTTCACTTGTTAGTAAGTGAAAATAGATTATCTGGTTCCAACAGGCTTAGCACAACCACTTCAGGTGATGGAATGTAAGTGGGACGGCACATCCATGGACTTTGGGATAAGGATACCATGTACATCAAGGGGCCACAATTCCATCTGTGTGATTGTTGACTGACTCACCACGTTAGCCCACTTCCTACCCAGCCGATGGTAGGGATCAGTAGATGGAATAGGATGCCTCTACGTACAAGAGATAATAAGTCTTCACGTGGATCCATTTATTATCATATTAGCTCATGAAGCTCATTTTAAATCTTGGTTATGGAAGGGATTATAGAATTAATTCAATACACAACTACATTTATGAACCACCATTCATCATCCAACAGATGGTTAGACAGAGCGGACCATATAGACACATGATGACATTCTCTGTTCTTGCATCCTTGATTTTGGATGTAGTTGGGAGGATCATTTTTCCTAATCTAGACCATGTAGATCACCTCTATGCTAGACATGCCCAGGTGAGTCATCACTTTTGGGTCCAGAGTTGGTATGAGCTGCCACTGAGACGGTGAAGATCATCCCAGAGCGGTTGAATACTAAAAAGAGTACGCATAAGTCTTATGATGAAAGTAGATAGAGTCCCATGGAGTTCGAGGTGGGAGACCATGTCTTTATATACGTCTCACATCGATTAGGATTGCAGTGATTTTTTGGGGGAGACAAGCTGTCTCCAAGATTAATCGGACCTTTCCATATTCTCAATAGAGTTGGTGAGGTCATGTATTACCTAACTCATCCCCCATTGATGAACTGAGTGCATGCAGTTTTCCACGTGTCATAGCTGAGGATATATGTGCATGATCCATCTCACGTCATCTACATGGAAGAGATGGACTTTGATGATGGGTCTACTTTTATAGATTTTGCAATGGAGATAAATGAGTGTCAGGAAAAAGTCTTTCATGGATGGTCAATACCTCTGGTTCATGTTTTGAGGCAGCATGGGATCCTCCATGAGAGTACATGGTAGCAGGAGGCTCATATTCATTATCAGTACCCCCAATTTTTTTCTTATCTTTTGTTATATCATTTGTGGATGTAAATCCCTAAGGTTGGAAGAATTTAATGACCTATAAATTATGTAGAATTTTATCAATTGTATGGAATTATCATGGGACTGAAAAAATTGACGGCATGTGATTCTTGGGCACTAAAATCATGGAACATAAATTGGAACTTTTTTAAGGTATTCTCAATACATGTACAGGATAGAATTTCACTCTTTTTTATCGGTTATCAGTTTAAAAATATGAGGGCAAAGTAGAATTCCCAAAGACAAGATTCTCTTAGGAAAAATTTAATATTGATCTACAAGATTCAGATGAAAAAGATAATTTTTGGGCTGATCAAGGAAAAAATAACAAAATAACTAAAATCTATTTTATTATTTCTTTAAAACCATTGAGTGGGGGTGGTGGGACCGCATATTTAAAAGGACATTTAATGAATTCATTTAATAACCTGATACTTTTGGTTGTATAACTGAACCATTAGGTAATTAATTGATTAATTATGTAATTTATTAATGAACCACATTCATGAGAGAAGTGTTAAACTCTTTAAATCTAAAATTTTAATCAAACTATTGGAAAACGTTATTGGAAAACTGTGGGAGAACACTTGGAGACACGCTAGTGGAAACCCTCCCCAAGGAAGAATGAGTAATGAAGGAAACCATTGATGATTTGATCCGGGATCAATGAAATATGATGAAAACCTTCAAATGTGGATTCTTCTCCCTCATCTTAAATTTTTTACATTGAGTTCAAGGTCATAGAATTAATCATTAAATGTTTTTAAAGACTCATCATACCTCATTCTTGAACAATATTTTCAGCGCGGATCAACCGACTAACGAGTTGATTTGTGATTCCATTGAATCTGAAGGAGGTTCTTTGTGGTGTTTTTATTTGGGTTAAAACATTATCTTTGTCTTGTTTAGATTTTCGTCCCATGATATAACACTAATGTAGAGGGTGTGGGCCAATCTAAACATGTCTTGGTCACTCTATCGATCTCGGTTTTCATGTGTTCATCTTGGGTGATTGAGAAACATGGAGGAAAGGTGAAAAAAAATGTCACACACTAAAGGCGGCATCCTTGGAGGTTTGTAGGAATTGATGGGAACGACATTGGGCCACTGGATCATCACCGGTGGCTCGCAGAAGCACCACCTGGGTGGCGATAGCGGCCGGTTTTCGCCGTTAGCGAGAGGGTGGCGGCGCCCATAGATGGAGTGACAAACATGGGTTTTCCTTCCATCACCGTCCACATCGATGGAAGGTGCCGCGCTAAGACAGTTTGTCGTGGAAGTGACAGAATCACGTCCATGGGTTCCTTCCTATACCATTCAGCTGGAGGAGAGGTAGCAACTCGACACTGATTGTTGAAGAACCACAGTGGACCGCATCCGCTCAAGAGGGGACTTGACCTCGTGCCCAGACAGCGAGATGGGCTGGTACCGCAGCTTGGTCCTATGGCATACCAGACCGGACCGAGCCGCACCCAACCATTCAAGCCAGGCCCAACAGGTCGAGTTAGGTTGGCCAAACCAGGTCGGAGATGAGCGAAGCCCAATATGATCCATTTTAACTTTAAGTTCCATAACATCAAAACCAAATGTCGATTTGAAAACCCATCAGCGGTGACAGAACCCTTAGGATGAGGCGGTCCTTGTGAGAAACATCGCTTGGGTGTTGGAGAATGATGGTGTACGACCAGGTTTAATCATACTCGAATCCAACCAGGCCCTCGGTAATAATATAATTATAACATAAAGACCGAGCATTCGACTAATGCAATGTCTTTTTCATTTCATCCCTTAATACATGGATGTTCTTCGGGTTAATTCTTTATGAGACATTTTGTAGGTTGAAATATGACCAGTGGCTTGTGGAGAGAAATCTATGTAACTCAAATGCACCATATGCCGGAATCCTATTTCTGGCTATCAAGTGATGAGTGACCCTTTGTTGATCATCATGTGAGAGACCTAGTGTGGATCGACGAATAAAAATCCTATGTGGATCAATAGTTGTTTGATCTGATGAAGACCAACCATAGAGTACCCCTTCATTGATCTGTGACATACAGCCTTGTTTGGATCGACGTCTAATGACACTCTATGGATCAAAGACATATAACCATATTTTGATCAATGACTTGTACCCCCATTTGGAGGAACAAAATATGACCCTATGCGGATCAACAAGTGCAACCCAATGAGGACCAGCCTTAGAGAGGCCATTCGTGGGTCAGTAAGTTACGACCCTATGTGGATCGCTGACATACAACCCAGTGTTGATTGATGACATTTCACCCTGTGTGGATTATCCATAAACGAATTCTTCTTTGTTCATCAGTGGAACATCTCAATGGAATAAGATGATTTAGCTTTATGAGTAATCATTATTATTAACTATAATTAATTTATATACCTGGTGCGAGCGTTATTTTACTTTGGGCATTGTAAATGAGATCATGCTTTGTCATTTTTTTCATTTTGAGATTCTAAGTGACCTTTGGGGGTCTCCGAGTCCCTACTGGGAATTGTTATACTCACCCCTGCATGGGATTTGTTTTCACCTTGTTTTGTCCTTTACAGATGAAAACATCATTGATCGATATTTGGGAGCCTAGATTAGATGGTGTAAGGATGTTACAAGTTCACTTGGAGAGATTTAGTGAAGAACTATACCTACCCTTTAGATATGATCCCCGACAGACATCCTCATGGGATATTTTTCCCATTTTCCTATACTTTATTTAGTTGGGTTTTCATACTGAACCTTTATACATTAGTTCACAGATTATCTTTCAATAGTTATACTACGTGGTATGCTCTAGTTGTGTTCTTAGTCTATGTGTTTTCAGTTTTAAAATCAATGCCTTACCAATTTATGGATATGCCATTCTGTTTTTAGTCACCATCCCCTTGCCTATGGAAGGTGGAATTGGGGTTGTCATGGCATGTGATCTAGGGGACGAGACATGAAAAGAGTTGTACAAACCTTAGGCAGGTGGTCAATAAATCATCCCTGAAGATCAATGATTTTTGGTTTGTTGTGTGGCCCCAACGATTTCATCAGGTGACTTTAATAGAATTTATTTTCCATGACTATATTCTTTAGAAACACGTGGATATTATCATTCCATATATGTGATAAATATTAGGATTTTATGATCGAAACTCCATCTCTTTAATGTAGAAGGCTATTCTGTAATTGATGTTTACTATTTTAACCCGATTATGAGACCGTTCAGGTGTGGCTTGGCCTGACTAGTATAGGGGTAATTGTATCTTAAACAAATGGATTGATCAATATTTTGAATTAAATAATAGAAATTACCATGTAATATCAATACATGACCTTCTTACGGAATGTAACTCAATTGGGGAATTAAATGAGAACCGTGAATTGGAAAGTATACTAAGAATAAGACTTGGTGATAAATATTAATGAATAGAAGGTTGTGTATCTGTAGAACCCCTTACCACATTAATGGATGTTAGTAGAAAGGACCATGAAAATTGAATATTATTTATATGGATTAAATAAATTTATTCAAACTACTTGGACTTGTCACACTAATGAAAGGCAAGGCTTGAACTAGATGACATAATTAAAAGGTTGCATGATACATGACCTTATCACACTAATGAAATGAAAGGACAGAAAAAAATATTTCATGATACATGAACTTATCACACTAATGAATGAAAATTATTAAACCAAAAGAAATATCACCTGACTTCATAATCAAATATAAATTTCCTGACTCAAGCACACCTAGGATTATGATCGGAGAATTCCATGAGCACTCGAGAACCCCATTCTGATTCAAGGATCTGGGTTTCTTAGGTTGAGACCCACAAAGATCATGATCCTTGTATATTCTTGTAGTCCCAGTACGACACTATTTTTTCCGTTAAATATCATTACATGATTCATTGAATACAGACCTTGGATCCAACACTGATTTTTTAGTTCCATGGTTAAGACCCATAGGGCCGCCTATGCTTAGCTTTGTTTTACATTGGACGATATTCATGGACTTGATAAGTCATGCATTGTGGAATGCCTTGTAAAATAATCCTTGGATTACACTCTTACCGCATTCCATGCAACAATTAATTTTGATTTGGTCACCTTCAATGTATATGTCACCATTATTGTTATCTTTAGACTTCCTTGTTAAATGTCATTACAGGTTACCTTATTACATCATGGAACATTCAATATTTATACTACCATAAGGGTGTGTTAGTGTTAGCTATTCCTCACATGAACTATTAATATAAATTTATAATTACCTAATTAAGTAATGTGTTACATGTTCAAACACCAACCGGGGGTTGAAGTAGGTACTTGGGTATTTATTTACAATGTACTTATTTACATTATACATGAATGCCTGCAAGTTGTTACATTTCCATTACATAATATGTATGTTATAGAAACCATTTGTGGTGGCACATAAATATTTATCTCACACCCTCTCTGGGTTCCATTTGGTACCCAGAGTAGATTACATGGTTGTATGAGTAGTCAAATGGATGCATACAACATCAAACACTTGATTTCTTGATATTTAGTATGGAGCAAGATAATAGTGGACCGAGTAGGAACTCATGATTATTGGAATAGTCCTTTGATTCAGTTATTCGTTATTGAAGATACTATTCCACCTTTCTTATATCAATGATTTCCAGTTTTCTCATAAAATGACATATCATAATTAGTTTTTATATGCTAGGATGTTATTCCAGTTATTTCAATTATTGTTATTATTGTACATATTTTCTATTCTGCCTTATGTTTTGATATATTTATACCACTATTTAAGAATATTTACTTCCATCGTCTATGTTACACTTTTTTAATGTGCGCATAGTATCCCCACATACATACCCAAGGCCCTCATTTCTAGTCATAAGCCTCTAGCATTCGGGGAGATGCACTTGTGTCCATGTGGCCCCCTGAGATCCGGTCCCCGATAAGTGGCATCCAGGCCATGGACTTCACATCTATCGGGAAGGGAATATTTGGATCATTGATCCAATTTTTTATCATCTTCCACTGAGGAAAATATTCAATGTTCCCTCTGTAATTCCACCAGATAATTCAAGGGTTATTAACCAATCCATGAATGCCAACCTAATATTTTATTTAAAATAAGACCATCGATGTGTCGCTATATCGATAAAACAGAAAATAAAATTAATATTTCAATTTATTTTATTCATTAAAATCACGTATGATAAAATGTCACTGTTGAACCACGCCAGTCATTATTAGGTGCCACCTACGGTAATCATTCTTCTATGACCACAACCATGCCCTGAATTTTTTGATCCGGGACCTATTCTGATGTTATTCAATACTTTCAAGAAAATAAAATGATCTCATGCTATTTAATATTTTAATATATTTAAAACATTTTTATGGGAAGACCAGGCCTTAGAATCGAATGTCATCTAAGCACATAGTCACAACTATAGTTCATATAAAATTTAAAAAAAAAATTCATGGAAATACAATACATTAAATTTAGGATGTTGTTATATTTTATCAAAGATGATATATTCTCCTCATGATTTATTTTTTATACCCTCGCCAGTAGTTAGCAGCTATTGGTGTTTGGGGATGTGTTCCTTACAATACATAGGAAACCATTTTGGGGCATCAGCATTTGAAAACTAGTTTAGGACGTTACTTGTGGAAAATGATTAATATGATTTATAATTTTGGAATATAAAATAATAATAATAATTAATATATTTATATTATATTTCCAATTAAAATGATTATTTTATCATAGCCAATGAATAAGAAACGTATTGTGTCATGGAGGTTGTATATCACACCATATATGAATCAAATTCTCAATGTTCTTAATGGAAAATATTTCCCTATTAATTCCTACACCATCATTGAAATAAAATTCATGTATAGTAATGATATAGATGTTATCATTAAATTATTGTGAAAATAAATTTGATGAAGCATAAAAGTACATCATAAACATAGAATGAATGAGTAGATGTTAGAAATATATAACTTAGTACATGGATAATGTCCTTGGTGAATGTAATTAAAACATTGTGGGGTGGCCTTTTGAGAAAAAAATAATGACTTTACAGTGCCTATGATTTTTTATAGGTGGTTTGGGAGGTGAATTTCCAATATTAATTGTTTTTTGTGTCAGTGGATTTGACGAGGGGAGTCCCATTTTATAATGGAAAAGGGAAAACATTTCTATAAATACCAAAAACATTTCCACAATGATAAATCATACCCAATAAATATAGATAAAACATTTATAATTATTATAGAGAATATGTTATATGGTTGATCCAAACCTCAAACACTCAATTAAAATATATTTTTTACATATTTTTCACTTTTCCACATACATTAATCCTTTTTACCATTTTGGTTTTCACCATGGAAACAAGTTTTTTCCAATGTAACATATCCCTTATTCCCAAAAATAATATCATAACTATAATATAATTTGTATCTAATAATTGAATTTTTTTAATATATTGTTTTATTAAATAAATATTATTGATGAAAAGTAATATCAGAATACTAAAGAAATTATTTTTTTTCATAAAATATATGATATGTTTTAAAATTAAAAATATGGTTTTATAAAATTTGAAAACTTTTTTAAATTATAAAGTCTGTTATATATTTAAAACATGTTTTATAAAATGTTTTCATTCACATAATATTCATTCAAATATCTAATTAAAATAATTTTATTTTTCAAAATAGTATATTACACTTTTTTTGACGAAAATAGAATAATATAAAAAATTAATCATATACATATATATTAATTTAAAATTAAAATATGAAATGAATTTTATAAAAATCACATTCTAAAATTTACAAATTTAATTTTTAATTAAAAACTAAATATAGAAAAAAATGATAGGAAATGTTTTTATATTAATTATTTGAATTACAATAAATTTTTAAATAATTGTGTGTTTTTATATCTTGTTATAAATATATAAAATTAAAAAAAATTCCATGAAATAAAAATCTAATTTCTAAAATGGATTTTTTTATGAATATAATGATTTTTTCCAAAATAATTTTTTTCAAAGTAATATATAATTTCTAACTTACATATACATATAAATATTTTATTACATGTCGATATAATATTAATTTCTAATTACATAACACAATATGATTTAACATTATGTCCTACTAATCATAAAAATTTTGGTATCAGTTTCATATGGTTGTTCAGATAACATGAATCTTATTGTTATATCTTAAGTAATGAACTTCTCATATATAATATTTTTCTCAAACTGTAATTTCCTGAGTTTTCTGTGAGATTAGTCAAGGGAAGCCTTGAAAATATACCATAGTCTCAATAATTGACAAAAAATGTTTCATAAGGATGAATTATTCATTAAAATTCCATTTCTCAATTCTTCAATTCTTTATATTACGATTTTGTTACAACATTTTATACTAATAGATTTTATTGAATAATTTTTACAGTCATATTTAATATTTAAAAATATATCACAATTCTACATAATGGTTTTTAATATCTTATAGAATATGTTAGTTTTTTTGTAGTTAATTTGATTTGAAAAGTTACTGAAATATCTAGTCATTATATTCTCTTCACACATTTTACAAACTGATTACTCATAGTTTAAAATTTTAACTTTCAAAAAATATTAATAAAATTATCAAAATTAAAAAGATGGATCACGATATAATTTCTTTGTTGAGATCAACCATATGTAATAGAAACCACATTTCATTCCATGGAATATATTTCTCTCTAATATTAAGTATTTCTCTAACTATTTCAACCCTGAGTTATCCATTGTTTTATGTCAAGACCCAAAATATATAGTTATTTTTTTAGATGGTTATTATTATCATTATTACATTAATAAAACATATTAGGATAATATGAGATGCTTTTTCCATTTTCCTGATAAATTTTCCTCAAAGTTAAAACAAATAATTACTTAAATCAAGATAAATTTATCTAAAATGAATATAATATGATTTCCACAATGAAAATTTCATAAAACATTCACTTAGAATACAATCATATTATCACAAGAATATTTTTTCAACAATCATGAAATATAGGTGATGATTTAATGGAACTAAAAACTGATTCGATATACATAATTCGTAGAATAAAATTCTATCAATATATCAACATCTCTGTATTGTTAGATACTTGTATGTTAAATCATATGATATAGTTTTGGAGTAATTCTTGGATATGATGTAAGTTGGTAATGCTAATAATCTTGAGGTAATTCCCTTAGAGCATCATCCCACATCTTCAATATATAAAAAATAATAATAATTTTTTCCTTTATTATATTCATCACTTTAGAACTCATGAGACTCAATCCTTTTGTTCTTTGGTGATCTTGGGAATTCCACTATGCTTATATTTAGAATCATATTTTGTGATCTCTATCTTGATAGAATAATAAGGGTTCTCACTAGATAATCACTTATGATGAGTTGTTGGGTAATATAATGTTCATGCATCATTTTACACCCATAGTTTATTCTATTTCCAACCAATACTAGAATGCAATGGGTTGAAATAGGTGATGAAAAATTAAAAATCAAGGTAAATTATCATAAGAATAAATGAAAATCACACTTAAAATATGATGTTAATTCAAATTTTTATTTGGTACCATGGTTTTCTCTCATCAACCTATATCAATCATAGTTTCAAAAAAAGTTAATTTAATTTGGGTAATCTGATTATTATCAACCTAATACCGTAATGTATCTAATTAATTTGTTGATCATTTCTATTTTTAAAGGTGATATGATCAACAAAAGAATATCCCCCTTAATGGTTAATCCTCATTTGCAGTAAATCATATTTTTCATGAACTAGGTGATGATTGAGTTAATAACCAAAATATCATTTCTCAGGTCATTACCCCCAGGTACATATCATTTAGAGACTAAATACAACTACATTATCCATACATGGATGTATTTATCAAAAAACCTTCTACTCAAGTCATTACCAATATTTCCAAATAACATTCTATACATACACACATCTCTTGGGTTTTCACTATGGTTCTCGAAACTAATCCAAAAATTAAAAGAAATAATTCCCAAAATTAATTAAACCATGATTTGATACCATATTTAGTTTCCCATTCTAGACATAACATAAATAATACCATATTATCATGATATAAATAATTCCTTTTAAAAATAGTCAAATAACATAAGGACATAATAGTTTAGTGACTTATAAATTAAGAAATATAAACATCATATTTTCCAAAATCATCAAACATTAAAACACAATCCTTCTCATATAGACCCTTTATAGACACATCATATGTGAAAATAATCCTCACAACTTAAAAATTGTAAATAAAACAAAGAGAAGATCTCAGATGCTCAATAAGGGAAGAAAATCATAATGTTTTTGATTATAAGCTTGAAAGAGACCATTATAAAGAAATGAATATACAAATAAAAGATCTTAATAATATATATGATAATAATAAAACATGTTGTATCAATATAAGATCGTAAATATTTTGATAATGAAGTATAAAATATGTTACATATATGATAATTCATATTAATAATCACAAACATGCAGCATGATATAGAAGTGTAAAATACATAAAAACCTATTACTAATTAAAATATGGAATTTATGGGAAATAAAAATAAACATGATATGTTTTAATAACTTCATAAAAAACTGAATGTTTTTAAGAACTATAGGAATAAAAAAATATTAGTGATCAACCCCATTATGTCCATACAAACCGGAAAAAACACATTATGTTTATGAATTGAAATTTTAGAAAACCAATCATGCCCACGTATGTGAGAGAAAAATTATTATTCCAATGAGATACCATCTCATGATATATAAACATAAACCAATGAACTAAAGTGTGATATTAGACCCCTACAATCATCATACATACATCTATATTCAACTTAAAATCTATCATCATTACATATTAAAGAATCTATAGAAAAAGAATGAGTCTCTTAAAACATTAAAAAAATCGCAAACCACGATATTAATAAATGAAATTATATTTGAACTATTTTTTTCTAAATGAATTAAATACTTCTAAAATATAGTGGATGGTCAAATTATCAAATCATGAGTGATAGACTTCAGAGGAAAACTGTATATGAAATTATTAAATTTTGAAAAAACCACTCCAAAATTGTTTTAAAATATCTAGTGAAAATTAGTATCAGAATTATTTTGAATAGGGTAATAGATGGATTTTTAAAACAATATGTGTATGTTATCTATATAATATATCATTTAAAATACATAATGGTTGATAAAAAATGTATAGTAGAAGACAAGACAATTTATATTTAATGCATTGAAGACCATTTTTTCATATTTTCATATCCATTTTTTTGGGAAGACGCTATATTAAAATATTATAAAAAATATCATTTGAAAAGGAGAAAATGGAATGGTGAGAATCATAAAAAATATTCCATATTATATTTCATAAAAATTTAAGAGAACGTTGGATGGAATGAAAATATGAACATTGAATAAAGGAATCCTTGGAAGGAATGTGAATTATTCTTTTCAATATTATTTTTATCTATTGAAAATATTTATTCAAATTATTAGATATTTATGATTATAATTTACTACTAATAGAAAAAATTCATATAAAATAGAAATTTTAGGGATGGTAGGATCAATGAATGAATGATGATTATATTTATGTATGAAATTCAAGGAACTATCAATCTAGAAATTGACTCATTATAACACTTATCAAATTTGGTAATAGAAGAATCAAGAGATCATGAGAGCGTGATCATGAAATTGAAATAAATATAATATTAATTTAAAAATGATATCTTATGTAAAATAAATTGGGTTGGTAATAAAATATTTAAAAATATGTTTTAAAAAACTATATCAAACATTTCCATTGAGGTGAATGAATTACAAATAATCCCTTACCTATACTCATTATTTCAGTAGATGTGATTTAAAATCCTGAATATCAAATATAACTATATTAATAAAAAATTTCAAAACCATATTTTCTGTCAAAACTATTTATTATTTTCATTTATGACCATTATATAGATTTACATTAGTTATATTTTATTTATTTTCCCACATCATTTGTTCATAATTATTACCATTTCTACTTGTTTCGTAAGAGTGATATATGTATTAATTTTTCTCTCATGTTTTATCATTATACATTACTTAATGTTTCAATAATGGATGAATTATAATGATTTATATTTTTTAATATTATTTTCATGGGTTTTTTATTCGTTATCCTTAAATATGAAATTGAAAATAAACACACTTCAGTGATTTTCATGTCCAAAAATATTGTTTTATTAATTATTGAGTTACAAATCTATCTGTAAATTCCATAGAAAATAATTATTTAAATAATTATATCGTATTATGAAATTAATTATTTTTCCTTAGTCGGCCATGATATAATATTGTGGTCTTATTAAAGTAGATGAGAAAATTGAACCAAAGATGAACATACCATGATTAATGGATGATAATGGGATTTTTTAGATCCAATTTAAATATACCATAATCATAATGATATCATGTATTATATATAATGATGATATTTCATAATCTTATGGAATTATAATAATAAGTAATTTATTTTATGAAAATATATAATATTAATAATTTTTTCCACTTCTTGGTATTCATGTTTAAAGCGATCAATTTTATAATTAATGTATTTTATTAATATTATTAATTGATTATTAAATTTTTTTTACCATAAACATATTTATATTATAAAAAACATATTTATCCTATTAAACCATTCCCATGATAATCCTTCTTCCCCTCCTTGTTGGGTTGAGATGAGGTAGAATTGATACTTTTCCATAGGTGACAAAACCACGATAGTGAATGATTGAAATAGATTCCATGAAATTCATAACAAATAAGGGGATGATTTTCCATTTGAATGTAAAAGAAATAAACCAACAATAAATAAAAAAAATAAATATATTATGTGTAAAAATAATATAAAGAAATATAATGTACATCAAATCAAACCAACAATATCAGTGTTCCAAGGGGAATCCAATATCAGCACCAACTATGATGCAGAAGAAAAAACCAACTAAACTAAAATAATCCAAGGAAACGTTCTAAAGAACTACCAATAAGACCAAGCTACACCTCCACAATCCATATCCATGTATCATGAATCACCACTGATAAAATTTGATAAATTTCATTTAATGTTTTCCTGATAAAAATAATATCCAAAAGAAACAATGTGACTATGTAGGTGGTGAGTAGTAATATTTGGTATGATTTTAAAAATTGACTTTTTTACTCAATCCATTATAATAAAACCAGTAAGAACAATTATATTATGGAATTTATAAAAATCCTTTTAAAATAATTTCAATGGTTGTTATCATAGCACCTTAAATTCAAATCAAATATAGTTTTCTAAAAAAATAATATCTAGAGAAATTAAAAAACAATTCTTGAAACCATTTCAAATTCAATTTTTGGAATACCGATATAATGATTCCCACACACCCACCCACCCATGAATTAAGTAGTGATAGTACCATCCCCACAAGAGGTTTCTTATCCATACACCTTGTCATTATTATGTTTTTAATCTACTTGTGACCCAATGGAACACTCCCATAATCCAGGGTCTCATCCATTGTACCCCAATGGTACACAACCCTTATTTAGAGTTAGATGAAAAACATGAACTCACACTAACTCATGTATGTCAATTCCATGTCAATCCATAAATTTAAAACCATTTAAATAATATTGTTTTATTGAGAACATAACCGAAAAACTATTTCCATGAATAAAAATAGATACACACATAAAAATAATCATTTTAAATTGAATAGAAATTGCACTTTTCACAACAACAAATTTTTTAAAAAAAACAAATCCATCACTAAAGTGGGTTTCTACAATTAATTTAACATAATTGTTTTTGTAAATTTATATCAATTAAAAACATATGAATAAAATACACCAAGTTATAATAATATGAGTCAAGAGTGATGCCACCTACCTTATAAATAATGTGGAAGAAAAAGAACGACACTTATTATTTAATAAAACAAGGTGGAATATCCAAAATCCCACATTATATATTCTTCACAAACATGAACATATACAAATCCCATCATTATTTGCATAAATATATATTATATATCCCTAATAGTCTAAATATATAAATATTAGAGAGTTAAGATGAATAGATCTTTGTAAAACCACCCATAATAGAGATTAACCCAGAAATTTGACCTTCATCACACCATGATTTTCTAGCGGATCTCTCCCAAATTGAATAGGATGTTCTCCACATCATTTTGGTGGAGTGAAATCTGATTTAGAGTAAACATATTAAAAAACTAGAGGTTTTGGGGTAATAATAAGTGTGTAACACATTTTTAGTATCTAAAATTTCGCTCAACATGGTTGGATTGCACTGTTATGAAAATTATGTGACGACCAAGCCCCAAACACTTCCTCCAAACACTGTTTTCATAGTTGGTCAAAATGGTTAGAAAAAATGTTCCCCAACAATGATTTTCATTTTATTCCACTTTTTACTATTACACCTGCGTGGTTGCATGGTTTTGAAATACCATGATCCTAACTATGAACCTTCCTAGATCCCACACTCTTCCTTTTCATGGTTTCATGATGGAGTTAATCATTATCTACTAACCATGCTCAAACCATGATCCTCGAAAAATTCCCCCAAAACATTTCAAAAGTCTTGCAAGACCTCCCAAACATTACCTGAACACATAATGTCCTTAAGAATCAAAGAGAAATGGATGATTACTTTAAACTGGTGGGTGCTACCTATGACCATGCATGTAAGGAAGTGATAAAATTAAAAAAAATTGATCATTCCATATATGCGGTAGTCCACACGTATAAATTGTTGATTAATATACTTTCCCATGAATGAGGAAATTGAGTTACATGGTTTATCACATATAAATTTAAAATATTTCATAAATATCATTATTATATATTAAATAAAATATCAGTACCTTCCATGTCTGGTGATGATGTTAAATGAAACATGTTACATCTTATAGGAAGGTGTCCTCACAATACGAGATTAATGTTTAAATTATTCTTAAATTAAAATGTGAGGTGGATAATTACATTACCATCATTACAATATTATAAAATTTTAATAATTATATTACTTTTATCCTTATATGATGGTGAAATGATATTTTTGGAAGAAAAAAAAACTTAAATATATAGGAAATACAGAGGACCTTTATCAAATATATACCATAAAACACTGATTATATCCTTTCTGAAGGGGATAAAAACACTGATGGGTGGTATTTTTTTAGGAACCGAAAATCCCTATGATATATAGCTGTTTTGAAAATAAACTTGGGACGGTTTTTTCAGATATTAATAGTTTTTGGTGTGATTGAAGGTTGGCGGAATATTCCCCATTTATATATAAAAAATGGATGACATTTCTTTAAATTAATAAAACATTTCAATAATTGAATGCCACTATCAATGGTACTGTTCTAGAAATTAAAAAATAAAATATAGGATAATATATAATGTCTAAATACACCTAAAAACAAAATTAAAATACGTTTTTGACATTTTTGGACCTTAACCACTTAAGTATCTCCTTTTTAGATTTGTTTTCCTAGTTTACTAGTTTTTAACGAGGTTGTATATGATTTTTTCAAAAAATATAATTTCAATTAATATATAATTTCGAAATATTTATTTTAAATTACAACCATATATTTTTATTTCATTTTTAAATGTTAAAAAATTAAATCTAAAATGTAAAAAACTTTTTATTTTTTGGATATATATATCTGAAGTTATAATTTGTAAAATATGTGTTTAAATAGTATTTTTTTTGGAAAATGAATATTATGTTAAAATAATCATCTTTCATTATAAAATTGTTTCATTAATTTAAAATTAATACTTATATTCATATTAAAGTCAGGTTATTTTTAAATAACGAATTTTGAATTATCAACCAAAACATTAATTTATTACAAAAATATCCAACATTCATAGAAACTATTTTTTTTGATTATAAGCCTTAAAATTAGGTTTATTTTTAAAAAATTAAAATACTAATATTTATAAATTCTATTTTCAATTAATAAAATATATATAGGAAAAATATTTTATTGGAAAATAAATTTTAGTATGTTATGTATTATTGTTCCCGTAAATTAATAATTAATATTGAATTTATATATCTTTTATTATTCAATGAAAATAATTTTATTTAATTGAAATAATATTAAAATGTCAAATATACATATTCTTTCCTTTTTTTAATTTTGAAAAAACGTATTTTATGATATTCCAAAAAATTATTATGTATATACATATATATATTTTATTAGATTTTGATAAAATTATAAAATAAAATTATATAACCACCGATGGTCTCCATATAATAACTATGTATTAAAACTCACTATAGTTATAATATCTGGTGGTTGTTAGACTAGATTAGATCTTGTGGAAATCTATATGTTCTAGAAATTCCCCAGTATGTGGTATTTCTAATATCATAATTTATCGAGTTAGGATTTCAAGTGGTCAATGGAAACCCATAGAGAATATAACTCCCATATAATCATAGAAAACATTTATTCATAAAGAAGACAATTACATCCATATAAAAATTTATCATATTTCCTTTACTGATTTTTATATAGGTTTACTTCAATTTATTCATGATTATTTATTTACCTTGTTTTAAAATTCATATTTAATATTCTCCATATTTCATGGTTGGTTGATTTAGTTTGGTATAGTTCATGTAAAATTATTTTTAATATATATATTATTTAGGGTGAAAAAAGAATTTAAATCTCAGTTTGGTACAAATCAATTCCTAAAATATATTTATAACACTCATATTGGATTAAATAATGATCTACAGACTTTGTTCCCTACTTTTCCTAACATCAGATAGAATAATGATTTTATATACACAAATAACTATATGTGCACTCATTTCACATGTATTCAATCAGAACACACATGACAGTGTTCAACACTTCTAAATGAAAATAAATTTTTTCTGAGCATAAAATAATATAATATTATAAATGGAAATCTCAAAATAAGATAATCATATCAATTATATAAAATTACAATACAACACAAGATTTATAAAGAATAGAATGAAAAATTACGTATAACATAAGAATAGAATACCACTATATCATACAATTTAAATGACTTATACCAAATTTAATCAAGATCATAATTGAATGTAAACATGTAATATATCAAAAGTAAACATACATTTAATGAATGGTATACCTATTCTATATTAATAGTAAAAAATCTGCAAAAAAAAAAAATAAATTACATGTCCCATAAAAATATACTATAAATATTCCATACCATTTATTTGACCTACATAAAATTATAATACATTAACCAAATTCAATGAACCCAAACATATCATTATCTTCTATGAGGGTAATCAACACAATAATTAAACATATTAATCAATTAGACTACTCAATGAAAAAAAACATCATAAAAAACAATCCATTCATCCTCTATAAAATGGATAAAATGGAACAAAATATAAAATAGTTTATAAATAATATGATCATTAAAAATAATAAAATTTGTAAAGAACAGTAAATAAACCATACAATCTATAAACAAAATGATACATTGCATTCCTAATACACATATGACCACACATAGTATGAAAAATAATGTATAACAAATCATCCATAGAATATATCTATATATATTCATTAACATATTAAATTTAATGTTTTTTTCCATGAACCACTTGTTATAAATAATTTCTTGTAATATGATTGACTTTTCAATCACCCAACTTAGGAAATATTTACCCACTATATAGGTATTTCACATATCATGTTACATGGAAATTTATTCTACTAGTAATTATTGGTAGGTCTGATATCATTACACACGTAACATTTAGGTATACCACGTGTGATCCCCATTTATGTAATTATAGCGTTAATATAAAATAATAGAGTGTTCAATTCCATGAATTTTTTGTGTTATATGTAAAAAGAAAAATGGTTCACAAGGTTTTTTTATAATCCTTTTGATGGTAGATTTTTAACCCATGTTTCCAAAAAAATAAAGATAAATTTCCCATAACCAATAGAAAATATTGGAAACATAATTTATTTAAAATAGTTTGATCATCAAGACCTATTTTTTAAGGAATGAAATGAAATCCTATTTTAAAATAGTTTTAGAGGTAACCCAATACATGTCATGTAGGCCTAGAGACACAAAATCATGAGAATACATGGTCTAAAGTCAAAAACATAGTTCAAAGGTCCCATTGACATCCAAGAACAAAAACACGACATGAGAGACTACCATCAGAGGCATTAAAAAGATTTAATCATCCATGCAATGCTAAACCTAAAACCATTGGTAACACCCCTAAAAATAATATAGACCAATGACTAATGTGGCGAAAAAATTCTTTTCATGAACTAATAAATTATATCAAAATGATTCATTTATAGTTCACTATGTTATTAAAATATTTATTATAATTATTTAGAAATAATGGTTTAAAATGTGATTATTTTTGAAACATTCATTCTATATTACATTTTAATATTAAAACATGAAAATAATTTTTAGAAATAGGAAATTTGTAAAAGGGAAAATTAAGAAAAATAATATTATAAATAAACATACACACACTATAAAATATAATGAAATTTATTAAATTGAAAATATATCAAAATGATAAATAATATTTGAAATAAAATTTTTTTTATATCAATTCATAAATTCTTATTTTTCCAATATATAAGTTTCAATAAGAAAAAGTGTATTGATGTTTGTAAAAACATATATAAACCTCCCACTTTTAGTAATGAGATATGTAAAAGATAATAATTTTTAAAGTTGCAAAATACAAAATATTGTATAGACGTAGATGAATGTAAAAAATTCAATGATATTGAAACAAAATCAAAATTAAGAAAAGAAAATGGAATAACTATAAAAAAGAAGTACAATGAATTTAAAATGATTTTATAGAGTTCTGAATAATAATTCAAACAACCTATCTTCCAAAATAATACCTCTTTAATCAAATGATCCTAAGATAAGGATCTTACCCCAAATATTATTTAATAGAGTTGGAAACTAGTTCTTTTCCTAGATATTCATTAATTTGACATTCATTATATTGTCTTCGTTAAACTTGAATATCTTTGATAAATATAAATAAAAATAGAGATCTCATATTCATTGAGTTTCATTGATAATAGTTGGCTGAAAGACATTATCCTGAAGACACATCTACTAAAAAGGATATGAATCACATGTTAATATATTTAAATTTTCATCCATCATATAGGAATAGAAGTAAATTTTATAATAATAAAACTATATTCTATTCCAATGACTCATCATAGTGAAAGAATCATGTTAATAAAATTGAAAATTAAACCTAATGGATGCTTTTAGTAATTGAGATACTGAATAACACTTAAAATTTAATCAATAAAATAACCTCTAGTCCATGATTCTGTGGTCCCTTTCTATAGAAATATTTTGTATTAACCAAGTATAAAATTTCATGATATCAATGGGATAAGTATTGTCTCTTTATCAAACTAATATTATTCAACACACTCTTTTGATAAAATAAATGGTTTTGATAGAACTTAACTATATTATAGAATATATATTTTTCTGAATTTGTATATTCAGTAGATAAATATAAAATGATATAAATATTTAATAATTTTAATGATATAATTTGATGGTGACCAATGAGTTTCATATATAAATATTACATATTTTTAGATGAACATTAAAAACGTCACATAAAAATATATCCCCCACAACAATATATATTTTATGTCTTTGGAAACTAGATAAATAATTGACTTATTCCATGAAATATATTCAAAATATCACACATAGTTATTATCACTCAATAAACATCATTGAAATAAAATAGTTAAAACATTTCTTTATATCCATGGGAAAATAAAAAATATGAATGGGTGAGGTCAAAAGCATTGTAATGGTAGACAAATGAGATAAAAATCAAAAATCATAAGGGAGAATATGCTAGGTTAAAGTGTATGGAAACACAAACCTTACATAAGAAATTCATAATAAACCTATCCTTGATCATTAATCGTGAGTCATGGAATATGTATTAGACATAATGAATTACAAAATTAATAATGGTGAGATTCCATTTATAATCGATCAGAAGGATAGAGAAAATATTATAAGAAGGAGAAAACATAGTCTGGTACGCACATAAACATAGAAAATCATTAAATTTGTTAATTTTTATTTCCAAGTCTATTTTGTTAATAGAGTCTCATAGTGGATCATTTTCACTCCCCATTACAAAATTTTTTGTAGATCAAGATTATATCTAAGACATTAATAATGGAGAGCGTCCCATAGTGTACTAGTTTCATTACCAATTCAATAAATTTAATTATTCGGGGCTCCTATAAAACAATATCATAGTGGATAGATTATATTATTGGAATATGTTCACACACATTAAATATCATAAAATCACATGAGATAATAATTATTACCCAATGCATTGGAATATATATAATTATGGTCCCACCCATAAAAAAATTGAAAAAATTATATATGTGTTCCATAAGATCATAATAAAATCTATCACAATATAACCAATATAAATGAAATTTATTTTTTTAATTATTTAAGGACTAAATTGTCACAACAATTCCAATGAACAGAAGTTTATTATATCATAAAAAAATTATTAATTATTCATAACTTAATTTACCTGAAGATAGAATTAGGTTTTTTAATAACATTCTTAAAAGATCATAATCCAAAACCATCCAAAAAAGAACATGTTTGGTATCATTAGAAAATTTCCCAAATGAATCACAATTAACATCAATATATGTTGAAACATATTAAAAATAATGTTACATGTGTGTTTGAACAACTCATTAAAAACATGGGAAAATATTATTTTCTATAGGTATCATAAAGAACTAAAAAAATCAAAAATATTATTAAATGTATTTTCATTAAAATTTCTTGTGAAAACTACATATGTAATAACAATTAAAAATAATATTCAAAATTATGGGAAAATTGATTCATTTTTTAAATATAAAAACAATGGTTCCTTTAACCAATTTTGAAAAAATATACAATTAGCTTATTCAGGAAAATATTTTAAAAATTCATTTTTTAACCATCGAAAAGAATGTAAAATATTGTTTTTTTGATTCAAACTATTATTGGAACCTAGAAAATAATATTACATTAAAATATTATAAATTAAATGGACATGGGAGAAAACTATTACAAACTAAAAAAGAATATATATATATAAGGTTTTTCCTAAAAACATTTTCACATTTATATTAAATAAAAAATAGTATAAATATAAAAAAACATAAAAAAACAATAAATATACTAATTTTAAAAAAAAATGGTTTTTAAAAGACATAGATCATATAATTTTATTCATATTAAATTTAACATAGATAATATCCAAAAGAAATTAAAAAGAAATAGAAATTACTAACACTGGGATATCGTATGACTCATTAACACTATAAAATAATTAGCATCATATAGAACATTAAATAAAGTATAGACTACGTAAAAATGAGGATTTTAGGTCATATATTAACTTTTAACATTTGTTTTTAGCTAATTTCATTAAAGGTGACACTAAAAACAATTTTCCCATTATAAGTTTTTATAAAATGAAAACCAAAAAAATGAGAATTAGATACATTTCATATGTCGATTTCTTAAATAAATTCATGATGAAATTAGAATCAGATTCATTTTAGCATCAGTTTATTAGCGAAACAAATAATGAAATACTTGAGATTTATTTTAATGTTTTGGAATCTTTTTTGATGAAAACAAACACCGAAAGTAAAAAAATAGAAATTTTGAATTTTTACATGCCCAAAAAATTACATGTAATAGAAAAAACAGTATACACCCATCAAATAAGATGTGTCATTAAATAAAATTATATAAAAACAAACATGATTTTTATAGGTTAATCAAAAAAATATCAATGAATTTGTATTATAAAGTATAGTTAAAAAACATACATGAAATTTATAACATAATCTTTTTTAGATGATGTTGAAGCATTATTTTGAGGTCATTATATTTAAAAACTATTATAATAAAATAATTACATTGTTAACACTTGTTATTAGGAATATTTAATACTAATAAAAAACATGATAATATACATTCCTTAAATATTAATCATACACAAAAAATAGTTATCAATCTATGATCGAAGGTTGATAAGTTCATCTTTAATATATGAATTTTTATCATAGAATGTCAACAAATAAATTTAATGGTATTTGATTAGAAAATAGAATAACGTGAAAAAAATTAAAATAATTAATATAACTAACATTATCAAATTTAGTGGTTCTGATAGTTGTTATTATCTTATACAAGAATTCATGTACATAATAACCATATAGATCATATCGTTATTAATGATGAAACTAATTTTATAAAACAATAATGCGATAATATATATATATATAATCCTAATAATATATAATTAAAAAAATAATCCCATTTACCTTCACACATTGGATTATATATATGTTCTTTAACAATAATAGAACTTTAAAAAAAAAATCAAAGACCTAAATTTCTATATATAACATCTAATAATTAATTTATTTATAATAAGTATTAAAATAAACAACTTATAAAAAAATTATACGTAATTTTATATGAAAGTAGTATATTTTTTACGAACATCACCTAATAAGGAGATAAACCAATATAATTTGAATTCACATGGGTAGAATATGGATAATATCCAATGCACACTAAAATAAAAAAAAGATAAAAATTAATGAAATTATAATAAAAATTGTCTTATATTTATTTTTATGTTCATTCCTACCAGAAGATGTAAAAAACCTACACCCAATCCCTATATTGGTTAATATCTCACATATAATTTCTATTCTATGATTAGCATTTAAATATTGCACATCAATTTAATAGAATTTGTAATCTATAAAACCATAGAGGTCAGTGGCATCATTTTGAATAATATACATGTTTCTATACCTTATTTTAAAACTAATATAATTAATCAATTTAATACATCATTAATTGAATAAATAAAAACTGAATCTTCAAATAACTAACAAGACTAAAAACTATAACACATTCAAGTAGTTCTCTTTAAAATAAATTATATACATGATATAAGTTATGAATATTCTCAATAGATAGTATCTCCCACATATATCAAAAGTAATTTGAACCTCATAGATATTATCCAAGGAAGAATACGCCTCAGATAAACATTTTATCAAATTAAAATTATCAGAATTATCTTCAATTTTTTTTTTCTATAGGCCATTTATTCTCATTTTATATAATACTATATAAGTTAAATGTCAGAATAATTAAAAGTATGTTTCAATCCAATGTAATTAATAATTTAAAAAATACATACCATTTATAATAGATAATGAATAATGTTATATGAAAACAGTAAAAGATGATGCATAGAATCCCAATGTCTGTTAACCTCCTTGGTAGGAAAATGAGGTAGAGTGGCAGGATAAATAATATCATTTACATATACTCTAGCATGACCTATCTACATAGTATAGTGTTGTATAGAATCACGCAAAAATTGTAAGAATTTTACTGCAATAATATGTACATAAGAATCTCCAACATACAACTCAAAATATATATTTGGGTTTATGAAAGGTGTTAGAGATTCTATGAAGGTAGGTTGCGTAGCCTTGTCCAAGTGTGAAGGCCATATAGGTTGTGGGGTTAGCTGAAAAGGCTGGACAGGTTGGGAAGGCTGCACAAAATATGACTATCTCATTAATTTATCTAAACTAGCCTGCACAGTTGATTGAATTTTATCACACATAAACTACTACATATCTTTCAACTCATTTTTATGTAATTAATTTTTGGATATCTTAATTGTGTAAATTTTCGACCAAAAAATTATGAATACTGACACTCACTTAATATCCTCTTATGTGGTTGGGGTGTTCTGCCATTCCAAAAGCAGTGGCTATGATTTCCATCCTACCCTCAGGGATAAAGGTTCCTTGTGATGATTTCACCCGAATTTTGTCCTAACATGAAAAATGAACATGGTAAATTATTATTGTTAATATATAAAATAGAAAAACTATTGAAAAATAAAAAAAATACTTACGTACAATTCATTCAGTTACTTCAATAGTTTTCACTGAAAGATACTTTTCATTTTTTTTTCTTCTAGCTCCTTTTAATTTTTAAAGGTAGGTTGGTGGATATGAATGAATAAAATGGGCCACATTAGAACCACTAGCAGATAAATATAGTAATGAAACAAACCTTTCCTCATGAATTTTTTTCTCTAATAAATGATATAATCCATGTGGTAAAGTATGCTATTATACATTCTATAACTAGATGTATTGATTGAAATTACTAGTGGACTACCCTATAAAAATTAAACATTTAAGTAAAATTGAAAAAAATTAATAAATTTTATAATATAATATAATTATCATATATATCACATAAATAAATTACTTTAATGTAATTTTTATTTTAATTTCCATATTTTCATTGTTTTTGGGGTTTTCTATCCATTTTTTGAGAAATGGGTGAGTATTCGTGATTTGGTTCAAACCGTGAGCCCAATTAGAGATTTAAAAATAAATATTTATTACTTTATAACTCCTCCATTTTTAAATATTATTCATCCATTCTAATTTTTACATGCATCCCTTGACATATGGACACCAAAAAATTAATTTGGACCATTTAGAAATCGATAATCATGGTGGATTTTAGCTTTAATATAAGGAATTGGGCCTAGCCGAAAGCCCATTATCTGCATTAAAAATAACTATTAATTATTTAATAATTATTCCTATTTTTTTTTGTTTTTTTTGGTGATTGAGACTCTCAACCGAGCCCACTTACCTAAGGCGTGCCCCCATTATCTCTTCCCCCAATTTGGAGCTCAATAGAATAGCAAAATTGGGAAAAACATCTATGGATTTCACAAATCTCCCAATTTTAAGGAGGAAAATTGACCCTTTAATAAATTCTTATATTTACACTCTTTTTCACCCATTCCATTTCCTAAATTATATCCTCATCCTTGTTCGAACCTGCCTTAAATTTTTAGCGGTTTTAAAATTCAGATACTGGTTGATTTTTGGTCGTTTTCTTCAAGATTGTTTTGGCTAAGTGTTTATCTCTTCATTTCCTTTTTTCTCTTTAGGGTTTCTTCCATCATTCAAAAATTTATAGAATGTACATAAGTTTGGGATCAAACCTAAGGTTTTATTTGGGAATTTTTGGTGAAATCCTATGGTTTAGGGTTCGTTTTCACATCCTTGTTGTGACGAGGAGGTGCAGTTGTGGTTTCACACCATGATTTATGGGTTTTGACTCAAAAGGTAGGTGGTTCCATGTGTAAACAATTATTTATGAGTTAGGTTTATTTATATTGTAATTTTTCATCTTCCTCATATGTTGGGTGTGGTGAAAAAACAATTTATGATTGATTTGGTTAAGTGTTAAATTTTATAGTTTCCTTTTAATTTGAAATTGTGTGTTTTCATGGGTAACTCATGGGGTATTATTTGGGAGTATTTTATAACATCTGGAATTAATTTAATAAATAATTTTTGGCTTTAAAACTCTGCTTTGGTAATGTATTAGTGTAATGTGGGCCTAAAACGAGGGTTTTTGAATAGTTTTGATGTGTAAAACATTGTTATACTTCTTAAGAGGATTTTATGAAAATGTGTGTTTTCATTTTTAACTTTTGAGGTTTTTTTAATGTTATTTTATAAAACATTAATGTGGTTTCATAAATGTATCTATGGTTGTCAATTCTATTTTAGATTGGAATTGGTATGGTTTTTGTCCAAAATTGGGGTTTTGAAATGGGTTTGTGTGCAAAACATAGTTACACCCCTTGATTTTGTCCTTTGAAAATTGTGAATATTTTTTTTGGTAATACAATGTGGGTTAAAGGGTGTATATGTACTGTTTGGGGGGGGGGTGTTCAATAATATGGGTTTTTTAAAGTTATGGTGGTTATTTAATATTTCTAATATTTTTGTAGAATGTTTTATAAAGTGATGAAATGTTTTAGAAAATGGAAAGGGAGCTCCAAATCATATTTGTGGGCTATTCTGTGTGAGGGTGTTGTGAAAAATGAATTTTGTTGATAAAATAGGTATTATATGATATTTGAGTGGGATATTATGTTATTTATAATGTCTTTTAATGGTTTATAGAAATTGATTAAAGTATTTGTGGAAGTGTTAAAGAAATGTGAAAAGTGTTGTTGGCTATTTTGGTGTGTGTCAGATTTTAAATTCAATTTGAATAAAATGTGGACTATTGTGACTTGTGTGGTATAAATGATGTTTTTTTGGTTAATTTTTGACATGTAAATCATATTTGAAGGTGCAATGTATATTTATTGACTTTTTGAACTTGTTTGAGCCCAAGGGGAAAACCTGGGTATCTAGGTGGGTGGACGTGTACTATTATGCTAGTGAATGCGTGGGGTATGGCATAAGTATCACTTAGCATGATTGAAGTTTACAAATCTAACTAAACTATAATTTGATTATTGGGGAACACTAGTTTATGGGTATGTTCCCAACTAATGTCTCATGCATGAGAATGAATATTTTTTATTGTTACTCTCACCGATAAATGAGGTACCTGGGACCCACATCAAGTTAGTGCCTAGGGGTTATTTCCTATTGCATGTGCTCATTAGATCTCTTATATTTACCATCATCATACGGTATACATGGATAGAAAATTTAGTAGCCCTGAAATTTATACTAAATGAGTTGATTCTTTAAAATATCCCACTTGAGACCTTATTTTTTTAGTTGCATATTTTAGAAATTTTAACTAGAAACTACATATTTTGGAATACCTACATGATTTTCATATTTGAATGTTTATCGCATGGAATATGTTAGTGGTGGTATCCTACTGGGATTTGGATCAAACCCTACATACACCTTTGTGTGTAATAAGATGTGGTTATTTTGTTGTCTCAGGATTGGGTACAACTTTTGTGCCAACCGTTCGGGTGTTTACCGGTCATTCGTGATGCGGTGTTATGGAGATGGCTTGAGGGTGGTGCCTCATTCCATGTGGAGGATTTTGGGCCATCTATATTTGGGTCTATAAATTTTTAATGGTCTTTCTAAATAGTTTTAGGTTATATAATTCTATTATGAAATTATGTAATAGACATCATTAGTTGAAAATTTCAGATTTTTTTATTGAGTTTGTTTGTTGTGTAATGTTTATAAACTCGGGTAAATCATTCCCAAACATCATTTAATGATAACCGGTCACCATTTCCAGCCCATTAGCATCAGGAATACTCTTCGAGACATGTTTCAGGGTGGGTCGTGTGCCTGTTTTTATGGAGACCAAATTCAGTTCGTGACAATATATGAAAGGATTCATTATGTCAGCTCGAAACAAATATCTTCAGTGTATTAGAATATAAAAACACATAATTTAGGAATGGGTATTCATTTTGTCTCATTCCAAAAAATATAACTTTTTCAAACATTTTTTTTGAAATCCCATTATCAAACTGCCGCTAAATAATGATATATTTCCTTGATTGATTTTGATTCTTCAAAATATAATGCAATATGTAATCGAATAAAATAAATATTAGTCTATTAAAATATATAATAAAAAAATACGAGATAAAAAATAAATTTAAATATTTTACCATTATAACCTCCCAATGCAGATTTATCATTGTCATGTTGATGGACACCTAATCAGGATATAAAATATTATTCCCACAATGACTCTGCATTGAGATGTAACCGAATAACTGCATTGCATTTTAGCCAGTTGCAATATTATTATCTTCAAAAAGAATATGAAATCACTCTACACCTTGAGAATGTGGTTGTTATTATTGACATTAAATTCCTAGTTTTCCGACTCAAGAAGACTATTTGATAATAGTGAAATAAGAATAATCCACTTTGGAAGTATCATCAGTTGTCATGTGATAATTGGTTTGTAAATTAATAATCGTCATTTAAAAAATAATTATCTTAATTGATATTTAACAAATGAACAACGAAAAATACATTGGTATATGCTCCTCTATCTCTGTATCAATATTCATCACTGAAACAGAAAAATGTCTTTTAATTATTATGTATATATATTATTATACATGTAAATAATTGGAAAATAAGAAAACATAAATATGTTTTTAAAAAAAGTGGAACGCATGTGTTTGTTTTAAAAGATAATGTTTTTATAATTCCAAAAAAAATTTCTATACGGTAATCAATAAAATAAAATCATTACATATAAATTTATGGAATCATTTAAAAATTTTAATATGAACAGTCCAAAAAGTGTTCTCATATGCATAACATAATCCAAAATATAAAAATTTATGTATTTTATTGTGATTAATAATTGATTAACCATAATCATATAATATCAAAATTTAGCACAAAAAATCATATAAAAAATTGAAAATATATAATAAAATAACCACATAGTTATTAAATAATATAGTATTTAAAAATGATAATTTCAAAATATATATAATTTATATAATTACTAGGTAAATTTGGAGATTAATTTAGTGTTTTCACATATCCATTCATCATGATAATTTCATATGGCATGCACTAAGTTTGTGTTATAGTAATAATTACCCATAAATAGAGAAATAAATGATGAAGTTTAATATAAATTAATAATATCATCATCATCCTGATTAACCAAATGGATTTTTTCCCTTTTAAAACAACGGGAAACTGATCATTCGATGGATTAGTGACGTAAAATAATTTCATCACATGTAATTTCATGCTTAAAGGATCTTCTATGAAACTAAATCATTTCAAATCAACTACATAAAAACCATATTGTTCATTTTTCACACCACTCATACTTGAAAATTAATTACACTTAAACATGGTGACTATATATTTAATATAATTTAATTTTCTATAAGTCTTAAAGAACTCAAATATATTCTATTAATGCTGAAATTCCATTATAATGTTTTAAAATTTAAAAATGCAGTGATTCAATGATGACCATTACACCACTGTTTTGAATGGTACACTTTTCATCATTATTTTTTGTATAAAATGAGTACCCATTAATATCAAAACTAGACCATGTGATAACATTAAGAGATAATCACCCAACCAACACTTTCAATAAACTTTTTTCTGTTAGTTCAAGGAATAATTATTCTTTATTTCACGAAATAAATGTATTTTTAGGATAAATCATTAGTTTTTTCATTTTTTCAGATATTGTAATTTTATTTCATCAATAGGTGATGATATATATGATTAATCTTCATATATGTTGTTCAAAATGTAAAAATGTTCCCTTACCACATCATCACATGGAATGAAATTTTCCTTTAAGACTCAAATCCCTCTACCTTCACAATCAACAATCATATGGTGAGATATAGGGAGACCAATATATTTCACTTCAAACAAATAATAAGAACATAGCTTAATCACCTCTTTCAATAAATATTTCTGAACAATAGTGGCCTCTAGTTGTATGTATTTTTGATATATCACCCCAAAATTGTTATATATCATTCAAAAGGACACATTCATTGTACATAAACAGGACAACATATTTTTATCTCACAGACCAAGTGACGCTCCAGATAAACCATTACCTAAAAAATCAATTGTGGAAAATACATTTCTAGTTGACAAAAATTAATAGTGGCTTCCTTCTGCAACGCACCAAAAAAACATATATCAATCAAATTGCTATAAATTTATTTTAACAAATTAGATAACCTAATGATATGATTTCAATAAACATTAGGAAATATATCACATAGTGAAACTACTAGATTTGGATGCATCAATACATGAAAATCGTGAGATTTCTTACCTATTGATTTAAAATCCTTCAATGACACCAATGTTTTTACATTTGATGAATAACCACTAGCTACATTAACACCTTGAACACACTAAAAAAATTCATCTTCTCATTCATGCTTAATTTATGACCATCCAGAGGTAAATAATTTTTTATTCCATTCATAGTGGGAGCTGTCTATAAACATATATCCATTGATATAATGTCCAATCTAGGATGTAATAAATATTTTTTTCTTTCCATTAATGACTGACAATGATCCAATCAAATGGGAACATATGTTTTTCTCATTATTCATAGAATAAATGTTTGTTTTATCTCTAAAACTATCTAATATGGTATTTTTAAAGGATACATTTTTTAGATATTTTTTTGAATATCATAACTTCTTTTCATTCCAAATTTTGAATCAATATGTTTTAACATTTCATATTAATTTTCAACAGAAAATGGTAATTGGGGATGATTTTATTCCTATAAACCATTATATTCAATTTTAAATCTATCATATGGACAATATATTTGAAAATCATCAATTTATCATGAAAAATGTTTATCTTACATTCTGCAATGGATAATATGATGTATCTTCTTCAAAAAATTGGACATTCCTTTTGTCCTGTAACACTGTATCCAGATAAGTGTCCATATTTTGGAATGTTATTTATAGTTAACATTGTCATAACATGAAAAATAAGAAACTATTTATTATATGCATAAAAATCATTAATACATATATCCCATATTAGATTAAAATAACAATCAATGGAGAATGATAAAAAAATATCATTTCTTGGATTATTTGGTCCAGAAATCATCAAGCTCCTCATAATATATATATTTTAATAATTATAGGATTATATAAGTTATAAACCACCAAAAAACATTCCACAAACTATGATGGCTACTTAGTCTCTGATATAGATTAATTTAATAATTTGACAATCCCATTATTTGATTTCAAGCTTTACATCCAGAATAAATTTTTGGTAAAATATATTTTTTTGTGGTGAATCAGCGGGGTGACGTAAGTTACCACCCCAATTTCAGTCATTATATTGACACCTGAACTTTTTTCATTGTTTGATTATGAAAATATATTCTTCATGGATGAATTATTGGATGGAAAATGATAACATTAGAAGGATCCTTGAATATGGTACATATGAATGAATCATAGCTGAATTATAGGTATTATTTGAAGAAATTGTTACATTATATTTTTAGAATGTATACAAAACATAATTTTCAGGAGGTATGATTCATGTACCATAGAATTATTTTGAGTTATATTTTCCATCCATATTATACTGTAACATACAACATGGAGAGTAGTTTGTTAAATTTACATATTCTTTTCAATACAATGCACAATCATTGGCGAATGTATCTTCTTATACCCCAAATGCATAGGTCATAATATTTAATCCACCTCATAATTGGAACCTAGAAGTTCATTGAATTATATAAATTTCTCTATTAATAGTTCATGTAAGTTAGAGAATATTTTATCACTCCATCCATTTCATGCTTTCATGTAAACTAATCTAAAAAATGATGATAACATTGTATATGTAATGCAACCTAGGAATAATGGTTCTCCGAATATTCATACAATCATTAAAAAGTTTATATTTTTATGGTTTCAAAGCCTAAATAATGAAATAATTCTTTTATAAAATCCTTTACCTCATTATGAATATTTTCCCAATCAATAGATGTTGAATTTTTAGTTCCCTCACCATGCCAGATCTAAAATGTATAATTAACACTAAAAACATAGAAAATGAGATGATAATTGATTTCATTGGAGTTTAACATTCTCATATTAAAACACATCACACATTGAAATCCATTTTCATTACACAAGAATTCCAAATAATTTAAAAAAAACATAATAAAAGATAATAAAAAAATATCCATTATCCCATATTAAATCCATATTCATTATATAAGATTGATAAATAATTTCGTAATATATTTCACTCCACACAATAAATTAATAGATCACATTTATAAAACCACACATGAATATAAAAACACTTCAATAAAATAATCCAAGGAAACAATTATCAATTGAGTGAAAATAATACGACAAAATACCGGAAGGTAAGACAACACCCTAAAAATGATCTTCAATACCTAAAAATAGAAGAAAAAAATTCATGCAACAACCATGGATTTATGGTTTGACCGAATAGAAGAAAACCAAAAAAATTGATAAAATAACCACACCAAAGGAAGTGGGAACCAGTGAGGGAGGCGCGGTCGGAGCGGGGAGGACGCCGATGATGGAAACAATAGACGAAGAGTAGGTGGTGTCGTATTGGTAGGGGGTTAGTTTTCGGGTTCCTCAGAATGGGAAGGGACATTATGGGTTGTTGAGGGCATTTTGGAGGGATGTGTGCCAAAAAAGGGTAGGCCGCAGGGCCATGTGCTAGCGGATGAAAGCCCGGAGGAGGTCATCGACTCATTGATGCAAAAGGGGTTGGGGTCATGAAAGAAAAACACGAGGTGTGGGGGACTCACCATCCCCTGATTAGGGGAGGGGAATTATTAAGGTAAAAAAATATAAAATAAAAATAATAATAATAATAATAATAATCAGAATAATAATGTTAGTATTATTATTAATATTAAAAATTCTTATGAATTTATTTTCTTCTAATTTTGTATAATAATTATTTTATTTTGATTATTATTATTATTATTATTAATTATTTTTAGATGCAGTGGAGGCCGCAAGCTATTTCCCCATGGGTTTCTAGGGCATTATCCAACCGTGTGAAGGCCAAAAACTAACTCGAAATGTGTGTCCAAGGCAGTGGTGTTACAATTATCCGCAACAGAGACACATTCTTCTCTCATGAAGTCATTAGAAAAAGTGATAACAAATTCATGAGTCTGTTCCTGAACAGATCAAAAAGATAAATCAAGAACCTAGTGCTGACAATCCACTTCACATGTCACACCCATAAGATCAAAAGAAACCATTAAATAAAATGAGGGTATAACACATGATACTTCCCCCCACCAAAAGAACTTGAATAACATTAAAACATTAAAACCCACACAAACAAACCCAAGGAGGGATAATGTGGGAAATATCAACCCAAAATTATAGACTTCTCCACATGAGTTGTAAATGAACATTTAGATTTAAACAGAAAACCACTCCAATTCCACCTGGAATATCGGGGCATCAGAACTAGGAACTCCCTATAACAACACCGCTAGAACTTAGAATTCCACACACCGATCAAAAACACTCAATACATCCAACTCCATTAGCACGAGTGATACAATGCCTCCACGGAAACCTAGACCACTCAATACAAGCCAAAAACCCCCAACACTAATATCTCCAAAAGATCACTTATAAATCCACGACCAACCCACAGAAGGCCAAATAACCTTTTAGAAAAAAAAATCGAGAGGCCAAATTCAAGAGAACAAAACTACTATGATCAAGAAAGAATAAGCTCGTCACATATTCAACACAAATATTGAACATACAATTGATGTAAACAAAGAACAAGAAAACCCATATTGTCTTTATTCAAAGAGGAATGATAATGAACCAAGAAAAGGTTTCATGTGTGTCTGAAACCCTGATTGTGTGCGACCTTCACCCTGAGAACTCAGTCTAGAGCTCGGATGGATGAAGCATCTTATTCCCCACAGTCAGACACTAAAATACCCAATAAAAGAGAATTACTCTATGGGAACATCCTACAAAAAATTACCTAGTGACCTGAATGGCCACAACGACAGAAAGGCTCTAGAGGGATGCAACACGACGTCTTGGAATTCCTGAACCGACCATACCAATTGAGAATCAAAAATTGGTAAAATAATCTTGATGTCAGAACCAACAAGGATAGATTTTTATAGATAAGTTCTACTGGGATGCACCCCTCAACAGATGTGGAACCCTCAAGAATGACAAGAGGTGCCGGATTTTCCAAACACATTCCCTCAAGATCCAGCCTCCATACAAAATCTAACAGTGGCCTTCACCAACCACGAGGTTGTTCACCTCCTCGTGTATGATCCATTAGATAAAGATAGACATTAAACCCTCCCAAATCCTCCCAACTCAATCTATGATAAGAGATGCACCTCCACTGGTTCAAGGCTGGACCCTCTGCTTAACCAGAGACATTACGAACTATAACAATCTTGGCAGTCCCCAACCACCCAAATGAATGCTCTTCTCCATAAAAACTACTTCACTACCGCTAATGGACAACAAAATACATGACGAATAAGAAACACTCGATAGAAACTATAATTGGTCATGATACATTAATAACTTATCAAGACAATTCTAGGTGGCATATTCAGCATGACATGAGAAACAAAATCCACACTGGAATCATGCCAAATATCAATCAGAAGAGACACCCATAACATAGACAACAAGCCTGGAATCCAGAACAAGCCTAAACAAAAACACTAGAGAAACCCCCAACCAAGGGTAACTAACATTGAATTCAAACTTATAAAAACATAGGAAAACCACACTTTTCAAGGAAAATCCAAGACACAAAATCACATATTTTCTATCATGTCCCTTTTTGGAAAATAAATCCATGCCTTAAATTCAAAAACCCCAACCATTGAATCAAATGAACCACCAGATAAGCCTTCATCCCTTTCAAATCAAATCACCTGTACATATGTGTCAACATGAAACATGTGTCTACCCATACACATATAGATGATCTTAAGTAATTCCAAGGGTCATACTTACCATTCCATTACGAAATCTAGTCATAAGAAAAATTATCCAAATTCAAACACTTCCTCATTAGAAACCCACATCGATAATTTCAAAACAACATGAATGAAATCCCCTTATTTCCAGTTTTAAAACCATTAGAGAAAGACACCTTTTAATTCAAAACCATCTATATTTACAAACAATCTAACCCCAACCAAAATCGAGAAAAATCACATCTAACAAAGGAAAACCAGAATGAAGAACTAGTTATTATGTCCAACCTAGAGACATAGTAGTGCGCCATGCCCTAAGTAAGACAACACACCAGAGGACATTAAACCAAGAACATGGGCTCCACATGTGTCACTACCCCATGTGGGGTCACAGTGTGACACCGAGTCACGTTTATTTTCATCCATCAATCCCAAAAAAAGACAAATCACTCCAAACCAAGACTACCCAAGTTAACTCAAGTCTCGTCATGAGTGGTGGTGATCTTCCACCAGATCATAACCTATATCCTGAGCCCTGATAGTCTTAATCTCCATATAAAGTACACTCCAAATAATAATGTCCGCTTCAAAAAAAATTTATTCATGAACCTACACCAGTCGACCCTAAACTAGTCACTTGATCCAGCCCATGATACAACCGAAGGGGCATTCCTGATCCCCACGGGCTGATAACTAGTACCAAGACTCAAATCTAATTAAGTGGGGACAATTTCACTCATAAATAAATTACAATGAAAATAATAAAAATTGAAAATAAAAACAAAACTTGAAACAGATGGAAAAAATTAAAAACAATAATAAAAATAAAATTAAAATTTTACATACATCCATGTGACCTCAAAGGTGACCACCGAACATAATTCAACGTCTTACTACAGTGACCGATTACAATAAAGGTGCATGACCAATTTTATAAAAAATGATAAAATATAGGTACATGTATGTAAACAAAATAGAAATTCCCAAACATTATATTCCCATAAAAATTTCCTTTAAATATATATCCATCAATTTCATGTTTAAAATAAATTGTACTAAATTATGTTTTCACACATTTTATTTATAATAAATCATGGTATATTTTTATTCTTTATTAAAAACCATGTTGTTTTTCATGAAATACACATTGAAATTTGATATAGAAAGAATGTTTGTTATCACTTAAAAGGAGGAATGAATGATAAAATCAATTTTAAGTTCTTTTCTGTTAACATTTTCTACATAACTCATCATATTCTCAAAGAGGTTACACCAAATAAGGATGTAGGGTCAGGAACCCAACAAATAAAGGGAATCAAAAAATATAGCACATGAAGAAGTAACCAAACAAGGCACCACACTAATCCACCGTTGAAAAAGAAGCGAAAAAATATATGGGAGAACCTAAGGGATTGTGAATAGTCTAGAAAATACAATGCAAGTGACTCATCCTAATGAAATATATACTTTAGATGAATTCATAATGCCCTAACGTATGACCGTCCCCATACCTGTTCTAGTCGAGAGGCCCAATGCCACAACAATAATAATAAAAAAACATATCTCTATTATAGGAAACTGGCCATTAAAAAATCTAAAAAAGTGCAATAATCTATCATAGAAAATTCACACACTAGGTTGGGTTCCCATGACAACACATGTAACAAAAACGTGATCCAACTAATGCCAACTGAGCATCAAATCACACACACACACAAATATATATAAATACACACACACACACACACACACAACAAGCATCACCCCAGTAACCCCAATTAATATGTCCCTCTCCTTTCTACCATTTTTGCATAGAAGAGTCATACACAACGAACCCCCATAATATAAAAATCAACTAATAAGAGGGAACCACATCCAATGAGTGTTTTCCTAAGATAAATTGCTTTACAAACATGTCAACCTAGCCTCACACTATTTTTCTCCTTCCAATACCATTTCTTAAAGAATCACACGCACACCATTTTAGAAACCACTAATTCACTTGGAATCCCATTTAAGAAACCCAATTTTCTACATTAAATATGATGAACAGTTATAAAGGCCAACATGGAATTTATAGAAACACAAATAAGCACCTTTATAAAATAGTTTCATTCAATTAAAATGTAGAGAGGGTATTTCATTATTTCACAATAAAAAATTCTTAAAAAAATCATTAATTTATATCTAAAATTAAATAAATGTGTGAAATGCACGAAACACATAATTATTTTATATAAAATAAAATGCATAGAGAAAAACTACCTCAAAGAAGGAAACAGACCAGGATAAGACACATTGTCTCTTGATGCTTCTGACAAAAAACTCCCACACTTTCCCACAGATACATTAACATACATATAAATAAACCCTTAATTCGTTGACTTATTCCCCACACCATAAGGAAATATGTGCAAGAACGATATATATATATATACACACATATACACATACATACCTATGTATGTGTGTATGCGCACAACCAATGAGACACCCAATCTCTAATTAATTAACCTATAGGAACCAGCTTCATTTGGAAAATAGGTGTGATTTAATAAAACATGTTTTCAAGGAAACATAAATTAAAAGCATCAACTTCCTTTGATGGAACCCCCATTGGTGCACGTAGTGAACTCATGGGTGTGTCAACATCTAGTGTCACAACAAAAATAACCAAATACACACAGAAATTATTTGAAAACACACATCAACATGACTTCTTCATTTAATAATGAACCCATTTGGAAATATCATAAAGAAATAAAATAATTAAATCAAACTACTTTTCACAGGCCAAGAATATTTCAAAACCACCCATTACCCTCATTCATTTCACAATATTTTTGACACTATTTATTCAATTATAAAATAAATTGAAGGTGGAAAACATGGGTAACATGCCCCATATAATTCATTTTATTTGTAAACCCCATTTTGATACATTTTCTCCAAAAGAGCTCTTGAAAACACAGTTCACATTTCCCCAAAAATTCATAAAATACATTTAAAAAAAACTATAATTGATAATAATAAAAACATACCCATTATCCCTTATAAAATACATTTTTATTAATTAAGAATTCAAAAACACATTCGTAACACATTTCGTATGACACACGATCTCCATAGATCACATTTATAAAGACACACAAGCATATTATGAAAATCTAAATAATATAAACCCTGGAAAAACATACTGATTAAGTGAAAATGAGAAAAATCCATAACAGAAAGGGGGGAAAACACCCCGCAAATGATCTGAAATCACAAAAACCCCAAGAAAATGAGTTAGGCATAAACCAGGGATTTAGATTCTGACCAAATTGAAAAAAACCACAAAAATTGATAAAACAACCCCACTTGAGGAAGTGGGGAACAGTAAGGGAGGCCCAACCAGAGTTGGGAGGACACTTGTGATGGAAACGCCAGCCAGAAAAGAGGCAGTGCTGGAGAGGTAGGGAGTCAGTTTCCAGGTTCCACTTATCAGGAAGGGCTTATGGGGTTGGTTAAGGGGAGGTCGGAGGGCAATGTGCTAGCGAAGGGGAGGTCGGAGTGCTGCGCACCGGTGAATGGAAGGTCATAGGAGGTTTCCAGTGCTGAGATGCCGAAGGGGATAGGGTCGCATAGGGAAAATGTGATGGGGAGGGGGGATACCCCACAACACGGTTGGTGGAGGGGAAGAATTAAGGAAAAAACTACAAAAATTGTAATCAAAATAATATTCAAAATAACAATGTGATTATTATTATTAATATTATTCATTATTATAACATTATTTTATTCTCATCTTCTCTAATCTTCATTTTATTTTATTTTTCATTTATTATTATTGGAATTATTATTTTTAGATGAAAACCAGGCCGCATGGTTTGGCTGCACGGTCTACCAAGTTGTGCACCAACAGTGTGCAGGGAAAAATCTTTTACCAAGGATACTACTCAAAGTAGATAATAAAATAAAAAAAAATCATTAATAAATTTGAAAATCATTATTTAGAATAAGAAATCCATTTTTAAATACTTAATTTTTATAATTGGAAGGAATTAATTTCAAACTAATTATATAACACAAAACCAAAAATAGTGTTTGAAAAGAATCAATTTAAGTATAAAACTCATCTTATACAAAAATAAAATAATGTCTTAATTCCTATAGATTTATTGAGAAAAGTTTTTATCAAAAGGACCATACATTTATTAAAAAACACAATTAAAAAACAGTTATTTAAATTTAATTTATTTAACAATATAAATTATAATTTTCTAAAAAATAGCTTCTTCAGTATTCACATATAAATTACTTATCATAGAAAAAAAAATCAATACCTCACTAAAAGATAATTTTGAAATTATAATTTAGAAAATGAATTCTATTTTTAACTATAATATTTTAATTCACAAAAAAGTGAATGTAATTTTATTTTAATGGATATATAATCTAATCATTTGGATTGAATCATTTATCAATAGATATTAATTTAATTTATTTTGAAAAAAACACATGATAGACAAAAAAATTAAAAAATATACCATTAGCTAAAAAATTATATATATTCACTTCTAAAAAATTGATAAAAAATTAATTTATTATTCATTTTATTATACACTAAATTTCTAAAATATTTGAATAATATAAAATTATTATTCAAAGAAAGGTGTTGTATTTTAATAAGTATATCAAACCAAATCAATTTAATAAAATGAAATAAATATTCAAATATCATGCGGTGTCACATTTTACTGCACTTATAATAATTTAACCCTTGAAATAATGTTATAGTAATAATAAAATGAGGAGGAGTATTCCATATAACATCCTTGGGCTCCTAAGTAACTTCATAAAATTTATGGTTTCACCACAAAACATTATCATGGTGGGTTATCATATTTCATAGACTATTATCTCATCAAATAGGAAATTTTACCAAATGTTCCTCATAAGAAATATAACAATCTACGTATATATCTAGTGATTTTTGATGATTTTATACATTGTTTACCTACTTTCGGAAAAGTAATACATGGAACACATAAGCTACTTGAGAGAGAATTAATGGAACCTCTTAGTGATAAGAAACCATCGTAATATGATAATGAATTTAGAAGGGTATGTATATCTAAGAATAATATTTTCCTTAATTCTAAATTTCATATCATTATTATAAGGAAATATTTATAGGAATACAATATCACCAACTACAAACTCTATATCTCATCGATGATTGTCATGATAAATTTTCTATTAACTCTAAGATTCCTTGATGTTCTCCAGGGTGGCCCAAACATTATATGTCATTAATAATGTTATTTTAGGATTAAAACCATTTTTGAATCCAAATTCATATAGGAGCATTTAATTTTTTGACATCCTACCATAGATGAATTTATAAGGAGTTATCAAAATGCACGTTTTGAAGAAATATTTGTTAAAAAATATTCTAAATGAATGTATTCATCAAAAACACCTTTAAAATCCCATGATAAATATCCCATCATATAATTTAGGATTTCAATGTTCCTATAAGACCTACCAACTCTTTCAGGATAATATACAGTACTAAGATCAATCTTTTATTCATTTATTGTTGAAGACTTCTCAAGAACATTGATGTGAACCACTTATCCTATTAGGATATTATAAAATGATGAATTTAATTAAACTTTACAACTTTTATAATTTATATCCTATAAATTATAGGAATGAAAAATATTCTATGCTGTTAATGAAATGTTATGACACTATAAGTTCATTGACTACCAACTAAATAACGTTATGGCCATCGGATAGATTGGGGAGTCTGATGATTAAATTCACTCTGATGATCTCCTATTTCAATTTTATTATCTATATAATTTAGGGAAAACCATTAATCTTTTTTATATCATTCTTGAATTACTCATATACACGACATTGAGATACCTATACTAAAATATACCTCTTTATGGTATACCACTAGAAATACTATAAAATAGCTCAATAAATATTGTACATTAATGATGTCTTGAAATCTATGAGCTAAGTGCTTCATATTGAATCAATTTATTCAATTATAGTATTAATGTGATAGATTCTAGGTTCCTAAAAATTATTAATAAATCCCAATCATTGTTGAGATAAAGAAAATTTATCACCTTACTCTTTAGTTTTACTTAATATATTCAGCCCATATTAATTGTTTTAGTGAAATATTATTCAATATTCATCTAATAAAGGTATGATATATCGATTTTTCTCATTATTTTATGATTAAATTTCTATAAATTAATTATTTTTTAATCAATTCCATTATCCATAAAAAAAGAATGTTATTTCTTAATTGAATCATCAACAACTATTTTAACCTTCCTTAGGTGGTACCGTCATATGTAGTAATAATCATTTGTCAAAAGTAAACATCTTCTATGAGACATATTCTATCTCTAGTGAATATATACATAATGAATTTTTGATTAATATATATAGAGATATATCACAATTTTCACTATGTTGATATTTTCACATACATTCAACGTGGAGTTTCCCCCAAATCATGTGAGACTAGACAACTCTTAAATATGATGTAATATCCATATAATGGATGTTTTTTTATTTGGTAGTTCTATCACTTTATTATACACATATATGATCATAGGTTTATTCAAAACATAAAATTTTACTTACCATACTAAATAATAAATATATGTTACATATAATGATAATAAACCCATTACCAATATCACATCAAATTCAACCACAGAGAGAATAAAAATGATTTCGTAGATCACATTACCACAAATATCTATTGGATATGAGATTATACATCAGATGAAACCATAACATGACAAGACTTTTTATTTATAATTTATCATCTAGATATCAGGGCAGTGATTTGGTTCTCTTATAAAATTTTTTATATATAATGGAGTTGGATGAACAAAATAACAATACAAAACTCAATGTTCATGATTGTCTTACCTGGGAATCAAAAACATCATCACTTTTATAACCTATTTCTATAGTTGTGGTTTTGTAGGCCTATCATTGATACATTTATCTTGAGATTTTATAATGGTTATCAAACTTGTTATTTATGGGATTATGGAATTAACTGGGAGAGTTCCCATGATTCCAATTTTTATGACATTGAAGAATCATGGTTACCATAGGATGGTCACTATTTTCCAATAATAAACTAACTAGAAACATTATTTTACATGATAAATTTTCTAATTTATTCCCTCTTCATCCACAAAAAATTCATTGTATTGTTCCATTGATACATTTCACTGAGTGGTCCATTGCACAATTTTTACATGTAGAAAGTTGGATCATCATTCTTTTATGGTCTTTATTACTAGAACATTCATGAAACTCAATTTTTACAATTATTTGTTTTTCAACTGGCATCATGTTTTTACTATAATTTGGTATAGTATATTTAGAATAACCACATGATTTATAAACCATTTCCCATTACATTTTTTTTCTAATGGGGATGGTTATTTCATAATCCTATACACTCATTTTCACACAATTCCTCCTAGTTTTATAAAATTATTAATAAAAAATGTATTGTGTAAATATAAAAATTCACTAATCATCGTGATAAATGACATGATAATGAATATCAATTACATGTTGTCTTTAAATTTGATATGTTCTCATCATCCCTTGACTCTTCAAGTTTTTTATATATCACATAAGATTATCATAGTTTTTCAAAATATCTATGCTCTAAGTAATAATAATTAATCATATATAGAACATGAATTTTTTAAATAATGTCAAAAAGGAGTCTAAAAAAGACATTTTGTTAGGCAGAATTTTTTTACACTATGTGGGGATTAATTTAAAAACAAATATTCTTTTTCAGAGTTATTAATCTTGATGAATATTTTCCAGAACATATATCAACATTTTTATCTAGAAAAGAATATCACAATTAGGTAACCACAAAACCTACAAATAATTAAATTTTCATGATATTATCTTATATAGAGTATTAACCAGATGTTTTTCACCAATTTTTTCCATGTCCATATATATAAGAATAAATAAACCCTACACGAATGTAAACAAAGTATACCGAAGTGTTACACAACAAAATATTACATCATTATAGATAAATATTCAAAACATCACATATTAATACATTCCACATAGCCATAATTCAATATTTTATTTGCAGGTTAGATAAATAATGAACTTATTTCATGAAAAAGAATATAGATATATCGTAAATTACATAAAATTTTCTATAGTTCATAAAAATTCCTCATTTAAAACATTCATCATAAAATATGTATGTGGCATCATTTGAAATGGTGATCATCGAATCCAAGTACGGGTAGATATAGGGGATATCTATTAAACGACATAACTGAGTACGAGATATGAATAAGGGTATGATAAAATGATAATAACTTATGAAATCCTTATCCATTATTTCAAATATTAATAATAACAAGTCTTGGAATAGTTGTTTTCTAATAAATAGTAAATAATTAATAAGAGTGAGAACTATTTAATAATAAATCAATGGTGAAGATAACATATCATTAACATAATAATCAAGTTTGGTGAATATTCATACTAAAATAAAAACATTTTTTTCGTATTACATTCAAGTATATCGTTGTAGAGAAATTCCCATCATTGATTGAGTTCAGTCCCCATTCAATTAACATTATCACTCATGGGTCACTTCTATGTGTATCATAGTGGACACAGCCCCACGGTAGATTGGGTACAATCCCGAGTCAATTAATTTTCATATTCATTGAAAATTCCCATGAAATTCAAAATGGAAAAATTTTATGGATATATAATTCCATGATCACCACTCACATATTTAAAATTATACATTAATATACCACATTATCAATAAAACATGATTGATTTAATTTTTTTTGGAAAAGAAATTTATTTCATAAATATTCCATCCTAGTATAGTCATTATCCATCCAATGTAATGGTGTAGATGGAATCATAAAATAATTAGTTATTTATTCATAATCTAATTGGCCAATAGGAAGTAACTTATTTCCTAAAAACACACTTAAAATATCACAATTTTAGAAAAAATAGAAACAAAATTGAATGTTATCATTAGAACATCTACACAATGAAGTAGAAGAAAAATTAAATGGTGTTTATATAGATTAAAAATACAATTAAAATATCATTTGAACATTTCTTTGAAAATAGGGGAAAATATTCATTTCCATTAGTATCATTAAAAATTAAAATTTCTTAGAATATTGAGAAAAAATTATTTTTTAAAATAACCATTGAAAATTATAATATAATATTCTTTTAAAAGTGAATCCATTGTAGAAGGAAAATCTATTCCATCAGTAATTTTTTAAAAAAATATTCCTTTCTCAATTATTATAAATAGTCATAAATTGTTTATTTTAAAAAGTATTGTAAAAAATAATTTTTAAACCAAGTGAAAATAATTTAAATTATAGTTTATGATGAATTTAAATAATCATTATATCATCGATATAAACATTATTTGGAAACATTTTAATGAACATTAATATGGTGAAGATGTATTCCTAGATCAAAAAAAGATGAAATAAACCACTTTTTGATAAAAAAAATATTTTATATATTTTGAAGTAAAAAAAGAAAAGAAATTGATAGAAAAAAATGAACTGCCTAAAAATATCTAGATGAAAGGAAATTTATTGTCATTAAATGATAAGGATAATATGATTTCTATCATTTTAAATTTACCATAGACAATCCTAAAAAATGAGACTGTAACATAAAATCATACCTACTTTGATGGTTTTTAATAATAATTCAATTAAATAATTATAATTTATTGGAATATTAAATAATAATAATAATATGATTATAATAATGATATAATATATAAAAGGGGAAATATATACTCTATAAAAATAAAAATATATGTAGAACATGAATCATGTCTCAATGAAACAATATTGATATGAAGAAACCTTACCACATATTCAAATATTATTTATTTTAAAACATAGCCTCCTATGAAATATATTTAAACTAATTATAGTTTTTTATAAACTTATTTATACATATATTACTATATAAAATTCTTTTATAATTTCCATTTACCCAACTATTAATTATTATTCATTTAAATCAATATTTGTTTGAAAAACACTATTTTTCCCACCTGGTTTTGGTTACAATGTTCAGTTCCTTTCTATGTGGTCATCATTGAATCATCTATATAAACTCATTAATGTAAAAAATATCAAATTTATTAATTATATATAGAATTATAACCCCCAATTTGGGTGGTGTTAAAATATTAATTGCATCACTTTGTAGTGATGGTAGTCCATACATATTCACAACTAATATATCTCTTGTTTTCCTTTTTCTAAAGGGAATTCCCTTGTGTGGAATTTTCAAACCCTCCACACAAGGAAACCCCCCTCCCCAAAAAGAGGTCACTCCGGAGAGATCCCCAGCCGGGATGGAGCCATTGCCAGCCGAGATGGCAGAGCGTCCCGGAGGGTGACAACCCGGGCGGCAATGGTTCGTCAAGCAATCCGTCAGCATGGGTGGGTTGCACATCATTTTTCCCACCCAGTCAGAAACCGGGTGACCCGGCAATGAGAGTGGATCCCGGGGGAGAGGTTCACCCCAAAAGTGGACTCCTAGGATTCGAACCAATCACATATCTTCCCGGAGGTGGTAATTCACATGTATGCAAGAGTTATGTTGTAATTTTCGAACATATGGAATGGTATAAAGGAAAATAATGTTATATATTTTTAGAGTAATAATTATTATATAGAAATAATATATATATATATATTAAATTAATCTATATAACTATCCATGTTATATTATCACTGAAAATAAAATACATGTTTTCAGGGAGGCGGTAGTTAATACATAATGCGTGAGGAATGCTTTCATTTTTTATTAATTTGAAATAAGATATATAATTCAAATAAAATTAAATTAATACATTTCAGTATATAAAATAACACAATTTAATAATTTTTGGATGGTTATATATTATTTTTATGTTGATTAAGGATAAGGTATAGTGAAAATGTTCTATTAGGGCATATACCTCTCTATTGTGTATCCTCCTTTAGAAGACATGTTAAGGAATATTGGATAGAAATTTTTTAAATAAAATCACATATTGGTAATTAATATTTTTTTGGTTATTTTATATGACCATGATTGATATTAATGTGTAATATATTTTGAATATGTGAGAAAAGTGGGATCCCTTTTATATGCGAGGGGAGTGAAAATTTCTAATTATTAATAAAATTTAAAAAATTTAACTATTTTAATCCATATAAAGTGTCTCTATAAAATAATATTTCAATTTTAAGGTGATATGGCCCTAAATTAACTCATCCAATAAGAATTAAAATTAAATTTTGTGACCTTATCACAATATTCTTACCATAATTAATATGTCTCACCCTTTTATCGTCCTCATGACATTTTTATAAATGTGACTATTCATAATTCCAAAAAATACAAAAAAAATTACTACATTTGAAATTAATGATTAAAAATATGAAATCTATTTATAAATATTGATTTTTTATAATTTATAGAAATTAACTATAAAATATTTTTGCAAACCGCAATACAAAATAGTTTTTTGATGAATAATTTTTATAAAAACTATCTTATACCAAAATAAATTAAAATAATGATTAATATCGAATTAATTTAATTGTGTTTTAAAAAAATCAATACAATTTTTTATTTAAACTAAATAAATGTTATAATGGGTCATTTAAATTTTTTATTGAATGTATATGAATGATAGTTTTTAAAAAGTCGATTTTTTCACTATTCAACCAATTTTTTTTAACATTTAGAGAAAATAATATTAAAATAATATTAAAATTATTATGAAATAAATAAAATAAGTTTTTTAAAATTAAATTCCATTAATTATATGAATTGTTTTATAATACCAACACACAAAATGCAAGAAAACCGATTTTTTTATGAAAATGTATTTTTTTAAATAAATTAAATTATTATTATTCTGTAATTAATAACTATTAATAAATTAATGTTATTTAATTGTAATTAAAATTTAATAAGTGTTTTTCATTTTAATAATTTATCAATAGTGATTAATTTAGTATAATAGTTTTAAAAAAAATATTTCATTATTTTTATTAAAAAATAACCCTTTTACCTTTAAAATATTTTATCTTCATATCATAAAAATTGATCAATAATGATTTGTGAATAGTAAAACTAATTATGGAATACATATATATATATATATATATTAATAATAAAATTTTGTTCACATAATACAAGTGTTGGAGGTAAATTAATCCATCATAGAATTCAAATTATATATATGTGTGTGTGTAAAAATCTATGGTTGTTAATAATTTTGTGCATACATACATAAAAACAGATTATTATAATATAAGGAATATAAAAAAATGTTTTTTGATTAATTAAATCTAGGATTAAGAATATATTTTTTTGAAAATGGATAAAAACATCCACATTTTGATAATCATAAAACATGTAACAATGTATTTTAAAATAAGATAAGAAAAAAATAAACATTAAATTATTCTATGGATAATTCCAACATAATTTTACAATTAAAAATAAATGATTTTTTTTAGAAAAATTTATCAAATTTTCTAAAATAACATAATATAACACATTCTCTCAAAAATAATAATCAATTTTCATATATAATTGTGAAATTTCCCCTCTTTTACATTATAAAAAATAAACACAAATAGCTATGTATAATTAATAATAAGAAAGTTAAATGAAACTATGTAGTTGAAATTTATATACAGTGAACTCAAGAATAGTCATTCCTAAAATCAATGTAATATTTAATTCTTGATCAAGCTAGAGTACACTAAAAATGAATATGATATAAAAGAATAAAATTGTCTTTTAGAAGTGTATAAAAAAATTTTAAAATAGTATCTATAAATAAATTGAATCTAAAAAATATTTACTAATAGTGTTTCACATCTACATCGGAGTAATCAGGAATCCATTTAATGAAAACATTAAACCTAAATATTTATAATAAATATAACATTAGATATGGACATTGAGTAATATTCATCAAATAATATGCAGTTTTTGACAATGTATTGAATATATCATTATATATAATTTTAGGATATTATTTATTATACATTATACATAAAACATAGTAAAAAAATTCAATTAGAATAAATAAATATCATTCCACTTTTTTGGTGTTTTTTAATTTATGGGGAATACCACTAAAATAACCCTTTTGGGTCTGTTAATGCTGATCAAACCTGTTTTAGTTTTTATGAATTTGAATATTTTAATATGAAAAATATTATTAAATATATCAATAATCCAATATGTATATCTAATAAATTTGACAATAATATCTCCTTTTGTGAATGATTTTGATGGGATACATATGTTTTGTTCTTGTGTCTTTTATTTGAATGATTTTCTAGATTATTCTATAAATTAATGAATAATGTGTTATTAAAAAATATGGATTTTAGATATAACAAATAGAGAAGTTTTATGTTTCATCATCATCCACATTAAGGTGGAATAACAAAATTTAACTAAGATATATTTTTCATAAATTATGTAATGTGATGGTGAATGTTTATTCTATTTAGACTAAAAACCTGTAGCACTAGATTGGAAATCACATGTTATTAAAGTTATTTCATTTCCATTTTTTAATCTATAAAAATAAAAAAAATAATTCAGTATTATAAATTAAAATCCATAATAATGGAATAGTGTATTTTGTAATTTACCCTTTAGAATGGAAATATCCCTTTCTATTCCATAAGAAACCATACATTACTATTATCTTGTAATCTCCCAGAAAAGTAAAATGTGTTCATAATATATTTTCATAAATTCATTTAAATATGGGAACATATTTTATGCCCTATATAAATTTTTAATCTAATATTCTAGAATATCTATCATCATCAAGCTTACAAAAGGTACCAACTGGAGTACTAATACTAGAAGTCATATCATAACCAAATATTTTATGCAAATATCTAACATAATTGTGTTGATTTAGTATTATTCCTTTTAGTTTAAATTTTATTTTAAATAAAAGTAATTAAAAATTAAATTTATCATACTCATCTAAAACTTTCTTTTAATGAGTTTCTAAAAACAATTTATAACTGATATTTGGTGGATTTTTTAAATTACTTCATCAGTATAGATTAGTATGACTATAGTTTACAAATATAATTCTTGATAAAAGTTTTTGGGAATTTAAATTTGATAAACTATTTATTTTTTATATAATAATTCATATAATCTATTATTCTTAGATCACTCTGAATTTTTAATTATGTAAAATTCGTTTTTATTTTTATAAAACATTCATAAAAATTTGGTATGTTAAATACAATGTTTATTTTTAACAAAAATACCCTCTTTATCATATTCTATTAGTTATTAAATAATTATTCCACTTTTAAATATAATAAATTTCGCATGAATTATAAACGATAATATAATTCATAATTATTCTTTCTTACCATAGGGGATAAATCATTTTTATTTATACTCTCTTTGAGATTATAACCATTATCATGATTTATAACCTTACTCTATAAATATGTTCAATTTTCATTATTCCTAATTTAGATGAATAATTTAATACCAATTACCATAATTTATTTAGGAAATTCAACCAAATTTTAATCCTTTTTAGGTTGGAATGGATTAATCAGTTTTTGAATAATGGAAATCAAACTATCATCACCCAATACATATTATTCCAATTTCAATTTAAGTTGAGTTAAGAATGTTAGATGTTAAAATTTATTCTAAAAATAAGACATGGTTTTATCATGTATATTTTTATCAAAATATATATTATCAATAGGAATATTCTCTAATAATTTTTTCTTTCATTGAAATGGATTATGTTATTATTCATCTACATAACGACTCTATTTTGTATAACTATCAGCTATAATGACAATAAATAGTGAATGTGTTTCGTAATCCTTAAATAAAATATAAGGGGTGTCCAAAAATTAATCTAAATTGTTTTCATAATTTTTAATGTATTAATAATGTCAAAGGATCAGTTTCATCAAACATCACATATAAATTTTGTTTATTTGTATGTATTGGTATTTTTTCAAAAGGACATGTCATACTAGTAGTTGAGTAACCAAGATGAATTCCATCATTACTAATCCGATAAAATTTGTAAATATTATCATTAATATTTTTAATAAATACTATGGATCTAAAAATTGCAATGTAATCATCTTTTTGGTTCAATCCATCTCAGAATTCATATTAAATGTTCATTAAAACCAATAGAATAAAAAATGAGTTTATTGTAAAGTTGGTAGTACTAAAATAATCAATCCAAATTTTTTAGTAATTCAATATTCACCCCAAATAACACTATAAATTTAATAGATTTTTCTATACCTCACTTAAATATAACTATTTTTTGTGGAGTTCTTTGTGGTAATAATTTTTGTTAAATTTCAATCTCACTATAAAATGTTCCTAAATAACAATTAAAAAACTATTTATCATGGTCCACATTGATATTGATAATTCCATGGATTGTCGAATTTTAAACTAGATTATAAATACTTTTATATTCCAATAAAAGAAAACCGACGAAAATATCTTACTTATATTTATAATGAAATATACGAAGTGTATTTTTCAAGTACTTATAGTGTGTCCTATTCAAAAAAAATTAATGTTTGCAAAATATAGTGGTTTGTAAATTGAAGCTTCACAAATATGTTTAAAGAGATATTTTTTGTTACAAATTGAATAGTCCAATATGGTCTTGAAGAGAAACATAAGTTCTATAATGTCCTCCATAGGTCCCTTTATATAATGTTTTTCTAGGTCTAAACATTATATTTTCCTAATGTTTTATTACAAATCCATACAAATCATGTATTTTACTAAGGCTTTGGAGGTTTCATAAACTAAGGTCTTTTTAGTCAATAGAGCAACCTTTATCATTCTTATTTGGTGAAATGATGCTAATTACCCTAAAACTGGTGGTGAAACAATTTTTAATTCAAAATATAATGGGGGGTGACCCTCATCATATAAATATAATATACTAATTATTATGTATTTATTTGTTGGAAAATATCATTACAAATTATAGTCACACTATTTATAAATAAACCATGTATTCGAAAAATCTAACAATATGTATTATTTTAAAGAGTAACATATCAACTATAACATTTACCATGTTCTATAATGTAGAGTAAATTTCATTCCCATACCATGATTATATAAAATACATAAAAGATGTTTCCAGAAACATGGTACTATAAACATTCACTAAAAATGGGTGAAACACATTTTTTGTACACAATCATGTTTCTGCCCTAAAATATTAAAATGTAAAACTTTATAAATTTAATTCATTCTAACATTAGTATTTAACACCAGAAAGACCCTTACAAAGATATGGTCTATAATTTATAAATGATTTATTATTCTATAGAAATAACCTATTCTTTGAATGAACACCCATTTTAAATTTATTATAAAAGGGATCACTTTGTAAAACAAAATAACCAGAATGAAAAATTCATTTTTGAGAAATATTATTTGAAATTATATATCCATTTATATAAAATATCAAAATTCCCTAATGTTTTATCATATTTAAGTGTAACAATGACATAATTTATATAAAAATTCATTAGTTCCCAATATTATTATACAAATTTACATATGGTAAAATATTATGTTTGAAGAACCCACTAATGGAATTAAGAAATTCATGATGAAACAAAATAATGGAGGGAAAGAGGACTTGAGCATTCGATATCCCATTTGGGAATCAAACGCCATGAAGTTGAAAATATTTCAAAAATATGGTATATGTCATATAAAAGAAAAAATAATAATAAATAATACAATAAAATGTTATAACGTAACCAAATTATATGAAATATATACAAGTGAAACTATTCAAACTAAATTAATGAAAAGTATGATGAAAAAATAAATACTACCCGACAAACAACACATTCAAATATCATTTGAAGAAATGGAAATAATTGATATTAGTATTTCAGTGAGGAAAAATAACACAAGAAAAATTTTAATCCAAGAGATTTGAGTTCACCATTCAAAGGAAAACATGTTGTATACCATAAATTTTTCTTAAGGAATTATATATTGATACCACGATACCTTGTAGCATGAGTAACATTAAAAAACATCATAATTGTGAGGTATTATTATTAATCATCAAATAAAATGATTAAAATGTAATTAATTATTTTATGTGTCTTGTTGTCATTATATTCACCACATTAGTGATATTAGGTTCACAATATCACTCATGTCTTAGAGAGAAAAATGTTAGATGAAAAACCTTACATTGTTCTATGTATATTTTTTGAATCAATGAAATAACTCTATATTTAGAAAAATATTATTATATTCAATATAAGGAGCCTTATTAAACTATATTTCATTCATGATATTGCACTTGTTAGAAAATACTATTTATTTATTATTTAGTTTATAATTTTTTTAATGTTGAATCGGAGTTGTTTTTTTTGTTAATTTAGGGATCAATGACGATATTTCAATAATAAGTTCATTTTATAATATAAAATTTTGAGAAACATAAAACAATAACTAACCTCTTAGTAACTTAAAATATTATATGTATTTATGTTCTCATAGTCATCCATGATATAATTTTATAACATTGTTCAACTAGGTGGTTAAACTAACCCCAAACATGAACACATTGAATCTTGATGGGTGACTATGGTTAATGGTGTAAATAATTTCATTATAACTGAATAATGATGATATTTTTAAAATATATTTATGTTTTTTAATTTGGTTTTATGTGCCTTGGATTAGGAATTATTATTAATATTAAAAAATGTTACATGGTAGATGTGGTAGTCCACACAATAGATTATTTGAGTTATTCTTTTCATACATCAATGGGAACAAATAAATACAGGTTTTTACATTTATATAATAACAATTTAGTAATAAAATTATACATAAGGTATCAATCTACCAATGTTATGGTATGTTTTCAAGAGAAATATTATGATGTAATGGTAAGGAGTAGGTAGTAATCATGTTGGTTCCACTAAAATTCTCAAGAATATTTCCTTATAAATGAGGCCCATAAGATAACCAATTGAGGCTATATGCATATTAAAAAAAAATAATATTGTATAATGAAAAATGATCGATGTTTTTAGGGATGTAATTCTAAAAAATTGTAATGGTATAAAGGGATGAAATTATTTAATTTTTTAGGTCAAGAAAAGGTCATTTTAGGATACCCTTTAATTAGAAATGACATCATTACCTCATTCATGGTTCAAATACTCAAAAGGATAGAAATATTGTGCTATAGGGTTTTATATGGATAATTAATCCTCAATAATGAATATCCATATATTTTTAATCATGTTAAAATTCATAACAACACTTATCTAAATATTTCATTACCCAAAAATAATTCTTATTCTAGATTAAAAATAAAAATTTCATATATTATGCAGAGTATATATCTCTTTATATATATGGAATGTGATTTATAAAAATTAGAAAATTAACGTTACTCAAACATTTATTGATAATATAAAACGTTCACATTCCGTTACTTAATAATATATAGAATAAGAATGTTAATGAACAATTCATAGATTTCAACATGAAATTGTAATTATTTAACATTTCATTGATATGTAAATATTAAATAATTTATAATTTATAACATGATCGATACTAATTCATGAAATTAATATACATGAAATTTTCATATTTATTTCAATATATAAACATTAATATTATTATTTAACATGGTATTGTATATCAATTCTATCATATTTCTATTATATGTTATTTTAAAAAAAAATATAAATGTTTTATAATCTATATGATAATTTCAAATTTTATGAAAACATTTTAATTAATTTATACATCTCATATTACATTTTATTTTATCCATAATTAAATCCATTGATTTTTTTTACAATGTTTAAAATAAATTTCAAAATAATGTATTTTTATTTGATATAAGCATAGATGATCATTTTATAAATTTAGATTTTATATTTTATATATTTCTTTTATCAAAATTTATAAGTAATTTGATGAATAAATAAAAAAATTTAAATCACTTTAATCCTAGTCTACATGTACTAAATAAATATTTGGAAGGTGTATATCCTTTATTGGATATATCATGTCTGCATGGGGACCATAATAGTATAAGTAATCGATTTTTTTAGAATAAAGTCATTTATCAAACATATAATCACATCAGGTTTTACTGTAAACCATGTTATGCTAATTATTGTATGACACCCTCTATCGAATAAAATAGTGTGATTTTTCATGGGGTAATGCAATTAGAGAAGTGTCTTCAATAACAATGCATTCAAAACCATGATGTTGTTTTGTTAAGATACATGTTGTATTTGTAATTTAAATCTCATTCCCATATAAACAACAATTGATTATTACTAAAACTATGATTTATAATATTATTTTTTTAATGCTATATTGTTTTTCAAAGGTTCTATATTCTTTTTTATTAAAACTCAGTTTATTCTATAAATTACATACCATAATCTACATTCATAATTCATGACTTATATTGATTAAATATAATTAATAATGAATTTTTTTGGTAAACTATATATTCATTCTAGAAAAGTACATGTTTACAAACACTCAATAACTTTACTCATTAATAATAGTGATAAAGAAGAGTAATTGATACTAGTGATCTATTATATTTGGGATAAAAATTATCTAAACCAAATGAAAAGTTAATACTAAAATACATATTTCCATAAGACCAAAAAATTCACCTAAATGAAAAAATACTATCAAAATCACATCATTTTTTCTATCCAAAGTTGATCGACAGATTTTCTTCTACAAGAACTTAGTTAATTTCACATAAATTAGAAATTATTCATACAATAAATTAAATCCATATGATTCATGAATAAAATAATTATTTTTAATGATATATCTTAATCCCTGGTATATTAGTTTATTCAAATAAATATAGGATTAAAATATGGATTTAATTAATAGAATTCTAAAAAATAAATACTTTAGTTTATATCAAATCCTTAACATTGTTTTATAGGTTTAAAAAATTCTCCTTAAATATTTTATATCATTATACATTACATATAAATTATCACTACATCAGTATAAAAGTAAAAACATGTGAACTATGAAACTAATATTATATAAAATTTATTACATTACTCCAAATAAATAAGAATGAATTTAAAACATAAATATAATAGTAAACTAACATAGACATCGTTGAAGGTTGTTTAATTCTTATCATGATAAATTTAACTGGGAAAAATAAATATTAAGTATGTATTATATTATAAGTCATATAGTTTTATGTATAGTAATGTGATATAGTAGCCTATTTAATAATATATGACCCTTTATCCAAATAATATGTTATTTTTAATGCAAAATTTTTCTTTCTTTTTTCTATATTGTACATTTAAATAATATATATATTGTATATATTCATATATATCTCTAAGAGATATTTTAAAAATTTATAGATCATTAATTTCCCATGTGTTGCGTAAAAGTTCACATAGGAAAAAAAATTTAGAACTGAGATTTTTTAGAATGTAATAATATTTATCCAATCTGAGAAATATTTTAATATTTCAACACATTATCATGGATTATGGGACTATCATGTTATATAATTATTTATACTCTTCCATGATGTAAAACTATGAGAATTTAATTTGTAATTCTCGTTATATAATACTTTTTCGAAAATCATCCCAAAAACACAACAAAAATATATAGTGTACCAAAATGTTACAATAATACTTCAGTAAAAAAATTATAAGAATTAATTATGGTATTTAATATGAATTATTTTGTTTCTTACTGAAAAAATTTAATGATTATGAAATAAATAATTAATGTGATATAATGAAAAACATTAAATTTTAATAGCATTTTTTAGAAGAATTGGATTTAATTAATTTATATTTTAATAAATTAATCACATTAAAATTAATTCAGTTTATTTACAAATAAAAATCAACAAAAATAACATTAAATTCAAAACAATTAATATTAAGATCATTTGATGTTTAAAAAAGAAAATTTTCTATAAAATTGTTTTTTTAAAGTTTAATATAAAAGTAATGATTTGAATTTTAAAAAATTATTTTAATGAGATGAAGTATATTTTTTGTGTTTTAAACATCAAAATAATATTGGGGTGAAATATTTGGATTTTTCATAATTAGATGATTCTTTGGTGAATTTTCAAAGACTAAAATTTTATAAATAAAATTTATTTAATGACAATAACAAGGCACAAGAATTACTAAAAAAATTACACTTTTTTATAGGCCAAATATATCTTTACAACAAATATATTTCATTTAAAATTTACTTTTTACCAAATTTATTTATGTTTGAGATTTTGGAAATATGTTTTTTGTTTTTATTCAAATAAAGGCCAATTTTGTACCCCACTTTTAATCAAGAAATCATATGGTTCTGTTCATTTTTTCATTTTTATAACATAATATATATTACATTTAATTAATCAAAATCCAATTAATTATATTTTAATAATCATCTTCAATGATTTTTTTATAAATTCATTTTTATTCATAAAATTGAATTTTTATAAAAATTTGTTTGATAAATTTATATATATATATTGTATACTCTTGACGTAGGAGACACTAAATCAGTTTCCCAAGATAGTTCATTACATTACATCAGTTGTGCCTTCCTATATTCTAGAAAAATCATATATGAATAACATGTTTACGTAGGTGTTACAAGGAGCTTATTATGACTCATTCCATTAAAACAAAATCAGGTATAATATATCATTGGACAAAATAGTTAAGATAACCAGTAAATTAACATTATATGAAAAATTAAAACTATAATCCATTTGAAATATTATTTAATAATGATATGAATACAATATATGTTAGGATATTATATCACCAAACCCTGAATAACTAAACTATGAGAAATCCCAGAACATGATCTCTAGTTTCATCCTGGTCCAAACTTCCATTTCTCTATACCATCAACCCAAAAATAAATAAATAAATTTTTCGCTGTATTCCAAATGTACATAACATCATGTATGATATTCATTGGTACCCAAGTGTCATAGAGGCCTAAGAAGGGTGTTTGTACTAATCAGCAGGCCACCACCTATGGTGTTTAGTGAAATAAGACATCCAAATAATAGTGAATTGAAAAACCAATTGAGAAATATCAAGATAATAAAAGATTAATGATTCATAATACAAAAATATTAATTATCCATTTGGAATCATTAGTTCCATCATGTCACCAAACTGGCCCAACCTACTTCTTCCTAATCATATGTCTAAATCGTACGTGGTAGTTCCTATATATTAAAAATAAGAAAGAATGCATTTATTAATCTTTCTAATACTCTATTACAAAAAAAATTGAGATAGATACCAATGCCATATCAAATTATATTTGTTCTAATATCATGAATATTGAAAAATATCAATAAATTAGGAGTGTCATGTTAAATTCTATTAGTAATAGGATAATCATGAATGCACCCCAGCAATGAATAAGTATTATTATATAAAATAATTTTACGGCTCACATCATGAAGTAGAACCCTACCAAATAATAATTATCTCAATGTATGTCAAATCATGTAAGGGATTCCTAGAATTACATTAATACATACAATATTATGTATAAGTAGTAGAATGTCCAGTAACATTTCCCAAGGGCTAGAACTCACGTATAGATCATCTATAACCATTTCATCATTCAACAATTTTCAAGGTCCAATATACATGATCTTTTTTCCAGGGTGACCCCACAAAAACATTCTTATATCCCTATGATTTAATATATTTATCCTCAGGTACCAATTACACACTTAAAAAATCATTCATTTTTCTTAAAAATTACAATTTCTTCAAACCATTTAATAACATGTACATGCACCATTTATAATTTATATTTCCCTCCATTATCATATAATTAAATTCGTAATTTTATATGTTAATTAAAAGGTATCCCTATAAGAAGATAAATTGTTAGAATATGGGCACATTAAAGACCAGTAAATTTCAAGGAAATTTTTTTCTTATATTCTTTTGGATTTTACGAGTACGCAGTTTCTGACGACACCTGATTCCGAGGCCCGGTGTTCACGGAATCAATTTCTGAATTTTATCTCGGGCTAGCTCAATGAACGAACGAGCGGGTTTCCTATCTTTTGAACCAATGCTCAGATATGAAATCTGAGGGCACTGATGAAACTGCAACGCCAGTAATTGCATAGGAAGACCTTTATCGAGGATGCGTTTTCTTGGGAGGATTTGTTTTAATATTTTGGATTAAATAAAAAGTTAAATACAATTTTTGATACAATTTTATTATTTATTCTAAGTGGTTATATTCTAGGTGTGGGAGTTGGGGTGGGATCCACTAGGTTCTAACTACCCATGAGAGGATAAATGTGAGGTGGGGCCCACACGAGCCTAACCCTTCACATTTCCTAACTCCATAACTCCCCCCATTATGTGAGAAACTCTTCTCTCGCCCTCATTAATCATTCCAACATAACACCTAATTAATTAGACAACTCAATTTTGATTAATGAAGTGATTTTGTTTTTGAATTTTGAGTTTTTGAAATGCATGGAAAAATAATAAAATAAGGGGATGCCTTATTTTATTTGGTTTTCTTGATGTGTGAGGATTTTGGGGAGAAATCTCTAAGTACCTTGGAATAACTTCATCCACCTGTGAAGAACATCACTCTTCAACGAAGAACGCCTATTCTATGAAGAAGAATGTTGTCTCGGCGATTCTGGATTTTTTACCCTCCTCTTCCTCTGCAACAAGGGAGGAGTCATCGACGATGACAAAATCGACCCCATCGTCTGCGACGCTTGACAACCACAAAATTCCTTCGAGTTAGAAGTGTGTTTACGAATGAGAAAAGATGTTTTTCCTTCCATGTTAATGGTTCTCTCTAAACCATTTTCTATCTAACTAATGTGGAAGGAATCAGACCAAAATTTCACGGTCTGATTCCTCCACCGTTCTTGTTGTATGGTGTTCTCCTACCGTTCTTGAGCGGTGAATCAAGGCAAGTTTTCGGAGCCAATCAGAGGCCCGAAAACATCAGAAACGGCCTCGAAACATCAGGATGACTTAGCAGCGGATGTTTTGTAGCAAACAGATCATCAGAATGAAGAACAGATTCCTTGGGAGGCGTGCTGGCTAGCGGCATCATATTTGGAGAATTCCAGAATACACGGCATGTACTTCCGAACCGCACACCATGTAGTACAAGCGTTCAGCGGCAGAAGTAACAGACAACAGAAGAAGTGACACACGGCGAGTGACACCGGTCACATGGCTTGTACTGTCCAAACAGTTTGACAGATGAGAGTTTGATGTACATGGAGTGTATTATCATCATTGAAAGGAAGAAGCGGCTTCGCGAGTCTTGGCATGTAATCTGGGAGATACACGGACACAGGAAGAACCACACGGCCACGAGGCACGACGTGTACTACCACCACAATGGCAGAAGCGGCTTCGCGAGGCTGGGTGTGTAATTTGGGAGATACACAGACATGGGCAGAAACACACGGCCATGAGGCACGACATGTACTACCTTCACCATGGCAGTCACAGCTTTGTGATGACTTGGCGTGTATTCCTGAAATACATGGTCATGGGGTGGAGTACAGAGGCATGTACTCCACCACATGGCCAGGCATGGCCAGCGCACATGGAACCGACCCTAGAGGTTTGGACATGACATGTAACCATACTATTAATCTTGTATTTACTTATTTACATGACCAGCCCTATGACATGGGTCGTATCACACGGGCACTAACCAGTTTCTGATAACATGACGTGTATCGCTTAACTACATGCCATGTACTTTTGGAAAATGGATTGGTCTCCATGTTCTCCTTGACATGGGATTTTTTTGATTTGGTTTTCCACTATGACATGGGACAGAACTACGAGATACATCAATTCTGGTCTTTATGACAATTGATGTATCGATCTTTGATTGGAGGAGCGGCCCCTCCTGAAATCGAGCGTGATGTGTGCGGGAACCCTAGAGCTGGCTGCGACTGTGACTGTACTTGGATCCTGCATGGGTTTGGAAGCGAGGAATAATGTACATGGATCCTTCATGGGTTCAACAGTGAGGAAAAATGTACTTGGATCCTCCGTGGGTTCGGCAATGATGATGGCTGTGCATGGATCCTACGTGGGTTCAGTAGCGATGGTTACCGTACTTGGATCCTACGTGGTTTCGGCAGCGAAAACTTCTGTACTTGGATCCTATGTGGGTTTGGCAGGGGAAATGATTCAGAGTATACGTATATCATCTCCACCCCTCTTCGTGAGTAGTATACCTCTGTGATCTGAGACTTGAGTTACAATCATTATCTTTGATATGATTGACATGCATTCATGTGTGGATTTTGTTGTGATTTCCTATGTGGATTGGGTTGTAATTTCCTGTGTGGACTGGGTTGAACTTGGTATTGGAATTTGGAGCTGTACTGGAATTGATGACATGGGTATATGTTTGGGTATATACCTAAGTTGTGTTGGTTGATACTTTGTATACGTGCCTTTCCATTGTGGTTTATCCTTTGTGGATTCTGGCAGGCCTTTAGGGGTCTCGGGTCCCTACTGAGTATCGTATACTCACCCTTGCACGGGTTATGCCTGCACTACGTTGAATTGGTAGCATGCGATGGATAGTGTTAATCGTGGTTGAGGCTGAGGAGCGCGATAGTATACGATGTTGGACTATCAGGTGGGACGTACATGGAGTGGATGGCTGGACTCGAGGAGCCGACGAGACCATTTGTAATCACCATTCAGTTGGGAGTTCCGGATGACATCTTGGTGGTTACTGCTTTACTTTTCATCTATTTTACGTCCTTTTCTCAGTTTTACTGTACTTTCAGTTGGGTTTGTATACTGGCCCATTTACATTCCAGCACTCACTTTTTTACTCAGTTTAATTAGTGTTTACTTCCTCTTCTGAACTCTTTGGTGTTTGATTTCTTATATAAAGGCAATGTCTTCCCATTTATTGGGATTTAAGACTTTGGTTCTAGTCGCCAGCCCCTGGCCTATGGAAGGCAGGCTTGGGGTAGTCGCGGCACGGGCCCTGAGGACGGGTCGTGAAAAATTGGTATTAGAGGAGTCGGTTCTACCGTAGAACATAGGACTCTGATAATTTCTTCTGAGTGAAGCGATAGTGTTAAGGGTAATGAGTGTGGTTATCAGTCAATGGAGTCCAGTGTTGGTGTCACGGCTGACATATCCATACACCAGGACCCTGACATACAATTTCCGACTGAGTGCACGAAAACACTGATTGCATGTGTGTTTCAAAAGTTATCATTGTGATTACTTTGTGTCATCTCACCAGGTATATTGTATTAACCATGGCGCATCTATTACTTTTCAGGATATCCCCATGTAGGCATACAACTAGGGTTCTGAGATTTGTGAAAGATGGCAGCCCACAGAGCGACGAGGCCTCGGTGTAGGGCCCCATTACAGTGGAGGCACCGGCGGTACCTCTACCCACCGATCCACTGATGCCACCAGGACAAGTAGCTGAGAGTGCACGTCGCCTGAGTGCACTTCAAAAGTTTCAGCGTCTGAGGCCGCCATGGTTTTGGGGAGAGACAGACCCTCAGGCAGCTGAGGATGGGCTGGAGGCTGTTGTCCAAGTCTTCATATTGGTAGGGACACCAGCAGATCTTTTGGTGATCCTTGCGGGGAGTATCCTCCATGCATTAGTAGGCAGATGGTGGAGCCTGATTCCCTAGTTTCATGATGAGGCATCTATACATTGGATGGACTTCGAGAGCCTCTTTCGATCGTAGTTTGTTCCATCCACCCTCTGTGCGGTGTACATCCAAGAGTTACTATAATAGCGGCAGGGCAGTATGTCAGTATTCCTGTACTCGGTGTGATTTTACGACCTCTCGCGCTTCTCCATGGACCTGGTATGAGACCCATTCTTCCAGGAACGTGCCTTCAAGCAGGGACTGAGGCACGATATCAGGTCTTTGATGATCTCCCTCAGCATTCCAACACAGGCAATAGTACTGGAGCGAGCCCTTCTTTTGGAGAGCTTTCTTGCTGAGCCTACCTCAGCAGCAAGGCCAACTGCATGGAAAAACGTAGTGGAGTCTTCTATAGTCGGCAATAGACAGAAGTCGTAGAGGCTCAAGCGGACCAGGCCATCAGGTGGGAGACCTCAGGATACTGGGTCGGATATGCGGGGCACACACAGCAGAGCCAGTCCAACAAGAGGTAGGCAGTGCTATGCATGCGGCGGTCAGGGCCACATGGCTCGTGACTTACCAACCCTCCCTGAAGATGAGTAGCATACCATAGAGGGACCTCCCAGGAAGTGGCAGAGGTTCGACCATGGTAGTCCTCCGGGAGCAGGAAGACGTGGCAGGGGAGCTGGACGAGCAGTGGGTGGTGGATGAAGTTTTGAGGCCCTACCACCACCACAACTAGGAGGTCCACCCTGACCACAGGGAATAGTTGGATAGGGGATATCACAGCTTCATATAACTGAAGATTACGATCATGGGGCTCCGGAATCGGGTGGAAAAAAGTGGGACTATCTCTAGGCATGGAGGCCTTTGTCCATAATGCTTCTAACTTCGTTTACATCTTTGATTGTGTTGCTTTGTGTCTTTGTACTTTGAGTTGCAGTAATAAAAGACACTTGCAGTAGTGACATTTTCATTCTTGTCATTTGTATGATAATACTAAGAGTTTTTGGTTGCAAAAACTGTCGACTTGACCCTCACATACAGGATTCCTACTGGAGGTGACCTAGTGACCACACACTGATGCCGACAGCGTGACTCATCCCTTGGAGGTGAGATTAATGGTTGGATCTATTGGTAGCAGCATCGAGGCCTTACAATGTCATCCATGGCATGAATTTCAACTCATTATGTTAGGATTGACTGTATTTGTCATGGAATGGTGTACCTCCAGGGGATGAGACCGAATTTCTCTTTTCGGAAAAGGATAAATATTTGCAGCTTTGCATAACGTCAATGATGAAGGGGAAAACCTTCGTGTGGTCAGACAAATGTCAGTAGATCTTTGAGGAGCTGAGATAGAGATTGACCAGTGCACCCATCTTGAGGTTACCGGAGGTGGGTGTAGGGTACCTAGTTTACTACAATGCATCAGGAACTGGACTCGGGTGCGTCCTGATGCAGGAGTAGGTAGTGATCTCTTACGGTTCACAACAGATGAGGAAGCATGTGCAGAACTACGCTACCCATGACCTGGAGTTAGCAGTAGTGGTCTTGGCCTTGAAGATGTGGCGAAACTATCCGATGGGCGAGCGCTTTACAGTTTACTCAGACCACCACAGTCTCAGGTACATCTTCTCGTAGAAGGACATGATCTTGAGACATTGGTGATGGCTCGAGTTCCTCCAAGACTATTACATTGAGATAGTCTATACTCCCGGGAAGGGGAACATAGTAGCTGAAGCACTCACCAGGAGGTCGGGCATCCAAATACTTGGATATGCGATGAATTATCTAGCCACGTTGCAATTATCCTTCACGGATAGAGTGGGGGAAGCCTTTCTACACTCACTCAGAGTCACTCCCATACTAGTTCAGCGGGTCAGAGAGGCATAGTGTGGGGATGTTGACTGTGAGAGGCGACATGCACATATATCCACAGGACATGCACCTGATGGATTTTCTATATGAGGAGAGCACATCATTCTTTTCAGAGGACGTACCAGGTTACCAGTTTCATTACAGGAGGAGATGCTGAGAGAGTTTCAAACTTCCCCTTTAACATTACATCTAGGAGTTTTGAAGATGTACCAGGATCTCAGACGATAGCACTGGTGGCCATGTATGAAGATGACAGTGGCAGAGTTCGTTTCATGATGCCTCACCTTCCAGCAGGTGAAGGCGGAACACCAGGTACCAGCAAGCTTGGTACATCACTTGGAGGGCCCAGAGTGGAATTGGGATAGGATATCTATAGATTTCGTTATAGGGCTTCCATGTACTTCCAGAGCACACGACTCCATTTTGGTGATTGTCGACTGACTCACCAAGTCGGACCAATTTTTCCTTATCAGAGAGCAGGGCTCAGTGGAGAGCTTGGGATGCCTCTACGTTCAACAGATCGTATGGCTTCATGGTGTGCCATCATCTATTATCTCTGATCGAGACACTCAATTTACTTCCCAACTTTTGAATGGGTTGTAGGATGAATTTTGGACACAGGTACGTCTCAGCACCGCCTTTCACCCTCAAACAGAAGGCCAGATGGAGATGACCATCCAGACTCTCGAGGACATGCTCCGTGCATGTGTCATTGACTTTGGCTGCAGCTGGGAGGATCACCTACCCTTGTTGGTGTTTGCGTACAACAATGGCTACCACTCCACTATCGGGATGGTACTATAATAGGAATTGTAGGACCGACATTGTAGATCACCTCTATGCTGGACATACCCCAGGGAGTTAGCACTTGTAGGACCAGAGATGGTCCATTCCACGACAGAGAAGGTAAAAATCATCCAGGAGAGGATGAGGACTACTCAGAGCTGACAGAAGTCCTGTGATGATATGATGCTCATACCACTGGAGTTCTAGTATGGCAACCACATTTTCATACAGGTCTCACATCGACATGGATTACGGAGATTTGGCTGGGCCGGTAAGTTATCTTCACGCTTCATTGGACCATTCTAGGTTCTCAGCAGGATAGGCGAGGTTGTTTATCGCCTATCTCTTCCACCTCAGTTGCACCGGGTGCACGATGCCTTCCACGTTTCTATTCTGAGGAGATTTGTGCACGACCTGATGCATATCATTTATCACGAGGAGATGGACATTGATGATGGGGAAAATTTTGCAGAGGTCCCGATAGAGATCGAGGATCGACAGAATTGGGTCCTACGTGGAAAGTCAATTCCTCTAATGTGCATTAGGTGGCAGCACGGGAACCTCTAGGAGAGCAGATGGGAGTGGGAGGCTCATATTCATGCTCATTACCCTCATTTTCTCCAATAGATAGTGATATATTTTTACAGGGATGTAAAGCCCTGAGTTGGAAGTAGTGTAAAGTCCCGTAAATTTGAAGGGAATTTTTTTCTCAAATTCTTTGGGATTTTGTGAGTACGCAGTTTCTAACAGCACATGATTATGAGGCCCGGTGTGCCCGGAATCAATTTACGATGTTTAGATCAAGTACGTTCAGTGAATGAACGAGCGAGTTTTCGTATCATTTGAACCGGTGCTCGAGAATTGAAATCTGAGGGCACCGATGAAACCACAGTGCCAATAATTTCTTAAGAAGACCTTTACAAAGGATTTGTTTTCTTGGGAGGAGTTGTTTTAAAATTGTGGATTAAATAAAAAGGTGAATAAATTTTGTGATAAAATTTTATTCTTTATTGTATGTGGTTAGATCCTAGGTGTGGGAGTTGGGATTGGATCCACGAGTTACTAACTACCAATGATAGGATAAAGGTTATGTGGGGCCCACACGAGTCCAACCCTTCACATTACCTACCTCCCTAACTCCCCCATTATGTGAGTAAATCCTCTCTCTCCCTCATTAATCATGCCAACATAACACCTATTTAATTAGACAACTCAAGTTTAATTAATTAAGTGATTTTTATTTTTATTTTTGTGTTTTTAAAATGAATGGAAAAATAATAAAACAAGGGGAGGCCTTATTTTATTTGGTTGGATTTTTGTGTGGGGATTTTGGGGAGAAATATCTAAGTCCCTTAGAAGAACTTCATCCTCTCGCGAAGAACATCACTCTTCAACAAAGAATGCCAATTCTCTGACAAAGAAATTTTACTAGGAGATTCTGGTTTTATTTACCCTCATCTTCCTACGTGATAAGGGAGGAGACACCGGCGACGATGGAATTGACGCCATCATCCACAGCGCTTGACAACTTCGAACTTCCTTCGAGGTAGGGGCGTGTTTATGAATGAGAAACATTGTTTTTCCTTCCATTTTATTGGTTCCCTCTAAATAATTATCTACTGAACTAATGTGGAAGGAACCAGACCAAACTAACAAGGTTCGATTCCTCCAACATTTTTGTTGTATGGTGTTCTCCTACCGTTCTTGAGCGGTGAATCACGACATGTTTTCGTAGTCGATCGGAGGCCTGAAAACATCGGAAACGGCCTCGTAACATTGGGATGACCTAGGAGCAGATTATTTGTAGAAAATGGATCATCGGAATGAAGAACGGACGCCTCAGGAGGCGTGCTGGCCAGAGGCGTCGTTTCTGGAAAATTTCAGAATACACAGTGTGTCCTTCCAAAGAACACACTGTGTAGTACAAGCGTTCAGTGGTAGAAGAAACAAACATCAGAAGAAGTGACACTTGACATGTGACACTAGTCACACGGCGTGTACAATCCACACGTTTTGACAGAGGAGACATCGATGGACATGGCATGTATTATCTTCATAGAAATGAAGAAGAGGCTTCGCAGGGCTAGTCGTGTAATCCGGGAGATACACGAACACGGACAGAATAACACGGCCACAAGGCATGATGTGAACTACCAACACCATCGAAGAAACGACTTCGTGAGGCTCGACGTGTAATTTGGGAGATACACTGACATGGGCAGAAACACACGGCCAAGAGGCATGACGTGTACTACCTTCACCACGGCAGAAGAAACTTCAGGATGACTTGGCGTGTATTCCATAAATACACGGACACAGGGTGGATTACATGGGCATGTACTCCACCACACGTCCAGGGCATGGCCAGCGCACATGGAATTGACCCTAGAGGTTTGGACACAGAGTGTAACCATACTACACGCCGTGAATTTAATTATTTACACGACCAGCCCTGCGACACAGGCCGTATCACACGAGAAGTAGCCGGTGTATGATAACACAGTGTGTATCACATAACTACACGACGTGTACTTTTGGAAAATGGCTTGGTCGCCTTGTTCTATGTGACTTGGGCACGTTTTTATTGGTTTTTCCCCTATGACATGGGACAGAACTATGGGATACATCAATTCTGGTCTTCCTGACAATTGATGTATCGATCTTTGACTCTAGGAGCGGACCCTCCTGAAATCGAGCGTGCTGTGTGCGGGAACCCTAGAGCTGGCTGTGACTGCGAATGTACTTGAATCCTACATGGGATCGGCTGCGAGAATGACTATACATGGATCCTAAGTGGGTTCAGCAGTGAGGAATACTGTACATGGATCCTCTATGGGTTTGGAAGTGATGACGACTGTGCTTGGATCCTACGTGGGTTCGGCAGCGATGGTTGTTGTTCTTGGATCCTACGTGGGTTCGACAACGACGACTTCTTTACTTGGATCCTATGTGGGATCGGCATGGGAGATGATTCAGAGGTTACGTCTATCATCTCCACCCCTCTTCATGAGTAGTATACCTATGTGAGCTGAGTCTTGACTTATAATCATTATCTTGACTTACCTAAGCAATTCTTATTGAGAATGAAAACGGTCCATTTCAATAATCCAAAAAACACAGGTAGATGACATAGTTAGAATGTGTCACCATGATTTCACCCAAAATGAATGTCAATTTATATCTAACAACCTTCTCACAAATCAGAAATGACAATGTGTTCATCTAGTATGTTCTTATAATCATGAAAATACTAGAAACCACAATACTACACACATCATTCCAATCATTCATTAAACCCAACTCAAATTCCCTTCACTAATACATCACCAAAACTAGTCTCAAATACCTACTCCAAAAACCAATCATTCCTCCTAGCTCATCAACCAAATCTGGATCTGGGAGTCCTCAACTCATCCATCCAACTACCTTTTCATTCACATAATTATTTTCCAACAACATGACCACCCGTCACCCAAGGATTCATTCCAAAATCATATGGGTATATAAACATTTCATCCACCATTATCTCATAAAAATTAGTCCAATATAGATTACCACATGAAACTAAATCAGAATGATAGGTTATGGAATCCGAAATATCAATCCCATTTCAAAACCTATCTAAAATTTGAAAACACAATCACTCAATGTAATTCACATAGGAAAGATACCATGGAATAACCATTCCATTGTTTGAAATGTAGTGAAACCTATTTAACAACAATTAAACCTCCAACACATCAACATATGATTCTCGTTAAAAGGAAAATACAATACTAGTCTAACCCCCACATTGTAATCCTCTTTTTACCAAAGATACCAACATGTAGAAATGACCAAAGTATTTCATTCCAAACTAATGGATCTACTAATGACCCATACACATCAAACCTAAAAAAAGATCACATCTCACTAGTGGAAGTCATGACCATATTACAAAACAAATGTCTCCTAGAACATCAAAACTAGAAACAAACTCTATGATCCATACCCATGGTGAAAACAAAAACTACTAATCAAAATGAAACAAAAAAACCCAATTTAAATTCCAATACAAAACCCACACCATCTGAACCGATGAAGGAAAGGATAACCATGTTACTAGACAACACCTCACAACCTTTTGGGTATAACAAAAACAAAGGAACATCAAGTAACATCATTATATCCATCTCATCCAAACCCATTAGGGACTTATAACCCCTAATTAATGGTCTCAATTCAAGCTCACCTCATATCCAAAATCACTAATAACTAGGGTTTGATAATAACATAGGGCTTAATAATTTCCAGTGTCCCTGAAATTTCGATCAATTTTAATTTCAATTTTATTAAATGTTATCATTTTGAAACCCGATGATTCACATTTCTAAACATTTCATTAAACAACAAATCAAAATAATAATCTTTATTCAATTTCATAAATAATGGCATTCACTATATGTAATTTCATTCAAAATTTATAATATAAAACAGCTTCTAAGATGATTTTTGACAATTTATTTAACTATAACCATCACCTTTTATGTCATTTATGTCTTCCTATAAACCAAGAGTCACTTGAGGAGTTGAAAAATTAAATTTCCACCATAAAATGATTTCTATATATACTTGTAAATGTTTGAATAATGAAAACTACCTACCCATTTAATTCATTAAAATCGAATGGTAGATATAAATAACCATTAGTCATAAACCACAAAACAAAAATCTAATACCTTCATATGTTAATCCTAGGCAACTATCAGTCATATGTAACGTATATATGGCTATGAAATCTTATGTTCCATTATTTATTTATGAATTCATACCGTCTCATTAAATAATTTGATAAAAGATAAAATATAATTAATTTAGAACATCACCTAAAATTTCACCACTTGAGATGTAAAATTATTCAATGGTAAAATCACAATGAAGTAAAATCAATTTCATGCCCCAGGAAAATTTTGTATTCTCTCATGCATGGGGCTGTAAGAACGCATGCATGATCCCACTACCATGCCCTGAAAACATCATATTCACATTTATTCCATTCCAAAATAATAAGAAAAATGATATCCAGCTTTGATACCACATCATAAAATCCTAGTCCATGATCCACAAAACTAATTCCCCAATATAATTATTTATGTGACCTCAAGCATACCTCCCCATATGGTAGATGAAATGGACTAGTTCTGTAGATCTATAGAGTTTTCATGGGCATACTATACATTATTATCATTGTCAAAAAACACTGAAAATACTATACCAACATATAAAAAAATCAGAATTAGAATTAAATGAAACATCATGTGTCTTATTAAACAAATAGACCAAGTGAAACATGATATGAATGTGAGATCCATACACTATATGTCATGTAGTAATTAAATAGATAACAAAATAAAATGTATAAAAAAACTACCCAAAAATATCTTGATTTCCAACTAATACAACCATCCCTTTTCCATCCAATCATCCCAAACATAAATTTAGAACCATGTCCTTATCTTAAACAAATACATTAAAACATGAAGCATCTTCTCAGGTACCCTAGTGCCATGTTAGACTGAGTACGGTGTATATACAAATCAGAAGGTTACCACCAGTGGTGTGGAATTCAATTAATAGTCTAACCAACAATGATTGTGGATAATTATAGGGGAAAAAGATAATAAGATAATAAAATAGGAATGATTGAAAAAAAAATGTAATAAATATCCATATAGACTCTTTGGATACATTGTTTCACCTATCCAAGATAACCTAATAGTTTCATGTTGTAGTTTTTAATATAAATAATAGGTGTTATATATTCTAAATAACAAGATGTAGTTTTTAATCATTTCAATTTATACGTCCAAATGGTTTTGTGGTAATTAACAACACTATATAATATTTTATTAGTTCCCAAAGTATTTTTCCGACACACTATACCTAAATTTGGAGCATACTATAAAAGGAAATTAGTTATCACTTTATCATGTTGACACCCTATACATAAATAAGAAGTTTCACATCCAATTCAATAAGTTGTAGAATCTTCATTCCAAAACCAATGTCAAGAAAAAGGTAAACCATGTCTTACACACCATGTAAAGGATGTTGATCTTTATTCCAAGAAATAACATATAATGAATATAGAGAATCATAACCAATATCCGTACTCATAAGATGGAACTGTTAAGTCCATAATTTAAAATAATTTTTTAATTCCACAGTTCTCATGGTCAAACATACATTACCGTTTCATCGAGGGTGTGCCCATCATAAATTTAATTTATTACCTTGATCTACTATACCCATCTTCTTACATCAATTCCATATATAAATAATACATTCATTTTAGAAACAATTAATTGTTCTTTCAACTATTTAATCAAATGAATTTTCCCCTTTTCAAATTTCAATTTACTACCATTATAATGTAATTATATTTTTTATATTTTCATGGTTATGAAAAATAAACCCATATAATAAGATAACATGTAAAACAAATATTACAACATGTTTAATCTCATAATGTCCCAATTTCATCATTTTCTAATTTCTCATCACACCATAAATATGAAAAATTACTAAAACAAAACCTACCCTAATTCACATTATAATAATAAACATAAAACAACAACCCATTTTAATTATATGGAATCCTCACATTTCAAAACATGTTTTATCCCTTGTGAAAAAAAATATCCCAATTTTTTCAGTTCTATTAAAAACCATCAAAAGAACCTTTATAGAGTTATTACTAAAACGAGGAACCACAGCTTCATTCTAATTCAAAATTTGAAACCCAATTAAAAGAAACCACTTTTTGAAAACTTTTTGGTCAAACCCTAATTTTAAATCATTAAACATATTAAAATATAGTACCCTGCCCAATTTAATCCACAATATGTTCAAAATACAAAAATCACTATTTAAACCCTTTTAAAAATCATCGTATTCATTTAAAGATAAATATAATGTAATTTTATCATTAAATCCTTATATTGTTTCATAAAACCTTAATCAAAAGTATAAAATTATACCATTAACCATGATAACAACACAGAAGATATTTACAACTCAATTTATCTAAAAAATTATCTATCTCAGCATTTAAAATTTCCATAAACCACTTTGAATTGACAAGAATACCCAATTGGTAGCCCAAGGTCAGGACTCAGATCCTAAACATAACCAACAAGTTCCTTAAAGGGCCTAAAACATAAATATAAGGCCTAAATTACTTTTCTTAGGAATGTTCAAAATACCCAAAAGATTACTCATTTCACAACCACATACACATGATGAACAACCGTACAATGGGTGGAAGCATATAGACCACCGACATCATGCTCATATACAAACACATATCAAACAATGACCCTATATTTGAGCTAAAATGGCTTCAATCAATATGGTTATTAAATCCATGAAAATATTTTTCATAATATTTGAATTAAGTGGAAGAAAAAATGAACGACACTTCCATAAAATAGAGAGAATGGACAATAGAGAATTACATGAAGCATTGTTTCACAAAATGTGGAACCTAAAACAACAAAAAATTGAAGGATTCCCAACCAAGGAAGTTATTATAGTCCACACACCCTAGGTTAATGAAGAATAAATGTGGTGAAAATAGAGGAAAATATATGGTTATATATTTAAAATGGTCAAATTCTCACTTTTTTAAAGCCACCTGGTTTCGTATCATTGTATTCAAAACTATATGACAACCATGATGTTACCTAAATCCAATAGGAAACCAAACTAGATAGTTTTTATAGCTATCAAAATTGTTTGTAAACCCATGTGGTTTCCTATATCAGAGGTCCTCAAAGTGAATAATCTCTTGGGATCCCTATTCACATTTTCTATCTATTCCCCACCCTTTATTAGGATATATGGTTATGTCTCACATTTGGATCTAAATTGCCCAAATAGTGATTTTTTCCTAGTAATCCCATTTTCATCCTTTTTTAGGGCTCAAATCCCCATGAAACTCTTATGAACTTCACAACTCTGATTAATAATTTCATTAACCATTTTCAAAGTATTTTAACAAATATTTAGTATAATGAATACCTCATCTTTAGGTTATGGTATTAAATAAATTAAAATTATTTTATAGATCTCCTTAAAATTGAATTTTAACAAACAGATTCCATATAAGGGATAATCATGTTTTAATTTTCAACAGATCTAATTTTCTTTTTTTATCAGATTGAGTATTTATAAAGGATAAATTTAATCACCATATAAAAGGTTAAATGGGTTATTTAGGGGATTAAACTAATATATAATAATTTGTATGTGAATAAAAATGTATAATTGTAATTTATAGAGTTTTTAGACCATAAATTATGATACATTCCAAATTGTTCTAAATTAGTGAAAATTTCCATGAGAATGAATTTTTTTATATTTTAATGTTTTTAATATTTACCAAGGTTTGACTCTCCTCAATCCAAAATGCGTACCTTATCTCCTCACTTGTATAAACACTAATAACGAACAAATATCATTTAATAACGTAAAAAATACCCTATAAACTGGCTTAAAAATGACAAAGTGTTTTATATCTTTCAAAAATTATCTTTCCATTGGGGTTAAGGTGTTATCCAATGAAATATATCCAAGGATAAGGTATAATTATAAACAAATTTAAATCATGATTATTTATTCTTATAATGCCTAAAAATCTATTATAAATATAATAGTATAAAATTTATTAAATAAAAATAAATTTTATTATATTGATGTATCTACTAGTATTAACCCATTTACATCTAATGATAAATGAAAACAATTCTCTTGAATATTCATGGACATTTCACTCTACCAAGAAAGGAAATTTATTTTTCATCATTACCTAAAATAGATGAATGAAAAGACTTATTTAATGAATATATTATATAATGTTTAAATAATTATTATTCTATATTAATAAAATATTATGTACCTAATTACACACCCATCTATTGAAAAATAGAAAAATCACCCGGGTGTATGTGTATTCTACCGCCTCCATGATGTGATGTAATTAATTTCTCATCTATTCATTACATATATAGATATAAAACTGTATTTATTATATATGTAAGAATTGTATATATATATATAATTATAATTATAAATACTATATTTGTTATTAAATCACGACTAAGTAGGAAGGACAGAAAATGATAAAGAAAAATATGAATGTAAAATAGAACATATAACAGCTAAATATATTATTTATAAAAATAATTTTGAGTAATCCTGAAAAATAAGTTATGAATTTATGATGTATATGAAAATATATGAAAATATTTATATAATATATTTTAATAATTGATATTAATTTATGATAAATGAGAATGTAATGAATCTGACAAAAAGGAAACCAAGGTAAGGATTATTTATATTAAACTTAATTGCTGCAGATTTTATTTTAATGATGATCATATCTTCATTGTATAGTATATACTATCCATCTTTGAAATATTATATAATGTTACATAATTTAATAGTGGTAATTGATATTTCATTAGATTATTTAATTTTCAATAGGTTCTCATCGATGAAATTTAAAATAAATATCGTAAATTTTAAAATCTTTCTATTTATTGTGATTGTTAATATTTGGAATTATTAATGAGTAAATATATATTATTACTATCCTAAAATACATATATTTTTACATCTCCAAATAATTATTTTTTTTATTTCAACTATTTTTCAATTTATAATCTATTTGGCTATCAAATCCACTAATTGGTTCTTTAATAGAATAGAAGAAATTATTTTCACTTTTGAATAGGAATAATTTTATTCTAAGTCCATATTCATTAATTTTAATCAGGAATATTATTTTCTATTCCTAAATAAATTTATTGTGTAAATTTATTTTAAATTTAAACTTCTATTAAGTAATTTTTAATGGAATATTCTTATCATTTTCTATACAGTTATTTTTCTCCTATCCATACAAAAGTGTCAAAAGAAAAAATAATTAAATCATTTAATCATGAAAATATTATCATGTTATCATGATCCTTATTCTTGATTTATAATCATTTTTATGTTTTTATGGTTATAAAAAATAATAACTATTCTTGTTATTCTATAATTTTTTCAATGGAAATGGTTATTATTTTCTTAAGGGTTTGAAAATAGGATTTCATCCAACTTATATATATATATTTATTATAGTAAAAATTATATTATATAATAATAGTTTATTTCATGAGTATACTATAAATCATATTACATGTATTTTTTAATATCATCTTTTAACCCTTTAGAAAATATTTTTTATTTTTTTGATAACATTGTTATTATGAAAAAATTACAAGAGTTATTAGAAATATTTGATTAATGTTTTAATTCCTATTTCCTCTATATATCCAAAAATATTTATCCCTAATAAAATTCAATCATATTTTAATAATTTACAACCTTCATATGTTTCATTTTATTTATTTTTATATAATTATTCTATATAAACTTTAGTACTCACTTAGTCATATATATATTTATATATAAAGTGTAAACACTCTATTTTACCAAAATCATATTATTGGTGTATTTCTGTAAATAGAAATCATTTGTTGAGTGATTAAAAAATGAAGATCCATTATAATTTTTGTTATTTATTGATGATTGTCTACCACAATGGTGGATTGATTCTGTAGTGGGTAAATGTATATTTCGTATGCTATTTTTTCAATTCAAATGTTTATTACTAAGGAATTTTTGTTGTGTATAACATTAAATTTATTTTATATGAAGACTAAATTGGACATAGTATGTGATGAGTGGGAACTATTGTTAGATATCCTCTCGATGCATAATTAGATATTATGAACAAAACTATCTTGGGTACATAGAATATAATATACCTATTTATGATTGACTTATTTGCCGGAGGACATCTTCTAAAGACTATGATTTATGAAATTATGTGTTCTGTCATTAAGAAACATGTTATTTATATCCAAGTGATTATTTTGGATTCTATGAAATCAATCGATACATTCACCATTTTTTTTATTTTTTTTATTATTTTTTTTAAACACTTTTTTGTTATTCATACAATTTTTTTTTTATTTATTCCATTTCATAATTTTCCTTACTGATAATTTAAGCATTCCCATTATTTTCGTTTCCTTTTCCCTGGTTATTTACAAGAGTAATACATATTATATAATACTAATGGTAGAATATGTTAATAAATTTATTTGTTATTTCAATGTCATGTTATAGAAACAAATTCTTGGTATAGTGGAAAAACATTACATCTAATGAGAAATATTTAGTTTTTATTAATTTATGATTTTCCCAATTCTATAAAGATCTATATCTAAAGAGTGTATGGGTATGTGAGTGAATCAATTATATATTTGATATATTATTTATGAAATAAATAAATTTATCACATGCGATGGTATCTAAAATAATAAATAAACAATACATTTAATGAAGTGTATGTTTCTATTCTGGACTATACTACTATAGTTCTTATTAGGGAATGTTTTATATAATTATAGTTGTTATGATTTTACTAGAATTATATGATTTAAAATATTTTGAAAACTCAATGGTTATAATAATTATTTGGGATAACAAGTTACAATTTGTGTATAACATTAATGGTTAATATATCATTAAGAAATAATGATTTCTTTTATAAATTGAGACATATGAATTAATTATAACATATTGGAAATTATCTTTTATGAATATCCTCCTTATAAGATATATTGTTACGAATTTATTTGATATAATTATGCTAACTATTATTTTTTTTGTAAAATTGTTGGAATGACTAGGAACCAAAAATATATGTGAAGGATAATGTGGTGGTTGTATATATATTAAAAATGGGATAAGATATACTTTGGAAAACCATGCATTATCAAAGATCCCTATATCATTTTGATTAATAACCCAACTTACGTGATTTTCCTAATATACCACAAATATATAAAATGGAATTTCATAGATGTTAATGTGAAAATGATTGTGAAGGAAAAAATATTCATCTTCCAAAATGTATTAAATTTAGGAATATTCATATGGGAAAATGTCTTAAAGGAACAAAAAAATGATCCATGTGTTGTAAAGGAGGGTTGTAATATCTTGAAAATCATTGATGTATTTATTTGATTAAATTATTAATTTAAATATCATTTTTTGATAAATGGAATGTTTATTAGGAGTATGAGTAGCCTCAGGGGTGTTCCAGTGGTTCAGTATAAGAATGGATTGAAAATCCAACCAATCGTGGCAATGTGCATCCCTATATTGCGGTTAAGTCAACCATGTGGCCTCCCTAGGAAAACCAAGAAATCTCAGACAATTTCATTCTACATTGTTATCACAATGTTTATAAACATTATGGAGATCCCTAGTTAACCATGTGACCTAACTCACCATATAGAGTATGTTGTGTAGAATTTTCACATGGTATGGAAAACCATGCAGGTAAACCTTGTGCCCATATAACTATTATAACAATTATTATATTTTTCATTATGATATTTTTAAGCCTAGCCCAATTTTCCTCCCCATGATCCTCTATATTAAATTAGATATGAAATGAAATCCCCATAGCATTAAAAAGGTGGTTCCCTATTGATTCTAGAATTTTTGGAGTGGTTTTTGTCGTGAATCAATGGTGCAGTTGAGTTTAATACCATTATTTATTCTCTTTTCCAAATTAGGGCTTGTATCTTTGGAGGTCATCTTCTAAATACATTAAAATCACATTTTTATGTGAAATATATGTTGAATATTCAAGGGGTGTTTAAATTTTGATCTATGTCTATGATTAGGAGTGTTTTCTTCATTGAATTGTAGTTATGTGGTTTAAAAGTTATATCCCATATCATTTATGTTGATTTGTTTGTGAGGTTGCATTCTTGTTACCCCTTGTAGTGTTCTTGGCGTTGAAAATGATATTTGAGAAAATGGTTCCGTAAATGGAAAATATAACCCTTCCATATCCCCATGGGACATATGTAGGATGACATTACCAATTTAGAACAACCCATGGGGTGCGTCGACCTTTTCGAGTATGGTTAACAGAAATGATCTCTATGAAATTAACTTGTGATTTTATAGAGCCCGATTTGAAAATGTAAATTGATTAGTTTTATGATTAAGAAGTGAATATGTGTAGTTGTGCCGATATGTGGATAATGGATACAGTATTGTCTATGTAGTCATGGTAATGGGTTGATTGAGATTAATGTTAATGTGCTAAATGAATGTGAATTGAACATCAAATGAACAAGAGGGATAATACTTGTGAAATTTTAAACTTGTGTATTCAATTAATATATGGAAAGTAATATATATTTTAAATGGGATAATATAGGTGAATTAATGAATATGCATAGTTTTTCAGTAATAAGAAATTTGAATTAGGATAAGTTCCTCTATAAGAAAAATGGTAAGGTGTTCTTGTTTTATGGTATAATGTTAATTACAATGTTCCTAGTATGGATTATGTTTACTATCAGTATTGATTATGTATGGTTGTGGAATTGAATGTGTGTGGTGAATGGATAAATAATCTTACGAAATTGGAATTGTAGACAGTGGGATTGACATGAGGTTCTACATCCACGAGTCGAGATATATAAAGGCTCTTAAATCAACACAAAATTGAACATATTAGTGATGGGGATGATGTTTTATTCCAATAATTGTTTCATTTAATGAGACCACCAAAATTTAGCCTTCATGTTGAGTGTGTTGTATATGTGTTGATTTGTTTATCCATAGTTAGTTAGGGAACTTTTTTTATTTTTACATATGATTTAAATTGATAAATGTGGCTAACCCATTGTTAATTACATGTAGGAGAAATATGTAATAAAGATAGTATATGATTTTAAATTGGGAATAATGCTAGGAATGAAATAATTGAATCTAGTTATCTAATGTCATTACACTCATATTTATTTACCTTTTATTTACATAGAACTTACATGAACTTTTTATTTAGATGAAGTTTGGTTCACATCATTGGTGGTGGCCTATTGAGTTATAATCACTCCCTGCCCATACTGACTTTTGCTACCAGAGCAAATTACATGGTTGTAGGATACGATAACAGAAATGGACCTATGAATGGGAGTTGATTTGGGCATAGTACAATCATGGATGTGGTTCTAGACTTTGAGTCAGGAAAATTTATTGGATTCTACTATTAAGCATAATTTTTTGTTTTTTTCACTAGGCATTGTTTAGCATAACATGACATATTTACTAATGGCTATGGGTTGTACCTAGTTTTCTGAAATGGTGAATTATGCATGATAATTTTTTATTACATGTTTTCTCTATTATTATATTTATTACATGGTGTTGATTAATTTTTTAATGAGGGTATAGTCTCCCCATTGGAGTTATCTAGACCCTCGCTACAAGGCAGAAGCCTTTAGTGTGTGGGGAGGTGTATATAAGGTCATGGGGAGACCCAGCCGATGACACTGTTTAGTGTCTTCCTGTATGGGAAAATAAAAAAATGTTTTCAAATGAGGTTCCTTTCTATTGTCCCACTATTTACGATTGTAAAATTGATATTTAGATGTGTCAGGTCTTGGAAATGAGCACATTCTTGGGATTAGTTGTCCCATGTAAGTGGTAATTCACAGGTCACCCATAGAGTGAATTATTTTTCTTATTTTTCATTTTTATTTTTGATGAGATTTCACCGTGGGGTTATGAAAATTTTGTCTGATTTGAAAGTTTTATGATTTTTATCTCATGGTTGGAATTGAATTGGAATTCACATTCATGCATCATTATAGAACCATAGGTATATATGTGACATTAAACATGGTATGCACCCATCAGATGGGTGTGTGGGAATAGAATAGTAGAGTGTGTTTCCATCCTTAATAATATCAGGAAAATGGTCTCTAATAATGATGATACCAATTGATAAATAAAAATGAAATTATGGAATATTTATAGAATCCGGCTTAATGAATGGTTGTATATGAGTTAATAATGACAGTTATATCAAGTTTTGAAAACGGAAATGTTCCTAGGAATAAAATATTTGTGGAATAAAAGATGAAATTGGTTTAAAAAGAGGGTGTCTAAATAAAGATTTGTATCGATATCAGTCTGTTTTCCCCATGTTGTCCATGACTCATGGTTAGAATTTTATAGGTCAATCTTATAAATGTGATAACATTCATTGAGGGAGTGTATGTGTAGTGGGTCAATTATGGCACGTATTGTGCATTCTATTGTTGTCGACACCGAAAAAAAATTTTACTTATAATATTTTTTATGGTGTTGTTATGATGTATGAATCCAACTAAAAAGGGGTTTTGTATGATGTGTAAATAGAAAGTTCAAAACTATAAAGCATTGTAGTTTCATAATAGAGATTTTAATTATGAAGGAATTTGTAATGATGGATCTTTAGGGAAGATAGAAAACAAGTGGTCCTTGCGTTGTTTGTCAGTCTCATTGGTACGGATGTTCTTGGTTATGAGAGTGACCTTGGATGGTTCCATGGTTATATGTCAGGGGACATTGATGAGTCTTGATGTGTGGATAATGGGGTGTTCCTTGTTAAGCCTTTGGTTGGTCTGTGACCTTGAGGTTTTGAGATGTTTCCAGATATTGTGATGGAGGTAACACTTATATGTTATTACTGTGTAGGTGGTACTTTTAACATAGGAATGAGTGTCATTGTTGTGGTTTCATTAGTGATGGTTATGGTGACTCATTTAGGTTCTTGTCTTCCAAGTTCTGTTCAGACCCTACAGGGGGTGTTTAGGGTGATGGTGGAAATGTGTGTGTGTGATTATTCTTAGGTTGAAGCCTAGAGTGAATGTTTATTGTGTTTATTTGAATTTTGTTTGTCTATAGGGTGGTAGGAGAGATAACTGTGAGTGGATTCATGTTTAAATATTGATGTGTGTGGCCTATAGAGAGTTATTTTTGACTTTTTACCTTTAACAAAATTTATGGAAGTTGGTATCATTTGATTCTCATGATAGATCTGTAAGAGTGGATGGTAATTTTGATAGTGATCTTGGATTCATGACATATAGTTCTATGTTTTTATTTTTGATAGGGGAAAATTTCCCCAGAGGGTTAAGTGGTAACATCAATTATTTTTGAAGGTGTGACTCGAGTTGGGACATTGACCTGATAGTCTGGGGGAATGTCAAGGATGACAATGTGGGAGGTTATCCCAATGGTTCTTGTGTTTCAGAATATGATGTAAGAGATATTATTAAGAGGTGGAACCCATTCATAATGAGTAACATCATGTTTTTGTAAATAGTGTGTTTGGGGCATTCTTTATTCATATGGGCACCGAAATAATGGTACTGGGTTGTAAGGATAGTTTCAAAGGTTTGTATCACCTTAATGTGTGACCCGTCTATTCATTCAATGACTAATAGAGGCCAAAATTTTCATATATAGTGGAAAATGAAATGGTAAATGAAGCATTATTAGATTCTTTAGTTATGAAGGTCATTCCCGATATGAGGTTGGTCATGTGGTCGATCTTTTTTAATGAATCATTTGATTGTTGGGTGTGATTTTTATGATGTATCGTGGTCAGTGAAATAACGAACTCAGTGGATTGGTCATGTTAGAAAACTTGTTGTTATAGGATCTTGTGATATTTGGATCATCTGATCTAAAGTCGGTATAAGTGTATATTAATAAGAATGTGCATGACCTTGAGTAATAAACTAGGGTCCAGAAGATGGGAAGCGATGCTCATGCATGAGTCTGTTTGGGATGGGAGAACTAGTAACTCATGATAAGTTCCTTCTGGTATCTAACAAACCAAAGGGAGAAGAATGGCTATGAGGGATACCAAAGTTTTTTATCATTTAGAGGAATGATATTTATTTTTATGTTTTATGTTTGTTCTATAATAACTCGTGTTTTATGGTGGTACAAGAATAATTGAAACGTCGGTTCACAAATAATTTTTAGAGAGTCTTGAAGCGGTGGTGAGATTCTGGTTAGCCCCACATGATCTGTGGTGGTCAGGTATTGAGGATAATTTATGGGTTGGGAATAAAAAGACTATTAATAGAACATGGTTTCCCTATAGTGGGAGGTGTCATCGTTTATGTGTAATTTACAGTGGTTATCAACTTCATAGCATACTGCTAGCTAGTGACGATCATGATCAACATATTGACATCATCTCAAGTATGACGAAAAATCATCATCTTTGTTCCATAAATCTTGAAATTGTAATGGTTGGGTATGGGACATCTTGAATTTTAAGCTCATTGGGAGGTGTAGGGAGGGATGGATAATGAGATATCCACTACTATCCATTTATGTGTGAGTTCATATGAATGGAATGGGTTTCAAAGTATGTTGTGAGTTTCATTCGAGGATTTCTGGATTGAGTATCAGGTGACATTTTTTGAATTAGGATAATCTAAATGACCCATTCATGTTTTGGGTTATAACTCGTGACTAAATTATGATCTATTCTTCTTTAAATAACATATGAAAAGAAATGATAATGAAACTCGTAAGGCGGGGAGTGATATTTATATCCGTGATGTGTAGAGTAATGTGTGGAGTTGATTTAGTGGCCTCTGAATAGAAATGATACAATTTTGAGTTGCAAATCTGTTCTCTCATATAGGATATGTGCGCCTTTTTTTGTAGATGTTTGATCCAAGCAATATATATTTTGTTAATGGTGATTATAAATAACTATTCTGATTTCAATGTTAATTTTGTTGAATGGTTTTGTATGATATGAAAATGCTTCACGGTGAGAGTGTTTGGTTCTAGGACCACATCAAAAGTCGGGTATGGAAATTGGTGGGTTTGATCAAGGGACCATGGAGTGTACTTAGGAATAAAGAGATATTTGTTATTTAAGTCAGTGAAATGCCAATAGTGAAGCCAAGATTCTGCAAGATGAGTCAGGCTGGGATACTCGAATAAAAAGGGAGAAAATAGTACATTTAAAATTTTGGAATGATCTTGAGCAAGGAAATATTAATATGTAGTTAGTGTTTGGAAGTAAGAGTGCATGTAATGGGATTTTTTATGGGTACAGTGGAGCATGGGGATGATTTAGAGGATAGTGGATTTCATGATGGTTTAATTCTAAATGAGTTTAGGGAACGACACTGGTAGAAGTGATGGACATAAGTAATAAGCCATATTTTGGTAAGAACCTTGGCATGAAGGAGGGGGTAGAATTTCAATATTGAAGGATGTACGTTCTGGGACATACATGTCGAGGGTGGTCCAACACATTACAGTGAGAGAGGAATGGATCTGGTATGTTGGGACCCACATCAGATTTGATGATTGTGTTGAGAATAATATTTTGGATATGAAGACCTAACTAGAAAAGGTACAATTTTTCTTATTCCATGAATTCAGGGTGTAGGGATGATAGTCCAAATGGTTTTGGTAGAATAGATGACTTCCAAATTAGTGAGGCCCTTATCTATTTTTATAATACTGAGTTTGGAATGTGTTATTTTTGATGTGAATGTTGATTTGGGCTTCTAGTGGACTTTTTTGATCGTTGAGTTTCCAATATCAAGGAGGTAAGGGGGTTAGATAATGTGTTTGGCGGAAATCCCCAATAGAATGTGGTCTATTGGTGAATTGATCGGTGTTTAGAGTTTAAGGGACTTGATAAAGTACAATTTTAGATTTTTGGCAAGAATAATGATTTGATGTCTTAGACATTGTTCGGTTGAGTGCCATGAGGGTTTTGGTTTTGTTTTGGACATTGGTTTATGGAATGGGACGGTTATATCTCATGTTGTTGATCTCCATTGGTTGGGATGTATTATTTGGAAAACTATGTGTTTCCTTTTGTGGCATAGTGTTTTAGGCACAGTTAGAGTTTTTGAAATAAGTTAAAATGGAACCATGTGATTTGGGTCATGATTTGCATGGAGGATCATACCGATGGAAGGCTAATTAGATCTTCCATGAGGGAATTATGTTGATTGAATCTTTTCATTATGTTCTTATTTAGAAACTATTTCATAGGATTAGATATGGAGCTCAGGTGGTTGATGTATGGGTTGATGTTGATGCATCCTTTGAGAATAATACAATTTCATTTGTGGACGGTTGTGATTTGTTCTTGAAGGGAAATCTTGTTCTTTTTTTTCTTGTTATTCGGATGTACAATAATGTTCCTATTGAATATCAAGAATAAAGGATGGATATTTTTAACTTTTGACCTGATCTCAATCTAATAAGTTTAGTGATACATTGGAAGAGAGGCTAAAATAAGAGCTGCTATTCAATGGGGAGATTTTATGATCTAGTAAATCATATCGGTTCATATTTTATTAATTTTTGATATTATGTCGCTTATTTTTTTGGTAAATTGAATGTTTCTCAGGTGTATGTGGAGCCTCGTAAGTGTTTTGGTAATTCAGGACAAGAATGGAATGAATCTCGGGCCAATCTAGACAAGGTTCATAGTCGGATCACTATTAAGTAAACCATGTGGCCATCCTATGAAGACTATGAAACCTCAGATATTTGATGTCGATATGGATGGTGCTTGATTTTTAAACTTTACAGTGTCACCCATGAAATAATTCTTCCTCAATCACCTTAGATAGTATCTTGTGCATAGTTTTTGTAGAGTTTGGAAAACTATGTAGGTAAATCAGGTGCCCTGTTAAAAGATGGAAAAAATGAAGGTTTTTCGTTACAGAATGTTAAAGACTCAAATGATTTCCTCCCCTTACTCCTCCCTATAAACCTAGTCATGAATTAAAATCCCCAAACCTTTACAGGTGTGGATATTTGTTGATTATGATCCTTTGTGACAATAGATAGTTTCGAATCAATGATTAGGTTGACTCTAATCCTCTCATTTCTTCTTTTTTCAGATCAGGGGTTGTATCATTTTGAACCTCTTCTAAAAACCTAAAACATTATTTTTCTAGTGAAATCTAGGTTAAATATTAACGGGGTTTTGGAATATGGATCTAATATGATTATTAGGTGTGAGTTCACCATCAAATTTAAGAGATATCTTCTACATGTTTATCCCCTAGCTTTTAAATTGATTTTTTCATATAAGGTTGTGTTCATGATTTTTCATTGTTGTGTTCTTAGTGATGTTGGTGATATTTGAGATAAAGGGAACCTAAATAATGAATATAACCCCTCATGATCCCTATGGGACACCTAGAGGATAACTTGACCTACTTAGGGCCACCAATGGGGTGGGACGACATTCCAGAATATTGTTAATGGAACTGTTAAGTGTGAAATTAACTGGTAATTCTGTATATCCTATGTGGGTCATGATAATTGATTAGTGTCATGATTAATATGTTAATTTGTTTATCTGTGAATATATGTGGATAATGGATGAGATAATGTTTATATAGATATGATAATTGGTTAAATTGAATTTATGGCAATGTGATAAATGAATTTTCAATTCTACTTGAAAAGAAGAAATAGGAATGCCCATGGGAAATGATAAATGCGTTCATTGAATTAAAATTTGGAAGGGGATGGATATGTTAATTTGGAAATCTTAGTCGAATTAATTAATATTATTAGTTAGTTAATCATTATAAATGTTAATAAGGATAAAATAAATACATAATATAAATTTTAATATGGCAATGGGTTATGGAATAATGTTTATTAATAGGTTGTTTTTTATGAATTTTCCGATAAATTGGTATTGGTTATGTTTGGTGGTGGAATAGTTTGTTTTTGGTGAATATATAAATAAGTTTGAGGACATGTCTTGGTAGAGTGCGATATTGACATGAGTTTTTATACCCATAGGTTGAGATTTGATGTGGTTCGAAACACCAACCCAAAATCCACAGATTTGGGAAGGGGACAGTGTTTGATTCCCCTAATGGTTTCATTCAATGAGACCACATTAACGTATGATTAATGGTGAGGGTGTTGTATATTTAATGATACTATTATTCTTTGTGAGATAGGGAACTTGATTTATTGTTCCTATGTATTTAAATTGATGAATATTACTAACCGATTGATAAGGTGAGGTTAGTGTACTAAGTAATAATTATGTTATATGTATTGAAATTGGTAATAATAAAAAGATTTAATTAATTGAACCTTTTTAAATAATGGAATACATCTTTTCATTATAATCCTTTTGTTTACATAACTTTTTCATGCACTTTCGATTGATTGGATATTTCATAGAGACCATTGCTGGTTTCCAAACGAGTTATATTCACACTCAGTTTGGGCTGCCATTAGGAACCCCAGAAGATTTCATGGTTGTTAGATAAGAGAAGTGAATGTGACATATTTTAGGGAGTAGATATAGGAATGGTGAATGCATGGTTTAAGTTCTTGATTTATATTCGTGATTGTCTAGTGGATTATGTTATTTATCTATGTTTTGGGTTTTGTTCACATGCCACTTTTTAGCATAACATGATATATTTTCTATTGGATATGGATTGTACCTAGTTTTGGGAAATGAATATTTATGCATGATCATCTGTTTATTAAAATTTTTCCACTATTATATTTATTTCCTATTGTGGATTACTATAGTAAATAGTTTATCGTCTCCCCATGTGACTTATTTAAACTATAGCTTTTATTTGGTATCCTCTAACGCATAGGGATGCATTCTTGAGGTTATCTCACGACCCGTGATAGGTCACCATTTAATTGCTTCAGATATGGGGATATTACATGTTTATATATTAAAAAACTATTGTGTAAGTAAATGGAGATTTTGGTCAACACAATGGTGGGGAATAATGTTCTTCAAATGGAATCAAATGACTATTTTAAATGCTATAATTCTAAAATTATATAATTTCAATTCACTTTGTGGAAATATAATAAAGAGAATAATAAATATTATATGAATAAATGTATAAATGTTCATATAATAAAGATAAATAAATATTTTATAATGTATAAAATATATGATATATTTTAAATATTTTTCTTATGTTAAATAGAGAAAACATAATTAGATTGAGATTTATGAATCAAATGACATGATTGATATTTATTATAAGAAGGATTTATTAAGGAATAAGTTATAAAATATCGGTTAATGGTTTATAAAGGTAGATATTCTATTTAATTATCTATATATAGGGGTTAAATAGTTATAGTGTAGTGAATGTTTTTTCTAATGGTGTGTATGCTTTATGAATGATAATAAATTCTCAAGTATATATAGACTTTGAGGTATTATTTTATTTTATTCAACGATGATTGAGGATATTATGGGAAATGCATACTGGTTATTTGGAATAATGAATAATTGATTTATAGATACACATTTTAAGTATTATAATTATTAACGTTGAGGTAATTAAGATTAATTTTTTGATGGGGTTAACATATATATACATATATATGTGGGAAATTTTTTTTATCATATAAATAAATATGGGAATAAAAAATTCATTTGATGATTTGGTGGTTATATGTATTTTCGAATAAATTATTCATATTAATAGGAACATTATAAAAATTAAGGTAACTGATAAATTATTATAATATATGGGATTCTTTTTTAATGTGGTTAATAGTAATTGCGTAATAATGATGTAGTTAACTTTTTCAAGTATATATGATTTCCATGTATTTTATAGTTATTCATGTCATTTAAAAAAAATATTAGTACATTTTTAGAATATATAATTAAAGTATAAGTATTTATGGGTTGTGACATTATGAGTGATTCATATTGTATGAAGATAAATTCCATGTATATTTTTGAGTAATATGTAATAAATTGATCTGATTTTTTGGGATTTAACATGTATATATATATATATATATTAGAGTTTAATGTCAATATTTGAGTTGAAATATTGGTATTCATATTAATTCATAGAAGTTTAACTTATTATTTCATTATATAGAAGCATATTAAAATAATATTTTTTATTTTCTCTGTTGTGATAAGCATTTTTTTATTCAGTAAACGACTAGAGATTGGAAAAATAACAGTACATCCCTTTTTTGGATATTATGATCAACAAGTTGTTATTTTTGGTGTTTTTGGAATGAATATTTTATCATTATATTTTAAATTTAGAATATGATATGATGTGTTGTTGGAAATATCCTCAATATATGAACAAAGGATGAAAACATTCTTATAAAGGAATGAAATCACATTAGTATGTTTTCATTTTTTATTCTATCATGATGGTATAATAATTCGACAACACAATAAATTGAAAGCTAAATCTATTGAGTATTATTTGGACAATTACAATCATATATTAAGGGATTCTTTTGGAAACATATAAATACTTTTAAATTTATATATACATATATATATATTTGATATATTTAATTAAGAAATACCATGAATCAGATTAGTAACATTTAAATTACTTATCCACATCTGATATTGTAGCTATGGTAAACTACATTAATTTTGGTAATAACAAATTTAAATTTACAGGACACAATTTATTTAATGGGGATAATGTAAAACTTCGATATTTCAATATGTAATTCTATTTTAAAAAATTCTATGTTTGAATGCTAATGATACATGAATTATAGAACTGAACTTAATGAGAAGATATTATAATAAGACATTGGTTAAAACAAATATCAATCAATTAGGTTATATAAAATATATTTTTATATTTTTATAGATAAAATTTAATTATTACAAGATATATAATTATTGTGATATAATAAAAATCATTCAGTGTTATCTAGGTGTATTATTCAATGAATAATTTTTTATGTTGTGTATATTTAAAAAAGATGATAATTTTTTTAAAAAAAATCTAAAATTATAATTTAACACTCAATTATTTTTAAATTTTAGTGAAATAAAATTATGAGCAATTGCAGTTTAAAGCAACCATTTATCTATAAAACAGATTTTTCATTATATATTTTTTTAATTTGGAATCTAAATTTATTAATTGTATAATTTTAATTTTATTTAATAATCTTCAATTTTGGATTCATTGTTCAAGATTTGTTTAGGCTGGTGTTCGTGGAATTTTTTATAAAATAGTTTATTTTTTAGTGAGTGTGCAAAAATAATATTTCCCATATACTGTAACTTTTATGAAATTATCATGATACAAGTGTGACATGAAATAATATGAAAAAAATTACAAATAAATTTATATTAAATTATTAATATAATTCATTTGAAAATATAATTTCTTCATATAGAAATCAATGCTGGGTATTATGAAAATCATTGTAATATTTTTAATAAAATAAAAACAAATTTGGGTCTTCTCATTTAATTAAGTATTCACAAGGATCATTTTTATCTTAACTTAGTTCCAAATTAAAATATGTGTTTTTTGGTTAAATATAATATAAATAAATCCATTTTAGTTATCATATTATATTATTTTTCTTTAAAATCATTGTTTTAATAAAAAAGATGTTTAAACGTTTTTCTTGCATTCTATACACTTATATTAAATGTAATGATGTCAAATTCAAGAAATTAAATCCTATAACATAGATAAGATATTTTGAACAAATATTTTATCATTTTTTTATTTTATTTCTATTTGGAGTCATAACACATTGTTACGGTGGTGAAATTTTATCAACATGGTAATGAATAAAAAGGATAATGAAGTTGATAAACATATTAATAATTATTGAAATATCATTAAACTGTTTAAATTGTGATTTATTGATTTTATATAGACAATAAAATATCCTATATTTTAATCATGAAAAATTATATCCACATTCAATGAGAAATTAATCTAACATTTTTTAATTTTTTTAATATTTATAATGGTACCAATCTACACAATTATAAAAATACACATCCTATTCTCTGTTGTACCCACATTTAATGTGAAATTTGGTAAATAAATATATTCCCAGATACATTTCCAACTCCATTATACACAACATATGGGTTCTAGTCTTTCCAAATGACACATTCTATAAGGTTTAAGGGGATATCAAAAAAGATGATATCCAAGAAGGATGTATAAGCCTTAATTGACTCTTTTAAGAGTATTTCTTAATATATCTCTTTCAAATGTATTATAAAAAACACATTATAAATAAATTTATATATTTAATAAAATAAAATTTTATTATGTTGATGTAAAAACAATTTTTTACATATTTTTCATCAAATGGGAAATGAAAATATTGCTCTTGAGTACGAATGGACCACCATACCCATGAATCAATATTTTCTATTTTTTTATCACCAAATCCCATTGGTGTTTGTAAATATGGAATTAATTGATATATACTATATATATTTAAATTCTCACATTGAATGAAAAATGAATACATCCCACATGTATATGTATGGACTAGAACCTACACAAAGTGATGTAAATCATTTTTCACAATAACCTCATTTTTATGGTTCTAAATGATTATTTAAATTTTAAATATATTATAAATTATGTTACTAAAATTATCTATGTGATTAAATCTTGATAAATTTGAATGGAATAGAATTGAACCACCACATCAGTACAAGAATGAAAAATGAAATATTTAACTCCTAAAAATTTATTTTTAAAAATAAACATTGATTAAATGTGTAGATTGATGTTGTGAATAAATGATATAAAAAATTTAAGAAAAAAATATTGATAATATATAGATTAAGAATAAATATAATTATATTATATATTATATTGTCATGTTTCTGACAAAGATGTAATACATGGTAAGGGTTACTCATCTAAAATATATTTATTTTAATATGATTTTAACTATGATACATTTTCTATTATATGGTCTATTGATAAATCCATGAAATATTATATCATTATCCACTCCATAAACAATGTATGTAATGTTCTATTTCATGATGCATTTTTTTAGATCATCTAATTCGAGGGTTATTAAATCTTTAAGGATTTATTGTATAATATCAATCTTTATAAGGATTATTTATGGTTCAATATAAATTAGGATAATAGACTATCTATACTCTAATGAAAACTCTTATATTTTAATTCCATTTTTATTTCTATTTTTTCCATGATTATTTATATTTATCATCCCTTTCATACTAAAATCTATGGAAAGAATGTTTATAAGAAAGATCATCCTTATTTCTCCATTTTTTGTAATGAATCATTTTCTTACATGTGTGTATTCCTAATATTTTTTTGATTATATAATTTTTTACCATAATGTTTTATTGATGTAATTTTATTTTAACTTTTATGTTATATTAAAATGTTTAAAAAGGACTATTTTAAACATTATTACATTGGTAATTTTTTCCCTCTTAACAAAAGTGTTAAAAGGGTCACTATTTCAAAAATTTAAATATTTTATTTTCCCACATCATGACTCATAATCATGATTTATATTCCATTACATGGTTTATGAATTTTAAAATTGTTATGAATTCACATTATTCTATAAATTTTTAATGGAAAATTTATTAGTTTCTTAAAAGATTTCAAAATTTTACTCAATTCCACTTATGTATATTTTTATCTTATAGTAAACATTCTATTACTTAATAATACATTATTTCAATAATTATTTTATTTCTAATTATTTTTCAAATATATTTTTCAAAACTGTTTTTTTACACCTTTTGGAATGAGTTTTCGAATTGTATTACAACATTATTTTTATGGAAAAAAACTACATAAGTTTTACGGAAGAATTTTATAATTTTTCACTTCTATTTATTATATTTATCTCAAAAGGCTTATATTTACAATGGTTATTTCATTTATAATGAAATTATAATATCATTTCCTCACATGGTTAGTTATTAAAATTAATGTATTCAGAATAACCTCTATTATTAAATAAGTCATATACCTATAACTCTATATGGTGAAAACACCTTATTTTATGAACAACATTCTTGTTTTTTCCATGAAATATAGCTCATTTTTTAAATGGGGAAACAATGAAAATCCATAAATGTTTTATTCTAAATGGAATATTTCAAATTACTATGGAAAGATGATTTTGTATTAGATAAATATTTACATTTTGTATGTATGTTTCACACTATTAACTCATATTACTAAGACATGTAGATTGTGTGTTTTATTAATTTTCATTGAAATGATGAATTAATGGGATATTGTATGTGATGGTTAAGGACAAATGTTTTCTTTCCCCATGATGTATCGATAAACCTCAAGAGACAAACTAATTTTGGTTTTTGGGGTATGAATTACCTATTCATGTATGATTTATTGGAATGAAAACATAATGGTATGATTATGATATCTGGTGTTATGTATTCTACGACTAACATTAGTTTTCACTTCTACCAAATTTTAAAGGATTAATATTATTCTATAATTTATCCTAGATAGTGTGGGGTTATTGTTATGGTATATATATATTTTTCTAGAATGGTGGAATCCATGTTTTATTATACAACTATTTATAAATGGGTTCCATTAATTGTGATAGCCTTTGTTTAATATTCTGATTTAGAGTTTTCAATATCCCTTTAGTGATGAGAAAATAATATTGAACTGTATTACAGAAAATTCATTTCTACTATCATTTAGGTCCCCTGGTTCTTATGCCAATTGCGACTATTTGGTACAAAATTTGAAATGTTTAAATAAAATTTTATTTTTTGTTGTTTTATTTTTTAAATTAAATTTAATACATTCAATCCATTCATAAAAATTCAATATATTATGTGGTGTTTTATATGTAAATTTTTTAAAACCTTGTTTCTTTCAATCATATTCGTTTATTACGGGGGTTGATAGAAGCTAGAGGTTAGGAGTTATACTCAATGTTGGTGAATAATAATTAATGAAATATGGAACTAGATACCTAGTGTCTTGTTACAAAGATACCTATGTCTATAATAATAAAATTGGTATTTCCATTTTGGGACTCTATTGTAAAAACCAAAACTCATCTGGTTCAGTTGAGTAGAGAGTGAACTTGGTTCAAAAGAGAGTGGATCTAGAAATAGTTTGAATTTTTGGATTTTTATTAGGAATTAAAATATGGTATTAATTTTAATATATTAATAATAGAGGCTCAAAATATATTTATTCAAATGGAGGAGACCTAGGATTTTCTTGGGGGGGTTTAGGAGATGGAAAGTGGCTTCGGTATGGATGTTTTAGACAACAATGTACTGGTTTGGATGGCACTAGGTACTTGATAATGGTTCATGGGGAGGTTCTATAACATCATTTCCCAAACCACTAAGTTCGATCCAAAATATCACATGACCTCTGGCACACATTCCGATGTTCCATAGGTTATGTGATATCCGCTTGGACCTTCTGTTTCAGGTTTGGATGTTAAAAAATGGTATCAGAGCATAATAATATAATAACATGTCTTTTCTCACTACCTTGATTTAGGAATTTTTATATAGGAGTTAGGTTGGTTTGGACTCTATTTAAGGAACTATGTCAGTTTCTGATCAACACTATAGAGTGGACCTCCAAGTTTCCAAAAAATGGAGAATTTTTTTTACAATTACCCCTAATTGAATTTACCTTTAGTGAAACATGTGAGGATAATATGTGATTTATGTGGTTGTTTGGTTTTCATGAATCATGTATGGAAAATATGTTCACATTTCATATATACCATTAAATTTCATTAATATGAGATCAAATAATTAAATTCATTTTGAAATTATGTTATGTTATTTGCGGAATTATCTGTATCAATATTTTATTAGGGCATTATTTATTTTATTACTGAGTGTGTACATGTGCTTGTGAATAATAGGTAGAAGAAATTAATATGAACAGAATCCTTCTTATAGGTTGTAAGTGATTTTTGGGATCCATTTAATAAGCTATAATGGAATTAGAATGTTCTGATTATAAATTTCTATAGTTGAATTAATTATTTTTTAAAAAATTAAAATAAAAAAATTAATATTAATATTGAAACATCCAATGGTTGGGGGTATGAGTTACAGGATCTGAAATATTTCTCAAGGATGATAAGAAATATTGCTGGGGGGATTAATACATCCCCATTTTTAAATGATCTAAAAAAAACTTATATTAAATAAATAATGTATATTTTGGGGTGAAAATATAATTTTAATGACTTGTGTTTATTATTGATTTTTTAATGGATAAAAACAATTTTTAACCCATTGATATATTTTATAAAATATTTTTCATGTTATGTACTGTGTCAGCATGGGATTCTAAGGACCGTAGATCCTCAATGTGGATTGAATAAATATATTGAATATATTTTATTCAAATTCATGCGTGATGTTTTTCAGAAAAAAAAGAAATAACTCTCAAACCGCGTGTCTTTGAGATATCTGATAACACATTTAGTTGAATAATGTGAGGTTTACCCAAGGCTAGGTATATAATTTATGTGTTATGAGGGTTTTATGATATCACACAACATAATACCCTTTTAAATTTAATTATTATATTATTCCATTTTTTCTATATATTAATGAATTCATTTCAATCAAAAGGTGTATCCTATTAGAATTTAGAGACAACCATTAGATACGGGATGAGGTTTTTAACATATGAATGACATAAGGTTTTTGTGTGTCGAGTGTTTAACAACATCTCATTCATGGACAATATTAAATAATTTTATTATATATTATTCCAAATATAATGTCATATTTCTAAAAGGGTGTTTTTGATAAAATATTTGAGACCACCATTACGTTTTAAATGGCGGTTTTACTCTAAGCATGACATATGTTTTGTGAGCCTCAGATGATTGGAAATCTTATTTAAGGGTAATAAGAATTAGTATATAAATATTTTATTTTTACAACAACAAATAATAATAATAATATAATTATTAATGTTTTTATTATTTTTTTTTCAAGAAAAAATGAATATATATTTCTACGATTAATAATGGTGTTATGGTGAAAAAATAAATGGCCAAATGTGATTACGGTGGTATTATTAATTTTTCTAAATAAATGAAATTTTTTGAGATTAATAAATTTCAAATATTTGTTTTTAATGCAAGTTATTATTTGAATGATAATGGTGGAAATGATATCAAGTCTTTATAAATTGTAATAATAACCATTATTATTATTATTAGCATTATTATTCTTATTATTATTATTATTTGTGTTGTTTATGTGGGAAATAATTGTTCTGTGTATATATTTATGGGTATATATATGTGTTTGTTATCTAAATTACACACACACATTAATGGTAGTAGATAAATAATATATATATATATATATATGTGTGTGTGTATGTGTTTGTGTGTGTGTAAATATATATACGTGGGTGTTTATATATACATACTTGATACATGATATATATATTGCATATAAATATAAATAATGCTTGAATCCTTTTTTTTATTTCCAAATGACACTTTTTAGGTGTAATTGTGAACCTAAACAACTACCACCAATTAGAAACCTTAAATGGGAAGTCATCAAAGAAGCAGACTATAGGAACTACCCCACCTTAGTTACAACATTGTTATGCCCAACCTCAACTTTGGCAAACTTGCTCGGCTAGCTATCCCGTGTAGGGTTTCACAGGCCAACTACCAATTGAAAAACCATACCATATCATTATTCCAAATCTGGATAGCCATGCTCTAGTGAAAACATCCATCTCTGAATCCCCATCTAGATCTATTCCTTATAGTGTGTCTAGGAACATTCACATGAGAGAATCAAAAATCACCAAAAACTAACATGTATTTGCAAACCATGAATAGCCATGAACATGTATCCTCAAACAAAGAAACACTTCCAACAAGTGAAATAAAAATTTAAATTCATTGCCACATTATCTACATTGTCAACCGCTGGGAGCCAATAGTGATGGAACCACCACATACCACATGTGCTCACTCACCCTCATATCCCAAACCCCAATGAAGAAAACCACTCAGATCCACCTCTGAGAGAGTGGTAGATTCCAAGACTAATATCAGAGGAAAAAGTGTCCAATTCCATTCAAAAAGATTTTCTATATGCTCCCCACCCCAACACCAGATATTCCAGAAAAAATGAATCACATCTCAACTAGCTAGCATAAAATCATTCAACTTTTCAAAAAAACCTTATGATCCATCCTGGATGAAATTGGGAACAAATCTATAGATAGCCTTTGAACCAAATCCCTAATTACTCATGTTTTACTCAGATAACAGCCTCTAATCCTCACCTCCCAAAAACTCAATGAAACAGCCCCAACATATCTGACTATTAATGTCACCTCTAAATCAGTATTCCATAGTACAAATAGGGAACTAAAACCACCATCTAATAGAAACAATGATAGAACAAACACTAGTATATCCACAAGAAGTGAAAACGAAACCCTTATTGTATAAAACAATATCCAAATCATGAAGGACAGAAAATTCCATACTGAAATTCACCACATCAGAATGTATAATCCAATAACCAAATCATGAATATCACATTTTTCTCCTCACAATGCCACCTCTCACTCCTGCTCACTCCATCTATCCTCTATTTCCTTTTTATTCAAAAATTCAATAATTGAAAACTTATCTAATTTTTATAAGATTGACACACCATCGACTCCATTTAGTTCTTCTCAATAAGAATAATTTAAACATATTTTTCTTTTTAAATTAAATGACGTTTTAGTGGTATTTTGGAACTCGGACATTAACCTCATCCTAGGTCAATTTTGAACTTAATTTGTGAACCTTTTGACATTAGGGCATGCATTATATGGGTTATTGACATGATAATTTGTTGGGTTTGGGGCCATGTAGACTTTTAGTCACTTGAAATTTGTGCTTGTCTTATAATGGCTATTGAGATGATGTTATTTGGTGTTTGTGTGTGTATCCATAGGAATTTCTTGAAATTAGTACATATTATATATTGATTATTGACATTATTGTTGGTGTGCTTGAGTATCACAAAAGACCTATGTTTGATTCTTGATCAAATGATGTGTGTGTGTGTAACCTTTTACATTTCATTGTTTTGTTTCCATATGGAATTTGATGACTGTTATTATGATACAGTTTGATTTGATGTCAGGTCTGATCATCCTTTTTCATTACGTATCATATTTATTGTATTTCTTTCTTCTATATATGAACATTTGGGTTTGGCCTATTAGTTTCTATTTAATATATGAAACATTTTGGTTGTAATATACAACATGTGTGACATGGATGAAGCATGTAAAAAATCTATTAGTCGAATACGCCATACATTTTTTTATCATGTATATTTGGGCGACTCAACCTTTTCAGATGTGTCTCGTACTTCTAGAATGTCAATCGAGAAGGATATTATTGAAATTGGTCGATATGTTATTGGGATATCCTTTCTAGTGGGAATGTGTCATACATATTTTGGGATACACCATATAGATGATGTGTCATGTTGGTTATAGATGTTCCATCCAACATTATGCCAAATTAGGTATGTTTCTTATGGCATGGGGCCGAAGCAGGTAGAGTCGGGCCCCTAGGAATCAGCTAGTTCACGATACTTGTGAGTTATATTTTTTATTTATGTATTCCATTGTTTTTTATAGAATACACTTGTATATTTTATGAACTATTATTAAGGGACAGTGATGGTGTCTAACAAAGCCATTCACTAACACCATACTTATCCATTTTTGTGTTCTTGTTGACTATATGTCGAAATAATCGAAAAATGGAAAAATACCTATGGTGGATGGTTGAGTAGGTGATGGTAGAGGATGAATTCTTTGTTGGATGGTGTTTGAGTTGGATGTCATATACTCCCTCTACTTACTATATTTACAAGTACCTAGTATTCTTATTTTCTTTTGGCTATTATATTATGTATATCATCAATAGTTTTCATAATATACTCTGATTATTAATATTATTTATATATTATTGTAATTATTTATCAGTATCATGACATGATACATAGAGTATAGTCTCCCCAAGGTTCGTCCTGAGACCCTCACTAATATTAATACCCTATGGTGTACAAGGAGGCGTGCCTGAGGTCATGTCGAATTTTGGCTTGAACCAGGTGGTTTGTGTTAGTATGTAATAGGATCCACCACGATAGGTTTACCAGACAACTGATGTTGTGTACCCATATACATGATGCACTAAGGGTTTATTTTTTAAAATAGGTACATTTGCAACTTTGGGGAATTTTTTTTATAACCCTACAAAGGGTTTGAATTCTAATATTCATCAAATATTGGATATATATCTCCCAATTTCATATCTACCCCCCTCATTTTCTCCTTTTATCAAGGAGTCGTGGAGCTTGATTTCAAAGCAGTTTAAATTTGGTTATTGTATCCTCTTCCACCTATTCTATTCACCATTTCTCTTAAATATTTATGTTGGTTTTTATTTATGGATATATATATATAATTTTATTAGATCATGGTTGTATTATCTGAATATGGGAGGTATTTTGGTTAGAATTGATATAGGGAGTTTGGTCGGAAAATCTCTCAATATTTTAATTTTTTCATAAGAGGAAAGCCACTACCATGATTTAAATTTAAATTTCAATAATTTTTGGATGTGTTATGTTATGGTTTATTATCAGTTCTTGAGGATTCATTGAGAAGTGACCCATGTGGTTTTTCAGGTGTAATCTAAACCTCATTTATGGAGGTTTCAGGTATACATTGTCTCATAGTTTTTTTGTTTTGACTAAGGAATTAGCTATAAAAGTAATGTATTTAAGGATTGAATCCTCTATAAATACTTTTTAATTAATTAAGGTGGATATTATTTATATTTAGGGCCTCATATGGATAATATAAGGTTTGTTGAGAATATAGTGGAATAGAAAATGTTACCAAATTTTGGTACTGTATGTGGGGCCTAAAAATTTTGTTTTTGGATTATACGTCTTTCTATATGAAATATTATATATAACATTACCACCTATAGGAGATCTTGCATAAATTAAAATTTATTTATTATTCTTCATCCCACATCGGTGGTATATTTATGGGATTAAAATGGAACCATGGATATTGATATTTAGTTCGTTGGTCACTGATAGGAATGGGAAAGACCTGAAATTTTATACAAATGACATATAAACCCTAATAATGTATGAATTTTTTGTAATAAATATGTTTGTTCCATAGTATAGGCTCCCAACATCTCTACATGGTAATGAAGTGTGATTTAATTAAAATGTATGGCTTATGGTTAGGACTTAGGAAACATTTTGTTACCTTATACACTCTTCGGTGGTTTTGTGTTGTTTTATGCGACTATTCATACCTCATTAACAAGTGGTATATTGGTCAGTAAACCATTGACATGAAATTTTTTTTAGTATGGGTGTGAGAAGAAATAACTTGGAAAAATTGAACGTGATATATATGATCTGTTATCCATTATGTATTTATCTAATATTGTGTTTTTAATCCATTTTTCAGATCATGATGTGATTTTGGTTATGAAATGTTTTTTTTCTTTTTTTTCACCAGGTCTTGACTTTAGTGCTCAAAAATAAACTAAGGGATAATTGATTGGTTACCAGATTATAATGTATATTTTTGAATCAGGTAGGTACCATTTTTATAATAATGAAAAAATAATAATGTCGGAATTAGGAAAAAAAATTAATAACCAAGAATAAAATGGATGTGGGACTCGGTTGAGTTCTTGAGAGACCAACCAAAAGAGGAATTTTTTTCAGTGTTGGGTGAGATTCTTACAGTTGTAACCCACAAGATATATGTGTTTTTTATGAATAAATATTCATGTGCCCTGTGCATTTTGACTTGGATTATCTGGGATAGGCGGAACGAGGCCATTTTCAATCAGTTCCGGAGGCCCCCCAGATTTTGGATTGACCGGGCATTGTCATGGATTGCGGTTTGGCAGAACCACCCTGAGCAACAAAGACTTCCCCCCCTCTCCTCTTCCCCAACATTGGTGCCCCCCACCAGAAGGGATTTTTAAGATCAATGTGGATGCCTCTCTCCCTAAGGATGGCCCAGTTGGACTAGGGTTACTGGCCCGAGACAACCTGGGAAATCTTATCGCTGCCAAATACGAAGCACGTTATGCACTTTGGGAGCCTTCAGTCGCGGAGGCCGCCGCCATCCTTGCTGGGTTAAACTTCGCAAAAGATCGCGGTTGGGATTCCATTCACATCGAATCCGACTGTCTCACTGTAATCAATGCCATCAATCTCACTGACGGCGGGCTTCAACCTTTCGGCCCCATTATCCGGTGTATTCACTCGCAGAGACAAGGCTTCAAGTCCTGCAATTTCTCATTTATTAGAAGGGAAGCGAATGAAGCCGCTCACAAGATGGCAGGCATTGGACCTCCTTACGAGGATTTTCTTTGGTTCAATCATTTTCCATCGTGGTTACGCTACTGTATTTCTGCTGATCTCCATCATTAATGGATCCGTCTTATTTTGTCAAAAAACTATTCATGTATATTTTTATTTAACTTACAATTTTTTATATATTAATTCTTATGCATGGTATTAAAAATGAAGATGGATTGTGTTATACATTTGGCGGTCATGCCAACCATATATAGGTGATGTAACATGATTTTATTGGATGAAGTATGTGTAATGGGTTTGTGATCATGTCAACCATGTTCATGGGTGAGATTATTATATGGATTATGATTTGGGTTGGGTGATATACCAACCATGTTTAGATAGTGATATGGGTTGTGAAGTCATTCCAATCATAGATTTGTAAGATTCTATTGAATGGATATTATGATATGGGTGGGGTAATCGTTATAACCATATATGTCCTTATGGTTTTATATGGATTCCATAAAAATTTTCATATGATGGATTTTTTTCTTTTGGCATTCATGAAAATTGTGGATGATTAAAAATAATGGGTTGACATGTGTTTTGGGTTAGAATTCAATCGTTCCCTTAACCCATGTGTGACTTATGAGTTGATTTATATTTTATGTCTGATATCATGCCAAATATGGATGGATTAAGAGGAAATATTATCTTATATCTTAAAGGATGGAAAATATTCCTACAAAGATGGTTATGATGTGGTGGGTTGGAAAGGATTCCTTTCGAGATGGTCGCATTATGGAAGGTCAGAGGTGATGCATCATAAGGGCATTGTGATGTGAGTTCGGTGTGATGCCTCCAGGGATGTTTGTAACTTATATAATGAGGATGTCATACTAAGTGGTATTTCTTGTTATATCATGCATTGAGGGTATTGTTATGATATTTTTAGATAAACCCAATATTTATCTGGAGTATATATGGTCACTAATTATTGTATTGGGTAGTGATCCAAGATTTTATGGGGTATATGTTTACAATTTAAATTTATTCATTTGTAGATTATCGAAATGTACAAACACTATTTATGATGGTTATGTAAGGGACAACATTGGTGTTGGCCTACTAAGTTATGCTCATACCCTACTTAGGGGTCCCTAGAACTATGGTTCCTAGTTAGACATCATTATTTTTGGAATAGCCATGGATGATATTTGACATTGGATTATTGGTTGGGATAGCTTAGGAATATTCCAGATACGGAAATGAGTATGGACATGGGACAAGCTGGGGGTTATATTTAGATTATTTTATTTTGGTCTATGTTGTATATAATATTACCACAAGAGATATTTTATGGGTCTTACTAACATGTGTTACATAAAGATAACTCAAAATTTTATATCTTATAGAATATATTTAATTTTTTTTTCCAAAAAATGGGTTATTAATGTTTATCGAGTTTATTATTATGATTTATTTATTATTAAATTAATCTTTTTTTATCCATATATACTACGGGGGTATATTCCCCACTTTATATCACCACATAAGATTATTACTAGTTATAAGTCTTTAGTATATGGGGATTGTTGCCTATGGTTTTATGGATCTCCCACTTAGTTACAGACTGAGTGAACTAGTCCTTGATATTATAATGTGGTATTATAACCTTATTTTATTTTCTTACTATTTTTGATATTATATATATATAGTGACCCAAAAGTTTTTAATAAAAATACAATATATTATTAAATAAATATATAATACTCATCATTACCATCCACACCAGAATCATAATGCTTTAGTGTCATTTGAAATTTGGACACAAAAACAACTACTACATAATGTAGTTACATCATTTCCAATTTAGTTCTTTACAACTATCACCCTTATTAGTCTTATCATGATTAAAATATTTCATCATAAATAGCTAAAGGGAAACATATGAAATTGATATCTCGGAATATCTATATTAGTAAACATAATTATTATTATTCATTGATTGTATTGAGAAAAAGAAATATCTAAGGGTATAATAACATGAACATAAATTTTGAAAATCATTCCAAAAAATTCATACATCATAATCATGATTCATGGAATAATGTTATATTGATTAAAAACATAATGTATAAGAGTGTGGTTTCATCATTAATCAATCATCACTCAAGAGAACATATCATTAGAATAAGATATCTCTTTATTGTAAACACATAACCATGGAAAATATCTTTTTTTATGAAAGGTTCATTTATAGAACTATCCTTTTTGACAATGAACCAAAATGAAAATGTATTCCCATTCATTTTCAACATTCTCTTTGGAGTAAATTTAATAAAAATTTATCTCTCATCTCATAGGGGTTTATTAATTTTATTGTATCACAAGAATTTATCAACTCCATCATTGATACACAATTAATTTGAGGGTTATAAATTACCATCACATACATGGTTTAATACAACAACCCATCATTGGATTATAATGAAGCAACACAGAATATATTTATAATAAATTCATATGTATTACCAAATTTGATGAAAAAAATTATCATTGCATCAAATATTGATCTATGGAAAAAAAATATGATTTTTTAATATTTCATCATCTTAATTATGAACCATTAAATGGAAGAATAATGAAAGAACCATTGGATCACATTCCTAGTAAATAAAAATACATGATAAGGAATTTAGTTATAGATTAATATAACATTAAAAAAATTCATTTAATAATTCCTTGATTAAAATAATCATTTCCTTTTAATGTCACTTATATAGAAGATAAAAATTTCCAAATCTTATGACAAATTTTATTTGAAAATTAATAAGAAAAATTTTTATTCATGCATCAGTGTTAATAAAATCTATAAAAGGGGGACATCTATTCATGTGGTTATGTTTAAATAAAAATTCCACTCACATTTTCAATAGAGTCTAATAATGTCATTTGGAAAATGATAAGAATATTTCATTAAAAAATAATAGAAATTGAAACATGCAAAAAGTTACATTCAAAAATAACCATATAATATTAAAAAAAAATTCTAATTATTTTAAAAAATGCATGTCGATCAAAAATGATTTATCAATAAAGAGAGAAATAATATTGATTTTCCATAAAAACATTCCTTTGGTCTAATAATTTTGTAAAGGGTAGAAAATTAATTAAAAAACATTAAATAAATAGAAAGAAATATATTATATGAAAATATGTTATATTTATGATACATTGATCATATAATCTCATTATATTAAATTTAAAAATAATCAAACTCGGTAAAAAATGATATTATAACCTAAAAACTGATACTAATTTGATAGAATTTGATTCATAATTACCATTAAATGAATAAAAAAAAATGAAACATTAAATACCATGAAAAATGTATACTAATTAGACAACTAATCAATGAGTAAATGTAAATACTTCTTAAAAAAATATAGTTTTATAACATAACATATACCTCAATGGAGACAATTTGAGATGGTAAAAACATACCACATTAATAAGGTTTGAACCAAATTACCTTAAATTAAGTCATTTTATTTCTATATTTAATTAATATAAAAAATTAAATATTTTTGTACATTTAATTGGATTATTATACACACCATATAAATAGAAATAGGTGAATAACATTAAACATGTCTCAATGAAAAAAAAATTTAAGATGAAGACCAAAAACCATACATATGACATGATTTGTAAGTTCAATAAAATGAAATATAATATATTATGATTTAATTATTTCTATAAAAATCATATTTTTACATATAAAAACATATATGATCCATTTATATCATTCTAACACCCATTTATTAATAATTATCTATGAAATTCATCATTTTATGGGTAAACTATTTCATTTTTCATGTGTGATTTAGTTTTGTAATAGTGGTCCTTGTATTTGGATCGTGGTTAATCCATATCATGCAAGTTAATAATGATATATATAAAATAAATATTCATTATATACATATTTATAACATTTCATATTATCCAGTGATATATAATGAATTACATCTTATCATAGAGAATGTAATCTGTACATACATATGAGTGGTGTATCCATTTTTTTATGAATTTAAATATAAAAATATTATTAATAATTCAACATTATATAATTATTATTATGTCATAAATAAAATATATTTTCATTAAATATATCATATTTTCCACTTATGTAATGATTAAATGATAAACCTGTCAAATAACATTGTGGAGGTGGTAGTCCACCCAAACACACGAGCGATGTTTTTTTACCAATGGATTAGAAGGTAAGAGGGTAGGTAAGAAAATATAATACTATAAGAATAATTATTTCATAAATATAACATATCAATAATAAATACATCATTATAACAACCCCTAAATATGGTGATGGAAAATGAATCGTACCACTAAGTGGAGGAGATAGTCCACACATACGAACGATTGTTACATTTATTACCCATTTATGGGAGAAGATGTAAAAGATGTATATTCCATAAAATCATCATATTATAAAATTTATTATATTTAAGTCATCATTTTTTATCTATACAGCTAGTTTAGCTATGTTTTACAATGATGTAAAATTAAAAGAGATTTTTTAAGATTTATACCACATCTTTGAGAGACCTCCTTTGTCTTACACCTTAATACATAAAAGATCACTCTTGGGAGAGGACCAGAATATATCAAATGAGTATAATGATTCATAGAGGTATTTTTATTATATATGTTAGGTGTTATAATGTTTAACTGTTTTAAATAATATTATATTATATGTTCCCTTTCATAAGTTAGGTGGGATACACATGGAATTTCTTAAACAATTTCAATGATATTTGGTCACCTTTATGGTAAATTTTCTCAAAATGGACATGTATTAGGAGTTATAATTTAACAGTGTCTATTTATTTTCAACAAATAAGACGTAGATTGGTCTGGGTGGAAATCATACACTTATCTATTGGTTTAACCCCATGTAAACACGTTTTAACCTAAATAATGGTATTTTTTTTATATTTTTAATGATCAATATAGAAAAATATTAAGTTGAAACTATTAAATAATATTAATTATTCTAATTAAAATTAATAAATCCTTGTTACTATATTTAGTGTTTATATGTGGAAGATAAATATTTTAATTACGCTTGCAAATCCAAATGAAAACTCTTTATAAAAAAAACATCTTTAAGCATAAAACATGGTTTATTTAACATCATTCCTTGTAAAAAAATAAATTGATTGTTAAAACATATGATTTAAAATAGGACATAAAAATTTAATCAAAAAATTATTCAATATAGATTTATTTATTTTATTATGATTAAAACACAATGCATGCATAATGTTTTTACAGGGAAATGGGTTTTTTTGATAAAAATATGTTCTTATACTAATGTATGGTATAATGACTATTAATATGTAAATAATTATATTATTTATAATTACATGATACTTCTGTAGACTTAATATTAAATTCAAAACATGAGGGTACTTTTACATGATATGTAAAGAATGTTTTTTCAAAAATAAATATTTTCATACTATTCATTAAAAAATATATATTATTTAAAAAGAATAAACATTCACCCTACGATAATTTTGAAATGACGATTTAAATGTCAATGTGAATTTAATTAAATAAAATTTCAAAAAATGGTATATGTTAGTTATAATATTCACAAGGAAAAATGAAATGAAAACCATATTTGAAAAAAACATATTTTTGAAGCATAAATAACATTATAGAAATTTGAGAACCTATTTATTATTAAAAAAGCAACAAAATTTTAATTATATATAAACTAATTAAATATTTTTTATAATGTGACTATTACTTTCCATAACTCCCAATTGAATGTCTAGGTTTTAATGATCATATTTAAATAATATTACTTTTATAGAATATCATTGTTCAGTTAGTACTCAATGTTGAGTTTGAAGAATGCTATCGAGCATATTTTTATATAATTTATATGTGCTACTCCCACCAAATTGATCATTTCCACTCAATTATTATCATTAAGAACAAATTTTCAATACTTGGAAACCCATTTGTTTAAAACCCACATCATAATATGGGATAATGAAAAATCCTATGAAAATGGGATTTTAGAAACATAGAGGTTACCTTAAATAATATAAAATTATGTTTATAGATAGGATAAAATTTGTAGGATGTTAAAATAAAGAAAATTTAGAGAAATTAATCTTCCCTATAACTATTAATGTTATATATTTCATCATGATGAGAGATTTAATGAACAAAAAATTTAAATCGGTTGGGTGAAACAAACATCAATTCCAAAAAAAATTGTAAGATGAAAACCTTTTAATTTCTATGATCTTATTTCTAGAGTTTAGGGATTAATTTACAATTAATATATATAACGTGATAAAATATATGTACATTATTTCATTCTATTTAATAAGAAAAATTTCTACTTTTATTGTTGTTTTGATCAATTTCAACTTTAGTCTCACCTCATACACCATGAAACAGATATTCAAGATGAATTTCACATTCCTGAAGCACTAAAATAAACATTTAATTTATTATAAGATCTATAAAATTAAAAAAATTGAACATCCTATAAATTTATATTTACAAAATCCAAAACTCTTAACAATGGTAATTCAATCTGGACAAATCATCATATGATGATATTTTATATTTTTCTCTATACCATCACTAATAACACTAAAAATTAATCTTAAACCATTATTTAAATATCTAAACATAAATAACCAAGAAATTATATTTTTCCAAATTTATAAACCAGATAATTAGAAATTAAGGTAAATAAAATTAAAAAAATCAACTTACCATTAATCCAAAAAAACATAATATATCTCTTAGTGACACCTACTAATCATGTGAATACCTGATCATATGATCTCATAAAATATGATAAAAACCAAAATAAAAATAAAACATACATGAAAACATATATTCATACAAAATAATACTCTATTCATTTTCATAAAAATAAAATGATAGAACATCCAATAAATTCGACAATTATAAAAAAAGGTTGTAATATTTATCAAAAATAACGTAAATCACTAATCAGTTTTAAGGTCAAAAATATAATTTAATTTTGTTTTCTTGTCATATATTACTATTTATCCTAGATAAACATTATTATCTCAAAATCATGGATATATTAAGGGTTATTTTCCATCAAGAATGTGTTTTCAAAAAATATAACTTGACCACTAAATCATTTTTTTATTATATCGATATTATTCAACATATGGATGTCAATATTTAAAGATTTTTTTGGAACTCTCCTTATATGTTTCAATATTCGTAAAATTATAATATCATTGGTAAAAATATGTACCATATAATGATGAAATCTCAATACATAGGCACATCAATCATTCATCTTCAAGAATTGGCATAACATATGCCCTTTCTTAGTATATGAGTCATCCCATTGATTAGGGCCTTAGGTAAAATAATTCCAATGTTCCAACCACATAATAAATTTAATTATAAATTGTACTTTCAGATTTACATTATTTACCTCAATTGAATGCTTCATTTTTCCCACTAATTAAATTTCATATTTCCATCTTTTTCACAAATAAAACATATTCTCAATATGTTGATATATTTTTTTGGTGTTTCATCCCATATTCAGGAAATTTTAGAAGATTAATATTCATTCTTCCATTTCTGTCATGAATCTCCATTTTTATACTATTTGGTTTATTAGAAAAATCACCTATGTTCATGTTATAAATCATATATCGAGATTGATGGTTAGGAATAATCTCAATATGTCACATTCTACCTCCCATTTAATTTTCTTTATCAAGAGGATAATCCTTGAATCATCCATCACATTTAGTATTTAAATGATTCCTTATGTTACTAACCATTTACTAAAACAAAAATCATATTGTTGATAACATTAATGAGTTTTCATCAAATCTTCTAGAATAATTTATAAGACATCGAAACAACAACACCTTCTTTTCAACTCCTGCCATATTAAATTTAACTTATGTCATATATTTTCATTATACATTCAAATACATCAAAATCGTTTATAAATAAAATTTTAGTTATCCCAATATTATACCATGGGAGTTTCAAACTAGTTTTCAGAAACAACCAAATCACTATTCAAAAAAATGATAGTCTGGATATACTGGACCAACTATTTTTTTTTGGTTTTTTATCCACGATGAAACTGTTCTAAATACAAGTCTACATGTAGTATCTATATAGATATTCATTTTTATTGGAAGTCCTTAATCCTTTTCGTATCATAACATATTATATTCTCTTATATGTAGACTTATTTTTATGACTTTTCTAAATTTTTATCATCATAGTTTCAAAAAATGACTGAACCTTTCATTTATACTAACAAAAGTGACCAAAATACTTCCTATATAAATACAACATCTAATTAGATGAATATTAATTACATATCATTATGATCCATTCTAAAACCATAATTTTTTAGATTATATGGAATCATCGATACATAAATAACTTGTATATCTAAGATAAACAACATTTCTCATTATTCAATTCTTAAATATAACCCTTCATATATATGTCCAGGTTAAAACCTTTTTTTATATACTAGGTGTGGGAAACATAAGAAAGGGTTGAGTAATATTTTTAATATGTGTGAACATAAGAGTAATCAACCAATAATAATATCTGAGTATAAGATAAGCCAAAGGGTATGAGAACATGATCTGAACATTATAAAATTATACCCAAAAAATTCGTAGATCATAATCTAAAATCATTTCATATTGTCTTACATAATAATATACATAAGAGATAATATTATGGAATCATCAATAATCAGTCTTAAGTTATGATTGCATATTATAAGAATATTACATAAGATTTTAGAACACATATAATCATGGAAAAACATTCATCAGTAACGGTTCACTCCCAAGACATTATATGTGGACCAAATAGTATAATGTAAATTTATAGCCTGTCACGACCCGCCTTCACCAAAAGGAGGGAAGGGTCAGCAGGTTGCCAGGCCCTTCCTTCTTCGAGTTGAAGGAGAGATAATGACCCCCGAAACCCGCCTTCAATAGGTCCCGGAGTGGCGACTAGCACCAAGGGTATAGGAAGTTCTCACAAATGGAAGGCATTACCCTTTTTATTTTATAGGATCGAAAGATAAGGAGGAGAAAACCCAACAACACCAAAATAGAAAGAAAAGTAAAGCCAAAAGTAAACCATTCCCACATGTATGTTTAAACAGTTTACAACAAAGTACAAGTACAAAAGAAAAAGAAGCTCTCAAGTACAATACCAAAAGAAAACAAAGGTACGACAACAGCGACAACTCCAACTGTCCGACTAATAGGGTCCCGCGCAGCCCTGGTAGTCCTCCTGGAAACCTGAAAGTAAACGTAGGGTGAGCATACAAGTACACTCAGTAGGGAAAACCAAGACTCTCGTGCACAAGTGGGGGAACGTACTAAAGTCCCGTGAGAAAGGGTAAACCAAACACCTAACAAGGCAACTATCCATCCCAAGCCTCACCAAGGTTCGCTCCCCAAATAACGCAAGTCAAGTAATATGTATATAAGAGCACATCGATGTTTGGGTACGCCGCGCCACTTTCCCACTGGTTATTGAGACATCCTACGCATCGGACCAATCCCGCCATTCTCACCGCAGTCCCACTGCCACACCCGCCCGCACACACCTGGGCCACAACCACACGCAGTCCCACTACCAAATCCCGCCCGCACACACCTGGGCCACAACCACACGCAGTCCCACTGCCAAATCCCGCCCGCACACACCTGGGCCACAACCACACGCAGTCCCACTGCCAAATCCCGCCCGCACACACCTGGGCCTCAACTGTCACAAGTAACCATGCCTGCAAACACCTAGGCCAGAACAACCACCGCTACGCCCGAAGAAACCTGGGCTAAAGAATCCACTGCCACGCCCGAAAACACCTGGGCCTCATCCCGAAGACACTTGGGAAACCAACTGCCGCACACACCTGGCCAACCACCACAACACCCTGCCCGATGGTTCTTGGGCTAATAATGGACTTCAGGCCATCACAGCCTGCCCGAAGGTACTTGGGCTATCCGGGAAAGGGAGCAGAAAAGGAGCTAATAACCAGCCACTAAGTATAGTGTTGGGAAAAACACCCTTCCCCCATAAATGGGGGTGTTCGGCACTAAGTGCTCAACTGGGGTGGGGCGCGAATAAGAAACACAAAGCTACAAGTATAGATATAGGTAACAAACACTCACCCAAAAACTTAGGTTTTCCTATCCAACCTACAGAACACAATACCACAACGCCCGAGTCACAATTCGCGACCCTTGCCCACAAAACCATTTGTCCCATTCTTGTTTCACGTTCAGTCAAATGTTCAATAAATTTTAAGCACTACTGGGCAACTACCATAAGCATAACCAAGGAAAACGTCAAGCATAGATCAACCAAAACACCCACACCCGGTTCTGCCAACAGAGGATCTCTCCCCAGTTTGTGATAAAAACCCACAACCACTGAAACCATGCCAACAGGAGATCCCATCCCCCAAATTCACACAGCCGCCGAGAGTATAAAAAGATCGGGGGATCCCATCCCCTCCCACATTTCCAGCAAACGGCCCGAAGGGAAAACAACCAACAACCACTACCAACACGAGTCAGGGATTTTCAGATTTAAACGACTTAACACACTCCATGATTTCAAAATTCCATGTGTTCTATCCGTTAGTTATCACAGAAGGGTTGATCCTGGTGCTTTCAAATTATTCAGCCGGATATACGTGATTAACCAATTTCACAGCAGGAGTTCACAATTTCAGCAACCCATTTAAAACATCACGAGGGGATTCAAGTGCACACACACGACCACCAACGACCTCAATTTTCAGAAAACATAGACCAGTACAACAAAAGGGATGATCACAAGATAAGGCATAAACAACGATCACAACCCCTTCCCCTTCTTTCTTTAGAACTTCGTTTAGTATCTTCATTAGGGTTTGGTTCAACCAATTTGATAGGAACAAAAGTAACGCCCACCCCGCATGATACACAAAAGTGAGAGACGAGAGAAATTCCCTACTTGTTGATGGATGATCGACGTTTAGGCCGGGGGCGCGGAACTTTACGGATAACGACGCGGCGGTCCCGATGCACCAGAAGAGTCACGATCGAAGAAGGGGGAAAACCACGGCCTAACCCTTAATTATAAGGGCTGGGGACGGTTGAGATGAAAACACAAAACCACGGAAGACGAGGGAGTCGTGGGTTGACCACGTGGCTTGACTCATCATTAATGGCGCTGGGTGGTTTTAACTGACCCATGAATTAATGAAGCATTTAATTAAGACCTTTGCGTGCGTTTCGGATTTCCAAGATATTTTTAGCAAGGAAGAATAGGGTTTAAAACCCTATTTGCGAAAAAGGAACATTACTGGAACAACTTGGCAGGGCCGGTCTCACCGATCGGTCTCACCGATCGGTGTCACCGATCGGTCTCGCCGATCGGTCTCACCGATCGGTCTCCCCGATCGGTCTCACCGATCGGTGCCACCGATCGGTCTCGCCGATCGGTGTCACCGATCGGTCTCGCCGATCGGTCTCACCGATCGGTCTCACCGATCGGTACCCCGCAAGGAAACCGGATTTTTGGCAAAGGAAGGGACCAAGGGGGTTCTGGGTCTTCACATAGCCAGTCATTTCTAGATTTCTATTATTGAAAACAAACATCTTGTTAACTCTTTCATCTATTAGGTGTTTATTTACTCCATCATCTGTTAATAGTTTCTAAACTGCGTAATCATTACCCAATTCATGCAAAGATATAACTCACCCACTCTTCCTTGGTTTATAATATAACTATTCATCCATCTATTATAAAAAACCAATTTCAAAGAATCATAATATATTCATCTGTTTTAAACAAATCATAATATATTTTTTTATCATTCTATCAATGATTAACCCATATAAAAAATATGTATCATAAATATTTCATCATCATAATCATATTCCATCCAATGGAATATTAAATAGAATAACAATGGACCTCTACCCTTACAAAATATAAGAATAATAAAATTATTTTGTTTTATTTAAAAACAAATTTTAAAATAAATCGTAGAAACATTTCATGAGTAAAATACCATTTTAATTTTTAAATAACATTATTAAAATCATATATTTTCCAAATAAATATTGGAAAAAATTAGATTAAGGAATCATTAAAAATTTTATGGAAGCTAAAAACTAAATAGAGGTCATGAAAACGGGGAATGTTAATCATGTAGTTTATGCTAAAACACTATACCCCATCAAATGTTTAGAATAAATTCAAACGGACCACAATCGTAAAATGACAAGATGATTCCTTTAAAAAAATTATATTCTAAAAAATTAGTCTAAATTAATTTAATTAATACCTATAGTATATTAAAAACATTGATTATTTCGTAAAAAAACATAAATATGGATGATAATAGATTTTCATTCAATTGGTGAAATAATTTTGGTTTTCCTTATTAACATTATTTTAGTATCTTAAGTACACAATGTTTGGAAAATTAATGTAATACATATTATCTATACACATAGAAGTATAAGAATAAAATACGCATTTTTTAAGAGTGATGTATCTTATAATTTCAACATAGTATATTTAATCATACAAAATATTAATTAAAATTAGATTATAACATTAACACCCCTACTACATTGATAGCTTGTGGTTCATATTTTCTATGAAAGGAATAAAATAAAATGAAAATTTTAAAAACATGACCAGATTTATGTTAGTTATATAACATATTAAAGGGGAAATAGACATGCCCCATAAAATTAGATATGATTATAGCATAACATATGTCCGGGTGAAGATAATTTATGGCAGTAAATCCATACTAATTTGGTAACATTCAAATAAAATCCCCTCAGATAAAATAATATTAACTAAAAATATAAATACCATGAATTAAAAATTTTCAATTATATAACATTTTAATGTATCAGATTACATAACATATACAAATACATATGTATATAACATCTAACATGTCTCAACGAATCAAAATTCAGACAAAGAACCCTTACCTTATATATGACATGGTTTGATTGTTCTATAAAATCTTATATAAAAAAATTATATTCATAAATATTCTATAAATTTATAATATCTATTCATATAATATACTATATGATCTAATGATGTCATTTAAACACCAATTTATCCAATATTATCAATTAATGTCGTCATTTAAGGTGTTAACATATTCATTTTCCGGTAGCTTTTTTTTCATTAGTTATAGTTCTTGAACAATGAACCCAAATATTAAATTTATATGATTATTATAATGAAATATTGTGTCATATGTCTTTAATATATCAAAATTTATAACCCATCATATTAATTGATGATGAAAAATGTATTTCATCTCTTCGGGAATATGATAATGTGTATGTATACACAAGTGATGTTTCCACTTTTCTGTGGACTGAACTAAAAAAGGTTAAATGATAATTAAATATTATATAATTTTCAATATATCATATATATAATGTATTTTCAATTAATACATCCTCTTATCATAAAATTAATGCATAAATAATAAATAAATCACTGCGTTCCAAGGATGTTATAGTCCACACATGTGCATGGGTGACTTTATCATTTAACGATGGATATGAATGTAAGAAGATATATAATATATTATAATTAAATAATAATAATTATTTTGTAAATATATTTTATAAAATTTATATCCATTATAATAAAACCCGATTAATGATACAAATGAAAAATTAATCTTATCTCTACGTGTAGGTGGTAGTATAATTGTATGAACGAGCGATACATTTATTTCTCATTTGATGGGAATGTTTTTAAAAATTGTTGTTAAATCATCATAATAACATTATATTATATTTATTATAAAATATTAATCACATATTTAAATATATAATAGGTTTTTATATATTTTATAAAGAAATATATTTGAAAGAGCCTATTTATATATACCTCTTCTGTGAAAGACCACCTTTGGATTACACATTATTCCTTAAAAGATTGGTATTATAAGAAGGAATGAAGGTATAAGATAGATAAAAAAATTATATGATGTTTTTGGAGGAGGAATTAGGTTAGTAATAACGTTTCAATTTTGTGAATAAGAGGGGATAAGAGGATCCCTTTTATAAGAGAGGGGAGGGAAACATATTGAATTTGTTAAATGATTTCGATGATATAAGGTAACATTAATAGGAAAGTGGATCCAAATTTAAAATCATTAGAGGATATGAAATTATAAGTTTTAAATATCTCAAAAAAACATTATATATGTTTTTGTTTCAGTCCCACACTTATCTCTTGGTTTGACCACCCAGTTAGCCAATTTTAACATTAATAGTGGTATTTTTTTTACAATATTCACTATTCACTATTAAAAATTAATTTTACCCTATCTAATTATATTAATTATATTTATTTCAAATATTTAAATTCATTTACTAGATTCATTTTCTATATGTGTAATATTATAATTTTATATAATTTTCCAAATTGTAATGATATCCCTATTTACAAAACAATTGTGCATAAATCTGAATTTACAATAATTCAATTCCCTGTAAAAACTATAAAATTAATGTGAAAATATAGTATTGATTATAAAATATATAAATATCAATAAATCTAGAAATAAATCTTGATTAATTTAATTTATTAATGTTAAAATAGCATTTTACAAAAAAAATTATTTCTTTAGGAAAATGAGTTTTTAAGTTAAAAATTAACATAATAAAAAATAATGTATAATTATAAGTCCTATGTAATTAATTATATAATATATATTTATAATAGTTTTATCTTACATTAAGATTAAAATAAAATTATAATAGTAATTTTACATGAAAAAATGACTGTTTTTATGAAAATCATTATTATTTTCTAATCACTAAAAAAAACTTTTTAGTAAAATCCTAAAAATTCATTCAATGAATATATTGAACGGATTATTAAAAAATGATATTTAAATAATCAATTAAAATTTATAAAAATTGTTTAAATTAATTATATTTTATTTGTACGAAAGATTGATGAAAACTATTTTTGAAGCATAATAAATCTTTTCCAAAAATTGAGTATTTATTTGTTATGAATTATTTAATAATCATTCATTATATAAAACCATTATTCATATTTTTCATAATTTATTTATATTTTTCATAACATCCAATTCAATTTCTAGTTTATAATAGTCACATTAAAATTTTATTATTATTAGAGAATGTTTTTGTTCAATGGAAGCATAGTGTTGCGTGTTAAGTAAGATATATAACATAGTATTATAAATTTTGAGTGCTTTTCAATACATGATTTATAAATAGTCATATAATAGTATGTATATTATATGGGTTTTTTACATCACCCACATGATATGATATTCATGTTACTAGGGAGTTAGGATATTTGTTGTTGGTTATCTATGTTACAGTTGAGTTTATTTCTTCTTAGAATAATGGTCTTGATTTTTTTGATTTTTTTGTTTAACTATTGTAATAGGTAATAAAAGAAATATGTTCATGGAATATTGTGGGAATATAGGATTACATGACATGTTAATTCTTGTATGTGATTGTGATATTTAATTCAATAAATAAAATTTCACAAGCATTATAATGTATAAAAATATCCAATTTGGTTCATCCCAAATAACAGATTGGTGGAATTATACTTAAGTAAAAAATATAGTCATGATTTAATCAATACATATCATCATAGAGAGATTTTTTTAAATATATTCAAATGTTTATGATCTTAATCATTGAGTGGGTGTTCTACTGTGTGGATACCTAATGCATATTTGAATCCAATAGTATGTAGTTATCTTGGGTATATAAATAAAAACATGCATGAGATTCCACATATGAGTTTACTAACTTTTGAGTTTCTATATATTATCTGATATGGGAGCTATCTAATTATCTCAAAATTTGTTAAATATGAGTGTATTTTGTAGTTAATGGTTGAGAGAGCATCATGAAATTAAGATGACACAATGGTTATCAGGTAATTTTGTGTTTTAATTTAGTACCAAGGTGATTTCCTCAAAAAAATTAAAATGATTTCTGATATATGAGGCTAACATGAGAGAGGGGTTATCCAATGTTTGTGAGTTCCATCATTTATTTAAATATTATATGGATTACGTTTTCTATATTAAATACCAACATGTGAGATGGTATCATGTATCAGGTTAGATATATGGATGCCTTAGGTATAGAGAATGGAAATCCTGGGTAGTGCTTATTTTAAAAAATTTACAAAATTAACATGAGGCATGTTAACTAGTTGATTATGTGTGTAAACCAATATATCTTGTAGTCTAAATCATGTGGTTATGAGTTGAGTTTCACTACTGGGTAGAACATGGTTGTGCACATACTCAATGATTCAATAGTTTCATATTTCTAGCAGTGATTTGTTATTGTGAGTGGATGGTTAAAAAATATATTACCATATGACAAGAGGGTGAGTTTTTCATGAAAGTATGTGGTATGTGAGTTATTATTTCCAAATCATATCCTGATGTATGTACTATTGGGGTTTTAATTATCATTATCATCCTTGATGGTTTTTATTAATAACAACGGGTTGTATATAAAAATCCTTATGATATAGAGATTATGTTTGAGAATTTTTGGACTCTTAAGTTGAGGTCATTATGATTAATTAAAATTCATAGGGGATTAATTTGTATTCCCTACTAGGGTATTGCTTAGTATTTTTTGGATATTTATGTTTGGTCTCTTGGGAACCTTTTTTGGTAGGACCTTAAGGGGTTCATTTACATTATATAAGAGTCTATAAGTTATATGCTTCAAAACAATTAGGATATATGTCATGGGGTTTTAATGAAATTTATTGAATACATTCACTTGCTTTATGGAAAATTATGATATGATAGTGGGAAGGTTTAAACCACTATGTTATGAGTGATAGAAGGAAAAAGGGAGATGGGCCTTGATGTTGCGTTATATGTTTATAAATTAAGTCCCACTCGGTAGGACAGTCAGTTTGAATATTGAATTGAAATCAATTGAATCTCTATATGACTGGAGTGTTAGATAAGGTCTCTATATAGTGTTATTAAAATGACCAAGGGGTTATTAGATTTATGTTTATCCGAAAAATGATCGAACATTTAAAATATGAGTGGTTACCTCTTTTTAATATGGGGAAGACAGCGATATGAAAACTATGTATTTTTAAATATAGAGGTGATGGATGGTATTGTGTGATGGATAAGGAATTAGGTGACTTCCTTAATATTTTTTTTAGAAACAAATTTGATTTTGAGTTTCTTATAGGACTTCGATTGGCCTGTACAATGATGAAATATGTGAGGTGTGTGGTATTGATAAGTATTGTGGACCTTTAGTAATATCAATTGAGACTTGGTGTAATGGTGATGGATTATCAGTAGATTTCAAAAATGGTTTTACGATGTGTTTTAGTGTCATTTGAACCTTAATTGATGATAGAATATAGACCTATTAGATATATATGAGAGGGGATTGTGAGTGTCCACATTTGGATGATGGTTGGTGGTGGGAATGATTTTTATCCTAGATCAAAAAATAATTGAAATTATATGGTGGGGACCCAAAAATACTCTATTTTAGTTTCAATATTTATTAAAAGTTTAAAATTAATAGATGTCAGTGATGGATAGTGTGATAGTCCAAAACTAAATGTGTTTATTGTTTTGTGTAGATAATTAGTTGAAATCAATCAGGATAATGTAACTAACATGCAAATACCATTGTATGAGTATCATGTTGTGATGTAGATCTCATTTTTCAATATTTAGTAACTAACCCTGGTTATGCATTCATATATTATTTAATATAATGAATAGATATTTTTGAAATAGGCTGGTGTGGTGATCGGTCTTAAAGATTTATTATTCTTATAGACAGATCAATAAAATATACAACTGGGTGTTTATATGGGTATTTTATATAGATTTTAGGGGGAGACTGTGGTTTATTTTTTGATTAGTTAGGTGGAGCTCATGGGTGACATCGAGGGAGTGGTTTTTTGTGTTTATAGGTGAAACAGGTCATTAGTTTATAACGATTGTTATTTGGAATTTAAAAAAATGTTGTCAGAAGAGAAGAATTGCTAGGAAATTTATTAAATTAGCTGATGTTGTAATGCATGGTTCAATTCTTTTTAGAAATCAACATTGTGGTATGGTACATGCTAGTTTTTTTCTAACTCTATCTAGAATGATGCATTTCATGAAAATAAATGTGGATCATTTAGGGAATATCCAATGTTATTGGGGTGTGAGAGGCTCCTAGTGTTTCAAGAATTGGAGCCATGTTGCATGTTGGTTCAACATAACCATAACTGGTAAGAGTAAAAGAATTAGACACTTCATGAGGGTTCAGTAATCATGGTGGTTCATGAATTATGTGTGTGGAGTATTTTTTAGGAAATGAATAATTATGTTGGGGAATTTATAACAAAACTAACGTATTTGAGTCAATGGATTCAAGAGTATAACAAATTCCAAATAAAAATTTAATTTAATCTATTTTGTATTTTATTATTTTTATCGAAATACGGCGTTAATAATAGTTCTATAATGATTGAATATAGGTTAAAGAAATGTAAAGTAGATTTTTAATTTCTAAATCAAGTAACCTATAGCCCATTTTGGTGGAACTAGTATTATAGTGAACTATCCAAGGGAGGCTACCCCTCTACAAGGCCATTAGGTATGCAATGTTCGTCACCTATTACCTAGTAGAGCATCAATTTTCTAGTTTTGGTGGATCATTTACCTAGTATAGAAATATTCCATTTTGTAAATTAGAGTAATTTTTTTAATTTTTGGAGATCTATTTTAAACCCATCATTCAGTAATTCCTTCTCCAATCCATCGAAGAAGTGGGATCTATCTCGCCAATCCCTCTCTACCATGATTTTTTTATTCTTTGATTTGGGAGTTTTAGAGCTTGATTCCACGGATGTTTGAGGTATTTTATTTTATCCTACTCTATACTACATTTCTATCCACTTATTTAAGCTTCAAGGGTATGTGTTTTTAAAGAAAATTTCAAAAAATAAAATTGGAATCATCAGAATATGAGAGGTATCTTTCAGATGATAAATAGAGGGGTATTAGGATAAATTGAACATTATTATTCAGGTTGTTTCATTTGAGATAACCCAAAGAATTGCTATTATTTTTTTCAACTATTGAATTTTAGTGGTGGGTTATCTTTAATTATTAGTAAATCATTTGGCAGTGATCTTAAGGGTGTCAAGTATGATCCTCACTCAATTCCATGATGTTTTAGTTGGAGGTTGTCACATGGTGAGTTGATTCCTGGATATGACAATCAAATTAACAATCGAATAAATAATAGTTTATTATATAAGTCAATTATAATTTTTTTTAAATAAATTTATGTTTCAATTCATTTTAACTAGGTACTTCTATTAATGATTTTTTTTAGATTGGACTGGAATAGTGGAAAAATATCAAGTTAATCTCAGAGGTCCCTAATCATTCTTTTTATAGATTATATATCATTATTTTTGATGTGTGATTTGTGGAGTCATCACTTGTTTGAGATAGAACAGAAATTAAAATTTAATACTTTTTCATTTAACCACATGAGTGTTGGAAATATCTAGGGGCCACAATATAGACATAATTATTCTGATTTAAAGCCTCACTTAATGATATCCATGGAATTGACCTAAATTATGAGAAATATGAAATGTGTAACCTAGTGGGGTATGGAAATTATATTAATTAATACTCGGGGACTATTGGATAGGTTCCCTTAATATCATTTGAGTGGGGGTGTATGGTTGTTTAATAATGGTTGGATTAAAGGATGACATTTTCAAACATTATTTTTTGATATATACTCTTCTGTAGTTCATTACTATGTGGAGTTAGGGTTATACCTTCAATAATACGTGATATATAGGTGAGTATACTTAATAATTTGACTTATATTTTTGTTGAATGAGAAAAATGAATTGATAAGTCATTGGAGTTGATTTATATGATATGACATATCTTATGTTTTTTTCCATGATTATGTTTTCTAAGACATTTATTAGATTATGATATGATGGTGGTTATCAAAACGGAATTTATTCCCCATAGAATGATGAATATTTACGATAGTGTTTAAAAATAGACTAAGGGAACCATTATGGGAATTCCTAATTATGATTCCTCTTAGTCAACTATGTAGGTTCCTCAGTCTCATTTTAGAATCTAATGGAAAAGTGGAATTGGGATAAAAATTGTGTATCCTTGAATGAAATGGATGTTATAGTAGGATATGTTCTTTAGAGACAAGCCTAAAGGATATTGTATATTAGTGTTTAGTGAGTTTACAACCGATATGAATAGTGTAACAGGTTTGTATTGGATGAAATATTTAAAATATATGAGTTTAATTATTAAAATAATTTATATTTATAAATTCATATGATTTCTATGAAAAATAGTAGTAGATATTAGTAATGGTTGGGTGGCCATGCCAATATTGAATAAGATATTTTACAGTATGTGATGGGATAATATATTTTTAAATGGTAGGGAATGTATGCGACTCGTAGTGAAGTGTGAAATTATTGGATTGTTTGTGTTATGGTTTGAGAGATACGAAAAACATGGGCATATTTTGGAATGGGTTTGGTGTTAATTTCAAGCATGGATGCGAGTGATGTTTTGGAATGGATGTTATGATATGTTTTGGGTGATCATACTAACGATGGATGTGTTTAAGGAATAAGTTATATACTCAGAAAACATTGATATGATGTATTTTTAGGATGGGTGTTTATACAAACTACATATGATAAATTTCTATGGTATTTCCAATTATTTGTCTTGGGTAATCGTGTAAACTATTGAAAATATAATACATGCGATTTGATGTGATTTTTGGGATACATAAAATTTCCATCATGGATGTTTTAGGAGAAGGAATTATATTAAATAATATTGATTAGACGTGATTCCTCCCAAGGATTTTTGGTGAAGAGTTGAATGTGGGATACATGCTACGCATGATGCCTCCGTATACACTTGTGATGTGAATTATTGGTTGTGATTCCTCATAAGAGAGTTGTGTTATACCAAGTTGGATTTTAGTAATTCAACTTACTCTTTGACATAGGTTTGATGTAATGCCTCACAAGATGATATTAACTTATATTCTATGATGTGATCATGTGAGGTATGGATTTAGAGGCCATTTCCCGTAAAATTTCATATTTTACATATATCGAAACCCCAACATAATACAATATAGGTATGGTCATTCCTGAGTGGTTTTTGTGAACTCATGGTAATGAAGGGTTTATGATTACAATTATCTTTGTAATGTAGGAGAAAATTATAACACATATTTTATGAAAAATTATATATTTACAATGAAATATAAAAAATTATTATGTTCATGATAAATAATAATTGAAAATAGACAAAAATAAATAATTTATGAATAATTTGGTTGTCTCATGCAACATAATCAGAAATAAACATCATATTTTTAACAAGAATTATATAAAAAAAGAAGAATATAATCCCAACAATAGACATACATAATGAAATAAAAATGAATATATTATTAAGGTGATTGGTTTGAATAAATTTATAAGATGTAAAAATGTCCATAATATGATCATTGGTATGAAACCATTCCACATTAAGAAAACTATTAATGTAATTTTTATAAATTTAATGTTAGAATTAATGTATGTCAAGGATAATAATGAATGAAAATCAATGTATAAGGGAGAATCCTTGGGATAAAACAATTTAAACATCCCCTCTGACACATATATATCTTTTCAAGGGATGGTGTAAGTATCATTCATGTTCTCCAGTGAAACAACAAAAGAAATACTTCAACAATTGAGCTTTTAGAGGAATCATCTATGGGGTAATTTCATGATAGTGTAAATTGATATGTGATCAATATTTTTCAAAATAACCACTGAAATTATCACTATTACACACCATATACTTTAGGATAATATCAGTCTAATAATAGGGTTATGTACATAGGGGTTATGTATTATTTTAGAGACAATTATTTTAGAGATGAAGTGGTGTTTACTACAATAAATTTTTTTATTCAATTATATCAATATTATATAAAAATAAAAATGTAAATAAATAGATTTTAAAGATCATAAAATAGATTTCAGATTAGGAATTAGTTAGTTCATATTTTCAAATGGGTTAAATATCATATTTTATGAAGTAATTATTGTAAAAAGCTATAAAAATGGTGAAATGTAGTAAATATTACAAAAAATCTGTGTATGCATTACTCAAATCATCCAAGGTAGTTATTTATAACTAATTTTTTCAAAATCCAATATATTATTGAAGGAATGCATGACATGAATAAATGTGGTTGGATATGGTTCTGTTACTATAATGGAAATATTCAATATATAATACTTTATTCTAGGAAATTCCCCACCACACACATATACCTAAACACCCCCAAATCTATTTCCACCCAATTAGAATTCAAATTTATCTCTTAATATCACTCTCAAGGAGTCTCTCTCATATATATCCTTTCAACATTAATTAATTTGGTCAGTTCTATGGGTCATCAATAGGCTGTAAATATCAATGGAGTTATTGTTCCATTTTTTCTTTATTTTTAATTTTTATTTACATATCATTTATATTATCTTGATAAATTCAAATTTTATTCTTCCAAAATTATTATTTCATTTTTTAAAATAATTTCCTCATGATATAAAATTCATGTGAGAGCTTATTTCACATACATTATACCCCGTTGACAAGTCACCGTAATGCCAAAATTCTCCTAAGAGGCAAGAAATACTATATTATTATGTCATCTAAAATACCTATATATTCCTTGTATTTGTCATATTATATATATTTTACTTATAATATGGGATATTTTAAATTTTAGGATGAGTAATATATATCTGGGGGATCATCTATCCAGTCCCATGTATATAAAACATGATAATGGAATAAGCATACCATTTGAGTTCCAAGAATACTGACTATGAGGTTTCTAATTATTGTAATTTTATGTCCTTAATTAATATTAAATATGTGTTATTAGATGTTAAAAAATTTAGGACTGATTTATCCTTATTTTATTCAGTCTCTTTTCTTCAAAAATACATGTATTTATTTGACTAAATTAATTTATAATCTAAATCTCTTTAAGTACCATATAACAATTGTTCCATATTATTCACTAGATAAGTGTACTTTTTTTAACACAATAAAAACATATTTACCATTATTGAGTTCATATACACATCCATATTAATTCATTGACCCTATAAATCTATTAACGTGCATGTATAATCAATTGTTTTATAAAATATAATCTTATATCCCAATACTCATTGAGAAATTATTTTAGGTAAATTTTATTTTTCCATTCATGAAAATTATTCCATGTATTCCCAATGTAATTTTTCTATATTTTTGAATGAATTATACATTCATGTGATAGGCGGGTCCTAAAATTATATAGCCCATAAATTTACTAGTGGTTCTCAAATGACAACATATATAGTGTAATATGAGTTTCATATCCCTTTATTTAAGATATCATGACATAATTCCTCGATGATATGTTTACGATATATGAAATTATGCACTCCCATAATTTCATTATTATGTGATCATATTTTTCCCATGTGATTATTTATGTCCCCTTTAATCCATGGATTATGTAATGTTTTGGTTATCATTGTCATAGAATAATTTTCTTATCTATTACAACTATATTACATATGTTATTATTACACCATGGTAGAAATGATTGTACACTATCCCTTACTACGAATTTGAGGTCACTATTTTCATTTGGTTCTTATTTCCCCAAGTCAGTACAAAAAATTGTATTTATTATAAAATATATGGATAGCATCATAAAAAAATTAGTGTTACTCAAATGATATAATAGGTCATGTTGTAATGTAATATTTATGTGTGTATCCTTTTAAGGGCTATAGAAACATGATATTTGGAATTTGATCACATGTAATGTCATTACCATATAATAAATAGGTAATTATTTTAGGATGTGTTACTAATGGAATTGTATAATAGTTTGTAAAAAACCTTCAGATGTATATTTAAATTGATATATGTAAAAAACAGAACTTTCACAACCACAAAATTCTACAAATTATTATTGAATTTGTTTGATAGTCATGATATAAATATGATCACTTTTTAAGAAATACTTATATATATAATTTATTTTTTATACATTAGTATCTTATAATATTACTTATGATGTTATGTAATTTAATAAATAAGGGATCATCCTAAGAGAAATTTTAATAAATCCAAATATTGAGGAAAATGTGTGGATTTTTTTGGGTAATATAGATAGTGGTGTTAATTTTAGTGTATAATTTATTAACTATTCAAGGGGAAAAATCTTTGTTTATGAAAAATATCATTTCATGTGTGGAGAAACTAGTTTAACCTCAACAAGGACCAACCTGTCCATAAAAGTTTTAGAGGTAAGAATATCAATCATTCTAATGGTCCACTAATCCTATAGTGGTAGTGAAAATTTTAATGTCTCAAGAGATGATATTTATGGAATTAACATTTACATAGATGAAAATTTTCTATATATTTTTATTTTTTTAAATATTGATTTTTTCCATTAGTGGTCCCTGATTAAAAGTACAAATAAGTGTGTCGAGATAGAAAACATGAAGAGGATATAATTTAAGTTTTTGTTCTAGAAAAATGTTTTTCTCCTGAGAAACATTATGAGATGGAATAAAGTTTATTAAATTTATAATAAATAAGGAAAAGAGATAGTGGTCGATTATGTATATGACTTCACAATGTTATCCTGGTATGTAGTAGATTTTTTAGAAAAACTAAAAAACACAATTGAATACTTTTTTGATGGGTTAAATTTAAATCTTATAAGATCATTGGTATATCAAAAAAATTTCATCATATGAATAGACATTTAAAATTGATATCAATGTTTAAAGTAGTTTTATAAATCATTCATTTATAATGGAAACTTTTTGTATAAGATGGTGTCTTGTAATAATGTAAAAATAAAAACTAGAAAAAAAGTGAAGAGTGACTTCCACGTATCAAATAAAAACTGTAACTAAAATAATAGGTAATTTTTTTGGGGATATCCTATGAATATTTTAATATAGTATAGAAATATAATTGATATAATGAGTTAAATGGTTATATATAAGTAATAAATGTAGAATATTTCTAATACAATTATATGGGGATGTACTTTAATAAATTAACCATGTGACATGGGAATAAACCTTGAAATAGGAATCAAGATCATTGACGATGTTCTTCATTTACAATAGTTGATATTGATGCTCTAAAGGACTTGGTAATAGGTACTTGGATTATTTGAAAAATAGAAAATAAATTATTTGATAATTTATCTACATTATATTCAATATAATTAATTTTTGTAACGAATATTTAATAATCACATGATTCATTATGGAATGAATTATCATTAAGAACACCAATTAATAATTTTATTATGTCAATGATATATCATTTATTTAAAATAATATTTAATCTTTGTTTATAGGTAATAAATATAATAATCATAACTATGGAGGATTTTTATGTAATTATATATCTGTATTTTCTCCCAAATTGAAATTAAAAAAATTAATTTTAGTGAGAGGGAAGATATAATTGGTAAAGCATGTAAAGTATTATTCTATTTTTGACGAGAGATTTTATTACCAGAATCTGAATAATAACCCATCCCATTATCATAGATTAATTAATTACTTGGGAAAAAATGAATAAAATATTTTCAAAAAATGTTGCGATTTTTTTTAAATAGAAACATTTATATTTATAAAAAATATATATATGTATATCCAAATGAATTTCTTGGATTTTCCCAGATTGAGTAGTTGAATTCTCTACTTCTCATATTGTTGATGGGAAACCCAAATGTAATCCCTCATATAAAATGGATATAGTTTAATTAAATAAGTTAAAGAGTAATTTTGATGAATTATTTGATAAAGGTTCCATGCATCCATGTGCTTCTATAGGGGGATCAAATGTTTCAACTATGAAGAGGAAGGATAATTGAATGTGGATCTTTTTGATAATTTGAAATAATTGGAATTATTAAAATGAAGATGTACCCATTTACATTTATTAATAACCTATTTGAATAGATTAATGAATCTTAATACGTATCAAGGATTTATACTAATTCTAGTGTTCATATGAAAAATTTTAATGAAAATTTCCCAAAGATATTAGTTCATATCAGGTATGTTAATTATGAACTCATGGTAATACATTTTGGACTTATAAATGATCCCTCTACATTTATGGAATTTTTAAATAGAGTATTCATGTATTATCTGGATATGATTATGGTAGTATTAATTTTTAATATTCATGTATAATATAAGAGTAATTAAGACCATATAAGAAATTATAAATTGTACTTGAGGTTTTGAGTAAAGAAATTATAAATAAAATTTGTAAAATGTGAATTTAGGCTTCAATAAGATTATTTTTTACGTCAAATTGTCTTGGATGAGGAATTATCTATTTTATCTTAAAAAAATATAGTATTTAAGTATTTTCCATGTCTCACCAACATAACCTTGATATGTTGTTTTCTTTTATTAACATGACACTATTAGAGGTTTTTTAAAATAATTCCCTCCATTGGACAATATATTATCCATGTTAACTTATAATGGAGTTAAATTCACATAAACCAATGAATATGTACATATATTTAATGAATTAATGATGAGATTAGTTAATTTACTTATAAAAAATCTTACATTTGGAAATGAATGTTTTTTTAATTATATTGATGAATCAAGGAATGTTCTGGATGTGTTATGATAGAAAATAATTAAGTTATAGCTCATAAATCTATGTAGTTAAAATCCCAAGAGATTACATATATAACTCATGATTTATATTTTTAAATGTGGATAGTTTCACTAATTATATGGATACATTATCTTTATGGAGAGAGATATCATATATATGTTGACCAAAACTATTTAAAAATTATCTTTATTCAAAATGATGTTAATACGAGGCAATGAAGATTGCTGTAAATACTCCAGGATAGTGATATTCTTATAAATTTTCATCCTTGGGATCTAAATAATGTGGGATATTCATTTAGTGTAAAAGAACATAGAATATTTTCTATGGTGTGTGTGGATGGCAATCTAATTATCATGAATTTAGTAAAAATGGACATGGGTGTTATAATTGAAAGGGATACAACATTATTATTCAAAGTAATTACCCAATATTATTTATTATAGAGGGTTATGAAAGATCAACATGATTATAATGACCATTTAAAAATGTTGTTAGTTTTTTGTAATGAGAAATTATAGTATTTTATCATTTTTAATGATGGTGTTCTAATTATTGGAAAAAAATATGTGTTTCATCAATACCATAGGTGAAGAATGATCTATTTGACAAGGATTATAGCTCAATCTTCTCTATACATCATTGAGTAACTATGATATATTATGGTATCTGTTAAAATTTATGATGGGAAAATATGAAAGAATATATTGTCTATTATATTATATGATTTCATGTAGGAAAATTGGTGATGTATGGAATAAAACATTTCAAAGGAGTTACCCAAATTTTTCCTACAATATTATAGAAATGGGATAATATTGATTCATTTTTCATTACTAGGATTCCTAATAAATCCAAGGTTCATAATTTAATATTTTTTCAGTAAGATCATCATAAATGATCATACCACATCCTTGTAATTTGTGAATATTTTCCTCTATATCATCTAGATAGGTTGTATATAAATCTTGTTCTGAGAAATCATGGAAACCCTATGTTAGTGGTTTCTAATTGTGACCCAAGATTCAATTAAAAAATTTAGAGTATTATAAAAAAGTATTTAAATACATAACATAATCATAGAATATATCATCTCCCTCAAATATACATATTTTATATTAAGAATACATATACATTTAAAGACATGATAAGGTCATGCTCTCTTAACATCCATGTAAGTTAGGATAAGTAATTAAATGTTTTGGAGAATATATTTAATTGTACTTACAATATAGAAAAAAATAGCACCATATGAATCCCTGATAAAAATAGACGTTAGACTCTGACACATTGAGATGAAGTTAAAGAATAGAATTTATTGGGTCCATAACTTTGGAAGACACATTAGAGGAGGAAGGATCCACCAAGAATTATTAAACATTACCCACTGTTTATAGAAAATAGCATATGACAAATGAATGTAAGATCCAAAATTCCATGTAGGGTACCATTTATTCCTAAGGATATATCAATGGAATGGTTTTAGTGAAATTTTGAAAGAAATGAGAGCTCTGTCAAATATAGATTGGGATATTTGAAATCACTAATTTAACATTAGGTGTGTCATACCATTTTATTATGCCACAAAATCTATCTCAAGTATATGACATATTCTATACATCAATTTTAAGGAATTATATTCTAGACCCCAGACATATTCCAATGTTTTATAAAATTTTAATTGACCCAAACTTGTCATATAATAATCAAATGAATCATATTATTTGTATGTGATAGTAAGTGTTCTATATCAAACAACTCAATTAGTGAATATTCTATGGATGAATAACTAACTAGAGGGGGAAATATAGAGTATTAAGAAATAATGATGAATCCTTATCGATTATTTTCATAGATTTATTTATAATGTATAGGGTGAAATTATGATAAGGGTGACAATGTAATGTTGTGGAAAATTCTAGAAAGTAGAAAAAATATTTTATTTCAAATTTATTCTTTTTAAATCAATGATATAATTTTATTAAGATTACTATAATAAAAAAAGAAAAAATTAGAAGAAAATAAATCAGGTAAAAAAAATATATCTCCTATCACATATTTTCTATTAAACATTATAATTATAAAAAATAGTAAAAATGTAAAATAATACAAATTAAAAAAATTATACATTTAAATAAGTAAGAATGAAATGATTTTTTGGGAATTGGTTCAAAAGAAATCTATAAACACTAAATATTGTCAATGTAAGACCATTAAAAATTATTAATTTGCGTAATGTATCTATTATAAATTTGTCATTACAATTAGTTAACATTAATGGAAATGGTGAGGATAATCGATGAAAAGGGGTAAGTAATTTTCTGAACAAGTGTGGGCATTTCTTATAAAGAACATTTATCATAGAATGGGAAAGTGGGTGCATCATTTGGGTATCCCTTAAAAAAATCATGAATACTTTCAACAATTAGGGTTCAAGAATAATTGACAGTAGATGAATTTTATGTTAATAGAAATCACTACCAGATGAATATTAGCCAATCCTTCTGAGGAATGTGCCACCACTATACACCATACCATTGGGGCATAGTCTATTGTGATAATAGGTTCTGTATATAGGGGTTATGTTTTATTATAGTGTAAATTATATTTAAATTAAATTATAATACACCTACTTGAGTAACCCAAAGTTGGCAGATATTTTATAACAATGTCACTAAAAAGAAGTGATCATATCCTAAAAGAATAAAACAGCATAGTAGTATTGAGTAACTAGATACATATAATAATCCAAAATTAAATATGAAAATAAAAAATGTAATTTAAAATATCTTGTGAGAAACTTATTATTTATTCTGTTAAATCCCTTAAATCATTTATATGAAACTTCATCAAATCTTGGGGAAAAGAAAACATAAAAATATGGGGAGAATAAATGCTCAATGAGGGAAATCTGGCATCATAAGCTATCAAATGATAAATAAATCATGAATAATTTGAATGAGATAACAAATAATAAAATATTTAAAACAAATAAAATCATAATAGGGGAAAATATTTAGAATTCATAGAAACAAAAATAATAAAATAGATAAAAAAATTCTCAATTATATAATGTATAAATTTGGAGAAAATAAAAAAACCATTAGGGCTTTGTCCCATGATATCGTATGTAAATTGTTAAGGCATATAAAAAATACCAAACTAGTTTTCGACATGAGAAATAAAAAAGTATTTATGGGAAAAAACGGGTCCCTATAATAACTTACAAAGTCCACTGAAATTTTTATATATAATAAAATTATAATAATTCCATTAACAATCAGTATGAACATTTGTATTAAAGAACAAGAATACAAAATAATAATATTTTTCCAAGTTGATAAACAGAAAAATATGATCATAGCACATCTAGTGTAATATGGTGGATGGTATTAATTGATTTTATCACCTTTAGATCATAAGATTCAATAAAAGATCTTGACATATATGAATAAATTTACAAAATTATTTGAATATTTCTTAAGAAAAATACCCATTTCTTTTTGAAATCACAGATATCAAAATTAAAAAAATCCAATATACTAAGGAGAAAATTTAAAGAATGAACAAGGGATAAATTTAAAGGATGTTATAAATAAAATTATATTTATAATGGTGGATATTTTTTTTATTTGGTATGCATTGAAACAATGATTTTTTTAACATTATTGTTAAAGATTACATCATTATGAAAAATGACAATAAGACTCCATAAAAATAATTTATATAAACTAAAGGTGGTTATAAATACATTTATTAAATCCTATGATAATAATAACAAAAAATACACAAACATTATAATGAAAATATGTAAATTTATGAAAAATATTCATGTATGAATAGAAAAATAATATCAGTATTCCATAAAAACTCATTTGGTATTTTTGAGCTAAAATGAAGGTAATGTTGGTGCTAATACTTTAAAAAATATAAATTTATTAGAATAAAATATTTTTTTAATAAATAATGATAATATTATTCCTCCAATGGAAAATTAAATACGAAAATAATTAATAAGGATGTGGTTTTGAAAAAAAACCTTACCTCATATCAAACTTATTTCTTATTTGACTTTATGCTTCTTTATATAAATTGTATATTAATTATAATTAAATAATATGACCATATAAATACATATAATATCTTATATGATTCACTTATAACATTTCATCAACTGTCTATCAATATTTAATTATTAAAATGTGTGTTTCTGAGTATTAATTGAATCATTTTTCATGTATGTGTTGGTTCAGTAATTTTGGTCCTTGAGTATTTATCATTATTCCATTATATATAGAATTTTAATAAATATATAAATATATATGATATTAAATATTAAAATATTTAAAATAATTATTTAAAGCAGGACATGAATAATAAATAACATTTTATCATGGATCTTGTTGTCCAAACCTACACACGAGCGACATTATCATTTCTTCATAGGTTCAAGGGTAGTGACAGTAGGTTATACGTATGCACGAGAAATGTTTTTTTTCTATAGGATTGAAAATATTTGAGTAAGGGTTGTGCCACCTGGATAATAAAATTTTAATATATATAATATATTTATGTTATAATGGTTATAGAATATTTTAATGGGATATAATTGGAAATGAAATGAAAATAATTATTTAAGAACATTACCTCATATTTGGATAACATCCATAGGTTTATACCAAAAGGATTATTTTGAAGTTATAATAATAAAACAAGGACCTATACGAAATGGGTATGGGTATTAGTAAATTATTCGGATAGGTATGGGTTGAATTAGGTATCTCTAGAAGTTTGACTAACAGAGGATATGTGGTGTCCTTTTATAACTGAGGGAGAGGATACACTTGGATTTATTAGAAATATAAAAATATATTAATTTAATACTAAATAAAATTGGAACCAAAGAGTAATATATATGAAGTTTGTAATTTTTAAGTCAAAAAATTAAAATTATAGTTTATGGATGTTTTTTTGCAATCATGAATCGTTGTCAATTTATTTAACCCATGTAACCATTTTTTCCTTAAACAAGGTGGTAAATATTTACCATGGTAACTATTCATGATAACAAAATTTCGTTAACCTTATTATCTAATATTTATTATGATTTTTTAAAATATGGAATCTATGTTACATTATTTAACACTTATAAATTGTATAAATTATATTAATATATAAGTTCACAAAACCTATTGACAAACAATTTTTCATAAAAATAAATTTTTAAGTATAAAATTCGTTTTATTACAAAATTAAAAATAAAATCTAATTGCACAAAAAAATTTAGAATATTATTAATCAAAATGATTTAATGAAATTTTAAAAAAATTTAAAAAAAATTATGCCTTTTAAATATGTTAATGAAAAATATAGTTTTCTATACAATTAGTTTTTTCCCAATACACATAAAATTTAATATTTTCAGAAAAATATGAAATCTTCATCATAAAATAATTTTTTCTGATGATTTAAAAAATGAAATCTTTTTATAAAATTCAATATATATATTTTGTAATATATTTATTAATCAAATTATATAATAATGTTATGTGCATTAAACAGTTGGTTCTTTTGGAAGGGAAGCTAACTAACTATAATTGAATATATGGTGCTACACAATCCCACCATAAAAAATAATCCTATAAATATATATAAGAAAACATTATGATTATATGTGGGTATTTCATTATCATAATTTTTTCAACCTCCCATGTCACCTCTTTTATCTTATTATTTCTCTAAAGAACCTTTACCATCGATGTCATCCAATTGAACCTCACTAATCTCAAGTATCATAAAACTATATATATACCTCACTAAAAGTTAAATTGGGTAACTATTCTATTTCATTTTTTGGTGAGAAAATGTATTTTTTCTCACATGTACATTCAAAATTAAGATATATTGTAATAATCATGAATATTTCAGAGGAATGGTGGAATTACAAAATTATAAGACACAACTCCAATTTGATCGATCATTTCAAAAGGTCCTCTATACCTAATACATAGTTATAATTTATTTATGATCATTATAAAAACATTATATGGAGATATGATAATGTCACTGACCTTAGTAGACCGAAGTCAGTTCAATTATGGAATTGGTATGACTAAAAGGAATCTCTACCCTTAGAACCTAATAGTTTAGTAGTTTTGTAAAATAGATAACATACATGAACATTTCAATACAAATTGAAATTAAAAATAACATATAATCTCCATTAATAACCCTAGGAACTCAATGATTAACCCCGTTGGTCATTCATAAAATAAATCTCAGAATCATAGTGTAAATAAACATATGAAAGGGGAGATCTTAGCTTCTTAGTAAGGGTAGGAAATATAGAATAAAGTAATATAACTTAAAAAATATTTAATGATAAAAAATTAATAACGCTATCCATTAAAACATAAACTGCAGTATAACATGGTAGAAATAATAGAAGAATAAATAATTCCATCTGAATATTTACATGAACCATCACCATGTATATTCTACTAGTCAAATGAAAATATTATTTATTAATAAATACTATCATAATGAGGGAATACATATTCATGAAATTATAAAACTATGCTCAAGGACCCAACTTATACATCTAGAAATAAATGGTTCAATCCTTATCCAAAATCCAATTATGTTATCCCTAATGAGACCTACCAATGCATCGAGGGGCTATAGCGGGACCAACCATAACATACTAAGTCAAATTAATTCCACTTTTGTATAATAAAATGAATTATATAAATCATAGTGTCCCATACATCTTTAAAGTATCACAGATTATATTACTCTAACAAAATCGTTGATAAATTCTCATGGAAAAATAATATTTAATCATTCCAAAGTGCCCCATATCACATTGGATCATTTAAATATAAATCTTTTTTAACATTATATTATATTTTTAATGTCTTAAATATAGTATAATTGTTTATATAATAAATAAAAGTATATTATATTGTCCACACAAAAGGAAGTAGTGGTGAACAATGAATGTATCTCATAGAAGTAAAAGTGAGACAAGGAATTTTTTTTGTTTACCTTGTAAAGAAGAGTTATTTTGGAAAATCATTTTTATATTTCTTATAAAAATATTTTAAACATGTATATCCATTAAAATAAAATTTAGGCATATTTATCTTATATTTCAGGAATAAATGATGTCCCACTAAAGTGAAATAATATAAAAATGGTTTTTAAGAATCTTTAGAAATAAGACATTTTTGGTTAGTTTAAGGAAAATGTTAAAAAAAAATTAATGAAGAAATGAATTTTGTTCTAATAAAACCATAAATGAACCAGTATAATATTTCAGGATAATATGAGTGATTTTAGAAAAATATAAATGGCATAGAATATATTTTGGAGAGCACATATAAATGTGTATGAAATCGAAAAGTTCACTATAATAAGGCTTGTCTAACGGGAAAATTTGAGATGTGAAATATTTTAAAACATGTTTATACCCATTAATGAAGTATGATATGATATTTATATATGATTATGGAAACAATAAACAGAATTTTGAAGAAATATTAAAAAATAAATAAGTATTACATTTGTGTAAACATGGAGAATGAGAAACCTAAAGGAAACAAATGGGGGTTCAGGTAGCATTAGTAATCACATTGTAATCAATTGAATCAAATTTAAAAAAATTCAGAATCATAAAATGATATATATAATAACATGAATTTAATTATTATCATTATATGATACATTAATGGGATGTATACAAACACCAAACATCAAAATTAGTGGAGAGTAAGGAATATCTTAAGGAATAGAATGTGAGTTGAGAAAAACAATAACTTTTGTATGATTGTGTTTTGTAGCTGAAATTTAAATCATGGATAATAAAATTAAATCTATTAATTAATTAATTCATAACATTCTCTACATGTTTTTAATTTATTATAATTTAATTAATTTCATTTATGGTGTTTTTGATGACATATAAAATAAAATTTTATCTCTTGGGAGCATTTGTTTCCATGATTTTAACGATTAGTATACTTGTTTTTGAGTATGTAAGGTCCATTGGAATGGGTATAATTCCCAAAAATTGAATTTATATGATATTAATGAACAGAAATTTTTTTAACTGGTAATATATATAATTTGGTTATATTGTATAAGGATGAATCATTTCAAAAGACATTTATTGATAATAATTTGCATTATTATGGTAGTTTTTGAACATGATAAACTCATTTTGTTATATCAATTAATATTATATAAATATATTACTTACATAAAATACAAAATTAGATAAGAAATATATTTTAGAATGGTTTTTCCATAAAAATTATTTCATTATTAGATTTTAAACAGAAATTGAATAATGAAATTTCATCGTACACGAAGGCTGTAAATCAGAACCTCCCAGAAGATGATTTTGTTTTTAAAATAAAAGAGATAATTTGAAAGAAAGAATGTATTTTAATGATTGATATTTAATTAATTTGATATCATTATATTATATATATTATACTGGAAATATCTTGAATATTTGGACATAGAATCTGAGGAGAGGATAACAAAAGAAAAAGTAAATTTTATGAAAATGAATGTGGATTTACCTCTTGAATTATCCTCTTTGAGTACCTCTATTAGGGGCCTTGGTTGGGACTTTTGTATTGAATAAATCCTCCTAGAAGTGGGAAAGAGTATTGGAATGAGTATTTGGGTAGAATTAACGTCACGACCCGTCCTCGGGGCCCATGTTGTGACTACCCCAAACCCGCCTTCCATAGGCCAGGGGCTAGCGACTAGCACCAAGGTGTAAATCCCGATACACAGGGAAGGCATTGCCTTTGTAAAGTAAATAAGAACCTCAGAGTAAGAAAGCGGAAAAAGTAAACACTAAGTAAAAATAGAGTACAGCTGCAAGTGCGGAAAGTAAGTGGGCCAGAATACAAACCCAAATTAAAGTACAACTACAACTAAACAAAGTACAACAACTGGAAGAAAGGAAGAAGCTCCTGGGTCGTCCTCGTCGGATCCTACCAGAAGGGTAGGTACAGATGGCGCAGCTCCTGGTCTTCCACCATGGATCATACCCGAAGGGTAGGTACAAATAGCCTCCTCAACGCTCTCGCCCGTCAACCTCCTCCGTGTGTCGTCTCGTCTTGTAGTCCACCTCCGGGTACTGACTCGTTTTGTAGTCCACCTCTGGGTACCGTCCAGTCCTCGAACACTCGGCCTCCGTCAGCACTGCCCGTCGTCTGCAACCAACACAACGAGGTGCGGGCATAGCCCGTGCAGGGGTGAGTATAATGATACTCAGTAGGGACCCCGAGAACATCAAGGTCTCACTAAAACCAACAAGGATAACCACAAAGAAGATCTCAACAGATAACTTCTACTTAGGTATATGCCCATACATATACCTAAGTTATCAAGTAACCCATCTCAATCCTGAAGAAACATAAGGATTGTGAAAATAACGGATAACCACTACCCAGGTATATTCCCATACATATACCTATGTTATCAAGTAACCCATCTCAAACATGAGTTAAACACAAGGTCAAAAGTCTTAGCTCAAACCAGGATTTTCATTATCGAAACCCTAACTGCTGAAAAGCCCCGTCTCTGGAGTGTACAACCAAGCGCACCTCTGTCGTGGGTCTGCCACTACAACCAAGCGCTCCCCTGTACCGCTACAACTATGTGTACCTCTGTCGTGGGTCTGCCGCTACAACCAAGCGCTCCCATATGCCGCTACAACCAAGAGCATCTCTGTCGTGGGTCTGCCGCTACAACGAAGTGCTCCCCACTGGTCTATCCGTGACACACCGAGTCGATCTGTCATGCAGTCATCAGGTCTTAGCCGGCTATACAGTCTTCGTACTCCGTACGCTCGTCTCTAGGAGGGTCCACTCCACGAGTTACCGGTCGATACTCCATGTATCTCAAAGTCCCACGAAGAAGTATCTCAAAGGACCGCCTCATCATAGGGGTCGCAACACAACAGACGACGCGTCAATCGGACACCCGACCTGTGAGTTATTAGCCTCTTTGTCCCAGGGGCCCGGTTGGTATCGTGAGTGAACCAACCCGGCCGTATCTCAACTGTACCCCGAACTCCATAGGGTATACTTATAGGGACCGTTATTCAACGTGATCACCAACGCCGCTGACGGTTCGTCAAGCGGACATCTGGTCTGAATGATATCAGCTTTTCCGTTCCAGGGGCCCGGTTGGATTTCGGGTACAATCCAACCCGGCCACTATCCAACAGTAACCAAAACTCGGGCGAAGTATGCCAAAAGATTCATCTCATCAAGAGGAAAGCAACGAGACAGACAGCGCGTCAATCGGACGCCCAGTCTCTGAGTTATTGGCTTTTTCGTTCTAGGGGCCCGGTTGGTTTCGTGAGAGGACCAACCCGACCGTACTCCACCTGCGTCCAAACCTCGGGTAGAGTGAGCCAAAAGATCCGTCTCACTTAGAGGAATCCACCAAAGTTGACGACACATCAATCAGACATCCGGAGCTCAAGATATGAGCATTTTCGCTCCGAGGGCTCAGTTGGTTTCATGTACGAACCAACCCGGCCAAACACAAAGTTTTCCGAAACCTTGAGTGTGATACACCGAAACGACCGTCTCGATCCAAGGATCATATTACCTCTGATGGCGCGTTGTTCGGAGGCCCATAGCTCATGTTACAGCCAAAAGACCAAAAAGGGTCCGAAGACGGGGGGTCTGGGCCCGGGCTACCCGAGCCGACCCCCCCTGGGTCGGCCGAACCAGGTCGCCCCGAACCGGGTCGACCCGACCCGGTCCGACCTGGAAGGACCCGGTCCGGTCCGGCTGGGGCGTGGCCCGGCCCGGCCGGCCGCCCCGGCTCAGCTCGTCCGAGCGGCCAACCAATGTGGGGGGCACGCTGCCCCCGCGTGACAGCTCCGGGGCCCCCGTGGGGGGCCGCCCTGGTCAACGGACCCGGCTTCGCCGCGTCCTGTGTGCGCCGGACCCGCACGTCCATGGGTCCGTTGGCGTTGCTGCCGCCGCCGCGGCTTCAGCCGCGATGTCTTCCTCCCGCGGCGCATCGGGGCACCGCCGCCTCCGGCCGCCGGTGGCTTCCGTGGGCCACCGGAGTCGCTCTGGTGGTCCGATTCTGTTCTCGTCTGCGCTGATGTTCATCCTGGGATCCATTCTTCACTTCGGAATCATCAAATCGCCCTTGCGTCACGTTTTTTCATCTCCTGCCAAATCCTCACAACAACGAAGAAATGCAGAGGGTTGTCGGGCCGTGTTCGTTTGGCCCTCACCCTCCGAGTTAGGCGATAACAACCGGGAAGAATAAACAACATATAAAAAAACAATTTTAATAAATTAAAATTATTCTAATGAAGTCGGGTTATTTATTTTAATAGAAACAATCACGGGAAAAATAAATTATTTCACAACAACCCCTACCTTTTCAAGTTATCGCACACGCGTTCTTCGAGGATTTGATCGCAACGGAAGGAGGTGATCGTCGCGTCGCGGAAAGGAGTCGCGTCGTCGCGGAAGGGCGTCACGTCGTCGCAGAAGGGCTTCGCATCGTCATGGAAAGGCGTCGCGTCATCGCGGAAGGGAGTTGCGTCGTTGCGGAATACAGTGATGCGTCGACGAACTCCTAGGTTCAAGAAACAGGGAAGGAATTGCCTTTGTAAAGTAAACATGCACCTTAGAGTAATCAAGCGGAAAAAGTAAACACTAAGTAAAAACAGAGTACAACTACTAGTGAAGAAAGGAAGTGGGCCAGAATACAAACTCAAATGAAAGTACAACTACAACTGAACAAAGTACAATAGCTAGAAGAAAGGAAGCAGCTCCTGGGTCATCCTCGTCAGATCCTACCTGAAGGGTTGGTACAGATGGCGTAGCTCCGGGTCGTCCACCACGGATCCTACCTGAAGGGTAGGTACAGATAGCCTCCTCAATTCTCTCGGCCGTCAACCTCCTCCGTGTGTTGTCTCATTGTGTAGTCCACCGCCGGGTAATGACTTGTTGTGTAGTCCACCTTCGGGTACCGTCCAGTCCTCGAACACTCGGCCTCCGTTAGCACTGCCCGTCGTCTGCAACAAACAGAATGAGGTGCGGGTATAGCCCGTGTAGGGGTGAGTATAACGATACACAGTAGGGACCCCGAGACCCTCGAGGTATCACTAAAACCAACAAGGATAACCACAAAGAAGATCTCAACAGATAACCTCTACTAAGGTATATGCCCATACATATACCTAAGTAATCAAGTAACCCATCTCAATCCTGAGGAATCACAAGGATTGTGAAAAAAAAAACGGATAACCACTACCTAGGTATATGCCCATACATATACCTATGTTATCAAGTAACCCATCTCAAACATGAGGTAAACACAAGGTCAAAAGTCTAAGCTCAAACCAGGATTTTCATTATCGAAACCGTAACTACTGAAGAGCCCCGTCTCTGGAGTGTACAGTGATCCTATCACGACTCTGAGGTACTGCTCACTGATCTAAGACTGCTGAGGTACTCCCCCTGTCGAGTACAGTGGGTCTGCCGCTACAACCAAGCGCTTCCCACCATGGGTCTGCCGCTACAGCCAAGAGCTCCCATGTGCCGCTACAACCAAGCGCACCCATGTGCCGCTACAACGAAGCGCACCTCTGTCGTGGGTCTGACGCTACAACCAAGCACTCCCATGTGCCGCTACAACCAAGCGCACCCATGTGCCACTACAACCAAGCGCACCTTTGTCGTGGGTCTGCCGCTACAACCAAGAGCTCCCCTATGCCGCTACAACCAAGCGCACCTCTGTCGTGGGTCTGCCGCTACAAAAAGTGCTACCATGTTCTGCTACAACCAATCGCACCTTTGTCGTGGGTCTGTCGCTACAACTGAGCGCTCCCCACTGGGCTATCCGTAACACACTGAGTCGATCGGTCAAGCAGTCATCAGGTCTTAGCCGGCTACATGGTCTCCGTACTCCCTACGCTCGTCTCTGGGAGGGTCCGCTCCACGAGCTACTGGTCGATACTCCAAGTATCTCAAAGTCCCACGAAGAAGTATCTCAATGGGCCGCCTGGTCATAGGGGTCTCAACACAATAGACGGCGCGTCAATCGGACGCCCGGCCTGTGAGTTATTAGCCTCTTCGTCCCAGGGGCCCGGTTGGTTTCGTGAGCGAACCAACCCGGACGTATCTCAACTGTACCCCGAAATCCTATAGGGTATACTTATAGGGACCATTACTCAACGTGATCACCAACGCCACTGACGGTTCGTCAAATGGACGTCTGGTCTGAATGATATCAGCTTTTCCGTTCCAGGGGCCCGGTTGGATTTCAGGTACAATCCAACCTAGACACTATCCAACAGTAACCAAAACTCATGCTAAGTAGGCCAAATGTTTTGTCTAATCAAGAGGAAAGCAACGAGACAGACGACGCGTCAATCGGACTCCCGGTCTATGAGTTATTGGCCTTTTCGTTCCAGGGGCCCTGTTGGTTTTGTGAGTGAACCAACCCGACCGTACTCCACCTGCATCCAAACCTCCGGAGGAGTGAGCCAAAAGATCCGTCTCACTTAGAGGAATCCACCAAAGTCGACGGAACGTCAATCAGACGTCCGGAGCTCAAGATATGAGCGTTTGCGTTCCGAGGGCCCGGTTGGTTTCGTGTACGAACCAACCCGGCCGAACCCAATGTTTTCCGAAACCATGATTGTGATATACCGAAACGACCGTCTCGATCCAAGGATCACATCGCCGCTGACTTCACATAGTTCGGAGGCCCGTAGCACATGTTACGGCCAAAAGACCGAAAACGGTCTGAAGATGGGGGGGTATGGGCCCGGGCCGACCTGGCCCGACCCCCCCTGGGTCGGCCGAAACGGGTCGACCCGAACCGGGTCGACCTGACCCAGTCCGACCCGGCTGGACCCGGTCCGGTCCGGCCAGGGTGTGGCCCGGCCCGGTCGTCCGGCCTGGCTTGGCTCGACCGAGCGGCCGAGCAACGCGGGGGGCACGCTCCCCCCGCATGATAGCTCCGCGGCCCCCGTGGGGGGCCGCCCTGACAAACGGACGTGGCCTCGCCGCGTCCTGTGTGCACAGGACCCGAGCGGCCGCAGGTCCGCTGGCGTTGCTGCCGCCGCCTCGGCTTCAGCAGCGGCGGCTTCCTCCGGCGGTGCGCCGGGGCGCCTCCGGTGCCGCTGGTGGGTTTCGCGGGCCACCAGAGTCGCTCCGGTGGTCCGATTTCGTTCTCGTATGCGCTACTGTTCATCCCAGGATCCGTTCTTCACTGTGGAATCATCAAATCGCCCTTGCGTCACATTTTTTCCTCACCTGCCAAATCCGCACAACAACGAAGAACTGCGGAGGGTTGTCGGGCCGTTTTCGTTTGGCCCCCACCCTCCGCGTTAGGCGATAACAACCAGGAAGAATAAACAACATATCAAAAAACAATTTTAATAAATTAAAATTGTTCTAATGAATCCGGGTTCTTTATTTTAAAAGAAAAAATCACGGGAAAAATAAATTATTTCACAACAACCCCTACCTCGTCAAGTCGTCGCACGCGCGTTCTTCGTGAATTTGATCGCCAAGGAAGGAGGTGATCGTCGCGTCGCGGAAAGGCGTCTCGTCGTCGCGGAAGGGGGTAGCGTCATCGCGGAAGGGCGTCGCATCGTCGCGGAAAGGTGTCGCGTCGTCGTGGAAGGGCGTCGCGTCGTCGCGGAATACGGTGACGCGTCGACGAACACCGAGGTTCAAGAACATGAAGATTTAATTATAATAATTAAATCCATGTTGATGTTTAAACCAAAAAGAAGATTTAAAAGAAACCTGAAATCTCCTACCTCAAACAGTTGGTGATCGGAGATCGTTGCGGGGAAGGATGTCTCGGAAGAAGCGTCTTCAATCTCCGAGGGTGACGGCGTTCTTCACATTCTTTGCGTTCTTCGCGTTTTTCGCATTCTTCGTGAAGGAGGTTGAAGGCACAAAGTTGTCAAAACCTCTCAACGAGCATTTTTTCCAGAATTCGTGAGTTGGTCTTATTTTATTATTATGCCAACGGATTGAAAACAGGTTAAGAAACGACTAAATTAATTCATCGATTTAATTCAACGAATAAAACTGCCCAATTAATTCAACGAATAAAACCGCCCAATTAATTCAACGAATAAAGCCGCCCAATTAATTGGTCCGTTAAGAAATTAAGAAAATGCGTCAGTTGACATTCATAATGACGGGTTTTCGTGGGTGCGTTACATAGCAGAAAGAAACGGTGGGGCTCATGCGAGCCCCACCTCACAGATATCCTACCAAGAGGGTATGATATTTCTGGATAGCACCCTATCTGCATCAACTCAGCTTAAGCTGCTTTAAGTGGATTCAAGTGGCTTCAGTGAAATAAAATAAAGTTTGTCGTACAATTTATTTTATTTCTTAACTTTACGCCCAAAAATTAAAAACCACACCCGTGCAAACACAACTCCGGAAGATGCGTTTCTAAGCAATTATCGGTGCTGCGATTCCATCGGTACCCTCAGAATTTGATTCCGAGTACCTGTTCAAAAGATAGAAAAACCTGCTCATCCGTTCATTGAACGTACCCGAGCCAAACTTCGAAAAACGATTCTGGGCGCACCGGGCCTTGGAATCAGGTGCTGTCAGAAACTGCGTTCTTGGAAAATTCCAAGGAGAATTAAGAAAAAAATTTCCTTGGAATTTACGGGTCTTTACAATTAACTAAAATCCACAAGGCCTAGAAGTGTGAGGAGAAGTGTGGGTGAGGTGTGGTATTTGCAATGGAGGAGATATGTGATTTCTCATTATTTTGTCATTAATTTTTTTTCTCATGAATTTTTTTTTTGATTCTTGCGATTGAATACAATAATGAGTTCATGTGAGTTTTAACCATGGGATATTAATCAGACATATATCACATATCACTCAATAAATCGTGTATTTATCTTTTATCATAAATTATCATATTTTACTATTCACGAAAAAAACATGTATTTTCGAAAAATAATAAAAATTAACCATACCCATATTTTAAAATGTAGAACTCAATTTCATAAAAGTAATTTTATTAAATATGAGAAATTTAATTTTTCAATAAAACTATAATTTACTTGAAAAATACAGATTTTAATTCTACAGATGATTTTATAACTCTTTCAAAAATTAACTATGGTCTTGTAAAATCACCATAAAATTACAAGAAAACAATGTCTCAATTTATGACAACAATTTAAAAACAAAAAATTTCATTTCAACCATTTTATTAATTATAAAAATTTAATTAAATATATATGAAATACCATATAACTAACACTAAATTTAAGAATATTAAAAATAATAATTTAATTATACTATGATATAATTTTATCATTCTTTAATTAATAAGATAAATAAATTATATTTATACAATCATGGGTGAGGTAACTAATCATTTGGCCAATTTACTATTCATAATGGTTATATTAGTATTCATATGGGTTTCCTTTCTCTTCTTTAGCATCAAATTACTATTCATAAAAGAATTAAGTTGATCATATCAAACACAAAATATATTACTTATTGTAATAGTGGATGTCAATTTTTTTTTAAATTAAACTCACAGATGTGAACAAATTATGTTTAAAACATGTCCTCCATTACAACACAGTGAAACTAATTTTAGAAAAATACAGCCTTCCAATATGTAAAATTGAATTATTTTTTGTAAAAAAATATAATATTTAATTTTCATAATACTATTTGTTCCTTCCAATATAATTTCTAGGTTATAAATTTCATTTTAAAATAATTAAATTTAATTTTTTATCATTGTTCATTTAAGTTTTGTTTTCTTTGAAACATATAAGGTACTGGATATTTAATTTAAAAAGGTTCATGCGATAAAATCTCTCAGATGTTATAGATACATTCCTGAAAACATGATCTCCCCCTGCAAATTATAAATCATTCTTTAGTGATCCACAGAAGTTTTTGTTTTATGTTGGTCTAAATTAATATAATTATGAATAGTATTTAATGTCACTATTTCTACTCAAACAGATTTATGCCTACAAGATTCTTTACACCAGATTAATTATAAAAAATTAGAGTAGGATACCACATTCTATATGATGCTTCTTATGATATCATTTTAAGTATTAAATGTAGATACCAAGATATAGATATTCCACCAATGAAAAATATTGATCCCGTGTACCTAAAAATTTAGTCTATAAATACCACAACATATCATATAATGTAAAAATAGTCCTTTTAAACTATCCATAAATGTAGGGATGATAAGCAGTTTCCAAATGTAGATCATTTCCAATATCCTTCTAAATAATCTTAAAGAATTTTTATGTAAACATCATATCATGATCAAATAAAATCAAATGAAAATCAACATGACATATCAAAATATAATTAATGGGGAGTAGTGTTAGGTTATGAAGAGGTAGATCTTCCTGTATAGCATATAAACATGTAGCCTAGGGAAGGGAATCAATAATAACCCATATATCAATATTCATTGTAATATTATTTGAAACTCCAGTGAAAAATTACTTTGTAATATCATACGATTTCCATAGTAGAATATATTGAGGTTTCATGTCTCATTTATGATATTTTATCTTAGACATTACCCATTGAGAGACCAATCGAGTTGATACATAATTTGTAATATTCTATTTCTAATTGTCTCACTACAAATATTCCATCAAATATTGATACATTTGGTTGTGACTATGGTACATAGTAAATTTTTATCCATGAGCCTTATTAAATAATTCTAAATTCATCTCAGGTATAGTTGAAACACATAAGCTCTTTTTAAATTTCAATATTAAATCTTCATATATGATGTATACCAACATACAAACATTCATGTATTTGATTTTATTTTTAATATTCTCATCATCAGGATGAAAACATTTTATTTTATATAATAAGGATATTTTGGAAATAATTTGAATAGATTTCATATTTCCACTTCTTTAATTATTCTCATATTAAAATTTTCTAAATTCATAAATATGAGATATTTGATAATCATTATTTTAGTCAAAAGACTGGGATCCTTCATACATAACACATTAGCTGCCTTCCTTTCATTCTCATGGTTATAAGTTGTTGAGAAATCATAATCCTTGAGTTCATATAACCACCAATATTCCTTCATAACGATCTACTCATATGAGAATATATATTTCATACTTCTTTATTAGAAAATATTTTACATAATTCATCATGACATTAATGTATCTATATTTTAAATGAAAATATTGTGTTTTCTAACTCGTAATCATGGGTTAGAAAATTCAATTTATTTATATTTCACTTGATTGATTTATATTAAATAACACATTAAATATAAATAAGGACATATCAGTGTATATTCATTGATGAAACAATAAATATAACAAATCTATCACTTCATGATGATAATGTATATATCATTGAATTAACTAATTTCCTCTTAAAATCTTCAAAAAAATAATTACATTATTTGAACGATATTAACTTAACCACGTCACGGGTCAACTTGGTTAACATATTAGATAATAATGAATTTTTATTAAACAACAATTGATAAAAACCATCTAATATAATGAGAATACATACATCATTTATATTCATTGGGGTTGGATATTGAGTCATTGACATTGTCTCTAAAGGATCATCACATATTCTGTCATTAGTGAGAATATATCCATGAAAAGACACTACTAGGATACAAATTTCAAAATTTCTAAATTTTTCATATATCTCCCTTATTCTAGGATTGTTATAAATAATATTCAATTGAATCTTATTATCATAAAAAAATTAGATTATATCATGATATTATCAATAAATACCACAATGAAATAATCTAAAATAACCATGAATAATTTTGTCAGCATATCCATAAAATAAGGGTGCATTATTCAATCCAAAGGGAAGTACTATAACTTCTTAATGATCATACCATGTATAAAATGTCATCTATGGAATATCCTCTATCACTACAAATATTTTATGATACCATAGTGAATAAAAATCTTTATAAATATTTTATCTCATATAATTTTACCAAATAACTCATCTATATTTGGTAAAGGGTACATTTTTTTTATATTATTGTCATTGGACTACCAATAATTAATCAATATATTCATAAAACTACATTTCCTCTTATGAAAACGTATTAGGGTTCTGTATTGTGAACCACTAGGGAGTATAAATCCCTTATAATACAATTCTTGCTGTTGTTTTTTCAGTTACACTAGTTCCACTATAGACATCAGGTAGGGGTTCTCAGATATAGGTTTATCATAAGGGATGATATTCCTGGAAAATTCCAATTCATGATTAAGAATGGGTAAATGTATTTTTTATGGAAACACATCGACATATTCATAAATAAAAGGTACATATTATATTCAAAGGATACATTTTCGATTCAGAGGTTGTTAGTGGTGTACATCATGAAAAATTTCATTATGGGGAGCCACCGTATATAGATTAAATAATGATGATGATTAATTATTCTCTTATTTGATGATTAGGTGTCACAAACAAATAAAATGTTTCCCTCTATTGGATTCCTGATCCAATTCATGATGAGGCCCAATGTGCATTAATGCTACCCACAAGATGTATCATATTCATGGGTATCAAGAAATCACCCCCTCAGAATGATTTCACCCAAAAAATAATTATGAAAATGAGTAGTGGAAATTAAATATAATTTTTATGTGACACGTCCATTGGTTAAGCATCTCTTCCACAAAAAATAGTGCAGTAAAAAATAAATTGAAAAAAAATAATAATCTAGTAAATAACATGGGAAAGAAAAATCTCCCACAGTCATGGTATCGCTACCATGTAAGGAAAATATTCCCATCTATTGAATATTTATTAGACACCCGCTACAATAGTAACCATAAATTAAAAAAGACACAAAAAGGTATAACTATCCGATCTATTAAAAAATTTAAAAAATGTAATTCAAACACACCTTCTTGTGACAATGCATCTCACTCTAAAACTAATAGAACATCAATTCCCCATGGGAGGAAATATGTAATCTGAAACCTACAACTGAAAATGATAATGACTATCACGAGTTATAAGATCAATAGGGAACCTATATAACCAATCCATTGGTAAAATTCTTTAGAGGGAGGATACTAATTATGATAGATTTAAATAAAATAATGAAAATATATTTTAATTTTCAAAAAAATAACATGTCACTACTATTTTATAAATAATTGTTTTACATTTATTTAGATGTAAAAAATCACAATGAAAACATTTTTAGGACAACATTCCATTATATTAAAATAAAAAATTAAAAACTAAAACGTATTTAAATATTTAAAAACATTTTTTAATTAACATTATGATAACCATTTTATAAGAAAAAGACATGGTATAATATAAATGAAGGCACAATAAAAAGAAAACACATTTCATCAAGTATAAAAAAACATAGAGTATTTAATCAGGGTAATATCGTAAATATCAAGTGATGAGACCCCAGATATATTCACTTCAGAACCATTTATCTAGCTATCGATTAAATCCAAACTCTATAACCAACCAGATAATATAAAATACACGTATTGGTTGAACAAGCCACCATGGAATTTCCCTACCACAGTAATATAGTCTATATAATTATGAATTAATAGAAATCGTCTCCCAAATTCCATTAAGATGCCTAGAATCTTATGATAATGGTCAAATGGAGTAGAGAATGAAATAAAAATACAATATTCTAATCAAGATTTATCACAATTGATTTAACATGTTAATACATCCCCCCAACAACATTAATTTGAATAATGTACCTAAACGAAAGGACATCCAAAGCTATGTGAAATAAAAAATAAACCTTTTCAAAGTATCAACTACATCACAGAACATTGAGAAATCAAAATAATTTCTATGCAAAAAAATTTATTTTAAAAAATTAAATCCCAAAACTATGTAAAACCTCAAACAATATATTATAGTGCCAACTAGGCCTTACCACATTATTTTAAAAATAAAATCTACTAAAATATTATTTCAAGACCATGTTTCAATTTCCCATTTAAATATCCAAATTTCCACATTATCCGTTAGAATCATAAAAATATTTAAATATATATCATCCATTACAGAAATTAATATAATCTCATATGAATTTTTACTTGAAAATATTTATATATGCATACTTATTTATATGGGTACAACCATCCAATGGGTTAAAATATATTTCCAATCCACACAATTTTATCGAAAAATGATCATTGTAATAATCCAATGTTACATTGAAATAATTAACAATTTTATAAGAACCACATAAAACATTTACTTATGAAAATTGGGTTTAGATTAAAACAATCCTCAATAATTGATTCAAAAAATGTTTTCATCTCAATTTAAATTTGGAAAAAAACACATTAAATTGAAATAAAGGTCATAAAAATAATAATTTTCATTTAAATACCAATATGTGAAATAAAAAATATTAATTTATTCCAAAATATTCCATTAAAATAGATTGAAAATAAGGATCCTAAATTTGATTTTCTAAAACAACATGATCCTATATTAACGTGTAGAACAACTCATTTCATATGAGTACGGAGGTGTCATCTCACCCTGGAAACTTCCAAGATTCCACGTAAAATAAATAGATAGCTAAAAATCACAAAATATCAAAATAGATTTAACAAGAAAAGGAAGAAAAATTCAAAACAATATTCAAATAGAGTGGGGTTTATCACCATTGATTAATTATGTAGTAACCATTCTCAAAACACACCTCAAGGTCAATGGTAAGTGAAAAAAACCAAAATAGAACCCTCCCACCATGTAGATTAGGGTTCAACCAAGAAAATTCATTGGTTAATGGGAGAAGAAACCATGAACAATGATGAATAATTAGGAGGGGGGAATGAAAACCAAGCCGAAAGAGTTAAAATAATGAAATGGCATGATAATCACAAACTAAAGGAGGTAGGGGTCATTAGTGGGTGGGGGAGCCCATATTGTCGGATGTTGAATGAAAATGGGTAGTGTAAGAGGCTTAGCACAATTTTGGGGAAATTAAGAGATGGGTAAAAATGTAAAAAACCCTTTTTTATGTGAGTGTGCACTGCATACGGTTTGTCTCCATGGTTTTCTATACAATGTGCCAACCATGCTCCCTTTACTAAATGTCCTGGAGAACCTCCAAAAATCAAAATTTATAGTTAGGGATGATCTGTTACATTAATTTCATTGAATTTATTCTGATTATGTATTCACCTATATGATTTTACATTGATTTCTACAAACATGACACCAACCATGCATCTATATTGAAAATAAAAAATAATTAGTAATTTATCCTAGATCAACACAAATGTCAAGATCAAGAATAAATTTAATTAAATAGGTAAAATTAGTTAATAAATTAATTTTGGGGTGCGATAATTCTCCCATATATAATAAATTTTACTCCAAAAACTCTTTTGGGAGAAATGGTTAATTAAAATGGAAAGAGGATTAACCCACACACTAAGAATATGATCCATAAAAAATGATGATTTATCAAAATTAACTCCAATTATTGATGACATAATTTAAAATATGGAAAAGGTAAACACCTAAATTTCTAAATTCTTCTAAATTAAGAAACATTAAAGAATCCTTCATACGATGGATACTCCAAATATGGGGAAAATTTCAATTCAAAAAATCACAAAAACAAAAACAAAAGAACGTATCAATGAGAATATAAATTTTCGAAATTATGATAATAAAAATAAAAAATTACCCTTCATTAAAATTTGACCATTTGATGGGATGTGTTGGGGAAAATCATAGAATAAATCTACACCCACATGACATTAATGAACCTCAAAATAATGTTCACATAAGTTATAATAAGATAGGATTTTATAAAAAGGGCCACATATACAAATGTTTTCCCTAATTTTCAACCCCACAACATAAGAATCCCACTCACAAACTAAATCAATATGGTATATGATTATTTAATATAATGAGGAAGATCAATATTATTACAATAAATAAGAAAACCTAATATAAAAATAGGGGATCATGAAACCTATCACAATAAAATGATGATTTTCTATAAACACTACCAAAAATAAATAAGTACCATAATAAAACAAATATCTATGAACTATGTACAATACTTATTTCAATCCAAATAAAATGGGATGATCCAATGTGTCAAATAATGAATGACTCAATTACCTAAAATGATTTGTGTTTAGATAAGATAAATCAATTCTCGATTTAGAATGATAGAGGAATATAATGTAACTTGGGGATTCATATTTGAAACACCAAAACCCAAGTGAATCAATTTAAATAAGTAAATAACCAAATTGGGAAAAACCTAAAATTGTTGGCAGTACCCATCCTGGACATCCATGACCAATCCCAAAACATATATTTTATAACTTCTCATAACAAGATTACACGGCCATAATATAATCCCACAAAACCCCTGAGAAAAATTAGACAATGGAGACAAATAAATTTCCATGGAAATAAACCTTTTATAAAGAGACTAAAAAAATCCAAGAGAAAACCCAACTAAAGTCTCGCAAGAGAAGCTCAATTCACCGAGAGATTATTCGATGTTACCACTAAACATAGTGTTTAGATATGGATTTCAACTTTATGGTCACACTCAAAAACCATAAGAGTCACTATTCTGGAATATCCTAAGACATTATATTCAAAAACCCGATCAAAACATTGAATGAATGAAGATAATAAAAAAAATTTATGAAATTTAAAACAAAAGACACAAAAATATAACTCACCCTATATCTGGTGAACTGTTGGAAAACAAATACCAAGAGACACCCAAACACAATCACATCCATCTATAATGTCCAAAATCAATCCAATAATTAAATCCCAATTTAAAATAATAAAATAAAATTTCAAAAAAATTCATTAAAATTATCCTCGAAACAAAAAAATATTGAACATTGTAAAAACCTTTTAAGCAAAATATACACCCATGGACAAAATAGAAAAGATAATTTTTGGTATAATTTTAAAATTACTGGCTCGTTAATTAAAATAACTAATAATTTTCAAAATTCTAACCCCCTATAATTATGAGATTAATTATTTATATTTTATTATATGAAAATTACAACATTGACATTATTTTCAAAATCCAAAAATTATTTATCAAAATTTATATCAAAACAATAAATATCACTATCATGCTAAAATATTTTATAAACCACCTCTCATGTTATAAAAAATCATTTTAATTTAAAACAATGTTTTAATTTCCAAAAACCCATATAAATAAATACACACAAATCAATAAATTACTAAAACTCCATGTTATTAGTTTTAAATAATATTTCACCCATTTACATTCAAATGGAAATTTAATTAAAAACATTAATTAGAAATCCAAAACCATGTTCTATTTTATTCATTTTATTAAAATTAATTTAATTCACTTTGAAACCTCAATATCATCATTTTGATAGCAATATTTTAATAATTAAAACGCAATAAATTTGATAAATATAATAAAATTACATAATACAAATTAAATAAAACAAAACAATTATAATTACTTATTTCAATAGGTTACGAGTGTTAGTATGCATCTTCGTAGTATGTCTTCACAGACAATGTAGAAAATGTAAAACTAACATGAGCATTCACCCAAAACCATGTAAATTCATTCCAACTGGCTTCCTTGACCTTGAGAACTCATCACACACGATTATTTCTCTCCACTTTTTTATTCCAAAATCACAAAACAATCAGACAACTCATAAAAAAAATACTCAACTCTCGAGTTTCCATGGAAACTTGAATCATTGAATAAGAGAGATCTAGTTAGACTCTTTGCATGAGTACCTCATAAATCTTGATAATCCTATATCCATCTACCATTAAATCCAAAGTTAAAAAATGGCATTCCAATTCTACTAGCTCTTAAGATCCTAAGTTTTTCGTAAAAAGATTTCATGAACCATCCTTCATCATCAGTTTATTATATGATTTTCCTGGATGACAACAAACCCCCATAGACTTTCATGATAACCATGTCATATCCCAAGTGTTTTGGAATCAATGAATCAACACTTGAGAATGATTTCAGCCAAAAAAATAATAAATAAAATGAGTAGTTGATATTAAAAAATTTATTTACACATATATATGTCAGATGCATAAATAGAAAATAAAAATTTAGCAAATAATAAACTATAAAAATAATATGAAATTTGTAAATAGAATGTGAAAAAAATTTATCCCACACCCCTAGTATACCTCATAAACATGGAAATCATGTCCACATGATTCCTTTTATTTGACAACCAATAGGTGTATTTTCCCATCATCCCTAGAAATGATTGAGAGCCCAAAGGGGAATATAAGATAAAATAAACTAAAACAAAAAAAAATACAAAAATACATATTTGTGTCTATTAAAGTCAACATATAACTAATAAAACGAAAAATACATGTTATTAGGAATTAATATAATAAAATCAATCACTAAAAGTGATAAAGCTAGGACGGATAAATAACCTTAGCTTGGATTCCATGTATCCACTCCCCATGTAAAATTCATTAGAAAGAGGTTCCTTATTATGATTATTTGAAATAATATAATAAAAATATATTTTAATTTCAAATCCATTCACATGTCACTTATCATTTATAAATAATTCGTTTTATTTTCTATAAATGAAATTAATCATCCCTTTTTAAAAAAGCACCTATTGAAAAATAAAACAATACAGAATATTTAAAACATAACATTCAAAACAATTTAAGGTATCTATTTTGAAAGATGTAAAACATGGTATAACATAAATAATGTCATGAAAAATTGAAAATAAATGACATTATGTGTAAGGATAATAAGGATTATATAATCATGAGAAAATCAAAAACATCGTGTGATTAGACATTATATGTACTTTGATTGGAACCATCTACCATTCTATAGATGTGATATATAATTTATTACTAACGAGATACCCTCAGCTAGAATCACTAATGACACAACCAACCATAGTCTTTCCATAACCTGGGGATCTAGTGCATCTAATTGGGATTAAATAGAAAGTATATCCCATCACCCAGAACGATTCTTATGATCCCATGATAAAACAAAAGGGGAGGTGAGGAAGAAAGTGAAAATACAATATCACAATCATGAGTTGTCACAAGCCATCATACATGGTAATCTCACCTCCCGACCCCATCAATATGAAGAAACTATCTAAACCAGAGGAAATCCATAGAGGTGCACAGTTCCTTGATAAAAATTATAAAAGTAAAATCTGGGTCATATAATTCATTTTAAAAATAGAAACCACTTAATTCCTTATTTTATATCAATTTAGACATTTCCATTTAATTCTCTAATGCATTACTTTCCCCGTTAGACTCATATGGATTAACATATATATATATATATATAAGTTCTCTATTTAAAAAATTCATATATTCAAATATAAATCTATACATATACTTGTGTATATATTCATACATGTGTATATCTGTATAATATTCCAGTGGGTGAAAATATATTTTCCAGTCTCACAGATTTATTTTAAAATATGATTTTCAATCACCCAATGGTAGTTGGAACTCCAAAAAAAATTTATATAAACATCATAAAACATTTACATCAACCATCTGGGCCTTCATTTAAAAAATCATGAAAACTATTTCAACATTTATTTTTTACACAATTACAATTAGGGGGAATCAATAAATTGAAATGAAAATAATAAAAAGCTTTATTTATAATTAAATAGCAATATATATAATTAATATTATCCATTTATATCATAATATTTTTTTAAACAAGATGAAAAACAGTTATCCTAAATTTAAATGCATAGAAATATGGATATCATTCCTTGAATAGATTATGAACTCACTATATTTGAGGAATGAGCTGTTATCCCACCTAAAAATGGTCCATGACTTCCTAAAAAACAAAAAGTAACCTATAAATAAATAATCACCCATAATCACAAGAAAAAAAACAATCATAATAAAAACCATACATCAAATAGAGTGTGATTCTTAATCATCAATGAATTTCACATCAACCACTCTAAAATCACACCTCATGAACCATGGGAATTGAAATGAATAGACAAAAAGAATAGCCCCACGTGAATTATTTTCCATAAAATAACACTATATGATTATATAGGGATGAAATGATGATGAAATAAAAAGGAGGAGTGGGATTAATAGATGAAAAAACACAAGAAGAAGATATTGCATGAGGAAATTTTTGGAAAATCATAAATCAATAGGAGAGGTGGTTTGAAGGCCAAGCGTGAGGGATCCCTCTTAGGTGGAATAGAAATAAAATCTGGAGTGTGAGAGAAATATGATTATTTAGTGGAATTAAACAGTTTGTTAAACCCATAAAAAAATATTTTTAAAAAAATATAGAATCTCATTTTGTTTGGCCAAAATGTTGTCCAAAATGTGTGAATGTGTGGTTAATTGTCACCTATTGACCGGACAAGGTTCCAGTTCTCTGCTAACAAGTATAGCAGTACTCATGTCGAATCATTAGTGATGATACATTTTAATAGTCTATTTTTAGTTGATTGTATTCAATTTGGGGGGATGGGGTTGCAAAGATAATGAATTATTTTATGTATTATGTTTTACAAATATTTATTTAACAATTTGATAAATATTTGGAAGAGTTCATCAATAGGATGTTATGATTGTGATATCATTGATCCTTTATTGGTATTGCATTAAATTAACACCCATGTCACTAGTTGATGTTAATTGGAATTCCAAAGTGTTATGGCTTTAATCTAAGACTTAACATAAATAGGATTCTAATCTCAATTAGTATTTTATTTTGGTAGTGTATTTATGGTTCAAATAATCCATTGAATTCACACCTTAAACAAAATATGTCATTAAACCATTACATGTTATTTCCAACATACACAATGATACTTCAAACAATAATCATTGAAAAAAAGCTCCCAATCCCTTAACATCCCTAAATTATTACCCACCCCAACGAAAGATTTTCGAGGCCATTGAAATGATTATTAATTGGGTTATAATGATTATGATGATAAATTAATAAGATAATAAAATGAAAGGGATAAAAAAGAGTGATGCGTAGAACCCTCACTCCAACGGTGATGACAATTAAAAACAATCATTATATTTAATGAGAAATAAAAAATGGAATGGGATTCAACTATATTTAAACAATTTTAAGAAAAACAATATTATACTACATAAGGTGGATAACAGTAAGAGATATTTAAGAAGAAACATTCATTAAAACAGAATTACCAAAAAAGACTTACAAGATTACAATAATAAAGAACACAATAGTAGAAGGAAACAAAAATATGAGTAAGGGAAGATCATGGGAAAACAAGTGTATGTACGGTCCTCTCATTCCCTTTTCAATGCTTTGGTCATACCAATATTTTCATCTCTCTTCTGAAATGAAAACTGCTTTGAAGGAGAGTAAGGGGATGTATTAATTGCCCAAGGAAGTGGACTATTAGAAATCCCAATCTATCCCTCCACTTAAATTTCTAATTTGGATATACAGACAACCGAATCATAGTGTAGCCAATTATTCAATGTTGTAGATAATTTTTTTTACTACTTCTCCCAAATGTTGGGGTCATTTGGACTTACAAAGCTAGTTTTATATAGGTTTTATTAAACAATGTCAAAATTTATATTTCAATCCATACCTTTTAGATTTCTGAAAAAAGAATGGTATTATCAGTATAATGATGCCTTCAAATACATACAATTTTTTCAACAAAAGCCGGCCGACTATATCTCTTCTTTCACACGGAAAAATATCAGCTTGACATGATTATTACATCATGAGATATTTCATTAATACAGTACTGATTATATTTCCCATCCAGAATGGTGGGATGAATTTTAATGAATCTGTTGGGCCCGTTTTATTTATATTTGGCCTTGTTATTTTTATTTAAGACTACTTACATTGTCCCACAAACGTTTGAGGATGATGAATGAATTTTCACTTATGGATTGGGCCTAGTAATTTAATCTTCTTGGATGAGTCTGTTTCTTCATAGATTTTGTGGGCCTTCTTGTGTCATCTATATGACCTTGCAAATGGAATGATTAGAACAATAATCCTTCTAATGAAATGTTGTATACTTAATTAGGAAGCCTAACTAATAATAATCACACAATTTGAATCATTAGGGTGATAATTATAAACAAAATAGTAGACACACTCAATTGAAATACTTCAGGAAATGAAAAAAAATTATTTTTTTTATAAAACATTAATATTTTACACAAATTATGAACATTTCATATAAAATAAGTAAAGGGAGTATATAATAAGTTTTTAAAATGTTAATAACATCAACTACCTTACACTTAGTCTTGTGAGTGTCCTCATGTGAAAAATATATAAAAACATGACAATATCTTATTCAATCACCAAAAAATTTAAACATTTGGTTTTCCCCACTCAGGGGATGTTTAGAAAATTATACTCATCCATATTGATTTCCACAACAAGTTGTTACAGAAAATTATTTCCAAAAATACTTCTTTTTTTCGTGGTTAAATTTATAAATGGAAAATGTTTTCACACACAACTTAATCCTCTCATGATGATAAAGTTAATTTATGGATCTTCACTCATTCACTAACCAAATGTGAAAATCATAGAGATTGAATGTTCTCTCATACTCTATAACATATCCTAAAGTGCTCAAAAATTACGTGGTCTTTTTAGGGGGTTTTCTTGTGGCTATGAGATGGTAGAAGGATGATATCCAAAATATTGGAAAATAGGGCTAAAACACCCACATGGATATATCAATGAATTTTTTTTTGGAATGAGACATGAAATAAAATAGAACCACATATTTACAAGGTAATGATTTTGTGTATATCGACACAAGATATGATGAAATTTTTAATGGGATGAGAATATAAAATATAAAACAAATACAAAACTCTTCCCAATGACATATGTGTTCATTTTTTATTTTCATTACATTTTTTTCAAAATTTATACTTGAAAAATATATGTCACACTCATATCCCAACCCATTATTTACCTCCTCAAGAAAAAAATTGTAATATTTATAACAAGATAAAAGGTTTAAGAAGAGTGAATTTTGTCCTTCCAAAAATACAACCCATATTATGGATCTCGTTTTTTATTTTTTTGATTTTTTTAAAATTTTCTGAACCATTTCAATAACATATAAAAAATTAAATAAATTAAACTACATTACATTCCCCAAAAATTAATAAATTACAACATCCCTCTACTAAAATGGATGTTTTCCCTCAAGCATATAATGACTCGTTGAAAATCATGAAACATGCACTGAAAAAATGAAATCTATTCCCCCACACATAAATTTCAAAATAATTATAAAATAAAAGTACATGATGATATGGGGTGGGATAAGGTATTGGTAATATAATGTGGCTATAATTGAAATGGTTTTCATATGCTTTATAGGAATTTTAAATGGAGGATTAATATAAGGGAAATTAGAGGCAATTTGGTTACTCTGATTCTCATATGGTTCAGAAAAAGACTCTCTCATATTAATGCACACCATTGTTGAAAATCAACATGAAGGTCCACAAATTCAAGACTCAAATATCAGGGAAAACACACATTTTGAAATGATAAAAATAGGTAGCCTTGGAATGATAGAAAATGATGTTTCTTACATATGGGGAAAATCATTTTCCAAACAAAAAATTGATCTTTCAAAATTTTCTTAGTTTGATAAAATATTCATTATCCAATTTCATGATGAAAATATTAATATTTTGAGATGAATACATGGATTTTTGACTCGTGAAAGGGGTTGGAAAAAATGTCAATACTCTATGGTGAGTAATTATGACATGTTTTTTTTTTAAATTTTTATTAATTTTTTTAATTTTTTACTGTTTTTAAATTACACGCCCACACAAAAGAGACAAACTAAATAAAAAATGTGATGAGGAAAGTGGTAAAATAAAAATTAGAATGAGGGAGGAAGAATAAGAAAGAGAGAGAAAGATAGAGATAGGATGAGGAGGAGTTATAGAGAAATAAGTGCCCCTGGTTTGGATTTGGTGGGTTCCATCTCCATCCAGTGGTGGGTCGACTACGGAATTTTGGGATTCGATGGAAGTCGATGTGGTTCCAAGATTGTGTGTCCACTCATGTTGATGATTTAACCGATATCCATTAACTGTGAATGTCTTTTTGGAAGTGGGGTCTTGGACATTCACTGCACCAAATTGGTAAACTTGAGAAAAATAAAAAGACTTTCCCAATGAGAAATAATCATACCTGGGTAAAGCTGAAATCAAGAATTGAAGAGAATTAACATTTCACGATTGTGAAATACCATTCCAATGATGTTTTTATCATGGGGTTCCTTAGCCTTTTATTTTTAATGATTTAAATTCTTAAAATAATCTAGCCGAATCTCCTCAAATTCTTCCAATTGTATCAACCTTTCTTCACCAAATTTTTCAAAATCAAAATTACAAGTTTTCACAACCCAAAAACCCAAAATGACTTCTGTTGGATTTAAACTGTTAAATTACATTCTTTACCAAAATCCATCCTAAAAAGAGACATCCCAATGGGTGTTTTAAAGTAATTTTGATAAGCCCAATGTGCTTCACCATTTCGTTCAGGAGAGTCTATTCTGGTGGGTTTTAGAATTAACTGAAGCACTATTTTCACTTCTCAATTTTGAATGTTAAGACACAACATTTTTTGGGGTGATATAAAGTTGATGTTTTTTGTAAAAAACATTCTTTTTCAAAATTGTTCGATGGTTATATTACAAAAATGGTTTCTTATGTCACTTATCAAGGAACATGGTGTGCCAAATTGGTGGAAGATTGTGTCTTTTTGAACTCACTAATAGTATTTGAATCATCATTACTAATGTGTTTTCCCTTGACCCACAATGAAACATAATAAAATGCATGATCAATATATGATAATCCATTGGAAGGGGGAATGGTCCCATGAAATCAATGCCCCAAACTTTGAAGATCTCACAGAAAATTAATGGTTATGGGGCATTTCATTTTCTTAAAAAAATTCTGCCAAATTTTTTGCATATGGGACATGATTGAAAGAACTCTAGTGAGTCTTTGAAGAGTGATGACTAGAAGAATCCAAAGTCTAGGACCTTTCAGTAGGTCATTTCTATCCTAATGTGGCCACTACCAGGCATTGAGTGGCATAATTCTAAGAATGAAGAATGTTCATTTTTTTCAACACATCTATTAATTACCATATCTTCACCAGTTTTCCAATGTTTAATATATACCCCAAAATAGAATTTTGAATCACATTTCAACTTCATTTTTTTTTCTTTTGAAAAATTTTCATGAAATAAATCCAAAACCAAATATTTTATAATTGGGTAATACCATTGAATTTTTGGAGTTAGAGATGAAAGGTGCTCAGTTAGAAATTATGGATCAATTATTTTAGAATGTGATTAATTACAAAGTCTAATCAATTTATCAGCCCCATGGTTTTCTTTTCGTTATTTATCTTTTATTTCAACGTCAAAATCTTGCATCATGAGGATCCATTTTATTATCCTTGGATTGGAATCACAATTCTTATATAGAAAATTTATAGCAGAATAGTCTATGAAGATGATGATTCTGAAACCTAAGAGATTAGGACAGAATTTATCTAAGTAAAAAAACACTGGGAAATGTTCCTTTTAAGTAAAAGTTTAGTGAGATTTATTTTGATCCAATGTTTAGGATGAATAATATATTACATGAGAAATGTTTTCTCTTCTATAACAATGAACATCCCCAATAGCTCTATCAGAAGCATCACAGTTCAATTAAAAGTGTATGGACCGATTTGGGGGAAGGTTTATCAGGGAAAATGTAAGAGAAATTTTAACTTCAATGATGGATATCTTTAAAAACTCATAGAAATGGAATGTAAATCATTATGAAGCAACCGAGTGAGTGAGAGGGAAATCCTATTGATATTATAGATGAATAGTCGATAGAAACCATCATGACCAATGAATGGATGGATGTCTCAAATAGATGTGTGTTCATGATGTGATTGGATCCCTTAAATTTTTTCTTGATCAACTTCAATAATGTATTGAGAAACTATGTTCTCTAGAACAATAACATTTGAAACCATGAACTGACATTTATCCAAATTTAACACATGATTACACTTGACACACTTTTGGAGGACTAGAGAGTGTGAATTCAAGCATGATTTAGATGACTCACCATAAATGGTAATGTCATCCATGAAGAAATCCATTCATTGTTCAATGAATTTGGAAAAGATACTCATCATACACATTTGGAATGTTGTAGGAGCATTTAAAATGTCAAAAGGAATTCGACTATATTCATATGTTTCAAAGGGTCATGTGAAAGTAATATATTCACGGTCCTGGTGTGTGATTGAGAATTGGACGTAGCTGGTGTATCCATCAAGAAAGAAATAGTGAAACTTTCCATCTAATCGTCCGAGAATTTGATAACGGAATAAAACATGGTACTGATCTTTTCATGTTTCAACATTAAATTTTGAGTAAACAATACCCACAATCCATTTGTTCTTCACTCAAGTTGTGACTACCTCACCTTGTTAAAATGTGACAATAGTTATCCCATAATTCATAGGTACAACATGAATTGGAATAAACCATTCATGATCAGAAATTGGCTAGATAATACAATATTTAAGAAGCTTGGTGATATCTTCTCTAACTACCTCAAGGATTAGTGGATTGAGTCTTCTTTGTGGTTGTATAATTGGATTGGTTGATTCCGCAAGATGGATGTGATGGATGAAAAGAGAAGGGTGGATTCCTGGTATTTCATCTTGGGTCGAACTTAAGGCCATTTTGTTTTCCTCTAACAATTGATCAATGTTTGACACCTCAGTTCCAGTAAGTAAAGCTGAAATAATAACCGGATATGAGTGATCATGGAAAAAGAATACATATTTCTGATTTTCAATAAGAGGTTTTTTATTAGTCTCTTCTTTAATTTATGGGTTATACAACACTTGAACAGAGGATGTGATTTCAGTTGCATCAGATTCATTTTCCTTAATACTATACCATGTGGAGTGGGAGAGAACAGAGTTGATGTGTGATTCAAGAGTGATTTCAAGATCCTCTAGATTGATGGAGTCTAAGAATGAGAGGTCACATCAGCATCACCATTTATGACTTTCCTTACAATAGTGTAGATTTCACATGATAATTTATCATTTGAACATGAGTAATATGATTGATTGGGGTTCAATTGACACTTATAAGTTTCCACATAAGCATGGATTTAGAGAGTAGAGTTATCCTCATATAGGTATTGCATGAGATAGAAAATGATGAACATGACCATTTACTCACCAAATTCCATGGATAAGATGCCTTAATGGACATCAATTTTTGTTGTCCTTGTCATTATGATTGGTCTTCCTAGAATTAATTGGGACCGAGAATAGTTTATCTGACCTTCCATGTTAAGGACAATAAAATCAACAGGGATGGTACGATCATTAACACGAATAAGGAAATATTCGAGTAGACCCTCTGGACTGGCTATGTGTTGGCTGAGTAACTAAATAAAAACACCTGTTGGATGTAAGGGACCTAGACCAAGGTTGGAAAAGGTGGATTTGGGGATGACATTAATTGAGGCTCCTAGGCCTATGAGTGCATCATCTAAGATGGAACGATAAATTTGTCCTGAATTGTAAAGGTCGCTAGATCTTTTCACTTTTTGGGAATAGACAGCTGGGTGGAAAAAAATTTGACGGTCCTAAGTTGCCTCTTGTGGGTGCACAATTCCTTAAGAAACATGGTATACAAAAGGAATTGTTTTATTTCATCCATGAGGGGAATTGTGACTTCAACACATCTAAACATTTCATCAATTTCAGGATCGGGTTCAAAGGACTTCATTGGATTAGAAATGGCTTGAGTAAGAAGGAATCAGGTTCCCAAGTGATGTTTAAGGAGGCGAGGGAATGGATTCAGATTTCTTTTTGAGTTTATTTTTCATTTCATTTTCTAGGTCAACATTCAATGGTTTGTGGGAGGTCTCATTATGAATCATAGAAATTTGTTTCCACAATATGTGTGAAATTTCACTGACATAACCCTTGGTGTTGGGTAATGGTTGAGCTGGGAGTTGGGAATATTTTAATTGTTGTTGCTGACTCGAGTGGGATGAAAGTTGACCATATTGGGTATCAATGTTTTTTAGGATAGAATGGGTGAACAAAGGAAGATCTTCCACTGCACATTCCAATGGTTTCATAGAAGAAATGGATTTTCCTGAATTTGGATTACCTTGATTTTGGGTCTTGGGAATGTGATTGTATTGGTTTGGGAATTGAGAAGACTCACTAGGATAGTGAAAAACTGGAGGACCAGGAGGATGATATATCTTTTGCTGTTGAAGAACAAACATATAAGGTTACTGGAAGTTACCAACACCTTGACCATATTGGAACTGGTTTGGGGTTTGATGAGGGTATTGAGGGGGATGAGAAATGGGATTCACATATCTCATGTTAGGGTTAAAAATAGATTATAAGGGCTCAGAAAGGTGTTGGTTGATGTTTCTAATAAACTGAAATTATAGTCGAGGGTCGATGTTCTAATGATCATAGAATACATTGAGATCCATTAGTCCAGATGAATCAGATGGATCATCTTGATGTTGTGGGAAGGTGTCTATTTGATGAGCAATAGAGTTACAGATTCCATAGTATTTGACAGGTCGAAGAAACATTGATTGTGGACAATATGAGGTTAGGGATTTGGAAGGCACAACTAGATGTTTCACAGGAACTGTAAGTTCACTCATCCACTTGGTAATCTGGTTTGACTCTATGGATTGATTATCTTGGACTAGTTTTACTTGAGCATGTGCTCAAGTATGGAATTATTGTGTGTTTGCTTCCATGAAACTTATGAGATCTCTAGCATCTGTAAGAGTTTTTTTTACAAGAGTAATTCCACATGTTGTATCAAAAAGAGTTCTCGCCATATCCTATAACCCCTCATAGAAGTATTGGATCAACAGTTGGTCAGAGATTTGGTGGTGTGGGAAGGTTAGAACACGATTTTTGAACCTTTCCCAGTACTCAGGGAGTAATTCATTTGGGAATTGATAGATACCACTTATTTCCTTTTGGACAGAATCTGTACAAATGTAGGAAATAATTTCTCTAAGAAGATTCGCCTCTGGACATTACATGTGGTTATGGAGCAAGGAGGGAGGTAGTAAAGCCATGACATGGAGGAGTAATCTAGAGAGAAGTGTAATGCTCAGAGTTTGACTTGTTCCTCAGAAACCCATTGAGGATTCATGGTAGTGCACAGCACATGGAACTCTTTAAGTTGGAGATGTGGATCCTCACTGGCTAGACCATAGAAATGAGGAAGAAGATGAATCAAACCTGATTTGAGTTCAAAGTCAGCCTCTATGTTTGGATATTGAATACCAAGAGGGTGGTAATTTATAACAGGGGTAGAGAGTTTTTTATGTTTTTTTACCCTAGGATTGGCAATTTCTAATTCAATTTGTTGGGAAAGGACTGGTTCATGAATTATTTGATTATCTCTTACCTCCCTTATATGATAGAGAAGTGTTCGCTCAATTTTTGGGTCAAAACATCTGAGGGATTGTTTGGGAGGCTATGGGGAATTCATAGAGATGTTGTAGGAAAGAGGAATATGGGTTTTTTATTGTATTTTTTCATAGTTTATGATTTTTATGAGAATATAGGTTTTCCTTTTTGTTTTTTCATCAAATTTTTCTTAAAATTTTGTTTTTTTGGATTTTTTTACAATAAATAGAAACTGATGACTACATAAAGCACTGTACCTGGAAATGGATCCATTCAAAAGTGCGACCGATTGTCTCCTATCGACTGGTCATGGTTCTGGTGCTCTGCTAATGTGTATATTAGCACTTGGGTCAAATCTTCAGCGATGTTACTTTTTAATAGTCAACTATTTTTAGTTGATTTTACTCACCTTGGGGAGGTATGTTTACAGAGATTATGAAATAATTTATGGATTATGTTTGATATAGATTGATTTAAAATGTTGATAAATATTGGGGTGAGTTAATCAATATGTAGTTATGATTGTTATATCATTGAGCCTTGCATTGTATTGCATTAAATTAACACAAATGTCACAAGTTGACGTTAATTGGAATTCCTAAGTGTTAAGGCTTCAATCCAAGCCATAAAATTACTAAAATTATATTCTCAATTAGTACTTGATTATGGTTGTGTATTTATGGTTCCAATATTCAATGAAATCCATATGTTAAACAAAACAACACATCAATCATTTCCATGTTAAGTCCAACATATACAATGATAATTCCAAATATACTCATTGAGCTAAAGATCTCAATCACTTTACATCCCTAAATTATAACTCACCCCAATGATAGATTTACTCATCCATTGAAATGATTAGTAATCTGGTTATAGTTATTATGATCATAAATTAAGAAGATATGAAAAATAAAGGGATAAGAAAAGACAGGTGCGCCCAGCACACCTAAAAACGATGATGATAATTAAAAACTACATATAGATTGAATGGGAAAGAAAAATAAGGAAAGGAGATTCAACTTTATTTAAATTATTTTAAGATAATAAATAATAAACTATAAATGGTGGATGACATTAAGAGATATTTAAGTAGAAACATTCATTAAAATTGAATAAAAAAAAGACATACATGATTACAATAATGAAGAACACCAAAGTAGAAGGAGACAATGAGATGAGGAAGGGTTTCTCAAGTGAAAACATTAGTATGGAATGCCCTCACTTTCCCTTTGCAAGGCTTTTTTCATGCCAATATGTGTTCAAATCTTCTAAAATGACAACTCATTTGATGTAGAGGGACGAGATGTATTTATAGCCCAATTTAGTGGATAGTGTGCATTCCCAATCACCCCCCACTAGTATCACCAATTTGGCTATTCAGACAGTCGAATCTCGAGATATCCTCAAATTAAAAGTTCTAGATAATAATGTTAAACGAATACTGTCAAATTTTGTAGTAATTTAGACTTATGGATCCATGGTTATGGTTGTTTTAATTAAAAAAGATATACTTTCCATTTCAATCTATACTTTTTTGAAGGTCTAAATGTGAATGCGGTTATAAATAGGAAGTTTCTGTCAAATTCGAACACTTTCTTCAACAATGTATCCCACCTATATCTCCTCTTTCAAACTGAAAAATCACAGATAGATTTTATGATTACATCATTATATATGTCATGAATAGTGTACTGATTTTATTTCCTGGACCGAATGGTGGGCTGAGTTTTAATGAAACTGTTGGGCCCCTTTTATTTGGAGTTGTGCCCATTAATTCAATCATCAAGGATGGTCATGTTTCTTCACAGATTCTGTGGGCCTTATTATGTGATCCATATGACCCTTCAAATGGAATAATTGGACCATTATTCATTTTTTTAAATGTTGGATATAGAATTGGAAAGCCTACAAAAAAATAATCACACAATTTGGATCAGTATGGTGATAATTATAAATAAAATTATAAACTGACCCCATTAGATTAGATCTAAATTTTCTAAAAAATTATATATTGTTTTAAAACATTAATATTTCAGACAAATTAGTCCCACTTCATATAAAATAATTATAGGGATTATATAATATGTTATGAAAATATTAATAACATCAATGTGTTCAAACCGTTCACCCCACATTTAATGTCATGGACCACCTCACATAGTCATTTTTCATGGTGAGGGAAACCATGCTCCATGAATATGGTCATATCAATAATGATTACATATACACTCACAAAATTTTTTCTCCTATTATACTATTCATCTTCCATCCATGTACCTATGCTGAATAATCCAAAAAAATTAATATTTTATACTGGTTCAACCCAAAACAGAATAATGAAACTGAATTTAAATAAATAAAAAATAATAATTGACCGATTATGGTTATGGTGAGACATAATAGAATCCATATATTTATCCCCAATATTAATTACATTATATTAGAAATAAGTTTTCAAATCATAATATGAATGAAACCATTTTATATGGATTATATAAAATTCAACTATAGGTGTAATGATCATGTTTCCAAATAGGGTATGTCTATGTCTTATAATTACAGTCAACTGAAATATCCTTATTGTAGTAAGACTACAACAATGAGTATTTGATGGTAATTCTATTTTAATTGTTCCTTGGAAATATCTAATTTTATTGGAAAAATGGAATATATAAAAGAGTGTAATTATCCATAATCAAATAAAAAATTATTTAAATTTGATGGTATGATCTAAATACCTACTACTTAATCTTTATGCACATAAAACTCAGTTGTAGTGATTTTATAAGCTTGACCTTGCTCCCTTGATCTTTTTAGGCAAGTTTCCTGGATGTCTGGGGTGTTTATTTGAAACGTGACCCATTTTTTTATATTTGACGAACATAACATTTGAAGTATCATTCATTCCATTGAAATCACATGCCTGATGAAATATTCCCTACAATTAAATATAACTCATATTTATTGAAATCATATTCCATGGGGTTTAATTCATCAATTTTTACTAGCTATAAATTCTTCCAATCTCTTCTTCCCATTTTTCATATTTCCTTCTACAGGTTCTCAGTTTCCAACTACATTTTGTATTTTACTTGTAAAAAATAAGATATGGATAATTATTTTTCTATATTTATGGAAGATGATACAATATATTCATATCTGAAAAACGTATAAGAGACTAATTCTCATTGAAGTATTAGTTTTATAACATCCAAGAAATTATCAATTTTATACTGTGGATTACATATATAATCTAAAATAAGAGTTTTTACCTTTATATAGTAAACATCAAATTCATTACCATTTTCTCCTTCCATTTTCCATTGATTATGGATTTTATTCTCCATATCATCTCACCACTCATGTGGAATGTACTTTTCAAATAATATCTACTTCAAATTATTCCAGATCATACTATTTATTTTATCTAACTCATTAGTGTTTTGGATCAATCACCACTATTTACCATAGTATCCATTACGATGATAAACTACAATGATAACTTTCTCTATTTTACTACTTCAAAATGATTGAAATACATTATCCATTGACTTGATCAAATTCGTAGGTACTCATAGATTTGTAGTCTTATTTGATGATGAATATTTCTAACACTTGATGTAGTCAAACATTGTTTCACCAAGTTGGGGTTCAGTAGGTTTCTCTATATGATTAAGGACATTTGTCAACATTAGATTCATATATATGAATATAGTCATAATTTATTTAGCTTATACACTAGAACCATCATTATTATCAATCCTAGGAGGGATATCCCAAAATAGAATATATATAAATTAATAATATTTCCATTCCTTCCATTAGAAATCATTTCAAAACAATGGTATATAGTGAATTACATCATTAAATTAGGAATTCTCAATCATATAATATAATTCGATAAATGGTATAACAATAGAAAAAAAACAGATTTTTGAATAGATAATCATAGAATCATACGCTCGGTATCTTGGAAAATAACATCAAATAATAAAAATAATTTGAAATATTTCATATTTGTTTTTAATGATAATGTAAATCAACCAAAAAATATCCCATGGGATGGTATGGTCAGGTGTACAGCCTTAATATCATTCATCATACACCTACAATGATATAGTTATTACCCAATCATCCCCTTTAAAATTTGTTACCCCTGCGTGAATCTTTTCCATAGCTGCATCGACTTTCCAGTATCCAGAAAGAATATATTTTCTATAAAAACTACGCAACCTCTACTTATTAAGAAATTATGATATTATCTTATACATATACATATCCTTATATAATATCAGAGTGGTATGTTCTTTAATCAATTTTATCATAAATATAATTATAAAATATTATACTAAATTTTATTTAATACACAATTAGATATCTAGACCCTTGTAACCCATATTTTGGTGGATATTTTACTATATTGGACCGAAAAACTAGTATCATATGCTCAAGGGTCATATAGTTATGTTTTATTAAGAGGTTAGATACATACAATATTCACTCAAAAAATTTTAAAACATGAAATACAACATAAAAATATATAGCTAAGAATTCATTATTATATTTTATTAAATTTATAAAATCATTAATAGACACATTATTAATTTCATAATTGAATGAAAACATAAAAATATGGTGAGATCAGATGCTCATTTAGCGAAAGTATACATTAGAAGCTGTCATACAATAAATAAATAATGAATAATATGGAAAAGAAAAATACTAATCAAATATTACATAAAAAGAATATCTTATAAGTTGCTTAAATCCATTGAAGGGATATAAATATAAATAATCACATGGATAACAAAAAGTACTTCCATAATGAAATAGTCCATAATTACAGGCATCATAATATTAACATTAATGCCTTATTCCAAGGAATTATATGTATAAAGGTATGGTATTTTCCAAATACCCAAACTATTTTGAATTATGAGATATAAAAATAAATAGAGGGGCAATAACAGGCCCCACTCATCACCTAACAAGTTTAACATTCATCATGAGAAATAATTGAAAAAAACATTCAACAGATAATCAACATAAACATTCATATTGAAAATATACCATATGATATATTATAATATTCCCCAGTAAATAAATATATGAATATGATCTCAAGAGATACCGAGTAATATAGTTGATGTTATTGATAAATTATATCCCCATTAAAGCATAATATTTTTTAATGGATGTTGACACAAATTAAAGTACTTTAATAAAATAAATTCAATATTACCGGGGGAAAATATCCTTTTCATTTTGAATTCACTTATATTAAAACCTAAAAAATTATATAATATTTCAAAAAAAATTTATAAAAAAAACCTTCAAAAATTCATATGAAGCTTCAGTTCAATGAATAGTCCTGATGGTGGTTGTAGTCAGTCCTGCAATATATGTAAAAAAATATTTTTTTTCACACCATTGGTAAAAATTAAATTATTCAGAAAAAAATACTTTTAACCATTCTATAGAATGTTATAAATGGGTAGAAATTACATTAGTAAACGATTTGTGAATATTAATAACAATCTAGAAAATATTTCTAACGAAATATAGGCATGGAAGAAAAATATTTTCATTCAAGAAAAGTAAATTTTCCTTAAGAACATTCATTTAGTCTTTTTGAGTTCCAAGTAAAGTAATAAATTTAAATAAAAAACCAAAAAATAGAAATATATTGATTATAATATAATATATTGTTATTAATATAGAATAATCATATATATCTTCTAATGATAACATATAACTAAACAATTTCGAATATGGATGAGGTTGTGAAAATATCCCATACCTTGGGTCCAACTGATTTCATATGTTCCGTTAATATATGATATAATAAATTTAAATATATTATAATTATATACCAATAACCATATATATACTTATAATATCATATATGATCCACTTAAAATATTTCGAAATACTATTGTTTATAATTACTTATTAATATCGTTGTCTCCATGTTCTATTCATTTCCTTTTCCATGTGTGTGATGGTTTAGATGTTTTGGTCCCTATATATTTTTCATGGTTCTATCATCTCGTTAAATTTTATCATGATATAAATATAATATATATTCATTAATATATATAATGAATTATTCTTTAATGTTGGACATGAAAAATAAATCACAATGCTTCTTGGAGGAGGTAGTTCACATGTACGTTAGTGATATGTTATCATTTTTTTATCAGTGGAATGATAAGAAGGTAAGGGATGTCTTATATTTCCAGAATCATAATTATTCCATAAATATTATATATATATATATTAGGTCCATATTTATTTTCATCCATGTAATGTGGTGATGAAAAATGAATTACACCAGCAGATGGAGACGATAGGTCATACATATGCAGAAGTGATATATCTATTTTCAATGAGATAAAAATGAGATAAATAATGGATGAATTGTAAATACAAAAAAGTTTTAATAAATTAATTATATCAAATTATCCAAATTAATTCAATATATTAAATGATATGAAACACTGACTGACTAAATGTTATTTTTTATTATTACCTTAAAAACCAGGGTTACACGTCACGGTGGATGAAAATAATGCAGGCCAAGTGAGTCCTTCCGAACCAAATTAACACACTCAACAGGAAGAAAATTGAGACTATCAAAAACCACCAGAGTCTCCTCTGGTCTGCCCCAACGAGAGAATGCGTCAGCCGTAAAGTTGGACTCCCTCAGACTATGATGAACCATAGTATGAAGATTAAAACATTCCCTCTAAATTATCACAACTATATTATAGTATAAAAGATATGGAAATTATATTTATATAATGAAAATAAATACTCAATTTTATTTAAATATTATTCAATTATTTCCCCGAAAATGAAAAATCAGGTCATTTATTATTCATAAAAAAAATTTATAAAACATTTCCTTTTATATGATATGAATTTCTATTTGAAGAAACATATGATTAATTATTATAAATTATAATTAATATTAATAATTTATTAACGAAAATAATGTTATTAAATTATATGAAATATGTAAAATTATAGTTAATCATTGAAAATATATGACTGGATTTTTTTTATTAATGTGAAAAAACATTGGAGGAAAAAATGAGAAACCCGACCTGACTTCACCACATCATCATTTCACTACTTATCCACTTCAACATTACACCACTACATCATTTCACCACCTCACCACTTCACCACTACACCACATCACCTCAAAAAAACATACAAGGCTTCACAACAAACACCATTCTAGCACTATGGATGAAAATCCATTCATGCATTCAAACTGAAATACCATAATAGTTGTAGCCTAAAACGTCATGAGAAGGCCATGGTACCATGAACTAGGGAACATGATCATCAGAAAAGAAGGAAAAAAAGGTTATCCTCGAATTCCCACTGGTGTGACCATCGACACCAGCCCAAATCCACAAGTATGTTGGCGGACACCAGTCAGAGTACACCCAAGCCCTCCAAGTAAAGTGAGATGAACCCAAAGAGAACATCCACATAGGGCAATGAATAATATAGAGGGAGGAATACCATCCTGTCAAAAAGCCACATCCTACTCCCTAGATAACCGTAACATAACTCCAAGTCCTTCTACAAATCATATTCCGTGTAGTGGAATCTTCCAAGACATGAAGATCTCGAACCAAGACCTCGTGCCATCGATCCTCCACTATTCACTAGACCCACCACAGGAGGAAATCCCCACAGCTATACAGAGACAACCCCTCTCATCTGCAGGAAGAGGCAGAATCCAACCAGGGAGGAGCAAGGAGACATTGGTGACATCGATGCAGCAGAGACCATACATTAAATCTCAAAGTCTCCAAACACGCAAAACATCCAGAAACTATTACCTCCCAACTCTGATCCTCTAATAAAATGGTTTTTCAATATGTTTAACAATTTAATTAATAAAAGATAATTTGTAAAATTTTTAATCTAAATTTTTTTTTAAAAAAATTACATTTTTAATTCATCATATCAAAATTATTATAGTTTCATTTTATATATTTTTTTGAAGAAGAAAATGTTTTAGTTAAAAAATATGATTTTCAACAAAACATGAAATTTGTATTGATTTTTCATTATATTAAAATAACCTAGATGTTTAGAAAAAATTTAAGTAACAAAATATGAATTTAATTAATTTAAATAATTGTTTAAAAATATTTTTTAACCTATTAATCCTATGTAAAATATTTTCCAAACAAATTAAAATGTCAATTTAATAAAAAAAATATTCAGGTTTTTCATTATAAAATGATTTTTCAAAGGAGGTTATCATTAGGATAGCCTTGAAAATATCATACCTTCTATTTTTTATAATAAATAAATTTATTCCATAAAAATAGTATCCATTATACTTTTATCTTATATATAATTTTATATTTTTTAAAAAATAAAATTTTAAAATCTTTTTTACCCAATTAATAGTGATTATTTTTAAATTAATAGTTCTTGCACTAAAAAACATTATAATATTAAATTATATAAAAAATAAAAATTAAAAAATTCTTTAAAAGTATAGGTCTAAGATTTTATAATTAAAATTGTTTAATAATGTTAAAAATTAATTACCATGGTAAAAGTATGTTTGGGTAAAAGGATAAAAGTAAAATAGTACTGGCATAAAACACTGAGCATATCCTCCAGAAGGGGTTTTTAGATGATTTTAGAAATATAATCACTTTACCTTCCTATATTATATATTTTTTAATCATCAAACATGGAAAAGTTACATCTCTTTATTGAAAATGTATATGGTTCCCCCAAAACTACCCTTCTCATTAATTATTAGAGGGTAAGCGTTTCTCCAATTCAAGACTCCCATATACATAATATTTATTCTTAAAACACATAAATATTAATCAAACTAGATCCCTATATCACATTAAATATCTTATTATAAAATATATAATAAATAATTCATTCATTTCAAAGGAAAAAATTAAAGAATATTTAATACCACAATGTGAGTATTATCAACTATTTAGCTTTTATTATTAATTATATTAATTCATAATAATTCATGAAAAAATAATGTAATGATATTAGTGTAATTTTATAAATTATGTTTACTATATGAATTTGTATAGAATAGTTTATTTATATATTTTATCCATTAGGAAAAACAAAAATTGAATTCTTTTGTTGTGATGATGATTACCTCTATCAAGTATTGTGTATGGTTTTCCATCATTTCCTTAAATATATGGATATAGGGATGGTATTGAAGGAAAAATTTTAATTTTATGATATTATTACAGTTCTTTTGTGAAAAATTAAACTACATATATAATATATGATCAAAAAATTATTATCATAAATCTGATCATTTAAAATCATTATACTGAGATGATAATATTTTTTTCAATTTGTGTAAATCATTAATATATATTATTTCAACAGCGTTTATTTAAAATTTTGATATATCACTCTAGTAAACACTAAAACTGATATTTATGTTTCTAGTATACTTATATGAAAATAGAAATACCTCATAATCATCATTAAATCAGGGTATGTTCCGGTTTTTGTCGGTTTATCCACCCAATTGAACCGTACTATGATATTGTATCATGGGTGACTATGGAAACATAATTACTAGTATTATGAGATTAAAATGAGTTAATAATTATTTTATTTTTTTATTTATATTTCATATAAATATTTAATTCATCGATTATGAAAACACTCATTGATCATCAGGAATCGCCAAAATAAGAAGATTAGCGATTTCATATTCAAGGATAAACACAAAAACAAACATGAATGGAATTTGAATTTAATAAATAGGTATAAATCATACTTCATAATAAATTTAATTATATAGTAATGATAAAATATTAATAAAGAATTTACATATACACTACTACAAGGAAACTAATACAAATTATTGAAACTACAAATACTCGATGTGGAAAAATGGATGAATTATGAGGTGCCCCAAAAGATGCATCACCAATGAGAGGGGGGTTGAACTAGTGGAAATTTTTTTTTGGTTTCATTATTATTAAATTAAACTATTAAACTCTGATACCCTATTGTGATTCCATAGCAATTCCCAATCATAATAAAAGTAAATAACATAGAATCAGAAAAATCACAAGGTTCGGACTCATGGTGAGGCTACTCCATATTGTGATTGATTTGATAAAAAAATAATAGATTCTATAATATGATCATAAGTGATTAAAAAAATTAAATTGATCAATAGTATAGAATAACACTATGTTATCCAAAGTACCACTAGAACAAAAGATTCAAATTCCCAAAAAAAAAAAAACACCTATAACTCATTAATGATTACTTTTATATGATTATATCTCATTAAAATTTCAATAAAAATATTTATTTTGAACCTTCAAGGTAATTATCATGTAAAATGATCACATCATTAGGATTCTTCATATGAAAAATTCTTTTACATTAACATGTCATATTTATTTCTATCTAATGAATGTATAACCTCTCAAGTTTACATTATATGATAACTTATATTTATTTTATATACTCTTTCACAAAACATTTAAATTAAAAATGTTTCTTGTACTCTATGAATACTTCACACTTGAATTCACTACCTCATGTAAATCATAAGTCCTATAAACGGATTCTGATCACATTATCACAAATGGTCGTAAGAAACACAATAATGTATTCACTATCATTTATGATAACACGTACTCCTTCATGTAATCATGTACCCTTCATGTGAGTATGCTCCTAGATTCACACGATCGATGTACATATAACCATGACATAACATATTTGCAGTAACTCATTCGCATAACCACTGGGTAGAAATTTTCAAATAACATTCATGTTATCAGGGGTTTTTTTGTGAATTCTACGTATATCCAATCTTGAAAATTTAGGATTTTAAAATGGATTCAAAAAAATAATTGTGTAAAATATTTTGTGCCCAAAATGTCTCCTCCTAAACTTCACATAATCAGGACATTTGATTGATGGTTCTTCTTCTTTCCTTCATGTATTCATGGAATGTAGGATCACATGTGAAACTCTTTCTACCATCCACAAAATTAGTGTTATATTGGGAATCTCCTTATTATTATTAGACCATATCAGAACTCTATTTTATATATTATAGTTATATCACTCGAGATGTCAAGGTATTATGATCTACAACACTCGTATGAGAATTATATTTTTAGAGGAGAAAACACCACTTATCCCCATATTTTAATGCCCGGATGAAGAACCATTAAATGATCAAAAGGATCAAGGGATCACAATTATATCAAACACAATAAAACCTCATATTCCTCATACATTTTTGAGGTGATCATTCGATCCACATGACTAATTCATGTGGTCACTTAATTTATTATGTGCTTTCCATATTAATTTTCAATTCTTCATTCATTGGATTCTATCATGAATGATTCATTACAATCAGATGATAATTATGAATAATTCACGTTGAAATATGTGTACAGCTGGAGGGTTCATTATATTGTAGTTGCTCTATTAATCATGTGATTGACTAACGGTTTTCTCAAAAAAATTCAGGATCCATAGGACATCTGACAATTTCACATAGGATTTTATTTTATTCCTATAGTGAATTCATTTGACATTAGTGGTTATTATAATGGACTCATGAGAAAAGTCGATCATTATCATCCAACTCAATTTAATTAAATCATGTATTGGAAGTAAAACATAGATTTCATTCATATACATCATACGATTGATAACTTTTCATTGTATTGGATTGATATCAAATGATGGATAGCTATGTGAAGCTGACATGGATAGAATAGACATCGAGATATTGGAAAAGTTGATTATAGTTTAAACCCATATGGTGTGGTAGATTAAATAGAGGATATCTGTACGACTAGATGACACTTGTTCTGTCTAACTTTTAAATGAAATAGGACCAATATGTTCTCTATGTTTTTTCCACATCGATCACAATACAGGTTGGGAAAATATTTTTTAATCAAAATTGTTTTGATGTTCGGTTGCTAGCCATGAGGTTCGACACATGCTACACTTTGACATCACACCACCTGGGTTGTAAGAAACCTATGTTTTTGTAGTCGAACCTTTAGGCCCAAAGAGTCCTACACTACCTCCTTTATAAATATCACAATATGTTCCATTCAGTTCAGGCAATGTAGGAATTATACGTAGGCCCACCAATACCTCTGCCTCTTTGTGGGATGTGTGGATCAATGCCCCCATGTGGTCGAGGACCTCATCCCACTTGTGTGGGGTTTATTTGGACCATGTGGCTTATATTGTTCAACATATATTTATTTTTCATAGGGCCAATAATAAAATATTCCAATAAAACCCCCTTATCCAATATATCTTATATGAAATTTAGGAAGAATTATTATGAATTATCTCCAATTATTATCTTCCAAACATTGTAGTAAACCATATGAATTTATTGAAACATTTCATTTACAACAAGACCAATGAAATCAATTTTCCTAGTTTAAACATATTGAATTTTTCCTAAATTACATCGAATTACATTAAATGAATCTATAACAATTTTACATGCATCACCACTTCACTGCCTACCACATATTAATGTTTGGAAAATAAATGCTGACATAGATTAAAATTATCCTTGTTCTTTAATTTTTTTTGATTTGAACACATTTCAATCATGTATATATGTTGTGAAAATATATTCCACTTTATTTTCAATCTTATTAATAGGGTTCATAGGATCTTCTAACAAAACTTTTATATCAAAAAATATCCTCCTCCCATTGATGATTTTTTCTTAATCACTTCTAATATAGGGTTGATATCATAAGTTTATCATTAAATAGTGCCTTTAGTTAATCAAATATATGTATTATTGGGGTAACCTTTAGTATAAATCAAGATAGATACAACCAGGAATGTATAAGTTATCCACCAACAATGATGAATTTAGAATTCTTCTCATTAAATATATATTTTTGTTATTTGGGTTAGAAGTAATATGTTTCATCACTAAAATGATAAACCCTAAACTCACATAAATAAACACAATCGAATGGTAATGTGAAAAAGTTATAGTTCCCCATTGAATTCATCTTTTTCTCGTAAATTCTACCTCTAAAGGGATGGACTCATATTCATCATCATCGAACTAAATTAACTCTATGATTGAAAAATATTCTCTATAAATTATATTTATGTTTGTTCAGGTTAAATAAAGGAAATAAAAATAGAGAGGAACCATTCATAATAGATCATGTGAGAGGAGACAGTTGAACTTGATGTTTCATCCTGAGTTCCTCAAACCTCTCTCTTGGTATAACTTTATTGATTATTTATGAATGATAATATTTTATAGAACTATATTCTTTCTTAATATCATTACATTCCAACTTTTCATTGATAATTACATATTTGATATCAACATTCTTGGTTATTTAACACTAATCTGGTTTGTTAGACAATACTCTTTTACTTTTCTTATCACGTGATATTTTTAGTGGTTTCTCAGTTTCAATCATCAAATATTATAAATAAACATTCATCTAAATAATATATGTACAATAATGTGTATTTCCTAAATATTATACATCATTCGTGCTCAATGTCACTAATGTTTATTTCATTCTATACCAGATGACACAACCCTATCCACGAAATGATGTTCATCATGCTGTTGATATTCCATATATATAGTCACATGACTAATCTAAATCAAAAAACTACAATAGTTTCAAATCTTCAATTGGTATATATAGTATCCCATAGTTCAAAGATCTATTAACATATCTATGAAATATCTTACTAGCCAATAACTGAGAAACATTAGGATCTCCCGGAAATATTGAAGAAAATTTCATAGCAACTGTTATATATGACCTTGAAGATATTAGATAGAGAATTCATTGAATTATTATTCATAATTATTTTAAATTATCACTACATCTATAATTATCATTCTAAAATTATTATCCAACTAAAAATGATGCTAATACTTATTTTATATTTTATATTAAAAACACTCTTTGAAATTGCCTATCAAACTTTTTATTATATAAAAATATGTAATATATTTTCCTCTCAATCTTAAATCCCATAAAGTATGTAATTTGGAAATGGATAGAAATCACACAATTCATTTTCAAATTATCTAAAAACTCTCCACAAAGACAATAAATATCACCCGAAAAGATGAGTTTATCCACATACCCATTGAATATAAGAGAACGATTTGAAAATTATATCATATAAATGATACTCTCAAAATTTTCTTTTATAAGTTTCATATACCTTAAACAACTATATAATTTTTAATTATAGAATCTAAGGTAATGTTTCAAACCATAAAAGTAATTTTTTAATCTAAATACCATGTTTTTTTCATTTCCTAAGACAAACCCTTCAGGTTGTTTAATATAGACTTCTTCTTCACGTTCACCTTTCAGAAATTCATTTTTCACATCTTATTGATACTCATTATAATGATTATGTGTTTCCACATACAATAATAATCTAATAGATTCCAGTATTACTAATGATGAAATTGATTGTTCAATTTCAATTCCTTCCATTTGAGAGTATCCTTTTCACACCAATTTAGCTTTATTCATTGATACTCCACCTTTCTCGCTCATTTAATTTTAAAAAACACACATGGTTAAATTATCATTTCTAAATGTTCTTTAACATGATCCCATGTGGAGTTAATCTCATTATGATAATTTTCCTCATTCATAACTTCTTACTAATCCTTATTCAAAATTGATTCTAATACCATATAAAGATCAATTTGAGAAATAAGTGCAGTTTTATCTTCATTTTTATATCTTCTTCACTATTATACATGAACTTGTGGACTACAAATTATATTTTTTATATTTCACATGTTTTATAAATGGTTTATACCATTTTCTCTTATTTACATCATCTTCATATTCATTAATAGTTTTTAAAGAATTAGTATCAGTAGTTTTTAGGACTTTATCAGTAATATCACCATTCTTCTATTCTATATAAATATTATTTTCTATATAATCACGTAAATAATTATCAAATAAATTCTTGATTTTTTCTTATTTTCAATATTTTTTACATCAATACAGTGTATTTTAATTTTCACGTATTTATTCTAACATATTTAGACACTACCATTAGATATTTATATAATGAAAATTACTTCATTATCTTTTTCAAAAAAAAAACCAAATTGATGTTCTTGGTCATTATGAGGAATGAACAACAAAAAACTATATAGTATTTTATATTTGGATTTTTATTGTAGAAAATTTCTTATGATTTTTTCATTTCTTGTCTCTTTATACATCTCCTCTGTATATATACGGAACTACTAAGGGCTTTTATCCAAAAATAATTCTATATAGAGTGTTCTACTAACATATTAATTCTCATATCTAATATTATCCTATTATTTCCATGATCTACCGCAATTTTTTATGGATAATCAAATTTTATATATTGACTATTGAATACTTTTTGGAAATATAACTTTTTAAATGATCAAACTATAACCCTTTACTATTATCTAATATCAATTTCTAAATATTGATACACATATACTACTCATCTTTACATTTGAATATTTTGAGCACTTTAATGGCCCCTAAAATGTGTTTGATAATAATTTAATTTTTCCACTGAGATTAATAATTAATAAATTTAATGAAATATACATCATCTCTGGTTGAATGTTTTGTCATTATAACAGACAATTCAGTTTAGATATGTTCAATGGGTCTAGAAGATAGAATATCCACGCTTTTATGTGAACATTGCGCAAATTCCCCCATTTTATTTGTTTCATAGATTTTATCCTAGGCTCTACATACCTTGGGAATATCCCTCAAAATATCATGAATCATAATTTTACTTATAATCCTTTTACTAATATAGACATTCTCTCTATGGTATATGTTATATTTATCTTTGGAACTCATGTAACATGAGTAGTTAGAATAACCAATTCGAAATATATTTCCTAGTTTATTTTACCTTAAGGGATAATTCTTCCATATTGTGTGATTTTCAGGATAAATTAATCCTTTTTGAAAAAACATCGTATAGAACATCCCAATGTGGGATGATAATATGAAATTTTTTCATTATCCACTGAATAAATAAAAAATTATTAGACTTTATATTTCCAGCTTCAATCTTAATATTTCCAACACCATTAATTTTTGATGAATAATAATTTCCAACAGATTATGTTCCCCCATAGTAATTATCAATGTCTCTTATATTTTCTATGTCACCGGTCATGTGTGATGAAAATCCATAATCAATGATACATGAATTTGATCATATACTAGTTTCCAAGGAAACATATATGAAACATGATTTTTTTCATTCATTTTATGAATCCCTATAATATTATAATGATTATTTGTTTTTATTGAATATTACCCATAAACGTTTCAGGACTATGGAATTTTTGATATCATATTCCACATATTTATTGTAAGTATTCGAAAACAATTTTTGTTGGCCGATTTGATGCATATCTAAAACTACTAACTTTGAAAATTTCCTATCCTTTTCTTATAATATCTCAACATTGGTTCATATATCATCTCTATTTGGGACATTTTATTCCTGAATAATTATTATTTGATATTAAACACTCTAATAAAATATAATTTCCCTATAAACCATGAACTTCCCAATTGAAAATTGAAAAGTCTTAAAGATTGTTGATGTTTTATTTCTATTTAATATGATTGTACCCTCTCTGGGGGAAACATTATTATAAGAGATTATACTTATTACTTTTAATTATATTTATATTTCTAAATATCCAGTAGGATACATTATTGTCCATAATGTTTTTAACATCAATGTTTAATATAAATATTTAGTTTGAAATTCTGAGAGTACTAAAGTAACCTAATTAATTGAACCTCTATTTTCCAAAGTTTATAATGATTCTACCTAGACCTCAATAAAGATTTTAGAAATATTATCAAATCCTTTTCAATCTATTGTGTGTCTCAAGACAATTTCATAGAGTCTTGGACAATTCTTCCTATTCAAGCTATTTATTTTCTCTAAGGAATTTTAAAATATTTTCCATCTAAGCCAATTTAATTTTATATCATCTGATATCATCAATTTAGATAATCAATTTCATTACACATTCAACATATCAATCACATATCATTCCCATTTCAATAAAAAACAATGACTATTCCTTCTTGGGAATTTTGTTTTTCTCAAGAAGATATTATATTTCATTCATTAACATGTGCTATAGATATGATCATTCACTTTGTTCATCTTCACTACCATAGGTTTCATGCCAATTTTCATCATGATCAATGAAGTTAGTTTCATCTTCTGATTGGATTCTTGTGTTAGAGTAAAACGTATCTTTTTATCATTATGTATATTTTATTAAATTTAAACAATTTCTTCATACTATCATTAAAATTGGATTTTCCATTGGAGCTATTTTTTGCATTTTTATTTTTTTGGTATCTCATCATGCGTCTCAAGTTCCACGAACTTGTTTTTAGTAACATTTACCAAAATGTGTCTACTTTCATTATAGTTATAACACATTGGTGGTGTTTTACCTTTACCATTAAACATTTAATTATTGAATATTTTTTACACAAGTGAAATGATATTGTTAAAATCGTCTTCTTGACCTTCTCAATCAGATTCATTGGATTCTGACATTTTACTGTTTCTGATTTTAAGAATTACAATTTCTTCAAAATCCATCTCTTCATTGATTTTCTTCATGAATCCTGGGATATATTACATTTCTTAGATTGTTATAATTTTATGTCAATAATTAAGAGTATGATCATATCTACATTCCAATGATGATATGATAAGATCAATCCTACTGTTAAAAATTATCATAATTTTTTTGATAATTTAATTATCCTACAATTATACAAAACCATGAATATAACTAAAAATTTCATTTAAACATGTCAATGTTTTCTTCATTATCCATATGGATATCTACAAATTTGAACCTTTAAATTTTCAATTTGTACTCTATGAATATCATGTTTCCTTTATAACTACCTTCCTATTTATCCAAAATTTACATGTAATTTTTGAGTCTCGTAACCTTTATGTGATATTTTTCTGAAAGAAAATTCAAAATTGAATTTTGAGCATTGTCTTCAATATAAATATTTTTCTTATTGATAAATGTTAAAATATTATTAGAAATGATATGATTTAATCCTAAAGTTAAAAAATCCTTAACATCAAGGTTTTGTTATAGAGTATAAGTAATCATCTTATTCTTATAAGTTTGATTGTAATCTCCATCAAAAGTTGGAACACCCCTATTATTGATATAATTAATATTATATATACTTGTACATAGTTTGTCCAGATAGGGGGAACCAGCTCTCTAATACCAATTTAAATTTTCAGGGAGATATTCCACCACTAAGAGTAGGGTAGTTGAACTAGTGATGGTATTTATAAAATTAATTTCTTTTGAAATTAATATATGTAGACCAGTTAGGATCCGATCCAATCCTTATATTTCAACACATTTCCCAAATTCACAAATGGAATATATAATATGATCATAAAATATTAACAAGGTTTAGCATCAATGTGAGCCTACTCCTTTTTATGATTATTTAAACACAGAAATCACAAACACTTCAATATGATAACCAACACTTAAAATATATAATTATTTAATATAATCGAATCCCACTATTCTTTCTATAGTACCCCTGGAACAACATATTAACATTTCCGCAAACAGAAAAACATATTAAATATAAAAAGGATCACTTCTAAATGATTCTTGCTGCTTCAATTGTCAATGAATATCTTTATTTTGAGCCTTCATGTTAATTTGATTGTAAATTTAAATCTTCATCATGATTATTGAAAATTACTAGATTTCTTCCTGTACAATGACTTTTTCATACTATGAACCTAAATCATCAGAGATCAAGTGAACATTATATGATAAGTTTTTTTTATTCTATGTGCTCCTCCATAGACTTATTTCTATCACAATTCATTGTGTACTGTCTGTCCACTTTATGGAAGAATTAATTTATCCTTGATAAGTTCAAGAAATATCATTGGTTATGAAATCTGATGATAAAAAATGTGTCCTAATAAACAAAACAATGTATTACCAACCTCTACCAACAACCAAAACATCATTGCACGATTAGGTGGAATCTATATGTGTCTCTTCCTATAATTTCATGATCAAATCATGCACAATCATGCAATAAATTTTTTTTGCAGTCACTACTTCACATAACCATTGATTTGGATACATGAGATCAGATTCATGTGACCAAGGGTTTTTTTAGAATTATACATAAATCTCTTCTGGTAAACTATTTTTTGTCCATGGGATTCTCCAAAAACATTCATATGAGATATATTGTGTCTTTAATGTCTCTTAATTTCATTATATTAATTAAGAAGGTTGTTTGTGGGTTCTTCTTTATTCCCTTATGTGATCCATGAATTTAAGAAAATTTGAGACAATTCATTAATTTCTTCATGATATTATAGTTGTTCTTAGAACCACCAAAGCATGATTGGTTCACATGGGTTCATTGTTAATGGTATGAGAGTTATCTCTCTCAACATGTCAGGGCTTTAAAAACTAAAAATCTTGGTTGATCATCAATTATATTTGTGAAGGCTACACCACATCTCATTCACTTTCTTGCCTCATCAATGACCAGATAACTCTTCATGGGAATCTATGGATCCCATTACCTAAAACATATTAAAACATTGGATTGTCCATGAATTTTGAGGTGATCATGTGATCCATGTGATTAAATTTCATGATCACTTCATTGACCATTATCCACCCCTCTTGACTGTTATTTTTTCAAGTAGTAGATTCTCATTTTATAGCCTCTTGATATTTACATGATAATTCTGAATAATTGACATTAAAAAATCTATAAATGCAATGTTTTCTTGTGGTTGAATATTTTATCCTCTTCACGAGATAGATTAATGGTTTTCACCATACATAACATGATAAATAGGAAGTCGTGTTATGTTCCTAACGATTTTCATTCATTCATGCGAGGAATACTGTTCTTGCGATGACTTCATTTAAAAAGTCGATCTTCCACACCCAACCCATGTTCATTGAATCATGACAAACATGCATGACATCATTTTCATGAATTTTATCAATAATACCAATAATGACTCATTATATTTTATTTGTAACAGGTTATAGATGGTTTTATTGAGATCATATAGATAGAAGCCTCATCGGCCGGTAGTAGATGATGAAACTAGTTTAAAAAGATGGGGTGGAAGATATTCGATGGTGGAGATCCACACAATCAGACAACACTCATTATGTCTAACTCTTATTTGATTTCGGAATAATATGAATTAAAAATGTTTCCCACATTTACTACAATCATAGCAGTGTAGTGATTTTTAAATCAGATCATTTTTACTATTTTGGTTATCTAGCTACGGGGTTCATCACCTATAACACTAGAAAATCACACAACATTAGATACACCACACATGTACTATCCCATTGTAACCTTCGATCAGAAAGAGTCATATATTATGGTCTTTATACTTAGGCCCATCCTCTCCTCCAATTACATTCTCTATTGTCCTTATACACAGTCCCACCCAAACCGCTTCTTCCCAGAAGACTATGTGAACCAATTACACCACATGAACAAGGACCACCTCCCACATGTGTATGGTTGATTTGGACCATGTGTCTCACATGCTGGTCTATATATTTTTTCATATAACATGTTTATGTATAATTTTCATGAAATAAATCTAATTATCCTTCTCTATACATTATAGTAAAAAATATGTCCTCATTGAAACATATTTTAAAAAATAATACCAATTTTAGCAAAAATTACATTTAAAATATTTATTATTAATGTTTAATTAAATCCAATTACATTACATGAATCCATACAACGTTTTCAAACATCTCCTCTTCTACTATCACCATATATTGATTTATTGACAACAAATGAAATCGACGCTCAAATAATTCATATATAGGATGACTATTTAGTAAGTTTATTAATGAAAATGGATTCAAATAATGTAAACAACTAAATGATTAATATTTATATATTTGTGATATATGATGTTAAATTACATTTTTTGGATGTTAGTACAAAAGGTATTGTTTCTCATATCAAATTCTTCAATTTGAGAAATTTTTATTATTATGCACCAAATTTTATTTATGTGGTTCATATTCTACCTATTTGAGATATAATATAACTAAAAATTTTATAATAATTTTATTTTGACATCAATTAATATAAAAAAAATTAGAGGCTTTGATTAAAGCATTATTCAAGTCTCATGGGTTTTATTTTCCTCAATTTTGATTCATTTAGACATAATATATTGTGTGCTCAATGATTTTTTATTTGAATTTTTCATTACACATGTATTTATTATTATCATACTCCTTTTATTTCATGGTATTTACTTAAAAAACATTTTCCCTTAATCTTGTGCCTAATGTTATAGTTTATTCTCATATAGTGTGGATTTTTGGTAACTCAAATTTCATTAATTGTGTTACGATCATTATTTTTACATATTTCAAATAATTTAGGTCTAGTATAGCCATATATTGTATTATCTAGTAATATATAATTGTTTAATAGGGATATACATTGATAAAAAATAAATCGTTTCATGAATATTCCACACTTATTTCGTTATTACCTTCTGCATCCATCTACTTCTTTTCTCATGATATAATATTATCATATTATTCAAGTACTTATTTATCAATATAACAATTGATCTATATTTTTTTAAAATTAAATTTTATATAATTAAAATTGGATTATGTTCTAAGAGCTATAATATTATTATATTCTCAAGGGGAAAGGTATTGACTCTCTATATGTTTTTATTCTAATATAGATGATTATTAACACATTTACTATGTATTTTTTACCATCTACATTTTTATATATGTGGGGTATGATCATAAAACTCATTTTATTGAAACACAGAGAAGTAGTTAAATTATTTATGATTTTTTACTAGAATTGTAGGATGATCATGAATTAATATTTTTTATTCTTGATGATATAGATGGCCATGATTTTTATTTGGTAAGAGGCTGCTTATGTACTAATATGAAAATTCTTGTTTACTATTATAGTGAATGCATTGGACTTATTTAGGTGATGGGAAGATACTATTATTATATATCCTTTCAAATAATCTAAAGGTATCGTGAGACAAATTAGGGTTGGTTATTTGGTGAATATTTTCCCAGTAAGCAAGGTGTCTTGACTATAGTCTCAGAGACAAGTAAATATTGTGGCAGAAGGGCTTAAAGACATGTATTCTGATTTCCATCATTATTAATTCTAGCTGTATGAGATCATTATTATTAATATACATGTTTTTAGTTATTATCATGGATATATAATGCCTATATTTTCATAATATTTATTTCTTCAAGTTTTTTACTTACTCTTATTATAATATTTATTCCATGTTTATTACATGATTGCTCTAATTGTATGTTTTATTTTTTTAATAGTTTGAGATCACCTCTTATCATTATTCCATTTAAATATGTTATATAAAAAATTAATTCATGTTACATATTTATTAGTATACCATGTAACACCCCAAGATTTCATAGTATGTTATTTCTTCATAGTAATTCAATAACTTGCACTATGCGCAACACTTAGTTCAAGCGCACCACAACTTAACAAAATAGTCGTTAAAAAGTAGTTATGAATAGTATTAACTGAATTTTGAACTATATATAATACAAATAATTTTATAATCCATATTATTATTTTTTAGACATAATGCAAGAACAAATACAATTTTTCCATATAAAAGAAGTATTTTTCAAAAAATATTCTTTTATTGCCTTTTAATGGTGAACCATTTTTAAATCAAATATTTGAATCTTTTATATATTCAATTTGAAAAAAATAAAAATCTTCTTTAGAATCGGGACATAATAATTTATTTTCAAATAAAATTTGTTGCTTTTCTGATAATTTTCTTATTTTGGTGAATAGTGAAAAATACTATATTTTAACTGAAAAAACTTTTTTAACCAAAATAATTTATTGTGTTAAATTATAATTTTTAATTGTTTGGAAGTATAAATTGATTATATTTTTACCATTTAATCCAATTATAGTCATTTTAAGTAATTTCACATTGATATTGGACATAAAGAAGTGTCAATCCTTTGATATATATTGTTTCTTAAAAATACTCTTTTTGGTTTGGACAACGGGAATTAATTGTAAATTAAAAAATGAAACTTCAATGTTTTTAATTTGCTAAAATATATTACATTTTTTTATTCAAAATAACGAAATTATCCTAGGGTGGATTTTTGGTATTTTTCTGAAAATGTCCATTTTTTTATGAATAGTGAAAAAAACACTGAGTTATAGTTTAAAACAAAATTTTTATTTAAATAATTATTTATTTTATTTAAATTTATTTCATGTCAAATTAGATACATAATACCTATATATGTTCAATGAAATTCATTGGAGTCATTTTATAATAATTTTATATATATAAAAATTTGATTGAAATTTTCACCGTCTTTTACCCACCTCCTAGGAGAATTTGCGAATTTACATAAAACATAATTTTACCACTTCTGTGAGTAGAATTTAAAAAATCCGAGAGAAAATGTTAATATCAAGGAGTAAAATGTGTTTCAATAAGATAAATTTTTTTTTTGGTGAATAGTAAATTTTTACTTTTATTTACCACGGTTAAAATAAAATAGTGTAGTTAAGGGTAAAAAAATATTTTTATTAACCTAAAACATGTCCTAGTTCTATTTAATAAGTGTAATTAGACAGAAGCAAACCTTAGGAGTAATATATTACCACTTAGTTCCAATTGAATTAGATAAAGACATTTATTATTATTTTCTTTAAAGAAGAGTTAAAAGAGTTAAAATCAATGTTTAATGACTAATCAATTTTTATTATTGGGTTACACATAAGATAAATTAGACTATAAATATTCATTATAAAGATAAAAACATTTCCTACATAATAGTATGTCATTTATAATTTTTAGAGATTAAATAATGAAATTTATTAATGACACAATGATGATGTAGTAATTACCTTATTAATGAAAGAATCAAATGAATGGTATTATAAATATTAAAATAAATATAATTGAAATATTTTCATGACATCCACGAATTTTATAGGTGAATATTACATGTTAATATTGATTCAATGTATTTTTATTGAAGTAATCATGCTGTTATTATTTTAACAAAAAAACAGATACCAAATAGTGTCAAAAATGACATAAAATAGTTTTTTAATCACATATGATATTTTTAATTGATATAATGGTCCTAAAAATATGTTTTTCAGCCAAAAGACTTATATAATATTATATACCACACCAATTATCCAATTTGGGTTCTATTGGAATTATATAGTATGTTTATTAACCATATAGTGTAATAATACATGAAGACACTGTAAAAGATAAATTATTTAACTTAGAGTTAAATATAAATGATAAGGTTAAAATGGTAAAATAAACATGTATAAAACCTATTGGTTGAGTGGTTTTTGACCCATACCCACCTTAGACATTAACTAATACATTTTGGAACCATTATAAATCGAATATGAATTTATTATAAAATAATATTTTAAGTTTTTCCAAAGGTGCCCCTCACCCCTCTTATAAAAGGGGACACGCCCTTCAATCTAATTCAAAACTTCTAAAACATTTGGCTCGGCCAACCCCTCCCCAAATATCCTCTCAATTATCCTCCATTCAACCTAGAGGCCTTAGTTTGATCAGAAAGCCATCCTACGGAGCCCCTTTGATCAAATCAAAAGGAAGAACCCGAAGAAGAGGTAATGATTTCACCACCCTCTTTCACGTTCCATTCTTCTTCCACATCCTTTGTATTTGTTGTTTCCATTATAAAATAATAACTAAAGTATAATATATATACAATTATTTTATGATAATTATGGTACAACCAAATTCACTATTCAGTCCACCCTTTGAATGAAATGTCACCATACATGTGTACATACGACTTACTGTCTCCACATCATGGTATAATTGTTATTCAATACATTATTATATGGATGGGTATAATAATGATGTGTATTTTATGTAAATAATAAATATAAAATGATAATTATTCTATATATATGATATACCATCCAATTATATATTATTTTAATATCAAAAGAATGATATTTTTGGTTGTGCGTACGTACGGATTACCGTCTCCACAACGCGATGAGATTCATTTCCACGTTCACCAATAATCGACGATTATAAAAATTTGTATTACTAATCACTATGTAATATATGAAATAATAATGATACTTTATATATATATGTGTGTGTGTACTTACATATATCTGATTCACTTAGTTCCGTTCAATACGATATCAAAATGAAAACAACGTTTATGCGTACGTACGGACTACTGTCTCCATAAACAGGGTTTTTTATTTTATATATATATGTCTAATATAACTATTTATATTCTAAATATATATGATATATAAATCATGTTTTATATTCTGGATTTATTTAAATCTTGATCTATGTGATGTAATCAATAGTAACAGGTTAAAACAGATAAGATAAAGAGAATGATTATTACCCAAAATGTTAATTTAACTTGGTAATTATTATTAAATGGGTAGTATAAAGTTATAACTGAATCATGTATGATATCATAAATATTAATAAGGATCTGGTATAATTTTATAACATACTACGATCTTCATACAGGAGGTTAAATGTACCCTCCACTAAAGGAAAGTTCAAGGTAAGGGATTTTCATCTCACTCCTTATTCCCATGAGATTCATTCCATATTTACGCTATTACCATTAGTGTGGTGTATATATCACCCATCATTGTATTATTTGTGTAATACACATTAATTTATCCGTATTTACATATTCATTGTATCATACATCTTTCATGGGGTGTTTGTTTTGTAAGTTACCAAAATGATAAGGGTTAATTCCTTAATCTCATTATTATCCGAGGTTGTTTATGTGTATGTATTTACTGGGACATTTTCATCATCCATGTCCATTTCTCCTAAATATGATTTCAAAATGAAAATTTTAATGATTTTTGAAAGGTAATCTTTTTCAAGATCATAATTTTAAATGTTTTAATGATTTATATTTCTAAATATTTTTAATTAATGTCCATGTTTTCAAAATTATTTTATGTATTTATTTATATAGACATGATTGTTTTGAAATGATAAATATCTTCCTTAGATTAAAAGTGTTATGGGACACATTGATTCAAAAATCTCTTTTATATTACTTTATAAATGTGTGAATTTTAAATGATTTTACAAAATGGATATTTCTCTCGAAAGGTTATACTCATCATTTTCAACTATGTCATTATCCTTTACTGGATATTATTTTTTATTTAGGTTGATTTATTATAATACAATCTTCCATATTGTATTGAATGAGTTATGATATGTTTGACTGTGGATGATCTTTTTTTATACCATTCATGGTTTATGGTTAATGTATTGAAATTTCTTATGCTAGTTTTAATACGAATGATTATGTTATGTTTCAAATTATTTATATGAGGAATGCAGTGGACTTAGTAAGTGATGGGTGGAGCCCGCTATAGCTCCTCGATGGATTAGTAGGTATCATGAGACAAACATGTGTCTTGACACAAGGACTTTTCAAAAATTTTATTTTTAGTCTTGGCACGAGGCCTTGACTATGTTGTAATGATATCCGATATTATGCACTCTTAAATTGTGTAATTAGTTACTACAGGTGATTATTCGACTAGTATAATATCCATGTGCATATTTATATGGTAATGTTTGATATATTTTTTACATATTTTGTTCTAGTTTATCTTTAAAACGCTGTTGTTTTTATCACACATATTTCCTTAAAAGTTTATAGCGTCTTCTAAATTATTTACCATTACTAGGCATCGGAGCTCACCCATTTATTTTGTTTTATTTTCCCAGGATTCCATGAAGTGTATTATGATTGATATGCAGGGTTAAGATAAATGGAATAATTGCATTCTCAATGATTTTTTTTTTGTATTTTATGCTAGAATGTATAATGTAATTTTCATGTATGCAATCTATTAACCAATACTACTAAAATGATTGGTCTTTTCGGACTTGATTCCTTGTAATCATGCCAATGTATTATAATAATTCACTGACTCTGGGTAACTATGATCAGGGGTGTTACAGTTGGTATCAAAGGAAGTTTAGCAATAACCTTGGAAACTAGATTTATATAATCTCTAATTAGAGAACATTACCCTAAGATAGACTTTGGGGATTATTATATAAGAAATTCCTAGAATTTTTATAATGTAGAGATTTTGTAAGTTTTCCATGAAATTAAATCCCTGTTTGGATACGAGTTGGTAGAGGAGGCTCTGGTAAAGACGTACCTAGGGGTAAAACCAGAAAACACCACTATGAGCTGGACTCGAATGGGAACTGGTGCACAAAAATGGGCCTTGCTGCACTCCTGGTTACAACACTCCTGGGAGATATGCTTAGGATAATTCTCATTTTATTTACAAACCACTACGAAGGGTTTCTAAGTATATACATCCAAAAAGATAACTTTTTTATGATTTTGGATTATATCCATAAACTGTTCAATTTATATTAGGTATTTTACATGTTTTGAATTATGAATTGTGATTCATAAACTAACCTAGTATGTCATTGTTTAGAAATGGTGCCTAGTAGAATGAATTAGAACTCTAGAAGTATGTATGGACCAAAGATTAAGAAGTTTCATATCATTCATGGAATTAATCCAACATTTAGAAAGTAAATAGTCTCCCACATATTATCATAATATGAATAAATAGAATCATGTGTTAATAAGATCAGTAAAGAATTTTATGAATCCTGTGGTTTTGAAGGGAAACCAGAGATGAAATGGACTGTATAAAAAAAGATGTATAAAGGAAATAAGGGAAAGAAAGATTTTCTAATATTTAATAAATGTGGAATGAATCACCTTGGTAAATTCATTAAGGGAATATGAGTTTTCTATAAGTGTGGAGAAAAAGGACACCAAATATGTGATTGCAAGGGTAAGAAAAAGTTTTCAAATGTAAAATGCTTCATCTGCAAGGTGCTGAGACACTATGCAAATCAAATGTCACATTCATAAAAGTATACCGAAAATGATGTTATTGGATAATAATCTTGTTATGATACTACCTTGGATGAATAGAAATGACTAGTGTTCTTATGTTTTTATTATATAATTATTTCATTTGAGTATTGTATCAATAGTATACTAGTTACATGAATTATGGAGATAAATATGGATTATACCAAAGTAATATTTCATTGGAAATTTGAGATTATATGGTCTTGATACAAAGGTAGTTATTTTGGAAGAAGAGGTGGTTGATTTTGGATATTCAGGATGTAGCGGTGTTGAAAAAGAATACACGATGAAGGAATTCACATGATATTACCTGGAAAAAGGGATCCTCATTATGTATAACTTCCTTATAAACATAGGACTAAGAGTTTGGATATAAGTATTTTGTACAATTCTATTGGTTGGAATGGATTAATTTTGAAATTGGATACTATAGTTAAGGTTATTTTTGGATTTCATAAAAAGGACAACCCATAGGTCGGGCGACAACCCGTCAAGTCTGGAAAGGCCTCGAAAAATGAACCCACAACTGAAGGGAGGCAAGGGTGTATCACTTTTCACTGACCCACGAGATGTCCTAGATTGTATAATGTAGTTTTTCTTTAAATGTTCAGATATTTGAATTATAAATTCATTATTTTTGGAGCCTTATATTATTAGGATAAATAAATTATTATTATTTAGAAATCTTTTGGAGTGAAAGATGAGTTTGTGATAGGAATTAGATAAAGGATGTAACTCTACATGTCAAGTATATATATATATATATATTCCTCTTATTTTATGATTAAATTAATTCTTAAACATTAGTTAAGGGACTTCTTCAAAATATCCTTGCATTAAGGAATCCTTTGATTTCCAAATGTCTTTCTTTTATACGGTGTATAAAACACTTTCACTTTTTGTTTCAAGGGGAATATTTCCCTATGAAGCATTTTTCTAAACGACAAAAAAAGAAATGTTTTTTAATGTAAGTGGTGAAAATGACCTTTCTGCTACTGTGAGTTTTATTTGATCTTTGGACTCCATAATAATCCAAAATGATTTTTTATAGAAAATGAAAATAAATACAATATACTCTTTTTACGTATTTTGGATTTGAAAATGGATTTGATAATGGATTTGTTATGTCAATATATTTAATTTATATATTTTGATTAATGGCCTCAATCACTCTATATAAATATTTATGTTTTCCCTCCAATCCTATGTCTCTAATTTCCACAAATGATCTCCTAATCGAGATCATAATTTAGTGGTAACTTCTTCATTTCCCTTTTCCACTTATTAAGACTAAATTTTATTAACCCAATTTTCTATGTGGGTTTTCCCACAATGGTATTTTCTATTTTCAATCTTTAATTTTCGAATAACAATTTCAAATTGCGAGGATGCAATTTATTGAAGGATAGAAGAATGTAACACCCCATGATTTCATAGTACGATATCTCGTCAATGTAATTCAATAACTTGCACTACAGGCAACACTGAGATCAAGTGCACCACAACTTACCAAACTAGCCGTTCAAAAGTAGTTATGAATAGTATTAACTGAATTTTGAACTTTATATAATCATTATAATTTTAGAATCCATATTATGAGTTTTTTATACATAATGTATGAACAAATACATTTTATTCAGAAAAAAGAAATGTTTTTCAAAAAAATATACTTTTACCACCTTTTAATGGTGAACCATTATTAAATACAATATTTGAAACTTTCATAAATTAAATTTTACAAAATTAACTTTTTCTTTAGAATCGGGACATAAGAATTTAGTTTTAATAAATTCTTGGTGATTTCAGAAAACATTCATATTTGGGTGAATAGTAAAAAATACTATATTTTAACTCTAAACAACCTTTTTAATCAAAATAATTTATAGTGTTTAATTATACATTTTAATGGTTTGGAAGAATAAATTGGTTATATTTTTACCATTTAATCTAATTCTGGTCATTTTAAGTAATTTCACTTTGAGATTGGATATCATGAAGTGTCAATCTTTTGATAGATATTGTTTCTAAAAAATACTCCTTTTGGTTTTGACAACGTAAATTAATTTTAAATTAATAAATGCAACTTTTATGTTTTTAATTTGTTAAAATATACTTCATTTTTTGATTCAGAATAACAAAAGTATCCTAGGTTGAATTTTTGGTATTTTTTTTAAAATGTTTAATTTTTTATGAATAGGGAAAAAAACTAAGTTATTGTTTAAAATTGAATTTTTATTTAAATAATTAATTATTTTAATTAAATTTAATTCAGGAAAAAATAGATTCATAATACCTATATAAGATCAATGTAACTCAGTGGAGTCAGTTTGCAATAATTTTAGATATATACAAATTTTTTTTAACTTTTAACCGTCTTTTACCCACCTCTTAAGAGAATTTGAAAATTTACATAAAACATAATTTTACCGCTTCTTTGAGTTGAATTTCAAAAATCCTATAGATGCGGTTAATATCAAGGTGTATAATTTTGTTCAATAAGATAAAAATATTTTTTTGGTGAATTGTAACTTTTTACTTTTATTTACCACAGGTAAAAGTAAATAGGGTAATTTAGGGTAAAAATAATAATAATATTACCCTAAAACATGCCCTATTTATATTGTATAAGTTTAATTTGACCGAATACAACCTTAGAATAAAATAGGACCCTTTAGGGACACTTGGATTAGATTAAGACATTTATTATTATTTTATTTAAAGAACATTTGAAAGAGTTAAAATCAAACATTAATGAGTAAACCTTTATTAATGTAGGGTTATAGATAAGATAAATTCGACTATAAATATTCAATAGAAAGATAAAAATATTTCTTACATAATTGTATTTTATTTATAATTTTTAAATATTAAATAATTAAATATATTAATGACACAATGATGATGCAGTAATTACCTTATTAATGAAAGAATCAAATAAATTATATTATAAATATTAAAATAAATTTAATTTCAATGTTTTTATGACATACAAGAATTTTATCGGTGAATAAGACATGTTAAAATTGAATCAATGTAGATTTTGTGATGTAATCATGCTGTTATTAATTTAACAAAAAACAAATACCAAATAGTATCAAAATTGACATAAAATAGTTTTTAAAACAAATATTATATTATTAATTGATATAATGGTCTTAAAAATCAAAGGTTCGGAAAAAGACATATATAATAATATATATAATATTAATTAACCCATTGGTGTTCTATTAGTAGTATATAGTATGTTTATTAACCATATAGTGTAAGAATACAAGAAGACAAGGTAAAAGCAAAATTATTTAACTTAGAGTTAGATCTAAATGATAAGATTAAAATGGTAACATGAATTTGTCTAAAACCAATAGGATGAGTGGTTTTAGACTCATCCCCACCTTATACATTAAATAATACATATTTTAGATAATATAAACCGAATATGAATTTATTATAAAATAATATTTGATGTTTTTCCAAAGGTTCCCATCACCCCTCTTATTAAAGGGTACTCCCCCTTCACACTAATTCACAACTTCTATGAAATTTGGCTGAGCCAAAACCTGCCCAAATACCCTATAAACTATTCTACCTTCAACCTAGAGGCCTTATATTGGTCAAAAATACAACCTAATGAGCTCCATTGATCAAATCAAAAGGAAGAACCCAAAGAAGAGGTAATGATTTCACCACCCTCTTTCAAGTTCCATTCTTCATCCACTTCCTTTTTATTTTTTGTTTCCATTACAAAATAATAACTACAGTATATTATATATACTGTGATGTTATTATAATTATTGTACAACCAAATTCACTATTCTATCCACCCTTTGAATGACATGTCACCATACGTCCGTACGTACGGCTTACCGTCTGCACGTCGTGGTGTAATTGTTATTCAATACATTATTATTTGTATGGGTATAATAATGATGTTTATTTGATGTAAATAATAAATATAACATGATAAGGATTATTTATATATGATATACCATCCAATTATATATAATATTTATATCAAAAGAATGATATTTTCACTCGTTCGTACGTACGGATTACCGTCTCCAAGACACGTTGAGATTCATTTCCAAGTTAACCATTCATTGACGACTATAAATATATATATTAATACTATGTATGTAATATATGAATTAATAATGATACTATATATATATATATATTTACATATATCTTATTCACTTAGTTCTGTTCAATACGATATGAAAACGGAAACAACGTTTATGCGTACGTATAGACTTCCGTCTCCATAAACAGTGTTTTTCATTTCATATATATATTTATATTAAAAATATATTTATTCTAAATATATATGATATATAAATAATTTATTATATTTTGGAATTATTTAAATATTGATCTATGTGATACAATCAATAGTAAGAAGTTTAAACATGTACTATAATGAAAGTGGTTATTACCCAAAATGGTTATTTAACATGGAAATTATTATTAAATGGGTAGTATGAAGTCATAACTAAATCATGTATGATATCATAAATATTAATATGGTTCTGGTAAAATTTAATAACATACTAATATTTTCATACAAGAGGTTAAACGTACCCTCTACTAAAGGAATGTGCAAGGTAAGGGGTTTTAATATCAATCCTTATTCCCATGAGATTCATTCCATATTGCCACTATTACCTTATGTTTGCTGTATGTACTGCCCATAATTGTATTATTTGTGTAATAAACTTCAATATATGTGTATTTAAATATTCATTGTATGATACTTCATTCATGGGGTGTATGTTTCGTAAGTATCCAAATTGGTAAGGGTTAATTCCTCAATCTCATTATTATCCGTGATTGTTTATGTGTAAGTATTAACTGGGAAATTTTTATCATCCATGTCCATTTTTCATAAAAATTATTTCAAAATAAATATTTTAATAATTTTTAAAGGTACTCATTATCAAGATCATATATTTTAATGTTTTAAATATTTATCTTTATAAATTTTTTTAATTAATGTTCATGTTCTCAAAATGTTTTTAGTATTTATTTATATGGAAATGAATGTTTTGAAATGATAAATATTTTCAATAGTTTCAAAGTGGTATGGGATAATTTGATTAAAAAATCTATTTTAAATTACATCCTTTTATAAATGTGTGAATTATAAATGATTTTACAAAAAGTTTATTTCTCTAAAAATGTTTTAATCATCGTTTTCAACTAAGTCAGCATCCTTTACTGGATATTATTTTTGATTCGGGTTGATTTATTATAATACAATCTTCCATCTTGTATTGAATGAGTTATTATATGTTTGACTGTGGATGTTCTATTTTTATACCATTCATGGTTTATGGTTAATGTATTGGCATTTCTTATGCTAGTTTTAATACGAATGTTTATGTTGTGTTTCATCTTTTTCTTATGAGGAATGTAGTGGACTTAGTAAGTGACGGGTGGAGCCCTCTATATCTCCTCGATGCATCGGTAGGTCTCATGAGACAAAGTAGTGTCTTGGAACAATTCCTTGACAAAAATTTTATTTTTATTCTTGTCACAAGTCCTTGACTATGTGGTAATGATGTCTGGTATTAGGCATTCCCTCATTGTGAAATTAGTTATTACATGTGATTATTCGACTAGTAGAATATCCATGTGCATATTTATATGATAATGTTTGATTTATTTTTTCTATTTTATGTTCAAGTTTATGTTTAAAAAGAATGTTGTTTTTATCACACAAATTTCCTTAAAAGTTTATATCTTTCACTAAATTATTTTCCCTTACTGGGCATCTTAGCTCACCCCTTTCTTATATTTTATTTTCCTAGGATTCCATGAAGTGTATTATGATTGATTTTTAGGGTTAAGATCATGGGAATAATGGAGTTCTAAAAGAAATTTTTTTATTGTATGTTAGAAAGTGTAATGTAATGTTCATGTATGGAATCTATTTTCCAAGACTGCTAAACGGATCGGTCTTTCGGAACTGAAATACTTGTAATCATGAAAATGTATTAAAACAATGCACTGACTCTGCAAAACTGGGTTCGGGGAATTACATACCATGTGTGGATTAATTTATTAGAGATGTTAATGACTCCTTATAAATTAATTGGTTTCATACATTGTGAAAAATATCTTTTTGATACAAAGAACACGGTATTTATTATTTTATAAAGTTCCTTAATTATCAAAATCAATAATAATAAAAATATAATTGATTTTTATGAAAATTAATAATATTTACTTATTTTATTAATTATGTATGGTTATGTGTAGGATTTTATAACTTTTATCAAAGCAACTGTGTAATGTAGGCATTTATGGAGCCATATCCCAAAGTGTGGGTCTGGGGCATCACATTTTCCACAAACATACAGAAATTTAAACATATTGAAGATAATTATATTATTATATGATAATTATTATATATGAATTTATGGTGTTGTAGGATAAAATAAAATTAAAATATTCTGTTAATAAAAATTACTTTTCTTCAGACAACATCATTATATTAATACCTGAATATTTCTAAGGATGGTATTATGAACAAACCCAGTCCTATATGATGTTGTGAGGGATGATTGGAAATGGTTTTGGTATGTATTTTACAAACTGAGATGCTCTTTAATAATATTGAAGAGTGGATTGGATGTGTGCCATTATAATTTAGGGAGATGTCACACATGGAATTTTTCAAAATATTAAAATATATTAATTGCTTAATAAAGCTGAATGACTTCAAAATTAATTATATTTGAATATAATAATTTTTTGTTTCAAATAGAACCATCCCATGAGGTATAATCCGTTTTTGTATTATCATTATTCTTTATTCCTTCATTTTTCAAATATTTCAAACCATTTTACCGTTAACCGAGTTGATAAATAGTTAAAACAATTACTAATCATCTTGTAGAAAAATATGCATTAATTATTAAAAAAAGTTAATTATTATGATTCAAAATATGAAATAAATTTTACATTATATATATCCTTTAATTTTTTTAATCTTTATTTAATATAAGTTCATAAATAATGATGAAAACCCATTTTCTAGATAAATTCATTTTTAAATATAAAATGTTTTTTTACTAAAATTATTCATTCGGTAGATTCTAATGAAATTAATTGGATTAATTTTAATAAAAATAACAAAATTACTTTACAAAATTAATTAAAATAATGTTAATTTTTAAATACTTCAATTGAAAATACAATTTTTATAAAATCATTTTTCCACTACTCAATCAAAAATTAAACTTCTCACAAGTAACCTAAAATCTATCCTATTATTATTTTGATATGATTAATAACGAAACTATGTACTATTATAAAATTAAATATATAACATTTCTATATTTATTATTGAATACAATTCTAGAATAAATCTCATTGAAATATTTTACACTTTCTTTAAAAATAGATGCTTCATCACTATAACTAAATTTCTGGGGTTACCGAAACAGTTTTTACTCTAATAACACATTTTTAAAAATATTTCACCCTAATATGAAAGATAACATGAACATAGTTTTAGGGTATAATTTATAAAATGTATTTAATAATTGGAATTATTTTATAAAAATTATCTATGTGGTAAAAATTGGAAATTTTTTGTAAGAATATTAATATACAAGGAAACTAGTGAAATTCATTGAAATAAAGAAAATATGGTATCCTATATGTGTGATAATATACCATGTCAGCCAAGGTAGGTGTATTTTTCTACTCTTGGAACTAAATATTGTATTATAGAATTATACGAGGTGATGTGACACTATACAGAGTAGTTTAGCACTTATGATATTTAAAAAATAAAATATCTATTTCTTTATTCTGTGAAATTGCACTCAATTCATCTATAAATATCCACAGCCTCTTCAAATTTAACCAATTATAAATTTTAAATCACATCATCACATGTATCTAAATAATTCTCTCATATATCTTTCACTAAAATAATGAATGGTTTGCTTAGTTTTATGGGATAAATATAGGCTATGAAGCCCTAGAGACGTATGGGTCCATATTCACAATTTTTTCAATTCCTATTTACATTTTCATTATAACATCAATTCATATATAAATATTATTATTCCAAAATTTATATAATATGATTTTATGTATTACTATTATGATGCCATATACATGTTAGACCTTTTTTCACTCACAGAATACTCTATTCATAAGCCTTTTTAATGCATAAATTATAATATGATGTACGGAATACTAAATTGTTATATCATAAAAAATCTATATGTATTCCTTGAATTTTAGTTATTATAGATAAATTATTTACAAAGGAGAACTATTTCTAATTAAATTTTATATAAATATGTCTTTAGTGCCCACTATTTGGTCCCATGTGTATTAAACATGATTTAGGCATAAGTAAACCTTCCGTGACCATAGCATAATTACTAGGAATTATCTCTTTAATGAAATTTTATTTCCCTACTATGTATGAAATATGTGTTATTAAATAATATTAATTTTATTCCAGATTTATCCTTATTTTTGTGGTCGCATAACATTGAAAATACCTGTATTTAGTTTTCTATATACATTGATCGTATTACTATTTATAAGTACCTAATGACTATAATTACATATTATTCCATTGATAAGGTTTCATATTTAATCAACATGAATCCCTAAATAGCCTTAAAATTTTTCATGGTATTTCATCCTTATTAATTCTATAAGAGGAGATATATAGTATCATTATCATATATTCCATTATTCTATACATGTAAATCATATAAGAAAATATTCATTGAGAAATTATGCTAGCATATTTAATTTGTTCATTTTATATAATTTTGACATTTATTGAATATTATATTGTAGTATATGATGGTAGGTGTTTTTTTATGTGATTGGTGTGGTTTAGAATTTTATAGACTCTTATTGCACTGATAGGTCTCATGTGTAAACTATGATTGATTAATCCAAAAATTGTTACACTATAAGTTTGATGATAATCCACAATGACTCAATGTTACATTTAAAATGGTAAGAGTTATTAATTCGGAGGATATTAATAATTATTTTATCATGTGATTATACAAATATAATTATTTATATCGTTATTCATCACAGGATTATTTTATTTTTTAGTATTTATTGATGTGGAAACAATTGTTTATCTATTACTGTTATATTGCATTTTTCAATATTATTCAATTTTTTATTTAACTATACAATCTCTCAGACTAAGAATTTTATAACACAATTCCTTTAATTTCCCATTTCCTTAGAAAATGAACTAGAATACCATGTGTGCTCAACTCTATGGATGAAATTATTCTATATTTATTTTTAATAGAATAATTAATATGTCATATTGTTATGTAAAATTTATATATATTGTATCTTATTCACTACTAAAACCTTCTCATAGGAATGTAATCTCATGTTATGTGATTATCCGGAAATAAAAAACCCACCATTTCTAGGTGACCATCATTAGGGGTATTATAGATTATTTATTTATTCTATATATACCACAATGATTATATATTGTATATACTTGTAATATTTGGGTCGTTATTTGTGGAGGCCTGCTAAATGGTACCCACATTGAAATTAGGCTTCCCCAGATATATGGTTACTAAGAAGACCTCATGAAAGTATGCATGTGTATAGAGACAGATTAATAATTTATGTTAAATATAGAGATATGAGATGGGACCCAGTCTGTATTCTGGACCAAGTGGTTATTATGTTAGGTTTTGTTGGTTTTGGTCTGAGTTGTTATGATTTTCCCATGAATGATCATGTTGGTGTCTACCTAAGAGGGTGGCATAGTAAAATATCATTATTTTTTAGTCAATTATTTATCATTTATTATATTTGGTCTACCAATCAACGATGTTTTTTTGCTTACTTTTTTGTGATGAGAATCTATATGTTACATTTTTGTTTTTATAGATATTTTTAATTGAGGTTATAATCACAAAAAATCATCACCATAGACAATCACCACATGTTCACCACTTATGATTCATGAGGATTCATATCTGAGGTCACATAGAGATTTGGTCTACACACTAGTAGAGTGATCTAGTTGAGATTTTACAACTATGTAGACAATGACCTAGATGGATGTTCCAAGATAGGTATCAAGCACCCTATGATAGGGGACCATGTACTTGCCAATCCTCTATTCAAAAATTTGAAATTAAAAATTAAATAAATTTAATTTATAATATTTATTATTAATATGGGTTACCCCTATTTGGTCTATATAGTTGTTTCCTAACTCACTCCATATTGTGCCTCATTTATCCATCTTCAAAGTGTTAAATCCACCTCATTCAATTCCATATACAATTTCCATATATCCTGTTGAATTTCTAGGGGTAATTATAAGACTCATCTTCCTTATAATATCACTTTTACTCACATTTTCTTCATTATTCCCAATAAATTTTAATTTTATGCAGTTTTTTCATAATAATTTATTTAATTTTATTAATGATAAATCAATTGATAATATTTATCTGGTACTTTCATATGACTACAAGGTATGTTGTATCTGTGATTTCTCATTGTTTTCATTTTTTCATGTGATATATAAAAAATAATATACACCAATATGTTATTGAACCTAAAATAATCTAATTTTTTTTCAACATTTAATTAAGTTAATATTGGGTATTTATGTTCAATAATTGGTCCTATATTTGTTTTAGTCAAATATAATGATTATCGATGGGTAGGTGCATAAACAAATGTGAGCTATGGAATTGAAATTAGAACCTGAGAGAGATTCCCTAGTCAAGGTTATGATTGTATATACTATAATAGGTATCTATTAACCCAATTGGATAACAATATGTCTATTAATATGATAGGACAATAATTGAATTACCATATAATGGAACCATTAGTGGCCATATTACCCCATTGGACTATATGATGTTTTAGTTATGTGGGATATGAACACCTTTAGATGGTAGTTTGTACCAAGTATTTCATATTGGGATATAGGGTATAAATGTGAGGACGAACCTGAATGCACATATAAACTATAATTGGATGTAATTATAACTATGATGATAGAGGTATGATAAGTATTTTTTGAGTTAATTTGTACACCATAGTATGGTTTGGTTAAGGAATTCAGGTACTAATTCATAATGAAAAAGTTAATGTGGAATAATTTTAATTTAATTCATGACACCACCTTGAGTAAGGGATAAAATTACTATTATATGAATAGAGCTTACATCATGGAATTATATTCCCTATTTATCATTATGGGTGTGGTATATGACGCACTAACCACTTACCCAATATTATATTGAAACCTATAGTGTTGGATAAAATACCCATTTGATTGGAGATATTGATTACAATGGGACTGATTTTCCACATTCCATCATGTATATTTCCATGGATAAACTAACATATGTATTTATTAACCATGCAAGAGGGATTCTATATATATTCTTGATACGTTCCTAAAAAAGGAATAAACTCCCATACGTTTGATATTGATTATGAAATGGTGTGAATTTTCATCTCTTATGTTAAGGTCTGGGGAACGGGATTGTATTCCCTTTTATGATGTATCCCCTGGATTGGGATGTTATATATACTTCTGATGCTATAATTGGGATAATAATTCTTCTTATAATGTAACTGCATTGTTTTTATGACTATAAACGTGATTTTTAATTAAGAAATACTGCCTAAATAATGTATATTTTGATATTATGGGAAATATATTCCTTTAAATAATTATTATGACATGTGATGTTATAACCACTTGATACGATACATTATGACTCGGCAGACACAGTAATGACTAGGGGTATTATATGTTATATGTTTAAGCACCCCTAACACTTGTTGAGGCTTATATTATCTCTCCCTAGTTGGATGGTGAACAACCCATTGATATCATAGTTAATTATTTTTTCAAATGATGTTTTGTACTTATGAGCATATCACATCATTATTACACTTCAATTTATAGGATTTTCTAAGGACACTATTGGTGGTGTTCTACTGATTTTTACTCAAAACATATACTGTTTTCTCAGTGAACATGGATACTTAATTATATAGGATACATTTTAGATACAATATCCTAAAGATTATGGTTTATCTGGAGTTAGATGGTAAAAATTGGGAGATAGACCGAATCAATGGATTAAGTCTACTTTTTTTGTTTTCTTTATAAATTTATATATTTTTTATCATGATTATATAAGATCAACCAATAAGAAATTAAATTTTATTATATATTGTTCATGTTATTTTAAAGGTAGTGGCCGAAGCCTCATTTTTATATATATTGAAATACGACAATTACATTATGTTTCACTTTTAACTATGATGTTGAAATTATTTAGACATATTATGATGATTAATTGTTTTCGTTTTCAATTTTATTTTAGTTTACCTTCTATAAAGGATATTTTCTCCCCATGATACCTATAAACCATCACCATTTTTCAAATGTATTTAGAGTAATGGTGGCACACATGAAGTATTTTAGATCCTATGATTTGGTTACAATTTTATTATGATGTAATGGGACAATGAAAATTTGTATTAGATCCTTATTTTGATTTGTTTTACTATATAAGAATAGTACATGGAGGTAAGATATTTTAATTAATTAGGATATAAATTATATCTAAAATTAAATAACCTTATTATAAGGAATGTGAATTTCATGAAGGATGGGATTTTTATTCATGGTTTTATAATTATGTGATTTGAAATTTTCAAGAGATAAGACTGGTGACATATAGTTTATTATTATTTTAGTATTTAAATAAGTTGAAATGAGGTGTTATTTCATGAATTATATTTAGAAAATATAATTAACAAATGTTTTTTATTATTTTAGGTGATTGGTTATATTGTGGGGTTTGGACATATAAAATGTCAATAGTGAGTTATAATTTTTTTTTTCATGAATAAGATATTGGTGGAAATCTACATGAACAGATTCATGTTCCATTTATATTATAATTATTTGGGGTTTTTGTTATACACATCTTATTTGTCTATATTATTAAACCATAGTATCTAGTAGTCGAGGAAAGAGAATAAACCTGAGTTATGTGTGACCCTCATATGACATGGAATGTGTATAAAACTGAAGGACCCCATACCTATTATTTATTATCCAAAACTATGATATATATAACTATAGAAGAAATATTTTTTGAGTTGTGTGATTGTAATTGTAGGGACATACCACTATGGAAACCCCCATTCGAGCACTAGGAGGGTGGGAATGAGCATGTTGTTACGATAATTATGATAAATTAACAATTAATATCGGCATTTCAAATTATTTGAAACTAAAAAAAAAGAAATTCATCTTATAATAAAAAAAATTGTATGGAATTCCACATTAATATGTCCACCACTGAGAATTGGGGTGAAATCAAATGTTCATATTTTATAATTTCACTCCTTTGATATACACCTTTTAAATTAGTTATAATTTGATCATCTGAAATATATTACCTAGTCTCAAACTTATTAGTGTATAAATAAAACTAACATGACACACAATAATATTTAAGAAGGTTTAGATCTGATGTTTGTTCTTACTCTTTGTCACATTTAATTGCAATCAGGGTTTAAGTATTTTATTCAATATTTTGTTATGAAATACATGTAGATCATTATGGTACAATTTTTTATCTTGAGTTATCTAGTATCCCACTAGGATTTACCCAACAACATGATATTTCTAGTGATAAAAACCCAAAAAGAAAAATAACTTTTCAGTATAAGAGTCAAAACAATATCCAAAAAATTATCTTCCTTATTGTTCCACCATAATGATCAAATCGAAATTTTTTGTACTCCTTAAGTACCCTGACCATTATGAAATGATGTTATAAACTAATAGGTATGTATTACTCAAAACATGCATAATCATTTGATTATCTTCATTTCAGGATTCTACATAATCATAGATAATTGAATGCCTAGATACAATCATATATTCTATTACTATTAAATCAATTGTTTCAAGATATACGTTTTATAAAATGTTACTACACACATTAATAATCTCACCCACACATCATGTATTAGACCACTCCCTCTTTTCATGAAGCTGAAAACAACATAATTAACCAAAAGATACCAGAGCTATGTGAACCCACTCGTACCAAAATTTATTAATAAATATAAATTCATTACATCATAACTGGGGATTAAAATGATGGGTAAAAGGGTGCTATATGTGTTAGCTTCAACAAAGTGCAATAAGAATTTTTGGGAATGAATGGACCATCTAGAGCCTGACTTTGCAATGGATTTTTTTGAAAAAGAATAAACAACCAGATTATCTTCCTTATAGGTATGTCTCACATCAATATTAATACCACAAATCAGCATAGGACAATAAATCCACAATGACAAAATTTTCTATTGGAAATTCCTAGATTAGTCCTTGAGTATATCCACCACCTCCATCATGTATGATTCCAGCCAGTGGAACTGCCAACCATGGTGGATAAAATACCTTATTTCCATAATCATGGACCATATCATAGCTTCAATAGCACATCCATGTCCAATGTAATGATTGAAACTACATTTATGGAACCCTGGATGGATGCAAAACATACCACCACTATCTGACGGTTTTCGGGAACCTAGTTCCACCACATCAATTATGAACTTTATCCCTGATATAATTTGTGCAATACACATAATAGATTTTACTTCTATTAGATTTTTAATCCTTCCAGGTATACAGAAATTTCACATAATAATGATATCATTTATATCATTATTCATGAAACAGGGCTATACGTTTTAGAAAGTGAGAATATCCATGTGAATCTCTCTAACTCCTACATGAAAAGTTTATTCTATTTTATCAAAGGCCATGAAACTTCTTGAGATCAATATATACTAAAAATAATTATGACAACATTAAACTAAAAGCATTTACTAAAAAATCCATGTCAAAATAATGAGAGAGTCCAGGGAAATTTCAAGGCAGTGTAGTCAATGTCAGCCCCAAATCATTTCCTTTAAGTAATCTCATAACATGTGGGAAATAAATAACAGATTATGATATGTTCAAGAATATCCATATCTATAAGATAAAGAAAACACACTGACACCAAATTGTTGTCTGGTTCATTAATGAAGGTTGTGTATAAGAAGATTATTTCTTCAGATCCTCTATATGAGTAGAAATGTTGATGGGTAAATGTAATATTTTAAAAATTCCATTATCCATCGAGGAGTCACAATATGATCATCACACATGTATCGTTACCAATCCCACGTGATAATATGGCCAATGGACATCGATTTCCATGTGGGGTATTCGGGAAATGATGTCATAACATTGCAGTTCAACATGATGATGAGCATGAATGAATCCATAGTTGTTCATTACATCAGCCTGTAGATTAGAAATTGGGATATGCAACAAGGCTGGGGGGATATCCAGAGCCTCACAGAGGGGCCTAGTTAACCAGTGAGTGTTCTATGTATTCCGGCCAGATTTTTGGCAAATAATCCATCATGAGTGGGATATGAGGCTATTTTATGTTAACATAAAAGATGACTAGATTTAAGAGGATGTGTAAAATGAATATGTAGCCTACAACTTTGGTAAAAAATGAGATAAAATAAATTCCATTGAATTTTCCATTTAATGTAAGAAGGCCCTGTGTGACATTTTTTGGCTGAGCATCATTAAAGTGACACAAATATTTTATCCCTATGCCTCCCATATCATTGGGATTGATAGACTCCTTACTGGAAGAAATGATTATAATTTTCCATTAAATGGATCCAATCTATATGAATTTTTTGATCAGCCTTCGATGATCCTTTATAAGAGATTTGGTCTATCAATACAAAAAAAAACAGAAGAAAATATTTTGGTGATCATTGATTTATGAAGTAATTTGAGGCATTAATTTCCTATTCCATACCAACAATTGTTTAATAATTAGAGAGAAATTATTCTCCACCTAAAACTTTTTAACTTTACCCAAAAATAGTGGTACCCTGAGATAATTATAGAGGAGAGACACTTATATTATAACAATAGAGCTCAAAATCATATTCTTCTTGTTGATCGGAAAACCATCCCCAAAGTGCACAAAATAGTTTTTCCTATTAAGGACTAAGCCAGCCATATCCTCATTATGCATATACAAGGATTTAATCCAAGAGACAAGACTTCTAACATATTTCCCAAAAAATAGGATGTTATTAGTGTGGAATGAATGTGTAGGGGTGTGAATTTCCCTCATAGCTTTAAATTGATTATATAAACCATCGTGAAAAATAACTCTGAGACATATGCTCAAGTAGTCTTCATCAAATGAAAATAAAAGGTCGGAAATGGGATCTCCTTGCATGACGCCCCTGGAACATTGATAGAATCCCTTGGGGGATCAATTGATTAGAATTGAAATTAAAGCACTATTTAGGATAGTATGTATTATGTTGATAAACATGTTAGAGAATAAATTAGTTATAGGAATATAATGGATAAAACTCCATTTCATAATATAAATGGCCTTAGAGATTCCAATTTCTCATCAAGACTCTCCTAATTCACCTTTCACTACATGACCCTAATGCACTTAGATGCATTGAGAATGCATGATATGATCATCTATCCTAGGATACACCCAATTTCATTCAAGGTTATTTTATCCTTGGAAATATATCCCAACCATGAAGAAATTATTTTATAGTTGATTATTGGTACATGGTTTCCAAATGTGACCTATATGAAGTCACTAATGTCCACTAAATTATCATTTTTTTGTATTAGAGAAATGAAATTTGAGTTGGAACCATATGGGATAGAGGCATGTGTGATGAAATTGCTCACTACATTTGTAGCATCATCATGAAAAATATTCTGGTTGAACATGGAAAACATATTTTAATATCCATACAACCCAACAACACTATCAATGTTAAGGGAAAACATGGATTCGTTTACCTCATTTTCTCCAATTATTTCAACTAACATGCAATTTTTTTTATCATTATTACTAGTGGTGATATTATTCATTATCATTTGAGTATTATATACTATATTTTCTCAATATATCTTATAAAAATAACTAGTGATAGCATTGGAGATGTCCTTTTCCATGGGGAGAAAACATCCATTAATGATGAGGGGGGAGACTCCTATCTTGATTAAAATATCTATATGGACATGATGAAATAATTTGGAGTTTATATGCCCTTAAATTAGACATTTTCATTGATTTGGGGTCTTTCAATGTTATCGGTAGTTTTGAGTAAATCATCAAGTTTAGGTAGGGCGAATATCTCATCATGAGAAATAATTCTCTGCAGATTACTAGTATTCTGACAATGTAGCTGATGATTCTTAGTAGATTTAATCTCTTTATCCATCTTTGAGAAAAAACCATGATCCTACCCTTATGCATATTTTTCAAAGATTTCATCTTTGAAGAATGAATCTGAAAAGGGTATCCAGGATACTCAATTATAAAATATTCAATAACAACATTGCCCCATCCTATAACAAGTAACCATGAATTGTTGATTTTAATGGGATTAAGGGCTGATCTTGCACCATCCACATGGTTATATTTCATCTTAGGGTTATGATTAGAGGGTGTTTTAGGATGAATGAGACCATATGCATTGAAACTTTCATCCTTATAATCAATATTGATCAAGAACCTATCTAATTTTCTTGCATAACGTCTATTTAGACTGTATCTTCCATAGGTAAATTCATCTCCCACTGTGGATACCTCAACTGAAATACATTTTTCAATGCACTGGGAAAAATCATTGGCAGTAATTCTAGTGAAGTGGGATCTAGTTTTATCATCATGAAGATGCATAGTATTAAAGTCTCCAAAATTGGTACAGTTCTAAGGTAGATGATCAGAGAGAATATCCAACTCATTACATATATCTCTTTTTTGATATAAGAATTGGAGGCATACATAAATGAAATATAAAATGTGAGATTATTCATGCTAACTGAGATTGAGACATCTCGATGGCCCTAGTTATAAGAGATTTGATTGAGAGAGGCATGCTTAGGAACCCAAATACTCTCTTTATATTTCTCATATTCATTATTTGAAACTAGATATTATCCAAGAGACCTCCATTTTATGGATCTACAACAATAGAACTTATTCTTTGGCTCAGAAAGTCCAATTAACATGGGTTTCTTGGTCAAGATTAGAATAATAATCATGATGACTGTGAAATTATTCCGAAGAACCTTATGATTATAGAATAATTTATTAATTTATTCAGGGTTGTCCTGTAACTGGTCTGAGCCCCCCCTTGTGTGTAATAGTTTTTACTCTTTATTACCTTATCATTCATATTCATTAAAACATTTCCCTTATGAGAAGCCATGGATTCAGAAGCATTATCTTCAACATCTAGATTATTAAATAGTGATCATTACATATACAATGAGACCAAAGCACACATGAATGTTGAATGAATTTGATAGGGGGCTGTTAAAGTAACCTAACCACCCTAAGAGATGGATTGAATCAGGGAATAATCCACCAGAAGGTCCTTCAGATTTAGAATCCTCCAATGGAAAATTAGTACCGATAGCAAATGATTTGTTTATTTGTAAAGGATAAATATTTTTATTCCTATATGGTTCAAATGTGCTTCCAATTTTAGACATTCTATATGAACATTGATCTTCTGATCTTCAATCATGCTCATTTTCTCTTCACATGTATTCTTCAATATTTCAACCACATCCTAATGCATCATAACATTGTTTTGCAACAAATATTCATGTTCCTTTATCTTCATGGAAGTTTCATTCAAATATATATAATTTTCTTCATTTCACTTCTTCATATCATCATCATGTTCATGGATCATTTCATCCCGATAATTATCAAATCTATTTTTTTCATCATCATCATTGACCCATTTTGAGGTATTTATTTCACTTTTCCATCTTATTTGTTTAAAGGCTTCAATCTATCTGGAGAGCATTAAAGATTCAGGAAATATTTCTTCCAATCCTATTTCTATATTGTTTACTTCTCATTCCAACTAGGTGATCTCTGATTGCATTCATTGAAATTTTCTACAATAAAAATTTCTTCTTTCTTTAGGAATATCACATAGATAATTACTTATTTTTTCAATTAGTATCTCATATGTCATAAATTATTGATCAACATCACGACTTTTTTTAGGAACCTAATTTCATTTCGAAACCTTATCCACTAGATAATTAATTTTCAAGCTTCATATTTCTTCATTATTTGAATTCCATGGAGAAAAACAAACATCACCTTCTAGAGAAATGAGGGATTTCATCAACTGTCTCTTACCATTATTTTTCCTAATTTTCATGGTCTTCCTGGATATGTATATCTTCTCATGAATAAATTAATCATAATCTAAATTCGAAATAATTTTTAACTCAGACAATTAAAACTCAAATCCACTTCTGAATAGAATCACTGTAGAGTATCCAACATATGTTAACCTCCCTCTGATACCAATTGAAGGACTATGGACCACCCAAGGGGTGAATCAGGTTATAAATTTTTTTTTATATTTATCAGATCTTTTTACCATGATGGTAGGAAAATTTTTAACCTTTTTTGATGGATATGAGAAGTAATTAAAACTTTCACGCACTGAAGGAAAACACAACATTTTTCATGGTTCACCACTAAGGGCTATATCAAAGTACCATAAACCAATAGGTTTTTAGTCATACCTAATTGCACTAATCATCACTGGCTGTATATTAATATGGTTTGGTAATAGTCACTCTACCATAGGAAGAGTGCCTAAAGGTTTTCAGATAGCTCACTACTTCCCTTAGATCACTTCTTGTAGACTCCCCCATCTCACTACCTTGGGAGAGGTCTTACTCCATTTAGTGACATGAAGGTCTCTCAAAAAGATGGGAAAAAATTATTTTTCTCTTAATAGTCTTGAGACTTTTCCTTCATCAAGTCCAGAGTTGATGATATTTTAGGATAAATTTGTAATTTAATGAAACAATTGAATGAACTAAATATTTTTCTTCTTTTATCTAGAATCGAAAACATTATTTATGAGTATCGTGCTTCTGTGAACTATCCCTGATTATGCAGAATCTCTCTCGTCTATGTAAAATGAACAATCCCCATACCATACCTTATCAGATAACTATACATTCTCTACTTATTATGCATTCTCTTCATATAGTTCCTACTCTATGTATCGCACCTTCTTGGCCTAGCACACCTGGTTGGCACACCGTGTCGGTTCTGCATATCGTGTGTTCCTCACGTTTCACACCTACATCGTGTACCACCTATTTTATATACCACCTCATCCTACATCCTCCATGTACCACCTATGAATTCCACCTCCATAAACCACCTCGGTGTACCGCTTCTGCTTAAAACCACTATATCTTCATATTTCCTTTTTTATTGTGTATTTTTCATTCCTATTTCACAAATTTTTTATTCTATCTACGGACATCTTCATCCAATTATGTGAATAGTTTCATCTCCTGCATACCACATTGTCCAATACATAATCTATTCCATTTAATTCTCCATCATATTCCTAAAATCATTTTGTCTTCCACGTACAACACTGTCTTATGTGGAACCCCTCGTGTACCACATCCTTGGTAGAATTCTTCTTGCGAGAACACTTTCATAACTAGTTGACTTCTTATAAAGTGGTGATATTTTATATTGAATTCAATCTCCCGAAATGATGTGATTAACACTCATTATATAAGAAAATATCTTAGAAAATTTCCCTAATTTGATTTACCCAAATATTAAATGTGGGATAATATTCACCGCATACAGAACTCCATTTTCATCTTCAATGCATCCAACATGTAATGTGATCTTCCAATGAACTATGAACCTTTAAATTGTATCGTTGAACTTCTGTGTATCCTAAACCATTTGGGCCACGTGCATCATCTCTCCCTCCAATGATTACCCATCTCCCTTACCACAACTACTTCCTCCATGAATCATTTTTAGAACTCTGGCATGTTCCACGTACTGTCCCACATTCATGTCCCTCTACATGGGACGTGGCTGCGAGCTGTTCCAAAAATGGTATGTAGTCCATGTTTCGAGGTACGTTGAATTGTTCCATCTTAAATGTTTTCTCTAGAAATCACACCCATGATACTTCATTATAAACTTTCATCATTTAAAAAACTTATTATTTTGTCACAAACCTTATCAATATTGATTTATATTCATTGATCAATAACCCTTAGCATCATCATATTTGAAATGTAATTCATTACAGATTCACTATCTTTAAGAAAAATCACTACTTTCAATAAGAACTGAATATGATTAGCATCACCTTATCCCCCCCCTTTACTTTATAAGTATTTCATCATATTTTTTCAAAACATATGATATTTAGGAAATACAAACCATCAAATCATCGTTTTATTTACTACTCTCAATAAATTTGGAGTTTTTCTTCATTTCCTTCCCCATTTTGATCATCATTAAAAATTTTCGACATAAAATAAAACCTTATACACAATATTGTCCCAAAAACTATTGTGTCCCCTTTATAATTTCATAATCTAGTCTTATATTATCAGTCTAGTTAAAAGTGTCATTAGTGAATGGAGTATCCAAAATCGAATATTGGGGAGATGAAGGAGGAACATTCTCATGGGACTGCAATATATGTTTCATGACATGTTTTCCTTACAGTTATTGTTTTTCCAGTCCATGGAATGAATCCACCAATGTTTCCATATATGATGAAATATTTGGGGAAAAGGAGATATCATGTAGATCATTATATTATGCGTAATAATTAACATGAAGCAATCAAGAACACAAGGGGTCTGCTCAAGTGGTTCCCTCATCACCATGGGGTCCAGTCCCAAATTGAAACCCAATTCAATGGATACATCATGCGATATACTTGTGGGAGCATCATAGGGATCCATCCATAGTGAAGTAACACTAGCCTATTTCTCATATGAGGAATCCATAAAATCAATATAAACCATATTCGGACTCAAATGATTTCTATTTTTAGAGAAGATGTCATTTACAACCTCCCAAATTTAAAAATTACAAATAAAAGAAAACATATTTTTATCCAATCCTTCTTTATCCTTAGGGATATGCATGGGGGTATACGAAGTTGATGAATAATAAATTATACTTCTATTAAGAGGGTTTTTATACTTATATTCATAATTCACTTTCATCAGTCAAAATAAACATATATTGGACCACTGACATTCATTGTAGAGGTTAGCAAAGAAATTGCATTCAATTTAAAACTCCATTTTCCATTCATGGAAAATTTATATGGAGAAGGTATCATACCTAGACTTGAAGACCATTTCCTCCACCAGGGTTCTATCCATATCCTTCTCAACTAGTACTCAAGAGAAATTCCCAAATCCCGTATTTTCAGTTCTCCAATCAATTGGGATCAGGTTTCCCCTAGCGGATTCAACGTCCTAGATAATATAAGGGAGAAAATTCAACTAATTGAGCATATAAATGTGAATAAAAGCTATAAAAGGGTGTTTGGGATATTGAAAGAGTAAAACATACTGTCCTGTTCCAGAATTCATATAACTCCCTCCATCAAGGGGATCGATCTGATGCTCCAAGATTACATCATTAATTTTTCATTTGGGAAAATTATGTGAAATAATCCTCTTCTCATAGGTTTAATTTTCCAATATTCAATCCCCCACAATACTATGATCCTTTTTTTCCGATCATCAAACATTTACATCATCTCCCCTTTGGGTGTTAGGCCCCATGAAATTATGGGTAAAATACAATGGTTTAGCCTTTCTTCAAGGGTAGCATGATTAGTAGATACTTGGGAAATCCTTACCTTCTTTATCACCCAACATGAAGATGGGAAAAAATTAGAGAAGGTGGGGTTTTCAGTACATTTTACAACTTTTGCAATGTTCTTCTTCAACATGGATGTCTCTGAAGAGGAAACCATATTAACAACATCTCTGTTCCAAGGGTCACATCAATAGAATATATCCTTATTTCATATTTGATCTAAATCTGGATGTAGTTCTTTATACTATAGATATTATATCTATCTCAAAATTATAGATATCTTTATTAAACATAATCATGTATCCTTATCCTCTTTTTTAGTTATTCATTTGGTCTCAAAACATAAGCACTATGAACACAAGTAATTTCTCTGTAAAGTAACATCATGTAACCATTTAATTAAAAATATTTTACTTAATTTATTCTTTTAAAAATAACTAGTAACAATAAATGCTTCATGTAAACTCTTGAAGATCATAAATTTAAAAAATATGTCAAAAATAAGGTTTTTTGAATTTTATAAATACTAATACTCTTCATTTCATTCATAGAATATTTAATTCTTCTTCATTTATATTTAATTAGTAGAAATAGAACTTCATATTTTAGATCCTAAAAACTACCCATCATGAATATATGAACTAGGAAACATAGCTTCCACCATTACATGGTTTACTACAATTGAATAATTAAAAAACAGAATAATAGAGCATCATTAAAATGATATTGCAAAAATTATTTATGAATATTATTAATGAACATTTTCAGTGAAACCATCACTAATAATTTAATTAATAAATAAATTTAAAACTATATGTTTCTTTTGTAGTGATTCAATGATTTAAATTTCATGCATAATGTCTTGAATCACATCGAGTCATTAATTTTTTAATAATTGATGATAATCTCAATGTTTATCCAGTTTATTTTCATTGAAATATCCATATTATTGAATGACAATAAGTTTTCTTTATAAAAAATCTTGAATTCCCTTACACAGAAGAATGTGGTGCATTGAACACTTAAAGATATGTTTAATGGCATTTACACTTTATATTTTTACCTTTACACAACACACTGATGACCTTTGTGTTGTTAATTCCTAGGGGGATGACCAATACATAGCTATTTATATGTGTATTAAGAATCCCAATTTTTATGTTCCAGTTAGTATCATGTTATGTATATCTACAAGCATTATTTATATATTACCTAATCGCATGGATCCATTTGAATGGATGAATTAATTGCTTATTCACATATGATGAACATTAAATGAATATTCCCATATATAAACAACTAAAAATAATTTCAGCACCCTTACACGGATTTTTAGACATCTAAAAAGTACATAGAACATCATGAAATAATCTCACATCTTCAATGTACATCAAAAATATATTTATCATAACAATATAAAACTATTATCAACATTTAATAATTATAATCCATGATTGAAAACGAATTAAATCCCTCAAAAACTCCAAGGGAACATCTCTATCCCTATTTTTATTTTTTGTGAATATTATTCAACACTAACAAAAAAACATATATTTTTTCAAAATTGATAAAATATCATGTGTACAATACAATTTTATCCCCTATAAAATAAAAAGATTCCTGATCAATACAAATGTATTCGGTAATGATTTTGAGATAATTTAATTCTTTATTGATAAGTAAATGTGTCCAAGTTATTTTTTTGAACTCCCCCATTATTAAAACAGAAACTTATCATTTCCAATAAAATCACCCATTTTTTCATTACCAAATACTCTAATTCTAATAGGTAGTACAAAATCCCCTTTATGATAAGGGTTATCTACACCTCTAATATTATTTTGTGTTTCTATATTCTTTTCCTGTGGAAATTAAATACATATCCTTGTGAGGGTACATGGTCCGTACATCTTCATGTGAGGGGAGAGGGCTAAAAATGGAGATTCATCATCAACTCAAGAAATATATCTCTTAGAATATCATTTTCAAATATATCTACAATATTATTCTTGGTAGAAATGTATTACAATTTGTTATCTCAATTTACCTCCCATTCATTAATGAAATTATTCCTAATGTTAATATCATTTCCAATAAAATGAACCATTTTTTCATTACCAGATACTCTAATTCTAATAGGTAGTACAAAATCACCCTTATGATAAGGGTTATCTACACCTCTAATATTATTTTTTGTTTCAATATTCTTTTCCTGTGGCAATTAAATACATAGCCTTGCGAGGGTACATGGTCTATACATCTTCATGTGAGGGGAGAGGGCTAAAAATGGAGTTTCATCCTCAACTCAAGAAACACTTCTCGTAGAATATAATTTTTAAATATATATACAATATTATTCTTGGTAGAAATGTATTAAAATTTGATATCTAAATTTACCTCCCATTCATTAATGAAATTATTCTTAATGTTAATATTCAAGGATATTGAATGATGAACTGGGATGTCTAACATGCCTTTAACACATTGATTTACAAAAAGTGTCTTCATTGGCCTCCCTATGCCAACCTCAACATCATCTATATGGAACTTCATTCACAAAATCTATGTAATTTCATGTGTAATAGACACATACTATGCTTCACGATTTCCTTGTGTCACTAAATTCTTCTTCTTATTATATCATCTTATATATATACCTTACTATGGAAGATTTTTTCTACTAATGTGGATCTTCCATCTATGAAATCAAAAACCCAATATGTATCTAAAAAACAATGGAATTAAAATTATATAAAAAATATAAAAAATACATAGAAAATCATTATGCCTCTCTTAAACTTAAGAATTGTTTTTATGACAACAATATTTTAGACTTTGGGATCACATTAAATTCTAGAATATAATATCACAATATATGTTTTGTCAGGGCCTTGTGCATTCAAATAAAAAAACATCAACTAAATAGTCTAAAATATTTTTTTATCAACCTTTCTTCCATTATCATCCTTACATAGTTTTGTTACAATAGAAATCGAAGTTTAAAAGTTTTTTGATTATTCCATGAAAAAAAATTTCAACCATTAAAAATATTTTTTATTGAGAATTTTATTATGATATGATTTAGCCTCAATTTTTAACCCCTAAATGTATTCACATTATCCCATTAAATACATATAATATTGATATTTCATATCTTAAATAAACTATTAGAAATAATAAACTTTATCAATATAAAATATTAAATCATTGACATGCACTATAATAATTAATGTAAACTAGGATAACACCTTTACATATAAATTATTATTAAATTTTACATCTGTAAACATTATTTTTTATATAAAGCCATCATGTTTTGAATAACAAGAACTCAAAACATATCATTATCCATATTAATAATATTTAATCCTACACACCATATTTTCATCAATATATAGAATTAAACCATCTCAATACTCAATAAACATTTTTTCTTCATGTTCACCACTCAAAAATTATTATTTATTATTCATTTGATATAATATTTATTCTTATATTATTCCACTATTTTTTTTTATTTGTTGTACCTTATACTAGCTAAATATATTTATTCAAAAAAATACCCTTCAATTTAGAGTATCCCTTGTATACAATCCTATCTGTATTTCTTGTAAGTTCACCTTTATCAATCATATTTTTTCCAAATACCCTCATAGTCCCAATAAAATTACTATACACTATTATTATAACAATATCCCCTGTTGAAATTTTTTAAATTTGATCATGTCTATCAATAATATAATGGGTCCATTATTCAAGAACAATTTAAAAAATTGAATGTGTTTCCACATGTGATTTAACATATATTTCATTTTAAACTCTCAGTATACTTATTATTCAGATCGGTGCATCATGGATTAATATTTTATTCTATATAAGAAAATTATTTTTTCAAAAATTGAGAATTTATTCCCTAATTAATATTATCATCATCAAAAGAAATCTGGTTAGATTTAATAACGACTATATTCTAATAAATTTATTCGTGTTTTGTATTTTGTGTTTCAGAATTATTCTTTTAGCCAGCTTCTTATAGATCATATTATATCTCCCCAAAGAGCATTGTTTTGTACTTATTTTCAATAATTTTAAATTAATATAAATCAAATAGACTGTTCAGTATTTTATACCAGTATTCATATCTATGACCATTGTATCTGGAGGCTATGGAAATTAATTTTGAAATTATTCATTGAATTTTACAAGATTAATACAATTAATATACATGAATCAAGGGAAACCATCGATGTTGAAAAATATCATTGTTTTATTCCTTTTGAATTTTTATTCATATAGAGTACTATTTCTCATTGTCCATGATTAAAAATATATTTTTAATATGAAAATATTTGGGAAAAACATCTCTAATGGATAGATTAGAGTGTTTATATTCAGCTAACATTGTCATATCAATCTCATGAATACTTTTATTCTCCATCCCATACACTACATTTTTCATAAGAGTATAAGGTGCCTGAAATTGATGTTTTATCCCATATTTTTCAATGTTATCTTCAAATTCATTTAATGTTTACTCCCTACAATTGTCTTCTCTCATCATTTAAATTTAGATACCCACCTCCTTCTCAACATGTCATCTAATGGATTAAAACATATCAACTACTTTAGAATTATACTTCATGATCATAAAAAGAGTCATCTATGTGAATTAATATATATTTTTAATTAAATATTAATTATTTCCTAAATAAAAATGTCTCATTTGACCACACAAATGTAAATTAATAAGACGCTGTAGATTCATGTATAGAATGTCTCTTATAATATATGATTTGTAATACAACTTCTACTTTTTCAATGTTATATGAGAAACTTTTATTTCCATTATAACTAGAGTTTAAGACTATTATAACGTCACAATTTATGGTTTAAGTCCATTTTCGTTGTAATAAGTGGGTTCTTATACAATAAAATAGACAACTCTCATATTTTTGTCTTATGTAACAATAGTTGGTTGAGTTACTAATTTAAAATAGATTTATTATGTTCCTTTCTCTTATAGATAATAATCTTCCATATTTAATGTTATATTTTATTTAAGAATCATAATTAAATATGTCATCATTGTCAACATCATATAACTAGAAAAGACGTTAGTGGTTGTATTTAAATCCTTTCATATAATTATCATTTTATCATTTTTACTATTTCCATCAATTTTACTAGGAAAACCTCATTTAATACTCTTAGAATTTGTATTTCATAATTTCAATACATATCAATCATGTTATTCAAGGTTTTTTAAAATAAAATTATGTCTCTTGAAATATCTGAGGAGTAACCACTGTAAAAAATCATGGGGTCTCCTTTCATCCATTATTTCAATTACATTTTTATAATAAAAAATTATTGTCTATGATTTTTCATTTAAACTCATTTCCATTACTCATTGTAATAATATTTTTTAGGAATCTTATTTGTGAATTGATTTTAACATTTTAATTTTTAGACCCATATGACATATATTTCATATAAATACTTGAATTTTAATTGAGTGTATTGATATGTGGCATTTAATCTTACTTATTGTTTCTTTGGTATGTTTATTTGAAGGTAGTGAGAACTATCCCCCCCCCCTCAATTTTATACCATATAATTGGTAGTGACATATCACGGTAGCATAAATAAGATTTATAGAAAATGATTCTATAGCACCAGTGGATGCCAGTAAATCTAGATAGTCTATAATGATATAAATTTTATCTAGAACTTCCCATTGTTGGATATACATGTGATGTGTTTTCATATCCATTAGGGAGAATATTATTTATGAAATTTACTTCTCTTACGTAGATATATAAAATGGTTTTCTATCACCCTGATATTCTAAAACAACACTATATTGAAAATTTCAACTAATATAATTATTTAATGAAGAATATTATTGATGCTTGAAAGGAGATCATTGAACGATACTTTTATTTTCAATTCATATAAATATTTTTTGTTAAAAACATTAGTACCTATAGCTCTATTATAATCACCCATCATCTTCTTTAATTCATTTTTGTCTTTAATTAATAAAAATTAAATATTACAATTTTCTTCTTCATTTAAAATGAGTTTTTTCATTAATATCATTCTCAATCATATCACTATGACAGGATTTAAATATGAGATTGTTGAGTTCATTTGTATAAGAAGATTACTTATTAGTAAGATCTTAAATAACTTTAGTTTTCCTTTCATCTTATTTATTTAATGGATTAGGGTCTTTATTGGGCTATTCATTGTCCTCAAGAAATACTACAAATTTATATTTCATAATTTGTCCACAAGAGTCATATCATAACACATTTTTCTATTATTGAAGGAATCTTCATATTTATTCACATGATTAATAAAATATTTTACATTATATTTATTTTCATATTCTAAATAGATTTTAGATAAAGATTATTCTTAATCTTATTTACCCAATAGATTTATCCTTTTTCATAATGTAAATATCATCCATCATTCATCAAATTTTTTGTCAAATTTTTAATATTTATCCAAATAATTCATTTAATATTTGTTACTGTATTCATCCAGATGAAATTTACATCAATTATTCTCGGGATAGTTAATGGAAAGGTGTACAATTCCACCACATGTATAGAATTTGAGTAGTACTTTTTTTATTATATTTTCTTACACTCTTTGAGATAAGATACCTGATCTTCTTATAATCTTCTTCATATCATCATTAATAATATAAGTAATGAAGTGTCCAAGTTCATATTCCATGAGTTTCAATTATCTCATGGCATTAACATCCATATATTATATAACATTACCCATTAATAAAATTTTCATTCACATTTAATAGTATATTTATATGGCATGTAATTCATAAAATTGAATATTTTCTTTATTCTCAAGGGTGTATAAGTGTTCATAAAATCTATATGGTAATTTCTATAATAACTTTATCAAGTTTATGGAATCCTAAAGATTCTCACTGTATCCTTTAATATTGCTCACAATTTCATTCACCATTATATAATAGTCATCAATGTCTAATTATTCACTAATTTTTTAACCATTAAACCTATTTCTCTAGACATTATTTTTCCCCCCTTCGACATTTAAATTATGGTAATAACAACTTTTTAAATTATATTACATACACTATGAAGTTTGTAGTCCCATCATTTTTGTGAATAACAATTTTGATAATGATATAAGAATAGAATTTATTATATACTATATTTTCAAAAGATATACTTATCATCCAATGGAATTTATTGACAAATATCAATTTACGAAAATACAAATTCTATTATATTAACATCTTCTAGGAAAAAATGGAGAAGATAATGAAGAATCTTATTCTTCAAAACATTGTAGTTTTTTACATTGAAGGTGGAAACACCTATATTGTTAAAAAAATTGTTTATCAATTTGAGTTGGCTGAGGAATGGATTAAGGGAACCTGGAGCCTCTAATACCCCTTGAGATGAGCCATGAATGGGTACACCATAAAAAAAGTGTTAAATTAATGGCATGTAATTTATAATATCTTCCAATTTAAAAAACATCTAAAAATTGTTCTAATAGTATCCTATAAAATATTTAACTCATCCACACATGTATGAGTGCAAAAATAAAAAGAAATAGGGCAGATATAATGTTTTATTATGATTGTAACCAATTTAGGTTCCCAATCCTTATTGATTATAGTTATTGTAATGTTCTATTGATTAGGAACTATATAGTTATTATTAAATAAAACTGGGTTTTCTAGGTATCTTATTGTATCCCTAGTACTAAAGTATCCGATTAGGCTTTATACTGTATTCCACTAGTTCCATTGAGAATAAAATAGAATGAGAAGTATCACATGAGAAAAATAGTTTCTTTAATAACCAATGAAAATATTCCCCTAGAAGACTCCATGACGACAATATTGAAATATTTTCACACTTAATAGTTCCCCAACCATAATGAGCTGATATTCAGAAATGATAGGTTGGAATTTTTCAAAACAAGAAGAATCATTTGTTGACCAGTTTCTCAATCTTCTTCAATATCATAGTTCATAATATAATAGGATCCCATCATATATTATCTTTTTCATCAAGATCTATCTTAATTATCTTTTTTCACACACATTTCATATATATAAATACTCTTATGAAAATTGTTTACACTATATTACTAAAAATATTCAAAAAAATTCCAAGAATTAATATAATATAAATGAAATATAATTCCCATCTCATCAATCTACATAATTCATTCCACATAATTAAATATATTTTTTCATTATTTTTTTCATTTAAATAGTCTCAAAACACTTACATCATGATCACGATTAGTCTCTCTTTGAAATAACTACATGACACTGGTAAAATTCCTTAACTTCCCCTTCATTATTATTTTATAATTAATTGGACTTAAAAAATATTTCCTGTAAAATGTTTTAGATTCGAACTTAAGAAATTAGCTCATATTTTTTTATTTATTGGAAAACATATCTTCTCAATTTCAGTCCAACATTCTTGAAATCATATTCTTAAATATATATGTATAGTGAATGAAAATGTATAGGAAAAATTATAAAAACATATAATCATCGATTTTTTCAGTTGATAAATCATACAGAACCAATAAATGATGAAATTAATCTGATTATTTGGAATACCAAATGGTAGCACATCGATGAATTAAAAATCAAGTAATTATTTATGAGTGCTTATAAAATAAAAAAACACAAATAATCCATGATTGTAATTTTCTCATGTAAATGAGATTAAAAAAGTTAGTCTACATTTTTAGTGATCACCTATTTTTTTTAAATAGACTGTCTTGAATCATATTTCGAATGTGTAATATTAAGGATTTAATATCATCTCAAACATTATCATTTTAAATTTCCAAATGGTATCAAATATTAGGAAATACTTAAAAGTTACCATAATGATGATTTTTTATTACCCTTATGTAGTCCTCTAAAGAGTATTTCACTCTTACACATAAGTGTAATCACTATTAAGTAACATATGTTTACCTTTACTCATCACAATGTTGAATTTTTCACTACTTTTCAAAAAAGGATTTCCCTTACGAAGCTCCCCATCAATGTTGTAGGAGCGATCCCTTTTTTTTGAGTTCAAGTATAAATCCCTTTACATAGATCTATATATTATTATTCCTTATTTAATTGTATTGGTGAATTGAAACACCATGATATCTTATATGTATCCCTTTGAAATAATGTTCATGTATTTGATAACTTATTTTTCATGCAATTCTACGTATAAATGAAGGTTGATATATTATGGAATTTATAACATAGACATTGTAATGGTGGAAAGGAATAATATTAAAAAAATTATTGTATATATATATAATATAATTAATTTAAATTTATTTTATTAATTATTAATAAATTATCATTAATTTTTTTAAAATTCCTTTCTAGATTAAAAGACCTATTTTTAGGAAATTTTTTTATCAATGTGGTATTATTTTTCATATAAATAAGTATATATTAATCATAATTAAAAATTGATTTTAAATATAATTATTGGTAATTTATCATTGATAATTCATATGGTAGTTATCTACTAATTAGGATTTAACATAACATCATTTAAATGTAAAAGTGGGTTTTTAAGAAGGTTTTTATGTTTGAAATGTGTTTTTATATTAATAAATAAAGTAAATCACAATTTAATAATGGTGGTAATTAAATTTATAGAATGTTTATTCATTAAATTTATTATATTCATAAAATAGTTTTCACTAGGAATAGATGAATATAAATTTAGTTTTCTTAGTAATAAATATTTTTTTCATAAAATGGTCTTCCACTGTGTTTTGTATGATCATTTTGAAATTAATTTCTCTCACTTATAGAAAATTTACTTTATAAAATTGATTTCATATTTGGAATCATATAATAAATTTTTTTAAATGAATCTATTTTTATTTATTCTTATAATATATAGTAAAAATAGAAATTTTTTACTATTATTAGGGTTTAAAAGGGTTAACTAAGGGTGTTAAGCTAATCGATAATGTTATAAATTACACATAAAATTGTCTAAATCATCTTTGATGAGGTTTTTTAGAAATTTTCAAATATTATATTCTAATTATTTACATTTTGCTTCCAAATTCATAAGAATGTGACTTTTTATTATTTAAATATTTTAGGTAATTTCCTGTGTTTCAATCCCCTCACATATAGAACAGATCCTCTAAACCGTTTTTTCAAACATTTGGAGACCTATAGTTAATAAATACTTACTTGAAAACATTTCCTAATTCATACCATTAATTCGTGAGATATTGGACTTAATCTAAGACATTCCTATAAAGTCATAATGTGTTAGAAAATGGATGTATCTCAAAAAAGAGGTAATCATATTATTTAAATAATTTGATGTTTATTTCTTCTTCTAATTTATATAAATGTATTGTATGAATCCTAATATATTAAACCCAGAATAATAAATATAGTAATATTTTATTATGATTAATGGGACTTGAATTTTCTACCTCCATTCCATTTAATGGGATATGAAATTATCTTTCATGTGTATGTGTAGACTAACACATCCATATATTGATATGATTTATTTTTGATCATCACTTCACAGTTATGGATATAATACTGTATTTAATAAATATATAAGATATTTGAAATGTAATTATGATTTTGGATTGAGAAAATATTTTTTATATTTTGTATTTTTTTTATAGAAAATTACCGTAGTGTTCATGCATACATAAATTCTAGAATCTCCATAAATGGTGTAATATCCTGATATTTTAAATGGACCATATGTTTTATATCGTATAAAAAACTAAATGTCAATATTAAATGACACATGAAACATTTTTATTTAAATGATTTAGTTCTAACCATGATATTAAATTGATAGTAATGAATAGGATTTACTGTATTATCAAATGTATATAAATTCCATACTAAATAAAAATATATATATTAATATATAGTAAGTAATCAATAAATTTTTTAACATTGTAATTTTATGCGTTCAAAATATGTTTTCCTAAAAATAGTTATTATTTCTATTTTTTAAAAAATTATAATTAATTTCAAGGACTTATAGAATATTAATTTCATATAAATTATTTAATTTTATAATCCTAAATCTTCATATTATCGTAGTGTGAAAGTTCTGTATTTTTTAGGAAATATTATTTTTTCAATAAAATTTGAAAATTCAAATTTTTGAAAGAAGGTCATTTTATCATTAAATAATGTAATTTAAATGTATAATTTGATATTAATGTATCATAATTATCATTTAATTTTAGAAAACCCAATTAATTAGATGGGATTCATCATTATACCTGATATTGGTAAAATTTTATTTTTTGGTTTAAAACTAATTTTTCAACATATTATATTTCATTGCACTTTGTATTATAATAATAAATTAAATATACTCCACTTATATAAATTTATTCTTAAGAAAATATTAACCATATCATTTCTTCCAAATTTGGTAAATATGACTATTTTTTGGACATTTTGAGTAGCAACCATAGTGTATATTTATCATCTTTATAAGGTTAAAATCTGGTAATTACATTTAAAAACAATATTCTAAGTACATAAAATAACCTTAAAATGTCGATTGAATATATTTGATATTTTTTAACATCCTATCCATGATTCAAAATTATTGGAAAGTATTTCAATTCTTTTTTGAAAATTAGATATATGTTATCTTAATAAAATATAAAAGTAAAATTTTAACTATCTTAGTTTTCATTTATATAATATTTTGTTATAGGGATAAAAATAAATCATTTTCGGATATATAGATTTATTTCAAATTTAAATAATTTTTTTCAATTTAATATATTGTTTTTATTTATTGATGAAATAATTACCTTATATTTTAATGCAACGATAATGCACTGTTTATGTAAGCAAGATAAAAATAATTCAACTTACTTTAAAAACCCTAATGATATCATTTTCTGGGTGATTTAATGATTAACAATAGTTTTTATGATAAATATATAATATTTGATATATGTGAATTGTTTATATTTTAATTTCATTTCTATCTTGTTGCCTTCAATGTCAGATTATTTAAACTCTTATTAAAATGGAATTAATAGTATCATATGATAAATGTATTTTATTAATTTATTTAAAATGTATAAAAACATGGGAGGGTTATTGTGCTAATAAATGGTAAAAAATATCATACCTATTCCATTTATTATCCAATTTTAATCATTTATTTAATATTATAACCCTTTAATATGGAAAACCCAACATTATAGTTAAGGTTAAAATTCGTTAAAAATGGGGTTAAACCAAATGTTAGGTTATAAAATAATATATAAATCAATATTTATTTGATTTAATGATTAAATTGAGGACATATAATCTTTATCATATAATAAATTTAACAGAAAAACCATTTTACATCAATTAAAAACATGTTATATTATAATATTTCACATATTTTGAAAAATGAAACTAATGATATGTTATTATAATAAATAACATTAAATGATAAAATTCATAAAAAACAAATATTCATAAAATTATATTGGATATGGTTTAAAATATAAATAATGTCATATTTATGGGATATATTGCCTTTTAAAGTAACATTATTTACCCCAAAATAGTAAACAATATTTTTATCCAAGTAATAGTCAAAATGATCAAATAGTTTATAACAATGACATATGGGATTATACATAAGGAAAAGTTTCCCTAATTTAGTTTTGTTTTATTATTTAATCTCATAATCATAATATAATTGAATTATAACAACTTTCAACCATTTTTACAAGAAAATTTATTTATATAAATTAAATACTTTATTAAATTCAATGAATGTCTCTCCCCACTCTTATAAAAGGGAACACCATCTCCTCACCACTAAACACTTCAATAGATTTATTCTAAAGATAACTACACAAATAACTAAATAAAATCCCTCCCCAACTTCTCGATGTATTAATATGAGCATAATACTAGCATTAAAGGGAATAAGGGGTAAATCAAAGGAGGTTGTCTAATGTAGAGGTTACTCTTTCAACCAAATGTTTTAGTTTTATTTCATCATATACCCTCTAAAAATATTATTAAATATTTATGAAATAATAATTTTTTTTCTTAAATTTACATGTATGTTTTTATGTTAATGTAATATTATATATCCACCCCCTTCTTCCATCAAATGGTAAATTAATCGATTTTTCTTTTGTGTGGAGCACTACTGCCTTATGAAACGGATGTAGTTCATTTTCCATCACTTTATCTTATGGGTGATTATAATAAGGGATTTGATATAAATATATGATAGTAATTAAACAATTTTAACTCTTTAAAGATAACATTTAGTATATTTACACACTTATATATCAATTGAATAATGATAATGTTGTTCAAGCATATGTGTTGATTACCACCTCCATAAAATGATGTGATTTTTTTTCCAATCCAAATCACATGGATAGAATATATAATGTATTTAAATATAAAAATGATATTTAGGATATAATAATCATTCAATAATGATAAAATAATTCTTACCTTCTTTCCATGATGATATTTGAAAATGGAAATTTTACTCGTCTGTACATATTGACCATCACCTCCATGATTGAAAAATAAATCTTTTTTTCTACCAATATTTAATGGTTGTATTAAAATTATAATTAATGAATAAAAATGATAATTATTTAATTATTATTATTATTTGTATGATGTAATAGTTACCTCATTTAATATGGTCAATATATCAAATTCATTTTGTAACATCAAACCAAATAACATGAAAGCACATAAAATGGAATTGACATGTTATGTAATTAAATATAACATAGAAAAAAAAATTAAATAATGAATATTAAGGATAAATTAAAAAACCTATAAATGGTTTTAAAATATATAATAATTTATATAATTATATTATTTATGAAATAATGAACATAAATAAAAATTTTGGGATTAAGGTAAGGGACTTCATCTCAATTTCCTTTCGTCGAGGAATTTTTTAATGTTATGAACCTAGTATCATTTATATAGTGTATATAATTCCCATTTGTAATATTATATCATAAATCCTTAATAAAAAATAGTATTCTATATTTCAATTAAAATTACAGCATTCAAATGGATTTGACTTGAATGTCACAATGTGGTATGGGTTTTTGTCTTAATTTCCTTTCATTAATGCATATTACAAAATTTGCACATAATTTATTTAATACTGTGTATATAATATCACTTTTACATTTTATATAATGAATCATTTATTATTAATTATTTTACATTCTATAATTAAAATATCATCATTCAAATGTATTTGACTTCAATGTAACCATGTGGTAAGGTATTTCTTTACTCAATTAACATTCATAGGGTTAGGTCACTGTTTATTGATTATATTATGTCAATATTATATTTGAAATGGATTTTTTTTATTTTTGTTTTATTTTAAAAAAAATAAGGATTTTCATTTTTTAAATATTATCCCTCAAAATACTAATTCTCAATTCAATGATATGATATTGGTAATGGTAATTCATCTCAACTTTTTTTTGGAAAAAAATTAATGTTATTCACCTATCTTATTTTATAATGTATATATATTTCCACAATGAAATTTTATTTTATGAATCATCTTATATTCATGATAGTTTATGTTTCATTTTAATTTATTAATTCATGGTAATACATGTCTAATGTTACCAAAGTTTCATGAGGTTTTTTTCAATCCCATTTTAATCACGATTGATTATATTTGAATTTACAATTTTATTTTATAAAACAATTTCATTTTTCTTCCAATATATATATTTTTGTATGTTTTTATGTTTATGTTACAATTTTCACCCTTTAGTATTCAATATAGTTCAAAAAATGTTTTTTTGAAAATAAAACATTATTTATCCTCTATCGGTAAAAAAATATTTTCCTCCAAATCCATGATTAAAAAATTGTTCTAGATATTTTTTTTCAATAATTAAATTATTTTTTAAATTAACTTTCACCACTTTTTAATATTTAGAAAAAAATTAAAAGTATACATCTTTTAATTTTTTTAAGAACGTATATTTTTGAAGGTGTTAATAGTATCCTTCTTTTAATGAATACAATGTGAAAATAATTTCCTTATATCTTGATGACTCAATGATTTGAATCATTATTTATAGATTTGTTCTAGTTTTTTTCAAATAAAATTTTCCAAATATTCTATAAATTTTTAGTTTTTATAAGGAATTTTGAAAGTGGAAGTGGAATATAATTAATGAACATTTTAGGGTATTTCAATTCCTCAATGAAAGAACACATCAATTTTTAACTCTATTGTGGATAATTTTTAATGATACAATCATAATTCGTTCAATGGATGGATTATAATTATTTCAAAGGAAAAATTATGGACCCCATTTCTTTTCCATGGGTTAATCATGGTAAGTATGGAATAATAGTTATTTCAGTGAGTTTTATGATGAAATGAATGATCTATGTACTTTATTCACATTATGACCACGTTATGTTTCTTGTACAATGTTTATCATGATATTTGATCCTAATATAGCTAATGATGATGGGTATTCTTGATATATATCTCTAATGTGTTGTGTAATAATAATTGATGTAAAAGGATGTATGTATCTCCAAAAATATGATGGAGTTAACTACATTATATTTTTCTCCTCAGCTAGTATATGTATCAACTAGGTAAGAATATCCCATATATAATGGTTTTTATAAAGGTTATATAAATATAATGTTCCAAGATACCAACATGTTTTCTGTGAGCTTACTGTTACTATTTTAATGATTTCACTGATGAATATTTATATCACATGACTCAATATTATTGATTCCAATAATTTTTTTCTTTTTTAACAGTTTATTACATATCTCATGTTTTGTGATCTAGGATTTTATAGGTATAATTAATCATATTTTTTCTCCTTCACATTGATTATGTCATCATACCATTATGCTCATCTTATTCTCATTGTTGTTAGTCAATTGTTAAAACTTATGTTTACACTTTTTGAGAATTTTACCTTACAAATTTATTAATCCCTTCCCTATGTTGTGAAGAATTTGTTATTTATCTTATTCATAATAAGGTTACTATAGGTGAATAATTTTTTTGAGATATCATATACTATTATTAAAAGAAATTATCCAAATTTTTATGTATTATTACTTCCTCATTCTCTAAAACTAAAAGCCGAAATGTAAATTTATTATGTATATGGTATCATATTTAATATTAGTTTTAAATTTTGGGGGTGGTGAAAATTGGGTCAAAATTACAGATAGAAAATCCAGAAATATAAAGATGATGTTTCTAGTAGTGGATTTTGGAGTATGGGTCTTGAGATGTTATAGTTTGAATCAACGGAGTGTGAAAATATCTTTACAAATTTTTATGTTTTCATATAAGGTTAACTTAACAGTTTTGGATAAAATCAGGATTTTTTATATTAATGGTTGATCATAAATTCCTTGTCCTTGAAAGGCCTTTCTGGTTTGATGTTATTGGTTTTTTAGTTATTTATTAACATTGTTAAGGATATTTTATTGGTTTGTGATACATGTTGCCCTTATGTTTATTGGGAAAAATTATTTCAAACGAATTGTATTAAAATTTTTTGGAATATAAGTTAAAGGAGTGAGATAACCTTTGGAGATAAAACCTTATATAAATTTTTTTGTTACTGTGGTTATTTAGGATATGGGGTTATTTATTTTTGGAATGATCTATGTTGATCATTTTGTGTTATTGTTGAATTTTGGAGATTAATATGTTATTTCTTCATATAATGGTGTATACATTTTTCATATTATTTAACCTTTTTCTAACCATTTTATTTTTGGTTATAATCAAATGATTGGAGGAATATATTGTTATCCTTTTTTTGGATTATGTTATCTTATTGAGGTTAATATTGGTTCTTCATGCATTAAAAATTTATCTTGAATACTAATCGTTTGGAGAAAAATATAAGATTATATTGTAAATTTATTAATAATTGAAATTATAATTTTCAAGTAAGTATATTTACTTATTTTCATAGCCTATATATAAAAAGAATTATTAAGATATAGTAAATGTGTTATGAAATAGAAATGGTTTCTTATTAACATCAATTCAAACAAATTTAACATATTTTCACAACACATTTAATTTTCGTTTTTTGGTTAATAACATTATTTGTTATCTTAAACATTATTGTGATAAATTCTCCATATTACTCCCTATAATAATTTGGAAATGTAATTTTGCTCCATGTTTTTATTTTAAATTATCTCTAATGTTTTCCTATTTGGAATCTATGTTTTTTTATTCCATATGACCTTATTATTCATATTTTCCACTTTTCAAAATGTATTTTAAAAAATGCTTTTTATGATGTGGTTTTTCAATAATGAAATTTTCTAATATAAATAAATTCATTTCAATGATCATGTTACAATTTTGCGGAAAAAATTTATAAAAGGGGTTATATTGTATTATCATGATATTTTAAAATACCAATATGTTTTATAGTATATAGAACATCCAACAATTAGATGAAAATACCACAAAATATTATTATATAATTGTTATTATTCTAACATAGGTGTTAAATCGGTGGGAATTAATCATATTAAGCAAATTATTAAATATAAATATATATTGTGATCCTACTAAATATAAATCTATTTATTAAAACTTAGTAAATAAACATCCAATTTTTTAATATATTTGTTTTATTCTTGAGAAATCTGTTTTCTTAAAAAATTGTATTTATTGATTTTTTTAAATGAATGTTATTATTAATTTCTCAAAAATTTTAAATTTTCATTGATAAAAACAATATATTTTTCTAATATATCATGAAAAAATTATCATAGGGTTAAATTATGATATTTTTTAAGGATGAATATTTTTTACGGGAAAAGTGAGAAATATTGATTTTTCTAAACTGTTCATTTCTTTTCATTAAAAAATTAACATCAAAATTACAATTTGATCATAAATTAATATAATTTTCCATAAATTATAAATAATCTTATTAATTTTCATGGAATCTTTAATATACTTGAATTAGTTATAAGTTAATTTTTTTCCTTAAAAATGCATTTGTCAAAATAATGTTTTTTACTATGTTTTAATTTCAATCGTAAATTAAAATTATTCCATCTTAAGAAATTTAACCATTTAAATTGTATTTCATGTTTTTTATAATTTTGTAAAAATTTGTTAAATATTTCGATTTTATTCCCCTTATTAATTATAATTGTAGTAAAATCATTTCAACTTGGTAAGGTTCAAATCATGTAATTATTGTTTAAAATAATATGATAAGGACTAAAAGTTACCCTAGAAGAATAATTTATTATTTTTTCTAAAATATTTTATTAAATATTGTTCCCATAATCTTATTTCGAATTTTTTTTATTTGAATATTACATATATATTATTTTTAGTTAATATAATGTAAAAAATGACACTCTCTTTCTTTTAATATATGAAACACATTATAACATGAATTAAAAAATTATATTCAGATATAAATTCATATTTGAAATTTACATTATTTTTTATAACATCAATTAATATTTAATTTTTATGTATGAAATAATTACCATAAATGCACATGCAACGCTAATGCAGTGCTTGTGCAACTAGTAGAAAAATCAAGTAAATTATTTTAATAACTCTTAATGCAATAATATTTTGGTGAGTTAACATTTCCCAGAAAAATTAATATAAAATTTACATATTATATAATATTAAATGTTTTATATTATAATTACATGATTTCATGTTTTTTTCAAAGTAAAATAATATAAATAGTGTTTAAAATGACTAAAATATTGTTTAAATTTAAATATATTTTATTTAATTATATAAAAATCATAAAAATACTAAAATAGGACAATGAGGTTTATAAATGGTCTAAATTTCAACCATTCCCCATTTATAAGATCAATTTAAACTTATATGTAATGTTATAACCATTTAATAATGAAACAATCATTGGAACAATTAAGGTTAAAAATTCTCAACCAAGGGGTTATAAAAAAAATATAATGTGTAATGTAACATATGAACATATATATATTTTATTGTTTCACTAAATTAAGACCATTTAAATGTTTTATAAAAGAGTCGATGGAGTATCTCCAATTAGATCTCCCAGATTCTTTCAGGAATGTTATTGATAATTTTCCCTTCACTAATGATGTCACTTTTCTTATTTGGGAACCCACCCACAATGGTATTCTTGACACCAAACTTTTTTACAACTGTTATTTCAATAACTCTAATTCTAATTTTTCTTAGTTGATGTTTTTTTATAAGCCCTGGATTAATCCCCCATAACTCAATCCTGTTTTTCATATTGCTCATAATCGTATTACTAATGAGGTTTATCTTTAGTCCTTTGGTGTCCATCTCTGTTCCAAATGTCACCTCTATCACTAACATAGAGAGGAAACCAATCATCTATTCTTGTGTTGTTGTAGAGCCTCTACTCTTTGGAATTATATCACTGACATGTTTGACTGCATATGGTTACTCTATGACTTTATTTTCTCTCAACTAAGGCAATGTGTAGAGCTTTACACTTTGTGACAAATCAAGAACCTCTTCTTATCCACCGTTGCTGGGAAACATCATGTTAACCAGTATGATAAAAATGACATCATTCATAAAAAATACACATTCAACCTTAATACAGTTCTGATGAAAATTAATATTACCGTTAGGGGTGCAACCACACTTCACGAAGCTCATTGTGATAACTCGGTAGGTGACATTATGATCCAAAGACGGATTAGAATTGATGGAATCTATAACAAATCGAAACACTTGTTCGAGGTGCTCTAGAATGCCCCAATTTTTTTCTAGATTAAAATTAATGTAGATAATGCTTCCAAAGGAAATCTATGACCCGCGGGATGTGGGGCCATTTTCATGGACATTCTTGGATATTATCGTGGTTATTTCTTTGGCAGTTGTGATATTGCCTCTTCTGTAGAGACAAAGATGTTAGTTATGATTCATGTTATCACCTTTTTAATGATGAAATACTGGAACAACATCTGGATTGATATTGACTCCACCACCATTCTTCATGCTATTTGGAATGGTGTGGTTCCTCTTGAATGGCCTCTTATAGCGCGGTGGTTGAACTGCCTTCACTCACTTCGTGAGATCAGATAAATTGCCACCATGCCTATCAAAAATCGCACATGGTGGCTAATTGTCTAAATATTAAGAGAATCAACCAAGACATTATGTGGAGCGATGACATACCAGTTGATCTCCTCCCTCTTTATAAAAAAATAATGTAATAATATTCCCTCTTTCAGACTCAGGAAATTTCCTTTCTTATTTTTAATAAATTGTGTCTTGGTCTTTTACCAAGGCATTGCCACTAAAAAAATTCATGACATCAATATATTTTATAATAATAGAAATTTAATAAAATTATTTAAATTTAATAAATATCTTATGTTCATAAATTTAATTTTATACGGTTTAAAATATCTACCATGGTCCATTTTTGGATAATTTTCACTTTTATATTAAGTGTATTCACAACAATAGATTAAAACATATTGACATCGTAGTAATTGTCCAAAGGGTTATCGGGGGTTAATACCGAGATATGGGTACAACCATAAAATATACCAAATTTTATTTTATGGGATTATTTTGACTAATCCTATTAATATATTTTAATTATATAAATTTGGATCCACATTAGATAAAAATTAATTAATATTAATTTTATAAATTAAGAAATACTAAGAACACCACTCCCCATACTTATAAAAGGGAACCCCCTATACTCTCTTATATACAAATGAAGATAAATTTTTGATGGAAAATAACATCTCAAATATCATACCAACACACCTCCCCAATTTCAATTGTTAGTATTTTGGTCATAACAATAACATTTTTGGTATTAAGGTGTAATGGAAGGTAGGTAGTCTGAAGAATATATATAGATTTTAACCAAAGGTTTTTGTTTTATTACATCACCTACCACCTTCATATATTAAAAAAAATTATGAGATAATAAAAAATTTAAATTAAATAAAATAATATGTTGTTATGTAAATCTAATAACATATATCCATATCCTTCTTCCATTAAATTGTAAATAAATCAATCATTCCTGTGTACGGAAGACTACAAACTCTCAAAATAGAGGTAAATTTTTTTCCATCACCACCACTAATGGATGGTTATAATGATTAATTTAAGGTATAAATATTCTATTGGTGGCATAATTATCATTATAGGACTATGTAATTTAATATTGTTTCTTTCAATTCCATTCATTGAAAAATTATTATGTCATTCATGCACATGAATGGATTACAACATCTACAAATATTTGTGATTTGTTTTATAAACTAATCACATGTATGGTATATATAATGTATTTAATGATATAATATGATATTTATGAAATAATTATTATTATTTAATGATTAAATAATACTTTCATTATAACAACCCAATATTTTCTCAATGGAAATTATTTTCTTAAAATATTTCATAATCACATGAAATCACAACATAATTAACTACTAAGTGCTTTGTGACCCTGAAAAAATATGGTTTTCTCTTCTACGATGTGAATTTTGAAAATCTGACATACGCTATTGTGATTAGTATGTTATTTGGGGACCAATAAGAAATACTTAATTTTTGGTGAATCGTAACATACACTTAAAATTAGTAACATAACCTTATTAATATTAATATACGATAATTAATAGTATTCTTAAGTAAGATAGTATATAAATAATATTCTAGTGACTGTACAATATACCTATGCATTGGAATAAATAAATAAATATTTAAAGACTCTTGTTTTTAGAATAAATTATGATTTTAATTAAATATTTAATTAATCCTAATTATAAAATTATTTTTGAAAAATGAACTTAATTTCTAGATTCCACACGTTTTAAATTTGTTGAGGTTATTTTTTTGCAATTTTTCAAAAATAAATCAATTTTTGAGGAGTAGTGAAATACGATAAATTATCGTATATCAGTTAAATACAATATTCATGTCATCAAAAGGGATGGAAGCCCACTTGGTTTGAACTCACCTGATAAAATTATTTTCCTTGGTCATGGAAGACTCACTATTCCAGGACTATTAGGGATATAATAAATAAATTAATTTTATATTAAGAAATCACCTCTACCCTCCACTATAAAAACCCCCTCTCACCCCCTCTTCTCTCCACTCCTATCAATTTTTGTGCCTTCTACAAATTCTATCAAAATACGCTCCCTACCTTCTCTCCCATGTCCATCAAGCCTTGGTCTCATAAAAAGACCAAAACCTATCACTTATGGAGGCTCTCAAGGATGATTGGTACAAGTGGTAAATTCCTCTTTTCAATTCATTGTATTTATTTTCATGTTCATTTTTTTTTCAGTTACCTCTCCTTATACAAATTTTTTTATTAATCCATTACTTTATATGTTTTGGAATTTTTCAATTATAGTGTAATAAGTTATAATCATCTCTCCCTTTTACCATCGTTTATACTAGTAGCAAGAACACCATTTGAGATGTTTTTATTTTCCACATTCAAGGACGATTAGCTTACAATTTCTATTATCATTCTCAATTCTGTTCATAAAACCGTTCTTGTTATGGTTGAACTAGATTATTATATATTTAAGATAACCTATTTATGATTCTATAATACCTTTGTATAAATGGTATTATGTTATAAAGAAAAATGAGTTCGTTGTAATCAAAACCTACAAAATAAACGACACAATTATCATTAAAGGTATATATAATAATTCATACTCATTCCCTGTAACCAAGTTTTATAAATAACTAATAACACATATTTATTTTTATAAAAAATATATAATTTCAATTCTAGAGAGTAAAATCCATTCCACATAGATAAAAATAAGTGAACCGAAAATAAAAATAAATAAAATGAACACTCTGAAACCAAAGAATTCAATACAATAACTTATCAACAAGAACATAAATAAACTAACAAGAATTATGATACATATCAAATATTTTATTAAATATGTTATTAAAATGTATAATTTCATATTCCAAGAGGTTATGTTCGATAGTAGAACATGTTCATAGTTAAGGTAAGAGTATTCCACCCAAGCTTCCATTTTCATTCGAGTTACTTTCATTTGTGTAATTAACAAAATGAAATTATTATATATTGTTATGTTATCCTCATAAATTCTGTTTGAATATTTTATATAAGTTCCCCAACCAGAATCCTTCACTATTTTATTGATTTTTAAATGTTTTAAAAGAATCTTTCAAAATAGTTTCCCAAATACATGCCTGTTTCAAGGGAATATCTCAAATTCATATGTATTTTCAAATGGACTCAATAATCTGTTTTTAAAGCATTATATTTCTAAAAACACTCATTTTATTATGAATATACTGTATAACATCACTTAAGGTTTTATATAATTATTTTCCATCAGAAATCATATTTTCAAAAAAAATATTATTTATCTCAAGATTACACAATGATTTAATAGGAGTATTTTCATTTGATTCGATGCTCATGTTCATTCTTATGTATTATTGGGTTTATTAATTTATGAATTCACCTAAAATATTTTATTTATTGGTTTATTACTAAACATAATTTGGATGATCTATCATAAAACCATCCACCATATTACTTGGAATGGTTAGTGATTTATGTTTAATGATTGGGGAATGATAGTTACATTTCATATGATAGTTTCAATATAAATATATTTGTTGTTTATGTTTATTCCTGCTCATATAAGGAATTAATTGTAATTATTATGTGATGGGTGTAGCCCACTATATCCCCTAGATGCATCGAAGGTCTCATGATAAAAATAGACATGGAATTGGCCGAGGCCTTTCCCAATGTGATATACAGATTTTGGATGAGGCCTTAATCGTTAGACGCCTTGGCCGAGGCCTTGAAGAAATGTTTAATAATCTCTGAAATATTCACTCCCATCATTATTAATCTAGTAATTGAAATTTCTTGGGGTTATTTTACTAGTATAATACCCATGATTATTTTTAATTATGGAAATATTTACTTAGCTCACATTCCTGCCATTTTATGTTCAAATTTATTTTCAAAGGCATGCGCTTTCAGTTATAAACCATGTATAATATATATATTATCTTTCACTCTATTTATTTCATTTACTAATAATTTGATCTCTCCCCTTTCTTATGTTTCATTTCCATATGGCACGAAGAAGTAAATCATAAATGTCATTCAAGAGTATTCTAGGAGTTATGGTTGTTTCTAGTGGGATAAATTAGTGTTGTTTTTTCTTAATGATGTAATGGTAAACTTATTTATATATCTATTTCCCAGTAATACTAAACTATATGGTTCATCAGGATGATTATTCATTATTTTAATTCCAAAAAGGGACCTTCCCCGTGAAACCGGGGTCAGGTCCTTACATACATCATTTCCATCATGATCATTGAGGAATTGAAACGTTACTCGTGTGGATTTATATATTATAATATCTTTGATTGTAAAATAATTCATTTATCATAACTATATTTAAAGGTATGTTTTAAAATTATTATTAATGTATAAAAATGAAAATTTTTCATGATTATTATGTTGGATATTATGAACCAATTACCAATTTGACCCCATTTAACATATCAATTTCATTTTTCAACTATGAAACGAACGACCCCAAAACACATGACAATGAATTACCTTATTGTGTAATTAAATATATCATTGAAATAATTGAAATAAATGGTTTAATGATAATGTAATAATCTGGTAGAATATTATTAAACAAGTATGTAGTTGATATAATTTTATTATATGGGAGATAAAGGACACATGTAGAATGTATAAACTCATGGTAATGGATTTGGTCACAATTTTCATTCAATATGGTATATTTTAATATTATAAATATATTTCATTGAAATGTGTATATAATACCCTTTGAAATTTCATATAATGAATATTTAATTCTTCATGTACTTTTTCCTTACAAATCATATTGCATCATTCAAGTGGATTTGACTAGAGGGTTAAGAAGTTAAAAGGGATTTTATCTCAATTTCTGTTCATTGGGAAAAAAATTAATATTATTCACCTATTTTATTTTATATGTTGTATATAATGCCCATATTATATTTCATATCATGAATAATTGATAATACATTGTATTTTATTCTTCAAATAAAATTACATCCTTCAAAAAATAATAATTTAATGTCACGATGTGGTATAAAATTTTATAAATCAAATTCCATTAATTGGGTTATATCACTCTTCATACATTATATAATTTCAATAATATGTGTGAAATTTTCATTTCTTTATTTATGTTTTATTTCATATTTTTCAGTTGTTATTTAAATTTGATAGAGATAATTGATAAATATGCAATTCAATGATATGATCTTTTAATTTGTTATTCATCTCAAATTATATTTCTCTAGGACATAAATTTTTGGTATTCACATATTTTACTTTTTTATGTCTATAAAATACCCCATTTACATGTTATATCCATAAACTATTAATATTTAGGATATTTAAAGATTCATTTGATGTTATTCCTTTATGGGGATTACGACTCAAAATACACCAATGATGTAAGGGTTTTAAGCTTATATATCATTTCAATCATGATGTTTTTTTGCATAAGATTACATTAAAAAATTATATTATCCTTTTTTATAAATACATTTCATTTTTATTCACCCCTATATATTTATTGAAATTTTATTTTCATGCACCATTTTTCTCTCTTTGGTATTCAAAATAGTTCAATAAATAATTTTTATGAAGTATGACTTTATTAACCCTCTTTCGGTTAAAACCCATTTTTCATCCATATCAATGATTTATAAATTGTTTTAAAAAATGTTTTCAACATTTAAAAATTGAATTTTTAACATCATTTTTAACCATGATTTAATTTTCACAAAAATGCATAAAAAGAATCATCATGTCTTTTTTAAAACAAGGTAATGTTTTCTAAAGGTGTGAAAGAAATCCAAATTTTAAAGATTAATGATTGAACATAATTTCCCATTACCATAAACACTCATTTATTTGAAGATTCCATTATATTTTTTTGTGTTTATCTTAAAATAAAATATTATCCTTATATTTTACAGTTTATAAAATTTATTTTAAATTTATAAATGGTATTTTATTAAATAATATTTTTAAAGATCTTTTTATGTTATTTCAATTTAAAAATGAAAAAAAAACAATAAATTTTTCAAATTCTTCACTAGGTATATGTTGTAATAATATAGTATTAATTATTTTAGTATATGTATTATAACTGTTTCAAATATATTTTCAAGGAAATCATATCATTTCAATGGGTTGATCAATGTATGAAGATAATTATTATGGTTTCTAGGTGTTTTTTGATTAAATGTAAGACTTGTGTACATTATTCATGTAAGAATTCCACTGTGGTCCTCAGAAATTATTAAATATTATGAGTGATCCTAATATATCTCATGAATATGAATAAGCCTAATGTATCTCTCAAATGTATTGTGTAATAATGATTAAGATGACTGGATATAAGTACCACCTAAAAGATAAAGAAGTCAATCGGTTAATAGGTTACTCCTAAGTGATTATGTGTAATAATGTGGTAACATTATCCCATAAGAAAGTTTTATTTCATAGTTAATATGAATATAATGTTCCAAGACAGCAACATGTTTTCTTTATTATTTCATTGAGTTTTTAATGGTTCCATGGATTAAAATTGATATCACTGGGATCGTGATTATTTATTACAATAACTCTTTTCAGTATTAAAGTAGTATTCCATGTCTCATATTTCATTATATAGGTTTTTCTTGATATAAATTATCTTATGTTCTGTAAATTCATTTTTATTATTTCACCATATTCTTATGCCTATCATGTGTTCACAAAGTACATTCAATTTTTAATGCTTATGTTTACCCTTACTAAGAATTTGATCTCCCCTTATTGTTTTTCCTTTCCCCCATATTCTAGATATGGGATTGAAGTATGTTATTACTAATAAGTATATTGTATTTTGTGATCTTATAGGTAGATGAAATCAATTTTTAGGAACTATATGTCTATGTATACAATTAGTTATGTAAGAGTTTTTCATAATTATCTAAAACACAAAACCTAAAAATTACCTAGGAATGTAAGGAATACATTATTTTAGTTTAATGATGCATGTTTTTTTATGGGAAAATTGGGCCAAGTTTATTAATATATAATAAATATATGTAAAGATGAGGTATTTATCACCAAAACTAGTAGCGTTGTTTCATGATGTTATAAATGGTGTAATTCATTTTCTTATCACTAACTCTTATATATGGTTTTAAATATGAATATAATTAATATATATAGTATATTTATTACATAATTATTATATTATATATGTTTAAATTGTCCTCCATATTTGTGGACCATAACTTCCAAACTGAAACATATATAAAAATGAATCACTTAACACCCAAAATGATGACGATAATGGATGATTTTTAATGAATGAGTAATAAAATATTATTAGTAAACCATGTACGGTATTATAGGTATGAGTATAATTATATTATAGAATTATAGAAAAAGTACTTTATTATATTGGATGTTAGAGTGACTATGAATCATGTCATACATGAGTTAAGGTTTTAAAGATACAATAACACTTTTCAATAGGATTGTTTATGATAAAATTACCAATGATGAAATAATATGATATATCTTATAGAAATATTTTTTAGTTTTCTGTCTTATAGTATTTACTAGAAATTATAATTTTTACATCTATTTTCCTCTTTCTATGTACTCAATATTTTTAAATAATTTTTTTATGGAAAACTAACATTGTTTTTTATTTGATTAGAAAGCATTTAATCAATGTCCATATTTTATTTAAAATGTTCTCTAGAATGATTTTAATTTTATAAAATCAATGATTAATTTATTTTTTCCTATATTTTACTTTCCATAAAATGGTTTAAAAGGAATATTCCTGATTTTTTCTAAATGGAATACTTTTTACAAATTTGGTGAATAGAATCATTAATTTAATGTTTTCAACAAAAATATATTTTCCCATCATCCTGAATATTATTTTTATTGAAAACTACATTAAATTTTTCTATGGATCCATTGAAATAAAAAACATCCCCAAATATTATAAAATTTTTTATAACTTAAATAGGTTATTTGAAATGGAACAGGATATTTCCTTCAAAATAATTTTCCAGAGATATTTTGTAGGTATTTTCATATATTAAAACATGCATTACTATTACTTATGTTTTAATGGGGATATTATTATAATGATGATAAAATATTAATAAAACCCATTTTAGTTTACATGGGTTATACTATGATGAATAATAATTATTTTCATATTCTATTGCAAACTTGTGAATTGATTGTGAATATGTGATGAGTGGGTCTATTTTTACCCAGAAATACATTGGGTAATTTTTAATTTTTATGATCTCATAGGGTAAATGGGATGTTTTCACATGATCAAAATAGGTTATATATGATGTTATACCAATATCGAATAGGGTACAAAGGTGGTTATACCAAGCCTAACAAGTGATTTATTTCATGGTAGAAAACAATGATAATTTATTTCCTTGATTATGATTATACCAAACTATTTAGGACGCTCTCTGTTACTTGATATCATTATGATTATAAGATATCTTGAACTCTAGTTATATAATGATTAATTTATTATGATTAGGAAAATCCTTGTGTCATGATTATGATCATGGAATTAAATTTTGTTATTTCTATATAATAAGATAAATATCTCATAACCTTATCCTCGTTTTATGTTTTTATATGATTATTGAATAATATATCTAATGTCTACCATTAGTAAGAATATGATCTCACCATTTCATTTATTTCCTTATCCCCATTAATTAAATAAATATTTTAATAAGGTTATGTTAGAGAAGTTTACTTTGAGGTAAAAACATTATGGGATATACCGATAATATTTCTGTAACTAAAAACAATATGTATCTCATCTTCAATGAAACTAAACATTTATGTTTCTAAGGTGTGTATTATGATGATAATTTTTGAACATTCCCCTTAAGTTCAATAATTTTAATTTATTTAAATCTTGGGTCACCTCACAAGTCCCTTTACATGGTTGAATTTATTTTTGATTCATTAATGTGAAACATAAAATGGGGATTCAATTATGTGAATCACACTGTTTCATTAAAGGACAATTATGTAAATTTCTATGCTTCCAGAAAATATATAAAAAATCAAAATATCATCATATGGATCCACATACCTTATAAAAAATATTTCACTCAACTACATAACACTATACATATCTTATAATGAGTATCAATAGTGACTGAATTCCAAAGAAAATACATCAAAAACTCCAGTGTCACATCAACATGTAACTATATAATATAATGAACATGCATGTAGCATTCTAGGTAGTGCTATTGATATGACTACATTCATCTTTCACACTTGTGGATGATCAAAAATAGGTTTCTAAAAGACATACCTTCAATTTGTAGTATTCATTATTCATAATAAATCACACAATTCACAAGCAGGATCCTCCCCAGTATAGGATATAGTAGTATCTCATAGAAGATAAAAAGATGATGAGATATAGAGTAATAAGTATAATAGAATATAAGCAAAGGATTTTGTGAGTTTGGGATTCCACCATATCAATGTACGTCTCTCAGTTTAATAAGATACCATGTATTATACTCGATTTCAGTGAATTTACTATTTGCAATACAATGCCTGATTAAATGAAACATAGTCATTAATGCAACCAATTCATGAATGAATCATATTCATAATTATTTCATTAAATGAAATAGCTAGTTTGATTATAGATTACTATATAATTGTACCATATTATTTTAATTTTATACTATCTCTAATTATTTTTATATTATAAGGGAATCATAAAATTATATAACCATGTCATTTTAATTGATATTCCTAAACCCAAGAAATACATAACACTTCAATTTATATATGTTACATCATATGAAATATCTGTATCCAACACAATGATCAAAATTTATTTGCATCATATATATATATATATATATCTGACGATTTAGGGAATAAATCCTTAATTACCACACTTTTATTTAGTCCTTCTAGACCTACTATTGTTTCATAACAAATTAAATCATCTAATATATCTTTTGAAACTATATCAAAAAATCATTTTGAATATTTTCTGAAACTCATTTATAAATCTATCATTAAATAAATCATGTTGAACATAATCTACAATTCTTTATGAAAAATCATATAAAACTTCATTTTAATAAAATATAAAACAATTAAAAATTAAAGAAATGAGTCCAACACAATCTATATTTATTAAATAAAAATAGGTGACACAATAAAAAAATGGATCATTGATAATAAACTAGAATCATAATATCCTAAAATTCATGGAAAGATAATCCCAAAGAAAATCATCAATGAAAATCATGCTACAAAAGGATATTTCATGATCTCCATCAAACACACATATATCTCTCAAATTATTTTCACTAGTTGTACCATATGAATGAGTTCACGTTAAAATGATCCATTTTCAAAATACATTGAGTAATCATGGAACAATGAGTATGTCTATCTCATATATCCTACACCCATATTCTCGATTATTTGAGTATAGAATGACTATGTCAATGAATACATCACATGTAATTCATTTTGAATATAAACACATTATATTACCCTCATTAAGATAGAAAAGAACATAGTATGAAACTTATATATATGGATATATATTTACATAGTCTAACTCAAATTAGGTAATATTTTTCACACATATTATTTGATTCAGAAAAAGCCATCTTAGTTATTCTCAAAATGATAAAGGGATCAACAACCTACAGGATGACCCCTAACTAACACATTCTTGGGGAATTTTTATTAAATGTATCAATGTATGAATGTTCTTATATTAGGTAACATTCCATAAATGGGTTGTGGGGACTACAGATATGATCCTTGAACCCCTAGTGTACTAAATATATAATGTATGAGACTCAACATGATATTCTCCATGGGCCATATAGTACAAAAAAATAATTTTATGCCTCACTAGTATATTTCATAACTCAATATAAGAATAATACTTAATATAATGCTAAAACGTGATCAAAACATATAATACTATATAAAAAACATTCACTATGGATAAAAAATCATAAATATTGAGTTAAATTATCCTTTAAATTCACTTGATATATATAAGAATAAAGATATATTAAACCAATGTCAAAGGGTGATAAAGTGAATATGGATTTTTGTATAAAATAATACATTATATATTATTATAAACATTTATGAATACATAAAAAAACCATAAATAAGAACCTTTTTAATAGGTTATATTAGATATTCATCAACATTAACCTTATTTATTCGATACCTTTATACGTTTTAATCCATATTACATCTCTATCTAATTACTACCAAATTATTTTTGTGACCATAAAATAATAACGTACTACTAAAATATTTATTGGGTAACATCAATGGAGAATTTTTAGTAGTACGTTATTATTTTATGGTCACAAAAATAATTTGGTACTACTAAAATATTTATTGGGTAACATCAATGGAGAATTTTTGTGTAACACATGAAGAGATTTAGTAATCAGATTCACAATATTGAACTCCTATAACATATTTTAACTCTTAAACTCCACAAAATTAAATTTTACAATATTGAAGACAAATATTTTCTACTTTGAACACAATCTAATAATATCATCATCATTCTTGGAACCATTTACATATACTTTTTTCCAAGAATCATATGGGGGCTAACGTATCTTTTTATTTAAATATTTTAACAACACATCCTAAACAATATTTTTAGCATCATAGAGTTAAGTATCCCAGTTCAAGTGCCTCATTATTACATTGTTATAATATAAAATGGGTCTAATCACCCAAGATAAATCAATTTAGATGAATTGGGAAACTTTATACACGAATGATTTATTAATTACATTATAAAAATAATAATGTAATGAAAATTTTTATTGTATCTGTAAAGATCATTCAAATACTCCATCATTATATTCTATGGAAAATAAAACAAACAAAGGGTGATCTCAAATTCACAGCAATGGTTTAATATAGGGAAGCTATAATGATAAAATAATATATAATTAAATTTTTTTATTGTATTATTATAACACATTCCATTTAATAAACAACAAGTGTTCAATGTAAATAGACGAATAATATGCACAAAAAAATAATGTGGATAAAAAAAGCTAAACTAATAAAAAAGGAAATGCATAAATCTATTCATTCCTAATATTTCCATCAATGACTCTGCTAAGATGTCTTGAATAATTCTATTATGGCCTCATCAAAGTCACATTGATTGTATTTATAGGTATATACCAATTACCCAGCTAATGTGGCCACATATTGTGCCTCATCAGACCTATAATTTTATCTACAGGATATCCATAATTGGTAACAACTATTGAAATTATAATCTTATGAATTCCTTAAATATTGAATGGCCAATAAAATCCATTCCCAAAATTCCTTATCAATCCACATTTATCATTATTGAATCAAGAATAAAATCTTTCCCCAATAAATGAAATTACATTCTTAATAATATTATTTTAACTAACACCATATATAAAAATTGTATATGGTTGAGACAATATGAATGTAGAAGAAATGATTTCATTTAAATCTATTATTCATAAAATATTAAAATAACAGAGAAAATAACATCTAGTGAAATAATAGAATATGATCCGGAATGTGATTATGAGAAATTTAAAAACAAAAAACTAGAAATCAATAGATGATAAAGGAGTATTGTTAATTAGTCATAAATATTAGTTTTTAATAAAAGAGTATATTTTTTACAAATAGATTGTAGAATGGAAGAAATTTTTAAATTCAACTTTCATTAAATATTATATAACAATGTTGTAAAAAAATGTTTTAAACTATATCCAAATTTATTTTCATTACATTAACAAAATAATACCTTTTAATTTTGATATAATTTTATATAAAAATTCCATAAAATATTGGTAATATTTTAAGTATAAAAATAACCATGGAATCATATATATGAAACTTCAAATTAAATATCAGTCAGGATGGTGGGGATAAAATAACATGTTAATCATAGAAAAGAAATATTCCTTTCACATTTTTCGTAAAAAGACCAAAGCCAACATATTCAAATAATTAAATGAATATTCCATTTAAAAAATTAAGAAGAAAGTAAAATATTGATAAAAATTAATTTAAATAATCATTTCATCAATTTAAATAAAATTCTTGAAAACATTTTAAAGAACATATACATGGATAAAAAAAATTTATCAACCAAAGGTGAAAAAATATTTAATTACCACAAATGTTTTTGGGTTGTTTTAAGAATGAAATTGATTAAACATTGGATGAAAACATGTAAACCACATAAATAAATTCAATTTATTTAAATATATGGTTTTTACGGATAATATATCTGAAACTTATTTCATCAAAAATTTAAACCTGAACAATCTTGATTAAAAAATGATATTCTGATATAAGTCTTCAATTCGTTGCTAAATTTTGAATAGAACCCCCATCATTTATAAAACAATAATAAAAATATTTAAATAAAAAAAATGAAGAATAATTATTTATAAAATATATAAAATTTATAGTATATAAACAATAAAAAATAATTTGGGTGTATAATGTAAAACATGTATCTTTGAAGAGGAAATGAGACAAAATATCCCTTACTTAATGTTCATCATGTTTCATATGAAATATTAAAAATATATATAATAAATTTTTATTTATTATAAACATATAGTTTAACTGAATTCATATTGATCATATCCCATATCATTCACTTATATTATTATATAGTAGTTTTTTAATAATTCATTATTAATAGAATCATTTGGGGTGTTACCCATTCTATTTTTCATACATGTTTTGGTTCAATTTTGATTATACTTTTATATTGGTCATGTTTTCGTCTTATAAATAATATTAATTATTATCTAATTATTATTTTTATTGATTAAATAAATATTTATTACCATTCATGATTGTCAAATATAAAAAATAATTTTCATTCCTTTGTAGAGGTGGTAGTCCACACATATGCACAATATATGTTATCATTTTCGAATAATAGAGGGATAATAATATACGTAAAATGTTTTCATTTAAAAAAATAATTATATAATTATTATCTTAAATATTCAATAAATTGTTCAAAATAATCATCCTTGAAGGGTATTGATGAAATGAAACATATCGCTTCTTAGAGGTGGTGATCCCCATGTATGCTCCAGCGATTTTATACATTTTTCATATGAAGGAAAATGATATAGATTAGGTTTTCAATCCATAAAAATAATAAAATTTTATTATATATAAAATTATGATATTTTTATATCATCATGTTTAGGATAGAATTAAATGAGTTAAAATAGGAATTAAAATAAAATATTTTTCTAAAGAGTAATAACTCTTCTTGGGAATCCTCTTTTATCTTAGAAATTAAGAATTCATCGGATTTTCGTATGGTACGGAATCAAGGAATTTATTTTTGTAGGGATTGGATGAGATAAGTGTCTCCATTATTGTGGGTAATAGTTAATACGATGTACCCTTTTATAGTTGAGGTATGAGAAAACATGTATATACTTGAAATATTAACACGTAATTTGTGTCTAACTCCGATAATATGTATAAAAAACCATTATATTATAATCAATGGAGTATAATATCAAAATATTATAAAAATATATATATTTACACACTTTAAGATATTAATTTTAACTATATTTTTTTATTTAAACCACTCATTAACATTGTTTAACATTAACTATTGTGAAAAATTCTTCACTCTATTTGGGCCATGAATAAATTTTTAAAAATTACAAGCGGATATTAGATAAAACATTAATTATACATTTAAAAAATTTCCCTTATATTTATTAAATGTTGAATTTTTATAATTTTATAACTATTTAAGAAAAATTAATATATTAAATAACTTTTAAGGTCATATTTTTTAATATTCAAAAATCACGACTACAATGGAATCAAAATTGCAATGGAATTATAATATAAAAATGATTAAATGACGTATAAAAATTAAAATTATACAATAAATTCATGTTTAAACACAACTAATCCAAAATATATTACTTTTAACAATTTAAAAATCATTAATTTAATTTTTCTAACGTTTGGACAAGCATTGTGTCAGTGCTGAGTAATTGTCAAATGAAATTATAATATCTCTAAAAATAAAAAATATTATAATAAAAAAATATTATTATTAAAATTAACGATTTATAACCGTATATATTTTAGGATAATGTATATGAAAAATATTATATATATTAAAACAATGAGAGTGACATATTTTAATTTTCATGACAAAAAATAATAAAAATTTCATAATCCAAGGAATGTTTCACAAAAAATGACATATGTTTTAATTTCGTTTGGTTATGGTCGAATTAAAATCATAAAATTAATTAACGTCTTGTTTTGGTTTTATTCTAGGGCATAATCAAACATTTTTAACTCTATTTATCTTATATTAACCATTATCTTCCTGATACATTTTTATCATGGTCATTATTCATTATCACTAAAAATGTAATTGAACAGTTTAAAAAATTAAAAACTCTTTATTCTAAATATGAAATAAATTTTTCAATATTAAATTCCAATAATTAGTATAAATTTATTTAAATTTAAAAATGGAAATACACTAAACACAATTTCATAAAATATTGATTTTAATACTAATAATGAACTTATACAAAAACATATATAAAAATGATTCATATGGAATTAATTTGACTATTAATAAATAAATTAATATTATTATAATTTAAAAACAAAAAAATTAATTATAAAATTAAATTACATTATTTGATGAAAAGAAATGGACACTTTTCCGAAATCGTCTTTTTTCACTATTGACTAAAAATCGAGCTTTCTTGAAAATTATGAAAAAAAAATATTTGAGGAATATAAATAAATTTTATTTGAAATATTATATGCCTTTTTTAAAATATTATTTATAAAAGGGGAATAAATTTGTTATAATATCCACACAAAAAACATAATAAAACAAATTTCTAAAGAAAATTAATTTGAGAAGGATAAAATGAACTTACAATTATTCTTTATCTAGAAAAAATATTTATTTAAATTTTAAAAATTTTAACTGAATTAAATATCTATAATAATTAAAATTTCTCACACATATTTTTCCTAATGTGTTTATTTCTATTCATACCCACCAAACCAATTCCTAGGTTATAATAGTTCTATTAAAATATTTTTAAATGTTCATTTATGCTTGGTGATCTGAGTGGTGTTTGCTGTAAAATATATAGTGTTTTATGAGAAAATATAAAAAATATATAAGGTAATTACTTTCTTTATTACTTATAAAAATGTTTTCCTTTTAATTTTAATTCATTTGTTCTAACCTCAATATATCCTAGCATGTTAAAAACATAGGATATTGATTTATCATGAACATTAATTTATTTCTTTTGATTGGGAATAATGTAACAAATATACCTATATAAGACATATCCCTGAAAATGAGTTTTTAAAAACGTACCATGGTAGTTGAGTGTTACTTTACATTAAATACTCAAGAGTTTTTTCATTATTTTTCTAGAGATTGAGAAATTCGTTTACCATTTGTATATAAAATAGTTTAATATTTACATACTTGATTTCATAACTTTATATAAGGATGATTTCATCCTTATATGTGAAACATTATGTTCATGATGACTTTTTCTTGCCTAGAGCACTAACACTATCTTTTAATTGAATATAAGTTCTAAAAACTGAAGAAAACTTATTCCTTTTATCTAAAACCAAAATCATTAGTACAAGCTAAAATAATAACCAATATTAAAAACCCATCATATTAAATTAATATCCAAAATCCTAGAAATAACTAATGATCAATATACATCTCCTCAAATATTATTACATAAATTTGAACCCAAAAAATACGAATGTTTTGATCTCTTATTCATCTAAAACCATCTCATTTTATTGTATCCCATTACATCCATTATAACTCAAATATATATATTCCTTAATTACTTATTCTAAAAATATAATATTTTCCCTATAGACTATAATTAAATGTTGAAAAATTATTCAACTATCACCCTTTCAAATCACATAATAACCATAATGTTATTTAAACATTACTTAAAAATTATCTCCATAAATATAATATTTTTTTAAATGTCAATTTTCTGGGTGATTGACACCATTCAAAAATATGTTTCTAAAATTTAAATTTTATAAATTTTATATACAAATGAATACTATTAAAAAAAATCCTTGGATGATTCCTATTAATCATCAAACAAATTTACGATTGATAAATACCACTATATTATAATATATATTCTCTAATTTAACCAAAGTTACATTAGGTTCAAACCATTACACGTAACATTCATCCATGAGGATTATCAATTAATTTCTTTTTTCATAGAAATATCAATTGATATTCCATTCATAGAGATAATATTCTCACGAAAATAAACTTATTGAAATCAAAATTATAACTAAATAAATTTCTCAAAAAAATAATTTTCTTTTAAAACATTGTAAAATGATTCTTTTTTAGTTATCATTCTATTCATAGTATTCTCATTTTTTATGATATCATTGAAAAAAAATATGATGGTAATATGTGATTATTAGGTAATTTTATTGTATAATTACATATCTCTTTAGAGTCAAATCATCAAAAATAGATATATTCCTTATTAAAATTAAAATTATAAGCATTAAAGACTTATCTGATACACTTGTAACAATATATGATTCAATTGATTTATTTAACAAATATTATATATAAAAGTATTTTACACATAATGTATTGAATCATTTTTCTCCCATGTTATTTATCACATGAACCTCCATGAAACTCCATTATTCACTTATTTCATGTATTATAAATTCAATTTTAGTACATTTTTTTCATAACATTTGATATCTATATATAAATAATTATACAATATTTCAATATAGATTTTATTATATTTCGTTTCTTTAAAAAAAATTAAATACTATAATCATATAGCGTGTTAGTTTCCCAAATATTTCCATGGATTACTCTACACCACCACCAATTGTATTGCTATTAATAGGAGGGGAATCCTTACACTAACCATGCTTGTTTATTCACTTTCCTCCCCTATGATTTATCCCTAAACAATGATACTCACTTAGTTTTCCCATATTCATCATGAATATTTATCCATGTAATAAAAAAATATAAAAATTTATTAAACACTCTAAGTGGTTATCATAACCGATCTATTTCTATATTAATCTAAAATCTAATTAAAAAGAGTTGTACTAAAATCATTTTTTACCAAATTAAGAACCCCTGAATCCAATAAACCTATGTTAATTCATAATTATTACATTGGTAAATGAAACATCGGATCACTAGACATCATATTGATTATTTTTTCAATCTTTAGAAATTATATAAACATATGATTTATATATTACATTATAAAATATATCCTGAAAACATTATTACATACATGAATATCATTCATTTATTAATTGATTAAAACCAATTGAATATAAACAAAAAGTAGGGTGATCTCAGAAAATTGGTAAGGGTTTCATACAATAGAGGTTATCATGAGAAGATAAATAATAATTAATATAGTATAATAGATAATAAAAAAAATTCCAAAACAATCAACAACATGAGTTTAAAGTAAATATATGGTTAATATCAATATATAAATCACAAGTATAATTAAAACTATTTAATAAATAGAATAAATTCATAAATAATAGAAGTAATGATATTTTCATTATGTAATTGTCCAATATGTCATGGAAATTACCATCAAGTCCATGACGAAGATTGTATCATTTTTTGGGTAGCTATAAACAAATTACATTACTAATTTGGACACCTATTGTTTCTCTTGAGACCTTTAGATGTATAAAGGTGATATATATAACTAGGATCCACTCATCACATTCTTCTCATATGATCTACCCATATTTTAAATGAATAAAACAATCCATTTTAAAAAATACTTATAAATAAACATTTATCCATATTGAATCATGAATATAAAATATTTCCTCAATTAGTGAAATATCATGCCAAATAAGATCTCTTCAATTAATATCACATATATAAATAGTATACAATTAAGACAACATCAATATGGTGAAGATGATTTCATATAAACCCATGATACAAAAAATATGAACATGTAGAAGAAAATAATGTCCAATAAAAAAAAGGGTTGTGATAAGGAATGTTATAATGATAAGGTTAATTACCACGAAACCATAAATTAATAGATGATTAAATGATACAAATGATTCAAAAAAATAAGCGTATTTAATAAATGAAATTATTTTAGTTAATTTTATAGGAATATTGAAGGAAAAAAATTAAAACTAACTTTCCATAATGATTTTTTAACTCTGTTGAAAAAATGAAGTTATCAATGATTTCCAAAATTCCTTTCACTTATTTGAGAAAATATTACCCTTTTTATTTGATATAATTTTAAATAAAATTGTCTAAAATATTGAGCTTATTTTTCTTTTATAATAATCATGGAAACCTATAAAGTAAAAAACGATGGAAATAATAGTCACGATGATATGAAAATCAATTCATTCAGTAAATATCAAAAATAATGGTTCCTTTCATAATTTTGGAAAAAAATATTTAGTTAAATCATTTGGAAAAAAATAATACTGCTTTTCAAATTTTAAAAATAAATTCTAATATGGTTGAAAATGAATTCCAATAAGCATTTTTTCATAGAAAATAACATTATTCAAACAAATTATATTAAACTGAACAAGGAAGACAATGTTCATTGACCAATGATGAAATATGGTCGAATTATAATAAAATATTTTATTAAACCTTATTAGTTCCAAAGAGAATAATCATTGGTTGAAAAAATTGGTCATACGTTAATAACAAGAATATATGAAAATTTATTTTCCTTAGGAAGAAAATATCAAAAATTTATTTTATCAAAAATGTGATCATAATTATTCTCGATTAAAAATCCGATTTCAAAAAAAATATTTTATGAGATGGTAACATTTAATTAAAAACACTTTTATGAGGATAACATGAATAAAAAACATTGAATACAATTAATAAATATTAATTATTGATATAGTATTTAAATGTTCGTATATGCATCATATAATAAAAATTGGGTGCATAATGTAAAACATGTCATATTAAATTAGAAATTAGTAAAAAAATATTGTTACCTCAACTCCAAAATGATTTTTATGCACTCATATACTTATGTATAGAAATTATAAATTTATTATAAATACATAAAAGAACCATATTCATAGTTATATCCTGTATGATTCACATATTTAATTATATATCACTTTTATTAACAATTATTTATTAGCATCCTAAGATAAGGTGTTAACTATTCTATTATTCATAAATTTTATGGTTCAATAGATTGAGTACTTGCATAATGTTAATTTATTCATATAAAAAAATATTAAATATTAAATAATTATCATTTTTATAAATTAAACACAACTTTATTATCATTCATAAATGGAGTGTATGAAAAATGAATCACATCACATTATGGATTTGGTAGTCCGCACCATTGCACAAATTACATTATCATTTTCCTAAAGATGGAAGGGTACTAAATAATGTAATATGTTATATATAAAAAATAATATTTATTTCATTAATATGGAAAATAATCATTAAATTCATCACAATAACTGATCTTTTTAAGAAGAGATAAAAAAGTAGGCATGTGGTTTCGTGGAGGTGGTTGACCACACATATTCATCAATGACATTTTCATTTTTGATTGAATAGAAAATGATATGAATATGGGATTTTACACATACATACACAAATTTAATATATTACATCAATTTATTTTGATATATCAATATTGTTAGGATATAACTCAAGGAGATAATATAATAAATAAAATGAAGGAACTCAGATCGGAGTTGTACATATTCTTTGGAATCCTCCTTTGGAATACATTATAAGCCTTCATAAGAAGGTATTATGGGATGAAAAAATATTTATGTCATTAAATATTATAAATATGTATTTTTATTTATATGTTTTAAGATAATTTTCTCTAATTATGTGAGTAAGAGTGGATTTGATTTTCCGTTTTATAAGTAAGGTGGGTGGAAAACTTATAAATACTTAATCAATAAATATATAATAGTCCTAAAAAATAAGTAAAATGGAACAAAAATACATTATATTATTATATATAGAGTATAAGTTCATAATAAAATCAAAAATACAATTTTATAAAAGTTTCTGTGTCATTTTGAAACTTATTATTTATTTTAACCCCCTCATTAAACATGTTTAACCTTAATTGTTGTTTCAAATGTTACACTCTTTTAGAGTCATCAGATTGATTTTAAAAAATAAAAGTGGTGAATAAATAAACAATGAATTATTGGATAGAAAAATTCTCATTCTATTGAGTCAAAATAGTCTCTTTATAATTTTATAATAAATTTAAAATTATTTTTAAACATTAAATTCAGTTTATGGTCTTTTTTAGGTCTACTCACATATCTTAAATTTTAAAGCCAGAAAATAACAATAAAATATGAATAATAATTCATAATAAAAATATATATATTATATTTTTCTGTGTAATTTTTTTGGTAAAAATAATGCTTCCAAAAATATATTTCAATTATTTTTAAAATCATTTATTTTATTTTTCTATTATTGAATATGTGTTGCATCAGTGTTGCATACGCAATCACGGAAAATATAATATCTTTAAAAAAATATATTATATAAATAATTTTATCATAATAAAAACAAAAATTTATAAATATTAATATCTTCTTTTTATCCCTATTAAAACATATTAGAGATATAAAAAGAAAGATGGTTATTTTTTTTATTTTTTCTCACCTAAAAATTTTATAATGCACATAATCAAAATAAAGGGGAACCAAAATATCATATATTCAAAATATAGAATATTTATGGTATAAAAATATCTTAAAATGAAATAAATATTATTTTTTGTTATATTTGAGACCTTATTTTAGAGATGTAAATTTAATTAGTATGTTTTATCCATTATGATGGTGATAAACATTGACCATGGTTACATTACATTATGACGAAAATTGTATTTAACCTATTTAAAAAATATGAACATAATGGTTATAGATAATTAATTTTTTTATTATGGTTTAATTACTATTTTTTCATAAATTTATTTTAATATAATTATGGAAGAGAAATCAAAAATAGATTCTAGTCAAATATATTTTAAAGGATGAAAATAAATGTATAATAAAATCAGATATATAACTAATTCTTATTGAATTAATTGGAATTTTTTTAATCAAAATAATACTATGTTACTTAAAAATCAATTACTAAAAATGTTGCTAATTTTTAAATACAAAATTTAACGAAGAGTAATGATGTTTTTGAAAAAATAGGCATTTTTATCTATTCACTCAAAAAACATTTAAAATATTATCCTAAAAAATAATTATATTCTTATTATTACATTATTATTCAAAAAATGATACACATGTTTCCAAACAATTTATAAATATGGAATGAATTAATTATAGTATACATGTACATAATGTTAAAAATATTTTCTGAATAAAATTTATTTTTGAAGTATAAAATTAATTTTTTCTCATTTTATTCATAGTTAAACAATTGTAAGATTGTTATAATTTTTTTTAATCCATTAATTTTTTTGAAAAAACATGTATTACATATTTATAATAATTATTCCATTCGTATTCATACTCATTAACAAAATGTATAAGTTAAAAAATTAATATTTATGTATTATTTATCATCTCTTTTAACCGTATTGTTGCTTGGGGTGTTCACAAGAAACTTAATGTTCTTTTAAATAATGAATATAAACTAAAATATAAATTTATTTTATATTTATGATATAATGTTACTTTCACATTATACATTTATTATAATAATATGTTATTTTTTATCTTTTAACATCTCCAATTCCAAACATACTCACACTTCCTTCATGAAAGCTATATTATTTCCAATGTTATATGCTAGTATAATCATTATAATTTGTGTCTAAGAAATTTATATAGTTTTTTTTAATTGGAATAATTAAAAAATTAATGCTTTTTTATATCATATATGTTATTCAATATGTTTTTATTTGAATTTTATTCAGACCCTGAGAACTACTATGATGGGGGTTGATTCATTGGTGATATTTTAAAATTTATTCATTCCTAAAATTAATCCATGTAACATGATAGATTTTATATCCATTTCAACTTCAAAAATTGTAACCTATCTTTTTATCAAATTTTATAAATGTTAAAAAGGTTATACAAGATTTACAATGTGCACCCCTTGTGTGGGTAATTGCATCCTTTCCATAGTTTCTCTTGTAGATCAATGGAAATAAACCATTATAAGACTAGAATACAACATGATACAACTCTTCTTAGAATCATACTGACTCATGAGAGGAATGATTAAAATGACTCACATTAGTTATAAATTTTTTCTTATTTTTTCAGCTAACATAAGAATGAAATTCATTGGAAAATGTCACACAAAAATATCATTAAAAAACCATTCATCTAATTTACATTTTTGGGTAAGAGTCCTTCCAATTTGATATACCAATGTCTGGTGAAAATATATTTGATAAAAAAATTATTTCTAATAATATGTTAAGAACATATATTCGGTATAAAAAAATTTTGTGCCTACAATTGATGTATCTAACCGGTATCTCTCACCAAAACTTTTGTCTGGTACCACTTCATACAACACCTACTTCTGATGTTGTTCATCGACATAATTATAACATATTTGTAAAATCATACTACTCTGAATGATTTATCACATCTCCTCTTGTGTAAATATAAACAACATAGCTTTTATACACATGTATTATACATGATACCCCTTTTATAGGTCCTTTCATAGAAAAAAAAAATGCGGCACTCAAATTCCTTTTACCACTCAATGAAAAATCATTTTTTGAAAAAATATACTGCACAAAATTTCATTAGATGTGACTCAAGTATTATATAATATTCGTGAATATTCATAAAAACCTGGCAAAAAAATTATTTCATTAGGATTCGTTAAATTCAGTGTTATGTATATTCATCAAACATTCTTAACCTTATTATATATGAACATATTGATCCAATATCATTGCACAATAAATGTTATATAATTTTAAATGTATATGTTGATAATCTGTATCTTTTTCTAGTGGAATGTTTTCAAATGAATTTATAAGAACCGTTCATCTGGTGAAATATTTTTCAATCTAGTGAACATTTTCTATATATATGTATGGTGATTTTTATTGATCAAATACTCTATATCTAATTATCTTCGATCTATTAAATCATTGAAATGAAAAAAAATATTTTTCCTTCCCGGTTTATTTTTATATAACATTTGACTGATGGATTCTATTCCCAATAAAACTATATTTTTTGTATATGATTTATCATACCTCAGCTCAAATGTCATACATTTAAAAAACTCATCTAGGTGCCACTTCATGGAATCATCCATATGAGGACATTATTGATGATTTTTTAATAATTTTTCTTTATAATGGACCTTTTATTGATTACATGAATTTTTAAACTCATTATGGAAGCTTAATTTATCATCCATATTATCAATCTGATGCACATTCTTATACTTTTTCATCATATGATCTTTCGTAGGATCTGAATGAACTGACCTTTTATACGAGTAAGACCACATTGTCTCGAAAAACATCATCTAATGTAATATTTTATAATATCGTGACCTTTTTACACATTGTCTGATCAACAACTCTATTTTTCTCTTTTCATTCCTCAATATATACATCATCCATATCAAATATTGAACATTAATCTTCACAGTTTTTATTTCTCCCAATTTATATTTATTTAACATTGTTTTAATGTGTAAAAAATAAGAACCTCATACACATATGGTTTCCCCATCTAGTAAAAATGTTCATTTTCCATATTGTGACATTATGAATTGATTTTATAGTAAAATTATAATATTTTTCATTTGAATCACAATCAGAATCTTCTAAAAATAAATATCCAATATGTTCATTTCTGGTCTATCCAGAGTAACTTTTATTGTTCTCTCTCCTTGTAAATAAGTGTTCAGCTACAACTCAGATCATGATAATCTTTATGATGCATGGAACATGCATATCATCAATGTATAAAATAAATTCATAAAATTTTATTAACATAAATATAGAAAATTTATTATCATTGTAAAGAAATTCGTAAAATACATTCATAAAAACTCTATCAACTCTTTCTTTCTGGACAAACAAAAACATTCAAAACATGAAATGTCGAAAACATGTAAAAAAATATGAAAATAACCAAATATACCATTAATCGCCCTATTTTTATTTTTTGGTATGACTCTATATAAAATCTAAACTTTATTTAAAAAACTATTTTCGTAAATTTTTATCAAACCATAGCCTTTTTAATGGACAATGTTCGGACATGACACAACTGGATAATGATGTTTTTAGATGAAATTACATCCCATTGAGATAAGTTATTTACGGACATGACAAGATAAAATCTTCCTCATTAGATTTTATCTCCCCCTTTTATGATAATAATAGTTTCATATTCATAAAAAAATGTGTTTTAAACCTTCATACAAATTTTTACTTTCTCTCAACATATGAAAACATAATCCAAATAAAATTTGGTTATCTCCATTATGAACTTTAGGAATCCATTGGTGGAAGATGCAAATATAGTTATTACCTTAATTTATGAAATACTTGTCTCTTAATAGCTTTGGGGAAAACATCATCAGTTTTAAACTTTATTGAAATATTATCAGGTATATAATCTTCACTATCAACAATATCATTTATGAAAATGTACTCAATGATAATTTTGTTTGATTTGGAATTTTTTATAGTTTTTTTAAAGTTAAATAGACCATAAATGATCATAAATAATCATAAATGGTTTCCTAACATTTAATCTTATATATTCTAGATGAACATTCATCAATATCATTATTGTACAACCATGGGTGTTGGAAACATATTCTACTTATCATATGATCAAGGTGAAAAAATGAATTTGTTAATATGTTAATACAAAAAGATTTCCATTAAGAAGAAATATTCTCCATATTTTAAATATATGTTATTATAATATTGGTACTAATAAACAATTGTATATCTATTTAATTTCATATCACAACTTCATATTTTCAAAAACTCATAAGAATATATTCATTTAACATAACTGGGATTTCTTTTTTCTACCAGCATATATGATTCCTTAAATATACATGAGTTTCATTTAACATATCAGAGTATTATTTACGCAATTTTTTTGTCAAAAACTCAAACTTCTTATATATTATCTTTATCATCCAGTTCATAATATAATAGCTTAAACATTTCCATTTACACTCTATACTTCTCTCCATTTGAACTTTATTTATTTTATTCGAAATCATACAAAATCACCACTATAGACTTCTTCTGATTATATGTACGGTAACAATGGGTATTGTATATCTGGTGACATTATTCATTTTTCTTTATTGTGACATTCTGGAACATCATCTTCATAGCACAAAAAATTACTTCCTACAAATCTTTGTCTGATAACATCAACCTTAGTCCATTTAGTCTATGTCTTATAATTATATCCCCAGGGATAAAAGTGTAAAACATCATCTTCGATCATGATAAAATTCATGATGTTATGAAACTGAGTACCATAATAGTATCGCCAACATTTTTCAATGTTTTAATTTTTTTATGTAATCCTTCATATCATCATCCCACACTTCATAACAAATAAATTTTTATTATTTCCATCAAATATTTTTTACCTATGAAAATTAAACAATCACCACAATATATGTGGATAAAAAATAAAAAACACGTTACAAAAACATCCCAAAGTTTCTTCATACGTATTTCTTAAGAAGAATTATTTATTAAAGAAAATATTCACATGATTGTGGTTGAATATCAATTCTTTATATTTTAAAAAATATCCAGAAAAACAATTTTATCATGGCTAATGAAATTATTCCTTATATTTTCAAAAAAAAATAATACAATTCAATTATTCCTAAAACATGTATCTTGAATCCATAATATAATTTTTCTCATAACAACCCTTTGTTAGTAAGTTACATCTCTTATCATATAAAATAAATTAAATGACTATAGATATCCTTTATTAATAAAAATATGAGCATGGTATAATATTTTTTATTTCCCTCCATTATTTAGAAACCCTTTTCATCATAATTTGAATAAAACTACATGCTCTATTAGTTATTTAAATAATTTTAAAATCATTAATACTCTAAAATTTTATAATGTATACATTTTTTATCACAAATATTTCAAAATTGATCAATTATTTTCAATAACATGGATACAAATCATAGACCATACATAGATTTTTTCTATCTCTGTCATGTATTCAATGATGTTGTATCGTAAGGAATCATTACTCTTCCATCCCAATTACTCCATGATTGAATAACGTTAACTAGATACATGATGGAAATTTATAAACATCAAGGTAAATTTTATTCTTTTGGTTTTAGTTTTACTTAGATATACTATCAAAAAAAACTCTATAACGTGGACATAACATGACCAAGATAAATTTTCCTCCACAAATTAAGAAACTTATTGTACACATTTATTGAACTTGTTTATTATTTACAAGAATTTTTTTAGTTAAATAAATTATACATCCAAAAAAATCCATAAAAACACCATTATAAATGAATTATGTACTTACCATAATCATATAGAGTCTTTTATTGAACTACATCAATATTTCATTTAGATAGGAATTTGTTTTACCAAAATAAATAATTTCTCATGCTTACTCTTCTTACGTTTCTAATTTTTGGTATTTTTTTATAAATATTATCCTTACTATGTACTAAAAAATGTTATATTTGATGATGATGATATCATTTATTTATAATAAAATATTTTATCCATATAATACAATGGTATACATTCACCTAATATGGGAAGTTTTTAAATGATGACCCACTTAAATGAATATCCCTTTCAAACTAATCATACACATTATGGGTTCAAGCTCCAAATTTTATTGAAAAATTAGTTTGATGTGGTGTTTCTCTAATCACTTAGTTAATTAGCTGTTGAACCAGTTAGATCGTATCATATATTAATCTATAATAGTTGAGTGGATAAGCATTTATCCAATGAATCATATAGAAATACCCAAAAAAATCCTCTTCTATCCTAACTCTTAGGGTTTTCAAGATAACTGTAAACCAATGTTCATAAACGGACTTTTTTGAATAACTCTTAGTAATATACATTTTCACCATTAATTTGACAACAAAATATAAGGGCCCCCTACTTTAAAATAGCATACCTTATTGAATGATCAAGGTCTTTACAAGAGTTTTCTTTAGGATCAATCTAGAAAATAGGATAATTTATAATGGAATTTAATCTCACAATCGTATCTCATGTATTTTATTAACATATATGATATCTTTTGTTGATTTTTTTATAACCCTTTTCTTTATACCAAATAAATATGTTATAAAAATATTGATGTGTATCTCATAACATTAATCCTAGCTTGTGTTACTAATAATAATTAATATATATCTATATTTATACAAATCAAATACAAACCATGATTAATTTATACGAGTCCATTTAATGTAATGGATTAGAATCATATGAAATAAATAATCCCTAATTTATTATTCCTATATCCATAAATTTTCTACCCTGACATTTCTTGATGTGGAATATTCCTCTATACTAGGGATTAGTCTGAAACCAGAGTCCCTCTTACTTGGGATACAACACTCACAAGTGGGTTTTCTTGTATCACCATTATAATTCTTAGTATGTATAAATCATGATAAACAACATATTTATATCTCAAAACATAGAATATGGAAATTTCTTGGTAAATTAAAAATAAATTCATTATTATACCTAACATTTAACTCCTTATATACATGTATAAAAATTTATTACAGTAGTTTAAAACTATTAAACTAACTCATACATCATAATTCATAATATAAAAATTGCATCTACGAATATAAATAAATAAATTAAATAATTAAATGAAATATTAAAATAATTTAGAATAAGATACATCATATATGAACAATTCATTTGTAATGATAATTATTAAAAAAATGACAAATTATCAACACATTATGGATATTATATAATTAAATAAGTATAAACACTTTATATTTATTCATAATTTGAACGCTTTTATATTATTCATTATTTGTAATTTACATAAAAAAATAATTTTTATTAAAATATACACAATTTATATACAAATTTTCAGGATATAAAAAAATATGCTCTAAATTTCAAATATTAATTATTATTTATCCCTTGATAAAATATGTCCTCAAAAATAATTTTGATGTAGTTTAAATAGTTTCCAAAATAATTTCTTTAGTTTGTAAAATTCACAATTCAAATTTAAACCTGTTTATATTTCTTTTTTTAAATTTATAAAAAATTTATAATTTATTATTATGATATCAATAATAACCATTTATATCTATATTATATGGACTGTCATAAAATTGGAAAAAAAATTAAATATTACTATATAATAGTTTTGGATATATATTTAATAAATATTTCATAGAAATATAATTTAAAAATTATAAATAATTTATAATAAATTAATTATAATTATTTTTTTGAGTAAACAAATATCGAAATTTTCATTTTTTCTTTAATTTTAAAAAAATTATAAATTGTGTAATTCAATTCCTAATAGAATTTTAGATAAGAAGTGTTTTTTCATCTAATTTTTTTTCATTAATTTTTCCAACACATTGATTCACCTATTAAAACTGATAATATTGTATTATGAGATTTATTAGTCATTAGAGATAAATGTGTTTGATTTAATCATGCATTATCCACATCACATTAAAAATTTGTAATTTTATTAGGATTAATCCAACTCATAGAGATCATGTTTCAATATTCAAAACTATAACCCTATATAGTTTAAAATAGTTGGGATGTTATAATGATATAAAGTATTCATTTTTGATGTGTAAGGTGAAATATAGACATATTTGATATTAAATAGTGACACAATTCCTCATATGTGATTAATCTATGTAAAATGTCATGCATAATTTATCACATATTGTGATATAATGAATAATGTATATTAATTATCATATCCCGAGGGTGAATTATATTAAAATTGTATTTTTTTTTGTATTAATTAATTTTCTATGTCATATTAATCGAGAGGATCTAAAAAATCATAGTTTGTAATAAAATTTCACTAGAAACCTAAATTATATTAAAATGATATCAATGTTGGATTACTCCAAGAACTATATGACAATAAAACTATGTAAATTTTATGTATATTATAACAAATGACATGATAATATAGTCTCTATCATATTTCCACTATACCAACAATGATGCATCCATTCATATTCAACAGAACACACCGAATCAGAAATGATGATTTAGGGATCTATTTTTCGATAAATGTGTTTAAAACACAATTTTGAGCATACTATTAAGATTAATGTAACATGTAATGTTTATAATTCCACTTCATGGTACCTTATCATTTTTTAAGGCATGATTAAAGTAGTAAAAGGGATTAAGAAACCAAAAATAGGGACACCATGTGCAAATAATGAAAACATGCAACAATATAATATAATAAATAATAATATACCTTTCACTATATAATTGCATCTATTTTAGTCTTCATCCCAAGAGAATGATATAAATAACACAAAGGTATAAAAATATATTGCTTCTATTGTGGTGTACCCATGGGTTATATTGAATCAATCAATGATGGATTTGAATTCTCTTGATCCATGATATACATGTATCATATAGAATCTATGTAGAATGAAAAAGATAATTATAGTTGTGGGAGAACATTGGGAAATGATTGGGAGAGTTCATGATTCCACCATTTATGTGGTGGTGAATCATTTTTAAGCTCCCATGTATGTTCCATCAGTTCCATTAATATATTCATGCATTAAAACACATGGTAAAATTCCTTTCATTCATTCATACAATCATTTTATGAATACACTATCCTATAAAACATGTCATTTTATTAAAATGATACTTTAATGATAACCAGTGGAAAAAAATAGATTTATATTTCCTCATTCTATTTCCACTATTTAATACAGTGATGAAATAGTATTGTAAAATGATATGAACAATTAATTTTATATGAGATTCCAATAAAAAGAGATAAAAAATTCATTTCATTATATATTTCATATCATAGGACATATAAATATAAGAAACTATGATATGGAATATAAAATATATATATATATATATATTAAGTTAATCACTATTTTATATTCCCCACTAGGGTTTATCCAAAGCTTCATGTTTCTCATAAACTTGTTACCCCTTAGTGTCTCTAGAAGATACTATTGTAGGTTTTATAGTCTATTAGATATAGATCACTTGGAGTGGTTCCTTCCATGAAAGATATTACCAAATAGATTTTGATATGAAACCCAGATTTTTTATAGGAAGGGTTAAAATATAGGTTATAGATTATTCATAAGTCCTTACAAGATATTGTTCACTAGATTGAGGAATCCCCTAATAGAAGGGCGAATCTCATTTTGTAAATTTTATGAGGAAAAATACTGAACTAGTGAGATGTTCAACTCTAGTATGATTTCAATTTTGGATCACCTTGAATTAAATTTTAGGATCACTTTTCAGTAATTTATTTATTGAAAACCTAATAGTGGATAACAAATTAGATTTTATAGTCCATTTCAAGGGAGTCATGTCAATAGTGGACTATATATCATATTTATCACATTTTCATCTGTTTTCACGCTTTTTGGAAGAAGATGAGACCTATAGGGTTAAACATTTTTAGGATGTGATGAGGAATTTGATTTTAATGGAGGTTAATATCATTCAATTTAAAATTTTTTCAAACAATTCCAACCAATACCTCATCACTAAGAAAAATCCATTCAATAGTGGAATATATATGAATTCTTTTTTTTTTGTTTTGGATGTGGGTATTTTGATAGCAAGAAAGGGAATAATTATTACTCTTATTAGTGGGACAACAAGAAAGCTAGTTGAGGCCATGAATCATCTCTTCACTCCTTAACGAGCAATTATATAGTATGTTAAATCATGGTACAGTGGGGTGTGATGACCTTGATTTTCAATGTATTTTATTAATATTAAGGATTTTTTACGATTCAAAAAAAAATTGATGGCGCGTGATTCTGAGTCCTGGTGTGCCCGGAATTAATTTCTAAACATTTTTTATAGTATGTTCAGTAAACACACAAGTAGTTTTTTCTATCATTCTAATTGGAGCTCAATATAAAATATAAGAGCGCCATTGAATCCGCTGCACCGACGATCTCTTTTGATAGGATTCACTTCAACCACAGTATCTCATGAGATGATTATTGATTTTGATCATTTAAAAGAATTATAAAATAACCAAGTTACTATATTTCCCTTTTTCATTTCCTCCAATGGACAAGTGGTTCTGGGGGGACCAGCGACATGTCAAGCCATTAATTATCTTGACACCTCATTGTTTATAACGGTACTGTTGGAAATAAGGAAGCATTTTTTAAAAAAAAACCTCATAAATTCCCAATGATACTACCAACCTTTTCCCCCTCCTATTTATATGGAGTTTTGGGAGGGGTGTTGGCACGACTTCACCAAGTGATGAAGATCTAGTAAAATACAGTGGCACCAACCATTTGAAGGATGGGATTGGTTCCGGCAAGTAGTGACGAGCACCACCGAATCATAAACCTACGAACACAGACTCTGACTAAAACTCAGATGTTTACCAACAATATTGAGAGATGTTTTATTTCTCATATAATTTCAATAATTTTTTAATCATATTGTTCCATCATGAAACCATGCTAATGCAGAGGGAGTGGGCCAAACTAAAAATACATGGACCCACTAACTTTTTGTTGAATTTTATGTTTTCATCACGAACAATTTATTCAGGTTGGAAGAAACCATGAATGGTACTTTTAGTGATGAAGGGGGCGTCCTAGGGAGTCTGTTGGAACCTTGGGATAGAAAAACGGGCAACATGAGCTCACCTAGTGACCTGCGGAAGACCAACGGAAACCGGCGATGACAGGGGAGGGCGGCGACCGACTATGGGTGGCTGTGTAAGATGGGTCGTGAAAAAGTTTTATTATAGGTGTTGATTCTATCTATGTACTAAGAATAAAGTCTTTTCTATGTGGGAATATTGTTAAGTGTTATTTGTGTGGTTTTCACATTGGGGAAGGTAGTGTTGGTGCGGCCGCTGACGTATTTATACACCCAGAACATAAATTCTTATTTCCAACTCACTGCAGGAAAACAATGATTGGATGTGTTTTAAAATAAATTTCTTATGATTTCTTTAATTCAGCACTCCAAGTATAACTAATTGAGCATGGGGAACCCATTTTCCTTTAGGATTCCTTCACGTAGACAACCAGAAATAATTCATGAGAGATTACATGATGAAAGCCCACCCAGCGATGAGGCATTGGTTCTGGTCCCCCTTACAGTGTTATCACCTTCGGGTGGTGTACCAGCAGCACCAATACCTATTGTGAACTCTTTTCCACCAGCCCCACTAGTAGAGGGTTCACATCGATTAAGCGTTTTACACAAGTTTTAATGGTAGAGGCCTCCGAGGATCCAAGGCTAGATGGATCCGCAGGCATCTGAGGACTAGCTAGAGGCTGTGGCCAGAGTTATTTTCATAGTTGGGACACCAGCTAATCTGATGGTGATCTTATCTTCTATTCATTTATAGAGAGTAGCTGGGAGATGATGGAGTATGACCGTCTTATTACATGATGATGCGACCTTCACTTGGGCATACATCGATGGCATTTTCAAGGTAGAGTTCTAATCAGTGACCCTATGCTCAGTGCAAATACAGGAGTTGTTGTACTTACCATAGGGAAGCATGTTCATGTCCCTGTACTTAGGGAGGTTCACTGGTCTCTTCTTATAATCCACTGATATAGTATGAGAGACCTTTTTTAGGGTCTAGACCATTGATCATTGTCTTCGAGGAGAAAATTTAGCATCGATGATATCAATCAGCATTCAGACGCTGGTTGGGGTAGTAGTGCGAGCACTTTTGGTAAATACCATCCTAGCAGAGCATACACCAACAACGAGATCCACCATCAAAAGTCAGGTTGAAGATTCATCCTCAGTAGGTAGTAGATGAATGATGCAAGTGCCCAAGCGGGCTAAAAATTCTGGTGGATAACCTCAGGATACAACCTTGGTGGCGAGGGGATAATGGGATAAAAGAGGACATATGAGGAGTAGGTTGTGCTACTCAGGTAGCAGGTAGGGTCACATGGCTTGTGACTGCCCAACCCTCTATATGGAAGAATAGTAGATGGTCAAGGGATTACTGAGGAAGAGTAATATTTTTGGGGGAGGAGTTCCACGAGGTAGTGATTTTGGTAGAATAGTTGGTCATGCAATATTCAGCGAGCGGAAATTCCAGGTTCTACCCCCACCACCTCCAAGTGGTCCACACCAACCACGGAGAGCATGAGGATATGGAGGAGCTCAACTTCATGAAGCTGAGGTCTAAAACCATGACACTCCAAAGATGATTCAAGGTATGATCTATGTCTACTCCACCATACATATAGTACTTATATACATAGGTTCTAGTCACTCATTCATTGCCACAACACTCGTTCGGGCTCGGAGAGTCTGCTAGAGCCATTGGCATGATCCTTATAGCTAGAGACTCCTACTGATGGGGATTCGATGATTACAAAATGGTGTCGGCAGTGTGAGATTTCGAAAATAGGAAAGATCATCAGCTTGGATCTTCTAGTTGCGGTGTTGAGGCCTTACGATGTAAACTTGGGTGTGGACTAGTTATCCCACGTCCATGCCTAAATTGAATTTATTAGACGTAATGTGCATTCTGTCAGTGGGGACTGGAAAATTTTTCTTTCACTGGTTAGAAGGGACCCTTTTCAGCACAAGATGAACATTCCTAGAGGAGGGTGTTGCGGATCACACATCAGTTGGCATGCCTTACCCTTGGAGAATTTGATGTTGAGTGTCTGAGCTATCCTATAGTGGTGGACGAGTATGTCTATGCCTTTCCTAATGATTTTTGTGGACTACCTACACAGATTGATAAAGGAATTTACATTGACCTGTAACCCATGTTGGTACTGATATCTACACCAGCATATCGGATATCTTATGCAGAGCTTCGTGAGTTACGGGTATAGATGGAGGAGTTGGAGAGTAAGGGGGTCATATGGCCCATTGTTTCTCCTTGGGAATCCACGACTTTGACAGCCAAGAAGGCATATGGGAGTTTTTAGAAACTGTGTAGACTATCAACGCCTTAACTAAGTGACCATTAAGAACAAGTATCCACTACCGAGGATTGATGATCTCTTAGATTAGTTTAAGGAATCTTTGATGGGTTTGGAAGATAGACCTCAAATCAAAATATCAAATGGTCAAGGAATGAGATGTGGATGTGCATAAGATGACCTTCAGATCTCGGTATGGCCACTATTAGTTCTTGGTTACACCTTTCTGCATGACCAATAACCTTATAGTGGTCATGAGACTCATGAACATGTTCATTAATACATACATCGATTGCTTTGTGTTGGTCTTCATGGACGACATCATGATATAATCGGCGTTAGAGGAGGACTTTGCCTATCATTTGAAGATAGTCTTGGATACACACCGAGATCACCAGAATTATGGTATGCTCTCAAACTACCATTTATAGATATGGGAGGTCCACTCTTTCGGACACGTTATCTCAGAGACTATGGTTGTGGTAGATCTGGTGAAGATAGAGGCAATGATTGCTTGGGAGCCACCCAATAGTCTGACTAAGGTGAAAAGTTTCCTGGGATTTTCTGGGTACTATCGGAGATTCGTACACGAATGTTTCAGTGTTGATACACCTTTATCAGTGTTGAAAATTAAGGGACAACCCTTTCGTACCTATAGAGAGATACCAGCATAGTTTTCTACAGTAGAGGTAGAGATTGATGAGTTCCCCCATTTTGAGGATACCATAATAGGAAGTTAGGTTTGTAGTCTACTACCACACATCATGTACTAGACATGGATGTGTACTGATGCAGGAGATAGTAGTGATCACTTATGGTTCACGACAGCTGAGAAAACTAGAGCAGATCTATGTTACCCATGACCTAGAGATTTCAGTAGTGGTGTTCTCCTTGACGATGTGGCGACAGTACATGATGTTAAAACATTTAATAGTCTACTATAATCACTAGAGTCTCGTGTATATCTTCTCCCAGAAAGACCTGAACCTAAGACAACAATGATGGCTAGGGTTTCTTCTAGACTATGAAGTTGAGATAGCCTATACTCCTAGGAAGGGGAACGTAGTAGACAACACACCTAGCAAGATGTTCAGTGTATATTTTCAGAGTGATCTAACAGAAAATATAGCCGCATTACATAAGTACTTTGAGGATATAGATGTATCAACTTACCACCAGTCTATAACTGTCAATTCTATGCTTCTTCAGCATGTTTGGGAGGCACATCATGGGAACTTTGACTACGAGGCTTGATATGCTTAGATATCCTCTGGATAGTCACCTGAATTATTTTCTGAAGGTGTGGATCATGTTGTTCTCTTCAGATAATGCACTATGGTACCGGTGAATCTTCGAGAGGAGGTGTTGAGGGAGTTTAATACATACCTTGTAACTGTACCTCCTGTAGTTGAGAAGATGTACCCAGACCTCCAGCATCAGTATTGGTGGCCAGGGATGAAGGAATTAGTGGAAGAGTTTGTACCATGTTCCCTCACTTGTGAAAAAGTGAAGACTGCATAGAGTTGAAATAAGTCTTATGCCTACAAGAGATGGAGACCCTTGGAGTCCGAGGAGGGAGACCATGACTTCTTAAATGTCTCACCCTGATGAGGATTATAGAGGTTTTTCTGGGGTAGAATGCTATCTCTGAGGTCCATCAGTCCTTTCTAGATTCTTAGAAGAGTTGGAGAGGTTGCGTACCATTTATCACATCACCAACTGATGCACCTGGTGCATAATGTTTTCCATGTGTCACAAAAGAAGAGATGCATGCATGATCCATCGCACGTTATCGACTAGGGTGTTTTAGACATTGATGATGGGGGGACTATTATGGAGTTCTCGATGGAGATAGAGGATCGAGAAGATCAAGTCCATCATGGACGGTCGATCCCTCTGGTGTGAGTTTGGTGGAAGCACGAGAACCTCCAAGATAGAACATGGGAGCGGGAGGCTTAGATTAGTGCTCAGTACCCCAAATTTATTTTCTTATTCTATGTTGTGGCTTCTAAGAATTAAAATCCCTAAGGTCAAGAGAATTTAAATTCCTTAATGTTCCATGTAAGTTTTTTTAAATATATGGAATTATTATGAGTCTGAAAAAAATTTTGACACATGTTTCTGAGGCCAAGTGTGCCGGAATGAATTTATGAACATTTCTTAAGGTATGTTCAGTAAATGCATGAGCGGGGTTTTCTAACTTTTGAATTGGTGCTCTGATTAAAAATATGAGAGGCCCATTGAATCTATAGCACTGAAAATCACTTATGGGAGTCTTCACTTCAACTGTAGTACATCGGGAGAAAAATCTAGATATTGAAATTAAAAAAAAATAAAATAAAAAATTAATTTTATTTCTCATTTTTATTTCCTCCAATGGATAAGCGGTGGTGGAAGAACCAATGACATGTCAATACATTAATTTTCATGACTCCATAATGTTTGTAACTATACCGTTGGATATAAGAAGGGTAATTATCAAATGAAGTTCATAAATTCACAATGTCGTTACACACCTCTTCCCCATCCTATTTATATGGATCTTGGGGAGGGGTGCTAGAAAGACTTCACCGAGCATCAAATATATGGTAAAATACCGCGACACCAAACACACGGAGGATGGGACTAGTTCTGGTGAAATGTGATGAGTTCCACTGAATCTTGAACCGACGAACATCGACTTGTCCTTAAACCCAGACGTTTACCAATGATCTTGAGGAAGGGCTTATTTCTTGTCTAATTTCATGAATTGTTGAATCATATTCTTCCCTTTTCTATCAAGATAATGAAGAGTCCATGATCCAAAAGAACATGGCTTAGACCCTCTACCATATATTTAAATTTGATGTATTTTTTTGGGATCTATTTATTTTGGTTGGATGAATCCCAAAACAAAGGGTTTATCAATGAGGAAACCATCTCTTGAAGTTTGTTTCCACCTTCAGATGGAAAAACAGTCCACCAGAGTTCACCTAGTGAACCATGGAAGACCATCGGCAACTGGAAATTGTGGATGATGGTAGTGAATAGAAATGAATGGTTGTGGAAGTGATGGAAGCTCCCCTGCATGCGTAGCCAACTGAGGATACCGTGGCCGTAGCCACGACGGATAGCGGCGACCACCACCAGCTGTCCGTAGGAGGAAGAGGAGCGGCATGCAGTTCTGCGCCACTAGAGATGGTCACAGCTCGATTTCGTGGTGGAGGCAGAGGGACCTGCCACTATGGGTCACTCGATGACCTAGCGGTGCCACGTGGCACTACCGCTTCTAATCTAAACGACAGTGTCGTTTGAAAACAAGGGGAAATGATTTCAACCTATCACAGGCATGGGTGGGCCACAGCTAGCATGTTGCACCCATTTGTGGGTCAGGCTATGTGAGAACAGGCATGTCGCACCCCTCTATGGGCCCGACTGTGTGATTATAGTGGGTCGTGCCCCTCACAGGCAGGGTCGTGCGAGCCTAATGAGTCACACCGCTCTGTTGGTCGGGTCGCACCAGTCATGTGGACCGCACTACCCAAGCGGGCCCAGACGGTTCGTGGCCCAACCTAATAGGACATGTCCAGGCTTGTTCAGGACGGGCCAGGAGAGACCCAGACCCAGTCAGTTCGACTCGAACTAAGTCGGTCTAGGTTGGACTGACCCGGTCATCCCTGTCTCAGGCCCTTCAAAGGATGGTTTTGCTAAATGAGCTAAATCATGTGAACCGAGAATCCCTTTAATGATCCATCTTTGGTGCTCGGATCCTTGGAGTGATATGGTTCTTTTGTTCTACTCCATATGAGTTTTGGAGAGAGTTTTAGTATGACTGGGATGTATCAAATCAAAATCTAATAGGGCCCTCGGTACTAAAACACATATAAGTCATAGATCGGGCGTCTGATTGACGTTCCATATGTCCTGTTGGAACACTTACAACATGGTGTTACATTGGGATACTTCTTTGTGCATCTTATTAGAATTTGAGGTTTGACCATTATATTGAGGAGGGGATCCTCTTGGAATCATGCGCTTTTAGTGCATGAATCTCGTGACTGGAAGTAACGTAAAAAAAACATTGATCCTATGTGTGTTAGAATCTATCAATACTATGTGGTTCAATGATTATAAATACTATGTGGGTTAGTATCTATCAATCCTATGTGGGATAGAGCCTTGCGATCCTATGTGTGTCAACATCAATCAATACTGTGTGGGTCTGTAGTAGAGCCTCTCAACAGAATAAGATGATCTAGATTTACGACTAACCATTTGTACTACTGTACTGAAGAAACATATCTGATGTAAGCTGAGTATTTACCTTTTGGTAAATATACATTTGTGGGGTTACATTCATGGTGTTACCTTTTTGTACTTTTACCTTTGTGGTTTTAATATCATGGTGTTACCTTTATGGTTCTTTTACCTTTGTGGTGTAACCTATGTGGTATTCTTCCTTAGTGGATCAGTTGTGCTAAAGGCATAAGAATTGGAGCCTCATGTTTCCTCATATATGAGTTAAGTATATCAGGATAACATTGGTATATGTATGGTCATATATGTAAGTAGAGTTGATGATTGTTTCGTGCTTTGTCTTTGACGTCTAGCATTGTGTTTTATCCTTTTTCGAACTCGGAGAGACCGTCGGGGGTCTCAGGGTACCTAATGAGTATGGTTATACTCTCCCCTTCATGGGCTATGCCCGCACCATGTTGTGTCTTGTGCTGACGGTGAACAACATTGATTGAGGATGAGGAAGCCATGAAAAGATGGTGCTCAGAGGTAGACCATTTGATATGACATGCTCCAAGGACTACTGATTGTGAGTTGTACCAAACCATCAGGTAGGATCCTCGGTGGATGATCTAGGGGAAATTTTTGCCTTTTGTTTTTACTTCTACTTTCCAGTTGGGCTTGTATTCTGGACCCTTCACTTTCGGTAAATTTTTTACTAAAATTGTTTACTTTGTGGTTGCTTCATGTTTTTTTCATGGATTTTATGGTTTCACAGGTTTAAAGGCAATGCCTTCCCATTATTGGGATACTCCTTTCTGTTTCTAGTCACTAGCCCCTGGCCTACTAATGGCTGGTTTGGGGTCGTCAAGACATGGGCCCTGGGGGACGGGTCTTGACATGGGGTATGAATGATCCCAATTCTATTGACCACTAATGGAATGACATTAAATTAGATATATGGGTCATCTATAATGCTCATATTAGAGTTATCAATAAATAAATGGTCACGACGATAAACATTATCAGGATTCCATGGTTAGATATAGGTCAACACCATAGTAGAGTAATGGGGGATTTTATGCGTTGATCGAGGCATAGAAGAGGATGAGGTACCCCACAGAGAGTTAATAGGTTAGTCTTTCTCAGGTCATTTAGGTTGAAATATTCCATGGTATTAGAATAGTTTTTGAGATATTTGTATGTTCCCAAATGGAATTGATCATAGCGTGGGACCATCAATTTTTCATGGTTTTATTCAAGTCGCATCCACCCTTGAATAAATATTTTTGTACTTCTGTATCACACATGATTATATATTCTCATTTTTTATGATATTGGTTTGGTTATATAGTATATATCTAGTGTAAAAACTACTGATACAACCTTATGGTATAAATATAAGGTTTTTAGAGATGTTAATGACATTCCACCATGATCATGGGTTATGAGTATATCTAGGAGTTATTTATATTATATATTTATAGATTTAAGTTGTTCCTTGGGTTATATTTATAAAATCATTATAAAAAAGAATGGGATATTTTTATTTATTTGTATACTTAATTTATATATAGGTTATTTCTATTTATTTTCCAGATATTGAGATTTATAAACTAGATAGTTGTGAACTTTATTTGGAATGTTATGGATGATTTAAACCAATTTTTCTAGATTTTTTTAGGATTTGAGATGATAAATTTTTTGGTATTTTAACTTATTGCTAACTAATTATGAGTTTTTTCTTAAAAGACTACTCATGGATTCTATTTGAGAGGGAGTTCAAGTTCATGATTGATCTGATACATGGTACAAGGACCATATCCATTAATTCTTACAGTATTGTTCTGAGATTTAGTTGTGTGGGAAACCCATTTCTACTAATGTATATTTTCTAGAAAGGAGTTACTTCTTGAACTATATCTGGAATTGGATTCAAGATAAAACTTTGGAACCCAATGTCCAGAACCAATAATGGTTCCAATTTTTTGTATATAATATGATTCAAAGATAAAATCTATATAATTCTAAAATTATTGATTCTGTGTAATAATAAAAAATATTTTCTTAATGGATACTTGGGGTTCATCATATAACTATGTAATAATAAATCAAACTATTTTCCAATTTTGTTCAATATTTAATTTATTATTTATTTTTCCAGTGTTTCTTATGAAGTGGACACAATAAAGTAGATGGATATATATAAAATTAGTTGATGGTGGACCTAAATTAACATAAATATATATAATATGCACATTTATAAATATATGTAGTTCATTTAATTATATTGAACATAAAATTAGAGAATTTATGCTTCACTTATCTTTTGATTTGGAGTATTATTATTTTCTAATCAATTTATTCCAATTCTCTTTAATTTTTTGATTAAAATGGAGTGGGGATTAACTCAAACCACATTAAATTATTATGTCCTTTTATTTAGGGTTTTAATTCCATATTTTTTTTCTATTAATTTTTTTATATGAATTTCTATATAGTTTTAAAAGTTCATTTGATAGGTTGTCTGGGCTTCCCAATTTAGGATACATCTATCTATGATATTATAAAATTCATCCTTATGGTGTTCTTGATAAAAAAAAATTGTGTTGAAGAAACATCTAGGTTTTAGAGGTTGGATGTTTCAAATTTCAACTACTAATATAAAAAATTGTATCAGATTCCTGGGTAGAGTTAAAAAGGGATTGTTAGATATTGTGTTCAAGAAATAAGTATTTTCACATCCTTTACAATATTTAGATGTAGTGGGATAATTTTATTTTGTAATATTGTGTTGTAAGAGGAAAATGTATTACTACAGAGGTCTGATGGTTTAGATATCGTTTATTAGAATATGAGGTTGGTGGAATTTTTATTCTTGATAGATCATGGTCATCTATTAAAAAAGGGAAAATTCTAATAGAAAAGTTTATTGAAAATGCAATTAATAAACTATAAGGTGATAGGTATATTCAAGATGATGATGTCCCTAAATGGGGACTTCAATAGTATTGATGTCAAGAAAAGTATTCAATTAATAGTGAAGTCTGCAAACATGTATCAGAATCCATTCCATATAAATAATTTGTTCTGTTGTGGTGAATTTTTAGTATGATTATTTAAAAAATGAACGATGTAATATTGTGTTAAGGTGTTCAATGTGGTACTATGTCAATATAATCTTACTCATGGGGTGTTTTTTAGAGTAATGTCTCCCATAATTATTATATCATCGCTTCCAAAGTCATGAGAGGTGATGAAGAAACATTCTATAACTCCAACAGAAAATATAACTTGGCACTCACTGTAGTATTTGATTTAATATATATATAGGGTATCAAGAAGAATATTGTTTTAGGTTCTAATAAAAGTGATTTTATTATGGGAATCCGGGGGTGCTCTACCTAAAAAGACATAATAACAGAGGGGGAAGTGGAATAGATAGAATTTGATGAAACTCTAAGGGTCCTAATTACACTATATATTGGGACATTAAAACTAATTTACTTCTGTCGATGGACTATAGTAAAGGTCTTTTAACTCTGAAATGAATTACTTTTTTTATACACATAACACTATAACTGAAGGGGTGGGTGATTCTTGGATTTTATGTGTCTCATGTTTGATAGAGACATGACTCCTTTACTCTCGAGCCTCATAACCCTCAACATAAAAAAAGGGATTCATGTGAAATTATACATCTATATGACTTGTAAATGTTCACCTTATAAATGGAGAGGATCTTTAGGTTGTTGGAAAATAATATCAAGCCATTCAAATGAAGAATAGATGTCATGTTAATTTACAATGCATTCATCACATCACAGTTTTATTGAAAAACATTACATCCATTACTCAACTTGTTGATGTAATATTTTGTAATGCAATTTCCTTTTTTTGGTGAAAATAGCACAAGGTTACATTGTGGAGGACCATGGTCTGAGAGAAGAAACTTTATACCTACCAAGGGGTTTGAAAGTTATCTTGCACATTCAGGAAACCAATCATGAAACATCAATGTTGTAGATTCAATATATTGGTGAAATTTTTAAAATATTATTATGTACCAAGGATGATTATGTATAGCTAAATATTTATCATCTATAGTATGGAAAATTTGAAGGTATATCCAAGGAAATAAATGAAAGGTTACATTAAACACAGATAGAATGTATCCATAGATTCGAAATTGTGAGATTCTTCATACAAATGAATTCGGAAGGGAACTTATTTGATCTCTTAGATATGTGTGTTAATATGCTTCCTCATTCTGTTAATCAATAAAGAAAGTGAGGATGTTTTTTCTCCAACACAATTATGAGGTTTTTTAGTGATTTCATCAGATAGACAATCATGTTAGAATCATATAATGGAATGAATTTGAAATGAATTCAATAAAATAACAGGGGTATTTATTCATGAATAAAGGGTAGAATGAAATATTTTATAAAAAAATATGAATGGAGATGCCTAACTCTATAAATCTTGAGAAAATGGTATAATGTAATGGATAAACTAGTCAGTTAAGGACAGACCCAAGGACCATGTGGTTAAATTCTATATTCCCTAACTAATTTGGGGATGAAGTGGATAATTATAAAACATATATCATGAATATATGTCTTATGTAACCAATAGAGAAATAACATCCAAAAGAAATTTACTCTAGAAGAAAATAGAATTTATTAAAAAAATATTTCAAATTGATTGGAAATTCCCATCCTGAATTCAATGGTAGGAATAAGTTTTAACATAAGACTTATACAAGATTCTATATTAGTCATTGTGGAAAAAATTGGTTTAAGAATATAGGATAATAATCCTTTGATGTTATCATATTTAGGAAAAATATTATCCATGGAAATTTCATATGAAAAGAATGGAACCATGATAAAGAACGTATTAATAGAAAATATCCACTAGAATGGGTTGAGGTTGAGTTAAAAATGGGTCTGACGGTGCTAGGATATTTAAGAATCTCATAGGATGATGTTTTACTGGTATAACCAATATACATAATGGAAGAAGAAAATTAAGGTCTAGAAATACCATTTCTCAATACATGGGAATATCCAGTATGATGGATATTCTAGGAATATTTTTATAATAATAAGGATTAGAAGGGTATAAACCTCAAAAAATTGTGGGTTTTGAGGGTAAGAAGACCATTGTAGAGGATTGATTCAATATTCCACTTCTTACAACCTATGAATAGTTGGAACCTAGAATCCACGGTGAGGGGAGATGTCTATGTGACTCATTATAGTGAATGTTATAAATGAAGGTAGATAATAATTTCATTCTAGTTTTAAATATATGGGAACTAATGTAATTACTGATATATATGATGGGACATTAAAAGAAGTGGAATAATTATTTTAATGAGAAAATTGATTGTATATTGTCGTATAAGGAACAATGGGTAGTAATGGAATTTTAATAATTTGAAGTTGTGGACATTTGTGAAATATTATTAGTTATATTTAATATAGAAGTAATTTTTACCACATTCAACCTAGATTTCTTGTATTTTTTTAATCAATATGATGTGAATAATTATTTTCATCATAGATAATTTAAAGAACAAATATATATTAAAAAACTATAAGGTTTTATAAAAAAAATTATGAGGACATGGTGTTAAATATTAATAGAAGTTTGCATGAGATTAAGATGAAATAAGAAATGATTAATTGGATGTTTCATAACAACATATGGAAGGGAAGTTCAACTTGATAAATATTGATAATTGATGCTAAAATAAGTATTATTAAAATGGGAGTTTTTTCATTATTATTCTCTTTATTTATGATTTACTCATATATATACCACTGATTGAAAGGATATAATATTATAATTTTGGAATAACCATAATTTTTTAGATGAAGTTCCTTGTTTTTTGAAGGAAGATGTTAGGGAAATGGATCAGAAGATACAAATGTTCTATAATATTGTTTTTATTTAATTCATTTTACATCTAGAAGGTGTTAGAGTGATTTTGAATGATTGATTTAAAGTAGATGATAAATCCAGTAGCCTGATAAATAATCATTAAATTTATAAGGAACCTATAATGGATTGATATGCTAATTAGACGGTTCTTCTTTCATTTACATCAGTTATAGGAAGTCTTGTGTGTGACCTGATTTTCACAATTCCTAATATCAATCAAGAAGTATGTGTTGTAAAGAAGTTTGTAGAAAAACATGGAAAGGAGGAAAATTAGGATATTAATTGGATCATCCAATATCAATAAAGAGTAAAAAATATATTACACTATTTTTTAATAGATGATATTTTATAAAGATCTTTAGATACCAACGTTAGTAGATATATGAACTCAAGTATGAGAACTATTGGATTTTTGATTAGTTTTTGAATCATTTTATCTACTGAATGTCAAGGTTATAATATGTGGATTTAGTATCATCAAAATAATCTGATTACATTTCAATTTCAATAGTATGAGAGGAATCAGTGTGGCTTAATGGCTTGTTATATGATTTTTAAAGGATGAAGTAAATGGGCACGTTATAAAATAGAATCTAATGTTTCACCCACTTGTATAAGAACCTATAATTTCCCTCTCAAATGATGTAAATTCATATAAAGTACCTCTTCATATAAAGGCTCATATACCATGGATTGTTAGGATTATAAAATGTTGAATTAAACCAATGTAAAACTAACATATTGACTAGTGTCATGGACCAATAAATTATTGAGTGATGTTGCGATATATTTTGGATTTGATAACATGGATATCTTTTGTTTTTAGAAGAAATAAAATAATGGAATAGAGGATCTAATGAAATGATATTTTGAAGCATGGGCTTACTGACCCAAAGGACATAGTGATGAATCTTGGTAAAATATTCAAAGTGGGATATTTTTAGTCACTGATTTCTAGGTATCCATTTCCATGAAATTATTATAGGATATAAAAAATATAAAATTTGAAACTATATATATAATAATATGTAGGAAAACATAGTGCAATGTAATGTCCAAAATAAGATGTGGTGACTATTTCTGGATGATGGATGTTTGGAAGGAACCGTTTGAGTGAGTGTAACTATATAAATGTTGCGTAATAATAATATGATGGTCATCTATTATTGTGTTTGGTCATTTAAAAAAATAGTGTAAGGGTAAACTAAATTAATATGTAGATGCTTGAATTTATCAAAAAATAGATCAAATGAGTTATGGATACTTAGGCGGCGACCATGATCATATGAATGAATCTATATGATGATTTAATGGTAGTGGAACTGAAATAACCACAAAATATATATAATATTTTCATATTTAAAAATATGAATTGTGGTAAATTTTATTATACTAGAAATTTCATAAATTATGATTCTATCATCTAGTTCCTTCTAATATTATTCTCCTGTATTCTCTTATTTAATCTTGTATTAATTTTTCTGCTTCCCAAGGAGCAGTACTAGTACAAAACCAAATTATATTCCTATGATCCATTAATTTTGGTATTAATTACATGTATTTTTTATTTTTTTGGTTTTTTTACTTTGAGTGTAAAATTATTTCTAAAATGTCTGTGGATAGGGTTTATATAATTCTTTTTTCAAGACAAATCTATATATTATATCATTCATTATTACTATGTGGTTGCCTTGTTTCATATTTTTGGTAATGAAGGAACATATACTTTATGGAGGTTGGTGGTTCTGAATTTCTACATCCAATTTAACACTGGAACTTATTGATATTAGAGTGATAATGTTTCACCAAGAGGATCTTTGGGTAAACTGATTTTATACCCCAAACACTTCCCCACGGGGTGATCTAGTTTTATTCACTGATAAGTGTGATGTTTAGTTGAACATGTTCGTGGATTACTAAAGTATAAAGTATATGATAATAAAAAAATAATTTCCACTTCATCATATATATGGTTTCATTGATTAGATGAAGGGGATTAGTGGTTATCTATGAATAATTTTAGATCTGGATATCACTAGTATTAGGTGAGGCCACCTAATGATCCTCCCACTACTTTTAGGAGAATGTATGGTTTGAATGACTTTCATTGAGATGTCATTTTGTTTTTAAAACATGTTATATACTTGATGAACATCATATTTCATCAATATGTGTTCTCATTGATGGTTATATTAGATTCTGATATTCTTTTATACTCTCTAATTTGATAAAATCATGATTGATATCTAGAGTTTGAGTTGAGAACATTGAGGAAAAAGTTTCTATATATCACTTACTCATAATGTTATTTTTGGATATGATAGTTTTCCTTTATAGGAATGTGATATTTATGGTGGAAATATTAGTGTACCCTAAGCAGTTTGAGGTTTTGATTCTCATTAGTGGATCAAGATCTATTTCATGATCATTAATATTTTATGATTTGAATGTTAATATAAGATATTTATCCATGAAATCCCTAATTTTGATGTTTCACAGATGTCCTTAATCAATGGGGAGGATATGTTCGAACAATATAATTATTATGAGGAACCTATTTGTAAATGTAAGTGAGGTTGATGATTGTTTCAATATCTGTCTTACCTAATTCAGGTAAGGATTATTACTTATAATTTGAGGCATCATGTTTTGACTATGGATAAGTTTAGAGGTAAGATATCAAGAAACATTTTTATGAATCCATGTATCTGATACCACTTGGGTAGAACTATAGAATAAAATATTTAAAAATAGTTCTTTTGGTTCCCATGATGAGATGATACCACCACTACATATTATGTGAGAGATTCATTATGTATATAATCCACATGAATATCAGATGTACAATTTTACTACTTGAGATAAATCTTTGTTGATGAATTTGGGTTGATTATCACTAGTCATGCAAGCTCGAGATGGACTATAACACTCGGAAGGGAAATATCATAGTAGATACACTATATAGGAATACATGGGCTTAGTTAATTCAGGAGGCTTGTAGGGATTATAATCAAATTATAATTATTTTTCTATGATGAATCCTGATGTTTATTAGTTTCAGGGTAGATCTACCAATATATCATTAACTATTATATCCTCACCCCCTGAGAGAGTGGAAGATATTTAATAACCCATCATAGAATAAAATGTTATGAGGGGTAGTATATATGGTTGGTATCCACCATGAAATTTGTTCTTGGATAATAATAGGTTCCTTTATATTTGAGGTAGACTTGTTATCTCTATAATATTTCATGAGGATTTAATATGTTACTAATGTTCCTAATGTATGAATGTTCACATAGGGTTTTCCATGATATACCAGGAAAAGTGTATAACGTGCATATGGTTTGAGATCAATAATGATATTTTATGGTCTATCTCATAAGAAACAACTTCATTACAGGTAAAGACCTAGATCCAGATACTAGTATACCTAATTATTCCTCAACCCTTCGAATATTAGAGTGGGTTTTTTAAAATTTAATTTGTTTTTTATTTTAAAATTTTATTACCTCAAAACATGAAGTCAATTTGATCGAAATCAATTTCATATACTTTTTCATTTCCATTTTCATTGAGAATCCATATGAATAATGTAGTATTTTTATTAATTTCCACAAATCTCCAAACAATATCTTTCCTATATTGTCTATTAGTGTAGGGGAACCTACTACTTCATGATATTAAATATTGATCACAATAAGGGATTATTATATTCTATCAGTGTTCTAGAAATGTAGAATATGATGATTTTCTCACTAAGTATTTAGATAATTCTGTAGATATTTCTATTTTGTATAACAAGTCTCATTCATAGAAATGTGATATATTATTCATTATATATAAAGTGTTAAACATGGATAATATCTCATAAGCCCCTATATATATATTTAATATAAGTTATACATGATGTTAAATAATAATATAATGATATTATTATATCGAAAAACATGAATTTATTTACATATAGTTTATTAAAAAAATTAATAATGATATTAAATAATACACATCTTTTCTATTTCGCCATTAGCATAACCAGTCAATCCCCCATTTAATTTTTTGATCCATGAAAAATAACATTTTTTAAAAACTGAATATTATTCATTCAATAAATAAATAAATACAATAGTAGCTAAACATATGAAGAAATATTTATTAAAATATTCAAATAACTAAATAAATATTTATATTAATCTATTAAATAAGTTGTTAGATAAACATTTTTTTCATTTATTACATAATGAATTAACAAAAAAGATTAAATTCAACTACCATATTTTTAACATGAATATCTAATGATTGAGTATTTGTGATCAAGATTACTTCAATAATTATTATACAAAAAGTGAAGAGTAATATTTATCCATATTGTTAAATTAAATATAATTTATTCCGATTTTGGATACACTTTGTGTGTGACCCTCTAGGCCACTTTCTTAGTGGAATTAGGCGATCATACCAAATGATAAAGATCGTTGCCTAGTAAAACCTCAAGGAACTGATATAGAAATAGTAACACCCGGAGATTTTAGAAAAAATATTATTTTAATTTCATTGATGTATTTTTTTGTATTCTATACCAATATTAGCTTCTACTATATGCAACACCGTATTAGCTTGCAGTATACGCAACACTATTCTTGGTTCATATTAAAAAAAAATTCAAGTTTGTTTTATAGAAGTTATTCTAAGCAACACTGAGTGTATATATATATATATTCAATGGATAAATGAAATATGGTTGTATTTTTTTATATGCAACAATAGAGGAGTCTTGCACTACACGCAACCCTGATATGGATTTCATTACATGCAATCGCAACCTTCCTCGATAGCGTGTGTTGTACGGAATACTGGGTTTCACTAAAAAATGATATATGGTTATAATATTATTATAAACTAGACGTTATGAATAGTAGAAATTAAATTTTGAATTTTATGCCATTATAAATCATCTTACACATTTTATAGAACATGGTATGGATACAAAATAAATTTTTCGTGTAAAATAAGCATTTTAAAAAAATGCAGTTTTGGTGCCTTTTGATGGAACACCCATTTTAAATATAATTTTTGACAAGTTTATAAGTTAAATTTTACAAAATAAAATTATTATTTTGAATCAGGATATAAAAAATTACATTGGATAATGTTTTGATATTTTTCTGATAACTTTCACATTTTAATGAACAGTATAAACACGATATATTTTAACTAAAAACAACTTTTTTCATCTTAATAATTTATATGGTTAAATTATAATATTGAATGGTTTTAAAGTATAAATAGAATATATCTTTACCATTTAATGTAATGTATGTCATTAACATTTATTTTACGTTGAATTTATAGGTAAAATCATTTCAATATTTTGCAATGTTTTAACTTTTAAAACTTGTTTTCTTAACAACAAGTTTAATTTTAAATTAATTTATGAATATTTTTTGTATTGAATTTAGAATAATGGATTTCATATTTTGAATCATTGGGTCCAAATTATGTTAATAGGTTGTTTTATATTTTTGGGCATTATGAATAGTAACTACGGTAAATTTTATTTACCTTAGTAAAAGGTAAATCGGGTAATTAAGGGTAAATATAATGTTATAAAACTACCCTAACACTTTTCTTAATATAATTGGATGATTATATTTCGTCCTAAGGAATATTTGGGTCGAAATGGAATCCATTGGAACCCACTTGGAGCTGATTAAGACCATTAGTTTATTTTATTTAAAGGAATGTGAAATATGTCTCACTAAACTTTAATAATTAAAGTATTTTTAATATATGTTTATACAGAATATTAATTCGGTTATAAATACTCATTTGAAATATCAATTTTTTTCTTTATCATGGTAATTTATTTATAATTTTTAAGATATATTTAATTACCTTAATAGCTTATACATTAATGATGTAGAAATTATTTATTTACTGAAAAATTAGTGATATAGTTTTTATTGAAATAATAATACCCATTAAAAGGTTCACAATTCTTACAAAAACTTATTGGTAGTGTATATATACAACATAAGAATCCAATGACCTAATATATGACTCTTTGGAGTTTTATAAAAGTGATTATGACACTTATATTATTTTATTTTAAATTATGTCAAGGTTGTCACCTTCATAATTTAATAAATATAACATTTTAAAATTTGGCTTTTTTATATGATAAATCTGACTAAATGTATTCTTATGAACGATATAAGATTTATCTTCATCCTAGTATATGTGTTTTTATTTTTATGAAAAAAATAAATATATTTAATAATTATACAAAAATGTTGTCGTAATTATTTTATTAAGAGAAATATCAAATAAATGGTTTTACAAATAGTAAAATAAATAATATATCAACTATTTAATGTTCTAAACTAATTTTCTAGATTACTATCACATTTTAGGGACCTATTAAATATTTTAGATCCAATATATCCTCTGTTTGGATTTTATTTAAATTCAAATAAATTAATAGTGTCAAAATTGACACTATTGTTATTTTATAAACATAACATATTATTAAATTGTTTAAAAATCACAAATAATATTTACAAATTATAAATTTAAATTTATATAGTATCCAATGTCATTAAGTATCCAATTATGGAAAATTAACAACACATATGTGATTATTTATAACAATTTACAATTTACAATTTTATTACCACAAATACAATTAAATAGATTAAATAAGGTTAAATCAAAATGATAAGGTTTAAACTAAAGTCAAAACATTTCTAAATTTGATTGGTTGATGGGATTACAACCCTATATTACCTCATATCCGAATTGGAGTCGTTTTGGATGTTTTTATTTGGGGTTTGAATTTATTATAAATTATTATTTCTTATATTTCCAAAGGTTCCCCTCTCCTCCCTTATTAAAGGGAACCTCCTCCCTCCCATCCTCACACAATTTTTAGCCTTTAATATCGGCCAAACCCTACCCATTTCACTTCCCCATTTCCCTAGAAACCTTATATAGGTACTGGTCTTCTCAAAAGACCAACTCTACTTCCCTAAGAGGAAGTTCAAAGGAGGTACTTCGAGGAAGAGGTAATACCTTCTACCGATTCTATCAAGTTTCTTTCTTCTTCTAATTCCTCTTCATTGGTGGTTTCATTATGAAGTAATAACATAAGTATCACTCATATACTTATATGTTATTATAAATATGAAACAAACCCATTTAACCTTCTATCCATCCTACGGAAAATGAAATCACAGCGCGTGCGTACGTACGGAATATCGTCTCCACGCCGTGGTGTAATCTATCTTCCCACCACCACCTTATTTGGATGGGTATAATGGTTTAAAGAATAACTATATATGGTTATTGTAACATCATACTGATTCTAAGATATTATATCATTCACTCCAATTCCATTCAATAAATATGGAAACGATATCCTCACTTTTGCGTACGTACGGATTACCGTCTCCACGACGCGAGGAGATTCATCTTCCATGTTAAAAATTCAAGAATGATTATAAAGTATATATAATAAGTAATCATGAAATATATGACATAATAATGATACTATATTTATGTATATATATATGTATGTCATCTATTTAATTTCATTCAATTCAATAAGGAAATGAAAACATCATTCATGCGTATGTACGGCCTACCGTCTCCATGAATGCTGTATTTCATACCATTTATCAATCTATTATATATATGTATATGCTAAATATTTATTATATATAAACCATGTTTTAGACTCTGAAATTATGGAATTCAGGATATAAGTAATAATGTCAAGAACAACAAGTCGAAACATGTACAATAAATGAAACGATTTTACCCAAAACGCTGCTTTAACATGGATTTACAAAAGAACGAGTAATATAAAGTCATAAGTGAACCATTGTGATATAATAAAAATTAATATGATTCTGTAATAAGTCAATGACATTATTTAAATCATTATACAGGTGGTTCATATACGTATGAAGCATATCGAAACTAAGGTAAGGGATAATGTTGCAATCTCAATTGTTTTTTATACGAGATTGCTTATATGTAAGCATTTACTGGGGTTATATTTATCAACAATGTCAAAGTTTTATAAAAATGTATTCATTTATGTTTAAAGTCATTTTTACCCATTTTTACTTTTAGTAAATGGTATGTATGGAATCTTGTTTTTGTTTACCATATGAGGTACTTTTTTACTTTTTCGACAAAAGTATGCGAATAATGTTTTTTAACTTATATGGAATGAACAGATATTTACGGTTTCATAATGCCTATTTTTCATGAAGCTTACTCAATAAGATCTCATTACTATTTTCAACAAAATACATTTCTTTTAAAATTGAATGGCATTTTTTGAAAAGAAAATGATTTTCAAGAAGAAATGATATTTCCCCCAGGAATTCATTTCAAGTGCTTTATCAAAACCACTTTCTATGTAAGATGACATTATTTCATATGTTTTTGTTTCAAGTATAATTTCACTATGATTTATATTGTTTCACTTTTCTTATTATGAAATGATATCCATTTGTTTTATATGGATTATGTTATGATGGAATGATGTTTATGAAAACCAATTTATTCTTTGGGTTATGATGAATGATTTATGATTGTTTTGTGGCACACGTAAGAATGATTTCAATATGAGATGGGTGGGACCTATATCTCCCTCCAATGCATTGGGTAATGATTTATATCTCATGAGATATAGATTGCTGGAACGGCAAGTAAATCCGGTTTAGTAATACAGGGCTGGAATGGCAAGTAAACTCGGTTCAGTATGGGACTTTGTCCACTAAGATGGTCTTGGCAGCAATGCCTTGGATAGTATGGAAATAATATCATGTGCTTAATTGTTTCCAAAATTGAATGTTTTATTCCCATGCTATTTTATATTGATTAATGTTTCTTCAAGATCTATGCCTTACGTACTGCCATGTTTTATGTCATTGCTCATGATTTTGATGTTTAGATTTTATGCTCATGTTTTTACATTCAAATGTATAAGGATTGTTTTATGTTCTCTATGTTTACCCTTACAGAGTATTTGATCTCACCCTTTTTATGTTTTCTTTTCCCCCATGATTAAAAGGAAGTATTTAGGTAAGGAAACAAAAAGAGGAAGATCATTATGGGAGATGTTGAAGATCCTTCAACATGATTAGAAGTTTATATTCCTCGTTTCCAAAGACACTAAACTATTACAGTCCTTGAGTGTTTGTTTTTGTTATGTATTAATTATTCCAAAAAAGTAATGTAATGTCCATGTACGTCAAGATTCGGGTCTCTACAGTTGGTATCAGAGGAAATATTTAGTCAACCATTGGTAACTAGGATGCGAGAACTTTAGTGAGATCCCTAAAGATATTTCTACGGTATGTCCATGGATGTCCCTAAGGTTAAATATAAGTATAGGTTATAGTCCTACGATTATGGTAATGATCGTAGAATTAAACCTAGGATGTTAGATATTGAATGTACTCCCCCTTTTATTTTGTTGTTTTCCCTACCTTTATTTTTGCCTCTCACACTATTCTTTTTGGGTTTTAGACGATGGCTGGAACCCGAAGGAAACGTGTTGATCAGTGTAATAGGCGATGTAATGATTGTCCTCTTGAACAAACCCACGTTATGGGAGATGGAGTGAAAAATCTTATTGCTATACTTACACAAGATATGAATCAATATGGACTTCCAAATGTGTATAGGAGGGAACAATATTCTATTGAATCCTTTATGAGGCAACGTCCACCTTCTATCAATGGGTCTTCTGATCCACTTGTTCCTGAACAATGGATCAGTCCCATTGGAAAGATATTTTACATAATTTGTTTCTCAGAACATGATAAATTCATTCTAGCTGTTTACCATTTAGAAGGTGAAGCAGACCAGTGGTGGACTCTAATTATGAATACAAGGCCCCAAGATGAAATTGAATCCGTTGAATGGGAAGAGTTCAAGAACATGTTTATCAATAAGTACTTCCCTGATATTCTTAGAACAAAGATGGAAAAGGAGTTCCTTGAGCTTAAGTAGAAGGATAATGAATTTTTTGCTATATATGATGACAATTTTATAAGACTTTCAAGGTATGCATCTGGTTTTATCATCCAACCTGAATGTAATGTTGATCGATTCTTCAGTGTCTTATAAACATGTCTTAGAAGGGAATTAGCTATAAGAGACTTCAGTAGCTATGATTAAATTGTGCATTATGCTATCAAGATAGAAATAGAAGTTGGTATTACATATGTGAATAATGAAAAGACTATAGAGAACGCACCACCAACACTTCAATGCTTCAAGTGCAATGAAATGGGGCATTATGCTAATCAATCCCCTAATCCAAGGGTTAATGATGATTAGTGTGAGCAACCACTTATGGAAAAGGATAAAGGTAAGTCACATGCGATCACTATTTTTGATGTTTATTTTGATAGTGATGTTGTGTAATGATTACGTTTTTATGTAATTGGATTTCAAAATAGTATCATGGAATCTAATTTATGGAATCGTGGAATTTTGGAATATCTATGTATTGGTTTTAAATAATTATATGGTACCGGTAACCATGAAAAGTGATTGAAGAATTTTTGGAAAAAATATGATATGCGAATAATGAAGGGATAAAGAAAAAAATGAAATGATCTCATGACTTATATAAGGACAAAATTATATCATGGTTTGAGTATATAGATAATTTTGGGATTTTGGTATGTGGAAAGTGTTAAATTTTTATAGAATTCATGTTTTCAATAATGTTTATTGGGTATTCATTTTTCAAGATAATAAATGATTATGGAATTGAAATGTTTTTAATTTGACCAAAAAGATATATCGTAGGATATATGGGGGATAAATGATGGTATTCACATGCTCGGAAAATGACATTTCTATTAATTGTTTTATTTATACTATGAGCTTGGACATAAGTATTTTGGATAAGCTTAAAGATTGGAATAGATTAATTTAGACATCACATAGTATTGTTTAATTCTAGACCTTTTTGTTATGTTATAATAGTATTGTTTTAGAAAAAGGACAACACATAGGATGGGCGAAATCACGTTGCGTCGGATAAGGATGTGTGAATCGAACCCACAACCGAAGTGCGACATGCCTTTATCGCCTATCACTAGCCTACAGGAAGTCCATGGTTAGTAGAAACTAGTTTTATTTTATTAAGCTCTATAATAGCTGATGTATAAGTCCATTTTATCAATAATATATGATTAAACTCACTATAGATGGACTTATGTATATTTGATAACTTTTTCTAACCTTTTTTTTGAGACAGATGGTATGACCCATCATTCTATCTCATGATCAGGTAACACTTCTCAGAAGACAAATTCAACTTCATTTCTTTAAGAGATGATGTAGAAATTGTTCAAGGCACAAACAATAGTGAGATTGTACCAAAATCAAGTAAGTATTTATTTTAATTATTCTTCAAATTTAGGGAAATGATCGTGAAAAGAAAAAAATGTTTTCCTAGTGCTCTCATATCTGATGAATCAGATGGTATCATAGATCATCACAAATTTATGTATTTTTGATTATTGGATTTTTCATAGGCATGTCCACTACCACTCTTCATCAGATGTTGATGGTTATATTTCTATTCCATATCCATATTTTCACCTATGTTCTCTGATGTGCAAACCTAGTGAATAGTTAATTTGGGTAACCATTAAATTTTAGAGAATAGTTTTTAAAGTCATGTTTTGGTATTATTTTTTACGGTGTGGGTTTCTATGAAATAATATATCAAGTAGGAAACCATTTATAAACCCGAAAAATTTTGAGGGAGAAATTCATTTTAATGGGTGTAGAATGTAACACCCCGAGATTTTAGGAAAAATATTATTTTAATTTCATTGATTTATAGTGTTGTACAATACACCAAAATTAGCTTGTACTATACGCAACAACATATTTTCTTGCAGTATACTCAACACTATTCTGGGTTTGTGTTACACACAATTTCAAGATTGTTTGATAGTAGTTATTCTATACAACATTGAGTGTGTTTATATATATATATATTCAATTTATAAATGAAATATGGTTGTATTTTGTTATACGCAACAACAAAGGATACTACCACTACAAGAAACCCTGACTTGGCTTGCACTACACGCAATCGCAACCTTCCTCGATAGTGTGTGTTGTACGCAAAACTTGGTTTCACTAAACAATGATATATGGTTATAATGTTATTATAAACTAGCTGTTATGAATAGTAGTAAATACATTTTGATTTTATCACATTATAATTCATCTTACACATTTTATAGAACATGGTATGGGAACAAAATAAATTTTTTCAGGTAAAATAAGTATTTTTCAAAAAATGCAGTTTTTCCGCCTTTTGATGGCCCACCAATTTTAAATATAATTTTTATAATTTTATAAGTTAAATTTTACAAAATAAACTTCTTCTATTTAATCAGGATATAAAAAATTACATTGGGTAAATTTTTTATATTTTTCTAATAACTTTCATATTTTAATGAATAGTAAAAACACGCAATATTTTAATAAAAAGAAACTTTTTTCATCATAATAATTTATACGGTTAAATTATAATATTTATTGGTTTTAAAGTATAAATATAATATATTTTTACCATTTAGTATAATTTATTTCATTAACATTGATTTTACATTGAATTCATAGGTAAAATCATTTCAATCCTTTGCAATGTTTTAACTTTTAAAACTCATTTTCTTAACAAATGGATTAAGTTTAAATTAATTTATGCAAATTGTGTGTATTTAATTTAGAAATATGTATTCCATATTTGGAATCAATGGGTCCAAATTATGTTAATATGCTACTTTTTATTTTTGGGCTTTATAAATAGTAACTACTGTAAATTTTATTTACCATAGTAAAAGGTAAATCAGATAATTAAGGGTAAATATAATATAATAAAATTACCCTAACACTTGTCTTAATATATTTGGATGCTTATATTTCATCATAAGGAATATTTGGGTCGAAATGGAATCCATTGGAACCCACATGGACGTGATTAAGACCTTTAGTTAATTTAGTTTAAAGGAAAGTGAAATATGTCTCACTCAACTTTAATAATTAAAGTATTTTTAATATAAGTTTATAAAGAATATAAATTCAGTTATAAATACTCATTTTAAAGATAAAATTTTATTATTTATCATGGCTATTTATTTATAATTTTTTAGATATATTTAATTACCTTAATTTCTTATACATTAATGATGCAGAAATTATTTATTTAGTGAAAAATAAGTAATATAGTTTTTATTTAAATAAGAATACCCATTAAAAGGTTAAAAAACCTTACCATAACATATTGGTAGTGTTTATATACACCATAAGAATCTAATTACTGAATATATGACCGTTTTGAGTTTTATAAAAGTGATTATGACACTAATATTATTTTATTTTAAATGATGTCAAAGTTGTCACCTTCATAATCTAATAAATATAACATTTTAAAATTTCGGTGTTTTAAAATCTGAATCCAATTAAATGTATTTTTATGAACTATATAATATTTATATTTATCGTAGTATATTATTTTTAATTTTTATGCAACAAATATCTATATTTAATAATTATACAAAAATGTTGTAGTAATTATTTTATTAAGAGAAATATCAAATAAATGGTTTTTCAAATAGTAAAATAAATATTATATGAACTATTTAATGTTATCCACTAATTTTAGAGATTACTATGACATGTTAGGAACCTATAAAATATTTTATTTCCAATATATCCTCTGTGTGGATTTTATTTAAATTCAAATAAATGAATAGTTTCAAAATTTACTCTATTGTTATTTTATAAAAATAACAAATCATTAAATTGTTTAAAAATCACAAAAAATATTTAAAAATTATAAATTGAAATTTATATAGTCTCCAATTTCATACATTATCCAATTATGGAAAATTAACAAAACATAAGTAATTATTTATAACCATTTAAAATTTGTAATTTTATTACCACAAATAAAATTAAATAGATTAATTAAGGATAAATCAAAATGATAAGGTTTAAAATAAAATGAAAACTTGTATAGATTATAATGGATGATGGGATTACAATACTATATTACCTAATATCTTAATCTGAGAAATTTTGGAAGTTTTTATTTGGGGTTATAGTTTATTATAAATTAATATTTCTTATATTTCCAAAGGTGCCCCTCTCCTCCCTTATAAAAGGGCACCTCCTCCCTCTCCTACTCACACGATTTTGAGCCTTTAATCTCAGCCAAACCTTGCCCATTCCACTTCCCCATTTCCCTATGATCCTTACAGAGGTACTGGTCTTCTCAAAACACCAACTCTAGTGCCCTAATAGGAAGTTCAAAGGAGGAACTTTGAGGAAGAGGTAATATCTTCTACCGATTATTTCAAGTTTCTTTCTTCTTCTACTTCATCTCATTTTGTGGTTTAATTATTAAGTAATAACATAAATATACCTCATATACATATATTTTATTATAAATATTAAACAAACCCATTTCACATTTTATCCATCCAACGGAAAACGAAATCACCGCGCGTGCGTACGTACGGAATACCGTCTCCAAGCCGTGGTGTAATCTGTTTTTGCACCACCTTACTTGGATGGGTATAATGGTTTAAATAATTACTACATATTATTATTATAAAATAATACTTATTATAATATATTATATCATTCACTCCAATTCAATTAAATAAATATGGTAACGATATCATCGCTTGTGCCTACGTACCGATTACCGTCTCCAAGATGCGATGAGATTCATCTTCCTTGTTAAAAATTCAAGAATGATTATAAAGTATATATAATAAGTAATAATGAAATATATGACATAATAATGATACTGGATTTATGTATATATATATATGTATTTCATCTATTTAATTCCATTCAATTCAATAAGAAAACGAAAACAGCGTTCATGCGTACGTACGACCTACCGTCTCCCTGATGGGTGTATTTCATTCCATTAATCAATCTATCATATATATGTAAATTCTGAATATTTATTATATATAAATCATTTTCTAAATTCTGATATTAAGTAAATCAGGATATAAGTAATAATATCAAGAACAGCAAGTCGAAACACGTACGATAAATGAAATGATTTTACCCAAAACGATGTTTTAACATGGATTTAAAAAAGATAGGGTAATATAAAGTCATAAGTGAACTGTATATGATATCATAACAATGAATATGATTCTTTAATAAGTAAATGACATTATTTAATTCATTATACATGAGTTTCGGATAAGTACGAAGCATATCAGAACAAAGGTAAGGGATAATGTTGTAATCTCAATTATTTTCTATCCGAGATTGCTTATATGTAAGTATGTACTGGGGTTATATTTATCATCCATGTCCTTGTGTTATAGAAATGTTTACATTAATGTTTAAAGTAATTTTTACCCATTTTTTACTTTTACTACATGGTATGTAAGGAACGTTGTTTTTGATTACCATACGAGGTACTTTATGACTTTTCCGGCAAATGAACGACAAGAATGTTTTTTTAACTTATACGACATGAATGGATTTTTACTATTTCATAACACCTTTTTTAATGAAGAATACTCTACAATATTTCATGACTATTTTCAACAAAATCCATTTCATTTAAAATTGAATGGAATTTTGTGAAAAGAAAATGATTTTCAAGAAAAAATGATATTTTCCTCAAGATTTCATTTCAAGTGCTTTGTCGAAACCATTTTCCATCTAAGATGAAATTATTTCATATGTGTATGTTTCAAGTATAATTTCACTATTATTTATATGGTTTCACTTTTCTTATGATGAAATGATATATATTTGTTTTATATGGATTATTTTATGATGGAATGATGTTTATGAAACCCAATTTATTCCTTGGGTTATGATGAATGATTTATGATTGTTCTGTGGAAAACGTAAGAATGATTTCAATATGAGATTGGTGGGACCTATATCTCCCTCCAATGCATTGGGTAAAGATTTATATCTCATGAGATAGACATGGCTGGAATGGAAAGTAAATCTGGTTCAGTAATACAGTGATGGAACGACAAGTAAACCCGGTTCAGTAAGGGACTTTGTCCACTTAGATGGTCTTGGAAGCAATGCCTTGGCTACTATGGAAATCATATCATGTGATTAATGGTTTCCATAATTACATGTTTTATTCGCATTCTATTTTATCATGATTAATTTATCTTCATGATCTATCGCTTACATACTACCATGCTTTATGTCATTTCTCAAGATTTTGATGTTTAGATTTTATGCCCATCTTTTTACATTCAAATGTTATAGGATTGTTTTATGTTATCTATGCTTACCCTTATTGTGCATTTGAGCTGACCCTTTTTATGTTATCTTTTCCCCCAGGATAAAATGAATTGTTTTTGGTAAGGAAACAAAAATGGGAAGATCGTTAATGGAGATGTTGATGATCTGTCAACATGATTAGAAGTTTATATTCCAAGTTTCCAAAGACACTAAACTATTAGGGTCCTTGAATATTTTTTTATTATTTATTATGTATTCTGCAAAAGTAATGTAATGTACATGTACTTCATTCTTCGGGTCTCTACAAAAATAATTTAATGCTTGTGAAACCTTCCATGTTAGTATAGAGTTTACTTTATTCTATTATTTTTGATTGAGTATTGTTTTATTTTGTTTGTGATTTTTCTAGCTAAAACTATGAAAAAAAGATATTTTCCTTTTGTATACATTTTGGAAAAATAGTTTTGTTACCCATATAGAGTTATCTTTTCAATTATGTTTGTACTATGTCTGGTTTTTCTCTAGGGGTTCCACATGGTGGAGTCCGAATTTTGTCGTACCTAGGAGAAATATTTTGGGTCCTTTGGTGTTTTGAAATTTTCATTCCATGCAATACATTTAAGTATATTATGGAATGAATTTAGAGCCACAGGCTGAGACAAAGTGACATTATGAGGCACAATGATCCAATAATTGATATAATAAAAATAATAAAAATATTAATATAAATTTTATTGAATTATTAAGAATAATGTAATAACACCTCAAATATATTCTTATTTCAGTACCAAGACCATATTTCATTCATGGGCGTGGGGTGTACCCTAGGAACAACCAAAGTTTAGTTAGTGTTGGATGTCTTGTTGAGGTTGTCAATGTCTGTGGAATTTAATAAAAACCATTAAATAATTTATTTACATTTTTTATTAAATGGTGTAATTAAATTACGCTATAAATAATATTTCGAAGGTTTATATGTATAATACATGCAATATATAAGACAGTGTTCAGAGCATTCCTCTTTGGAAAATCAAAATCGGACAACAAGTGACAATCAGATTGAAGTGGATCGAGAGGCATCAGATATAGCATGTCTTATCAATATATAAAGAAATAATTGTTAAAAAATGATAGATATATAATAATGATAGGTCTTGTTATTTATAGATTTAATCATTCTTATTAAAATTTTGTGAATGGATATTGTGTCTTCTTTTGACCTTAGTTTGTCACCCTTTTCAGGATCCCATTAAAATTGTTTATATCATCTATCCATGATATCTCATGATTCTCTCCATGGATATCATTGATATATGTTAATAGTAAAATAATAATTTATCAATGATATTATTTACATTATTATTGTAATTTTTTTTTCATTATTTTTCAAATTCTAAACTGTTGGCCTATGAGGTCACAGTTTTGCATTTCTAGGGTGGGTTCAATCGTGAAAAGAAACCTAGATTAATTATAGTAACACAAATGACAAATGTATTTAAATATTGAGGATGGATCAAGTATCTATGTGGGATTAAGGTGATACTCCATGTATATATGATCTTTAGGGGAAATGGGATTCATCGGGAGGCACACTGGTGGCATTGTGGGAATTGTTTGGATGATCGAGTTTGGAGTTTCAGCAACTACAATGCATTAAATGATGGTCAGAGATGGTTTCCTTTAATTATGGGTGATATTTAGGAATTATTTGTTGTATATTTGATAGATCAAGACACTATTCTGAATATTTTTTCATTATATGGAAAACTTTATTACACATTGTATTGTTAATAAGAACACACAATGTGTTCTTTGGATTCCATGATAGCTAGGATTTCCTCCAATGTTATGGATCACAAATTGTGTGACTAGGATCACAAAATGTGTCAGCTTCCCCATGTGGCCAAGCCATGTGCTAGCAGGTATACTCCCAAAATCCTATACGGCATGTGGAGTCATGTACACTAAGAGCAGATGGGAATGGAAAAGTACCTATTCACAACCGGGTACACAGACCAGTACCTGGGAATGGACCAATCAATACGTGCATGTCCAATAGAACATGGGTAACACCCATGTGGATGAGACAAACATAGTGTACCCCTTACATGTCATTTACTCTAACAGGGACTCTTATCTATGTAAATAAGAGAACAATGTCTAGTATAAGAGTTGGGCCACAAATCTTTTGGACTCTATACATGATGTGTACACCTATGAGAAACTTATTCCCCTTAAATCACAATAATTAAATTGATTTTTCCCATGGATTTCCAATCCAAAAAAAAAAATTTCATGTAGAATATAATGGTAGACTGCATAGTGGAACTTTGATATATGATGTGGAATATTCTGAAAATGACACTTATTTAGGCATTGATTGGTGACGGTAGTGATCATAATGAATCATAATAGATATTTCAAGATAATTATTCCCATGTAATATCATGGGATGAGTTCCCCAAACAATCATTGAGATATCAAAGTCATTATTCCAATGTCTCACCAGTCCATGCATTCCCTATAAAATTGTAGTGATGTCAGGGTTACTACTTGCCTATCACATCATCTCCACATTCTTTAAATAGATAGAGTTTCTACTCCACCATTCTACTGTGGGTGTGACCTACCTATATGTATATTTTTAATCCCTTGTTGTTGAGATCTAGTGAGGTGATGTTCCTCTAGGGGACATATGTATCCATTAGTTATGGAGCATAGATATAAAGAGTGTGCCACTCGAAATGTATTATAGTGAGGTTGTGTTTCAGGCTGGGAATCAATAATTTTCTTTCTTAGTTGTCAGCATACACATAGACATTAGGAATGTTGTGAGATGAAGAATCGATTTATTTCCCACATGTTTTTATTAATTGGCACATTTGTGTGTGTGTCTATTGGGTTTCATTTCACACTTTCTTTGGATTGAGATAACTATTTGTGTACCTCATTGTCTCTCCCACTTAGTTTTTGGTCAATCCCTATGGGTATGTATATACTCACCAATGCATGGGATTTTCCATTACATGTCATGTCATATACATGTGACGCACAAGTCATAAGGGATTATGGTGGATCATAGTGATACCTATGTACATTTACTTTGTATGATTGTTTATCCCATAGATTAGGATCTAATATCTCTAAACATTCTCGATTTTCTATTATTTTTAGGTTGAGAATTCATTTCTAGGTGGGTGTTTATTATTCCCATTACAATTTTTTATATATATATTTTTTACTGTAGTCTATTTCCAAGAGTTTTTTGCATGGATGGATTAACTCTAGAAGTTAAAATATTTATCTTTTTTCCTATACACTATTGAACAGATATATTTTGGTGTGTGGTTGTAGATTCATTAGGAAAATTCCTAACATTATTGATATTACATATCAAAACATTTCAAAATACCCTAGCATATTGTTGGAAGGATTTGGTTTGTGAAGTCTCGATCATTCTCAAGAGAAGAAAACCTTGGTGTGTCAGATCATTACTAAGTGGTATAATAGCTGGTTCTCCCCCCGGATAGTGTATCTAATATTCACCTTATGAGGATTGGTTAGAAATTTATGGAATCCATTATAGAGTATCTCAAGTGATACTTTTAGTCAAAGGAATCAAGTGTTGGCCCAGTGACTAATATATCCATACACCATGACCCTAACTACCATGTTGTCGAATTAGAATAATGAGACAATGGATGCAAGTGACAATTTTATGTCAATTATATAGGATTTATTCCTTTAATTTTACATATTATATTGGATTTCGGTATATATATGATCATTTTTCCTAGGTATAGCTTTATTACATTTAGGATGACTCCATAAATAGATCCATCCAAGTTACCAATTCAGGATCATGATAAAGATCTGATGAGGGTTGATGACTTTGTTAAAGGTTTATCCCTCTATGTGTTTCCTCAATGTGGGAAATTAGATACATCACAAAATTTAAATATGTATTTATAATGAGAAGTTCGATATGAGGTTGCATATATCCAAAGAGCACCCTATGAGTTCCAATGACAGAGCACAAAGGTTCCATGTTGATCTACATCCTCACGAAGATGATGGTCGGATTGAGTTGGAGGTTTGAGTCATGATGATATTTATATAACATAAAAATCATATATTTTCAGAGTCATCCATAATTTTACATGGAGTATCTTGGTGCTGGTGGAGATTTCTTATGAAAACCCATAATGAGATGATGCTTCCATGATTAAAATTCCTAATGTCATTTTGTGAGGAGTACTTCACTTCATACATCTACATAGTTAAAATAAAATGGATTCTTGATATGTCACAACATGAGATTTTAGTGTTTGTGTATGGAATAATATTCACCAACATTAAACGATACTCTATTGATATGGTACGAGATGGCTTCTTCTAGGACTGGAAGAATGGGTAGGGTCTTTATAGAGTCATTAGTGCCAATGTGGTTTTCTAATGCCTACCCAAATATTATAGTGGTCTAGAGTGGGATATAATTAGTTAGGGATTCCTAAAAATGGGATCCAAGTATTTGTATCTAGTTGTGGGAATCATGTAGAAGGAATAAGATGTCAAGTTACCAGAATAGAAGGTATTCATATTCTTGTACTTATAAGCGAGAATCTATTTCATAGGTATCATGAATGGTGTATAGTCATCATGGAGAGGGTGATGTTATACTTATTTTGGGAGAGGTCATATATCTATTGATTTCCCAATTCATCATCAAGAGAATGACAGGAAGACAGTGGGTGTCCCACCACAGAATGGCGAATGTCATGAATATGGATCTCCTATGTGTAGATAGAGAGTCCCTCTATTATTAAGTATTGGAATAAGAGTAGGTGTAGAACTAGAGGGGGGGTATTTTATATATTATTTCAATATTATCTTCAACCACCATGACTACCAGGTGGACCATGTTAGGCTCAGGGAGCTAGAGGTCATGTTTGTGGATAGTTGCAAGCCATATAGGGCCACATCAAGGGTACACATGAGATGGTATGGGGCATGAACTATATTTATCATAATTTCTCCTCAGTTCTAGTTGAAAAAATTGTGGGTATTTACATTATATACTTATTCTTTGTATGAGAAAGGGATATTCTAGGTGAGCCTTTATCATTATACTATGGATTGAGATATCTATAGGGAGTGATTCTTTGATATCTCTTGTCTGCTGGAACTGTGATATATCACATTGTGGGATGATTGTTTCATTGTACCTATTGGACAACATAATGATACAATATGACATAATATTGGGAATGTATTGGTATTCCACTATTCGATCCCAAATTGACTTTCATTGCTGGTGGGTCAGATCTATTCAGATAGATGTGATGATATTATCCTTTATGGTAAATAGATATATCATTGATGAGTGCTTGGTAATTTAATGTTGTATTATAATTCCTATCACAAATATTTTTTTGATTTTATCCCATGTAACGGTGGTATATTCCACATATAGATTCCATTGGTAGTTATATACTTTATTTTTGTCATCCCCAAAGACATTTTTGGACTACTATTGAACTAGTAGATGGATTTATGCAGTGAATTTTACCCCAGTACAATACTTATATGTTCAATGAAATATTGGATGTCCCCTATCAGGATCTAGGAGCTAAGGGTGATGTTGGAGGACAATCGGGATAGGGGTTTTAATAGACCTAATATATCCTCATAGGAAGCTCTTGTATTGTTTAGGAAAAAGGAGGATTGGATATTCTGACATTGATGTTATTATCATTTCCTAAACATGGAAATGATAATGAAAATGTTTCCCTTATATAGGATTGAAAACCTATTTGATTACTTGTGTGGTGCGAGTTGTTTCTTGAAGATCGATCACATGTTCATCTACCGTCAGTTAAGGGTTGACAAAGATGCTATTCTAATTCTAGAATTATTATGTTTCTATAGATATTATGGCTTACAAGTGATGTCATCCAATGTTAATTAATACCATAAAATGTTTATGGATTTAATGAATTTGATATTCGATCCATACTTAGTCTAGTTTTTGGTTTTCATCATTGAGGACATCATTAGCTACACTATGGTATAGGTGGATATTATAGTGAAATTCGGGAGGGTCCTAAAATATCTCTAGGATGAATGATATTATGGAAATATATCAGTGATCCAATTAAAGCTTCATGAGGTTCACTTCTTAAGGAATGACATTTCTGATCTTGGTTTAGCATTGCATCTGGTAATGGTTGATGGTGTGCCTCCTTGGGAGCCTCCAAATGGAATGTTGGAGGTGAGGAATTGTATTTTCTATGTAGGGTACTATAAGATCTTTTTTGTAAAAATATTTAGGATTCAATCCCATTATAATACCTTTCTTTAGAAAGGTTAGTTGTTTTCTTGGACTAAGATGTTTTATAGAGCCTTTTATGAGTTGAAGATTAGGCTAACTAGTGCTCCTGTTTCGAGACTACCAGACGAGGGAATAGAGTAGTTAGTGTATAATGATGCATTTGGATATGGGTTCATTTTAATTAATATGAATATAATGTTTGTTATTTATTATAGGTTGATGTTGTTAAGACTCCACAGGTATAACTTCATGACCAACAACTTTGAATTGGTAGTTGTAGTCTTCTCTCTCAGGATGTTGAAATAGCTTATTTTGGATGGGGATTTGTTGTTTACTTGAACCATCAGAGTATTAGGTATATTGTAACACAAATAGATCTAAAAATAAGACAATGGTGTTGGTTGGAGTTCCAAAATAATGTTTTCTTCATGATAATCATAACTTTAGGGAAGGTCTACATGGTGGAAGATTCCCTTAGCAGGAAGTCTTGTTCACATTCAGTGGAGGAGGTTTCAGAGTTGTTGTATTCTTTTCAACATATCATGTGGTAGGGGTGGGGTGAATCGTACCTTCAGTTTATGTTGTTTATTATTGTAATTCTATAGTGTGTGAATTATTCTCATTTGGGATACATTGACAATGATGTTCTCTATGACTGGGTAACATCAGGAGATTCACCAAATGGATTTTATGAAGGAGGAGAGCATGTAATCCTTTTCCATGGAAGGATGTTGGTTATGTTCACAATATGATAGGAATTGATGAGGGAGTTTCCCGCTTCTACTTTGGTTTTACATCATGGTGAAGGAAATATTTAATGGGAAATCAGGGATAGTATTAATGGACTGGAATGTGGCAGAGTGTGGCCTTGTTTTCCTCTCAATGTAAAACATGTCAGTAGGTGAAGGCTAAGAACTAGGTTCTAGATTTTTTGACACATCCTCTTGAGATACTTGAGTCTAAATGGGATGGTGTATCATTGTAATTTATGATAAGTCATCCAATGATAGTTAGATAACACAATTCCATTAGGTGATAATTTACCAACTTCTGAAGTCAACAAACTTTATCAACATCAGGACGTAGAATTCTGTAGATATTATGGAACATTATAATGTGAATGAGATAATTCACCTCCTTTGGGTTGCCTCAATTATTTTACTTTACCAAGATGTGTGGTTTATGTCATAGTTGTGGAGAGGCCGCAGAATGTATTCAAGAGCTAGTTGTACATGGGTACGATGTTTCGCCCCTAGATGGATGGGAAGACCGAGTGCAACATCCTGGTCACAGAGGATATATTGATTATATATGTTTTGAACTTTAGATGGATCTATGAGGATTTATTTCCATTGGTAGTGTTTTCTTATAATAATATACATCAATCTATGATCGACGTTGAACCTTTTTAGGTCTTTCACGAGAGACCCTGTAGGTTACCCATCTATTAGAAATTGATTAGAGAGACATGTTTCTAGGAAAAAGATGGTGTAGGAAATATGGGATAAATTTTATGTGATTGCCAATCAAATTTTTAAATCCTTGAGGTGATAGAGATATTACACACATCTATGAATTTGTCCCTTAGAGTTCGAGTTGGGAGACTAAAATTTCTTGAGAGTCTCCCCATGATGAGGAATGTAGAGGTTTGCCAAGGGAGGAATGTTCTACAGGAGGATCATTGGGCTATTAAGGATACTGATTAGGGTTGGAATGGTTTATTACTACATATCTTTTTCCTCATAGTGAGAGCGTGTTGATTATATCTTCCATGTTTCGAAATTGAGGTGATACAAATGTGATACTACACAAATAATTTAATGAGGAGATATAGAAATTGATAATGGATCCACCATTGTGGTGTACCGAGTGCGGAATGAGAATATGCAGGATATGATCCTGTGTTGATGGATCATTCATGTGGTTCATGTGTTTTAGCATCATTGGAGAAAGAAGGAAATATATTTGGAGTGTGAGATCTATATGGATGCTCATTATCCTTAACTTTTTTTAGTATGTTCTTTTTAACGATGAATTTCTTTGAAGGGTGGAACAATTTAGTGACCTTGGATTTTACCAAGTAAAATAATGAAATATACCAAGGAATATTTTCAAATCCATGTACTTATATAGTCCAAGATTCTGAGGCTCGGTGATCCTAGAATTGAAATTATAAAAATAATAAATTTATTAATATCTCATGTGTGTCATTTTTTATGAATAAAGGGATCATTTATGAATATATCCTTATATAAGAAATATGGGACCATAGGGGATTCCAGGATGTGGGATTTACACTAGTCACAAACTAAGGTTGGTCAATGCCAAATGCCGGGTTGAGTCTACTATTAGGGGGTTCATTTATTTAAAATAAAAATTAAATTATCTACTTGTTCAATTAAATGGAAAAATTAAGATCCACTATAAATAACTTCATCAAATGATTTTACAAGGTTTAGTTTCATAACCCTTGAAATTTCTAAGTTGAGCTTTATATCATTCTTCATTCACAATTCAGAATTTTACAATGAATGGTGGTCGGATCAAGATGAATTGAGAGACCACAGATATAGTGGGCCTTCACCTTCACCATAGAACACTTTATTCACTAATGATAAATGATTAATAAAGTTATCTCTTAATGATTTATTATTTTCTTCTTTTTATTTAAATATTGGGCATGGATATTATATATGCTTTTGATTTGCATTTTTTTTCATTCCACATGATCTTTATATAATTTTTTATATTTTCTATTATTTATTATGACATGTGCTTCACCCACTGTATCCTTGACGTATTATCATTTTCAATGAAATAATAGCCAATAATATTTTCACAATTTTTTCCTTGTGTTTTTACCCTCTCGGTTCATCGCATTCTTTGCCCTTGGCCTATATGGTCCTGCTTCGACATTTTAGAGGATTGTTCAAGCACGATAGGACCCCACTTTTCATTATAGTAAAATTAATAAAATGTGGATCAAGGGTTTGAATATGGATTGATGAATGAAAATGGATTCATTTCATAATCCATGGATCCACAATGTAGTGGTGTGATGGGATTTAGCGGGAGGTAAAGGAGCGGTGTTACAGGCTTTGTATCGATCTCCAAGTTTTGATTTTGGGCCCCTAGAGGTCCAAAAATTAATGTTATATGTGGTTCCCTCTAATTTAATGTTGTTTTTAGGAAACTTTAAAGACATATATGATGGATTTTTTAGGATAGTGGAATATTTTATCTTTATGCATAAGAGGTGACTACATTTCATGTAGTGTGGAAGAACACCTGGAGTGTTCTTCAGATTCTTTGGATCTTAGGGTTTAAGCTAAAGGAAATGATCACATGACATGTGGATTGTAACTCCCTAACAATTATCACCAAGAGTTTGTACATTATTACATAACATTAACATGGTTACAATAGATCTAGTCTCAAATGACCGATCAGTTTAGTAGCCTTGGATGTACTAGATATATACATATGTTTTACATTACATTATGAAATGAAAAAAAAACAACATTGTGTCTCGTTGGAACACACTCATATCCCTTAGAATATTCATGCTGGTCAATCTAATATAATTCTTTGTATCATGGGATAAATAAAACATAAGAAATGGGTGAGCTCAGATTCTAAGTAATGATTACAATATAGTAGAAACTATAATTAATATTCCTAAACATTTAAGAAAATTTACAAAAAGAAAACATAATCCTTTTAAACTTTAAACATCGGCATAATATGGAAAATATAACTAAATTAATTCCATTTACAAATTCACATGGATATTCTATTAGTGTAATAATCACATTTAATATCAATATATAATTTCATAATGATGGAATGCATAATGCCAAACATCATATACACAAAGTCATGTCCTTGTTCCTTGATGAAGAATACAAATTTTTTGAATCCCTTGTGCCAAGACACTAGTTTTACACATAAGACCTACCAATGCATCGAGGGGAAATTGTGGGCCCAACCCATCACTTACTACGTCCAATGCATTCTTGATCTGAAAAGGATGAAATGTAACAAAATCATTATTATCAAATCATGCATATGAAATGTTAATAATTTAACCAAAAACCATGAATGGTATAAAAATATCACATTCAAAGTCAAACATATCACAGAACCATTAATACAATATGGTGGATTTTATCATAGTAAATCAACTTTAAACACGTGTAAAATCCATCAAAGGATGATGACATTGATTAAATCAAAACTATTTGAGAGAAATATATCTTTTTATTTTGAAATCATATAAATGACACATAATTATAAAAGAAAAAATTTATTTTTAAAATATTATTATAATATTTCAAGGGATTATTTTAAGGTTTATAATGGCGGAAAATAGCCACACCCACCATATAAGTTAAAAAACATTCTTATTTACTTTGTCAAAAAGGTTATAATGTACCTTATTTGGAAAGAGACAGAATGATTCCTTTCAATATATTTTATAAAAATAAAAACTAATTTACAAATGAATTTAACCCATATTCAATTAAAATTTATCATTTTTTAAAATATATTTTCGATAATCATGGATGTGGATGATAAAGAGGTCCCAGTTGATACTTTCCTATAAACAACCTAGAATAATAAAGAGATTGAAAAATTAACCCATACCTTGTACATTTCCTTTGATGAGGGTAAATTAACCTTCTGTATAATGTTTAAATAATTGTTATTAAATAATACTTGAACCAAAAAAATAAATATGATATCATATATGATCCTGTAAAATTTCATTGTTAACAATATTTCAGCATAATTATATTTTCGGGCGTTAACCAATTCATTTTCCTTTATATGTTTTGTTACTTAAGTCATGTTTTTATTGATAGGATGTATTTTATTCATATCTATAATGATATTCAGTTCTCAAACATTATTTTTAATCATCAAATTGAAATTATTCTTTAATGGATACGGTGGAGAATAAAATCTCATCGTGTCATGGAGACAGTATGTCGTATGTACGCATGAGCGACAATATCATTCTGTTAGTGGTGAAATCGTTTGTAATTGGATAGTATATTATATATAGATAATAATTAATATGATATATTTAGTATTGAAATCAATTATACTAATTATTATACCCATCTAAAAAATTATGTGTCGAATAACAAGAAACACCATGACGTGGAGACGGTAAGCCGTACGAACGAACGTATGATGACTTTATCAATAGCAGTATGGATTGAATAGTGCATATGGTTGTAACATATTTATAAAAACATCTTAATATGTATATTTTATTGGATTTATTAAATTTTTTGGGAATTAACAAAGAAAAAGGAAGTGGAAGAAGAAAAGAGCTTGGAAAAGGGTGATGAAAAAATTACCACTTCTTCTAGTGTTTTCTTTTGATTTGTAAAAAAGGGTCCATAGGGTGGATATCAGATCAAGGTATGGCCTCTAGAATGATGTGATGGTTGTTGGGAGGATATTTTAGCATGTTTTGGATGAGACAAAAGGCTTTGGAAGTGTTAATTTGAGAGAAGGGGAAGTACACTTTTATTAAGGAGGTGATGGGTTGAAATACTGTCAACAAATAGGTCTTATACAAGTTTAAGTCACAATATTAACTGTATCTTTTAGATTTAATTCTTGGATAAATAGTATAACATTTACCATGTATCTGATATTTTTATATTAAAAGGTTAATAAACACATAATAAAATGCCATGTGAACCTCATTTTGTTCATTAATGACATATATAACCTTATCTTAGTCTTTTTTCCTAATATTAGATTTTTTGGAGTAATATATCATTTAATAAAATAGTTTTTGTTTTAAAAACTCATTACTGTCAATTTTGACACTTTGCATTTTTTGTTTATTTAATGTCATAAAAATCTGATTTACTCAAAAAAATACATTAAATTAATCATATCATTTCATATTCATCAATAAAATATGTGGATGGGGTTGAAAGTTTCAGTTTACATTTATTTTAATATTTATAAAATCTATTATTTTAATATTTCATTAATAAGGAAATTTTTGCATCATCATTGTGTCATTAATAAATTTAATTATTTACTATTTAAAATTTATAAATAAAATACCAATATTTAGTTAATATTTTTATCTTTTTTATGAATATTTTTTGTCAAAATTATATTATTTGTAACCCTATATTAATAATGTTTTAGTTATTAAATATTGAATTTAACAGTTTTAACTCTTCTTTAAACAAAATTTAATAAATGTCCTAATCTAATCCTAGTGGTTCAAAAAAGATCATATTTTAGTCCAAAGTTTGATTTTGGTAAAAATAAATTTATCCAACAGAATTAATACATGTGTTGGGGTAACTATGAAACCATTTTTACCTATAATTATTATATTTAAAATTAACTATGGTAAATAAAATTCAAAAGTACTATTCATCAAACATTAATTTTCATATTATTGTACTAAATTTAGGATATTGATGTCAACTGGTTATCTTGGATTTTTTAAATTCAATTCACAGAATGATTAAAATTATGTTTTATGAAAATTTTCAAATGTTCCTAGATGGTGGGTAAAAGACTATATAATGTTCAATAAAATTATATATATAATCTTATTTTAAATTAAATTCATTGTATTAAATTGGACTTGAATATGTATTTTTTATATATTTTTAAATCATAATAAAATTAAATTTAAAATAATATTTTAAATAATAAGTCGGTTTTAAACAATAATATAGTGTTTTTCATTATTCATCAAATATTGAGTGTTTACCAAAAAAATATATCAATAATTATCCGTAAGCTGATTTTGATATTCTAAATCCAAAAATAAAGTCCATTTTGAAAAATAATGCTTATAAAATTTTAAATAGTGGGTATTACTATTCATAGCATATATTTAAATGGCAAGTCTGATTGGTTATAGGGTGCTAGAACTCGAAGTTGTGTACATCACAAGATATTGCATTATTCAAAAAATTGCTTATCCTGGAAGCTTGTGGTGTTAAATTATAACATCCTTCAAATAATTTCATAATAGAAATTTCTAGATTATTTCTGTGTAAATAGATTTGGGTGCTTCTTCATCATAATTTCCTCAGGTTCCCACATTGCCTCATCCAATTGAAAGTTTATCCAATGATCTTTTTTTAGAATAGTATTACGGTTTCTCCACACTTGTTCCCTAGTATCAAAAATCATGATAGGAACATCACAATAAGACAGATCAGGTTCCAGTTCTATTTCGTCAATGGTGAGTACATGTATTGGGTCTGGCATGTATTTTCTTAACAGTGATACGTGGAATTCATCATGAACATAGTAGAGACTTGGAGACACATCCAAATGGTAAGATACAATTCCAATTCAATCTAGAATTTCAAAAGGTCCGATGTACTTGGGACTTAATATTTCCTTCTTACAAAATCTTATAACACCCTCCCATATAGATAATTTCAATAAAACCTGATTACCTAATTGAAATTACAAATCCTTCCTTCAGTTATCAGCATGGCACTTTTGCCTAAATTGAGCTACAAGGTGGTGGGTTGGGATAATCTTCACCTTTTTCATTGAATCCTCAACATGTTTCGAGCCTATGAGTTTTCTTTCACCAACATCATCCCATCATGATGGTTTGCGGCATCACTTTCCATTTAATGCTTCATATGGAGTCATATGAATACTTCAATGGAAGTTATTTTTATATGAAAATTATACATAGGTAAATACTGATCCTGCATACCTTGAACGTAAAGTGAGAAAGATATCAACACGTCTAATAAGGTTTGAATAGTCTGTTCTGATTGTCCATCAGTTTGGGGGTGGTAGGATGTGCTTAAATAATGTTCAGTATCTTGGGATTTTGGAAGAATTTTCCAGAATAATGATGTAAAATGGGGATCACAATCAGAAACAATCTATACGGGCACAACATTAAGTATTACATCCTCAATAATATATAGTCTTCCTAAATTTTATAGTGTTAAATCTTATCTTATAGAAAGAAAATCTGTTGTCATGGTATGATGAAAAACAATGACCTATATTGAATCATTCCTTCTAGGATTAATTGTTATCCCCATGAGAATTTCAATCGTAATATCATCCCATTCACACTCAGGTATGTGAAGAGGTTGCCTGACTCCTCCAGGCTGTTGTCTTCTAACCATCATCTTTTGAAAAACCATAAATCTTGACACATAATCAGAAATCTCCCTCTTCATGTTGTCCCACCAAAAAATGTTCCTTAATATCTCTTTACATCATAGTGCAACTAGGATTTATAGAGAAATTGGTGCTATGAGCATCATCCACCAATTCCCTTTTAGTTCAGTTATATTGGGGACACAAAGTCTCTTCCAAAATTTCGAAATTGCATCTTCATATATGAAGTCAATCAGTCTCCAATCGTTCACAGAATTAATTTTCTTTTGAAACTCCTCAGAATCATTCTGAGAACATTATATCCATTCTCTTAAAGATAGTTTGGAAACCATTTTAAATAGTATCGATCTTTAACCTTCCATGATTATTCCCATATCCATATTTACTAGATCAATGAACATAAGATCCCTTTCAACTCTTATCTTGTTCAAAAATCCATGATCCTTTCTTCTCTAAGAATATGAAACATTATTTGCATTCCCCAGGTGGTAGTGTATTGCACAATCATAATCCATGAGTAGTTCGGTCCATCGCCTTTGCCTCGTATTCAGTTCATCCTCTGAGAAAATATATTTCAAACACTTGTGGTAAGATTATACCTCACATTTTTCACCATAGAGATAGTGTCTGTATATCATCAAAGAAAATATTGCAGACTCAAACTCAAGATCATGAGTGGGATAGTTTTTTTCATGAACTTTTAGCTTCCGTGATTCATACGCAATAAATCTATAATTCTTCATAAGGACACAACCATGTCCTTTGTTTGAAGCATCACTATAAATAACAAACCCATAATTCCCCGAAATTTGAGTCATGATATGATCATTGACTAATTTGTTATTAAATTATTCAAAACATTCTTCACACTATTTTTTGAAAACAAATTTTACCCCATTAGGAATGAGCTTGGTTAAGGGGTTAGCCAATCAGGAAAAAATCTGGACAAAACTCCGATAATAACCTTCTAAACCAATAATATTGTGTACCTCAGTTTTACTCATTGGTGCCGAACATTCATGGATTTCCATTTTATTTGAACGATCAACAATGATTTCATCATTATATACAATGTGGACACAAAAATAAATCTCCTAAATCCTAAATTCAAACGTTCTAAACATCCCACATAATTCATTTCTACTAAGAGTTTTCAGAATAGTGCGCACGTGGTATTCATGATATTCATAGATTTTGAAATTTACCAAGATATCATCAATAAATTCAACAAAAAATCCATAAATATATTTCTCGAATGGTCTATTCATTATATCAATGAAAACATAGGATGCATTAGTGAGTCCAAAAGGCATTACTCTAAACTCTTAATGCCAATACATGGTACAAAATGTTGTCTTTGTAATGACTTCCTTCTTCACGCACAATTGATGGTATCTATATTGATGCTCAATCATTAAAAAATATTGACCTCCATGAATCTAATCAAATAAATCATCAATAAAAAATATATAATACTTGTTCATTATTGTTATATATTTTATCTCCCTTTAGTCAATGGAAAACCACAACGATCCATCATTCTTCTTAACAAAAAAAATTGGGGATCCCCATGGAAGAACACTACGGAGAATAAATACTTTATCAATCAATTCCTATAGTTGCTTCTTTAGTTCCACTAATTAAACAGTAGAAATTCTATAAAGGTTATTTGATATGGGGCATGAAAAATGAATTAATTAAATAGAAAACTCAATTTCTCATTCTGGAGGATGTACATGTAAATCATCATGAAACACATCAACCAATTCTTGTACAATAGTAACATCCTCTATTTGAACATTCCTTTCCTCACTGATTTTTATTTCACTCACTTCATCCCCTATAATTTAATTTACTAGATCTACTGGGGGTGGATGAAGATAAGAATCAGATGGTGATGCTTGTTCACTAATGATAAGGTATTCCTTATCATAATCAAAAATTTCAACCTCATTATTATTAAAATAATTTTTCACATCATGGTCTGAAATCCAATTCATACTGAGGATTATATAAAATTCAATCATGGGTATGGCGATGATATCATTGGATAAACCATATTTATATTTCATAACGGTATGTAATTCAGAAAAAATTATTGAAATGATTTTTCCCATAGGAGTTTTGATAGAAAACTACCTTGTTAAATCAAGTTGGAAATATATAATTTTCTAGAAAATTTAGATGATATAAAATAATTCCATCATCAAAAATAAAATAATACATTGGTGAAATTTGAGGAAACAATTAATGAACCTGCCACCACATCATTCATAACATCACCCTCTGCAGTTGTGATCGCATAAGATTGGCCAGGATCCCTTGGCCTTTACTAAGGTAGTTTTCATTGGCGCATTGGAAATACATTTTCATAATGTCCCATTTCATTACTATTGTAGAATTAAACTTTGACATTCTCTTTTCTTCCCCCTGAAATCATGAACATGGTGGCCTTTTTCTCAACACATGTAACCAACTTACATTCCCTTCATGTAACTATAAGGGTGTTTCTTCCAACATTTATAGTAGGATTGAAATTCAAAATTTCCCTTCTTCCACTTATTTCTATTTCTAGAGTGTTCATCATATCTCTTCTTCTCTTACTTTTCTTTAAATTTGTAAGACATAGAGAATTCCATTTCTGTATTGATAACACATGAGACTATATATTCATGTGATGAGAATAATTGTGAGTCTAATTCATGATAAGTAAATGGTTTTAACCCTTCAAAGAATCTACTAATCTTACTCCTTGGGTTATGTATATAATCCGCAGCATGCCTTGCCACCCTTGTAATATTGGCCTCATACTTTGCGACATTATCATTATACTTTTGCCTCAGACTCATAAATTTCATTTCCATGTCTGATCGATGTTCCCGAGGAAAGTATTTTTCTAGGAAAAGATCTTTAAACTCCATTAATTCCACATTTGATATTTTTCATCCCCCTTTTTGTTTTGAATTAAACACCACCATTTATTTGCTTCTCGTGTGAGGTGATAAAATTCCATTACAAAATCTTCCCTTTTGCTACTACCCAAAGAATGAAATTTTTTTCTAAGAAACATATACATTGCTCTGATAAAAATTTATTTTTATTGGTATTGAATTTTGGTGGTTTTTTTCTAATTAATAAGTCTAACATTGAGCCTCTACATTGTTGATGTGTTTGATCCATACAGTTAATTTTATTATTTATAACCTGAGTGAGTTGTCCCAGTATGGTTATAAGTTGTTCAGCACTAGTTTCATAACTATCTCTATAATAATTAACTTTAATATGAGGGAAATACTTACATGGATTACGTTCATTGATATGGATTCCATTCCTTCCACTAGGTGCCATTTTTAAACAATGGCATACACTAGGTCAGTTTATGAATCACAATGCATAATTCCAAACAAGTAAAATACCTAACATCAATTGATCAATTTATGCATATAATCTATAATTTTAAATATGTTTTCCTTGGAGAATTATTTACTCATAAATACGTAATAATGGTTTGTAATGACAATGTGAATTATCCTAAGCATATCACCCGAGAGTGTAAAACTAGTCGTGTTGTATGGCATGTTGTCGTGTACCTGGACACCCCATGTCAAGACTAAAACACCTTGTCAGATTTTTCACTCATAGGTACATATATTCCAGAACCATGTACACTGGTAGTATCCATATAGGGATATATTTCTTTGATAAACCACATAATATCTACATTATTGTAATACTAGTAAGTTCTTCTATATTAATCCTAAAATCATATCTTCTAATAATGTTCTCTATTCAGTGTTTTTCTAAATCTAGTTCCTATGATTTTTACTAATATTTTTCTGATAACAATTGTAACTTCACGACCCTTGTTTCCTAGAGTCAGTTCATTATTACATAACATCAGCATGATCACAAGTGATGATGTACCGAAAGGCCGATCGATTTAATAGCCTTGGAATTACTTGATATATACATAAGTTTTACATTACACTATTAAATGGCAACATAAAAACATTGTATTTATTTTGAACACACTCATATCTCTTATCATGTTCCTATTGGTCCAACATTGTATACATCTTCGAATATTTGGAAAAAACATAAGAAAGCGGTGTGCTCACATGATACGTTAGGATAATTAAATAGTGAAAACTATCATAAATAAGCATAAAAATTTATGGAAATTTATAAGACTAAAACCCAATCGTTTTAAACATAAAATTACAATATAATCTGAAAAAGAAAAATCAACTAATACCATTTATATATTCATAATCATATTACACTATTCGAATAATAACATTTAATTTCAATAGATAATTTCATAATGATTGAATGTATTATGCCGGACATCATAACCACATAGTTAAGGCCTCGTGCGAAGAATATAAATAAATATTTTGTCAAGGCCTTATGACAAGAAAATAGTTTTTCAAATGAGACCTACTGATGCATCGAGGGGATATATCAGGCCTTGCCCGTCACATACTATCTCCAATGCATTCCCCCTATGAAAAGGATGAAACATAACTAATTCATTCGTATTAAAACTAGATTGAAAAATGTAAATACTTTAACCATAACCCATGAATGGTATAACAATATCACATCTGTATTCAAATTTATTTCAAAACCTTCAATATAATATGGAAGAATGTATTATAATAAATCAACTTCATTAAAGCATAAAATCCATTGAAGGGTGTTCACAGAGATGGAATCAAGACTGTTTGAGAAAATTATATCATTCTATTTTGAAATCATTTTAATGTTAAAATAATTTTAAGATAAAATATTTATTGGGAATTTTTTTTATAATCATGTAACTGATGCTTTGATGGTTTATAATGGTCAAAAATTGATTCACCCTCTATATAAGATAAAAAATTGGTTTTTCCTTATTTTTTAAAAAATGTCATAATGTAATTTTTTTGGAAAGTGACAGAACGATTCATTTCAAACTATTTTATAAACAGTAAGACAATGGTATACATGACATTAACCCATAGTCTTGTAAATAGTAAAAATGTTCTGAAATACTTTTTAAGAAACCTATATGGGGATGATAAAGAGGTCCCAGTAGATACGTACATATAATCAACCTCAGATAATATAGAGATTGTATAATTTACCCTTAACTTGTACTTTTCCTTAGTAAAGTGTATGATAACCTCCTGTATAATGGTTAAATAATTTTTATTAAATTATAAAAGAACCACATAAATAAATATTATATCATATATGATCCAGTAATGTTGTTTTTATAATATTACAATAGTATCATTATTTCGTGTGTTAAATGATTCATTTTCCTTTATATGTTTTGTTACGTAAGAAATGTTTTTTAGTGATGGGATGTACTTTATTTGTATCTAAAATGATAATAAGATCATGAATTTTTTTTAATCATCAAATAGAAATTTTTTCTTGAATGGATACGATGGAAAAAGAAATCTCATCACGTTAGGGAGATGGAAAGCAGTGAGTATGTACGAGTGACAATATTATTCTATTAGTCATGAAATAGTTTTTAATTGGATGGTATATTATATATATAGAATAATTTACATGTTATATTTATTATTTACCTCAATTATACTCATTATTATACCCATTAATTTAATGATGTTTTAAATAACAAAATATACCACGACGTGGAGACGGTATGCCATACATATGCACGTATGGTGACATTGTCATTCATAGGATGGATAGAATAATGAATATGGTTGTACCGTATTTATAATAACAACTATGTATGCATGCGGAAATGGAGATATTTTTTTATGTATTTAAAAATTAAATTTGAAGTGGAAGAGGAAAAGAAAATTTAAAAAGGTGATGAAATAATTACCTCTTCTTCAGGTGTTTCTATTTAATTATAAGAAAAATGATTCATAAGATGGATTTACGATAAAATTGAGGCCTATAGTATGATGGTAGGGTAGTTGGGAGGTTATTTTTGTAGGGTTTCTCTGGGCAAAAAGGCATTGGAGGAGTTAATTTGAGAGAAGGGTAAGTACCCTTTTATAAGGGATGTGAGGGGAACTCTAGGAAGAGCTTGGAATGAAATTTTATTAGAAAACTATTTTTGGTTTATAATATATCCAAATTTATTATGTTCTAGGATAAGGTTTTTAGAGGTATAAAAACACTCAACCAATAGGTTTTAGGCATGTTTAGGTCACTGTCTTAACATTATCTTTGAGATTTAATTCTTGGATAAATAGTTTATCATTTACCATGTCTGCATTTATTTTTTTATTACATTGTTAATAATCATACTATAAAATTAAAAGTGAACCAAAAGAGGTTAAATAAATACATTTATATAATTATATAAGTCCATTGGTCTAGTATTATATTTTTAAGAGTATTATATAATTTTATAAAATTGTATTTGTTTTAAATTATAATTTATATAAATTTGGACACTCTTTAGTATTTGGTTTTTTTGAACTTCATAAAAATATTATTTCATCGAAAAAAAATCTATTTAATCCTAGCATTCCATATTCAAATATAATGTTCATTGTTGGAATCAAAAATTTCTTTTTACATTTATTTTAATTTGAATAACATCATCTATTTCAATCATTCATTAATATGGTAATTACTGCATCATCATTGTGTCATAAATAAATTTAATTATATATATTATATAAATTATAAATAAAATACCATGATGTGTTAAATAATTTTATCTAAATAATGAATATTTATTGTCTAATTTATCTTATGTGTAACCCAATATTAAAAAAATTGTTATTAAACATTGAATTTAACACTTCTAACTCTTCTTAAAATATAATATAATAAATGTACTAATCTAATCCATGTGGATAAAAAAAGCTCATATTTTTTTACTAAATTTTTTTTGGGTTGAAATAAACGTATCCCACAGAATTATGATATATGTTAGTGTAATTATAATATTATTTTTACCTTTAATTACCCTATTTACTTTTAGTAGTGGTAAATAAAATTTCAATGTTACTATTTATCAAAAATTATTTTCATATTATTGAACCACATATTACTTACTGATGTCAACTATGACTCATTGATTTTTTAAATTTAATTCTCAGAAGTGTTAAAATTACATTTTATCCAAATTTATTAATGTGTTTAGAAGGTGGGTAATAGACGGTAAAAATATTAACAAAATCTTATATATGTAATCATTTTAAAAAATGAATTCAAGGAATTAAATTTTACTAAAAAAGTTAATATATAAAAATTTTGAATTAAAAATAAATTAAAATTAAAAATATTTATTTAAATAAAATGTTGGTTTTAATCAATAACGCAGTGTTTTCACTATTCATAAAAATTAAATGTTTTCAGAAAAGTATAAAAAATTCACCCTAACCTAGGTTTGATACTCATAATCCTAAAATGAAGTCCACTCTGAAAACTAAATGTTATAAAATTTAAAATAGTGGGTGTTACTATTGCTAACTACTTTGTAAATGGCTAGTTTGATTGGTTGTGGTGTGCTAGAACTTGAAGTTGCATACAGTGCAAGATATTACATTAATCAAAGAGAGGATTATCTTGGAGGCTTGGGGTGTTATGTGTATAGGCCCAAAAAACATGTCACCTCTTTGAGAAGTTATTTCATGTGCTTCGTGAAACATTCCTAGAACCCCAAGTGAGTGGGTACTCTATTTACACTATGAGTACCCGGGCAAGGGATGGAACCTAGGCACATCCAAGTACACATCCAACTACATGGTAATGGACCAATGAACAAGAGAATGACTAGGAGCCAACAAATAGGACATGGGTAGCTGAGACACGTAGTGTGTACCCCTTACACACCAGGTACTCTTACATGAAATATGGTCTGTGTCCAAATGAAAACACATCTAGGAAGCAGTGCAGGGCTATATTCTTTTTGGACCCCATACACAGTATCTACCACTATGAGAAACATCTTCCTCTCATATCACCTTGGATTTGACTTAAAATTTAGCCCTCAAGTAGCATTTTCTGAGTAGTTTTACTTGTCGAACATTATGGTAGTCTACAAAGTGGATTTAAGGATTTTATATGTAATATTTCAAGTGTTAATATTATTCAGTCAATGTTTAACGATGGATGTTATTAGTAAGGATCACCAAAGTGATATCAGGGTTATCACTCTCTTTCAGCCCAAGGGAATAGGTTGACCATACTATATGAGATATTCTAGGGTTAGTATTCCTCTATCACACTAGGTAGTAGTTTCCCTATACCATCAGGTTGATGTCTAGTTCAATACTCTTCTATCACACCAGGGTGAGAGCTCCCCATATTCTATAAAAATAAAATGTCTTTACATTCACATACTATAGAGGGTGTATGTTTTTTATTTAAGGAGTGGTACTCCCTCAACTTCAATATCCATTATATTGTCATTCTTCTATTGAAATTGTGGCTCCCTTGACTGTATAGCCCATTTTTGAGAAGAGGGACCCTCCACACATATTATGGTGAGGATACATTTGGCGTTGGGAATCATTGATGTACTTTTGGATCTTCTAGAATTATTATCGACTTTGGAGGTGCTATGATATTGAAATATAGTTTCTCTCTCATCTTGTAATCATTTAAATAATGTATATATGTATCTATTGGGAGTTTACCTCTTCTATTGGGTTGACATAACTCTTATTGTGTATATATATCACTCTAATTTATTTTTCATGGAATCCAACATGGAATGTATATACATACCCATATATGGTATTTTCCCACATGTATCATGTCTTATGAAGATGAATGATAGGCCTATGATGATTATGGTGGAGTATAGTGATACATGAGTGAATTCAAAACCAATGGTGTCAGGGCTTGAAGATTACATTTTACAAACACTTAGTTTTCTTTCCAGTTTATGTGAGTTTGGGAATTAATTTTTGTGTGGGGAGTGGTTGTCTTTTCTTTTGTACTCTTATTTATCACATTAATGTTATGCCTTATCAGTGCTTGTCGTCAGCTCTTGGAAAAATAGAGGTGAGAATAGATTTTTGATGGCTTGGTTTCCCATATACCATGTGGTCCACATTAGGCTGTGTCATTGCATTTGGGGTATATGAATATTGTTGGATGGTATTCACATAGTTTAGTAAACCATACTACAAGTGTGAATGTTGTCTCTAAAATATGACATTGTAATTTGGTATGGTTGGTACATGGATTTTACAATCCTTTTAAGTCACTAGGTTTAACCATGAATTGTGATTAGGAATATGAAAAAACTTCAATAGGTTCATCACATGATTTGGAAATCCACAAATTCAATCCATGAAGACATTACAAATTAATTAAAACATGAATTTATTGATTTTCACGAATATTATTTTAATCATACAACCCTCTCTTTCTCATAAATAGTATTTTAATAGACCAAAAACCCTCCAAGGGATCTCCCTTATTATACTCTTACATTTTCATGGTTATAATTCTTTGTTTAAAGAGGATGCACTTTGTTAGGTCCCTTATAACCACATCCCTCATTCCATCTATTATTATCCCTAATTTTTTCATCCCATTATACACTATAAATGACATTTTGGTGATTTAAAGGTTTTTATTGGATACAATCATGTGTATTTACTCATGGAGGGGTTGTATAGGGAATTTCAAGTCCTGATTGTTCATTCTCCCTTGAAGGAAATGAGTTAAAGATAGATTTGACTTCAATATGGTTGGTATTTCTTAATAATACAAATATAATTAGTGTTTTTAGATAAATTATTTTTTGTATGTTAGTTATTACTTCATATTATTCTTATATGAGATTCTCATTAGGGTAAAATATGGTTTATCAAATAGTTTTAACCCTGGGCATGGGATGAGATTACATGCCCAATTTTTTTAAAATTACACAAGTATCATTTTAATGTTATTTAAATGTTTTAAAATATTTGGTGATAACATTTCATTTATTTTTTAATTTTATTCCATTCCATATGTTTTTGAATTAATGTGTTTCTTATTATGAAATTGCTCACTTTGATTAAAAAGTGGTTTGTTATCCCATGTAATTTTTCTTTAAATTTTTTTGGTGGATTTTTTTTAAAAAATGAAATTAAAATGGAGTGTCAACACCTATTGTATTTCCATGAAAGGTTTAATTAATTTGTTTTCATGAATGTATTGATATATGTTTAAAAAATTTGTCATTTTTTTGGAGTACCAGGATTATTTTAGGGGTCCCATTGAAGAACATTATGATAAATTAGTTTTCATGAATGTTCTAAGACCCTCATTATGACTAATGTATCCGACCATGACTTTTTAATAAGTTGTTTTCTTCTATTATGTGTATATTTGGTGATTATATAGGGGTTTTTTCATTCAATGTTGTTGATTGTGATGTAATGTTTATTTATATTTCCTTGTATTGATGCTTGTTTGAATAACATGATTGATATCTAGTTCACCCTTTTTCTTCATGTCATGGGAAACCTGGGAAGATAGTAGTTGGACATTGTTAGTGAAATACATAATGTATATTATGTTCTTCTGAGGGAATACTTCGTAAAGGTTATGTTAGTCACTAATGAATTGTTTGGGTTACGAGAGTTATTTGGGCCTTATGTAGTGGAATTCTCATGGGAGTTTATTTGTATCATTAAATAGTTTCACTAGACTACCATGGATGTGGATAGTCTAATTAGTGTTGGATTAGGTTCCTCTTATCTAGTTCATGTATTTTATTACTATTTTCATAGCGATTTTCCATTGATTCTAGGATCTTATTTAGGATTTTCAAAGGGGAATCCTCATTTATCATTCTTTAATAGAATATTTATTATTTTATTTCATGGTTACATTTTTTTCTATTACATTAAAATATTATTTATCACATGGTTATTGATTTTCTTTTTTTACCAATTTGGTTGTTCTTATGCTAATTTACAAAAACGTTTAACCAATTGGTTTTGAATGACATTTCTCAAAAAAAAAATATTGTTTATTTTTAAAATGGTATTTCAAATTTTTTGGAATGAGAAATGAAATAAATATTTTTTATTTTTAAATTATAGTGTGTGGGTTCTAAAACTTGGTTTTAGTTCATTGTGACTAGTTATTCTTGTAAATTTTTTTTTTCATGTATGTTTTGGAAACTCATTCTAAATTGATGACCTTGTTAGAGGGTTTGAAAATTCCTTTAAAAAGGGTGTTATTATGTGGTTTTAATGTGGAACTTTATAATTTTCTCATAGTAAAGATACATCATCTAGGGAAAAATATTTTCCAACTAATAGTTTTCATTTAACGAAAAAAATAAAAAATTAATTTTAACATGATTTTTATGTGCTGTTAGTTTCTACTTGTATAAATTTATAGAAGAATATATATTTTATTGTGCATAAAAATATAAATTATATTAATATATATGTGACTATACAGATTCAGTGGGTTATGACTGATTGGTTTGTTCAGATCATGCCTATTTATTACAGTTTATTTGAGTCATTGAGTTTAAATATATTATATTATTTTGTAGATGGAGATATATATTTTTGGGTTGTGATTGTGGGTCACACATAGGACTGATGGAGTGGTTTGGGTCTTTTCTAGTTTTTTATATTTTTATCTGACACATTGGCCAGATGTAGTTTTTGATTATAATTTATTTTATCTACATCCATTTTTTATTTAGTTTAGGATTTATTTATATATTTATTATTATATTCTCATGATACTTATTTCATTTTCAAAATTAACAATTCATTTTTTTTCTTATGTGTATTTTTGTTTGAGGGAAAATAATACCCAGTTTATTCTTATGATCCCCAGGAACTGGTTTGTATCCCATGGTGATTGGTAATTTCCATTCGGGCTATGGTGGGCTTGGTCAGGTGTCGGGTCATATAGAAACCAATATTAGTTCATTGCAAAATCGTATTTGAGCCTATGATTATAGTGTGGATTAGGTTCTAATGAAATCTTAATATTTTGGAATTAGGTACATTAGTGATAATGAGTTCAGTACTTTTTAGGTAGGTTCAAGGTGAGTCTCATAGGATCTTTTCCACCATAATCCATAAGTAACCATCAATAGTAAATATTTCTGTATTGATTCAAGATTTAATTTTTATTTCTTTTTGCACTTTTTTTTTCCCTAATTTAGCGTTCCATTGATCCTTATTGTAATAGCTTTCATATCCATGCTGATTTCATTTTTATTTTGGGATGGAATTGTTAAATTGAAATAAATGTGTAATGATGGAATGTGGGGCCTAAAAACCTTGCAATAACTAGATGAATGGTTATTTACAATATATATGTACTATTTCAAGATTAGAACATGGTTATCCACCTTGTATCAATTTCTAGAATGGTTTCTCTTCCCAATTGAATTTTTGTCTGAGGATCATGTTACACAGTTGTATAAGTTATTTTTCAGGTCTATGTGAAAATAATATTCATGAAAAAATGATTTTGGTTTGAAATAAGGCAATAGGACTAGTTTGTAAAATGATATTTCATTTCATTAAATTATTTAGAAGTGTTTCAATTAATTGTAATATATATTAATTGTTTTGTAAAATTTAATTATATTTTCAAAGAATTAGATGGTTGAATTTTTTTTAAAGGGTTGTGCTGTAAATATATGGGAAGATGATGATTTTTTAAGATGTATTTTGTGGCTTGTTTTGTTTTTTACAATTATACGGTATTTGTACATAGTGAATAATTTAAAATAGGATATGGAATATAATTGTTGGTTTTTTTCTGGAATATGAAAGCTATTATTTTGGTAAAGCATGGGAGATATTGTTTTAAAATTATTTTTGATGAAATTAACTTTGAATCAATTTGGGAAATTTATTGAAATTATATATTTTCCTTATTTTGAAATCAATTTAAAAAAAAATTCCTCTCGTGATTTCATGATTATATTTGACCCCTTTCTTAATTTTGGGACTCTTTGTAATGGAGGTTGATAAATTGAATTTTTTTTAATGATAAATAGGTTAAACCCATGTCCTGCATTACTTAGTATAATAATTCATGAAATTACATGAATAAATAGAGAATTACTTCTTTTAGGAATCATTCCTCCGTTCAGTTTTTAAAACTGTCAGGGATTGTAATGGACTTGAAAGTGTTTTATTATCTTCCTAGTTGTGTGTACTAGAATTATCCATGGTATTTTCATTCTAGTTTCTCTATTTAAAAACCATAAACATTGATTGACATTGACTGTGAGCCTTGTATGTGTAGTTACATGTGTGAGTATCGTCTTCTTTAAAGGCTCATATTGGACTCTATTTTGGGATTTTTATATAATTAAACATGGGGATGTATGAGAACGATAATGTATCCTTCTTTTTATGTATACTTTGGGTTTTTGTCTGTGTATATTATAGATGATGATCCACATATTTACTTATTCTAATAAATGTATTAGTTTTTTCTTAATGGAATCCTTTCCTGGTGTGTTATTTAGGGCCCATTTTTGTTTCTCTTGATGATTAATAGTTGTTTTGGGAATATTAATGCATATGTGATATTTATCCAGTATGCAGAAACTTTTATTGTTAGTGTAATATGGATAGGAATAATAATAAGTTACAGATATTGAGTTGGTTAGGGGTAAATTAGTTTATATGTTCATGGTTAACTTGGGGTGCATCATTGTTTCAGATTGGACCGTGAGATCTACTAATATTAATTTCTTATAAATATCACCAGTGTGTGGTATTTATTTTTTTTATAGTCTAAAAAATCATATAATTTACTTAAATCTAGGATTAGAGTCATTCCTTGTCAAAAAAATGAATGTTTCCATTTTTTATGCTCCTCGTTATTGGGATACCAAAAATTTAGTGATATGGAATTATGGTCCTTTATGATGATTATTAGTTTAGTTTTCACCTTTTGGTTTTAAGTTGGTTTATTGTGTTTGGATATTTCTTTTTAATTATTTTTAATTAATTTTTTCATATTTTATTAATGATATTGTTTATTGAAATCCTCTAAGTTTTTGTAAAAGTGATTTATAGTTTTTTTAATACTTTTAACTGGTTCTAAATAAATGGGAAACTTATGAGAAGTGTCTTTTTTTTGAGATTATCATAGTTTGGTTATAGATTGGTTACAACATGTTTTCCTTTGATTTTTACTGAGGACTCTCCAATTGATTGTGTGTTTTTTTATGGTTTGGAGAGTTTACTTGTTCCTCATTTATTTATCTTAAAAACCATATAGTTTCTTGTAACGTCCATGTTTCGGAAGCCACCCAAAGGCGCCCCATACCCGATTGGTCACATGGCTTCAAGAACATTTCCACGAACGCCAGAGGCTTCCGACTAGCAGCGAGGGCCTTGGGTGTGTTACTGGGGAAACTATTCCCTCATAGGCAGAGTACAAAGCAGAAGTAAACAACACATACAAGAGAGGAAGCAATAAATATCCAATAACAGTAAACAGTGGAAGACCTAAACAATAAACAACTGGAGCACACACACATATATATGAAATGATTCGTGATACATATGTCTAGGAAATCATCCAAACAAATCACAATGTTGAATACAATACTAAACCAAAGTACCAAAGTAAGAAATATAAGAAACTCCTTAGTATCACAAGCCTCGACTTAGTCCCATGGTCACCCACTCCAATGAAATCAAGTACCTAGAGTCAAAGGGTGCCTTTCCAAGTCTATACCTACAATAATATAATACTTTTGGGCCGAAAATCATGTCCCAAAAGGGAGTGAAACTAAATCCTAGTAGGAAACCACCCAATGATCGATGACTAATAGTTAGTGAGCATGTGACAGGTAATCGTACAATCAGTAGTAAAGAGTAAACAGTAAACATGATGATACACAAAGATAAGCAATCCACAGATCAACATGCAGAAGTGAAGCAAACTGCTAACCACAAACCTTAATCACTCTGGAATGTACTCACATCCATTTCCTCTAGTCCAATCCAAGAAGTACCAACAACCCTATGGGTAGTACACTCACCCTAACCCCTCTAGTTTGGTCATACAAAATTATAACTCTCCGAAGAAGCATGCTCAGTCAATTCCCTTTATTGTATAAGGTAGTTAGGGACTCTGTCATGAAGATCACACAGTCTAATCCCCTTATAGACCCATGGTCTAGAGAATCTCTGAGGAAGCTCACTCAGTCCATTCCTCTCAAAGACTTAGGTGGATCACAGACTTTATGATGAAGCTGACTCGGTCAATTCCTCCTATAGCCTGGAATGGTTTAAAGAAATTCAAACAAAACACAGACTCTCCAAGAAATCTCACTCGGTCTACCCCCATATAGTCTATAATGCTCAAGAATCTCCGAGGAAGCTCACTCAGTTAATCCTATTGTAGTCTAAAATATCTAAGAATCTCTGCGAAGCTCACTCAGTCTATCTCATATAGTCTATAATGTCCAAGACTCAATGAGGAAGACCACTCGGTCTATCCCCTTATAGTCTATAGCAACAGGTTCTCACGGCCCTACGCCAATTAGTGCATAATTATTATATAAGGCCGAAGTAAACCTACATAGCTACTTGGATAACCTTTCTACAATATAACAATTATGTCAGGGAACAGAACTCCATCCTACGGTCACAAGGCACAGAAAATAGGTATAATGGCCAAAGGCTTAACAAGACAAAAAGGTCATAACAGAACAAGGAATGGATAAAACATCCAAGAATAGAAATTATCCTCATAAATAAACAAATTAATTCAACACAAGCATACACGAGTGGAAGGAAAACAGCAGGGGAAAAAAGTATACACATAATACCCAGTTCAAGGGTATTGGTGGAAATTGCACATAAAACTCAAAGACCTCGAACAGAAAGGCACAAACCACCTACCATGGTTCTAGGAGATCGATATACATGAACCACAAGGCTTGAATCTCCTTATAAAGTCGTATATCGACTAAAACACACAAATCATTCAACCCACCATTACATTGCAAATGATGGGGAATTGGAAAAAGATTCTCTAGAAGAAGGGACAGCTTACCACTGCGGTTCCAACGCAATAGACTGTAGTATATTTTGAGAATGGATAGAGGAACGAGGGCTTGGAGATGTACCACTGTCATACAGCTTCTCTCGGTCGAACGAAACATATGAGATGAAGAATCTGGCAGTCAGACACGAGCCCAGTCCGTTTAATGAAAAAAGTACACTGCGTGAACATTTGGAGTACACAAAGTGTACAAGGATTTTTCATAATCCTCTTTAAGCAGCCTCTACATCACCCCACATGATTGTGTGTGTGTGTCCTAGACTTGGCCATCACACGGCCTCGTGCGGCATCAAATTACACGATGTGTACTTATAAAGTACACGACATGTACTTCAAAATTTTTCAAAAACTCCTCTTTTCTCAAAAACTCCAGAAAAATGAATAACATAACTAAAAAGAATGTCCATGTTCTTACAAACATCCCCCCTTAATGAAATTTTTCCCCGATTTTCTCTAATGAGGCCTAGAAGAATAAACCCCGAACTGCTCCAGCCACTGCGATCGTGTATATGCCTCCCTCTCCCATGTCTCATCCTATACTCACCCATGCTTCCATAGCACCCATAAAAAAGGAACAGACCTGCCATGGAGAACCTTAGTACTATGATCGAAAATCCGGACAGGATGCTCCTTAAACAGTGTATCCTCATCGAGCTCAACTACCTCAGGTTGAATGACATGAGCCGGGTATGAAAAGTAACATCAGAGATGAGACACGTCGAAGACGTCGTGCATAGCCTGGTACCTCTAAGGTAACTGCAACCGATAGGGAACTGGCCCAAATCTCTCCAACAACTCAAATGGCCCAACGTACCATGGTGAAATCTTACCCTAACTATGAATCTTATTGTGTCCCTACCTCGGTGCGACAGGTAGGAAAACGTGATCCCCATCCTCGAACTCTAGAGGTCATCTCTACTGATCAACATAAGAATTCTATTGAGACTATTCTGTATCCATCCTCTTCAAAATAAACTCTATCTACTCTATGGTCTCCAAAACAAGACGATCTCCCAGCAAAGCTTCCTTTCCTGCCTCCAACTAGCATAATGGTGATCGGCATGGCCTACTGTACAAAGCCTCATAAGGTTCCATCTGAATAGTTTCCAGAAAAATATTGTTGTAGTTGAACTCCAAAAGAGGTATATGCTTCTCCCAAGAACCTCCAAAGTCTAGAATGCAAGCTCGGAGAATATCCTCAAGCACCTGGTTCGTACGCACGGACATGCCATCTGTCTTCACTACTACAAAAATGGCCTATATCAGCGCTAAAAAAGGGCTTTAACAGCGCTTAAAAAGTGCTCTAAATATCAAAGCAAATATAGGGGGGTCCCTTTTATCAGTGCTCCGAAATGCGCTGCTAAAGGACCCTTTTATCAGTGCTAAAAAAACTCTGATAAAAGACCACTTTATCAGTGCTATTTTTTAGCAATGATAAAAGGGGACTTTATAATTCCTTTTAAAAAGCGCTGATAAGGGTCAAAAAAATTAAAAACAAATAAAAAAATTTAAATATAATACTGGGGAGTGCTTTAATTAGCACTTCACACCCCATTTATCAGCGCTAGGAGGTCTCTTGCGCGCTTCCCTTTCCGCGCATCCTCATACGCGCGCACCCCATTCGCTTCCACCCTAACTCGAACCCGGGACCTCCCCCCTTTCACAGCTGCACCTTTACCACTATTCCATTTCATTTTGTTCTCTATTTAGTGATATATCTATATATATATAGTTATATTTATTCATATATTGATTCATATATTGAAATAGATTCATATTAATATAAATATATTTTTTCATATATTAGTATATATATATATTAATCCGTATTTTAATATATTTATATATATATTTGTAGTTATTTTTTTATACGTATATTTATTTGTATATTAACATATACATATAAGATTAGTTTTAAATACATTTACGAAAAAAATATGTTTTTTATGTGTGTTTACAAATAAATAAATGCATACATACATACATAGATATATAAAACACACATACATATATATACACAACTCACAGACACACATAGGGACACACACACACACAAAAACATTTATATTTATGAATAAATACATATATATGTGTTTTTGAAAAGCCATAGAATGTACATATAAGATTAGTTTTAAATTCATTTATGAAAAAAATATGTTTTTCATGTGTTTTTATAAGTAAGTAAATAAATAAATACATATATACATATATACAACACACAGAAACACACATATACACCCACACACACGCCGACACATATATATTTACGAATAAATACATATATGTGTGTATTTGAAAATCCATAAAATGTTAAAAATACCATAACATATAATCTAGTATTATTTTTCAACTCCACAACTAGTCAAATCAAAGAATATGAAACAATCTTCGATATGATATATGGTAGAGGCCTAACGGACATCCGGATAAACTGTTATACTTGTTTGAATGTTAAAAAATCGGGGTATCTCGACTAAAAACTCAGTTTTGGAGGCTTTCTGGGCCATTATTGGGCTCGAAAAATCTGATAGAGGCTTGGCCTAAGTTTTTAGCGCATAGAGCTCGTCGCAGGATTCGAGTTGATATGCTGTAGAGCTCAAACAGACACCCGGAACAAAAGTTATCGCCGTTTGAGGTTTGAGTTACATTTTCATCGTATTTTAGATCTTTTATTAATTGTTTTGATTTTTTCTGTCTCCAAAATTGTTATTAAATGATTTTTAATTGATAATAATTAGAAAATTACTCATTAGTAATATTTGTTTAAAATATTTTGAATCCATTCTCACTAAATTTATTATATATTAAATGTAATAGTCTATTTATATGTATCCATAACATATTTAAAAAAAATTGAATTTATATCAATATAAATATACATATATAAAAAAATATTATTTTTCATGAAAAAATATATTTTTTTGAAACTCTACATTTATCAGCGCTCGGGAAAAGCGCTGATAAATCCCCCCTTTATCAGCACTATTAAAAGAAGCACTGCTAAAGGCCCACTTTATCAGTTCTTTTTTTGAGCGCTGATAAAGGGGTAGCGCTTCCCTTGCCAGTTTTTGGTGTAGTGCTAGGGATAGTATGATGTACTCAAAAGTACATGTGTACCCAAAGCCTTTTGAAGCCCCTGCCAGAACTGAGAAGTAAAGCGCACTTCTCTGTCTGAAACAATGAAGTGTAGAACTCCATGTAGACGTACAATCTCTCGGATGTACAACTATCACATCTCATCAACTCTGAAGGTCTCCTTCATCGGAAAGAAGTGAGCAACCTTCGTAAGCCTATCGATGACAACCCAAAAAGCATCATTCCCTCGAGGTGACCTCGGCAGCCCGGACATGAATTCCATCGCGACATCATTCCATTTCTACTCTGGAACGGGTAACTGCTGCAAAAGACCTTTTGGTCGCTGATTCTCCACTGTCACCTGCTGACAAGTGTTACACATCATGAAAAAACCAGCAACATCTATCTTCATACCTGGGCACTAATACTGGCACTGTAGCTCACAATACATCACGGTGATGCTCGGATGAACTTCCCAAATTGAGGAATGAAAATCCCGCATCAGCTCCTCGTGTATGTCAGCTGGCACCCATACGCGTCCCTGGAAATGAAATATCTCATCATCGCCCACTGTCCATCTAGGAAGAAGGTCCTCTCCTAACACACTCTCTCATAGGACTAAGCCTTATGAGTCTGATAGTTTCCTCATCCGTACTCGATCAAGAAGTATAGGGGTAATAGCTACTGAAGATAGAAAGGTATGCCCATGTCTATCATCCACCTCCAAATGCATCTTAGAGAACAGAGCCATAAGCTACCACTCACTAATGGTCTCGTGAACTAAATGTATTTGAGTTGTCCTGCTCAACACATTATCCACTATGTTGCCCTTTCCCGGTGTATAGGCAAGCTCAAAGTCGAATGACTGAAGATACTCAACCCACCTGCGCTATCTCAAATTCAGATAACACTTACTCACTACTGGAAATGAAAGTTATACCAACGGTAAAAAACCGTTGGTCTAGGCTGAAAAACCGTTGGTATACCCTATACCGACGGTTCTCCAAACCGTTGGCGATGCCGTGAGGAAAGCCTTATACAAACGGTTTGATCCAGATTGTTGTTATATGGGTTATATAAATTTAACCCAATGTATACCGATGGTTTATAACCGTTGGTAATGAATTTGAGGAAGTCTTATACCAACAGTTTTAAACCGTTGGTAATGTGATTTTCAGGAAAACCTATACCAACCGTTTAGAACCGTTGCTATTGGTTTTCCAGCAACACCTACACCAACAGTTATAAACCGTTGGTATTGGATATCCAAAAATCCAGACACCTATACCAACGGTTTAAACCCATTTGTATAGGTTATTCCATAAATACAGAACACCAATACCAACGGTTTTAAACCGTTGGTAAAGTGTTTTCCCAAAATCCCAGCACCCTTATACCAATGGTTTATAACCATTGGTAAATAGTTTTTCTAGAACTGCACACAGTAGCCCCCTTCCCTCCAGTAGCCCCTCCACTGTACACCTGCATACAGACTTGAAACAGACTTGAAAATGGATTTTCAGCTCATGTAAATTAAAAATCCTTTTTCATGAAAACCCATTACAAAACCATCTCATGTTATGAAATTACATGAAAATGGATTTTTCAGCTCTCCCATGCACCAACATTTTCAAAACCAAAAATAAAATGATGTATTATCAATGCAAACTAATTTTAAAACCCAACTCACTTAATTAAATGAAAATGTAGAAACACACAACATCCAATATCTTATCACCTCAATAACACTCCTTAGCATGAAATATTGTATAAAATAATTTTAATGTAATATTAAAAATTAATGATATATTGAATGTGAACAACTAATTGATACAAGAAATAAAAGTTGGCACAAATAATTTACACATTGTTAAAGATATTAACCTTCAGTTGAGGTCATTAGTAATGAGAAAATCTATAATCAAATGCATTATGAAGCTGAATAAAACATGAATGTGCGAATATTATAATGAGACACTGAATAAAACATGGAAAAAATCATTAGTTAGAGATTCCAAGCCAAACAATGACCAAAAAAAGAGAAATAAACAAATTTGGCTTGCTTCAAATCTATCATTGATCCGTTACATGGGGCTGATGAAACATAAGGCTTTATTAAGATCGTAATGTGATAATAGACCACTAGATTGAAGAAACCAATGATGTTAGTGCTTGGGTGAGATTGAAACAAGATCTATGGTGTGATAATCAAACTGTAAGAACCCAATTCCCCATTTCCATGTATGGATTTTGTATTCGTGTTTCTTTGAGGAAAATGTAAAATTGGGGAATTTTTATGTACAAGCCGTGTACTTTAGTGTACACACCATGAACCTTGATGTCCTTTCCAGACCACGTACAGGTCGTGTCTCAGCCATGTACCAAGTCATGTTGTGTCGTGGTCGTGCCTCTTAAGGTGAGGCCCAGTAAATCTTATACACAGTGTGTATTGTTAAAGGAAATGTCGTGTATTTTATTTTTTATTTAATATAAGGGAGAGGGGTCGTGTCTCATTTACAGAATTAACTTCTTTTGATGTTGGTTCATCCAAGTTCGGCCAGGAGCAACAATTATTCTCTGAGCCACGGATTCTCTTATCAATGTCCAATCAGAACTCTGGAAGGTGCATTGGGATCCCACCAATGAGTTCTCCCTTCACCTTAATCATATCCTCCTGATTCCTCTCCTCATTTTATAGATATGGATTTGATAATTTATGAATCTTTTGTGGATTTTCAATGATCTAGGAGGTATCAAGATCTGATATTCTACAATATTGTTCTCACGACTACGAGGTAGGTGGGTTGTGCCTATATGTTGTTTTGTCACGAATTTTATGTACCTAAGACTCATATACCCATGTTTTTGGTATACATGACTTGGAATTACACCGTGATTATCATATGATATTGGTTGATTAGGTTACTAAGGTTGTTTCTTTGAGATAGGGAACCACAGGGTTGTGTTTCCCTTGATTAATTTGTTAGAGCTATTGGCCCATGATGCCTTAGATGCATACTTCTTTCCATGACTATTTTTGATTAGGATGGATTATTGATTATTAAAAAGCGATGTGATAGTAAGATTACATGAGGTGATTTGATTATTATTATTCCATGTAATAGTTAGATTAGATGAGGTGTGTTGAAAATAGTCTGCGATGTAATAATTTAAATTAAATGAGGTACTTATTTTTACCTGTTAATAGATTAATTACATATGATACATGTGGGTGAGATTGTGATATGTCTGAGGGAGAGACTGTGATGCCTGAGGGAGAGGATGTGTTTTTTCCTGAGGTCAAGATAGTGACATGTGTTTAGGCAAGATATTGATGTCTCCAAGTAAAGTTTTATCTATTCTTTACTTCAATATTTAATGGTTGTTGATTTCTTAATACTATGTTTCATTTTGTACCTTGTTTTTATACATGTATATTCACTAAAATTTGGGCACAAATCTTGTGGTGGATGCCTACTAGTATTATGTTTGACAACTTGTTTGGTTCATGCTTTGGGACCAAGCAGATTACACTGAAAAATCCATTTTCATTTTCTTGTAAATGAAAAATCCATTTTCATTTGTGACTCGTGCACGTCACAAAGGACCCATGGATCATTTTCATAAAGTTCCAACAGAATCCGAATGCGTTTAGTCGGTTTTCCATATGCCGGTAGTTGTTTTCACTTAAAATCATGTCCATTTCAAATAAAAGTGAGACTGTTTGAGAGGTACCGGCCACACCGTGCCTCAGATTGAGGCGGGGTTGATTCATACATGACACAAATGACCCATGGATACTTTTCCTAAAGTATCAATAGAATCCGAATGTGTTTGGTCCATTTCCCATATGTCAGTTGTTGTTTTTTCTTAAACTTTTGATCATTTCAACGAAAAGTGAGACACATTGAGTGGTGTCGGCCACACCGCACCTAAGATTGAGGCGGGGTTGACTCGTACACTTCACAAATGACCCATGTATCATTTTCATAATGTATCGACACAATCAGAATGCGTTTGGTCGGTTTTTCTTATGTCGTTTATTTTAATTAAAAGGGCATTCATTTTAAACAAATGAAATACACTTTTAGTGGTACTGGCCACACCTGCCCTCAGATAGAGGCTAGGTTGACTTGTACACGTCACAAATGACCCATGGATCGTTTTCCTAAAGCTTCAACAGAATCCAAATGCGTTTGGTCAGTTTTCCGTATGCCGGTAGTTGTTTTCACTTAAAATCCTGTCCATTTTTAATAAAATTGAGACAGTTTGAGTGGTACCATCCACACCATGCCTCAGATTAAGGCAAGGTTTACTCTTACATGACACAAATGTCCCATGGATACTTTTCCTAAATTATCAACAGAATCTGAATGTGTTTGGTCCTTTTCCCGTATGTCAGTTGTTGTTTTTACTTAAATTGTTGTCCATTTCAAAGAAAAGTGAGACACTTTGAGTGGTGCCGGCCACACCGGCCCTCAGATTGAGGCGGGGTTGACTGATACACATCAAAAATCACCCATGGATCGTTTTCCTAAAGTTTCAATAGAATCTGAATGTGTTTGGTCGGTTTTTTGTATGTCGTTTATTTTAATTAAAAGTGCATCCATTTTAAACAAAAGAAATACATTTTTAGTGGTACCGACCACACTGGCCCTCAGATTAAGGCAGGGTTGACTCGTACACGTCACAAATGACCCATGGATAGTTTTCCAAATGTATCAACAGAATTCGAAGGTGTTTGGTCAGTTTTCGGTATGTCTGTTGTTGTTTTCACTTAAAATCATGTCCATTTCAAATAAATGTGAGACAGTTTGAGTGGTACCGGCCACACCGTGCCTCAGATTGTGGAGGGGTTGACTCGTACATGATAAAAATGACCCATGTATACTTGTCCTAATGTATCAACAGAATCCGAATGTTTTTTGTCCATTTCCCGTATGTCAGTTATTGTTTTTACTTAAACTGTTGTCCATTTCAAAGAAATGTGTGAAACTTTGAGTGGTGCCGACCACACCACGCCTCGGATTGAGGCGGGGATGACTCGTACACGTCAAATATGACCCATGGATCGTTTTACTAATGTTTCAACAGAATATGAATGCGTTTGGTCGGTTTTCCGTATGCTGGTAGTTGTTTTCACTTAAAATCCTGTCCATTTCAAATAAAAGTGAGACAGTTTGAATGGTACCATCCACACCCTGCCTCAGATTGAGGCGGGGTTGACTCGTACACGACACAAATGACCCATGGATACTTGTCCTAAAGTATCAACCAAATCTGATTGTGTTTGGTCCGTTTACCGTATGTCAGTTGTTGTTTTTACATAAACTGTTGTCCATTTCAGAGAAAAGTGAGACACTTTGAGTGGTGCCGGCCACACCGGCCCTCATATTGAGGCGGGGTTGACTCGAACACGTCACAAATGACCCATGGATCGTTTTCCAAAAGTTTCAACATAATACGAATGTGTTTGTTCAGTTTTCCGTATGTCGTTTATTTTAATTAAAAGCGCATCCATTTTAAACAAAATAAAGACACTTTTAGTGGTACCGGACACACCGGCCCCCGGATTGAGGCGGGGATGACTCGTACACGTCACAAATGACAATATAAAAAATTTCTCAAAATTAATCAATTTAATAGATATAAACATTATAAGTAATTGGATATTTTTTGTTTGTAAATTATATTCCTAATCAATGAAAATATATAAAATAGAGAATAAAAATGTTAAAAATAAATTTTTTAACCAAAGAAATTAACCAATATTTCATTATCATTAAAATAAATTTATCAAAATCAAAAAGACTCACACTTATTTATATTTTTTAACCATGGTAATTCATCACCTAATAAATCATTTTCCACCTCAAAAACCCTCATTTTATTATTTTTAATATGAACCCACAATATTACCCATGGATCTAAAACACATAATTTTTAATGTCACGTCCTTAGGCCCTAAATATTACTTATGGATGACCATATGTCCTTAGGCCCTAGAACACCCATGACCCGACCCGACCCGACCCATCCCATGGACACCCCTAATTTCGAGTGATTGTTTTTGAATATTAAGATGTCCATATTAACTTATCAAACAAGATATCATACAGGGAATCACAGTACCAAGGAATACTAAAGGTCTAGGTATTATACTAATCATACAATAAGAATCAAGTGCAAAAAAGAGATCTGATAACAACATCCCTATGAAGCAGAGGAAAACCCCGGAGTGGAAAACCATGTTCAAAAATAAAGAGTTATATAGAATTCAAAAATGAAATGGATCAATCTTCCCCTGATCATCATCATCATCACCACTATCATCATCGGACTCATCATCGCCTCCATTTCTGTCCTCGTCATTATCCTCGACATCGTCCCCATGCTCATCGTCGGCCTCATCCTCGTCCTCAAACCCATCCTCACCCTCGGCCCCATCCTCGTCCTCGACCCCATCCCTACCATCGTCCCCATCCTCATCCTCGCCCTCTTCCTCTTCAGCATCCTCGTCATTTCCAGGAATTTCATGATCTTGATCGCCACCAGATCTTTTGCCTGGTGTATTGGATAATGCACCAATCGACGACATAAATGTCTGACAAGCCGCGCTAGCCTCTGGTGGAAGTGATGATGATAAAGCTTTCATCAGTTTCATAAATTCTTTGTCCCCCGTTTGAACTTGTACTTCCAACTCTGTGACCCTTTTATTAGATTTTCTTGCTTGCTCTTTGACCTGTTCCAACTCAGTCGTACTAGAATGGATACCTGGAGAGGACCAATACCTCGTCAGGACTATATTCTTACAAGGTCAGCAGCGTACTCGACCAGAGTGATCCTCTCCCAAAACCTGATATAAATGATCGTGTGGCCCAAAATTGTAAGGCTTCTGGGCATCAAGATCCTCTAAAGTAGCCTGTTAAAAATATTAATAGATTAATAAATTTCAAAAATAGATATTAAAATTTGAAAAAAACAAATTAAAACTTTCAATATTTTCTTGGTTTGATTCATTTACCGCAGTTCCATCTTTTTTTCTTCTACGCGAGAAAAACAATTTTTCTCAAGGGATACGTCCTTCAATATTCAATTTTTCCTTCTATAATGACATTGAAACAATATAAAGTGAAAGTATAATCATATATTCAATATTCAATAAGTCACACAATTTACTTAGGAAATAATAAAAAGGTAAATTCCTAATGAAAAATTATAAACAACTATATCGTACCAGCTGCCTCTCATGATCTAACATAGTTGTGCACCCCAAAGTTTGGAGGTATTGATTTGAATAAATGTTTTTTTGTTTTTCTCTTAATATTACTAAATAATGTTTAATAATAAATAAGATTATATTAATGAAAAATATGAAAACACTGATTAAATACCTCAAATGATATTAGTACCTTAAATTTGGAAGTCTCCCAATGGGTAATAATTTGGAAATATTGCTCTATCAGGAAGTCATACACGATAGGTAAAGTCTCTAAATCTGTTCCCACCCTATAACACTAGCCAACTTATAGGTGATGCTTATAAGCTCTCCAAATCTCTCCAAACTCTTTTAAACGCACTGGTCGTGCACCTTCGCCATCAGGGAAGTTAAACTGAAGCTGAAACCTAATAGATTAGTTCATAAAAATAAAAAAAAATACATTAAATACAATAGATTTTTACCCATATTTGGGCCCATGGATTATCTTTAACTTTGTGAGGTAGTCGTCCCCAATATAGAGGGATTACCGGAATGATATCGGAGGATTTGGCTAGCATCGGAAAAAAACCCCGACATTCCTGCCCAGATTTCTCAATCGTTTGTCCATCAGCATTATATTCAACCTTCAATTGTGTCTGGCGGTTCCATACCGCACCCAAGAGAGTACTCCCCCTCCTCGGCCTCCTATTTGTAGATGAATATGTTATTAAAGAAAAATAATATCAGTACAAGTTATAATAAAATAAATTTTGGTATAAAAATTTGATAGAGTCAGATAAATATACATATGGTTGTCGGATCAATGGGCGTCACTGGATGTGCAGAAGCTGAAGTAATATCCTGTACAGGTAGAGTGTCCCTCAATGTACACTCCTCAGCCGCATACTGTGTTGCATCAGGAGTTGAAGAAGGTGGAATATAATAGCTCAGGGATAATGAACCAGAAGCAAAAGATGATGGCATAGACATCTGGCTAACTGGTAGTGTAAACATTGGAGGTCTAAATATCCCGTGTGTCCCTGGAGACACACCAGGATCAAAATGGGGAGAAGAAGATACGTCTGTGGAGGTGGATCGTCTAACTCTCTCCCCATGAGCTCTCGTACCACCGGCCTTAGTAACGGGCCCACTAGATGGTCGTCCATCTCTGACACCACCCCCTCCTACCACCAGCCACTCTACTGGGAGTAATATCAGGCTCCTTGTCAGATATCTCTCATCTGGGGGGTCGATCCTGAAAAAAAATTTAACACATAAGTAAAAACATGATATTATAAGTTATTGAAATATTTATATTATAAATAAAATACTCACAATAGGGATGAGTGGAGGAACACCCATCTGTATCATGCGACGATTATTATCTGTCATCTTTTTCCGTCGCCTCTCTTCAATGGGTGTCATTTCCAGCAATGAAAACAAATATGGATGTTATTAAAAATAGATAACTAATGTGTAACCCAAAAAAATATATAAAAACCATTCTGATAAAAAACATAAAGTAATAGAAGATTTATGGTGGTTTAAAGGTAAGTACAAGGATAGACACTATGAATGATGTAGGTTAAACATGTAGGTGAGAACACGACTGTATGATTCTATATATTTCCCACCACAACTTCAGGTTCACAATCAACACTAACAATTGAGTTATTGGCGTCATCATAATTAATAAATGGATTTCATCCAATTGCAGTAGGGACAGTGTAAACTTCATCATCACCATCATCAAAAACATGTCTGGGATTTAATCCAATAATTACACCGAATTTAGTATGACGATGATCTTTGACATAAAAAACATGTTTCACCATTGATGCCAATACATATGGTTCATCGGTGGCAAGAGTGCAAGTCAAGTCAATAACTCGAAATCCACATTCATCAATAAACGTGCCTTGCCTCGTCATTGAATCAAATCATTGACATTTCATCATCATGACTCGGCCATGTGAGTAATAATCCAAAATTATTATTTTCTCCACGACTCCATAATAAGATAAATTTTCAGAACGAGGTCTAGTATCCGATGAACTGGCATAACAGTCTGATGTGGTGGTTAGCATAACACCATTATGCTGTGTTCTCATGTTTCTTGCTCGTTCGGTGATAATAAATTTGTATCCATTGATCACAAGTGATTTACAAGCACAATCCATGGTATTAAGACCAAAAGCCAAAGCTCTTGTTTTCTCAGAAACAGAGTCAGCAGGAAAACTCGATAGCTGAAATATAAACATATAGTAAACTTAATTAAATATTATTTTTATTTAGTTATTACAGAAATATTTTTACCTTCAATTTCAACCAAGTAGAAAACCCTTTGCTATGCAAAGTCTCTTTCCTTCTCAATGATAAGGAACGATGCTTTCTATATATCAATTATTTATGTTCTCTGTAGATAAAAATAATAATAGTTTAACAAATATTTAAAATTACAAGAGATAAGATAAGAGATAAATGTACAATTTACGTAATTGATATACTCATCGAACAAATCACAATTGAACAACACTGTGCAATGTGCCATCTCTCGCTCTTCAAGGCTTAATGTCGTCAATGTATATGATCTCGGAACACCTCCTATCTGAGGAAGTGATGGAAAATGGGTTCAATTTTCCCATACTGTTCTTCTTCATTTCTCATTGGTCTGTTTACTCTCGTAGTAAGATCAGACAAATACATTGCGTAGAAATCCATAAATTCTTGAGCCAAGTAACCGTTCACAATAGATCCTTCGGGATAATTCATGTTCTGTACATATGATTTCAATTTCCACATGTTTATTTCAGTTGGATACATCCAACAGAAAGCAACGGGTCCTCCAAGAAGTATTTCTGTCGGAAGATGGACAGTCAGATGCAACATGCCCATAAAAAATGATGGAGGGAATATTTTCTCTAACTCGCACAAAATTAATGGTGTCTCTTCCAATAGTTTTTGCATGAAGGATTTGGATATCCTCTTAGCACACATATATCTAAACAAATAGTACAACCGAATAACTGAGACTCTAACATTATTGGACAAGAGATGACGGATTTCTATTGGAATCAACTCATGAAAAAACGTGATAATCATGAGTCTTCAATGATTTCAGCTTCAACTCTTTTCTGTTGACCCGTTTTGATATATTTCTTGAATAGCCATCAAGAACTTTAATAGTCTCTAGTACTTCCAAAAATTGATTTTTTTCCGCAGGTGTCATCACATAAGAAGCACATGGGACTTTCAATTAATTTTAACTGATACAGACATGATGCAATTCTGGTCTGATCCCCCAATCTACCAAGTCACGCCGAGATCGTAAATCATATTTTGTCATCCCCATTACATTTAGAAGAACTGAAAGCAACATTTCATATATATTCTTTTCAATGTGCATTATGTCTATGCAATGACGTAACAAGTTGGTTGACCAATACGGCAACTCAAATAATATACTTTTCTTCTTCCAATTGTAACAGGTATCATTGGAAATAATTTTCATCTTTCTAGATTTCATTACACCCTTCCCAAATGAATAAATGAAATCTTCCATTTCATTAAGCACATCAGTTCCAGACATACACTGAGGTGGAGCATCATTCTCTATAGTATTGTCAAATCTTCGACGATTGTTTCTATATGGATGGTTCATTGGAAAGAATCATCGATGCCCCATAAAACTAAAACTATGAAGATATTTTAGTCTTCTCGATCGAGTATTCTTCATAAAAATAGGACTTGACAATTTTCCTTTAGTGCTCCATCCATACATCATTGCATAAGCAGGAAAATCATTGATCGTCCACATAAGCGCAACACGCATCTGAAATATGTCTTTCGAACATTCATCGTATGTCGGCACACACACATCCCAATGAAGTTTCAACTCTTTTATTAAAGGATGCATGTATACATCTATATCATTGTCGGGATCAGAAGGGCCTGATATCAGTATACTCAAGAAAGTGTAAGGCTTTTTCATACACAACCAAGGGGGAAGGTTATAAATGTGAATGAAAACCGGCCATGTGATGTGCGAAGTAAGCATCTGCCCAAATGGATTAAAATCGTCAAATGAAAGATCCAGTCTCACATTACGCACATCGGCTGCACATTCAGGATATCGAGCATCAAATCTCTACCATGGAAATCCATCTGCAGGGTGAACCAACTCTTCATTATTCTTTTTTCTCTCGGTGTCATGCCATTGCATTTTTTCAGATATTTCATCAGACATGAAAAGGATCTGTAATCTGGGTATCAATGGAAAGTGACACATTACTTTTTGTGGCACACGAGATGGTGATCTATCATCTTTTGGCTTCCATCGGGAGGTTCCACATTTGATACAATCATTTCTTTCAGCAGATTCCTCCCAAAATAAGCTGCAATCATTCGAGCAAGCATGAATTTTTTTTTGAGAATCCATGTTCATCAACTAACATCCATGCCATATAGTGGTTTGAGGGAATATCTGCATCATCTGGATGTATGTCCTTCAAGAAGGTAAGAATGTAATCAATTGTAGTATTTGAAATCCCATACATAGTTTTCCCATGAAACAATCGGATTAAAAATTCCAACTTTTTCATTTTACCACATTGCAGATATACTGGAGTCGTCGCAGCATCATTCAATTTTTTTACCCTATCAAAATCATCAATTTCATTGGACGCATCATGTGTGCTTGTATCAAAATCTTGTTGGCTGGACATCCTTTCCTTCTCATGATGCCGAATAAATTGAAACCCATCATATATCAAACTCTCCAATTAAGTCTTATCATTTGGATCATCAACATTTTGAGATTCCATTTTCTCTCCATTGCGATACCACACATAATAGTTTGTTTGGAAACCATATTTGGTTATATGATAGCTAACTACGTCACGACTCGACCAAGGACTTCCAAAACAATTAAAACATGGGAAGTGTATGTGACCACTATCTAAATCCTTTTCAAAAGAAAAATCTAGATAACTGTTCAAATTATTTTGAAAATCGGTTGAAAATCGATCAGTTTCGTACATCCAACTTCTGTCCATTTTGTAAAAAAACTGCAATAATTCATTTCAAAGAAATTCAATAATATTGAAGTATAATCAAAAAAATATTTAGGGAAATGAAAATTGTTTACTTTATGTAAAACCACAACTGAAACATTACTATATATGAGAATCATATTAAGAAATACAACAAAATACAGCGTATACAAGAAAATAAGATACATAATTTCTATTGTCTATATTCAAGGATTTCCCAGTAAGGGGTGCGGGGTGTCTTGGGGGGGTGGGGCCGTCCGGGGGGTCGGAGGTGTCCAGGGGGTCGGGGGGGTGACTAGGGGGGTCGGGGTGTCAAGGTGGGCGGGTTGTCCGCGTGGGTGGTCAGGCTGTCCAATGGGGTAGGGGGAGTCCAAGGGGGTGGGCGGGCTGTCCAAGGAGGTGAGCGGGGTATCCAGGGGTTGGGTGGGGCTGTCCAGGGGGGTACAGGGTGTCCAGGGGGTGGGCTATCCAAGGAGGTGAGCAGGCTGTCCGGGGGGGGGGGGGCTGTCCAAGGAGGTGGGTGGGCTGTCCGGAGGGGGGGTACTGGGTGTCCAAGGGCGGTGTGCGGTGTCCAGGGGGTGGGTGGGCTGTCCAAGGAGGTGATTGGGGTGTCTAGGGGGTGGGTGGGGCTGTCCAAGGAGGTGAGCGGAGTGTCCAAAGGGTGGGATGTCTAAGGAGGTGAGCGGGCTGTCCGGGGGGGTACAGGGTGTCCAAGGGGAGTTAGGGGTGTCCAGGGGGGGTGGGAGGGATTTCCAAGGAGGGTGCGGGGTGTCCAGGGGGTGGGCGGGATATCCAATGAGGTGAGCGGGGTGTCCAGGGGGGTGGGGCTGTCCGGGGGGGTACAGGGTGTCCAAGGGGTGGGATGTCCAAGGAGGTGAGCGGGCTGTCTGGCAGTGGGCGGGTTGTCCAAAGAGGTGAGCGGGCTATCCGGGGGAGGTACAAGGTGTCCAAGGGGGTGCGGGATGTCCAGGGGGTGCGGGTGTCTAGGGGGTGGTGGGGTCGTCCGGGGGTTTGGAGGTGTCCAGGGGGTCGGGGGTGTCTAAGGGGGTCAGTGTGTCCAGGTGGGCAGGATTTCTGTGGGGGTGTTCAGGTTGTCCAATGGGGTAGGGGGAGTCCAAGTGGGTGGGAGGGCTGTCCAAGGATGTGAGCGGTGTGTCCAGGGGGTGGGGTCCCATTTAAATATAAATTTAGTGAAATATTAGTAGAATCATTTAAAATTAATTGTGAAATATGATTTAATGTGTATAAGTTAAAATGAAATATCAAATAAAAACAAACTGAATTTGAATATTGAATGTTTAAATTAAGTCTCGACCCATATTAATAGTTTTAGTGGGAAAAAAGATGTGTCACTAGTTGTTTTTATGATTATATTCCATTACATATCTAGTTTTAGGAGAAGTTTGTGTTTAATGACCTAGTTTAAAGTGTGAATGAAATGTCCTATAATTTTGAGATACGAACTATGATATTTTTCATTTATGATGTGAGGTTTTGGAATTTTAAATACATGCAACTATGAGGACCTCTAGTTATAAAAAATGAGGGAGGAAATGAACATGATCTAGAGGTAGAGTTCCATGGGATACATGCGGATCATACATTTTTCTATTTGTGGTACCACTTGTTGATTCAGAAATGGGTTCTGAATAAATGTTCTTTGAGGGGTTTTATCACTTCATGAAGACTTTTTGAGGAACTCTGATGCATACCTTGATTACGGTTGAGATGACCTGTGTGTTCTGGTAGATTTGTTGTCCAATAATTTCGGTTGATGGTCTCCCATGATAAATTGTTATTTGGATTGAGACTATGATATTAACCTTAAATAATCTTTATAGGCCTCAACATTAGAGAGATAAAATCATGATATATATGCTATGCGAGGTGGAAAAGTGTGGGTGTGATGTACCAAACAAGACTAGTTATCTATGAGGCATGGTATGGAATGATTTATAGACTAGGATCTATAACTAATTTTACTTCAAGAATCTATCGACATATAGGGATAATGAATTCATGCAATAGAAGTTGGGAACCATGACTATTATTGAATACTGGAAATTTTTTCTAGAGTTTCATCATTTATCACCAACGTACATTTATGATGAGATATTGTGAGAGAGACACTTTAAGGTAAGTCATTGAGCTCTTGTATGATCCATGGATGATGTGTTAATATTGACCTATAATACTGAAATTATGAATTAGACACTGTTAATATATTAGAAGTTGACGGAGGTCATGGGAGAATGGGATATAATTATAGAATATTGAACTAGTATACCATCATCATGTTGTAGGATTTTTTTGGGGATTCCTATGAGATAAGTAATGGTCATGATTGAAGTACTGGTTTTTCAGTTTTCCTACAATAGTGTGGAAGAGGGGGCATTAAGAACATTTCATGTTATCATGTCCCAATAGAATCTCAACCATGTGGAAGGATAGTCAACCCGAAGTGTTTCTGCTAGACCATCCCTCTAGAAGTGACTTCTGATAGACATATTCAAAAACACGTTTTGGAATTGTTTTAATAGCTCAATATCATAAATGAAGATATATAAGTGATGTTTGATCATGTTGTGGATGTGGTGGTTGTGGTTGTGTCATCAATGCCATAATTACACTGAGAAATCAGTGTGTTCCTATTCCAAACAATGAGGTTTTATTACATGTCCATGGTTCATGAAATATTTGTTATGTAAAACCTACCCACATGGAGAAGGGTGGCATACGATCTATAGTGAGAGGTAAGATCAAAGTATCCTCTACTAGTAAATCCTCTCATTTTGATACTGATGCATCACATGGATTCATATCCTCACATGTGGTGAAAATCCAATGTCTCATTATATTGTCTTCAATGAGTGTAATGAATCTAGAAATCTAAAAACAGAAATATTGGATAAAGAAGAAGAGGAACCTGAAGGAGGACGAAGATCCAAACTGGTCTGGAAGAAGGAGCTCCAAAAGCGCCTAAATCGGCTGTTGCTGCTCCCCTTTAGGGTTCTGTATCCGAATGGGGGAGAGGACTGGTGGCTGTCAATTTGGGGGAAACTTGTGCCAACGGTTTTTAAAAACCGTTGGTATATACTTTCAGGGAAATCATATACCAACGGTTCTAAAGAACCGTTGGAAAAAAGATCCCCAACCACACCTATACCAATGGTTTAATAAACCGTTGGTAAAAACCTCCCCCAGGCACATTTTCCCCCAACGGTTCTCATTGAACCGTTGGAAAAAATCCACTTAAACACATCATTATCAACAGTTTAGTATAACCTTTGGTAAAACCTTCTCTAAACCATCCTTTACCAACGGTTGTATGAAACCTTTGGTATGTAAGTGTGGGGAAAAACCCACATTCCAGTAGTGACTTCAGATGTACTTGAGACACTTGTGGTTGGTAAACACCACAAGGTTCTCTCTTACAAGATAATGTCTCCAACAGTGTAAGGAATGTACAACAACTGCCAACTCTAGGTCTTGCGTCATGTAATTCCTCTCGTGTGGCCTCAACTGCCGAGACCTGTATGCGACGACTCCATCTCCCTGCATAAGCACAACTCCCAGCATGATACATAAGCATCATAGTAGACCATATAGATCTTTACCAGCTCTTGAAAGACTAGTATCGGTGATGTCTTTAACCTCCCTTTCAGCTCCTGAAAGGCTGACTCATAGGTATCTAACCATAAGAATATTTCCCCTTTCATGGTCAGACCTATCAGTTGTGTTGATGGGCCTGACAAACCCTTTTTGAAATTCTTTTAGTATCCAGCCAGCCCTAGAAAAATCTGCACCTCAAAGACTTTATTCTTCTACTCCAAGGAAACTATAGCTATTACTTTATTTGGGTCTACAGATACTCATGTCTTTGAGATAGCATGACCCAAGAAGTGAATCTGATCCATCCAAAAGTGGAATTTCAAGAGAAAAGCATATAATTTATGCTATATCAGTGTATACAGAATGATCTCAAGATGGGTAGCATGGTCATGTCGAGTGTGAGAGTATACCAAGATTTCATCCACGAATACTACCATGATGTAATCCAAGTGTGGATGGAAAACTCGGTTCATCAGTGCCATGAGAACTACAGGCACGCTCGTGAGACGTAACGGCATAACCCTAAAATAGTATAGACCATACCTACTCCAGAAAGATGTAAGCGGTATATCACATGGTATAATGCACAACTGATGATAATCAGATCTCAATTAAATCATTGAGAACACCCGGGCTGCTCGAGCTGATCAAATAGATCATCGATCCACAACAAGGGATATAGGTTCTTGACCGTAAACTGGTTTAGCATCCGATAATCCACACAAATCTTGAGGGTGCCATCTTCCTTCTTCATAAACAGTACAGGTTAACCCCAAGGAGACGTACTAGGTTAGATGAAACACTTTTCTTGAAACTCCTCTAAATTATTATTCATCTCTTGCAACTCAATTGTACCCATACAATAATGAGGAATGGACACCGGTGCTGCTCTTGGCATGATCTCAATCGAGAATTCTAGCTCATGATCTGGAGGGAAACCTGAAAAGGCCTCTGGAAAGGCATATCTAAAACGATCCACCACTAGAGGAAAGTATAAATGTGGATTCCCCTGGTTATCCAGAAAAGGACTAGAAATATAGTAGTAAATCCCCCTAGCCCATGATTCTCGGGTCCTACTCGACTCGCCTAGACATTCCACTCGCCTTTATAAAGAAAGGATCCACCCTCTGGTGATATGAAACTCCCCCTGTAGTGATAGCAATCGACGACTTCTTGGAAGGGGATTAACGAGTCCATTCCGAGAATGACATCATAGCTCGTCATATCTAGGACATAGAGGTCCCATAAAAACCGACACCCTGCAACCTCAAGAGGTCACTCTCTACACTAACGTACTCTAAGCATTCTAGTCCCCAACGGTGTGTCTAGAGTCAAAGTATCGGTAGAGGAAAAGATATAGAGACCAATGATCTCCACAACAGAAACAGTGATAAATCTATGCATAAAACCAGTATTGAAAAGAGATGAAGATAAAAATGAGGCTACTAAGATCGTACATCGAATTGTAGATGGGCTGGGATCCTGCTCTTGATTGGTCTGCTCCACTGAAAAAGTCTGGCATGTACTGCGGCCGTGTGACCCTGGATGACCACCCCGAGCTGATCCATACTGCCGTAGCTGGTAACCTGGTGACTGACCACCATGTCCATGACCTCCACCTCGTCCCAAATGGCCGGAAGAACAACAGTTCCCAAACTGGTGAGAAACTGGTGATGCATCCCCTGAATGAAGGGTCATAGAAGAACCCCTACCACCAGGTGCAGGTGAGAATATCTAACAAAAACACTGAAGATGGCCCATCTTTCTGCATTATCGGTACTCCATTGGGTCTCTATGGCACTGAGGCTTAGTATGCCTACTCCTCCTTCATTGGTAGAATACTACATGGCTACCGGAAGATAAATTTTTCCTACTCTAATATCCTTGAGCAGACTCCTTGTGGTGATTCCTGCTATCATTAGGAGGAACACTGACTCTGGATTTCGAACTACCCTAGCTCATTGCTCCATAATCCCTCAGATTGTGCTCTATGATCAGCGCTTGGTTGACGATAGAGTATATCAAATTCAACCTGAAGATGTTCACCTACAAGAGGATGTCATGCCACAGACCATTCTTGAACTTTTGCGTAAGTAACAACTAATCACCTGCTGGAATAGGCGTGAAACGCTGCATCTTAGTAAAGCGAGTCGAGTGCTCCATAACTGAAAGAGTAACCATCTACAGACTCATAAACTCCCGGGCTCGATCTGCCCTCAAGGTCTCTGGGTAGATGTAATCATAGAAGATGTTCAAAAACTCATCCCAAGTCATACTCTTCTTGCATCCTGACTGCGAGATCACCTCCCACCACCTCTTGGGGGAGTCTCGGAGCATATAGGTTGTGATCATCACCCTCTTCTCTAGAGGATTCTCCAAATGCTTGAAAATTATCAATGTGGCCTATAGCCACGACTCAATGGCCTGAGGTCCTCTATCCCTTGAGAATGTAGGAGGAAGCTGCTGCTAGAAAACTAGTGTCAACTCTTCCATCAACGGGGTAGGAGGTGGCGCTCCCTGTAAGGTCTGAATCATCCTTAGAAAGTCTTCCCTAAACTATGCATAGACCCCTTCAACTGGTATAACTACTAGTTCCAAGACTGGAACAGCTGGAGAATCTGAAGGAGGTCCCTGATCAGCCATATCCGGTGTCTCATCACCATCTGGTAGCTTACATACAACCGGAGGACGTCTCGGTGGCATAGCTCTGAAAGTTAAAAAGCACACATTAGATCAGAATTATCAAAGACTGAGAACACTAGAGAACAATACAGGAATAGGAGAATGAGACATTCATGTTTTACAAAACACGACTACATGGCATGTATAAAAGCTACACGACCTGTTCTTTTATTTCATTCACACGGGCGTGTACTTCTTCCACAACTGGTCGTGTAACGCCCCAACCACACGACATGTTGTCCTCAAACATGGCATTTACTTGAACTATATTCCCATGCCCGAGTCTCCATACATGGATACCCCACACTGCCCTCTTAATCTTAGACTACACGGCATGTTCACAAAGGACATGACATGTACTAGACAAGGACTAAATGACCTGTGTAATTAGATACACGGTCGGCTACATGGTTCACTCTACACGGTGTGCTTCTTGAGAACATGAAATGTACTTGACGGTTCTCCCCAACCCGTGTTGTTCGTGACACAGCTGGGTACTTATGTTACATGGAACAACGTCTGATAATAGGAAAGAGCATGTATAGTCAATGTTTCATCCATCTGTGTCAGTAGTAACACGGGTAGTCACACGGTCACTACAACACGACGTGTACATATCATACACGGCGTGTTACTGACGATTTTTCCCAACCCCGTGTTTCTGCCAACATAGTCAGTGGCACGGTTTAAAAACTACACGGCATGTATTAATGAAGTACACGCCTTGTATTCTGGGTTTTTCTGTGCAGTATCTCAGAAAATACTCTGAAGCCCAGAAAACACAGAAAACAAGAGTTAAGTTTCCAAATAGCTATCCATGAGGTCCCATACTCCCTACAAATCAGTGCATGACATCTTATACAAAATATAAGAAGGAAACTAGAAAAAATCCACCAAATTCTAGTCCATGAGGGCCTATAACACCTCAAGAACCAATGATTGACATCCATTTATGCAAATTAATATACAAAAAAATTCTATATCAAACATCATAGATTCTATCAAAGCATTTATCTCCACAACATGCATAATCTACAAAACTTCTATAAAAAAAACATGCAATCACTACGGCATCCTAGATATAATGGAAAGAATGTAAGGCATGTGATTTATAACGAGTTCCTATATGATGCATGAGATGGTATACCCTTATCTCTATATGTTGTTAAAGAAATAGAAATGCAATAATAACAACTGTAATATCACGAAGCATGTGAATCTCCCAATGGTGAAATCAAATCTACTGTAAAAGTGAAAACTACTAAAACTAAAATTGATGAGGTATTATGTCTTTTCTCGGTAAATGGGTTAGCTACTCCTAAGAACGGCTTATTACCAAGTACATTTTCTGTCCTATCACTGTCTATAGGATCCAAACATTATGCCAAGATAAAAGAGTTCATATGATACCACATTGTAACTTCCCAGTTCCAGAAGCCATCTAGAGGTGCCCCGTACTTGGTTGTTCACATGGCCTCAGGCGCATTTCTCTGAATGCCAGAGGCTGCCGACTAGCAGTGAAGGCCTTGGGTGTCTTAGCATGGAAACTATGACCTCATTGGCAGAGTATACAGTGCAAGAAAACAACACATACAAGAGTGGAAGTAGTAATTTTCCAACAAAAGTAAACATCATAAGAATAAAACAATAAACAACAGAAGCACACACATATTTATGAAATGATGAATGATAATTATGTCAAAGAAAGAAGCCAAACTAGTCACAATGCTGAATACAATACTAAACCAATGTACTAAATAATGACATATAAGAAACCTCTCAGCATTGCAAGCCTCGGATTGGTCACATTCTCTCCTCCCTCAATTCAATCATGTACCTGAAGTCGAAGGGCACTTTCCCTTGCCTATTCCTACAACAATATAATCTTTTTGGGCCTAAAATCATGACCCAAATCGAGTGTGAGACTAGATCCCAGTAGGCAACCACCTGAAGATCTCTGCCTAACAGTCAGTGAGAAAATGGAAGGTAACAATATAGTAAGCAGTAAAAATTAAACATTAAAAGTGATGATACACAATGGAAAACAATCTACAGAACAATAACCAGTAGTGATGAAAACCTCTAACCACAAACCGGAATCACTCTGGGAAGTACTCACAGCCATCCCCTTTGGACATATCTACGAAGTGCCAACAAACCCTTGGGAATTACACCTAGCCTAACCCCTCGGGATTGGTCATATGAAATTATAAGACTCTCTGAGGAAGCAAGCTCAGTCAATTCCCCTTATAGTCTAAGGTAGTTATGGACTCTCTGAGGAGGATCACATGGTATAATCCTCTTATTTCCCCAAGCTCTAGAGACTCAATGAAGAATCTCACTCGGTCAATTCCTCTTATAGCATCAGGTCGATGACAGATTCTATGAGAAAGCTCACTAGGTCAATAAATCCTATAGCCTGGAATGGTTTAAGGAAATTCAAACAAAACACAGACTCTCTGAGGAATCTGACTCGGTCTACTCCTGTATATTCTATAATGATCATGACTCTCTAAGGAAGCTCACTAGATCTATCCTCTTATAGTCTATAATATCCAAGAATCTCTCGGAAGCTCACTCGGTTTGTCTCCTATAGTCTATAATGTCCATGACTCTATGGGGAAGCTCACTCGGTCTATCCCCTTATAATCTATAGCACCAGGTTCTCATTGACCTATGCCAGTCAGTTAATAATAAGTCTATAAGGCCAAAGTAATCCTAAAGAGCTACTTGGATAACCATTCTACAAAATAACAAGCACTTTAGGGAACATCATTCCATCCTATGGTCAGAAGGCATGGAAAACAGGTAAAACGACCAAATGATGAACAAGTCCAAAAGGTTGTAACTGAATAAGGCATGTAAAAAAGATCCAAGAATTGCAATTATACTCATACATAACCAAATTTCCTATACACTTGAATACAATCAAGGAAGGAAAACAACAGTGGAAAAACAACAAACACACAACACCCCATTCAAGGGTATTGGTTGAAATTGAACCTGAAACTCAAAGACATTGAACGGAAAGGCTCAAACCACCTACCTTGGTGATAAGAGATTGATATACATGAACCAAGATGCTTTAACCTCCTTAGAATATCATAGATCTATGGAAACACAAAAAACGTTCCACCCATGATAACTTTCAAAAAAGGAGGAATTGGAAAACAATAATCTTGTGGAAGGGATAGCTTACCGCAGCAGCTCCAATGCAATCGACGATAGTCGATTCAGAGAACGGACAGAGGAACGTGGGTTTGGAGAAGTTCTAGTGCCATGCGGCTTCTCTAAGTCGAACGGGACCTAGAAAAAGATTATTATGGTGATTAGACGTGAGCCCCGTCCATTTACTGAAAAAAGGAATGTACATGGCGTGTACATTTTTAGTAGACGGAGTGTAATAGGCTTTTCCGTACTTCGCATTAGGAGGCCTCTAAATCACCCCACAAAACCTTGTTTGTGGCCTAGAAATGGCCATCACATGGCCTCACGCGGCATAAAAGTACACAGCCTATACTTATAATGTACACAATGCATACTTCACAAATTTCCAGAAACTATTCGTTTCTCAAAAACTCTAGAAAATGAAAAAACATACTTGAAAAGAAGGTACAGGTTATTACATTTAACGTACCCATGAACTCTACATGGATGTGAGACATTATAGGGGAAGAAAATGGAATATTTTAGAGAATTGTGACACTCTCTATATAAATATAGTGAATATTTTATGTTATTATATGTTGTTGTGGTTTATTTTTTTCAATATGTTTCATCTAAAGATGTGAAAAATCAATAAATTTCTCAACTGTGCAAATTTTAAATGTATGGTTTGGGGGAAACCATGGGCTTACCCTTATATTACTAGATGTATAGTAAAATTTCTACAATGTATGGTTGTTCAATAAATTTTTAACATTGTTGAGTCAAAAAAATTAACTAAGGATAAGCTATACGATTACTTTGGGATATATAGATAATGACACACAATTGGTGCATAGTTTGGAAAACTATGATATTAGAATTATAGTTAGTTCAACAATTTGGTAGTTCTATTTGGAATGGTTGGAACATGGTTATCACAATTATGATATATCCCATCTATAATTACTCAATGTAGTATGGCCTTGGTAGTGAATCCGACATGATCAAAATGCATTTTGGAATTATGTGCGGTAATACTATGTGACCGATCCAAATTCATTAGAACGTGAATGTCCAGAATTTACCCTGTTTTATTATCATCATCCAACCCTCCCTTTCACCTCCCTATCTTTTGAATAGATCATGTATTATCAATGGTAGAACCTTCACTTTTACTTTACCATTTTCATGGTTATCATCCATAGTTTCATGCCAAATCGCTCTGGGTATGTCCCTCAAAACCACTCCCCTCCAACTTTTATATATCTTCCATGGATTCTCATTCCCCAAATAAAACCTAAAAGATGCATTGTCCGATTTTAAGTATAAGAGTGGTCCTAATCTTGGATATTTTCCCATATTGGGGCTATGGAGGTTATTTCATGGATTGGATGAGAATTCCCTATTAAAGGTGACACATTTAGTTAGTTTATTCTTGATTGAGGTAGGTATTTCTATGAAATAATGTCATATTCTTATATTTTGGATGATTGATTGTTTTAAAAGTGTACCCCATTCAATTAATGTGAATTAATATATCATTTATAGAACAATTGTCAATACCTAAATAGTTTTAACCCTTGGCATGGAATGGAATTAGAATCTAATTATTTTTAAAATTAACCAAATGTCTGTTCCAATATATTTAAATATTTTGAAAATGTTTATTGGAAACCCGTTTAAGATTTTAATGGAATTACACACCATATGATTTTCAATTAAAGTGGTTATAGTTTCATAAATGTCATACATTGATTGAAAATGTAATTTGTAAACAATGAAAATTTTCTTGTAAATCATGTTGATGAATTTGGTTATTTTAAAATTTATTAAAATGGGGATTGTTGACTTCAAAATGGTTTTACAGAAATTTTTTATTGAATTGGTTTCAGGTGTTTATTTAAATGAGTTTTAAAAATTTTCATGTTGGATTAAAATCCAATGTTTGTTTTAAATGTCCCATTAGGAATATTATGAAAAATTAATTTTCATGAAAATGGTGAGACCCACTTTCTCCCCTGTATCAACCCTTCCCTTTTAAATATTGGTGGTGATTCATGTGTTTGTATTCCATGTGATGACATAGCGGTAGTTTCATGGGTGTGGATGGTGTAGTCGGCTTTATTTATGATACATTTCTTATTCATAAGGTCATTACAGAATTGATTCCTTACTCACATTATTTTCTTTAAGCCCTATTAATATTATGAAGATGGTATGTGACATGTAAGAGTGAAATCCCTAATGTAAAACATGTGTTTCCTATGTAATGTTTGCGTAAAACTGTGTTAATAATGAATGATATGGGTGGCGGGAGTTATTTTCTCTTAAGGTATAATTGTGATTGTAGGATTTGATATGTATCTCTAGATAGTTAGAAGGGACTATAAGCAACCGATATCGATTTCTAACTACTGACCTATCTTTATGATCACTAATTTAGTTACTTTAATACGAGATCCATAGGGTGTTTCCTATGATTCTAGGATCCTATTTGGGATCCTTCAAGGGAATTCATATATTTAATTTCATGAATCCCATGTTTGTTATGTGATTTAATGGAACCTTTTACATGTTTATAGTGTTTTATATTCTCTTTGATTCAACAATTCTGTATTTTTTTTGTTTCCCAAAATGGATGTTTTTTTGGAAATTTTAAAAAAATAATAGAAATGGGGTTTGATGGATTAGTTTGTTTGAAATTTACATTTTGATTCTATTTCAAAAGGTGTTTGAAATATTCTGGTAAGAAAAAAGAAAATAAATTCTTATGAAACCATGGTATGTTGGTTATAAAACATTGATTTACATATTTTTTCACATTATTACTTGAAATATTGGTCTTCGCGCATGCTCTGGAATACCATTGGAATTGGAAACCATTGTTAGGGGTTTCAAATTACATTTCAAAATGTGTTTTTATGATACATGTTTTATGTGGATCTTTAAAATATTAGTTTATTATAGTGGCTTCATCCTGGTTATAATTTGATCCCAATGATTGTTTACATTAAATGAAAATAAAAAATTGGACTCTTAACCAATCATTGATGTGTCATTTGTTTATTTGTGTATAATTTTATGAAAATCTATATTTTCATTAGTATTTTAAACTACCATTTATGTAATGTGATATAGAACGTACTTCACAGATTCAGAGGGTGGAGACCTACTGGGTTGTTTAACTCAGACCTATTGATTTCTGGATTCAGGTTTGGTTCAGTTAAAATAATGCGATACGGGTCTATAAAGAGAGATTTATGGTTTTTGGTGATGATCATGGGTCATCTGTATATTCGTTTTATGATTTAGTTTTATTTTTTGTTGGATTATTAGACTACGTATCTCCTATTTGGTTAAAGTTTTGGATTTTTATCATTTTCAAAGGGTATTTTTTATAACGGAAATATAGTTCCTAAGGTGCGTCTTGTGATTACCATGAAATGGATTCCAGACTGTGGGGATCAAGAATTTTTTTTGGGCCTATTGTGATATAGGTTAAGTGTTAGGTCAGATTGAAAATTTTGAATTCTTTTTACAATATTGAAAACATTACTACCAATTCTACTATGTAGTATAATCCATTTGTCTATTAATATCTCCTCGGGAATGAAGAATACATATTTAATTTCCAGGTACCCCGAATTTATATTTCATTGATGTTTAAATAACCTCATCAGTTAACTACCATATACATTGATATAATCATATTGTTCAATTTTATTAAAAGGTATAAATATATTTACTCCATTAATATGGAAGGTAAAAATAATTTCCTTAATTATTTAATTAATACCATATCACATATGAAACCCCCACCATATACTTCCATGTCGCGAGCATTTTACTTCACAGTGTTCTTCTATACAACTACATTTTAAATTTTAATACGAATTAATAATAATCTCAGTTATAAGGACCAATACAATTACAAATTAAGATTATATTTTTGGATATGTTTTCAATTGATATTTGTTTTCAATTTGAAATAATATAGAATTATAGAATTTATTAAATTACCAAAGTCACCAGATGCATGTCATAATTGCTTTATTTCATTATAAATTGTGTTAACATGAAAATTTTGGAAGGATAGAGGATTATCAATTCACGTTATATTTTATCATCGCATCATAAAAAATAATAAAAGGAAAATTCAAATTTCAAAATACAATATCCATTTCATTAATCATTTAATTAGAATTTATAAGACAACAAGAATTTTTTTAATCATTCCAATGGATTATAACACATTAATATGATTTGACTCAGATGTAGTTGTGAGATATATAAGGATTTTGATAAATTATTTATGGATTCTATTTTCATCAGGATAATTGAATTTCAATACGATATTTGAGATTCTAAATACTTTTAATCAAATTTAATAAGTCTTTTACAATTTCATAGTGATTTCGGTGAATGATGTACGAATTTGTTATTTTTGTAAGACATTGAGTTTTTAATAATTCATAAAATAAATTCAGAAATGTTTTTCTATAGTTCACAATTCTTATCAAGTGGGCATATCTTCCATTATTGTTTGTAAAATTTAGGCTTAAAGGGACTATGTGGATCATTTATTCTTCATATAATTCAAAAAATTATGGAATTTAATTCTAGTAATCATGGAATGATAGACTAATATTATATAAATATTAAAAGTGTATTAATATAAATTGACTGAGGGATTTAAAATTACGATCATGTACATTAATGAGATCACATAATGTGTTTGTATGCTTGGAAAAATTATTAATATGATATTACAATTAAAAATTAAGTCCAATAAGAAGTAAGAAACTCATAGATTTTGTTTATATGTTAAACCTTGGGTTGTGAAGAAGATTTCATCGACTTTTTAACAATAATTAAATGGATTTCATGGTTTCTTATTCATATAACTTCAATATAAATATATAGAAAATATCATGTTTCGAAAAAATAAATATGTTGAAGATTATTTTCATAAAATTCATGGTGTTTATTATATAAAAATTGAGGGAAATATTTTAAAAATAAATCATGGTATAAAAATATTAGAAGGATTAAATATAATGAATCATCACTCATGTTATCAAAATCCTTTCTGTGGGGAGATAAAGACTAACGTGTGAGGAAGTGGAAAAACACACACATGAAGATATGGGGTTGAATATGTTGAAATAAGGATAATAATAAATCTTTCATTAGACTAGTGTATATATTATATTACTAAAATTAATAATATAAACCTATGTTAATTTTCTTTATAACCCTCGACCAGAAGGAGTGAATTAGATGTAACGAAGGAAAAGTGTACCGTGGATCCACAATGAATCTTTACTATAAATTTTTAATATATATTTTTTAATAATATTAACTCCTTGTACATTGAAAATTTTCAATATATTCTCTATGTACAATCCCAATATGGTGAAAAAGGTAAAAACTATGTCCTTGAATTTAATTTCATTATTTGTTTTGGGTGTATATTTTGATAGAATGAAATATTTGGCATGTTCTTGCTGACAGTATGAACAAACCACAAGAAATTAAATATAACATAAACAACATAAATCATCCACCCTATTAGGGAGTATTATTCCAACTAGTTAAATCATGTTTCTTAAATGTTATAGGTTTTGGGTGTGGAATCCCTCATATTTATGCTCAATTCATTTAATATTATAGTAAATTCAAAGATAGTTACTTAATTTGATGGGTTAAATTAGAAATTAGAAATAACATAATGATATTTCACCTATAGTCTATTGAACCCATTTTTTATTGACCATGGTTCATTGAATACATGTTAGTAATGCTTCTAAAGTATCTATGTCCAAAGAAGATTAAAAATGGTGATGTTAATTCCAAATACAAGAATGATTTGTCCAAAACACTTTCAAATTAAATCAAAATAAATTGAATTATTTTCAACAATATAAAAGAAATTTTCAATTAATTTTATAGTATTTAAAATTTATGAATAAATTTTTAAGGTGAAAAGGTTTAAATTTAACCTAAGAAGTTCATTGATGAGAATATGTATCTGGATGATGAAATTTATGGGTTCCTCAATCTCATCATTGAGGTGGATAGATAAATTTATATAATTTTTATAGAAATAAAGGATTTGAATATTTTGAAGAATATATTAAATAGTTTTCACCAATTTATAACCAAAATGTGTCTACTCATTAATAAAAAACGTGGAAAAGCTATCACTATATGTCATTCTTTTTGTTTGGTGGCCTATAAAATATGGGTCAGGAGAAATGGAGAAACATAACATATAAAAAATTAAATGTATTTAATAAATATATATAATCATAATATCACTAAATATATATTATGAAAAAGGTGTGAATGATGTGTTTTTATCTTAGGTGTAAACAATTTTCAAAAAATAAATAGATTTGAAATCTAGTTGGCCTTGACTTATTTATGATGTTGAAAGGTTAGACACATTGTAGTGAGTTGTCTATTAATACTAAATGATAATGAATATGATATGTAATCTATAAATAATATGTGCATACATGTTACCGATTAAGGTGATTTTAAATAAGGAAGATCATAGAGAATGTATTTTTGTAGAATGATCATTGGGATAAAGGAAGAGTAAGATGATGAAGACCTCTTGGAGATAGAGTAAACTATCTTTAAATATGATAAAAATTATTTCAAGATTGACACTATTGAAAAATAAAAATACTAAATTTAAAAATTAACGTTTACTTGAGATTATTATAGAACTAAATGTGAAATTAGAAGGAGATATTGAAAGGATAGATATTGAAAAAAAAGAAAATGGGTTCTTTTTTGAAGGAATATTATAAATATATATTTACCACCTTTGTGCTAATACAGATATTCTATAGAATTATTTCGATGATAAATAACATAATTAATAAAGAAATGAAGAAGTAGTAGATTATGAACTCGATAATGAATCTAAAATTAGACTGATTCCATTTCATAGTGCTAGTCTATAAAAAATTTAAAAGTGAGTTGATTCAATTTTTGAAAAATTGGTCTCTATGAGAAATATGAATAAATCTAAAATAAAATTAAGTGATTATAATAAGAAACTATATTATATAAAATTATAATATATAACATTATTGAATAATGAAAAATGAGGCTAAGAAAGTGTTGAGGAAATGATTTATAGTCAAATATTCGTGTTTATGGAAAAAATATGTTTATTGTGATGCTGATTCATTAAAAATTAGATCAATTATATCTTAGTATATGGTCCAATCTATGATGAAAAATAGTCATTGGTATAGAAAAATTATGAGCAATCAATATGTTATTCATAATGAAGAAACATTTGAATAGGTGAATGTGAAATGATGTTTTCACATATAAAATTATAGTATTATTGTATCAACAACTATATAATTCACTACTATTGTGAGGAAGATAGATATTTTATGGGGGAATCACCAGAAATTTGAAAATTAATAATGAATTTGTAAACATTATATCCAGGAAGACAATTTTGTTATTATTTCTACTAATTTTATGAAACCATGAATAGTATATTTATTTTTGGTAAATAATCAAAAGATGATTCAATCACAAATACATAGAGAAATATACATAACATTACCTGATAAAACTACTTTAGAAAATATATTTTATATACTGAATGAATAAATTTATATTTATTATACTATCAATTTTGAAATGAGACATGATATTCATTCTATAATCTCCTCACATGAGAGTATCTATTGGAATGATATTCCGGTGAGTGAGAATAAAAACCTAGTAGATATTACACTCAATGAAATAAAAATTATTTTTCATGGATCATCAATAGTGGTAGTTCGTGAAATATGAATGAAAATGAAATCCACTTTAAAACATGAATGACAGATTCATTGTTACTTTTCATTTCAATAATTATGGAGCATTAAAAATAATATAATGTAGAAAGACATATCAAATAGACTATTAACTCATGTGCACCAATGTACCCCTTTTGGATGACGTGAGACAAAACATTTTAATAATGTGTTGGAAATGATACTCTAAGCCTGTGGTCACCTTCAACCAAAATTTATTCTTGATCAAAAATTAATATAGTAATTCCCTTATGAAGGGTTGGGGAATAATTGGTCACCTCTATAAGGTGTAAAAATGGTAACATGAGTTTCCTCATGATAGAGGGAAAGAATATTCAAGGGAATAAATGATGGGATACAGTCATCATAAAATTATAGATAATAAATCCAAAATGGATTTATTAGTAGATATCCCTAACAGAATGTTTTACTAAGAGTGAATATTTGATGGATGAAAGAGGTGGAATATAGTGTGTAAACCTTAACTATATAATAATAAGTTAGCAATTAACTTGTTTTATCTAGTGTACATTGACATTTATAGAAAAATGAATTTATATGAAACATGCGTTGAAAATTTACATCATTGTCAATCATGATTATTATCATATAATGGTTTTTGAAATTTTCTTGGAAATAAAAAAGGATATTATCGTGTTTATGAAGAGGTATTGGGGGACAGTGGAAAATTTAACTACTCACATAATTAAAACAATATGATTAGATAATCTAATATCATGCATATCCGTTGATGTGGATAACTATCTATAAAAACATGGAATATAACATGATGTATCATCATTATATACTTCACAGAATAATGGAATTATATAATGATGAAATATAATGGTTTGAAATATAGATAATATGATACTTATAGAAATAATTGTATCTCACCATTAATTAAAGAGATAACTTCAAGCTATTATGTACACTAAAAATTGGGTGATTCAAATAACTAGAAATTAATAAACCCCAATGAAATGTGGTATATAAGGAATCTATCACAGAATCACTTCTCTGATTTTGGATGTAAGAGTAATATTTAGAATAGATAACATAATATAGAAAAATATGATGCTTCAGAAAATTAAGGAGATATTTTAGGCTACTCAACAAAAAATAACTCTTATAAATTTTTCAAAAAATGGATACTAAGAATTGTATAAATATGTGGTGTCAATATTATTAAAAAAATAGAAAGAATGAATTAGGGAAATTTCCTCTTAGATGACGATGTTGATAAAGATAATGAAGCTTATATAAATTTTGATAATGTAAGAAGTCAATAAAAAGAGGATTATTTTGAGGCTATGTTGGAGAAGAAACAAATCCTATGGATATTCCTTTAACACATTTATATATTAATATGATAATTAATGTTTATCAAACTAATAGAAAAGATGATAAGGTTGCACCAAATAAGATTCCGTGGATGAGGTTTCTTGAATGTGTTTCTTTAATATCAACTATATATCTCACATAATTAGAATATCTAGTGATGGATAAATCATGAGTAACATCTCCAAAACATGATATGGAACAAATTGAAAAAAAAACCTTAGAGATTATTAAGAGACTATAACAACACCCATTATTTAGAAAAAAGTTTTTCTTTCCAAACAAATTTTATGAACATGATATTATTGTTCAAAAAAAGTCTCTCCTAGTATTCAAATGATATTTTTAACGTGATGTTATGGATGTTAAATTAAAAATTATACTAGTGACTTAGATTGATCCAATTGATATGTTAGAAGTAGTGGAGGTTCCAAGAGTATTTAAAATTTTACAAATTGATATAAAAAATGAATTCATGAGTGGTGTGCTAAATTAGTGTTCCAATATATAATTTCTAAATGGATTATTGATTTTAATGATAAAAAATTGTGTGCAGAATAAATTAGGCATTGTAATGACTTAGGAAGGAATAATGTAAGTATTATACTAAATTTGTCTCATATCTAATGAAACTAGACATTAATATTAGTGTTCATGATGACAATATCAATGTGAATAAATCTGAGGAATAATAATTTATAGTCCTAGTATATGTGGATGATATAATTACTATTGTTAGAAAATACAAAATTTTGGAAGATTTTTCTAATTTGATGTTATTATAATTTATAATTTCAATTACTAGTGTGCTCACTTATTTTAATGGAATGAAACTAATTTTGGGGTTGATAATTTTTTTTTTCTCAAAAGAGAATTATATAAATGTGCCTCTTAAAATGTTTGACATGTATGATTAAAAATAAATTCTAACCCACATTGTAGTAGAGACAAACCTAGGTAAGTAGAAAAAATTGAAAAATCAGTGTATCTTACCTAATATTGGAGGATGATTGGGATATTTGTGTACTTGATAGTAACCAAGAAAAAATAACATAAACTAAAAACATGGAATACCAATTTTAAAGCAATCTAAAAAAATAATCTTGTGAATGTGAAGATAATTATGAGCTATATATGTAGTATTTTCAGTCATGCTTTTTCTTTAATGCAGATAAGAAACATGAATTTTAAAACTTATCAAAATCTGGTTGGGATGGTGATGTGTGGGATATAAATTCCAACAGTGGATGTGAATTTTTCATTGTCACTATGTGTGTATACTATATTAGCAATTCTAAATTGAAAATATATCTTAGTATAGATGATGTAGAATAGGTCATAGTAAAGAACAAATTTATAAACAATTATTTAATGAAATTTTTTTTGAATATCTTAGTGAAACAATGAAACAAGGAATAGTAATATATTCTGAAATATTAGTGATATTAAGATCCCAAATAATTTGGTTCAATTCTCTTGGTCCAAATGAATTTAAATTAGGTATCATTTATTTAAAAAATAAGTTAAGTAAGGAGTTTTTTAAATGGATTTCATATGTACTAGTAAATAGGTGGTAGATGTCATGATTAATACATGGGATACTCTCTAATTGAGATGAATGAGATCAAAATTATTGTTCCAAAACATCCTTCAACCTGAGGTGGTTCGACATATTTCCCTTACCCCCATTAATATTTAATGCCTTATAGAGTTTTTTTTCTATCTTTAATTTTTAAATATATTATGATTTTATTATAATTAAGGTGTATAAATTACCTATGGGGAATTATATAATTAAAATGTTGTATTAAATTGATATTTATAGACAACATATTAAGAATTAAATATTATTTTTTGTTTCATATTAAGGGAATTATCCAATGTAGTCTTCGAAACATAGTTGATCGACTGGTGCATAGAAATATTATTTATAGAAGATTTGAAAGCTTTAAAAAAAAATCAACACTTTTGAATTATATTTTCAAATGGGGAGTGTGCTAGTAATGGGAGATTAAAAATTAAGCATTAAATATAAAAATACAAATTGTATGGATGTTTGAATTGAAGCTTATATCATTGGATTTGATTTTAATTGTGATTATTTTTAAATAGGAGGAGATATATAATTTTAAAATTCATATAAGTGTTATATTCCCCTTGTGAATGTTGTACATACATTATTTCATAAGAAATTGTGTGAACACGCAATTCATAAGACTTTTTTTAATTTTTTAATTCTTCTGGATCATCATACACTTTTAATTAGGTTTTGTAAGCATTTTCAATTTTTATGTATTTTTGTTGATATCATATGACTTTTTGAATTTCCATAAGACTTTTTGATGATCATAAAACTTATATGGACATTATATGACTATTTATATAATTCATAAGACTTATCAAGTGAACATAACCTTCACAATTTTTGAAATGTTACCATATCATATGATGTCTGTGGATGAGTTATTTATGAGTGATTTTTAATTGATAGAGACTATGATTCCTGTTATCATTCTATGATATAGAATTATTATATGAATATTAATGGGTGATTAAGCTATAGTTCAAGGAGTGATTTAATATAAAAATCATGTTATTTAATATAATCACATAATATGCCTATATATGGGAATATTATTAATTTTATCTTAAAAATGATAACTTAATCCAACAAGAAAAAGGTTACTTTCATATTTTTTTGAGAAGTAAAGACCATGATTTATAAGTATGTTTTTGAATATAATAAAACATTAAATGGGATGATTTTGTAGAATTAACATCATTGAATTTCCATTATAATATTATAGAAATTTACAAATAGTAAAAAAATAAAAGAGGAATAATATCCCCATGAATATCATAGAATTTTAAATATAAAAACTATTTAAAATATTATTGATAAAAAACATGAGTGCTGAAATAGACGAAGGGGAAGAAGGAAGGATTAATCATTAATATTATCCAAAACATCTACATTAGAAGAAGAAATAAAAATTGTAATGAATAGATAAGGGAACACAACTGATGATTTGGAGTTGGATAAGAATAAATAATGATAATGATAACACCTTGTTGAAATGGTGTTCATATTATGAATATAAAATTATTATAAGAAACCTACATGTAATGTATTTTCATTATAACCCTTGACCAAATGCATATGAGAAGTAAAGGGGAGGAAGGGATCAAGAATTTTGATCTGTATCATTCATAAGCTTTTATAATACCGTTAAATGATAATAAGACAACCTGGTTTATCAATAAATTATCAATGTACTCTCCATGGACTAACACTATATAATGAACCAAAAAAAACATGTATCCTTATATTTACTTTCATTATTTGGGTTGTGTGTATGTTTGTTGAGAATAAAATATATTTCATGTTCTGGATAACATGAGGATAATATCATGTGAAAATAAATATAACATGAAGACCATAATTCACCATTCCCCCTATTAGTTTGTATTAGGCTATCTAGTTCCAATAAATAAATATTTTCAAAGATAAAAAATCATATGAAATGTAAACATATGAGATTAATATTATTGGATTTTTCCTTATAACCACCCTTATTGGAGATTACAATGTGTGAAATCCATGAGAATAATTATCAATGTGTTTTGAACCACCAACACCTAAAATCAATATATCATTAATATCCTAGTAGGTAGATGTGATATAAACCATAGGTAATATTTTAAATAATATTATCATATAATATATAGTTTATCATTATATAAGGTAATTGTTATAATATATTCATGTGACAAAAAATGTAAGGACATTTTGGGATTAATATTATATAGAAGAGGAAACATTAACTAATAAGATATTTATTTATAATCTAGTAATTTAGAGTATAAATTTGGTTTTTCTTAAGGTACAAAATCCAATTTAATCTCTCATTCTCTAGTTCCTGCTACCCACACCTCACAACTCTTTATCTCTCACATGATAATGAATTATATTCTATGGTATGGCTACAGTCACTAGTCCCACTATATTATTATTTTGGTTAAACTAATCATTAAAACATCACATATCTGTGAAAAAATTTTAAGAGAATATATTCCAAAGTATTTATATTTATCAGTCTATCATAAAAAAGATATATTAGAAAATATAATAATCTTATGATTATAAAAATATATACCATAAGAATATTATACTATCCTCCTATATTCATAATCATTGTAAAATAATCATATAATTTATATTACTTCTTGGCTATATCAAATGATACAACTTACATGGTGTTCATATATATGTAAGTTATTAGCTTCAATAATTTTTATTGATTATTTCCATATCCACAATATGATATCTAAAATCTAATTTATCAATTGAATAACTATTTTATTATCCTGTTGAATACTACTGATCCCTCTTTTCTAATTATCACGAACCCATTATTCTTTATTTTTCATGTATTTTTAGACCGTTATAATGGATTAATCATGTGGTTCGCCTCAATAAGATTTATATTTTTTCCACCATGATCAATGTATTGGAAATATCACATCTATATAAATATCTTGGAATTTTTGATGGATTTAAACAGTTTATATTTTATAATTTTATTCATTATAAAAATTTAAACCTATGTTGGGCCACATTATCTTTGAGATTTTTTTTCACATGAAATAGGAAACATTTCACTCATAAATTATTCCATATTTTACTTTTCAATACATTTTCAATGTAAATATAATTAATTGATCTATGAAACTCCATAGATCATTATTACTAGATCATATTTCCAATAATATATATTTCAACTATAACTCATTCTTGGAGAAATACTTTTATTTTAATTTTAACTATCTATAAGACAAAACATTTGCAATGTAATCAATATATTGGACTTGTAAAACTATATTTCATTCACAACCCTCTTATAGACACAAATTTCTAAAATGTTATTAATAAAAGACACTCTTATGTATTCATTAAAATAAATATTCCATGAGTAAGATACATTCATAAAACCATAAATAAATATATGCTATATACATACATTAACAGAGTTAATTAGTCTCATTAAAACTTCTAGTTGTACTATATACACTTTGTCCAAAATGATTCCATTAATTAATCTAATATTTACATCCTTTTTCTTAATTTCATAATCATATAATGATTCTATGAAAATAATAATTCTATTTTGTTTTATAATAAAATCATGTGAAAAGGAATTTTCATATATTATGCCTCGAAGTCGCCAGAAAAATTTAGTAACCTATTATATATTATATGTTCAAAATTTATTTTCCATCTCTAGTATATTCTTGAATCCTCATAAATGTGTTTATATCAATTTTATAAACAATCTAAATTTAGTACTAGAATGCTTTACCTAAAATTAATTTTAATTTCATATAAAATTTGCATTCATTCATTCATTTCATTTACATCTTATGTATAGGATACGTATTCAATATTATAGTCAATAAAATATATCACCTAACATTTAAAACAATATATTTGTTTTCATATTTTCTACACACTAGGTGTATGTGGAACAACTCCACCCACTATGTCTTAAATATATTATTTTTCCGATACCAAATTATGTGCATCTACATCCAAAAATTAATTGAAGTAATGATTTTTTACACTATATTAAAGGATAATTTCTTACTTATTATAATAAAATTTTCAAGAACAAGACAAATATATTTATATTTTATGACTATTTATATCCTATGTATCTTTTAATATAATTTTGCGAGATGAACATAGTGTTTTCATGATGTAATATTGTTTCTAAAATTGGGAATATCAAATGTTAATGCCCAAAAGACATGAAATCATGACATAATTCATTTTACTCATATTATAAATTATATGATATAAATTATTCAATATAGGTAGAATATACCTAAATATTAATGATGTTATCTGTGAAACATGTCATGAAAAGAATTATGCAATCCTTTCAATACTTTTAAGACTCATAATAAATTATAATTTTCCTACCATTATAACTACAATTTATATATGGTAATGTTTGTATAATAATATCTCCAATCTATATTTAAATGATAAATGTATTCTTGTTGATTATATTCATTGAATATCCTGATGAGATGATATAATATCGTTTGGAAATTATATTCCCTAATCCACATTACATTCTAAAATTATATTAAATGAACTTTATGATGCATATTAATTTACGTCAAGATTATAATTAGTGTTTATAACATATGTATTGTTATAATTTTCCCTAATGAGTACTCTAAGAGGTGATTCTCAAAACATTATTTTTACATTTCTTCAATTGATACTTATTAAGGTGTTCAAAATTTCTCCATCCAAAACATATAACATAAAAATGATATTTTGGAACACTTATATTTTTAAGTATTTTTTATGTTAAGTGTTTTAGAGATTTACATAAAACACTTAACATCATGGATTCGTAAATAACTAGTTCATAATGATATACATTATCTCTTAGTACACACAACATTTCATAATCCACTTTTTCTAAAAATCTTCATCTATATGATACCATTATATAAAAAATTCAACTAACATAATTCTTGAAGTCTATAGGGAACATAAAAATAAAAAGGGTGATATCAAATTGATAGTAAGGGTAATCATATGAATGAGAAATTGAATTTCATCTATTAGTATAAGATGATTAAATTTTTTTGAAGTATTAATAAATTTGGACGAGTATAATATAATAATATTCATAAAGATCAATACCAATGTAATAAAATATGAAAACATCTAATAAGGATTTCATAAAGGAAAGTGTCATCAAAATCAATAATCATTATTCATGTGATATCAATCATGATCCAAGAAAACATTTATAACCATAGAAAGGGTAATTATAATTTATTAGTTTTAAGGAACATTATTATCAAGTATCTTATTCAAATGAAAAAACCAATATGGTCAAGCTCCATCTATAGAGTACCCAATTCATTAAAAGTATATCATGAACCCACATGTCATTTGCTTATCATGGAACCACCCATCCTTTTTAAATAATGTAATTATTCATCCATTGATTATAGAATTCCAACTCATTCATATTTTATGATAAAACCCATCATCCCTGGTTTATAACAGAACCACCTATCATTAAAAACAATGTCAATGAGATATATCAGAATAATGAACGTAAGGACTTACATTTATAAGAAACTCTTTAAAACAACCATTTTTTTCAAAATTTAATTAACCCTTGAGAAACATGTGTCCCATGAAAATATATTTGAAACATGAATAACCTATTGAATCAAAAAAAGTTCCATAATAATCATTTTAAAACATGATAAATATGAGGAAAATTAATGTTTCCATGTCAATATCATCGAAATAATTTTAATCCATCTAGTGAAATAATGAGGACGATATGAATACCATATATACCTAGTGAAATTTAATTAAAATCATCATTTTTTATGTCGATAAATGAAAATACAATTAAAATATCATTAAAACTATCTTGATGAAAATAACATTTTCACATTAAAAATCACTCTTAAAAAGGATAAATTCTATAAATAGAGTGAAAATCCATTTATGTGGAAAAACATATGAAATAAAAAAATGATAATTCATGTAACATAATAGAATTTATAATGGTATAATCACTTAATTTCATAGTGTTAAAACCAACATTTCATTAAAAACATTTTGAAAAAAGGATCCAAAAGTGACCCATTTAGAATACAATAAGAAATTTAATTTCAAAACATTTTAAATAAACCTAAAATATCATGTAAAATTGATTTAGGATATAAATCATTTTAAAAAAGTATTTTTATTAATTTTATTAATAAAACATGAATTTTGATGATTATGATACCCGTTCCAAATGAAAATATGAGATTAGTATAACTTAAAAATACATTATCAATGTTTATTTAATCATCATGTTTTGAAATGTAAATTAGACATGTTAACTAGATTAATAAATAGTGTAGAAGAAATATATGTTGATTAATAAAATAGTATCATTTGATTTCTTCTAAAATAACAATGAACATAAACAATCCCAAAATAAAGGATATTGTAACATAAATCCTTTTCCACTTTGGTAACTCATCAATCATAATCCCCATGAAATAATAAAATAAAATGATAATTTAAATTTATTTAACATAATTAGTTTCATGATATAACATGTAAAATAATTAGTAGATACACCTCATAAAATAATATGGGGGTATAACATAACATATATCCCAAGAAGAAAATTTGAGACGAGAAATCCTTATAATGATCACAACATTGAAGTGGGAATTAATCAATGAAATGATTATCTGTATCAAAGATAAACACATCAAAAATAATTATTTATAAAATAGAGTATAATAAAAAAACATTAAACACATAATATTATAATATCAAAGGCAAAGAAGACTTAATATAACCCAATGAAAGGAAATTGTGTTATGAAATTCCTTACCACATGATTACATTTAAATCAAATCCCCTGGGATGAAATATGTTTACATGAAACTAAATATACCATGAATTATGGATTAATTTTGTAATAAAAATTAATAGAAGTAGTATACACAAAATATAAAATATATTAGGTTCATAATAATAAAATTTTCTTCAATGAATGTAAATTGAGATGAAATCCCTTACCGCTATGGAAATATCTTGAACAAAAACCTAATTAAGATTGAACAAAATTTATATTTTAAAATAAAAATAATTTAATAATAATAATAAAAAATTAAATTCATGGGAGTTATATAAACTATACAACAAATAAGTTCTGAATATAGAATATGACTCATAGTAATAAATGTGATATGTGAAAACCCTTACCTCGAGTCTAGACATTCCATGTATGTCCATTAAATCCTATATTAAATGATTATATAAATTATTTTATTTCATAACAAAAATTTCCATGTTTAATACCTCATGTTTTAATCATTTTTTATATTTATATTAATACAATATATAAATATATAATCAGTTAAGTCCACATAATTTTTTTTGAGGACATTTAGTTCATAGTTTCCAAATGGATTTGGTGTGTTGGCCTTGGACAAATAGGTCATTGTTTCATTATATCTAGAAAAATGATAATGAAATAATTATAAATTTTTTTATCAATTAATTTTTTAAACCAATAATGATATAAGGTTATGATAAATGAACTATGTTATGATCATGGAGATGGTAGGTCTTATGTACGCAAGAGTAACGTTTCCATTTTCAATGATTGTTACATAAAAAGGTATGTATTATTTTATATTCACAGAATCATAATAATTTTATAAATAAATTTTTTTTATATAAATTTACTTATATATTTCATCAATGTGATTTAGTGATGATGACATATACACATCGCTTCATGGAGTGGGTTTCCCCACATAAGCACAAAAAATTTTATTATTTATTAGTGTAAGAATGAAAATTATATATCATATTTTTAGTATAATGGATATTATTATGATTACTATTATATAAAATTTATTCATTAACATTATCAATATTACATTCCTTGTAAATCGTTAGTTAAAAATTAATCACATCACGTCATGAGGTGGTAGTGTGCAATACACACAAGCAATGTCATCATAACCCCCATGAAAGAGAAATTAAAAATGTCTATGTGATATCACAACACAATATATGAAGTGCCCAGATCAGTGTGAATCACTGAGAGGGGGAGGGGGTGAATCAGTGATCCCTTAAAACTTTTTACTAATTGATTCTTATCAATTAAACCTCTATGGCTGGTTAAAGCCTCGATCCACTCTTCTTGTATCTCTCAACCTTTCCGGAATGATGCAGTAATGAAAAGGCACAGGACACAAGGATTTACAAGGTTCGGCACCAAAGGCCTACATCCTTGCCATGCTCTCCCAGCATGGATTCTCCATTATAACCTGTTAAAATTACAATGGCCGATACAGAGTCCCACTGTATCTCTCCTGAGTCCCACAGGAGGGTCTTTATACAGCTTCACACAGTGTTACCAGAGTCTCACTGGCCTGCTCCAGAATCCCACTGAAGACTTCTTCCCCCTGAGTCCCACAAGGTCTTCTCCTGGCTCCTCAAGTCACACGAGTAGCTCTTCATCACTTTTAGTTCTTCAAGTAACTTCAGCAGCCTGGGATAAAGGCTGCTGGCCTTGCTCTTCTCTTCTGATCACTTGTGGTTGATCAGGGCTTCTCGTCTAGCTCAGGCTTTATCTCCTTCTTCTCAGGATGACCTGGCCTCTCTCTTCAAGAATCTTCAACAGCCTCTGATAAGGTCTGTTGGTCTTGCTCAAAACTTCTGATCACTTCTGTTGATCAGGCTCTTCTCAAATACTGAAAACTCAGACAAAAAATATCTTTCACTTAAGTCTGGCTCAGTCTCACTTCACATCAACTTCATGCACTGAGTGCATGGAAACTCTTCTTCCTCATGCACTGACTGCATGGCTTCTCAATACTTCAAGATCTTCTGTCTTGGGAAACTCAATTGCACACCCCCAGATTTGAGCTTGTTCACGTGTGCATGTGCCTGCATGCATGTATTCATGCACTCTCCTTTCTTCCTCTTGGTTCAATAAACCCACAAAGGTTGTAATCAATTATAGAACATACCAACTCACTTCCTTCACACTCTTAATTCAATTTGCTTACACACTTAATGTGTGTTATACTTTAGTGTGGATTTCCTCTTCTTTCTTCTTCTAAATGTGTACACTTTGCACACACCTAGGTTCGGCCTTCACTTGTTAAGCACACACAAATTCTTCACTTTGCACACACACTTAAATGTGTTCTTCTTTGTTGTGGCCTACACTCCATTTCTTGCACACACCCAAGGATACGGCCTCTTCTTGTTCACTTTGCACACAAGGCACTAAGGCCTCGGCCTTGTTAATTCTTTGTGCACACAAAGCCTCGGGTCTTCTTCTCCACTTACCACACACACACAAATGTGTGGTCTTTACTTCACCCACTTGCACACACACTGCCATGGCCCTTTCTTTATTCTTGCACACAAAATACTCGGCCTTCTCCTTTGAACACACAACACCTTCTGCCTCAAACAGAGCGCGCAAGGTGTGATCTCCTCGGGTGCAAGGTGCAAGTGCCGCGGGGTGCACAAGCACTCGGGTGTGCAGGATGCAACACCACGAGGCGCGCAAGCCACAAGGGTGAGGACACCTTGGGCGCGCAAGCTACTCCTGCCGCGCAAGTATGCGGGCAGGGAGTGCTCTTCCTGTCGCACAAATAATGCGCGCAGGGGACCTTCGAAGCCTCGGGTGGCTCCGGAACCTTCAGCCGCGCAAGTTCTTTGCGCGAGGCTTCTACTTCATGAGGCACAGGCACTCACGGGTCTTCTGATTTTCAAGAAAACTTCAGCAAGCTACAATGAGGTTTCAGCCTCTCCTTTTATAGGCAGAGAATCCTCAAGACTTCCACGTGGGATATCTTTTAATCTCCCGAAGATTTCGGGATTTCAATATTTCCTTAAATCTTGTTTTCTTCTCTCTGTTCACGCGGGTTCCATTTATTTTTTTCTCCTCCACGTGCATGCGACTTATAATGCATGCACGGTCTTCCTTCGATCCAAAACATGCAAGCATAAACACCCAAACCTCGGTATCTTCGTCTTGCCTCGGCCGGATATCAAAACTCTCCAAACATTGCATGCAAGTGTATTTTTATGCATGGATCGGTTCAGTAGGTCCAGACAAGCTCAATGGAGCCTTCGGCTTTGAAAATGGTGGCCCGGAGCTCGAAATCGGTGCTTGGGTTGCTCCTGGTTCGACGGAGGCACGCGGGGAGCCTTCGGCTGAGCTCGAGGAAGGAGAAGAGCTCTCGGCCGTCGGATGCGATGTTAAACGGCCAGGATCAGATCATCGCCGCGGAGATGGATCGTGCAGCGTGGATAAAGCGCGCGATGGCTCGGACGGCCAGGAATCGCTCCCGGTGATTTTTCCGCGTCCCACATCGTAACGGCGCCCAGTTTTCTCGCGGCTTATCAACTAAGCGCTGCCGAGAAGCGCTCAGTTGAACTTCTCCCCTCCCGGTGCCGCCCCGCACCGGGTTCTCTCTGAGGGCGCGCTCTGCGCCCACTCTCTGCTCCTGTGGGCGCGCTCCTAGCGCCCACTATGCACACTCGGGTGCGCTCATGCGCCCCTGCCGCGCTCCTCCGAGCGTGCCCCAGACGCCTAGCGGTGTCTTGGGTGCGTCCTGCCGCCCTGGACCCGCCCCACGGGTTCCCCCTTGGGCGTGGCGCCTTAGGCCCACATGTGCCTTGGGGTTGAACCCTCAAGGTGTCCACGAGCTGGCCAATTTTTTGGCTAAGTCTTGAATAAGACTTTGTAAAAAACAAAGTCCTCCATGAAATCAAGCCATATCAAGAGAACCACTTCAAGCCTTTCTTCTCCTTCATCTTCTTCTTGAGAATTCAAGCATTAATCTTCTTCATTAGAATTCCTCCATTCTTCTTCAACATATAATCAACATTTAAGAATGGAATTCCCGAAGGTTTCTTCCATCAACCGATGCTCTTGAATCAAAGATTTCTTCAATGTGCTTCATTGATCCAATTAGAGATCAATTGGATCATCTTCTAATTCTCATGCACTAAGTGATAGTGCATGGACTTATTTAATCCACTTCATCCACTTAGTACTTATGGATGGATCACTTTCATCTCCTCATGCATTATCACTACAATGCATGGTCTTCTAATCATGTTGTGACTTTGTATCCAATTGATACAAGTTCATAGAACTTATAGAGCAGCTCAACAATCGTCAGATGTCCATGGAGAATGTTTCAACCATATTCTCTAATGCCACTTAGTGAATCTCCTAGGTGACATTCTTCTAAGTTCAATTGCCATTCTCCATTCTTTACCAACATCATCACAACATTTGTCATTCACATCTTGACATTCCTTGACTTCCATTCATTCCAAGACAACTTCATGCCTCATTGACAACAAATGCAACACAGTGCACTTCAATCTCCCCCTTTGTATTTGTTGTCAATACACTCCTTCAGCACATATGAATGGGTCAATATGTGTGCCAATATTTTCTCCCCCTTATTGGCAATCAAATGCAAAGGTGTGGTGTGGTTCACTCTCAAAAATATCTCTTCCTCCCTTTGAATAGCATCTTCTTGAAAAACACTGAGAGAGGGATGATGTCACATGTTCTCTTTAGCAAAGAACCTTTAGTAAATCAACTCTAAGTCTACTTGGGCTAACCCGGTGTAGAAAACAAGAGTGATGTACCAATGGTACTCAATGCTGTCCAAAATTCTCTACACATGTGAGATCATGCTTAGGGGTTTGAAATTTTTCAGATATAACAATGAATTTGCTAAATCCTGCACAACTTCACAAAACTCATTAGAAAGTTCAGGTGCAAAGATAAAGCTCCCCCTTTCATCCATTTGTCTTCAATCCATACTCCCCCTTAATTGACAAGATAAACTCAATTAAGAAACAAGGGATGATAGTATGATTGGAATTCCTTCACTTTTCTTCTCAAGATGGTATTAATCTATGAATCCCATCTTCTTCAGATTGGCTCCCCCTCAAGGGGTGCACTCCATTCTTTCCAAACCACTCTCTAGATGAGAATGATCATCATCTTCAATTCCCTGCAATGTTAGCACATGTAAATACCAGAAGTATAAGGGAATAAGATGGAACCTCCTTGGTTCATCAATGTGAACAACAAGGTTGAGAAGATTCTCTCAACCGAGATGTCCCATTTTCACCAGTCTTCACACTTGCACATTTGATCTTCATTGATGATTGTGCTGGTGTGGTTCTCAAAACATCTTCATGTGAAACCTTCTTCTTCCCTTTTTCTTTAGCAATTTCCAGAGCTTCATCTTCAACTCTTTGTAGTTCTCTGGAAAGTTGCAACTGATGTGGCCATATGACAAGTAAATCATTTGGAAGAGTGGCCTCAGTTTTGGAAGTTCCAAATGGTTCTTTGGATGCTGCTAAGCTACCTCTCTTAGGAAACTTATTTTCAATCAATCCCTTCTTCTTCTGGATTGATTGTCTTCTGGAGTTCAGTTTGCTTCTATTTAGTTCCATGGCTTGTTCACAAGGATCCATGGTGTGTCCTTTCTTTCCACAGTAGAAGTATTTCTTGGTGGTCCTTCTGGATGCATCACCCTTCTTGGATTTAGACTCCAAGGACTTCTTTTCCTTTTTCAAAACCTTCTTGGGAGCTTTTTCAGCTTTCTTCTTCTTGCTTCCCAAGGATTATTTCTGAGCCAGGTTCAGTGATCTTATCTTCTTTTTAGCTCTGGATACAGTTGGAGATTGACAAGTATCTGTTTGAACACTTTTGCAATCATCCCAGATATTGTCAAGAAATCCAAATCTATTTGCAGTAAACAGATGTCTCTGGACCTGTGGATGTTGCTTCCTTCTTTCTGGCTTGCTCCCCCTTGGCATGGGCTTCCTCTGTGCTTTGACATTCAGTGGATTGTACCAACAATCCTTTTCACAATGCCCATACTTATTACAACACCAACATTGTCCCACAAATCTTGACCTCTTGTGTACTTCTGATTGATGGGTACTTTTCTTGACAAGTTGTGTTGTTTCAGGAGAGCTCTGCTTCTTCATTTTCTTCATCCATACTTGTTTGGATTCATTCTTCCATCCAGCACTTTTAGTAGAAACACTTTTAGAAGAATGAGTACAAGATGGTATGGATGGTACCTTCTTTCTAGAAGATGTTGCACTTTTATTAGAGGATGTCTTTCTCTTAGAATCATCCTGCTCAAAGCATACTTGAGTAGCAACATGTCTTCTTCCAGCTGACTGGGAGGATTCACCTTTAGGTGATTGCTGATTGTTCAATATCACCTCTAGTTCTAAGTATTTCATGTTGAGGGAGTTCTTCTCATCCTCAACAGTTCTTAGCTTTCCTTCCCAATTCTCTTCCATCTGTTTTATCTGGTCTTCATGCACCTGCTTCATTTCAAGCAATGAGTTGTCAAGCTCCTTCACCCTTTTGACTTTGTCTTCTAGTTGAGAATCTCTGACAACCATTGACACTTTGTGCCTCTTTTCCAGTTCATGGACAACATCTTTGACTATTATCATAAAGAATTCTTTCTCAGAAAGGCTTCTTTGCAATTCTTCAGCAGTGTCTTCATATCTTTCATTGCAAAGAGATACTGTTTCATCTTTGGCATTTACCAGCTTTCTGAGAGTGTTGGTTATGACAACCCTTTTAGCCAGCTGATCTTCCATAGCATTGGCTTCTTCTTCTAACTGTGATTTTTCTTCATGAAGATCATGGATGCCTGTAGCTATACACTTTGCCACTTCCATGGGAACTATCTTCTGAAGATATTTGAGTGCACTCTGAAGATCATTCATTGTTTCAACTTCATCACAGCTAGGACAAGCTTTCTTCATCTTCTTGGCCTATTTCTTCTTTCTATTTTTCTGAGTCTTGGCAGATATCTCCATTTGAGGCTGGTCGCTCGTTTCCTCAAATCTGCACTTCATTAAGACTCCCTTGGATCTTTTAGAGGTAGCCTCGCTCTGATACCAATTGAAGTGCCCAGATCAGTGTGAATCACTGAGAGGGGGAGGGGGTGAATCAGTGATCCCTTAAAACTTTTGACTAATTGATTCTTATCAATTAAACCTCTATGGCTGGTTAAAGCCTCGATCCACTCTTCTTGTATCTCTCAACCTTTCCCGAATGATGCAGTAATGAAAAGGCACAGGACACAAGGATTTACAAGGTTCGGAACCAAAGGCCTACATCCTTGCCATGCTCTCCCAGCATGGATTCTCCATTATAACCTGTTAAAATTACAATGGCCGATACAGAGTCCCACTGTATCTCTCCTGAGTCCCACAGGAGGGTCTTTATACTGCTTCACACAGTGTTACCAGAGTCTCACTGGCCTGCTCCAGAATCCCACTGAAGACTTCTTCTCCCTGAGTCCCACAGGGTCTTCTCATGGCTCCTCGAGTCACACGAGTAGCTCTTCTTCACTTTTAGTTCTTCAAGTAACTTCAGCAGCCTGGGATAAAGGCTGATGGCCTTGCTCTTCTCTTCTGATCACTTGTGGTTGATCAGGGCTTCTCGTCTAGCTCAGGCTTTATCTCCTTCTTCTCAGGATGACCTGGCCTCTCTCTTCAAGAATCTTCAACAGCCTCTGATAAGGTCTGTTGGTCTTGCTCAAAACTTCTGATCACTTCTAATGATCAGGCTCTTCTCAAATACTGAAAACTCAGACAAACAATATCTTTCACTTAAGTCTGGCTCAGTCTCACTTCACATCAACTTCATGCACTGAGTGCATGGAAACTCTTCTTCCTCATGCACTGACTGCATGGCTTCTTAATACTTCAAGATCTTCTGTCTTGGGCAACTCAATTGCACATCCCCAGATTTGAGCTTGTTCACGTGTGCATGTGCCTGCATGCATGTATGCATGCACTCTCCTTTCTTCCTCTTGGTGCAATAAACCCACAAAGGGTGTAATCAATTATAGCACATACCAACTCACTTCCTTCACACTCTTAATTCAATTTTCTTACACACTTAATGTGTGTTATACTTTAGTGTGGATGTCATGTTCTTTCTTCTTCTAAATGTGTACACTTTGCACACACCTAGGTTCGGCCTTCACTTGTTAAGCACACACAAATTATTCACTTTGCACACACACTTAAATGTGCTCTTCTTTGTTGTGGCCTACACTCCATTTCTTGCACACACCCAAGGCTACGACCTCTTCTTGTTCACTTTGCACACAAGGCACTAAGGCCTCGGCCTTGTTAATTCTTTGTGCACACAAAGCCTCGGGTCTTCTTCTCCACTTACCACACACACACAAATGTGTGGTCTTTACTTCACCCACTTGCACACACACTGCCACGGCCCTTTCATTATTCTTGCACACAAAATACTCGGCATTCTCCTTTGAACACACAACACCTTCTGCCTCAAACAGAGCGCGCAAGGTGTGATCTCCTCGGGTGCAAGGTGCAAGTGCCGCGGGGTGCACAAGCACTCGGGTGTGCAGGATGCAACACCACGAGGCGCGCAAGCCACAAGGGTGAGGACACCTTGGGCGCGCAAGCTACTCCTGCCGCACAAGTATGCGGGCAGGGAGAGCTCTTCCTGTCGCACAAATAATGCGCGCAGGGGACCTTCGAAGCCTCGGGTGGCTCCGGAACCTTCAGCCGCGCAAGTTCTTTGCGCGGGGCTTCTACTTCGTGAGGCACAGGCACTCATGGGTCTTCTGATTTTGAAGAAAACTTCAGCAAGCTACAATGAGGTTTCGGCCTCTCCTTTTATAGGCAGAGAATCCTCAAGTCCTCCGCGTGGGATATCTTTTAATCTCCCGAAGTTTTCGGGATTTCAAGATTTCCTTAAATCTTGTTTTCTTCTCTCTGTTCACGCGTGTTCCATTTATTTTTTTTCTCCTCCACGTGCATGTGACTTAGAACGCATGCACGGTCTTCCTTCGATCCAAAACATGCAAGCATAAACACCCAAACCTCGGCAACTTCGTCTTGCCTCGGCCGGATATCAAAACTCTCCAAACATTGCATGCAAGTGTATTTTTATGCATGGATCAGTTCAGTAGGTCCAGACGAGCTCAATGGAGCCTTTGGCTTCGAAAATGGTGGCCCGGAGCTCGAAATCGGTGCTTGGGTTGCTCCTGGTTCGACGGAGGCACGCGGGGAGCCTTCGGCTGAGCTCGAGGAAGGAGACGAGCTCTCGGCCGTCGGATGCGATGTTAAACGGCCAGGATCAGATCATCGCCGCGGAGATGGATCATGTGGCGCGGATAAAGCGCGCGATGGCTCGGACGTCCAGGATTCGCTCCCGGTGATTTTTCCACATCCCACATCGAAACGGCGCCCAGTTTTCTCGCGGCTTATCAACTAAGCGCTGCCGAGAAGCGCTCAGTTGAACTTCTCCCCTCCCGGTGCCGCCCCGCACTGGGTTCTCTCTGCGGGCGCGCTCTGCGCCCACTCTCTGCTCCTGCGGGCGCGCTCCTAGCGCCCACTATGCACACTCGGGTGCGCTCTTGCGCCCCTGCCGCGCTCCTCCGGGCGTGCCCCAGACGCCTAGCGGTGTCTTGGGTGCGTCCTGCCGCCCTGGACTCGCCCCACGGGTTCCCCCTTGGGCGTGGCGCCTTAGGCCCACATGTGCCTTGGGGTTGAACCCTCAAGGTGTCCATAGGCTGGCCAATTTTTTTGGCTAAGTCTTGAATAAGACTTTGTAAAAAACAAAGTCCTCCATGAAATCAAGCCATATCAAGAGAACCACTTCAAGCCTTTCTTCTCCTTCATCTTCTTCTTGAGAATTCAAGCATTAATCTTCTTCATTAGAATTCCTCCATTCTTCTTCAACATATAATCAACATTTATGAATGGAATTCCCGAAGGTTTCTTCCATCAACCGATGCTCCTGAATCAATGATTTCTTCAATGTGCTTCATTGATCCAATTAGAGATCAATTGGATCATCTTCTAATTCTCATGCACTAAGTGATAGTGCATGGACTTATTTAATCCACTTCATCCACTTAGTACTTATGGATGGATCACTTTCATCTCCTCATGCATTGTCACTACAATGCATGGTCTTCTAATCATGTTGTGACTTTGTATCCAATTGATACAAGTTCTTAGAACTTATAGAGAAGCTCAACAATCGTCAGATGTCCATGGAGAATGTTTCAACCATATTCTCCAATGCCACTTAGTGAATATCCTAAGTGACATTCCTCTATGTTCAATTTCCATTCTCCATTCTTTACCAACATCATCACAACCTTTGTCATTCACATCTTGACATTCCTTGACTTCCATTCATTCCAAGACAACTTCATGCCTCATTGACAACAAATGCAACACAGTGCACTTCAATATAATTAAATATCCTAAAAATATTATGTATATATATATAGTGTTGTATAATACTATTTTATGATGGCTACAATAGGGGTGAATTGTAGTTAAAAAAGATAACTACTACAAAAGACAATTCCTCTTACATCAAAAATACCAGACTAAGATTTTGTCCAATGATCAGAATATATAAATCAGATCCAGTAAGAGAATGAAATATTAGAGTTGTTATTATTATCACAATTTCATCTTTTAAAATAGTTTATTAGAAATATTTTTAAATAAAATATATTCTAATGATGATGCATAGTAGAAACTAAAACTTGTAGTAACAATAAATACAAAAGAAATAATAGTAAAAATGACATACATGATTTATAAAATTATTTAATATTTAACAATAAGATTTAAATAATTCATGAATTCTGAATTAAGATATCCACAGCTTTAATTCCTACAATAGTGTTATTCATTCCTTACAATGAAATCCCTAAATATGATTATTAAAATATTATTTCCTTACTATCAACAGATTCCATCGATATAATGATTGGTTTCTCTATCTTCATATCCACAAAAGACCTTGATCTAATGGATTTGATACACCAATATACCAATTCCTTGAATACCAAAATCTAACCATTATCGAACACTATGAATACAAAATAAATATTATAACTAATTCATAATCCTCACATAGGTTCCTGAGAACTAATAATCTCTAAAAAATTAAATAAAATTTATAATCAGATGTTTAAGAAGGGAAATAACCTAGATTACTTGTGTTGTAAATGAATCATCTCTCAACAAATTAATTAACCTCATATTTATTTTAAATACTCCAACCACTACATTACTATGTTTGTTTCATTGATCTTAGACAAATTTCACTTTGAAAATTCATAATGATCTTGATCTTGATTCTTTAATGCTATCCATGAGTTGTACTTCATTGTCTGATGTCATTTTGTTTAGAACCATGAAAATTATATTATTGATTTCATATGATATATATAATTCTAACAACTCTAATTTTAAACTTTTTATATTGTTATATTCTACATTATTGATTTTTTATCTGATAAAATGAATGATGTTTAATATGATGTATCAGTACTGATATTTTTCTAATGGTCATGACTTTTGTCAGTATGAGACACATGAAATACTTCTAACCACTAGTATGAACATTAGATGGTATGATGAATCAGATTCACCTTCATTCCACTGGATTGGTTTGATATATAAAATTTTATTATCATTTTAAATAATAACTATTTATATGTTAAATATAAATTAATGATTTCTAAAAAACAAACTAAAACACATGGGATATATAATGATAGTAAAAAATTATTTTAATAAAGTGTTTATGACATACAAAAAATTGGAAAAGAATATTTGTAATTACAAAAATTGAGAAAAAAAATATCCCCCTTTGGAAAGCACAAAACAAGACACTTAAATAATAAAACTAATAAATTTGAAAAAATTACAACCCTTTGTACCAATAAGAACGTCAAAGACAATATTTTTATAAAATTCATCATTAACATATCTTAAATCCCCATGAGTCTATGAATTATGTACGATCTAATTGAAGATAACAATAATTTTTTTTCTCGCACTCTATGAAAAATATTCTTTATAATGATTATATTTTAATTGGTAATATCTCCCCTGGTAATATTCCATTTTTTAATCAAACATTATCCTTTTAAAAAAGTTTCCAAAACAAAATTTTCAAAACAACTCCACCATGATTTATCACTTAATATTACTACCATATTATGATTTAAAAAAATAATAGGAATATAAAATTAGAAATTAAAATATTCAAGTCAATATATAGTTTAATTCCATCATTATAACAAGTCATTTGAGGAAGTGATGGAAAAAAAATGACAACGGTTTGCAAGGTGATAGTTTTCTTTACATACAATAGATGATTTTGTTTCCCATTTATTGGAATAGAAGATCGGTTAAGGTTATAAAATTAACATAATAACATCTCATTATATTTTAAATTATAGTATTATTATATTTTAATAATTTAATAATATTTTATGCAGGGGGAATAAGTTGTAAAATTAAGATGCTCGGTTCCGCAAGATACCTCTTCTTCAGACAAAGTCCATATGTTAGCACTAAAAACCACCATAGAATCAATCTATTATAATAATAATTGACCTATGTAGTGGGTACTGATGTTTGGAATAGATTATATTTTTTAGATTAAAATGTATATTTTAGTGTAAATAGAAGAATATAGTGGGTGGCCGTTTATATGTGAGTTGAGTTACACACTTTAAATTTTTGAAAAGGAAAAGGTGTACCCCCATTTTTAAAATAAAAAAATTATCTAAAATAGATCATTATAAAGACTAATACATTATATGGTATAAATATACTGAAGAAATGGTCTTTAGAAATGTGTTTATGTAATTTTACCCATCACTTTTTAGTTTAAACCCCTATAAACTCATTTTCACCATAATAGTGATAATTTGTTTTTAATATTTTCATTTTTCATTATTGTAAAATATTAAATTGGCCAAATTAGATAATACACATTATTTTTATTATTTAAAAAATTAATTCATTTTACCAAATTCAATTCACATATGGGGATGAATAATAATTTAAAATTAAACCCACAGACAAAATGAAATTGAAGGTTTTCAAGTAGTTTATATTTCAAGAAAACTATGATTTCATACTAACTATATGGATAATATATGTATTTTATTACTATAATTTAATATCTTATGATAAATAATATATATATTTTACTTATAAAATTCCTCATTTGGTATTATTTTAATTAATTAAAAAGTAAAAACATTATGTATATGAAAAAAGTTTCCAAAACATTAAAGACCCAGAAATTCCGTCGAATTTTGTTTAATACATCACAATTTTACGAGTTTGTGAAAATTTACAGCGCTTGATTCTGAGGCCCAGTGTGGCCGGAATCAATTTCTATAGTTTTTTTGGGTATATTCAGTAAATATACAATTGGTATTTTATATCATTTGAGTCGGTGATTAGAACTGAAATCTGAGGGCACCGTTGAACATGACGCGCCGATATTCGCTTAAAAAATATTAACTTCGACGACAGTGAGTCGAGGATAAAAGATAGTTTTTTTGTATTCTTAAAAAAATTTATAAAATAATTTGTAACACTTTATTTTATTTTTTTGAGCAGCCATGTGAGTACAGGTAGTTGGAACTTTCACTTGGTAGTTGATGGTGGGACTGCCACACCCTAACCTCCCATGAGAGGTTATGGTGGTGGGGCCCACCCGAGCATAACCACCACCGAGAGGTTATGACATGGGGACCACCCGAGACCTAGATCCTCTCTATAAAATGATAGGGATGGGGACCACCGGACCCCTATTGATGATGGAGGATAAAACCTCCCACCTCTCCATCTTTAATGAGGGAGAGCATCTTTACATCAACCTAATTAAATCTGACACCTCTCACGGATTTTATTAGGTGGTGCCCACTCATTTAAATAATCAAATTTGAATTACGTGCCAATGTAATAATAGACAAACAATTTTATTTTTTTTGGCATATCTTCTTTTTGGTAGAGGATTTGAGAGGAAAGATAGGGTGAAAAGCTCTCAACGAAGAAAGCGAAGAATGTAATGAACACGAAGAACACCAGCAAGGCTCTTTTTTCTTCGAAATCTTCCCCGGCCACCTACCGATCAGCCCAACGTAATGTCGTTGTGGAACCAATGTAGCTCGAAATTGAGGATGTGCTACAGACGCGACGAACAACGGTCTCCTCCGACTACCTTTTGCGACTCCGTCAACAAACAACGAACATTGAGCGATGAATCAAATGTTAGGGGTTGTTTCCTTTAATGTAACATGTTATTTTATCCTTAAATGTAGAATGTTCATGTTAACATTATGCAGTGTGGGGTGTTGTGTGTCATTCATGAGAACCTATTTCTAAAACCCTATATACCGAGGGTGGAGGCCAAACCAACATGGCCCAACCCCTCCGTTTATCTTTTTGTGATGACTCCACTATGGAATGACAATGAGGTGACGACGAAGAAGATAGAGAACAAATGACGTGCTACCTGTGGCATCCACAGATCGTGCCACCCTCACGGCACCACCGACACCTTGCCCAATGCCCTTGCGCCGCCTGCCCGCGCACCCAGTGTGCTGCACGGCACCCCCGCATCCCCCTTTTGCGGCCTTCCCGGCTCTCCGGCGCACTTCCCTCTCCCAAGCTCGCTGCCCCGGTGCGCTTCCCACTCCCCAGCACGCTGCCACGGCGTGCTGCCCGACACCCCAGCAGCCTTACCGGAATCCCCTTAGCCCCTTACCAAAGCCTTCCCGGTGCCCCCAACGCGCTTCTCGTGCCCCAGCGCGCAGCCCTAGTACACATCCCTGCTCCCAGGCACCCTGCCCGGTGCCCTCACGACCCCCCCTACAGCGGCATGCCCGGTGTCCAAAAGGGTTGCTCGTGCCCCGCGTGACGTTCCCGATGGCCTCCCGTCTGCCAACCTCCTAAGTTGTGTTCCTCGCGGCATTGGCCGAACCATCTGTGGCCTTCGGACCGACCCACCTGCGTGATGGCATCCGGGCCAAACCGCCATTGCAGTCAGCTCTGCCGAGCCCAACCGACCGGGCCTAACATAACGGGTTGAACAACCCAACGGGTCGGGACAGACCCAACATGTCTGACCGGGTCGACCTAGGCCAGGTCCGCCCAGACAGGGATGGACCGATTCGGTCCAACCGGGTCAGACTGGACCCGGATAGACTACAGACCCTTTGCTTAGTTTGTCCATATCAATAGCACCAGACGTCCATTTGACGAGTTGTCAGAAGAACTGGTAATACCGACGAGAGACGGTCCCTTTGAGTATTTACCACTAGTGTTTGAGGTATTGTTGAAATACATTTGGGTTGGTTCGTACCTGAATCCAACCGTGCCCCTGGACTAAAAGGATAATAACTCACAGACTGGGCGTCTGATTGACGTGTCGTCTGTTGTGTTGATACCCCTAGGACATGGTGGCCCTTTGTGATACTTCTACGTGAGACTTCATGAAACATGGATTATTTAATTGTAGCTCATGGAGCGGACCCTCCCGGCGACGAGTGAGCAGATTTCAGAGACATAGTAGCTGGAAGAGACTTGAAGCCTGCTGACCGATCGCCTCAGAGTGTTTCAGATGGCCGAGTGGAGAGAACATGTTTTTAGAAGAAGACCCATGGTGGAGAGAGCTTGGTTATAGCGGTAGACCCGCAGTACTCAACAAATGAAGTACCTATGTAGGCTATTAGGGTGAGCACTTGGTTATAGAGGTAGATCCATGTTGGGGAGTGCCTCTGTGTGAGCGCGACAGACCCACAATATTCCATAGGTGGAGTATCTCAGCTGTCCAAGGTTAGTGGGAAACACTTGGTTGTAGTGGTATTCCCACTGTACTGGACAGAGGAGGAGTTATCCAACAGTCGTGGTTTCAAATTTTTGGATAAAAATCCAGGTTGAGCAGAGGCTTTGACTTTTTTTTTCCTCATGATTGAGACGGTTTACTAGATAACTTAGGTATATGTATGGGCATATAACTACGTAATGGTTATCTGTTGATTTCGTACTTTTGATTTTTCCTATTTTCATTTTGTGAGACCTTGAGGGTCTCGGGGTCCCTACTAAGTATCTTTATACTCACCCCTGCAGGGTCTATGTCTGCACCTCATTGTTTTGGATGCAGACGACGGACAACGCTGAGGGAGGTCGAGAGTTCTAGGACTGGATGGTACCCGGAGGTGGACCTTACGACGAGTCAGTTCAGAGAGGAGTCTAACAAATGTGGAGTGCTGAGGTGACCTTATAAACCTACCATTCAGGTAGGAACCCCGTAGGATGATCCAAGAGCTTCTCTTTACCTTTTTGTTTTTCCTTTTTCTGTTGTACTTGTAATTTATAGTTGGGCTTCTCTTTCCGGCACCTTTTACTTTCCAGCACACATTTTGTATATAATGTTTACTTACTGTTTTGCTTCCAGTTTTGGATCATGATGTTTTTTTATAGTTATAAAGGCAATGCCTTCCCTATTTAGGAATATATTCCTTTGGTGCTAGTCTCCATCCCCTGGCTTATGGACGGTGGGCTTGGGGTAGTTACATCATGGGCCCCGGGGTACGGGTTGTGAAAAAACCCCCTTTTTTAAACCAGAAAAATAACTTATGCTAAAATCCAAGATAAAGATGATTAAAATGTAATTAATTTGAATAATTATAACTAAATATTAATTTTTTAATTTAAATAATATAAAAAACATAATGTTACTTTTACATTACTTAATTTATTTAAATTAAATGATTGTTAAAAAAATTGATATTTCCATTATTCACTGAAAATCTATATTTTTCATAAAATCCTAATATATCACACTCTATCATATATGATATGATGATTTATAAATTATGTTAAATTTCTAATTTTTTTAAAAATAATTTAAAATATTTTTTCCAAAAAATCAATAAAAACCAATTTAAAAAAACCTAATTTTAAAGAATAACGACACTTCATTAAAAATTGATTGATTATTTTAAAAGAATTTATCTAAAGAATATATTGATATGGAAATTTAAAAATATATATACGTCATAAATTAGTTAATATTACCCATACCTGCAATTTTAATATATTGTTTTTAATTCCTATATATTTCATTTTTCGTTGAATCTCGGTGTTGCATATTTAACACGCCATCAAACAAAATGATTTTATTTTAAAATATATTGGTGTTACATCCTCCCCAAAACCCCAATAAATAAATTACATCCTTAAATTAATATCATGAACATAGTTATGCAATTTTTTTCATTTGAAAAAATTACCTCTATTGGAAACCCACGTCGTTAAAGGGTTATTAAAACATTCTCTTAATAAGGGAGAAAATGATGTTCGAAGGGCATCAGGAATAACACACACTAGGTTTTCAAAAATGATAATAGAGGTGGTATGTGAATAATTTGACATATAAGAAGATTATAATGTAAAAATAATTATGGAGAGTGATAGATATCATTGATCAGAAGAATCCAAATAATACTAAGAAAATAAACATCCAAAAAACCCTAAACCGAAGAAGTGTAAAGAAAGTCATTTACATCATCTGTAATGGTGGTAATAGGTAAAAAATTATTTCAATATCCTTTTCATATGAATGAGTAATTAGCTACCATCAACATTATGGTAACAAGGAAATATACATACTTGAAAAGATGAATTTTATTCCTTTTGTAAATTTCAACCAAATTCTTATCGTTTTCTCCATACAATGTGCATTCCAGATGGATTTTTCAAGATTTTTGTAAAAAATTAAACATTAAGGAACCACATAACCGTAATATGAATAATCAACATAGTATTCCAATATTTATAAATTAAAAAACCAAAATTCTTAACACTTGGTGTGATAATTCAGAAAATAAATAAATAATTATATGATGAAATAATACATTAATCATTAAATTTAATCAGTAATACCTAAGGATAAAACATAGTAATTCAATATAAAATATCCAGTATATCCTATATAACTTTAATAACATAAAAATTAAATATTTTATTAACATAAAATGTTATATCCTACCTTTTATATTACATGCCCTACAATATAGTGATCTTTATCTAAAATAACATTAATAACATAGTAACCAAATCACTATTCAATCCCATATGAATCTATATAAAAACACCTGCATCCCAATAAATACCTCAACATGAAATATCATACGAACCTTAAAGGTTTTCGATACCTTAGTACTTTTTTCTAGGAAATGTAAATTCATACTTCACGTTTAGCTATAGGTGTATATACACATCACCATAATAAAACATCTCTTAAAATTTTAGTAATCATTGTAAGATCTCTACACTTAAAACCTCAAGAGGTTTATAAGACTTTTGAAAATTTATCAAACATAATATTATAGACCTGTAGTGGTATTCATAAATCTTTATATAAACTCATATAAAAACATTATAATCTCCTATGTTTTTTAAACCCACCTATAGTAAAAAATATAAATGTAATAAACTCGCACTCCTGGATCTAGTTCTCACAACATTATTGTTACATTTTTTGATTTAATTATAATTAAGGTGACTCAAATTTAAACATTCCATGAATATAACATTAATAGAAAATATTGGATAACTAAAATATTCTGTGATCTTTTAGGTTTAGAGTTGTATAGAATTAAGACAAACTCCTAACAATAGGGAATCATAAAAAACTAGTTAATAATTATTAAAATCGTCTCCCATTATTCCAATATTTTTATATTCCAAAATATGTTTTCATCATCATCTATATTATAAACATATATATATAATTTATTTAACATTATTATTGATAACCGGGGGAAAAAGAAACATAGATATGGTGGTCCCAAATGCCCAGTAAGGGAAAGAATAAGAATGGAAAATTGACTATCCTCGGTCATAATATAATGAGCATAGTTTTATAATTACATAATCAATGACCAGTAGAATAATGCAAGAAAATCCATACCGATCAATACCTATACTATCAAACATGTAAACATATACTTATACTTCCATAATGTAAAGAGTCATTAGAATCAATAATCAAGAGCCACTTGTAATAAATATTGATCAAAGAAAAATTTCTAAATCTAGAAATAAAAGTAAAAATTTATTGGTTTTTAGAAAATTATCTTCATTTCACTCATAAAAAAATAATAACCATTACGGTGTACATCAATCCCTAAGGTCTCTAAAGAATTTTACTGTTATCACATAACCATCAATCCATTGTTTATCATAGACCCACTCATCCTTAGATAGTAATGTAACCACTCATCATTCATACAAATGGAACCATATGTTAATTGTTTATAACATAACCACCCATAAATTATTTATTACAAAACCATAAGTTATTTTAATCAATTTTCAAGAACTGTATCATGAATAAATTATAAAGAGTATTCATTTCATCATAAATTCATTAAATAAACCATTATTCTATTCCTAGCATTACTAACCCATGGAAAATAAATGGGTTTTGTAACAATATCATTGAAACATGATTAACCTGGAGAAAATAAATGTGTTCCATATTCTCGCTTAAACATGATTGACTCATGGAAAGGAAATTGGTTCCACGTAAATCTCATTGAAACAACCATAATATATCTATAGAAAAGAATGAGGATGGATTCAACCACACATATCCATACTGTTGTGTAATTTAAATAATGGGATACTTATGTTGATGAATGTAAATTGAAATAAATGATCATTAAACAAATTCAGGGGGAAAATAACATTTTTACATCATAAATGAAATTTTGAAGTGAAAATTTAACATATTTTTGTAATAATAAATTTCCTTGAAAAAATAATTATAAATATTTAATGGAAAATTCATGAGAAAAAAATTTAAATGATGTTGTTCCAATTCATTCGTGTTTGAATTTTTTTTTAAAAAGAATTCTTTCCAAAACATTTTGAAACATTTCTATCAAAAGTGACTAATTTGGAAAATGATATTAAAAAACACTTTCAAACATTTAGAAGAATGTAAAATATCATGTATTATTTATATATGATGTTATTTGGTTTTATAGAATAATATTGTTTAAATAAATTTAGAAAACTAGGATGTAGAAGAGAAAGATAAAAGATCTAATGGAAAATACAGGATCAATATCACTTAGTAACGACTTTATGAATTTTTAATTAATAAATAAGGGAGTAAATGGAAATAAAATTGGTTAAAAACATTCATAAATACTGTATAATAAGGATATGTTATTAAATAAAATAATATTATACGATTTCCACTAAATTAAACTTGAACATAAATAATCCTAAACGAAATATGATTATAATATAATTCATTTCCCACATTGGTACCTCTTAAATCATAAGCCCCATGAAACAATAAATTCAAATGAAAATATAAATTCCCGAAAAAATAATGATTTTCATGATATAACATGTTGCAGGGTATGTATGTTCACCTCATAAAAGAACATTAGTGTATAATATAACATTTTTTCCAAAAAATATAATTTGAGAGGAGAAACCCTTGAAATTATCATGACATTGAAGTGATAATTAATCAATGAGTAGATTGTGTGTATCAAATGTAAAAACATATAAAATAATATTATATAAAAAATATGATTACCAATAACCATTACATATATATCCTTATTATAATAATATAATTAAAAATTAATATAACCCAAAGAAAAGAAATACAGTTTTAAAATTATCGGCCACTATGTATCGTTCAATTCAAATCCAATTAGATCAAATAATTAAAATTTAAACCTAAAATATAATGACATATGAATTATTAATGTTATTACATTTAAAATATTCAGTATTTAAACCATATAAAATCAATTAGTATAATATTAATAAAATATTCTTCAATGAATATAAATTTAATTGAAATACCTTATGGATTTTGTAATATCTAGATCAAAACCACATGAAAGAGTGAACCTTGTATGGGTTTTTAAATTTATATAATTTTAATTAAAGGATTTATAAAATGATTTCATGTGTAGAATATACATCACACACCAAATTAAGTGGTGAATATATCATATGTCTCACAAAAATAATAGTTAGAAAAAAATTATGTACCTCAACACTAGATGATCCATATATTCCCTTTAACTCATGTATAATAATATTCAATAAATTATTTGATTTATTAATAATTTTTTTTAATTTTAATACCTAATATAGAAATAAATTAATATATTTATTTTATTCCAAAAATATAATAATTAATTAGTTAATTCAACATATGTTGTTTCTAAGATGTTTGGTTCATTGTTTCAAAATGGCTTTGGTCTATTGACCTTCATCAAAGTGGTCATTGTTTCAAAATATAATGAAAAATAAAAATATAGAAATTATAATTTTCATTTATCATTTATTCTTTTAAAAACATCAATGAAATATGTTTATGAAAAATTATCTATGTTGTGACCCTGTTGATTTTAAAATAAAATGTACACATGAGTAACATTTCCATATTCCAATGATCATTATCGAAATAACATACATATTATTTTTACTTTAAATAATAATAGTTCCATCATAAATATTATATTATTTCATTAAATATGATTATATATTTTATCAATGTTATTTAGCGATGAAAAAAGATTTTCATCACTGCATGGAGGCAGTAGACAAAATATAAGAACAATTTATATTATCATTTGTGAGTGTAAGAAATAATATGATACATTATATTTTCAGAATTATATATATGTAATGAATATTACAATTATTTCAGGTATATAATATTTATTAATTAAAATTATCTTTATTACCTTCCATGTGAAGTGTTAGGGAAAAACGAATCACATTGCTTCACGAGGCGGTAGTCCAACAAACAAATGAAAGACGTTGCTATAACGCTCAAGGAATGAAAATTAAGAGTTTATATTTTATATAATTACTTAATAAGTATAAATATGTCAAAAATATAATATACATACTTTCTATAAATCATTATAACTATCCTTTAGATGTTATGATGGAAAATGAATGCCATCTGTTCATTAGGCGGTAATCCTCTATAAAAAAGAATATATATTTTGTATCCCACATTATGGAATAAGACATGGATTTAGGTTATTAAATTAACGTAACCATATTGAATTGTTTTTTATATAATTCTGTTAATATGTCATAATAATTTAATTATATTTTAATGATGTTGAACCAGAAATAAAATAAAAATGCTCAGTTAATCATGATACATCTTCTTAAGACAGCCTTCATAGGTTAGTGACAAAATCTATCATGGTGTAGATTTATGATCAAATAAATGGATATAGGTACCTTATAGTGAATTTATGAAGAAATTTATTTCGAAATTGTCTTATCCAAATGGATTTTAAGTTGTTACAATGGGGGGAGAGGAGATGGCCTTTTATAAGTGAGATGAGTGGAACACTGTAATGTTTTGAAAAAAAGTGTTGTACCCATGTTTTTAAATAAAAAAGGATCCAAAATGGAACATTAAAGATAATTTGATATGAAAAGGACCAAATATTTCTACAAAATTATTTGGATTAATTTTTTAGTTCATTTTAGTCCTTATCATTTTAGTTTACCCCCCCCCAGTAAACCTGTTTTGATAGAAACTGTGGAAATTTATTTTTATTGTTTTTATAATTCATTATGGTCAAACATTATATTGAAATTAGTAAATAGTGTCAATTTTATTGATTACAAATATGGATTCTATTTTACCAAATTAAATTTATATAATTTGTAAAATATAATATAAAATTAAACTCCCAATCAGGATGATGATGTTGGTTATCATGAATTTTATTTTTCTATACAAATCTGATTTAATATTAACCCTATAAATAATAATGAATATTATATGAATACATAATTGTATTTCATAATATATAATACATAAATTTAATTTAAAACATTACTCAACAAGATTTATATAAATTAATTTTTTAAAAAAGAAACATTTTTTAATTTGAAATAGTTTTATGAAATATCACATTTTTATTACCAAAAATAAACGTATACTAAATTACAATAGAAATATGATTAAAATTTTATTATGTTCATTATATAAAACTAAATAATACTTATGTTATGTGAAATCTATTTCAAAATATAATGGTACTTTGAAATAACATAATTTTTTGAATAGAAATCATAGTTTAAAAAATTTTGTATTTTCATTATGCGCTGAAAAATAAACATATTTCAAAAAGTCATAAATTTTTAGTTTATGTTAATATTTATTTTATAATTTTAAAATTATATTATTAATCTATATTTTGAATAAATTTATTTATTATATTTTCCCATGAAAAAAACCATTTTTGATGAAATTATTATTCTGAAGAATAAATTAACTTCCATAAATATTGATTGATTATTTACTAATAATATATCAATAATTTATATTTATTTGTAAATATATATATATATATGTTAAATAAATTATTTAATATGATTCATACCCAACAATTTAATGCCTTTGTTATAATGGTTATACATTTTTTGGTAATTTAATCTCGATGTTGTGTAATGAATACACAATCAAACATATTGATCTCCCATTAAAATCTCAGGTAGTTACACATGGTGAAATAATTATAGAATATATGTCAATTTATGACTTGGAATTTTTTAATGGATTCATTATCACAACACATAATAAGTAAGTATGAAAAATTAATAATACTTTTACCTCATGTGAATCTAACTACTCTTTTGGATATATTCTAAACAATTATTTAAATTTTTTATTTTCCCTGAATTTAGCTTTACAAAAATGGTTATTTTGTGATTTTTATATATTATTTTCATTATTAATTTTTTGAGACAATTTATTCATGTTTTATTCCACTGTTAGTTAAAAATAGAATAAAATAAAAATTTTCATTTAAAATATTAAATAATTTATCAATATTTCTAGAACTAGACATTGAGATAAATATATGTTTTAACAATCCATACAAAATAACTATTTTATATGAATCAATCCATATGTAAATATTGAATTTATGATAAAATTATGTAGTTTCATTCATCGTTTCCCATCAACAATCTTTTATAGTCACCTTACTTTATATAATCTATCTTATTTTCCTAGGTTTATGTATATGGATAAAAATATGTGGATCATATTTTGTATTTAATTCCTAGGAAAATAATTAGAAATATAACATGAAATAATTAATTTTACTAAAGTACAAGATTTTATTGTTAATTCTTCAATTCATCATAATTATTCTACTAGTGACCATTCATTCCACATCTGAAGTAAATATCCACATTTATATTACTTTCCATCTTAATCTTCTCCCATTTCAATGGATATAATTAATGACTATAAAATATAAACAATTCATCAGATTTTAAACATTATACCTTATTTTCATTACTATATGGTTTGAGTAACCATGTAACATTAAGTCCTTTCGGCCCATTACATTACTAAAAATCTAGTGGTAGAGGTTATGGAAGGACATATTATGGATTTGAGTGGAGTTTTGGTGGGAAAGGTTATTTTATATATATTTATGGTAGATCGTGATGGTAGAACTTAACAGTATCTCCTAGAATTATCAAATATAATTTTGTGGTAGAATATAATAGTAGAACCTAGTGGTTGCACCCGATTATAGATCCTAATATTAGCTAATTTTGATAGAAGAATTAGTTTTTAGTTTCTCATGATGATATCTCCCAATTCTATCTCCGAGTAGTATAAGTCATATTCTATCAGTATCACTTGATGTTATATCTATAAGACAACTCTTTGTAGCATTAGAATTAGTCTGGAAACAATTCTTAATGGTAGATTCTGATGGTAACAGACATAGTCTGGAAGTTGGTTATGATGATAGTTTCAGGTGGTATCTTCTGAGGATAGCTTCATATAGTATCTCCTGATGGTATCTCTAATTGGTATCACATGGTAGTATGATGCTATAGTTTTTAAATAATTTATTGTGCTTCCAAAATTTATAGTTTTCCATATTTTATGTTTTTTAAATAAAATGTTTTAAATTCTTAATTAATCGAATTAAGTTTTGTTTCGAAGGAAAATATTTATATCATCTGCTTCTTTAAATTATGTTTATTTTAAATGAAATATGAGGGAAATTTAATGATACTTTCATTAATGTAATATTGAAATCATATCTACAATCTACAAAACATGATTCTTTCGTATCTGTTAATTTTAAAATAAATATATTTCCATTGTAATTTCCCACTTGAAATCTATCCAGACTAGAGGGTTTTAAGCATTTCCCTTGGAGACGTAGATCCCTATTACTACAATTTATTTGAGTTATCACAATTTTTTTATCATCTTATGGGCACATCACATGTTTTACTACTGTAAATTGTATTATGCTTCTTTAATCTAGCTAGTGGTTCTTTCGTTTCTCACAAATTTTATTATGTGGTATAGATTTATTCTTATAATCTATAGATAATATGGTTATATCTAGAATTAAAATTATATGTTATTTGTTTTAATTTTAATTGAATGTGGAATGGGAATTAAATTTTATGATATTACATTTTTTTTGTTATTATTAATGGTATTAACTATAAGGTGGTAAACCCCAATTGAAAATCATGGATATTGGGAGTGATGTTTCACTATATTAGTGGTGTGAGGGAGCAATTTTGTTATAATATCACCCAAACATTCAGTTGGTTAATCACTTATACCCCGCTAAAAAAATGTCTTCCCCTCGAAAATTATTCTTGTGTGAGAGTTCCGATAAAATTAATGTGTAATTTTATAATGGACTATGAATGAATCTGATTTGTTTTGTAGAATTCACTGATGAATGTGTATTTGTGGTGTATTTTTTCTGTTTTTGATTTATTTCATTTGCTGTGGATTTTGTGGTTGATATGATGATGTGATGTTAGGAGATATGGTTCTTGTGATATAATGGGGCATGTGGTGAATGGTGGTGGAAAGTAGCCACAGTATAGGAATTTGGTTATAGATGTGAAAGGGTGGTATTGGTGGGATTGTTGGCATGAGGATGATGATAATGGTTTTTTTGGTAATTTGGCGTTATGTTGTTATTATTATATTTTGATCATTTCCTGAGTAGTATTAAAAAAAATAAAATTTGGATAATGTGATGTAAATCGTAAAATTAATTTGTTGATGAAAGAATAAATTTTAAAAAGTTGTGTGGTTTAAATGGTGGAATGTTAAATATAAATTAATGGGCTAGAGAATGTGTAATGAACTAGTTTTTTTAATTAATAAAAGTTTTTATCAGAAATCTAGAAACTGTATTTACATATACTGAGAATATGAAAAGTGTTTTGTGATTTGTGGATTGAGGTGATGTGTGGTTCAAGTATGAGTTGAAGTGAAAGAGGTTTTTTTGTGAGACAATTGTTATCATTGAAGTGAAACCAATTGTTGGGTTTTTGAAGGATTTTTTATATATATAAAAAAACATTATATTCTTTTTTTATTTATTTTGTCTCCCCACCTTGGTCGAGTACCTAGTACTAATAATTATCTATTTTAACATCCCATTTGTGAGGGTGGATGGCTAGTCACCTATTCTTACTCACTCCATCTTCTAGGTGACGATGAATTTCTGATTCTGTAGTGGCCAAAATAAAAAACTGTTGATGTTGAGATTTATTTTGATGTGTTTCAATGGTAAAGGTGTCTTTAGGAATGATATAGTGACATTGGATGGGATGGATTATGGTGGGGTTATGCATTATAGGAGGGAATGAGATTGATGAATTTCATGTTAATGATTACATGCTACACCATTTTTATTATGTTATTTTTTGTGATGTCCCTTGTTTCTATGGAATAATTTTGATGTGATGTATTGATACATTTTAGAGGTGGGAGCACTATGAATATTGTCGTTGGGGTGTGAAAGAGTCTAATCAGGGGGGAAATATTGATGGTTACCTATCATTGATATGATTTATATTTTTTCATTATACATTTATGTTTTATTTGGTGAATGAGCATTGGTCAGGTTGGTTTTGGATAGATAACCAGTTTAGCTTTTGTTGGTTCTAATTATTTCTCATTATTGAATTTGTATGCTCATTTCAAATGTTCATGAGAAAATTTCATTTTCCAACTGCGTGTACATGTATTCTAACACCACATATATAGAAGCTAAATTTTTTTTTCCAAGACAACTACGTAGAATATGTTGTATATTTCAATCATGGTACTTTGGATTGTTTTCATGTTGTTACATTATTTATTATTTGGGTATTGTTCTTTGGAGACATTAATTCTTATATTCATCATCTATCGATGAATTTTGGGATGATTCTTTTTTATTTCATTATATTATGTCACGGATTCAATTGAATGTTATTATCCTATCTCCCTATCCAACATATTTTATATAAACTAATGCCTCTCATATTGAGATTTTAACATACATGTCATTATAGATTCTAACCGAGGGCCTAATAGGGATAGGATTCTTGGGTTATTATCCCTCTTCATTCATTATGGTACCTTTAGTGGAAGGGATCATGATATAGTGGTTTCAAGGATAATTAGTAGAGGTTGTTTCCTATTTCATATAATATTGTAGTCTTCTCGGATGTTGTAGGTGGTGGATCCTTACTAGGGAGACATAGTGGAAAAGGTTATACAATATTTTGATGACCATGGTGATGATATGGATGGATGGTAGATGGTTGGTTAGAACAAGATATAGTTTCAATGTAGAATTTTTATGCTGTAGATTTGTGTTGGGGATTACTGAGTCTGATTTATGGTTCACCTTTTCCCGTATGACTAAGAGTTCCTATGATGATTTGTAGTTTTTGGAATGTGTTTTTGCTGACCATAATAAAATGGTCATTAGATTATTTTGTGTCTAGGTGTCTTGTTTTCAATTAATTAAAGGAGGTTCTCTATGTTACTAGTGGTATTTTAATATATTTTCTGTTCTAGAGTGAAAATGGGATTACATTTTGATGGATTTCATCATAGGGTTATCCAATGAACAGGAGGTAGTGATGTTATCTCAGTGATTATGGATCAATTGATGAATTCAACACACTTCCTAGTGATCAAGGAGATGAGCACTATGAATATTTTGGAATGGTGGTATGTGGATGTGGTGGTTTGGTTTCATGGATATATGAAGTCCATTATATCAAATTTTCATTCACATTTTACTTTGTGAATCTCAAGGGGGTTACATCATGGTTTAGGCACTCAGTTATGCCTTCGAACATCATTACACACTCAAGTAGTTATAAAAATAGGGAAGACCATCTAGATATTGGAGGATATACTACAGGAATGCATCATGGAATTTGGTGGATATTCGAAAAAAACAATCATTTGGTAGTTATATTATAATAATAGATATCATTAATCCATTGTAATGACCCTGTTTGAGGTTTTATATAGGAAACCATGTAGTTCTTCATTATGTTGGGATAAGGTTGGTCAGTTCAGAATTCTTAGACCCTAGGTGACGTGTAGAATAATGGAGAATGATAATGTTTTTTTATAAGAAAATAAAAGAAGCTCATGACCAAAATAATTCTTTTTTCCATCGTAGGAGGTGGCCCATGTAGTTTTATGTTGGAGACTATGTTTTCTTTCATGTATCCCCTCAATGTGGGATGTTGATTTTGGGTTGTGGGGGTAAGCACAATCCCCAATTTGTATGATCATTCATGGGGTTGGGGAACATTAGTGATGCATCTAATCAGTTGGAACATCAACCATGACTGGACCGAATTCATTATGTCTTCCATGTCTCTAAGTTCCATTGGTATCTTTAAGGTGAATCAATGTCATTGATGTGGGAGAGTTAGATATTGAGGATGATATTACAATCATAGAGAAACCAATAGAGAACCAGAATCATCTAAAGAAGGTGGTGTAAGGATGAACCATCCCATTGGGTAGTGTTTTGCGGGGGAATGATATCTAGGAGGTGAGTAATTTGGAGCATGAGAAAAAGATATATCCCTAGTACCATGATTATTTTTGAGCTTGTATTATTTTTTATTTTTTATTTATGGTGTGGTGTTTAGACCTATCAATTTTATTTGAGTTATTTTTTTTCCCTTGTTGATATGACGCCTGATTAAAGATTTAATACATAAGATTAATGGAAGACATTATCACTAATTGAGAGGTGTTATAACTCGACATGATGGAAACGAGGTAGGAAACCTAGTGTCTTCCTATGAAGATAGTATCATGACATAAAATATAGATTTTATTTTTATATGGGTACTGAGAGATCTACAGTGTGTAGGTTGGGGAGGTTTTCAAGTTAATGTTATAAGGGGGATGAATGGTTTGTGCAAGTGGTTGTTTGTAAGAGAGGAGGTTTTTAGTTGTGAGGAATTTTGGGGACATTTTTATATGTTTGTTATGTTAAATTAGCATAATTGTTTCAAATGTAATGATATCATTAGTGGTTTCTAGAGACATTTTAGTTTTGACTATTTCCCTCTTTCCTTTTGGTTTGGTTTTGATTTTCAAGGGGGATAATTGTTTGATAGGTATCTAATGTAATGGAATATACCTTTGACCTACTAATTTGTGCGAAAATTAGTGTTTGAGATGCATGGAAGGCATTCTAATGATTTTGGACGTGTTTAAGTATAAATGGGTGGGTTTTCTAGGATAATGATAGATATATACAATATCATCTAATGGTATCTTCTGATGTTAGCTCCAAAGAGTATCTCCTAATGGTAGCTCTTGATGATAGATCTTGGTGGTATCATACTTAGTCAAGAGGTTTCTTCTGACTGAAGTGATTGATGATATCTCTTGAAAGTAGCTTATAGTTTGTATCAGACATGGTCTGGAATTAGATCTTCATGGTAGATACTAGCAGTATCAGACAGAGTCTATGGGTATCTCTTAATGTTAACTCTCAATAGTAGATCGTAATGGACTCATGATTAACATGGAAGTATCTTCAAAGGATCGAATATGGAGGTTACATCTGTTGGAATCTTATGAAAATATCTCCAGTCAATAGCTCTTAGTGGTATCTCCTGGGAGAAGCATGTTTTTGTTTTCCCAGAATTTATAGTTTTTCCATTTTTAGATATATTTTTTACATAAAATGGAATTAAATCCTTAATTATGTTAATTAAGGTCTTATTCAAAGGATAATATTTATATCCATTATTTCATAAATGTATGGATCTTTTAAATATCTCTTAAATACAGAATTTAATTAGATTTCTATTAATGGAATATTAAAAACAAGTTTGTGATATAAAAATACAGATCATTTCATATTTAATGATTCTAAAATGATGATATTTCCTACGCAATTTCCTCTTTTCATTCTCTTTATGTTGGAGGTTTGTAATCCTTATTCATGTTTTTGTAGATCCCAATTGATGCCATTGGTTCGAGTTACCCCTATGGTGTTCCCATACCTTTAATCCAACCCTTGTTTTTCTGCAGTAAATTGTGTGAATCTCCTTTCATATAGGTAGGGCTTCCATTGTTTCTCACATAGTGTATCATGTGGGAATGGGTTTATTATTATTATCTCTTAATAAGATAGTTGTATTTAGATTTCCAAAGATAAATGAATCAGTTTAATTGAAATTGAAATGATATGGGTAACACAGTATCATTCTCTTACCATTTTAGTATTTATGTTTTAAACTATATGGGATAATACCCTATTGAAAATCATGGTCATTGTGTGCATTTTTTTATAGTGTAGTTATGGTGTTTGGGATACCCGTTTTAATTTTTTTTTGATATCATCCTATGAGTTATTGTTTTATCACATATACTCATCTAAACAAATGGTATTCAACTGAAAATTATGCTAGTTTTAAAATATAATTAAAATTAAATTATACCATGGTTAATCCACATTGATGAATCAAAAAAATAGTTATGTGTTTTTTTGAAATGCATTGATGAATATGTATGTGTGGTGAGTTTTTTTGTTATGGTGTTTCACAAGGACAAAGCCTTTTTTTAGATGATATGATGGGGTGATGTGAGGAGATGTTGTTTTTGTGATGCAATGTAGAAGAGGTGGATGGTGGTGGAACATGTTCATTTTGTAGGAAAGTGGTTATAGATATTAAATGGTGGTGTTGTCTAGGACTATTGGAATTTCGTTGAGGATGATGGTTTTATAGTGATTCTGGCATATTATTGTCCTTGTGTGTTGTGATAGTTTACCAAGTAGTATTAGAATTAACATGTATTTCAAAAAGGGATGGAAATTTTAAAATGAATTTCCTAATTTAAGAATAAATTTTAAAAATATGTGTGGTATAAATGGTGGAATTTTAAATATAAATTAATGGGATAGAAATTTTATAATAAACTTATTGTTTTAATTTAAATGGTTTGGTATAAAAAATATAAAAATGGGACCAGCTTGTAATGAGAAGATGAAATGTTTCTTGTGCTTTGTGGCTTATGGTATTCTTTGGTGAACGTAGAAGTGGCAGTGAATGTGGTGTTATTCTGAGTTGGTTTTGTTATTTATAGTAAACTCATAAGTTGGATTTTCCTAGATTTATTATATATATATATATATATATATCCTCATTGATTTCATTTTGACACCCCACACATGTCAATCACATTTTATCAGTAACTAATGGTTTTGTGGGTCTTTTCCACAACATTCTAGTGGTTAGGGTAGATGGATAAACACCCTTTCTTTCATAATTCCTCATATAAGTGATAAAAAGATGCATGGGTTTTCATGGAAAGAAAAAACCATTTCCCTTATAAATATTTTTTGTGATGTGGTGTGATATCCCAAGTGTATTTGGGAATAATGTGGTGAGATGGGATGATATATATTATGGTGCGGTAGTTTGTGATATGAGGTGGTAACATGGTTAATTTCCTTCATGTTCATGATTCCCAACTACCATATTTATATTATGATACATGATGTGATATCACACGTTTTTACGGGTGGGATGTATTGTGATATAGATGAGGTGGGAGCGCAATGAAATTTTATGCAGGTGCGGGAGTGGATAATTAGTGGGAAAGTGGTGTGAGGTACCTTTCATCGATATGATTCAAGTTATGTAATTATAGATGGATGTGTTACTTATATAGAATTCATTAGAGAGGTTTGGTTTGGCTGGATGACTTATTTAGGTGTTGTTGGTAATGTTCTTTTCTCACAAGGGAATTAGTACTCTTTTTTCACATGTGCATGAGAGACATTGGATTTCCTACTGATTATACATTTATTATCACCTGAGGTATAAATAGATTATTTTAAGGTATTTTGGTGGACTATTTAGAATGTGCTAAAAAAAATTCTCGGGACATCAGGAATTTTCTATGTTGTATCGATAGTTTTCTTCTAGGAATTGTACTTTGGAGACATTAATTTTTATCTTGTGTATTTATTAATTCATTATGGAATGATTTTCGGTTATTTATTTATATTAATTCATGGATTTTATTGATAACACTTTTCATATATCCCGATCCAACATACAATATTTAGGTATACACCTACTATATTGATATGTTTTTCATTCCTTCAATGCTAGTCACTAACATAGGGCCTACTAGAGGTAGGATTTGGGGTAATTATCTATATCACTTCATTGTGGTATCAATGTGGGAGAGGATATAACATTCCATTTTCCCACCGATCAATATCATAATGGAATACCATATTTAAATAATTCTAGATTGACATATCTATACTATTCATTTTATAATTTCTAATGAATATGGAAAATCTAGAACATAAGGATGATAATAAGATATTGATGGATAATTTTATATACAAATTAAAATCCTAGCATTTCTAACCAATCAAAATAATTCATCATGTTGAGAACATGATCACTAGATAGTAATTTTTCTTCATGATTACAATTGTACATTACAATGAAAATCTCACTTTCCTTTACCCTCTATTTCTATTTATAATGTTCATAGAGATGATTTATCATGGTGTATACATCCATATACATGTGTTTCATCTTCATCTGTCTAGCTATTTCTATATACATAATGAAAAAAACATCTAATGTTTCTTATATGTGCCTCATGTTGGCATTCTTCTCATCCTTAATATCTTCTAGAGGTGGATAATGAAGAATAGTGTATTCCAACATATAAAATAAATCCTCCTTTGGTAGTTGAATTCATAAGAACCAGTACTAATCATGGATTTTTATACTACATATGATATTTTAATTTCCCATTACTTATCCTAGTGTTTTTTTGTTAATACATGCATTTTCAATAAAGTGGAAAAGTAAATTTATCTTGATTATTGATTATGAAATTATATAATTATTTTATTAGACTCACACAATTTTATTAAATCCTATTAACCATCACCACTAGATTCAAAATATTCAGTCACTTAGATATTATAGTGGTAGGTATCTATATTCACCTTCTCATAACTCATACTATGGCTATATAAATTACACAAAGGTATTTGGATAATATTTAAATATATATACATTAACTCGATGATCATTAATCACATTAGTGGAATCCCAAATCCTGAAATATATTGCTCAAATTTCCTCAACAATTACCTTAATATTTTTTAAGTATATTATGGTAATTCAATTTATTACCAATTAGGTTAAGTTGCCCCATTATCATTATTAACACTCAATAGTAACTAAATATTCACATGGTTATGGATAAATTGACACGTTAATAATGGTTTCATTCTAACATAAATGACAAATGGTGTTATCTTACATAAAATTAATATTTAATATGTTTTAAATTATGATTAAATATCCTTCAAATTTTATTCACATGATTGCTAATATTATGTTGACTTTTAAAAATTAATTAACAATAGAATATAATAAAATTCACACATAATAATTATATTTTATTATACATCTATATTTCTAGCTAATTTATTTACATTATGTTATCACATTTAATCATCCTAATAAAACATTTTACACTAAAATTAATAAATAACCGTTCATTAGAAAAAATATTTGACATGATCAGGAACATTTATCTACGGGTTAGTATAATGGGTGGTGATAAAAAACCTTCAAACTATTTGAAATATCTCCTTAATATTATCCACTATTTTAGTTTTGTCATCTCTAATATCCTAAGTAGGCATTTAGTTAGATTCACCTCTACTAAGGCCTTCAATCATTTCTTCTTCCTTGGAATTTGATTCTCAATAATAATTTACTCCCACATATGTGAGGGGTACAATGGTTTTAGGGTTAAATTAAATAAACTATATCTGTATAAGATCATTCGTAATAAATCAGTTATGGCTGATTTACATATTATCATATTTAAATTAATAATAAATTCTCACATTAAACTATGTAACAAATAATGATGTTAAATAAATAAATACAATATATACACAGGTCGGTTTAGATCATGATAAATTATAGCATTAAATGACTATTCCTTTAGAGTTTATTTAATTCATCTTAATTATTTCTCAATTAAGAAAAATATATCATAATAATAATTATTAAACTAATTAATAAATAAAATCTTTTGAGAATCACTTAGCATCTGATGCAGACACTTAATTGGGGGTGAATATAGGGTTTCCAAGATTTACCAACATTCAAGAACGGATATATTATATTTACCCCATTTATTCTATGATCCTCTAATCTCTATTAAGAATTTGTATCTAATAATAATTTACTTTAAATTTAAAAATCACATGAAATGAATTAATAGGTTGTAAAGAGAATAATAATGTGTTTTTACATGGTTAAGACACTTCCTTAGAATATTAATACTTATTGTTATCATTATATATGAGTCCCTGATTCTAAACTATAATCTTATGATCAATTACAAGTGGGTTTTCTATTAATCATCCTAAAACAATGTTTATCATTTTACATGGAATAATATTTGTCACCTCGCATGATTTATTTATATTGAATCCCACCATTTTACAAAAAAACATCCAATAAAAATGATGATCTTAAAGCATCAATCATTGTATCTACATCAAGATTAATATATCTTCTTCCTCAAAGAGTATTCAACTAATTGTAGTTCTTTAAGAATACCATCATGCATCACTACCTCTATTAAATAAAATTCCACCATATATCTTGTTTAGAAACTATTTTTTTCTTGAAAAGGATGATGCCTTGACCTAAGTGACCAAGGCACAAAATTTATTAAAATAAAGTTTAAAAGAGACGAAAATACGGGATCATTTTACAATCTTTTACATGGAAAAGAATAAGAGCTGCATGGAGGTCTTCACACCAGGGCATGTCTTGATTTACTCCCAAATTGGCCAAGCCATCAACAACAATGTTTGCTTCTTGATAGACATGACTTATGATGTAGTTGAGATCAGTGAGTGAACGGTGGCATTCCATCCAACGGGTGGTAATCGGCCATGCTATATTAGTTACAACATTCCAAAATGATTTATTGATTGTTGTTGATTAAAATTCAATCCAAAGGTTGTTCCAACCAAAACTCATGTCCAATTTTATCGCATGAATCAATCCCAGCATCTCAGCTTCAAGGGAGGAGGCAATGCCACAATGACACATGAAGCGGCCTAGAATATGGCCATGATGGTTCCAGAAGGTAGCGCCACATCCTGTAGGCCCCATATTGCCTTTGGAGGCACCATCAATGTTGATATTGATCCATCTAGGGAGAGGGTCTCTCCGAAACACCTCGAGAGTGCGATGAGGATGACAGAAGTTGTCACTAATCTGATAAAGTTTTAGGAATCCAAAGTAATTCATATAATTTTGGAAATAACCTTTTCGTAACAAAGAATCATCTATTATGCAAATGGGTATTTGGGTCTAGCCTGCATTAATATTGAGTGAGTAGTTTCTTTGAATTATATCATTTTGATCATACCAGATCACATGGTGATGTTCAACAACAACAGTATGGAAGAGATTCCTCATTTTCTATGAGCCCTCCATCTCTACGCATTTCTTACGTTGAGTTTTGACAGAGTCATGAAACATCCATATGAAATCAAATATGTCAAAAATATACTTCCAATGAGTATTAGTAGTATAACATGAAAAGAATATGAGGCTAGAATCTTCTCTGTGTTGGTTATAGATTTTACATTCAAAGGAAAGCTGATTTCCAAACGATTGAAGACAAACCTTAGTGGGGATTCTTGTTGTGAGAAAGTCTTCATATCCGACTGTATATTGAGGTCTTTATCCAAGGTTTGTTGAAGTGTTTAATCCAGTATAATTCACTCTCATTTTTTCAGCAAGTATGATTGTAGTAAATTTTTGAGGTATGCATACCATTTTATGTAGGCTCCCAAATCACGAAATCATAGTTGTAATCAAAAGAACTTTTTTCAATGAGATTCAAAATAAGAGTGGGAAGATGATCATGTTGAGAATTTAAATATTCTTTGATAGAAAAATTGGTGTTATAAAGAGTTTTATCTTGAGGAATCATAGATAATAGAGGTGTCCTAGTCCAATTATCTGGCCAGAATTTCATGAAGGAATCTCTAGAGACCTTCCATCTTGAATTATTCATAATGTTAGCGAAGGATATATTGAGGGTAGGAAAAATGGTGGAACTAATGAAGGTCAAGTTTCAAGTCTTATGTTTTTCGAGGAATCTATTTATTCGAAAGGTGATAGATTCATAAGTATTGTGAAAAATACTCCAAATGAGCCGAGCTTGAAGAGAATCGTTAAAAGACGCTAAATTTTTAATACTGATGCCACCATTTTTAATGGGTTTGCAAAAATTAGACCTAGGAACCATCACAATATTTCATTCAAAAATACTACCAGTCTAGATGTTGTTTTTAATAGTAGTGTTCATTTTTTTGATATGACTAACTGGCCATTTGTAGAGTATCATGGAGTAGACCATTTTGGAATCTATTGTGGATTTATCAAGGCATGTTGGGTCGGCCATAGAGAGAGCCTTACCCTTCTAGGAGGAATGATTTTTGAGAACGTGATTTAAAATAGTCACAAAGTGTAAGATTAGGGTTTTCCCAAAAATATGAGGACACCAAGGTAAGTGAAAGGGAGTGAGCCCTACTTCATCCCCAAATCACTAATGATGTTACATTTTCTATTGAGGGGGATGTTCATCCCAATGAAGATGTAGGATTTGTTCCAAATTATGTTTTGACCAGAAACTTCTTTATAGTGAGGTAAAGCATTACTGAGTTTAGGAATGTTTATTTTGTCTCCAAGGAGGAAAAGGATGATTTCTTTTGCATAAATGAGGTGAGTGGGGGAATTTATATTCCTAGAGACATTATTGGGATTCAGTTTATTTTGGACCACCAGCTGATTGATCAGAAGACTGATGTATTCTTCCACTATTGAGAAGAGAATGGAAGATAGGGGATCACCTTCTCCAAAACCTTTGGTGAATTTAAAGTGACCTTTGGGAGCACCATTGATCAATATGGAGATAGTGGCCGAGTTGAAGATATTTTTGATAGAAGTGATAAAGGAGGCACTAAAATAAAAACATCGAAGGACTTTAAAGAAAATGCTATAATCCATGGTGTTAAGAGATTTTATAATTTCATGTTTAATAGATATGTTTCCTGCTCTATTAGGTTTATTATTGTTTTTGATACACTCAAATGGAAGATAGATACAATATTGAATGAATATTCCCTTTATAAATCCAAATTGATTCAAAGATTCAATTTTTTCAGCAATGGTAGATAACCGATTAGCAAGGATTTTGGTAATGATTTTGTAGAAATTTTTTATAATAGAAATGGGTCTAAAAAGATGAATTTCAGAGGCATTATCCCCATTAGGAATTTATATGAGGAACTGAGCGTTGAGAGCATGGGGTAACACACCCTTAGTGAAAAAGGACATAACTAGATTACAAACATCGATATGAACCACATCCCAATAGCATTGGAAGAAACCATTGTTAAATACATCAGTATCAGGGGCACTATCAGGATTCAAACTAATGACAGTATCTTTGATTTTAGGCTCCAGCAGTGGGTTAAGAATTAAATATTTTTCCGAATCAGTGATCACTAAAGGAATGACCTCAGAGAGGAGGACTTTGTTATTATCAGATCCATTGAAGAGGGTTTCATGGTAGTAGACAATATGATTAGTAATGTCACCTTTTTTCATGAATCATATATACATCCTTTAATAAGGATAGTTGTCTGTAGGCCTTCCATATTCTTTGATGTGAGTTGTAGTACTTGGTATTTTTGTCCCCATAAGTTAACCATTTCACTATATACACTTTCTTTCTCATATTTACTTTTAACATTAGCAAGGAATTGAGTTGGATCGTAGTGTAAATTTCTTGATTAAGGCTAGGGTGGAGATTAGAGTTGGTGTTTTTTTCACTTCATTGAGATTCTTCAAAAGAAGAGTAATTTCATTGTTGATTTGTTTGGATTTTGAATTGTACCATGAATTGAGTGTCTCTTTGAGGAGTTTTAGTTTGAGGTTGCAATCAATGGACCCATTGTTAAGAGACATTGAAGACCAGAAATTTTGGATGACCTTATTATATTCTTCATTAGAGAGACACACTATAATGAAGCAAAAAGGTATTCAGGGTTTCATGTGTTTGGAGGATAAGTTAACCAGGATATGATGATGATCAAAGTTCAATCATTTGGGAGTAATTCTAGAGATAGTGTCCCATTGGTCTAAAGTAGGAACATTCGTAAAGGATATATCCAATTTGGAGGTGAAAACTTTATTGTAATTTCCTTTATACCAGTTGTATTTCGCACCAGTGTGGTTAAAATAAATAAGGTTGTCATCTTCAATCGATGTTTCAAATTCTCTTGTGGAAAGAGAATTGTGAGATGTTCCAATATTTTCACTAGTGATATGAATAGAATTAATGTATCCCAGGAGAAACCAAGTGGATTTGTTGTTGAAGACTAAATAAGAAAGGTCATTCCAAAGAGTTCATCTTTATGGATATATATTCTTAGCGTAAAGAGGGACCAGAAGGTGTGTGAACCATCAATATTAAGAGTTAGTGTGAGAATATGATTAGAGATATTAAAAACACTAACATTCAGTAATGAAACAAGAGAAAAAATTCATAAAGAATCAGATTTATTATTGTTATTGATTACACAATCCAAAAAAATAATGGTTTTGACATAAGTGATTATATTTAGAGGAGAAATGAATTTTAGGTTCATCATTAGAAAAAAGGATATGATGGTCTGTGTTAATCATTCCTTTCAAAACATTGAGGGTGTCAGAATTGGCGATACCCTGACAATTCTAAAAAACGATCTTCATTTAAATCTGAATTCTGAGTTAGAACTCCCTTTCTTCTTTTTCCAAATCTTTTATTTTTAGTAGACCATCAAACCATAGTGTTAGTGGTCTATTACTGATCATTGTGAGAGATGGAATTGTTATTATTTGTAGGGTATTTTAATTGAGTAGTCAATGATGCTTCTATAGAATCCTTTTACCCTGGAGACTTTGTTTCTTCTGTGGATGACATCATGGTATTATGAATCTATTCCGGGGATTCCATATTCTCCTTCCTATGAATAGATAGAACAGCGGGTGGACTATCATGAGAAGTATGATCGGTTTTCTTGTTAGCATGAGGGGTGTGCTTAGTATTTTGTGACTCGAATAGACCAACCCTGTTAAGGGTGAAGAGTGATCCATGGGAGAGGGAGTTGGTTTATAGTCATGTGATTTGGTCGCATGATTCTTTTCAACTGTGGTGTCACCTGTAGTTAAAACTGGTCTACCATCCATAGAAGAGGCATTACTTTTCATTGCAATATGGGATGGGTTAGTAGTGTCCATGTATCATGAGTTCAGTGAAATATAATTTTTAGATGAAAAATTGGTGCAAGGGGAATTTTGATCATAACTCAGTTGTTCAGATATCATGGAATGGTCCATAAAAGAAAAAGAAAGAGAAAAGGAAGTACCTGGGATAGGAGGATCCAATGTAGATTTCTGTTTGACAATATTCGGAGAGAGACTATGCTTCTACTCCGGGGGAACATTATAAACCTGTATATGGTTGAGTACTAGAACTAATTTTGAATTATCATGTAAAAAAGATGTGGGGATCATTTTCATTCTTTCTCAAGATTCTTGGTCCATGGAGGAAGGTTTCACCATGGAGCTATAAGACTTTGGGGTTTCCTAATTTTCCTTTTACGTACCAAAATTAGAAGTGGCAGTAATCTGGGTCTGCTTGGTCTCTAGGTCTGGAGTGTTAGGAAAAAAAATTTCTTTGGTGTAGACATCATTATTGTGCGTGTATGTACGAGTATTACACACTAGTTACTTCGGTTCTTCAGTATAAAAAATCCTTCTATCCATGATTAGATGCAAGATAATATTCATTTCTAGTTCATGTTGATAGCTAGAGATATTTTCCTAATCAGTAGATTCATTAATAGTGTATAGGAAAATCTTTGAAATTTTAATTGAGAGGTTTTGATCATTAATAGAATTTTCATCTTCGTCCACTTCATCCATGCATTTATTTCCTGAACTATCTCCTATGTCTATCATGGTGTTTGTTTTTTTACGCATACATCAGATTTCTTTTTGGAAATTTCAGGAATGTCTATCAAGAGAGATTTTTTTAGATCTACTTGTTTCCTTCCATTAATTCTTAGATGGTTTGATTAACTAGTTCATAATCACCCTACAGTTGAAGATGGTATGCCCTATGATTTTACAGTGATCACAAAATGGGGGTTTTTTCTCATATTCCACTCTAATTTTTGTATTGTATTCATTGGAATTTGATGTTACCTGATCATGGATGTTTTGATTCGTGGTTTATTTCAACCATTATTCTAGAAAATAGACCTAGGATAGAATTTATGGCCCTATGATCAATTTTTAGAGGGTTTTCTATGTAGAATACAATAACATTCAGTAATTTTGGATGCCCAAAAAACTAGTTAAGTCCATGAAATTTGATACAGACTTGTGCCAAAGTGTTTTTGTGTGTGTGAGGATTTAATTTGGGGTCCCAATATGAAATATTAAGTAGACCCATCTTGAGGTTGAGATTACCAGTTTTCCAAAATCTTTCAAAATAATCTTGTGATCTTTACAGTATATGAAAATATCCTTTTCCTATGTGGATTAGTTTCCAATATGCATTATTCCAGCAATGTGCAATAAGTGAGGGAAGTTCAGTAAGGATCCAAGGGCAGTTACCTTTGTGGTAGGAGACACAACCCATCATAGGGGATTTTTACATTTGTGCACATTGTTGTAGGGTGTCCAGGTCTTCTTTGACTAGATAAGCACCACCATCCCGTCTTCTTACCAGAGGGGGCTTCTTCATGAAATCATTTCCTTGGTCAGAACTTTTTAAATCATCCCGGAATGAAATCCCTTGGGTGCGACTGGTAGAAAGATGGTTATGGAAGATATCTTAGGGTGTCTCTCCATTTTGCGTAGCCACAAGATGATTGTGCATATGGGGAAGCTGTGTCATCTACGACGTCGTGAATTGATGAGAATCAAAACGCTCAGATACAAGGAAGATCTCCATGGGATTGAGAGAGTAGTGAGAAAGTGTTGCGAGAGAGAAAAAAAACCCTAAAAATTTGATGGGTTTAGAGTGAGATGGTCTCCCATCTCTCTGAAGTCCTTTCTCTTTTCATCAAAAATATTTTTTTTATCTGACCTAGTATTCAATGAATGTTGACAACCTATAATTGATTATTATAACTCACTACACATCAACATTCTTGAACTCTTATTTATTTTCATTATTTCACAATATTTCAAAATTATGTAATATAGAGTATCATTGTTTTTATTCATATTATTCTCATTTTTCATCAATTTAATAGATCTCATCAACATAAATATGTTTTCTTCTTTTTATTCCCTACTCCACAAAAATTCTTCCTCTGATGATCAGTATCGGGTTCTCCAATCCTCTCCCCCAAGAGTTCTATCTTCCTTACATTGTGGTGGAGATATCATAATTCTTTATCTTCATATCATATTGTATAATTTCATATTATATATTTTCTTGTTTTATATTTAATATAGAAAAAAGATAAAATATTAGTATATAAATCCAACAAATCATTTTCTTCAACATTTTCATGTGGTTGTGTTCCCTCGATATGAGTTGATTCTTTTGTATAAACTATTTTTCCAAGAATTATATTCATTAATTCCATTCTTTTCTCAAATAATCCATGCTAGATCAATATCTCTTTAAATTTTCTATGATCCTTGTTGTACTACTTTTTAAAATGTTTCCATAAATATCTACAAATATATATTCATTTTTATTGTATGACAATCATTTAATCTTAAATATTATAGAGTAGGTCATTTATTTAATGGAATTATTATAGTTAAAATATATGTAGACTAATAAAAATTCCATTTTTGATATTTAATATATATGATAATAAATTATGAATCATCACATTTTTCTTCTAGAATTATTTATTTTTTAATTTCTCTTTGATTTTCCGCAAAATTGTCCTTCCAATCTATACTAATATTTATTAGCTTCAAAATTCATTGCATAAATAACAATGTAATTGTGATTTTTAAAAAACTAAATATTATATTTAAAATAATAATTTCAAAATTCATTATTCAGATTATTTAATATTATTGAAATGTTAATCTCTATGGAGCTCACAAAATTTTCAAACATATGAAGTTGGTTTACATTATTTCTTATAAATCAGGGGAACCTTACAAAGTAACTATACCAAACATACCCATTTGAAGGAAATGAAATTATAAGGTCTCATAAAATAATCCTTATTAAGTCTCTTTATATGACAATTGATGTTCTAATAATCATTTTTCGCAATGTCGGGAGACTAATGGTATTTTAGAAACAACCTTCTTATGATTACTTTGTCTCTAAAATGTATCATCTAATGTCTATATTCAAAAATACACTGTCCAGAATATATCCTTACTATAGTGTCCTGGCGCATTGGAAACATGCTTTGGATAATGCCCTACATTTCCTTTTTGTCTTGATCGATGATAAAAATGAGATTTACATGATAATAAATTTCTTGATCACTGTAATTTAATCAAATAAAACATACAATGGATAAAACACCAAAACTAGAGCGTAAGATCATCACATATTATCTATAATTTATTTATTTAGTTAATTAATTTCTTCAAGATAATTCATTGTCCACTGATGGATATGACCACAGTTCAACACTGTATAATTCATTCATTAAAATAATCTAGAGTAGATTCCTTATAGTGTTGATCCACATGTGTTCCACAAATCTTCAAATTTCTTTATAAGAATATCTGAGTACTAACATGATAGATCATATCGCTTTCATCATTTGTCTTTGATCTCCTCAATAATTGCATCAAACTGATTCTATTTTATCTTTATCATCTAGAGATTGGGAGTTGGATGAAAATATCTCTCCATTATTAGGAGTGTTCTTGGAGAAGGGATATGTCTAGCGATTTGAGAGTATTCTTCAAATTTTTTGTGCAAAAAAAGAGTTTTCACTCTTGAAAATAATATAATTGGGTTAATATACCCCTAGGTTTTCGAAAAAAATTCACATTTTCCTATTAATATATATTTAATCATTATGGAACACCTAATCTATAATAATAATAATATTATTATTATTTCACGACATGCGCTTTTCTTGTGAAATAAAATTAAATATTGTTTATTCAAAAAATATTAATTATGTATTATATCTCATCAGATCATTATACTCGTAATTCCTTTCCTCTATATATTTATCAACCATGGAATAATGTCGATTTATTTGTTAAATAAATATCACTACATTAGTCATTAATAAATAAATAAATATTATAATCAATATATATATAATAAATATTTTCTAAATATCATGCTCACATATCATTCTACTAAATAACTAGTTTTGGAATATATTTGTGATCATTCACACATAAATAACTATTAAAACACTTCCTGGAATATTATTTATCTGACTTGTTAAATAATAAATACTAATATATTATTTAACATAGATTATGGATACACTTAGTTGGTTTCCCTCTAGGCATCAATCTCTATGGCATTAGGCGAACTAGAAAGTCTGAGGTTATCATCTAGAAACACACTAAGGAACCCATAGAGAATGAATTTAATTATGAAATGAGATAATACATCATATACATGCTTTCTACATAATATAAAATCTTTATCAAGATATCTCTATTCAAGAATATTGCACGTTGGTACGATCAAACAATGACTTTGATGTCTCTTTAATTGATTTTTTTTTGAAAAAATACTTTCTAAAAGAACCCCATGACAATTGATTTTTTGGGCTATATCATTTACATAATGGGTCATAGATATCAAATTCTGTTATAGAACAGAAGGGATAAATACTTTCTTGAATTATTCATTTATGCAATATTACTCGTGACCCGATCAACATATCCTAAAACATTGGGAACATATGTCATCATTATTTCTATCAATACATCAATGTAAATAAATTTTAATACACATTAATAATAATATTATATTATACGGATTAATAGAAACATCCATATATTGGAAAATACAACAAAATTTACAAATTTGGATCTCACACAAGTGGGTCTCCTTCTCAAAAAGTGAAATACTGGATGTTAACAAGGGTTTACACCATGAGAAGGTGTCTCAAAGTCATATGAGTCTCCACCATTGATAAGTTGTATCATTTTTGTCCCATGAATGATTTCATTCAGTTATTGAAAATATATTTAATAATACTATCATGACACTTATGGGGTGTCGTCATATTTGGGAACTATTATTACCATTCTATATGATAGCTACTCTTAAGAAAATATCACATACAATGTGATGATGTAGAAAATCATAATGTGGTAAGAATTTAATTGATTGTAAAAACATCTAATATAGTTCATCAAAATGTACAGAGAAGTAGGTTATTGTGCAACCACTCCAATAAAAACCCACTTACACCTGATCCAATTTCTAAAAACCATATGTATCCTTTCCCTCACATGATACTTATGATTCTACTAAGATAGTAATTTAGTCATGGTTTTTTGCACATGTTCCTTGATGGTTTTTCGTATTATCGAAACGTCACCCCTATTTTAAAAATCCATCAATAGGTGATAATTCCAGAGTATGTGCATGATCTGTTGGTGTGACCATGTCTCTTTTCCAAGAGCCACCATGATAGTATTATCACAATACTATGTGATAAGGTATTTACAACTAGGTAGCACATCAAGATCCTAGAAAATTTTCTATATCCAAATAGATGTCATAGTAGTATCAGAAGCCACTATATACATTGAATCCAATATACAAATTTTTGGTCGGAGTGGATACTCAAGAGGGGGGTGAATTGAGTTCCAATTAAAATTTCTATTAAAAATATTTTCTATTAAATTCCCCCAATTTATAAAACATGTTAAACTATAATGAATTTTTAAAACTATAAAGGTTCAATTAGATTCTAAAATGATTGATTAGTTCTCAGTTAATCTAATCAAAAGATTAAATTAGATTTTGAAACTAACCTACAGATTTACAATAGATACAAACACTTTCTACATTAACTATCAATGTAACTTTAAAAAATATTTGAATTTCAAAGTAATAACCAGCGAAATATAAATTTGATATTGTATAGTTTAAACTTAAACTAAAAATGCACAGCAGATATAACCAAGAGGTTCACTCTCAAGACAAGACTTAGTCCTATAAAATTTATATGTAAATTTTATCCACACCCTAGATCAGGGTTAACAATAGTACAAGACTATCCTGGCAACGCATGGACCTCTACCACTATTCTTCGTGGTTATCTAAAATAAAGACTAGTCCTCCCAAGGACCTCTTCCACAGTTGTTGTGGGTAAACAAGAGTAAGGATTTTTATTGTGAGGATTGTGATATCCTCCAGTTCTGTTAAGGAGACAGTGTGTGTGTAAAACAATCAGGATACATACACTGCTCGAAAATAGATAATAAATCACTTAGAGATAGTATATGAAAGTTAGGAATTCTCTAGTGATTGGTAGTGCAGCTCTGGACTCGTTGGATTTAGCAGAAATGCTTCTGAGTCCTTCTCTGGTTTTTCTGTTGAAAAACAGAGTGTCGTGGTTCAATTTTTGTTTATCTATGAGAGAAGGTATTCTATTGACTCCAGAGTACTTCATGTGTTCTTCAGTAATGTAGGATTGTATGTATGGAACTTCTTTGAGGATCGTGTAATGTGTTCTTCACAATTCTACTCAGGATTGTTATTTTTTTTAATACAGAGCTCACGTGTATTGTAGTATGTGTGTCAAGATGTGTCAAGTGCACAAGTATCCTTCTTTATAATCCACGTGATCCGGTAATATGAATGATTTCCTTTCCATAGGTATGAGTTACAGTTTCCCAACAGACCAACAACTATCATTAAATAACATTAATTTCATTAAAAATTTCAAATATGACCGTTAGTATTATTTAAATAATATTGTCAAAAAGGTTATGAAACGGTGTCACAGTAGTTGTGAAAACAGTGTCTCTTTGAACCGGTGTCTCCTTCACGGTATGTTCTTCACAGTGTGTCCATGTCACGGTGCCTATCTCATGTTGTCTAAGTCATGGTTTCTGACTCACAGTGTATCATTCATGGTGTCTGGGTCACGGTGTGTCCTTCATGGTATGTGCTTCAAGGTGTGTCCATGTCACGGTGTCTAGCTCACGGTGTCTGAGTCACGGTGTGTCCTTCACAGCGTCCAGGTCACTGTGTGTCCTTCACAGTGTATGGGTACTTAGACAATTAAATGTCTTCAAACATAAACATCAATATGTAGAATATGAATTAAGCTTAACCATTATCAAGTAAGCGAACATGAAACATAAATACAATGTTTTGATAAGACAAGTGAGAGTTCTGATCATGCAAGAGATTTTTAAATAATAATGGGAGTAATTGATAGTAATAATATTTTCAATCAGTAAAACATGATGTGTAATTATTATTGAGATTTTTTATCATTAAAACATGATTAATAGATGAGGATTACAACAATCTCCCCCTTTTTAATGATCACCAATCATGTATAGTCAAAGTATAAATGAAATGAAACGTTAGAGAAAATAGTATATAGAATAAGAATAGATAAAATAATAAGAGATAACTCTTCTCATTGTTTCTACCCCTTTTTCGGTTATCAAAAAGTAGAGAGAATGGAGTGAAACACTGAATTTGTCATTAAGAAGGATCATAATATAACATACAGGAGAAATACAAACAGTAAACAACAAATGTACATCCCATCAAAAATTAAGAAACATTGGTTGTCATCACGGATTGGTTTTCGCTTTTCCTTTATCAGCAGGAGCTATAACTCATGTAGAAGAAGGCATGGAGGTAGTAGACAATGATGGTAATGGTTTACCTTCAAATATGGAGGGAGCCAAAGAAGGAGATGTAGAATATCTAGTCTGTGGTTGATCAAGAATGACAGGTCTGATCTTAGAAATGCCTTGGATGACCGACATAGCAGTTGAGGTTAGGGCAGGTAGACCAAGTTGAAGAGGGGCAGCAGCTGGTGCAACTATAGCTGTACTCTTCTCATGAAGATACAGTTTCAAAATATTGATGAAATTAGTTGTGATTTCTCCACCATATTGCATGGCCTTTTCAAAATCGTCCTTATTATCCATTAATTTGTCCAACAATCTGGTGAACTCTGTAAGATTCTGAACTTGAGGTTTAAAATCTTGTGTTACTGGATGGATTTTTAGGTTTTCCAAAAGATACTTAATGTGATTATTCATGTCACTTTTAGAGAAAATCCAGGTGAGATAAAAGTCTATCTTCTTGGTGATCTCTTGTTGAGCATCATTGGAAATCTTGGAATGAATTCTAACCAGGTCCAAAGCTCGATCACAGTTCTTAACCACTTCTGACAAAGGAGACAGATCCAAGTCACTGAAATCATTATGATCTTCTTCCATGATTATGGATCTAAGCATAGAATCATCCAAAAAGGGAAAAAAAGTCTGACCAGAGGAAGGAGAAGCCTTTAGAGCTTCGGTTAGAACATTGAGTTGTGTCTTAACTTTCTGCAGACATCCAGTGTACTCATCTTTGAGCTTAGTAATATTTTCAATAAGATCTCTCATGCATTGAAGCATCTTTGTGTGTCTTGTCCCAATATTTTCATCAAAAGATAACAAATAAGGATGCACTTCAGAAACACTCTCTCTAGAAAAGTTGGAAGCATCTGGTTCAAGAGAAGCAAAAACAGGGACAGGAGTAGAAATAGCAGCAGGCTCTGATCTTAAAGACAATTCTGTTTTTAGGGTTTCCACCAAACCTTTCAAATTTCCAACATCAAAACTAAGAAACTTATTTTAAACTCTGACTTCTTGTATTTCATGGATCATCCTTGGTTGAATATACAGAATAATATTTTCCAAAAGAACTGATTCATCTTATTGACTTAGTTGAGTCACTAGACGATGTTGAGAGAATATAATCTTTTCAAATCCATCCATGATAGTTTCTCCAATGTCTTTCAAGTCATCCTTAGTTACAAATGATTTTTTCTTGGGTAATAGAGTAGATGAAGGTAGTGGTATAGGCTCTGATGTAGATTCTAGTTGTGATACAAAATCACTTAGAGATTCAGATTCTCATTCCGGTTGAGGTTGTGGCTCTGCTTCTGGTTCGGGTGTGCTACCGACTTCAGTTGAAACAAAGAAGAGAGATCTATACCAGTTTCACTCACATGTTGTGATTTACTCACATCAAAAAAGCTTGGAAATTCATACTGAGTATACACAGAATATGTGACAGTTAGTTGAGAGGTTTCAGTAGATCCAACTTCATCAATAGAAAGGTTTTGAGGTTCCTCCCTCTCAAAATGTGTTTCCATTTCCGATTCTTGAGGCTCAGGAATTGGGTTAAGATCCATAGGATCAGCTCTAATTTCTTCATCAAATTCATTCCTTGCCACTAGAATGGAAATTTCCATCCTCTCTTCAGCAGAGGGTATGTAATCAGGAACTGACTGTTCCACTAGTTGTGCTTCCAGACTTGCTTCTTTTTCAATAGGGATATCCTCTTGATTAACATTTTCCCTGATAGGTATTTCTCCTCGATCATCTTCTTCCATGAAAGGGAGGTATTCTGCACCACCAGGTTGTTCCATGGATTTCTACTCTAAAACAAGAATAATCAAATCTCTTGCAGCCTCAGATTGATTTTCCTGATCAACATCATCTCTAGAAGCATGAGCTTCTTCCTCTTCAAGAACAACAAGAGATTCTTCTTCTCGAAAAACATCAACAACTTCCTCTCTAAGAGGTATTTCAGTAGGAACATCAGCAGGGATTGTAGTCCTTCCTTTATCAACAGGAGATGCTTTATCATGAGGTATTTCAGCCTCTTATTCTTCTTATTCCTCTTCTGGGTACTCAACAACTTCATCTGGTTACAAACCAGGATTAGTAAGGTTCTTTGGCCTTCATGGATGATCAACATGATTATACTTCTTATAAAGTTGATCATTATCCTCAAACCCTGCTTCTTCCAGGGTTTCCAATTAATTTTCATCCTTCTGATGGTAGGCTTGGATAAACAGAAATCAAAATGCTATAGCTTTTCTTCATTTGGTCCAACCACTCCCTTGGAAACTAACATGGTCGAAATCATCCTTGAGTAAAACAAGGAGGTGGATTTGGAAGTGACTTTAATCAGCTCACATATATGGTGAATGACATATTTTAAAAGATTGATCTTATGGACATTCTTTAACAGGTGAATCAGGAACACATCCTGATACTTCATCACAAAAAAATATCATTTTCTTTGGCTAATCAAATTTTAAACAAACTTGAACAAAAGTCTTGTTTCCCCATCCAATTCAGCTGCTATGTCCTTTCACATGGTGCCATTTCTAGTCAAGGTCTCTAGTTCATTTTCCAGATCAAATATGTCAGCTGTTGGAGGAGGGTCTCTCTGGTATTCATCAAAGATACCTTCAGGAGGAATTACCAGGCATGCATCCCATAACCTCGAATAGAATGAACTCTTTTTTTTCCATTGATCCATCTTGTCACCATAAATCTTTCTTCAGCATCCAAGGGAAATATTACATATTGGTAAAATTGAATTACCTAACTCGGATAAATTGGTCTATCTTGTCTAGAGAACCATTCGTTCCATCCTTATTCTCTTAATATTTTCAGGACCAAATACCTGCTAGATAGGAGCCACTCGGGGAAAATATTTTTTTCTGGTACTACAGTACGACATACTAGATTCGGATTTAGTGGTCCTTTAGGTTCTATCCTCAGTGATCTTTTCTATTTCTTCATGCAGTGCTGCTCAGATGAGGGTGATGATGGGTGCTTCATCCTGGACATACACTAAAGATTTGATCGAGAGAGAAGGAGAGAAGGTTTTCACGGTAAAGAGGGTTCGAGAGAGTGAGAAGGAGAGAGCTCAGGTAAGGAACCAAGTGAAAAACCTTATGTTTTATCATTTGGTAATGTCAAGCATCATAAAAACAAATATGTGGGAAAGTAAAAAGAGGTCAAATAAAAATTACCGCGATACAGGTTAAAATAAATATATAAATAATCTTCACGGTGAGACCGTTAACAGGCGTTACGGTGCGATGACAAACAGTCATCACGGTGAGACAGTTGGTGGTCATCACGGTGAGACAGTGACCATTCTGTGCAGTCACGGTGAGATAGTGGGTAAAATGTTCTATCACGGTGAGACAGTTAGGTGAAAGATCGTGAACACAAGGTGTAAACTATGAGACCGTAAACATGAAACAATAACTGAGAAACACTGAACATGAAACCCTAAAGTAAAATATAGTAAAATATTAAATAGTAAGATCTATAAGATGTCTAATTATGGTTAATCATACCCAGATCATGTATGATGTAGTCTAATCTCTCATAATTTAATTGTTTAGTGAATATATTAGAAAGTTGATATTTAGTACCAATGAATTCTAAAGTGATATCACCTTTTTGGTAATGATCCCTCAAAAAGTGACGTCTTACATCAATATGCTTTTTCCCAGAATGTGAAACATTATTCATTGAAATTTTAATAGCACTTGTGTTGTTACAATTTATTGGGACATGTCTGAATAGATATCCAAAGTCTAGTAAAGTGTGTTTCATCCACAAAATTTGTGCACAACAACTGCCCTCAGCTTTGTATTCAGCTTCTGCAGTAAATAATGCCACATAATTTTGTTTCTTACTACACCATGATACCAGTGACTTGCCTAAAAAGTGACATGTTCCGGAGGATCTTTTTCTATATAACTTACATCCAATAAAATCATCATCAGAATAACTAACTTGTTCAAATGATTGTCTTGTTGGATAGAACATTCCTAAATTGGGAGTATGCTTGAGGTATTTGAAAATTATTTTTAAAACATTTAAATGTGAATCTTTATGGTTTTCTTGAAAATGATCACACATACACACACTAAACATAATATCAGGACAAATATCAGTCAAGTAGAGTAGACTTCCAATCATTCTTCTATAAGTGGTTTGATCAACATATTTTCCATCTTCATCAAGATCCAACTTACAGGTGGTACTCATGGGAGTGTTACTACTGTTCATGTTATCCAATCCAAAACGTTTTAAAAGATTTCTAGTATATTTACATTGAGTTAAAATAATACCATCATTGTTTTGAAAGATTTCAAATCCAAGAAAGAATTTAATTTCACCCATTAAACTAATTTAAAATTATTTTTGCATCATTTGAGAAAAATTATTAAATAAAGTAGTTTTTGAAGATCCAACAATAATATCATCTACATAAATTAGTACAACTAAAACATCTTTAGAAATTCGTTTCATAAACAGAGCAGGATCATCTATTCCTTTTGTAAAAACTTTGGAAATTAGAAAAGTACTTAATCTGTCATAACAAGACCATTGATCTTGTTTTAAACCATAAAAATCATATGATAATTTGAAAATATGATTTGGAAAATGATTGTTTGTAAATCCATGTGGTTCTTCAACAAAAACATCCTCAGCTATATGCACATTTAAGAATGCACTCTTGACATACATTTGATATAGTTTGAAATTTAGATGTGTAGCATAAGCAAGTAAGATCCTAATGGCTTCCAGTCTGGCTACTGGAGAAAAAGTCTCCTCATAGTCAATTCCATCCTCTTGACTATAGCCTTCTGTAACTAACCAAGCTTTGTTTCTAACTATATTTCCAGATTCATCTACTTTATTCCTAAACATCCATTTATTTCCTATGGTGAAAATGTCCTTAAGTATTTCTACTAGTTTGCAAACATTATTCCTCTCAAACTGATTATGTTCTTCTTGTATATAAATCACCCAAAATATGTCATTAATTGCATCAACAATGTTTTTAGGATCAAGCTGTGACAAGAAGGCTTGATGTTCAACCTGATTTATGAGAGAAGCTATTTTCTGTGTCCCTGTATCAAGATTACCAACAACATCATCTAAAGGATTATTATTTATAATCCAAGTTGATCTATTAAAGGTATGGCTAGAGATTTCAGGTTTTCTCTAGGTTCGGGTTCATTAGGAGCAGATTCTGAAATATTTCTAGAATTGGTTGTCTTTACAGCAGGTTCATTGATTTTATCATTAAGGTTCATAACAGATAAATCATCTTCAGTATTTTCAAGAGATGACATAGGTTCATGTGGATCAGTTTCATCAAATTTTAGGTGAGAATATTCTTCCACACACTTGGTTCTCTTATTAAAAACTCTATAGACTCTGCTAGTTATAAAATATACTAAAAAGATTCCTTTATCACTCTTAGAATCAAACTTCTCTAGATTATCCTTTGTATTTAGAATAAATACTTTACAACTAATGACTATAATGTATCTAACTATAGGTTTTATATTATTCAATAGTTCAGAAGGGGTCTTTTTGAGAAAAAGTCTAATTAAGACTTTGTTGATGATATAACGAGCTGTATTCACAGCTTCGGTCCAAAAATAAATAGACAGGTCATACTCATTAAGCATAGTTCTTGCTATTTCATTAAGGATTCTATTCCTTCTTTCTACTACACCATTCTGTTGAGGTGTTCTAGGGGCAGAAAATTTGTGACTATAGCCATTGTGTGAGAAATAAGATTCAAATTCTTGATTTTCAAACTCACGTCCATGATAACTTCTTAGGATTTTAATCCTAAGTCCATTGAGATTTTCTAGAGAATTAGAGTACTTAACAAAGTAAGAGAAAGCTTCACTTTTGTGAGCCAAGAAGTATACCCATGTATATTTAGAAAAGTCATCCACTAAGACATAGAAATAGTGCTTCCCATTTAAGCTAGAAAATCTAGATGGTCCAAACAAGTCCATGTGAACTAACATGAGAGGTTGAGAAGTTGAGACTTCATTCATTGATTTGAAAGAGATTTTGTGTTGTTTTCCCTTTTGATAGGGATTAAAAACATTGTCATTTGGAAACTCTAGTTTGGGTAAGTCTCTAACTAAGTTAATTCTAGTTAGTTTTCTAAGTGAGTGTATATTTCAGTGTCCTAATCTTCTATTCCATAACAAAGACTCTTTATGAAAATCATTTAAACAAGTAACATTTTTCTTAGCTAAAGAATTTAAATCATCAGAATAAAAAATTCTATTTCAAAAAGTAGAATATATTAAAAAATTCTTAGAATTAAAAACATTACAAGAATCATTCTCAAACGTACCATTAAATCCATCATCAGATAATTGAGATATAATTAACAAGTTATATTTCAATCCATCAACAAATAAAACGTTAGAAATGAAAACTAAGTTAGTGTTTCCAATTTTCCCAAGGATGATGATTTTTCCCGTAAACTTTTCAACAAATTTGACATGGACTCCATAAATCATGATTAGGGTCTTGAAGCATGAGTAATCCCCAGGCATATGTCTTGAACATCCACTGTACAAATACCATGTCTTCTTGTGGGAACTCTTCAAACATGTTTCCTACAAAATAGATTTATATGGGAATGAATTTGGTACCCAAATCTTCTTGGGTCCAGACAGGTTAGAAATCAATTATTTTGGTACCTAAATTTGTCTTATGGGTCTCATATATTTTACAGAATCAAGAGATTTTGATAGATAAAATCTATTTGATCTAGAACTATGTTAATAACTAGCTGAAGCATATGAATTTCTAGAATTAGAACTAGCATAATTTTGTCCTGATTTAGGAATAAATCTAGTTTTAGTGAACTGTCATTTTCCAGGTTAGTATCCTATTCCAGTAGTGTATTTTGGTGTAACTTGATTTCCTAGAATTTCAGTTAGTGTATCTTTTCCATTTGTGAATTTTTCTAAGTCTTTTCTAAGTTTCTCATTAGAAATTTTCAATTCTGTATTTTCCTTTAACAGTTGAGAATTATTTTATTTTTCTATATCAAGGGTGGATTTAACATTTATAGGGAGAGCATGATCTTTCTTTAATGAAATATATTTGTCCTTATGTTCATTGCATGTTTCTTACAACATGTTACAGTATTCAGATAATTTGGATTTAGACATGTCTACAAAATCAGAATCAGATTCCACATCAACTCTAGAATAATAGGAATTTAAAACATGAGTATCTAAGGTTTCCTCAGCTGCTTTGGTCATGAAACACATATTGGCATGATTCTTTTCAGAATCAGTATCTTCTGATTCACTTGTGCTATCTTCGGAAGCACTCCAAGTATCCTTCATGGATTTCATGTACTTATTGTCCTTGTAGTCATACTTGTTTTGAACATCAATTTTGGACAATCACCTTTTATATGTCCTTTCCTTTTTCAATCATATCAGACTACTTCATCACTTTTATCTAGATTTTTCCAATACTTTTTACAGTGACCTTTGTTCTCATATTTACCTTTGTAGATTGTTTTTTTTGAAAAATTTATTCTTCCTATAAAATTTCTTAAACTTCATGGCTATCTGTGCCATTTCAGCATCACTGTCTGATTCTGAATCATCACATTTAGAATTTTCTATTTGTATTTGAACTTTGTCTTTTTTCCTTGCTCTTTTTAGCAGTATAATTAAATGCCACTTATTTTTTATTGGGTTCATCATCTCCTTCCTTATTCACCTTGGGTTCTTCCTCATACATCATAAGCTTACCAATTAGTTCTTTAGCATGCGGTTCTCCAATGTCACATGATTCTCAGGTTGAAACATAAGTGCCTCTCCATCTATCTAGAAAACTTCTCAGTATCCTCATAATTTGTTCCATTGCTGGAACAAGCTTTCCAAGTGAACTCATTGTGTTGACTATCTCATTAAACCTAAGATACATATCAGAAATAGGTTCATCATTTTTCACATTAAAATTATCATATTTAGTAGAATAAGTATTTAATCTTATTTCTTTAACATTAGTTCTTCCCTCATGAAAAACACATAATGTATCACATATTTTATAAGTTGTTTTACAAGAATATATTCTATTGAATTCCTCATCTCTTAATGAACAAAAAAAGGATTCATAGCTTTATAGTAATTATAGTAAGCAGTTTTTGTATGTTCATCCCATGTCGTTCTTTCAGTTTCTAAAATTTTATATTTAGACTCTATAGCAGTCCAGATATCAAATCCCAAAAATATCTAAATGAATTTTCATCTTCAGTTTCCACTGGCAATAGTTTGTACCATTGAAGAATGCTGGTCGGTTAGTAGCATCACCTTCTAGTCTATTATCCATTCCTATATTTTTGAAAATAAATTTAAAGAGATAAAATTTAGAACAAAAAGAAATTTAAGATATTTAATTATGCAACTAAAATCATAGTTGAAAAACCGATTTTATTTAAAACATGTATTAATAAAAACAACCTTTGATACAAAATGTTGGTCAGAGTGGATACTCAAGAGGGGGGTGAATTGAGTTCCAATTATAATTTCTGTAAAAATTTTCTTCTATTAAATTCCCCCAATTTAAAAAACAAGTTAAACTGTAGTGAATTTGTAAAACTGTAAAGGTTCAATTATATTCTCAAAAGATTGATTAGTTATCAGTTAATCTAATCAGAATATTAAATTAGCTTTTGAAACTAAATTACTGATTTAAAATAGATACAAACACTTGATATATTAACTATCAAAGTAACTTTAAAACAGAGTTTTTTTCAATGTTATAAGAAGCAGAATATAAATAGATGCTGAATAGTTTGAAATGAAACTAAAAATGCACACCAGATATAACCAGGAGGTTCAGACTCTAGACGAGACTTAGTCCTTTAAAATTTATATATAAATTTTATCCACACCCTGGATTTGGGTTAAAAAAGTACATGACTGTCCGGTCCACACAGGGACCTCTACCACTGTTCTTTGTGGGTAACAAAAATAAAGACCAAGACTCATAAGGTCTTATTCCATAGTTGACGTGGGTAAACAAGAGTAAGGAGATTTGGTGTGAGGATTGTGATATTCTCTAGTTCAGCACAAGAGACAGTGTGTGTGTGTAAAATAAACAGGATACACACACTTCTCGAAAATATATAATAAATCACATAGAGATAGTATATGAAAGTTAAGAAAGCTCTAGTGATTGGTAGTGCAGCTCTGGACTCATTGGATACATTAGAAATTCTTCTGATTCCTTATCTAGTTTTTATGTTGAAAAACAGAGTGTTGTGGTTCAACTTTTGTTTCTCCAGGAGGGAAGATGTTCTCTTGACTCCAGATTACATCGTGTGTTTTTCAGTAATGTAGGATTGTATGTATGAAATGGTGTAATAGTAGATGTGAAAAAGTAGTCTCTTTGAACCGGTGTCTCCTTCCCGGTATGTGATTCACAGTGTGTCCATGTCACAGTGTCTAGATCACGGTGTCTGAGTCATGGTGTCTAACTCCTGGTGTGTCATTCATGGTGTCTAGGTCACGGTGTGTCCATCACGGTATGTGCTTCACGGTGTGTCCATGTCACAGTGTCTAGTTCATGGTGTCTGAGTCACAATGTGTCCTTCATGGTGTTTGGGTCACGGTGTGTCCTTAACGGTGTCTGGGTACATAGTCAATTAATTGTATTCAAACATAAATAGTAATATATAGAATATGAATTAAGATTATCCATTATCAAGTAAGTGAACTTGAAACACAAATACAGTGGTTTGATAAGACCAGTGAAGTTCGTGATCATGCAAAAAATTTCTAAATAATAATTAGAGTAATTGACAGAAATAAGATTTACAATCATTAAAACATGATGTGTAATTATTATTGATATTTTTTATCATTAAAACATGATTAATACATGAGGAGTCCAACACAAATAATGAAAATGAGCTATATTATACACATCCAGATTAAAACTCATCTATTGTGATATAAACACTTCTTAATTGTGAATTCAGATCACTATGATCTATTTGAAAACTAGCATCATTATAATCCATGATGACAATATCCTCTCCTCATTCATAAACCAATGAAATATCCTTATTTCTTCTCAGATACATTAGGATATCATTAATAGCGGACAAAGGTTGTTCCCTTGGATCTACTTAATATTTTCTACCATATTCATTGCATAGGATACATCACGTCTGGTATATAACATGGAATACTCGATTGATCCTATTACAAAATCAAATTATATATTACTCATTATCTATTTCCCATGTTGTGTTTGAAGAAAATTTTTCTTAGAAATATGCATATAATATTACACTAGAACAAATATCCTATAGGATCGTTTCATACTAAATATCATCGAATTTGGATAGTGTATGTACTTTGACATTATGCAAGAAGCATCTTCGATATATCATGAATGATATTTATCCCTAAAATATAGGTTTTATCACATAATTACTTCATGGGTAATAACTTGTTCAACCAGTCCTTAATACATTGTAGGACTGTTATATCATTTCCAATATGTAATATGTCATCAACCCAAAATTCCTGGATAATGAACTAATTCTAAAAAAACCTCTTCCAAAAACATGTCTAGAATTCATTCTAAATGAAACCAAATTATTTTATATCATCATTGGATCTAATGTTCCATGTCCTAGATACATGCTTCAGCCCCTTAATGGGTCTCTGCAAAATGAAAAATCTTTTAGAATCAAATGGATTCAAAACACCTTTTGGTAGTGTCGTATCGACATATTCATGAAGGTTACAATTAAGGAATTCTGTTTTAACATACATATACCAAATTTCATATTCAAGGTATTCTATTATAAAAATTATAATACTAATAGATTTAAAAATGGAAACTAGTGAAAATGATTCATCATAGCCAATTCATTGATGTTGTTTATACACTTTTTATGATACTAGTTCATCATTAACAAACAATAATGAGTCATCATCTTTAGTGACTAGAAAACCAAATCCCAAAGGTTATATTACCTCTATTTTTCTCCATCACAGTACATGTGTTTCAAGAACAACTTATTCCATGAGGACATGTGGAATCTGTTCATATAAAAAATATTTTATATATTGAGCATCAACTTCCTGAAATGATTTCTTCTACATCTATCCTTTATAAGGATGTTCTCCCTATCATGAAAGACAGATTTTCAAGTGAAAATAACTTCCTTGTATGAGGTGTTTTAATGGTTGCATCCCTTTTTTCCTTTGGATACCCTATAAAGATATAATTTTTCACCAGGGTGCTACAACGTTTCGTAACAAAGCCTTAACAAATGACTAACAACCCAATTAACGTGTATGCAAAAAAACATTCTTTTCACTCTATAACTAGAAGGTAAATCCATTTCCCACATTAATTGATATTTTATTTAATTTATATGTAGTGATTTTTAATGCATATAACTGGATGGATAATGGTTGATTTTCATGACTCATCATAGAACTTACCATGTCTAAGAGTGTACAGTTCCTCTTTTCACTATCACCACTCCACTATGGTGTCTATGTTCTTGTGATTTGATATAGAATCAGAAAATCCCAGAAAAGGTTGATAAACTCTTAGTTAAGATATTTACCACATTGATTTGATCAAATCTTCTTTATCTTCATTCCAAGTTTATTCTCTAATTCATTATTAAATTATTTGTATATCTTAAAGGACTCAGACTTATAACTCATTAAATATATATATAAATATCAACTCAATTCATTAGTATATTTAATGAAGCAAGAATATTCTCCTTTAAATTATACTAAAAATGGTCCACACACATTAGTGTGTTCCAATCATAGATGCTTTGCAGCACTTTCACCAGATCCACTGAATGGAGGATTTTTCATTTTTACATGTGAACTACCATGACATATTTTAAGTGTATTTATATTTGATGGTTCTAAATAACCATTTTGAAATATCATTTTCAAAAACATTCCATTTACTTGACCATGATGGTGATGTCATAGATGGGTGTTATTTGAGTCGTTTGAGCATGATTCATTTTCTATTTTTAATAAAGGGTAATCAAAATTTAATACAAAAATACCAATATATAAACATTCCATACCATAACATATGATGTCTTTATAAAATTAAAAACATATATTTCCATACATGAAAATAAAACCATCTGCATCTAGGAAATTCATTGAATTAATGTCCCATCTAACAATAGGTAAATAACAAAAAAAATATTAAAACCAATATCATTCCGATTTGAAATGAAAGGTATTAGTCACCAATGGGTATATTAGTCATAATTGTGCCATTTTCAATTCACAGATCCAACACCCCTCAAGAATCCTTTTGAAATCTATAATTATCCTACAGTAAAATTCATATTTTAGCACCACATGTTTTATATAATACATAATGTGTATATATCAAAAAATTACACATGATAAGGAATTCACCTTTTTCTTTCCCTTGCTATTGGGTGGAGTTCGTCTTCCAGTGTCCTTGTTTTCCAAATAAAAAAAACTCTCTCCTTTTCTTTTCCCTACCTTTTGATCACCATATTCTTTATTGGTCATTTATTGGGATATTTATACATTTTATTAGTCTTGGGCCCCTACTCCTTATTATTCCTTTTCTTATTAACCATATAGATAGAGGGTTTGTCACATACCATTTCCTTATCTACTTGAAAAATCTAATTAAGAAAATCCAAAATACTCTTTCCACTATTCCTTATATTATAATTAACAATGAAAATGAAGAATGTACTGGGTTGTGATAAATGTATGAGATCTATGTGAAACTAATCCAGGAATTTAATCTCTTTGATGACTACATGTTTAATGTAACCAATAATCAGGACTACATGAGTCCCGAATAACACTGAATCTCCTTTCTTATTTGTAAATAGAGAATTGGAGATCTCATATCACCCTTTTCTCATCTTCTCTTGATAGTGATCCTTAATGTGAGACATCATGATATATGGATTTATTTCATTACGTGGATTTAAAAACTCATTTTTCATAGATGATATCATGAAGCACTGAATATCTATGGATTTTTTCCAATTTTTCTCATTGAGAGTAAAATATTCATCTATAGTATCATTAGTAGGTGCATCAAAAATAGGTTCTTCTATCACATACCATTTCCCTTCATATTGAAGGATAACCTGTATTCTCATTTTCCACTCTTCGAAATATGTGTTGATGAGATGTATATTTTTCATTATAATAGATCATAGTGATGTATGTGAATTCATTTTATTATTGATTCCATGAATAAGATTATATTACTTTTAGAACATTATCTGAAAAAAATTAGGTAAATAAAAATTATATTCATTAATTTCACACTATATTATCAAAATCTAATTGGTTTCACTATTCTTTTATGAATTTCATATTTATTTTATATTCTAGTGGAAAGGATCAATATTCCTCTCCTCATTAGCAAAAAAAATTTCTTTCAAAACTCTTGAATAGTTTTAGGTAGGTATCCCAAATATTAACTACATTAACCCACAGTTCAACACTATCCTCTCAATTACATGAATAATGATTTGGAAATAAACCCTTGATGTGATCTAAGTTATCTCAACCCAAAACCTCACACTATAATTCCTCAATAATTGAAGTATCACCATCATTTTCTGGTCAATCACATTGAACTATGGTTTTATATTTACTGAAGTAATGGAAGGTCATATCAACCGAATATATATAATTGATGCATTTAATATTTTATGTGTAAATTAAAAATTATTATCTTTGACACATGCTTGTTAGTATTGATTTTTTTACGTAATTTATTAACCAAGTTGTAGATAATATTTATGCATAATTAAAATTTTTTTAGTTCTATCCTATATACTTTTTAATTCTATAATTCATGATATCATGGAAAAGAATCCAAAATTAAATAACCATAAAACGTGATAGAAATAAAAAAATAACATGATCTGATCATGAGATTATACAAATCGTTATTTTATCTAGAAATTGATATACGAAACATCAAACTAGTGGTAAAACACATTTAACCAATAAAGGTTCAGGTTACAACATTCCATCAGTGAACCTAAGTATCTCTAATTGATTGGATTCACCAAGACTCCAAAATTGAACCTCCACCACTAGATTTGGAGATCTATCCATTATATAAGATTTTACTCACATGTCGTTGGCGAAAAAATGGGTTTACCTAAAAGAAACCATGTGCACAAATGCCCTTACATAATGAGATGATATATTGCATGTACGAAAAAAATATAATTTCATAAAAAAAATAAATGTAACAAATCACATACAAATGTCTCATTCATAGCCCGTGTTGATCGATTATCATGAAAATAATTAAAAATTTAGTAAAAAAAGATTTCATTTGTTGTCATTCATAATTAAGATAAATTTTTCTCATTTCAATTATTTATCTTCATTATCGAATAAATTATATTATCTTAATTATCTTCCAAATTTCATTGAGATTCTCATACATAATAATTATAAAAAAAATGTTTTTAATATTTACTATGTACATAAATGTACCTGGGAGGAAATATAGTGAGTACCAATCTGAACTAACCAATATGTTTTATCCTCGAACGTTATTTAAACATTCAACATATGGAATAAATAAAATATCACATATTTTTATGACATTTACTGTCAACATAATTTTTACAGATATTACATGATTTTTCTGTCAAATGTTATGCATCAATGCATGTATAGTATTAACTATAATATGAATCATACATGATATGTAGATTCGAAAATTATACCGAAATTAATTAAACTTTTATATATATTAAAATCCATTATAGGGTGTTCCTTATCAAAATAATTAACATACACAAGAACATGATAATATATGTTACACGGTATAATAAATTAATTTTTAATTTTAATTAATTTTGTATAAGTACATGGTGTGTATAAGCCAGCTACAAGGCGTTTACTTTTTCTCACAATCAATCTGAGGAACATGTCAAGGGACTCTACATGTAAACCATTCCATGGAATTTATTGGTGTAAATGGTGTGTACTTGTGACACATGTTGTTTTTTCGAATAGTTACATGTTCACTAGTTAAGTAGGATTTCTAAGAAGATATGCGGCCCATATTTTTCTAATTGAATACACACCTTGTAAACATGTTAAATGCAAATACTTTGGATGACTGTGTTCTAGGAAGGCCATTTAAACACGTGGTGTATAATTAAATGAACCATTTATGATAAGTGCACATTCCATGAATTAATTACGAATTAATTCTTGGTGGATTGAACACTTGTAAAAAATGAGTACCTCCAGGTTGCATAGCATGTACTATAGAGACCTGATCTTTTCCTTGTATGACATTGAAATATTTCTATATCTATTTACAATGTTTTGTGTTGAGACTTAGTGTGATTCTGTGGCTTGGTGCTCTGATAATTAATTTTATATACATATTAAATATATATTATGTTTCATGTGTGTAGATTCCTAAGGAAATTGGGATAACTCTTAAAGGAAATTTTAGATTACAAATCTGAGACATAGTTGATTATCGAACGTGGTTTTTTCCGTAAGATAATGATTATATGGGTCATCATAGGGCAATAAGATCCATTGATTGTTGTTGGCACATTTAGTGAGGTAGTTAATTATTAAATTAATCAATTAATTATATTGGACATAAACTATATGTTTATAATTATATCATTATAGGGAATTTTCTAGGGTTATTTCGTAATTATTGATATCTCCCTCGATGAAATCATCCCTCCCATGTTGGCGGATCTCCTCAAACAATTACGAAACACTAAATTAGAGTCAATCAGGATACATCAAACGTAATGAAATATCCCAAATCATTATAGGATGTGTTCTTCATCATCAACCAATCCATAATTGAAGTTGGACTCGTTATTTTTTTTACACCATTGATTAAATATTTGGGTAGATCAGTTGTTGTTATTGGATCTGTTCCCTCAATTTAAGACTTTTCAGGCCCCAAAGTATTGGTTTTCAATAAATTTCATTGGATTCTAATCCCTGGACCACATTTCTTGATCTTTGGACAAGAAATTTTGTCCACTGGTCATTTAAATTTTCATTGTGGTGCCTTTTTCCCCAGTCTCTTTTATGTTTTTTATCTGTTGGATCACTGTAGTTCTGGTTCGACATTACAAAGAGGTACAGAGATCGATTAGGCTCCCGGATTATTGGAAGATCGATAAAAAAGAAAAAGTTTTATGAACTGAGTATAGATCCAAGTACTTTTAGAGATTAGGATGATCAATTTGGTGATTATAAATCATGAACACGATGAAAAGAGGTTTTCCATCATCTGGAATAAGAGGTGAAACCCATGACAACATCTGGTGCCTGAATTCTGAAAAGTGATGTCCATGATAATTTTTTTGGGTTAGATCCATTTTTTTGGAATGAATGGAGGCTGAAATAGAAGTGGCACTTATATATTAAAGAAGTTATTGTGGATCAATAACTTCTTTAAAAATCCTGAATACACATAGTCCCTCCATTTGTGGCTAGGTTTTTTGAAATTATAAGGATGAAAAAGGAATGTAATATTTTATACAATTCATGTACCTCATCCATAGTTAGAAAACCTATATGATGGGTCACATGTTTGGGATCCTTTGTAGAGGTACATGAGGAATAGTACACAGTTGGGTACTCTGGTGTACAGACACGACGATCAGCAGATAACCCAAGTCATTGATAGTACGGACACACCATGTATTTCACCTACATTGCATATAATACTACATGAGATTGATCAATGTGTCGGTTAGGGAACCTGTCTTGTGGTGGAGTGGGAACACAAACCATGTGGGTCCCCTCACATGTCGTTTACCCCTTAAATTCATTTGATCAAACATCGATTCCTCATATATCCTTCATTTGAAATAATCTTTGGGCCAATGTGTATGTTATACTGAGTGTATTTTTCATGTTGAACGTGATGGTTCCATTTGTTATTGATTTTGAATATTGTGGGGAATATTATAAGAATGGCATCCTTTTAGGTGATTCTCTATTGTGGTAGTGATCAGGAGAGATCACAATAGGTTTCTTTATGAGTGGAACCCTACTGCAGTTCAGGGCATGAGACCTCAATGAATCATTGTAGAACCCACACGTATTGGTTGGCATGGGTCTTTGATATTCCGAGTGGAACTCCCCTTCATGCCCGAGCATGGGTCCTTGATGACTAACAGTTGAACCCTCCAACAGGGTTGGGCTTGAGTCCTATGCTTTTTTCGTTAAAAACTCTTATCGGAAATGGCATGAGTCCTTCATTAATGTGAGTGAAACCCTCTAAATAGAATTGGTGTGGTTTCGCAACCCTTAGAGTGGGACCCTCTTATTTTACCAGGTAATGAGTCCTCTACATAGTTTTTGTACCCCAATGCATTGTGATGCATTGAGGAGGCTAGGTTTGAACTAGATATTATATTCGAGGTAGACATGTGGGAAGCACATCATCATTGATGGAATTTTGGAACTTTTGGACACTTCTCTTCTTGGGATGATATGTGAGTTACATATTCCCTTACACTATTGATTTGGTCATCATTTATTGAGAATATAAATATATATGTGTATATGTTTCATTTGAATGCACAGGTTTTATTTGGTTACACTCCTTCCAGGGGAGGTGATGACACGGTGGGTATGCCGCGAGTTTTTTTGTGTTGTGATTCCCGTGGATGCATGAGTACACTCTACAACTATAGGTGGTGGAGATACAATTGGTATTTCATATACTCACCATTTCCATCCACTTAAGCATATATGATCTTACTATCACTCTTTGTTGGGTTGAGCTGTAAAATTTTTATTGTACCTTATTATATCCAATGTCTTCATGTTCTATTATATCTCTTACTATCCCCCCTATATCTTTCTAGGCCTTCTACTACTCATGTTAACACTCACCCATGAATGACCTTTTATGGCATGTATTTTTTATTATGAAGGTGTTGGAAATGTCAACCATGACTATAGTGGATCTTAGTGATACTAGCTTCTATGAATCCATATAGTAGTTATAGAATGGGATTTAGGAGATGATATCACATTTAGGATTATAATTTACTAGTTTTTTGTTAGGTAGGGGACCATTTCTAGTTGGGTGTGTATTTCCCCCCCAAAAAATTTAGTTTACACTACCGTACATTTTTTTTATCTAGAGGATCATGCATTCTTTGAATACTTTATAGTAGTGTTTCATTTTTTATTTATTCCCTCTATACATTTTCATTGATATGTATTTGTTTGTGTCTATAAAGGTACATAAGAAAGGCCTCCCTAAGTGAGTTATTCCTTCAGGAATTTTCACTACCCCCTGGGCTATGGGGGTGGATGTGGGGCCGTTGTGGCACATGCCTGGATTGGGTCAGGTCATAAATGATTGGTACCAGAGAAATTCCATTCTTTAGGATGTTGTTTGGACATATCCCCTTAAGAGGATATTTTTTGGTTTAGGGAAATAGTTTCATGGTGTCCTGAGTGAGGATATTAGGCCAGAGAACCCAGTAATGGTGTACAAACAAATGTATCTATTCCCCATGACCGTGGGTACCTGCCTTTCATCTTGGCATACAAATCATTTTTAGGGATTAATGGTGTGTGTACCATATTGGATAGAGGCTATAACAATCTTTATTGAGTCATCTACCCATTTTTTATAGTATATATATATATATTGATTTCAATTTGGTAATAGATATTTATTTTAATGATGCCTCTACAACGACATTCAAATTGGATACCATCTATGAATGTTGATGAAAATACTATGAGAAATGAGGCCTCAGTTCTGGGGTCATCTTGTAATCCCCTTCCTCATGGTGGGATGGTAATAGTTCCACCCTCTATTGAGTAGAAGATCACACGTGATGTGTAGGATGAGGATGTGTGGGGGATTATATAACTCCATGAGTTCTAGAATCAAATAATACTAATGTTTCATGGAGAGCTAGATCCTCATGTTGTAGAGGATTGGATAGACCCAGTGGCTTGTATCCTCCATATTTTTCAATCTATATCAAATATGGTGGTATCACTGGTATCTCTCCTCTTCCATAGAGTAGTTGGGAATTGGTGGATCCTTGCTATGAAAATACAGGATGAGTCAACTCTCTCATGATCTGACTTCTTGTAGTTGTACCATGAGGAGTAATACCCATCCTTCACGTGATAAATCTAGATCAGGGAGCTATTATAGATACAGTATGGTGGGATGATAGTGGCAGAGTACATATCACTGTTCATAGACCATACTCGGTACTCTCCTGACATAATCTAGGAGGTCTACTTCCAAGCATATAAGTTTGAGGAGGCACACCGCAGAGAGATCTGAGTCAGTGTTTTACCCTTGTGTAGCCCCATTTATATTAGGGAGCTGGAGTGGGCACTGGTGATATAGTTACTTCTATCATTGGGATTAAATATTTATAGAGCTAGTAGTGGGTGAAATATAATGCATTAATTTATAGAATCTAGAATATTTCATGTTCCATGATCTCGGTGTAGGTGATCCTTTCATAATCAGACTCATACCCATGGTCTGTGGTAGCACAAATTACTAAAGTAGCCAAAGGAGGGGTAGTGTTTTACTTGTGATGGGTGATGTCACATGGCATGAGGCTTCTTAAATAGGCATGTAGATCAATATTGGTGGATATCTAATTTTCCACCATAGAAGAGATTTTTCCATGATAAGGGATCTCCAATGAAGGGTTAGGGTTGTCCCTATGAAGGTAGAGTTGGTAGAGGTGAGAGAAGATATTTGGTTGGAAGTTGACATTATGATATCTTTCCACCATCACCACTATGATTCCCCTGATAGGATCATGGTGACAGAGGCCATGCAACATATATTTATAGGCTTTGGGGGTTTATGATCTTGTAGTTAATTAAATAATTACATGTATGATATGTGTGTTATCTACTCTTGCTTCAATTTTTGTAGAAACAGGTATAAGTAATTCTTTTTTTCTCTATAGTGATCATGTGAGAGAGAGAGCTCCCATTTCAATAATTATTCATGATCTTCATCTTGAGGTTCCAACAGGGAACACTTCTTCTGTATCATTCATCTTCTGGTAGTGAGAATTATCCCATGGTGCATATTAGTTCTCATGGGACCATTTGGTAGTGATGAAACCCTATGAAATTATCTTGGGAATAGATTATAGATCCATGGTATAATCCCAGATCGATTTTCCCTGTAGACAAGACATATGCCTACGCATTTATGGAATGAAATTATCTTTTTCTGGTGAGAGAGATTTCATGGCAGGGTAAGTGGGATCCATTAGAAGGGGGAAACATCCCATCATCCATTAGATAACAAATATATCTATTGGTAGAGACATATATTCTGGAATATAGGTTCCTTTAATTTTAGAACTGTTCATGGAAATCTTCAAGAGGATGTTTTAGAACTAACTCTCACTTGGGATATGGAGTCTTGCATCTACTTGCATCCAAGGACAACTCTGATATATTCTATGGAAGATTAGATGGTAGATACTAAGCATCTAGAGATGTGTTTTTAGTTATTGGACCTTTATGAGAAATGTCTCATCAGACCCATTTTGTTTACCTAGGAATCTCTATTCCTATATGTGAAAAATGTAGACGAGATTTTCCATATTTCTGTGGATTATCATCACATGAACAAAGTCGTGGTAATGAAAAAGTACCCATATCATAAAATTTATGACCTCTTTGACCAGTTTTTTGGTGTGAGATGTTTCTTAATGATAGATCTTATGTCTAGCAACCACCATTTTATGGTCTATGATATTGATATCTCAAATTTTCCATCTTTATGTCTCTATGGGCACTATAAGTTCCTAGTGATTCCCTTTGGAGAGAAAAATTCCACTACTATGTTTTTAGTTTTTATTAACTAGGACATCGAGTTGTAATTTTACGGGTTTTTTATTTTCTTCATCGATGACGTACTTGTTTACAATATTTCAGAAGTGGAGCATGCATATCACTTGAGGATGGTCCTAGGATTTCCTTGGGCACCAGCATTATTGAAATATCTCAACATTCTAGTTATGGATTCTTGAGATTTACTTTCTAGGTAATGTCATTTAGGATCATGTTTTAGCAATGGATCTAATGTAGAATAATGTAGTTTATTCTTGGGATCCACCCAAAAACATGAATGGTACGAGGAGCTCTCATGGCATGGCGGGGTACTATATGAGGTCAGTAGAAATCTTCATCGGAATTCTATCCACATTGAACAAACTAACATGGAAATGGATTTTGTTCACCTAGTATCAATAGTAAAATAAGAACTTTCTAGAAATAAGTTTTAGAATGAAGTGTTTTCCATTTTTGAGACTTCCAATGGAGTTCATGGAGGTCGTTGTGTATTGTAAGGCCTCAGAAGCAGGACTAGGCTATATGTTGATGTAGCATCATGTAGTTATTCCATACAGGTCGATATAGTTGAGATCCCCTAACAAGAACTAAATGAACCACAACCATGATCTACAAGATGGAGTCCTTTAACTTAGGATGTGTAGGCACTACCTTCTTGGGGTACACATTATGGTTTACTTAGACCATCATAGACATAGGTACGTCTTCATGCAGAGGACCTAATTATGATATAGTGATGCTGGTAGGAGTTCTTTTAGGACTATGACATAGAGATAGTTTATAATCTAGGGAATGGAAATTTTTTATCATATTAATTTAGTAAGATGTCCTAGGATCACTTAGTACAAAAATAATATGACTAATAGCTTCCCTACAGTTGACCCTAGTTGAGAAAGTGGGTAATACTTTTCTATAGTTTATGTTGTTGACTCCTTTTCTTCGGGACCGTCTGAGATATTCTCAGTTGGGTGACATCAACTAAGAGGTATTACATGATAAGATATCCATAGGAAAATCATTGTACGACTATTCTGAAGGATGTAACCATGTCATCTTATTCCAGGGGAGGGAAATGGTTCTAGTTATGATTTGGCATTAAGAGATTTAATAATTAGACACTTCTAAAATAGATGTGCATCCCGATGTGGGGAATACATAAAGAGATATTCATCAATAATTATAGTGGTCCATAATGAGATGAAAAATAGATTATTTCATCTCTCGGTGCATTTCTTGTTAGTAGGTGAAGGAAGAGAACAACTTTTCGGCAGGTTTATATTAGCCCCATGAGATCTCGACATGGAATTGTGATATAATATCCACATAATTTTTTCAAATTTATTCTATTCCCAATTAAGAGCCATGATTCAATTTGAGTTATAGTATACAAAATCATGACATAGGAACACTTCCTTTCTATCAAGGATTATATTTTTATGGAGTGTTTTTGGTAGTTGAACTTACGGGAGATCATTCAACTTCACAGGGTAGCCTCGATGATTGTCTCTAAATGAGATGAATGATTTACATCATGGTTTTGGATAGTCCTTCATGAGACATTCAGGAGACATATATGGATGAGTACCTCCTTTTACCCACATAATTATGGGATGACTGATCGCATTATCCGGGTTTTGAAGGATATGATGAGGGCATGCATGTCAGTCATTGGGAAAAGCTTGGAGGATCACTATCCCGTCATAGAGTTTGGGTAAAATAATAACTACAACTATAACATCATCATAAGTCAGTTTCATGTCCTATAGTGGATACCTTTTAGGCCACCATTAATCTATATATAGATTGGTGAGTCTTCTCTTATGGGCCTAGAGTTGGTGCATGGGACGATGGTGATAGATCTGGTCATCTATGAGTAGATGAGGACAAACCAAAACAGAAAGAAAATTTTCAAAAATATTTGCGAGACACAATTTTTGTTCATGTAGGGAGACCATGTTATCCTGAGAGTATCCCCATTATGAGGATTTCATAGGTTTAACGGGGGATGCATGCTATCCATGAGTCTCATCGAGTCATTTGAGATCATGTAGAGGTTTGGTGTGGTTGTTTACCACCTTTCCAAACCCCCACAAGTAGATAGGGTTCATGATGTATTCCATTTGTCAGAGATGAGAAGATAAATGTATGAAACCATACACATTGTCAACTCGAGCAAGATGGACATCGATAATTGAGCCACCTTTGTGAAGAACTAGGTGGTGATTGAGGATCAGTAGGACCATGCCATGCATTGACGGACCATCCCTTTGGTTATCAAGTTGTGGTAGCATTGAAATGTGTAAGAGAGTTCATATGACCGTGAGAGTCTAGTGTGGGCCCAGTTTCCCATGTTTCTTTCATTTTTTTCATTTCATGGAAGAAATTATTGATGATGTAATAATGTATTTTCTCATTTTTCTCCTTGTAGGATGTTGAAATATTTATATTTATATATCTTGATTTATGTGCACTAACAACGTTTGATTCGGAGTCTTGGAGTTCCAGGAAATAATTTTATAAAAATATTAAATATATATTATATTGTTTGAATTTGGATTCTAAAAGAAAATTGATATCTCTTAAATGAAATCTCATATAAAAAATGTGAGACCACTATTGAGTATTGAATGTAGTGTTCACCCTAGGTGAGACATTAAATGGGTTTCCACATGGTTTTTGGATCTCTCGCTCATTAATGGTACATTCAATGAGTTAATTAATTATTAAATTAATTAATTAATTCAATTTGACCTAAAAATGTTTTTATAAATATATCAGTGCGGATAAGTTCTCGGGTTAAGATAATAATTCTAGATTTGACGCATAATTCTCCCCACCCTCCATTGGTAGATCTCCTCGAATGACGATGTAACTCCAAAGCGTAGTAGATTATGAGGAATATAATATATCATAATCTCACGAAATTTCTGTTAGAATCATTATACATCAATGACCAATCCATTATCTATGTAGGACTCATCATTTGGTTTTTTAATCATTTTATTATGTAGTTATGTAGATTTATTTTTTTTTCATCAATATGTGACTTCAATTGAATCTTTTTTTAGTCCTTAAATAAAGGTATTCAATTAATTTCTTTTTTTTCTTATCCCTAGATAACCATTCGTGATCGTTTTCCAGGAAAAAATTGCCAATGATCATTTGATGCATTGTTTTGGGGCCTTTCTACAAAATATCCTTCGCGTTTTCATTGGATGGATCCCTATAGTCCCAGTTCGACTTTTTTAGGAGGTAATGATCACGATCAGACCCTGCTATTCACAACGATCAACGAAAACAAGAACGGTGTGATGAACCATGTGTAGATTAAGGATTTATTTTGAGGTGGGGAAATCGATTTTGTGATTAAATATCGTGAACCCAATGGATGGATGTGGGAAGGGATGTGGAATGAGTGGTGAAACCCATGATGAAATCTGGTGGCTATTTTCCTAGCAAAAAATGTCAAAGATTCAATGTTTTTTGGTATATCCATATTTTTTTAGATGATTTTAGGCCATAATCAATGTGGTACTGATAGATTCATGTGTGGATTGTAGATATTGAATTTTTAAAAAAAATCCTGACTATACAGCATATTCAAGAATAATCACCAGGAATTCCCCCCTACGGTGGCCAGGGTTTTAGAAATTTTATAGATGAAACAACTTATAAAACCCCTTATATTCCATGTACCCCTTCCTCAATTGTATAACATGTTTGATAGTTCACATGGATTAGAACCCATGTGGAGGTATATAGGGTCCGATGTATGGTCGTTTACACTGATTCTCTAACACAACGAGCATCACAAAACCTTAATACGAGTCATCCAAGATATCCCAGGTAGTCCACATACACAGTGTGTACTACAAAATGGGATGGATCCATGTGTCAGCTAGGGCCATGAAATTGTGGTGGAGAAGGACCACATTTCATGTGGTTCCAATCACATTCCATGTACCCCTTGATCTTAATGGTGAAAACATTGATCACTCAAAAAACCATCATTTTAAATCTATTTATGGTTTGCGAGTATCCTATCGATTTTTTTCTTATAATGTAATTTTTCATGTGGTTCTGTATTTTAAGATATGATGGATAATGTGATGATAATGGAATTTTTGGAGCAAACACTCGATGGTGACAATGATAAAGAGAGATCACTAGTGGATTCCTTTTGAGAGGAACCCTCTAGTAGTGTCGTGCAAGGGTCTGTGACCTTCTGAGTGGAACCCTCTTGACGGGTAGGGCATGGATCCTCGATGAACTAGAGTGGAAACCTCCAACAGGGATGGGCATGGGTCCTCTATTTTTCAAGTTGAACCCTCTTGTAGGGTAGGGCATGGGTCCTCAATGACCCACTCCATCTGAACTGGGTATGGTTCCTCAATACTAAGATTGGAACCCTCCCATTGTACTAGTGTTTGGGTCCACTTTCTAGACTTTTTACCCTCGGATATGTGGAATAATTATGATGCTTATTTGGAAAAGATTTTTTATGCTAGGAAGACACGTGGGATGCTGACCACCATTAATTGAAATTTGGAACTATTGGTCCCACATCTTCTAAGACTAAAATGGGAGATGAGGATCCCAATACACTCTTGGTATAGTCTTCTTTGATATATATATATATATATATATATATATTTATACTTATTTTTTATCCACATCTCGAATTTAGATACTCTGCATACTAGAGAGGTCAATAACGTTCATGGTATGCCACATATTTTCTATGTTTAGCTTCATGTGGTTGGATGACATGACTCTTATGATATAGGTAGAAATGAAATTATGAGTAGTTTATATACTCACCATGTTTATCCCATTGAGTTTAGAATATCATATTATCACCCATGGATGGTTTTAGTAGTACTCTTTCATTGTACCATATTTTATCTATTGTCTTTATGTTCAATTGAATCCCTTACTTCTCCCCCTATAGATTTCAATGCATCCTACTGGGTATTTTTATTCTCACCCTATCATGGGATTTTCCAACCCATATCACTTCATATGAGGGTTATGGATTTTTCATTCATGAAAAAAGATGATATTATGGATATAGAGTGCAAGGACCACGTACGATGTACATGGATTTGGATTTTTGAGCTGTTCTTTTTTTTTTCTATTTTCATTTCCTATTTTCTGTCATTTTGGGACACTATTCTAGTTGGTCTGGTATGTTTTAAACTTACTTTTTAGTTTACACTACAATAATTTTGTATTTTCAAGAGGTTCATGCATGTTTGGTTTAATTTATAGTAGTGTTTACTGTTTTATTCATTCCCTCTAAAAAACTTTTAGTCTAATGGATGTGTCTGTGTTAGTGCAGGAACATAGGAAAAAACATCTCTTTGTTTGTTATGCCTTTGGTAGATGTCACCGACCTCTGGCCTATGGTGGAAGTCTTGGGTTATTTGATGATTGAACATGAGTTTGTTAGGTTCATAACATGAACTATTGTGTTATCTGGAAAGAATTATCTTCACCATCAAATGAGTTCTTCGAATTGATTTAATTAATAAAAATAATCGATAAAATTATATTAATGATAAATGAAGTGTTAGAAGAAGATCCCTCGATTGATATTTAAATAATGATTAAACATGAATTCAATACTAATTGAAAAATACATAAATCAATCAATTCAATTTAAATAATGATGTGATCCCTCTGATACAACATTTCAGTTTTGGATGTGACAAAAATGTGTAATAAATCATGTGTAAATTTCCTTTTTTGTCATGGTAGATGATAATTAAAATATTTAAACGATGTAAGATTCATGATCAGTGGAATTGAATCAATGAATATAGAAAATGGATAAAACATTGGAACTAGAGCACCTGACCATACAATATTATTTATAATTACTTTAATCAATTAATGAATTACCATGTGATAGTTCTTTCTTCATTGATTGATTTTAGAAAATATCTATGTTGTTACATCATTGCATTGAAGGAATAATGGTCATATTCCATCTATTAGTGATCTACATGTGTTCCTCAAATCGTCAAACATCATGTTAGGAATCTCTTGGAGCTAGCATGACATCTCCTATATTTTGCGTCATTTTCTTTTCATCTACATCAGAATCTATTCTAAAGGATTCTTCATGATATATCTTGACTCGGGAGTGGGAGGTGTATGAAGATCACTCTCTATTCCCAATATTGTTCTTGGAGAAGAGATCACTATAGGGATTTGGGAGGATTCTCCATATTCATTGTGCACATCAAAACAAATTAATTGGCTCTCTTGAAAAATAATATAACTGGGATTACATACCACTGGGGATTAGAATATAATATTATCACAATTTCTCATTAATATATATATTATCTCTATGGATACCCATCTATATAACAATAATAATATTATTATTTCTAGACATGTGCTTATTTTTCAAATTAAAATTGAATATTATTTATTCAAATAATATTTAATATATATTATTTATCCATGTACTATTAATCTCAATCCATCCTTCCTTCAAAATTTTTATCAGTCCTTAAATAATTTCATTTTTTATTAAATAAATATCAATTCATTATTCGGTAAGAAATAAATAAATATTATATTCACCAAATAGAATATAAATATTGATTAAATATTCCACTCACAGAATATTATCCTGAAGAACTGGTGAGAAGATGTATTTTTGATAAAGAAAAAAAGATTAATTTTTAAAATACTTATGGAAATAATATTTATTAAAATTTTAAAATACTAATAAATAATATATTTTTCAAATGAGATTCTAGAAACACTTACTTTGTGACCCTCTAGTCCTCTTTCTCAGTGGAATTAGATGAAACAGCCTAAAGTCCAAGGATTGCATCTAGAAACATCTTGTGGAACCCATGGAGAATGAAATGAGTTCTGAAATTACATAATACCTCATTCAGATGATTACTATGTAACACATTCACTTATTCATGGTATCTATAATCAAGCAGGTTTCCGGTTACTACCATCAACTTATGCGCTTAATGTAACACTAAATTTATGTAAATTGAACATGCTTATATAACCCCATTTCCTAGGATTTATTTAGGATATATCATTTCCAAAAATTGTAGTAATATAACAGCATTCATTAAAGAATATAAGGGGAAATTAGTTTCTCATATTTTTCATTAAGGAAATATTTCTCAAGACTCACCTAATGTATCATACCTCATCGTGAACATAAGTTATAACAGTTTTCATCAATACAAAAAAGTACGCAACTTTTAAACCTCATTAATAATAATATTAAATTCTAAGGATCAATACAAACATCCACAGATAGGAACATCAAATAACATATATAAATGCCGATTTCCTATAAGCACATCTCATTCTCATAATATCCTAAACTAGATATTTCAAAGGGAATACACATTGAGAATGTCCCTCAAAGTCCTATGAGTCTCCACCCCAGATAGATTGTATCATTTGTGTCTCTAAAATGATTTCATTTGACTATATAATTTATTTTTATGAATGATATTTTGGCACATATAGGTTATCATCATAACAAGGATCTGTTATGACCTTTCATTATGATAGATACTCATTCCACATCATCACATAATATTTTACACGTAAGAACAATCATGATTTTAAAATGAATTTATTCATTTTCGAAATTATTATTATAGGATATCATAATGTATAATGAATTTGGTTGTATGTCACCAACTCTAACACTTACAATGATCCTACCTTTAACAATTTCCTAAATTTCTACTCAGCATGATCCTTAAAGAGATATTCCTCATCTGTATAGTGTCATATATCAACCAGATAAACTGTCTTGGAAAACCTTATGAATTTTGGAGAATTTTTTTTCATAATTCAGTAAAATGACACCCACATAATGATCCAAAATGTTCCTAATAAAGATTCACAACTTTATAAAATTCTGTACACATCCGTTGGAACACTAAAAAATAAACAATAAAAATATTTCCTTTGTAATTTATACAAATCTAGGGGAACCTTGTGACGTTTATAATTATCATTACCAAAATTAGAAATGTACCTTATTAAGAATTCAGGAATAATCCATTTTCCAGTCCCAATACATAATTTATAGAATTTTTTAACCAATTCAGATCACATTGAAATCAAATTACAGCCTTCTTAACCACATAAAATCATGTTATAAAGACTTCATATATTTTTATGAATTGTTAGAATATTTCCAAACATCTACCTCCTATTTCCATATTATTATGCAGGACTAACATACTAAATTTTGAGTTCTTAAAAATATTTCCACTACGTCAATATTTATCCTTCAAATTAATTTACATTATCCTTAAACCAATTTATATTCATTACAAAATAATATAGTCTTATTTTTAGAAAACATCAGGATAGTTTATCCACAAACCGGGTAATATTTTAATTAAAATGATTATCCCCTTTTAATATATATTTCAATGAAAGATTTACAAAATCATCATCAACTAGTTTAGTAGTTATCCCATAAACTCTATAAAAATATTATATTGTGTTGCAAAAAATCTGTAATAAACTCTTCAAACTACAGCATCTGATTCCACAATGCTGGATGAGGCTGAACACCCTCTCCCCACATGCGGTCCCCGGTAGACTGCATGCTGGCTGATCACCACATCCTGTGGACGTTGGCTGATCCTCCGACGCAGCCAGGTGGCTGTGTTTTCCTACTTCCATCCATCATCCCACATTCCAAAGGCCCCAGCCAGCCATGGCCTCCCTACACTTGTGTGCCAACATCGCACACTGCCACCATCCTACGGCAGTAGCTACCGTTCATCGGTATTGTCATGCCAGCAATACCTTCCTTTGTTCACTGGGTCTACTCTAGTGGTCAAATTTTCGAACCGTTTTCACCTTTACCCTCCATGAGTATCTCTATACCTGTCATGTGCTTCTCACTATCGATTTAGAGGTTTTTAAATGAGTAACACAATAAATCCAATGGTGGAGGGGATCGATCCTTGTTTGTGTCTACCCACACTATCCGCATTAAATATTATTCAAAATAAAATTGGGAATGTTTAAGATATAATAATGGATTATCCTGATGAAAAACCATGAGATCAAGAAATCCCCCTACAAGATCACTGAACTGCATATCAACTTGTTCATGGTTTGATCTTCCTTAATTGTTTTGAATGTATAATGGGAAAAATATAATTTACAAAAACTAAACCACTACTTAGTTTTAGTTTCATCACATGAATAATTTGTCACTCAATACGATCCGTTCATGAAGGTCCTCGATCCTTCATCGAGGGAGGGATATCTCAATGAGCAGGGAAAGTGCTCAAGTCATTGATGATCTTTGTTTGCAATTTATCAATAGAGATCCTTTAGAGATTCACATTATTTCTCCCAATGTGTCAAAGATGAACCCCTAGTAAAATCATTAAATAAGAAAATGAATTTCTATTACCATTGCATTATAGTGATGTTATGTAGTTTCATTTATGAAAAAGTGTTTTTGATTCATTGTGTAAAAATTCCATTTCGCTAAAAAAAATTCAAAAGTCCAAAATAAAAATAAAATTATTATGTTTTTTTATTTTAATTTTTCTAAAAATGTATAGAAACTATCATTCACCCTACACTCACACCGATCGAGTTTAGAATTTTCCATATGGAAACACGCCCTCCTGAGCTCAATGGTACTCTTAGATTTCCAATATGTGTTACAGATTAGGATTTATAAGGATTTGAAAATAAAATAATTGTTCATTAATTATTTTATTTATGGCTAAAAACTATGTCCCACTTTTGTCCCGCACAAACAATTTTTAGGCCCTATCAAGGATAATTCTGTCACTCTAATTTCAATGGAGCCCTCAAATATTAGATCACGGAATTGATTTAAAAGTTAGAAAAAACCCTCTCACACAATTATTTAATGAACCTCAAATAAATAGTTCCCAAATACATCATGGCCACTTTGGGTCTCGGAATAATGTGTCTTATTAGATACTGGTCTGGAAATAATCCAATTAAATTTTCAGAAAATTTTATATGGAATTTTGGGTATTACATGTATGAATGATATCACTTAGAAATGTGATGTGATTCATTTTTCACATTAAATTATAAAGGATGTAAATAAGTATAAATTTAATGAATATATGTGATATAAATATCGTAATTACTATGGAAATGGTATATTATATTCAACTTCATTTTTATCCTTTGAGAAAATAGTAACAATGTTTATACATATGTTTGTCCTACCACCTCTATGAATGATGTAACAAATTTTTCATTATATATATTTTATGGATGAATATATATACATATATATATATATATAATGAATATATATTATATTTATATCATGTTTATCAATATGGAGATTATTGGACCATGAACAATGTATAGAGATTGAAACAACTGAACAAAAACATACAAAAAAATGAAGCTATAATAACCCGAAACATGATTTTACCAATGATTTATTAATAAAAGTGTAATAAATGTTAATTTTTAAATCATATATGGTATGATATATAGGATTATGGTTATATATATGATGTATAATAAACATTTATTTATTATACATGTGATTCATGTGTGAATTACGAATTTTCATACTTGAGGTTACAAATTTCTACTCTTTCTTTTATTTATGGTAGAAATATGCTATATTAACCCTTTTTTAATTTTTTTTTGTTGTATATAATACCCGTGACTTAATTTTATTATTATTCTCAGAAAATTATGGGACCTACATATACATTTAATATTATTAATTTCAGATGTATTACAATTAATTAGGTGCCAAGGTGATAAATATTTAATAAGATTCCAAGGTATTTTAAAATAAATGTTTTTTCTTTAATATTTTATGACTTTTTAAATTTAAAATAATTTTAATCAAAATGACAAAAATATTTTCCATAAAAATGTTTTAATTTTTATAATGTAATTTAAATTCATCGACAGAAATAAAATTTGATGTATCATATAGCCTACTATGGACATGATCTAATTATACCATACTTATAAATTCTCTAGATGGTTTTTAATTATAATGGAAACTTTTTTATGAAATCTATTTCTCTTCTATGGGTTATGTTATGATGAAATGTTTATGAAACACTTTTTTTTCATAGGGCATGACATGATTATTTTTGTTTTGATTTTGTGTTACACAAATTTATGGATTATGGGTAATGTGTGATCTATATCTCTATCTAATTCACTGGATAATGATTGCTATTATATGAGATTGAAGGATACATAAGAGGTTATTCCAACCTCAAAAAATAGGGTACGTGTTTGGTTATACTAACACTAAAAACAAGTATACACTCGAGGATTTTTGAAGCCCATAATTTGGTTCACAAGATGTATCCCAAGCATAAAATTGGTAAATTGGTGGATATCCAAATCATAACATGTTGAGAGTTTCATGGTGGGTATCCTTGACATAGGTTATTAAATTATTATTTATATTCAAAAAATATTTGTCTTATGATAATGTTTTAGTTTCTTAGATCATGTTATTTGATTCCATTATTATTCATGTATTATGAATTGCCACAATTTCTGCCATAAATATATTTATTGATTTATTATATATAGGGAATGGTTTTCAATTGCTATTATCACGTTATCATACCATTGTGATATTGTTATTCGGATATCCCCAATGTTTAACCGTACTGAGAATCTAATATCATCCTTTCATATGTTTCCATTCCATAGGTTATGAAGGATTTTTTTAAGCATGGAATGTCTATGTGGTTTACAATGTAGGAATATCTCTCTTAGAGATGGCAAATATCATCCAAGAAATAAGAATATTGTGTATCTAGTCTCCATGTCCACTAAAAATAATTATTTTCTTCCACAAGTTTGATAAATTCATTGAATATTCATCCATTATTATGTAATATACATGTATGACAATCCTGAATCATGTAATTCATTAACAGAGCATGGTTTATTTAACATCAGAAACATAGATAAGAAAACATTAATTAGATACCTAAAGATATGTTTAATGATAATTATTTGGATATGTCTATTTATAGGAAAATATATTAGAATTTTATTGTAGGATATATAAAATGGTTTCCAATAAATTATATCTGTGACTTGATACTAATAGTGGATGTGACTCTAGAACAGTTGTACGTAGGGGTAAAAACTCCAAAATAGATGCATTTGGATTTGACTCAATTATTTAATAGTTCATGAATATGGTCCTTATTAGACACCTAACCTGACACTCTCATGGGATATGTTTTAAAAATTTACAAAAAATCTTTATGACAAATCTTGAATCATTTGAATTGTGATAATGATTGAGCTCGGTTCAACCTAAGGTGCCATATATTTAAAATAATGTTTCATTATTTAGACATCAAATGAATGATTTTTCTAGATTAAGTTGTTTTATAATATTGATATTATTTATCACACAATGACTTTTCGTTTTATTTAATGGATTTAACAAGAAGGAACTAGGTTAACATTGAATGTGATAAAAAAATTCAATGAGAAATAATGTGATTTTATTAATTGATTGAAGGAAATTGTGATTATCCCAAATAAGTTAACATGATATATGATTAAAATATGACACCTTAACACACTCTCATACTCACCAAGGATATTAAGGATATAGTTTTGAATGAGATTTGGTGGTGGATACCATGGGGGAAACAATCTTTGGTAACATATATGTTATTAATGTAGGAAGAAACAATCAAGTGAATGTCTCAAAGGAATGAGAATATGTTTTATGTTTGTAAAATAAAGTAACTTTATATGTAAATTCTATTGAATTACGAAATGTTTAGTTAATTAAATGGATGAGAATAACGGATTCCGTAAGGTATTATCAATGGATAAATGTTTTAAACATAGAAAGAATGCTAATTATGTAAATCGATGTCCTATGTGAAGAGCTCAAGTTTAGGATCAACAATGTTGTATTTGTAATGGTTTTTTTATTCATGATAAAGAGACTACAAATAATATATAATATAATGGATGTATTATGGAATATTATTTTTAATCTTATTTAATGGTTAAATATTGAATTGGAATGACTGAAGTGCTTATGTTATATGAATAATTAAATACACAAGGATAGTTCTATAGAAACTTTTTCATTAAGGATATTATGAATAATTTGAATTGTATTGTTGACCTAAAAATGTTCTTTAATGGAATGGTGATATTTTATTTAGAAAATATGATTATGGGAAATATGACCGTTAATGTGTTCCTGGTTTTGAGATAATGTTCTTTAGTTGGGAAATAAAGATTATTTCTAAGGATAATGTAAATTAAAGTGTAGTGATGACCTTGGAACAGATTAATGATTTGACAAAAAATTTGATTATTTTGTCACTGATGGAGCTTATATTTATTTTAGATTAATGGAATATATGTAATAATATATGGTTTTATTTAAGTAATAATGTCGCATGTACGATTTCATTGGGGTTTTTTTGTCATGATAGTCATTAAAAAATTTCACGAGAGAATATGAGAATGTTATCCGCATATTTGGTATGTAATAATTAACCATAACATTATAATATTTTTGGGATTAATGATAAGTTTACTTTTGATATTTAGTGACCTTATTTAGATTTTTTTAAAATTTTGATGGTATTAAGGTTCACTTTTTATGGAATTTTTGTAGTTGAACATTGGATATGTTTTCAGAGATTAATGAATTATTTAATCATTGACGATCTACCAATATTGGATAACCTTTTCCAATTTTTTTTGTTTTGATTATAACAGTCCATATAAGTAATTAATTATCATTATTTAATAGATATTTTAATTTTATTGTTATTCAATAATAAAAAATTCAGTTTTATTTAGTGTATTAATTGATTGAGTCAATATAAATCTATGTAAAATCAAAGGATAAAATTGTTATTATTGAAAGAAATAAAGTATGTATATTTTATCTTGTTCTCTTTATAGATATTAAAAATTCTATTAACTTCAAGAAAAGGATTTTGAGAAAAAAAATTCCTATCACATTCATTTCTATGTAATATATCGTCTCTAAACTCATCATATATTTACGGTATTTTTGTGGATAACTTTCTCATGACCATGTTTACTATCACTCTCTATTCATCATTTGGAATAAATATTCTCTTCTATGTCCATATTTTCACTTACCAATAATTTTATCCAATTTGGAAATCTAATTCATTGTTATTTCATGATTTCAATATAATATACCTTTCTATCCTTTCAAAATGATGTTTTATTAACCCTTTTAGTGATATAGGTTTTCCACAATGTAATAAATAACTGAAACCCCTTTGATTATCGAAAACAATTACCAATTTAGATGATTTAATTTGTCAAAGGGAGCAAAGAATGTAACACACCAATATTTTATAAAATATAGTTTTTCAAATAAATTTAATTTCATTGATAGCTAGCATTACATGCGACTTATATGAACAACAACATACTATTAAATTATTATCATTTAATATGTGAATTAATGCCTAGTTATTGGATTGGAGGGTATGAATAGTAATAAATAAATTTTGAAACGTATATGGTTTAAAAATGTATAAAATTAAATCATTGGTTATAAATTTTTTATAAGTTAAATAAAAATAATTTTAAATAAAAGAATAGTTTCCTAAATAATACTTTTTAGGCGGGAAGAGAGTATTTAACCTAATAAATTAAATTATTAAATATTTTTGAGTGATTTTATTGAAATTTATACAATATATATATTTATATATTAAATAAAATTATTTATCATACATATAATATTATTTTATGCCTGAGATAGAAATAAATTAAGTTTTAGGATTATAAATTTTATTTTTTTATATCAGATTCATCGCATTTTTTACAATATTTAAAAATTAAATTTTCTTGATTCTAGAAAATCTATTTGAAACAATGAACTGAATTCATTAATTATTATTTTTAAAATTATCTTAGATTGATTTTATGAAAATTTTAGGAAAATTTTAATTTTCGATGAATTGTGAAAAATACTTATGTTTATTAAAATTTAACTTTTCATTTAAATATTATACAAAATTATTTTTTTATTTTAAATGGTTTTAAAATTTAAATTAGTTCATTTATGTTATAAATACATCAATTTGGGTATTTATAATGATCCTTAAGTTCAATTTTGATATAAAAAACTTTTTATACATATGAAAACCTTTTCTTTGGAAGACATATTTTTTGTCGCTTATACGATTTTCATGTGATTTAAATTCATCCAGTATTAAATAATAAATATTATAAAATGGATTGAATATTTGGAATAAGAATAATTACTATTCTATAAAAGGGTATCATTAATTTATTTTCCTAAATAATAGTAAAAAAAGTAAAAATAAATAATTGTAGTTAAAGATAAAATTGGGTTTTTTGCATTACATGCACATGTGTTAAAATTTATCTTCAACACCCATAAGACATTTAATTAATTTATTGGATTTAATAGTTACAACCATTCGGTCCAAATTATACAACTAAGCACATTTTTTTAGGAAAAATGTGTAGAGACCCAAACATGATGTACATAGACATTACATTAATTCTATGGAATACTTAATACACAACAAAAACCGACATCCAAGGATCATAATAGTTTAGTGTCTTTGGAAACATGGAACATAAACTTCTAATATTGTTTAAGGATATTAAAAATCTCCCATAAATATCTTCCATTTTTTCCTTACCTAAAACCTTTCATTTTATCCTGGGGAAAAGAAAACATAAAACGGATGAGATCAAATGCTAATTAAGGGTAAGCATAGAGAAAATGAAACAACCCATATACAATTGAACATAAAAACATGACATAAAGTTTAAACATCAAAATCCTGATCAATGACATTTAACATGGTAGTACGTAAGGAATAGATCATAATGGAACACCAATCATGATAAAATATTATGGGAATAAAACATGTAATTGTGGAAATCCATAAAGAACATGATATTATTTCCATTGTAGTCAAAGCATTGCTGCCAAGACCATCATAGTGGACAATGTCCATTACTGAATCAGGTTTACTGGTCATTCCAGCCATGTATTAATGAACCATATTTTACTTCCCATTCTAGTCATGTCTATCTCATGAGATATAAATCATTACCCAATGCATTGGAGGGAGATATAGGTCCCACCCATCTCATAATGAAATCATTCTTTCGTGTGCCACAAAATAAACATAAATCATTCATCTTATCCCAAATAATAATATGGGTTTCATAAACATCATCACATCATAATATAATACATATAGAATAAATGGATATCATTTCATCATACGAAAAATGAAACCATTTAAATAATAGAGACATTATTCTTTAAACATAAAAATATTAAATAATGTCATCTTATATGGATAATAGTTTTGACAAACACATGAAGTGTATTCTTGAGGAAAATATACTTTCTTCTTCTAAATCATTTTATTTTAACAAAATGCCACGCAATTTTAAAAGAAAAGGATTTTGTTGAAAATAATAATGAAATCCTATAGAGTATGTTTCATGGAAATAAGGCATTTAAAACCGTAAAAATCTATTCATGTCGTATAAGTTAAAAAAACATTCTCCTCGTATTTTTAACAGAAAAGTCAAAAAGTAACACGTATGGTAAACAAAGAAAGATTCATTCAATAACACAAAGTAAAAGTAAAAGAGGGTAAAATATGACATTATACATACATGGAATAATATTAAAAACTTTATGAAAAACATTTTTATGGACATGGATGAAAAATATAACCCTAGTAAATACTTACGTATAAGCAATCTCTGATAAAAATGGGATTTGAAAAATTATCCCTTACCTTAGGTCTGATATGATTTGAACATATCTGAACCTCCTGTATAATGATTTAAATAATGTAATTGAAATATTACAGAATCATTTTCATTATTATGATATCACATATGGTTAACTTATGACTTTATAATACCTGTTCTTTTTTAAATTCCATGTTAAAGCAGTGTTCTTGGAAAAACCGTTTCATTTATCGTATGTGTTTTGACTTGTTGTACTTGATATTATTAATTATATCCTGATTTTAATAATTCCTAAATGTAAAACACGATTTATATATAAAATATAATCAGAATATAAATATATATGATAGATCGATAAATGGAATGAAATACACCGTTCATGGAGACGGTAGGTCGTACGTATGCATGAACGATATTTTCATTTCCATATTGAATTGATTGGAATTTAGTAAATGAAACATATATGTAAAAAAATATAGTATCATTATTATGTAATATATTTCATGATTATTTATTATATATAATTTATAATCATTCTTGAATGGTTAATCATGGAAAATGAATCTCATCGTGTTCATGGAGATTGTAGTCCGTACGTATGCACGGGCGATTATATCATTCTTTTGATATTAAAATCATATATAATTGGATGGTATATAATATATAAAGATTCATAATAATGTTATATTTATTATTTATATCATTTTACTCATTATTATACACATCCAAATGAATAAATGTTTGAATTACAAATATTACCACCACGTGGAGACGGTAAGCCGTACGGATGCACGTTTGGTGACTTTTTCATTCATAGGATTGATAAAATAACTAATATGGTTGAATTTTTTTATAATAACATCAAAGTATAAATAAGATACTGGAGTTATTATTTTAGAATGGAAACAACATAGAAAGAGGATGTGTAAGAAGAAAGGAACTTGAAATAGGTGGTGAGATATTTACATCTTCTTCGGGATCTTCCTTTTGATTTGATCAAAAGGGATCCATTGTTTGACTTTATGACTAAAGGAAGGCCTATAGGATTAAGGGAGGACATATTATAGGGTATTTGGGCAGGGGTTGGCGGATACCAATGGCTTTGGAAGTGTGAATTAGACAGAAGGGGGAGTGCCCTTTTATAAGGGGGATGAGGGGAACCTTAGGAAAAACATAAACTATTATTTTATAATAAATTAATATTCTGTTTATAAAGGCTCAAAATCTACTTCTTTAGAGGATTGGGTGGTTATGGGTCGAAATCCTCTCAACCAATAGGTTTTAGAGATGTTTAGGTTACCATTTTAACCTTATAATTTAGATTTAACTCCAACATAAATAATTTAACTTTTACCGTGTCTTCTTGTATTCTTACACTATATGGTTAACAAAAAAACTATAAACGTCCAATAGAACCATAATTGGTTTATTAATGTCTTATATAATATTATATAATCTTTGGCCTAAAAAATGATTTTGAGGACCATTATATCAATTAATAATATAATATTTTTTTAAAAACTCTTTTATGTCAATTTTGTCACTATTTGGTATTTCGTTTACTCTAAATTCAAAACAACATTATTACTTAGAAAAAAATTCATCTAACCAACACTAATATGTTATAATAACCTATAAAATTAGTTTAACTAATAAAAATTCTCAAATTACATTTATTTTGTCATTTATAATATCAATTTTGTAAATATTTCATTAATGAGGTAATTACTGCATCATCATTGTGTCATAAATAAATTAAATTATTTAATGTCTAAAAAATATAAATAAAATACCATTATGTAGGTAATATTTTTCTCTTTATATGTAATATTTATATTCTAATTAATATTATTTAAAACCCTATATTAAAAATTATTTAGTTAGTAAACATTTATTTTAACTCTTTTAACTCTTCTTTAAATAATATAATAATAAGTGCCCTAATCTATTCCAAGTGGACCAAAGAGGTTAATATTTTATTTCTATGGTTGTTTTTTGTCAAATTATACTTATCTAATAGAACGAGGATATGTGTTAAGATAATAATAATATCTTTTTTCCCTTAATTACCCTATTTACTTTTAACCGTGGTAAATAAAAGTAAAAAGGTATTATTCACCAAAAATTATTTTTATCTTTTTGAACCACATTTTACTCCTTGATATTAACTGTGTCTCTCGTATTTTTGAAATTCAACTCATAGAAGTGGTAAAATTACGTTTTATGTAAATTTTAAAATTCTCCTTGGTGGTGGGTAAAATACGATAAAAAGTTCAATAAAAAATTTTATATATCTAAAATTATTATAAAATGACTACAATGAATTACATTGAAATTATATAGGTATTATGTATTTATTTTGACATAAAATAAATTTAAATAAAATAAATAATTATTTGAATAAAAATTATGTTTTAAACTATAACTCAGTGTTTTCACTATTTATCAAAAATTGAAGGTTTTCAGAAAAATACCAAAAATTCACCTGAAGCTAATTTTGATATTCCGAATCCAAAAATGAAATCCATTTGGAAAGATAAAATTTATAAAATTTCAAAAAGTGGTTATTACTATTCATAACGGCTAGTTTATATAATATTTTAATAACATATCGTTGTTTAGTGAAACTCTGTATTGCGTATAATGCAAGATATTGAGGAAGGTTACTATTTCATGTAATGAAATCCAAAATAGTTTTGCATATACTAAAAGATAATATAGTGTTTCATATAGCGCATGATAATCTTGGTGTAGCGTACAACAAAATAAATCAATGAACTTTAAAAAAATTATCATAAAATCTCGGGGTGTTACATTCTACCCCACCTAAAATGAATTTTGTCCACAAAATTCGTTGGGGTTATAAATGGTTTTATATGTGAATGTTTCTTTCATAGAAACCCACATCATAAAAAGGAATAATAAATCATCATTTTAAAAAGGAACATTAGAAACATAACGGATACCCAAAGTAACTCAACACTGGGTTTCCACATAGGATAATATAGGTTCAAATATGGACATGGAAGAGAAATCTAACAATCAAGTTCTGATAGAGAGTGGTAGAGAACCTGGCATTGAAAAATCCAACAGTAACAAATCCATAAATTTGTGATGATCTAAGGTACCATCTAGGACAACATTTTTGGTTTTTTAAGAACATTTCCATAAGGTTGAAAAACAAATTGGAATTAGAAGAAATACATAATTGATTTTTGAACAATATCATCGGTGGTCATTCCATGAACAACTTACACTTTATCTCTTAAAGAAATGAAGTTGAATTCATCATTCCTGAAGTGTTAGCAGTTCATGCGATAGAATGACAGGTCATTCCATCTGTCTCAAACATAAGGTTAGAAAAAGTTATATACATCAGTCTATCTATGGTGACATTAATCGTATATGGTTCCTTAAATGGACTTATACTTCATCTATCATACCTCTTAATAAAATAACTATAGTTTCTACTAACCATGGACTTCCTGTAGACCACAGGTAGGCGATAAAGGCCTGTCACACTTCGGCTGTGGGTTCGATTCGCGCAACCTTGTCTGACGCGACGAGTAGTTCCCCGTCCAATAGGTTGTCCCTTATTATAACATTCCTGCAATAATATAAAAATGTTCTAGCCTTACAAAATACTATCTAATGTCTAACATAATTCATTACAATATTTTGGATTATCCAAAATATTTCAGTCGAAGCTCATAGTATAAAGAAAAATATTACATGAAAGGTCACATAACAAGCACATGAGTACCATCATTTATAACCCAAATATCATAATATATATCATGTTGGTCACATTAAAAACATGTGAATAACATAATAATTTATTCTTTTGAAACACGAATTACCATAGAACCTTAGTGAAAACATGATTGTTTTCATAAGTTAGCTTATTCCAAATACCAAATTCCCAATAATTCTATATACTCAATCCATGATATCACATTTTCCTTATATCAGTAATGAGCTCATTAATAACATCAAACGTATTATTTTCTCCTTGTCCCTTCATTATTCACATATCATCTGCTTTCTAAAAATATTTCAATCACTTTTCTTGGATATCGGTACCATTCAACGTATAATTTCAAATAATCAAGGAAAAAATATCGTAATAATCTTTAGATGTTTCATTATTCCATAGTACCATTAAATTACCTATACAAAATTACTCTTGATAAACATAAAATAATTCCACTCCCTTTTTTAACCATTGACTGAGATTCAACAATTCTTTCATCTCACATATCATTTTTAGTCTCTTCATCATCATCAGTATAAATACTACCCATATGACCATGCCGATTCTATTCATGAGACTATCTCTTTGGGAATTGGTTTGAATAATTTCCATACATTCCACATTTAAAACATTTGACCGTTGTTGATGTCTTAACAATACCATTATTCATGTCCATGGAGTTAACTGAACACTTTCCTTTGCAATTAATGGCTTTGATCTCTTCTTTTCCACACAAAAAGAATCTTCCAGTTCCTTTGAAACATTCACCTTGATGTCTCTTCCCACATGATTTACATTAGTGAAATTGAACTTTCTTTCCTCTAGGATCATCATTAAACTCCTTCTTTCTCATATTAACTGAGTCATGAAACATACCAATGTTGATATTATTGATCATATTATGAGATTTCTGATTACTCATGATAACGTTGTTTCACCTTCCAAATCCTATTTCATTTTATTGATCATGAATAACATCATTCCGTTGTCCATCATATTTTCCACAAACATGAATCTTCCGGTTTCCAGTCATTTTATAAAACCCAAAAAATAGTGTGAGAGGAAAAAACCATTCTAGGAAGAAAACATAATAAAGGGGGAGTACCTTAAATATATAACATCTTAGGATTAATTCTAAGATCTTTACCGTAATTCTAGGACTATAACATATACTTATACTTATCATTAGGGACAACCCTAGACATACCTTAGAAATATCTCTACAGATCTCACTAAAGTTTTCGCATCATAGTTTCCAAAGGAAAACTAAACCTCCCTCTAATACCAACTGTAGATACCCACACTTGACGTACATTGACATTACATTACTTTTTCTAAATACATAATACATTACAAAAACTGGCATCCAAGGACCGTAACAGTTTAGTGTCATCGTAAACGTGGATCATGAACTTCTAATCATATTGAATGATCTTCAACATCTCCCATAAAGATCATCCAGTTTTTTTTCTTACCTAAAACCATTCTATATATCCTGGAGAAAAGAAAACATTAAAAGGGTGAGATCAAATGCTCAGTAATTTTAAGCCAGGAGAAAATAAAACAACCCATATACATTTTAACTTTAAAACATGAACATAATGTTTAAAAATGAAAATATTGAGAAATGACATTAAACATGGTATTACGTAAGGCTTAAATCATAATGGAACATCAATCATGATAAAATATCATGGTAATAATACAAGTAATTGTGGAAATGAATTAGGCACTTGATATTATTTCCATAGTAGTCAAAGAATTGCTGCCAAGACCATCATATTGGACAAAGTCCATTACTGAATCGAGTTTACTTGTCGTTCCAACCCTGTATTACTGAACCGTATTTTACTTTCTGTTCCATCCATGTATATCTCATGTGATATAAATATTTACACAATGCATTGGAGGTAGATATAGGTCCCACCCATATCATAATGAAATCATTATTTCATGTGCCAATAAATAAACATAAATCATTCCTCATAATGCAAAGAATAACATGGGTTTCTTAAACATCATCTCATCATAACATAAACTATATAGAATAAATGGATATAATTTAATAATAATAAAAATTAAACCTTTTAAATAATATTGAAATTATAATTGAAACATAAAAATATTAAATAATTTCATCTTAGATGTAAAACAGTTTTGACAAAACACATGAACTGAATTCTTGAGAAAAATATCCTTTCTTCTTCAAAATTATTTTCCTTTCACAAATTGCAATTCAATTTTAAAAGAAAAGTATTTTGTTGAAAATAATAATGATATCTTGTAGAGTTAGATTCATGGAAATAAGGTGTTATAAACCATAAAATTCCGTTCATGTCGTATAAGTTAAAAAAACATTCTCCACGTACTTTTAACGGAAAAGTCGAAAAGTACCACATGTGGTAAACAAAAAAAGATTTATTCCATTACACAAATTAAAAGAAAAAACTGGGTAAATATGAATTTAGACATACATTTAATAATAATAAACATTTTATGAAAAACATTTTTATGCACCTGGTTGAAAAATATAACCCCAGTAAATACTTACGTATAAGCAATCTCAGATAAAAATGAGATTTAAAAATTTTCCCTTACCTTAGGTCCAATATGCTTTGTATGTATCTGATCCTCCAATATGATGATTTAAATAATTTCATTGACTTATTACAGAATCATATTCATTGTTATGATATCATATATGGTTCACTTAATTCTTTATATTACCTGTTCTTTTGTAAATTCCATGTTAAAGCAGTGTTCTGCGTAAAATCGTTTCATTTATCGTACGTGTTTCTACTTGTTGTTCTTGATATTATTACTTATATCCTGATTTACTTAATTCTAGAATTTAAAACATGATTTATATCTAATATTTATTCAGCATATAAATATATATGATAGATTGATAAATAGAATGAAATACACCGTCCATGGACACAGTAGGCCGTACGTACACATGAACAATGTTTTTGTTTCCTTATTTAATTGAATGGAATTAAGTAAATGAAACATATATGTACATTAATCCAGAATCATTATTATGAAATTTATTTCATTATTATTTATTATATAAACATTATAATCATACTTGAATGGCTAATCATGATAAATGAATTGCATCGGATTCATGGAGACGGTAGTCCGTACGTACGCACGAGTGATGATGTCATTCTTTTGATATTAAAATCGTATATAATTTGACAGTATATAATATATAAATAATAATATTAATTCTATATTTATTATTTATCTCATTTATACTCATTATTATACACATCAAAATGATGAAATGCTTGAATAATAAACTACACCACGACGTGGAGACGGTAAGTCGTACATACGCACATGTGGTGACTTTTTCATTCATAGGATGGATAAAATAACTAATATGGTTGTAAAATTTTTATAATAGCATCATATTATAAATAAGATACTAATTTTATTATTTTAAAATGGAAAAAATAATGAAGGAGGAAGTGGAAGAAGAAAGGAACTTGAAATAGGTGGTGAGATATTTACCTCTTCTTCGAGTTCTTCCTTTGGATTTGATCAAATGGTCTCAATAGGTTAGCTTCATGACTGAATTAAGGCCTCTATGATTACGGGACGACAGTTGAGATGGTATTTTGGGAGGGATTGGCTGAGGAAAATGTCTTTGAAAGTGTAAATTAGAGAGAAGGGGGAGTTCCCTTTTATAAGAGGGGTGAGGGGCACCTTAGAAAAAACTTAAAATATTATTTTATAATAAATTTATATTTGATTTATAATGGCTCAAAAGTTACTTATTTCGAGTCTAGGGTGGGGATGTGTCTAAATTATTTCAACCAATTGGTTTTAGACATGTTTAGGTTTCCATTTTAACCTTATCATTTAGATTTAACTCCATGTTAAATAATTTACCTTTTTTGGTGCCTTCTTTTATTATTACACTATATGGTTCATTAACTTAATATAAACTCCCAATAGAACTCTATTTAGTTCATTAATGTCATATATATTAATATATAATTCTTTTCTCCTATCATTAGATTTTTAGGACCATTAAATCAATAAATAAAATAATATTTGTTTTAAAAACTCTTTTATGTCAATTTTGACACTATGTGGTATTTTGATTTCTCAAAATTCATAATAGCTTTATTACTTCGAAAAAAATTCATATAACCAACACTAAAATTTTATATTATCCTTTAAAATTATTTTAATTAATAAAATATTCTAAAATTCCATTTATTTGGGTATTTATAATATGAATTATGTTAATATTTCATTAATAATGTAATTATTGCATCATCATTGTGTCTTCAATAAATTAAATTATTTAATGTCTAAAAAAAATAAATAAAATAACATTATGTAGTAAATATTTTAATATTTCTATGGAATATTTATCATCTAATATATCTTATGTATAACCCTATAGTAAAAATGTTTTAGTTATTAAACATTGATTTTAACTCTTTTAACTATTCTTTAAAGAAAATAATAATAAGTGCCATAATCTAATCCAACTGGACCAAAGTGATTCATATTTTATTTATAATTTTGATTTTGGTCTAATTATACTTATCCAATAGAATTAGGACTTGGTTTATGGTAATAATAATATCTTTTTTACCCTTAATTACTCTATTTACTTTTAAACGTGGTAAATAAAAGTTAACAGTTACAATTCACCAAAAATTATTTTTTTGTTATTGAACCACATTTTACTCTTTGATTATAACAATTTCACTTAGATTTTCTAAATTCAACTCACCGAAGTGGTAAAATTATGTTTTATTTAATTTGAAAATTCTCCCAGGAGGTGGGTAAAAGAAGGAAAAAAGTTCAGTAAATTATATATATATATATATAATTATTATAAAATGACTATAATTAATTACACTGAAATTATATAGGTATTATGTATATATTTTAACATAAAATAAATTTAAATAAAAATTCGGTTCTAAACTATAACTCAGTGTTTTTCACTATTCATCAAAAATTTAATGTTTTCAGAAAAATACTAAAAAATCACCCTAAGCTAATTTCGATATTCCAAATTCAAAAATGAATTCCATTTTGAAAGATAAAATTTATAAAATTTCAAAAATGTGGGTATTAATATTCGTAACATCTTTTTGATATAATATTTTAATAACATACCGTTGTTTATTGAAACTCAGTATTGCATACAACACAAGCTATCGAGGATGGTTTCTCTTGTGTGTAATGCAGCCCAAGAATAGTGTTGCATATACTGCAAGATAATATGGTGTTTACTATAGTGAAAGAAAATATTGGTGTAGCATACAACAAAATAAATCATTGAAATTAAAAAGAATAATTCTCATAAAATCCTGGGGTGTTACATTTTACCCCCCAAAAAATGAATTTCACCCTCAAAATTCGTCAGGGTTATAAATGCTTTTCTTCTTGAATGTTTCATTCATAGAAAAACACATCATAAAAATTAAAACTAAATCATAATTTTAAAATGGAATTTTAAGAACATAACGAATACCAAAAGTAACTCATCAATGAGTTTCCACATAGGAGTATAGAGGTGAAACTATTGATATGGAAGAGAAATCGGACCATCATGTTCTGATAGAGAGTGGTAGAGAACATGGCTATGAGAAATCCAACAATCACAAAGCCATAAATTTTTGATGATCTAAGGTACCATCTAGGACAACTTTTTTGGTTATTTAAGATAATTTCCCTAAAGTTGAAAAATAATTGGAATTAGAAGAAATACTTAATTGATTTTGGTACAATCTCACAGTTGGACATTCCATGAACAAATTCCACTTCATCTCTTAAGTAAATGATGTTTAATTTGTCATTCGGGAAGTGTTAGCAGATCATACGATAAAATGATAGGTCATCCCATCTTTTTAAAACGTAAGGTTAGCAAAAGTTATATAGACAAGTCCATCTATGGTGAGATTAATCGTATATGGTTCTTTAAATGGACATAAAATTCATCTATCATACCCTTTAATATAATTAAAGTAGTTTCTACTAACCAGGGACTTCATGTTGGCCAAAGGTAGGTGATAAAGTTCTGTCGCACTTCAGTTGTGTGTTTGATTCTCGTAACCTTGTCTGATGCGACGGGTTGTCGCTCGTCCTGTAGGTTGTCCCTTATTATAACATTCCTGCAATAATATCAAAAAAAGTTCTAGCATTAAACAATAATACCTCATGTCTAACTTAATTCATTCCCATCTTTAGGCTTATCCAAAATACTTTGGTCCAAGCTCAGAGTATAAAGAAAAAGATTACTTGATAGGTCACATAACAAGAACGTGAATACCATCATTTATCCCCAATATATCATAATATATATTGTTGGTCACATTCCAAAAATGTGAATACCTTAATCATGTATTCTTTTCAAACACAAAATACCATAGAACCTTTGTGAAAACATGAATACTGTCAAAAGTTAACTCTTTCCTCATACAAAAATCCCATTAATTCTATATACTCCAACCATGATATCACATTGTCCTTATATCAATAATGAGCTCATTAATAACATAAAATGTATTAGTTTCTCCTTATCTTTCCATTATGCATATATCACCTACTTTCCAAAAAAAATCAATCACTTTTCATGGTTACTGGTACTATTCAACGTATACTTTCAAATACTCAAGGAAAAACAATAGTGTATCAATCTTTAGAGGTTTCTTTATTCTATAGTACCATTAAATTACCTATAGAACATTACTCTGGATAATCATAAAATCATTCCATTACCTTCTTAAACCATTGACCGAGCATCAACAATTCTTTCATTTCACATATCATTTGTAGTTTCTTCATCATCAAAAACATAAATACTACCCATACGACCATGCTAATTCTCTTCATGAGAATTTCTCTTAGGGAATTGGTTTCCATAATTCCCATAAATTCCACATTTAAAACATTTAACCATTATTAATGTCTTAGCAATTTCATTATCCTTGTCCACGGAGTTAACTGAACCATTTTCTTTGCAATTTCTATCATTTTGTCCTTCTTTTTCACACCCAAAGCATCTTACAGTTCCTTTGAAACATTCTCCTTGATGTCTCTTACCACATGATTTATATGAGGGAAATTGAACTTTCTTTCCACTATGATCATCATGAATCTCATTCTTTCTCTTATTAACTGAGTTAGGAAACATAATAAAGTTGATATTATTGATCATATTATGAGATTTATAATTATTAATAGTAACTATATTTTTCCTTCAAAATCCCATTTCATTTGCTTGATCATGAATAATATCATTCTATTTTCAATCATATTCTCCATTAACATGAATCTTTCGGTTTCTAACCATTTTCTAATACCCAAAAAGAATAGTGTGAGAGGATATAATCATTCTAGGAAAAAAACATTATAAATTGGGAGTACCTAAAATATATAACATCTTAGGTTTAATTCTATGAACGCTACTGTAATTCTAGGACTATAACTTATACTTATACTTAACCTTATGGACATCCCTAGACCGGCCATAGAAATATCTCTAGAGATCTCACTAAATTTTTCGCATACTAGTTTCCAAAGGACAACTGAACCTCCCTCTGATACCAACTATAGATACCCACACTTTACATACATGGAAATTACATTACTTTTTTAGAATACTTTATACATAAAAAAACTGACATCCAAGAACCGTAATATTGTAGTGTCTTTGGAAACTTGGAACATAAACTTCTAATCATGTTGAAAGATCTTCGACATCTCCTATAAAGATCTTCCCCTTTTCATTATCTTACTTAAAAACTTTCTTTATATCCCAGGGAAAAGAAAACGTAAAAATGGTGAGCTCAAATGCTTAGTAAGGGTAATCATGGGGAAACTAAAACAACACATATACATTTTAACTTAAAACATGAACATAATGTTTAAACATCAAAATCTTGAGGAATGACATTAAAAATGGTAGTATGTAAGTCATAGATAATAATGGAACATCAATCATGAAAACATAGCATGGGAATAAAACATGTAAATGTGGAAAACCATTAATCACTTGTTATGATTTCCAAAGTAGTCAAAGCATTGTTGTCAAGAACATTATAGTGGACAAAGTCCATTACTGAATCTGGTTTACTTGACGTTCCCGCCCTGTATTACTGAACCAGATTTTACTTGTTGTTCCATCCATGTCTATATCATGAGATATAAATATTTTCCCAATGAATTGGAGGTATATATAGGCCCCACCCATTTTATAATTAAATAATTCTTTAGTGTCCCACAAAATAAACAAAAATAATTTATCATAACCCAAAGAATAATATGAGTTTCATAAACATCATCCCATCATAACATAATCCATATAGAATAAATGGATATCATTTCATCATAAGAAAAATGAAACCATATAAATAATAGAGACATTATACTTGATAAATAAACATATTAAATAATTTCATCTTATATGGAATATAGTTTTGACAAAACACATGAAATGAATTCTTGAAGAAAATATCCTTTCTTCTTAAAAATCATTTTCATTTCACAAAATACCGTGGAATTTTAAAAGAAAAGGATTTTGTTGAAAATAATCATGAAATCATGTAGATTATGCTTCATGGAAATAAGGGGTTATAAACCATAAAAATATGTTCATTTCGTATAAGTTAAAAAAAACATTCTCCTCATACTTTTAACGGAAAAGTCAAAAAGTACCACTTATGGTAAACAAAAAAAGATTCATTCTATAACACAAAGTAAAAGTCAAAGTTGGTTAAATATGACTCTATACATACATAGAAGAACATTATACACATTATAAAAAACATTTTTATGGACATGGATGAAAAATATAACCCTAGTAAATACTTAGGTATTAGGAATCTCAGATAAAAATGATATATGAAAAGTTATTTCTTAACATATGTCCGATATGATTAGTACATATCCAAACCTCCTGTATAATGATTTAAATAATTTATTGACTTATTAATGAATTATATTCATTTTTATTATATCATATATGTTTCACTTGTTACTTTATATTACCTGTTCTTTTGTAAATTTTATGTTAAAGCAGTGTTCTGGGTAAAATCGTTTCATTTATCGTATGTGTTTTGACTTGTTGTTCTTGATATTTGTACTTATATCCTGATTTAATTAATTCTAGAATATAAAACATGATTTATATATAATATATAATCATCATATAAATATATATGATAGATCGATAAATAGAATGAAATACACTATTCATGGAGAGGGTAGGTCGTACGTACGCATGAACGCTGTTTTCATTTCCTTATTGAATTGAATGGAATTAAGTAAATGAAACATATATGTATATAAATCTAGTGTCATTATTATTCAATAACATTCATGATTATTTATTATCTATACTTTATAATAATTCATTAATGTTCAACCATGGAAAATGATTCTCATCGTGTTCATGGAGACGGTAGTCCGTACGTACACATGACTGATGATATCATTATTTTGATATCAAAATCATATATAATTGGTTGTAATATCATTTATACAGAGTCATAATAATGTTATATTTATTATTCATATCATTTATACTCATTATTATACAAATCCAAATGATCAAATGTTTGAATAAAAAACTACACCATGACGTGGAGACGGTAAGCCGTACGTATGCAAGTGTGGTTACATTTTCATTTATAAGATGGATAAAATAAATAATATGATTTTAAATTTTTTATAATAACATAATAGTTTAAATAAGATAATGGGGTTATTATTTTAGAATGGAAACAACTAAGAAGGATGAAGTGTAAGAAGAAAGGAACTTGAAATTGTTGGTGAGATATTTACCTCTTTTTGGGTTCTTCCTATTGATTTGATCAAAAGGGCTCCTTAGGTTGTCTTTATGACTAATGGAATGCCTATAAGATTAAGGCAGGACGTTGATACAGTATTTGATCGGGGTTTATCTTAGACAAATGTCTTTGGAAGTGCGAATTAGAGAGAAGGTGGAGTGTCCTTTTATAAGAGAGGTGAGGGGTACCTTAGGAAAAACATAAACTATTATTTTATAATAAATTAATATTCGGTTAATAATGGCTCAAAAGTGACTTATTTAAAGGCTATGGTCGGGATGGGTCGCAATCCTCTCATCCAATAGGTTATAGACAAGTTTAGGTTACCATTTTAACCTTATCATTTAGATTTAGCTCTAAGTTAAATAATTTAACCATTATCGTGTCTTCTTGTATTCTTACACTATATGGATAATAAAACTACTATAAACATCCAATAGAACCAGAATTGGTTCATTAATGTCTTATATATTATTATATAAGTCTTTTTGCATATACTTATATTTTTATGACCATTATATCAATTAATAATATAATATTTGTTTTAAAAAAAGTTTTATGCCAATTTTGACACTATTGGGTATTTTGTTTTCTCTAAATTCATAACAACATTATTACATAGAAATAAATTCAAATAACCTACAATAATATATTATATTAACCTAGAAAATTATATTAATTCATAAAAAGTTTCAAATTAAATTTATTTGGATATTTATAATATCAATTATGTTAATATTTCAATAATAAGGTTATTACTGCATCATTATTGTGTCATTAATAAATTATATTATTTAGTGTCTAAAAAATATAATTAATATTCCATTATATATTAAATATTTGTATCTTTATAATTAATATTTTTTGTCTAATTTTTCTTATTTATAACCCTATATTAATAATTTTTTAGTTATTAAACATTGATTTTAACACTTTTAACTGTTCTTTAAATAAAATAATAATAAGTGTCCTAATCTAATACAAGTGGACCAAATAGGATCATATTTTATTTATATGGTTTTTTTGGTCTAATTATTCTTATACAATATAATTAGGACTTGTTTTAGGCTAATAATAATAGTTTATTTACCCTTAATTTCCATATTTACTTTTAAACGTGGAAAATTAAAGTAAAAATCTACTATTCATCAAAAAATATTTTTATCTTATTGTATCATATTTTATTCCTTGATATTAACCATGTTTCTCAAATTTTCAAAATTCAACTCACTGAAGAGGTAAAATTATATTTTATGTCAATTTGCAAATTCTCCTAGGAGGTGGGTAAAAGACGGTAAAATTTTCAATGAAATTTTTATATATCTAAAATTATTAAAAAATGACTCCACTTAATTACATTGAATATATAGGTATTATGTATCTATTTTGACATAAAATAAATTTAAATATAATAAAAAAATTAATTATATAAAAATTCGGTTTTAAACAATAACTTATTGTTTTTCACTATTCATATAAAATGAATGTTTTCATAAAAATACCAAAATTTCACCCTATTCTAATTTCGATATTCCAAATCCAAAAATGAAGTCCATTTTGAAACATAAAAATTATAAAATTTCAAAAATTGGGTATTACTATTCCTAATGTCTAGTTTATATAATATTTTAATAACATATCGTAGTTTAGTGGACCTCGGTATTGCGTACAACCCAAGCTATCGAGGAAGGTTGCTCTTGCGTGCAATGCAAGCCATGAATAATGTTGTGTATACTACAAGATAATACGGTGTTGCATATAGAGCAAGAAAATAATGGTGTAGTGTACAAAAAAAGACATTAAAGAAATTAAAAAGAATAATTCTCATAAAATCTCGGGGTGTTACAAAGTGGACAAATTTCTGAGGTAAATAAAAAAAGACTACATAACAAGGTGAAAACTAAAATGGTAAATGTGAGTAAACCTAGCACCTAAGGCATTGATATGTGAATATTATGATTAAACTATAGTTATAATAGGTGATTATTATCCCATACCAATATGTGAAGTAGGATACATTAGCATGAAATTATGCATGTGGCCTAAGAATCCATAAGAACCACATATCTTGGGTGCCTAAGTGAAAACCCCCATAGAATTACTAGGCATTAAACACTATTAAAAAATAAATGAGCATACTCTGAACATTTTATGAGGAATATAAAAACCTAATATCAAGATCCACCATGGAAATCATTTGTCATAATCATTTATTTGGAGGAATTCACACTGCCTCCAGGTGAAAAATAACCTCCTGACACCCCCAACTTACAAGACAGGTCTGTTTTGACGATAGATTCTTTATCCATTAAATCAGAACAAGAAGGATGATTCAAACATAATACCATTTAAATAATACCAGACCAATTTCCTAACTCGTACCATCAAGTTTTCATCTTCTCATTCGAAAAAATCTCAGGTGAAAACTACAAAAGCTCAGCAAAATAGTTTTCTTACTCTATCATGGTCCTATTATCCCTCTCAAGTATGAAAAACTAAATAGAAGTGGTCAAAAATATTGACTATGGATATAAGTGGTTGCTGAAAATAAATTTTATGTCTTTCTTTTCTAATCCCCCATGGTTTTTTCTCTATCACCATTGTCTCCCACCAACTTCTACTCAGTACCTCCAACACGAATGTGGAAGAGTTGACATTTATTTCATCAAGTGTCTCAAAGAACTCAAAGAAATATTCCATCTTATTCATCCCTTAAATATCCTCTTGCGGATCATTTAAGTAATTTAGTAATCATTTATTATTTTAAAGTAACACCTATGAACTATTACAGATCACATCTCTAAGGTTCCATACCTAGAGTCTATACAGAAACTAGTTGTGGTGCATTTCCTAGATCTTGGATACTATGTACAATCAACTCATCCAAACTCATGTCCAAAAGAGGATTATCTCATTGTGGATCATCATTAATATCCTACTAGAATAAATTCAAACATCTTCTCTAGGGATTTATGCTATAAAACATTAGTAAACAACATTGAATACATCAAAACAATGCTCAAATATGGAAACAAGAGAAAATAATCCCAATAGGTAGAAATTTTTCTTAATTAAAACTATCAAACCCAAAGAAGGTAATATACTATAAATAATATATAAAACATATTTTCCAAACCTTCTATAGTGACTCATGTCTCATTTCAGTGAGGGAAATCCAGACATTCAATGGCATCTACCTACTAAGTCTTCAAAATAATACACAATTGCATACTGACATGAATGTAAGATGGTTAACTTGGATATCATAGAACATTATCACAAACTATCCTAGGTACCCTGGTAACCTAATAATCAAGCCAGTCTAGATATGACCCTCATGTATTTCCCGATCCCAATGATTTAGAGACTAGCACCTTGCATCATAAAATATGAACGTGTGACTGGATTATCCACAATAAAAATGAAATCATGATAAACATATTAGTATACATATAATATATATAAATAAGGAGAATTGTTCCAAAGTAAAATAGGTATAAATATCCCTAAGTATGGCTCAGTGTTCCAAAAAAATTATTAAAACCACATGTCCCAGTGGAAAAAACTATCCAGGCCTAAGTATCAATAACCAGAACCACATCCAAGAGGCACTTCACCCTTTCCTGATCCTTAAAAAGGAAAATATAAAAAAAAATGAATCCACAGGTTGTGTGTGTGCTAAAATCTAATAGGGTCTCACCAAGGATCCCATAATAAGATTCCAACATTTAATTAACCAAATAGATTTTTAATTAAATTAACAGTAAAATAAAATTAAAATTGTATTTAAAAAATAAATCATTACATTTATTATAATGAAAATAAATCAATTGAATGGATTAATATACATTTTATATGGAATATTTTATATAAATTAATTAGGAATTTAAAATAGTTTAAAAATAAGGTAATATATCTCAAAACATTAGTAATGAGAATCATAGTCATCTTTCATGAGGTACGATAGTTCTATGTTATGCGTTCCACAAACACTTATATAATGGAAATGGAAATGTGCACACACACACCTTTGGGACCGGTCAATGAATACTCATCAACATCCCACCATAGCGTGTTTGTCCCTAATAACTCACGAACTACATAGGTTTTCATGTTCTAAAATAAATTCAATGATTGGAAATTTATTTTAAGACTAATTAAAATAATATTCATGTAACCCCCCAATCTTCCACAATACACTTCTCTTTGAATAATACAAAAGCGTTCGATGTATGCAAACCGAGTTCAAGAGCACCACGAACTATCCAAATAGGCATTTAAAAATTGTTTTTGAATAATAATAACCACATATTGAATTATATATATATATACCGTATAATTTTAACATTCATCTGTTGTGTTTCTTTGAAATAATATAAGAACAAATTCAATTTTTCTGATAAAAGATGTTTTTTTGAAATTCATTTTCCACTTTTTAATGGAAAACAATTTATAATCAAATATTTCACACTATTATATATTAAATTTGATGAAAATATATTCTTATTTAGTTTCAGGACATAAAAATTTAGTTTCGATAATTTTGTTTGCTGTTTTTCTGTGCACTTTCATATTTTGATGAATAGTGAATGAAACAAAATTTTAATTAAACATTTTAAATCAAAATAATTTATACTGAAAAATTATAAATTTGAATGTTTATAAAGTATAATTAGATTATTTTTTTATAATTTAGTACATTATTGGTCATTCGAAGTAATTTCACTTTTAAATTGGACATAAACACATATCAATATTTTGATAGTTTTTAAATCTCAAAACCCCGTTTTTTGGTTTTGAAAATGGGAATTAATTTTCAATTAATTAATTAACCTTATAGGTTATTAATTTTGTAAAATATAATAGATTTTTGGATTCGTAATATCAAACTATCTTATGTTGAATTGTTGTTATTTTTATGAAAACATTCAATTCTTGATGAATAGTGAAAAACACTACATTGTTTTTTAAAAACTGACAATTTATTTAAATAATTATTTAAATTTTTTAAATTAATGTTCAGTAAAATTAGATACATAATACCTATATTAGTTAAATTTAATTCATTGGATTAATATTATAATAAAATTAGATATATAAAATTTTATGCAATTTCTTTAACGTTGTTACCCACCTTCTTGGAAAATTAGTGAATTTGCATAAAATGAAATTTTACCACATTTGATAATTGAATTTAAAAAATAAGAGAGACATGGTACACATCAGTATTTAAAATTTTGTTCATTATGATAAAGATAATTTTTTGTGAATAGTAACTTCTGACTATTATTTACCATTGTTAAAAGTAAATCAGGAAATTAAATTCAAAAATGATATTTTAATTACATTAAAAAATTGTCATATTTCTATTGGATAATGTTTTCTAGACCAAAATCAACCGTATAATTAAAATATTATCCTCTTTGGTTCACATGGATTACAGAAAGATATTTATTATTATTTTATTTAATGAAGAGTTAAAAGTGTTAAATTCATATTTTCATAGCTAAAACATTTTCAATATTGCATTATATATAATATATATTAGACTATAAATATTATTTAAAAATATTAAAATATTTTATGCATAATGGTATTTTATTTATAAAAATTATAAAATAAATAATGAAATTTATTTATGACACAATTATGATGCTGCAATTATATCATTAATGAATTATTAAAATAATTGATATTATAAATATAAAAATAAATATAAATTTTTACTTTTGATGCATTACATGATTTTCAAGATTTATATGATATGTTAGGGTTGACTCAATGAGTTTTTTTCTAATTAATCATGCCGATATGGCTTTCACAAAAACCAAATACTAAATAGTATCAAAATTCACATAAATCAGTTTTTAAAAAAAAATTTATATTATTAAATGATATAATATTTCTTAAAATATAATGTTTTACCAAAGGTATTATATAACAATAGATATGTCATTAATTAAGAACTTGAGGTTATCTTTGTAATTTATAATATGTTTATTAAGTATGTATTTTATGAATACAAGATGACATAGTAAAAGTAAAACAATTTAACTAAGAGTTAAATAAAAATTGTAAGGCTAATATGGTAACCTAAACTAGTATAAAACGTTTTGGTTGAAGTTATTTTGACCGATCCCCACTATATCCTCGATATGAATCTATTTGGATCCATTATAGTCCCGAAATGGTTATATAAGAAAATAATATTTAAAACATTTCCTGATGTGACCCTCACATATATTATAAAATGGTACTTCCCCTTCTCTTATATTAACACCACCAAATCCATTTGGATAGTCCAACCTCTGCTCAAATTTCCTACCAAATATCATAAATTCAATATAGATTCCTTACTTTGATTAGAATGTCATCCTATGGAGTCCTTTTGATCAAATAAAAAATATCACCTGAAGAAGAGGTAATAATTTCACCACCTCATTCAAAGTTGTTTTCATCTTCCACTTCCTCTTTCTTTGTCATTTCCACACCAAAATAATAACTCCAATATATTTTATATATTGTTATTTTATAATAAGTATGTTACATCCATATTAATTAGTATATCCATCTTATGAATGAAAAAGTCACAATACGTGTGTACGTACGGCTTGCTGTCTCCATATTATGCAGTAGATTGTTATTCAAAACATCATTATTTAGATGGGTATAATAATGATTATAATTAATGTAAATAATAAATAAAATATTTTAATGATTATGAATATATGAAATATCATCCAATTAAATTTTATTTTACCATTAATTGAATGATATTTTCCCTTGTGCGTATGTACAATTACCGTCTCCACAAACGCGGTAAGATTCATTCCCCATCGCAACCATTCAAGAATAATTTCCATTTAATTATGAAAAAATAATATTTAATAACATAATGTCATTCTTGATATGAATCAAATTCATCATATACATTACAAGCGTTACTTACATAACAAAATATATTAATAAAAATGAATCAGATAAAACCGTAAACAATGATACTACTGAAATATCATTAACAAAGGTATATTAAAAGAACATATATGATATCATATTTTTGTATTTGGTTCCTTTATAATTTATTAAAAATGATTTAACCATTATATATTAGGTTATCCTACCCTATACCATGGAAAATTAAAAGGTTAGGGGTTTTCATCTCAATTTTATTTCCATTAGATTCATGCTATATTTTCCCCAGTTATCTTTTGTGTGGTGTATCTACTACCCATGATTGTATTACATGTGTAATATATTTTAATTTATGGGTATTTACATAATCATTGTTTGATACATCATTCAAAGGGTGTACATTTCTTATGTTTCTAAATTTGTAAGTGAATTTTCAATTTCAATTTCTACTCATTCTGTTTTATGCAAACTTCATTGATTATTTTACTCCCAGATTAAGTGTGAAATCACTATTAATTTACATATGTAGTAATTCCCACTCCCCATTGTGCGTATATAATTTTTATACACATAATCACTCCATTGATAAATTCTCAAGTAATCTATATAACTTGATAAGAGTAATTTTTACTGAATTTCTATTCATTGAGGTAAACATCTATGTCATTGGGGTTTTTTTTACAGTAATATGTGTGAATGTACTCTAATTAATTTACACTAAATATCTAATCATATTGAGTGATTTAAATTTTTCACACATTATGATGTCATTAATTTATCCTTAACGTATGGATATGGTCTTTATAAAGGATTTCATCTCAACATACATTCCATTAAGACTTCATTGTTGTTATACGCCATTTCACTTTTATATGGTGTATATAATTTACATTGACATATTATATCATGAATCTATTTATTCTCAAGATATTATAAAGCTTTTATTATCTCAATTCCATTTATTCAAAAATCTCTCATTCGGTTAGGAACTCTATCTAAAGTATCATTTAAAATGTATTAAATATTTATTCTCCTAAATATTTATAATTAATTCCCATGTTTTATAAATGGATTAAAGGATTTATTTATATGGAAATTAATGTTTTAAAATTAAAATTTATTTTATAATTTTCAAAGTGGTATTGGAGAAATTGATTCAAAAATAATTTCTAAATGGATTCTTGATAGATAGTGATACATTTAATCAAACTATTCAGAGTTTTGGTTTTCAATCTTAGTATGGATTATATTTAAGATTTTAATGAACTTGGTTTATTGAGTCGTATTTTTTGAACATTGTGTATTTTTTGTTAAATATTTTAAATTAAAATTCATATTTATTTATTTAAAGGATTATCCATTTTGGGGATCATATGATCTTCTACTAAACATTTTGGTAATGGTTAATCTCTAAAGACAGGGTAAATATATAGTTCATATTGTTTGGAATATGTGATTCTCTATACCTTGATTATTATGATTCAGGTGTGACCAAGGGATATTGAATACTAATCATTTGGATTGAAAGATGAGTTTGTGGTAGTAATTAGATAATTTATTGAACTCTACATATCATGTATATTTTTATTCAATAAAGAAATTAATTCTTAAACTTTATGGAAATGATCTTAAACCCAAAAATGTGTTATCCTAATACCTAATGTTATTCATCATTGATTTATGGATTTCAGGCCCAACATTTTCCCTTCACTTGTTTGTGATTGATTACCTCAACATCTATTTATAAATATTCACAATATTCCTCCAATTAAAATTTCAACCAATGTTCTCCAATTCTAAATCCAATTTTTGTGGTGGCTTTTTAATTTCCCTTTCCCTCTTATCATGACTAAAATTGTTTAACCCTCTATCCAATGTTGATTTTCCACCAAGTTATTTTGTATTATTTACCTTTTATTTCAGAAAAACAATTTCAAATTTTGTGGACGAATTTTATTGATGGAGGGAAGAAGGTAACACCCCAAGCTTCCACGGTACTCATCTCTTTGAATAATATAATAGCTTGCGATGTACGCTACACTAAGTTCAAGCACACCATGACCTATCAAACTAGCCATTTAAAAAGTACTTATGAATAGTAATAACGACAATTTTTATTTTATATATATATCTAATATAATTTTAACATTCATCATTTTGATTTCTTAAACATAATATAACGTCAAATTCAAATTTTTAGATATAAGAGGTATTATTAAAAAAATGCTTTTTTAAACCTTTTAATGGAAAACCATTGATAATATAATATTTGAAACTTTTATACATTAAATTTTATGTAATTAAATTCTAATTTAGTTGTGGGAAATAAAAATATATTTTTGATAATTTTTTTCGTTTTTTTGATAAATTACATATTTTGATGAATAGTAAAAGAAACTAAATTTTAATAAAAAAAATATTTTTTAATAAAAATAATTTATTGTGATAAATTATAAATTTGAATGGTTTTGATGTATTATAATATTATATTTTTATCATTTAATCCAATTTTTTTCATTTTAAGTAATTTCACTTCTAAATTAGACAAAAACATATATCAACCATTTGATTGTTTTTACTTCTCAAAAACCTGCTTTCTGGTTTTCATAGTGGGAATTGATTTTAAATTAATTAATGCAGATTTGATGTTTTCAATTTGGGAAAATGGAAATCATTTTTGGACTCTGAATATCAAAATTATCTTAGGTTGAATATTTTGTATTTTTCTGAAAACTTTTAACTTTTGAGGAATTGTGTGAAACACTACGTTATTATTTAAAAACCAACTTTTCATTCAAATAATTATTTATATTATTTAAATAAATTTTATTTCATTATATATACATAATACCTATATTATTTCAATGTAATTCATTGAAATAATTTTTTAATAAAAAAAGATGAATTAATTTTTATTGACTTTTTGTAACATTTTTTATCCACCTTCTAGGCATGTTAGAAAATTGGCATAAAATGTAATTTTACCGGTTCAGTGAATTGACTTTAAATAATTAGAGAGACATGGTTTAAATTAGTAAGTAAAATGTGTATAAAAAAGATTAAAATAATTTTTGGTGAATAGTAATGTTCGACTTGTATTTACCAAGGTAAAAAGTAAATATGGAAATTAAAGGTAAATATAATATTATAATTACACTCACACATTTCCTAATTCTATTGGATAATTTTCTTTACCAAAATAATCTTTAGTAATAATATATGATCCACTTTGGTCCACTTGGATTAGATGAAGACAATTATTATTATTTTATTTAAAGAAGAGTTAAACGTGTTAAATTCAAATTTTCAAAACTAAAACCTTTTTAAAATAGGGTTATACAAAAGATAAACTAGACTATAAATATTCATTAAAAATATAAATATATTTCATACATAATGGTATTTTATTTATAATTTTTAGACATTAAATATTTAAATTTATTAATGACACAATGATGATGCAGCAATTACATTATTAATGAATGATTAAAACAATTTATATTATAAATATCAAAATAAATGCAAATTTATACTTCTGATGAATTCCAAGACTTTTAAATATTAATATGAAATTATAGGGTTGATTCAATGAATTTTATTCGATGTAATAAAGTATTTATGACTTTCACAAAAACTAAATACTAAATAGTTTCAAAATTGACAGAAATGAGTTTTTAAAACCAATATTATATTATTAAATGATCTAATATTCCTAAAAAATATATGTTTTGGAGACTTACATAATGATATATATATCATTAATAAACCACAACAGGGTTGCACGATAGTTTTTAGTATATTTTTAACCATATAGTGTAAGAATACAAGAATTCCTAGTAAAAGTTAAACTAAGTAACTAATAGTTAAATCTAAAAGATAATGTTAACAAGGTTACCTAAACTTGTCTAAAACCTATTTATTGAAGTTAAATAAACACATCCCCACGATATCCTAGAAATAAATCTTTTTAGAGCCTTTAAAACCCGAAAATTATTTTAAAATAAAATAACATTTTGAGCTTTTCTTAAAGTGACCATTACCTCTATTATAAAAGTGTATTTCATCTTCTCTTAATTTCACACCTCAAAGTCCATTTTACTTGGTGAAACCCTACTCAAATACCCTCCCATCTACCCTAAAATTAAACTAGATTCATTACTTTGATCATAAATCCAACCTATATATCCCGTTTGATCAAATCAAATGGAAGCACCTATAGAAGAGATAATAATTTCACCAGCTCTTTCAATGTTCTTTTCTTATTCAACTTCATATTTCATTGTTGTTTACATACCAAATTAAGAAATACAACACCTTATAAAAAAATGCGATGTTATTATAAATATGATACACCCATATTAATTATTTTATCCATCCGATTAATGAAAAAGTCACCTCATGTGCAAACCTACGACTTACCGTCTCCACGTCATGGTGTAGTTTTTTTTGAACACTTAAATATATGGATGGGAATAATAATGAGTAAAATTCAATTAAATAATATATAAAACATGTTTATGATTCTGTATATATTATATAAAATCCAATCACATACGATTTTACCATCAATTTAATGATATTGTCGCTCGTGCATATGTACAGATTACAGTATCCATGAACGCGATAGGATTCTTTCCCCATAAAAACCATTCAAGAATAATATTCATTTTATGATTTAAAAAATTATTTTTAAGAACATAATATCATTGTAGGTATTAATCCAATACATCCTATACATAACAAATGTTACTTACATAACAAAACATATAAAGGAAAAATAATCAGTTAACACCCAAAACAATGAAACTACTGAAATATCATTAACAATGAAATATATGAAGATCATATATGATATCATATTTATGTATATGGTTATTTAATAATTTCATAACAATTATTTTACAATTATACTAGAGGTTAACCTACCCTGTTCTAAGGGAAAGTAGAAGGGAAGGGGTTTTCATCTCACTTTTATTCCTGTGAGATTCTTACTCTATTTGAAACTATTACCTTTTGTGTGGTGTGTGTACTACCCATGAAGGTATTATTTGGGTAATATAAATAAATTTTTGGGTATTTACATCATAATTTTATGATCCTTATTTCATGGGGTTTATGTATCATATGATACCAATTTGGTTTGGGAATTTAAAATTTCAATTTCCACTCATTCAGTTTTATGAAATCATCACTGATTCTTTTTTCTTCATTATTTTGTGTTAAATCACTATTTATTTACTTATGTAGTAATTTACACTTCCCTTTGAGTAGATATACTTTTGATACTCATAATCACTCCATTTTTAAATTCTCAAGTCCGCTATATGAACTTCTTAAGAGTAATTTTAACTCAATTTCAATTCATTGAGTTAATCATCTAAATCATTTGTGTTGTTTTTTCAAGAATATGTCTGAATGTCCCCTGATTTATTTACACTAAATATAAAATAATATTTCGAGTATTTATATTTTCCACACTTAATTATGTCATTGATTTTCCTTAACCTAAGGATAAAGTCTTCATATGGGATTTCATATCAAGAAATATTGTATTGAGAAAATTTTGTGTTTATACACCAATTCACTATTATATGGTGTAAATACTCTACTCTAACATCGTATATCATGAATCCCTTTATTATCATGTTATTATTATTATTTAATTACCTATATTATTTTTATTCTAGGGTGTATAAATTTTTTAGGAACTCTAACTAAAATATCATTTTAAATGATTAAAAATTTTATTCCTCTAAATCATTCTAATTAATGTCCATGCTTTAAGAAATGGTTTAGATAATTTCATTATATGGACATGAATGTTTTAATATTAAAATTCCACGTAAAATATTCAAATTGGTATTGAAACTTTGTTTCAAAAATCTATTTCAAACGACTTCTTGATAAATAGTGAGACTTTAAAATGATTTCACGAAAAAGGGCGATATTTACCTGAAATAAATTTGTTTATTATTTTTTTATTTGTAAATATCTTTCATTATTCTTGATTGAGGTTTATTTATTTTAATAAAATATTACATATTTTATTGAATGATTTATGTTTTACTGTGGATGTTCAATTCTTATACGATTCATTATTTGTGGTTAAAATATTGACATATTATGCTAGTTTTAATACGGATGTTAAGATTATGTTTCAACCTTTTCATATAAGAATTCATTGGAGTTATTAAGTGACCGGTAAAAATTTATATTGCTCCTAGATGCATTTATAGTTATCATGAGACAAACTAGTGTCTAGGCACATGGCCTTGAAAAATTCTTGTTTGTAGTATTGGCACGAGTGATTGACTATGTGGTTTTAATGTCCGGATTTATGCATTTCATCATAATGAAATTGACTATTGATATTGCATGTGATTATTCAACTAATATAATATCCATGTGAATAAGTAAAAGGAATTATTCAATTTTTATTTTCCATATTATTCTGAAATTTGTTTATTAAAATAATTTTTTTTAATACATTTCCTTAAATGTTTAGGATTATTTGTAATAGTTTTTTCTATTTCTTTATCCCTACATAGAACTTATGCTCACCCCTATGTTTTTTTTCTATTCCCATGATGTGAACATGTATATTATGTTTAACTTACATGGATAGGCCTACAGATATGAGTGTGTTCAAAGGGGGAACAATTATGTTTTTATTTATTTCATGATGTAGTGGGAAATTTCTGTTTGAATATAGTACTTTCTAGGCTACTAAACTAATCGATATATTGAGACTTGATCTCTTGAGATCAGGCCAATGTTATTTAATAATTCACGGACTCTGGGTAATTAGGGTCGATGTTTTAAAATTCTTCCTACTCTACCATTTCATATATGATATTTTCCCATTAAAAACAAAAATACTTTTTCAATCATAACATTATTTTTTCTAAAAATTCAATAAATCTAAAAAGCACACCCCTATGTAATCTAAATGGTTTTTTTTACCAATTTCTTACCAAATACAATTTCAAAATCCCCAATTCAATGGAATTTAGTGTTTCAATAAACCAATTGAAATCAATTTAAAAAAAATCATGAAATTTAATTTAAATAAAAACATTGAATTTAAATCATTCCATTTAGGTTTAATAAAAAATTTACATAATAACGGAAAACACTACATTGGGATCATTTGATCTCAAAACCTGGAGCCCCAATTGAGAAAATCCAATAAAGAAAGTTAAAATGGATGATTTGAAAAGAATAACTAGATTAAATATCTGACAAATTGGGGAGTAGATCCTCCAACAACATAAAGATCAAAACCCTATGGAAGCAATATGAGAGAATAGTATAAAGAGAAAAATAAGAAGAAACATACAAGGAGGGGATTGAACATCATTCTCCAAGATTCCATTAATTTCTAGATGGGTGTAGAAGGGAGAAAATATCTTATTTGGTGCCTCTAAGGTAGATAAAATTTTATTAGGTCGAGATCGGTCCATCGGGCACACTAAACAAGGGTTTTATGGGTTAAAAATTAATTTCTTGATTAATTATTTTATATATGAACAATTATTAGATATGAATAATAGATAGAAAAACCATGCACCTAAGATGTGCACCCCTATTAACACAGTTACAATGTATCTACATTATGGGATCACAGTTTGATAAACCATGTACCAACTAGTCAAACACTTACTGCCTCTATTTTTTATACTTTTCACTAGCTGGGAACATGGTTTGGGAAAATTGTTCTCCAACTATTCCCAACACAAAATACCTTCCATGTTTTAAAAATTTTCACCTGATGAACCCTTAAATTAACCCCAACCAAAGAATGATTAAATTATAGTATTTGGTATACCTAAAAATAGTAACAAGATGAAACATCATTCCTTTTCAGTCAAGTTCTATTTTGGGTAGTTATCTAATTACACAACCTCAGGTAAAAAAGTGGATTATCTACAGAGATGACTAGAATATTCCATATTTGTAGATGAGTATAAATATATATGTGATTTGTTGATTGGTTGTATTACTGGCTTTGTTGTGATCTTTGGAATAGATTGGATGACATGTTATCAGGATTACATTGAAAACTAAAGGAAATTATTATTGTGATCTAAAATAAAGTAGAATGAGAATATATTTGAGTGTGTTTGGACCAATTATAGAGTATGTATCCATAATGGTTTTTGTGGTAGGTCAAGTTGTATTTCCCTCTTCATTTACTTCTATAGTGGACCTATATAAATAATTATTCCATAATGAATTTTTTAACTTCCTCAGGATTTCGGAATTTATATGGAGATCAAGAATGGTCCACGAAATCAAACATTATCAATTACACCATATCATTTTGTGTTGTCCAAGTAGAAGGAACATAAGATTAAACATATGTATTAGTTGGTGATGGTTTTTATCATACTAATAAAATCTAAGTAGGGTTTTCTAGTGGTGTTCATGAATGAGGATGGTAGTATTTGGTTGTGTGTGGACCACATTAACCTAAACCTAGTTACTATAATGAATTTGTACTTCTTTCAAAGGACTGATGAATTTATTGATCAATTTTAGAGATCCCGATGGTTCTATAAGATTTACCTAGGATCGAGCTTCCACCTGATTAATTCATTGAGGATAATATTCCTAAGACCAAATTCAGAAGTGCATATGAACTTCATGAGTTTATATTCATTTGTTTTGGGTTAAAAAATGACACAGTAGTGTTTGTGGTTCTAATGAATAAGGTATTAAATTCATATCATGACATTTTCATTATGGTTTTATATGAAATACACATATATTCATGGACCTAGAATATTCAGGCTACACACTATGATATTGTGTTTATTACATTTTCAGAACATAAAATCTATTCCAAGATCATTATGTGTCACTTTTGGATCCCACAAATTTTTTCATCAGCATAAAATATATGAGGAAAAAATTTATGTGGATCTAGAGAGGGTATAATTGGTAATTAATTGGTCATACCCAGGAAATGTGTTTGATATTAGTAAATTAAATGCTTTATTTAGGTATTACATATGGATAATTCATCATTTCTCACATTTGTTTGTTACAATAATAAAACATTCCAAGATATGTGCAATGTTTGACACGAAATATTTGTGTGTCGATTCCTTTTACTCTTAAATATGACATTAATGACGACTTCTATTCTAATATTATCCATGATTGGCCTTAGATATTTAGTTTAATGCAATTACTGAAGAGATGTTTTGGGATTCTTGGTGGTACAAGTAGATAAGGTAGTGGTTTAGGGGTATTTTGGACTATGATCCCAGATGAAAAACTACCATAAGCATGATTAGGGGTGGATAACTATAGACCATGATATTAATTTTTGGTTCCATTATCTCTTTTATAAGGGACATATCATATACATGGACAACATGATATTGTGTTACATCATATCTCAAATGGAATTGTATTTTCAGTTGTGGAATTAGGTGGATTATCTATATAATTATATTTTATAGATGACTTTTGATCCAAATAAAGGTACTATTATTTTTGATTCTCTAATTATAAAAAAAATGTTCTTGGGAAGATACCGAATGAAGAGGAATGTGTTAAATGGTCTTGTGGGATGAATGGTTGGTGTATGAATGTAAGGATTGATGGGTAATGACTTGTGATCCCTTAGTTATAATTCATACATTGTCGGACTGGGTAAAGGATATTTCGGAATAATATCTAGAATGCTTAGTTATTCAGGAATGGTTGGTGGGATGTGATCCAGTTCAAGGAAATTTGATGAATTGTAGCAATGTGATATAAATTCATTGATGAGTTTTGGTTCTTTATTCCACAAAGGAATAAATGATGAAGGAATCAAATGACTCTTAATGGGTATTGCATCCAAATTCAATAAGTATTTATATATATAATAGGGGAATCTTCGTGTTTTTGGGAATAATAAGAGACAATTAAGGCTTCAATTCTCATTTCCTCACCTGTTAGAGGATCAAGGAAGATAACTAGTGGAAAGGAAGACTACTTCATCCAGTTCTCCTTACTTTGTGTATGTTGATAAGGGTGAAGATTCACTTTATTCTAGGGTTTTCCAAAACCCCAAGAAGTCATGATGTTGTATGATTGATAGTTGATCGAATGATGAAGGCAACACATTTTGCACTAATATAAGTGAATCATTCTATTGATGAGTTGATAAAGCTCTAAATCCTTGAGAATTTTTAACTGTGTGGATTTACATCCACATTTTTCAGACATAGATACATGTATTGTATCATGGTTTGGAAATTATTTTAAAAATATTTGGGAATTTTGTTAAATATGATTAAATTGTGTCATCCACATTCACAAGGAAATCCATAGTAAAAAATCTATCTCCCAGAGTATATGATATAGAAATTTTTTCTAGACTTATATGGATAATGGTTTGTCCATTTATCCATGGTGAATTTTGTATATAGTAATAGTTTCTAGCTTTTTATTTAGATTGAATCATTTGAGTCCTTTTATGGCATGTAGTTCTTCTCACCTCTGTTACGGAATGAGGTGGGTGAGGAAGATATATTTAGGTTGAGATTGGTGTATTTGACCTCGTAGAGGGTGTAGTTGAACATAAAGTGGTTAATTTCCTCTCATAGTATAAATAAATTGTATACCAACTAGGGTAAATTACTATTTTCTATTCACTCTGGATGATTGTTTTTTTGGAAAATGTAATCTCGTTCAGGGAATCATCAGTTAAGAAGTTTGGGGATGTTAGAATTTTATATTGTAGGAACATATGAGATCATCAAATGTTTCATATTATTGGATTATTGATTAGTTTTTTCTCAATTGTATGAATTTATGAATAAAATGTTCCTTGTATCTCAATATCTTAGGTAAAAGATCAATATTTTGAGTGTGATTGATAGTGAGTTTGTTTATCTTGAACCAGATGCATCATTTGGGGATCTAGAGTTTTAGAGTGTGAAATAATGCTAAAAGGTGTTGTGAAGGAATTTAGTATCCCTATTTCATTTTTTTGGTAGCATGATTGTATCCAAGAGTAGGATTCAGAGTGTTAATCTGGTGTTAGATATCATTAACCTGAGTAGTTTAAGAATAAACTCTACAGACAATACCTGATGATGAGAATTATTTATAGGTACATATTATAGAATCCATTGTCTTTCTAGGGGTTTTATTATTTTTCTCTAGTCTTTCATGGTGATTGGAGTTATTATTTTATTGGGTGATGTCTTTTGGGTCTTGAAGGTGGTTTTGGATGGACTTTCAGTCTTTTAAGGGGATGAAAGCATTGAATATGTTTTGGAAAAAACAGGTAGTTCCCCCTAGGAAATGGAAGATCTTGATATAGTCGGATATGAGAAGCTGCATGGATGGTGTAAAATTATAGATAAACATGTAAAATAATCTAGGAAACCATATAACATATTAAAGGGTCAAATTCACAATTGGTGCATGGTTTACCAAAACATATATCTAAATCATATTTGTGCCCTGAGGAGGATGTGATCCTTTAATGGTTGTGGCATGGTTTACCAAACCTTGCATGGTAATTTATATAACACACAAATTTATTGATAACTAATCTTTTTTCAAACAATTAATTACTCCTCGTATTCCTAGATATCTCAAAACTAGGGTTTCCGTTGGTTGTTATAGGTCATTCCTCCCTCTCTAAAATCCAGGTTTGGTGGAACTAGAGGCTTTCTCCATGAGGATTCAAGCTAAGAGGTCATTCATCTTATGTTCATAATATTCCTTCAACAAATCATCTCATATTCTTGGATGAAATGATATATATGAAAAAATACATGCTAGATATATTAATTCTAATGCTATATAATTCGTATTTTTGGGAAATTCATTGGTTAGGAACTCAAACAAATATAAGATTCATTCTTCCATTGAATTGATCTAGATATGGAATTGGTGGAAGATATCATTTTAAAAGTAGAATTGGTTCGAATCCTATATTACAATCACTTTCTTAAATAATGTTCTATAATTAATTGTATATTGAATTGAAATTGTTTTTTGTGATCCTTGGTGTGTGGGATTAATCCAATAGATGTGTGGGAATAGTTTGATGACGAATCTTGAAGGATTTGAAATATGGGAATAAAACACATATGTTTGAAACATCCATAAATTCTAGAAACATTGAAAAAGTTTTCTGAACTTATAATGACTACACATTTGATCATGTTTATTTTTGAGACCCATGGTTGATATTGATCACCTGTATTTATGTCTATAGCCTATGAGTTCCATGTTTTATGTTGGTTTCCAGGGTTTCTGTAGACCATGATACCAATTATTGATAATGGTCATATGGGTGTGTGTGTGTGTGTGTAAATGTTGATACTCATGAATGATGTGCTATGTTTGTGATGATATGTGTTTCTCTTAGTTTTGTGTGATTATATATCCTATGGAGGCTTTACTTCTAGTACAAACAGATAAGCAGACAATCATGTCATGGTTATCCCTTAATGGAAGAAAATGTGTAGCATGTGATGATAAAGGCAATGTACCAAGACATAGGGTATGTGTATAATGTCCTTGAGGACTAACCTGAGGCAATGGTGGGATACAACAACCTTGTGTCCTGACCGTAGGATGATATATGGTAGGATGGTCATACAGGCATTCTCGTGAAAGAGATGGGACATGAAGGCTTTATATAATGAATCAACGATTGTTGGCCATGTGTCTATCTTGAGATGTGTGGTTTCCTTTTTGATGAACATGATCCCATCATCAATTATGAAATTCCGTCTTGTGTGGAGCTAAAGTATGTATGGTCGGGTTTTTTAGTGGCATGGATAGTTTATGATGGCTGAAAACATGATTGATAAATTCTTTATTATTCATTACTTTTTATCATAGAAGACACATATTATATATGTCACTTATGTTAGGAATGAATTGGTGTTGTCCTACTATGTTAATACTCATACCATGCATGGTAATACCAGTGTGCATGAATAAATCATGATCAATGATCCAAAAAACAAAGGGCCCAATAACATGGGAGTGAGAAGATGAAGCATGGTGTTTAGAGGTTGTACAGAGTCAGACTCCTCAGTGATGACTTGATTTCTTTTCCTATGTCCTATTTATTTTTCTTATACTATGGTTTTACCTTCCATGTATTTGGTCCTTGGATTATTTCATTGTTTGAATCGATGATTCCTACATTAAATTTGATATGGAATTTATAATATTTGGTTTCATTATGGGTCTCGGGTTATTATTCTTTCCTATTTATGATTCTTGTGTATAGCTGTTGATAATGAGGGTATATTCTCCAACTACATTATTTATAGCCTTGTTGTTATTTTCAATACTCTTGTGTACAAGTAGGATCACATGTGGTCTAATATATTATCACGGTGGAACAACTAATTTGGTTCGGGTCGTTACAAAGTGCAATTAGAAGAGGTTTTCTTTTCTTTCTTCATGAATATGTTTAGATAATGGTAAAAATGATATATCTTATGTGGAAATTGAGTTTGAGAGTAACATAAATTCTATGATGAATTTTATATTAGGGGCCTATGAGTTAGCGATGATAGGTTTCTATTACTTGTTATAAATTTATGGTTTCATGTAGATCATGGGTATGTCATATTGTAACAGTTTATGGGATTTGGGTGCATCAATTCATCATAAATAACCATGTAATATCAAATTTTGTAATTTTTTAGTTTTTATTCTTGATAGTTCATTTAATTAAATTTCAGGATCAATGCATTTTGATTATGTGATATATTTTTCTTCCATTTATATTTTTTGTAATTGTGCATGCTTGTTATTATATATATATGACTATGGAAAATGTGGAGTTATACATAGACATCCTCGAGCATTGTGTAGTTCTAAGAGGGTTTTGCCTTGTCATTGTGGGTATAATATTAAGATTTTTCCAATATATAAATCCATTGTTTGTGCCTATATACTTTTTATGATGAAACATTAGGTAAGATGTCATAGGCTTTAAAATAACTAGTTTGTAATTATAGATAATGTCTCCAAGATGATGATTGAGTGAACCCACTAGGCAGTGCTTTGGTGTCATGAACCAGAAAAGTAGGTATAAGGTCCTTACATAGAAAACCATAAAGGATCACTTCTTCAAGGTTCCTTTTCTAGATATACTAAATCCAGCTCATTTTTAGGTTAATATGGAGCTTTTATAAGGGATGATGCAGTATCTACCTACTATGATCATTTCATGGAGTCTTCTTCTTCCCTCCTCTTATTGATGGTAATGGGGTGAAGAAGGCATAGAATTTAGATAATGGACTTTGATTAGATATGAAGTAAAAAATAGGATCATTAACCAGAATAAATATACCTAGGTTCTTTTTATATTTTTTTATATTGTGAAATATATAGTGTATTATAGATCTACATGTCTTCTTCATGGACATAGTTTATTGACGGAAACACTTCTTAGGGCCTCAATGAGTTCCTCATATGGTAGAAATAAGGGTAAATATAATATGTTACAATAGAGTGGTGGTAGAAAATTAGAGATGATTAGGGTTTCTTCATCCCCCTCTGTAGGGAGATGAGGTCCCCATAGTCTCAACTATTAAAAGAGTGGTTATTATCATAATCATTACCATAATATTATAACATGTTTTTCCATGATGGGGAATATTTAGAACTTACATTCAATGTAATTATAGTTTTTCACTCACAATGTTGTGGGGAGAAAGTAGACAGTGACCCAGGGTTATGGCTAGGATCCTCAGTAGTGGACTCAACCCCCGAAGAATTCTATGTCCTAAGAGAGTTATGGGGTTCTGGGGAAGGGCCATGGAGATGATATAATAAGATTTTATATTTAATAAAATGTAGCATATGATAGTGTAGGGGGGTCATCTACTGTTCGAGTTATGATCGTGATCATGTCTATTTTATTTCCTTCATTGTTTTGTATTGGATATTCCTATTTATTTAAACATTCTCACATTATTCCTACACATGAATTTTCAATCATGTTATCTTCTCATTTTTTATCAATCAACACACCCTTGGGGAGAAATTATATCATATCCAAATATTCCATGAATATCTCATAGTAGTTACTTGATATAGATATCTATTGAATTTCATGAATCTAATTATGAATTACATTGAAGTGATCTTTGTATGGTAATAGATAACTAGTTATCATTCACAAGTTGATTACTATAGGAGATGAGTATAAATTAAAATGGCTAATAGAGTATTGATTTTTAAAAATAGTTAATTGTATGGTGGAGTAGGCATAATTAACATACACCTAAGCTAGTTTGGAGCTATTATAACATATTTAGCAGACATGGTTTTTATAGTAGTTAATGAAGAAGTTCCCATTTTCTTATTTTAGTGGATGTTTATCAGGATGTATTCTAGGATGACATTTCTTTAATTCATCATAATAGTGGAGTTGATTTCATGTTTAAACTCATTCCTGATGTAAAACCTATTTGATTCACCCATATTGTATGGTTCTACTGACTTGAGGGAACATAACCTAAATCTAGAGAATTTAGAGGCGATGAGTTTTATTTAATCAAGTATATATCCTTAGGGTGATACAATGTTGTTCATAAAGATTAAAAATGGAATAATTTTTTTTTATACTATAGGAAGATAAACTTGGATATCATGAATAATAGGTACCTATTTCTAATGATCGATGACTTATTTGATAGGTTTTTGGGATCTTGGTGGCTCTCTATTATTTACCTATGATCAATATACCACCAATTTCAATAAAAAATATGGGGATATTTTTAGTAACACATTTAAGAATATATATATATATTATGAGAATATTATTATACAATTATGCTTCAAAAAAATCTTAAGTGGAATTTGTGGAACTCATAAACATGATCTTCTATCCATATCCTTACTATATTGTTGTGGTGTTTGTTGGGGATATTCTCATATTGTCAAAAATAATAAGTATGCATGTTATAAACATGATATAGTGTTGAGTACACTTAGATTGCACTTGATCTATTCCAATATATAAAAGTGTCACTTCATGATCCATGAGGTGTGTTTTTATGGGAATATAATATCTGATCGTGGAATATTTATGGACCCAAATATGTTAGAAGTTGTAATGTATTGGGAATTCCATCGTAATGTGATTGTTATTATGAGTTTCCATGGACTATTTAGGTATTATTGATGGTTCATTAAGTACTTATAACATTTTATAGAGCTAATGAATGGACATTTCAAGAATGGGGTGTTGTTTTATTTGACATATCAGTGTGATGAGGTCTTTATTTAATAGAAAACGAGATTAAAAAATGTCCCAATCATGATATTTTCAAATCCTAGTATTGGAAATTTGGTTTTATAAGTTTCATTATGTGTTAGTTTTTGGCTGATTTTGTTATAAAAATAGATTAGGTAATAGATTATGGGTTCATTCACCTACATCCCCATGAGTGAATCTACCATACACATGACTTGGAGTTTGGAAATGTGGTATATTCTCTGATGTTTTGATGTAAATTTCCCTTCGGGGAGAATTTTTTCATATAAATGTACCAAAAGAGATTGTGATACATATTTTATCGATTGGAATGAATCTCTATAAGAATAATTGGATGAAGAATCTATATACATTCGATTTTGAGATATATTATGCACTGGGGAAAGTTAATATTGTTTCAAATTTTCTCAGTATGACAATAGAATATATTGGGGATTGACCTTTATAATTTGGATGTTCATGATTGGTGTGTTGGTTGAATAGATAATGGATTCATATGAGGATAGAGGGGTAATGACCTATGACCCATTTGTTATCACATCTACATTTTTTGACTGGGATAGGGTAACTAGTAATTAGATCCCAAATTCATAGTGATTTGTGAATGGGTGGGGAAAATTAACCTTGTTCAAGGATGGTTGAACGATAGTAACAATGTGTTCATTGATCATGGGGGAGTTTTGGTTACCGATTATATGAGGTAATATCTAATGAGGGACTCACATTCATCTAATTTGGTAGTGCATTCTGATTTTATGAAGATGCCTTTGGATTAATGATGATTAATTTGGTGCATGGGAATAAAGTGAGATATTGAAGTCTTTATATATATTTTATAACCATATGATAGGATCAATCAATAGTTTTTTGGGATGAGGATTATTATTTTAGACACTTATAATGCCTATGTGGAAGTAAGATGGGGTGATAATAGATTATTATATGGGGTTTCCCATAACACCATGATGTTGAGATGTTTCTTGGGTTACTGTTGATCAGGAAAAATAATTCACATTTATTTTCATTCAATGTGACTTTGTATATTTATGAGTTGAGAAATAATTAAATCTGGAAGATTATATGACTACATGGAGTATCATCACACATTGTATCATACAGGGAATTTAATTTTAATGATTGATTTTTTCAAGTCTTATAGATGGACATGGGGACTCAGTTAAAGATGTTTATGGTGTATCATCTATAGACTGATGTACAATTATATAGGATGATACATATCATATGGTATTTTCTTCAGGCATGCATTCAAGACATTAGGGGATCATGGGATGATAATATATAATTGTTGAAGTGTCCATTAAATAACATATTTCGTAATTTGATTCAAATAGAACCTTTTTAGGATATTTATAGTCGATCGTGATGCTCGACATTTTTTTTCAATGGTTTGGTGAGGCATGTGTCGTTGGGATAGGTATGGTGAAGGAAACCACCAAGAGGGTTCAATTGATCAAGAGTTTTTTGATTACCACTTAGAGTAAACCTCATTTGTGTTTTAGTTGGAGGATACAACCAATTGAGTTCACTATGGTTGATTAGGTATTTTTAGGGGCATCAACTTGGTGGGGAATCATCAGTTGTAGTGGCAAGGGAAGTTGGAACTATAGTTTGTGCGACAGTTTGTGATCGTTAGACATATAAGGGATGTATATTGAAAATTATATTTTACTCTATGATATCATGGAATTCCTAAAATATTAATATTTTTCATTTTTAGATGTATGAACCTAATCATGCACATGTGATCAACAATGATGACATTGATTTTGAACTAGATGCATCATTTGTAGAGTTACTGTTTCAAATTATAGACTGGAGAATGAATGTTCACTGAGTGATGTAGTTCACCTTGTTCATGTGTATGGTAGAAAATTATTATCTACGATGATACTTGGGATTAAAAATATGATGTGTATGTTCTATGTCCCAAGTTTATTGAACATGACCTCAAGAGACACTTTCTGTGGATGATAAGTCATTATAGGTGGATAATGTAAGAGTCTTGTTTTTTCTAGGATCATAATAAATTAATTAATCTATTATTTAGTTTGTTTTTATTTATTATTTTCCTAGGTGATGTATTCGGATGATTATAAGTGGTTTTGGAGTGTTTTAGAGGCATTTAAGGGGGTTAAAAATTTGGAATACCATGTAGTTGTCCCAAGGAAAATATTCGGGTTGTCAGAGTTGGACAAAAGATTTCACTTGTTTTGTGGATTGTTAGTGATAATTGTGACACATTATATTGGAAATCATGTGACTTGGGATGGATTAAAAAAGTAAAATTGGTATATACTTTACCAAACAATGTTTTTAAGCTATATGAATTCTTTGATGTAGTACTGATCCTCAAGCAATTTACACTTGATTTAGTAAACTTCTAGATAAAAATGTGTACATAATTTTAATTAATCCCAAAAAAACGTTATAGGCCCAAAGACGTCATCCTATCCCTTCATTCATCTAGTTAGGACTTGTCATGTCAAACATATAGTCTCCAATGGAGGTTATTGGTGATTCACCTCCATTAGTAATCCAATTCTTGTGGATCTATAGAATTTTGTTATGTTGATTTAGGGAAAGAGGTAATTATTACTATGTTCTTAAATTTTCATTTTTATCTCCACTCATATTAATGTAATTAATAATATATTCAATTATTTATGGATATATATTTATTAATTATAATGTGATATATTTTGTATTTGTCATTTATTTATTAGATAGGCTACTATACCAAGAGAATTTTAATTCTAACCATGCGCATATCTAGATCTATTATTGGAAGGGGATCTCATTTTGTTAGTTGAATTGGTTTTAATCTAATGTAACCATATACTTCTTGAATATTGATCAATAATTAGTCTTTTGATAAATTGGTATCAGTTCTCAGGATCCTATGTAATATAGATTAATCTAGCTGGTTCACATGTAAATTTTGATGATAATGATTGGTTGATTTTGACATTTGGTTACAAAATGCTTGATTTAGGGTGTTATTTTAGATGTATATCCCTTTTATAAGGGCGTTTCCATGATAATGGAATCATGTATGTGCATGTGTAGACGTGATACACAACATTAATATTTATCAAATGTGTGTGTAGCCCTTGTGACCCATATTGGATATTGATTTCATGTGTGTGTGTATGCGGCTAATGTGATTCATAATTGATAATGATCACATGTATGTGTGTATGGATATTGATACTCATTCATGATATTCTCTTTTTGTGATTATATGTTCTATGTCCTATTTTGTGTGATTATAGGGCTTGTAGAGGTTTTTCTTCTAGTAACAAGTGACAGATGGACCAATGTAGCTTGTTTAACCCTTAGAGGTGGAGCTTGTGTGACAAGAAGCAATAAAGCTGATGGACATAGATATAGGTAAATTTTATGATGATAAATAAGACTTACCTTTTGCTTTTTAGGGATCGGAATACCTCTTCGACCACCCCAAGGAAGAGCCACAATGTGATGTTCATATAGCCTAAATCGTGATGGAGATGGGATATGACGACCTTAAATCCCAAATCCTGGCTTTGGGACATATAGCTACTCAGTGATTTATGGTAACATTAAATTAAACCTTATCAAAACTTATGTTATTATCATCCATAAATAAAGGAGTAGAAGTAGGAAAGGTTGGTTTTCATGAAGGCTTAGTTATTGCATGATCACTTGACAAATGACTGAATGATTATTGATTCCATGTTACTTCATATCTTATAATACACCTCTTATGTATATGAGATTATGTTAAGGATGAATTTGTTGTGTATTAATTAATTTATACTCATATACTAAATGGTAATCACAACAAATATATAGAAATCATGATCGTGGATCCATGAATGGGAAAGGGACCATGGATTGGGAGATGTGGAGATAGAAATTGGAGTTCAGAGGCGATAATGTGATAGACATTATAGTGATGTTGCAATGTATTTTTTTATTTCTCATTTCCTTTTGTATACTATTTTTTAACCTATAAATTTTTAAACCCTTCAGTTATTACATTGTATGAAACAATGATAACTAACATATCATTTGAAATAGAATTTTTTTTTAGATTTGAAATGTTCTTTTGGGTTATTATTCCTTCTTTCTTATGATTCTCATGTTTGAATATTAATATTAATGGTATATTATCCCCATAAAACCATTCATAACATTACATATATTTGGAATCCCATTATGTATAGGGAGGTAGGCATGTGGTTGTGTTTATAACCATATTGGATTGGGTGATTCAGGTTGGGGTGTTATATATTCCCTCTTGTGACATTGTCTATGGCTAGAGATGCTATGAATTTGTATGATGTCATCACATGAATTATTTCACCTTTTATGATGTTTCCACATCCAAACTATACCCACAAATTTGATTTTGTTATCAACATTAAAGTAATATGTATTGGAAATGTGATATGATACGTTGTTATAACCATTAATGACTTGTTGTGACATGGGACACTATACCCAGGTGATATGTTTTATTATAAACGTGTGGGAGAAGTGTGAACCTTGGGTGTTATGTGTGATATTTTTAGTACATTTTGGCACTAGTAAATGTAGGAATTGATTATTTTAAGGTTACTTGTAAAACACTTTTGAATGTTCTTATTGTTATTAGTGCTAATATAATCATTTAATTAATATCATATCACAACGTTTGTATACTTTTATTTACCATATTTTTTAGGGGATCCATTGGTGTTGTCCTATTATGGTATTCTCAAACATCATGATAACCTTATTGTGCATTCAAATTTAGTATTATGAGATGGTAGTAAGGGAAATTACCATACGATGTATTGTTGAGCTGTAGTTTCATGGTCACAGTTGGAAAATAAAATTAGACACAGATTCAAGTTAAATTCAGTAGTTTTCTCCACACTTCTATATATTTTAGACCATGTATGCGTGTGATCAACACAAAAGCCATTTTGATTTCATGTATATGATTCTGTGACATTATAGTGGTCCAAAATATATGTTTTGGGATATTTTATTTATTTTATGGTGGTGTAATAATGATATAGTCTATATTAAACTGTTATATTATTATCGTTATTTATCATTATTACTTTTGATATTATATACGTGTATTTGATCATGATTTAGTAGTATTCCCATGATATGTACTAGACTTGTCCACGTGTGGGAATCCTAAAGAATATAGGGAGGTGAACTTGAGGTCTTGTGGCACCTCCAATTCAACCACCGCTCTGGTGGACCGAGTAAGGATGTTGCACAATCCATAAACTATTTTTGTGTCTTTCTTGTTAAAATCATCTAGATTGGTTTTTTCAATTTTTTATTAATTATTTAATAATATGTTTTATTATTTCATGATATAATAGATCATTTTTGAAAAATAATAATTTCAAATAATTAAAAAATTAAAAAACATTAAATATATCTCAATTTAATGAAATGAAATAAAATGTGAAAGTAATGATGTATGTGACTTGAAAATGGTTTAATTTTTATTATTTTTTAAATAATTATTCATTATCATGTTATCAAAAAATTTAATAAATTCTTTTATTTCAATATACAATGGTAAGATTAAAATATTTATTTAAACTTTTATTGAAACCAAAAATCACAGTAATGGTATACACATTTCCATTAATAATACTACAACTAATTCTACTACTATTAATATTATTATTATTATTATTCCCCTCATCTATTTGAAATTATCATCCTAAGACTATTTGGGAGAGGGAAAAAAATAATGGATACCCCATTAAACACATTCAATGTTGGTGGATCCCTTGCATTATTTTCCCCAATTAATTTTCTAAATAAAATTTATTAGATGGGAGGCCAAAGAGGGGTGAGTAGGGACAATAAAATGGGATTACCCACAACAATTATCATCATTATCACCTCAAGAACCACATCATCTCCTGGTTTCATCTTTGAGTATGGTATTCAATGAGGTGTTTCTCAATTTATTTAATATAGAATATATTAATTTTTTAACCTTATTTTTTAGAGATATTATATAATCAAATTTTACTATAATAATATCCTTCAATTTATCATGTTTTTATACCCTGTTAAATTTCAATGGTTTTCCATTTTACATCTGGTGTTAATTTTTTATTTAATAATTTTTACACTTTATTTTTATCATGTAATTATCCTTTCGATGAAAGGCCAATTATTTTTTACCCTGACATGTGACATCAAAGGAGAGGTTAAAGACTAAAGAAAATATATACTGAGAATGTGTATAAATGGTTGAATAATTTGGGATTGAAAAATTCAATGGATGTAATTTTTCATTATGGAAATTGATGATGAACGAGGTGTTTCAAAAATAATATTTCAGTTATTTTATTTGAAAAAAATGAAATTTGTGACTAAGGATAAATTGAATGAAAAGGATATGAAAGATATTATGAACATACATTTTATTTTAGATGATGGGGTCATATAAAGAATTTTAGAGAAAAAATGGTGAATTTAATTTTTGATACTCAGATAAAGTTGTATGTGGTAAACTCAACCCACAAATTTTTTTTCTTGAAGTGAAAATTTTACACTCTTTGAATAATAGATTAGTCGTTAGCTGATGACCAAATCAAAACCCTAAATACACTATTTTCATAAATTATGATTTTGGGGTAAAAACATTTGATAGTGAACATGTACATATTTGACTATAGTGTTTTATAGATTCATATTATCATCTTTTCATCAACCCCGCCAATAATATCCTAAAAGATATGTTTCTCTTATATGATGTTGTAGGTATAGTTCCTGAAGATTAAATTTTGTGTATGGAAAATTCATGCAAGCGCCAAACTTCACACAAAGTGAAAAATATTTAAATTTATTGTGGAAAAATTATGCGGTGTGGTTTCTATAGTGTATAAAATCATAGAAGTCCTAAATGAAGGACAAAGAATAAAAAATTCAGATGTTACATTTTTGGTAAGGGTGGGAATGTTAGCATTGATTTCTTGAAAATGAAGGGTGATGAGAAGAAATATTCAGGAAATTAGGTGAGTAATTTTAGAAATTGATATATCATAGTATGAAATGTTATGAAAACAACTAAAGGAACAATGTATCTCAACAAACCATGTATTATTGACTCAATAAAAACATGGAAAAGGGAATCCTAGTGGGAATGATTTTATGAGTATTAAACTCTCTTATATGGTTTGGTATATAAGGGGAACTATCATACCTTGAAGATCATTAGAGTCAGTACGATCCAACTGAATAGGCATTAAAACATAGTCTGAAACATTCAAGGAGTGCACCAGGTTAAGGGATTCAAGAAGAAAATTATTTCCATAGAACAAATTAATGCTATAGGATGCAAGACTCACAATGAAAAAAGGATTATGAGTATTTTGAGGGTAAAACATGTTTGGATTAAGGAATTGATGATCTCAAAGTACTTTTATGGGTATATTGGTGAAATGTACAATGAATCATTGATATTTTTCACATAAACTTCTTCGATAGAATTATTAATGATGTCATGGCATCCAAAGAAAGACTATATATCTGAATGAGGCCTAAAAAATGTTTATGATCAAAAGTTGTTTCTTGGGGTTATAGTGGTATCCTAACCAATATTTATCATTGTTTTTTAAGTATGAAGTAATGTTTGATGATTGAAAATTCAACGGTGAATATAAATAAAATCTTCGAGACGATTAATTTTAATGATTGGAAGGAACTAGCTATATCCCTAGGAATAGAAATGTATATTGTATCTTTCAATGATAACTAATCCAGGAGATCATTGGGTTTTACTATAAATATTAATTTATATATCTTTCAAGTATAAAAAATACTCAAAGATCATAATCTAAGTACTCTAACTCTAGTAGCCTAGAGTAAGTGGTTACATTATTACATTGACACTAGATACAAATGGTTAAATCCCAAATGGACGAATAGTTTGGTAGTCTTGGTAAATTAGATATATATATGAAATTCACATGAAATTTTAAAAACATAAAATACATAATGTGTTTCCATTATAATTTTATAAAAAATAGCGTTAAAAACACTGTTTAGTTAAATAACCATTTCACATTGAATTTTTTTTTAAAAAAAATTTATCAGAAATTTTTTAAAATATATTTCATTGAATAAAAAACATCAAAAATTATAATCAATGTTTTAAAATATTGAGTGGTCATGATGGGAGAAAAATTTTATAATGTCACGCATATTTAAATAAATATTCCTCTAACATTTTAAATAAAAAAAATGAGCATTATTTTGAAAAAAACATCAAGCTTCCACTCAAAAAAATTAAAAAATCTCCAAAAAGGCTAAATAATCCTATAATAAAATATTTTAATTATTGTAAAATTTTTTAATTTTTTTTGAAAATATTATAATGGATGAAAAGTTATTTTATACTGAAAATAGAAATAATATTTCCATCTCTTAAAAACATTTTTTCAATAATTTGATGTAAAATAAAGATTAAATGATATCATAAAATTAAAAGTTAATGAATAAAAATTTTAGATTAAAAACTATTATTCTTATGATAAAAATAAAAAAAAATCCCAAAGGTATACTTAAACATAAACATTCATGAATTATGATGAAATTGTTAAATATATAATTAAAATTTTAGTAACTTAAATATTTTAATACCCATAAAAGAAATAATATAAAATCAAAATTAAAATAATGTTACGATAAAGAGATTCCAGATATAAAATATCTTATGGGAATTATATATACCAATACAAATATGTATTTTGGGAATATGACATTTGGCTCAAAGATGTAAATGTGAAATGAGAAACCATTACTTCATGTTTGAATTATATAGTTTCTGTTTTAAACTACTTTATAATATGTTTACATTTTACTTATTTTTATTTGTTAACCATAATCATATAAATAACACCATATTTGATCCTCTTATAACATTTGAACTCCTATTTGTTTACTAATATTTCAATATATTCAGTGTCTCTAGTATTAATTGATGTGTTTTTTTAATATTGTTTTATCATAAACGTTCTTGTTCATGTATTTTGGATATAGTTAGACAATATCCAGAATGTGATTAATTATATATATATATATATATTATATACACCATGAGAACCATTATTGAAAATTCTATATGGAAAATGGATAACATCATTCCGTGAATATGGTAGAATGTATGTATGCACGAGCAGTGATATCATTTCATTTAAGGGTAAAAGTGTATGAAATTTAATGATTTGTTATTTTTAATGATATTATATTATTTATTATTTATAAAATTTATTGATGAAATTTATCATTATTAATTTCCATGTAAATTATAAGTGATAAAGGAGTCACATGACTTAGTGAAATGGGTTTCACCTATCACATAAGCGATGTTATCATATTTTAAACAGAACAGATAGAAAGGAGGTATTGGTGAAATTATAACTTAATAAGTTTAATTCTAAAATATATTTTACACATATGAAGAAATCAATAACCATATCTAACCATGATAAGCGCTGATTGGAAATGAGCTACATCAGTTCGTGAGTTGGTATCCCATCGATCACAGGATTGTCAACTTCATTTCCCATTTGATGGAAATGGAGATAGAAACATTTATTCCATCGACATAATAAAATATATGTAATTATTATATTAGATTTTTATTATATATAATTTTTTAATAATTAATATAATTTTGTAATTTAATAAATAAAAATAAATATCTTAGTGAAAATAATTACCTTCTCTTAGAGAAACCTCATTTGGATCATTTCCTAATGAAATTATAGATGGTATTTTGGTAAGACCATTATCTATAAAAAGTGAATAAGGATGTATTTTATGGATATTAGTAGGTTTTTTTCAACCTAAAGGATAATGTAGTTTCCATATGATAGGGCATCATAGGATCCTTTAAAAGTGAGGAAATGAACCCAGAAGGAAACAACATGGAAATTTTCCAAAAAAATCCAAAATGATAAATTCAGCCCCATTAGAAAAAAATGTCCATAGATTAGAAATTTTGAATGATAATATTTATATATGGATACAAAATATAATTTATAAATGTTTGGAAAGAATTATTACCCTTAACCTTTTAGTAAAACCTAGGGTAAACACGTTATAACCTTAACTATGGTAAATATTCATTTTTTTTATTTTTTACTATTAATTATGAATAAATTAAGATATTATTATTATATATTTTTAATAATGTTTATTTAAAATATGAAATATATTTTTTCTATTTACATTCTCAAAATTGGTAGAATTCAATTTAAAATTAATGTTGTAGACGCGTCGAAAAAAGTATTTTTCCAAATATCAAATTCGAAAAGTGAAAAGATTTTTTATATAAAAAAATAAATTGTTTGTTGACTAAAATGACCAAAGTATGATTAATAATTATATAATTTCTCTAATTTATCTTTTAAACTATTATAAAACATCATTTATCTTTGTAAATATTTTAAATGAAATGTTAGATTAAATTAAAATTTTGAATTTTTCACTTTTCATTAAAAATTTAATCTTTTCCAAAAATTAAAAAAAATCCCTAAAAGAAAATTTTATCATGTATTATTAAAAATGGAATCATATTTTTTCCAATAAATATTCAAAAACTGCTAAAGATTAATTTTATATTATGTGTTCCAAGCATGATAAAACATCCTCTTAGAAAAATAATGTTTTACAGAAACATTTCTTCTTATTTCAAATATTTCATATTTCATTTATAATCAATATATACCCGTTGAATTTAAATTATTACTGTGTAAACCATATAATTTTAATAATTTATTATTTCAAAACCATACCACCCAACATAATGTATAAGATATAATGGTATTGTTTAGATAAAATTATTAAAATAATGTATTTTGATTCATTTAAACCTAGTACTTCCTTCCTTTAAAGCTATCAAAGTGATTGAATTTATTTAAATATGAATATATTTTAATGTCATGTGGTGTTAAATTCTCTTATTGTATAGCTATTTCATTTCACATATGTTACAGAATATGATGTTCCTCTATTAAAATATCTAGGTGATACATTCTACACCCCTTAAACATATTGGGTCCTCCAAATGTAATCATTATATCGATAATAAATGGTTTGAAATTTGAAAATAAATTTTTTAGAATGAAATATCCCAAAATCATTAATAAATACACTCTTGATAATACATAATGTTGACTATAATTCTCATCTGGAAAAATGCGTACCTGGTTTCCAAATAACAGAAAATTGGTGGGAAGTGACAATATGGACCTGGAAAAAAAGAATAAATAATCATAGATAGTGGTAGATATAATTTATAAAAGGATGTTTTATGACCAAAAAACCACAATTATATGATGATTTAAAAGACCATTTGATTCATCAGATATAGTTTTAAAAGGATAACATTTTTTTCAAGATCCTTTTCCTTGGGTTGAGAGATCCTTCTTTTATTTTGAATAAGAACATTAGAAAATATAAATACATGAAAATTATAATTTCAACCATTAATAATTTCCATCACAATCTCATATATTTTATAAACGATGAGTATTCAAGATGAATTTTTCATTACCAGAGAATAAAAATTACCATTTCTCATATCATAAGACACATAAATAAATAAATATTTATTCCTCCTATGTTTACTAAAAACAAAATGGATTGAAAATGTTATCCAATTTAATACATTAATAATTAATACCTCAGTAGTATCTCCAACAATTAAACATAATCAATTTCAAAAATAGTTAAACCTAAGCACTATCCAAAATATGAATAACCAAATTCAATGTCAAAAAATATACAAAGAGTGTCACTAAATTTACATATTCATATTAAAATTATATTCTAAAAATTACATAAATTATCTCTTAATATCACAGAAAAAATATTTGAACACCTTAATCATTTTATAACCAGAATGAAAACATTTATGATTCCCAAAATAGAATATCATATTGTTGAATATAATCCATAAATCAAAATATGCAATAAACTCCAACATAGATAACAAAAACCATTTAATCAATCACCAATTTCAAGGTCACTAATAATGACCAATAAACATATATATATGATTATTTTTGCAACATTGAACCAATATTAAGTAATATCATGCATTAATCAATTGTTTTCCAAAGAGATAAACTTTCCACCAAGTCACATTCCTTGGTACCAATCAACATATGATTTAAAATCGTTAAAAAATACTATATTAACATTATACATATATGTTTCATGATTATGGTAATTATTATATCATGGATAATATTATTAATCAACATAACTGTTCAATCAAAACACAAAAGCACTGAAATCATTCCACTTCATCTATAATAATACCAAAATCATGACATCGATCCATCATCTTCAAATGTGGAATATTACGTTGACACTTGGGGAGTACTTTTTATAGTGACCCTTATCAATACTTATAGAAAAATGAATATTATTGGTTTCATTCTTACCCTTTCATTCAAAAACCATATAGACTTTCTCTCTACACATTAAGAATACACTCATTCCCTTTAAGAAAATAACATTGTGTTTCTTTCCGCAAGTATCACATTGGGTAAATTTTTTATTCACTTATTACCTTTATCCATCCTTTTCTATTCCATTATCTTATTTTATTTCTTCCCGTAAATACCAGAATACTTCTCTATCTTTATATCACATTATATTATGTTTTCGTATGACGATTATGTTTGGTGGACTAGTTCTCATAAAAGGATTGACATTACCCAATCAAAGAAATGTCTAATCTTAATCATTTGATTGTATACATCATCTTTAGAATGCTTTTATAAACTTGTAATGTTTTCTTTATACTTAGAAAAATTTTACTCATCCTTTTTTCTTGAACTTGGGAATTTTATTTGTATATATGCTAATTTCACAGGAAGAAATTTATTCTCTTATAATATATTGTTAAATCATTCCATTTCATATTTACAATTTGTTATTTATCCTTAGTTTTTGAATCAATGATCACCATTGATCGTTATCTCCTAAGAGACTATAATAAAAAATGAAAATATTGTCACTTTTATCTCTTCATATAGTGATAAATATATTATCTATGGAAATTATCCATTTCTCAACTACCAATGGATTTGTATTCCCACTAAATGATAGAGGTTATTGACGCCTAATTGGGTATATCATTGTTACACTGCATCTTAGATTTTAATGAATCATTATAAAAGAAATTTCATTTCTTATAGCCTGAGATAACATCCCTAATATAGTGCTAATTTTATCTGTTCTAGCTCTAGATCCATATCGAGCTCCATTATCTTTCCTAGGATGGAAATCTCTACACGGGGTATGTGAATTGATACAGTTTTCATTCCTTATGCTATGTGATATATATAAATAGTGGGACATACTTCATTAGATCATATAATTATGTTTAATAATGTTTAACCCAAATCTAGTGAAACAATTTTCATAATTTGTAAAATTTATCCATAGATAATATCATAATCATAAACAAGGTTTCTTTGGAAATTTTTTTCATATAATAATTTTTTTTTCAAATCTTTCATAATGGTTTATAAATGAAATGTGAATTTATCCAAGAATATCCCTTTTTAGTTCAAACATGTGTGCAATAAGGCTCGTTGTCATGTACTTGTTAATTCTTGAGTGAAGCTTGATACTCCTTTTTTGGAGTTATTACACATAGGATCATCTCTACCATAACCACATCCACTGTAATAACCAAACGTTGATGTATTGATAATAAAACCAAATAATCTTGATTTTAGGAAAACATTATTATGTAATCTTATACATATACTTATCCTGAAATTAACTCACATTGTAAAATTCCATAATTTATGCTTTCCTAAATTTACTTCCCATGGTTTTGTCTATAATTCCTCTAATATGAAATATAAATATGAAAAAACCCAGTAGCATAGTCTCAGTTGTTATTTTATTACATTGTCACTAGATACAAGTTATCAAATCCCAAAGTACCAAATATTTTAGTATACATTGTCTTTTAGATAGATACATGAAATTCACACTACATTTTCAAAACATAAAGAAACATTGTGTTTTCGTTGAGAATTCCATTATTACATTTAGCATAACCCTACATATCATTCAAAAAATAAACGCTACTATCCTTGGGAAAAATAAAACATAATAATGGGGTGGGATCAGATACTAAGTAAAGGCATGAAAACAATGAATTTTATAAATAAATAATTCATTATCAATATCAAAAGGTAAATTACTAAGAACACATTCCATTTAATCAATAACATTAACATGAATAATAATAAGATAATAATAAATTATGATCAAATAATTCCATAAAAATAATTAAATGAACTTGAAAATAATACATGGATATTATAACGAATAGAATAATCACATGGGCATCAATAAATAATCTTTTAATGACGGAGTCTATAATTTCCATCATCCAAAACATTTTGTCAATTGAACTTGTCTCATGAGGCTTGTTGATGCATCGAGATGATATAATGGGCCACTACCATCACTTATTTAGGTTCAATGGATTACACATTTGAAATGGGTTAAACATTATTAATATAATCATTCGTACCAAAAGAATAATATGTAAAATGATAATACACACCATAATCAATAAACATAATCATAAAACATCTAGATAAATATGGTGAATGGTGATAAAATAGTACATCCCCTAACAAAATTTTCATAACCCATATTGTGAAATCTAAATTATTATACCACTAAAAAATATCTAGTTGAAAATAATAATAATAAATGGTTGAGGTCATTAATAAATTTAAATATCAAATAAATTTGATAAAATTATTCTTAGAGGAACTAACATTTTAAAATTATTTAAAAATTTATTACTAAACATTCCATAAATATTTTTAAAATAATTATATTTGAATATAAACATGGAATCATATGATGTAATATTTTAAAATTAATTGTTCATTGTGGAGGGAAATTCCATTATTGTCATATATTTTAACATAAAAATTCCTTTAACATATTTGATAAAATTTATATGGGCCCTCTTTAAAAAACAAATGAATATTACATTTTAATTTTTTAGAAAATGAAAAATGCATAAATATTTATTTATTTAATAAATTGATTATTTTTTTTGAAAAAATGATTTTTTAAACAATGATTTATATGAATAATATTTTCTGACTGAAAAGACAAATATTGTTTCCATTTCATAAAAACATTTTCACAATAATTTTAATTTCCAAATAAAGGAAAATAGTACTATTACTAACAAAGATCATGAATAACCATAGGATTTTAAAATATATTTGGTTTATGATATAAATATCATATAATTTCTCTAACAAGAACCTTAACATAAATAACCCTGAATACTGAGAGATTGAAAAACAATCCCTTAACAATTTCGTAACATCTGAATAGTAAGGTCCATAAAAGAAATAAAGCCTAATGAAAAATTAAATAACATTAGATAATGAGATTAAAGATATAAAATATCTAAGTGGTTGTATATAAACCATATAAAAATACTTATGAAGATGGAATATATCTCATGTAAGTAAAAGTGAGATGGTAAACCCTTACCTCAGGTTCAACTTCCTTAGTATGTGTTTGAAAATCTTGTATCATAAATATAGATTTATTAAAATTATATAAAAAACCATTATCGTATATTTTATAGCCAATATGATCATATTTTTAATTTTTTCCTCTCATTTGTTAATTGTTTTTAAATATTTCCATTTTTCTAGGTGTTAATGGTCTCGTTTTCTCATGTGGGGTTTTTCATTAATGTTATGATTATTGTAGATAATATATAGTTACATCATATAAATAATGATATTAATGTTATAAATATTGATTTTTTTATTACATATATCACTATAACAATTATTGAAAATTTGATATCATAAAAGATTCACATTGCTTCTTAGAGATGGTTGGTCGTACGTACGCATGATCAGTGATATCATTCCCTTAAAGGGTAAAAGGTTAAGAAAGTGTAAAATATATTAATTTTAAATAAAATTATTAAGTATTATATATAAAATTTTTTCAATAAATTTATTTTTTCAACCTTCCATGAAAAAGTGTAAGTGAAAAATGAATCATATTGCTTTATGAGGTGGTAGTCTACCCTAAATATGGGTGATGTTATCGAATTTAAAAAATGGAATGTAAGATGTCATATGAGATATTATAACTCCAAAAGGTTTATTATATCATAATATATATATATATATTAAAACCATCATTATATGAAATATTTAGAAGTGTTGTTGGAAAATGGGTTACATCAGTTCACAATGTGGTAGTATTATATATAAATGATTGTCGATTTTATTTCACATTTCATAGCCAGGGACGTTGATAAATATTATTACATAAACATAATAACATCTAATTATATAGTGTATACTGAGTTTATTAAAATTTATGTGTTAATACTTAATTGAAGGTTGTAAAAGATTAAAGAAAAAGAATGAGCTCGGTGAAGACGATTTCCTTCTGTTAGAGAAACCACATTTTGATCACTTCTTAAGGACGGTATATTTGGTATTTTTGGAAGAATGTAAGTTATATAACAAGTATAATTATTTTGGCAGGGATGTTTTAGGGTTTTTTCAATACAAAGGTATATTGTTATGGGGAGTGAGGAGGGAAGTATAGCTGCTTTTATAGGTGGAGAAAGTAAACCACTAGGAAATAATCATAGAAATTTCAAAAAACAATCAAAAATGAAAAAGTAATTACCTTGAAAAAATAATAAAAATAAATCTATATTTTTATTTAGAATTTTTAATATTAAAAAATTTCCATACACGTTGATTTATGTAATTTTTTATTTCAATATTATAAATATATTTTTAGTTTTCCCACTATAATCACATTGTACCCTTAACCACATTAAAAAAATAGTACTATTTTATTAATTTCTGAAAAATTATTTTGATGAAAATACAATAAAATATAAATTATTTTCATTAAAAATATATAATAAAATTTTCAGATTCAAATAAAAATTAGTATAATTCAATTTAAATGTAATGTCGTAGACGAGTCAAAAGAGTGGTTCTCCAAAGAAAATCAAATAAATGTTTAAAAAGTTTGTATATAAAAATAAATATGGAGTTGATTCATATTAAATAATTCAGATAAATCTATTTATAATTGATCTAATTTTACTTTAAAAAAATTTAAAATATTTTTTATCTTTTTAAATGATTTAAAAAAAAAAGAAGTTTTTATAAAAATTAGTATATATCACTATTAATATAAAATTATTCTTTTCAAAAAAATATAAAACATTCCCACAAAGATAATTTTTTAATATCTATTTAAAAGTTGAATTTTATTTTTTCGAATAAATTTTCTAAATTATTGAAAAATGAATTTTAAAATTGTTTATGAAAAGTGTGACTTAAAGGACTTTAAGAAAAATTAAAATTTTCAGAAAACATTTTTTTCTTGAAAATTGTTCATATTTTATTTAAAATTAATAGATAACCATTGAATATATTTTATTCTTGTGTAAAACATATATTGTTCATAATTTAGCTAGTATGATTTATAATTATCCTAATGACAACTATATTGTACTGGTCATGTTCAAATAATAATATTTTAATGGAGTATCATGTTTCATTTAATCCAGGTGTTGCATGTATCGAATGTTGTAAAAGAGACTGAATTTATTTAAAAATTGATATATCATAAATTCTCAAGGTGTTAAATTATCTTCTAATCATTGTGTTTCATGTCATATATTCCATCGAATATTATGTTCCTATTTTTAAATATATTGGTGTTATATTCTACATCGTTAAATAAATTATTTCCTCATAATTTATTCATGATATCCATTATCAAGGTTTTGACAATTGAAAATGTATTTTGTGGAAGCCCAAATAATTAAAAGGGTGAAAAAACAACCTCCTAAAAAGAGAGAATGGTATGTGCAGTTATAATTTCAAATAATAGGCATTATGTATCCAAAAATGAGAACATTGATAAGATTTGAATATATGGGAACAGTATAAAAGAATAAATAATAATTTTGGAGAAATATAATCATTTATAATAACAAATTGAGTAACCAAAAAATATAAATCTATGATTAGTTATGAAAACATTTGATTCCTCTGATATACAGTTAATACGAATTTTTTGAAGATCGTTTTCTTATAGTTGAGGGATTGTTATTCCATAATGACAAAGAAAATAAGTAAATACGATTAAATGAAAATTATAATTTCATACATTAATCATTTCCATCAAAATCCCCATTTTTTCCAAAATATTCGTATTTAATATGAATTTATCCATCCGGGAGCACTAAAATTATCTTCCAACAGATAATAAGACACAAAATATATTAACAAGATATTACTGATGTCTTTTATAAAACTATAATAGTTAACTCTGGTTATCCAATATATAAAATTAATATTTAATTCACGAATATAAACTACCATAATTCCACTTTATCCATTTCAAAAATATATAACCCTATGACTCATCCAAAATATTTTAGAATTAATCAAAATACCAAAAATTTAGATGGATGGTCGATAAATTTACAAAATCCTCTTAAACATTTATTCTCTAAAAAACATAATGTTTCTATTAAGGCCAAATACCAAATATTTTATTACCATGTTCATTTTAAAATATTTATTAAAACATATATGCTTCCATAAAAAAATTCAATTGTTAAATATATTCCTTAAATATTAAGATGCAGTAAACACCAACAATGATAACAGAAACCATTAAATCAATCACAAATTTCAGGGTCATAAATATTATACCATAAAGAAACATTAATCATTATAATCTCAAAATCAATCACATTTTAAGGGTTATCTTCCATCAATCATGTGTTTTCCAAAAAAAATTAAATTTTGGCTATATTAATTGTCTTGATACTATTCCACATATACAATCAAATCCTTAAATAAATTATTTAAAAATACAATCCTTATATGTTTGAAATTCTTATGATGAGAATATTTTTGATAAAATTATTCTATAACATGATTATTGAATCCAAATACATAATCACATTAATAATTTAACTTTGGTTGTATTAATTTCATATGCTTAACAATTATCCCTTATCTTCATCAGAAGAATATTTCCTTGATAATTGGGGAATATGATTGCATAGTGCCCCAAATAATTTCTATTGAAAAACTAATTTTTTTTGGTATCTTTGTTTCCATAGAATTCATGTTCTTGAGGGAATTTATCTCCCACCTGAAGAAAACGCGCATTTCCATAAAGTAATTACGATGTTGTTTCTTTCCACAGTTATCACATGGGGTAAAATATTTCTCTCCCTTCACCCCCTTTTCTTCTTTTTTATATGTCATCTTATTATTAACTTTCTTCACATCTATGCCATAATAAATAGAGAATTATTTATATTTATTGATATTACATGGTATTATATCAACATGTAATGATAATGTGTAGGATATTAGTGACCTTTGCTGGATTTTCTTTTAACCCATTAAATAAATTATTAATATTAATCTTTGGATTATAAATATTTTCTATAACATTCTATTATATATTTGTAAATTAGTTATCATTCTTGGATGAATTTTTCTCTTCCTTTTGACTTAGACTCCGAATTTATCTATCCATATGTGCTTGTTTCTTATGAGAAAAATTACTTTCCTGGAACAGTACATAAAACTCCTTCAATTCCATTTTTGTTATTTCCTTGTCAGCCATAGTTTTTTGAATCAATTACAACTATTTATTCGTATATCCTGAGAGGTGATAAAATACCCTTACAATTTTCTCCCTAAAATTTATTCCTAAATTGAAAACTTTATTTTCTAATTAAATTATCAAATTCTATGATACAAATGTATTCTTAGTTACAATATATGATTGATTTTTCTGATCCATAAATTAGTCTAAAATTGTTTTATCATGTGATATATCAATAGGTTACTTTATATGGGATTGTTTATTACTCATATCCCATGTAATAACCCCCAGTATTATTAAAATTATATTTCTTCTAGTTGTAGCCCCATCACCATCTTCATTATCTTTCTCGTGAGTAATATCCCAACAGAGAGTATGTTAATTGATATGGTTTCCAATCCTTAATCTAAGAACCATTTGAAAATAATGGAAACACTAGAATAGTTAAAAACAATTTGTATCATTATATATTATCCCAATAAATAGTGAAACATGTAGCATAAATTGTAAAATTAATGCATGGATAATATCATAATCATAAACAACATTTCATTGGAAAAACTTCACATAATAAAAATATTTTCAAATATTTCACAATCGATTAAAAGGAAAATATGAATTAATCAATGAATATCCCCCAGAAGTGTCTAACCAGGTGAAAATTAAGATATTTTATCTCATACATGGTACAACTCGTGTAAAGCCTAACTCTCCTTTTTTGATGTAATTACCTCGAGGTATATCTGTACCAGAACCATGCCCACGTGCAATATCATGTCCTGGATGTATTTGTTGGAATACTAAAAAATTTATATCTTATCAAGCATTAATATATTATTCTATATTTTGAATAATCCATAAATTAATTAATTGTGTTATATTACCTAATCGATGTCTTTATAAATCTAGTTCAGAAGATTTCAACTAACCATCATTGGATACGAACTATAAATTCCTCGACCCTATTTTTCCAGAGCATGTTGTTAATTTCTTACATTATCACTATATATTAGAGATCACATCCCAAAGGGACGAATTTTTATTATTATTAAATTAGATACTTGGATGAAAATCTTATTGAATTATAATTACATATAATACACATTTTTTAGAATTCTATTACGTCCTTTATCATAACCTTACATATCTATCATAAAACACTACATTATATCCCAAGATAAATAAAACATATTAAATTTGAGAGATCTTATTCTCAGTAAGGATTTGAATACCAATTAATCTATAAATAAATAAGTCATAATCAATATTTCAGGGTAAATAACTGAACAAAACATTCAATTTAATCAATAACAAGAACATGAATAATAATATGGTAGAAATAAATGATAGAATAATTTCATATAAGTAATATCATGAGCTTGAAACGTAACCTTGAATCTATTAAATAATATAATAATCACATATTAATCAATATCTAATCTAAAAATGAGTAAATGAATAATTTCATACATTTGAGAAATAATATAAAGACCTTTTATAATAAATTTTAAAACGGTAGTAAATATACTAATTAATTTGGCCAGTTATTTGTCTCATGAGACATGTCGATTCGTCGAGAGGATATAGCAGTCCCGGCCCATAACATATTAATTGAATTTATTTCATCATATAACATTAGTGAACCATAATAAAAATAATAATTCGTATTGAAAAATTAACATATGAAATTTTAATACCTTATCCAAATAATAAACTTAATCATAAACATTCCTGAGTGGTATAGTGAATGGTAATAAAATAATAAATAAAATTTAAAATTTACCATAAACCATCAAAGTAAATAATAAAAATGGTACCATTATAATATACCCATAGTGGATCATAAATATATCAAATTTTTTATGATGCTGATGAAAATAAATACCATAAAAATTTTATTAAAAACATTCTTCAGAAAAATAACCTTTTCACATTGAAAATATTTTTCAAACTAAAAGACCTCAAAATATTTAAAAAATACTCTTTCTTAAATAAACATTGAAACATATAAGGTAATCTTTAAAACATTTACTTTAAGGATGGTGGGAATTTTTTTCCATGTCGGAAATGTGAAAATAATGATTCCTTTAACTTTTTTGTAAAATCAAAACAAATGTTTATTGAAAAATGAAAAATATATTACATTACAAAAAAAAATTAAAAGTAAAACATGGGAATAAATATATTTAGTAAAAATTTTTGAGAATTTTTAAAACATTTTTTTAAAACATTTTTTGAAAAGATTTATTTAAATAACAAACCAATTTCAAACAAGGACAAAAATAATGTTGCATTTTATTAAAAACATTTTATCAAATATCTTAAGTACCATTGAGAGAAAATAGTAACAATTAAATAGAAATTTTATTCATAAGAAGAGGATATCGAAATATAATTTTTTTAATATAGAAATAAAAAATAATTTCTCCATGGGAAATTTAAATATAAATAATCTTGAATGATGAGGAGACTATGAAATAAACCCTTACCACATTGGTTACTTCTGAATCACAAGCCCCATAAAATAAATACCATAAACTAAAAAAATAAATACTATGAAGATATGTATATTAAGGATATAAAATATCAACTGGGAAGTATATATGCCACATAAAATATGTAAGTGGTGAATATAACATATGTCTCATGGAAGTAAAAGTGAGAAGAGAAATCCATACCTCATGTTTATATTCCATAATATGTTTCCAAACGTCCTGTTTAATAAAGATAGGTTTATAATAAATATATTATAGAACCATATTAATATATATTATACCATAAATTATCCTATAATAAAATTTTATCACCGCTGTTAATAATATTTCCTTATTTTCATTATTTTTTGTGTTAATTTCCTTGTTTTATCATGCATGTTTTGTCATGAATTTTCTAGTTATTGTACATAAGATATAGTTCTATCATACAGTGAATGATATTAATTTTATAAATATTTTTTTAATTATATACTTCCTTAAAACCATTCATTAAAACGATACATTTAATATGAATCTCATGACTTCGTGGAGATGGTAGGCAGTACATATGCACATGTGATGATATAATTTCCTTAAAGTGTGAACGGGTCATTGAATGTGTGATATATTAATTATAATGAATTTATATTATTTCATATATATCTAATATATTCATTAAATTTATCCTTATTAATTTCCATGTAAATCATAATTGAAAATGAATCATATTCCTCCACAAGGGGTAGTCTGATGCACACATGAGTAATGTTACAATTTTTTAGATGTAATTAAAATTAAGTAGGGATATGTGATGTTATAACTAATAATTTATATTTATATCATAAATTATATAAATATACATTAAATTCATCATTATATCCAACTTTGAGTAGTGTTGATGGAAAATGAGTTTCATTAGTTTGTGTGGCGGTAGTCTTCCATATACATGACAAATGGTTTAGATTCCCATTTGATGGAATTAGGGATGGATAAATATTATGAAATCAATGTAATAAAATATAATTAAATGGGTAATAGTTTTTTTATTATATTAAGTGTTTGTACATATTTTAATATTTTTAAATATTAAAAAAATAAAGTTTTTATTGAATACAATTAACTTCTCTTAGAGAAATGACCTTTGGAAATATTCTTATAGAACCTAGGGTTGATCTTTTGGGAATACCCGAGGCACTATAATTTGGATAGGTATGTTATATATTTATTTTTTAGGGTTTAGTAAAATGATGATATTGGATTGTGGATAGAATATGGGTGTATAGGTCATTTTATAAGTTGGGAAGGAAGTCCCTAGGGAAATTACCCTAAATAATCAAAAACGGTAAATCCATTATCATGAAAAAAGATTCAAAATGGACGTATATTCAACCATGGGAAGTATAAAATATAAATATGTCTATAAAATGGGATTTATATATGTTATCATGGAAATATTACCCTTATATTTTTTATTTTAACCCCTGTAAACATTTTCAAACCATAAATACACAAAATAATATTTTTTATTTTTAAAATTAATTATGAAAAAATTTAAATTGAACATATTATGTAATATAAATTATTTATTTTAAAAATATATAATCTATTTTCCAAAATTAATTCATAGAAGAAGAATAATTCAATTAAAAAAATTTACAGAAGCATTAAAAAATTTGAATCTTCAGGAAAATCATTCAATGGAATCAAAATTCAATACAAAGTTTATTAAAATGAAATAAGTTGGATTAATAAATATATAATCAATCTATTTTTATTTTAAAAGTAATTTAATATATATATTTTCTTTGTAAATATTTCATCAAAAAATTTAGATTTCAATAAAATTAGTATTTTTCACTATTAATCAATAAGATTAGTATTTTAGAAAATTCTAAAAAAAATTAGTCAAAAGACAATGATGGACTTTTGATTTAAAATACATAGTATTTTTTTAAAAATAAATTTAAAAATTGTGGTATAAATTAATTTTATATTATATTTTCAATGTGGTAATAACCAACCTTTATGCAAAATGTTGTTTATCCAAAAACATTTATTTTAAATTCCCAGGGTTCTAATATTATTTATAATAAATTAATAACCAAAAAATTTATTTTATACATACTAAAAAAAATAACATTCATTATTTAGTTATTTATATTTATACTATCTAATATAACGACTAGGTTATAATAGTCATGTTTAAATAATAATATTTTAATAGAGTATCATGTTTTGCTTAAAATCTCTATTTCCTATATCTAAATATATCAACGTGGTTGAATTTATATAAAAATAAACATATCATAAATACATGATGTGTTGCATTCCCTTTAAATCATAGTGTTTTGTGTCTTATATCGTACCTAATATGATGTTCCTATTTTAAAATCTAATGTCATTATACAGAAGCAGGTTAACTCTAAAATTGAGGTAATGTTTTTAAAGGATGAAAATGGTGGAGAATATACATGAAAGATGTTTTATTGTTTTTCAAATAGGATGGAATCAAGTGATAGTTCACTGTCATATACACTCAAACAAATTGAGTGGCAGAGAAGATGAATTTAACCTTATTTGAATAAATAAGACTGATGCTAAACACTATATGAGTTTACTCGACATTATGGGTAAATGTATTACATATCACCTATTATGGGATAAATTGATCTCCTTTAGAAGAAATTGATATGAATATATTTAGAGATATGTGTACTGGTAAACCTATTAACTATTCTTAGTTATATACTTTTGGAATTATTTTATATAAAATATTTAATGACCTAGAAATATCTAAGTATTGTGATAGTGGGGGTCCTGGACCCAACATGAATTGTAATTTTTATTATCATTTCATGTATACAGTGAGATTTACGTGATGTACACCTACAATTATACTGTACATATTTTTGCATCCCCTGTCTAAATTAGTAATGTCAATATATTATTTTCTATGTAAAAAGGTTACATCAATTCCTATATTAAAATGAGAAACATCAGATATTATGAAAGTAATCTTAATTATATGTCCTACGATCTAGATATATCATAATAAGTGGTCGTGGTTTATTTATTAATATCACGTACTATATTCTCAAAAGTATTGAGGATTGTTCTCATTATATTTAAAATTGGTGATCTCTAGTAGGTGAGATCATGAAGAAAGACCTACCAATAGGATCACCACATGTTGTGGTGATATTAGATGTTCTTATCTATGAACAAGTGTAATGGACTCCTAACCTGAAATTGTTATAATATCGTAGAATTTGATCATGTATATTGATGTAAGGGGAAAATAATGAATATTATGTCCTAATGAAGTATCTTATGTTTAGTGTTTCATAAATGTTATTATGTTAGTTGAATGATCAATAGATATTATTTTTATTCCATGTTGAGTTTGTAATATCTCATTCCTAGTTTATTAGGATGATAGTACCTACATAAATTATTATCTTATGTAGTTGGTGGTAAGTCCATCTATCTAGATCAAACAACAATAATCCCAGACAGGACAATGACACGGGTGTGTGTCATTCTTTATGAGAAATATAACTAAAATGAGATTATATATAATAGTAGATGATGGTATAATAATTTTCATTTCTATAACTATTCAGTATCTCTTTGGTAACTTTTATGGGTTTCTAGACACTACTCTTGGTATATGAAAATTATTCAGTACTATTGGGGTAATGTCCTAGACAGTCACACATAATAACATATTAAATAAGCAGTACTATTTGGTGAATTAAACTGTAGGATGGGATATGCCCCACCATGGGGTCTAAGAGTAGTCCACGTATTGAAGATCGTCTAAAAATAAACAAATTCATTATTAATCATATATAGAATAATAATTTTAAATGATGTAAAGTATTTAAAATGAGATTATATATAATAGTAGATGATGGTATAATCATTTTCATTTCTATAACTATTCGGTGCCTCTTTGGTATCTTTTATGGGTTTCTAGACACTACTCTTGGTATATGAAAATTATTCACTACTATTGAGATAATTTCCTAGACAGTCACATGTAATAACATATTAAAGAAGTAGTACTATTTGGTGAATTAAACTGTAGGATGGGATAGGCCCCACAATGGGGTCTGAGAGTAGTCCACGTATTGAAGATCGTCTAAAAATAAACAAATTCATTATTAATCATGTATAGAATAATAATTTTAAATTGTGTAAAGTATTTACAGATGTTTATTTTAATTCAAGAAAAATATTATGTAACCAAGTGATATTTTAATATTATAGATTAGTTAAATATTAGATTAAATTATGAATTCAGTTACTAACATTGGTTTATGATGTAATATATTTAATATGTATTATAATTCTGCGATAAAAGACAAATAATATTTATGACAATGTTATTTAATTATAATGATTTATTTTTTTCTTATTTACTAGGTTTTTTGTTTCCAGGTGTCAGGGAACCCTTTGTGAGTACTTGACCCTCCACCTATATAAACAGGAGTGAGTAATTCATTTAGTGTACTATTCATTCCAATAGATTGAGAGCCTATCCCTATCCTATAAATATAAATAGATAAAAAATCTCACCAAGAATCTAATCCATGAGAACCTTCGATAGATCAAAGTGATGTGATCCTAGTGCCAATTATGATGTTAAAGGATTTGTCAATGCACTGTTCTAGCATCTAAAATTCTAGGAATAGTGATCACATAGATTCTTGATTCATGTGTGGAAAATCTATAGTGGTTCATCTTTGAATTCATCAAGAAATGTTCTATAATAAGATGGTGTATTCGAGCACACAATGTTTCTGACAAGTTATTTTATATGTTTCTAATTTACAAAATCTAATTTATTCATGTGAGATCCTTTGACTATACATGGGCTCATATTTCACAATACAAAGAAGTTACATCTATTAAATAATGAATATTTAAAAATTTCAACCCCCACAAGCTTCTGTTGCGTGCACCAGTACCAATATAATTTAAGAATCATGATCTAGGGAGACTATATTATTGGGATACACTAATGGTGTGAACGAGTGTCATTTTTTTGATCCCACTACCCAAAAACATATCCGTAGTATAGATTTCATTTTTTTCAGAAGGAAAGGGGAAAATGAAGACAAATAAAATCATGGATAATGAGAGTACAAAAATTTATAAATTTATAGTAAATGATTAATTAATGGACGAAACTGTTTCCTCTATGACATTACCATAACATAAAGACCAAGAACCAAATGATCATCGACTACGATGATCCAGTGGAGTGAAAAGCGCACCAATATTTTAATAAAATAATTACACTAATAGTCATGTTTTGTATTTTTATTGAAATTGGATATAGAACCACATTATTTAATGGAGGCGATCCAGATTATGGAAGTATCTTCATGGATAGTGGTCATACTGGATGAATGTGCATCCCTACATAAGAACAAGACCTATGATCTATTTCAATTAACTTGTGAATGGAAAACCATTGGGAACAATTGGGGTTACAACATCATGTTGAATAAAATAGACATGGTGGAAAGATATCCTGAGAGACTCGTGTCCAGAGGAAATTCTCATAAGGAAGATATTTATTTCAATGAAATATTTTATTCTCTTGTTAAAATAATGACTATTTCTGTATTTTTAGTGATGTGTTCTACATAAACTCAACATTTAGAGAAGTAGGACGTGAATTTCTTTTATCAATGGTGATCATGATGAATAAATTTATATGCTCCAAACAAAAGGTTTTTCAAATGAGGTTAAGGAGAACATAGCTTTCAAGATGAAAAATATTTGTGTATGGTCTCAAAATTGATTTGAGGTATTCGTATAAGAGATTTCATTTATATATCACAAGCCTTATATAACATATAATTAATTCAGATACTTATTCATATGTTAGGGGTCTCGATGGGAATGACTTTATCATTCTGCATTACTATGTGGATGACATGTTGGTTGAAGTCCCCAATAGTGATCAAATCCATGAGAGAAATGTATAATTGTATAGAGGTTTTGACATAAAGGATGGTCCCACAAGAATGATTCTTTGCATGCAGATCCACCTAGAAAAGAATAATAGGAAAATTTATTAATCACAGAATAATTACTATAGGAATGTCATGAAATACATCATTATGAAATAATGTAAGTCAATATCTACCAATATTCACATTAACGTCATGTTATCCTAAATAATAATTCATATCATTGAATTAGAGAGTAGTAGAATGTCTTCAATGTCATATAGATCAGTAGTGAGGAGTCTAATGTTATCTATGGTTTGAATTAGACCTTAAATTTTATATGTAGTGTGTCATGAAATGGCCTGGATTGGACCAACATGTCACTCAATATATCCCACAAAAAGTCCTAAAGCATGACTCCATATAGGATAAAGTCTACTAACATATATTAAGTCCCTAAAGGATACAATAGGGAGACTATGCCCTCATATCATAGTATAGTAATGAAAGAAACAAATGATTCATACAAGCATCAATGAACATTAGATTGTGTGTAAATAAATAATTATGTATAATGACTATAATAAATGGAATGTTGCAAACAAACTCATGGAAAAATTATACTAACACTATTTTCCTAATATCATGACCATATATATAATAAAATAAAATAAAATAAATACATAAGGAATTGCTACTAAACCAATTATAGCCACATACTCAGTCCATATGATGGTTGAATAACTCTTGAAAAAAATTTAGACTCCACATGAGTGGCTTTGATCAAACATGAAACACTGGACCTCCACCGAATCAACTACACCGTGATTTTCCTCAAATAATTTATAATATCTTCATGAACACAATGTTTTGGGTTCGGGGGATAAGAAAACAATTTCAGTACTCCACCCCCAATGGTGGTCCTAACATTTACAGTCATGACATGTGCATGCAACACAAATCATGTCTAGCCTAGACAAATTTGACTACTTGTATAAAATATAAAACAATTATAGAAAAGAAAAAAGGGGTCGAAAAAATTAAAACAACTAACCTCATGTTCTAGTATGAAAAACGCTTGAAAATTTTACCATCACTCATGCCCCCATATGGGGGGATTTCGAAACATGGCTCACACATCCTCCACATTTAGTGAGTCTGCCTAATCAAGAATAAGCTCCAAAGTCAAAAAAAAGTAAATTCATACATTCTAGACCATATGATATCATCCAAGGATTAAAAACAATGAAAAAATAACTGGGTGAACCAACCTGTCAATGTATTCTTTTGCTACCCAACATGGCCCCATAACACATAGAAAACATGGTCCCATGGAGTTCAATACCCTCCATTGTACACTAAACATATCCCTAGGATAAATTTCATGATAAGGAGGCTGAACTAATCCAGGTCATCTTTTATCTCCCTAGCCCCGCTTTACAACTACCCGTCATCCAACGAAGGAGTGAAACAAAAACAAACTCAAGGAACACACCCATTCCAATAGTATCACAATGGTCTCCTTCCTCATTAGTCATGAAAATGAAAATATATAGACCTCCAAGACATAGATAAAACACTAGGGATGGTTAATACCCGCACCCTCTAACCAAAACCATTGATCCAGTATTAGCCACCTCATCAGCCAACCAAAATGGGTAGCCACCACAATTCCCAAAACCTCAACACAATAGAAAACCCTATAATGGGATTCAGTAGATACAAAAATATCATAACATACATCCTAAAAGGGGATCCTCAAATATAAGAAAACCTCAGGATAATCCTTATAAATGAAACCATGGCTAAAATCACAACTCAAACTACAGAACTCCCCCAAAAAAATTCTTCCTCAAGAAACACCTCCCCAAAAGGGAATTCCCCAAAACATGTATCTCAGACCTATATTAACTCGGTCAAATGTAACCCAGATATAACTTACATCTAATGATGTAAAACCACCTCAAAGTCTCCAACGACTTCCAACAGAAGGCAACCAGACCTAAACAAAGAATAACCAAAGTAACAATATCATGTATGAAGTTCCTAGATTATTTCCCATAGAAACCATCCAAGGATCATCAAACAACTTCACATGGAATTATCAATTCATGTTTAGAGACAATCACCCACCATCTATTGATACTCACAATACACTACCCATCCCCCATGATAATTATATGTCAAAAAATCTAAAATGAATCCATCCATACATCTCATTTAGTCCAAAATAACATACATACAACCATTAAATGCTGAATGGAATCCTATAGTGTGATATATGTGGAAATATTCTTGGAATGGACAACATAAAAGATGAATTCAAACTCCATGATGAAATAATGGCCAAACAACCTAGGATAGGAGGAGTACTCACGTGTACATACAGTACATCGTGTGAACCCCCAAGGGACCACCCTGGTATTGCAATCTATTCCACATGGAATATACCTATCCAATGTGCGCGACATTCCCCTTAGTAATAATTTTGTAACGGAACATGGGTACCTGCATGTGTACTTTAGCCCTACTAGGCATGTAACATGCTCTGGAACACAATGTGTATGGATAGTGCACATTATGCAACTCAACATGGGTACCCAGAGGTGTACCTAAACATGTACCTCTCTAAGGAATTTATTCCTATATGGTGTGAACCCCACACTAGTATTGTCCATGTACCATATCTGTTCATGTCCCCCACATGAGGTGTTTGTTGGAGAACTCTACCACACCCTAGAATCCCAATACATGAAATATACCACTTGTAAAAGGTGCGTAGTTACAAAAAACTCATCTCCCATGAACAATAAGAAAAAAAATCCTGTTTTATTCAATCGACACTCCATATGATTGGGATTTCCATGATTTAAATCCATTTCGATCACTTGGAATTCCCCCAAAACTCCCTGATTCCCTATAAAACTACCATATGAATGCACAATGGGTCCCCAAAAGAAGGAAACATGTTTAGATGTTAAAAACTATATAATTTTTTATATAGAGGTATCATAAAAGGGGAATACCATTAGGTGGAAACCACATAATCTTTTATCCAATACACATTCTGCAACACTCGTATGATGATCTGGTGTGACCTGAGCTCTATGATGGTGCCTCCTTATCCCTCCCCCCTCTTATCTCCCTCATCTCTCCCTATCTACTCCCTCTCCATTCTATTATATAATGAAACCCCCTTGTGGTATTATGTGACAAGAAAGGGAATAGAAAATAAATGAAAAAAAATTAAAAGATAAAAAATAAAAGAAAAAATAATAGGAATAGAGAAAGGGGGTCAGCCCAGATCCGATGCCCAATATGAGGTTATGAAATACCTAAGAAACACCCCCCCCATTTTAGACATAATCAAAATATTACAATTCGGATCAGATTCTCAATATAAAATATTTCAACGAAAACAACATGCATGAATAATAATATTTTACCAACTAAATAGTAATATTTTTACAAAATCATAACTACAAAGAATTCCACAAAATATCATTACTCTGGTAAACACCATATTTTGGGATCAATTTAGTGTAAATAAAAATTATTAGAGACCTATTTATAACTGAAATTATATTTTTTCTTTCAAAATCTACCTCAGATAATAAAACCAAATTCCTACTTTTTTCATAAACAGTCATGACGAGTTTCATGAAAAGCTCCCAACCACAAATTCTTCTTGCCACCCAAGAGGCCTAGGTGGTCATCCAACACCCAGGATTGACCCCAATCACTGGTTCTGTCAATACTACCATGATAGTCCATCGACTAGTCTCACAACACTGACGATGACGCCCACTTGACGAACATTAAACCATTAATGATTTGATTCACGACACCACATGAGTATTATTATCATCACCTTGAAACAATTATGTAAACTCTATAACCCATGATCCTTCTACAAATAAATTCAATTTAAAGACGCATCTAAACTTCTCAAAGCTGGTCACTAATGTGGAGAACAACCCACCTCCCTATCATGCACACCAATGATTAAAACCCCACACTGAACGATCATATTTAAATAAGAAAAACAGCCCAACATGGACTACGGTGTACTCCCCAAAATAATGCATCTTCAAGACCAAAAAAACACTCATCAAACTCACACTTCCCCATCGACATTACGCTTAACAATCACACATAGGCCTTCACAACACAACTTTCTTCCAAAATCAATAGAAACATCTCTCCCCTCCTCAAGGAAGAGTTAGCCAAGAAAATCCTCTATAAAACACTCACGCTCAAATGATCCCAAGCCAAATGCACCAAGTATAACACACCTAAACCCACTAACCATGATCCTTCATTGTCTATTCTGATCAAACTAGATCACCATCATCACACAACTTCTAAAACATGGAATATCCCTCGGGAAAAGATACACCAACATGACCGACCTCCACAAGAGCATCAATATAAGATCAAAACCACCAAACAACACTCTCATCACGTATGAAAAAGATCTAACAGGAAAAAAGTGCCAGAAACCAACCAAACCCACCCTCTTAACCAACAAAAAAACCATGAACACCGGAGAACTCTCAACACTCCACCACGCAAGGCCATGTCTCATTAGGCAAACTAGTGTCTTGGAACAAGTCCTTGACAATATATTTATATATAGTCTTTGCACGATGCCATGAATATGTGGTTATGATGTTTGAAATTAAGTATTCCATCATTATAAGATTATCTATTGATATTACATGTGATATTTTCGACTAGTAGAATATCCTTTTGAATAAATAAATGGATTTATTTTATTTATTTTTTCCATATTATGATTACGTTTATATGAAAAAGTCATTTTTTTTAAGTCTTAGACATTGTCCTAAATGATTATGCTTATCTTTTATAGTTTACGCTATATTGTTATCCTTACTGGGCATTTGAGCTCACCCCTTTCATTTGTTTAATTTTTTCCAGGATGTGAAGAAGTATATAATGATTGACCTATAGGTATTGGCTAAGGTATATGATTGTGTTCAAAGGAGAAACGATTTTGATTTTTTATTTAATAATTTAATGTTTAACTTATCTATGTATCTAGTACTTCCAAGCCTACTAAACTATATGGTCTGTTGGGACGTGATCTCTTGTGATAATGCCAATGTTATTTAATAATGTACCAAATCTGGGTAACTAGGGTTGGGGATTTATAGTTGATATCATAGAAAGTATACTAAAATAATTTGAAACTCTATTTAGAAAAAATAAAATTTGATAACATTACCCTTAGATTGACATTGATGATTAGTATGAAAAACAACCAAATTTTTGTAATTGTTGAAATTATGTGGTCTATACCAAAAATTCAACCATTTATAAATACTAAAAGTGGATGTGGTTCTGGCATCGATGTACCTAGGAGTGAAAACTCCAACCCAGAGTATGAGGTTTGACACGGGGTATCCTCGCACATGAAAACGAGCCTTACTGCACAACAAGTTTGACACTCCCATGGGATATGTGTAAGATAATTCCCATTTTATTCCCAAATAATTATAAAGGATTTATGAGTAAATACTCTCCCGAAGATTTTTTTTATGATTATGGATTATATTCATAAATTGTTCTATTTATGTTTAGTATTTTACATGGTTCGAATTATGCATTGGGATTCGTATTCTAATTTAGTGTATCCCATTATTATGAAATATTTCCTTGTCGAAGGAATTTAATCCATATCAAAGCACATAATCCAAGTGGATATTGAATTCATATTCAAGATAAGTATAGTGGAGCAGGTGATTCATTGGGTTCTGAAGTACTTTTAACCATATTAGGACAACTAACTCAAGTTATGAAGAATTACCATACCATTATGGAGCACCCTGATCCACAATTTGGAGGATCAATGTTAGACCACTTCATGTGGAAGAAACCATAAAAATTTAATGGGACTGTAAATACATTTTTAGAAGATAATTCGATAAGTTTGTTAGAGAAAATATTTGATGCTTTAGGGAGTAGCGAAAGGGAAAATGTTTTCATGGAATTTTATCACCTCTCGGGAGATGCAGATCAATGGTGGTCATGAATTAAAAACACAAAGGAGGATAAAGAATTATATAATATGTGATGGGGGGATTTTAAATATTTTTCTTAGAAAAATACATTCCTCGTGAACATAGTGCAAATATGGAAAGGCTATTGTTGAGTCTGAGCCCAAAGGGGGATGAGATTGTTGCAATCTATGAGGCTATCATTACAATGTTAGAAAGTCATGATGCAGATTATATACCAAACCCACAAAGTGAGATTGATCTATTATTTTATGGGTTAAAACCATTTCTCCGAAGAGCATTATTCTCACAACACTTGTCAACATACGAAGATATAGTCTCATGTGCTACCAAGATTGAAAAGCAATTATCTATGTCTTTTGAAAATAAATTGAAGCCAATGAGGAAGAGAACTACTGAACACTCTAGAAAATGAAATAAGGGGAATAATTGGATGGTCGTCATCCCATAATATACGTATTGTGGGAAGAAACTCCCATGTACATTCCTATAAGGGATGGGAGTTTGTTACATGTGTGGAGAAAAAGGCCATAATTCTCGTGATTTCATAGGGAAGAAGGAGGCTATCAATGTTCAATGCTACAACTGTAAAGAGATACGACATTATGAAAATTATTGTCCTAAGGGTCATGTATTGTTTCCCCAAAAAAAGAAAGGTGAGAAAGTCCAGTCTTATGTGGTCACTATTGGTGATATTGAAGTTCCAAATGGCATGCTGGACAGTACGTTAACAGTTACCTCAAAATTATCCAATAATTTATTTCATTCTGGATCAATGCATTGTTTCATATCATCATAGTTTTTCAAGAAAATTAGATATTTCAAATTTGACTTAATAATGGGCTTTTCAGTCAAAACACTTATGGGAAGTATCATTGCAATAATTTTTTCTCAAGTATTTACCATTATGGAATATAAACATGCATTAATTGCTTATTTTATTTTCATAACCATGATTGAATTTTATATTATCTTCAGTTTATATTGTCATTCTCACCATGATGAAAAAAATTGTTGTATGGAGAAAGAGGTTACAATTTTTGATGATGATAAAAAATACCATATCCTTAGAAGAGAAACATCACAATCTAATTCTAATATAGATACACCCACACTAGCTCTATTAAATTAAATTATTGGGGGGGGGGAGGGAGTGAAATTACTATGGGTTAGGAATGGAATATTCAAACATATGAGGTACATATTGAGAAAGAATTTTTTAGTGTGTTTCCATATGATTTACCTGGACATCCTCCAAACATGGAAATTGAGTTTTCTAGTGACTTAATTCCTAGTTCAAGGCCCATATCGAAGACTCCTTATAAAATGGACACTATGTAATTATTGGAAATAAATTTAAAAAAATGTAATTCTATAATAATGGATTTATTCTCCCTAGTATTTCTCCATGGGGAACCCATGTTATTTTTGTTAATATGATATATAGATCTATGAGGTTGTTCATTGTTTACTAGGATATCACTATTCTAACATTAAAGAACATGTACCACTTACCTCTACTTGATTATTTATATGATCAACTTCATGGAATTCAAAATATTTCAAATATTTAGCTTTGATTAGTATATCATTAGTTTTGGGTGTAAAATGAAGATATCCCAAAGTCATTATTTCGAACGAGGGATGGGCATTACAAGTTTACAGTAATGCCTTTTGGACATACTAATGAACCCTCTATTTTCATGGATCTAATAATTACATTTTTTAGGAATATATTGATGAAATATTAGTTTTATTTGTTGATTATATCTTGGTATATTACCAATGCTATGATTATCATGAAAATAAATTGCGCACTATTCAGAAAACTCTTAGAATAAATGAATTATATGGGATGTTTAGAGTTTGTGACTTTTTTCTTTAGGGAATTTCCTTTCATGGAAATATTGAGTCAAAGGATAGAAACATTTTTTATCCTTTAAATACAAGGTAAATCCAATAATTTCCATAAATGACAAGTATAACTAAGGCACACAGTATTATTGGTTTAGCGTGTTATTATAAACATTTTGTCTATAATTTTTCCCGATTTTCTAACCCATTAACCAAGTTAAAACATAAAAGGGATAATTTTTTATGGGAAAAGAGTGAGAAGAGTTATATAAATAATTTAATAGAATTTTATTCAATGCTCCGATATTGAATCTAACTTCATGGAATGATAGGTTATTTATTTAGATTGATGCATCAAAAAAAGAATTGGTTTTGTCCTTATGCAGAATGATAGAGTTATTTCCCATGCGTCACGGTTGTTAAAAATTAATGAAGAAAACAATCCTGCTCATGATCTTGAGTTAACATCTATAATATCTACTCAAAAGATATGGAGAAACTATCTCTATGGTGAAATATGTGAGATATATACTGATAAAAAGTGTTTGAAGTATATATTCTCATAGAATGAACTCAACATAAGGAAAATGAGATGGCTTGAACTACTCATGGATTATGAATGCACAATACACTACCACTTGGAGAAGGAAATGATGAATTTTGATGCTTTGAGTAGAAAGGATCATGGAGTTCTAAACCAGATAAGAGTTGAAAGGGATTTTAGGTCCCTATATCTAGTAAAGTTAGATATGGGAATAATCATGGAAGGTGAAACATAAATAATTTTTCAAATGGTTGACAAAACACTTTCACTTGAAAGGATAAAATGTTCTCAGACTAATGAAGAGGAGTTTAAAAATAAAATAAAATCTATTAATGATGGGAGTTTGATTGACTTCATATATAATGGTGGAGTTTTGAAATTTGGGAAGAGGCATGGTGTTCCTGATATACCTGGTCATAAAAGAGAATTGATGTATGATGCTCATAGATCCAATTTCTCTATAAACCATGGTATCCCTAAGATGTATAGAGATTTGAATAAACATTTTTAGTGGGACAACAAGAAGAGGGAGATTATTTATTATGTGTCAATATGTTTTGTATGTCAATAGGTGAAGGCCGGAAGAGAACATCATAGAATAGTCATGAAACAACATCCCATACCTAAGTGGAATGGGATGATATTATGATGGACATTGTTATGGGGATACCAAAGTCTTCTAGAAGGAATGATGCAATATGGGTCATTATTGATCATAATACAAATTCAACACATTTTCGTCTTATAAGAGAAGATTTACAAAATGAATATTTAGAAAGACTATATATTAATAAACTTGTAAGTCTTTATGGTCTTCCTCTATCGATTTATTCAGATCGTGATCCCCTTTATACATCAAGATTCATGAAAATTTGTCAGAAAGCTATAGATACTGAACTTCTTTTGAGTACTTCTTATAATAATAAAACTGATGGAAAATCAGAATACATTATTCCAACCTTAGAAGACATTTTGAGATCTTGCTCACATGACATTATAGGTAAATGGGATCAATATTTACCTTTGTTAGAATTTTCCTATATCAATAGATTCCATTAAATTATTCGGATGTCACTCTTTAAAGTGTTTTATAGAATGAGATGTCTCACACCAACATCTTGGGATGATGTTAGTGAAAGAAAACTCGTAGGTCCAGAACTTGTAGAGGAAACAATGGAAAAGTAGAATATTATCCAATACCACATCAAAGCAGCTCAATGTATGAAAAGGATCAATATAGATAAATCAATGAAGGATTTGTAATTTCAAGTAGGTGATCAGGTTTTAATGAAGGTATATTCATGGAAGGGTGATTAATGATTCCATAAGAAGGGTAAATTAATTCTTTGGTAAATTAGGCCTTTCTAAATTCTAGAATGAATTAGAGTTGTAGCTTACTGTTTGGAAATGCCGCGCAGTCTCTCTAAAGTTCATGATGTGTTTCGCATTTCACAGTTGAGAAAATACATTCTAGATGAAAAGCATGTACTCACCTATGATGAAGTAAAACTGGAACTCAATCTGTCTTATTATGAAAAGCATTTCATGATTCTTGATAATAGAGAACATGGGGTTAGAAACTGGACTACTCGTCTTGTAAATGTTATTGGAGAAACCATAAAATAGAAGAGTCAATTTGGGAACATGAGGAACTTATGATGAAGAACAACCCAAATCTTTTATTGCAGTAATATACTATAAATATTGAGAATGAAATTACGTGAATGGGGAATAATTTAACACTCAAATCTTCCACAGTACACATCAATTGGATTAATACAATAGCTTGTGTTGTACATAGCTCTGAGTTCAAACTCACCATAACCAATCAATCTATCCTTTTAAAAAGAAGTTATAAATAAATATACCGACATTTTTAAATTTTATTTCCCAAAATAGACTTTATTTTTTGATTCGGAATATCAAAATTCTCTTAGGATGAATTTTAGCTATTTTTATGAAAACATTAAATTTTGTTTGATTAGGGAAAACATTGTATTATTTTTAAAAACTAACCATTTATTTTAATAATTTGTTTTAATTTAAATAAAATTTAATGTTAAAATTGATACATAATACCATTATTAATATTTTGTAATTCAATTGGGTAATTTTATAATAAGATAAGATATTTAAATTTTTCTTGAAAATTTTAACATCTTTTACCAACATTTAAGGAACATTGGTAAATTTGAATAAAACTTAAATTTACCACTACTGTGAATTGAATTTCAAAAAATTGATTGAAACTGTTTTCATCAGTAAGAAAAATGTGGTTCAATAGAATGAAAATATTTTTTGGTGAATTGAAAATTTTGAATTTTATTTACCATGGTTAAAATAACATAGGGGGTTTGATGGTAAAAATAATATTATAAAAATATAAAATTACCCCAAAACTTGTACTAATTTAATTGGATACATTTTTTTCGACCAAAGTCAACATTATATCAAAAATATGATCCATTTTGTTCATCGTGGATTATATTATGTCATTTATTATATTTTGTTTAAAAAATAGTTAAAACTATTATAGTTTAATTTTAATAACTAAACCATTATTAATTTTGGGTAATACATAAGATAAATACGTCTATAAAAATTATTTATAAATCTAAAAATATTTCATACTTCATAATTTTTTATTTATAATTATAAGACATTAAATATTTAATTTTATTTATGACACATTGATGATGCAGTAGTTTATTTATTAATGAATGATTAAAATAATAGATTTTATAAATATAAAAATTAATTTAAATTGAAACATGTTACTCCGTCCACAAATTTTTTAGTTAAATATTACATGTTAATGTTTATTCAATATTTTTTTGAAGGAATCAATTTGATATGATTTTAACAAAAACCAAATACTAAATAGTGTCAAAATTGATATAAATGTGTTTAAAAAAAATTAATATTTACTAGTTTATATAGTAGTCCTAAAAAACTATGATTTGAACAATTGACTTAGATAATGTTAAATATTTCATTAATAAAACACTTGAGGTTCTCTTGAAATTTTATAGTAAGAATATTAACTATGTAGTATAAAAATACCCAAAGACATGGTAAAAGTTAAACTATTTAACTAAGGGTATAGTCTAAACGATAAGGTTAAAATAGTGACCTAAACGTGTCAAAAAGCTATTGGTTGAGAGTATTCCAAACCATCCCCATATTACAATCGATATAAATCCAATTTGAGCTACGTAAAATCAAAAATATTTTTATAATAAATAAATATTAGAATCATTTCCTAATGTGCTACTCACCTCTCTTATAGAAGGGTGCATCCCCTTCTATTACATTCACACCTAAAAATACATATGGCTCAGACAAACCCTACTAAAATATCCTCCCAAATACCCTCACATCAACCTAGAGGCCTAAAATTGATTAGAAAGACAACTTATGGATCACATTTGTTCAAATCAAATAGAAGCACACGAAGAAGAAGTAATTATTTTATCACCACATTCAAATTTCTTTTCTTCTTCTACTTCCTCATTATTTGTTGTTTTAAGACTAAAATAATAAATCTAGTACCTTATACATAAATAAATGTTATTATAAATATGGTACAACCATGCTCAAAATTCTATCCATCCTATGAATGACAAAATCACCATACATGAGAATGTACGACATTATGTCTCCTCATCGTGGTGTAGTTTGTTATTCAACACTTCATTATTTGGATAGGTATAATAATGAGTATAATTGATTTAAATAATAAATAAATTTTTTTAATGATTCTATATATATAAATTTTACAATCCAATTACTTACAATTTCACCATCAATAAAATTTTATAGTCGCTCGTCCGTACGTACGGATTGTCGTCTCCACGACGCGATGAAATTTCAATCCCCATCATAACCTATCAAAAATATTTTTCATTTGATGATTATAACATTATTTTTAAGAACATAATATCATTCTTCATATGAATCAAATACATCGTATACATAATAAAAATGGCTTATGTGACGAATCATATAATGGATAACGAATCAGTTCACACCCAAAACATTGATAATACTGATATATTATTAACAAAAAAATATTACAGATTCATATATGATATTATATTTATTTATGTGGTTCTTATATAATTTAATAAAATTTCCTTGACGATTATATAAGAGGTTGAAGTACCCTCAACTAACGAATGGTACATGGTAATGGTTAATTTTACAATCTCTTTATTATCGGAGAATTATTATATATAAGTATCTACTAGGACTTCTTTATCATCCATATCCTTGTTTCATAAAATCGTATTCTAAAACATCTGTACTATTTCCTAGATTATGTGTTAAATTTATTTATACCCTTTTTGGGGTTTTTATAAAAAAATTCAAAGGAATCATTCCATCATTTTCCCAACAAGGTACTTAATGCACTATACAAAAATTTGTATTTACTGACAGTTTAGAACGCAGACTAATCATTCTACGATGGTTTGGGAAAAACGACGGTAAATCGTGTGTCAAGAAATAATTATCGGCGGGTGACGGTTTTGGAAAAACACTGCAAAATAATTTTTCGGGAAATCATTTACTGTAATTTTTTAAAACCATTGTTGATTGATTTAGCGGTGGTTTAAACCCACCGCTAAATGGTTTTCATTTTTTTAATATTTATTATATTAGTAATTTATTACTGTTATTTATTTATTTATTTATTTATTCATTCATTCATTTATTTAAATAAAAATTTATTTATTTATTTATATAGTTATTTATTTATTTATTTAGTAATTTATTTATTTATTTATTATTACCATGCTAATGCCCATCTCAATGCTTAAGTCCATGTTCATGCATGTTCCCATGCCATATACAGAAATTCTACGTTGGGAGAGATTAGAACCACTTACCTCTAGTTTATTCTCGAAAGACATCATTACTCCAGCAGGCTCTTCATGTGGTCAATAAATCAAATTTAATACACATATAGACATATATATATATATATTGGAAAAACAACTAATACATAACAAATAGATACACTATAAATAATTATTAATCAATAATTAATAATTAATAATATATAATATATAATATTTTATATATTATATATAACATATAATATTTAATATATAACATATAATATTTAATATATAACATAAAATATATAATATATAATAAATAAGACATAATATATAATATATAATATATAATACATAATATATAAAATATAAAATATAAAATATAATTTATAATTAATATTATATATTGTATATTTCATATTATATAATATATAATATATAATACATAATATATAATAGATAATAGATAATAGATAATAGATAATAACTAATAGGTAATAAATAATAGATAATATATGATATATGATATATCATATATAATATATCATATATCATATATCATATATCATATATAATATATAATATATAATATGTAATATATAATATATAATATATAATATATAATATATAATATATAATATATAATATATAATATATAATATATAAAATATAACATATAATATATAACATATAATATATAATTAATTTATAAATAATAAATAAATTAATAATTTCATTTAAAATATTATAAATAAATTATAAAAATAATTACAAATTAATAAATAATAGATAAATAATGAAATAAATAATAAATAATAAATAATAAATAATAAATAATAAATAATAAATAATATATAATATATAATAGATAATAAAAAATAAAAAATAAAAAATAAAAAATAAAAAATAAATGTTAGAAAATAATTAATTATAATTAATATTTAATAATTTATAATTAATAATAACTAATAAATAATAATTTAACATAATGAAATAATAATTAATATTTGAAATTTTATAAATAAATAATGAATAATTAATATATAATTAACTAATAATTATTAAATAGAGAATATTGAATAAATAAATAATTAATTAATTAATTAATTAATGAAGAACAAAAAAATAAAAATTTAATATTTAATAAATTAAAAATAAATATTAAGTAATAAATAATATATAATAAATATTATATAAAAAATAATAAATAATAAATAATAAATAATAAATAATAAGTAAACAAATAAATGAATAAAAAGAAAAATAAATAGAAAATTAAATAAATAAATATTAAGTATTCAATATTAAAAAATAAATATTTACTAGTTACTAATTACTAATAATTGATAATTGATAATTATAATATTAATAATTCATAATTAATATTTAATATTTAATATTCAATATTAAATATTAAATATTCAATAATTAATTAATATATAATTAATAAATAATCAATAAATAATAAATAAAAAACAAAAAATTATTTAATAAATAATAAATTACTAAATAACTACATACTTAATGAATAATAAACTAATAATAAATTAATATTTAGTACATTTCAAAAAATTAATAAATAATAAAGAATAAAGAATAATGAAAAAAATAAAGAGTAACGAATAAATAATAAATAATAAACAAAAAAATACTAAATATAAAAATACATTAATAAAAAATTAGATAAATAAATAATATTCAATTAATAATTAATAATAATAAATAATAAATATTTAATATTTAATAATGAATAATTACTAATTAATAATTAATATATAATATTTAACATGCAATATTTAAAATTTAATAAATAAATAATAATAATAATTTAATATTTAATAATTAAATACTAAATAATGAATAATGAATGAATAATAAATGAATAATAAACCAATAAATAATAATAATAATAATTAATTAATTAATTAATAATTAACGTGTTTTTGATAACTGAATAATAAATAAAGAAATAAAGAAATATTAAATAATAAATACAAAATTAAATAATAAATAATAAATAATAGATAAATAATTAACTAATAATAAATAAATAAATAAATAAACATTAAATAAAAAATAAATAAATAAATCATGAAACGTTAACTACCTCTGAAAACCCTAAAAACACTAAAAAGACCATAAAATATGATCTGAGACTCTTTTTTCAGTGCCACAACAAGTCCAATTAATGATCAAGATATGTTCTTCGATATGATATGTGATACTAGCCAAACATACACGTGGATCGACAATTTTATCCAATTGAATTTTACGAAATTGTTGTCTGCAATTAAAACCTCCCTTTTGGAGGCCTTATGGTTCTTTCTGGAAAATTAATAAGTGGTCAAATACTCAAATAGTTTGTATAAGAGATAATTTGTATAGAGCTCATCGTAGGATTCGATTTGATATGTGGTAGAGCCCAAACAGACACTCAGATTAAACGTTTTGGTCGTTTGATGTTCAAGTTCGATTTTCAACCTTTGAATTTAAAATAGAATTTTTTATTTTGATTACCAATGATTTCAATCACATTTGGTATTTTCTGATTTTATATACATTTATTTTACTAGTTGTGGAGCTGAAATACACTCTCGGATCAGAAGGTATGTTCATTTGTTGTTGAATTCTATTCTTTTACTTATTGAAGATTTGATTTTAGATTAAATATTTTATTAACTAGTAATTATAAATATTAATTAATTGAAACATTATAAATATTTAAAATAATAAATAATAAACTATAATTTATTATAAATAATTAATAATAAATAATAAATAATAAAAGAATACTTTTTTTAAAATTTTTATAAATTTTTGCAGCGGTTTTGAAAAAACTACTTCTATTTTGCGATAATTGTTTTAAAATCACCATTAAAAATCGTAATTTTGTTGTTTAGAAGATATATTAAAAAAATTATAAAATATATAAGAAAATTAGCTGGGGTTTTTTTTGTGGCAGTTTTAAATACATCCGCAAAAAATTTTTATAGAAAGAAATTTAACTGCGTTTTTTCAAACTGCTGCGAAAAAAGCAACCCTAAAACACTATTTTCTTATAGTAATAACCTTTTCGACAAAATAAGGGTGGAATGTTTTTAACTTATATAGTAGGAGTGACTATTCTACACCCTTATAACAAATTAAAAGCTTCCCTTACATGTATATAAGAATATTTTAAAAATAATGGTTTTTTTTAAAATTATGACACTTTTAAATTATTTCAAATTAGAAAGAAATATTTCTCTCAAATAGTATTTTGATTGATTATATCGGTGTCAATATCTATGGTGGAATTCTATTTTTAATTCAAGTTGATTTATTATGATACAATATTCCATATTGAATTGATAGAATATGATATTTTTAACTATTCATGTGCTATTTTTATGTCATTTGTAGTATATAATTAATGTATTTACTTTTCGTGTTCTAGTTTAATACATAGGGCTATGTTATGATTCACTATATTCATATGTGGATTTCATTGTATATTGTAAATGATGGTTGGGGCCCACTATAGCTCATCGATGCATCGGTATGACTCATGAGACAAACTTGTGTCTTGGGAGATGGCCTTGATAATATTTTATTTAGTCTTGCCATGAGGCCTTGAATATATGTTTATGATGTCGGGAATTATGAATAACATCATCTTGAAATAAGATATTGATATTCAATGTGATTATTCAACTAGTATAATATACATGTGAATAATTACATGGAATTAATTGATTTAAATTTTTTCATATTATGCTGATGTTTAATTTAAAAAGCTTCTATTTTAGTCTTATATAATGCCTTAACTGTTCATTATTATTTATGATAGTTTCCACTATATTTTTGTCCTTATAGAGCATCAAATCTCACTCCATTCTTATGATTAATTTTTCGTAGGATGCGAAGAAGTTTATTATGACTATCATATAGGGATATGCTAAGGGATATGAGTGTGTTCAAAGGAGACACAAATTTTCTTTTTTCTTATCATAATTTAATGTAAAACTTATGTTTTTATCTAGTAATTCTATGGTTACTAATCTGATTTGTCTTTTGGGAATTTCTATCTTCTGATCCCGCCAATGTTGAGTAATAATGCACCAACTCTGGGTAACTAGGGTCGGGGCATTTCAATCTCTCAGTTATCCTTACTTTCATTGAGACTATAAACTCCAATAGAATCAGTGTAAATCAAATCCCACACAAACCAAAAAAGGGACTCAACACAACCCTCGATGAAGGGATTGAATCTTCATCCCTAGAGAACACAATGCAAAGAAATAATCATAACCTATCAACGGAACCAAAATCGTTAGTAAAACACATATAGACATACATATGTATCTTATGTGCCAAGAATGATGCATGAACAATTGTATCATTCCATCTGGCCAAGATCCAAAAACTCATAAACCATGCAAACTAGTAAACATAAGCTCATAAATCAATGTGTAAATCCATGAACATTAATTGTTCAATCCAAGAACAACAATCCCACAACCCTGCTACCTTGACTTCTTTACGAATTTGTGGTCTAGACGCACCAAAACAGTAGCCATCATAGGCTCCGAAAAAAGTCCTATATTTACTATCTATTAAATCACCAAATAATGGGAAATAGAAAATGAATTTCTTTTAATGTGATTTTGTTACAAACCAACTCGGGTCATCCCAAATCTGTCCCACGATCTAGCCCACAACGAAGCCACCAGTGCACCTCCCCATACCCCGGAGGATGTTGACTAGTGGTCATGCCCTAGAAGAAAACAATGGGGAGACTATGCCCTCACGTTAGAGTATAGTAACACAGGAAATAAACATAACATAAAAGAATCCACGAATATTCGAGTTAACATAATTAGATAAATAATTGGAATAACTATAATCACTTGAATGTTTCATACAAACTCAAGGACAAAGATTACAGAAAATGGTCACCAACTGGGTCAGCCATATACAGAATAAAATAAAATAATGTCAATATAAAAGTCTCTTCTTCTACGTTGAGATAATACACATACCCATTCTCCATGGTTGTTTAACAACTCCAGCATGAACGTCAAACCACAAACGAGTGGCTGTGATCGATCAAGAAACATTGGGCCTCTTCCCAATCCACTACACCATTCACAACGTGAATGTTGTCAAAATGTCTACATGTAAACCGAGGTTCATCTGAAGGTGGTGTGAAATAAAATCTATGTAAGACACCCCAATGGTGGTTCTATCATTTTCTGTCATAGCATGTACACGAAACACATGCCATGTCTTGACTAAATGAACTTGAATAAAGACATAATATATAAACAAAAACATAGAAATGAAACAGAATTGGATAAAAAGGGGGAAAATAAAATCAGGTTCTAACCTGACTCCCGCAGGTAAATCTACAATCACATTATCACCCACCAAGGGAATTGTGAAACATGGTTCATGTAATTGAAACATAAAGTGCATCCACCGAATAAATAAGGAGCTCCAAAGTCCAACATGAGGCTAATAATATATTTTGATCCATAATCTCTAATCCTAGGTTTCAAAACATAGAAACACGTCTATCATGAACAAGGATTCCATTGGTATTCTTTGAACTAGTAGTAGAGACCCCTTATCGACTTTAGGAGTATACCAAAATTCAAAAAAGACATAAAAAACAGATTGGATGAACAAAAATTCCATCCCATAACTGAGATACCTAACCAAGCCCAACAATGCACAAAAAACATTGTCCTGGGGAGCACAATAGTCTCCAAAGTCCAATAATCAAATCCTTGGGAGAATTTTTTGCCTTAAAGGGCTACACTCATTCAGATCGTCCAATATCTCCATAGTACTACCACATAACAACCAACCAACCAATGGAGGATAAAAACATAAACAAACTCATGGAGCATTCCTAGACCAATAATATCTCAAAGGAATCCTAAATAATCAAACATGAACAAGTAAAGCCTCACCACTCCAATCAATGGCTCAGAGACCAGGGCTGCCTAAGACCAACACCCTCCAACCAAATCCACTAAACCTGCACTTCTAACCACATATGATTACCAACATTAAGTAGACACCAAATTTCCAAAGACCTCACTAAAACATAAACCCCTACTAGGGGCTCATCTTGCAACATGTGACTCGGGTCTGACACCCTACTAAAGGATCCTCTAGGAGAAGAAAATCTCAGGCCAAGCCCACTCAATGGAACTATGACATGAGACCCAACTCAGACCACATAACACCTTCCTAAAAGGGATACCTCAAGAAACAACCCAACTAGAAGGGAATTCCTCATATCATGACTCTTATACCAATCTCAACTCTACCTAATGAAACCTAGCCGTTCCAGACATCCAATGATGCCGAACCACCTTGAAGGCTCCTATTAGTTCCTTCCCCATGCTACCAGACTTAAACCTCAAAAAACAGAACTGACGACCTTGTCGTCGATGACACATGATTCTAACTCTTGGAATTCATCTACAGAACCTCAAGAAACCACAACGTGCATCCTCCAGCTATGGTGATCAACAATCTAACACCTTTACCCAAGCCACACATCACACAACCCAACCCGAAGGAGGATTCTAGAACAGAAAAACCCCAATGGAATCCTCCCACACAACATTATCGGTCCAAAACACCATATAGATGGACTATAGATACTGAAAGCACTCCACGATTACGATCTACCAAAAAACACTCAGAATGGACTACTCGAATGTCCAATTCCGACTCCAGAGAGAAAGATACACTTCAAAATAATTTATTTCTCAATATTTTTTTGGCATTTAGCAACAGTTTAAGCGACCGTTAAATAATGCACGACCCATTCTAAATGTGTCACATATTTACATGTAGGAAATCATATCGTCGGGATTTTTTATTTCATGGAGTTTCGTTTGGTGGAGGTTTAAACTACAGCTAAAAATTTTGTGACTGTTCTTTTGTTTTTTTCATTTACATAATAAATAAATAAATTATAATTTATTTACATAATTTATTATTATTTTTGTTATTATTATTATTTATTATTTATTATTTAATAATAATAATTATTTGTTATTTATTTTTTATTCATATTTTTTATTATTTCATTATTATTAAATAATATTTATTAATTACTATTATTTATTATTATTTATTATTATTTATTTATCATATCATGCATGCATATTCCCTACATAAATTTGGCATATATATGTGTAGGGAGAGATTTAAACCACTTTCCACTTGAATACATTACAATGACATTACAACACCAGCATGATTTTCATCGAGTGAGTAAACAGTATATAATATACTTATACATATGTAGATAAAAATTATTAATGATATTCAAATAATTATAATATAATGAAAACATAAAAAAGAAGTAATCCGTAAATAATAAATTATTAAATAATTGCTAGTAGATAAATTACAAATAGATTATAAATAATAATTAAACACGTAATAAATAACTAATAAATAAATAATATATAAATAAGATATAAATAAATAATAATTATAATAAATAAATATAATAAATAATACTAATTGAAAATAAATGATTAATGACACTAACTAATATGTAATTAAAACTAAATAATAACAAATTATAATAAATAAATAAAAATATCTATTCCAAAAAATATGTAATAAATAATAAATAATAATTAAACATTATATAAATAATAATTAATAATTTCTAATAAATAATAAGTAAATATTAAATAACAATTAAATATGTTATTAAAAAATAATAAATAATAAATAATAAATAAATACTAAATAAAAAATAATAATAAATGATAATTAGTCATGAATAATAAATAAATAAATAATTAATTAATATTATTATAAAAATAAAATTTAATAAATAATAAAATAATAAAAATGAACTAATAAATACATAATGAATTAAGTAATAAAGGTTTAGTAATTAATAATAATAAAATAATAAAAAATAATAAATGATATTAAATTATTAAAAAATAATAAATAATAATACAAATTAACAAAAAATAAAAACTAAAACATTATGAAAAATAAAAAATAAAAAATATATAATTAATAAATTCAAAAAATTAGAAATTAAAATTAAAAAAAATAATAATAGAAAATAAATAATAAAAAAATAAATAAATAATAAAAAATATTAAATTAAAAATACATAGATAATTTATAAAAATTGAATGTTAAAAAATAAAAATAAATCAATACAATAAATCAATAAATAAAAATACCAATAAGTGATTAATGATAATAAATATTAAATGAAAAATATTAAATAATAATTATACAGAAACTAAATTATAAATAAATAATATATAATAATTAATATGAAATTCATAATATTAAATTATAATTATGCAAAAAATATTAAATAAATATTAAATGATCAATTAATAATATATTAATACATAATAAATAAATAATGATTATATAATAAATAAGAAATAAATAAATAAAACTCAATAAGTAAATAATAAATTATTAATGCACTGATAATTAATTAATAAGAAATATATTTGTAATTAGTGAATAATAAATAAACAATGATAAATAATAAATTAACAATGAAAATTAATTTAATATCAAATAAATAGGTTGTAAATAAATTATAAATCAATAAATAATAAATAATAAATAATTAGAAAATAAAAAATAGATAAGTAATTATTAATAATTAATAAAAAGATAAATAGTTAATAAATAAAATATTCATTAATAACAAATTAATTACATAGAATAAGCTAATAATAAAGTATAAATTAATAAAACATAATAAATTAATAACAAAAACCTATGAATAATAAATAATAAATAAATAATAAATATTTATAAATTATAAATTATAAATATAATGTAATAATATATAATAAACAATAGTGATAATTAATTAATAATTTAACAATAAATTTTTAATAAAAAATATATCAATATATAATCTATAAGTGCTAAGTAAATAGTAAATAATAAATAATAAATATTAATAAACATCTCTAAACAAATATAGTTAAAATGAAATTTACCAAAATATAAACACACATTTATGGTAGATAAATATAAATAAAAACAAACACACGCACATAACTGAATATTATTATATATATATATATATATTAACACTAGTCAATATAAATATCTATATATATAGCCAAATAATATTATATATCTATACACATACATAAATATATATATATATTTAACAATTTATATAAATATAAAAAATATTCATAAATAAATATAAATTTCCATGATGGATACAATTATTTGTAATTTTAAAAAGATAAATATAAATATGTATAAATTATAAATAAAAATACATAATTATATAAAAGTACATACAAATATATATATATAATAGATAATAAATCCCCAGAAGTTGGAAAACCACAATAAATTCAACATCATTAGACTAATAGGAATGTAAATTAGTAGAATAAAATCATAGATGGCCTGGAAATAAAATTAAAACATTCTTTAATATAGATAATATCTCGTCGAATTTTAAAAATTCATTATATACGAACTAATAACTATGTTTTTTGACATCTTTTGGGCATTTTGACTTCAAAAAAACGTGATAGGGGTTCCATAAAGTCATTAAAATATATATATATATATATTCATAGGATTTGATTTGATATGTGGTGTATTTCAAACTGACACCCGGAGAAATAGTTATGGTCGTTTGAATATCATGTTTGATTTCCAACAATTATGGAAACTATAAAACAATATTATTATTTTTATGATTATAAAATTTAAATTTAATGTTGTTATAGACCGTTTAATGAGATTCTATTTTTGTGGTTATGGACCTAAATGAACACCTCGATAAAAAAATTAAGGTCATTTTATATTTAATTCTGATTTTAAACTTATAAAATACATAATTTACAGTTTGGATAAGTATTAACTAATAATTATATATAATTAATTATTGAAAATTCAAAAAAAAATTAATAAATAATAAATAATACTTATTAATAACAAACTGTATTTTAATATTTTTTATTTAATAATTTCTCTCATTAAATTAAAGTAAATTTTATATACAATCCCTAGAATTTAATTTATTTTTAAAAAAACATCTAAATTAACCATGGATTTAAATAGCAACTGATAAAAACAACCAAAAAAACAAAAAACAAAAAACACATTTTGTGGAGATTTGGAAATCCTCTGCAAAAACACTACTGTAAACATTTCTTTTCTTGTAGTGGTCATCTAAACAGCCCAGGGTATGAGAAGTACATAGTGTGCTCCTTGAATACATGATGTGTAACCCCATGTGTCCTCACTGGTCATGTGTTCCATCCCACTAAGAATTTACCTCCCCATAGTACATGTCAAACCCCTTGGTATATGGATTGTAGCCCAGCATTCATCCCCGCCTGTGTACCTCAACCCCACTCCGCGTCTAACAAGCATGATAAAATGACATGTACAAATGGTATATTATTTGTGACCCAACATAGCTACGAACCTGTATACCTATCCAGGTACATTAGCTGGGTGTGTACCCCTATATGGCTTATACCCAATATGGGAATTGGTCATGTACCACACAAGACAAAGTACCTTTGCACAAAGTGGTTAGGCTAATACTCCACCATACCCTAAAATCCCACAACATGGTGTGTAACCTCGGTACAGGAAATTTAGATCAAAAAATAATAATTTTCCTGAACATAAAGAAAATGTGATATGTGTTCTTCAAACCACACGTTATGTGAGGGGGATTTTCTAAATAGAAATAACATCAAACCATATGAAACACCACAAAACACACTGAATTTCCCTTAAACTACTAGATCTACCCATGATAGGTCCCCCAAATATCAAAAAAGGTTTAAACCAAAAATATTCATTCACGTGGATCTATACCTGAAAGATAATAAAAGGGACTACCTTTGGGTGGAAACCACTAATTCATCGATTCACTCTACATTCTGCTACAACAGCATGACGATCCGGTATGACACAAGCTTGACAACAACACATCTCTCTCCCTATCCCATTCTACTGTACCTCTCCTCTATCTTGAATGATGGAATACTCGTGATTGGGTGGGGAATATGTGACACAACAAGGGAGAAAATGATTAAAAAATGAAAAAGGAAAAGATAGAAAAGAAACAGAATAGGAGAAATATAAAAATGAGGCCCTACCTAGACCCAATGTTTGACACGATGTTATTAACATCCAAGGAAATAACTCCCATTCTTGATTGACCCATGAAGTCTGTAACTAGATCTGATTCTCCAAACAAATGATCTCACAGAATAAACATTTAGAAATACTAATATATAATTAATTTAAAATTATATGAGACTTCTTGATTGGATAAATTACCATTTTCCTCTCAAATTATATCAATGACAATAACAATTCGAATTTTTCATATTTTTCTTAAAAAACCAGGTTGTGGTTCATGAAACAGTAGGAGTTGTTAGTCGGTTCGTTAATAATGTTGGATCGTGGTAAGGGAACATTATGAATATGATCTTAAGAAACATCAAGGAGACCTTCAATGAAAAATTATGTTATAGAGGATCATATTTTACTACTGGAGGCTCTGTTGCTTTAAATTTTACATGTGATTATGATAAGTGGAATCCCAATATTTTTTACATGTTTACTCTTGTAGAGAGTTCTATGAGATGGATTTCTAAATTACTATTGGTTGTGGCCTTATCCATGACATATGTGGTGTATATGTTATCTACACATTATTGCAAAGAGGTGATTTATATGAAATGGGTGAATGAGCATAAATAAAATCATAATTCATTATTTCATAAATGTTATGGAACTATTAATATTGTAATGAATACATATTTTAAATAGAAGATGATTCACATTGGCATGAAATATCATTTTATTCTATATATTATAGAAGATCTTTTTCTATGGATTAATTTTACAATAAATAAAATCTGACATACTTCCTGATGAATGTGATTGAATCTGATAAATTCAGATGATGTAAATTCTTGACTAGCCATGCAGAGACATGTATGTAATATTAGAAAGCCCTAAATTTTTTCAATTGATGTGATTGAGTCATAATTAATTCTTCAAGTGGGATATATTTTTGAATATTTTTGGGCTGAGATATAAAAATAATGGATGTCCTTTTAATTGAGTAATTGCGATTGACTACCTACATTTATTTACTCCAAAATAATTTGGTAAAAGACAATTTTTTTTGAGTCAAGGAAAATGGATTTTATGGATAGCCTATAAAAGGGGACCCCCATCATTTTCCATCACAATATTATCATGAAATATATCATATCCTGGTTTCAACTTTCAGTGCAGTATTTTTTGAGGTGTTTCTCCAATTATTCAAGTGATAATATTTTGACTGATTTCTCCTTGTAATTAAGGAAGAGTATGTTCTCAAATTTTACCATAGTGTGAATTTTCTATTTTCTAGTGGTTTGGAACCCTTTCCTTTTTGATGTCCTTTCATGTAATATCATGTGTTCATTTTTTTTCTCATTTTTTCCACATTATATTTATTTTGAAATTATCATTTAAAAAAAAATACAATTACTTTTTATCCATACAATTATTAGGTTATACAATATAAGGCAATAAACTTTTTAAATAAATTAATGAATCATAGTCCTTGAATAGTTCAAATACATGAAAAAGTGTAAATTTCAACATGAGCCTCTAATACCACATGTTATCTTCGTTCATAATTGTTTCCTGTTTTAAATAATATTTTATAAATTGGAATCTATCACATGTATAATAATATTAAACAATGAATAAATTAATGATATTCAAATTTTAAAATTAAAGGTAATTCATTGGGTGCATAGGTTTTCTTCCCATACATGTTTTTAATCCTTCATATCTTTGCTATGAAAAATTTTATTAATAAAAATATGTTACTTTAATAAAGATAAATCTGGTTTAATAGGAAATTATAAATTCCATTGATTTATAAACAATATTTATCATCACATTATTTTTTTGGTTAAATCATTAAACATGGAGAGGTATGCAGAATGTTTAAATCCCATAATATCGATATTTGAAAAAAAATTGCAAATGATTAATATAACCTTATATACCATAATTTCGGATATTTATTTATTTTATAGAAATAACATTGGTATGATGCCGAGGTGGTAGCCCACTAAAAATCTGTTGGAGGATAGTATAGTCTTAGAAAATAATTTTTAATATTACAATTTATCCTATGTGTAATATTAAGAGGTGGAGGAAAGAGCCTCACCTCCTCACTAGAAGGATATGATTAGATCATTAATTTGTGCAACCATTTTTGTTACATCCAAGAATCATTTATAGTTTATATTTTTATCAATGCTTTGGTAATAATTGAATCTAAGAGAATCATTAAAATATATTCATTCCATCATTACCGTCTATTATATCAACTTTTTTATCTAATAATTATAATAATTAACGTTTCATTGCATGATATAATGCATAATAGTTTCCTTCATGTCCAATATATTTTCATGGATACAACTAATGGTATAAAATCATCACATTCTTGGTAATTCAAAAAACCAACAAGCCCATTAAATGTAATATTTGAATATTTATATCTATCAGTCCACTTGACATAAATGAGTTTTTCAGCCAAATACTATTTATTAAATTATAATGTAGTTCTATAAAACAATAATTTGAACAATTGAAATAGATAAAGTATAATATGTTAGTAATGAACCACTTTAGGGACACTTGGAATTTCATAGTAAGTATATTAACCATGTAGTATAAAAATACCAGAAGACATTGTAAAAGATAAACTATTTAACTAAGGGTATAATCTAAACGATAAAGTTACAATAGTGACCTAAACATGTCAAAAACCTATTTTTGAGAGTATTTCAAACAATCCTCATATTAGACTCGATATAAATAAATTTTGAGCTACTTAAAATCGAAAAAAAATTATAATAAATAAATATTAAAAACATTTCCTAAAGTGCCACTCACCTCTCTTATAAAAGGGTACATCCGCTTCTATTAAATTCACACCTAAAAATCCATATATCTTAGCCAAACCCTGATAAAATATCCTCCCAAATACCCTTACATCAACCTAGATTCCATACATTGATCAAAATTAAAACTTATGGATCACTTTTGTTCAAATCAAGTGGAAGCACACGAAGAAGAAGTAATTATTTTATCACCGCATTCAAAGTTCTGTTCTTCTTCTACATCCTCTTTATGTGTTTTTTTCATACTAAAATAATAAATATAGTACCTTATACATAAATAAATGTTATTATAAATATGGTGCAACCATATTCAAAATTCTATCCATCATATGAATGACAAAGTCACCATACATGTGTATGTATGAAATTCTGTCTCCTCGTCATGGTGTAGTTTGTTATTCAACACTTCATTGGTTGGATAGGTATAATAATGAGTATAATTGATTTAAATAATAAATATAACATGTTAATGATTATAAATTTTTAAATTATACCATCCAATTAGATACAATTTCACCATAAATAAAATGTTATAGTCACTTCTGCTTAGGTACGGCTTACTGTCTCCACGATGCGATGACATTTCATTCCCCATCATAACCAATAAAAACTAATTTTCATTCGACGATTATAACATTATTTTGATGAACACAATAACATTATTTATATGAATCCAATACATTCTATACATAACAATAATGACTTATTTAACCAATCATATAATGGATAACGAATCAGTTAACACCCAAAACATTGACACTACTGATATATTATCAACAGAACAATATTAGAGGATCATATATGATATTATATTTATGTATGTGGTTCTTTTATAATTTTATAAAAATTCCTTAACCATTATACACAAGGATGAAGTACCCTAAACTAACGAAAGGTACAAGGTAATGGTAAATTTTATAATCTCTTTATTAATGGAGAATTTTTATACATAAGTATCTACCGGGACTACTTTATCATCCATATCCTTGTTTCATAAAATTTTATTCTAAAACATCATTACTATTTCCTAGACTACGTGTTAAATTAATTTATACCCTTTTTTGGATTTTTATAAAAAATTAAAGGAATCTTTCGATCATTTTCCCAACAAGGTACTTAATGCAATGTGGAATTTTTATTAGCGGCGGTTTAAACCACGAAGTAATCATTCTATGATGGTTTGGTAGCACCATTGGTAAATCTAGTGTCAATAATTAATTATCGGCGGGTGGTAGTTTTGGAAAATCACTACTAACTAATTTTTCGGGAAATAATTAGAAATAATTTTTTAAAACCATTATCGATTGATTTATCGGTGGTTTAAACCTGCTGCTAAATAGTTTTTATGTTTTTAATTTTTTTATCTTCATAATTTATTATTATTAATTTTTATATTTTTGTAATCTATTTATTTATTTATTTAATTAGTCATTTATTTATATAGACATTTATATATTTATTTATTTAGTTATTTATTTATTTAGTTGTTTAATTATTTATTTATTATTTGCATGCTCATGCCCTTCTCTATGATTAAGTCCATGTCAATGCACATGCCCATGCCATATACAGAAATTCTGCGTTGGGTGATATTTGAACCACTTACCTCTGGTTTATTCTGGAAAGACTTCACTACTCCAGCATGCTCTTCATGTGGTCAATAAATCATATTTAATACACATATAAACATATATATAGATTGGAAAGACAAATAATACATAACAAATAGATACACTGTAAATAATTATTAATCAATAATTATTAATCAGTAATGATTTATCAATAATCAATAATCAATCATCTATAAATAATAATTAATAATATGTAATATGTAATATGTAATATGTAATATGTAATATGAAATATATTATATATAACATATAATATTTAACATATAACATATAATATATAACATATAATAATTAAGACATAATATATAATAAATAATATATAATAAATAATATGTAAAATATATTATATAATATTATATATATATATTATATGATATATTGTATATTGCCTAATATGTAGTATATAACATATAATACACAATATATAATAGATAATTGATAATAGATAATAGAAAATAACTAATAGGTAATAATTAATAGTTAATAGATAATATATGATATATAATATATGATATATAATATATAATATATAATACATAATATATAATATATAACATATAACATATAATATATAACATATAATGTATAAATAATGTATAAATAATAAATTCATTAATAAATTCATTTAAATATGATAAATAAATAAAAATAAAAATAATAAATTAATAACTAATTGATAAATAAATAAATACAAAAGAAATAATTAATAATAAATAATAAATAATAAATAATAAATAATAAATAATAAATAATAAATAATAAAAAATTTATAATTTATAATACATAAAAAATAATTAACAATAATTGATCATAATGAATTAATAATTAATATTTAACAATTAATATTTGAAATTTTATAAATAATTAATAAAATATTAATAATTAAATAATTAATAATCAATAAACTGAGAATATTGAATAAATAAATAAATAAATAAACCTAAATAATGAAGAACAAAAATATAATAAATTAATATTTATTAAATAAAAAATAAAGAATAAATAAAGATTAAAGAATAAAGAATAAATAACAAATAACAAATAAATAAATAAATAAATAAATAAAGGAATTAAAAGTAAATTACATAGAAAATTAAATTAATAAATAATAAATAATAAATCAAAAAAAATTAAATAATAAATAATAAATAATTACTAACAATTGATAATTGATAATTATAATATTATTTATTGGTAATTAATATTTAATATTTGAAATTCAATATTCAATATTCAATATTAAATTATTAATTAATATTTAATTAATAAATAATCAGTAAATAATAAATAATTTTTTAATAAATAATAAATATATAATAAATTACTAAATAACTAAATAAATAATGAATAATAAACTAATAATAAATTAATATTTAGTAAATGTAAATAAAATAATAAATAATAAAGAATAAAGAACAATGAAAAAAATTAATAGCTAAGACTAAATAATAAATACTAAATAATAAATACTAAAAAATACATAAATAAATAAATAGATAAAAAATTAATAATCAATTAATAATTAATAATAATTAATAATTAATAATTAATAATTAATAATGAATAATTCTTAAGTCTTAATTAATAAATAACAATTAATAATTCTTAATTCTTAATTTCTAATTAAAAATTAATATCAAATATTTAAATTTAAATATTAAATATTTAATAAATAATATTAATAATAATTTAGTAATTAATAATTAATTACTAAATAATGAATAATGAATAAATAATAAATGAATAATAAACTGATAAATAATATTAATTAATTAATTAATTAATTAATTGATAATTAACGTCTTTATAATATCTGCATAATAACAAAAGAAATAAAGAAATATTAAATAATAAATACAAAAATACAATAATAAATAATAGATAATAAATAATAGATAAAAAAATAATAAATAATAAATAATTATTAAAAAATTAAAAATTAAATAAACAAATAATTAAATATTAAAACTTTAACAACTTTTGAAAACCCTAAAAACATTGAAAAGACAATAATATATGATCTGAAACTCCTTTTTCAGTGCCACAACAAGTCAAATTGATGATCAGGAAATGTTCTTCGATATGATATGTGATACAGGCCGAACATACACCTGGATCGATAGTTTTAACCGATTGAATTTTACGAAATCAATGTCTACAAATAAAACCTTGATTTTGGAGTCCTTTTGGTACTTTATGGATAATTAATAAGTGGTAATATACTCAAATTTGTTTTACCAGACCTAATTGATGTAGATCTCGTCGTAGGCTTCGATTTGATATGTTGTAGAGACCAAAACAGACACTCGGATTAAATTTTTTGGCAGTTTGAAGTTCATGTTCGATTTTTGACCGTTGATTTTTAAATATAATTTTTTCTCTTGATTACCAATGATTTCAATCACATTTGGTTTTTTTATTTAATAATCATTTATTTAACTGGTTGTGGAGATGGAGTAGACTCTCGGATGAGAAATTATAGGAGGAATTTTTTTTAACTTATACCGTAGGAGCGACTATTTTACACCTTTATAACACATTCAAAGCTTCCCATAGAAGCATATAAGAATATATTAAAAAAATGGTTTTTCTAAAATTAAGAGACTTTTAAATTTTTTCAAAGTTGAAAAAGATATTTCTCTCATATAGTTTTCTCATGATTACCTTGGTGTCAACATCTATATTTGTATTTTATTTTAAATTCATGTTTATTTATTATGATACAATATTCCACATTGAATTGATTGTTTATGAGATTTTTGACTATTGATGTGCTATTTCTATGTCATTTGTGGTATATGGATAATATATTTACATTTTGTATTCTAGTTTAATACATAGGGTTATGTTGTGATTCACTATTTTCATAAGTGTATTGCATTGGAATTAGTAAGTGATGGGTGGGCCCCACTATAGCCCCTCGATGCATCAGTAGGACTCATGAGAAAAATTTGTGTCTTGGGAGATGGCCTTGACAATATTTTATTTATAGTCTTTCCATGAGGCCTTAACTATATGTTTATGATGTCTAGCATTATGAATTACATCATATTGAAATTAGCTATTGATATTCAATGTGATTATTCGACTATTAGAATATAGATGTGAATAATTAAATTTAATTATTTGATTTATTTTTTTCATGTTATGTTGATGTTCAATTTTAAAAGACTTCTATTTTAGTCTTATGCATTGCCTTAAATGATTATTATTATTTATGATAGTTTCCGATATATTTTTATCCTTACAGAGCATCTGAGCTCACACATTTCTTATGTATAATTTTTCCAAGGATGCGAAGAATTATATTTTGACTGTCATATAGGGATAGGCTAATGGATATGAGCGTGTTCAAAGGAGAATTTTTTTTGCTTTCTTCATTTCAAAATTTAATCTAAATCTTATGTATGTATCTAGTAATTCTAACGCTAGTGAACTGATTGGTCTTTTGGAAATTTCTATCTTGTGGTCATGCCAATGTTGAGTAATAATTCCCCAACTCTGGGTAACTCGGGTCGGGGTGTTTTAATCTCTCATTTATCCTTACATTCATCGAGACTATAAACTCCTATAGAATCAGCATACACCAAATCCCACACAATCCAATAAGGGGACTCCACACAACCCTCGATGAAGGGAATGAATCTTCATCACTAGAGAACACAATGCCAAAAGATCCTCATAACCTATCAATGGAACCAATATCGTTAGTAAAACACATACAGACAAACATATGTATCCTATATGTGAAGAATGATGGATGAACAATTGTATGATTCCATTAGGCCAAGATCCAAAAACTCATAAACCATGGAAACTAGTAAACATAAGTGCATCAATAGATGTGTAAGTCCTTGAATAGTAATAGTCAAATCCAAGAACAACAATCCCACAACCCTGCTAACCTTCACTTCTTTATGGAATTGGTGTTCATGAGGCACCCAAACAATAGCCATCATAGGCTACAAAAAAATCCGGCATTTCCTATATATTGACTCAATAAATAATAAGATATAGAAAAGGAATTCTTTAATTCCATTTTGTTAGAAACTGGCATGGGTTATCCCAAAACCGTCACCCGATCCATCCCACAACGAAGCCTCAAGAGCACCTCCCCATACCTCGGAGGATGTTGACTAGTGGTCGGGCCCAAAAAGAAAACAATGGGGAGGCTATGCCCTTAGATTAGAGTATAGTAACAAAGGAAATAAACATAGCATATAAGCATCCATGAACATTAGAGTTATCAAAATTAGACAAATTAAATGGAATAACTATAATCAATTGAATGTTTCATACAAACTCAAGGATAAATCATACATACAATTATCGCACACTGGGTCAACCATATGTAGAATAAAATAAAATAATGTAATTACTCAATTCTCTTCTTCTAATTCGAGATTAACCACATAACCATTCTCCAGGGCTGTTTAACAACTCTAGCAGGAACCTCAAACTACACAAGAGTGGCTTTGATCAAACAAGAAACACGGGGCCTCTACCCAATCTACTACACCATTCACAACGTGAATGTAGAAAAAATGTCTATATGTAAATCGATGTTCATGTGAAGGGGGTGTGAATACAAATCTGAGTAAGACACCAAAATGGTGGTTCTAACATCTACTGTCATAGCATGTACATGAATCACATGTCATGTCTTGAGTAGATGAACATGACTACAGACATAATATATAAACAAAAACATAGAAAAGAAACACAATGTGATAAAAAGGGGATAAATAACATCGGGTTCTAACCTGAAACCCGTAGGTAAATCTAGAATCACACTAGCACTCGCCAATAGAATTGTGAATCATGGTTCATGCAACTGATTCATAATGTACATCCGCCGAATAATGAAGGAGATGAAAAGTCCTACATGAGGATAATAATATATTTTTAAGCCTAGTATCTAATCCTAGGTTTAAAAACATCGAACCACTTCTATCATTAACTAGGATTTCATTGGTATTCATTGATCTAGTAGTAGAGACCCCTTATCGACCTCATGAGTGTACTAAAATTCAAAAAAGACATACAAAACTAGTTGGATGAACAAAAATTCCATCACATAACTGAGCTACTAATCCAAGCCCCACAATTCACAAAAAACATGGTCCTGGGGAGCACAATAGTCTCCAAGGTCCAATAACCATATCATTGGGTGAATATTTTTCCTTAAGAGGCTACACTCACTCAGATCGTCCAATTTCTCCCTACCACTGCCTCATTACAACTAACCAACCAATTGAGGATAGAAAAATAAACAAACTCATGGAAAATTCCTAGACCAATAATAGCACAAAGGTATCCTAAATAATCAAACATGAACAAGAAAAACCTCACCACTCTAATCAATGGCTCAAAGACTAGGGTCAGCTAAGGCCAACACCCTCTAACCAAATCCACTAATCCTACACTACACACCTCACATTCATACCAACATTTAGTATCCTCCATAGTTACATAGACCTCATAAAAACAAGACACCCTACTATGGGCTCATCTTGAAACCCATGACTCGGGTCTGACAGCCTACTAAGGGCTCCTCTAGCAGAACCAAATCTCAGGCCAAGCCCGCTCAATGGAACTGTGACTGGAGTGTTGCGTCGTAGGGGATGGCAAGAGGGGGGGGGGGTGAATTGCCTTTTTCAAAAATAATTAACAATTTAAAACAATTATCCATGCAGCGGAAATAAAAAAAGGCAAGACACAATTTGATAACGAAGTTCGGCTTAATTCCCAAGCCTACGTCTCCGCTCCTAACAAGAAGTGTTGAGAGATTTATACGTCAGCTTTCTTTTTAATGGTTGTAGAAAGAAACCCACTAGCCGTTTTAAGGTAGTCTAGAACACCTTCGTACAGCTTGCTTTTTTATTATGGTTGTAGCAAGAAACCCAATTGAAAGAAAGAAAGGAAAAGAGAGGTTTGTTTTTATCCAAACCCAATGAATAACTAAACAAATAAAACAATACAAACACACAGAAGCCTTGAGCGCCAAAAGTGTGAGAGCAGCTGATGGAGAGGGAGCTCAAGCTTCAAGGATGGCAATGGATCACAAGAGGCCTTGGAGATTTGTCGTTAGAGCATCAAGACATCAAAATATGTTTCGTTAGTGTTCCCGACATCCATGGTTGCTTATTTATAGGAGAAATACCCATAAACACTTCAATATAGCTGTTGGAGGGCTTCCGGAGCCGTTGGGGGTCAAATGAACAAGTCTGGTCAATGCCCAACGGCTAGTTTGACTGGGCACACCGGCTGGCCGGTGGTGTCTCACCAGCTGGCCGGTGGTCAAACGGCTAGTTTGACTGGGCCCACCGGCTGGCCGGTGGTCCAGACAGAGCAAGCTTTCTGTCTGGGTTCCACCGGCTGACCGATGGTCATCCGCCGGTTGGCCGGTGTCACCAGGAAGTGGGCAAGCCTACTACCTGGGTCCTCTGGCTGGCTGGTGGGAAAGAACCGGTTGGCCGGTGCCCATACCGGCTGGCCGGTGAGCTAACACCGGCTGACCGGTGGCTCTGGCAGAAAGCAATGCTTCTGCCAAAGACCACCGGCTGGCCGGTGGGAATCCACCGGTTGGCTGGTGGACTCAGAGAGTCCACTTTCAGCCTTCTTGGGCCAACTCCTGGGCAATCATTTTCCTAGCATCAATACTCTTGAAAACAATTTAGAACACGATTAGAGTGATTGTGATCATTAAAATCCAAGAGAGAGGGGTACAATAATCTCCCCCTATTTTGATGATCACAATCCCAAAAGATAAAGCCTTAAAAAGGATATGCCAATTAAAAACTTAAATAAGAAAATAAATTGAAGAGATGCACCATGTATTGAAAATGATCTTAATATAAAGAGAATGAGTTATTTTGAATTTGAAATTGTAACCATAGGTCATTTTTTTAAAAGGAACAAATGAATAACTTACCGGTTTTTAAAAAAAAACTATTTTAAAAAAACTTTAATCAATTGAAATATGAAACTAGTAAACAGAGAAATTTCTCCCCCTTTGGGATTATCAATATAGGAGGGAAAATGAGAAGAAATTAGATAAACAAAAAAATTGAATTAAAATAAAAAGGAGTTAAATATTTAATAGTGCTCATTGACGAATCATTCCTAACTCCCCCTTAATAAAATCAAAACGTTCAACCGGGAGCGGTTTGGTAAAAATATTAGCTAATTGGAAATCAGTAGAAATGAAATCCAAAGTGATATCCCCTTTTTGAAAATGGTCACGAAGGAAATGATGCCTTAAGTCTATATGATTTGTTCTAGAGTGTTGTATTGGATTCTTAGAAATACTAATGGCACTAGTTTTGTCACACCGAATAGGGACATGATCGTAGGAAAGGCCATAATCCAAGAGAGTGTGCTGCATCCAAATAATTTGGGCACAAAAATTCCCAGCAGCTACGTACTCGGCCTCGGCAGTAGAAAGAGAAACACAGTTTTGCTTCTTTCTACTCCACGATATAAGGGACTTGCCTAGCAGATGATAGGTTCCACTAGTAGTTTTTCGATCTAATTGACATCCTCTAAAATCAGCATCCGAATATGAATAAAGTTCGAAAGAAGTATTAGAAGGATAAAATAAACCAATGTTTTTGGATCCTCTTAAATACCTAAAAATCCTTTTAACCGATTTAAAATGAGATTCTTTGGGATTGGATTGAAAACGAGCACAAAGGCAAACACTGAACATGATGTTAGGACGGGTCGCAGTTAGGTAAAGTAGACTCCCGATCATACTCCTATATAGCTTGTTATCAACCGGTTTCCCGACTTCATCTAACATAAGCTTACAGGAAGTACTCATGGGGGTACTAATTTCCTTTACTTGATCCATACCAAAATTACTTAATAGCTCGTTTGTGTATTTTCCTTGGCTTAGAAAAATACCTTTTTAATTTTGAAAGATTTGAAAACCGAGAAAAAATTTCAATTCCCCCGTAAAGCTCATTTCAAATTCTTTTCTCATTAAATCTGAAAAATCAGTTCAAAGTGATTCTTTGTTAGAACCAAAGATAACGTCATCGACGTAGATTTGGACGATTAAAAGATCTTTTGAAGTGTGTTTTAAAAATAGGGTACAATCAGCTTGACCCATTTTAAAATCATTTTCTAAAAGGAATTTTGTTAACCGCTCATACCAAGCCCGAGGGGCTTGCTTTAAGCCATATAGATCCTTGGTTAATTTAAAAACATGATTTGGAAATTTTGGATCTTCAAAACCGGGAGGTTGTTCAACAAAGATATTTTCTGAAATAAAACCATTTAAAAAGGAACTTTTAACATCCATTTGAAAAAGTTTGAAATTTAAGTGGGCGACAAAAGCCAACAAGATCCTAATGGATTCCAATCTAGAAACGGGCGCAAAGGTTTCACCATAATCAATTCCTTCTTCTTGATTATAGCCCTTAACTACTAGGCGAGCCTTGTTCCGGGTTATATTTCCTTGATCATCAAGTCTGTTCCTAAAAACCCATTTAGTGCCAATAATTGGATGATCATTGGGTCTTTCAAAAAGAGTCCAAACATCATTTCTAGAGAATTGATTTAGTTCATCTTGAATTTCAAGAACCCAATTCTCATCATTAATGGCATCATTAATGGTTTGAGGCTCTAGGTGAGAAATGAAGGCTTGATGTTCAACCTTGTTGAGGATTGATCTTCTAGTTCGAGTACCGGCTTGAAGATCACCTATAACATTTTCTAAAGGATGGTCTCTATAAGGTTTCGAAACCTTTGGCAAGGTGGAAGTCAAAGAAGGTGAAGAAGGTTCATGATCATCATCCTCCTTGAGAGGAGAAGAGGAATTATATAAATCAAGCTTATCAAGCTTATCTTCAACATCATCAATGACCGGATGGGGTTTTGGAAGATTTTCATCACACTTGACATGAGATGATTCTTCGATGGTTTTTGAACGTTTGTTGAAGACACGATAGGCTTTGCTTTAGTTGGATTACCCATGAAAAATACCTTCATCAGATTTGACATCAAATTTCCCAAGGTTATCTTTTGTGTTAAGGATAAAGCATTTACAACCAAACACTTTAAAATAACCAACTTTGGGCAATTTTCCTTTCCAAAGTTCATAGGGGGTTTTCATAAGAAGGGGTCTTACAAGGACTCTATTGATAGTATAACAAGAAGTGTTAACTGCCTCAGCCCAGAAAAATTGAGGGAGGTTGAATTCACTAAGGAGGGTTCGAGCAATTTCTTGGAGAGTTCGGTTTCTCCTTTCAACCACTCCATTTTGTTGTGGAGTCCTAGGGGCAGAGAATGTGTGATTGTATCCTTGAGAGGAACACAATTCATCGAAATCTTTGTTCTCAAATTCACGTCCATGGTCACTACGGAGCGATATAATTTTATATCCTTTTTCGTTTTCTACTTTACTAGAGAATTTCAAAAAGGTCTTACAATAATCATTTTTATGAGCTAAAAAGAAAACCCAAGTGAAACGAGAAAAGTCATCTAATAGGACAAAGTTATAGGATTTTCCACCTAGACTTGCTATAGGGGTAGGACCAAAAAGATCAAGATGTAGGAGCTCAAGAGATTTTGAAGTGGATACTTCCTTCTTAGATTTGAAAGAAGACTTGTGTTGCTTGCCAAGTTGGCATGGCTCACAAATCAAATCTTTCTTAAACTTAAGATTAGGAAGGTCACAGATGAGCTTGTTCTTATTAAGCTTTAGAAGTGAATGAGAGCTAAAATGCCCCAACCTTCTATGCCAAAGCCAAGACTCATTGTCAAGAGCACTTAAACATTTAACATTTTGGCTAGCTAAAGACTTTAAATCAATAATGTAAACATTTTGAAAATGGGAAGCAGAAAATATCAATTTGTTTTGAAAATCAAACACATTGCATAAATCATTTTGAAAATTCACCGAAAAACCACTATCACAAAGTTGACTAATGCTAATTAGATTATGTTTTAAACCTTTAACAAATAAAACATCTTTAATTAAAGAGGTGCTACCAAATCCAATGGTACATATTCCGATGATCTTGCTTTTTGAATTGTCACCGAAGGTGACATATCGTCCATCGAATTCTTCAAGGGAGTTGAACTCGGAGGGATCGCCACACATGTGCCTCGAGCATCCGCTGTCGAGATACCACGATCCTTTCGAAATTCGACTTCTTTGGTGTTTATCCTATAAAATCAAGAGAGAATAGATTTTGGTACCCATATAAGTTTGGGTCCGAAAAGATTAGCTAAAAGAGACTTTTGAACCCATATTTTTCTAGAGGGTTTCCATCTAAAATATTCATCCGAGTAGGTAATGGTTTTGGGGCTTCCATACCTTGCATTTTTACAATCACACTCATAAATCATGTGCCCTGTCTTTTTACAATAATTACAAAATTTATATTGAGAGCTCCCCCTTACAAAAGTAGTGGGTGCTCTAGAAGAAGTGGCTTGTTTGTTAAAGCCAAGTCCATGTGTTGTTCTAGCCGAACGCTGAGAACCTAGTAATTTGGTCAAATTTTGATCACCTTGGGTGAACATGGAAAGAGACTCCCTTAGATCTTTAATGGTTGAATTCAAATAATCAACATTTGGAATATCTTGGATCTTAAGGGTAAGTTCCTCATTCTTTTTGAGAAGTTGTTCTTTTTCAGAAATGAGAATTTTATTTTTCTTTTTCAAAGCCATAAATTTAGAGGTAAGTTCATGAAAACCTTCCTCTAATTGATCTCTCGCATTTTGGAGATCTTCATAGGACATTTCATTATTGAAAGATGAAGATGAGGAAGAGGAGTCGGAAGAAGATACCTCATCAAATGCCATTAGGCATTGTTCACCTTCATCGCTTGAGTCGCTTGAAGACATGGAGTCATCACTTGAACTCCATGTGGATGCTTTGAAAGCCTTCTTGTTTTTATTTTCTTTTACAATTTTCTTGAAAATGTAGCACTCCGGTTTGATGTGGCCTTTCTTTCCACATTCAAAGCATGTAACTTCATTCTTCGCTTTGGGCTCTTCCTTTCGTTCCCTTCGAATGTTCTTCTTTTTCTTCATGAATTTGCTCATTTTTCTTGCTAGTTGAGCAATCTCAGATTCGCTATCAGCGGAGGAGCTTTCTTCCTTTTCTTTGAAAGCAATTCTCTTTTTCTCTTTGAAGGTTTTACCTTCTTTATCGGCTTGTCTCTTAATGGTGATCTTGTAGGCCATGAGTGATCCAATGAGCTCTTCAACCGGCATTTTCTTGACATCTTTTGCTTCTTGAATTGCGGTCACCTTTGGTGCCCATGAGCTTGGTAGGACCCAAAGAATCTTCTTGACCATCATTTCTGCATAAACATCCTCACCAAGAGATTTTCTTCCATTGCAAACGTCAGTAAAATGAGTAAACATTTCAGTAATTGATTTGTGTGGGTGCATGGTGAAACTTTGAAAATATTGGCGATACATGTCTAATCTAGTGTCTTTGAATTTGTTAGTTCCCTCATGGGTTACTTATAAAAGTTTCCAAATTTCATAAGAAGAGGAGCAAGTAGAAACACGGTTGAATTCATTACGGTCTAGCCCACAATGAAGAGCATTCATGGCTTTTCCTTCAAGCTCAAAATTGGCAATGTCTTCGGGGGTCCATTTGGACTCATCCTTGTTAGATAAAGTATAGCCTTGCATTATAATCCTATAGATAGGATAACCAATGCTTCTAAGAAAAGTAATCATGCGAGTTTTCCAATATGTGTAATCGGTTCCATCAAAGAATGGAGCCTGAGTCATAGAATACCCTTCGGGAGCATGCAAGGAATTAGCCATCACTAAGGATCTTAAGTTTGTAACCGGTTAAGGTATTACACAAACACACCCTCTGATAAAAAATGTTGGTTCGTAGAGGATGGAAAGAGGGGGGTGAATTGCCTTTTCAAAAATAATTAACAATTTAAAACAATTATCAATGCAGCGGAAATAAAAAAATGCAAGACACAATTTGATAATGAAGTTCGGCTTAATTCTTAAGCCTACGTCTCCGCTCCCAACAAGAACCGTTGAGAGATTTATACGTTAGCTTGCTTTTTAATGGTTGTAGCAAGAAACCCACTAGACGTTTTAAGGTAGGCTAGAACACCTTCGTACAACTTACTTTTTTATTATGGTTGTAGCAAGAAACCCAATTGAAAGAAAGAAAGGAAAAGAGATGTTTGTTTTAATCCAAACCCAATGAAGAACTAAACAAATAAAATAATACAAACACACGGAAGCCTTGAGCGCCAAAAGTGTGAGAGAAGCTGATGGAGAGGGAGCTCAAGCTTCAAGGATGGAAATGGATCACAAGAGGCCTTGGAGATTTGTCGTTAGAGCATCAAGACATCAAAATATGTTTCAGTAGTGTTCTCGGCATCCATGGTTGCTTATTTATAGGAGAAATACCCATAAAAAATTCAATATAGCCGTTGGAGGGCTTCCGGAGCCGTTGGGGGTCAAAAGAACAAGTCTGGTCAAAGCCCAACGGCTAGTTTGACTGGGCCCACCGGCTGGCCGGTGGTGAGCTCCCGGCGGGCCGGTGGTCCAGACAGAGTAGGCTTTCTGTCTGGGTTCCACCGGCTGACCGGTGGTCATCCACCGGTTGGCCGGTGTCACCAGGCAGTGGGCAAGCCTACTGCCTGGGTCCTCCGGCTAGCTGGTGGGCAAGAACCGGTTGGCCGGTGCCCATACCGGCTGGCCGGTGAGCTAACACCGGCTGACCGGTGGCTCTGGAAGAAAGCAATGCTTCTACCAGAGACCACCGGCTGGCCGGTGGGAATCCACCGGTTGGCCGGTGGACTCAGAGAGTCCACTTTCAGCCTTCTTGGGCTAACTCCTGGTGAACCTTTTTCCTAGCATCAAAACACTTAAAAACAAGTTAGAACACGATGAGAGTGATTGTGATCATTAAATTCCAAGAGAGAGGGGTACAACATGGAGTCCCAACTCAGACAACATAACACCTTATTAAAAGGAATACCTCAAGAAACACCTCAACTATAATGTAATTCCTCAGATCATGTCACCTAGACCCATCTCAACTCTACCAAATGAAACCTAGCCGTTCAAGGCATCCAATGATGTCAAACCGCCTTGAAGGCTCCTACTAGTTCCTACCCCATGCCACCAGACCTAAACCTCAGAAAACAGAACGGATGATCTCGTCATAGATGACACCTGATTCAGACTCTTGGAATTCATCTACAGAACCTCAAGAAACCTCACCATGCATACTCTAGCTACAGTGATCTACAATCAAACACCTTTACCCAAGCCACACATCACACAACCGAGCCCTAAGGAGGATTCCATAATAACATAACCACAAAGGATTCCCCCCACAGAGTTTTATCAGTCCAAAACATCATATAGAAGGACTCTAGATGCTGAAAGCACTCAATGATTACGATCTACAAAAAAAACACTCAGAATGGACTGCTCAAATGTCCAATTCTGACTCTAGGGAGAAAGATATACTAAAAAAATGGTATATCCTTACATTTTTTTTCGCATTTAACATCAGTTTAAACGATAGTTAAATGATGCATTATGCCTTCTATATTTGTCACATATTTACATGTCCGGAATCATATCATGGGGATTTTTTATTTCATGGAGTTTTGTTCATTGGAGGTTTAGATTGCAGCTAAAACATTCGATACATTTTTTTTGTTTTTTTTTGTTTTTTTATTAACATAATAAATTAATTAATTTTAATTTATTTACTTAATTTATTACAATTATTTTTATTATTACTATTTATTATTTATTATTTATTATTTATTTATTTATATTTATTATTTATTATTATTTCATTATTATTAATTATTAATTATTAATTATTATTGTTTACTATTTATTTATTTAATTATTTATTATAATTTATTTATCATATCATGCAAGCATATTACCTACATTAATTTGGCATATATATGTGTAGGTAGAGTTTTGAACCCCTTACCTCTGGGATACATTACAAAGACATCACCACACCAGCAAGATTTTCATTGAGTGAGTAAACAGTTTGTAATATACTTATACATATGTAGATAAAAATAATTAATGATATTAAAAAATGATAATATAATGAAATATTAAAAAAGAAATAATCAATAAATAATAAATTATTAAATAATTTATAGTAGAAAAATTAAAAATAGATGATAAATTATAATTAAATACGTAATAAATAAATAATAAATTGATAATATATAAATAATAAATAAAAAAATAAATAAATAATAATAATAATTAATAAATATAATAAATAATAATAAATAATAATAAATGATAAATGACACTAAATAATAAGTAATAATAACTAAATAGGAAAAATTATAATAAATAAATAAAAATATCTACTCGAAAAAATTATGTAATAAATAATAAATAATAAATAAATATTATATACATAATAATAAATAGTAAAAATTAAATAATAAGTAAATAGTGAATAACAAATAAATATGTTATAAAAAAATAATAAATATATAAATAATAAATAAACATTAAATAATAAATGCATGACAAATAATATTACAAGAAAAAAATCACAAATAATAAATAAATAAATAAATAAATAATAAAAAATATCTAAAGAATACTAAATAATTAATAAAATAATAATAATGAATTAATAAATACATAATAAATTAACTAATAAATGGTCGGTAATTAATAATAAATAAACAATAAAAAACAATAAATGATATTAAATTTTAAAAATAATAATAAATAAAAATAAAAATGAACATAAAATAACAAATAAAAATTAAAAATGAATAATATAAAAATAATAGATAATTAATAAATAAAAGAAACTAGTAATTAAAATTAAAAAAAATTGAAAATAAATAATAAATAACAAATATTAAATAATAAATAAATAAAAATACATAGTGAATTTATAAAATTTGAATATTAATATTATAAATAATAACTAAATAAATAAAATAAAATAATAAATAAATACCAAAAAGTGATTAATGATAATAAATGTTAAATGAAAAATATTAAATAATAATTAAAAAATAACTAAATTATAACCAAATAATATTATATAACTAATTAAAAATTTATAATATTAAATTATCATTATGTAAAAAATATTAAATAAATATTAAATGATCAAAAAATAATATAATAATTCTTAATAAATAAATAATGATTATATAATAAATAAGAAAAAATAAATAAAACATAATAATTAAATAATAAATTATTAATACATTGATAATTGATTAATAAGAAATTTATTTGTAATTAGTGAATCATAAATAAATAATTATAAATAACAAATTAACGATGAAAATTAAATTAATATCTAATAAATAGATTGTAAATAAATTATAAATCATTATATAAAAAATAATAAGTAATTAGAAAATAAATAATAGACAAGTAATAAGTAATAAATAATAAATAGAGAAATAGATAATAAATATATAATTCATTAATAATAATTTAATTATAAAAATCTAATAATAAAGTATAAATTAATAAAACATTATAAATTAATAACACAAATATTGTGATAATAAATAATAAATATATAATAATAAATTAAAAATTGTTAATTATAAATATCATGTAATAATATATAATAAATAGTAAATGATAATTAATTAATAATTTAACATTAAATTATTAAAAATAAAATATCAATATATAATAAATAATTACTAAATGAATAGTAAATTGTAAATAATAAATATAAATAAATATCTCTAAAAATATATACTTACAATGAAATTTACCAAAATATAAACACACATTTATGGTACATAAATATAAATAAAAACACACACACACACATAGCTGAATATTATTATATATATATATAATCAGTAGTCAATATAAATATCTATAAATATAGCCATATAATACTATATATATATACATACATACATACATATATATATTTAACAATTTATATAAATATAAAAAATAATCACAAATAAATATAAATTTCCATGAATGGAAACAATTATTTATAATTTTAAATAGATAAATATAAATATTTATAAATTATAAATAAAAATACATGATGTTATAAAAGTACATACAAATATATATATATATATATAATATAATAAATCCCAAAAAGATGGAAAACCATAATAAATTCAATACCATTAAACCAATGAGAATGTAAATCAGCAGTATAAAATCATAGATAACCTGCAATGAAAATTAAAACACTCTTTAATATAGATTATATCTCATAAAATTTTAAAAAATCATTATATATGAACTAAAAACTATTTTTTTGACGCCTTTTGGGCGTTTTGGCTTAAAAACGTGATAGGGGTTCTTTCAAGTCATCAAACAATATATATATTCATCGGATTTGATTTGATATGTGGTATATTTCAAACTGACACCCGGATAAATAGTTATAGTCGTTTGAAATTCAAGTTTGATTTCCAACTTTTATGGAAACTATTAAAAAATATTATTATTTTTATGATAATAAAATTTAAATCTAATGTAGTTCGAGACGGTTTAATAAGATTCTATTTTAGTGGTTATGGACCTAAATGAACACCTCGATAAAAATTATGGACATTTGATATTTAATTCTGATTTTAAACTTATAGAAGACTTAATTTACATTTTGGATATGTATTAACTAATAATATTATAGAATTAATTATTAGAACATTATAATTATTGAAAATTATAAAAAATTAATGATCATAAATAATTAATAATACCTATTAATAATAAATCGTATTTTAATATTTTTATTAAAAAATTTCTCTCATTAAATTAGAGGCAATTTTATAAACCATCCGTAAAATTTAATTTATTTTGTTTTAAAAAAATCTAAATAAGCCATGGATTTAAAAAACAACCGATAAAAACTACCAAAAAAAATAAAAAATAGAAAACACATTTTGTAGTGATTTGGAAATCCTTTGCAAAACACTACTGTGAACACCTATTTTCTTGTAGTGGTCGTCTAAATAGCCCAGGGTAGGAGATGTACATGGTCTGCTCCTCAAATACATGATGTGTAACCCCAAGTGTCCTCACTGGTCATGTGTTCTATCACAATAAAAATTTACCTCCCCATAGTACATGGAAAACCCTAGGGTATATAGCATGTAACACTACATTGGTACCCGCCTATGTACCTCAACCCCACTCGGCGTCTAACAAGCCTGTGAAAATGACATGTAGAAATGGTAAATGATTTGTGATGAAACACGGCTACCCACCTATATACATATCCATGTACATTAGCTGGGCGTATACCCCAACATGGCTTGTACTAAACATGGGAATTGGTTGTGTACCACAAAAGACAATGTATCTCTGCACTTAGGGGTTAAGCTAGTACTCCACTACACCCTGAAATCCCACAACATGGTGTTTACCCTCGGTAAATGAAATTTAGTTCCAAAAAATTAAGTTTTCCTGAACAAAAAGAAATCCCAATATGTGTTCTTCAAACCACACATTATGGGATGGGGACTTCCTCAATAGAAATAACTTCAATCCACCTGAAACACCACAAAACTCTCTGAATTTCCCTTAAACTACTAGATATACCCATGATGGGTCCCCAAAATATAAAAAATGGTTAAATGAAAAAATCATTACACGGATTTGTACCTAAAAGATAAAAATGGGACTTCCTTTGGTGGGAAACCACTGAAGCATCAATTTGATTAGCATTCTGCTACAACAGCATTACAATCCGGTATGACACAAGCTCGATAACGACACCTCTTTCTCCCTATCCCACTATCCTCTATCCCTCCTATATATTAGATGATGGAATCCCCATGAGTGGGTGGGACTTATGTGACACAACAAGGGTGAAAATGAATGAAAATTGAAAAAGGAAAAGAAAGAAAAGAAAAAGAAAAATAGAGATAGAAAAATGAGGCCTTACCACGACCCAGTGTCTGACATGATGATATTACCATCATAGGAAAGAACTCCCATTCTTGATTCACACATGATGCTTGTATCTATATCTTATGCTCTAAACAAAAGATCTCACAAAATGAACATCTATAAATACTAATATATAATTAATTAAAAAATAAATATTGAGAAAAAATCCAAATGACTCAGAATTCCACCAAACATCTATTATATAGTCAAAAACCTTATTTTGGGGTGAATGGAGTGATCATAAAAATTATATGAAACATCATGATAGGATAAATTATCATTTTCCTATCAAATTTAATCAAAGACAAAAAATATTTAAATTTCTCCTATTTTTCCTAAAAAACTCAGGATGTGGTTCATGACACAGTAGGATTTGTTAGTCGGTTCCTTGAAAATGTTAGATGGGGGAAGGGAACATGATGAATATGATGTTAAGAAACATCAAAGAGACTGTAGATGCAAAATTATTTTATAGAGTATCATATTTTAATATTAGAGGGTATATTGATTAAAAAAATACATGTGATTTTGATCAGTGGAAACCGAATATTGTTTATATGTTTAATCTTGTAGAGAGAACTAGGAGCTGGATTTCCAAATTACTATTGGTTTTGCCCTTATCCGTGATAGAAGTGGGGTATATGGTATCTACACATTCTTGAAAAGAGGCGATTTATATGAAATGGTTTCATGAGAATAAATAAAAGTATAATTCATTATTTCATAAATGTTGTGGAACAATTAAAATTATAATGAATACATATTTTAAATAAAAGATGAATAACATAGGTGTGAAATATCATTTTATTCTAGATATTATAGAAGAAGTTTTTCTATGGACAAATTTCACAATAAATAAAATCTGACATACTTCATGACAAATGTAATTGAATCTGATAAATTTAGATGATATAAATTCTCGACCAGCCATGTTGAGACATGTATATAATGTTTGGAAGACCAAAATATTGCTTATATATATGATTGATTCATACTTAATTCTCCAAGTGGGGTATATTTTTTAATAACATTTGGATGAGATTAAAATTTGATGGATTTCCCATTTAATTCAGTAATAACGAGTGAATCCCTACCTTTATTTCCCCCAAATAAATTTGGTAAAATTTTTTTTTGAGCCAAGGACAATGGAGTTTATGGAAATCCAAAAAAATGTGTCCCCCATCATTTTTCCTCATAATATTCTCATGAAATACATTATATCCTGGTTTCAACTTTCAGTGTAGTATTTTTTAGGTGTTTCTTCAATTATTCACGAGAGAATATTTTGAGTGATTTGTCCTGGTAATAGAGAGATAATATGTTATCACATTTTACCATAGTGAGAATTTTCTATCATCTAGTGGTTTTAACCCCTTTCTTTTTCTATGTCCTTTCATGTTATATCATGTGATCTTTTTTAATGTTCTCATTTTTTTCACTTTATATTTATTTTGAATTTATCATTTTACAGAAATTGAAATTATTTTTGATCCTTACAATTATTAGCTTATAAAATATAACACAATAATTTTTTTAAATAAATTAACAAAGAATTGTCCTTGAATAGTTTATATATATGAAAAAAGTGTAAATTTCACCATGAGCCTCAAATACCACTTGTTATCATCATTCATAATTTTATCTAGTTTTAAATAAGATTTTATAAATTGGTATCTATTTACTGAATAATAATATTCAACATTGAATAAATGAACAATATTCAAATTTTAAAATTAAAATATATTCATTGGGTGCATAGGTTTTATTCCCATACTTGATTTTTATCCTTCGTATCATTTCTATGCACAAATTTATTGATAATAATATGTTAATTTAAAAAATTTAACTTAATTTTTACTGGAAATTTCAAAATCCATCGTTTTATAAACAGTATTTATCATAAAATTATTTTTTTGGTTAAATCTTTAAACCTAGAAAGGTATGTAGAATGATTAAAGCCCATAATATCAATATTTGAAAAAAAAATTAACAAATGAAAAATATAAATTTATTAATCATTTTTTCATATATTTATTTATTTTTTTGGAATAACGTTTGTATGATGCTGAGGTGGTAGTCCACAAAATATCTATTGGAGGATAGGATACTCTTAGAAAATAAGTTTTAATAATATAATTTATCCTATGTAAAATATTAAGATGGGGAGGTAGCAGACTCACCTCCTCACCAGAAGGCTGTGATTAGATAATTAATCTGTGCAAACAGTATTGTCACATACAAGAATCCATTGTAGTCTATATTTTTATAAATGATTTGGTAATAATTGAATATAAGAGAATAATTAAAATATATTCATTCCATCAGTACTGTCTACTCTATTAACTTTTTTATCTAATAATTATAATAATTAATATTTCATTGTGTAATATAATGCATAATCATTTCCTTCATGGCCAATATATTTTCTTGGATACAACTAATGGTATAAAATCATCCCATTTACGGTAATTCAAAAAACCAAAGAGCCAATTCAATTTAATATTTGAATATTGATCACTATCAGTACACTTGGTATGTATGAATATGATGAAATGTTCTAAACTACCTTAGGAAGATGATAAATAATCATTTATGGTTCTGGGTTTGACAATATATTGTGGTAACATACCCATATTATATAATAATTTTGTTTAAAAGTATACAAACATTTGAAATATTCTTATTAAACTGATCAACGAATTATTTGAAATGTGAATAATTTCAAACTCAAAATCACGTGATTGATTTTTGATATATCATTTAATTGGGGGAATAAGGTATTGAATACCCATATGATGATGATTGAAAATTAAATGATAGAAACATGAAAAAAAATTAAAGTATATAGGGTCATAATTATCATTTTAGTAACACATTGATTGGTATATAGAGTATATGAAATTGTAATCAATGGATGAGATCAAAACACATCACCTATGGTGAATCCAACCATTGGAATACAGACAATTGGTGGAATTGAAAAGATAGTCATATGAAGGGAATCTTACAAATTAAAGGTCATCATCACCCTTGGAATTATGAGGGATTATGATATTTACATAATTAATAATTTTTTATAACACCCATTTTATATGTCATATGTGCATGAGATCTTATACAACATTATCGTAAAAAACCCTTTGAGAAAAAATGTAAACCCAATATAATTAAATTTCATGTTGTGATTTCTCATTAAAAACTTCATTATAGAAACATGGAGAGGGGGAAAACCACTAAAGGGTAAAAGTGTGCAACATTTTGAACCCCCTTATAAAATAATGATAAACATAAAAATATTCTAATCCTAATTTTATAAAGCATTTTTTCAAATGTTATGGTTGATAATGATTTTGTGAATAAATATAACATATTATCATAATACATAATTTTTTTGATATCAATCTCACTGTTTTTTTGAACTTCACAATTGATTTTTTTGGGATGATATGATTTTTTAATTTCATTTGATATTTTCATCATTCAAATTCATTGTACAAGAAGTATTAGATTCATATAAAATGGTGGGAATACAATTTTTCATATCTAATCAGCCATTATTTTTTATATGATGAATGACTGGCCTTAAACATAGACATTCCTGGCCGGATTATTCAATTTCAATAAACATAACATGATAACTGAAAGTCTCATAAACAATTTGTTTTATAGAACACCATAAAATAACAGTTCCATAATATATGAACAAATATCTAGTTTGAGATTTGTCTATATGGTGGTCAAATAAATACATATAAACATCATAACTAACCAATATTATTTTTACAACTTTAAAATTAAACAACCTTTAATTAATAGATCCTTCACCACATCAGAGTATCTTTTTGATAACATTCCAATTTCGATGAGTATGAGAAAAACAAAACTTAATCAATAAAATCACAATAAATGATATCTCTAGACTAGTATTATTTTCAAGTTAAAATAGTTCTCTTATTACATTCGAATAATAAAATCACCAACAAGTACTTCAATGATACCAAATTCTAATCCACCACTCAAAGACGTCATAAGGATAAAATGGATAAATTTTCATAATCGACTTTCATTATATATTCACTCAAATGGTTGTTAATATCCTATATGTTATTAAATAACATAAAAATTATTATTGATACATATTTATAAATATTTATCTGTGAAAATATAAATTTTCAATAAATATCACATCATAAATGTTGTAACGACTTTGTGTAAGGGTATAAGAACAGTTAGCATAATGGAATATTCTAAGAAATGTTTTTAGAGTATGTAGCTAATTTATTGACTGATTTTGTGGCCCAAAAAATATCGACCTAAAAAAATAAACATTTTAACTACATTGTTTTATGCATGCGGAATATATGAAAAATAATTGAATAAATCCAATAATGACATGTCGTATGAGAAAATTGCAAACACCGTTATGTCTTGGAATTGATATTTATCCTATGGGGGGTATAAAATTTGAAAGATTAAAATGTCTGGAAAACATAAGAATAAATTATTTAACAATTTTTATGAAAATAATTTTGAAAATAATTTTAGGTCTCCCAAATGGTACATTGTATGAGAAATCAGATACCTCTGTTGGGTCCGAAATGTGGGATTTACCCCAGTCAGGGTATAACATTTATGCATGTGAGTTGTTTGGAAACGTCACACGTGATAATAGTTTTTTTATTTTTAATTTTATATCTCTACATTTTTTCCACAATAATTATTTTACCTCTCTCAAAGGGTGCATCGTATGAGAAATATGAGACCGTTGTTAGGTATGTGATGCTTGGATTACACTAGGCTGGTTAAAACTCTTGTGCACATCAGATGTTTAGAAAGATCTAATTTAAGGGTATTAATAAATAATTAATATTAGTATTGTTATCTCTGTTAAATAAAAAAATAAAATAGAAATACGAAGTTTAAATAAAATAATTTTAATTCTCTTAATTGATGAGTGATGTTTCACAATAGTGAATATTTTTTAGGTTTCTTGGTAAATATTGCGATATAATTCTTTATTCTAAATATATGTTAGTTTGTGCGGTTATTTTTTTTATGTTTTGTAAATTCTTTTATATTCGATTTTTTTTGGAGAAATGTTTCAGGATATTTAATAATATAAAAATTGTTTTCATAATTATTATTAATTTTGGAAAATACTATTTTGGTGTGACAAAGTAAAGGTATATTATATTTATATGCGGTTATATATGTGGGTGTGTATATAAAGTAATTTATTTTAATACATATTTAATTAATGATTAATTTAAGTGAGAGGAAGATAACAAATTGAAGAGGTATAAGGGTGAAGCACGTGTAGAGTGGCATGAAACCTCCCAGCGTGAAGACTCCCCATATAAAATAAATTAAAAATATACTAATAATAAAATAATAATAATATTAGTATTAGTATTTTTAAAACCACGAATTGGTTGTAACAACTTTATATATTATCAGTTCTATGAACATTCAGTGGCAGTTTGATCCTAGAATTGAGGCAGACAATTCAAGACCAATATTGGATTTTTAATTTTTGTTTGTGATTTAGGTCCATGAAGCACCCAATACGATGATGAGTTCAATCAAATATTTAATTGGATAGTGTAACACCTGAGACTTTTATGTGAAATATTTTGTTTTTATGTTAAATAAATCATCAAAGGAATCTTTCACTACACACAACACTAGCTTGACTTGCTTTACACGCAACCGCAGCCTTCCTCGATAGCATGCGTCGTATGCAATACCGAGTTTCAGTAAACAATGAGATGCTATTAAAAAATTATTAAAACTAGCTGTTATGAATAATAATAACCACTTTTTGAAATTTTATAAATTTTATTTTTCAAAATGGACATCATTTTTGGATTCAAAATATCGAAATTAGCCTAGGGTGAAATTTTGGTATTATTCTGAAAACTTTCAATTTTTGATGAACAGTGAAACCACTAAGTGGTAGTTAAAAAACTGAATTCTTCATAAAACATAATTTTACCGCTTCTGTGAGTGGAATTTCGAAAATCCGAGAGACACGGTTAATATCAAGGGCTAAAATTTGGTTCAATGAGATGAAAATAATTTTTGGTGAATAGTAACTTTTTACTTTTTTTTTCATGGTTAAATGTAAATAGGGTAATTAAGGGTAAAAATGATATTATTATTACCTTAACACATGTCCTAATTCTATTGGATAAGTGTAAATCGACCAAAAACAACCTTAGAAATAAAATATGACCATTTAGGCCCACATGGATTAGATAAGGACATTTATTATTAATTTATTTAAAGAAGGGTTAAATAGTTAAAATAAAAGTATAATAAGTAAATGATTTTTAATATGGGGTTATACATAAGATAAATTAGACTATAAATATTAATTAGAAATCTAAAAAGATTTCGTACATAATGGTATTTTATTAGTAATTTTTAGACATTAAATAATTTAATTTATTTATGACACAATGATATTGCGGTAATTATCTTATTAATGAAATATTGACATAATTGATGTTATAAATAACCAAATAAATGTAATTTGAGACATTATATGAATTATAGTAATTTTCAAGGTTATTATGACCTGTTATTATTGATTTAAGTAACTTGTTTCGAACTAATAATTCTGTTATGTGTTTCAGAAAAATCAATTACTAAATAGTGTCAAAATTGACAAAAAATAGTTTTTTTAAAAAAATATTATATTATTAATTGTTATTTTATTCCTAAAAATATAAGGTTTGGACAAATTACTTAGATGAGGTTATATATATTAATAATAAACAACTTGGGGTTCGTTTGGCTTGATAAAGTACTTTTATTAACCTTATAGTGTAAGAAAACAAGAAGACACAGTAAAAGTTAAATTATCTAACTTAAAGTTAAATCTAAATGATAAGGTTAAAATTGATACCCAAACTTGTCTAAATTCTATTGGATCAGTGGATTTCTACCCCTACCCACCTTATCATCGAAATATATCAATTTTTAACTATTAAAAACCGAATTTTACTTTATAATAAAATAATAGATTTAGTTATTCCAAATGTACCCCTCTCCTCCATTATAAAAGGGCACCTCCTCCCCCTCTTCGTCACACCAATTTGAGCCTTCAAGCTCGTCCGAACACTGCCAATTTCTCCTCCCAACTTCCCTAGAAACATCCTAGAGGTTCTGGTCTTCTTCAAAGACCTATTTTAGTGCCCTAAAAGGAGGTCTCAAAGAAGCACTTCAAAGAAGAGGTAAAGTCCGTTACTGATTCTTTCATCTTTATTTCTTCTTCCACTTCTTCTTCTTTAGTTGTTTCATTATGAAGTAATAACATCAGTATCACTCATATATTTATATGTTATTATATTTATGAAACTACCCTATTTCACCATCTACCCATCCTACAGAAAAAGAAATCACTGCGCGTGCGTACGTACGGAATACCGTCTCCACGTCGTGGTGTAATCTATTTTCCACCACCACCTTACTTGGATGGGTATAATGGTGTATGTAATGACTATATATGACTATTATAAAGTGATATTAATTCTGCAATAGTATACATACACTCCAATACAATTCCACGATCATAGGAACGATATCATCACTCGTGCGTACGTATAAATTTTTATGTAGTGATATTCAATTAAAAAACAAATCAACAATTATCGACCATTATAAAGTGCTTGTTTGAAACAAGTATCTATACCAAAACAAGTAATCCAATTTAGCTGTGTTCAGTAAGATAAAATTAAATAAAATACACAATAGGAATTATATTTCTAAAAATTTAACAATAAAAATGTATGCATGACTCTAAAAACCGATGTGTACCACTTTAAATGTTTACTTATTATCTTAAAATTGAACAAAAAACAGAACAAAAACCATCAAAAAAATTTCATATGAATTTCATAGAAAACTAATGGGATAGTCTGGAATGTTTTTTATGGAGAAAAAGAAATGATATTTAGGGGAGAAAATTATTATTGATGTATGGTGAGGTAATGTTATAGGAGATAAATTAAAATCTGAGAAACTGAGAGAAAGGGGTTTCTCTCCTAGTATTATTTTTAAATCATCCCGAAATTGGGAGGAGTTGGAAGAAAATGATGGGGGAGGGTTATTACTATTTTTAAAATACAATTACATCACAATTTTCTACATGTATCATTAAATAATTTCATTTATTTTATTTAAAAATGATTCACTGAAAATGTTGAAGGTAAATCAATGTAAATTATTTTCTTTTACTATCTTATTAATCCAACCATAAGAAGAGAAATCACAATCATTTATTTTCCTTTTTCTTATTTTATGAACTATCAAATCATTTATTTTATATTAATAAAATATCACCAATAATTGAGAAACTTAAATTCCTTTAAAAAGGGGACAATCATGATTTCATGTTCATAAAAATTGTGTATGAGAATTAGATACTAAATGAGAGTGTAAAGCATGAACCAATCAAATGAGAAGCAATTTTATGTTGATTATCCCTATAGAAAAACCTCTTTATGGTTGATAGTGAAATTAATGATCCAACATTAGTGGAATTTGGTTCATAATGAATGTTATGAAATGAAATACATGATAATGAACAGAACACATTAAGGGAGGTAGAAAAACACTAATTTGTGTATGGGTGATGTGGTGATTTTTAACGGGGGAGAATGGGGAGAAGCATGACCCACACTGGTTGTCACATGCAACAATACTAATGGATCCAATATTTATTAAATGGGTGAGGATATTTTTCTTTTGTGGTGGCAAGTGATGTTGTATTGTGATGTGGGAACAATGATGTATGTTGGCTTCCGAAAAAGTTGGTGGTAATCTTTATTGATTACAAAAATAGTGAGGGTTAACATTGTGGCAGAGTAGGGTGAGCCAATAATGACGATTTTATGGTGGCAGACCAAGAGAAAGGGGGATTGTTGAGTTACACAAGAGTTATAGGGTTGGTCCAGACATCGACGGGCCATGTTTTGTTGTATATGACCCTTAACAGAAAAAATAAAATGGCCATTAGACCCCAGGAAATGGATATTGACTTTGGTTAAAAAAATAATATATTAATATATATACATTTTAATGATAATTTTTTGTCTAAACATTAATTATTTTTATTGAATGATTTATTATATCATTTTTATTGATATAAAAATATTTTTTGTAATATTTATTTTAAATAACATATTCATGTGTTAGTAAAATTTTTCTCTATTAATATGATTAATGAATAGATATAATCTATCAAAAAATATTTTTTGGTGTTGAACAGTCAATAGTAATAAATATATCCATTCATATAAAAAAGTAATGGTATTTAAAATAAATACCAATAAAACGTTTGATACATTATAAATACTCATTTTTTCCAACAAATCTATTATCTTACATTCAATTTCTATTGTAATAAGTCATTTTTTGGAAGGGATATGCAGATGAAAATATATTTTTCCATTATTTAATAACACAATAATGGTTAGTACATGATAAGATGATACCTAAAACTAATAAATAAGAATGTTAAAAAATAATTCGAGAATTTCCCAAATTCAATAACAACAATTAAGTTTCAACATAGCTCATTCTATAAAAAATAACATTATTTCCCAAATAACCTCAATATCCTCAATTTAAATAAAATTTTTAACCTCAAATGTAGTCTCATACCTTCTATATTACATCCCCAAATATTTTAAATCATTATACCAAATAATTTATATATAAATCCAAAGGTATACATTTACCTCAACCTAATAAAACCTCCGCAAAATGGCATAAATCTCCACAAAAAAACCATCACTTACTACCTTAAAAGCAGAATATTGTAATTCTCACTTATAAAAAATATTAAATCTATAAAATTATTAACTTATACACAATTATTATGTTATCCTCACATAAAAACACCATAATCTCAAACATTGTATAAACCTCCAATCGATACCAACTATAACAACCATGAACCAGAACATTCGAATTTGGTACTAAATTCATAATCTATCCATTTTTTGGATTTGTAATTTTAAATGAATCCAAATTTTATCCATACAAATCATATAAAAAAATTGGATCATGTTTATACAAAAATACATTTTTGGTTTTCAGTTTTATAAATTTATGAAAAACTTTAAATAAAACTCTTGTATTTAAGTTTTCTTTTTTCATAATGCACATAAATTTTATTATTTCAAAAAAATCTCCAAAATATCCCATAACATTGTTACAAATTATGGCTTAATAGATATAATTAATTTACAATAATTTCATATAACATTTGATAAAGGGAACAATAAGAATGGTGTGCTCAAATGCTCAGTAAGGGTAAACATAAGTGTGAAAAATTTCATATCATTAGTGAGCATGATCATATGTGTTTGATGAAATTATAAATTTTCAAGAGAATATCAAAATTGAAATCAAAAACATAAAATTAAGGATCATAAATCATGAAAAATATCATAATTAGATAACATAAAACATGATTCATTTAAGTCAACAATCATGATTAATGTGAAAATAATGAATAAACAAAGGATCTATTATAAAATCATAGAATGTATAATGAAATGTGTTGGTGTCATGGGAATTAATTTTTATAACACTATTATAACAATTATAAAAAAATTAATAGTCTACCTTGTAAATTATTACAATCCTTTAGGAGAAACCTATAACTAGTTAAATCCATATCTTTTTTAAATGCATTGGATGGATATAACAGACCCACATGAAACATATTGAACAAATTATCTTAAGTATTTTGTTTTACACCACTATATATTATTTTTCAATAACATCCAAGTACCATATCCTAAGAAAAACAATTATATGACTTCAATTGTATGAATTACAATAACCATTATTCTTTCATAGCTAAATTTACCCATAAAAATGAAATAGGTTCTATGACTGTCTATTTCAAAAAATAATAGTTCATCCAAATAAAGAATATGGATGGTATCATTACATAATATCCATATAATAATTTACGTATAATCAATGGTTTTTGTTATAGTTAAATAAAAATATATTTAAAATAACATTAAAACCTTCTTGAAGATAATAGCCTTTAAACTCTAAAAATAACTTTTAAAAATTATAGAATATGACGAATTACATTTTCATTGAAAATAACCATGGTAATTTTTAATTTAATATTTGAATAATTTATTTATCATGATGGTGATAAATTCTATTCAGGCCATAATAATTTGGGAAATTATTTTGTACACAACATCGGTAAAAGTACATTGTTCATGTAACGACCATAACATTATTTTTAAATATTTTTGTAAAAATTCAATCACAGGTAAAGAATAATTTAAAATGTTATTGAAGATTATTAAAAACATATTCTAAACCATTTTTGGAACCAAATAGAAGAAAATTGAAATAGAAAAAATACATAAATCAATTGACAATAAAAAAATTAACAAGGATTTATTATCTAATTATTATAAAATTTCCTCAATGGAAATTCTTTTATATACAATACAGATTGAAACATGATTAAATCATATACCCCTCACCACTTTAGTTTATTTTTAATCATAATCCACATAAATAAATAAATTAAAATAAAACATTACATTTTTTTAAATAAGTATATTAATTATATAGAATGTAAACTGTATTTTATATATACCATATAAAATAATATTTGTGCATAAAAAAACATATGTCTCAATGAATACAATTTGAGAAGATAAATCATTACCACTTTGGAAAATTTCAAAATGAAAACTAGTTGAATGAGAAAAACATAGATGGATTTTTAAATCCACATTAATTTTATGATACAAATCATAAAATTCATTCTTTTATAGAAAAAACACCACATAAAAGAAAAATGTGATGAATTTTACATATGTATCATAGATGTAAAATTGATACATGAAACCCTTACAAAGATCATATAACTGAATTGAGAATTAATCAATGGACCTATTATGTGTAATAAAATTGGTTATTAAATAATAGATATGAAATTGTAAATAAATCCACAATGTATATTTCACACAAACTATTGGAAAAATATAATCCATAAAGAATTTATATAACACAATAAAAGAAAATTTAGTTGAGAAAACCTTTATAACTTTTGTAACTTCTCAATGAAGACCCCTTAGATGATATAAAAAGAATTGTCACATAAAATACCATGAAAGATTAATTATTCATGATATAAAATATAAATTATTATTCTATACATAATAGAAATTAAATTATTTTTATAACATTAAATCACACCTCAATTAAGGGAAATTGAGACGAATTCCCTTACATCAATTCTAGTGTTTCAAATTAAGTCATTTAACTCATATAAAATTAAATTATATAAATTATTTTATTTATTATTAACCTTTAAAATATTAATCAATTATATAAAACTATTTATTTTATTTATTTTAGTAATATATTTAATTATATAATCTGTTATGTCAACAGTGGGTGTTTTGGGGATGTTCAGTTCATAAATTCAAAATGGTTTTGGTATGTTGATAGTTTTCTAAGAAATAATTGACACATAATATCCAGAATATTAATAATGATATAATTATTATTTTAAAACATAATTTATAATTTTTTAACAAAAATAATACATGGTTATGAGAAATGAATCATGTTATAATCATAGAGATGGTATGTCGTATGAACGCATGAGTAAAGTTTCCATTTTTCAACTAACATGAGTTAAATAAGGTATGAATTGTTTTATATCTCCATAATTTTTATTATACGATTAATATCATATTATATAATTAAATATTTTTAAATGTTGTATCCATGTGTTGATGGGATGAAAAATTAATCACACCGCTTTCTGGACGTGGTAATCCACATGTGCTCATGAATAACATTGTCATTTTTTCAATGGATGAAGGGATAAGAAAATATATTCTATATTATATTTATATAACGATAAATATTTCATGAATATAATATGTATTTATATATATTGGATACCTAATTATTTACTACTTATGAGAGTTGGTGATGAAAAATGAATTACATCTGTTCAGAAGGTGATAGTCTTACACACACGAACTATGGTTTGATTTCCAATTTATGGAAGAGAAAAATAGTTTAAGGATTAAAATTAAACATAAAAAATATAAATATATGTTATATTCTGATTATATTATATTAAAATGTTTGGATGATATTTTAGGATGTGTAAGAAGAAATAAAACTAATATATTCAGTTAAAATATATACATCTACTTCAAACAACCACATTTTCATTATAGTTTAATCCCTCACAGGCTGGTATAATACCCAAAATAATACCTCTATGATGATGGGATGTATTTTTGGAAGGTATTTGGGGTTTGTCTTGAAAGAACTAGAGTGATAATAAGGTCTGGGGACGATTGGAGATAATGAGCACTTTTAAAATTAAGGGGAGTGGAACTCTTGGAATTACATAATGAATTAAATTAATATAAATTATATCTCAGGTAAAAATGGAAAAAACTATATATTTAAATTATAGGATAATAATGTGTCTAAATTATCTCTTGATATATAAATTATAATAGTTTATGTGATTTTTCACCCTAATCTAATTATTTTTACCCATGTTACCACTTTTGACGATTACCATGATTTTAATGTTTTTTACTCTTTATGGGTGAAGAAAATTACTACAAAATGACATTTGAATATTAAATGGATCATGTTTTTAATTTTAAAAGATTTCAAATTAACTTTAATGAATATTTATATTTTTTATAAAATTTACATTATGTAATAAATTATTTTTTAATATAAAATATCATTAATTTTATTTTCAAAAAATCATTTTATTTGAATTTAAAATATTAAAGATGACAATATAAATAGAATATAGAAATATAAAACGTCCCTAATATGTTATATATATCGATAACATTTTTATTACCCTATAACTCACACAAACAAAATTACTTTTAGAGTTTTTAATACCAATTACTTAACATTTTGGTTGCTTAAAGAAGCACTATAGCGACATTGCAAAATCATTTAATGTATTTATTTTATAATTAAAAATTAATATTAAATTACCATTATTGAAATAATTTTATAATTAAAAAAATAAAGTTATATATTCACTAAAACCTCCTTTTTATCTATATGTTAACATAAAATTGAAATTTAAAAACCAAAGACTGAAATTTTGTATTTTTCTTTTCTGAAAAAAATATATAAGAACATTTCAATGAAAAATGGCCTAAAATGGAATAAATTATTATATTAGATGAATAGGGTTAATGGAAAACTCATTAAATAGATTAAATTCAAGTGTTCATAATATTTTTATTAATTATAATATTAATTTTAAACATAATTACCCAATATTACCATATTGAGGTGACAAATTTTTAGTATTGTTTCTATTCATATTGATAAAAAAAGAAATTGAATTGAATTAAAAAATATGAACATCTGAATACCAAATATAGAATGATTTTTAGGATTAAATTTCTATCAGTAGTAATAATTATGTTAAACATAATCCAACAAACCATGTTGAAAATTGGATTTTAGTGAAAATCATTTTTTTCAGGCATAAGATTATGTTACAATAAATTTATGAAATATAAAAAAAATTATATGAATCAAATATATATATATATATATATATCATTTATAAATTTCATTTATACCATTCATAATTGGGGGTTATTATAATTAATTAAAATAGAAACCCATTATGCACATAAATATTTTTTTCTAAAAATTCGTTTTATGCATAGATATAATGTTATAGAAAAATTGCGTATAATGATAATTATTAGTTATATAATTATATTATATCTAATTAAAGGTTAATTATTTTAATTTAAAATAAAATACATTTCTTAATTGGACTTTTTAATTAACATAAATGGTAGTTTAATATATATGTATTTTTCACCATATATTAATAAATCATCCTTTTCAAAAAAATCCTAAAATTTGGCCTAAGATAATATTGATATAAAGATTTTAAAATTGATGTTAAATTATTCAAATAAGTTTTATAAATTTTATAGATATTAATTATAATATTATATAAAAAATGATATAAAAATGAATTTTGACGAAAAAGTTTATTTGTTGAATAAAAGTACATTACTAAAAATAATGTACTTATTTACTAATTAATTATCAATACTATTATATTGACCAGTACCTTTATAAATATTTCACTATTAAATTATTTATATTAATAACTTATAATTAAATAATTTTGTCATAATAATTATATTTAAATAATAATATTTCAGGTTTTGTTTATGCTCAGTGTTTCATGCCATATACACTATCCAATATACTATTTTTTATAAAAAAAAATATGGGTGTTACATAGAAATTTATTCTAGTGGATTTTATTCCATAATTTAGGGTGAAAATGCATTGAATCAACTGTCTTTTTGAGGAATCATGAAGTTTCCCTAATGATAACACTATAAGTAAGAACCTGGGTACTATTTAAATGTTGTTGATTCGTAGTATCCCATTAAACAACATTAACTCTTGCCCCACTTCTCCCTTGATCTCGAAGTGAGTATCATTGATATTATAGAATATTTTTGGATTCATAAGCTCTATACTGATATTATATTTTTTTGATTGAAGTACCATTCATTAAATATTGTTTCATTTTGTGATTTTAACCCCATATATACTCAACATATCGTTTTCTTCCATTGTATCTTGATTTCCCATTAAAGACCATAATCGTGTGGTTTTGGGGAAGTTTTTAGGATTTTATTAGATCAGACACACATAATTGGGATCAACATGTAATGACCCAATAATTGTTAAAATAAATATATTTTTTATTTCTTATTAAAATTAACATATTAGATTTCATTGAGCTATATTTATTATTTTAATATTATGTAATTATTTAGTAAAAAAGAAAAAACATTATTTATGACCAATATAGGTTTTCATGTATTTTATAGTTTTATTTAAAAATATAATTTATAAATTTAATAATTTTAGTTTTACCAAAATGAAATCATTTTTTAATTCATCATGTCAAATTATCTTAGCATTAATATTTGTGGCTTTTTAGTGAATACTGAAAAATACTGATAATTTATATAACTGTTTTTTTTCAATAATTAACATTTATTAAATATTTTAAAATGGTTTAAAAGTATAAAATTGATCATTTATATTAATCAATATTCCATTAAAATAATAATAGTCAATCTTATTGTTTAATTTCATATGAAATTTTTTTATACCTAAGAAGTCCTTTTTTATAGAGAACTGCATATTTATCCCATTATGCAGGATTAGTTTAAAAATATATTCCACTTATTTGAAATGAATTTAATAAAATATATTCAAATTCAATAATACACATAAATAATATAACTAAATATGATAAAATATTTTTTCCATTATATATCGTAGTCATAGTAAATATTTTCTACCTATGTAAGGATAAATTAAGAAAAACGTGGTAAAAATTATGAGGAAATTCTTTAAAATATAAATAATTCTGGAATTTATCCTATTTCATGACAGGTTATTTAAAATATGTCTATTTGAGGAGTCAAATTAGGTATTTTTTATAATATTTTTTAATTTGGGAACCGATGGTCGACTTTTGTGAGGTTATGTTATATTTTATTATAATTAAAAACTATTGTGGGGTTTTTTCCTTTATTGGTCTGGTTGGATGGTGATATTTGGTTTTGTGTTAATTAACTCGTTTAACTAGAGTATGTTTAAAAAATAAATGACAAAAATTATTTTAGAATAACGTTTTTAATGTATTTTAATGTAAAATGTATTTTATGCTGAAATAGTGTATTTTCTTAAAATCAATTTTCATGCATTTTGTGAAATTATATTAAATGTAACATATGATATATATAGAAATTGAATTTTTTAAAATAAATTAATTATTTTGAATAATAATTTAAATTTATTTACAAGTTCCCTATTATGTTTTTTCATATAAATAAGTTATCATTGTAAAAATATTAGATACTACTGTTAAGGTTAAAATAAGTATATTGTGGTTTAACATGGAGAAAGGGCTTCAAATATATATAGAAAGAGTGTAAATGTTACATATTGAGATTATATAGACCCTTTTAGATAATTTCTATAAATTTGAAATCAGTATCTCCACCATACAATATTATGAGATATATATATTATTTATTATTTTAAATACTTCAAAGTGTGTCATTTCCATCACGTATAAAATGGTACCTCATATCATATATTCCGCACATGTTTTTATAACTATTATTAAACTAATACCTACCAAATTTTATTAACAAAAGTCTTCATGACGTCATAGAGGTCCATTTCTCAACAAAATACAATCCTAGTAGGATTAAGGTGTAAGGGAAAAAATTTAAATGATGAAAATTTATATGTCCTAACCAACATCCTTCCCGTTTTTTCTTCCTTAACATCAATCAAAATTTTTTAATTATGATGAAATAACTACATAGGTATATTATATATAATAAATTTTTTTATGATAATGGAAACACACTTTTTCATTTTATTTTCTATCCTTTGTGAAATGAAAACATCAGTCGTACGAATGTGTGGATTACCACCTCCACAAAGAAAAGTTAATCAATTTTTCATCACCACCATAGATGGATTGATATAATGATATTTTTAATTAAAATATATCCTATTATTAATTGACTATAATTATATAAATATAATAAATCATTTATCTTCTTACGTTTCCAAATATTAAAAAACAATAACATCGCTCATGCGTACATGCATACTACCACATCCACAGAGCAATGAGATTTTTTTTCATGTACATATTTCAGGGATGGTTATGAAATTTTATTTAATGAATAATATTGATAAAAAGGTGGTGATAAATATTTTTGAGATATTTAATAGTGACCATGTTTTACGAGGATCATCCAACCAAAACCCTTTTGGGATTATGATCTAAATGTCATGAAAACATATTATATAAAATTCAATAATTATGTAACTAAATAAAACATGGTAATAAATGACAAAAAATGTTTAATAATAATGGAATGATCATAAATTTTATTTAATAAATTAAATAATTTATATTATTTTATTATTCAGTAATACACATAACATACATGACAAGTAATAAATGAGGTAATACATTTTTAACTTAAAAACCCCGTTTAAATTGTTTTAAAGATTAATATTTAATATATGATATCCATATTATTATATGGATGATTATGTATTTAAAAAATATATTTATAAAGGAAAATATACCCTTTACTATAAATTCTAAAAATGTTTTTCTATAAAAAAGACTTTTTTCATATGTTATATGAAATGTTTTTCAAATTACGAAATGATTGTTTTTTTTTTGACTATATGGGATCAATAAATTCACCGTCATCATAATATTTATATGAATTTTGGATTACTTTATAATATTATTTGTTTTATTCAAATAAAAATCATCCTACGCTTCATTGTGGGAATTTTAAAAAATATCTCTAAATGCAATGGATATTTTGATATCTATAAATATTTTTCTTATGGGTGTTGGTATTATTTTAATGAGAATGAATAGGTAAATGAATTATTTGATGTGTTATTATTTTTTATGGTTTATGGATACTTTTTATTATGAGGTATATCTCTATATATCCCATGATTATAGGTTTGCATGATAAAAATATCATATTCATTGGAAAAAGAAGTGGAGTTAATTGGGTAAAGTTTTCTCCTAAAAAATTATTAGAATTTACCAGGTTGGTTTTTCCATTTGTAACAGTTATTTTTTAAATGATATGAAAATGATTTCCGGATTTATCTAAAATATTTATCTATGACTTCAATATATTTTTACAAAAATTATATTATATAACAACATTGGATAATGATAATATGATTAAAGGGAATTTTATGTTACCTATTAAAGGTGAAATGTATAACTTCTTGAAAAATATTTCATTATTTTTTCATGATTCTAATGAATAATATGTGGGTATCATTTTTCCATTAATATTTCTTATGAAATGTTTTATGAAATATCTAGGTAGTAAAGTTCATTTCGTGGGTAATAAAATGTTTATTTTTAGTTCAATTATTATAATGAAAAAGGTAAATTGTTATAATGTGAATTCATATACTGACATGTTTATTTTTTATATATCCATTACATATCGTTTTTTCTCATCCCTTATTTTTAATTCGTTGGTTTTTATGAAGGACTGATGAACTGATTCTATAGAAATAAAAACTATAAAGTTCTCCAAAATGAAAGTAAATGAATTATTTATTAAAAATTCTATATTACGTATTATTTTATGATTGGAACCACGTTGTTTTTATCCGAGGGAAGGCTAAGATAATTTTAGAGGACATGATTATATACATAAATACAAATAAAAAATTAAGATTTATGTTCATCATCTTATATAATTTCAATATTAAAATTTGAATTTGTCTAAAATATTTCTTTTCACAATGGTTTTCTATATAATAAATAAATATGATAAAGTTTTATGGTACCAAGAGGATAATATCCTTCCAAAATTATAACATTGAATGGATTGAATTAGAACAGAGTATTTTATTATACTGATGGATCAGTAGATTCTTGTTATAAATAGAGATGGAATCCATTCTAGTGGAGAAAAAATAAACCATAATGTAAAATTTAGATAGTGGATCATTTAATAAAGAAACATCCTCAAAAATTCAATTGATATTTTGACACACTAGTAGATTTGGGATGTTTTAATTCCCTGGAAATGATATTCAAATTCAAGGGTTATTAAGAGAATCAAAAGTTAACCTTTATATTTATCATTTTGAATGTGAAACTAATAAATGGTGGTAAATGGTAATGAATACTATAGAAAGAGAAGATATTGTAATAATTTAATGAGACATATATATGAATATTTTACAAGATATATATTTTCCAACAGATATTAGATATAAGATAAAAATTAATTATTATAATTAATGTTTAATGTGGAATATTCATCAGCAGTTTATTAATCTCACATGACATGATTATTAAATTATTAACCCAAATTATATCTCGGATCATGATAGTTAAATTAATCGGTTTGACGTAGGATTAAATACAAGATTCCAATGAGAATTGGAATCTTGTGAATTTAAATTTCATTAGAATCCTTTTCACTGTTTTGAGAAGGTATAAATGGTTTTTTCTAATGACTATGAATTCCTTGAAAATAATGAAAAACAATGTTTAATGTATAAGGAAAAGGGAATGAATTCATCAATGAAATATGAAGGTAAGAAAATAATTCTTCCATCTTCTGATAGTTAGAAAAAATAACATTTGGGCATGTATTATGAATTATTGGAAGTGATTAAGATTTTGTAAAGTTGTGAATATGGCTCATGATTTCAATGAAATGGATTATGGTATTGGTAAGAAAAAATTGGATTTGTAGGCAGTATGTTTTTTTAAATGTAATGAGATTTATCATTATTTAAATGTGTGTTTTAGGAAGAGAAAAAATTATGGGATTCAGAATGAATATAAATAGAAGAAACCAGTTAAATCATTTGTAACTATTATACAAGATATTGATCTAATGAATAGATTAGTAATAATTATATTACTTATTTCATTAGATTATTTTAATATTTTTTAATTTATTTTTTATATATTCTTTCATTTTGTTGAAATATTTAGTTAAAATAAAAATTTCACCCTATAAAATGAATTCAAGACATTTGGAAAATACATATAGGGGTATTATTAAGGAAACAAGAATTTAAAAATTCATTCCCTTTATCATTTATATAAGTTTTTCCCAAAATAAAAAAATTTCATTCCCATTATATAATTTTCGTTATTTTGGGTTTGAATTTTCTTTTAGTTTATTATGAAATGACAATTTTACGTTTTAATGATGATAGTTTCGAAATGAGGATTATCTCACATCTAAAAATTAATTCATACCTTTGATAAAAAAATGTAGAAGATTATTTTTTTAATGAAATAAATTAAATAAATGTTACTTATATGGTTGAAAATAAAGGACCCTTTCCGGATAATGATGCACTCATAGTAAAAAAAATTAGGTTTGTTTATTGACGATATTTTAGGATTATTCTAAAATTTATGAGGCTCATAAAAAAATATAAGTATTATTTTTTAGGCTAGAAAATAAAATAATTTATATTGAAAATTTATAAAATATAAATTTTGTTTACAAAAAATATCATTCATGGGAATATCAGAAATTAATGTGTCACAATTTTATATATCTCTAAAAATACTGTGGTTGATGAAGGAGAAAGTCTTACAAATTTTATATGTATTCATCGTCTTCTTAGATTATAGGGATATTACTAATGGTTTTTGATATAATTACATTTTTATCTTTCTTAGCAACCATGTTTACTAGAAAAATGTGTTAGGATTCTCTGGATAAAAGAATTATATGGATGTTTTAAGGAATAAAAAAAATATTATCGAATTATCCAATTTTTACATTCCATCTAGAAATGATATATTTGTTATATAAAAAAATTATTAAAGGGAAAATTTTTTCTTTTTAGTACAAAATGATCATTTAATATCTTATTCATTACATTAATAAAACCATATATGAAAAAATGTCTTACAAATGACCTTGAACTAGGGGAAAAATATTTAAAAAAAATAAGAGACATCATTTACAATGTGTAATGTTTGAAATATATAATGATAAAAAATTAATTTTTATATTCAGTCCAAAATAGTTGTACATGAGATATAAAATTTATTTGAAATTGATAAAGAATTATTATTTCAATATTCATTATAATGTTGGTAAATAAAATAGAGTAACTAATTATTTGAGTCTAAATGATAATACTATATTGACCAGGTTATATTGGGAACATGATCCTTAGGTTAATTATTTGAAAAATATTGAATTATAAATTTTGCATGATAGAACTCCAACTATTTTTAGGTGTTATTTCCATCGTATTTGTAAGAATATATGAAAAAGTATAAATGAGGTTGTGTGTTATATGAAAAAATAGAATTACTTATAAAATATATTCTTCCTAAATTTAATTTTGAAAAAGAAGGTGTTTTGAGATTTAGAAAAATTATATGAGTTCCATGTGACCCCCAGTTGAAGAAAAACTCACTGAGTGAGGCTTATAAATCTTTATTTTCAATTCATTATGGCATAAAAATATATTGATACCTTCAAGAAAATTTTTAATTGGATTTAATTAAGAAATATTTTATTGATTTAACAATGCAATTTCATAATTTTCATTATGTTAAATCCAAATAAAAATTGTTGTTGATGATGATATAGCCTTTTCCGAATATATAATTGGAATGAGTCAACATATCTAGTTATATAATGGTCTAATTACTAAATTCAACTCAAGGTAATAATGTGATTCATGTATTTTTTGATAAATCAACTAAATATGATCATTTTATTCCTATTTGAGATAATATGAATTTGGATAAAATTCATCAACATTATGTTCATGATATAATAAAAATACATGTTATCCCACATTCTATTTTATTTGATCAATATTCCTAATTTACATCTAATTTTGAGTATGGAATTTAGAATTCATTGGGTATAGAATTAAATTTTAGTACAACCTGTCATCCTGAATATGATTGATAATATAGTTTAGGATTCATACTTTAGAGGACATTATTCAATATTTTAAAATTTATTTTCAGGAGATTTTTTATCAACATTTTAATTTTTTTGAATGTTCTTATAATAAATATTTTTATTCATGTATACAGATGAATTATTTTGATGAATTTTATAGAAAGTGTTATCAGAGTCTAGATTATTTGGAAGAATTTTAGGAAGAATATTTTTGGGACAAAATTTTTTATAAAAATAGATGAGAAGAAAAATATGAATCATCAACATATGAAGATGGATGAATTTAGGGAAAATATTTATTGATATATATTATGTAAATATATTTCATTAGTGGTAGGATATCTTAGTTTTGTTAATGTATCAATATGTAAGAGTGTTCTGAGTTTTTGTAAAATTGCCATGTTAATCCTATGGTTCATTAGACCATATGAAATTTTGGACCGAATATTAATCCAATTTCCTAGCCTATAATTGTATTTCATATACATTTAATGTTTCATTTTTCATTATTAATAAAATATGTTCCAAATTCATCTTATTTTTTGAGCCCTAAAGTATTTCAGTTGATAGAAAACCTTTTTTATAAGGATCTTCCGGTATAAATTTTTGACTATTAGGAAAAATTATTGTTCAATAATGTGATTTTCTGGGTTATGTACTTTTATAAAAACATTATGATGACACAAGAAATATCATAATCTAAAAATGTTAGAAGGGTAATATATCCCAACTTCATGAAATAGTAAATAAAATTATGAGGACACAATTTCCAAAATTAGTTGATAATGTAAAAACAAAAGCTATGTTAAAATAGATAATTTTAATTTCATGTTATTTTTCATCTACTAGATATTATTTAGAAATATTGATTATAAGATTATTATGTAATTTTTAAATGAAAGAGAAAAAAGAATTATTTCTAACCAAATTCAGTTTTCATGCATTTTGTTGTTTTATTGAAAAAAATAATTTATAAATATTTGAATTATAATTTTACCAAAATTAAGTACTTTTTTCATTTATCTATCAAAAATATTATTATTATTAATTTTTTTATGTACTTTTCAATTTTTTTCGGTGAATAGTGAAAATATTATATTTTGATAAAAACCGCCTTTTTGTTTCAAAAATTCACACAGTAAAATTTAGATATAAAATTGTTTCAAAGTAATAAATTGTTCCTTTACATTATTAAAAATATAATAATTATATTTGGATACAATTTTATTCTTTATTTTGGTTTAAAAATCTATTATACGTAAGAATACATTTTTATAGAAAAACAATTTTATTCAAAAATTTTGGGTTTAATTTTAAATTAATTTTTTCAAATTATTTGAATTGAATTTGATAAAATGGATTCCATATATTTTATCAAAATTAATACTCTAAATTAATGATTTCAAATTAATTTTTGGTAATTTTAAACCGTAACCGTTGAAAATATTTCTTACTTGGGTAAGGATAAATCAGGTAAATATCTGAAAAATCAATACGGTAATGTTTTAAAATATCAATAAATATTTCATTAATAATATAATATGAGTTGATAATGATTTAATACCTATTTATTTAGTTTCATAGTTATTATTCAGACATTATTTTTAATTTTTTAACCCATGATTTTCCTTTATGATGATAAGTAATATTTTATTCAAATTTTGAATAATATTTGGGTCTATGCCTTTAATACTATGGTTGTGAGGTTTAATTTTTTTTGATCAAAAAGATTAATAAAATTATTTTTTTATTAAATAGTCTAATAAATTTATTGAAACGCCATTTTAACATATTTAAAATGTAAATTTTTTTATGCTTCAATTATGTATCTTCATAAAAAAGCTTGTTTGTCAATTATATTCTATTATATTGAAGGTTATTTATACCACGTAAGGAAAATATAATTTTTTAAAATTGGTTAATTTTTTTAATAATGATTTAATTTTTTTTAGAATTACCCTTTTAATATTGGTCATATGAATATTTTATCATGGAAGTTATTTATCACAGTAAAGGATACCATTATTTTAGTATTTTTTGACTAGGATATAAGATATAAAATTTTTCCAAAACTTTTATAAAGATGATTGTTTGATTTTATTTAAACCCAATCACATATTATATTTTAATTTTGGTTTTCTTGGTTCGAGTTTACATGATTATGATATATATATATATATAATATTTAATGTTTAATTTAATTCCATGTGTGTTCATCCACTCACTTATAAATGGGTATCTCGTATCCTTTATTACTCAGAAATTTTTAGCATTATAATTTAGAATATTCCTAACAAATTTGCTACTAAAAACCCCTCCACATGTGATAGAGGATCTAGTTTCACCAGTAGACTAAACCCATAAGGATCAATGTGTAAGAAAGATAGGTTATTTGGGGTGTAGGTTTATGTGATAACAGATATATTTTATGTTTGTTTCTTCTTTTAAATCATAAAAATAATATTAACCCATGATGAAATAATAAAATTATGTTTTCCAAATATAATTAAATGTAATTAGGATAATTAACTACCATTAGGATTTTGGTACAATATTTTTTCATTTTTTTTCCATCTTATGGGAAATGAAAACATCGCTCATGTACACGTATGGATTGTTACCTCCATAGAGTGACGTGTTTCATATTTTCATAACTACCCCACAAGGATGGCTTTATTAATGGTTTTAATTAAAATATATGATATTCATTCCAAATATAACATTATTTAAATATAATATATCTTATATTTAATTACCATTCAATCTATTGGTAACTGATAACATCGTTCGCGTGTACATATGGACTACAAAATCGACGAAGTGATATGATTTTATTTTCATGAATGGATTTCATGGAAGTTTTTAAAATTTTATTTATTGTATAATAATTATAATAATTTATTTATTAATATATTGGTGGTGTTTGAATAATGGCCCCTTTTGACCACGTTTATCCCACTAAAGCTCATTCTGTATTATGAACCTAATATCCTCAAATGTATTATATAAGTTTAAATTTTTAAGTAAATAAATAAAAAATGTTTAGAAAGGTAAAAAGGGGTAATTATAATTGAATTAACCTGAAATGTTTCATTATTATATAATTAAAATATTTTTATTGATAAAAAATAGAATGATCGTATGTGACAAGTTATTCTTGAGGTAATCGTTAATTTACCTTAAAACATTCATTTTATTTATATTTATTATTTATTTTAAAAAAAATTCAATATATCTTGACGGATGAATAAATATATAAATAAAAGATTCATAATATTAAATTTAACTAACATTTTAATTTCAATATAATGTTTTCAGAATGATTTTTTTTTTGAATTTTTTGTGAATTTTTTTCAAATTATATAATGATAGTTTTTATGTATACAGTGTCAACAGTTTTTACCACTACTATAACCATTATTTAATTTTTATATTCACTTATAAGAATACTTGGTTTCATAATTTAAAAAAACCTCCCGTTTTGGGTATTTAAAAAAAATTAAATGTGATATACATTTCGATATCAAGAACTATTTTTCCTATGGGTGAAAAGAATATTTTTATGTGTATAATGATGGAAATTAAATATTTATTGTTCTATGAATTTATTATGGTATGTGGAAATTTATATGAATATGGGTGATCCCGATATGGCTATGGATTTTCGGTGATCTCGATATAACTATCCAATGCATTGGGAATAGTGATCCAGTTAGTTGGTTACAGGTTTCTCTTAAGATATTATTAGAATTTATCAGGTTGGTTATTCATTTTGTAAGAGTGATATTACAGTTTAGTCCCATGATACCTTTTTATTAATAAAATATTTCTGTAATTTTTATAGAAATATAATTATTTCACAAGGTAAGAAAATGAGATTATGTTTAATGGGAATTATATGCTACTTCATAAGGGTTAAAAGTATATCCTTGTGAGAAACAATTCATAATCTTAAAGAAACATTTATGATTTTTTTCCATAATGTTTTATTATGAAATTTTTTATAAAATCTTTCGGATGTGAAGATTATTTCATGGGTATAAAGAAGATATTTTTTGGCTCAAATATTATGATGTAGATGAAATTGTTTTATATTGTGTATTCATATACTATGGGGTTTTATTTATTTTTTATAAACAACTTACTTTGTTTTTTGTGCTCATCTCGTGTTATTAATTTCTATTCATAATTATTTGTGGATGTGTTTAGACAACGATAAGGTAGTGATTAAAAATAAGAATATATTCTATAAAAATAAAAGTAATTATGTTTTTAATTTTTATATTGTGTGAAAAATAGATATTGAGTGTAAGTGTCAACTAATTAATGGATAGGTTTATTATATAAGAGTGATGGCCCAATTACTCAAATCAATAAATCCCACAGATCCTAAAAATATAATAAAATTAATTATTTGAATAAAAATAAATATTTTTAATGTTATAAGGATGTGACCATATATAACATTGTGTGTATGATCCATCAATATTGTGGTAGGAATTCCTTACCATGTTATGGTTTTCATATAAATTTCCTAGCCTAAATTTTAAGTGGAAATGTATGCTAGCCCTATGATGTTATAATCATGGAATAAAAGTGACCCAATTAGTCTATATTAATTTTGTTAATCACTAATAGGGGGAGTTATGGGTTAATATCTTGGAAGTTATGAAATCTGGCCTCATTCCATGGGTGAGGTAAGGATATCCACAATGGTGAATTAGGATTAGAATGAGTCATTTGTGATAAGATATTCATTTTGTGACCTGTTATGGTTGTAATTGAGTATCGGTGATGATAAACCTTTACATATGATAGATTGGGGTCTAAAAATGTTAATATATTTTCACTCATGCGAGGTTGTAATGCTCATAGCCTACGGGATAATGTTGGTTGCTTTTTTATTCCTCTGTTTCATGACATGTGTGATTCACATATAAGTTTTTGTTAATTCCCATGGGATGTAATTTATTTTGAATTTATTAAAAATTAAAACACACAAAATAAACTACAAATAAGTATAGTAAATTTGATTCATGTTGTAAAAACAAAATATTCAAATTTGGAGAATAATTCAATTTATTAATTTAGGACCTAAATAACTGCAATTAGAAATCTACTTAACTAATTAAAATGTTGAGTTTTGTAGGGATGAGAAGAAAAAAATAATGTACCATTTATAGAAGATCTTTGTTAATGAACATAATAATGTGGTAATGTTAATGATTCATCACAGTTCTATCTAAATTATGTCCTAATAAGGCCCTTAGACAAGGTATATACTCTCTCTCTCTCTAACCATCCATTTTATCAATTTTTGTGATACTTAAGTAAATTAGAATAAGAGGTAATGTGTTGGTGATAAAAAAATAAAATAACATCCTTTAGTAATGGAAGTAAGATCCCACGCGACAAACAAAATTTTCTATTACAATTAATCCCTCAACAAATTATCCATTTTTCAAGGTCAACCACTTGTATTTAAATGAATAAAATAACCTAAGGATCTAATATTCCTTATTTTCCAAAAAATTCATTTCAATCTCATCCTTAATAATCATGGTCACTCCATCATTAATTATATCCCATTTTACATTACATCGTATTATTAATTTTATAATTTTTTGAATTAGTCAAATCTTCTTCCATAAATCCCATTGAAACTTTCATGATTCCACATGGAATATCAAATTCATTTAATAAAATATTATACATTAATAACATGTTTATGAATCTCAATACTAATATTTTATTTTAGAATATTTCTATAACAAAAGAGGGGTTCTCCATATTGGAGGAAAACCCATGTTTTCAAAACCCTTTTTGCAAATGGCATGAAAATAATGTTACGAGAATGGTATTTTATATTTAATGTTGCAACTTTACCTAGGTCATGATGAAGACATGTCCATATTCCATTTAAAGGACACCTTCATTCCATTGTATCTTCCATGGAATTTAAAAATATCTATGGAAATTTCATTATAATCATTATGAGGTCAACATCCAATGTGTCATTTAATTATACTTTTTATCTTCACTAGGGCCAAATGTAGCATGGGGTCTTGATCACAGTGTTGTGATGATTAGTTCACCACATTAAACCATCATTTCTTGAAATATATTCAATATGAAATTCTTTATATCTTTGTCAGGACCATTTTACTAAATATATAATGTAAGGGATTCTTATTCATTGAAATGGGCATACATGAGATCTAATAAGCTCTATAACTTAATCCATGGTGGTCATGGTCCTCATAGAAACTCACTGACACCGACCAATTATTTAATGTGTTGGATGTGGTAGTTATTTGTGACTATAGTGGTGGTCCAGTGAGCTTAATATGGAAAAGGTGCTCAATGATTTTGTCTGAGGTGTGTGTGGGGGGGGTGATATAGACACAAGACAATGTTATTTGGATTATGTGCACACAGTCATGGGAATGTTAAATTTCCAACATCTATTATTAGTGGGGGAAACGACCTATTTAACGCACTAGATGTAGTTTATGAAGTTAAAAATACTAACTATGTACCACCACATGAACAAATTTCTCAACCCGTGTCACCTAACACGAGTCCTGATCCATTGGGCTACTTACTCCTATGGAAAGATATCATCTTCGTTCATTAACATTCTCACACATGCCAAAATCCTTGATCCTATCTATATTAATGTTTGACCCATATTTTTCCAATATTCATAAAAATTACTTTGTTAAACATAATTAAATGTTCCTCTACATAATACAAATGTTTATTTTCAAAATTCATTTTCCAAAATTAATTTATATATTCTTTATCAAAAATTGCTTCAAAATTTTATTTACCCAAAATTAATTAAAAAACTTAATAATTGGGTAACACAATCATTTAAATAAAATTTTAAAAAATAAATGCAAGAAATAATGTCATCAAATACCCCCACACTTATACTCATACATTTCCTCAGTGATGTAATCTCAATAAATTTATAACGAAATATATTCCTAACATGATTCAGTTTTCAATGTAAAAAAACATGTGATTATTAATGGAGAAAAATTGTTTAAGTATATCATGGAAAATCATATTCAACAACTAATTTTCAGAAATATAGATTCAAACATGTATTTTGTATTTTATATTTTTAATGTGATTTTTTTTCTCCCAACTTCCATTAATATATTTCAATTTATTATCAATGTGTATGGAAATAAAAATTTAAGTCACTTTAAAATTATTTCATCTCGTTTTTGAAATAAATAATTGTAAATGGATCATTTCTAATACCATAAATCATACTACTTATCATATGATTATAAGGAATCATAAATCAACATCATATATAGTCAAAATAAAAAATAATAATGTGGGATCAAAATTTTTGATTAAATGGCTCAGAGGCTTGGGGAATGTTTTTAATGTTTTAAAAATAATTTATTGTTCAAAAAGGAGGTTATTATATATATAATTTTTCATGATAATCAATAATTAATCAAGGAAGGAACTCCGTTAAAATTTAAATCTCCCATTTCCCAAAAACGCAAAGAATTTTTATAATGAAATAAAGATTTTTGAATGATTCAACCTCTTCTTTTTTTTATTTTTTTCTAATTTTTTTAGTTTTATAAAATGTTATGTTTGGTACATGTATCAAATCCACCAACAAAACCTAAATTATCTCCTCAAGAAAGATTTTATTGATATTTATAACAAGTTCATTGGTTAATAAATTGTGATTATTGAACTACCAAAAACATAACTCCATTTCCAAATATATATTTTTTATGACGGGTTCACAATGAATCATAACGATTGATAAATCATGAAACATTCCCTAAAACCCCAGAAATATCCTACATGTTCTCCTAAAGAACATATCTTCTTACATTGTTAAACCCCCCTCCCCACACTTAAACAAATACATATCATTAAATATTAAAGAGTTAGGAAGGAAAAGATAAAAATAGATTGTAATAGGGATATTTTTTATCATGGTTATTCATGGATTAAAATGTACTAAATATGGATAGATATATATGTGGATAAAATGATAATGGGATTATAAAAACTACAAAATTATCTTGAATGTGAATTTATATAATCATTGATTAGATTAGTGAAAAAAATTCAAAAAGAAAACACGATCCAGTCTTTCAAGAAATACGCTAATGATATAATGAAAAAACAATTTAACATATAAATATCACATGAATGAAACGTATAATAAGGAAAATAATGTATGACTATGAATTCTTTGAATAAATTAAAAAATATAAATTTTAGATATTCAAAAAACGTTATGTATCAATAAAATTTCATTTTTATAAATCAAATAGTTCTCTCAAATCATGGTTTGTATAATCAATTCCCCTATGTTTATATTTCCTTATTCAATCATTATTTTACTCATTCAAGTTCCCAAAAAAATAAATATAAAACATTGAATGATGGTAATACCATGTCACTTTTCTCTCCTAGTTCATAAATTAGAAGATCCTTAATACGTGATGTGCATTTTTCAATTTAAAAAAAATCTAAAATAAAAAGAATACAGGGGAAAATTGAAACATATATAAAAAAATACACACCAATCAACTAAAACATTCTTTTAATACTATCTTTGTTCCTTTATGGTGAACCTATAAAAGAAAACACCACATCAAGGATAAAGTTCCATTCAATAATGCTCAAAAAGACATGGGAATTGAAAAATATATCCTAAAATACATTTCCAATAAAAAACTAATTAATATTAAAGAAATTAAAAATAAATCCAACGAAGAAATTAAAAAATTTGAAAGCCTCTCAGAAGCTATTATTTATTATGTGGTCATTTCGATAGATCTTCACCGTCCTAAGCTAATTTGTATGTGATACAAAGCTAACCCTCGTAGATTTTCCCAATTCTATATTTGTTTCTCATCGGGTGTATCATTAATACCATTTTTACTTTTAATAAACATTATTAAGGGATAATCAACAGTAGTGGTAGCCCCATGGGTTGAGAAACAAATTTATGATAGGTACATTTTTGGAAATACTCCTATTTTTTACTAGTTTAATTTAATAATTTTGTTCAATTGTCTAATCAAATTAAGCTACCAAATAATCAAATTATTATTCAAACATAGGTTATTTCTCTTCTTTATTTGAATCTACATAGTCCGTGATGATTTAATTATTTTCAATTTCATTGTATTTGCCTTTCTCTTCTGGAGAACTCATATTTGCGAGTAATCCATTAATGAATTTCATAGCTATGGTCCCAAATTCTCCATAATCATCTCATAATTAATACTTCTATCTATATTTTTCATTAAACCACATATTTTATTAATAGTATATTATTCATACTGTGGAACTTCAATATTAAAGGAATAATTATGAATAGATTCACCTTTGGAAGTGTATCTTAGCTTAGTTTCATCGACTATTATATTATGATCTAGACTCTCAAATGAAAATCCGATAATAATAAATGCTCTATTGATTCATCTTTACACGATTATGTTTGTAGGATCCTTACTATTTGACTTGTATCATTCTAAACTAATCAACTTGATATAAAATATGTATTATATGAAAAAAAAAATTATCATTCTCATTCAGTATAAAATTGATCCTTCTAACAACAACCAAAATAATCCTATTAAAGTAAAAGTAATCAAAATTATATAAAACCTAATCAAAAAATATAAATTATAAATATTAGAGAATATTGAATTTTTATAAAATATTAATTTAAAATAATCGTTTTACCACATTCCCTAACAATGATACTAAATATCAATATGCCTATGAGGAATCATATATTCCAATGGGATGAAATGAATTTAATGTCCATAAAATTAACAACCACAAAACCAAAAAGACCAGGTATTATAAGAAATTTGATCCCTATGGTTGAACCAACATTGATGAGATTAAATAATAACTTTATTTAATATTTTAATAAAAAATGACATTAAAACTACATAAATTCTTTTAATGGTGAGTTCTTTAGAGGATGGGAAGAAGAATAAAATAATATGCTAAGAAAATAAGATCTAGGTTCATGAAATTAATAATGTGGGAATGTTAATGATTCATCATATTTTCCATAAAAATAATTTCTAGTAATACCCTTAGTCCTTGTAAATAATATCTATCTTTCTAACAATACTTTTTCTCAATGACCATGGTACGTTGGTTAACTATAAAAATCAGCAACCTAATTCCAAAATTTAATGTAATATTCAACCCACCCAATAGCCATAGACAAGGTCCAGTTATAGTGATTTTATTTAAGGTATTTCCCCTTACTAAACACAGACAATGGTCATGGATGGAAGAATAAATCAATAAAATTGATTGAATCAGCAAAAAATTCATGAATAGATCATAAGAAAAACTCTTTATTAATTATAACCACATTTATATCTTTTTTATCATAATGTTAAACGCCCTCTTATTCATTATTTTTGATGATTATATAGAAATGAAGAAAAAGCCTAAATATGGAATCAGTAACACTATAATCATGTATCATCTTTCTTCGTATATGGTCCTCCAATGAATTCACCTTTTCAAATAGTCGATACATTTTTTATAGAAATGAATATTCACAAGAATCTAATTTTATTTAGTTACCCTATAATTCATCCAAATCCCATTCTAAAATCTCTTCATCACCCCATCATTAATTCTTCCTCAGATCTCTTTAGATAATTCATCATAATCTTCTAGTTATTTGAATATGTCAAATATTTTTCTATAAACACCCTTTAATAGTTTATGAGTACTTGTGGAAAATCAATTTTATTTCACTAAAAAATATTATCAAATAATATTCATAGATATTGGGTAGCTCGATATTCATAACTTTTTTAGTAATATTTTCCATGGTATCAAGGGGGAGCATTATACCGATGAAAAATAATAATGTTTCCATCTATTCATAAAATGGAAAGAAACATGGTTGTGGGAATGGTATTGACAATTTAATACATTATATTAATGTAGGACACCCCAATGTCTTGGTTGTGTTTTATTTTCTAGTTCACCTATCATCAACTACCTCTTTCAAATTGTAGATAAATATCCACATGCATTTCATACAAAAAATATTAGGAAACATCCAACATGTCATCTAGTTTCCCATTTTATATTTAGTGGGTCTTTGTGAGTAATGATTTCATCAAATATTTTTTTGTAAAACTATTTCATCATAATCATCACCCGTCCATGCATACAAGAGCCTCACCACATTTTTATGTTTCATTACCATTTCTATTATACTCAACATCACATACATGGGGTATTTCATCTTTGAATTGGGATGATGTGATATCACCCATGCTCTTTAAATTCATCCATGGTGATTACTTATTTCTTTGTTCATAATTTTAATGAAATTAATTATTTAGATGATGAAAATTTCAAATCCTGGTCACTGAAAAATTGAGCTCTCAGTGATGCAGGTGGAAGGTTATTCTGTCTGAGGTGGTGGGGGGACACCAGTATGGGACATTGTCATTAAGATTAAATGAACATTATCATAGGAAATTCCACTGTACCATATCAATTATCAGATAGGGTTTCCAAATCATTTCCATCCTAGATGTTCATTACTTGGATTGAACAACTAGGAGTATTTCATCTGCAATACAATAATCTTTTCACATGCCCCCTAACATGAGCACTGGGGATTTTCCCACAGACTGCTAATGATTGACCATAACATGTTTAAACCCTCTGCATACACATTATAACATTTCATATACTTTCTATATAGTATTTAGTCCAAATTTACTACTATAAGATTAAAATAGACTTATAAAATTTTCATAAAAAATATTCAAAACTAGAAAAAAAAATTCATTCAATATTTTATCCAAAAATTCATTAATTTATTAATTTTTAATGAAATTTTATAACTATTATTTACCCAAAAATAAGTATTACAATAATTAATTTGAAAGACATATCAATTAAATAATATAATCAATAAAATTAAATAAAAAATATATGCATGAATTAAGGACATCAATGTGATATGATGAAATTGATAGACGTATTGTGCCCCATGAACTATGTGGGTGTTGGTGGTTTGGAATCATTTGTGTATCCTCTATTGAATATTATGTGGTGGGTTGGGAACTATTTTTCACCATATCCTGCATAATTTGTGGTTGGATGTGAACTATCACATGTCGTATTCTGTGTTAGTGGAGTGGGTTGATATTTATTTTCACCCTCTAATACAACAGAGGATGTGGGTTGGGAACTATTGAGAACCATATCCTACATTAGATGAGGCGGGTTTGGAAATATTTTTCACCCTTTTCTGCCAAAGATGAGATGGGTTGAGAATCATTATGTAACTTCCCTTGCATAATAGGTTAAGATTTTCTAACTAATGTGAAACAATGACTCATGAAACATCCTTCTATCATGGAGATGAAGTAGGTATGGATGGGGCTCATGGAATCCCGGTTAGTGCACAATAACCTGGAAAGAGTTGTATATAGTTATAGTTCTTCTTGTCATACACATTTAATTTTATATTTCACTTATGTTTTGGGCCTATTAACAGTGTACCACTCAGTTTATACTCTCACTGTGCATTATCTCCCTGGTGTGCATGTAGAATTTATTTTTAAGAATCAATCTATGGTAAAGGGACTTATGTTGGGTTTTTTAACATATAGAAGGGGATTTGGAGGGAGACGATACCAGAACATACACTCGGATTTTTTCAGTTCTCCCTCAAATATTCATTTATTAATTTGTTTGTTTTATATATAGTTTTATCTCATTTTGGGATCCTTTCGGGGGAGGTTAATCTCTGATTTCATATAATTTTGATATTACATCTGGGGTTACCTACTATTTTGTACTATGATTGTTTATAATGGTTATTATTTATTATTACTTATAGTATTTTTATTATGGATGGTTAACTAATAGCTGGGGAATATCATTCCCAATTAATTAATTATGCTCTCATTAATAGTTGTAATCCAATTATGTATTGGGAGGAACATCAGAGGATAAATGGATCTCTTTCTCAGACACGATGATCCCAAATGAGGCATCAAAAAATTGTATCATAGCCCTCTATTTATTAATTATTTAAGGACATATATCATAGAGATAACAAGGTCAACACCTGATAAGGAATCTATTCTTATTCTTAAATCACTCCTTTGTTGTGGAATGTTGTGTTTCTTGGTGAGTGTTATTAGTTTTATTGTTCATGTTGTTATTTTTCATGACGTTATTCATTTTGAATTGTGCTATTATAGATCATTGTATTTTTTATTTTTCATCGAGTGCCGATTTTGAGCAAGTTCACGCAACATGGATATGAACATATGTTTACAAGTCATTCCCATGATTGATTAAGGTTGATCTGTTGAGTCAATAATGATTTCCTTATGATCTTTTCATTCCTTCATGTAAGGGGGAGATTGATAAGTCATCAAGGTTTCTTTATGACTTGATTGTTCCTCTTGTCTTTAAAATCACAAACACATTATCAAAAGGAAAATTTTATTTTACCCCTATAAGGAAAATTTCCATCCCTAAGGAAATTTATCCTTATCATGTTTTCTTGGCTCAAATCAAAATTCTTCTAAGTGTATAATTCAGATCGACACCTCAGAATCATATAAAACATAGATATGAGGTATTTTGTTTAAGACTCTGAATTCTGGATACGAACTGTCATGATGTTCAACTCCGAATTCTAGATACAAACTCTCATGAAGTTCAACTCCGAATTCGGGTTATGAACTCTCATTAAGTTCAACTCCGAATTCTGGATACGAACTCTAATGAAGTTCAATTCCAAATTCAAGATACGAACATTGATGGAGTTCGACTCCGAATTCTGATTACGAACATATGTAAAGTTCAACTATAAATTCTAGTCACTAATTCATATTAGGAATTATGATTATGAACTTGTCCAAGATATGACTCTGAGTTTTCTGAATATAGACTCTGAACTCCTATGAGTTTTGACTCCGAAATCTCATGAACCCTGACTCCGAACATTGTATGTTCAGTTTACTAATTCTGGTGAATCCAGACTCTGAATTCCATTGAAATTCAGACTCTGGATTTCTACATAATTTAGGTTCGTAATTCCTTGAATATAGAATCCAAATATCCTTGTGTTTTAGACTCCAATTAAGCTTTAACATAGACTCTGAACTTTCATATTATCTTAGATTCCGAATATCAGTTTTTTGTTATGATTTACCTTGTTATTTTATAAAACGATCGCTTGCTTTATGATTAACTAACTATGGATTGAGTGACACATGTACAGGTCCCTCTGAAATTAATGAGAAAATATGACCATTGGAGGAGGGTTCCGACCGTTGCAGCTGCGCCTATAAATACGAGCTCATTTGAAAAGAGTTCACAACTTCGACAATGATCATTGAAAAAGATTTGTTGAAGTGATTTCTATAGAGAGAGGCTATTATATATTCTCACTGTTCTTGAAGAATGTTTGAACAGTTTTTTCAAACATTTCTTCGTACAAACATGCTTCATGTGACTCCGATTATTGTTGTGTACAATCGAAGTCTTCTGGGGATAAGAAGACAAAGGTGCTGACAACCTGATAGTTGAGGGCTTGCAGGGATAGAAAGACAGACTCTGATCTTCATATCGGGGGCTTACCCTAGGGTGGGTAAGATATACTTTCTTGAAAGTATAAATCAATGGACCTTTCTCCAAGGATGTTGGATACCCTTCTCTTTGGGTTAAAAGAGTTATTGTTTGATACTTGTAGTTTTACTACATTTATTTCTGATGTGCATTTTGTATTGGTAAGTTAAGTATAACTTTATTATATTTAAATACATTTACTTTGATTATATAGGATTCTATAATCTTTATGGTAGAATCTCTGTTTTTGTAACCTTTTGGTAAGTTTCATTTCCAGAATCACTATTTTGGAATCAAGCATGCTTTTAGAACGAATAGGTGTTGTGAATTTTGGTTATAAACAATTCCCATAAACTTTTTTTAAAAGAATAAAATTCACCCCTATTGTATTTGAGCATATAATAATTATATATTTGATCCTAAATTTGTTATTATAGAGTATATCATACTGATACATACTATTCTAACAATTTGTATCAGAGGGAGGTTCAATCTGAATTAATCTCACGATTAGATTCAGAATGTAATTTTCAGAATTACATTTTCTAGAATCATATTTTTCATATTCATATATTCAGAATCATAGTTCGGATTAAGTTTTTCGTAGAGATACTCTTTCTACTAATTTTCCTTTCTTGGGATATTTTTCCTTTTTTACAAACTCATACTACTAACAAGTTTGTGTGCCACTGATTTTCTTAAGGATGGAAGGTTTAAATGTTGGTTCCATAGATAATCAAAATCCTACCAGACCTCCTATTTTTGATGGAAATGATTATGAGTGCTAGAGAGATAGGATAAAGACTTTTTTTATCAATACTGGATTTGGTAACTATCTAATGTTGACTTGAGATTATAAGATTCCGAATAAGGAATTGAGAACCTATACGAATCAGGAAAAATCTGAATATCAATCAAACTTCAGAGTCAAAAATACCTTGTTGTGTTCCATGACTAGGAACATCCATAGTCAAATATCTTCATGTGAAGCTACAAAAAGTATCTATAAAAAACTTGATATCACACATTTAGGTACATCCAATTTCATAGAGACCAGAAGTGCTATGTTAAGAGCTGAATACCATAGTTTTAACTTTCCCTATGGAGAACCTGTAAGAAAAGTACATCAATGGTTTATGAGTATTTTAAATATCTTGCAATATATGGAAGAAAAAGGTTTGGATGATGAGGCTCTTGTGGATAAGATCATAGATATCATGAAAATTTAATGGGAGTCCAAGAGGATATCAATTGATGAGAACAAGAAAGCCACTCAGATTTCCCTTGGTGAGTTATTTGGAAATCTTCTTCAACACGAAACAAGAATGAATAGAGACGCTGAAAATGTCAAGAAGAAGAATGGGAATGGATGAGTTGTTTTTAAAAATACTGCTAAACATATGAAATCCAAGACCCCCGAAGTAGTAACTAGTTCAAAGACAAATAAAGTCATTATTCAGTCAGAATCTAGTGATACAGAAATTTCAGAAAATGAATTAGCTAATCTTGCTCGAAGAATTAACAATATTGTAACTCAAAGGAATAATCAGAATAAATATAAGAAGAAATACTACAATGATTTGAATGATGGATATGTTAAGTGTTATGAATATAAAATAATAGGTCATATCAGACCCGATTTCCCTTTGTTGAAAAAGAAGGAAATGAAGGAAATGAATTCAGAAAGGAACAACAAAAAATTCTATTGATCAAAGCACAATAAAAGTAATAAAGATAATGATACATGGAGTTCTAATTGAAGAGATTATTTAGAATGTGAATCTTTTGAAAATGATTAATCATTACAGAAGAATATGGGTTTCATAGTTACTACTTATTTCCCCAAAACATGTCTTATGGCGAAGGTATGCTCTGCCGAGGCTTTAACAAATTTATCTCTTGATAAGAATTACTATTTTGAATATAGTACGTATAATGAAGATACATCATCCTCATAAAATTAATAACCTTCATATGAATAAGTATATAGATTTTACAAGTTACTTGAATCAAAAATTTGAAAAATTTCTATGAAATTAGATAAGGAAAAATCAAGGGAAGAAATTCTTTCAAAAGAGATTTTAGATCATTCTAGATATCTTATAGATAAAGAAGAGTTTTTAGAAAAACTTTCTGAAGACCCTGAGAAAGCAAATTCTGATAAAGAAGAACATTCTAAAAATCTTATGGATGCTATTTTAAAGAAAACAGTTTTTAGGAAAAATCTAACTATAAGGAAATGATTCTTGAGGATAAGAAATTAGTCATCAGACTTAAATTTGAAATATTCTCTCTTAAGAAGTTCCTTGCAAAATTTACCTTTGTGAAGGAATACTTTGACAATATATATTCTAAAATCAAACCTTAAGGAAACACTACTATAGTAGGATATACTGACCAAAAACAAGTTTTCAAAAACAACTGTTTTGTTCCTTCTAGAGACCATTTTTTGTACTAAGTGTCAAAGTGGTGGGCATTAGAAGAAAAATTGCCCCTTGAATAAATTTCAATCACATGGGTTTCATAATTATTTATTTCTAAACAAATGTGGATACACAAAATTTTTTTGTCTAACAATACCGAATCCAAGATAGTTGGGATTCCAAAAATATAACTTTTTCTTATTTTCAATAAAACAGGGAAAGTACCAAAAGAAATATATGGGACATGGATAATGGATTTTCCCGACATATGACTGGTAACAGAAAGTGTTTTGAAAAGATTATCAAGACGAAAGGAAGAAAATTAACTTTCAGAGATAATGCTCTGGGAGACATTATTGGTATAAGTAACATTGTTCATCATGGAAAACATTGATTTCAAATGTTTTATTTGTTAAGGGTCATAAGAACAACCTCATTAGCATAATCCAATTATGTGATGAAGGCTACCTTGTGAATTTTAGGAATGACAAGTGCTTAATACACAATTCCAAGGAGGATTTTATTCTTTTTGCCAATAGGAAAGGGAATGTTTACACACTAAACATAAATGACCATAGAATCCAAGACTTACCTTGCCTTAGTGCAATGGAAGATCATTCATGGTTGTGACATAGAAGGTTAGGTGACTATAGAATTAGGAACGTATGCAAACTCTCTATGAAATGACTAGTTCTGGATCTACTGGATCTTAGATTTGATTCATCAAAAGGTTGTGAACCTTGTCAATATTGAAATAAATATAAATAATGTTTTAAATCAGTTGGGGAAATCTCAACTAATGATGCATTATATCTAGTGCATATGGATATTTTTGGTCCAACACAAACTGGAAGCATTGGGGTAAAATATTATGTATTTGTCTTAGATGATGATTACACTAGATTTACGTGGGTCTATTTTCAAGTAAATAAGTCTGAAGCCTTCTCTTATTTCAATAGTTTTAGAGCCCACGTGAAAAATGAGAAGATCCTTCCACTGAAAACTATTCATAGTTATCATGGGGGAGAATTTCAAAATTATGATTTTGAAACATTTTGTAGTAGAAAAGTAATTACTCACAACTTATAACCACCCAGAACACCTCAAGAAAATGTTGTTGTTGAAGGAAGAAATAGAATTCTTCAATAGATAACTAGAACCATGTTGAGTGAGTATTTTGTAGCCAAAATATTTTGGGCTGAAGCTGTAAGTACTTCATGTTATACTATAAATCATGTTTTAATTAAACATTTTCTTAAGAAAACTCTTTATGAGTTATGGAATGGGAGAAAACCTAGACTTTCCAACTTTAAGGTTTTTTGCTGAAAAGTATTCATTCTGAATACTAATGATAATTTACACATATTCTCACTATAATCTGATGATGAAATTTTCTTAGGCTACTCCACTACTTATAAGGTATATAGAGTTTTCAATAAAAACACTTGTACTGTTGAAGAGACTGTACATGTTAAATTTGATGAAACTAATTCCTTTGTTTTTAAACAACCCCAACCTACATCCTCTAATGTGTTTTCAAAAACTGATTATCATCCATTGATAGAAAATCCTTCTGATTAGGAAAATGTTCAATAATATACTTCAAAATAATTTACCCCAGATGATTCCCTACCCTATGTTGATGAAAAGGTTTTAAAAAACCCAAATAAGTTATTTCTAAAGAAACATCCTAGTGATAGTATCATTGGTGATGACAATCAACCTGTAAGAACTAGAAGTTCCTTAAGAATTGAAGTAGAACATCTATCATTAATTTTTCAATTAGAACAAAAAATCATAGAAGAAGTTTTAGGTGATGATGATTGGATCAACACAATGAAAGATGAACTAAATGAATTCGAAAGGAATAAAGTCAGGACCTTGGTTGATAGACATTAGAAAACATCTTTTATTAGAGTAAAATGGGTATTCAGAAATAAGTGTGATGAAAATAGAGTCATTGACAGAAATAAATCTACATTAGTTGTTAAAGGCTATAATGAACATGAATGAATAGACTATTATGAAACCTACGCTCCAGTAACTAGACTTGAATCTATTCGTATTTTACATGCCTTTGCAGCATTCTTCAATTTTAATTTTTTTTAAATGGATGTGAAATGTGCTTTTCTTAATGGTTATGTTCAAGAGGAAGTTTTTGTTGAACAACCTTTTGTATTTGAAGATACAAAATGTCCTGATCATGTTTTTAGACTTACCAAAGCTTTGTATGGCCTTAAACAAGCCCCTCGTGCTTGGTATGATAGACATACATGATTTTTTCATCAAAATAACTATGTTAAGGGAAATGAAAATCCAACCATTTTTATAAATAATGACAAGAAAAATGTTTTTATTGTTCAAATTTATGTTGATGACATTATATTTTTTTTCAACTCAACAATCGTTAACTGATTCCTTTGCAGATCTAATGAAATATGAGTTTGAAATGAGTATGATGGGTGAGTTAACATTTTTCCAAGGTTTTTAAATTTCTCAAAAACTAGAAGAATATAAATATATCAACATAAGTATATCAAATATATTCTTTAAAAGTATGGATATTACAACACTAAGAGTATAAGTCCTCATATTGGTACCTCAAACACACTTGATCTTGATGAAGTTGGGAAACCAGTAGATCAAACATCTTTTAGAGGTATGATAGGAAGTCTACTTTACGTGACAACTAGTCATCCATAATTAATGTTTTTAGTATGATTATGTTCAAGATATCAATCCAATCCTAAGGAATCTCATTTAATGGAAGTGAAAAGGATTGTTCTCTATTTAAATGGAATCATGGATTTAAGACTATTTTAAACATCTGGAACTAATTTTGTTCTAAAAAGGTTTTCAGATGAAGAATCCAGTGGATGTAGAATGGATAGAAAAAGTACATATGGAACATGTTATTTCTTATGAGAATAATTAGTTTCTTGGTCTTGCAAGAAGCAACTTCTGTAGCACTTTCCACTGCTGAAGTTGAATAAGATGTAGCTGGAATTTGTTGTGATCAAGTGTTGTGGATGCAACAGACTCTCACAGACTATGGATTGAGTATTAAAAAAACACAAATTTGGTGTGATAATAGAAGTTCCATTTCCCATAGTAAAAACCCTACACATCAATCTCATGCAAAGCACATAGATATTAGGAATCACTTTCTTAGGGATCACACACAAAAATCATATATCAGTCTACAATTCATCGGAACGGAAGATCAACTTGCTGTAATTTTCACAAAATCTTTACCCTCCGATAGATTTGAATACATTAAGCTAAAGTTAGGGATGATAACTGTGAGGTAATCTTCCACCATTAAATTCATGTTAAACCAATCTCTTTACAGTAATAATCTTCTTTTAATAGGGGGAGTACATCTGTTATTGATGTTTTTCAAAACTATTCTTAATGAAAATCTTCGTAGTTGGATTTCAAAACATTTCTTAATGAAATTTTTTGTAGTTGGTTATTAAAACTTTTTCTAATGAATATTTCCATAGTTGGATTTTCAAACTTTTCATAATTAAAATTTTAATAGTTGGTTTTTCAAACTTTTCATAATGATAATTTTCGTAGTAATTATTTCAAAAGTTTTCATAATGAAAATTTTCATAGTTAGATTTTCAAAAAAATTCGTAATGGAAAATCTCAAACATGAAATTTTTATAATGGAACTTCTCAAACTTGAAATTTTCAAAATGGAAATTCTCAGATTTGAAAATTTCATAATGGAAATTTTCAGATTTGAAATTTTATTAATGGAAATTTTTGGAATTGGAATTTTTGTATAAGGATTTTTTTTTCGTACTAGGAAATTTCATAATGTAAAAATTCATACTCAAAAATTTTCGTAGTGGTTTTTTTCATAATAAGTTTTTTTAATCAAAATTGTTTCTTCAAGATAAATATCACCTATTTCAAATAACCTTCCTATTAATATAAAAGGTATGATCTCTTTCTTAAACTTTTCATAGTCATTATTTTATAGCTGGTGTTTTCTTTTGTATTTCATACTCTCAGATTCTAGTTTTCTCAAATCTGATTTTGCTTAAACCTCCAAAGATCTGAATCACCCAAATCTTTCGTGTGGAAATTATATCGACCATCATATTAGATTAGATCATTTATAAAACGTTATATTAGTTTTGGATGTTGAAAAGTCACTTCAACGCCTATATAAAGGGGACCTCCTATGGTTGTCCCACATCGATTTTCAAGCATGTGAATGTTGAACCTCTAACCCTCTACAAAATATCATTCCAAATTCATCAAGATGTGCTCAGTCCAAATGTCTGCAAGAAGCCCCTTCTTCGGATATGTCTACTGTGAAACCAATTTCGGAGTTGCAAATTTATAGGGAGAGTTTGTTACACCCAAAATTTCTTTAATAAGTACGACTCTATTATTTCCAAGAATATCATGCTCAATGGTTGGGAAATTATAGCTATTTCTAAGACAGTAGCACAGGATGTAGTCTATCCAGATCTTCTCATTGAATTCTATGAATCAGTTTCCTTCTTCAAGGAAGAGGGTGGAGAAAAATTATCCTTTAAGAGTTATGGGAAGACTTACAAACTTTCTTACACTTGGGATGCAAGCATGGTGGGGCTAGCATATGAAGGGGAAGCTGATTTTTTCTCACACAAACTTACAGAGGTTCAAGGAAGTTTCGTCAAGGGGAAGGCCATGGAATTCCTTGGTCTTACTGATGTAAAGACATCCAATATTGCCCATATGTCTACAAAAAATCGGATTCTACAATTATGGGTGCATTGTCTTATTGTACCGAGGAAGGGTGATAAGGAATCCCTCAAGAAAAGTGACATGTACATCTTAGATTTTTTTTGTTAAATCTATGGAAAATCAATTTGATAAGTCACATCCTCATTACGATTTAGAACAACAAGAATGGGAACCTTAGATCTTCGATCATTATGTATTCGACATTGCTTTCGAAGTTGATAGTTCGGTGTCTTGATTCCTTTAAGATCCTATGTAGCTCCAAGCCAAGAAATTGCAAGGTGATGTTGATTAGTGATGACAACCTCAAAAGAATGAATGTTGTCTTCTCTAAGGTGATATGGGAGTTTTATGACCTACCTGTGGAAGAGGCATAAGCCAATCTGGAAAATTTATGAAATTTGAACCCTCAAAGAAGGATGGTAAGGAAAGGATGTTGAAGGAAGTGGAAGCTAAATATGAAATCCCTTGTCTAAAGAACCTCAATGTGCACCTCCTAAACCAATGAAACAAAAAATCCTACCTGGATGAGGTGGTGGAAAAGTTGAGAGAGGTCATGAAAAATAGAAAAGAAGGGGAGAAAATGTTTAGCCTGGAACCTGCTGAGGCTAAGGACTTAAAATAAATAGTTGGTGAAGATCTTGAGAGGCAATAAATGGAGAAAAAGTAGAAGAAGAAGATTAAAGAGGCCAATATTTGTCAATCCCTTCTAAGGGAAGCTGAAATAGCTTCCGAGAACATCACTGTTAAAAATTCATTCCATCTGGAACAATTTCCCAAGACTCCAGGAAAGTGGTTTAAGTCCCCAGAAAAGCAATAAGAGATAACTGTGGAAGATATTAAAGATGAAGAAGAAGTGCAAAAAGATGATAGTAGTGATAGCTTTGATGATGTAATCATGAAAGTTGAAGACTATCATGAGAAGGATATTGTTTCCGAGAATTTTCACTCCGCACTTCTCAAGCCATATCTTCAAAGCTTGTTACACCTAGAGATGATGATAAGGGAGAAGAGGAAGTCGAAAATCCATCTGAGGAAGAGAGTCACAATCATGACATTATTCTACCTTAGGATATTTAATCTAGAGCTGAGAAGGAAAAACATGATGAAGACCAGATTGTACAATTATCAAGAAGTGAGCATGAATCACCAGATGAAGAGGCTAATCCAAAAATCTGTAAGGAAAAACAAAAAGTGGTGGAAACTCCAATGAAAGACATTTTGAGGAAGAAATAATCTTGAGGAACTTCTAAGAGGATGTTTTTAGACATAGAAGAAAACCCATTTCAAAAAAATTGTCTGATTCAGAGTCATCTGCCTTAGGGCATGATTTTGTTGTTCAATCTTTGAAAAAGAAGGTGGATACCATTCTAATCTTTCTAGCAATTGAGTATAGATGGTAGATGCTTCAGCACCATGTGAATAAAAAGATAGACTTCATATTTATGGTGATGGACATATGTGTTAAGATAGAGGCTGATCACAAAAATTTCATGATCATCTATGAATCCCACAGGAAATCGTGCAAGAATATGACCAAATGGTCTATGAAAATTATTGAAGATATGGAAGAGCTTGATCATTTCCAAGAAAATTTCACGGAATGCTTTGGTACCGAATATGTCAAAATCAAAAATCTTCCAGACAGTTTTAATGAAAATCTACGTCTAGAATAATGTTATCGGATTCAGGCTTTAAATGTTCTGAATGGGAAGGTGATCTATATTATTCAAATCCTGAAAATAGAGAAGGATCTCCAGAGCGAGATGTAAGAAAATATTTTTAAGCAGGATGAATTGCTAAAGGCTCAGAAAGAGGCCATGAAGGCTCTGGCAGAGGACCTGAAGGCTAAGGATGACAGGATCAAGACGTTAGAAAACCAAGCTGAGGAGGATCATAAAGAGCTGCAAAAATTGAAGACCATTGTCATGATGCTAATTCCCAAGGAAAAAAGAAACAAAATAGACCACTCCGATATTTTGTTTTATTTTTCCCCCATACTAATTCTTTCAATCATAATGGAATTATGGTTGTGTGTTTGGTTGTCATACTAATATTCCAGTTACTTTATTATTCTCCATTCCCTCAAACACATTTGGAAAATCATAAATGGGGAGAAGGAAAAAGAATTATATAAGGGATAAGGAAAAATGTCTAAGGGAAGAAGAACTATCCCTTAGTAAGGGGGAGTATATATAAAGGTGAGTTCTCATTACGAATATTTCCATATTCATTATGAAAATCACTTTCTGTAAATCTAGAATATGATCCTTAGTGTTTCAAACCCTAAGGGGGAGTTATTCATATTCACCATTGTCCATAAACAAAGGGAGAAAGCTTTAATTTCAATGTCAAGAAATTTATTCTAAGTTCCTACATTCTTTTTCATAAGGATATTTGTGCTTTCCAAAAAGGGGGAGATTGTTGAGTTAAAAAGGTTTTCTATATGACCTTTCCATTACTTCATGTAAGGGGGAGATTGATAAGTCATCAAGGTTTCCTTATGAATTGATCATTCCTATTGTTTTGAAAATCACAAACACCTTATCTAAAGGAAAATTTTATTTTACCACTATAAGGAAAATTTACATCCCTAAGGAAATTTATCCTTACCATGTTTTCTTTGCTCAAATAAAAATTCTTCTAAGTGTATAATTTGGAAGGAGACCTTGGAATCATATAATACATAGATATGAGGTATTCTATTTAGGACTCCAAATTCTGGATACGAACTCTCATGATGTTCATCTCCAAATTATGGATACAAACTCTCATGTAGTTCAACTCTGAATTCTAGATACAAACTTTGATGATGATCAACTCCTAATTTTGGATACGAACATTCATGAAGTTCGACTCTGAATTCTGATTACGAACTTATGTAATGTTTGACTATGAATTCATGTCATGAATTCCTATTACGAATTATGATTTCAAACTTTTCCAAGTTCTGACTACGATTTCTCTGAATATTGACTTTGAACTCCTATGATTTTTGACTCTGAATTCTCATGAACTCTGACTCTGAACATTGTATGTTCAGGTTCTGAATTCTGGTGAATCCAGACTCAGAATTTCTTTGAAATTCAGACTCCTGATTTCAATAGAATTGAGGTTCCTAATTCCTTGAAAAAAGAATCTGAATATCATTTTATAGTAGACTCCGAATTCAGTTTTTACTTTGACACCAAACATTCATATTTGTTTACATTCTGAATATCAGTTATTGGTTATGCTTTCACTTGTTCTTTTATAAAATGATGGAATACTTTTAATTATTAACTAACCTATGTTTTAGTGACACGTGTGCAGGTCCCTCCGAAACTCAAGGAAAAATATGGTCATTGGAGGAGGGAGCCAACTGTTGCAGCTGCGCCAATAAATAGGTGATCATTTGTATAGAGCCCACAACTTCGACACTGATATTTGAAAAAGTGTTTTTGAAGTGATTTCTAGAGAGAGAGGCTCTTATAAACTCTCACGCTTCATGAAGAAAGATTGAAGAGCTTGTTAGAACATTACTTCATACAGACTTGCTTCGTGTGACTCCAATTGTTGTTGTGTACAATCGAGGGCTTCCATGGATAGGAAGATAGTGTTGCCGACTACTTGATTATTGAGGGCTTGCGGGGATAGAAATATAGATTCCAATATTCATATAAAGGGCTTACCCTGTTGTGGGTAAGACAGACTTTCTTGAATGTATAAATCAAGGACCTTTATCCAAGGTTGTTGGATCCCCTTCTCTTTGAGTTAAAAGAGTTATTGTTTGTTACTTGTAGTGTTACGACATTGATTTCCCCTGGGAATTTTCTATTGTTAAGGAATGTATAACTTTCTTATACTTCCTTACTATAAGATTCTATACGCTTTAAGGTAGATTCTTAGTTGTTGTATACTTTTGTTTAGTTTCATTTCCAGAATCAGTTTTCTGGAATCATGCAAGCTTTTAGAACATAGAGGTGTTGTGAATTTTGGTTATACAAAATATCCTTAATGATTTTTTAAAAGTATAAAATTCACCCCATCTTGTATTTGAGCATCTCATACTTATATATTTGATACTACATTTGGTATTATAGAGTATATCATACTCAGACATACCATTCTAACATGATACATTTTAAACTCACTAATTTACAAATATAATATATTCAATGTTTTCCCAAATATTTTTTTGACATCTAATTAATTTTACCAAGATGTGTAATCAAATTTTTTTTGTTACTATGGATAATGTGTAGGTACAAGGGGTTGGGGTTTAGCCCAGTGCTTGTTTTGGGTATATTTTTTGGTCATGGTTCTTTGTGGTATTTCATGTTTTTGAACCTATTAATTGCTTAAATTTTATAAATATTTATGATGTTAAAGGCATTTACAAGGCCAGGTTTTAGAAGTTTAGATAGTGGAACCTCAAGGATGAATCATGTTTCCACCCATTGAAATGGTGGAAGGAGTTCTTAATGATGGTAATTCACATATTTTTCCTCAAGAAATTTAGTAGGATGAGGATGATAATTCAACAGAGAGTGTGCCCGTGGTCCAGGTAGTGAGGCCTCCTTAGTTTGAGGATTTCTGATTAGAATCAGTGGGATGTAGAGGTACTTTTTGGGATGGACCTACCAAGATATAATTCACCCATGGTTTACATTTATAAAAGCTTATGTATTTCTAGGGTGCGTGAGTTCATGAGGATGCCTATTATTTGATCAATATTCTTAAGGGGAATTTCAAGCTATTTGAGACCCATGATATCTATATGGTTAAGCTAGAGGATAACATTCTTCAAGGACCTACGGGGAGATTGTGGGGTTTAATGATATAGTCTATGAGGAATGATGGCCTATAATTTTAGGAATTTAAGGATCTATTAATTGTGGAGTCCTTTCTAGAGGCACTAATGAATGACCAAGATAATGAGTTTTTAGAGCTACAAAATGGGTTAACGTCCATAGTATACCATTCCACTCATTTTGGACAATTGATATTCTTGTCTATATTTCTTAATAGTCATGAATACAAAAAGTAAAAATATAATTTACATTTCAATTAAAATGGTGGTGAGGTATGAGGTCTTTATTTATATCCTAAAACCATACACTGATGTGGATTGCATGGCCCTCACATTCAAGAAGGTATTTGAAGGGGATCAAGAAGAAGGATTCATTCCTATCATTGGTTGACCATGTGGTGGCCATCATAATTGATTTTCTATTGCCTACTCAAGTGGTAGGATGGGTAAATATAATGGATGTTAGAATGTGTAAACATTCAAAATTTGTATAGCATGGGTTCCTTAGTCCCTAATATTTGTGTAGGTCTCTAGATAAACTATTAGGGAGGGTGGCTAGGAAATCACCAAATCATATATACAATCCAAATAGTAGAGCTCTGGATGTTTATTAGGATGTGAAAAAGCATATAATGACTATAATTTTTATAGCATAATCCGTTGAATATTTCTATATATGTCATATAATTTTTCATTGGATTTTTTCACTGTGTATGTGTGTCAAAGGACCACAATATTAATATATTAAAAATATTAAAATATATTCAATCATGAAAACAAATCTTTTCTAAATTAATACTTTTCCTATTGATCATGAACTCAAATGGGAAAAATGATGCCATTAGTGTTTTAATGACATAGGGTTTACCATATATGTGAGATAATGTTAAATGAAGTCGGCTGTTCGGTTAAGGGTAGTTTATTATGGGTTCATTTTGTGAATTAAAGAAATTATTTATTAAATTTGTTAAATCACCCCGAAACCTAATCCTCATATCTATGAATATTTTATTGAAAACTATCTAGGGTTATATAAATAAACCTAGGAAATTAGAGAAGAGATGGTGGTGAGATTCAATATAATTGAACACCCGAGAGTATGTATCGTTGATGAACAATCAAAGAAAATCATAAGAAATATGACCAATATATTGATATATTTGCCTTAATTGATAGAAGATGAATTATTCACCTATTAATGATATATTTTAGAGGTTGGGAATATTATTTTATGTATTTTCCCCATTTAATTTTTTTTATAAAATTGTAATTTCTTATCTGCTTTATTATTTTTTGGATTTTTAGATCTTCGAATGATCCCATATATAATTTTTGTTATTGATCCCTATTATATAAATTTTTTATGCCTTTCATTCACTCTTGATCAACATTTTTTAATCATTTTTTTGTTTCAAAAAAAAAGTGTTGTTAACTTCGTTTTTATCCCATTACCACCACCATTCATTGAGTTCTTTATCAATGGCCCATGGGGTCTCAATTATACATTTCCAGGAATTATTTGAGTCTGATAGAACATACATATTTGCATAAGATATGTGAAAAACCATGGAATTTTTGTTTATAAAATGTATTGTGGTGTATTTATGGATTTCATTGATATATTTTTGGATTATAATGTTGAACTACATTGGATAGTTATACATATTATAGACAAGGTAATTAGAGTTCCCAATTTTGGACATTGATAAACATATAGAGACCTTCACCCTTAAATTCGACAATATTAGTCTTTCAAAATAGTGTGGAAAGTAATAGAAATCGAGGATCTCTAATTATCATTACTAACTGATTTTCAATTTTAGAAAAACCCAAATGCACATCATGTATCATTAATAACACACGCCATGTATCACATTTCCCACGAGGCTACAGTTTTCGATTGGGTTAATTATAAAACTCTATATGTAATTTCCCACACACTTTGTGACCATACATAAGTAGTTAATTCATGTTATAATATCAAATTATAGGACCCTATGTGGTCATACAAACCATATAAACATTGGTACACACTATGTATATGACAACCCTGTTTTTATTACAAACTTACACTTGATTTATTACCTAAAACATCACTTGATACAACAAGAAGATCGAGAGGTTTAGTGTCTTTGGGGCTTAAGATCATTACAAAAAAAACATATAACATGAAATACAACATCTTTATTGAAAACTTCCTTTACATGACCACTACATTATCTCGTACTTAGCATTGCATGAGATAACCTAAGGACATGCATAAGAAAAGGGTGAGCTATAAAGCCCCGTATGGGAGTACAATGGAATAACATGAGGAGTACAATAAATGTTAGAAAATTTTCATATCAATAGAGCATAAAAGAAACATGAACATAAAGGCATGATAAAGCATGATAATCATAACATGGAAATGTGGCAACAACACTTAACATGGAATTAGAATGAGCAAAGGCCCATTGCACATTGAGCTTGAGTAAATCCTCATTGCACATAAAGCATGAGTAAACCCTCATTTCATTTGAATTAGCATGATTCAACACTCATTACACATGACGTATCATGATACTATACTCTACCCAATGCATTGGAGCGCTATAAGGGCACACCCTTCTTAATCATTTCATTTCATGCATAAGTGTGCCACATGGATCATAAAAAATGGATTCATAAAACATAATAATTTATTCCATGATAAAGGAATGTGGAATTCATACATGAAACTATTTAATCAATAAGTAAAGGTTCATAAAGGTGGATACTCTTGATGGAGAGATGGGCAAGGTATCCACTACACAATGGCATTCGATTAGAAAATCGGTATGATTTCGACAGCGTAATGACGTGACATAAGAATTCATAAAAAGGTTAATGATAGAGAAAGGGGTTACTCATAATATTTACATGTAATGGACCATAAGGAGGTCATATAGATACATTTCCCAACAATTTAAATGGAATTTAAATTCATGATACAAAATTATTTCTTGAATGTAAAATAAGAGAGAGAAGTTCCTTTCCGAATTTCGGCATAGTAACGGGTGTACATGGGAGGAATTTAATGAGAGATAAAGGGTTCTCCCATCATTAAAAAAATAATAGGGCAGTATGGGGGAGGTTCGAAACCATACCCCAACATTCATAATTGAAATTAAAAGGGCAATACAACTTAAAGAAAATTGACAAAAATGAGAAAGGAAGAAAAAACCCTCACTTGGAAATGTGCTTCCAAAGGCTAGAGAGAGGCTTCTTTCGAGCTTAGGGAACCTTGGGAGGATTCTATAGAGAGTAGGGCATAGGTTGGACGAACTCCAAAGGCTTTTAGTGAGAAGGAAGTGGGAGCTTGGGTGGGTTTATATAGAAAAGGTGAGGGAATTCTATATTATTTAGGTTTGGGACTCCTTATATTAAATTAATCCAAACCACAAACCATACCATGGTTTTTTCCCATGGTTTTTGGAAAAGGTAAGAGGAAAACAATATTTTATAAGGCCAAAGTCCGAATGTCTTAAAATATTAGGGTTGATTATGTGGAGGTGAGTCACACTCCCATGGAAATTAATTTAAAAAGGCAAGGTGTTGAAAAAGTCTTGAGGGGTTCATTAATGCTTTAAAAAGTAAGTTAAACAAACCAAAAATCACATTATTTTAATGTTAAAAAATATATTGGCCGAAAATAAAGATTATAGTATTTTATTACATCACTATAGGTTCATTATGATGTCATAAAATACATTATATATTTAAACAGAATTTAATTTTTACTCAAAAATTTTACTGTCTCAGATTATTATGAAAAATTCAACGTTGGATAATTTCGACATCCTGATTCCAAAAATAAAATTTATTTTATCTAAATAATTTTTTAAATATGTTAATTTTCACTTTTAAAATAAAAACCGACATTTATCGAAAATTCACAAGTTTGGACAGAAATGGCTTTCAAACCTTAATAAAAATTATAATTGCATTCATAAATTTATAAGATCATTTATATTTAATAAAAATTAATTTAATAATAATAATAATAATTAAATAAAATATTATTTAATTCAATAATCCCTTAATTTAATAAAATAGAATTCTTAGTTAAATAATAACTAAAAACACTATTTGTACTTTAAAAACTATTTACAATGTATCAAAAATGGCTAGAAATTATATTCATTATTATATAAAAAAATAATGTAAATGAACATAGTACTACTTAATTGTTACATAACACCTTAAAATAGCTGCATAAGACCTAAGGGTAAGGTGTGCGATGGTGATAGACTCTTGGGGTGGCTCGGATAGCATCGATCGAGTGGTAATTTCTATCAACTTCCACTTCTCCTGTAGACGGTCCCATTCGAGCTTAACATGGTGAAGCTTTTCTTGGGCTTGGTCAAGAGTGAAGCCCAATGATGCCACCTCTTTTCCGATGTCCGATAAATGGGCTTCGTATGGGTCAATTCTAATGGATGAGGCCATCTCTTCCTTGTTCTATGTAAAATTGGAAGTGTTAAAGCCCTATATTTATACTAATCATGTGATCAATGTTCAACGGTTATAAAAGTAATGGTCACAATTCTTATCATTAATCCAATGGGGTTGACATTTTATAAAAACATTTTATGTAATGAGACATTTAATAAGATAAAGAGGGATTATCCATTAATGAAACTTTGGGTCATTATAATATTCCCCCTTAAGAAATTTCTCCCCCGAAATTGTCCTTTTCCCACACTAAAACAGATGTGGGTAACTCAACTTCATCACTTCCACCGATTCCCAAGTCGCTTCTTCAAACTTGTGGTTTCTCCACAACACCTTGATGAGGGGCATTGTCTCATTTCATAGAACATTTTCTCTACAATCTAAGACCTTCACTGGTTTCTCCTCATAAGAATGTTCATATTCCAATTGTACCACCTCAGAAGAGGGTACATGTGAAGGGTCCATTATGTACTTCCTTATGAGGGATACATGAGAGACATCATGTAATTTGGCCATAGTAGGTGGAAGTGCTGGTCGATAGGCCACAACCCCGACACGATCAAGAATCTCGAAGGGGCCGATGTACCTTGGACATAACATCCCTTTCTTTCCAAACCTCATGAACTTCTTCTATGGAGATATGCGTAGAAAACCCATATCTCTAAATTTAAACTCAAGGTCTCATCAACGATTATCTGCATAACTCTTCTGTTGACTCTGAGCTGCCTTGATATACTGCTGAACGGTTTTCAAATTTTTACCATTTTCTCGACCATTTCTGGTCCAAGCAGCATACATTCACCGACCTCATCCCAACATGTTGGTGTTCTGCACCTCTTCCCATACATGTCTTCATATGGTTCCATTTGGATGCTCGAGTGGAAACTGTTATTATAAGAGAACTCAACAAGAGGAATATTTTGATCCCATCCTCATTTAAAGTCCATTGAACATTCTCTCAACATATCCTCAAGTGTATGGATAGTCCGCTCGGATTGACCATCAGTTTGAGGATGATAGGCCATACTGAAGATCAGTTCAGTATTCAGAGCAAGTTGAATACTCTTCCAAAAGTTAGAGGTGAATCTTGGATCTCGGCCAGACACAATAGATAGTGGTACCCCCTGAAACCTTACCACTTCCATGATATATATCCGTGCCAGTTGATCCATATAGAAATCCTCCCGAATAGAAATGAAGTGTGCAGTCTATGTAAGATGATCCACAACAACCCAGATTGCATTGATGCCTTTGGATGTCCTCAGAAGTCTGGTGACAAAGTCCATGGTGATGTTCTCACATTTCTATTTTGGTATGGGCAATGGTTGCATCATCCCCTTAGACTTCTGCCTCTATGCCTTCACTTGCTGACACACCAGTCACTTTGATGTATATTCAGTGATCTCCTTCTTCATATTATCCCACCAAAAGTTTTCTCTGAGATCTCAATACATCTTTGTGCTCCCTGGGTGAATATATAAATTTGAACTATGTGCATAATCCAAAAGTTCCTTCTTCAGATCCGGACATGATGGAACACATAGTCTTTTCCCAAACCACACAATTACTTCTTCATTAACATTAAACTCTAAGGATTTCCCCTTTTTGATAGCTTCCACTTTTTCTTGAATTCCCACATCATCTTTTTGCGCATCCTTTAACTTTTACAAAAGAGACAGTTGAGAAATCATTTGGGAAAGGATTGATGATGTCCCATTCTCTATGATTCCCATGACCATCATCATCAAGTATAAGAAGATTGGGTCCTTCTCAATTCTCGTAATTGATAGAATCGCTGGATCCTTTCTACTTAGGGAATCTTCCACCTAGTTCGCTTTCCCAGGGTGGTAATGTATTGAATAGTGATAATCCTTGATGAGATCTATCCATCTTATCTGGCACATATTAAGCTCTTTCCGGATGAATATATATTTATGACTCTTGTGGTCAGTATATATCTCACATTTCACTCCATAGAGATAATGTCGCCAGATTTTCAAGGCAAAGATCGCAGCCGCCAACTCCCGATCATGTTTTGGATAGTTTCACTCATGGATTTTCAATTTCCTTGAGGAGTAGGATATCACTTTATCATTCTGCATCAGCACACAACCTAAGCCCTTCTTTGAATCATCCCTGAATACCACAAAAAGTTCCCCACTTGTGGGTAAAATGAGCACGGGTGCAGTGATAAGCCTCCATTTCAACTCCTTGAAGCCTTCTTCGCATTCATCACTCCAAGAAAACTTTACTCCCTTCCGAGTTAGCTTGGTAAGAGGGGTGGACAATCGTGATAAATTTCACAAAATTTGTCGATAATATCCAACAAACCCCAAGAAGCTACGAATATCCGTTACCGATGTTGGCCTCGGCCATCCCTCAATTGCATCTCTTTTGGATGGGTCCACAGATATCCCACTGCTTTTGATGATATGGCCCAAGAATGAGACCTCCTTCAACCAGAACTCACACTTGTTGTACTTTGTATAGAGATTCTCCTTATGCAAAGTCTCTAGTACAGTTTTAAAATGCTCCTCATGATCCTTCCTGGTTTTGGAGTATATTAGAATATCATCTATAAAGACAACCAAAAATTTGTCAAGAGAATCTCTAAAGACTCTATTCATCAAGTCCATGAATATTGCTAAAGCATTGCTGAATCTGAAATGCATTGCTATGAATTCATAGTGCCCGTACCTTGTAAGAAAAGAAGTCTTTACGACATCTTCCTTCCTCACCCTTACTTGATAATATCCCGACCACAAATCCACCTTGGAGAAGTATTGTGCTCCACCCAACTGATCAAACAAGTCATCGATTCTTGGGAGAGGATACTTGTTATTTATCGTGACTTTGTTATGTTCATGATAATAGATGAAAATCCGCATTGACCCATCCTTCTTCTTGACGAAGAGGACTGGTGCACCCCATGGTGTAGCACTTGGGCGTATAAACCCTTTATCCAGATTATCCTATAGTTGTTTCTTCAGCTCTTCAAGCTCAACAACAGCCATTCTATATGGAGTCTTTGATATTGGTAGTGCCCCTAGTATAAGTTCAATTTTGAACTCAACATCTCTACTTGGAGGAAGACCAGGAAATTCCTCTGGAAACACTTCAGCGAATTCCCTCACAATAGGCATTTCATCAAGGATGGTTTCTTCCATGGACTCAATCATCTGAGCCAAATACGTGTACTCATAAGGTAGTAATATCCATGCTTGAGATGATGGAGCTAAAGGAGATTCATCTTCCAACTGAAACTTGAAAGAATCGGGGTCGATTCTCCAAATGGAGTGTGATTTCCCTCTCCCAAAAATTTATATTGGATCTATATAAAGAAAGACAATCCATGCAAAGAATTTCATCAAATTCCACCAAAGGGAGTACGACGAGGTTCGCCGGGAAATTCAATCCATAGATTATAACATGGGAGGACTTAAATTCATGGGATGCAATGATTGCCCCATTTTCCGTACTCACCGACATCTTTATTTCCATGATTTTTGGTGGTGTTGGGAATTTTCTACTAAACTGTCGAGATATAAAATAATGTGTAGAACCTGAATCAAAAAGTACGTTCACTATTCGTGAATGAATAACTAGAATACCTGTAACCACTTCGTTTTCAGGGTTCACTTTGGAAGAAGTGATGGAAAAATATCTTCCTTGCTGCCTTGGAGGTTGTTGGTCACCTCTGAAAACCCTCGGATTAGGGCACTGATTTACAAAATGACCCGGTTATTTGCATTTGTAGCATTGAACAACGCGTTGAGGTTCGAACGGAGTGTTCCTCTCCTCTGTCGCAGACGCGGGTCTTTCTTGCTGACAATTAACAGCTAGGTGCCCTTCTCTTCCACACCTAAAGCATTTCCTCATCCCCTTAAAGCAATTTCCAGGGTTCTTCTTTCCACACTTTTGGCAAGTGGGGTGCTGGATATTCTTAGCACCGTTGGATTTATCCATCGGAACGTCAGCATTGAAGTCCACCATATGCTTCTTGTCCCCATGACACCCCTGTGATTCCCTGATCTCCATTTCTACATTGAGGGCATATCCGACAATTTACTCATAGCTGTCGAAGTCACGGATCACTAATGCTTTCCGAAAGCTAGGCTTTAGCCCACCAAAGAAGCGGTCAACCATGCATTTGGGGGTAACGACAAAGCCGGAAGCATATCGTGCAGGCCTTGTGATGTTTGCCTTATACACTCCAACAAATTATTCATCTTTTTTTCTTGAGGGGACGAAATTCCCTTTACATATTAAGTCGTAGGGTGCGTGGAAAATATTTATCTAAAAACATCTTTCAGAAATCCTTCCATTCCAACGCCTCGATCTCATCCTCAGGCTTCGTATTTTGTATCAATTTCCACCATTGATCAGCTTCACCCTCCATATGATAGGCATCCATGAGAACGTTTTCTTTTTCAGAACATTGATGTATTGAGAAGATCATTTCAATGGAGTTGATCCATTGTTCAGCGATCATGGGATCAGATTTTCCACTAAATGTAGGAGTCCATTGTCTCATGAAACTCTCGATAGCAAGTTGTTCTTTCTTAGGCGGGGGGGGGGGGGGGGGGGTTGAACATTCCTCTTGACCCGTGTTTCTATTAAAAACTTGAGTTAGTTGAGATAGAAGAGTGACAAAGTTCGCGATTCCCTCTCCAATTGGATTGGCCATCTCATTAGTACAGTCATCACACTGATCTTCACAACGGTTGTTAGCCCGAGCCCTCCTATTACCGGCCATTGGCTGGAATAAAAGGAAAGTTAGGGGTAACACATAAAGGGTAATCCAAAGACAAAATTTTATGACTTATAAATAATCTTTTATATCCTTAACTCATGAGTCTATAGGCTTCAATCTAGGATTTTCATGATCTACTTTCTAACATATATTCTTAGGGACATTTTTTCCCTTAATAAGGGTTCATACTAAGATTGTGAATTTATAAAAACATATCCCCTGGGAGTTTCGTAACCAAGAGTGCAGCAAGGCCCATTGTCGTGCACCAGTTCCCGTTTGAGTCTAGCTCTATGCGGTGTTTTCGGGTTTTACCCCTAGGATACACTTGTGCCAGAGCCGCCGCTACCTGCTCGTATCCAAACAGGGATGTATTTTTCTGATAAACCACTAAATCAGTACTTAACAAAACTTAGGGATGTTTTTATTATGCATAGTCTTGTCTCTAAGTCTTTACAAGGGTTTCCCAATCCCAAAAATAACTAAACCTATCCTCTGATACCAACTATGACAACCCTTCTTTTATTACAAACATACACATGATTTATTACATAAAAATTCACTTGATACAACAAGAATATCTAGAGTTTTAGTGTCTTTGGGGCTTATGATAATTACAAAAAAAACATAAAACATGAAATAGAACATCATTATTGAAAACATCCTTTACATGACCACTACATTCCCTCGTACTTAGCATTGCATGGGATAACCTGAGGACATGCATAAGAAAAGGGTGAGCTATAAATCCCAGTAAGGGAGTACATGTGGAATAACATGAGGAGTAAAATACATGTTAGACAATGGGCATATCAATAGAGAATAAAAAAACATGAACATAAAGGCATGATAAATCATGATAATCATAACATGGAAATGTGGCAACAACACTTAACATGGAATTAGCATGAGCCAAGGCCCATTGCACATGAAGGATGAGTAAATCCTCATTGAACATAAAGCACGAGTAAAACCTCGTTGCACTTGAATTAGCATGATTCAACACTCATTGCACATGACTTATTATGATACTATACTTTACCCAACGCATTGGAGCGCTATAAAGGCACATCCTTCTTAAACATTTCATTTCAGGCATAAGTGTTCCACATGGATCCTAAAACATGGATTCATAAAACATAATCATTTATTCCATGATAATGGAATGTGGAATTCATACATGAAACTTTTTAATCAATATGTAAATGTGCATAAAGGTTTATACCGTTGATGTAGAAATGGTCATGGTATCCACTACACAATTGCATTGTCTTAGAAAATCGGTGCGATTTCGGCATCGTAACGACATGACATAAGAATTCATTAAAATGGTTGATGAGAGATAAATGGGTTCCTCATCATATTTACATGTAATTGAAAGTAAGTAGTTCATATATATACATGTCCCAACAATTGTAATGTAATTTATATTCATGATACAAAATTATTGCTTGAATGTAAAAGAAGAGAGAGAAGTTCCTTTCAGAATTTCGGCATAGTAACAGGTGTACATGGGAGGCATTTAATGAGAGAGAAAGGGGTCTCCCATCATTCAAATAATAATAGGGAATTATTGGGGAGGTGTAAAACCATACCCCAACATTCATAATTGAAATTAAAATGGCAATACAACTTAAAAAATTTGATAAAAATGAGAAATGAAGAAAAAAACCCTTACTTGTAAGTGTGCTTCCAAAGGCTATAGAGAGGATTGTGAGAGGATTCTTGGGAGCATGGGGTACCTTGGGAGGATTATAGAGAGAGTATGGCAGAGTTTGGACGAACTCAAAAGGATTTGAGTGAGGAGGAAGTGGGAGCTTGGTTGGGTTTATATAGGAAAGGTGAGGGAATTCTTTATTATTTAGGTTTGGGACCCCTTATATTAAATTAATCCAAACCACAAACCATCCCATGGTTATTCCCATGGTTTTTGGAAAATGGAAGAGGAAAAAAATATTTTATAAGGCCATAGTCCAAACGTCTTAAAATATTAGGGTTGCTTATGTGGAGGTGAGTCACACTCCCGTGGAAATTAAAATAAAAAGGCAAGGTGTCGAATAAGTCTTGAGGGGTCCATTAATGCTTTAAAATGTAAGATAAAATAACCCAAAATTACATAATTTTAATGTTAAAACATATACTGGCCGAAAATAATGATTATAGAAATTTATTATATCACTATTGGGTCATTATGATGTCATAAAACACATTGTACATTTAAACGATATTTAATTTTTTCTCAAAAATTTTATTGTCTCAAAAAATTATGAAAAATTCACCGTTGGATAATTTCGATCTCCTGATTCCAAAAATAAAATTTATTTTATATAAATAATTTTCTATATATGTTAATTTTCACTTTTAAAATAAAAACCGACATTTATCGAAAATTCACAAGTTTGGACAGAAATGGCTTTCAAACCTTAAAAAAATTATAATTTCATTCATAAAATTATAAGATCATTTATATTTAATAAAAATTAATTTAATAATAATAATAATAATTTATTAAAATATTATTTAATTAAAAAATCCCATAATTTAATAAAATATAATTATTAGTTAAATAATAAATAAAAACATTGTTTGTACTTTAAAAACTATTTACAATGTATCAAAAATGACTAGAAATTATATTCATTATTATATAAAAAAATAATGTACATGAACATAGTACTACTTATTTTTTACATAACCCCTTAAAACAGCTGCATAAGACCTAAGGGTATGGTGTGTTATGGTGACAGACTCTTGGGGTGGCTCAGATAGCATCGCTCGAGTGGTAATTTCTATCAACTTCCACTTCTCCCATAGACGGTCCTATTCGAGATTGACATGGTGAAGCTCAGCTTGGACTTGGTCAAGAGCGAAGCCCACGGATGCCACCTCTTTTCCGAGCTCCAATAAATTGTTTTCGTATGGGGCAATTATACTGGGTGAGGTCATCACTTCCTTTTTCTAATTAAAATTGGATTTGTTAAAGCCCTATATTTATACTAATCATGTGATCACTGTTCAACGGATATAAAAGTAACGGTCACAATTCTTATCACAAAACCAATGGATTTGAAATTTTATAAAAACATTTTATGTAAAGAGACATTTAATAAGATCAATAGGGATTTTCCATTAATGAAACTTCGAGTCGTTTCAATGTATATATACATGGAAATACATGCCATGTACCATGTGTACATGACTATGACCCTAGGTGAAAATACATTATGTGTAACCCTATGTATATTTCATGTAGTTCCACATGGAATCTCAATACACATCTATTATTGGGCACAATTTGGTTCATGGATGGATCCATATTCCATGTGATCCCCTTTACAGTTCGTCTACATATTTCAAAAACATCTTCCTGGTCTATCCCCTTCTAGGGAACTCATATTTGGGATTTTCAGAAGTATATCCTATGTAGTTTTCCACACAGTACTCTATGATGGACTTTTTATTAGTAGTAGAGATATGATTCAAGGTGATTATTTCGGTAAACATCCCCTTGTTACATGTATCTAGTTCTAATGATCATTTGTGATCATCTGAGTGTTACTTATGTTGGTACTCCCCTCTCTCTCAAATAGGATGGTCCCCTATTTCATGTATAATGTTAGGGATAAAAATCCTCCAAATTTCATAGTGTTTGGGACCTCCATATATATATATTTATAGTTTAATCCCCTTCAATGTTCTTCGGTGGTGGGTGGGTCCTCTATTAGAGTATTCCTTAACTTCGCTACACTGGGGGGAGGTGTGAGACCTCCATATTTTTGAGTGCTAACACAATATACTTATCTAGTATATGGGAGCATTGGATCTCTAAGTATATTTTTTATTCATAGATGATTATGTAGATAGATTTACCACTACTCTCTTTTTGTGGTTTTCTTTAGAGCATAATTGATTTTGGTTATTATTTACCCACATTTATTATGTATTGAGATAATTGTTGTTTCATTATATTTCTCCATATTTCTTGGTTTTCTAGGAGTCCTTCATTGTATGTGTATACTCATCCCTGAATGGGATATTCCAACATGTTTTTTTTCTTATGATGAAAAATTAATTGATAGTGTCCTGGTTTCAGTAGATCATAACAATACATAGTGGAGCCGACCCTTTTGGTGTCCAAATATGGATACTATGAACCAAGCTATCTTTAGTTTCCATTTTTTCCAATTGTAGTCGGATTGGGACTGCATTTCATTTTAACCTTGTATTTTCCAACTTTAAATATTTTATGATATATTTTTTGTACAATAATATATTTCCTAGAGGTTATTGTAGGAATGGTTTCAATCTATATATTTATGTATTTTTTTATATCTATGCACTATTTCATGATACTAGTGGCATTTGTGTGTATACATGTACATTTGGATAAGGCCTCTAATTTTAGTGAAATTTATTCCTGATAATATTCAGCACCTCTTACCCTATTGGAGGCAGTCTTGTGGTGTCAACTTTACATATTTTTGGCAAAAGAGGGTTCCCGGTGGGTTGAGTTGTGATAAAGTTATATAAAAGAGAAAAATTTTCGTAGGTTGGTGTTTGGAGTTTTACATGTCGATATATTTTGTTTGGTAAATTAGGAAACATATCTTAGAGTGTCTCATGTTCATCTCTTAGATTAGAGAACCAGGTGTTTATTGTGGAAACCAAAGTAATCATACGTCAAGACTCTGATGATCTGCATATGGGCTCGGCATACTGAGGCATTGGTTATAGGGAACCAAAGGTACATTAATAATATAGGATTAGGTATTTTGAAATTAATGCCCTTCTTGAGTAATATCCCCCTATATAATCATCTAATTTGTTTATGTATTGGTAACATTTTAGATACTTATAAAATGATGAACAGCTAGGACACCAATATTGGATCATGGTGATGTTCAGTTAATAGATGATTCCATTGTTCTAGGACCATTCTTGAGTTGTTTCCTCTGGGGTGGGATTATATGGTTCTTCCACATGATGGAAAGTATGTGGACTGACCATTAGTGGTCCTGAAGATTGCTTGAATACATTTTGGGTAGACTATTTCTCAATTAGACTAAAAAGAATATGCGCATAGGAATATAAAATTATGTGAGTTTTACTGTAACATACATATTAGGATTTATAATATCATTTTTTCTTAAGTAGTAGAGGATTGGCTCGAGGTGATTGTTTTAGTTTTTCATCTTGTTCAGACCCCATTTTGTCAAATGTTTTTCCAAGAAATTAGTCTTCTTCATTGTATATCTAGATTCATTTAGAGGGTTTTCATCTAATCCCATGACGAGGAGAAAATCACATGGTAAAACAATCATGAAATTTTCCATGATCAGTATTTCCCTTTGATCTTGATCCCTGTTTTTATCCAGTAGCTTCTTGAGCTGTAGCAGGTTGATATGTCAGGTGATGAGTATTTTATGATGATTACTGACCACACATGTTACTCTCTAGATTTGGTTAACAATGGAAAATTATTGGAATTGATGTTAGAGATGGATATTAATAGATATATCCATTCTTATATGGCCTCATATACCTTACATCTAATGTTAGTGTGCAGGAGAGGGATTTGGTCTTACTGAACTTCCTTGTAGTGGGATATTGAGTAGAGGAGTAGAAAGTGGGCATCATGTGGTATACTCTTGTATAATGGCTATATGTCATTGATAATTAGTGTAATAGTATATGATACACACTCATTCCATTTCATTGAAACAAAAATCTATATCTCAGGGTTTTCAAAGAGGATCCATTCAACATAGATATTGGAGATGTTATGCTTTTGATGGGTGGGGTGTACTAGATTGTGATTACAAAAACCAAAATTCTATGGATAGATGATAGTCAGTGGATGCACCTCCATTGTAGTGTTACCAACAGGATCAGGGATCCCCCAAGAATGGTCAGGGTGTCCACCATGGATACCATGTTGATAGAGGAGTAGGAGGAGCTCAAGAAGAAGGAGAAACTACTGGATGATGACAGTGTAATATATTCCTCCCGCACCCTGGGTGGCCCACTCCAGGCTCAAAGGGATTTTGGTGAATGTTGAAGGAATTTATAGGATATGGAATTATATGATCAGGTATATCATGAGATTATTCATGGAAATATATATTTGTTATTCACCTTTTTTATAGTACTCTTAGACAAATGAACATTTCGTTCCTTTATCCCCATAACCCTTATGGAGGAGATAAAGTATCAGGTTGAGTAATTATCCCTATATAATTGTATTTAGGTTTTAACAAGTACTGATTTTACTATATCACACATCTACCGATAGAGATATTTGGAACGCAATGGAAGGATTTTCTCATGGGACGCCATGGGAATCATGATGAATCCATGTGATGTCATCCGAGGTATAGACTTGTTTTCCATAGTGGATGAATAAATTTTTGTTCATCACATGAATGTTATATTCCTTCGTAAAAATGGTACAAGATTCTTTTTTTGGGTCGTAGGGATCTCATAGTTGAGTGAGTGGGGTTTCAAGTATAAATTTTTATCCCATAACCCACCAATTTGTGAGTTTATCTCTAGTATAGTGGACTCTTTAGGCATCTAGATTCCATTTGTAGTGGTGGTTTATATGGCCATGTTTTTTTGATTTTTCCCAATGACTACCTATAAGGTGGGATACTGAATTTCTCATCGAACAGAACCCTATGACCACACCGGTATCTTCGATGGAATATCAGATGTCACCCCAAAAGAACCCATAGTGGAAGATTTTGTTAAAATACATAAGAAATAAAGGTTTTATCTGACTTAGTGTGGAAGCTTGGCCAGACTCGAGATGTTTTTACGAAAAAGGAAGCATGATTTTGAATATATTTTTTGATAATCAACACCTAAATCATGTAATAATTCAGAAAATCACCCATTTGAGGATTTCTGATCATTTTAGAAAATTTAGTGGCATGATTTAGTTATGAAAGATTGAAATTATGTTAGTGAACAATTATTTGATGGTTTGTGATGATGATATTATTAAGATGATATTCTGATATAGTAATAGATAGTATGAGTTCCTGGTGATGCCTTTCAGTGGGACTAATTTCTATACCTTGTTCATAGATCTTATAAACTAGTTCTACCATGCATAGTTAGATAGATTCAATGTTTTCTTTATCGATGAATTTATTATTTACTCTGTATTAGATTATGATAATGAAATTAATTTGTGGATGGTCTTAGACATACTCTTAGAGAACAATATTTAATGTAACATGTTGATGTTTTAGATGTTAGATCTAAGAGGTAAAAATTATAAGGTTTTTCATATCATAACACGATGTAGATATAGATTCTGATAATTTTGATGTAGTACATACTTGTGAACAACCCAAGAGTGTGTCATAGATGAAAACATTTTTTTTATTTTTTGTAACGACACAAACTTTTACTAATGAAATTTCCTCTTGATATGATTAAATGTATTATTATGTAAAATGGTTATATAAAGCATATTATCTATATTTGTTTTATGTTTTTTGATTTTGAAATACTGTTTATAATCATTACCATTGAAAATATAGTCATGGAACATTGATCATATGATTAAAATAAATATAAGACTCTAATAAATCCAATTTACTGAGACAAAGGAAGTGATGTCCCCATCCTATAGAATTGCTCCATACAAAGACCATCTTCTAGAGCTCGAAAAGTAGGTGGCATCACAAGGATTCACATTTGACCATGCCCAGGATGATCTTAGACATGTTAATATTGAAAAAACCCTCCTACGGGAGATGTTAATGTTAATAGAGATCACCACCCGAGCGATGTTATTTGTTTCACCCCAAGAGTCGGTCACCATCAGACACCTTACCTATATTTCCTATGTTGGTGTTATAAGGGGTAATGTTACAAGAACCTAACAATGGGATTATGCGAATTATTTTTTAATAGAATAATATATATTCAATCATTTTATAATTGTTACATTGTAAATAGATTTTAAAGTAAGAAAGAATTTTCCGTTAATATTCAAATAAGAAATCTATTTTTATAAATTAATGGGTTTTTAAATTAAATAATATTTTTATAAAATATTTTTACTAAATTTCTTTTTTATTAAATATTAATTATTGTCTTATTTTTATGAATATAATTATAATTTTTATTAAGGTTTGAATGTTGTTTTTTTAAACCCATGAATATTTGAAAAATGTCAGTTTTTATTTAAAAAAAATTAACATATTTAGAAACATATTTAGATAAACTGAATAACATTATTTGAATCTGTATGTAGAAATTATCCAACGGAAAATTTTTCATAATTTTTTGGGACAATCCAATTTTTGGGTCAAAATTTAATACTGTTTAAATATATAATGTGTTTAATGAATACATAATGACCCAATAGTGATAACAAAAAATACAATAAATTGGATTATAGGACATTATATGTTTTAATTTAAAATAATGTGATTTTAGGACTTTAATATTTATTTTACAAATACTTGGTGGACCCTCCAAGACATCTAAAACATTTTAACATTATAAAATGATATCGAGGTGAGTGTCACTCACCTTCATATAAGAAAGCCTATTTTTTAATACGTTAGGCCTCTAGCCTTATAAACTAATATTTTACACTCCCCATTGGAAAAACCCATGTGAAAAATTCATGGATGTTTGGTGTTTTTTATTAGTTTAATGTGTGGTGTTAAGAGCTGAAATAACAAAGAATCCCCTCCCCCTTCCTATATAATCCCACAAAATCTCTCATTCATCTTCACTCAAACATATTTAAGAAGAATAAAACCTACCATACTATATCTATAATCTTCACAAGGTGAAATATTCTCCCATTAGTCCCTTCTCAAGCCTCTCCCAAATCATTAAGATCACACTTCCATGTAATGGATTTATTCCTTCCCCATTTTTGTCCAAATTTCTCATTATTGTTATTCCCAATTATTTTAAATTAAAAATGTTGGGGTATTATTTATCACCTCCCCTAGATTTCCATACGTATGATTTAATGATGTTATAACCTTTTATCTCTCATTAATTCCTCCCATGTAAACTCGTTTCCTTGCAGAAATTCGGTAATAGATTTCTCACATTACATTTACATTCAAGAAAAAAATTTATATTATGCATATAAATTCAGTAAAATATATTGGGACATGTATATATATGATCCCATTAATATCCATTTAATGTAAATATTATGGTATACTCATTTATCTCCCATCACCTATTTTTATTAATTCTTACATCATGTCATTATGCGGCCGAAATTGCACTGTGATTTTCCCAGCCGAACTCATTGTGTAGTGAATAACATGCCAATTTTTCTATCAATGGTATTCTCCAAAACACACATTTACTTATCGATTATATTGTTTCATGTATTTATTCAGAGACTTTTATCATGGAAAAAATGATGGTGTTGAATGACTCCATTTTGTATGTTCCATGTGGCACACTTATGCATAAAATGAAATTATTAAGATGGGTGTGCCCTGATAGTGCTTCAATAAATTGGGTAAAGATTAGTATCTCGATATGTCTAGTGAAATAAGGGTTTACCCATTCTAATTCATCTATAGTGAGTGTTTACTCATTATCCATGTGAAAAGATCCATGTATCATGCTAATATCATGTAAAATGTTGTTCCCACTTCTCCGTATTATGATAATCATGCTATATTCGGCCTTTTTGTTCATTTTTCTCTTATGATCCATTCATATGACTATTTCATAACATGAACTATATTATTCATGTTTTGTCGTGTTTTCTCTCTAAATGGGCTTTATAGATCACCCTTTTTTTATGCATGCCCTCAGGTTATCCCATTTAGTGCTAGGTACGAAGGAATGTTGGGGTCAGGTAAAAGACCTTTTCAATAATGATATTGGGTTTTATGATTTAGGTGGTTTCATAATGTTCATAATTTCACAAGACACTATACCTCTCATTCCTCATTATTTTCTTAAGTTCATGTTTATAAAATAAATAATGTTTAAGTGTGTAATAAAGGGAATGGTTGTGATAGATTGTATCAGGGGATAGGTTTACTTATTTTGGGATTTGGATTAGAAAACCCATGTGAAATACATAGGGATAATAATATGTATAATAAAAATATCCCAAAATTATAGTGAGTATTTATTAATTGGTTTATCAATAAAATACATATCGGTCTAGATACTAACAGCAATTGGAGGCTCTGACACAGATGTATCTTGGGGAACACCTGATAACACCGCTTTGAGCAAGACTCGAATAGTAATTGGTGGCCAACAATGGGGCTTGCTGATATATGGCATTCCACACTCCTGGGGATATTATTTGGTAATCTCATAAGCATAGAATGAACCATATTATGGGAATTAAAAAAATTTCCCCTAAGAATATATTTTGGGATGTATATAATGGATAATAGAGATAAGTTAATGAAATAAATGTAATTTATCTGTTATCCCTTTTGTTATTTGATTCTCCATTTATGTGTTACCCATAAAATTCAATTTATTCCATCTTATGGCTCTAATATGACTAGTTAAGAAAAAATCCATTGCGAATATCAATGTGATTACTATTCAAATGAGATTCCCAATCCGATGGGAGAGGTAATCACAAAATTTTTCATGATAATATCTCATTTTAATGATGTTTTTAACATAATCATGGGTGAAGAGGAACGTTCACCCCCCCTATGAATGAAAAAGACGTAATATAGAGCTTCATTAGATAAGGGACTTGTACTTTTAATGGATCATCTGATGCCTTAATCTTCGAAAAATGGATCAACACCATTGAGAAGATCTTCTCTATCATTTAATGTTCTGAATAGGAAAATTTACTTCTTGTTTCTTATTATATAGTGGGATAAGCTGATCAATGGTGGACATTGAAAAAAATATGATGATTGTGGAGGATATTGAGTCATTGGAATGGAAGGATTACTGTAAAATGTTTTTTGATAAATATTTTTCTCACACCCTCCAACTTATGATGGAACGAGACTTTCTTGTCCTCAAACAAAAAGGATGAAAAATCTATTAGTCCATACAAGGAAAACATCACAAGGAATGCCTGATTTTTCATCAAATTATTCATTAACCCTGAATGCAAGGTTGACTGCTTCAATGGTGGGATAAAATATATCCTATAGAACGCCATATCGATACGTGACTTCGATAGCTATGAAGAAAGTTTTCCGATTTTACCTCAATGTAGAAATGGAGATCAGATAATCTCTTGGGTATAATGGGGGTAATAAGCATATGGTGGTCATTTATTCTAGTAATAAAATGTATAAATCCAACATTTCTATGATATTCCAGCACCCGACTTTCCAAATTTGCAGAAATAGTCTTCCTAGAAATTGTCTAAATTGGATGAAGAAATTCATTAGGTGTGGAATAGAAGGGAAACTATCTATTAAATTCCGACAAGAAAAATCCGAAGGTGTGATATTAGATAGGAATTCCCTATTCGAATATCTACTCATTGTTCATTATATCAACTTCAAAGAACCATGGTACATTACAAACAAGTTCCCCAAGCCAAGGGTTTACGGAGGCAACCAATAACCCCCAAGTATGCAAGGGTGATATTTTTCCATAATTACCACTAAAGATAATCAAGAAAATGAAGTGTAGATAGTTATTCTAGTTATTCATTCAAGATTAGTGAATATATATTTTTATTCTGGTTCTACACATTCTTTTATATCGCTAAAGTTCAGTAGAACAATCCCAATGCCACAAAACAAATCATCGAAGTAAAGATGTCGGTGAGAAAAAAAAATGGGAAAATCATTGCATCCCATGAATATAACTCCCCCACTATGATAATTTGGGGTTTCAGCTTCTCGAAAAAACTCGTCATACTCTCTCTGGGGGAATTTAATGAAATTGTGGGCATTGATTGGATATTCCTATATACAACCAATATCAATTTATGTGATATGGTACTGACTCTCTACATGGTAAATCAACACCGGATTCATTACAAGTGCAAGGAGGATGATGAATGTTACTTAGAACCATCATCATATGTGTGGATATGACTACCTTATAAGCACACACATCTAACAGAGATGATTGAGTCTAAGGATGAAACCATAATTGAAGACATGCCTATTGTGAGTGAATTCACTGAAGTGTTTCTTGAGGAATTTATTGTTCTTCATCCTAGTAGTGATGCTGAATTATCAATTAAACATATACCTAGGAGGTTTCCAGTATCCAAGACTCCATATAGAATGGCTGTTGTGGATCTTGAGGTGTTGGAGAAACAACTATAAGAGAATATGGATAAAGGGTTTTTAATCCCAACTGCTTCACCATGGGGTGCACTAATTTTCTTCATCCTGATGAAGGATGGGTCAATGAAACTTTTCATTGATTATCAAGAGTTTAACAAAATCAGGATAAATAACAAGTATCTCCTTCCGCAAATTGATGACTTGATTGATCAACTACATGGATAACAATACATCTTCATGGTGGATTTGTGTTTGGGATATTACAATGTAATGGTGAAGAAGAATAATATCCCCAAGTCTACATTTCCTATAGGGTAAGAGAACTATGAATTAATAGTAATTCTTTTCCGACTCAATAATTCTCTAGCAATATCCATGGACATGATGAATATATTTTTTAGAGATTCTCCTGAAAATTTTGTGGTAGTATTTATATATGATATTATATTATACTCCAAAACTAAGGAGGAGCATGAGGAGCATATAAGCATTGTACTAGAGACTATGCGAAAGGAGAAGCTCTATGGAATTAATATCAAGTGTGATTTTGGTATGAAGGAGGTCTCATTCATGGTTCATATTATCACAATAAATGGGATATCAAGGTATCCCTTCATGATAGTTGCAATAGGGGTATGAATGAGTCCCACAATGGTGAAAGTTATCCATAGCTTCATGTCGTTAGCGGGATATTAGCCCCGATTTTTGAGAGTTTTCTCATGATGGCTATGATGTCCCAGTTTTGGAAGCCACCTAAAGGCACCCCGTACAGGGTTGTTCACATGGCCTCTAGCGCATTTCCCTACACTAAAGAGGCTTCTGACTAGCAGTGAGGGAATAGTGTGATAGTGGGGACATTATTCCCTCATTGTCAGAGTACACAACGAATGTAAACAACACACAATAGCGGAAGTCCTAAATATCCAACGACAGTAAACAGTGAAAGACATGAATAATGAACAACTTGAGGACACACACACAAACACACGCACACACACACACACATATATATAATGATTGATGATAAATATGTCTATCAAATCAGCCAAACATGTCACAATGCTTGAGATACAAACAGTGCTAATCCAAAGTACTAAAGAAAATGATAAACCACTTATCAGAATAGCAAGCCTATGCTTGGTCCCATGCTCCATATCTCCATAGCAATTCATGTACCTGAAGTATAAGGGTTATTACCCTTATCTATACCTGCAGCAATATAATCTGTTTCGGCCCCAAAACATGACCCAAACTGGGTGTGAGACAAAATCCTAGTAGGAATCCACCCAATGATCTGTGCAAAACAGTCAGGGAATCTATGGAATGAAAAGGAACATGAAATAGTAAACATGAAAGTTCTGAACAGTAAAAAATCCATAGTTTAAATATCGATCCACAGTGAAACAAATAGCTAAACAACAAATAGGTAACCCTTTGGGAAGTACTCACAGCCATCCCCTATGGTCCTACATAATAAGTACAAGCAACTCCCCCAATAGCGCACTCAGCCTAACCCCTCTGGTTTAGTTATAAGAATTCATAAAGACTCTATGAGGAATCACTCACGGTCAATTCCCCTTATAGTCTACGGTATTCAGGTACTTTCTAAGGATGCTCACATTACCAATTCCCATTATAGCCCCATGGTCATGGAATCTCTAAAAATGTTCACTCGGTCACTTACCCTTATAGGCCAGGTCATTCAATGACTCTCTGAGGATGCTCACTTAGTCAATTCCCTTTATAGTCAAGAGAAATCAAGTTAATTCAAGGTAAAACAAAGACTCTCGGATGAATATCACATGGTCAATTCCCCTTATATTCTGAAAGTTCTCAAAGACTCTCTGATGAAGCTCACTTGATCAATTCCCCTTATAGTTTACTACACCAGGTTCGTAGGGCCCTGTGTTGGTCAACGACCATAACATTGAAATATGTCCAATGTAGACCAACAGAACAACATAGATAACTAGTCTACAACATATCAAGCATGTCAGATTACAAACTCTCCATCCTACAACAATAGTCTTGGAAAACAGGCAAGGCAGCAAAACTGGATAAACATGACCAATCAATCGTAAAAAGAACATGAATGGGAAATACATTCAAATCATAACAATCAACCGCATTAATATCCAAATAAGCTCTACCCAAACATGTGAGCATGGCATGAAAACAACATGGGTAAAATGGTAAACATGGAATACCCCATTCAAGGGTATTGGTAGAAATTACACATAATACTAAAAGGCTTTGAACAGAAAGGCAAAAACGATCTACCTGGGCATTTGGAGATAGAAATACGTGAATCTTGAGGCTTGAATATCCTTATAACACCATATATCTAAGAAAAAATATAAAACATTCAACCCCCGATAACATGTCAAATAAGAGGAATCACGAAAAGAGGCTCAAGAATAAGAGAGAACTCGTAGATGCGATTCCAACACAACCAATGGTGTTCGATTCAGAGGGTGGATGCAGGATCAGGGGTTTGTTGAAGATCCTTGTCCATACAGATCTCTCGATCGAGCAGGACCTAAAAGGAGTTCTCGTTGGCGATTAGATGCGACCTCGGTGCATTTAATGAAAAAATGTACACAGTGTGTACATTTGAAGTACACAGAGTTTATTATCTATTTCCATAAATTGCTTTAGGAGGCCTACAAGTCACTCCCACATGGTTGTGTGTGTGGATACTACATGTCCAACACACTACCTCTTACGGTAAGGCAGTATACGGCATGTACTCAAAAAGTACATGGAGTGTAGTTAGAAAATTCCCAGAATTTCTTTTTTCCTAAAAAAACCAAAAAAGGATAAACATACTGTAATAGAGGATATGGGTTCTTAAAAACTTCCCCCATTAAAGAAATTCATCCCCGAATATCCCTTGTGTGTCGTAGAAGGAGAATACATAAATAGTTCTAGCCAATGTGCTCGTACATCGGCCTCCCACTCCCAAATCTCATCCTGCACCCGCCTGTGCTACCATAGAACTCGTACTAGAGTAATAGACCAGCAATAGAGAACCATTGTACTGCTATCAACAATCTGGATAGGATTCTCCTAAAAGGATTCATCCACCTCCACCTCAACCTCCTCAGGTTAGAAGATTTGAGACAGATTTGAGAAGTAACGTCGGAGCTGAGAAACATAGTAGACGTGGTGCATAGCTCGACACCTCTCGGGTAACTACAACCGATAGGCAACCAGCCCAACAATCTCCACAACCTTGAACTGCTTGACGTACCTCGGATAAATCTTAACATGACTCCAAATCCTCCTTTGTCCCAACCATGGTGTGACACGCATGAAATACTAATACCCGATATCGAACCCCAGAGGTCATCTCTACTGATCATCATAATACTTCTATCAAGACTGTGTAGTATACATCCTCTTCTGAATCAACTCTATCTACTCTGTGGTCTCCTGAACAAGACGAGGTCCCAACAAAGCTGCCTCTCCGGCCTCTATCCAATATAAGGGTGATCTCAATGACATATTGTACAAAGCCTCACAAGGTGGAATCTGAATATTTTTTGAAAACTATTATTGTAGGAAAACTCCATACGATGTATAGGCTTATCGGAATAACCTTCAAAATACATAATGCATGCTCAGAGCATGTCCTCAAGAACCTGAATCGTATGTTCAGACTAACCATCTGTCTGGTGGTGGTAAGATGTACTCAAAAGTAATTGTGTACCCAAAGCCTTCTGAAGCCCCTACTAGACTAGAGAAGTAAAACATGCTTTCTTGTTTGAAACAATGGAGCATGGAACTCCATGTAGATGTACAATCTCTTAGATGTACAACAGTCCCATGTCACCCTCACTGAAGTTTTCCTTGATCATAAAGAAGTGAGAAACCTTCGTGAGTCTGTCAATGACAACCCAAACTGCATCATTCCCTCGAGAAAACCGTGGAAAAATGGTCACAAATTCCATCACAACGTCATTCCACTTCCAGTTCAGAATGATTTACTACTGTAAAAGCCATGCTGGTCGCGGATGCTCCACCTTCACCTGCTTACAAGTGGAACATCTCATGACGAAACCAAAAATGTCCTTGTTCATACCCTGCCACCAATACTGATGGTGTAGATCACGATAGATCATGGTTATTCTAGGATGAACTGCCCAAACTGAGCAATGAAAATCCCGCATCATCCCATAGTGTATATCTGCTGGCACCCATACACTCCCCGGTAAAATAAATATCTCATCATTTCCAATGGTCCATCCAGGAATGGAGTCCTCTCTTGACAAACTCTCCCTTAGGACTAGGCCTTTAGAATCTGATAGCTACCTCATTTGAACTCGATTAAGAGGAGTAGAGGTAACAACTACAAACAATAGAATAATCTACCATGTCTGTCGTGCACCTCCAAATGCATCTCAGAGAACAGAGAAATAAGTTTCCACTCAGTGATGGCCTCTTGAACTTCATTTATATGAGTCCCCCAACTCAATGCATCATCCACTATGTTGCCCTTCCCTGGTGTATAGGAAAGCTCATAGTCAAATGACTGTACATACTCGACCAACCTCTGATGTCTCAAATTCAGATCACGCTGAGTGAAAATGTACTTGAGAATTTTGTTGTTGGTGAAAACCATAAAATTCTCCCCCAAAAGATAATGTCTCCAACGACCTATGAGATTACTATAGCATCAAACTCATGATCGTGCATCAGGTAATTCCTATCATGTGGCCTCAACTACTATGACCCGTACACAATGACTCCATCTCCCTGCATAAGCATAGCTCCCAGCCCAATACCTGATGCATCACAGTAAACAGTATAGCTCTTTCCTAGATCTAGCAAGACTAGTATCAGTGCTGAATTCAACCTCACTTTCAGCTCTTGAAAAGCTGACTCACATGAATCTGCCAATAAGAAATTCACACCCTTCTTAGTCAAACCTGTCAGCGGTGCCGATAAGTGTGAAAATTCTTTTATGAAATGTATGTAGTATCCAGCTAGCCCTAGAAAACTATGAACCTCAAATAATTTCTTCGGATGCTCATAGGAAAATACAACCCTCACTTCCTCTAGGACTACTGATACTCCTACCTCTGAGATAATATGACCCAGGAAGTGAATCAAATCCATCCAAAAGTGGAACTTTGAGAGCATAGAATATAACTAATGCTCCCTCAATGTACTCAAAATGATCTCACGACGTGTAGCATGGTCATGTCGAGTGTGAGAGTACACCTAGATATCGTCCATGAAAACAACCACGAAGGAATCCAATTATGTATGGAACCCTTGGTTCATCAGTGCCATGAACACTCTAGGCTTTTTCATGAGACCGAACGACATAACCATATATTTGTATTGACCATACATGTTTTGGAAGGCTTTAAGTGGTATATCTGATGGTCTAATGAACACTTGATGATAACCGGACCTCAAGTAAATCTTTGAGAACACCAAGGCACCCCGAACATGATCAAATAAGTCATCAATCCTCAGCAAGGGATACCAGTTCTTGATTATCAACTGGTTCAACATATGTTAGTCCATACATAGCCTGAGGGTTCCGTCTGCCTTCTTCGGAAACAGGACAGGAGAACCCCATGGAGAAATACTGGGATGGATGAAACCATTTTCTTGAATCTCCTACAACTATTACATGATCTTCTGCAACTCTGGTGTATACATCCTATAAGTAGGAATGGACACCAGTGTCACTATTGGCACATGCTCAATCATGGAGTCTACCTTGTACTCCATGGAAAAACCTGAAAATTTCTCTGGAAAGACATCTCTGAAATGATCCGCCGCTAGAGGAATGTCTACCAGTGAAGTCCTTTGGTCATCCTGATATAGACTAGAAATATAGTCTATAACTCCTCCAATCCCATGATTCTATGGACTCGCTCTGCTCAACAGGACATCCCATTCACCCCTATGAAGAAATAATCCCCCCTTTGGTGAAACAAAACTCTCCCTACAATGATAAAAATAGATGACTATCGGGAAGGGAACTAGCCAGTCCATCCTGAGAATGACATCATATCCTTCCATCTCTAGGACATAAAGGTCCCATAAAATGTGATATCCACCAAAATCTAGTGGGAAATCCTTGCACTGATGTACACTAGCTGTTCCTGTCCCCAATAGTATGTCTAGCATCAAAATATCGGTAGAGGAAAAAATATAGATCCCAAGGCTCTCCACAATAGCAACATAGATAAAGCTATGGGATTCCCCTATATAGAATAGAGAAAAATCTAAAAATGAGGCTAATAATATCGTATTTGAACTGTAGAGGGTCCAGGATCCTGCTCCTGCTAGGTCTGCTCCACCAGAAATGTTTGGCCAAGATCGCTGCCCTGTGACCCTGGCTGACCGCTCTGAGCTAATCCACCCTGCAATCATGAGAGAACTAGTGACTAACAACCACGACCATGACCTACACCTTAGCCCAAATGGCTAGAAGAACTAAAGTTCCCAGACTAGTGTGAAAGTGTTGGTGCTGCTCCTGAACGAGGAGTCACAATTGAACCCCTATCTCTAGCTTCTTGTGAGAAGAACTGGAAAAAGCGCTAAAGGTGACCCATCTTGCCACAAGATCGTAACTCCACTGGGTGTCTCTGGAAAAGTGTCCTCTTATGCCTGATCTTCCCACACTGGTAGCACACCACCTGGCTTCCAGAAGATGCATCCTACCGACTCCGATCTCCTAATGAAAACTCCCTACGGTGCTTCATGCTGTAAGGAAGAGGCATAATAACTCTGGATGTCGTACTTCCCAAGCTCACCACTCTAGAATCCCTCATATTGTACTCTGTGATCAGAGCCTGGTTGACTATAGAAGATATCGAAGAAACCTGAAGATGTTCACCTAGGATTAGATGTTATTCATGAGACCATCCTCGATCGTCCATGCAAGGAACAACTCATCACCTCCTGTAATAGGTGTGAAATGATATAGCTCCATGAGGCAAGAGGTATACTCCATAATATTAGGAGTACCCTGCTCCATACTCATTAAATCTCGGACTCGATCAGCCGTTAAGGTCTACGGATTGACGTAATCATAGAAGATGTGCTGAAACTCATCCCAATCCATATTCTGTTGGCGTCCTACCTATGAGATCATATCCCACCACTTCTTGGAGGAGTCTGGAAGCATATAGGTAGCGAGATTCACCCTCTTCCCAGGAGGGATATCTAGATGCTTGAAAATCGTCAACATGGATTCTAGCCATGACTCTGAATCCAAGGGTCCTCCATCCCCTAAGATAGTTGGAGGATGATGTTGTTGGATGAACCGTGTCAAATCTTCCATCAAAAGGGAAGGAGGTGGTGCTCCCTAAAAGGTCTCCATCATCCGTAGAAAGCCCTCCCTAGACTGTGCATCAGCACCTATGTCAGGTTCAATGGCTAGTGCCGATACTAGAATGACCGGAGGATCTGCAGGTAGGCCCTAATCATCCATGTCCAGTGTTTGATCACCACATGGAAACTGGCGTACAACTAGAGGACGTCTTGGTGGCATGACTCTACAAGGTCAATTGCACACATTAGAACTTGATTATCAATGACTGAAAACTAGAAGTGTAAGATTGGAACATGAGAAATAAAGCACTCATGTTTTACAAAACATGACTTCACGGCGTGTACAATTCCAATACAGCGTGTTCCCATAAGTCATTTACATGGACGTGTTCTCTAGAAAAAACTGGTCGTCTAACACACCAAACACACAGTGTGTTGTCGTAGCACATGGTGTGTAACTGAATCCTTTTCCCCTGCCTGATTCCTTCTACACGGATATTCCACACGACTCCCTATGAAAATACTACATGGTGTGTTCATAACAGACACGATGTTTACAAGAGAAGCTTCACTTGGACCGTGTTTTTAGTGACACGGCCTAACACATAGCTCACACTACACGGTGTGTTCCAGATGGACACGAAATGTACGTGGAAGGATAACACCGACCCGTGTTGTTCATGACATGGCCGGTTACTTTGGTTAGACTACATGGCGTGTTCAATCGTAACACGATGGGTATAGCTTAAGGTTTTATTCGTCCGTGTAGTTAGTTACTCGAGAGGACACAGGGTCAACATGATATAGCGTGTTCTACAGGTACACGAAATGTTCCCACCAGACATTACCAATCCCATGTCTCTGCCCACATGGCCTACAACACTGTTAGAGACATACACAACGTGTATATAAATTACATGTCGTGTACTTAAGAAAAACAGTTTATTCCTGAACATTATAACAAAAGGCATTTAATTAAAATTACACATCATGTATTCTGGGTTTTTCAGGATTGTAAGTTTAAACAAACTACCCCTGGTCCCAAAAAACACTGAAAAAAACAATGACTGTTCCAAATTCTGATTCGTGAGGGCCCATACTCCCTGCCAATCAATGTTTGGAATCTTATACATGTTATAACATAGAAAAATAGGCAATTATCCACCAAATTCCAGTCCATGAGGGCCCATAACACCTCAAGAACAAATGTTTTGTGTCCATTCCAACCAAAACCATACACAAAAATATCCAATCAAGCTGCATGTATTTTTATCATAGCAACTATCACAATGACATGCATATCTAGCACAACACCTATCTCAAAAACATGAAATTACTAATGAACACTATATGGCATGTCAATAATTCATTACATGTGATTACTAGGAAGTGAATATATAATTCATGAGATGGAATACCCTCATCTCATCGGGATGCAAAAAGAAATTGAACTTCAATATCAATAACTGTAAGAACACTAATCTTGTGAATCACTCAAGATGAAATCTAATGATCTTTAATAATTGAAAAAACATAAATGTTTTTGTTAAATGAGGTAGATTGGATGTTCCCTATACATGCGTTAGATACTCCCAGATAGAGCTTATTACCAAGTACACATTCCTTCATATCCCTGTCTAAAGGATCCAAATAGTAAGTTAAGGTAAAATAATTACTCTGATACCACATTGTAACGTCAAGGATCCGGATGCCACCCTGAGGCGCCCTGTACCCAGTTGGTCACATGGACTCAAGTGCATTTCCCCACATGCAAGAGGATACCAACTACCAGTGAGGGATTGGGTGTGATATTGGGGAAACTATGCCCTCAATTGTAGAGTACAAAACCGAAGTAAAAAAACACACATTTTCAGAAGCAGTAAATATCCAAAGATAGTAAACAGCGGAAGACTGTAATAATGAACAAATGGATCACACACATATATATTTAATGATGCATGATACAAATGTCTAGGAAAGTACCCAAACAAGTCACAATACTGGAAATACAAATATTGCTAAACCAATGTACAATAAAAAATGATGAACAAATCCTTAGCATCGCAAGCCTAATATTGGTCCCATGCTCCCCAGCTCCACAGAAAGTATAGTACTTGAATTAGAAGGGAACTTACCCATATCTATACATGAAGCAATTTAATCTATTTGAGCCCAAAATCATGACCCAAACAAGGTGTGAGACTAAATCCTGGAAGGAAAAACCCGATGATCTATGCCTAATAGTGAGTGAATGTATTACAGGTAAAAGTATAGGAAGCAGTAAACAAGAAAGTGCTCAGTTGTAAACAATCCACAGTTTCAATATCAAGAAACACTGAAACATACACTTAAACCAAAAACATGTAATCTTATGGGAAACTCTCACAACCATCCCCTCTGGTCCAACCTAAGAAGTACAATCATCCCTCTGGGCAGTGCACTCAGCCTAACCCCTCTGGTTCAGTGATAATAATTAATAAAGTCTCTCTGAAGAAGCACTCACAGTCAATTCCAATTGTAGTCTAAGGTATTCAGAGACTCTCTGATTAAGCCCACTTGGTCAATTCCCCTTATAGCCCCAATTTCAAGGAATCTCTGTGGAAGCCCACTCGGTCAATTCCCTTTATAGCCCAGGTCATTATATACTCTATAAGGAAGATCAGTCGGTCAATTACACTTCTAGTCTTGCGTATTCAAGGCAATTCAAGGTAAAACAAAACTTTCTAAGGAAGCTCACATGGCCAATTCCCCTTATAGTATAAATGTTCTCAAAGACTCTTTGAGGAAGCTCACTCGATAAATTCCCCTTATAGTCTACTACACCAGGTTCTCACAGCCTTGTGTAGGTCAACAAACCTATTAATGCAATATGTCTAACATAGACCTATAGAACTACATGGCTAACCAGTCTACAACATATCAAGCATGTTAGAAAAAAACTCTTCATCCTACAACAATAGTCATGGAGAACAGGAAAGGCAGCCAAACTGGAAAAATGGGACCAAATAGTCATAAACAGAACATGCATGGGAAACACATCCAAAGAATAGAAATCGAAACTATTCATATCCAAATTACCTATACCCAAACATGTGAGAATGGCAGCAACCAACATGGGTAAAATGGTAAACACACAATACCACGTTCAAAGGTATTGGTTTAAATTGCACATAATAATCAATGTCATTGAACAGAAAGGCACAAACCACCTACCTCAGTGTTGGTAGATCAAAATAATTGAACATAGAGGCTTGAATTACCTTTGAACACTGTATATCTAAGAGAATTCATAAAACATTAAACCCACGATAATTTGTAAAAGAAGATGAATCATGAAACGAAGCTCAAGCAGAAGAGAGAACTCACTGATGCGATTCCAATGCAACCAATTGTGTTTGATTCGGAGGACTGACGGATGCTGGAGGCTTCGTCGAAGAATTGTGGACATATGGAGCACTCGGTCGAACGAGACATAAAAGAAGAGCTCTCTGGCGATTAGACGCGCCGCCGGTGCATTTAATGAAAAAAATAAAGTACATGACATGTAAATTTGAAGTACATGGCTTGTACTCGCTGTTTTTGTACTCCACATTAAGTGGCCTATAAGTCACTCCCACACGACTATGTGTGTGGCTGCTACATGGCCCGCACACAGCCTCTTCTTGAAAGGTAGTACATGGCGTGTACTCGTAATGTAGACTGTGTGAACTTAGAAAATGTCAAGAATTTCCTTTTTCCTCAAAAATGACCAGAAAAGGAAAATTATACCTGAAAAGAGGATCCATGTTCTTACAATGGTCAAACCCTCATACCAAGCTAACTCTAAGTGGAGTAATGTTTTCTTGGAGTGATGAATGTGAAGATAGCTGAAATGAGTTGAAAAGGAGGCTTATCACTACTCTCATTCCCACACTACAAACAATTGGATAACAATTTGTTGTATTTAATGATACATTAATGAATAGCATGGGATATGTGTTGGTGAAAAAATAAAAATTCATTGCATATGCTTCATGTCAATTGAACGTTCCTAAGAAAAATAATACAACACATGATCTATAGTTGGATGAAGTAATCAACAGTTTAAAAAATAATTAACATTTACTCATTTTTGAGAAGTGTGAAATATACATGGATCAAAAAATCATCAAGTATATATTCACAAAGAAAGAGTTGAACATGTAGCAACAAATATGGTTATATCTGATCAAAGGCCATTACTACCCAATCCATTATATCCCTCGGAAAGCAATCAATGTCGCAGATGATCTAAGTAGAAGGAAACCAGAAATTCTATCATTGACAAGAATTTAAAATGATCCAATCTTCATAGATATTATTTATATTGACATGGGAATCATAATGAATGGATTATTATCAAAATCTTATCAGATTATTTCTCAAGAATCTCAATTGGAAAGGTTAAATGATGCTCAAAAGGATGATGTGGGAATTATGAAGAATGTATAAACTATAAAAAAATGGAAATCAATATTTTTCAATGTTAATGAAGAATGTACTATGATATTTGGGTCACAACAGTGCATTAAATCAAATACAATGTTAAAGAAGAAACACATGGATGATGCACATTGTTCGAAATTCTCCAATCACTGAGGAAACACAATCATTTATTAAGATATCTGAGAGAATTATTTGTTGGATAACAGGATGATGGAGATCATTGAGTATACTTCAACGTTCCTAGTATTTTATCTAGTGCAGGCTGAAAGGTAGATGTATAAGTTGGTTATAAAACCATTACCCATAACAAATTGGAAATGGGATATCATCTCCATGGACTTTGTCACCAGACATCCAAAGATTTTCAATGGAAACAGTTCTATCTAGGTTGTTATTTATTGTCCTACAAATTCTACTTATTTCATTTCAATTCTATAGGATTTCTCAATTGATCAACTAGAATAGATATATATCAGAGAAGTGGTAAGGATGCATTGAGTACCAGTCTATCTTATATCCAATAGATATATAAGATTTACATCTATGTTTAGAATGATTCTTCAACAAGCTATGAATACTGAGTTAACTTCAGTACGGATTATCATCCTCAAACTGAGGTCCTATCATAGTGGACTATCCAAACACTTGACGACATGTAGAGTGCATGCTCAAGGGACTTCATTGGATGATGGGATCAACGCCTTTCTCTGGTTGAGTTCTCATACAATTGGAGATTACACACAAGAATCCAAATGGATCCATATTAATCCATTTATGGAATGAGGGGCAGAACAATGACATGTGGGATGAAGTTGGGGAGAAAAAACTCATAGGTCCAGAAATGGATGACTAAATGGTGGTGATGTATAAGACTATCCATATGGACATTAATGTTGCTTAGAGTTGAAAAAAGAGCTACACAGATAATCACCGATGAGACCTATAGTTTGATGTTAGAGACAGGGTATTCCTCTACATATCGTGATGGAAGAGAGTTATGAGATTTAGGAAGAAGGGAAATCTTAGTCCAATGAACATCATCCCTTTTGAGATCCTTGATCTCATTGGAATAGTTTCATATCAACTAGAACTCCCATCGAACCAATTTCATGTACATGAGGTCTTCCATGTATCACTCTTGAAGAAGTACAAACACGACCCATCACATGTACTCAATACAGTGGTGGTACAATTATTGGAAGACCTCTCCTATGATGAGAAGTTGTTAAAGATCTTAGATCATAGAGAAAAAGTTCAACGAAATAAGACAATGCCCCTCATCAAGGTGATCTTGTAAAACCCCAAGTTTGAAGAAGAATCATGGGAATCATAGGATGTGAGGAAGCAGAGTTACACTAATCTATTTTTCTATTCGATATGGATGTTTTGATGGTGAATTTTCTTAAGAGAGGATGATTGTAATGACCCAGAATTTTACTAATGATATTATTCTTTATCTGATTAATTTTATTATTATGTAAAATAGTTATATAAAACATATGAACTTATTTTGTTTTATGTTTTTGGATTTTTAAATATCATTAATAATTATTAACATTTCTAATATTGTCATTGAATAGTGATTAAATGATTAGTATAAATGTAGGGCTTTAAAAAATCCAATTAACTCAGACAACAGAAGTGATGTCCTCATATAGTAGAATTTAATCATAAAAATCTCATTTGTTGGAACTCAAAAATGTGGTGACATCCCTAGGCTTCAATATTATCCAATCCCAACCTGAGATTCAATAGGATATGATTGAACAGAACTGCCTATGGTAGAAATGGAAGTTGATAGAGATTACTGCTCGAGCGATGTTATCCAAGTCCCCCCAAGAGTCTGTCACCATCGCACAGCTTACACATACGACATATGCAAGTGTTATAATGAGATATGTAATAGGACCCTACCACTATTATTATGTGCATTATTTTTGTATTTAATAAATAATTTACATTCTTTTTATTATATTTACCTTGTAAATTGATTGTAAATCACCAATAGTATATTTAGATGATTTTCAATTCAGAAACCAATTTTGATGAATTAATGGATTTTTAAATTAAATAATATTTTAACCAATTATTATTAAAAAAAATTATTTTATTTTTAAACATAAATTAATGTTATATTTTTATAAATACAACATTAATTTTTATTATGGTTTGAAAGATGTTTTTGTCAAAACCGATGATTTTTTTATAAATGTCATTTTTTATTTTTAAATTAAAAAATAATTTATATAGAAAATTATTTAGAATGAATTGATATTATTTTTTAATCAGGATGTATAAATTTTCCGATGGTATATTTTTCATAATTACCATGGATTGTCGAATTTTAGTGTAAAAATTAAATAACAATAATATTTATAATTTTTTATGACATCATAATGACCCAATAGAAATATAAAAAAATATTCTAAATGGTTTTTTCGTCCAATGTATGCTTTACCTTTAAAATAATTGGATTCTTTTAAAATATTTTAAAAATACTTAGTGGGCCCTCCAAAACATATAAAATATTTCAACATTTTATAATGATTTCCTTGAGAGTGTTACTCACCTCCACATAAGAATGTATAATACTTTAAAAATATTGTCCACTGGCCATATAAAATAATTTTCTCCACTCCTATTTTAATATAAAAAATTTAAAATACCAGGGCATGGTTTGTGGTTTTGATTAGTTTAACGTATGGTGTCCAAAACCTAAGAAATAATCAATTGCCTCAACGTTCCTATATAGAACCATCCAATCTCCCATTACTCTTCCCTAAAACTGTTTTTTTCTCGACCAACCCCAACCCTACTCTCTATATAATCCTTTAAAAGTGTGCAAAGCTCCCAAGAAGCCCCCATCAAGCCTCTCCCATGCCATTTGGACCACTCTTCCATGTAAGAGATTTATTCCCTTTTAATTTTTTTTTTCCAAATTTCCTTATGTTATTATGTCCTTTTATTTACAAATAAAAATGTTAGTGTTTGATTTATCACCTCCCCTATACTTCCCTCCTTGTGTTTGAATGATGAGATTCCCCTTTATCTCTCATTAATGCATCCCATGTACTCTCATTACTAAGCCAAAATTCTTTAAGGGATTTATCTCTCCACATATACGTTCACACAATTCATTTATATTATGCTTGTAAATTCCATTAAATATTTTTTGAAATATATTTACATGATACCATTATTGTTCACTTCATTTATATATTATGTGATTCCCCTTTGTCTCTCATAATCCATTTTTATGAATTCTTATGCCACAATGTTATGCATCATAATTTGCACTGTGATTTTCATAGCCAAAGTCATTTTGTAGTGAATACCTTGATCATTTCTCTATAATGTGTATGCACATTTACAATCATTTACTTATCAATTATATAGTTTCATGTATGTATTCTTCATTACTTTATCATTGAATAAATGATTATATGGAATGTTTCTATGTTTTATGATCTATATGTCATACTTATCCATGAAATGAAATGATTTAGAAGGGTGAACCCAGATAGAACCCCACTACATTGGGTAAAGATTACAATCATGATATATCAAGTGCAATGAGGGTTTACTCATGAAAATTCACGTGAAATGAGGGTTTACTCAGGCTCTATGTTCAATTATCCTTTCATTAAGCTAATATCAAGTTAAATGATATTTTACATTTCCATGTTATGATAATCAGTGATATCATGCCTTTATGTTAATCTTTCTGTTGAGCTCCATTGATATTCTGATTTCTTTACATTTACTATATTTTTAATGTTATTCCATGTTTACTCCCTTACTAGGATTTATAGATCTCCATTTTTTATTCATGTCCTTAGGTTATCCAATGCAATGATATGTATGAAGGAATATGGTGGTCATGTAAAAGATGTTTTCAATAAAAATGGTGGGTTCTATGTTATATGTTTTTATGTAATGATCTTAATTTCCCAATAAAATAGGCCTATCGATACTTAATGTTTCCTTAAGTGCATTTTTATATAATTAATCATGTCTAAATGTGTAATAAAAGGCATTATTGTTATAGTTTTGTTGTTAACTATCAAAGGATTTTAGTATAATTTTCTAGGGTCGAATCCATTTTAACTATCATGATACAAAAAGGGAGACAATTTTCTTAGACTAAGAAATTTCAATGATCCTTTGATGAGCAATTGAATAGGTTGAGAAGTGGCCATATATTGAGACTACTAGAGGAGGGTGTTAAATAAATGTTATTTTGAAAATCCTCTATATCTACGCTTGATTTAATATTTATGTAGAGGAAGGAAAATATCACTTATAGATTGAGTCATTTAAGGACCCAAGGTAATAATTACATCACTCATGATACAGAATTGGAAATGGTACTCTCATCCCAGATGATGTGAATGAATTATCCTCTTGGTGATAATTTCATTATTTACATTGACCATTACAGAATCAGGTACATCTTCACATATACAGTTATAAACCTAATATAAATGAATTAGTTAGGGTTCATTAAGGTTTAAAACATTGATACAGAAAATATTGTAGGGAAATGAAATTTTTGTATAGATTATATAAAAATGAAATCCATTTATTTTTTGGTGGAGGAGGTTTTTGAGTATTTGGATTCATTTTAATTGACCCTATTGTAGGAGATGTCTGTTTATATTCTTCAGTTAACAATGGTGAATCCATTATTTATTTATCTTGTGCGAGATTCCCATTTAGGTTAAATTGACTATGAGGGTCAACTAGAATATATATCCTCAGGTGATGCACTATCATGATTTAATGAAGCTGTTTATCATGTTATCCTTTTCCAGGGATGTATTGTGGTTCATGTCACATTTTGAGAGATGATGTTAATGGAGTTCCCTACATCCCCTTGGTGGTACATTAAATTGTGGAAAAGTTGTATATTTATATTCATCTGTATTTTTGTTTGTATGGAATAAAAATAATCATTGATGATTTTATATATTTTTTCCTCACATGTCACCTTGTAAAGGATGAGAATCAGGTTCCAATAGGTTCGAAAAAACACCTTGAGATCCAGAAATGGAAGTGGAATGACATATTGATAGAATTTTTTGTGGGGATTTCATGGAAATATAGGGTCCATGATACAATATGGGTGATTATCAATTGACTCACCAATTCAGCACTCATTCTTTCCACTAGGGTGTAGATTTCAACGGATATTTCTGGGGTATTTTTATATGCATGAGATCATCTGGATTCAAGGGTTACGCATGAAAATTACCACCAACCAATATTATTGGTTCACAGCAAGGTTGTGAAGGGGTTTAAAGGAGGCTTTTAGTACCAATTTTTAGATGGGTATGATGTTTCCCCACCCAATGGATTTCTAGACAATGAAGAACATCTATGTTTTGGGGGATATACAAATATCCTATGTGCATGATTTCCAGAAAAAACTAAGAGCATCAATTTCCTTTTATTGAGTTTTCATATAAAAATAACTATCACAATAGTAGTTGCATGGAACCTTTTGAGGCCTAAAATGGGAGACCCTAATGTTCAACTATATGTTAGACTATGATTGTAGAGAGATATTATTTTGGGGTAGAGCTATTCTAAGCAATGATAGAGAAGGATTGTTTTATCCATAAGCTTTGAGGGCATCACTGAATTAATATAAATATTACAATGATGGATGGCATATGCCTTTATATTTTAAGGAGGAATACCATGTTTTCATGACAGCCTCCGAACAATGAGGTTTTCAAATACTTATCCAAAGAATAAACCCATCATTGAGTTTCAATGGGTCATTATGAATCCCTCAATGGGTTGGTGATGTTTCCTACCACATAACTGTTCCCCTACATTTGGACAGAGTCTATGATGTATTCAATGGGTCATATGTAAGAATATATGTGAATGATTTTTCACATTTGGTTTAATGTTGTGTGTTATAAATCCTGGAATAATCCACCATTTCAAGGCACCTAATTCCAATCAAAGAAATACAGGTGAGAGACCAATATATATGTCCCATTCATCTAGTTCTAGTGATTTGACAACATGGGAGCATGCAGGTTATTTCTTGGGAACATGAGAGTGGGATGCAGACATAGTAAAACCACATTTTTATGTATATTATTAATTTTTGAGTGGAATTAATTGGTGGAGATAATAATTTAATGAATTTAGTTTTTATATCATTTGAATATTTCTATAAATATATATCTTATTCTTTCCATGGAGGAGGTGTTGTTTTTGGGTGTTAAAGGACCCCAAAATTAATATATTAAAATTATTTATATATATTAAATTGCAGACACACACAAGAATTTTCAGAATAAATTATTTTTATATTAATCACAACATCAAATGGTAAATATAATACTGTAGTTGCCTCCAATATTTGAGGATTTCCCTAGGCGTTATATAATTTTTGACGACATCGGGTGTTCAGTTAAGGGAATATTGTAGGAGACATGTTGATTGAATTATGAAAACAAAAAATTTTGTTTATTTAGATGACCCAAATCTAAATCCTCTCCCATAAGAATTCATTTATGGAAAATACTAATATTTATCCACATAAACATATGATACAATAAAAGGAGAGTTTGAGAGCTTCGTTGGTGTCGAGGACTCGAGAATGTGGATTGACGGAAAATGATCACCGAATATCATGAAATGTACAATGTAAAAATATGGATCCTCTACTTCATTAATAGTTGACTCCTTCTCAACCATGGGTTAATCTATTCTTAAGGTTTTGTTATTTTTCCCTTTGATACGAATTGGTTTTTATCTTCTATATTATTATGTTATTTTCAGGTTTTCATTAGATCCTAAATTTAATTTCAGTTATTGGATGAGTTTATTTTTATTTTCATTGATTTTAAAACATTTTATGAATTATTTAGTTATTTTATAATATTACACCAACCAATTAAATTTTCACTTCATTCTTGTGCCTTTCCCACCAGCAGTCATTGTGTTCTTCATTATTGGTCCCAGGTGTCATAATTTGACATTCTTATTCTAGATTTGAACATGTTAAAACCCAATGATTCATGGGGGATGTGTGAATTACCTTGGATGTTATGTTTTATGGATGTATCATGGAAAATTAAAAGTTTTGAGTTCTTTATTTGAGTATCAGAACACCAGATAGTGGATGATGTTGTGATACATTACTGATCAAGTAGTTGGTGTTCTGATTTATGGCCCTCAGAGGTCTATAATCAATGATCAGACACCACACATATAGATTCATACATTTTTGGTGGGTGAAATGGTGATGAAGGTAGTGAAACTAGTGGATCAAGCATATGTGTGGTGAAATGATTTTCGGTGTGTGAAAACCCATCTACACACTATTTATCCTAATGAAAACATGACTTATATCATTGTTTCAAATATAGATAGGGTTTCAGAATGTGGTAAAAATCACTCATCCAGTGGTCAGGCCCAAACACTATATGACACTACTAGGTATCGAAGCCTTTTTCAGAGTGCACATTCCCATGACCCTGTTTACCCTCAAGGACACATCATGTACGTTGAGGGACACACTATGTATATGTGAATGGATAATTAATCATTTTACCATGTGTTAACACCAAGAACCATTTTGACCAAAAATACCATGTGAACCTTTATACATGCACTGTATTGTCACATGGATTCCCACACCATGTCAATGTGAGGACACACTGAGGTTCCCAGATGGATAAACACAGTTGTTACCCCTGTACACAATACCTACTTCTTCTTGAACAATCTACCATGTGTATGTCCTTCTTAGGGATTCTTATTTTGACCAAGGAGTTTCCATCCATGAGTATTTTTATACATTTGATGTGGCTATTGTTTTCATTTTCATATTATATATATGAAATTAGGTAATTCCAGTGGGATGCTTCTCTTGGTGATGCTAAGGCAATTGTAGTGAACATGTGTGATCAATGGGGTGTCATCGAGGTTGGTACTCCCCTATCTATCTCAATGTGTATGTTTGGAAATATTATTTTTATAGGGAGATATAGAGATCCACCATATTACCAATATTCCTAGTCCTATATAAATGGAATGGATGCCCAATCATTAATCATTGATTGTAGGTGGGTCCTCTATTTCATTATTACTCCCTCGGCTATACTACAGAGTAACGATTTGTGACACCTCTTTATTCATAAGAGATTACAGATTATACATATCTAGTTACTGTGATCATTATAAATACATGTAGACTCTTCATTATTAGTTGTTTTTAATGATGGAGACCATTTTTCTTTCTTCACTTGGGTTACTTCTTAGCATATCTAATGTTGTATTTTATTTACCATACTTATTAAGGGATGATATGGGTGTTGATTATTTATATTTATATAATTTTTTTTTGTTTTATGGGAATCCTAATAGGTATGTACACACTCACTGCTATATGGGAAATTCCTACATGTGTTGTGTCATATAAAGATGACAAAAATATAGACATTGAACTCGGTGGAGTTAGTTTTAGTAAATCATAGTGATACATAAGGGAGATGATCATGTTCAGTTGTAAGACATGGATATTGTGAGCTAGAAACTCATTAGTTTTCCTTTATTCTAGAAGTTTTCATGTATGGACCATATTTCTAATTAGACAGGTATTTTCACCCTTTATGTAATTTACATTAAATTATTGTAGTTTGATTTATTTCTTAGTGGTTGTTACATTCATGGTTTACACTCTAGATGATTCAATTTTTTTATATTTATAAACTATTTAAATTTATATTTTTATGTGCATGCATACAATAATTTATTTCAAATTCCTCCCATTCAATTGACATGCCTACTTTGAGCTAGTCAGTATCCCCTAGCCTATTGGATGTGGTCTTGGGGTGAAATCCTTAGCTTATTACCGTTTTTGGTGGGGTATCTGTGGGTAGATTTGTAACACCTAAAAAAGATTTATGGTTTCATAACTTATCTAGGTTTTGGAAGATGTTAAACATATATATGTGACATAAGTTACTAATCAGGGTGAACCTCATATGGAAAATAGAGATATATATGGGAGGTTGGGGGATGGATTTGGTTTAGGTTATCACATAAAGTGAATATGGAAAATGAAATAGAATTTAGTTCATTAGGTGAGTGATGGATTATGTGGATCATTCCATAAACATTATGTGAGAAGGGTATATTCGTCAGATCATGTCATGGTGGATTGAATAGAGGGTATTTATAATGATATAGTATTAGTTTTTATTTCATTGATGCTCTCTATTGTCTTAGTCTATAATAGGGGAAGCATGTTACTTTATTTCATATGGAGTTTTATCTTTTTTGGGGTGACTATCGAGTTCTCCAATAAAGTGATAGTTTATGGAAAACCTCTTGGGAAGATATTAGATCTTGATCAGTGGTTCCAAACATATGTTTTCATAGATAGGGGATATGGTAATCAATGGGATTTTCATATCTATTATATGATGATCATTGATGTAATGTTGAGGATGGATTAAATGGCATGTTTTTAATCTATCATTGATTTGTATAATAGGTTGGTGTATTTTACCTCTATGAAGAGAGTGGTGTACTTTCTTATTGGAGAGTGGGATGCACAGGTGGGTAGATTGGGACATGACATCAGACAGAAAAGAGCCATTATAAAATATGATTTTGTTATCGTTGATACTATTGTAAAACATATAATTACAAATACTTTTCCCCTAGAGGTGGACTTTTTCAATGATGTTTTCCTAGATCAATTTTATAGAATATATCATGGAAAAGTGATTGATCGTATTCCATTCTTGGATCCCATATCAACTATTCTTTAATGAATGGAACATGACTTGTTAAGGCAGTTGATGATGTTGATCTAAGGCCATGGGGAAAAGGTTTTCATTGCCTTGAGTACCTATACCAAGGGTTCTTCTGTTTTATTCAACCATAAAGTAGATGGTTGTCTAAAATTGTGAGTGGATCATTGAAATTTGAATCACATTACAGTGAATATAATTTATCAATTTTTGATGTTAGATAACCAGTTTGATTGGATGAAGGTATTTTAATGATTCTTTTAGATTGACATATGGTTTGACTATCATAAATTATGATTTCACATAGAGGATGTGCCAAATATAACATTTAAGTTGAGGTATAGGTAATATGAATAACTTGTGATTTTATTATGATATAAAAATTCATTAGAGTTGTTAATGGATCTGATGAAATATATTTTCCATACATAGACACATTTTTCATGTTTTTTCATAAAAGATTTATTTGTACACTCACAGACCTGGAAGGTGAATGTCAAGAACCTATTGATTATACTGAGTTCAGTTCAAGAACATTAAATTTTTGTCAAGAAATCAATTCATTACTTTTAGATATACAGTGTAGATTTCCATGGGAATTTAATATCATAGGTAGTGATATTAGTTGATCTATAGAAAGTGGATTTGATGGTTTTCTAGTAATGACCTAGGAATTAATTCAAGATATTTAGTTTTATTTTTCGGGATGAGTATTGTAGATTGTTCATACATTTATTCTCTCATATGTTGATGCCTATGAAAATAATGATCAAGAAGGGTGTAAAGTCTTAGTGGACAAGATGGGGTAATTATTCCATGAATGTGATAAATATGAGGTTAATGTATTCTATTATTCTGATAATTAGAGGCCAAGGGTTAATGTATATCGTGTATTGCAATAACTTAGGTGTTCGACTTGGAGATGTTATAATACTAGGTGATCTAGTGATCACATGCGGTCTCATCAACTATGGACCCATGAGTGGAGCTACAGTACCAATGCTTTATTACTTTCATTTATAGTTCATTCCTAGAATTATTGGATCCAATATCTCTTTGGTGAGATATCAACTACACATACAATTGAAGTTTCATTATATTATTTCTAAGAGGGAAATTAAATTCCAATATAGGCGTTAGGTTGAGTACCAAAGTAGCATTGATTTTGAGATGGAATATTCCATAGAAATGGAAAAAATTATCCACAAAATTTTTCATTATGGTGACTCAAGAATATCGATTTCGACATAAGAGGAATATTTAAAGGTAATGAGATGTTTCACCTACTACAAGATATAATTGATAGTGGGATGATAGGCAATAAACTATTCTCCTTTTTTCATTTCCTCATCACTTGTTAACCAATGGAAGGATAAAAGGGAGATTGATTCAAATTGTATCGTGATATGTGAATGGATCATTGGAGATGACCCAGTCCCAATATGTTTTCTGGATGAGAAAGTAGTGTTATACATCAATGAATTGGTGGTGGTATAAACCTTCTTAAGAGACGATGTGATGCTGGATTATTATTAATCAATATGGGTGATACATCCAGAGAATTAGTGAAAAAGTGGGCTACCTTAACCTATACAAGGGATAATATGAATTCGGGGTGGTGAGATTATAAAATTTATCATTAGACCCTACATGATCCTGATGGTTCATGATATAGTGTGGGTGGTGTTCAACTCGTTGTTGAATGTCATGCACATCATTCATATTTCACATACTTGGTAATTAGGAAAGTTGGGATAATATAATGTATAGGAAATATTATGACCACAATGACTACCGACGATAATATTATTAGATTGGGATGCACTCTTTATATTGATATTTTGGTTGGACAAACTGATGTCCTTTGGGTCTTGACAAAAGCTGATAATGGAATATTAACCATTTATCAAAGGGAATTATGATAGGATTATCTAGATACAATAGGATATTCTCATGGAATTCATGATCAATTTTTACATATATTGGAATTACTCTACATCTTTCCATTAAAAAATTCAGGCTTTGATATTGATGGATACCTTAACAGATCTTTTTGGATGATTATACCACTTTCCTTTCTGGTGATTAGAGCCTGGAGAGTTATTGTTGACCTAGATGTGGTTAGTTTAACATACCACCAAGAATATGTATTTAATTTAGAATTGGTTGGTTTTAGCTCATTGTATATATCACTAGTATTTCATCTAGAGGTGATGACCCATATAACATGCCATGGGTTTTTATAAGTATCATGCTACTTGGGGAATCGAGGTTTGGGGAGGTAAGGAAGGATTGGCCCATGAATTTGAATTTTTTTTGCAACAGTAGAGTATATTGGAGTAGTCCATTATCATTTTTTATTCCATTGGAGAAATAGGGGTAGGAATTTTGGTTCCCATGTGGAATATCATCAATGGAATGAGGTAGAAACATCACACATGATTGATTACGATAATGTATAGTTAGAGGCATATGCATTATTTGAGGAGCACCCAATATGTATAGTGGATCACAGTGAGAAGGTATTGCATGAGAAAATAGTTCTCCTTATCCAAGTATTATAATATCACATAGGCATGAAGAGGTTAATTTTCAGTGGGAACCATATATGCATGAACAGTGGATAGATCTATTTTGGGAGGATCCTTAGAGACACACCATTGGTACGATAAGTCCATAATGGTTCAGATTTTTAAACTTCTCGAATTTCAAGGTAATTTATGTATTAAATTTTTATTTAATAATATACATCTTGATGAATTTGATCTATTTTGGGGGTTGTTATGGCTTGATATTGTATTTTAAAGTCAAAAGTAGTTTGTACCAATAATTATACAACATGTGGGTTATCTCGGTGTGGCTTAAGGGAGTTATGATGTGAGGATTTATCTGGTGGAGGAGAAAATGTTATGTCCATAATGTTCCTAATGTGGGAAATGGGGTTATTTTGGTAAAATCCCATAAAAATGATTTATAATCCTTATGCATGATCATGGAGTGGGAAGTGTGTTGTAGTGTCATGGTCAACACAGATGATAGGTGAAGTCATAGTACCATGCCATAATGGTAGGGATTCACAACATAGAGAACCTACGAGAGGGTCCATCAAGACGTGACCACTCGGGATCACACTGTGGTGGTGTTTGATAGAGGGACAATCCCTCTATTTATTGTATTCCATTTTGATATTTCATTTGATATAATCTATTGGATCCAACTATGTTTATACTTCTTGGTAATTAATAATTATTTTCTATAATATGAATGTTATGAAGTATTAGATGATATTGGGGAAATTATCCATGTTATATGATTTATTCCATTTCCACTAGTTGAAAACCTCTTTTGAATGGGGTGGTGTACATGAGTTCACAAGGATCTCTATCAAATACTTTGTTATCTGAGATCGGGAAACACCCCACCTATGCCAATCTAGTTTATTGCAGCTTGCACCAACTAATTGAGGTTACTGTTCAAAATAAATAATATCAAGAACAAAATTATATGAAAACATACAATTGATAATGTTATCTACTAGGTTCTATCATCATCAATTATTAGTAAATTTTTTATAAATTTTCTTTTAATCTATATAATGTATTTTGGTATACTGTTTTTATAATTAATTTCATGATTATGTGAACTTCCATTATCATTAGAATCATTTAATTAATCATCCAAAATTGATTATTATCATTTTATTTTAAAATTAATATTATCTTTTAATAAAAATGGCATCTCGTACATCATATACAGATTGAAAGCATTGTTGAATTCCCCATTATATTTTCCTATTTTGAAATGTAGTGATTGTATGCATTTGTATCATGTTTCGAATGATTAAGGAAATTGATTTATAAAAATTTCCAAATTAATGATCTTCAAAACATCCTGATATCACAAATTCATAAGAGGATCAACATATAGTAATGATGTAAATTTATATGTTATTTAATTTTATATCAAATAGTTATCCCTCCTTAAATTATGGATACATATTTTCATCAAAATTATTAATATAAAATATTATTTTAAATAACTATCTTTCCACTATATCAATATACATAATGATCAGAGGAGGTTCAAGAAAAATATAAATCTGCAATCTTTTTTGGTACTTATTTTCTCTCATTGTGGTGGTTCTACTCACACACATATATTACACTTTAAAATATTCATAAATGTGAAATATTTCATTAATCACGACATGATAATTTCAAAGAATGAAATTCATGATAACATGATATTATTATTTTAATTAGTGATGTTTTATAAAACATTTCATGTCCCCATGCCGAAATGAGGAATTGTTTTTTAAATAAGATATGGTCTCATGAAAATTTGTAACCACTTTTTAAATGATATAGATAAACTATTTTGAATGTGATCATATTGTGCGAATTTCACCATTAATCATGTAATTTGGTAGAGAAACATAAAAAATTCCATGTTTCAAGTTTATAATTCGAACACATGGAATGAAATAGTTAATTCCTCTATAAATGAAATAAAATATATAAATATAACACATGGTATTTGTTTTTTTACAGATAATTCACGATGAATTATTTATCCTAACACAGGGGATTCAGTCCCAATTTATGATAGTGATGGTGTAATAATCAATTTTCCTTGAGAATAAGCAATGTTTGAAAATATGGTAGATGTAAGAACCCATTTATTAACCAAGGGATAACCATCAATAAATGTAATTAATTTATTTATGATAATTAATAATCGATGACCAAAAATTTCATACTATATAATGAATATATCATGGTCAGTAAAAATTTAATTGACCATATTTGATTAGATTGTACCTAAATGTACATAGTAATATCAAAAAAGAAACCTTAAATGTTTATATAGAATATACTCATGATCAATATAAATTATTATTTTATATATTTATTCGACACCTCATTCATTCATAGAATCCATTTGATAATCATTTTCATGAATATATTTAAATATTAATAAATTTTATTAAGATGTGGAAAATATAAGAATCATTTATTATTATTTGTGTACAACTATTTGGGAATATTTTTTTTCTTAAAAATACATTTTTTACATTTTCAATGCATTTTAAATTAAAAAACTAATTAATTTTAAACTAAATCAATTTCATTTTTATTATTAATCATTAATTTAATTTTATAGAGTAACATTCACTATAGGAATATCAGATATTTTTTTAGTCAAAATGAAATTATTTATTTCTAGGAAAATAGGTTTTACGTGAATAATATGGTTTATGCATTTTAGAATATTAATTTTACAAAATGGATATAATATTTTTAATTCATAATGTCAAAATTATATTATGATGAAATTTTTATGAATTTATGAAAATTTTTATTTTAAGAATGAATTGAGAAAATTACCGATTTTTATTTAAAACTTTCATTTCATTTCAAGAAATTACAAAGTAAAATTTTTATTCAAAATGGTTTAAAAGTAAATTTAGTACATTAAGATTATGTATAATATATTTATTGTATTTTGAATCAATTTTATGATTTATTTTTTTATAAAAACATTTAATACTAAAAAACATATTATTTTCAGAAAAAAGATTTTCATCCATTTTTATTAGAATAATTTTAATTTTAATTATGAAATTTATAAGAATTGAAATTTATAAAATTTATTTCATATATTAAATCATAATATTTAAAAAAATATATATGATGAACTTATTGTTTCTTAATGAACAGTAAAACGATAATAATTTTTTATCACGATTGCTGTTAAAACATATTTACTAAGGGTTAATGTAAATTGATAAGGGTTAAAATGAAAGAAACACCTTCCAAAACCCAATTATATAGAAATATTTTGACCTTAAATTAATTAATATTTTTAAATGGCCTATTTTTTATCTATTGGTATTGATTAATAAATTAATATATATATTTTTTAAAAAAATCATGTGTGTCCTCTCCCTAAATTATAAAAGGACACCCATACCCATTCATATAAACAAATCAAGAGACAATTTCTTCAAAAAATAATTTTAAAAAATACCCCCTAAATTTTATCTACCTATATTTTAAGTCTTATTTTCATAATAATACCATCCTCATAGTCATATAGTTGTAAAGAAAATGAGATTTTCCAAATAAGAGATATAACATTTAAAGGATGTTTTAGATTTTTTCATTCACATACCTAATTATAGAAAATTATAACAATATTTATATAATATCATATATATATATATCCCATATAATTTCATGTTATTATGTTTTTTGTTTAATTATAATCCATCTCTTTATAAATCTAATTGTAAATTAGACCATCGTTTGTGTGAACATTAGACTAACACTTAAAAAATGATGTAATGTGTTTTCTATCACCACCTCTTATATATGGTTATAATATTGAATTTAATATATATATATATATATATATATGATATCCATGAAATAATTTCATGATTTTAATGATAATATATCATTTATTTTTTAACAATATATTCATTGAAAATTGATAATTTATAATTATGTTCATATGTACGTGTGGATTGCCACCTCTATAAGGTGATATGATTTTTTTCCATCAATACAACACTTGGATGGTATATATTAGTGTATTTAATGATATAATATTATATTTATTATATAATCATAATTCTCTTAATGTAAAATAATATTTATGTTCTTTTCCTCAAGTTTATTGAAAATTGTAAATGTCAGTCATGGATTCCTATAACCTATCCTCTTCATGATTGTAATTTAATTAGATTTTCATAACCATATATCATATATGGTTATGAAAGTATAATTAAATTATTTTATTAATAATTATTTCCTGATTTTTATTTTGGATATGATGGAATAATAAACTCTTTATCCATTTTCAACATATGAAATTTATTTTCAAATTATGAACCAAACACCCACAAAACACATGATGTGGTCTTATCATATTAACTAATTAATTATGTAAATAAAATAAATGAAGTAAATGGTCATAAAAGGTTATTAATAATTTAAATTATTGAAAAAAATTATTATTCCAATGATAAAAAATGTTCGTGGCATTTTAGACTCAATGTAAAAGACATTTTACCTAAAACCCCTCCTTTTAAATGTTTTAACGATTTATTTTTTAAACATTCTATTTCAATGTCCCTATTCTAAAAAATTATTTTATGAATATATTAATATGGTAAAAAATGAATTATAAAGGACTTTTTATTTCAATTTTAACTGTCTTTCTAAGATTTTGAAATGGATTCATTTTATATATTTTATATCAAAAGTCTGGACAAAAAATGAATATTCTATTTTTTCATTCATTGAGTCAATGGACTTTATGGCCACCATAACGGTTATTTTATGTAATTTTTTTAAAAAATATTATATGTTTCATTCAATGAAAAGACCTTATTCCCTTTATTTTGGGTATTATTAAAAAAAGTTTTAAATGAAATGGATATTTTGGTATTCATAAAAGTTTTAAACAAGGGGGGAATGAATAATTTAATGACTATGATGATGGAAATAGAGGATATAAGGTGTTAGGATAATGTTATGGTTCTTGGAAATTATTTATGACTATGTGTGATCATAATATATCACATTATGATTGGTGTTTCTGATATATGTCTCTAATGCATTGGGTAAACGGAAAATTTTAACTGGTTATATATCTATAAAAACAGATTATTGGAATTTACCAATTATGTTATTTCATATGTAAGATTGATTGTATGAATTATATAAAAATTATGACCCGAGATACATACATGATTTATCTATTCTAGAAATGTGTTTTTATAGAAATATATGATTTCAGAAGGTATCTTAATTAGCTTATGTTTAAAGGGATGATTAATGTACTTATTAAGGGAAAAATTTATAACTGTGTTAAATAGTATTCTTGAATTATTTATGTTTAAAAAGAAAACATTATGAGTTTTATTTTTCAGTTATGATATATTTTGGAATTTTTAATGAAATTATTTTTTATTTAATTTTATTTCAAATGTAACAATATATTTTTTAGCAATTTGTTTTAAGATAAATGTTATTTTTTATAACATGTTTTAGTGGACCAAAAGGTTTCTTTCTCCATTTTTATATGTCCATTGCAAATATTTTCTGACCATCCATTGTTTTTAATTTTTGTATAGGATTTTATGAATTATTATGGAAAATAATGAGTTCAATATGAAAATTATGAAGATATTTCATGAAAATAAAATAATCCATATCTTCAAAAAAAAATTATTTTGAATTAAATGTATTTGGAGTGGAAGTTTCCAATTATTGATGAAATATTTTATCATGATACTATAATAAACTAATTCTCTAATTCTCCTAACCTAAAAGATATTCACTATTGATAAAATTTTTTTTCTATAGATACAAATTATAGACAGTTTATTGATGACCCACTATAGTTATTACCAGTGTGATGGTTTAGATAATATTAGAGGTTAAGATATTGTAAATTAATTTTCACAATCTTGCCCAGATTCCTTGGTACCCTAATACCCAAGCTGACAATAACATTGCCTGAATCGAATTCCAAATTCAAATATGCAAGATATTGACACAAGGAATCACACTAGAATAAATTTGGAAAAATATTTATTCAAAATATTGTAAGATACACAACATAAAAGTCATTATATCAACACTCCTAAAGAAGAATCACCATATGTCCAACAAGTAAAATATTACTCAAGTATATAGATAAAAAACTCAATAAAACATCAACCGAAACATCCATCAACATAAAATAATTTCTTAAAACCCTGTGTAACAATGGGACATCAGGTCCACCCATCCCCATCACTTCTTAATCCCATGAATCAAGAACCTCTACCACCTCAATGTGTATCTTTTCATTTTCTCTGACCTGGTATAAGAATTTCTAAAAATTCCCAATGAAAAATGTATGGTGTGAGATATAATTACAATTATGTTCATAAGAAGTATTCTATAATTGATTCCCAAACAATAAATAAACAATTCCTTAATTTTAAACATAACTCATTTAGAAAATATATTTTCATATTTTAAACAAAATATGATTTAATTTCAAAATGGTGGAAAAAATTAAAACATTGATTAAATAAATTTTTTATATAATATAATTTATATAAATCATTATTATTTTTTGAAAATTTTTTATAATAAATGGAATATATAATCAAATCCTAAAGAATAAGAATCATGTTTATATTTCCTGATGTACATTAATTTCTAGCTATAAGAGCCTCCCACTTCTAAAATATGTGATCACGGATAATCATGTGTGTAAATGTCCCTAAGGCTCAAGAGGAATAAGAAACATCGACATCCCATCAGGGATAATCATGCCAAATTAGGGGTATATTAGGGTGATCATCTTAAATCCATTACACTTAGACAATTATATTTGTGTGCTTGTCCTAAATGTAATACTAACCACCCAGGACAACATGTACATTATAAAACAATAAATAATGTGAATATAAAATCATTTCAATTAAATCATCAATTATTATTAATTTTCAAAATTTTCAGTTTCAATATTCAATTTTTTTTTTCAAAAAATAGGCTTGTGTTTTATAAACATTTCTTGCCTTTTCGATCGAACCCAATCATCAATTTAAATCATTTTTGTTAAAGATATTTTATGAAAATAAAATATCATATTATTTTATGAAAAAACAATCCATCATTCTCAAAATTCATCTTAAAATATTAATTACTTTGGAATTGGTGATTTTTTTGAAAATATATAACATTTAAATTTTATAGTCAAACCATTCCAAAATGATGTTTTATAAATAAAGTGAAATATATATTAAACAAATGTAGAAAATACGGGTTCCAATTACATGGAAAACCGATAATGGATGTAATTACCGTTAAATAAAAGAATTGAACAATAAACACCCAAAATGATAATTACAACATTGATTAAAAGAGAAGAAGTTCTATGAATTTAAAATTTAATTATGATATATCAAGATAATAATTAGATCCAATGAATCAATTGTTAAATCTATCATGAATATAATGATTTAACACTCTCTATGTAATAGAGAAAATAAGAACATAATAAAACACACATGAGGATATCCAAATAGAAATGATCCTAGAGTTAATGTCCCATATAAACTACTAACCAACAAAGATAACATTTCCTTAATCAATTAATAAATAATGGGAATGTCAAATCATTTCAGATCCACAATCAATTAAAATTCAATTTCTAAATTTTCAGTTTCAAATATGCCAATTTGTCTTTTAAACCAAAACATTTGTTTTTTGCATCATTTCATGCCTTTTCAATCTAAATACAATCTTGAATTTTTATCATTTTAGTTCAATACATTTTCCCAAAAAAATATCAAATCATGTTATCAAAAGACAATCATTCATTTTCAAAAAATTTCACTCAATTTATATTCCATTAGTATTTGGGATTTTTTCCAATATCCATTCCATTTTAAAATATCAAAATGAAATAATTCACATCAAGGTTTTATAGATCAACTCAAATATATTTCAAATAAATACATAAAATAATGGATTCAATTACATGGAAAATTGAAAATTAAATCATCTACCATTTAATCATGGTATCATACTATCAAAAATTGTAATGGGAATTCAAACGTTGATTAAAAGAGATGGATATATATATGAAATGAATCTATAATCAAGGATGATCAGGAAAAAGGATTAGATCCAATGAAAAAAACCATAAATCCATAAATAATATTATGATTTTACACCCTATAAGGTGGAGGGAATGAATGATTAATAGAGAACATACATGAGGAGATCCACATAGTAGAGAGGGCTCAAATCTAACATTGGATCTTTTAATAACTAAAGAAAGTGGTTTGAGGAAAAAAATTCTTCTTGAGGGCATAAAAGGAAGAAAAAAATCATATTACAGATGAATGGGGTGATTATATTCTTAAAAATGGATTTTTAATTGAAATTTTAAATTCATAGAATCTAAAAACCAAATGCATAGTTTCTTGGAGTGAACCACACAACTAGATAAACTATGAACCCTAATTGTGAACCCCAGTAGTATTATATTTGGGGGTTCATAGTTAAACTAATTATGCACCATCTAAGAATTCCCCATTTTACATTGGGTGATTAGTTTGGAGGGGTGGTCACATTGTTTGAAAACATAATTCACCCCAATTTAGTTGCTTCCACAAGGGAACACAGTTTGTTGGGCCAAACCAAATGGTTTTCCCAAACCATGCACCAACTATGAAAAACCCAATGGAATTAAAAATTATACAAACCAGACCTATAACACCCAAAAAATAGACTGAACCAAAAGCATATCAGAATAAGAGTCATGGAATAACATAAATAAGGTAACTTGATGTCACAACCTCCCAGCCATAAAATCATTCTATCATTATATAGCCTATAAAGAAGTTTCCATAACAATGATATGAAGCTAATACACACTCAATATTCTCTTAAACACCCATGAAACATGTGAATCATAACCATGATTCCATTTTATATTGACCGAATGAATCATCCTCTCACAAATTACATTTTTCTTAGAATAAACTAAGAAGACTTGGTACAAAGTCATGAAAAATTTAAGATCAACATCAAGATCCTCCCATCTCAAGACATGAGATGGGTTAGTAAGACACTTCTGCAGCTATGATACATGGAACACATTATGTATCAATGTTAACTATGGTGGATGTTATAAATTTTCTAATTTTTTTCTCATAATCTTAACAACCTCAAAATATCTTAAAACCCATAGTGCAATATTCTCATGTTTTCCAAGCTGTCGATGACCCAAACAAGTTGTCACTCACAAAAATACCTAATTAACAAATGAAATCTCCAAAATCAATTTATTATAATCATTATATTTCATTTATCATCTCTGTGTCATTAACATTTTATGATGAATCAACAAAATCATTGTTTTCAAATCTTGGTCAAAATAATGTGTAAATAAGGGAGGTTCAACATTCTACGACCAACATAATGAATTTTTATAGAGGATAACATAAAATGACTTATTAAGATACATATGAATGGTTGAATGATAACTATTTTCATAGGAAAAATCAACCAACCCCAACTAGATATCACAAGATCCACCCAAATTAGGGATGAAATCATAGATAATGTCTTCCCAAAATTTTATACACTATTTTATATGGCCATCTGTTTGTGTATGATATGTTCTGATATAGCTCACGTGTGATCCCATTTCATCTTCGAGGCCTCTTTAAAAATTATAAGTGAATCAGGGATCCCTAGATGTTACTATCACAAATGGAAGACCATGAAACTAGAACAACTCTTGCGCATACATGGCACCCATTTCTTCATCATTTTTTGTTTCACAGTTGGGTATAAAGTGAGCCAATTTGGTAATCCAATTTATCATAACTCATATCACATTATTCTTCTATGGGGTATGATGATAATACACCTTGAATTCTATATAAATCTCATATAACTTATAATTCATCATTTAATGTGGCTATAGAAAACTTGATGGTTTCTGGTGCTAAGACATTACCAGTTGGAAATAATAACATTATGAAACAAATTTAGGGATGTACAGTCTGATACTAGGAATATTGGATAATTGGAACTTCTCATAGAGAATCTTCCGGGAAACTGGATGCATCACCAACTAGGAACTCTGATTTTCTCTAGGAACATCATTCTTTAGAATAAAGAACCAGCATATCGTTTACAAAAACATATAATTCCCTCTATGGATAAAGACCACATAGTGATGATGTCCACACCATGAGAAGAGTCTCTTAAGACATATTACTCACCATCACACATCTTATATAGATTATTCACCAATATAAGTGAAATTTTCAACAAACCACTAGTCAAAATATCCTCTATATTATTATCGTGGACTCCCATGTAAATCTGAGTAAAGAGATCCATCCAATCCCACTCATCTATAGATTCTTTCAGGGCATGGGTCGAAAGATTCCAACTCAAAACATTGAAAATGACATTCTCATTGGTTGGGGTATAAGCAATTTCCAAATTGAAAAATTTTAGGTACTCCAAAAAATACTATGTTGGAGATTCAAATATTTTTGAGACAAATTATAACTGATGTTTTTTTATCATAATAAACGGTAAAAAATCTACAAAATGATAATGTCACTATCTTTTAAGAGAATGAATAATAGATTCAATTTACATACCATGGGTAAGATAACTATTATCATGTAGCCTATAATGTCTAGATCTATAAGCAAAAATATTATCTCCCTACTGAAGATCACATCCCAAATCTGGAGCTGATGCATCAAAAGAAGACCATATATCCCTAGCGAACCGTTGGAAGAATCAACCCAAGTTCATAATCCAAAAGACTCATCATCTCAATGAAAGAACTATGAATCTTATCCCCCCAATCAAAAATCAGTCCCTTTAGTGTTATATAAGTATTTAAAGAAGTCAAACTCAAGAAATTATTTACAAACCAATGATAATACACTACTAAACAAAATATTCTATAAATCATGAAAAGGTTTCATGGTTGTTCCCTTATCATATAATCATTCAACATCTCAGGAAAAATGAAAATACTATGTGTCGAGAATAGGTATCCCAATAAATTTACCTCTCATGTCTAGAAAAATGATTTTGAGGGTTTGGCATAGGGCAAGGTATCTCACAATATTTCTAGCATTGTCATTGGATGAAACTCATGTTACTCCATGGATGTAGAGAAAAAAATGTCATCCAAAAAAATTAAATGAGTGAGTCATGTTTCTCATCAAATATCTTATTTATCAACAACATGAAATCATTAGAATCTTTAATTTGAGAAAAAGTTATAACAAGATAACCATAGTTTCCATAACTAATCCTAAAGATAGTATTTTGGTTGTTGGAATCATTAATTCCCAATTTTTGGAATCTATACCAAAGATCAATATTCATGAACCAAATTTCTCCATTAAAATGGTCAAATAGATCATATTCACTAGTAAATAAATTCGTATCAATTACCATAACTCAATTGAGGTTTTGGTAATCAACTCATTGGAAAAGCACACCACCACCATTTTTTATCAATGAGAACATTTGTTCTCCAAGGAGGCACTCTCAGGTGTATAAATATTTTCTTAATAAAATCATACAATATACTCATCAACTCATTTAGTTTAGCTCGTGTCATATAGTAAGAGGTAAAACACAATGGTTGAGTACTAGAAAAAAATCTATATAAAATCCTACCTCTCTTAACAGTGGAAATCTAGAAATATCAGAAGAAAACATGTTTGGAAAATTGATGAAAACTGGTGCAAGATATTCATTCATAAATTTGGACTCCTAGTCAAAATAAAACACTGATATGAACCTTAATAAATATATAAAATAAGGTATGTATATACTCAATCATGGGTCCAATTCTCACTAAATGTTATAACACACCTCATCAGGCATAAAGAATGAGATGAGCCAAAGTTAATATTCAACATGGGCCAGATGGGTGATCAATCACTCCATCCTGAAAATTATGTTGTGGTATTTTATATGATGGAATAGAAAAATATAGGTAGGATCAATATCATATAATGATAGGATTCAATTCGGGAAACATAGACCATGTTATCTATATATTCTCAGGGAGTAGTAATTTACATCACATAAGAAAAAATCTCCATGTGGAATGTTATCAATTCAATGATATGGGTTGATATAAACGAGTATAATGAATTGATAACAAATAATGTAATTATTAATGATGATTATATAGTGATTGTACCTCTCAAAGTCATTGAACCCATACTAACAACACCAGGAGAGTCTTCTACTATGTGAAGAATCATTCTTCCATATTCATATGGATGGAACACCGTTTTCGTGAAGCATGTGATTTCACTATAGTACTATTTGGTGATAATGACCCAGTTCCCCTATGTGGGGATGAAAAAATAAAAAAAATATTTTATTAATGTGACATGATCATTCGTAGAAATTATAGTCCTTGGGGCGTCTTATTGAAAAATCATTTCAAATGACCAAACTAAACCAACTGGAAGAATGTTAATGAGACTCTACCAGGTACTGTAGAAGGTCTAGAAGGACCGTAGTATTGAAATCCACAATGGGACTCATCCTGATTCCTCTTTCATTTAATTGAACTCCTAGAACTACCATGAGATAAAATGGAACTCACATCCACCCTGTGTTATCAATCAGGTCAAGATCATCCATCAAAACTCTATCTAGTAAATCATTATAAGAATTCATCATTAGCGTGAAAAACTATGATCAAATATCATCTCAAATTCCCATATCAAATATTAAATCCATTAAATTCTCATTAGTATCAATCATAAAAGAAAATATACCAAATCATAAAATTATTTTTCTTATTGAGTCACGAATGTGTCGATTTTCAACCTCTTTAGAAACTCCATCGAATTTTCAAAAACCATGCACTATGGATATAACATAACATTAAAATAACATTTATGTATTTAAACTCCGATCCTTCATTCTTTTTCACCATCACCATCAAATCCCACTATCTTTTTTATTCCCTCAAAATTTAAGGTGTCACACTTAAAATTAATTATATCAAATATTTCTATGAACTCAAATTTTTAATAAATTCTTTTCAACCAATCCTTAGAGTCTAGAGAATAATTTTTGCCTTATAATGATGGTGTCTTTTGGTGAGTAAACTCTTATTAATGATATTTATAATAATCACTTCGAGTTTCCATGAGTGGAGCTTGAATGAGAATGGATGTGGCTACAAATAATGGGCATATAAAAAATGCACTACTATCTTAATGAGATTCTAAAAACTAGATGGTTTTATTTCCATGGTTCATTTGTTTATCCCTTAATAGTTTAGTTTAAACACCTTATTAGAGGCATCATTTAACACACTATTTATAGGCAATAAAAAATATATTAACAAGGACCGTAGACTAATTACTCAAAAATGTGTATAATGTTTGAAATTTTAAAAAACCTCTAGTAAAATATGTAAAAGTCTAGGAATAGATCAAAATACTCATAAAATACACTTTTCCCATATATACATAAGGCTTCTTATGGAATGATAGTTCTGGACACTCAATCAATACTTCCTCCCATGTCCCATCAATACTACATATTATCTACTAGGACCACCTAGAAGTTATACTAAGTTCAAGAAAAGATGCTCTGCATACAATTATGATACCATTTTCTACTGAACCATCCCATATTCACAATTACCATGATACCTGAGTTGTCACTTACATTGATACATGGGTGTCCCTGATCCCCATTAGTTGGTGACATCCACTAGGAATCATACAACAATTCATTACGAACAAGTTTTTCCCAAATAGTGGAATATAAACAAGTTACTTGTCAGTGTAATAACACTCCTCCAATATAATGTATGAGAATTCAGGAATGTAAAATATTACCCAAGTATAATGATAAAAATAGAAATAAAATTTCAACCCAAACTACAATAAAAACCAAAGAATCTCAAAAAACCTTATATGACATGAGGACCTCATCTCTAGTAGTCACCATCATTACTCCATTTTCCCAAGGGTCAAGAACATCCACCACCTCAAAGTAGTGATTTTAATTTTCTCAAAAATGGAATAAGTTTAACAACTTGAGATTTTGTGACTTAATATTATTTGATTTAAATTTATCTTTTTGATATTTTTCTTTTTATGCAACACTAAATGATGGAAATTTTTTAATAAACCCCATGTTAATCGTGCACAACATACAACTTAAATTATATCTTACTCTATATGGAACAATGAGGTTACCTATCATTACAAACAATAATTACATTACATAATGTATTGAATAACACACATGACCGAGTCTTACAATAAAATAATTCATTATTGAAATATTATTACATAATAAGATATTACAAAACCATTAAATTGATGATTATAGAATTAAATAACTTATTAATATATAAATATTAATTAATTGGTTACCTAATATTAATAAAACAATATAGAATCCAAATGAATGTAAAGAGACTTATTTTATAAAAGTATATTTTTATGTTGAAAGGCTTTTTATATTATAAAATTTATTTAATTTCTAATAGTGAATGGTAATAGGTAAATTTAATTTTTATCTTTTTAAAAATTATTATTTTTTACCATCTAATTTGTTTTATATATATTTGATAAGAACAAACCTAATTTTATGTTACAAACACTATTATTTATGAAGGTAATTTTACCGCACTTTGATGGGAAATCCATTTTAAATCCAATTTTTGGAAATTTTATGGATTTAATATATCAATATAAACATCATAAATTAAATTTAAAAATAATAATTTGGGTAGGATAATTTTTTTCCTTTTTATTCATGGTCTCATTTTTAAAGGTATAGTTAAAAATACAGAATTTTAGTTTAAAACTACTTTTTTATTCTAATTAATTTATAATGTTAAATTATATTTTTTATTGTTTTTAATGTTTAATAAGATAATAATTTTTTAATTAATCAAATTATATCATTTTATTCAATTTTAATTTCAAAGTGGTTATTTAACTTTAGAAAACCTTTAGATGTTGTTACCTTAAAAACCCGTTGTTTTGTCTCGTATATGGGATTATATTTAAGTTAAATTATTCCACTTATGATATTGGAATTTTGTAAAATGTATTAAATATTTGTAATGATAAAATTTTTTAATTTATAATTATTTCAAAATATTTTTTTAACAAAAATATTTTTGAAACTGACTGAAAATTAATTACAATGATAAAGAGAAAAATTAGGTTGCCAATGTTCTAAACTGTATATTTAATATCCAAAAAGAACAATAATAATTTTCATACGACATATGAAAGAACTTATTCAAACATTAAGCTTCTATTACATAGTTTTTATAGATTGTTTTGAAATTTTTTATGTAAAAATGTGGGCACACCTAACTTGTTTTCAAAAATACCAAATGTGTCATTTACCTTACCTATAAAGGGCCACCAACTATCCATTTCTTCACACATCTCATGAATATTAGGGTGGGAAAATCTCAACCCATTCCACATCCAAAAATCCTGAACATATTCCTGGTATCATGATAAGGCCAAGACCTTATACATTACCTAATCTTGAGATAAATCAAGAATTCACATGGAAGATCTTTTCAAGTCTACAGTTTTAATGAATTAAACCATAACTTCTACATAACAAAACCATATAAATACAATGTGTAATCTTCTAAAAGTATCCATTTCTTTAGTAAAACAAATTATTTTAAAAAGAAACAGGCTTTATTTTCATGTTAAAGAATACATTTTACTTGATCCCATCTTTGAATATATTCTTCTTTAAAACCAATGAGAAAATTTTCAAAACATGGTATAAATATTAAAAGCACAGTAAAGCATACACAAAGAAAGAAAAATATTAGATTTGGGAAAAAATTTAATCATTGAATAAATTATTATAATGTAACACTTGTCACCATTATGAAGTATTAAATACATGTCACTGAATATAAGCCCATTACTTACACTTTTTGTAATCAAAATATTACCTTAAAACCACAATAAAGTAACATACTACATATAAAGGTATCCTGGGACATAATAATATATAAATTCAATAAGCATGTGGTTATCATCAACACATATCACTCTTATATTTTGAATAACCAAACAATCGAATTCCACACCTATTGAATTTGAGGTTATAATTTTACCACACATCCTTGTTTTATTATGGAACCACTCGTCTTTGTTTTATCTTGGAACCACCCTTTTGGGTTTATCACATAACCACCCATCAAATGTACTTGTACCATTATATAACGATAACTCATTAAATATTTCAATTATCAATAATTCACTAATAAAATTTGTGTTCATAATATATATGATTTCAAGATATTGATGAATTCAATCCATTTGAAAAACCATTTAAAACATTTTATAAAGATAATTTTCAATAAATGTGTCCCATACTAATTTGAAACATTTGAAATAAATTAAAATTTTAAATCATTCATGACTATATAAATAAATTCATAGAAACCATTTTTAAATCATAGACATGAAATATATGGTTTTAGTTGAATTAATTGTTAAAACATTTAAAATGATGTTTTAGTTACAGAGTCCCTTTAAACTAGAGAAACACCTGAATATAAATCATTAATGAATAAAATAAAATAAAACATTAAATATTTTGGGAATATAATAAATCATGATGTTACATTTCAATAGGTTTGTATATACACCTTATATAATAATAAAGGTGAAAAAACATCAGGATATTCCTAAACGAAATGATATTGAGACAAAGTCTTTTACCAAGATCGTATAATTATTTTAAGGATAAATTGATGAAATAATTATGTGTGACAATTATAATTACACCTAATAAAAGTGGATATTCAGTGTAAAACAATAATTGGTCACTCACACATTTTCTAAAAAAACTAATAACATGGATATTTAACTCAATGAATGAAAATTGAGTTAAAATTTCCCTTACAAAGGCTGCATCATTAGATTAAGGATAAATAAATGACATAAATATGTGTCAAAAAAATAAATACACCCTATATAATTTGATATTCAGTGTAAGGAAATTATAATTTAGTTACACATCATAATAATCATTTACATATTATTATAACTGTCACACATGTTATATAATCAATCAAAATGAGTCACACCACTTCGTGAAGGTGATAGGTCACTTTTCTCTTGAAAGACATTAACATTTTTATGCACAAGGATGTAAAGATGTAATTGATATATTTTTATTTTATAATGATAAATATATCAGGAATATGACATATGAATGTTAATTCCATTATTATTACCAGTCATGAAGTATGGTTATGGAAAAAAAATTTGATCAGTTCGTGGATGTGACATTTCGCACATACAGACGAACGATTAATTCATTACCCAATTAAGTAAAGTGGATATGGATTTATGTGATGATATTAATATAATAATATCTCTTTATATTATGGATATAATATTAATAATTTATCCTTTTTGGAGTATTTACAAAGTATGTGGGAGAATAAATTAAATTGAAACACATAAAGAAAATGATACCTCTTAATTAGTTGATCACATTAGATAAACACCTTAAAACAACTATGAAAGGTGTTATACATAAACTATGGATTTAATAATTTACTGATTGATTATATGATGTTTTTGGGATAGATATTTTTTTATCCTAAATGATTTTTATGTATTATATAACGATATGGACAAGATACTTTTTATTGGAGAGATGATGGTAACATTATGAATGTCTTGAAATATTAATTTATTATAAATTTATTTTTTGGTTTATAAAATACAAAAACTAAATTATTTCAAATAAAAGATGATTTCGGGTTGAATACCCATTATCCAATTAAAATTATACAATTTTTTAATATTTTAAAATCCTTACCTTTATTGATCAAACACTTATTTTACCTTTTTTAATCTCACAATGATAACATGTTATTAACACATTGGGTGTAAATATAATTACCACAAAATGTTAAATGGCCAAAAATGTGTCATTTAGGAAATATTAAGACTAATACTAACTATTTGGTCAAATATTTTATCTATAGAAATTTTATATTATTTCATTAAAAAGTTAATATTTTTATATATGAATTAAACCTATTTTAACACTATTCTTACTTGACATTCAAAAAAATTCATAAAAACATGATTACTTTGGAAAAATATATACATTATAATAACAAGTCATTTAAATACATGAAACCCATGGATGTAATGAAATATTTCAAATAATAGTTATTTTAATATTTATAATATCATTTATTTTAATATTTTATTAATGAAGTAATCCCTACCTCACAATTGTTTCATAATTAAATTTATTTATTTAATGACAGAAAATAAAAAAAATGCATGATTTAGGAAAAACTTTTAAATTTAAAATTATTAATTATAGTAGAATATATAATTTGTATAAACCCATATTAAAATTTTATTAATAAGAAGAATATTGTTTATAACATATTTTCCTTTACATTAAATTCAATTTTAAAAGTGTGATAATAAAACCCAATTGGATTCAAAATGCAAAAATTTCTTCTAAAGGGTTTTCGTTTTAAGCCATAATTCTTTAAATAATATTATTACATGTATTAGGGATGTTTGATATTATTATAATTTTTTCTACATTTTTTTACCTCATTTACCCTTTAACAGTGTTAAATAAAAATAAATACCACGGTTACATTCCATAATGTATAGAAATTAAAGGGACCTATTTAAAAATTGTGGAAATTATGATTAAAAATATGGAATCCATTTTTCCAAATTCATAACAAAGAACTTACTGTATATAATTTAAAATTAATTCCTATTGTCAAAATGAAAATACGGGTTTTTCAAAAGTAAAAACCATTAATAGGTTTTCATGTGTTTATATAAAATTTCAATGTGAAATTACATCCAATAAAAAACTTAATAAATTGAAAAAAAATTATCCAATTACTCTTGAAATCTAATTAAAAATAAAATCCAACTATATAAACAACTATATGAAAATCAAAAATTGAATTAAAATACTGTATTTTTAGCTATTCATTAAAATATGAATTTTATCACAAAATAGCAAAATTTCAACTGAATTAAATTTTAATATCCCAATTAAAAAGAAGACTATTTACAAATAGAATATATAAATGTGTCAAAAATAAGACATAAAATGGATTCCCCATCAAAAGTAATTAAAAACACCTATTTTGAAATATAATTCTTTTAGGATTAAAATTTATTTTGTTCTTAAATATTTTCTAGAAAACATATAAGATGATTTTTAAAAATCACATTGAATTTATATATCATTTATATAATCCAAAAAATATTTATATGTTTTAATAAAAACAATTCGTCTCATTTAATTATGGTTTCATAAAAACACAATTTTATATTCAGTTGGTTTTTATTTCTACTTCCAATAAATTTGGTAGGTAATGAATCATTATATAAAATTATGTAAACCATATTTTCATAATTCAGTTAATATTATTCATTCTGGCCATTCTAACTGCTTGGTTCTAATGGAACGAGTTAAATAATACTATATAGTTGTTAATTTAAGCTCGATGTACTGTATCATGTATTCTATTGAATACACTGTTCAATCTTAATACTCACGATGTTACATCCTACCCCCTATAATAAACTACATCGTCGAAATTTGAATTTCGTGTCGGTAACTAGTTTATGACTTTTTAAAATAACATTATTGAAATCCTACATTGTAAATATGGTTAATAAAACTACAACATTAAAAGGAAGAAATAGAAGTACAACGACCTCAGAGGTAACACATAGTATGATTACATGTAGTAAAACATGGATATTGAACAAAAAATAACCATCTTTTTATGATAGAGAGTGATTGAAAACTTTATTAGGAGAATGTTAACAATCCTTAAACCCCAAATTTTTCATGGGTTTAATGATACATTTTTTTTAATAGGAAATTTAAATGGAAGGAATTTTTTTTAATATCCTTATCATAATGTTCAGGAATTTATTTATGGGCTTGACTAAGAACATAAGAAAAAATACTTTTCAAGTATGGTTTCGATATTTTATAAATTTCTACCACAAACTCATCATTTCTCCACATGAATAGTATTCAAGATTTCATGGTCACACATAAGGCACTAGAATCAGGTTTAAGAGAATCACATAATCCACCAAAGATTAACTACTTTTTCATCCAATCATGAAATACTTCCCAAAATAAAAATAGATTTGCTATAATAAAACAATTACTCAAGAAATACACCATTTTATGGATAAAAATAACATTTCAATCTCTAAATTATACAGTAATATCCAAATTTAAAAAAAGAGAATTTGATAAATAATTTTCCTTAAAATTCCTCAAAATAATAAAAACTAATATTTACTTCCAGAAATTATAAGAATTTGATAACATAGTCTTTCAAGATACATTTTAACATTTATCTCCAAATTACATCAAACACTCTTAATGTATCTTTTCGAAAAGTATTTATAACAATCAAATTTTTTCCAAAATTATTTAATCACTTCCAAAAAATATCCAAAATATCCATAAGTCCATTTTTAAATACATGATTTCTTAAAAAATAATTCATTACTTATTATTAAATTAATATACTATATTATTATATTTACTTTAATCGTATTATGTTTTTAAAATAGTGAACGTCTTCAAAAATTACATTTATCACAAAATCCAAAAATTTTTTTTACATGCCCATATTTATCAATTCAACAAAATTTATGTCTCCCAAATCTACTTATTCATATTATATAAAAGAAATATTCTAAAAACAAAAAATCATTATACCCAAGCAATTCACAAAGGCTACTGGTAGGCATTAAAGGCTTGTCACAATCTAGTTATGGGTTCGATTCTTGCAACCTTGTTCGGCGTGATGGGTTGTCACATGGTATGTGTGTTTTCCTTTTCCAAAAACTATATAATGCTTATAAAATTACCCAAATGAAATAAAATCATCAAAAATAACACTAACTTGTTATATCGTGAATTGATATTTTATTCCTTTATTTTTTCATCACTGAGAGTATTAACCTATTACTACCTCAAAAAGAAATGTCTCAAAAAATAAATTTTATTCCATTGAAATTTCACAACATAAGATGCAAATGGTATTTCTATGACATTGATCTTTTTATCAAAATGATAAATATATACTCATATGGCATCCCATTCACATTATATGACATCCTAATTTCTAAATTTTTCAAAACTATCCTTTGATAACCCATATATGGCCCTCACCAAAAACAGTACATAATAATGAGTTAAGTCAATAATTCCCATTAAGGGTTATTTGATGTTTAGAGTTTTAGATAATTATTTCATCACTCATTCATATGAATAACATATAAAAAAAGTGGACACTTCCAAAAGTATAAATTTATTCCATAAAAAAAACATTGTAAATAAATGTGTTTTATTTTCACATCAAATCAAAATATTTCCTTCATCCAATCCTGGACTATAATCTTCTTTAAATACAATGAAAAATAGTTCAAAAAATGGGATGTGCATAAAAACATCCGTAAGGTATATAAAAGGAAGAAAAAATGTTAGTCTTGGTTAAACATTTAATCAATTAATACTTAATCAAAAATTAATACTTTTCCCTATTATGAAGTATGGAATACACTTCACCGAATCTAATCCTACTACATACCATTTTTTAATCAAAATATTCATTAAACCCCATATAAGCAAACATAAAAACTATAATTGTAAAATGAGACATATTCATACTTAAATTTAATGACCATAAGTTCTACTTCTACATGTATAACTATTAAAAATGGAATTTCCGTAAAACTGAATTCTATACCCAATGCATTAAATGTTATAATTTAATCACCCATTAATGGTTTATCAAGAAACCACCGATCATTGGATTATCACTTAACCACCAATTATTGGTTTATCATGTAACCACCTGTGAAATTCCCAAGTACTATAATATAATCCTAACAAATAAATGAATTCAATTATCAACATTTTGTATGTAAAATATGCAATCATGCAATATATTATCAAGATATTGAAATTTTCAATCCATTTCTAAAACCATTTAAAACATTTAATGAAGATAATGTTGAATCAATGTGTCATATACCACATTGAAACATTTTGATGAAATCGATAATTTAAAACATTCATATCCATATAAATAAAATCATAAATATGATTTTGAAAACATGTACATGATATAAAAGGTTTTAGATGATTAAATCATTAAAACATTTAAAACGATGTTTTAGTTAAATATTCCATTATAACTAGAGAAATGGTTGAAAAACAATCATTAAGGAGAATCATAAAATAAATCATTAAATATCACTATAATATACTAATACATTATATAATGTTTTAAAAGAGATCTATATAAACCATATAGGATAATAATGGTGAAAACGTGAAGATATTCCTCAGTGAATGTAGTTCGAGACAATGTCCCTTACCAAGATCGTATAATTAGATTATGGATAAATAAATGAAATAATTATGAATGAAAAATATAGGTACACCAAATATTAGAGGATATCTAGTGTAATGTAATCATATGACACTCAAACATATTCTTTGAAGAATAATAATAATGACATGTATATTTAACTCAATGAATAGAATTTGAGTTAAGATTTCCCTAAAAAATATCATATCATTATATTAAGGATAAATCAATGAAATAATTCTGTCAAAACAATAGAAATACACCCAATATAAGTGGGTATTCTATGTCAACCAATCCGATGATAGTTTCACATATTCTTAGAAAAACAAAACCAATGACATGGATATTTAACTCAATGAATTGAAATTGAATTATAATTTTCATTAAAAAAATCATATCATTAGACTATGGATGAAGAAATGACAAAAATATGGGTGAAGAAAAATAAACCAAATATATGTGGATATTAATTGTAAAACAATGATAGTTCATTCACACATATTCTTGGAAAAACAAAACCAATGATAAGGATATTAAACTCAATAAAAAGAGATTGAGTAAAGATATCCCTTACCTAGTGTCTGCCTTTTCATGTACATTTTTTGTCTTCTAGAATAATAAAATTATTTGAATTTATACATTAATAAAAATATTTTTCATGTTTTTACTCTATATATATCACTTATTACCATGTTATATAAATTATTTAATTCTATGTGTTATTGACAGATGCTGTTTGGCTATTTGGTACATGGGTCAAAAATGAACATGGTATGATGTAAATTTCCAATTTGGTCATAAGTCCATGATATCCATAATTGTATTAATTAAATAGTCATAAATTTTATACATTAATAATACTTCTAAAAAACCCATTAATTCTGGTTATAAAAAATAATCAACGTTATAATCATGCAGATGGTATGTCGTATGTATGCATGAGTAACAATTACTTTTTTAAATTATCATTATGGATATAAAGTAATTATCATTTTATAATTAAAGAATTATCATGATATTATTAAAACCATAATAATCCTTTAAATATGCTTTTATATATAATACATGTTTTATAATGAATCAAAATGAGTCACACCGATTCGTGGAGGTGATAGTTAACACATGTGCACGAGCAATGTTATCATTTTTTTTAACACGGAAGTAAGAATTAAATTAATATATTATTATTTTATATTCATTTATATTTCATTTATATCACACATATATGTTAATTTAGTTATTATAACATTTCATTAGAGACATTTCTGGAAATTGAATCAGATATGTTCATGGAGGTGATAGTACCCATGTACGAAAGAATGATTCATTCCATTCCAATTTAATGTGTGTGTGGATGGATTTAGTTGATTATATTAAAATAATAATATCTTATTATATTATGTATACTGGTGGTATTATCACTTCATCATTGGAAAATAATTGAATGTAGTGGAATAAGAAATAAAATAGAATCACATAAATAAAATGACTAATCTTCTTCAGTTGATCGCCTTTAAAGAATTCCTCAAAACCTATAATAATGTTGTTATTAATAAAGTAAGGTTTTAGGAATGATTGTAGGGATTCTAGGAATAGTTTTTGAATTTTATTTTTCAATCTATTAACCATTGTAATTTTTAATAAATGGGAAGGAAAAGTTCAATTTTAAAGGAGAGATGAGGGACACTTTAGGAAAGTATTGAAATATTAATTTATTATAAATTTATTTAATGTTTATAATGGTCCCAAAATATTTTATTTGAAATATAATTGGATTTTTTGGTTTAATCACCACTATCCAATAAAAACTAGCCACGTTTTGAATATTTTTTAATCCTTGTATTTTTGGTTTAACCCTTATTTTACATTTTTTAATCATTCCCTGGTAAATGGTTATTTACATTTTTTATGTTAATGTAAAGACCATAACATTTCAAACGTCCAAAAAAGTTCAATTTATGATGTATAATGAAATATATTATCTATTTGGTCGAATCTTATATTTTTAGAAATTTCATAACATGTAATAAACTATTGCATATTTTTAGTTATGAATTTTTTCAATTTTGACACTATCCATACTTGGATAAAAAAATGTATTTACATTAGAAAAAATTAAAATTTAATCAACCTCAACATGTTATATTCTTCAATAAAATTCATATATGGGGTCAAATATTTATAGTAATATCAATTTTATCATTTATTCAACTATTTATCTAAATATTTTATTAATGATGTAATCAGTAAATCAACATTGTGTCCTAATTAAAATCATTTATTAAATGTATATAAATTAAAAAAAATGATGTATGAAATATGGTTAAATTTATAATGACTATTTATAGTCTTAGATATCATTTAAATTAACACATATTGAATTTTTTTCACTATGAGTATTCATGTTTATAATATATTTTCCTTTACATTAAATTACATGTTATAAGTGTCATAATAAAAACCATGGGGATCCCACATGAAAATGTTTTTTCCCAAATGTTTTAAAGGTCATACATATGTCATACAATAGGATTATGACACAAGTTAGGGTAGTTGTATATTTATATAATATTATTTTTACCCATATTTACCAAATTTACCCTTTAATGGTGGAAAATAAAAATGATTAATAATGTTTTACTTAATAATGTAAAAAAATAAAAAAGGATTATTTCAATAAAATATTCATATATGATTTAAAATATTGAATAAAAGTTTCCATATTCAAAACAAAAAAATTTATGGAATTAATTTTAAGTTAATTCTCATTGTCAAAAGGCAAATACGATGTTTTTTAAAATTAAAACATGTCAAATGGTTAACCTGTGTTTATATTAGATTTAAATGTGAAGTTAAATCAAATGAACATAATTGTATTAAATGATAAAATTTTATATTAATTAATAATTAAATACAATTGTAATGATAATCTACTTATATAAAAAAAGTTGATGAAAAATAAGTTTTGAATTAAAATAAAGTATTTTACACTATTAATTAAAATATTAATTTATAAAGAAATACCAAAAAATCTACCAAATTAAATTTTTATGTCCCAATTACAAATAATAAGTTTAAAGTTTTAAATGCAACATAAAAAAGTGTAAAAAAATGATTTAAAATGTGTTCACCGTCAAAAAAATCTTAAAAATACCCTTTTGAAGAATAATTTTTTATGCTTACAATTTATTTTGATCTTCAATATTGTATATAAAACATAAAATATGAATTTTAATGCTTTAATTTATTTTATATTTCCTTAATACAATATTAAAATAGTTATATGATTTTATAAAAAAAATTATTCTCATTTTAATAGGTGTTCATAAAAACACATCATTTATATTTAATTGGTTTTTATTTCCATTTCAAATAAATTTGGAATCATATGAATAATTATATATACAACTGTAATACATATTTTAATCATTCAGTTAACACTATTCATTCTAATCTTTCTAATGACTAGGTTTTAATGGTAACATTTAAATAAAACTATTTAGATGTTTGTTTAATCTCAATGTAGTGTATAATGTAAGACATTGAACATATTGTTCTTATTTATAACATGGGATGTTGAAATCATAGCATTGGAAAGAAAGAAATAACATGATTCCTTTTAGGAAAAACCAAAAGGAGTTAGCAAATTAAGAGGTAATACAGTCCCTCAAACTACTTTCATTTATTTTCATTATCCCCTCACAAATATATTATTATTCCATTATTGTATAAAAAAACCGGTATCCTCAATATACTAAGATGTTTTAATTCTATGGATTGTAACTAAATACACAATCACATCCATCTAATGTGAAATGAACAAACTGTTTATGAGTGTGGTAAACTATCGCATCAATAAATGATGATTATTCATTTTTCCATTACCGCCTATCATAATGGAAAATAAGGTGGAAAATATGTTTTTATATATTATATAACATATTTATTATGAATTTAATATATCATAATAATTTATAACACATATATTTATACATTCCATTTGGAGTAAATAAAATAATTTTGTTTGATATGGTGTGGATTATCGCCCCTTTAAACCAATTTGGTTCTTTCACACACTGCGTGGAATGTATTAAGGATGTGTTTAGTTATATTATATGATTTATATGATATAGTAAAAATATAAAAATTATAAAATATACATTTATACACATATATCATTTAATCTCTTTCTTTGATTACATATATAAATCCAATGAATCATTTATGCGTACGTACGACCAATCGTCTCCATGAATTGTGTATTCCATTTCATACTTCTATATTCAATAAATTATTATAATAAACATATAATGAATATAAATGATATTTATATCATGGTTTACATTCTAGAAATCCTGATATATATATACGGTCCAAAGATACAACAAATTAAGACACTTGAGAGAAACCAAGAGAATATTACTCGAAAAGAAACCATAACATAGAAATGTTAATAAGTGGGTAATGTAATGTCATAATAAAAATATATATGGTATTAGATATAATTATATGATTCTGTGAAAGATTTATTAAAAAAATTAATTTTTTATACAAGATTTTTCAACGAGTATAATGAGATTCAAGACAGAAGGTAACAATATTTAATATAACATTTTATTTCTGTTAGATACATGCCTTAACCATCCCTCATTTCATTTGTGTGGTGAGTATACTACCCAAGGATGTATTTTATGAATATTGAAATTTATTATATTTGTGTTTACATATCAATTTAATGGTATTTCTATCACATGGTATATGTTTCAAAATTTACCAAATCAGTAAAGTGATTTTGCCTCAATTTCCCTTTTTTGAGAGACATTCAATGTTATACACCTATATTTTATAGTGATTTGTATATAATACATTTCTAATAAAACTTAATGAATATAATTATTTTCATGATATTTTAATCTTAATGGTAATTTATTATTTCTATTTTTTTGATCTAAGGTTATCAAAGTGGAAACATTTTTTGGTCTACATCTCAACAATTATTGAGATTCTTTATGGTTAGGTACCCATTGATGCAATCATATTATCCATTTCTCTAGAAAACATATTGTTTTTCATAACATATATTTAATAATGTTATATCCATATAATGGTACCATTATTCCACACTTTGGTACATAATATGAAAAATTTTGTGTTTATAAAAATGTCATACATTACATATCCCTTCAGTCGGAAATATGCATACCTTCAAATCCATGTTACCAAAAAAGGGTTTCCTATAATATTGAAATAATATATAATCATTAAAATGAAATTTTACAGTTTTTTCTTTTACCATATTTTTCAATGGAATATTCTTATCACATTCCGATGAAGGCATTTTTATAACATGTTTACCATGAAAAATGAATGTTATTTTAACATGTATAACACGCACAGATTTACCTTCCATAATTTATTCAAATATTACATTTAATCATAAAATAGATAATGATCAAAGAATTATTTGTTTAATATTAATTTTCCAAGAAATATTTTTATGTTGTTTTCATGCATATTTTATAGTTTTTTTGGAAAATTCACTCAAAAAGTTTTCACGAATTTTTAAAAATATGCCAATTTATTTTCAATGAATAGAATTTTAAAACATATCAATGATTTTTTATAAGTTTTCATGGAAAATTGTTTTAAATATGTTTTCATAATTTTTTATAATATTTCATGGGAAAATGTTTTCAAAATAATGTAAAGCCTCCATTATGTGATTTTAGTGCATTTTCAAAGAAAATGGTTTTATAAAGGATTTATGTTTTAATTATAATATTCATTAAAGAAAATATATTTTCTTCAAGAAAACTTTTAAAAATATATTTCCTAGTTATTTTCTATCTAAGATGAAATCCATCGATGATACTCATTCCCATCTAGGAAATTATCCAAAATTTATATTAATATCCATTCTGGAATGGATTTTCATTTGATGGAATGGTGCTTATGACGCCCATTTCAATTCCATGGGTTATATTATTTTGGAAAACACTTCTTTTCATAGGTTATGATTGGTTTAAATGACTATCTAACCTTTATCATTTCCACGGGTTATGATCTGAGGAGATATTAATGATACTGGTTACATTTCTTGAGTTATTATAGTATGTATATAAAATCCATTACAAATTATGGGTCATGATATTGTAAATTATTTAATTATCATGTGGAACATGTGTGAAGGATTTAATTTTGAGATAGTTGTAACTAACATATCCTTCAAATTTAGTGGGTAATGATGGATGGATGATGTGTATAAATGTTATGCATGAACCTGATTAGAAATTCAAATTATTTTTCTTAGATGACGTTTTATGTCCATTTGTTTATTCTTGAACCTTATAAAATTTTCTCAATGTTATCAGTGACACATATTTTATGTTGAAAATGTTATGAATGAACATGATTAGATTTTCACAATGTTATACATGGACCAGGATTCATGTCCATAATATTATGACTGAACCTGATTACATGTTCAGAATGTTATGTTTGAACCTGTCATCATGTTCACTAAATTATTTGTGGACCATATTGCATATCCATATGTCTACGATATAAAATTATTTCGTGTCCTTAAAATAATTTTTGAACCTATTTCAATATATATATTATCATTATGTTGTGCATTGATGTGTATTAAAAAATTTCAATTCATATTCATATGATACGCTTCCATTAATTTTGATCCTATTTCACTCATGATTTCAATTTAAACAAAAATAATAATAAATAACTTTACATTTACATATTTAAAAGACATTCATTCATTTCAAAATGATGGAAAAAATGTAAAACTTGTATCAAATAAGAATTTTTTATAAATTCATTTATATAAATCATTTGACATGTTTAAAATACTTTTATAATCAATGAAATATATAATCAAATCAAACCCAAAAAACAATCATTGTCATCTATAATGATGTATGCAAGATTCTGGATATATGATCATAACACCTCTCAAATCATTGCTTATGACTAATCATTTTTTCACACTTCCATTCAGCTCATTCTGAAGATGGTTCATCGACATCCCATTGAGGATAATCATGTAAAACTAGGTTTTTGATATAATTGTCAAATAAATCCATTGTTAGGGAAAAAATAACCCAGTTATCTTATTCAAAATAACCTACTAACTACCCATGACCTCATGAGATCAATAAATCCATAAATAATGGGAAAATAATCTCATTTAAAATCAGTAATATTATACAATTCAATTTCCCTCTATTTAGTTTTAATATTCCAATTCAATATCAAAACAAAAACATGGGGGTATTCATCATTTTATTCATTTTCCATCTAAATCCAATATCGGGTTTCTAATAACTTCAGTTCAACCCATTTTATAAAAATCAAATCTCAAATAATATTATCAAAAATCAATCTGTCATTCTCAAAACTCATCATATAATTACAATTCCATTAGAATTGATGATTTTTATCAAAGTATACACCATTTAGAATTTAATATTCTATTAATTGAAATATATATTTTATTAATATATTGAATTTTATTTCAAAAACTCATGAAAAACATGGATTCAATTTCATGACAAATTTAAAAGGGAACAATCTACTGTTATGTAATGGTATCAAACAATCAACACCCATAATGGGAATTCCAATTAAAATTGTATGCAGAGAAGATAAAAAATCGAATATATAATTAATGAAAACAAATACAAGTATTAGAATCATTGAAAAATAATTTATACCTATCATGGAAATGATTATTTAACACTCTCTAATAAGTAGAGAATATAAAATTGGCAGATAACACACATGAGGTGATTCAATTTCTATAAGGGTCATATATTCCACTAACACATTGATTCCTCCATAGAGGACCAAAAATATATTCTTATGAAACTAAATGGAAGAAAAAATCCAGCTAGGGATGAATGGGGTTATTAGGGACTTAAACTTGTGGTTTTGAAAATATTAAAATTAAATTCATTGGAATTAAAAACCATGACCATGATTTTCTATAGAGTGTCGCACTATTAGAAAACATGGGTTTAGTCTCCATACACCAATAATGATTTTCTATTTTTCTTGAATGGTTCGGACATATGGTTGAACTAAAAATGTGTCAATATTTAAATCACCACTTTTTATGGGGTATATGGTTTAATGGGGTGACCACATGGTTTGGAAAAACATTTCACCCACTTTTAGTGACTTACAACATGGTGAACGATTTACTATAACTACTCACATTGTTTTCCCTAACCATGCAACGATATGAATAACACAAATTTCTGTTAAAATACTCCAAATTTGACATTAATCAATGTGAAACAAGACCAAACCAAATTTTGATAAAACAAGGGCCAAGAAATACCTAATATAAGGTAATGGGATGTTACATTTAATCTAATAAGTGATCATAATTTTTTTACAATGACATATAATATGAATATTACTATATTTCATCATCTAAAATGTGTATATTCAAAATGGTTTTACATAGAGTGGTTCGGGTTTTGATTAGTGCTATGAATCCCTTAATTCTATAAGAAAATGGGGGTTCAAAACCCATATGGCGCAGGGCACTGTAGTAGTACTGTTGTGTAATTTAGTAGTGGCACCACTGTATCATCGGTGAGTACAGTATCTGTAGAAGGTCACTGTAGTGGTGGTAGGGTACTGTAGTAGCGGTGGGTACTGTGCAGTACAATAGCAGGGGGTACTATAGCTGTACTATTTACATAATGGGATTTAACCCAAAAAAATGGCCCTATGGGCCATATAACGGGCTAAATGCCCACTGGGTCTTTGGGCTATGTAATGGGTCTCCCTCTACCCAATTAAGGAGGTCATTTATTTGCTTTAATAATAAATGAGGCTTCATACCAAACTATGTAAAAATAATAATGTTTTTATATAGAGGAAATATGTAAGTTGAATTAGGAGGGAACACAGATGATGATATCCATCTAAATTAGTAAACATAAATGGTTGGATTTAGAATTGAGTATTTTGGTTTTGTGATTTCTATATTGAAACATGCTATAAATTGTTGTGGGATTTATTTTAGAGACAAATCAATTCTACAATATAAGAATATGTTAATAATGGGGTCTTTTTTAAGACAAGACCCTCCAATATCTAGTACATATTCCTACCAAATGTTAGACGACAAATTGATTAAATCTCCTGAAATATATTAGAAGTCATCGGTCGTTTCAGGAATCAAATAGTAACTCATGATATTTACTATTTCAAGGTTAATACATTCCATATTTTTTAATGTTTAATAATTATATATAAAGATAATCACAATCATATTGAATTAGATAGAATTAAGAATATTTTCATAGAATATTATTTTTAAATTGGTACCCAATTTTGGATGGAAAATAAATTTTAGGAAGTGTGGAAAAATTAAGAATATTCAATAGTAGAATTTTTCAAAAAGTCACCCATTGGGAAATATATGCACTAAATTTTATTCCATATTCTAAAAGTAAAATTAATATGTTTTACTCGGGATTGAATCCATTCATTCTATGATAACATGGTTGAAATTTATTTTCTTTATGACCTTGTATTCGTCGAAATCAATGAGAAACTATGGTAAAGGTGGATGATGATGAGAAAGAATGCAAAGAATAAATCCCATGATAAGAAAATAATGTCTCTAGTTTGTGAAGGATGTTGAAAAAATTACCTAGGAGAATATATTATGAACTTTAAGAAGTGATTAAGTTGAGGTATATTTTGGAATATGAATGAAAACATAAAATAATATTATTTTGGTAGTTTTGTTTCCGATTTTTATAAATAGGTAGTATGATATTTTCAATATAACTATATGGTTTATTATATGACTGATTGTTCAAAGAATAGAAAAATCAATTGGAATCATAAAAAATATATGTAAATGGGTGTGGTAGAATCCATTAAAACTACATTAGTGGATATTTATCCAACAAATTAAAGGGTAACATGTAGATTACCTAATTCTTATGATAATTCTAATTTTTTATTTTGGGTCTACATAATATTTTATTTCTGAGATATATTATTATAAAATATAAATTTCACTATAAAAAACGAAGTTATGACTTTTTGAAAAACACACTTGGGGTATTATTATAGAAACAATAATTTAAGAACTTCTTCATATTAAAACATGTGGAAGTATTTTTCCTTAAAAATTATTATATTTCCCATTTTTTTGTTTAATATTATTGTACGTGTGGGTTGAATTTTTGTTTATAAAACTAATATAGATTTAATAGACAAATAATTTATATATTGAAAGGAATTTTAGATTGTAAATATTTAAAACATCATACCTTTTATAACATATTAAGAATAAGATAAATCTTTATAAGATGGAAATGAAATTTATCATGTTCATATTATGAAAAATGAGGGAATTATTCAGATTAATGTAGTGATGGAAGTAAAATATTATGTGTGTGTTTTACGTAAGGATTTTCTTTGTATTATAACTAACTACGAAGTTGATTTTACATTTGAATTAGTTTATGATCCTAATAAAATATGAAAACCTCTTTTAATGGATCAAGTAGAACATCCGAAATTGAAAAATTGAATATAATAATTTATTTAAAAATGTTATATTCCCCCTAGAATATTACAATGGGGTGAACCTCCTTTATTTTATGAAGTGAAATATTGTTCGTTGAGTATTTCCAATGATTATATATCATTAAATAAAATTGATATTACAAATACGTATTATTTTCCACATATCGATGACTAATTTAATAATCTTGACAAAGCATAGTATTATATAAAAGGTGACCTATGGTATATGTACCATCAATTGATATGGATTGAGTTTCACATCCATAATATTGCATTTAATACTTTTTATGAACATTATGAGTTCCTAGTTAATCCCTTTTGTGTGACAAATGCTCCTTATGTATTCATGGATATTATGAATGTAGTTTTCTATGTTTATTTTGATAAATTTATTTTTGAATTTGTTGATAATATTATGGATTATTCTATATGTTATGGGGATCATGAAAAAAAATTATGTATTTTTCTATAAACACTAATATAAAATAAATTATATAGAAAACATGGAAAACATGTAAAACATGAATTTTAGATACAATCGATTTCAGTTCATGGACATATCTTAAATAATGAAGACATAAATGTTGATATTTCTAAAAATAATGTTGATTATGAATTTCCAAGACCTTAAAATGTTATTGAGATTAATAGTTTTATTAGCTTAATAGGATATTATATAAAGTTATTAAAAAACATTCATTATTATCAAGGGTAAAAATCATGATAAAATATAAAAGGGTTAGGTTCATATGGATAATGGAATATGTAGAATGTTTATTAGAAAATAAAATAATATTAATTAATAATATATTTCTCCCTACAATCATTAAATGGTGATTTTTTATCTACAGTAATTATTCATTGAAGGTAACGGGTGGTGTTTTAATAGAAATGACTAGGTAATTGATTTTTCATTACAGAAATTTAATCCTCATGAGAAATATATTCCTATAAATAACCAATAATAGGTAGTGATATCATTTTCTTAATATATTTATAGAAATAATATATATATATAATAATGTATAAATATATACTAATCATAAAATATTAAAGTATATATTCAATAAAAAGTAGTTTAATAAAAATAGGTGATATAAATAGAATTTATGATGGATTATTACTGTATAATTCATTAATATCTATCTACAAAAGTAATGGCCCGGACCACTCAAGCCCATTCCTTTGTCAAAAAGAAGTCCACAAAGGGTTCTATTGTGTAAAATAGACTTTTCCCACACTTTCAAGAATTTTTAAACTATATGTCGTGTAGTTTGAGTACACACCATGTACCCCCTTGCTGGGTATACCCCGTGTTGAAGGCCATGTCCTTGTCGTGTTATATAAATGGGTACACGCCGGGTATCCAATACTACACATCATGTAGTCTCTCCCCGCGTACGAGTTACCGTGTGATGACTAGTAAACCACCGTCTGCTGTGTTGGAGCTGTGTGAAATAAATGGGTACACGCCGTGTATCCAATACTACACGTCGTGTAGTTCCTCCCCACATACGCGTTACCATATTTTGACCAATCAATGACCGTGTTCCGTGTTGGAGCCATGTGAAATAAATGGGTAAACACTGTGTATCCAATACTACACATCGTGTAGTCCCTCCCTGCGTATCTGTTACCTTAAAGTCGTGTGTTGACCAGTCAATAGCCACGTTCCGCATTGAAGGCCGTGTTTGAAGCCACACGGTGACCGTGTGAAACGGCTGAGTACACAACATGTACCATAAAGTACACATCGTGTACTTTCTCTTTTCTCACCTATAAAAGGAGTGGTCCCCTCCTCCTTTTATACTCACCCCTCTCCTCTCCATTCCTCTGAGCAGAGCTCTCCCAAGAGACTCGAAGGCTCCTTTTCTTCAAAAACATCTTCATCCGAGATACAATTTATGATCCGTCAGCAGCCACGGGATCATAACAACAGGGAGGAACTTATAATCTTGGATCTGTTGTCTTTCCATTGTCCTTTCCTTTCCGATTTTCACCCGAGGAGGTTTTTCTGGGACCCGACAGAAGCGATGGACACTGGCGGATGTCTTCAAAAGTTGATATGGGGGAGCATTTTGATCAGAACATGTTGAGGTAGGGATCCTACCTTCGTCTCTCAAATTTGTGCATCATGTGGGGTGGGTATCCTCTTGTTTTCATGAGAACCAGTTGAACCATTAAATAAATATAATAACTAGTTAAAGAACAGGGATGAGAAAGTTGTTATGTTTATCTTTGTTTATCCTATTGATATGTTATGAATTGAATAGGATTATGCCTACTAAAAATCATGGTCGTTGGGGGCATTTTCATGTGCAATTAAATGTTTCCCTATCTTCTAGACCATTTTTGAATGGAACTTTGCTGAATGTGGAATTTGGTTAATCACGTAATGTTGGCTGATTTAAAATCTGGAACCCTTGTGTGATCACCCCGATTGAACAAAATGGAATAATGAACATGTGGGTGTTGGATCAGATACGTGGCATGCGATGGGGGTGTTTTGTGGGTTGGTGTGGATCGGGTGAGCAGCGGGGCTGCGGTATACTTGATTGTGGGTTGGTGTGAATTCTATACTAGTGATGGGAAGCAGGGATGTGATAAATGGGATCAAGGGATGATGATGTACGAGTTTCGGTGTGTTTATGGTTATGGTGGTTGGCAGCGGGGATGCAGGGATGGGTTTAAATGTGAATGGACTATGGGTTGTGAATAATAAAGAAAAATTGGAAGAGTTAATGAATGGTGGGACGGGATTAATAATTAATGGTTTGGTCGGTTGATTAGAAGGGATTTGTTGTGCTGCTTGTGTTTTCCTAACATGATTTGTGGATGGCAGGGATATGTTTTATGAACGACCGATGTGCTTGGTTGTTGATAGTTTCCCGGTATTTAAAGAAATAATAAACTAATTCTGCTGAAAAGTGAAAACCAAAATGGGGTTGGGTTTTTTTGTTGTATGCATGCTTCGTAGTAGCAGTGATGAGGCACATGCTCAGTTTCTCTGTTTAGAAGCCATAGGTTGGGTTGTGTGTTTGGTATAGATATATATATCTGTATCTTTTGTGTTTTATTGCACCCCACCCATGTAGAGTACTTAGTGCCAAACACTTCCATTTCATGGGAGAGGGTGTTTTCTCATTAATTACTAGCTCCTTCCTACTCCTTCTTCCCTAGACTGTGATGGCTTGAGGCGACCTTACACCTAAGACCCTTCAGGTAGGTTTCGATTGGGGTGGTTCTAGCCCAAGACTCTTTGGGTAGGTTTTACTATTTCCCAAGTATCTTCGGGATGACGCCCAGGTGTGTGAGGGCGGGATTCGTCGTTGTGTGGCCCAGGTGTGTGCGGGCCGGATATGTAGTTGTGAGGCCCAGGTGTGTGCGGGCGGGATACGTGGTTGTGAGGCCCAGGTGTGTGCCGGCGGGATACGTGGTTGTGAGGCCGAGGTGTGTGCGAGCGGGGAGAGTGTGGCAGCTTCAGGACGTTCTCCATTAGGAAGAGAAGCTAATTAAAGGGAAATGGTTCTGGCTACCCAATTCTCTTGTTCTTATATACTACTACCTATTGTGATTGTGTTTTTGGTGAGTGTGGCTGGTGAGGATGGGTGGATAGAATTCCTTCTAGGTTTCTTTTGTTGTTCTCACGGGACATTAGAATGTCTCCCCACTTGTGCACGAGAGCTTTAGTTTTCCCAACTGAGTATACTTGTATTCTCACCCTACATTTACTTTCAGGTTTCCATGAGGACTACCAGGGCCATGCAGGACCCTACTAGTTGGACAGTTGGAGTTGTTGCGGTTTTTGTACACTTGTTTCTTTTGGTATTGTACTTTTTGCTTCCTTGTACTTTCACCTTGTTATAAAATTGTATAAACATGCATGTGGTCTTGGTTTCGGTTTATTTCTATACACCTGTTCATTTCCTTTTTGGTGGTTGACTTGTTCTATTTCCAGATCTTAAAATAATAAAAGGGTAATGCCTCTCATAATTGTGAAAACTCATACCCTTGGTTCTAGTCACCATCCTGGGGTCTAATGGAGGTGGGACTCGGGGGTCATTATCTCCCTTTCACCTTTGCCAGCTCAGGAGGGGCATCTTTGTTTGGAGGTGGTCATGATAGAATGGTATCAGAGGTGATGGTTGAGATATAGGATGGAGTCTGGAGTTAGGCACAGCGAGGATTACATGGGATGGTAGGGGAATAGTGTTAGTCAATCTTAGTGCATGACATAGTCAAGGGAAAACCATCTAGGACATAGGATTTTAGGGCCCCCTATGATCCGATGCAAGGAATCCTAGCCTACCAGATGACAATTTGATACTACATTGATTGTAGGGTAGAGACCCTAGGGAAGGTACATGCATCATCATGATTGTGTTTTTCATGATTTGGGTGTTCTGGGAATGAAATTGAAATAAAAAATGATAAAATAAAACCTTGAGAAATTTCCTTACTACTTGGTCATAGGCTATCATTGTTTACCGTACAACTATGGCACCTGGACATCGTCCCCGGGTGGATCAGATGGCTGAGGCCCAGCAGATTTAGGAGGTCGATCAGTTGAGGATTGACCGAGAGGAGGAAGTTATCCAGTGGCAGAAGACTCTCCATTCCGTCCAGCGGAAAACCCTCAAGAAGTATGAGGGTAGTAATTCAGATACAAATAGGGAAGGATGGATTGAGGAGCTAGTAATCACTTTTACCTTGATTCGTGCTGTGAGTGAGTACTACGTTCCCCTAGAAGTTAGCCAGCTGAGAGGTGTGGCACAACAGTGGTGGACGCTCTACCTCGGAGAGAGGTTAAAGGCAGAGGTTCCATGGGCTGACGTTGAGAAGGAATTCTGAGAGGAATTCCTTTCTTCCATGATTAAGGCGGAGAATCGGCAAGAGTTACTCTCTCTTCAGTAGGGGAGTATGTCAGTACGAGAGTTAGGGATCAAGTTCAAGGATCTCCTGCACTTTTCTCCGGATCCCTTTCAGGATTAGGAGTCTTGGGCGAGACGTTTGGAGGAGGTTCTTCGTCCTTCGCACCAGTATGCTATCACCCCCTTCACCCTTCCTATGTACTTGGTGGTATAGAAGAAGGCAGAGGTTGTAGATAGGATGCACTCGCAGGGAGGTGCACCATGTGAGGGGATCCAGCTAGGTTCATCGAAGGGGAAGGCAGTCAGCAGCAGGTATCTTGCGATAGGACCTTCCAGGTTCAGGCTAGTGGGGAGCATGCCCCAGCAGTTCCAGTTCAGATATTCAGGTCTTCGTCACTTTTTCATGAGCCCAGGACCGATTTGTTTTTCTTGTGAAGGATTCGGGCACATTAAGAGTCAATGCTCGACCCGAGCTCAGTATGGTGGAAGTGGGAACGTTCAGCTCCCACCTCAGCAGCACCAGTTGACAGCGAGGCCCTTCCAGCAGTAGCAGGACCACGCTCCTTCGAGGGTAGACTTTGTGGGAGGAGGCCGACCTCAGGATGCTCCTCAGGGACCTTGAGCAGGGCGTGGTCGGGGAGGTGGACGACATCAGAGAGGTAGAGGAGATGGGTGTGGATAGTTGAACGCAACATAGTTGATAGCTATGGCAGGACCAGAAGTGGTGATAGGTACGATTTGTTTGTTCAGCACTCTAATTTCTTCTTTGTTCGATTCAGGAGCTTCGCACTCCATTGTGGCACCTGGTCTAGCCCATGATTTGGGACTAGACATAAAGATAATTTCCGTACCACTGGTGCGGAGTACCCCAGTTGGAGGATAGACCAGCGTATCTTGTGTTTTCCGGGGATGTGGGCTAATGTTGGGACCACATTGATCTAGTGGAGACCTTCTTCTATTACAGATGCATCCATACGATGTCATCCTAGGCATTGATTGGTTGTTTTCCATTAGTTCCGTTATCGAATGCTTCCAGAGAAGAGTCGTGTTCTTTGATGTGGATAGGAAACATGTAGATTTTGTTGGTGAGAGGAGCTATCAGGTGGGAAGCCAGCGTGTGGAACCTCTCCATTTTTTGTTAGGTGGGATATCAGTGGTTCCAGCTAATACAAAGAAGATGGATGTCCCAGGGGTTTATGGGGAGTTTCTCGATGTTTTTCCTGAGGAGGTGGTGACTCTACCCCCCCCCCCCCCCCGATGTGACGTTGAGTTCGGGATAGACTTACAGCATGGTACCTGTCCGATTTTGATGGCCCCTTATCAGATGGCACCTTCGGAGTTCTAGGAGTTGCACATTCAGATTGACAGTCTGATGGAGAAGGGTTTTGTTCGACCTAGTGTATCACCATGGGGAGCTCCAGTTTTGTTCATGAAGAAGTAATATGGTGGTATTAGGCTATGAATATACTACCAAATGTTGATCCTGGTAACAGTCAAGAACCATTACTCCCTTCCAATGATAGATGATCTCTTCGACCAACTAAGGGGATCAGGTTGGTTTTCCAATATTGATCTACGATCCGGATATCATCAGCTGAGGGTAAAGGACTGTGAAATCTCGAAGACGGATTTCAGGTGTAGGTATTGGGAACTTTGAGTTTGTAGTGATTCCATTTGGAGTTACAATTGCACCAGTAGTGTTCATGGGACTTATAAACTTTGTCTTCCGAGAGTTTCTGGACCGGTTTGTCGTTGTGTTTATCAATGACATCCTGATCAACTCAAGATCAGAGGAGGAGCACGTTGAGCATCTCAGGGCAGTCTTGGAATTTCTTCGACACCACCGTCTTTATGGTAAATTGTCAATTTGTAAGTTCTTGACGCAAGAAGTATACTTCCTTGGGAACGTAGGGTATCAGCATGGAGTGTCAGTGGACACATCGAAGGTGGAGGCAGTTGATTCTTAGAATGCACCCAAGAGTGTGGCAGATGTTCATAGTTTCCTGGGGTTTTCAGGATTCTATCGGAGGTTCATTTCATACTTATCTCGAGTTGCTGCTCCATTGACAGATTTTACTTGGAAGAAACAAGTCTTCCTATGGAGGGAGCAGTGCCAGAATGCTTTCGACTACATGAAGGAGAAGTTGTTCAGTGCTCCTGTACTCAGGTTTCCAGATGAAGGGTTGTTGTATGAGGTGTTTTGTTATTCTTCTAGCCTTATTCTGGGGTGCGTGATGATACATAAGAAGGGAGTGATCAATTATGGGTCTAGGAAATTACGCCCTCACAAGTGTAACTATGCCACCCATTACCTAGATCTTGCAGTAGTAGTGTTCTCACTGATGTTGTGGCGACATTACCTCTTTGGGGAGAACTTTGTGGTCTTTTCAGATCACAAGACCCTGCATTATATCTTCTCCCAGCGTGACCTGAACCTGTGGCAGTGGAGATTGGTCGTGTTTCTCCAAGACTATGACTTTGAGATCTCTTACACTTGAGGTAAGGGAAATGTTTTGGCTGATGACCTTAGTAGGAAGTCACATAAGGAAGTGGTTCAGGAATCCACTGATGCTTGGAGAGCGATGGGAGAGTTGGCCGCCTTGCACTTTGATGGCAGGGTAGAAGGTGTGAGAGGCTGTCTATTTCAGATGACGGTGCAATCCTCCTTGTTGAAGTAGGTGGAAGAGTCTTAGTGGGGGGACTCTGAGGTGGAAGTGATGCATGATCATGTCGATTAGGGGAACGCTCCAGAAGGATGTTTAGAGGACAACCGAAATCGGATTCTTTTCCATGAAAGGTTGTTTGTCCCAGAGACAATGTGTGAGGGAGTTCTTCATGAGTTCCATAGGTCAGCCTTGGTGGCACATCCAGGAGTTTCAAAAATGTACTGAGACCTGAGGGAACAATTTTGGTGGCCAGGGGTGAAACGGGCAGTGGCGGAGTTTGGGGCAAAATGCCCAGTGTGTCAGCAAGTGAAGGTTGAACACCGTGTTCCCAGTGGTTTGTTGCATCCTTTAGATGTCCCTGAGTGGAAGTGGAATAACAACTCAATGGACTTCTTCACATGACTACCTAGAGATCAGAGAGGTTATGATGCTATCTGGGTAGTGGTGGATTGACTAAAGAAATCAGCTCACATCATAGCAATTAAGGAGTCATGCTTGGTGAGTACCTTAGCACAGAGGTACGTAGACGAGGTGGTGCGTTGGAATGGAGTTCCAAAGACTATGCTCTCAGATCGGGAAACTCGGTTTACCTCACAAACCTGGAGGGGGTTATAGCATGATTTTAGAACCCAGCTACGCTTTAGCACTGCTTTCCACCCCCAGACCGATGGACAGATAGAGCGGACTATCCAGACGTTGGAGGGCATGCAGCGAGCATGCATTCTGGATTTTGGAGGATCATGGGTACGACACTTGCCTTCAGTAGAGTTAGCCTACAACAACAACTTCCAATATACTATTTTCTTGGCACCATTTGAGGCTTTGTGTGCAAGACCATGTCGTTCACCCATTTGATGGGCCGAGTTTGGTGAGACAGGTGCACTTGGGCCAGAGGTAGTGCAGAGCACTACAGAGAATGTATAGCTTGTACATGAGAGGATGAAATCCAATCAGGACCGATATAAATCTTATGCTGATCATCGTAGGAGGCCGTTGGAGATCGAGGTGGAATATCATGTGTTCATGAAGGTTTCCCCTTGACGGGGCAGTGGAGGATTGGGAAAGGGAGCAAGCTCTCACCTAGGTTCATCGGACCTTTTGAGGTGCTGAGGCAAGTCGGTGAGGTGGCATATCAGCTGGCCCTACCACCTCAGTTGGAGAAGGTTCATGAAATCTTCCATGTCTCCTAGCTTTGTCAGTACTTACAAGATGACTCTCACATTATCGACTTGGGAGAGTTAGATATGGGAGACGACGCGACGATTGAGTAATGACCAGTTAGAATCAAGGATCGTAAAGAGAAGGTGCTCCGTGGATGAACCATTCTATTGGTTCTTGTGTTGTGGAGGCATGGAGGCCTTGAGGAGAGCACTTGGGAGCATGAGACCCAGATGCACGCTCAGTACCCGAAGTTGTTTTTACATGTGTTTTCCCTTGTTCTTCGGAGCTTTGTGTTGATGTTATACTCTGTACCATTGATATATGGATTTATTGGCTTTTTGGTTGTGAGACCTTTTGTTTCCTTGTTCCCTGGTAATGTGTAATATGTCCGGATGTTTGGGGAAATGGAAAAACAGGATCCTTAATCGAGATGCATTAATGCGGATGCGATTGAACCTGTACGGGTGAGTCATTGCAGCCTAAAGCGGATAATATCTCAACACAGGAGAAGCTATTTTTCCCCAAACCACATGTTCAGGTAGTGTGTTGGTTGTGTGGTGTTGGGGGTAGTGGAAGTTGGAAAATCCTAATATATGGAAGTGGGAAGGCCCTATCCTTAATCGAGACGCATTAACGCGGTTGCGATTAAACACATTCATGCGAGTCAGTGCTGCCTAAAGAGGATAATATCTCGACATAGGAGGGGAAATTCCTAACACCTATGATTAGGGTTGTTGGTTGGGTTCCTGTTATAACTAGAACCCTAAGAGGTATCTTGTTGGGTTCCTATGTGTTGATTTTTGAATTCTCGGGGATGAGAATGTTTTAAGAGTTATCTGATTTAATGGACCGGACCTCTCCAGCCCTTTCATTTTTCATAATGAAGGCCACAAAGTGTTCTGGAGGGTAAAATGGACTTTTCCCACACTTTCCAGAATTTTGAAACTACTCACCGTGTAGTTTGAGTACACGCAGTGTACCCCCTTGCTGGGTATACCCCGTGTTGAAGGTTGTGTCCTTGCCATGTGAAATAAATGGTTACACGCCATGTATCCAATACTACACGCGGTGTAGTCTCTCCCCGCATACATGTTACCAAGTTTTGACCAGTCAACGGTCGTGTGCCGTGTTTGAGCCATGTGAAATAAATGGGTACACGACGTGTATCCAATACTACACACTGTGTAGTCCCTCCCTGCATATGCGTTACTATGTGTTGACCAGTCAATGAATATGTGCCATGTTGGAGCCATGTGAAAGAAATGGGGACATGCCATGTATCCAATACTTCACACCATGTAGTCCCTCCCTGCGTATGCGTTACCTTCAAGTCGTGTGTTGACCAGTCAATGGCCACGTTCCACGTTGAAGGCCGTGTTGGAAGCTGCGTGGTGACCATGTGAAACGGCCGAGTACACACCGTGTACCATAAAGTACACATCGTGTACTTTTTCTTTTCTCACCTATAAAAGTATGGGTCCCCTCCTCCTTTTTAACTCACCCATCTCCTCCACATTCCTCTGAGCAGAGCTCTCCCAAGAGACTCGAAGGCTCCTTTTCTTCCATAACTTCTTCGTCCGAGCTCCGATTTATGATCCATCAGCGGCCACAGGATCGTAATGACAATATGGAACTTCTAATATTGGATCAGTTGTCTTTACTTCGGCCTTTCCTTTCCGAATTCTACCCGAGGAGGTTTTTCCGGGACCTGACAGTAGTGACAGACACCAACAGATGTCTTCTAAAGATGATCCGGGGGAGCGTTGTGATCAGAGCCTATTAAGGTAGGGATCTTACCTTCGTCTCTCTATTTTTTGCATCATGCGGGGTGGGTATCCTTTTGTTTTCATGAGAAACAGTTGAACCATTAAATAATGATAATAACTGGTTAATGAATGGGGATGGGAAAGTTTTTATGTTTATGTTTGTTTATTTTATTGATATGTTATGAATTGAATAGGCTTATGCCTACTGAAAATCACGGTCGTTGGGGGCCTTTGCTTGAACAATTAAATGTTTCCCTATCTTATAGACCATTTTTTAATGGATCTTTGTTGAATTTGGAATTTGGTTAATCTTGTAATGTTGGCTGATTTAAAATATGGAACCCTTCTGTGATCACCCCGGTTGAACAAAATTGAATAGTGATCATGTGGGTGTTGGCTCGGATACGTGGCATGCGATGGGGATGTTTTGTGGGTTGTTGTGGATTGGGTGATAAGTGGGGATGTGGTTGACTTGGTTGTGGGTTGTTGTGAATGATATGTTAGTGATGGTCAGCAGGGCTGTGATAAATGGTATCAAGGAGTGATGATGTACAGGTTTCGGTATGTTTGTGGTTATGGTGGTTCGCAGCGGGGCTGCTGGGATGGGTTTAAATGTGAACGGACTATGGGTTGTGAATAATAAATAAAAAGTGGAAGAGTTAATGAATGGTGGGTCATGGTAGTGGAACGGGATTAATAATCAATGGGTTGGTTGGTTTATAAGAAGGGATTTGTTGTGCTGCTTGTGTTTTCATAACTTTATTTTTCGATGGTAGGGATATGTTTTAAGAACGATCGATGTGGTTGGTTGTGGATAGTTTCCCAGTGGTTAAGGAACTAATAATCTAATTCTGCTGAAATGTGAAATCCTAAATGGTGTTGGGGTTGTTTGTTTTATGCATGCTTCGTAGTAGCAGTGACGAGGCACATGATCAGTTTCTCTGTTTAGAAGCAATAGGTTGGGCTGTGTGTTTAGTATATATATATATCTATATCTTTTGTGTTTTATCGCACCCCACCCATGTTGAGCATATAGTGTCGAACACTCCCATTTCATAGGAGATGGTGTTTTCCCCTTAGTTACTAGCTCCTTCCTGCTCTTTATCCCCTAGGCTATGATGGTTTGAGGCGACCTTACACCTAAGACCCTTCAGGTAGGTTTCGGTTGGGGTGGTTCTAGCCTAAGACTCATTGTGCAGGTCTTACTATTTCCCAAGAATATTCGGGATGAGGCCCAGGTGTTTGCGGGAGGGATACGTGGTTGTGAGGCCCAGGTGTGTAAGGGCAAGATATGTGGTTGGGAGGCCTAGATGTGTACGGGAGGGATACCTGAGTGTGATGCCCAGGTGTGTGCGGGCAAGATATGTGGTTGTGAGGCCCAGGTGTGTGTGGGTGGGGAGAGTGTGGCATTGTCAGGACGTTCACTGTTAGGCGGAGAATCTACTATAGGGAAGTGGTGTGGGGTACCCAATACTCTTGTTATTATATACTACTACCTGTTGTGATTGTGTTTTTGGTGAGTTTGGCAGGTGAGGTTGGATGGATAGAATTCCTTTCTTGGTTTCTTCTATTATTCTCATGGGACATTAGGATGTCTCCCCAATTGTGCAAGCGAGCTTTAGGTTTCCCTACTGAGTATACTTGTATGCTCGCCCTATGTTTACGTTCAGGTTTCCATGAGGACTACCAGGGCCGTGCGAGACCCTACTAGTCAGACAGTTGGAGTTTTTGCTTTTTCTACACAATTGTTTCTTTTGGTATTGTACTTTGAGCTTTCTTGTACTTGCACCTTGTTATTAAATTGTTTAAACATGCATGTGGGCTTGGTTTGTGTTTATTTCTATACACATGTTCTTATCCTTTTTGGGGGTTGACTTGTCCTATTTCTTGATCATAAAATAATAAAAGGGTAATGATTCCCATATTTGTGAAAACTCATATAGTGTGTGCTAGTCGCCAATCCGGGGCCTACATGAGGCGGGACTCGGGGGTAATTATCTCCCTTTCACTATTTCCAGCTCAAGAGGGTAATCATTGGTGGGAGGGGGTCGTGACAATAGAAAATAAAATATTTGATGATTTGATTCAGAACGATAATTCTTTACTAACCATGTAATTCTTGGACCATGAACCATTGGTTATTTATTTGATGACGGTTGTATTAGAAATAATACATATAAGAAATCCCCCAAATTTATTTCAGGGTTTAGTAGAATTAGATATTTTTTATATATTTAGTCAAGCTCTAATAGAAGATAGTGAGTTACGTGAAACTGTAGTATTTGTTATGGAAGATATGTTTCCTGAATTTAATGTTGAAAAAGAATGTGTTTTGAAATTCAGAAAAAGTTTCTCTGTTTTATGTGACCCCTAGTTAAAGAAATAACTATTTATGGAGTCACAAAGTCCCCATTTTCGATTCATCTAGGTAGCATGAAAATTTATAAATAACATTTGGGATATTTCTTATGGGAAGTAATGAAGAATGATATTTTTTATTTTAGTGTGAAATGTTTCGGATGCCAATATGTTTAGGATGAACGACAATGACCATAGGGGATGCTTTAAAATTTTACATTTCTAGAATGGAAATGTGAGAATATATCCATATATATTCATGGTGTGATTACAAAAGATGTCCCAAGGAAATATTAGATTTTGGTAATTATAGATTTATTAAATAAATCTTCTCATTTTCTTTTTATTGAAAATAATATTTATTTGGATTATATTAATTTAAATTATGTTATAGGGATAATTGGATTAAATGGATTTCATAATCACATTTTATTTGATCATTATCCAAGATTAATCTATTTATTATGTAAATGACTATAAATTTCCTTGGTAACTAAAATAAACTACACTGCATACTTTCATCCTCAACCTGTTGGAAAATCAGAATAAAAATTTCAAAATTTAGATTATATGATTCATTATTTTTCAATATATTATCAAGGAATTTAGGATCAACATATTCATTGGTTTTAGTTATATTATAATGAAAATTATAATTCCAAAATATAGTTGATACCTTTTGATTAATTATGTAGAATGTGATTTTAGACTCTATCTTTTAAGTATATAGTAGGGGAAGTAATGTTTTTGGAACAAGAATTAGAAGAATAAATGGTCTAGAAGGTGAACATTATTAAATATTATATAATTTTTTATAAAATTATGTATAAAAATATTGTAGATAATTATAGGAAAATTATTCATTTGATGTAGGTGGTCATGTTTTTCTTAATTCATCTCTACAGAAAAGTGTTATGAGTTTTAGAACAAAGGGAATGTTATGTCCATGGTTCATTGAAACATATGAAATTCTAGATATAATATTAATTGTTTTTATTGAGTTTACATTCCTCTGAGTTAATTGTAAGAATATGATTTATTTCATGTTTCCATGTTTAGAATTATTTTTCAGGTGCATCTCATGTGTTTGAGAAATGAAGTAATTTAATTAGATGAAAAAATTTCTTAAGATGAAAAATCATACAGATTCAAGACCACATAGACCAAGTGTTATGGAATAATGTTATTTACCATTCTATGTTTTTATGGAATACCCAAATTATTAAAGGAGCCACATATGAATATTAAATTTATATGAGGGAAGGATATATCAACTTGTATAAATATTATATAAAATTACGATTATGCAATTTTAAAAAGGGTATAATAATTTAACAAACAATACAATGTTAAAATAAATAATATTAATTTCTAATTACAAATTATTAATTAGAGTTTATAGAGTTATATTAATTATTATAAAATTAGGTAATTTGTTATTTAAACGGGAAAAAAATAATTTCATTCCAAATTGGGGTGTCATACGTTATATTGTTTATAAATTTAATAATTATAATTTTACAAAAGGGTTATATTTTTTAAAAAGATATGTCAAATTATATTATGATGTATTTTTGATATATTTTTGGGAATGTTTGTGTTTTTAATGAATTGTGAAAAAAACCCATTTTTATTGAAAACTATATTTTTATATCATGAAATTCAAAATATAAATTTTGATTTAAAACGATGTAAATGTAAAATTAGTTAATTTATATTATTAATAATCTCTTTATGGTTATTTAAACCAATTCCGTGCTTTATTTTGGTATAAAATATTTTTATACTCTAGAAAATATTGTGTCTATAAAAAAAATTTCATCACATTTTGTGGGATTCATTTTATATTTAATTCTTATAATTATATAAATTTAGTTAGATAAAATATATATAATATATTTAATAATCATAACTAAACCCATTAATTAAATGTTACCAAATTTTTTGTTATATTCAATAGTAAAAACTATAAAAATATGATAGTATATTTAAGGATATAAGAGGTTTACTATGGATTTAAACCAAAGAGATAAGGGTTAAAATAACCTAAAACAAGTATAAATCCTATTTTATGGTCATATTTTGACCCTGTTTTATCTTTACATTTTAAATGGTCCATTTATTATTCAATTGGATAGATTAATTCATTAATATATTTTATTATTAAAAAAATCATATTGTTTCCTTGTCCCAACTTATAAAAGGATACCTCTATAGAAACCCAAAATTAACATACATGTATATTACATAAATTTAGATGAATATTCATAATAATAAAAAATTACACGCATGAGGTCCATAAAATTTTAATGAATTTGGAAACATAAAAACATAATCTTCTTACATGGTGAAGAATCATCGACATCTCCGCTAATGATATTTCCCACTAATAGTTCGACTTAAAAAAATTTCTCCCAAACTAGGGGAATGGAATCATTAGAAATGGGTGAGATCAAATGTTCAATACGGGTAAACAAGGTATATATGTAAGCATAACATGAAAATAAGGGGATGCGAACATGATCACAACATTAGAATTTCATACCCTTCATATCAAAGATCAAAATAAATATTGATGGTTTTACAGTTTATATGGGATGAATCATTATTAAATAAAGAGAATAATCCATGAAATCCTAACATAGGGGTAAGACATGTTATTTTTGGTAGAAGTATGAACATGTAAAAATAATCCCTAAGCCAAGGATCAACACTAAAACATACCAAGAAACATCATAGGGACTAATCCTAATGGCCATGACACACCACTATCCCTAGTCATAGTAATTTCATTATAGTTTATCAGGTTTCCCCTTTTTCCCATTGTAGACAATCCCATCGACATATTTCAATCATTATATTATGAGATAAAAAATCATTAACCAATGAATATGAGGGATATATTGTACCCACCCATCATGTAATTTATTACAAGATTACCCAACACTATCTGGGACACCCATCATATAATCTATAATGGGATTACTCGAAATTATCTGAACCACCCCATCATATTAGATATAATGTGATTAACCATAACTATGTAGTCAAACCCGTCAAATAAGTTGTAATGGGATTACCTGGTGCTTTCTATGCTACCACATCATATTTTTTATAATAGCCTTACTTAGTGATATCAGAGTCACAAAATCATATAAGCTATAATGGACCTTTCTGATGCAGTTGGGTTCACTCCATCTTATATTTCATGTCCAAGAACAAAAAAATCAATAAAGAATAAGTATATTTCATGTTGTCATAAAAACACATTAACATTGTTATTCATTAATAAATTTATAAAACTTATAAAAGTAATTGGTTTCATTTCATTCTCTATGAAACTTGATTATCTCATTGAAAGGAAACATGTTTAATAACCAAATATTTGAAACCTATTTTACAGATGTAAAAAAATGAGTTCCATTAAAATTATGAAATAAAAAAATACAACTAACAAAACGAATATAAATGAAATACTTGGATCATATCCATACTAAATAATAAACTTTATAAAAATATGTAATATAATATATAGAAGTATTTTTAAAGATCAATTGGAATATAAATTTTCATTAAATTTATTTTTGAAAATATAGAATGGAATCATTCAAAATCTTTCAAAACGTGTCTTTATTAGAATATAATTTCTTCTTCGAAATGTATTTGATAACCTAAAATATTTTCCTTTTTAAATTACCATGAAAATATATAATGAAAATAATGAAAACAATATTTACCATTTTTTAAAACATAAAAAAAAATTGTCAAAAATTTTAATTTGATTTTTTTAAAATAAATGAATTTAATTACTATTAGGAAAATTATTTTTCATAAAAAAATAACATTCTAAACATGAAAAGGAATATTTAATGAAATTAATGTCAAGATGATGGTTAAATACGTACATTCCAAACATTCCTTTTTCCCTCTAATGTTTTCAGAAATGTTCCTTGATCAGAAAAAGGCAAGGATATTCATTTTAAAAACAATTTTGAATAAAATGGTAATTCATGGGTGGAAATTATTTTTAAAATCACATTAAAACAATTTTGAAATCCCTCTCTAAAAAGATATTTTTGGAAGAACAAGTATTTCTAAATGAAAAGGGAAATGAAATCATATTTTCTTAGAAATGATTTCATAATTACTTGAATTACCAAACTGTAGTAGAATGGTGCCATTTATTAATGATCAAAATAATAATGAGAGTATATGAAATTTTATGAGATTTATTGAGATATGTATTATAATATATAATTAATGGATGTTTAATCATGAATAATATCGATAAACAATGAGACTATAGCATTAAATTATTACCACATTAGTAACATTAGAACATGATTCCCGTGTAAAAAATATCTTTACATGAAACATTAAATATAATTAAACTAAATATATTCATGACATAAAATATCTATGTGAAGTATATACAGCTCATAGAAAAATATATTCGTATAACATTAAATGTATCTAAAAAAAGAAAAATAGAAAAAAAAATTTCTTTTTAGATTTGGTAAGTTTTGAACGATAAGTCCATTGAAATAAAGATCAGAAAATGCATATTTAAATTAAAAAAATTAATTATATTAATAACTTCCTAAATTCATGAGAAGTATATACACCACACAATTGAAATGAGTTGTGAATAAGGAAAAATTCTCCCAAAAATAAAAGTGTGATGAGAAATATTTTACCTTTTGACTTGACATTATTCTCACACAATAAAAAATAATGTATAATAAATATAATATTATTATAAATATAGAAATTAACCATATTATTATATATCATACAATGTGTAATTTACCTATGACTTTAGGATACCCATTTATTAATAATTTCATGTTAATATAACATTTAGGGATTTATCTACTTTGTTTTTCATATATGTTTTGATTTATTATTTTTAATCCAATTACATAGATCATGACTAAATTATTTAGATAATTTAAAAAAGATTTAAATATCATATATATTTAGTATATAAATATTTATAAAAATATTTAATATATAGAAATGTGAATTGGAATACATTGTTCATGGAGACCGTAGTCCACATATAAATATTAATGTTTATTCCATTGTATTTTCATTTTCATAGAATTATATTAAATTATATATATATATATATTATCATTATAGTACAATAATTATGTCATATGTATCATATAAATTTTCTAAACACAACCGTAATAGATTCCATCCAATGTGTGAAAAAATCAAATTGATTTGGGGATGCGGTAGACCACATGATCATTAACGAAATTATCATATTTACTCAAAATGGAAATAATGAAGGTTTGTTTTATATAATAAATAAATAAGTATAATGATATCATAAATATCAAAAATATCATATTTAAATATTATTTCCATATTAATTCACAACCACAAGAGGTTGTAATGGAAAAATGAATGATATTGTTTCATGAGATGATATTCCATCTTACAAAGGAATGGTATTTTAATTACCCATTTGATGTATGATTGTATATGTTTATGTAAAAAAACATTATAATACCAATATATAAGTATCTTGAGGAAAATTAGGTTATTATATAGTCATTTAAAAATAATATGTGAATGGGAGGAGAAAATATTAAAAATGAAATGCATGTTGAAGAACGTTACTATTATTTTGGTTAACTCCAATTGGTTAACCCCAAAGGGCATCATTGGATGGATTCATGTCAAAATTGATCCTTATAAGATGCGATAAGATAATTAAGATATTATTTTGGATGGTTTCGAATGTTCCAATGTGTCTTGAGAGGTGTGAGGAAGCGAGGGGTTGAGTGCTTTGTTATAGTGGACGAGGAGTGGTGTTCTTTTGAATATAAATATATAAACACTATTTATAGGTCTCCCTTACTAAATGTGTCTCAAATAATTTTATATTCTATACAAAAATAATTATATTTTATAAATATTTCCATCTAATATATTTTGTATATTTTTCTATGTTTTGTTTCAACATAATTTAAATTTTAACCACTAATTAAAGTCAGTTTACATTTATTGTTGTTTTTAATTTGAATTAACATCACAAATATTTTTTGACAAAAAATTAGTTGAACACAATAGAAATTATAAATTATAATTATTCCAAATATTTAATCCATTTTTCTAATTTCCACTATGATAATTGTAATAATGAAATTTATAATTTATCCCATACTTGAGAGGAAAAATTATATTTTTAAAGCATAATGTATAAAATATTGAAATCTATTTCTATCTAATTTCAATGTTAGAGTTGTTTCAATGAAAAAAATTGTATTTATTGAAGAATATTAGGTATAAATTTACATTAAAACCAATTTAAAATTTAATGAAACTATATAAATAAATTTGATAAAGGAGTAATTTTCCAATAATATTCAGTGTTTTGACACTATTCATCACTATATGAAACTTTTATAAAAAATACCAAACATTCACGCGAAATAATGTTTATATGTTTTTTAAGAAAATAATTTTTCAATAAAAAAGAATGTGAAAAAAATTGGATTTAAAATATTTTAACCGTTAAACGGTGATAAAATTACCTTTTAAAAAAATACATTTTTTTATATTATTGGATTTATTCTTAACTTATGCCAATTAAACATATTGGTTTAGTATAAAAAATATTAATTAAATATATATATTTAAAATTTTATTGAAAAAATTTATCAAAATTGTATTATTTAATTAATTATGACATAATTGTTTTTATACATAGAAAAATTGTTTCCTTATAAAAATATTTTCATTATTTTTAAATAATTCTTAAATTCATTATAAAATAGTTTATAACCAAAGGATTCATATTATATATAAATTTGTAAACTATATTTATATAATTTAGATATAATTATTTGTATCTAACATTCCAACGGTAAGGTGGTAACAATAATAATATTTTAATATCGATATTCAATATATATTTTAGTTTAGTAAAACCCTATCTTATTATTAATGATTGTTATTGATGAAACATGGAATTATGTGTAACACAATACAAATAGTGAGTTGCATATACCACAAAATAATATAAGTGTTGGGTGTTGGGATGAATAACATGGGGTTTCATGAAATGAATGAAAAACATAGTGATTTAATACAACTCAAGAAATATTCAATGTTGTGGGAATTAAAAAATATGAAAATTTAATTAATAAAAAAAATATTATGTTATTAAATTTTACCCCCAAGTAAATCAATTTACCCCTAAAATTTTGTTCTGGTTATCAATGGTCGAATTTTTGAAGGTTCCATTCATTGAAAACCATTTTATAAAAATAAAAACTAAAAATTAATTTTAATATAGAATGTTATAAACATAATGGTTACTGAATGTAACTAATGACTAGGTTTCCACATAGGATAACATTGCTGGAAAGTGAAACATTGACATAGAAGAGAAATATAACTATAATGTTCTGATTGATAGAGATAGAAAACATGGTTAGGGGAATGTTTACAAGCACAAATCTAGGAACCAAAGAGTCTTGAAAATGGTTAATGATATCCTAAAAAGGATGATAACCAGACAAATATTTTTTCAATATCCCTTTTTCTAAAGATGATGCATTTTTATAATAAGATATATTTACATGTTTTCAGTATAATATCTCACTTTGCTCTGCCTTGATCAATTTACACTAATTCTAGTATTCAATGAAATGAATGTGATTTTTTCATTCTTAAAGAGTTACAATTTCATGGGATCCATAAATAAAATGATAGGTCATTACATATTTCATTACCACATCCAATAGTTTAACATAGGTTATATAATTTTCCTAAAGCCTTATAAGTATATATAATAATTTAACCACTATAACATCATCAGATGTTTATTATAAACCATTACATAAATGGTAAACAATTACATAAATGGTAAACCATTACATAAATGGTAAACCATATAAACATTCAGAATTATGAAAGTACTAAACATTATAAATATGGTCACTAAATTTCACAAAAAAATTGTTTAGCATTGATCGTCAATACATCATAAAGTATCTCTTACTTGTCACATAACAATGAGGTCAATACCTTCAAAAATTATTCTCTTAAAAAATTGTAATTACCATAAATCCTTATTGAAAACATGATTTTTTCCATATTCCAAAGTTTATCAGATATATTCCATAAATCCAAAATTACTCTAAAATCTATCCATTATTGCATAATCCATTTTTTCAAAAAAAACATTACTAGGTCTATGTTAATCAATACCATCGAATTTATTTAATCATATCATATATATATTAATCCAAACCTTGTTATATTAACATCAGGAGCATATTTAGGGTTACCTTACTTTAATGAAAACATCCATTTTCATTTAAATCAGTTTTCTATGTCTTTAGCACCATTAAACATATCATTTGTAATAATTAATGAAAAACATATATTCAAAATACTTTCATATTTCATGATTTTAAAAAAATAATATTTTAATTCAAAAACATATACACTAAAATAATCTAACCTTCTTCCTAAACCATTACTCAGAATTCATCATATTATCCCTTAATACCCCTTTCCTATAATATAAAATATGAATCATTTATTATAGTTTCTCAATATTAAAATAATCATCCATCTTATGTTTAATGTAATAAATATTGTTATCGCACCCCATACCTTTCACATTTCATTTTTAGTTCCCTTATATTCCATTGTATAACCAATACTCATATCACCGTCCTGATTCTCTACTAGATATATCCACTTAGGACATCAATTTGTATAATTCCCATCTTTTCTATATATGAATCATTTAATTTTACCATGGTTCTTTTTAGTTCCTTCTATTTACTAGTACAAAAAATCATAGTGCGGAAAACAATTTTCATAGAAAAGAAGAACATAGTCATGAAAAATAACTAATATGATACCTAAATCATGAATCCTACATTTACCATTATGACACCATAGGCTTATCATTAAATAAATCCCTATACATATCCTCAATATTATACCATGGGATCTCAGTAATGTTTTATCATCCTAATTTCTAAGGATTAATTAAACCTTTCCATTGATACCAACTATAGAAACCAATTCTTATCATACATGGATATTATATAAATTTAGATTAATATTTATTATATTGTAAAAGTACAAGCCCAATGAAAGTAATAGTTTCGTGACCATTGAAAAATGAAAACATAATCTTTTTTCATGGTGAAAAATAATCTAAACCCCACTAAAAAACATTCACTTTAGTACTAATAATTTAAACATTTATTTATAACCTTGGGAATTGAAACCTAAGAAAAGGGTGATCTTATATGCTCTGTATGGGTAATGAAGGACAAATATAAGTATAACACGAGAATAAGGGTATGAGAAAATGATCGTAAAATTATAATATAATACCATCCATATCAAAAATCCTAATCAGGAGTCATCGTATAATGATTAGAAGCTAAAAATAAATGAATCATAAGGTAATCAAGAGAATAAACCATGAAATCATAAAATAGGAGTAGGAAATGTAAATATTTTTTTATGAATAAAAAAGTTAGAAATTTCCATAATAATAGGATCCGTAAAAACATTTATCCAGGAACTTTATGGGGGGATAATCTTATTGGATGGTTCACAACACTATACCTAATCACAGTCATTTCATTATAGTGGATCAGGTTTCCCCTTATTCCCATAGTGGATCAATCCTGTCGAATATGTACCATCATTATAATATAATATATTAAATTTTAACCTATGCATTGGAATAAGATATAGGTCCCACCTATCATGTATTCTAAAATGGGAGAACTCGATGAAATCTAGGCCACCCCACCATATAAGCTATAACATTATTACCCAACACTATTTGGGCCACCACATCTTATAAACTATAATGGTATTACTCAATGTTGTGTAGGACACCCAATATTATATGTTATAATAGGATTACCTGGCATAATACGAGCCACCAAATCATATAAGATTAAATGGGATCACCTAAACCTATTTGAGAAACCCCATCATATAAGATGTAATGGGCTTACCTAACTCTATTTAGGACACAAAATCATATAATCCTTTCCCATTTACCACAACATTAATAATGCACAAATAGATTTCATATCATCCTAAAAATAAATTAAACCCATAATTATTTAACACATTATTAACCCATGGAAAATAAATAAGTTTCATGTCAATGTCCCTGAAATAATATTAGTATGTGAAAATGAAATAGGTTTTAAAAGAATAAATTTAAAACATTTCTTACCCATGGAAAAAAAACTTGTTCTATAAATTTTATTCCATAAAAAAATAAAAAACTCATAAAAATAAAATTAATGGTATACTTGGATAATATCCATTGAATAAAATAAATTATATCAAATTATATCATCTTAGATGAAAATGGATTTTGAAATATCACTAGGAAAATAAATTTAATTTAAAAAACAATTTGATGACTTATAATGGAATCAATAAAATAATTTAAATCATTTATTGTGGAAAATATCCTTCCTTCATTGAAGAGTGTATTTTTTAACCTAAATATTTTTCCTTAGAAAATAACCTTGAAATATATAAAGTAATATTTGAAAACAAATTTAAACACTTTTTTAAATATATATATTTTAAATCATATTCCTTCGAAAAATATTTTAAATACAATGAATGTAAATATTAATAGGGAAAAAATTGCGTAAAAATGCAAACTAGTAAACTCATAATGGAACCATAAAAGAAATTATGGTCATGTTAGTTGGTAAATCCATAAATTCAAAACATTTTATTTTCACTGTAAAAAGTCTATAAATTTGCCTTGATAAAACAAAGGATGTTCCTTGTAAATAAATTTTTTATGAATGATTAAAATTGGAAAAAATTATTTTAATATTCATAGTAATTTTATTTCAGAATTTGATTAGAAAATATATTTTTGGAAGAACAGAAATTTCAAACTATAAACGGAAAAAAATGAATTCTATTTAAAACATTTTATTATTTAGATTCATTAAAAAATAGTGGATAAATGGTAAAAATATTTTTAAATATAATGAATGAATGGTTTATAATAAAATTATTGATATATATTGAGTTATGTATCATAATATTTAATCAATAGAATCATAATCCTAATCAATTCCATTAAACAATAAGATTATAACAATAAAGGGTTAGTCATTTTGTATCATTTAATCACAATCCCAATGAAAGGATAAAAATAAATGAAGCATTAAATATTATTAAAATAATTCTATTCATGATATAACAAGTTAAAGGGTAGTATATATACCTCATTGAAAATTCTGGTGCATAACCTGGCATGTATATCAAAGAAGTAAAATTGAGAAAAAATTTTCTTACTGATTAGTTAAAATTGAACCATATACCCGATGAAATGTATATCATAAAATAAACATGTATGTACTAAAAAATATAAATTTATGAATCATATAATACATTCATGGGATGCATATACACCACAAAAAATAAATGAGTGTTGAATAATGCATTAGTCTCAGAAAAATTAAATATTTACGAGAAAACACTTACCTTATGTCATGAAATTCTTCAAACATGTTGAAATATCCTATATAATATATATTAGTTTATAATAAATCTACCATAGAAAAATATTATTAAATATCATACCATTTGTGATATATATTTGAATTTGTATTACCAATTAATTCATAATTTATTGTCAAGGTAACCATTCAGGTAATATCCTCTTTGTTTTTAGTTTATGTTTTGGCTTATTATTTTTAATCTTATTTTTAGATCATGATTTAATTATTTAAAAATTGCATAAAATGAAAAAAAAATTCATATAAACTAGTATATAAATATTTTTAAAAATATATTAAATATAGAAAGATGAAATGGAATACTCCATTCATTGAGACGGTAGGCCATAATTATGAATGAACATTGTTTCCCTTTTCTTATCCTATTGAAAGAATGATGTAAATATCATAAATGTATATATATATATATTATCATCCCAATTGAATTATTATTTTATAAATATCATACATGTTTACTAAAACATTCATTAATATATTCCATGCCAATTTTGAACAAATCACATCAAATTGAGGAAGCGGTAGTCCACACGTCCATAAAATAAGTTTTCATATTTACAAAAAAAATAATGCTTGAAGGAAAGATTAATATTGCTGTTAAATAAAAATAAATAAATCATATAAATCATATATATTATATAAAAACCATGTTTACATAATTATTCTAAACCAGGATAGGTAGGAAATTAAATTCAATTGAAATTGTTTTGTGAGGCGATAAACATCATATACATGAAGGATATGATTGTTACCCATTTGATGGATACATATGTAGGTGTATTTCAAGCCCATAAAATAAAAAAATAGAATTATATTTATTATATTAATTAAATTATATAAAAATGTAATAGGAAGAACTAAAATGGTGGATAAATACATAAAATAGAAATGCATGATGAAGAATATTACCTCTTTTTTTGGGTGACTCCTTTTTGATTGAACAAAATGGATTATATAGTGTCATTTCTTCAAAATTTGACAATTTCAGATTTATTGGAGGGAATTTTGGATCGTGTATTGTCTTCAGAGGGATTATCCAAAGTTTCATTATAGGTGTATGTCTATGAGGGTGTTACTACCTTTTAACAGTGGGCGAGGAGTGACATTCTTTTAAATATAAAATGGTAAAGATAATTGAGAGGGCTTCCTAACATAATGTGTAAAAAATGATGGCCCATATTTTATAAAAGTGAGTATATTGTCTTAATATATCCATAAAATAGATTTCATTACATTTTTATAGATTATTTATCCATTTATGTCAATTTTTACCAACTACGTAAGAAAATTATTACATTAATGATTGTAATTAAATTTAATTACATTCGTTAATAATTCTGGTAAAAAACTATTTTTAAATTATTAAAAATTATAAATATTTATAATTTGAAATAAAGAATCAATTTATACAAATTCCAGAAACATAAGTGATAAAAATTAATTTAAAATTTATCCTACAGTCAAGACTGGAAAGTTAATTTCTAATGTAAAAGGTTAAAAAGGATTAAATATTTTTATATCAAATTTCAAAGTGAAATTTGGTCCCATTAACTAATTTGGAATAATTTATGTATAAATAATATAAATATCTTATAAAAATAATTAAAAATATAATTTAATGATATTAATGAGTTAGATGAAAAAACAGTTTTTAATTAAGATTCACAGCTTTTCACTATTCATGAAAATATGAATATACTTTGAAAAATAACGATAAGTCGACCAAGTTATTTTTAATATTAATATTTCAAAAAAAATTAGTTTATTTTTTCAAATAAAAATAATAAAAGTGTCAAAAAATAAAATTTAAAGTAGGTACTCCATTAAAATTTTGTAAAATTACTATTTACAAACATACCCCTTTTTATTCATATATTTTGATTTGTTTTTATATTTTTACTATCAAATCTGTTGGATGAGTATAAATAATAATTATTGAATATATAATATATTAATTGTCGGAAAAACATTTGTAAAATATTGATTGATTTATTTATTGAGATAAAATAGTGTTTATACCTAGAAAATTAGTATCCTTAGAAAATAAATTTAATTATTTTAAAATTTTTATAACAATCATATCTGATTAATTTATAACAAAAGGATTTGTTTTATATAAATGGAATAAACATATTTTTACAATTCAATAATTCTTCTTCCTAAACTACATTCCAAAATTAAATTTTAACTATAAATATATTTTATTAAAAATAGTAATATTTTATTTTATTTCGGTAAAACTCACTCTTATTTGTAATGTAAGCTATAAAATCAACTCGACATTATATGTAACATAACACAAACACAGTGTTATATGTAAAAAATGATAATATTTGTTTTCTATGTTGTGAAAGCATTAAAGTTTTTCATGAAATACTACCCATATTTACATTGTATATATAACAGAATCTATATTGAATGTTTTGTGAAACGAAAAATATAAATAACATAAAATTAGTTAATTTTTTCCACAAAATATAATAGTCTTACCCCACTGATCCTCTCCTTGAAACAATTAAAGTGACATTTTTTTGGTTAATATCTAAATTAATACCTTAATAATATCCCTCCACATGTCCTAGATGTCCTTTTTTGGGATTAATACCAACCATAGAGTGCTTAATGTGTAAAACCATGTTTGATGTCTAATGAATAGGTACAACATTTAACCGAATATTTGTAATTTTATATATTCCAAAACCCTGTTCAAAACTAATAATTTTTTTGAAAATAATTAAATTAATATCATAACTATTATATCATTTGAATATATTTATATTTTAATTTTAACTCATCTCATTAATCATCTAATGGGAAAAAAAATTATCGTTCATGTGTTCAGTGAACTACCACCTCACAAACCAGTGCAGTTAGATTTTCATCACCAACTCTAATGGATGGTTATAATTGTTTATTTAAATTATATATATTATATTAATGATATAATTATAAATATATAATGAAATTATGTCATCTATTTTCATAACATTCAATCCATTGAAAAAATGATCATGTCGTCCGTGTGCCTTTGTGGATTACACCTCCAGGAAGCAATGTGATTCTTTATTTATCACCATATCACATGGATTGTATATATGTGTGTATTTTAAAAATTAATATCTTTTTTATGATATAATTTCACAACCTCCTCCCACAAAAGATGCCCCTCTTGAGCAGGAAATGGTGAAAGGGAGATAATGACCCCCGAGTCCTGCCACCAGTAGGCCCCGGGGTGGCGACTAGCACCAAGGGTTTGAGTTTTCACAATATGGGAGGCATTACCCTTTTTATTATTTATGATCGAGCTATAAAGAAAGTCAACCACCAAAAAGGAAAAGAACAAGTGTATATAAATAAACCCAAACCAATCCCACATGCATGTTTAAACAATTTTATAACAAGGAACAGGTAAAAGTAAGCTAAAAAGTACAGTACCAAAAGAAAACAAGAGTACATCAACTGCAAAAACTCTAACTATCCAATTAGTAGGGTCTCGCACGGCCCTGGTAGTCTTCCTGGAAACCTGAAAGTAAATGTAGGGTGAGAATATAAGTATAATCTGTAGGGAAACCTAAAGTTCTCGTGCACAAGTGGTAAGACATCCTAATGTCCTGTGAGAATAACAGAATAAACCTAGCAAAGAAATCTATCCACCCAACCTCACCATCCACACTCACCAAAAACACAATCACAGCAGGTAGTAGTATATAAGAAACAAGAGTATTGGGTACCCCACACCGTTCCCCCTTAATTTTCTTCTCTTCCAACCGGAGAACATACTGACACTGCCACACTCCCCCCGCTCGCACACACCTACGCCTAAAAAACCACACATCCCGCCCGCACACACCTGGGCCTCAAAACCATGTATCCCGCCCGCACACACCTGGGCCTCACAACCACGTATCCCGCCAGCACACAAATGGTCCTCACAACCACGTATCCCACCCACACACACCTGGGCCTCACAACCACGTATCCCGCCCGAACACACCAGGGCCTGAAAACCATGTATCCCGCCTGCACACACCTAGGCCTCATCTCGAAGATTCATGGGAAACAGTAAAACCTTCCCGAAGAGTCTTGGGATAAAACCACCCCAATCAAATCCTACCCAAATAGTCTTAGGTGTACGGTCGCCTCAAGCCATCACAGCCTAGGGAAGAAGGAGCAGGAAGGATCTAGCATCTAAGGGGAAAACACCCTCTCCCATGAAATGGGAGTTTTCGGCACTAAGTGCTCAACATGGGTGGGGTGCGATAAAACATAAAGATACAAATATATATATATACCAAACACTCAGCCCAACCTATGGTTCCTAATTAGATAACTGAGCACGTGCCTCGTCACTTCTACTATAAAGAATGCATACAACAAACAACTCCAACCCCATTTAGGTTTTCACGTTTCAGCAGAATTGGTTTATTTAGTTCCTTAACTACTCAGAAACTATCCAAAACCAACCACATCGATCATTTGTAAAATATATCCCTGCCATCCCCAAATCAAGTTAGGAAAACACAAGCAACACAACCAAGTCCTTCTTATCAATCAACCAACCCATTGATTATTAATCAGGTTCCATTACCATGACCCACCATTCATTAACTCTTCCAATTTTTATTTATCACTCACAACCCATATTCTGTTCACATTCAAACCCATCCCTGGAGCCCTGCTGCCAACTACCATAACAACAACTGCATCGTACATCATTATCCCTTTAATAACATTTATCGCAGCCCCGCTGCCCACCCGATCCACAACAACCCACAAAACAAGGTTCGTGCCACATCATCGCCCCTTTAACATCATTTACCGCAGCCCTACTGCCTGTTCTTTTCGTAACAACCCAGGATTCACCCCTCCCTTTCACACACCAGTAACCAATCCAAAACCCACATGTTCATTATTCCATTTTGTTTAACCGGGGTGATCACACAAGGGTTCCATATTTTAATCAGCCAACATTACATGATCAACCAAATTCCACTTTCAACAAATATTCATTCACAAAAATGGTCTATAAAGATAGGGAAACATTTAATTGTGCAATCAAAGTCCCCCAATGACTGTGATTATCAGTAGGCATAAGCCTATTCAATTCCTAAAAAACAGTAGGATAAACAATGATAAACATAACAACTATCCCATCCCCATTCATTAACCAGTTATTATCATAATTTAATGGTTCAACTATTTCTCATAAAAACAAGAGGATAACCACCCCGTATGATGCACAATTTTGAGAGACGAAGGTAAGATCCCTACCTAAATAAGTTTTGATCGCAATGCTCCCCCGGATCAACCTTAGAAGGCATCCGTCGGCATCCGTCGCTTTTGTCCAGTGCCGGAAAAACCTCCTCAGGTGGAATTTGGAAAGGAAAGGCTGAAGGAAAGAAAACAGATCCAAGATTGGATGTTCCGCCTCGTCGTTATGATCACGTGGCTACTGACAGATCGTAAATCAGAGCTCGAATGAAGAAGTTGTGGAAGAAAGATCCTTCAAGTCTCTTGGGAGAACTCTGCTTAAAGGAAAGGGGAGGAGTGGGGTGAGTTGATAAAGAAGAGGGCACCCCTCATTTTATAGGTGAGAAAAGAAAAAGTACACGGCGTGTACTTCATGGTACACAGCATGTACTCGATTATTTCACACGGTCTCCACATGGCTTCCAACAGGGCTCCAGAGCCGTTGACTATTAAACACACGGTTTGAGGGTAACACATACGCGGGGAGGGACTACACGGCGTGTTGTACTGGACACACGACATATACCCATTTATTTCCCATGGCAAGGACACGTCTCCAACATGGTACACAGCCGTTGAATGGTAACGCATATGCAGGGAAGCACTACACGGCTTGTAGTACTGGACACACAGAGTGTACCCATTTATTTCACACAGAAAGGACACGACCTTCAACCCGGGGTATACCCGGAAAGGGGTTACACGGTCTGTACTCGCACTACACGGCGTGTAGTTTCAAAATTCTGGAAAGTGTGGGAAAAGTCCATTTTACCCACCAGAACACTTCGTGACCTTCTTTTTGACAAAAGAAAGGGCCAGAGAGGTCCGGTCCATTACATCAGATTCCTCTTAAAACATTCTCATCCCAGAGAATTCAAAAACTAACCTAGAGGAAACCCATCAAGATACTACTTAGGGTTCTCATTATAATAGGAACCCAACCAAAAACCCTAATCATATGTGTGAGGAATTTTTTCTCCTATGTCGAGATATTATCCGCTTTAGGCGGTACTGACTCACCTGCACAGGTTTAATCGCATCCTCATTAATGTGACTCAATTAAGAATTGGGTTTTCACACTTTCATACATTAGGATTTTCCAACTTACACTGCCCTAACATCGTACAACCCACACATTTCCCAAACACGTGTTTTGGGGAAAATTACATCTTCTATGTCAAGATATTATACACTTTAGGTAGAACTGACTCCCCAACATGGGTTCAATCGCATCCTCATTAATGCGTCTCGATTAAGATTAAGTTTTATCCCTTTCCCCACACATCCAGACATGCTACACACTTCTAGAGAACATTGAAAAAGAACTCACAACCGACAAGCCAAGAATTCCATATATCAAAGGTACATAGAACAACATCAACAAAAAACTCAGATGAACAAGTGAAAACACAAGTCAATACAACTTCGGGTACTAAGCGTGCATTTGGGCCTCCCACTCTTATGTTCTCTCCTAGAGGCCGCCATGCCTCCACAACACACGAACCAAGGGAATGGTTTGTCCATGAAGAACCTTCTCTGTATGGTCCTCGATTCTGTCTGGTCATCCTCGAAGGTCATGTCATCTCCCATATCTAACTCTCCCCAGTCGATAATGTGGGAGTCATCGTGCAAGTATCGACAAAGCTGGGAGATGTGGAAGACATCATGAACCTTCTCCAACTGAGGTGGCAGGGCCATCCGATATGCCACCTTGCCGACTCGCCTCAGAACCTCGACAAATCCGATGAACCTAGGGGAGAGTTTAATCCTTTATCGAACCTCTGCTGCCCCCGTCGAGGGGAAACCTTCAAGAACACATGGTCTCCCACCTCAAACACCAAAGGCCTCCTCTGATGATTAGCATAAGACTTCTGTCGGTATTGATCCGCTTTCATCCTCTCACGTACAAGCTGGACTTTCTCTGTGGTGCTCTACACTACCACTGGCCCAAGAGATCCTATCTCACCAACCTCTGCCCAGCAAATGGGTGAACGAAATGGTCTTCCATAAAAATCCTCAAACGTTGCCATGCCAATAGTAGAGTGGAAGCTGTTGTTGTAGGATAAATCTACTAAAGGAAAGTGTCATACCCATGATCCTACGAAATCCATAATGCATGCTTGCAGCATGCCCTCCAATGTCTGGATAGTCTACTCTGTCTTCCCATCGATCTGGGGGTGGAAAGCATTACTAAGGCGTAGATGGGTGCAAAAAGCATGATGTAACCCCCTCCAGGCTTGTGAGGTAATCCGGGTATCCCGATATGAGAAGATAGTCTTCAGAACACCATGAAAACGCACCACCTCGTCTACGTACCTCTGTGGAAAGGTACTCACTGGGATCGACTCCTTAATTTCTAAGAAGTGAGCTGATTTCGTCAGTCGAACCACCACTACCCAGATTGCATCATAACCACACTGATCTTTGGTAAGTCCTGTGAAGAAGTCCATTGATATGTCATCCCACATCCACTCGGGGACATCTAAAGGATTCAACAAACCACTGGGAACACGGTTTTCAGACTTCACTTTCTGACACACTGGGCATTTAGCCACAAACTCCACCACTACCCATTTCACCCCGGGCCCCCAAAACTGTTCCCTCAGGCCTTGGTATATTTCTGAAACTCGTGGATGTACCGTCAAGGATAAGCTATGGAACTCATGGCGAACTCCCTCACGCATTTTCTCCGATACAAACAACCTTCCATGGAAAAGCATCTGATGTTGGTTGTCCTCTGTCCATCCTTCTGGAGCGTTCCCCTCATCGACACGATCCCACATCACTTCTGCCTCGGAGTCCCCCCATTGAGACTATTCCACCTACTGCAATAAGGAGGACGACACCATCATCAGAAACAAACAGCCTCTATCACCTTCTACCCTGGCATCCATGATCAAGATAGCCAAATATCCCATCTCCTTCCAAGCATCAGTGGATTCCTGAAACACTTCCTTTTGCGACTTCCTGCTCAGGGAATCATCCACAACGTTTCCCTTACCTTCAGTGTAAGAGATCTCAAAGTCATAGTCTTGAAAAAACTCCACCCATCTCCACTGTCGTAGGTTCAGGTCACCCTGGGAGAAGATATAACGCAGGATCTTGTGATCTGAGAAGACCACAAAGCTCTCCCCAAAGTGGTAATTTTTCCACAAATTTAGTCAGAACACTACTGCTGCATGAACTAGGTCATGGGTGGCATAGTTACGCTCGTGAGGGAGTAACTGCCTAGACCCATAACAGATCACTCCCTTATTCTACATTAGCATGCACCCAGACCATGGATAGAAGCATCACAAAACACCTCATATAACAACCCTTCCTCTGGAAACCTGCGTACAGGAGCACTGACCAACTTCTCCTTCAGGTAGTAGAAAGCCTTCTGGCATTCCTCGCTCCATAGGAAGACTTGGTTCTTCCTAGTCAAAGCTATCAATGGAGCAACAACTCGAGAGAAGTCCGAAACAAACCTCCGATAGTAACATGATAACCCCTGGAAACTATGAACTTATTCCATTCTCTTGGGTGATTCCCAAGAAACAAATGCCTCCACCTTCAAAGGGTCCACTGACACTCCATGCTGAGACACTACGTGACCAAGGAAGTGTACTTCTTGTGTCAAGAACTTACACTTCGACAATTTCTCATAAAGATGGTGGTGTCGAAGGACTTCTAAGACAGCCCTAAGATGCCCAACGTGCTCCACCTATGATCTTGAGTAGATCAGGATGTCATCGATAAACTCAATGACGAACCGGTCCAGAAACTCTCGGAATACAATGTTCATAAGTCCCATGAACACATCCGGTGCATTCATAACTCCAAACGGCTTCACTGCAAACTCGAAGTGCCCATGCCTGCACCTGAAAGCCGTCTTTGAGATGTCACTATCCTTTAACCTCAACTGATGATATCCAGATCGTAGATCAATCATAGAAAACCAACCTGCTCCCCTTAGTTGGTCGAAGAGATCATTTATCCTTAGAAGGGGGTAACGGCTCTTGACCGTTACCTAGTTCACCCTTTGGTAGTCTATGCATAGCCTGAGACCACCATCTTCCTTCTTCAAAAACAAAAATGGAGCACCCCATGGTGATACGCTGGGTCGAACAAAAACATTATCCATCAGATCATCAATTAGAATCTGCAACTCCTGCAACTCCGATGGTGCCATCCGATAATGGGACATCGAAATCGGACGGGCACCATGCTGTAAGTATATCCCGAACTCAACGTCACGTCGGTGGGTAGAGTCACAACCTCCTAAGGAAAAACATCAATGAACTCCCCAACATCCTCTGGGACATCCATCATCTCTTTATTAGCTAGAACCACTGATAACCTACCTAACAAAGAAAGGAGATGCTTCACATGATGACTTTCTACCCGACAGCTCCTATCTCCAACAAATGATACGCGCTTCCCATCCACGTCGGAGAACATAACTCTTCTCCGGAAGCAGTCGATAACGACACTAACAAAAAAACAACCAGTCTATGCCTATTATGACATCGTATGGATGAATCTGTAATAGAAGAAGGTCCCCACTAGATTGATGTGGTCCCAACATCAGCCCACATCTCCGTCAAACACAAGATACACTAGTCTGGCCTCCTACTAGTGTACTTAGCACCAGTGGTACGGAAAGTCTCTCAATGTCTAGTCCCAAAGCATGGGCTAGACCAGGTGCAACAAAGGAGTGTGAAGCTCACGAATCTTACAAAGAAGAAAAAAATTTGCTGAACAAACAAATCGTACCTCGTACCACCTCTGGTCCTGCTGGAGCTGTCAACTCTGCTGCGTGAAATTGTCCATGCCCAACTCCTCTGCCTCTCTGATGTCATCAACCTCCCCGACCATGCCCTTCTCGAGGTCCCTGGGGAGCTCCCTAAGGTAGGACTCCTCCCGCAAAGTCTTTCCTCGGAGGAGCATGGTCCTACGGTTGCTGGAAGGGCCTCACCGGCAACTGGTGCTACTGAGGTGGGCGCTGAACTTGCCCACCTCCATCGTACTGAGCTCGGGTTGGGCACTGACACTGAACAAGCCTGAAACCTCCACAAGAAAAACACGTTGGTCCTAGGATCGTGAAAATGGGACGAGGACCTGAAGATCTGAACTAGAACTACTAGAGCATGCTCCCCACTAGCCTGAACCTGGAAGGTCCCGTCGCAGGAGACCAGCTACTGACTGCCTTCTCCTTCGATGAGACCCGCTGGATCCCCTCATGTGGTGCACCTCCCTGCGAGTGCATACTCTATACAACCTCTACCATCTTATGTAATTCAATGTACGTCGGAAGTGTGAAGGGGGTGACATCATACTGAAGCGAAGGACGAAGCACCTCCTCCAAACGTCTCGCCCGAGACTCCTCATTCGGAAAGAGATCCAGAGAAAAGTGTAGGAGATCCTTGAACTTGATCTCCAACTCTCCTACTGACATACTCCCCTGCTAAAGGGAGAGTAACTCCAGCCTCTTCTCTACCTTGATCATGGAAGAATGGAATTCCTCTCAGAATTCCTTCTCAAAGTAATCCCATGGAACCTCTACCTCTATCCTCTATCTGAGGTAGAGCGTCCACCACTGTCGCACCTCACCTCTCACCTGACTAACTGCTAGGGGAACCCAGTACTCCCTCAGAGCACGGATCAAGGTAAAAGCGATCCATAGCTCCTCAATCCACCCCTCCGTCTCTGTATCCAAATTACTACACTCATACTTCTTCATGATCTGCAACTGGAATGAACGGAGAGTCTTCTGCCACTGGCTATATTCCTCCTCTCGTTCAATCCTCAACTGATCAACCGCCTAAATCTACTGGGCCTCGGCGGTCTGAGCCACCTGGGGATGACGTCCAGCTACCATAGCTATACGGTAAACAAGTATCTCCTAATCCCAAGTAGTAAGGAAAAACTCAAGGTTTTATTTTATCATTTTATTTCAATTTCTTTCCCAAAACATCCAAATCAAGTAAAACTCAATCATTGGTATGCATGTAACATCCCTAGGGTATCTACCCTGAAATAAATGTAGTCTCACTTGGTCTTTCGGTAGGCTCAGATTCCTTGAATCAGATCACAGGGGGACCTCAAATCCCGAGTCCTAGCCGGTCTTCCCTGGCCTTTGTCACACACCAAGATTGACTAACATTGTCACCCTACCATCCCATACAATCCTAACTGTGCCTAAATAAAGACTCCATCTTATCTCTCAACCATAACCTATGATACCATTCAGTCATGACCCCATCCCACCAAAGATGCCCCTCTTGAGCTGGCAATGGTGAAAGGGAGATAATGTCCTCCGAGTCCTGCCTCCAGTAGGCCCCGGGGTGGTGACTAGCACCAACGGTATGAGTTTTCACAAATATGGGAGGCATGACCCATTTCATTATTTAGTATCGGGAAATAAGACAAGTCAACCACCAAAAAGGAAAAGAACAAATTTATATAAATAAACCCAAACCAATCCCACATGCATGATTAAATAATTTTATAACAAGGTACAAGTAAAAGAAAGCTCAAAAGTACATAAACAAAAGAAAACAAGAGTACAACAACTGCAACAACTCCAACTATCCGACTAGTAGGGTCCTGCACGGCCCTGGTAGTCCTCCTGGAAACCTGAAAGTAAACGTAGGGTGAGAATACAAGTATACTCAGTAGGGGATCATAAAGCTCTCGTGCACAAGTGGGGATACATCCTAATGTCCTGTGAGAACAATAGAAGAAACCTAGAAAGGAAATATATCCATCCAACCTCACCAACCACACTCACACAGAAAAACAATCACAACAGGTAGTAGTATATAAGAAACAAGATTATTGGGTACCCCGCACCATTCCCCATTAATTAGCTTCTCATCCTGACGGCGAACATCCTGAGGCTGCCACACTCTCGCCGCCCGCACACACCTGGGCCTCACAAACCACACATCCCGCCCGCACACACCTGGGCTTCACAACCACGTATCCCACACACACACACCTGGGCCTCATCCCGAAGATTCTTGGGAAACAGTAAAACCTTCCAGAAGAGTCTTGGGCTAAAACCAACCCAATCAAAACCTACCCGAGGATTCTTAGGTGTATGGTCACCTCAAGCCATCACATCCTAGGGAAGAAGGAGCAGGAATGGGCTAGTAAGTAAGTGTAAAAAACCCTATCCCATGAAATGGGAGTGTTCGGCACTAAGTGCTCAACATGGGTGGGGTTTGATAAAACACAAAGATACAGAAATATATATATATAACAAACACTAATCCCATCCTATGGCTCCTATTCAAAGAACTGAGAACGTGCCTCACCAGTGCTACTACGAAGCATGCATAAAACAAACAACCCCAAACACATTTAGGATTTCACGTTTCAGCAGAATTAGTTTATTTAGTTCCTTAACTACTGGGAAACTATCCACAACCAACCACATCGATCGTTCGTAAAACAAATCCCTGCCATCCACAAATCATGTTAGGAAAACAAAAGAAACACAACCAAGTCCTTCTTATCAACCAACCAACCCATTGATTATTAATCATGTTCCATTACCATGACACACTATACATTAACTCTTCCACTTTTTATTTATTATTCAGAACCCATAGTCCGTTCAAATTCAAACCCATCCCTGCAGCCCCGCTGCCAACTGCCATAACCACAACTGTATCGTACATCATTAACCATTTAATACTATTTATTGCAGCCCCGCTGCCCACCCGATCCACAACAACCCACCAAGAAAGGTTTGTGCACATCATCGCCCCTTTAACATCATTTACCATAGCCCTGCTACATGTTCTATTCGTAGAAAACCAGGATTCACCCCTCCCTTTCACACACTAGTAACCAAGCCAAAACCCACATGTTCATTATTCCATTTTGTTTAACCGAGGTGATCACACAAGGGTTCTAGATTTTAATCATCCAAATTTACCTGATCAACCAAATTCCACTTTCAACAATGTTTCATTCACAAAAATGGTCTAGAAAGATAGGGTAACATTTAATTGCGCAAGAAAAGGCCCCCAACGACCGTGATTTTCAGTAGGCATAATCCTATTCAATCCATAACAAAAAAATAGGATAAACAAATATAAACATAACAACTTTCCCATCCCCGTTCCTTAACCAAATATTTTTTATATTTAATGGTTCAACTATTTCTCATGAAAACAATAGGATACCGACCCCGAATGATGCACAATTTAGAGATACGAAGGTAAAATCCATATATCAACAGGTTCTGATCGCAATGCTCCCCCGGATCAACCTTAGAAGACGTCTGTCACTTCTGTCGAGTCCCGGAAAAACCTCATCAGGTGGATGTCGGAAAGTAAAGTCCAATGGAAGGAAACACATTCAATCTCGGTTGTTTCTCCTCGTCATTACGATCCTGTGGCCGCTGACGGATCTTAAATCGGTGCTCAGACGAAGAAGTTATGGAAGAAAGAGTCTTCGAGTCTCTTGGGAGAACTCTGCTCAGAGGAAAGGGGAGGAGAGGGGTGAGTTGAAAAGGAGGAGGGTACACCTCCTTTTATAGGAAAGAAAATAAAAATTTCACGGTGTGTACTTTATGGTACATGACGTGTACTAGGTTATGTGAAACGGTCTCCATGGGGATTCCAACATGGCTCTGCGGCCGTTGACTGGTCGACACATGGTTTGATGGTATAGCATACGTAGAGAGGGACTACACAACATGTAGTACTGGACACATGGCGTGTACCCATTTATTTCACATGGAAAGGACACTGCTCCAACATGGCACACAGTCATTGACTGGTAACGCGTATGCGGGGAAGGACTACACGGCGTGTAGTACTAGACAAATGATGTGTAACCATTTTTTTCACACAGCAAGGGCACTACCTTCAACACGGGGTATACCCGGCAAGGGGGTACACAGCGTGTACTTGCACTACACAACGTGTAGTATCAAAATTCCAAAAAGCATGGGAAAAGTCCATTTTACCATCCAAAACACTTCATGACCATCTTTTTGACAAAGGAGTGTGTCGTAGTGGTCTGGGCCATTAAATTTAATAATAATTTTATAAATATTAAATTATAATTACCTTTTTTACCACATGTTTGTTGAAAAATGGAAATGTTACTCATTCTTACATACGACCCACTGTCTCTATGATTGTAACGCAAGTCATTTTTCAAAATTGTCATACATAGTTGGTTATAAAAATATCATTAAGGTATAAAATTAATAATTATTTCATGAATATTATTTCTCATGTGATTGACTAATGACTACTTACATATCAATGTTTTTTGAATTATGAATCGAACTTCCTAAAAAACTCCAGACGTGGACATAACAAATTACATAATTATTTAGGTAATTGAAATAAATTAATTAAATAGACTAATTATAAGAAGATAAACCTATAAAATATTTTTAATTAATTAAATAATTAATTAAATATTATTATATATGATATAAAAAATGTATGTGACATGTTGAATACAAGGCAAGTGAAACTTTCCCTAAAACCCCAAAATTAATGTTTAATGATTTATTTTTAAATTATTTCCCATACTTGTAAATATTATTAATAATTATTTTATAATGTTTTTATATAGACATAAATGAATTATGAAGGTTATTTTTTGCCTCATTTTATGTTTTTTCAAATGATTCCAAATATAATATTTTTTGTACTTTTTAAGGATTGTTTTTAGAAAAAAAAAGAAAAAAGGAATATCAAAATTTAATGAATACATTAGAAATAGTTTTTACCACCACTATAACTATTCTTTTATGAGTTGATTAATTTCCAATATTCCGTGATTTATTAAATGAAAAATATTCTTTCATTATTCCAGGTAATTTCAAAATTATTTTTAATTGGAATACATATTTCATTATCTGACTATTGTTTTTCTTAAGGGTGTGAATAATATTTTTATCAGCATGATGATGGAAATTAATTATTTCATGTGTTATTATTATGTAATGGTTCCTGGAAATTTTATATGATAAGGGGTGAGCTCGATGTATCTCATTAATGTACAGGTTATGTAGATAGAGATAACTTTTTATTAGTTTCTCTTATGATATTATTATAATTTAGCGGTTAGGTTATTCCATTTTTAAGAGTTGTTATAAGAGTTATATAAAAATTATTTCACATATTAACTAGACGATTTATCAATATTTCATTGTTGTTTTATGAAAATATTATTATTTAACATGTTTAACTAATGTGATTACTTTCAAATCGATATTTATAATACCTCTTATGTGTTAAATGTATAACCTTATGAAAAATATTTCCTGGTTTTTTTTAGGATTTGAAAAGGACCCTATATGAGTTTTATTTTGTTTATGATTTCATATGAAATTTTTTATGCTAATATTTTTTCAATTATGTTCATTGTTTTCGGGTATTAATATGTTTTTTGAGCTCAATGATTTTTACGAAAAAGTGTATTTTATAATATGTATTCATGGACGAATGATTTTATTTATTTCATTTTCATATGTCCTATAACGAGATAACATGATCATCCCAAATTTTTAAAAAAAAATCACTGGGTTTTAATGTTGAATATGTACAAGGATGAGGTCAAGATGAAAATTTTCAATATATGCCTTAAAAATAAAACTTTTCAAATTATTACAGTTTTTTTGTGAAAAAATGGATACTGAGAGCATATGTGCACTTTTTGATGTAATATTTAATTATTTAATGGTGATAACCTAACTCTATGAAATTATAAACCTAAAATATCATTAGTAATGGATGAAAATAAATTATCTTCCAATTATACAATTTATTTTTTTTAAGGTTGGGTCCTTTTTGAGAATGTACATAAATGAGCACCACCCATTATATAGTTGATGAAATAACATAACTATTTATGAATTTTATACATCTTGGAACTTTTAATAATGAAAAATAACATCATCATTAGGATTAAAACTGAGAGTAAAATTTAATGCATCAATTTTTTCCAATTAAAATAGAATGTAATATTATGAAAATAAATAAAAATAAATGAAACAAATCATACAATATTTAGTTATTAAAAAGTTCTAAGACAAAAAAATACACATCCATCATGATAATTTATATACTGAACATATGATCAAAACTTTTAGGGTTTTAAAATATTTAGATATGTGAAAATTTTAAATTTCATCATCATATTTTTAATAATAGTTTTCAATTTTTTGTAGTGATATTTTCATTTACAGTAATTGAATGTTAACACAGGTAAAAAAATGCTATGGTGTACAACAGGCGTCTGACCAGTGGCCTTTCCCCCCACACAAAATCATCCATATTCAATATTATTATGGTTATTCAACCATGATTAGAAATTTTTTTTCCCATTACAGTGGTTTAATTTCCACATATAATTGGTTGTGTGACCCCAATAAATAAATATTTTTCATAACCTCGACTACGTCGATTATTTCCATGATAGTGATCATAAGTAGTCACATTCACCTTTTTTAATAGAGTTACACTGGTTAGTTGGGATTCAAGATTTCTCACGTGTTTTTTTGTTTCATTATAATATTTCATGACAGTCATTTCGAATATTTTATAAATCCTTTCCAATGGAAATATAGTGTATAATTATTTTTGAAGAATGAAAAATAAAAAAGCATTTTTCATCATAACAAAATTTCTGATATTATATCCACATAATTTAAATTATGATCGTATTTTAAAATTTTCAAATATTTTTACACTTACTAATTTAAAATATTGTAATAAAATACAACTCAACCAATTTATTTAGTTTGGTAAATTTATTAGTTTATGGTGGTCATACAACTAATTAATATTTTTCTATTAAAATAGATGGTAATTCACAATTTCGTAATAATTCGTAAAATATTATTTTTGGTGATGGTATATTAATATTTGTGTTCAATAATGGTCCCCAAAATAATATTTATTTTAGGTTTTGATAGTCTCTCTAAGGCTATTTACACTATGGTTCATCTTAACATCCAGAATCTTGGATAATTAACTCTTTAAAAATATTTTTGGGGGAAGAAAACCATGATTCAAATTATTCATCATATAAATATATCATATAACATTATAAAAAACACCTTTTAATTATTGAAGCTTGTGCTGATATGCGTTATGAAACTGATCAATCCCAAATTAACACCATGATGAATTTTAAAATTGATAACATGTGATTGGTCTTTTGAGAATTATATCATTGATGGAATGTGCTGTTGAAACTTGGTATAGTGTTGAAAAACAACAATAATGATGAAAATAGATAAATATGAGATGGAATTATATAGGGATAAAGTTCTTTTTCCATTAACATGATGAATAATATATATAGGGAACATGAGATTATAGTCAGTTTATGATATCAATAACTATATGATATATCAAATAATATGGCTGTGTTACCATTGGTTTAGATAATTTAATGGTTGTAATTATGATAGACGTTTTTTATATTAGTGGTCACCATAACCTGGGAATGTAGGGGACATTGTGATATATTCATAATAATTATCACTTCATAAAAAATAATTATCAAAATACATTTTTAAATATTCTAATGATAAATTACTCAATAATATAAATTATGAATATATTTTTGGGTAATATATATACTATTAAATTTATTTATTAATCAAAATATTGTAAATATTTCTCATTAGAACATGTATTATTAAAATATAATTTTAAATTTTAAATAATTTCAATTATTATTAATTTTACCAGCATATCATCCAATGAAGTGTTTTTCAGTGGTTATGTTTATTCATGACCCAATATGTAAAACTAATTAATAATTTAGTTGTTATATATATATTATTCCATTATCATTATAGTTTTGAAATATATTCTTCTGGTCATTAATAGACAGTTTTTTTCATAATTGAAGTGAAAAATTCTAATTTCATTTAGATATGATTAATATTTATTTGAAAATTAAATTCGAGAAGTATACTACTTTTAGTAATGTTACTAGAAATTATAAAAAAAAAGTATTACTAGACATGAGAAAATAAAACGTGGTATATTTGATATTTATGTTAACAATAATACAAAAAAATTAATTATTATATAAAATAACTACAAATGCTATTGAATTAATGAAATTTGTTTCAAAACACATTCAATTTGTTGAAAAGTATCATTTTGGTTATTATTAAGTACTTTAACTTTCATGATGTTTGGTATTTCTCATACCATGCGTGAAAATTACATATAAATGAAAAATATTTTTGTGAGGCTAAGTCATTAATAATAGAATAAGAAGAAATTTTCATTGTAAATTATTTCCAAAACTAATTACTGACTAGGTTTGAATTATTTGAAATGAATTATAATACATTGATATACCTAGGAAATTTTCATGAATTCCTTAGTATGTTAGTCTAATAGGAAATAGCCATAAAAGGTCAATGAATATACTCAATCCATTTTAATCATCATAAATGAGCTATAAATAATTGGGTAATGAAATAAAAAACGGTAAAATAGACTACTGAATTTAAATGATCCATTTATGAATAATTAAAATAATGATAATATAGGAAAGTTCCATTTCTATGGTAATGATAGAATCTAATTTTAATAAAAAACTATAACACGGATAAAAAGTAATGCAATTACACACAACATATATCACAATCCAATATAGTGAATATAAATTATATTTATTTAAAACCATTTCTATACATAGTGTATTGGTGGATATTTTTTCATCATCAAAACATAGTATTGTTGGATACACCTTTAAATTTGATAAAATATGTTCTAGTTTATATTATCATATCTGTATGATTTAATATGATATATTATGTGAATTATTAATGAAATCTAATATTGAAGATATTTATTTTGAAAATATTATATCCATCCATCATAAGGTTTTCATTTACATGTATTATTAAATGGGTGAAATTATTTTTTTAAGGAATAAACATTATTTTTATATTTTGAAATAAATATTGGAAAAATTAATTAAAATACTAATAATTTAAAATATAGAACTTATAATCCTAAACACTTATGAAGATTGAAATTAAGATATAAAAATCACCAAAAGGGGACATTAAAATTGCATGACTTAATTATACATACTAACATATGTAAAGAGATTGATATTAACTATTTTGTTGTGGGAAACTATTTAACCTCTTTTATCAATGATTATCCACCTTATGAGTATTTTTATTTCGTTAATAATATAACTTAACAAACCAATGTCTTGGATGTTTATTTAAATGTAGTTGAATGATAATTATGAGGGATCAATAAAAATATGAATAAGTAGGGTTTAATTCCAAATAAAAAGTTTTCTAACCATATATTAAATAATTTTAATGAATACATTAATAGGATAATCATATTTAATTAATAATTTAAATTTTAAATGAAATAATTATGTCTATAAATTTTATTATGATTTCATTTTTATCTTTATTGACATTGCTCATCTTATCACTGATATTATTAACATTATTATTAAATTAAAAATCCAACAATATTCCTTTATTAATATAAACATGACTTCTAAATAAATATGAATTTCACTATTAATATATAAGGTTATGCCATTAGTTAATGAAGAACTTCACATCATTAATTTTCATATGTATACAAATACCACTCACCTTCCCATTCAAGATCTTGAGAAAATATTGGAGGATTCTATCTAATCATTTGTCTAATTATTGAGAGGATTAATTGTCAAAATGAATTATTTTTAAAATGATAGATAAAATTATTTCTATTTATATTTACATTAAACAAAATTTAATGTAATAAATTCTCTTTATATTAATAAAATTTAAATAATGGACTTTTGTACATCTTATAATAATAATTTTATGTTTCTATTATTTTATATGGAATGTGTTTCTAAAATAATTTGATAAAATAAATGATTTATTTATTTTGATAATATGATATCAAAATATTTCATTTTGAAAATTAACATAGTGTAAATTCTGTTATAAAATTTTGTTAAAACATGAGACATAAAATAAGTATTTTTCATTAATAAAAAAATATTTAAATTTATTTCATCAATATATGAAAAATTATATTCATTAATCTCATAAATAGCTAAGATATAAAATCTAATCAACTTATTGTAAACATTTATAATATGTGATTTCATTTTATTGATTTTCATATCTTAAAAAAATATTTCTCCAGAAACTGATAATGAATTTATTCATTAAAAATAAATTCAATTAAATTTTAGTAGATTCTTTAAACACTCATTGTCCAACCCTATAGGATTATTTCTTATTCATAGTGGGCTTAACCAATATAAAAAGTGTTATATCTAGTAACACATAGTATAACCTATAGTGAAAATGCTATGTTGTAGTAGTAATAAATGATTTTCTAGGAATTCTACAGTGAATTACAATCTCGTTGAAAACCAATTTATCATAAAATAGAACATATGTATTTGTTATCTCTCTTTATTCATAATATAAATTGATATGAATTACCAAGATGAAGTGGTCTATAAAATGGTATGAATATGGATTTTACTCAAACACTTCCATCTCAACCAGTGTGTTAGATATATCATCTTCCATAACTCAAAATATATAAATTCTTTATTAACCATTCAATAAATGTCATACCATTAATGATTCACCAGATAAAAGATAATTTACCATGAATAAATATATGATGGATTATTCCATAAATTTTTATGTATTACAAACTAAAGTAAAAACCATGGCATGTTGGTTTAGACCACATTATTATTAGTTTTGATTGTACCCTAACATAATGATATTAATTATGATTTGGTTCCCATTGATTGAAATTATATATTATATGATAATATCTAATATGATATATCATCTATTTTTAATAGATATCATGATCAAATGTTAAATATTTGATTATTTATATTAGGTGTTTTTAAAGTCATGATTGATTTTTTATTCATTAAACCAATAATGTGATATTTTAACCCAATGTATCATGTTTCCAAACAATACTAAGTATTTCTGAAATATACCATGAAGATGATAAACATTTTTGGTTTTTATTGACTTATATAATTCAACTCAATAGTAATGAAAGGTGTTTCATTTTTATTAATCTATATATCATGTTATGAACGCATCAAATAAAACAATCCTTTTTAGATATAATTCTACCATTTGTTTATGCAGGGTTCTAAAAAACTGCAATTTAGATTGATATACATCTGGAACATTAAGAGATTTTTTAAACAATTGATACCATTAATGAATGGAATATATTGGTTGCATTATAGTGATCTACATTAAACATGTGACACATGAAAATCATGGTAATTTTATATTTTATATGATTCTTTTGTAATTTATTTATTTGATTTTTTTAATTTTAAATCAATAATTTTATGGAATTTCTCATATGCTGAATGGTTATTAGGAATAGTTAATAGAAACTATGTAGAATTCCTTGTACAAGTGTTTTTCTCATAAATTTGTTTATTTCATGATTGGTATGAATAGGTAGTGGATTTTTGGGTCAAAAATATTGGAAAAATATTAAAAACCATGTGATTATTTTAATAATTTTGGTATTACATCAAGAATTGCACATAGTTAAGGTGAATGTATGGGTGTCCATAGAAAAATGTAAATGTCTTAGTAAAAAAATTTATTGTTGGTGCATAGTTTATTAACGGGTGTTACAAAACCATACAAGTAGAAATTACTTTTTCTATTCTTTCTATACAGTAGGAACTTGGTTTACCAAACCACGCACTCTAACGATGAAAGATTAACTAATTTGTTATAAATTTAAATTCATATTTTCCCATATCAAATTTTAATATATTAGAAAAATCATTTCGAATAATATAAATAATTCAGACTTGGGGTGCACGAGGGGAGCTCCTTCTATACATCTATTCCTCCCTCTTCTTAATTCCAAAAGCGTTTCTTAAGGAGTTATCCCCTTCATATTCCTCACTTATCCTTTTATCATTCTATATAATATTTTATTCTCCCATGAACCCTAATGGACACATGGAAACAAATTTTAGTTGGCGATAGACAAAATATTGTGGGTCTATTTGTATAGGACTTCTATGGGTTTTTCCAAACATGGTTGTGAATTATATATTTAATTCAATGAGTTACGATTATTTTCCTCGTTAAATTGGTATAAATTTTTATAAAACATAATATGTAATTAATTTAATGTAATTAATTTTTTTTATAAAATTAATCTTTATAAAATAATAATGATATGATATACCTATTATGGATTATAATTTGGTTTTGAATGTTTTCACAAATGAAAAAAAGTATTCTTGATGGTTTTAAAATGATGATTTTAAATCAAATCATCATGTGTCCGATACGACTTTTTAAAAGACCATGTGTAACATTAAAATAGATTAGACAATATAAAAAGGTCAATTAAATTAGTTTGGGATTGAATTATTCTCTTAGAATGGATTGGTTTTCACAAGAATGGTTAGATTTTTTAAAAGGATTTTTTAGATAATGTGGTGTGTGTGTGGCCCATGTAAAATGATTTTAAGTCATAGTGATGTTTCAGTGGTTTATAAGGATCATATGAATAACATATTTATTTCCAAATATATTTTTAAAGTGTCTTTTTAATTGGTATTCAAGGGATGTTTTGAATTGAGATTTCTAATGTTGTAAAGATATATAGAAATCCATGATGTTTGAAATGTATATTTGGAATTTTTTAAAAGGAATTGTTTTTGGATTTTGATACCCTAATTGATGCACATTTTTTTTTATTAATCAAAAAAATAGGTTTTTCCCCCGAGGGAGAAGTTTTATATTTTAATTTCATTGTATATTTCATGGAAATGAATCAAATGAAAATGATTTTTTCTTAAAAGGGTGTAGGTGATGAGATGGGGTTTACTGAAAAGTTATTTAAATTTTTGATTCAAGAAATATTTTTTACATTTTTTATTTATCACATCCATTGATTGAAATCATTGGATAGAATGTAGATAGGTAAATTTTTTGGATGTGTGATACACAATTGTGGTGTGTACTCAAAAACTTTTTCCACAGGATAGTTGTTCCCCAATAGGGGTATGTATTGAAGTTGATGAACCCAAAGGGTCTCGAATAGGATTTTCTATTTTAAAATATGGGATCCATAGACATCATCCACTAAGGAAACACAATCTATTGTTTTTTATATCATGAACAAGTAATTTTCCCTCGATGCTTAGTTTTTGTAAGGGGTTATTTAAGGTCATTCATTTCATTACAGGATTATAACCACTAGGATTGATTTAATCCAATGGAACAATTATTTAGTTTGTAAAATTTAATTATTAACATAGATATCTTATTGAATAGGGTGATTCTTTTAATTTTTTATTTTTTTTGGTTTATATTAAAATTATTTTGAAAATTTTTTGGAATGTGATATTTAAAATTTTAAGAGGTAATTGTTTCCTGGATGATGATTGATAATTATTTTGGTAAAATATAAAAAACGAAAATTGTTTTTATTTATTTATATTGAATTCCCTATTTATTTAGTTTTAATTTAATTTTATAATTTTTTTTTCAATATTTGGTTTTTTAACATATGATTTTAAACATAACATGACATGCATTTTGAAATGTATTTTTTATGGTTTAAAAAAGGTAATGATATAGTACATTGATTGATTAATTTATGATCATTTTTTGAATATTATATGACCAATTTTCAAAGGTATGTTTAAAATTGAATTAATGAGTATTCTTAAGGTGGGAATTTCATAGTCTCTTTATTGAGATCATAATGGAATAATTTTAATCACGCCTAGAATGCACACCAATGTATGTGTGTGTATCAATATCTACAAAATTCATTTAGGTTATCATGTATTGATTTTAGTTGGGTGTTAATCCTAATAAGTTGATCAATGCGTTATGGTGGTCAGTTACCATGGGTTATTTAGATGTGGGAGCTTTAGTTGTTTTATTTTTGTATTGAGTTTTTATCATCTAGTTCATACCCGTGTATTTTATATATTTTTTACTTAAGTATATTATTATACTCTTTTTCTATTTGTATTACATTTTAGTTGGATTTTTATTTATTTATATCCTATTTGGATATTGTTTTTTTTATATTTAATTTTTTATGGGTATAAATTTCCAATGTACTTGAGGGTCATTACAGATTATCAGTTGTTTCCAATGATTTTTTTATTATTTGATGAAGTTGAAATCATTCTTAATCATGTATTCTTGATACCGAAAACTGATTTCATTCCATTAGAACTAGGAACATCCTTATTAACTTATAGTCAATTGGGTTGTGATTGGAATATGTTTATCCCATAATTATTCATTAAAAATGGAATCAATGATAGGTTTTCAAAAGGAACTAGGTTATATAATCACTATCTTGTTATTTGTGATGGATTTTATTTTGGAGATAGGAATGTTGTTGGGAACAATCCCACAAGGAAACATTCTAGAATTTATGAGTTAGTTGTGTTTGTTGTCAAAGACGTTTTTCATGATAAATTTTTGAGTTCCAGAGATTTCATTGACAATCCATGAAGACAAAAAACCATGTCAAAAGGTATTAAAGATTTGGAGGAAATAAAAAATAAAAAATATAGGGTGGTGCAGTTTTCTAGTGTTTATCAAGTTATTGAGATCCAAATAATTTAGTTTGTAAAAGTCTTTGTTAAAGTGTATTTTCATGAATATCTCATCAATTTATGGTAAAGGAATGAGTTTCGCAAATATGGGCATTTCAAACTGTGTTTTGTGAATATGAAAATGTCTTTGACAGTGATCATAGTGATTAAAAAAAATCTTTGTGAAAGTGTATTTTCTTGAAGGCCAAATAGAAATATGGGAATCTCATGAAATTCGTGAAGACTGTGATTATGTGTAGAGTGGTTCATGAAGATTTGAATGTTTTTATGATGTTCTATGAAATTACGACAAAACATTATGAAAGTGGAATTTCTTGACGTCCATATAAAAAATATGGAAAATGCCTCAATTTTGCAATGATTGGGATTTCACGAAGTGTGGTTCCTGAAGATGCGAATGGTTTTGATGGTGGTCTTAGAGATTACGCCAAATCATTTCTAATGTAAATTTTGATCAAGGCCTTATGAAAATATGACTAAGGCATGAGTTTCGCGATGAATGGGAGTTTGTGAAGGATGTTTCATAATGTGCTGAAAGTCTATGATTATGACCTGCGTGATTCCGAGAAATCTACATGAATGTTTTTTTCATTATGGCCTTATGAAAATATATCTAAGGAATGGGTTTGGCGAATAATTGGATTTCGAAAAGGTTGGTTCGGGATGACGTGAATGTTTCTATCTATGGTCTCCATGAAGAAGGGATAATCGTGAAGGTAAAATGGGGGCTTTGCAAAATAGTGATGATGTGGCTAGAAAGTTCAGTGGAAATGCCTATAAATATGCATCTACCCCCTTATGATTATGTGTGAGCTAGACTTAACCAAAATCATAAGGCTATGAATTCCCGAAGATGTTCGTGAAGGTGGTATGCGAAGAAATTCGTGAAGGATAAAAGTTAACTGAATGTTCTGAGCATTGAGAAATAGAATTACATTGCGAAGTAAAAGTAATTTTCATGTTAAATCCATTGATTTTAGAATGCTACAAATTCCAAATGACTATTTTCGGTTTTATTGAAATATATGAGTTTTGCGATGACTATTTGATCATTGTGAAGGGTCTTCGTGAATTAATCCATGAAGGAGATTTTCAAAAGAAGGTTTCTACTGAAAGGTTGTTGGAATCATGAAGGGTTCTTAGATGGAATTGCATTTTGAATTTGTTTAAAAGTGATATTCACCTGTGGATAAAAGTTGAAGTTCAACTGATCATCTATATACATCTGAGTATGTATTCATTATTGATAATGATGAGACTAACATGTCTATAAACTATTAGTGGATCTCTTGAAGAGGTAGTGAGATCACTTAATATGAGAGAGTAGTGAGTTCAGAAATTTTAAATAGTTTTAAACCATGTGGGATAGTGATTCCACATAAAACATGTAAACAATATTTCTCTTTTTGTTGATATAGTACATTGGCACATCGCCGGTGTATGATCCTTGGACGTAGCCCAATGAGGGTGAACCAAGTAAAATTGTTGTCTCCTCTGCATGATTAAATTTATGCGTTCACATTGCACTGGGAAAGAGAGAGAAGGGAGTTTCTTTCAATAAAAAAACAAGATAAAAGGAGAAGATGGTTCAATCTTTCATAACTAGATTAACCACCCCCAGGGTATGAAGCCTAGTGGACCTAATAATTTGTATCTAAGGGAAAGGTTGATATCATTGTTTATCTCTCAAATGGATGTCACCAATCATAATGAGATTCTGATCATCGACGAGATCAATTTCCAGCTATGGAAGAATAATATTCAACACGACTTCTGGCCATGTGGAATGAGTACACAGGTCATGTGGAAACGTTGGTGATGAACATTGTAGGAACCGACTACACACCGTGTAGTGGTCCATTACATGCCGTGTAGTCAGTCGGCAGGCGAATAGTAAGGTGGTGGCTATTTGTGCGACAGAACACACTATGTACTCAAGAAGACACACCATGTAGTCATGTTGGCAGGTGAACAGTGCCATGCTGGCGGGAAACCGCCAGAGGAACAGTTAAAAAATGGAAAGTACACACCGTGTACTTGGAAGTACATGCCTTTTACTTTGTTTTTTCGCATTAAATGGGTAGTAGTGTCCCCTTTTCATAGGGAAGTCTTAGAACGGGAAGAAGGAATGGAAGAGGGAGGCTCGAGCTTTGGAGATCCTCCGAGCGCACGTCTGGAATTCGTTTCCATCTCGGACAACCTCTTTGGAACCCCACGGGTAAGCCCACCACTCTTCTTAAGCAGTTCTTTCCAATTCTTACTCTAATGGAAGTTATTTAAGTTAATGTGATTTCTCTTATACGTCAGATCTATGTCGTTCTTGGGTGTTTCTGGAATCGACGTTCACGTATATCATTCATTTGTGTTTAAGGTAGGTGGATTGGTGTTTATATTCCAACTATTGTGCGTTTTTGTGTAATGTTGTGCCATGAACCCATGTTGGGGTGTCATGTGGCTGAGTCCATGTCTATTTTAAATACCCATAATTGTATATGTAATTAAATGTGATATTAAAATTCTGTTTGGGATCGCTGCTTGGATCCAAGACCACTCGAGGGGTGCACTCCTCTGTTTAGCCGATTGGCCAGGATAACCGAGGGTATACCTTTAAAGTGATGATTATATAATTTCCTTGAGTGGAATTGCATGTGTATTCTTGTTTACATGTTGGGTATTGGCCCGGTTACTTCTGCCCTAGGGCATTGTTTTACTTAGACCAAAGGTAGTAGTTATCTTTATCCTGAGGGAAACTTCTTTCGTGCCTGTGGGAATTAGACTCTTTCCCTTTGGGCGACACTTCGTATGCCTGAGGGAAATTTCTGTTACGCATGAAGGAAATACCTGTGGGTTGGATTCTGATTATCTGAGGGTATGGTTTTTCTATTCTGAGGATACTGACTGTTTACTAAGAAATTCACTATGGTTTTTTCATATATTAAATGGATTAAATGAATAATTAAATGGCAATATAACTGGTAAGTTCGTTACTTTTGAGTACTTATTAGTTTATTGCATTTAACTTTTGCACACTGGTGTTGCATGTTTACACACAGTTGGGCACATGACTTTGCTGGTTGCCTACTGAGATATATTTCTCTCACCCTGTTTGGGTCATTCATTTTGGCCCAAACAGATTATGTTTCTACTGGTGTCGATAAGGGAAGGGGTCCTTATACAGGTACTTGATTGTTCTGAGGAGTAGGGGTACATGGGACCAGGCTTAGGCTCAGGATCCTACCGGCTATTTCATTTTGCATTGTTGTACTCTGTAGTTGTATTGTATTGATTGTGTAACATGTTCTAGATATTTTCATAGATTTGAGGCTTGTTGCATCGTTATTTATATACTGGTTTGTTATATCTACTACAGTAGTTTATTTCAGTTATGTATGGTTATTCGCTTCCGCTATTGTTCTATGTTTTATTCCATCCGATGCGCTACACTTTGAAAAATGAGGGCATAGTTTCCCCACTATAAGAACTGGGCCCTCGCTGCTAGTCGGCAGCCTCTGGCATTTGGGGGAATGCACTTGAGGTCATGTGATGAACCGGGTCTGGGGCACCCGTTGAGTGGCACCCGGAAATGGGACGTTACAACAGGGTATGATTTTTATGATAAATCTATTTAACAACCCATATATTCAGATTATTGGATATAGTGTAAAATAATATTATATTAATAGACAGACTTATCATCCAGGGAAATCATTCTTATATTATATTCTAGGTTTCCCAAAGTCGATTTAGAGTAGATTATATAAAGGATCATAGTTAATTTTTTTGTGTGGTTTCATCCTTATCAAAAAATTCGATGAAGTTGTAACAACCCAAGCTTCCACGGTAATCTTCTCTTTGAACAATACAGTAGCATGTGTGGTATGAAACTTCGAGTTCTAACACACCACAACCAATCAAACAAGCCATTATGAATAGTAATTCCCACTTTTTAAAATTTTATAAATTTTATCATTCAAGGTGGACTTCATTTTTGGATTCGGAATATCAAAATTAGCTTAGGGTGAAATTTTTTAATTTTTCTGAAAAGTTTCAATTTTTTGATGAATAGTGCAAAACACTGAGTTATAGTTTAAAACCGAATTTTTATTTAAATAATTATTTATTTTATTTAAATTTATTTTAGGTCTAAATATATACATGATAAGTAGATATGTACAATGTAATTCATTGGAGTCAGTTTATAATAATTTTATATATATATAACTTTTATAGAACTTTTCACAGTCTTTTACCCATCTCCTAGGAGAATTTCCAAATTTACATAAAACATAATTTTACTAATTCTCTGAGTGGAATTTCAAAAATTAGAGAGACACTATTGATATCAGTATGAAAATTTTGGTTCAATAAGATGAAAATATTTTTTGGTGAATAACATCATTTTACTTTTCTTTACCACGATTAAAAGTAAATAGGGTATTTATGGGTAAAACTGATATTATGATTACACTAACACATGTCCTAAATCTATTAGATAAGTATTTTTCGACCAAAAACAACCTTAGGAATAAAATATGAACCACTTTTTTCCACATGGATTAGATTGGGACACTTATAATTATTTTATTTAAAGAAGAGTTAAAAGAGTTAACATCAATGTTCAATAAATAAAACATTTTTAATATTGGGTTATACATAAGATAAATTATACTATAAATATTCATTAGAAATATAAAAATAATTAATACATAATGGTATTTTATTTATATTTTTTCTGCAGTAAATAATTTAAATTATTTATTACACAATAATGATGTCGTATTTACCTAATTAGTGAAATATTAAAATAATTGATATTATAAATATCCAAATAAATGTAATTTGTTACATTTTATTAATTCGACTAATTTTATAGATTAATATGACATATTAGGGTTTTTAGATTAATTTTTTGTGAATTAATAATGCTGTTATGAATTTAAAAAAAACATAATACCAAATAGTGTCAAAGTGGATATAAAAGTGTTTTTGGAAAACTGTTATTTTATTAATTGATATTCTATTCCTTAAAATATAAGGTTTGGCCAATGGGCTTGTATAATTTTTGGTTTATCATTAATTAACCACTAGGGGTTCTCTTGGAAGTATATATTTTGTTTATTACCATATAATATAAAATTATAAAGAGACATGGTAAATGTCAAACTATTTAAAGAAGAGTTAAATCTAAAAGATAAAGTTAATATAGCGACTCGAACCTATCTAAAACCTTTTTGTTGTGTGATTTTTGTCCCATACCCACCTTATATTTTAAATAATCCATTTTGTATCCATTAGAAACCGAAAATGATTTTTGTATGATATAGTATTTCTAGCTTTTCCAGTGGTTCCCCTCACCCCTCTTATAAAAAGGGCAGACCCCCTTCTCTCTAATTTAAACATTCAAAGCCATTTGGCTTGGCCAAATTCTTCCCAAATACACTCTAAAATGTCCTCCCTTAATCATATGGGCCTTCCTTTAGAGATAAATCCATCCTAATGAGCCCTTTTGATCAAATAAAAGAAATACCACGAAGAAGAGGTAACTATTTCATCATATATTTTACGTCCCTTTCTTCTTCCACTTCATTTTTCATTGATGTTTCCATTATAAAATAATAACTCTAGTGTATTCTATATACTGTGATGTTATTATAAATATGGTATAACCAAATTCCTTATTCTATCCATCCTTTAAATGACATGTCACCATACGTGCGTACGTACAGCTTACCGTCTCCACGTCGCGGTGAAATTTTTATTCAATACATTAATATTTGGATGGGTATAATTATGATGTGTAATTGATTTAAATAAAAAATATAACATGATAATGATTCTGTATATATGATATACAATCCAATTATATATTATTTTAATATAAAATGTATGATATTGTCTCTCGTGAGTACGTACGGATTACCGTCTCCACGAATGTGATGAGATTCATTCCCCATCATATCCATTCAAGACAAATCATCATTTGATGATTAATTATAATATTTAAAGACTTCATATCATTTTGGATATGAATAATATACATCCAATCCATAACAAATATGACTCACGTAACAAATAATATAAAGGTAAATCAATCTGTTAACACCTAAAATGACGATAATATTAAGATATTATTAACAAAGCATTGTTAAACGATCATATAAGATTTTATTATTGTATAATTTAATTAAAATATTTCACCGTTATACAAGAGGTTAACCTACCCTTGACCAGGGAAAAGTAAAAGGTAATTGTTAATTTCAGAGTCTCTTTATTATCCGAGGTTTTTTTTTGTAAGTATCTACTGAGACATCATTATCATCCACATCCATGCATCATAAAAATGTATTTCAAAACACTCTTACTATTTACTAGACAATGGGTTAAATTAATTTATACCCTTTTTTGACTTTTATAAGATGTTTATAAAGGAATCCTTCCATCATTTTCCAAACATGGTACTTTATAACCTTCTCGACAAAATTATGTTAATAATGTCTTTTTTTAACTTATACGGCGGGTGCAGCTATTTTCCGTCATTATAAAATTGACGAAGCATAACATACAAGTTTATTAGAATATTATACAAATAAATGTTTTCCTTTATATTTTCATGACATTCAAATGATTTCAAAATAGAAAGATATATTTCTCTAAAAATGTTTTGATTTCATCTATGTCAACATCCATTGATGGATTTTAAGTTTATTTGATGTTGATTTATTATGATACAAAACTTCCATATTGTATTGATGTTTTCATGATATGTTTGACTGTGGATGCGTTATTTCATACCATTCATTGTTTATGGATAATTTATTGACCTTTCGTATGCCATTATTAATACGAATGTTTTTGTTATGTTTAAACCTTTTTAAACGAGGAATGAATCGGACATAGTAAGTGACGGGTGGAGCCAGCTATAGCTCCTCGATGGATCGGTAGGTCTCATGAGACAAACCAGTCTCTTGGAACAAGGCCAAGACAAAATCTTATTTTTATTCTTGGAATAAGGCCTTGACTATGTGGTTATGAATGTCTAGCACTATGCATTCCATCATTATGAAAGTGTGTATTAATATTGCAATGAATATTATACTATTAGAATATCCAGGTGAGTAAGTAAACAGAATTATTTATATTTATATTTTCTATATTATGAGGAATTTTATGTTTAAAAGGCAATTTTTTAGTTTTATAGATTTCCATAAATGTTTATGCTTATTTATGAAAGCATCTACTATATTTTTATCCTTACAGAGAATATGTTCTCACCCCTTTCCATGTTTTAATTTTTCAGGATGTGAAGAATTATATTATAAAGGACCTGCATAGATAGTCTATGAGAACTTAGTGCTGTCTATAGAAACATTTTTGTTGTATTTTTTCATTTTATGATATAATGTAAGCCTTATAAATGTATCTATTACTTCCAAGGCTACTAAACTAATCGGTCTATCGAGACGTTATCTTTTGTGATCATGGCAGTGATACGTAATAATGCACCGACTCTGGATAACTAGGGTCGGGGTGTTACAATTGGTATCAGAGATGTTTAGTATAATCCTTGAAATCTATATTTAGATAAAATCTGATTAGAGCGCATTAACCTAAGATAGACAATGAGGGTTAGTATAAAAGAACATCCTAGAATTTTGGTATTGTCGAGATTTTGTGAGTTTTCTATGAAATACATCCCTCTCTGGGTACGATCATGTAGAGGCAGCTCTGGAATAGATGTACCTAGGGGTAAAACCTGAAAACACCGTTTTGAGCTAGACTAGAACGAGAACTGTTGCATGACATCGGGCCGTGATGCAATCTTGGTTACGACACTCCTAGAAAATATAATTAGGATAATTCTAATTTTCATTACAATACATTATTAAGGGTTTATAATTATATATTTCCTCAATGAAATAATTTTTTATTATTATAGATTATATCCATAAACTGTTCAATTTATGTTATGTGTTTTATGAGTTTGGAATTATGTATTTCAACTCATTAACTAATCCAGTTTATGCCATTGTTTAGAAATGGTTCATAGTGGAAGGAATGGAAACTATATCAATGCATGCACTCAATATAGGGATTGTCCTCATACTAAAGATAATTATAGTGGAGCTGGTGATGCAACTAGTGCTGATCAACTAATCACCATACTAGGAAATATTTCCCTAGTTATAAATAATAACATTACCCGTATAGAGCACCCTGATCCACAGTGTGGGGGATCAATGTTAGATTGCTTCATGAGGCAACAACCACCAACAATCAATGGGAGTACAAATATTTTAGTAGCAGAGCAATGGATAAATTCTACAGAGAAAATATCCCATGCCTCGGGGGGTAGTGAAAGGGAAAAAGTTGTCATGGTAGTTTACCGCCTCACTAGAGATGCTGATCAATGTTAGTCATTAATTCAAAACAAAAAAGCAATATGATGAAGTTTCAAATATATAATAGAGGGTGTTTAAAGATATTTTCTTATAAAAATACTTTCCTCATGACCATCTAAATGATTAGGAAAATCTATTTCTGATTCTAAGGAAAAAAGGAGGATTAAAATGATGAGAAGTATGAAGCTAACCTTACAAGGATAGTGTGGCATGCTTCATATTGTATACGTAACCCAAAATTTACGATTGATCATTTATTTGATGGTCTAAAACCATTTCTCCATAAATAATTACATTTAAAATCCTTTTCGACCTAGGATGATATTGTCTCATGTGCTATCAAAACATAAAAATAATTCCCTATGTATTGCGACTTTAAAGCAAAGTATGAGAAAAAGGGATCTACTGAACACTCTGGAAATGGAAATAAGGGGAATAAGGGAAAATTTGAATATCCATTATGCGGTAAATGTTGGAAGAAACACCCTGAAACTTTCCAAAAGGGATTGGGAGTCTGTTACATGTGTGGTGAAAAAGTCCACCATGCTCATGATAGCAAGGGGAAGAAAGAGGCTATCGATGATGAATGCCAAAATTGTATAGAAAGGGGGAATTATACAAATGAATCTCCTAAGAACCAAGGTAAGATATCTCTGAAAAGGCCAAGCGATCATGGCCAAGCATATGCTCTCACTACTGGTGAGGATGAGTCTCCAAAAGAAGTTGTGACAGGTAATTTAATAGTTTCCTCAATTTTAGAAAATGCTTTTTTTGATTCTGGGTCTTCCCATTGTTTCATATCATCCATGTTTTCTATGAAAATAAGATATTTACAATTTTATCTAACAAGAGAGTGGTCAGTAAAAACTCATAAGGGATGTATCATTGCAACAATATTTTGTGAATCAGTCCCCATTAGGGCATATAAATGTTCTTTATCTGTTGATCTCAACGTCATAACCATGATTGAATTTGATATATTCCTCGGTATGGATTTATTTCAGACCATGATGCAAAAATTTATAGTAAGAAGAAGGAGGTTACTATTTTTGATGACGATGATGAAGAACACATTATCTTTATAGTAGAATCACCACCACCTATTTCTTATCTAGATCCACCCCCAGTAGCTCAACTAAATTAAATTATTGAGGATGAAGGGAATGAAAAAACTATGGGTGAGGAAAATAATGTTCAAATAGAGGATGTCACTATTTAGAAAGAATATGTTGATGTGTTTCCAAAAGATTTACCTGGACATCCTCCAGAACAAGAAATAGAGATTTCTATTGATTTAATTTCTGGATCAAGGCCCATATCAAAGACTCCTTATAGGATGGCCACTATGTAATTGGTGGAACTAAAGAAAAAACTAGAGGAATTGAGTAATAATGGATTTATTCTCCCTAGTGTTTCTCCATGTGGAGCCCATGTTCTTTTTGTTAAGAAGAATGATGGATCTATGAGGTTGTGCATTGAATATCGGGAGATCAATTCTATAACAATAATGAACAAGTATCCCCTACCTCGCATTGATTATTTATTCGACCAACATCATGGATCTAAATACATTTCAGAGAATGAACTTTGATCTTGATATCATCATTTGTGTGTGACTAAGGAAGACATTCTGAAAACAACATTTTGAACCAGGTACAAGCATTATGAGTTTAGAGTAATTCCTTTTGGATTGACTAATTCACCATCTATCTTCATGGATCTAATGAATATATTTTTCAAGGAATATCATGATGAATTTGTAGTGGTATTTACTGATGATATATTGGTATAATCCAAAATCTATGAAGATCATGGAAATAACTTGGGCATTATCCTGAAGACTCTGAGAAGACATGAATTATATGGGATGTTTAGCATGTGTGAATTATGGCTTCAGGATATTTCTTTTCTTCACCATGTTGTCTCAAATGATAGAATCTATGTTGATCCTTCTATGAAGAAGCAACTCCATGAATGGCCAGAACCAATGAGTATAACTGTGGTACGTAGTTTTATTGGGTTAGAAGGTTATTATTGACATTTCTTCTAGAATTTTTGCCGGTTGGCTAACCCATTAACAAAGATCACACGAAAAGGGGTTAAATTTGTTTGGAAGAAAGAGTGTGAATAATGTTGTGAAGAATTGAAGATAATATTAGTCAATGCTCTTATCTTGAATCTACCATCAGGGAATGATGGTTTTGTTATTTATAGTGATGCATCGAAGAAAGGACATGGTTTTTTCCTAATGCAGAATGATAGAGTTAATGCCTATGCATCACGACAGCTAAAAAATCATCAGAAAAACTATCATACTCATGATCATGAGTTAGCAACTATAATCATTCCATTGAAAATTTGGAGACACTATCTCTATGGTGAAAATTTTGAGATTTATACTGATCACAAGAGTTTGAAGTATATTTTCCAACAAAAAGAACTCAATATGAGGCAAAGACAATGGCTTGAACTACTCAAGGATTATTATTGCATTATAAACTACCTCTCGGGGAAGGCAAATAAGGTGGAAGATGCTTTGAGCAGAAAAGATCATGGAGTTTTGAACAAGATGAGAGTTGAAAAGGATCTTATATACATGGATCTAGTAAAGATGGATATGGGAAAACCATGGAAAGTGAAACATCAATAATTTTTCTAATGGTTTCCAACTCATCTTTTCTAGAAATGGTAACGAGTTCTCAGACTGATGATGAAGAGTTGAAAAAGTTAATTATAGCTGTGAATGATGGGATATTGAGTGAATTTGTGTATGAAGATGGAATTTTGAAATTTGGGAAGGGACATGGTATTCCTGATATACCTGATCTAAAAAGGGATTTGTTGGATGATGCTCATAGTTCCAATTTCTCTATCCACCCTGGTAACACCAAAATGTATAGAGATTTGAAGGAACATTTTTGGTGGGACCACAGGAAGAGGGTGGTTGTTGATTTTGTGTCAAGATGCATGGTTTGTGAAAAAGTGAAAGTTGGAAGGCAACATCCTGGAGGAGTCTTGAAACCTCTTCCCGTACCTAAGTGAAAATTGGATAATATTACGATGGACATTGTCATTGGACTACCAATGACTCCTAGAAGGAATGATGACATATTTGTCGTAGTTGATCATCTTACAATGTCAGCACATTTTCTTGCTATAAGAGAAGATTTACCATTAGAATGACTAGCAGGACTATATATTAATGATGTTGTAAGGCTTCATGGAGTACCCCTATCGATTGTTTCTTATCATGATCCAAATTTTATCTCAAGATTTGGGAAAAGTCTTCAGAAATCCCTTTATACTAAACTTCGTTTGAGCACTGCCTACAACACCCAAACTGATGGACAATCAGAACAGACTATTTAAATCTTTGAAGACATGTTGAGATCATTCTCACTTGAATTTCAATGTAATTGGGATATATATATACCTCCGGTAGAATTTTCAGATAACAATATCTTCCATTAAATTATTTTCATGGCACTATATGAAGCATTATATGAAAAGAGATGTCACCTAACAACCTGTTGGGATGATGATGGTGAAAGAAAACTCATTGGCCTAGAACTGGTGGAGGAAATGATGGAAAAGGTAAATGTAATCCAAAACCACATCAAAGCAGTTCAAAGTAGGCAGAAGTTCTATGTCTATAACCAAAGGACGGATTTGGAATTTGAGGTAGGAGATCATGTTTTCTTGAAGGTATCTCCATAGAAGGGTGTTATATATTTCGGTAAGAAGGGAAAATTGAGTCCCATGTTCGTTAGACCATTCCAAATTCTAGAATTAATTGGGGTGTACTTTACCATTTTCCAATGCCGCCAAGTCTATCCAAAGTCAATGATTTGTTCCACTTATCACAGTTGAGAAAATACATGCCTGACCCAACGCATGTACTCACCTATGTGGAATTAGAACTGGAACCTCATCTTTATTCTAAGAGTATGTCAAGATTCATGATACAAAAGAACAAGTGATAAGAAAGTGGACGACTCATCTGGTAAATGTTCTATGGAGAAATAATAAGATGATGGAGGAAACGTGGGAACCCGATAAACTTATGATGAAGAACTACCCGAGTCTTTTTACTCAGTAATACTCTAGAAATTTTGAGGATTAAATTATTTGAATGAGGTCAGAATGTAACACCCCATGCTTCCATAGTACGCTTCTCTTTGAATAATACAATAGCATGTTTCGAACGCAACTTTGAGTTCTAACACACCACAACCAATCAAACTAGCTGTTATGAATAGTAATACCAACTTTTTGAAATTTTCTAAATTTTATATTTCAAAATTGACTTCATTTTTTGATTTGGAATATCGAAATTAGCTTAGGGTGAATTTTTGGTACTTTTCTAAGAACATTCAATTAGTGATGAATAGTGATCAAAACACTAAGTTATAGTTTAAAACTGAATTTTTATTTAAATAATTATTTATTTTATTTAAAATTAATTTATCCCTAAATAGATACACAATACCAGTATATGTTAAATGTAAGTCATTGGAGCCAACTTATAATAATATTAAATATATAAAATTTTTATTGAATTTATCAACTTCTTTTACGCACCTCCTATAAGAATTTAAAAATTCACATAAAACATAATTTTACCACTTATGTGAGTGGAATTTACAAAATACGAGAGACACAGATGATTTACATAAGAGAAATGTGGTTCAATAAGATGAAAATAATTTTTGGTGAATAGAAACTTTTTACTTTTATTTACCATGATTAAAAGTAAATATGGTATTTATGTGTAAAAATGATATTATTATTACCCTAACACATGTCCTGATTCTATTGGATAAGTTTAGTTTGGACAAAAAAACATTATGAATAAAATTTGAACATATTTGGACCACTTGGATTAGATTAGGACACATATTGTTATTTTATTTAAAGAAGATTAAAAAGAGTTAAAATCAATGTTTAGTAACCAAAATAGTTTTAATATAGGGTTATACATATGATAAATTAAACTATAAATATTCACTATAATGATAAAAATATTTCCTACATAATGAAAATTTATTTATATTTTTAATACATTAAATAATTTAATTTATTTATGACACAATAATGATGCATTAATTACTTAATTAATGAAATATTAAAATAATTGTTATTATAAATATCCAAATAAATATTATTTGAGACTTTTTATGAATTAAAATAATTTTAAAGGTTAATATGACATATTAGGGTTGGTTAGAGGAATTTTTCTCGAAGTAATAATGCTGTTATGAATTTAGAAAAAACAAAATACCAAATACAATCAAAATTATCATAAATACATTTTTAAAACAAATATAATATTATTAATTGATATTCTATTCCTAAAGATATATGGATTAGAAAAAATACTTATATAATGATATTTTTATAATTAATTAAGCAGTTGGGGTTCACTTTGAAGTATATAGTATGTTTATTAACCATATAATATAAAAATACAAACAGACATGGTAAATGTCAAACTATTTAACTAAGAGTTAACTCAAAAATATAAGGTTAATATAGTGACCCAAACCTATCTAAAACTTATTGGTTGATAGGATTTTGACCCATAACCACCTTAGAATTAAAATAATTCATTTTGGAGCCATTAGAAATAGAAAATTAAATTATTATAAAATAATATATCTAGCTTTTCCTAAGTTGTCCCTCACCCCTTTTCTAAAAAGGGAACTCCACCATCTCTCTAATTCACACCTAAAAAGCCATTTTTCTCAGCCATACTATGACAAAATACCCTAACAACTATCCTCCATTCATCCTAGAGGCCTTTCCTTCGTCATAAAGTCATCCTATAGAGCCCTTTTGATCTAATCAAAACGACAAACCTGAAGATGAAGTAAATATTTCATTACCTATTTTAAGTTCCTTTCTTCTTCCACTTCCTTTTTAATTGTTGTTTCCATTATAAAATAATAAAACCATTATCTTCTATATACTGTGATTTCATTATAAATATGGTACTACAAAATTCATTATTCTATCAATCTATTGAATGACATTTCACCATACGTGCATACGTACAGCTTACTGTATCCACATCATGGTGTAATTGTTATTCAATACATTATTATTTGAATGGATATAATAATGATGCGTAATTTATGTAAATAATAAATATAACATGATAATAATTCTGTATATATGATATACCATCCAATCATATATTATTTTAATATCAAAATAATGATATTGTCCCTCATGCGTATGTACAGATTACCATCTCCATGAACGCGATTAGATTCATTCCCCCTCATATCCATTCAAGAATAATTTTCATTTGATGATTAAAAATAATTTTTAAAGACTTGATATAATTATATATATGAATATGATACATCCCATCCATAAAAAATATGACTCACATAACAAATAATATAAAGGAAAATGAATCCGTTAACACCTGAAATGACGATAATACTAAGATATTATTAACAAAGCAGTATTAGAAGATCATATATGATATGATTATTGTATAATTTAATAACAATTATTTCACCATTATACAGGAGGTTAACATACCATCAAACAAGTAAAATTACATGGTAAGGTTCAATTTCAAAATCTATTTATTTTCTTAGAATGTTTTTACTTAAGTATCTACTGGTAAATCTTTATCATCCACATCCATGCTTCTTAAAAATGTATTTCAAAACACTCTTACTATTTACTATACTACACGTTAATGTCATTAATACCCTTGTATGAATTTTATAATATGTTTATAATTCATTCTTTCTATCATTTTCAAAACAAGGTCCATTATAACCTTTTTGACAAAAATTAGGTAAGATTGACTTTTTTAAACTTATACGGTGGGTGAAAATATTTTCTACTATTATAACATTGTCAAAGAATCCATTACAAGCTTATTGGAATATTTTTAAATATAAATGCATTCCCTTATAATTGCATGACATTTAAATGATTTCAAAATAGAAAGATATATTTCTCTAAAATGGTTTTGATTTCATCTATGTCAACATTCATGGATGAATTTTATGTTTATGTCAAGTTGATTTATTATGATACCAAACATCCATATTTTTTTCAAGGTTTTGTGATATTTTTGACTATGGATGTGTTCTTTCCTCCCATTCATGTTTTATGGATAAATTATAGACATTTCTTATACTAGTTTTAATATTAATGTTTATGTTTTTTTAAACCTTTTCATATGAGGAATGCATTGGACTTAGTAAGTGACGGGTGGATCCCGTTATAGCTCCTCAATGCATCGGTAGATCTCATTTGACAAACTACTATCTTGGAACAAGGCCTTGACTATGGGGATTTGAAATTCTCTCATTATGCATTCCATCATTATGAAAGTGGCTATTGATATTGAATTGATTATTCGACTAGTAGAATATCCATGTGAGTAAGTAAATGTAATTATTTTGATTTATATTTTCTATATTATAATGATGTTTATGTTGAAAAGTATTTTGTTTTAGTTTTATACATTGCCATAAATGTCTATGCTTATTTATGAAAGATCCCACTATATTGTTATCCTTACTGAGCATCTCATCTCACCCCTTTCTATGTTTTATTTTTCCAGGATGTGAAAAATTATATTATGACTGACATTCAGGGATAGACTATGGGATCTTAGTGTTGTCTATAGAAACAATGTTGTCTTAGTTTTCCATTTTATATTGTAATGTAATCATTATTAATGTATCTAGTACTTTCAAGGCTACTAAACTAATAAGTATTAAGAGGCATGGTCTTTAGTGATCATGCCAATGATACGTAATAATGCACTGACTCTGGGTAATTAGGGTAGGTGTGTTACAAATAAGTCATTTAGATTTATAAATTGAGATTTTTTTCCAGAAATACCATATTCTCAAGATGAATAAGAAGAATGATAAGCAAGGTATAATCCCTATGAGATCATCTAATTTTATTTTCAATAATATGGAGAATGAAATTAGAACACAAATTGACAATTAATTTTTGTTGTGGTATTGAAATCAATTAAGAAGGTGGATTTTGTTGTTCCCAAATTTGGATTTTTGTTTTTTCAAAATAGAAAGGTACAAGGAAGATATATGAAGTTTTTAATATGTGTATGTGAATGTAGTAGGGATTCTGAGGAGCAACCATCAAACATATAAAAGAAATATGTGCAGTTTCTAATTTAAACAACTGCCTAGTTAGGATAAAGTGGTATCCTATAATGTGATATTTGATGTTATAATATTAATGGAAACTAAATGAATATGATGGTGGATGTAGATAAACATTCCATAATTTTTTTGAAGTGGTTTTTGGTTGATTTTCAGAAGCATAATGGGTGGATACATAAACATGAATACCTAAATTACATTACCATCATTTGAGTTAGTGTTTGTATGAATTGTTAATGTGATCCTATAATGAATGTTTTCACACAAATCATTTATGCTCTTTTTAGAATCCATGAACTCACATATAAATGTTATGGATTCACTATTTAATCATTATTATATTCATAATCATTAACTAGGCATTATTTAACTATTATCTATGTAGGTCTAAATATATAAAAGTGTGACTAATTATTATGATATTTAAAACTATTATACAAATGAAATGTATAATATTTATAAACTAAATCAGAAGATTATTTAGACTGATCTTCATAGAGATAATCATTATGATCAGTCAATATGATTGTGATCGAAGATATAAATAGTAAATTAATAATTTCCAAGGTGATTATTTTATATTGAAAATGATCCATCCTAGATTAAAAATATATAGTTTATTGAGGTCGACATTGAAGATATAGAGACCACAATAATGGTGTCATGAAATGAATATGAAAACACACAATTGTGAAATTCACATGGGTGCTATTGTTATTGTGAAAAAGTTATCAAGAAGAATAAATAGAGGTTGTACCACAAGGGATTTAATAGTTAGAGAGATATGTCCACATTATTGGATATTATGTTGTGTTGCATGAATTCATGCTGATAAGAAAGCTATGAGAATTCTAGAAAGATGGGTAACTGATTACTGAAATATAAAATAGAGTTATATTTCAAGTGAATTTATGATTTAAATAGAATTACCTTACATGACTCAAATGTTTCTAAATGATTATATAAAATGGGAATACCATTGAGAAATTTAAATGAGTTGATTTCTTGCAACTGAAGATCGTGGAGCTTCCAAATATGAATGGAAAGTAAATATTCATGTGATTTTATTTTTTGAATATATACTGTGCATATATAAAATATGGTACAATTAATATAAAGGATTTTAGATATCCTTAAAGGGTTTCATGCTTCTGTAAAATAAAACCTAATCAAAGAATAATTATAAATGTCTAATACACTTGCATATTAATGAGTGCTAATCAGATGAAGGTAAATAAAAATGTGGTTTTATTAATGATAATAATTTTGGGAGATGTAGGAAAAATTTATTATAACATGTTATATTTCATCATTAAGAGAAGTGTGAGAATGGTGAGGTTTCCCGAAACTGCAGTAAGACATAGAGACATGTTCACTGACAAGTATTACTATATACAAAAAGGAAGGAAATATTCAAAGACCTATTATTAGATGAGTTTTGAATGAAACTTGATGTAGCATTGAGAGTAATTATAGAAATAACATTGCGTGGTGGTTAAGAGATTATTTTTGGGGGATATCTTCAACTAATGGGTTTCTTGAATAAAGAACACAGCAGTATGTGGCTTCTATGAACACTAGAAGAATAGATATTTATAGATATTATATACTAGTAATTTCATGATATTTATCATCAGTGTTTTTAAAATATATCATTTACATTGTATTCATGTTATTAATAATGGAGAAAATATGTCTCATTACATCTCCCCAAATTTTGAAGGATTAGGGTTTTAGGAGAAACCTTTTAAATCATAATATCTTATAACTTCTACATTTCTCATAAATTTTTAAGTTACAGGTAAAAAGGGTAATTAATATATTAAACTCTATATAGAGGTTTAATTAAGAAGTGATATTATTCTCAAATGATAAAATGATCACTAATTCACTCCATCTCTAGTACAATGCTCTCACTAAATATAAGAACAATAAAAACACTGGAATATATCATGATTTGATAAAAATAAAAATTCCTCGTTTTTTCCATTTATATTTTAATGGGTTATACCCCTCAATAATTATTCTATTATTTAATTTAACTATGGTTTTATAAGGGGTTAACCTTCCCAAAATTACTTTACGAATCAAATCCTCATATTCTTGTCTCCAAATAGATTTATCATGTTATTCACCTCCTTACTAATCATCTATTATCCCATTATTCTACCCTATTGTATTTTATTTCTCCTAGGAATCCATATAGTCAAACAGATCATAATTAGGTCTGATGATGGATCAAATCATTGGTGGTTTGTTTGGGTAATAATTATTGATGGGTTTTCTTTGTTCAATTGAGCATTTTCTATCTAAAAAGACATATTACAGTTAGTTACCTCATCAAAGAGAAAGTTTTTACTATATAATTAACATTGTAATTCATGTTATGAAATGACTAGATATTTTTAAATTTATATTTATAATATTACAAGAATATGGTATACCTATAATTGATTTAAAAAAATTCTATTGTTTTAAAACATGTAAAAAAGGACTTTATATGTATATCTATTGATGATTTTAAATATAATAATTTAATGTGAATGTGCTTGTTTAAAAAAAATGAATCATCTAAAATAGATTTAAAGATATGAATGGGGTGTTTCATAATAGTTTAAAATTTAAAAGAAGTTCTTGAACTCATTTTATTTCAAATGAAATAATTAATGTTTTCATAAAAATGTTGTTCGATAGAGAAGGTAATGTTTAACCAATGTTAGAGATATTGTGTTGGTATAAATCTGATTTTCAGTAATTGGTTTATTTCCAAAAAGGGATTAAAAGTGAGTCAAGATAATTGGGATTCATTAGATGTTTTTCAATTGGATTTTAAATGATAATAAGTAGAATTTCATTTGAATCCTCTTTTTAAAGGAAAATCCTTGAATTTTTTAAGAGGAAATATTTTATGATTTTGAGACCCCCATTTATCCCCAACTTATTTTATTTTACGTACTTATATGATATAGATATGAAGGGATGTTTTATTTTATTCATACAATATTTGACTTGTTTAAATGAATGTAATAAATTAGGGTATTTGTTTCAAGGTATTAAGAGATGAGATGTGGTTTATGTAAAAATATTTTAATATAATTTATTTGTGTAATTTTTGGGATAATGTAGATCCTTAATGTCATTATATTAATATTAGTAGGAGTTCAGGATTTGGTAGTTCGTTTTGTCATATATATGTAGTTGTAGCAGTAACCATTAATATGATGGTGAGTTTACTGGAATTTTATGTTTTTTATGATGTTTCAATAGAATTGTCTATAGGTATTGTTAAATGTTTAACTAATAAGATGGATATGTCAGTGGAATCCACATTTGAAAGGTGATGTTAATAGATAAAAGAATGTGATTCTTGATTACATGATTAATCGAATATACCAGATGATTTCCATTATAAAAGTGTGGTGGGATAATTTGTTGTTGTATTTTATACATACATTGTGATCAAACACAAGTTAATTAGTTCTATTTATTTATATACCTTTACTTATGGTAATATAATAGTTTATAGTGTTTTAACATGGATGTTGAATAAAGGTGTGAATTATTAAATGTTGTGTGCCCATTTTTACTCAATTTATTGTTCTTCCTTTCACATTACGATGGAGTGTGTGACTTGTGTGTGTATTAGATGTGATGATTAATGTGTTGTAGGATACCTAATTCTAGTGCTCTAAGACAATATTCGATGTATTTCTAGTTGTAATTCAATATGATGGATATTAATTTCTGATGAAATATTTTTACTTCATCAATTATTTTTGTCAATTAGAGTTTTTCTTGATAATCAGTATTGAATATTATTTAGAAACAATCTAATTTTTTTTAATAATTCTCAATTTACTTAGATTATTATCGATTTTAAATGGCACTTACTATGATCATGTATTAAGAATATTAAATAAAGAAATGTTCGTATTAGTCATTTTTATTTAAGTATCATTTGATTTCAGCTGATGAAAATATATGATAATCTCATCTAAAAGGAACTAAAAATTAAAATTTTTTAAGATAAAAAAAATGTTAAGAAAATTGAATGGGAAAATATGTATAAGAGAGCAATAAGATTTTTGATAATCATTTTGTCACAAAACATTCCATTAATCATCTGGGGGAAGAAGAATACACCTAAGTTGATGTAAGAACTAGAAGACATGTATGAAAAACATAAAGCATTAAAATAGTGATTATGATGATGAATTTTTTTAACATGGAGATATAATAATGAAGGTATGTGAAAAATACATTTAATTATTTCAATATGATCTGAACAAATCTCAAATAAATGAATGTCACTTCCAATAAATATTTGGGGGATATATTTTGGATTGTATCATTACCAAAATATTGGGAAGAAATATTTATTTCCTTATGTAATTCCCTTATAAATATAGATAGAGTTTTTTAATAAATCTATATTTTGATCCATAATGTGGTTATTTGGGTAATATAGGTTTATGTACATTCTGATAGTGCACGAAATACACATGAAAAGGGACACACAACTCATTAAAATAATCATCGATAGATAGAAGAAAAATATAGGGTGAATATTTGTGGAAATTTTACTGGTGAAAGAACTACCTAGAAGAATTGTATTATGTGAGGGTATCATTATATGAATTTTAGGAATTTTAGGTATAGAACCCTAAAAATTACTTCATGATTTTCAGATTCAATTATTTCAATGGATGAATATGACATCTAATGATAACTATTCATAATCTAGTAGAGGCAAGGGAGGATGACCCTATTGTATCCTTCTAGTAAAAAAATTATTATAAATTAATGGTTATTTATATATCATGAATACTTGGGAGATTTTTTACAGTGTGTGGTGATTATTTAGTTATTTTCATAATGTTATATGTAAATATCCATATGTAAAATTAGTGTATTCTTGAATTTTAGGCGGTGAGACACATTTGATATCTTCTAAAAAATCTAATTTATTTACAGTAGTGAGATGATGAATGTTAAAACACAATCATTTTAGGCTGATTATAGAAATTTACTATAAAATACAATTTTTTTGGAAAGAGTAGTAAATGATAGTTTACATTAAATGAAAAAAAATTCTATAGAAGTGCAGTGGATAGAATATTATCTTATGAATAATTAATGATCTGGAATTGTAGAAACATCCATATCATTAATATATAGATGAATATTCTTGTATTGAGTGGAACTCTAAATCATGAAAATAAAAATATCTTAATTTATGATATATGCGTTATATGAAATTAGAAGAGTGTATCATTAAACATGAATGGTCCATAGATCAGATCCTATAGCGTGGCGAATGTTCATCTGGATGTCTAGGGACATACCTCAGTCCAATGTTATGTATGATCATTATAATTTTTTTACATTCATTGAAATTTACACAAGGATTTTTTGGGTCTATATTTTATATAAAAATTAATCTTCTATCATACTTTTATAATGTATAATTCCATGGTGTAGTTGAATTTTTGTCATTTATTAGACTGAATTAGTCCTGATAATGGATGAAAGTAAAACTGAAGATATTTATGGATTTTTATCCAAAGGTAGTAGATAATTATCTATAAAATATCTCTTTGAACTCCACAATGTAATATATTATTAGATAGGATGAACAAAATATTTATTGAGAAGGAATTATGTAGGTGTGTGTACTATGGCTTTCCCAAGGAGATCTTAATGGAAACATATATCACAACATCATATCTATATAATATAATACCAACCATTATAGCGTTATAAGGTTAATAAAAATATATATGGTCTAGGATATAATGGGATGTATCACACCTTATAATATTTTGTTGCATTGGTTATGATCTTATTGATGAAAATGATAGAGATAAACTAATGTAAAATTCTAAAGGATGACGTTATGTAGGTTATGAAAGTGAATAGTTTGTATATAAAATATTTATATAATTAGATATATTGATTTCCATAATTGGATTTATAGTTATATAATGTTTTATTGTGGTCTCTAATGGTTGTATGATTAAAGTCTAAATCATGTAATCTTATGTGATTATTTTTCCAATTTCTAAAATTTTGAATATTAATTTTAGTTAGAGTGTGTGACAACTATGTGTCTAAAAGTGGGGACTAGGTTATTAGAGGATACAAAAATTTGGATCTCTAATACAAGGCATGAAGTATCATTTTTTGAAATATTACATCAATGAACTAACGAAGATTATTAATTTATTGAGAATGATGGTTTCTGGTTCAAGGGTTTGCATCAGTTCTTCTATGTTCTCAATAGTAAGGATCATAAAAAGTATTTCATTCTCACACTTATTTATTGATATATTGGGATATTAGTATGGTATGTGCATGTTTTGGATTGTTATTATACTACTGTAATGTTTTCTTACTAGCTAGATCCATAAAACTGTTACATCCTCAAATGTGAATGTAATATACTCGATGACACTAATAAGATTTGAATGTGATATTATTTTTTCCCATTAATGTATAATATGGATATTTGACAATGAAAAATAGGTCATATTTCATTTATGTATAACTTAAGAAGTTTGTCATGATTCCTGGTTACAGTTATGGAGTATATATGGGATTTTGATTCATGATTTACTTGTATCCCTTATTCATGATTTGATCCCGTGGACTTATTGTCTGGTTATTTAAATTTAATTATAACTTATAAATTTTATATTACCTTTTATGGTTTAATTTGATTTTGATGTATTTTTATCGAAGTTTGAATTTTTTTTAAGGAATGATGAAAATTGGAAAATGATATTTTTAGGCACCATGATATAATCTAGTTAAAAATTACAATTTGCTTTATATTTTTACTTGAATAGAACATAATTTTATTGATAAAGGGTATCCTCTCATAGGATTTGAAAGGAAAATAAATTATTCAATCAAAAATAGTTGTTATGTTTTCTATGAAAAATTGTGTATCATTTTTTTATAAAACTATATCACGGTTTAATGTTAACAATTCCATTCCCTCCTTATTTATGAAAATAAATTAAAATATAGTTGATATTGTTAAGATATTTTGGGACTTAGAATATTCTATCTAAAATGGATAATCTAAAAAAATCATAACCAAAACATTTTATTTTATTTGAAATAAAATAACCAAAATGGATTTCATAAAATGGATTCGATCTAAGGAAAATAAAAAATGATAATATAAAAAGAAATTTCTTAAGTTCACTCTAACATATCTAAAAACTTTATGCCATGGTTCACCGAAAGTGGTATGACTGTCATGAAATGGATTCCACCCATTCCCAAAAAAGTCATTGTTATGGGGTAACTAGAAGAATTTTTTTTTGGATCTAGGATAATGTTTTTAGTGTTTTAGATAATAAGAGTGGTACCTAAGGACCACCACATAGTTATGACAAGCCAAAACATATAAAAATTTATAGAATAAATTAATTTTATTGATATCATAAATGTATACACTGACATAGACCATATGATCTTCGTTTAATTCACATTTACATTGTAAAAATTTGGTGATATATAAATGTATTTATATTTATTTTTAATTAGATCATAAATTTTTATATAAAATTTTTATATTCTCAATGTTATTTTAAGAAGAAGTTGTGTTTTTTGTAAATGGTTCTATAATTAATGAAATTTTTATTATATGATAACAAAATAATTTATAAATGTCACAAATTTCTATAACTAGAATGAGTTCATATTAAATCCATGTAAATGATAATAAAAATTTTTTATAGTGTATAAAACTGAATTGTGCATGTTCATTTTGTCACTACATTATAATGTTTTTATAATTTATTTACAAAATCTAAAAAAATGTTATTATCATGTATAAATTTAGGAATTTTAATTTATTTATTTAAATACCATTTATTCAGGATTATTTTTTATATATTATGAATATGTTTAAAATAGATATTAACTTTTTTAAATCAGCTAATTGGAATTACCATAAAAGAATTTATATAATTACATGCAAGGTATGATAATTGATTTAGTATTTTTTTATATTGAATTTGGTTTTAAATAGGATTTGAGATTTAATAAATAATTTGACTAATTTATTGCATATAATTTTTATATTACTATGGAATTTAGTTCCCTCTTTAGTAATGAACTGTGGGTAGATAAACTTTCAACAGATGGACATTGGGTTAGACTGATCATTATCCGGTTAACATAGTCACCGCCTAAAAATGTGGGTTGGCTACGTATCTATCGATGCAAAATCTTATGAAGATTATTGATTTCATATTATTATAATAAATTACATCAATTTCTTTCATGTTCCTCAAGTGATATATTTTTAAAGGTTTGAATATAGTTGGTTTTTAATTTGAGTTAGTAAAAATATCTATTAGTTATGAAAGGAGTAAACATTAATATAATATTGAAATATTGATTTTGTGGATGAAATTGGAATTCATAACTAATTCATTATAATAATTAATACATGTAAATAGGAAATATAAGGTATTATAGAGAGATTAAATCCTAGTCAAAAAAACTAAGTATTAGATTCCTTCCAAAGAAAAAATGTTTGAAGACATTGATCATTAAACTAGGTTAGTTATTCTATAAAAGGGTGCAATGGGATTATATTGTAAATAGAAATAAAACTATGGTTGAAACTAATATGAATATATGCTAATTTTGAGTGTTTTATTTGGGTTACACATAGCTGTGAAACACTTGGGAGGGATACCAATGGAAAAATGTTGAGTTTATCTATATTAGCGAGTCGGAAAGGAGTTATCAAATCAACTATATATGATGAATGTTTTATGTTTTTGTAATATTGAAAACCCAATATAACTATGTTGGGATAGAATCACTAAAAATGATTCATTATGTAGAGAAATATTGATCTTAGTACAATAATTGATATGATGAACATAAAAGGGGTTACCATTTTTGTATGATCATTTTGAAACAAATTTCTTATTTAATGAATGAAAAATGTAAAATTCATCTAATAAAATCTTCTGTTATAGATAAAATGGAATCACCCCCACCAAAAATATCATTGAAAATAATATCAAAAAGGGGGAATCTAAAAAGTGGAAACATTTTAGGCTCATATAAAAAATGTAAGAATCACTATCGGAAATATACAATATTCAATGTTGTGGAAGAAACATATTCGAACAAACTAACTAGGTAAGGATTTTTTTAAAGAGACATATATAATTATGATATTTATATAAGGTAGTTACTATAATATAATTATGACATTATTGTTTCAATGGAATCCATGTTGAAAACCAAACATGAAAACACAGATGCATTTCAGTTGATAGACATTCTGAAAGTGGTATACTAAGAAATAAGGAGGCTTGGGAGTTATGAGTATTTGTTGATTATTATTTATTGTAATATAGAAAAAAAATACTTCCATCTATTATCATATACTAAATATTATTGGGTAGGTAAATAAATTAGAGAAAATACGTTTATCATCAAGGCTTGATCTAGCCAAAAAAATTATTTTGTAGTCACTACCGAAATGGTTTTGGTAGTTAATTAAGAATTTTAATAGGAATGAGGTGAATAAATGTTTAAATGACCTTTTTATTATATATTGGATAAATGATTATGACATTTGAGTTCCATTATTATGTTCCATGATGATGGTACATAATTGAAAGAGTATAATTTTTTGATATAGAGGAATGATGAGAGGCATTAAGTGTCCACATTGCCATCTAAATTGATGGAAAATGAACGAGAGCTAGTTTTCCAATTTTGGAAAAAAAATTCACCATTCGGAGAAAAATCCATAATATATAAGGGGCTAAAAGAAATTTTCTCAAGAATACATATTAATTTTATATTCTATTTAATTCATTTAAAAAAAATTAATGGTATATAAAAACAAAAATCTATTAAAATTTTGTTATTGATTTGTATATGAGTTAAAAATTAATGAAGTTTTGATGTATAAATCATAATGTTAACATTAAAATGATGTACGGATATTCTATTCATTAATGAAATGTTTTTTGTGGTTTAATTCAATGATTGGATGAATCTAAAATAACATTTAATTTAAAATAATAATTTTTTTCATTTTTCTATATGTCTGAAGAAGAAATTAATTATTTAATGGATCAATTAGATGATTGATATTAATACACAGGGTTTATGAGTCATCAAACAAAATATCATTTTTTAAATTAAGATAAGTATAAATTAATGTTTATCAATGATAAAAGAGTTTGCCTAAAATATTAGTTAAAATGGGAGGGAGTGAGTTCTCACCACCCATCAGTGCCATATTTGAATGATTAAAATCTTATTTTTTTATTATTTATTTAAAAAATATAATAAAATAATGAAATTATTTTAAATAAATAATTGTTCAAAATTATTTCAATAGGAAATAGGTATTATTTATTAACACAATGATTTTTTATATATTATCGTAATATTTATTGAGTGAATATAGTTTCTAAGAGGTTAGTTGGAGTATAAATTCATGTTACAGAAGTTAACTTTATAAAAAATTGGTTAAACCAATTATAATCTATGTTATAATGAACCACCCAAATGTTATAAATATAACACATTGTTCTATATTGTATACTCCATGAAACACCATGATAAAATGAACTATGATATATTAATATTTAAATGTTATATTTATAACTACTACAATAAATTTTTGGGTTTGAATATTATTAACCTAATTATGAAATATATATATAATTAATACTTTATAATAACTTGTTCATTAATTCATATAAAATAATCTATTTTTTAGTAAATTCACATTACTATTAAAAATTTTGTTTTCGTCACAAATTGATTTTTTTTACTTTTTACTAGTGAATATTATAATGAAACTTTCACCACATTTATAAAATGTATATTATAAAAAGGATTTCATTTTTTAAATTAGTATATCATATTATCTTAGAGTGAAATATTGGAGTTTTTATAAAATGATGGATTTTTAATTTTATGGTGAAAAATACTACTTTTAATAAAGATATCATTTCTTTTCATTATTAAGTAACACTATGATTTTATTTTTATATAAAAGTAAAATAAATATAATTTAATTATATATAATATTAATAATTAAATTTTATTTAATATAATCCCTTATTTTTATATAAACTCAATTCTTTTCATAAAAACATATTTTTCTAAAAGTTGTTTTCCATTGAATTTTGTGTTTTTATCTTATATTAATTAAACCAACATATATGATTTTAATAATGAAAAATGGATCCCATATTCAGAATAAATATATTAAAAATGTGAAAATAATTCCTTTGTAACGACCCATGTATTTATATAATAATGTTTCAATCATTTCTATAAATATTTATGAATATGATATTAATTTCCTCTTAAATATGAACCTATTTCCGATTTCATACTAAGCATGCAAATATATTTTTCCTTAAAACCATACTTTTTACAAAAAATTGAGTAATATCGAAAAATAAATTAATATTATTATTATTTTAAATGGTAGTTAACGCATAGTCATTGTATTTATGATAATGAAAATAACTAACTATATTATGATAACACTTGTTTTTTAAATGTTTTTACATCTATGAAATAGATTTTAGATGCCTAAAATAATAATTAATCTGATTTTAAGCATGAAATACATTAATATTCTTTAAAGGGTCAATTTAACGACAAAAAATGTAGAAATTTTTTTAAATCTAGTTTTTCACTTTTATAAGTTCTATTTGACAAAATAAATTTCTTATTTAGAAGCAGGGAATCAAAATTTACATTGGATGAATTTTTTTTAATAATGGTCATTTTTATGAATAGTTAAAAATAATGATTTTTAATTCAAAAGTTCCATTTAATCAAATTTTTTATATTGTTATATTTTTATTTTAATTAGTTTTAAAGTATAATTGGATTATATTTTTTATCAGGTAATCACATTTTGGTGCTTGGAAGTAATTTTAATTTTCAATTGGACCTAAATATATGTCAATCTTTTGTTAGTTTTTACTTCCAAAAAAACACTTTTTCGTTCTGACAACGGAAATCAATTTTAAATTAATTTCTAAACATCTCATTTTGAATATGAAAAAAATTATTCCATATTTGTATTTAGGAGGTCCAAATTTTGTAATTATGCGTCATTTATTTTTAGACATTGTGAATAGTAACTTGAAAAAATATTTTATTTATCACAGCGAAAACGTAAATCTGGAAAATATGAGTAAAAATTATTAATATATATATATATATATATTAAATTATCTTAAAATGATTAATTATCATATTGGATGATATATGTCCGACCATGGACATCCTTGGGTCGATTTGTGGACCACATGGAGCCACTTGGGGGTGAAAATTACATTTCATTACATTTATTTTAATGTTAAGGAAAATATAAAATAATCATATATCTTTTACAAAATCAATTTTAATATATTGATATACATTCATCTCTTTGACTATAAATATTTTTTATAAATATTAAAAAAAGTATACATCACTTTATTTTGTTTATAATATGTAGACATCAATTAAATAAATTTTTTTTATGACCCAATGAAGATGTAGTGATTACCAGATTAAATAATGTTATAAATAAATGAGATTACAAAAATTGAAATAAATATATTTGAAAACTTTTTATGCCATACACAAATTTTAGGGATAAATATGACTTGTAATAAATTAATTAATAAAGGTTTTTCTAAATAATCAAGTTGTTATTGAGTTTTAAAAAGTAATGATATTAATAGAATATAAATTGACAAAAATGTATTTAAAAAAATATATTTTATTAAATGATATAATAGTGCTAAAAATACTTGATTCATACAAATGAGTTATATAAGGTTTAAAATGTCTTTAAAAACCCAATTTAGGATTTATTGTCATTTTATTGTATCTATAATAACCATATAGTATGAATATAAAAGAAGAGATGGTAAGACTCAAATAATTTAACTAAGTGTTAAAGCTAGATGATCAAGTCAAATTTGAAAAAACAATTGTCTACAGACTATTGGTTTATATGATTTAGAACAATTTTCATCTAATTATCAAACTAAATGTGTGTTGGGAATATAAAAATCAAATTTTAGTTTATAATAAAATTATCATTCAAACAATCCTAAAATACCCTCCCCTATCTTATATAATACCTCCACCTTTATCACATACTCACACCTCTCAAACCCCATTTTCTCATCTGAAAACTTCTAAAAATAGCTCCCAACATCCCTCTATTCCTTCTAGAATCCTTACCTTGGTATGCATGCAATTAAAGAAAACCTTTTAACATAAATCAACAGGTGTTACCCGATTTGAGATAATGTTTTCTCTCATGATTCTTCCATATATTTTCCTTCTACGACCCCCTAAACTGTAATTATAACATAATTTCATAAAAACCTCATTATCTTCAGTATCCTACGATTTTTTTATAAGACATATTATACATACACTCTCACCAAACTCCATCAAATTGATTTTGAACATATTGTTTCAGTGGACGGTGAACTATTGCCTCATGAATTGATGATTGTACAATTATGACCTACCACCTCTCATAGTGACCATTATTTTGGAACTATATTTATATATGATATATATGATATTTATATTTCCTATAATCTACTATATTTTAATTTACCATATACCGTTATTCTTTCTACAATGTGTAGATACGATAATTTCTTTTGAGGAAGTGTGGACTACCTCCTACTAAAAGTGAAATGTCACATTCATACTCTACCTGGAAAATATAATGGATGGAATTAATTATATTATGTAATATATATATCATATATATTATACAGTAATTATAATATACTAATGTATCAATTAGTTTCCATTCAATTAAATTTGAAAAAGAAATGAAAGTAGAATTCATGGTTAAGTGCGACTTATCGTCTCCATGAACGGTGCATTTCATTTCTAATAACCAAATTTTATGTACAATTATAGATAAATATATACTTTATATATATAATATTTAAATCATGAATATAATTTGGGAGATTTTGGACTTTTAACCACATGGACAATTTGTAATTATAACAAGTTCATTTTTGACTGAGGTACCGAACATCGAAAAAATGATTGATATTAACTTTAATAATTGTATTATTATTATTTAACAGTAATAAGTGATATAAATGGAATATTAAACATGAAAAGGGTTTTGAATCATTTAGAAAACAACTTACCTTTATTATTCATGATGATCAAGGAACATACGTGACGAGTCTGAATCTAGGTAACAGAACCTTTCAACATCATCTTTTAGGAAAAGACTTTATTTAGGTTAGGTATTATAATTATTATATTCATATGTTTGAATATGTTATTTTATATCCTTAGTTCTGCCCATGTTATGAGAGAACCTTTTTTTCTCTCATAAACAAATTTTATGAATTTTTACATGATGCACACTTCATTGAGTATATTGTGCCAATATTTTGTGTCAAATCATTGTTTGTTTATTTATTTTGTAATTTCCACTTCTATTTTTGTGGATATACTATTTATACACATAATCACCCCATTTTTAAATTCATACATCATTGATACTATATATGTAATGTACTATGTCTATATCTCCTTTCACTGAGGAATATCTTGATATTGTGCACCATTAAAGACTTATATACAACACTTTTGACATTTTATATCATGAATTCATATTTTCTCATGATATATTTTTTTAATGTTATCTTCTAATTATTTTTATTAACTTTTTTCGCATTTTTTATGAGTCTATTTCACTATAACATCAAATTAAAAGTTTTAAAGATTTATTTTTCAAAATCATTCTCATTAATGTCCACGTATTTAAAATGGTTTTGAGGATTTATTTAAATTTACATTAATGTTTTGAAATGATATTCTTTTAATATTTTCAACATGGTATGAGTCAAATTGATTAAAAAAAATTATTTATTAAATGTTTTAAATGGTTTTGTAAATGGTTTGAATGTTTTGATATTCTTAAATTGATTCATAATGGTTGATGAGTGAGTTTTTGAAAATTTATATCTTTTATGTGTTAGGATTATGTAATGGTACTTGGATATTTGATGGGTAGATACGTGATAAACCAAATATGGGTAGATCTGTGATAAATCAAGAACTGGTGGACCCAAGATATATCTCAAATGTATCGGGTAATGCGATAGAGGTAGACATTATTGTTTATTGTATGAGATTTAGGGAATATACTGTGATTGGTATTCCAAATGTAACTCCCTATATATCATTGAATTATACAATGTATGTATGATATGGATGCCACAAGTTACCATTATTATTTATGATTTCCATGTGTTATACAAAAATCTTATGATTTCATGAGTTATGATAAAAATATTATGATTTATGATTGAGAAGTATGATTTCATAGATATGTTTGTATTCATGAAATAATGTTTTCATTGTTTATTTTATAACCCATACTGAGCTTTTTATGCTCATCCCATGTTTATGAATTGTTTTTAATAGTGTATAATGAATGGTAATGGAATAGAAGTATTCATGAGGATTTATGTCAAGAAAAAAAATATTGTATTATTTATGGATTTTTATTTTTGTGAAAATATTGTAATTGAGTAGAAATGTCTACTTGGTAATTTTGGATGCAATGTAATAGTTACGGCCTAATTCTCAAAAAATATAAACCTGAAAATATCCTCAATGTATATTCTTGAATTTACTCATGATTATGTAATGTTTAATGTTGGGTCCATATAGTTAGTATCATAGGTCAGTTTGGATGACATTAGAGGTTAGGGTGTTATTTAAGCATAAGTAATATAACCATAATGGTTAACATAATAGAAAGATTCATAATTATTTTAAATTTATGTAACAAGTTGAAGATATCATGATTAATAATATCATAGTGTTTACCCTCCTCATAAGATATTATATGATAATTTTTATAATATACTCACAATGACCTTTTTGGATTCAATAAATTATTGTATTTAGCAGGCACCAAAGTAAAAAATGGATGTGATGAATACTATGATGGTTTTTTGAATGAGAACTTAATGAAATGGTAGCTTCAATGAGAACTCTTTTGGTCATTCATGACTTACTATCTAGAGTCAGGATTGACCACTTGAACCATGGAGATTTTTCTAAGGCATCATATATGTGAAAACTAATACATCTAGAATTCCATGTAATAATCATAAATGTAAGTATATTCAAAAACCTAGGTGTCAAGTTTGTGGAATGATTCGCCTTGTAAAATGATTCATAGGGATGGGAAGGTGTTATATTTGTTGTAATGAAGGTCATAAATCAATAACCTTCCATTGAAAAAGGAAGCATCTTGTTGACTCTAAGAAAAAGAATGCAGTTCTTTATGAAGGATCTATTAAATGTTTGAAATGTGGTGTATGTGGTCATTTCATAAATTTAAGTCCTACAATGAATGTTTAGGAATGTGATCAGTAGTACTATTAAGATATATGTTTACTAATGCCCAATTCCATTCCAATTGAGTATAAGGAATTTGGAAATGACCTAAGAATGTTACTGATTATTTCATTGCTAATGTTTTGAAATTATTGAATCTTTGTATATGACTCATGATTATGTATGTAAAAAAGAATTATTATGGAATAAGATGAATTTTTTAAGGGATCGTAGAGAATGATGGATGATTAAGATGAATATATTTTAGAAATTCGAGAGTTATGTTAGATATCAAGGTGATTAAATGTTTAAAAGTATTAATTCTATTTATTGATGGGATTACATTGGAAGACTTTTCTCTTGAATGTGTAACCCTAATTATTTGTTATGTGAAAATGCTATTTGAGGAATAGTTATCTTTAAATTTTTGGATAAGTTATAAAGAACCATTTGGGATTTTATAATCCTCTAATTTCCGGAAATTATTGGTTATTAATTTTTTGGATAAAAATGTGATGTATGTGATATACTTTATTGTTAAAATATGGTATGGTTATTTTGAAAAATTTCTATCATTTTTTTAAATTTAATAAAATTATATTGTTTTTGAAAAATAACAACACGTAGACTATGTGGATACACATGGCATCCTATAAATCCACATCAATCGAATGCACAACCATAGTGAGGCTGTGATTTATCACCAACCACTAACCTACATGATGTCTCAGGTTAGTATGACATGTTAATTTTAGTTAAATGATTTTATGGACTAATAATAAGTTGATTTCGGAAACATATGTTTTTCAAATGTATACCCTTTGTATTAAAAAATGTCATTGTGATTAAGTGTGAAAAATTATTTTGTAAGATGTTCACTCTTTTTTAAACACATTATACATAAGGAAAATTGAAAAAAAAATGAGATTTAATAAGAAGGAAATGGTTAAATTTTATTTTGGAAGAATCTATGTTTTTATGGTGGACTTATATAGATTTGGGATAGGTATGGAAATTATGGTCCTATTATTGATAATATGTGATTAGGTTAATTAATTTTAAGTATTATATTGTAAGAGTAGTCAATGTTATTTGGAGATAATGTTATTATTTATCATTAAAAAATATGTGATCAAAATCTTCTGAGTTTTTGGTTTCAAATCATAGGATGGATTATTTATAAAAATTATATAGAAAATTGTGTGTTGAATTTTCTTTGCTGAACGTTGGGTGTTGTTTGTTGAATTTTGGAGATTAAGAGTAGAATTTATATTTATAAAGTATTATCTTTTTTGTGGATTATCGGATCTCATACTAATTGTTTTGTTATTTATTAATGTCTAAAAACATGTGAAATATATATAGTTCATCTTTTGTTGATTATGTGACTCCCTATAAGTTAACTATTTCATTTCAGATGTGACTATGTTATTTTGAATACACATCTTTTGGAGAAAAGATATTTAACATCCCAGGTAAATATAGAATATGACATATTTTTATTTATTAATATTTTTGAAATAAATATTAATTTTACATTAAAGGAGATTCTATGATCTATGGCATACCCAACACACAATGATGAGTTTATCTGAAATCCTATGTTGCACACGATGCTGAATCATAATGAAAAAATAATAATATAATATTATCATTTTAAATTGTACTTAACGCATAGTCTTTGTACTGGTGGGAATGAACAGAACTATCTATATTATGAATAAATATGATTTTTAAATATTTATAAATTTATCCAATAATATTTATAGGCTTAAAATAAGAATGAATCTGATTTTATTCATGAAATACTCTAATAATTTTAATAGGCCGATTTACCGCCTTTTGAAGGAAAAAGTTCATAAATCTTATTATTGTCACTTTTATATGTATTATTTGACAGAGTAAAATACTTATTTCGATGTGGAATATCAAAATTTACTTTGGATGAATTTTGGGTAATATTTAGAAAATGATCATTTATCAGTAAATAATGATAAATGCTGTATTTTATCTCAAAACATCATTTTAATCTAATATATTTATAGAGATAGATAATACTTTTAATTTCTTTTAAAGTGAAATTGGATTATATTTTATAATTTAATCAAAATATATAATTTTATGTAATTTAACTCTTAAATTTTTCATAAACACATGTCAATCTTCGAATAGTAATTAATTTTTAAAAACCAGTTTTTTTGTTTTGACAACTGGAATTAATTATTAATTAATTTCTAAAAATTCTGTTTTTTTAATTTTAAGAAATGGATTTAATATTTTGAATTAGGAAGCCCAAATGGATTAAATATATACCTTTTATTTTTAGATATGTGAACAATATCTTTAGTAATTATTTTATTTACTATGGTTAGAGGGTGAATCAGATAAATAAGGGTCAAAAATAATATCATAATAATATTAAATTTCCTTAACACATTTCCTAACACCATTTTATGATATATTTCATACAATGGTAATCCTTGGGTATATTTGAGGACCTAATTGAGCCACTTTTGTCTGAAATTGACATTTTGTTCCATTTAATTTAATGTTAAGGAAAATATAACCTAAACATGTATATTTTAGTGAAGCAATTTCTGTATGGGGTTATGTAAGTCATCATTTTGACTATAAATAGTCATTATAAATCTAAAAATATTTCCTACATAATGGTTTATTATTTATAAGTTTTACTTATAAAATAAATAAATTTATTTATGACAGAACGATGTTGTAGTGGTTACCTTATTAATGAATGATTTTAATAAATGAGATTATAAACATTAAAATAAATTTATTTTTAAACTTTTTATGTGATAAATGAATTTTATGGATGATTACTAATTTTTATATTTTAATTAATTATGTTGTTTAGAATGAATAAATTATATACAGATTTTTAAAAAGTCACGATATGAATTGTATAAATATTGACATAAATGAGTTTTTAAAACAAATAATATATTATTAATGATATAATAATCCTAAAAAAATAATATTTGGCCTATTTAATTTTATAATTTTTTAAAATTCCATTAATTAACCACATGATATTTTATTGTCAATTTATGGTAAATATATTAACAATAGTGTATGAATATACAAGAAGAAATGGTGAGAGTCAAATAAGTTTACTAAGGGTTAATGTTAAATGGTATTGTTAAATATGAATGAAAAAATTCTCTAAAAACGATTGGATAAGATTATTTGGAACAATCCATAACTTATCATTGAATTAAATGAGTTTTTGAACTTTTGAAAAACGAAATTCATTTGATAATAAAATAATATTTCAATCATTCCTAAAGTACCCTCCTCCCTCTTATAAATTTCCACCACCTCTAACCATTAATCACAACTCTAAATCCCCAAAGATCATCCATCATCTTCCCAAATAATTCCCGAAATCCCTCTCTTACTCCTAGAAGCCTTACCTTTATAAGAAGGCAATTCAAGAAAGCCTTTTAGCTTAAATCAAAAAGAGTAACCCGATTTTTATGTTACGTCTTCTCTCAAATTCATTTACATTATTTTTCTTTATGCACTCCATATGGAATTAATATTAATTTTTTACATAATAATACATGTATACTAAATATACTAGGTTTTTTATGATATATATATAATCTATACATACACACACCTTCGTTTAATTTGTATAGAACATATTGTTTATGTGGACGGCGAACTACTATCTCACGAAATGATGATTGTTCATTTATCTCATGCTACCTCTCATGGTGGATATTATGATGGAAATATATTTATATAAGATATATATTATATTTATATTGTCTTTATAATTATTAAAATTTAATTTACAAATATACCTTTATGACTTTATGGATGTTTAAATACGATAATTTCAGTTGAGGAAGTGCGGACAACCGCCCCCTCAAAGTGATATGACTCGTGCATGACATTCATGGAACATATAAAGGATGGAATTAATATACATAAGTGTAAAATATAAAATGTGATATTACACTATAATTATAACATACCAATCTATTTTAATTTTTTAATTCCATTTTATATTTAATATTAATGAAAGTGGTGTTCATGCGTACGTACGACTTGACATCTCCATTAACAGTGCATTTCATTTCATATATCCAAATGTTATGGATGACTATAAATACATATATACTAGATATATATGATATATATGGTTTATAAATCATTCATATCCTTCTATAGATATTGGACTTATGACCCCATAGGCAATTTCTAATGATAACAACTTTTTTTTACTTAAGTACCCAATATCGACAAAATTAACTATATTAACATAAAAAATTATGTAATTTTTATAACATGGTAATAATTTATATAAAAATATTTTTAAGCTTGAAAAAATTTCTTATGCAAGTAGAAATTATCTTATGTTTACTATTCATGAATAACAAGGAACAAACGTGATGAATTAGACACAAGGTAAGGAAACATCTCACACTCATCTTTTAGTCAAACAATTATTTTATGTTATATCTTTTAATTTCAATTTTATAATGTTGGGATGTGTTATTATATATCGTTATTGTTTTTAATTTTATTTCCATGGGAATAGATACCCTTTTCACTCTCACCAACTCATTTTAGTATTTTTATTCATTCACATCGTTAGCCTGCCAAATTTTTATAAGGGAACTTCCGAACCCAATTTCCATTAATTGGGTTAAACTCTTTCTTCATGATTATGTTGTGCTATTGTCAGGTGAGAAATAAAATTTTATATAATTTCTTGTATTTATACTTGATTTATGTGTACTTATTGTAAATACAAACAATCGATCTATTTTCATTACAAAATGATCTATATAAGGGAAATCTTATCAATTTCTATTCATTTAGGAATATATTGATATTGTTCACATTTTTTGTTATTAAAGGTGTATATATGTATTTTTGGCATGTTATATCCTGAATTACTATATTCTCATGGTATTGAATGTTTTGCTGAATTTTTTATTATGTGTTATTGGAATCTTTAACTAAAAAATTGTCATAAATGTTTTAAATATTTATTCTTCTAAAACCTTATATTTAATGTTCATGTTTTCAAAATGGGTTTTATGGATTTATATGTATGGAAATTATTTTACTAATGTATAAATTCATTGTAAATGTTTCACTGCGGTGTGGGAAAATTTTATACAAAACTCTACTTTTTTAATGTTTTAAATGAATTTATTATATCAATATATTTAAATGATATCTTGTGATTGTAAGGTGCAAATATTTTTTTCCTTTATACTTGTTTTATGTGTTTGGATTATATTATGGTTCGGGGAAATTTGATGGGTGGTTATGTGATAAGCCACTGACGATTGGTTACATGATTAACCAAATTACGGGTGGTTCCATGAGAAACCATGGTTGAATGGTTACATTATAACCTCCAATGCATGGGGTATGGAATTCGGTCGTATGGCTATTTCATTTAGTGATATGGGTGGAAGTTGACTATATGGTTATTCCATTTAAGTAAGCTTATGTCCCTTGTTACCATTATATTTTTTACGTTGATTTCTAGGGGATTTATTGTAATATTTTTGTTACAACAAGGGTAATAAATGATCATTTATCTAGTGAAGTTTTTATAGACTTCTTTATGGTGAAAATTATTAATTTATGATAATGTATTCATAGATTACTTGTTGTTTAAAAAATCTATTTTATATATTTATGTATCCCATACTAAGCTTTTTATACTCATCCCATGTTGTTGAAAAAAATAGACACGACGTAATGTGGAATAGGGTCATTGATGGGATCATGGAATAGTAATGTTATTTAATTCATGGAACTAAAAATGTGTCTTTATTTAATATTTTTTATTTTATGAAAAAATCTATACTGATTAGTAGTGGCTACATGAAATATTAAGGTTGTTATATATATGTTTTGACCAAATTCTCAAATTCTAAAAAAAAGATCCTCAATGTGAATTATTAACTTAATTCAAGATTATAAAATTCTTATGGTTGTATCCTTATAGTTGGTATCATAGGTCAGTTTAGATAGCTTTTTAGGTTAGAGTGTTATTTAAGCATATGTTACATAAACATAATGATTAGCATATTAAAAAGAGTTGTTGTTTTATTATAATGAGGTCAAGTTAACAAGAATAATTATATATTAGTTTTTAAACTCCACATAAATTAGTATATGATGATTTTACATATATACTCACAATTAACGTTTTTAGTAAATGGCTGGATCTAGCAGACACCATAGTAACAACATATGTGAATGAAACTGTGACAGTTTTCTAAATAACTTACCGAAATAAATTGGGGATTAAATGAGAAAAATTGTGGTTATTTTTAACATACTATATGGAGTAATGATATACAACATTAACCTTGGTGATTTTTCTAAGGCATCATATATGTGATAATCAAGTCACTATGGATGTTCTGGTAATAATCATAAAAGTAAGTATATTCAAAGACCTATGTGTAAAGGATTTAGAAATAAACAACTATGAAAATCCATCAAAGGTATTATAAAATCTTATAGATGTGGTATTGAAGTTCATAAAGATGTAATATGTTAAGGAAAAAGGAACCATTCAGTTGGTATGAGGAAAAGGAATGAAGTTATTTCTTTGGGATCAATTGAATTCTTTAAATGTGTTATTCATGGTAATTATATAAATACATTCCCTAAAAACTAGGTTTGGTAAATTGATCATAAGAATCATATAAATACATGTTTTCCAATTCCTAATTCCACTCTAATTGAATATGAGGATACTCACAATGAACTATGCAAGGTATACAATATTTCTTAGATAATATTTTCACATTATTTAATTTTAATATATGATTCTTGATTTTGATTGTTAGAATGAAGTATTATAGAATAATTAGTAAAAAATAGTTAAGAGATCATGAAAAATGTTGGACCATTAAGAAGTATACATTTTAGTAATTTGATTGTTATGTTAGATATCCAGATAATGAAATAAATAAAAGTATTAATGCTCTTTTTTTGATGGGATTATTTAAGGAGACTTTTCTCTTGTATGTGGTACCATGAATATTGTTATGTGAGAAAACTATTTGATGAAGAATTATATTACCTTTTGTGGATATAGTTATAAAGAACAATTTGGGATTATATGATCCCTAAATTTGAGGGAATTCTATGTTATTACTTTTTGGGATGCAAATGCAATGTATGAGATACCATTTAATGTTGAAATATGTTAATGTTATTTTTGAGAGAATTATATATATTTTTGGAGTGATATAATATAATAAAAGTTTTTAAAAAGGAAAACATGTAGACCATGAGATGACCTACCATGTTAGATAACACTGTGGGAATCGAGCCCACTACCAATGTGCGGCTTGTATTTATAACCAACCACTAGACTATGTGAAGTCCATATCAGTATGATTTATTATTTTTAGTTAAATGATTTTAAGGATCAAGAATAAGTTGATTTGTGGAACTTATATTTTATAAATTAGATATCCTTTTTATAGGAAATTTATTTGGCGAATAAGTGATAAATGTTATTTTTGAAGACATTCGCTCATTTGGGAACACTGTATGCCTAAGGAAAATAGAATATTGTGGGATTTAATTTGAGGTGTAATGATGGGATTTTATTTGGGAGGAACATATTTTTTTATTGTATACTTATAAAAATTAGAGTTATTTGTGGATATTATTAACCCATCTTTGAGAATATGTGATTATGTTAATTACATTTTAGTATGAGACTTTATGAGTACTCGATGATCTGTGAAGATAAATGTTAAGAATTATCCAAGAAGACTATGTGATCAAATTCTTATGATATTTGGATTTTAAACTTATTTTGGATTATATTAATGAATTTTAACGAAAATTGAGCATTGAATGGTCTTTGTTGAACTTCATTGATTGTTTGTTTAATTCTAGATATTAATAGTAGTATTTATTTTAATAATGGAATATCCTTTTGAGGATTATCTTATCTTATACTAAAAATTTTGGTTCTTGTTAATGTATAAATATGAGGGGATATATTTAGTTATTATTTTTTGGATTATTTGATTCTCTAAAAGTTAATTCTAGTGCATTTAATGTGACATGTCATCTAGAATACTCATCGGTTGGAGAAAAGAATAGTTTGTGGTAGAAATTTAGCATAAGATGAGAGTCTACATGACTGGTAAGTATGTTTCCTTTTGTTATTAGTCATGCTCACAAATAAATTCCCAATCATTATGAAAAGTAACATAAAGAAAAATGTTTTTTACTCTTCCTACAGGGTAATCAAAGACCAATTAACCAATCACATGTTTTTGGTTTTTTGGTGGTTAACATTATCCTGATCAGTTTTTCTATTACTCCCCATCAAAACCAGGAACATAGTTTCTCATCCACATAAATGCATTCCTACGTGGAAACCTAATACCTTTTATCTCATGTAACCTTTGTACTTATATTTATTTCATTAAAAGTGATATTTTATTTAATATTTTAAAAATGTGGGGAATTCAATGATGTTTCTAAACCCAATTTTAAAATTGAAAGGAAGAAATTTCCAAAAGGGGTGAAGGATGTAACATATCAGGTACATAAAGAGTATTAAATTTTCATTTCTATTAATAATTTTTAATTAAATATTATTTTTACTTTATATGGTATGTAATGATTGATGAGGTACTCGACAAGCATCAATGGGTTTCTCTGAAATCCTATGTTCCACTGGATGTTGAGACATACTGATGATAAATAATATAATATTATTATTTTAAATGGTAGTTATCACATAGCTATTGTATTGGCGGGAATGAACATAACTAACTATATTACATTTTAACATGTTTGTTAAATATTTTCATATATATCAAATAATCCTTAGGGGCATAAAATAAGAATGAATGTGATTTTAAGCATGAAATACTCCTATAATTTTGAAAGGTCTTTTTACCACCTTTTGATGGAAAACATTTTTTAAATAATTTTTTATATCTTTCATATTCTCTATTTTACAAATTAAAATTATGATTTAGAAGTGGGACATAAAAATTTACATTGGATAAAATTTTGGTATTTTTATGATAAATTTTATTTTTTTAATGAATAGTGAAAAATACTGCATTTTATTTCAAAACTGCCTTTTAATCTAATTTATTTATATGATTAGATTTATATTTTAAATGATTTTAATTTAAATTGGAAAAAAATTACCATTTAATCCAATTATGGTCATTTTATGTAATGTTAAATTGACAATTGACATAAACACATGGAAATCATTTGAATGTTATGGCTTCTTAAAAACTTTCTATTTGGTTTTGACAATTGTAATTAATTTAAATTTAATTTATTAACCTTATATGTTTTAAATTTGGAGAAATATATATATTACTTGGAACTAGGTGGTCCAAAATGTGTAAATAGATACCTTTTATTTTTCGATTTATGAATAGTAACTTTAGAAATTATTTTATTCACCGTGCTTAAAGGGTAAATCTATAAATAATGGTAAATAGTAATATTATAATAATATTAAATTACCCTAACACGTATCCAAAATCTATTTTATGAGATATTTACGACCATGGGAATCCATGGGTCGATTCTAGAACCCCATTGAGCCACTTGTGTGTGAAAATGACATTTAATTAAATGTAATGGAATATAAAACCAAAATGTGTATAATTTTCTAAAACAATTTTTATATGGGGTTAATTAAGTTATCATTTAGACTGTGAGTAGTCATTATAAAAATAAAAATTATTTCGTAAGTCATGTTATTTTATTTATAATCTATAGAGAATAAATAATTTTATTTATTTATGACACAATGGTGATGTAGTGATTACCTTATTAATGAATGATTTAAAAGTGAGAATATAAATATTAAAATAAATTTACTTTGAAACTTTTGGATCTATAATCAAGTTTTATGGATGATTATTAGTTTTTATCTTTTAATTAATGATGTTTTTATGAATGAATCATGTTATGGATTTTTTAAAAAGTCATGATATGAATAGTATAAAAATGAAATTATTTAGTTCTTTTTCTAATTTATTAAAGGATGTACAAGTGATAAAAACATATGATTCATACAAATGACTTATATAATGTTAAAAATACCATTAATTAATCACTTGAGGTTCTATTGGAATTTTATAGTTAATATATTAACTATATAGTATTAATATACAAGAAGACATGGTAAGTGTCAAATAAGTTAACTAAAGTTTAATGCTAAATGATATGGTTAAATTTGAATCCAACACTTTTCTAAAAACAATTGGATGAAATTATTTCGAACCTGAGTCATCTTATATTCTAATTAAATTTGATTTGGACCTTTTAAAAATTGATATTCATTTTGTAATAAAATACTCTTTCAAACATTCCTAAAGTACCCCTCTTCTCTTTTATAAAAGGCCACCAACTCTAACCCTTACACAACCCTCTTAAAACCCCTTGGCTCATCCAACATATTCTAAAACAATCCATAAAAACTCATATGTTTCTTCCTATTATTACCTTGGGAATAAGGAAATTCAAGAAGGCGTTTTAGCTTAAATTAAAAAGAGATATCTGATTTGTGGTAACATGTTCTCTCAGGTTTCATTCCATTATTTTCAATTTTCACTACCTAAGTTCTTATTATTCATTTTTTACATAACAACACCTGAATACTCAATATACTATGTTTTTTATGTAAAGGATTCAAACTAAAATTACACACACCTCTGTCTAATGGGTATAGAACATACTGTTTCTGTGGACAACGAACTGATGCCTCACAAAATGACGATTGGGGAATTATCTCTTACCGCCCCTCATGGTGGACATTATGATGTCACTGTATTTATATATGATATATATTTTATTCATATTATTCCAAAGATACTATAATTTTTATTTACAAACATAATTTTATTCCTTTCATGATGCTTAAATACGATAATTTTATTTGAGGAAGTGCAGACTACTACACCTTGAAATTGATATGACTTCTTCATGCCATAGATCGAATATATAAATGATGGATTTAATAAACTTATTTAGAATATATAAAATATTATATAAAAATAGAATTATAATATTCCTATCTATCATTTCATCTTCATTCCTCTCTATGTAAAATAGAAAGGAAAGTAGCGTTCATGCGTACGTAGGGCTTATCGTCTCCATGATCGGTGCATTTCATATCTTATTTCCAAATGTTATGGACTATAATAAATACATATATACTGGATATATATGATATATATGATATATAAATCATGAATAATATTTTGGATATAATTTAATTTTGACAATATAAACAATTTTTAATTATAACAAGTTAATTTTGGACTCAAGTACCCAATATCGACAAAACGATGGATATTCACTTAAATAATTAATTATTTTGTATAATGTCAAAATTAGTGATATAAAAGGAATAGTAAACATTAAAATGGTTCCTAATAAACTTGAGATTAAGTTAATTTAGTTTTTCAGGAATACAAAAGAACATACGTGATGAATGAGACTCATGGTAGGGGAACCATTAACCCTCCTATTTTAGTCAAACACATCTTATATGTTATGTCTTTTTTTCATTTTCTTATTTTGGGATAATTTATTATATATAATTAATTATGTCCATTTTAGGTATAGATTATGAGACACCCTTTTAAATCTAATCAAATCATTTGTGTTTTTTATGTGACGTCGTTGCACTGACAATTTTTCATAAGGGAACTTCTTCACCAAATTTCTATTCATTGGGTTAAAATCATACTTCTAGATTATGTCGTTCTATTATTAGGTGTGAAATATCATTTTATATATTTTCATGTATTTATAATTTCTATATGTGTTCTTAAAGGAAATATACACAATTGATCAATTTTATTTAAAAATGATTATTGTAAAGGACATCGTTTCAATCTCCATTCATTTAGGAATATCTTGATATTGTTCACCTTTATTTATATTTAAGGTGTATATATCACCATATGGAATGACATATCATGAATTAATATATTCTTAAGATATTTAAGGTTTGTATTAATTTTTATCTATCGTGGTATGGGATACTTTATCTAACACATTGTCCAAAATTATTGAAATATTTATTCTTGTAAAACTCATTATTTCATGTCCATGATTTAAAAATGGTTTTTATGGATTTATTTATATGGAAATTATTTTTTAATGTGTAAATTAATATAAAATTTTTCAATGTGGAATGTGACACTCAAGTTCAGAAATCTTATTTTGGAGTGTTTTAAATGAATTGATTATATAAATATCTTGAAATGATATGTTGTGATAGCCATGTGGAAAATGTTATTTTTCCATTATGATTGTTTTATATGATAGGATTATATAATGGTACTTGGACATTTGATCGGTGGTTACATGATAAACCAATGATGTGTGGTCACATTGCAAACCAAATGTAGGTTGGTTCCGTGATAAACCAATGATAGGTGGTTACATTATAGCCTCCAATGCATTGGGTACAGAAGTCGGAAATATGACTATTCAATTAAGTAAAATTTGCGGAAGTCGACCAAAGGATTATTACACTTATGTATGTTTATATTCAAATTTATTTTTATAATATATATGTTGTATTCTATGGGAATTATATTAATCTTTCGGTTACAAATGTGAACGTAATGAGCTTATTTTACATGAATTGTTTTTGATACTTTATTAATGTTAAAATTATTGATTTATGATAAAGTTTTCATCGACTACATGTAGTTTTGAAAAACTAACTATTTTCCTTAATTATGTATCCATTAATAATAATTTTCTACTCCTAACACGTTTTTTAAATGTTTTTCAAAGGATATATAGTGTAACATAGTCAAGGAAGGGATCACAGAAAAGTCATGTTGTTTAAAACACCGAACTAAAAATTTTTTTTATGAGTTATTATTTTATAAAAAAATTGATACTGAGTAGAAGTGTATACATGTAATATTCAAGATGTATTGTATATGTTATTACCAAATTCTCTACTTCTCTAAACTGAAAAATATCCTCAATGTGAATTATTAACATAATTCAAGATTAGGTAATTTTTAAGGCTTGGTCCTAGCAAGATGAGTTTGGGGTATAAATTCGCTAAAGGATGAAATTATACTTGAAAAGAAACAATGTTTCCTTATGATATTACATCTAGGATTAAATAGATGTTTTTAACTCTATAAAAATGATCTTCATGAAAAAATTCAAACGCTTTCATTTATCAATAGTATTTTACCCAAACACAAAATTATTGTATTTTGGTGCTTATCTTTATGTGATCTTGTTCTATATCACTCTTTATTAGTCATTGAGAGTTATTTTTCTCTTACATATCCATGTCTTCCAACATGGAATCATGGAATTTCATATATTATGTGATTTTTTACTACTCTTTATTTAATTTTTCAGTCAGAGTTTTATTGACTCTTTTTCCGATGTGGGGCCTTCAATGATGTTTCCAATCCCATTTAAAAATTACGAGGACACAATTTCCAAAAGGGGGGAAGGATGTAATGACCATGGAATTTATATAATAATACCTTTTAATTTATATTAATATTTATGAACAAGATATTAATATTCTGTTAATTTGGAATATTTTTCTAATAGCATACTCAACTCACCATAATGGATTTTTTTGAAATTTTATGTTGCATAAAACATTGAGTTATAAAAAAATAATAATATGAATATCATTTTAAATTCTAGTTACTGAATATTTGTCATGTTTCTTTAAATGAACATAACTAAATAAATTATCATTTTACATGATTTTTAAATGGTTTTACATTTATCCGATTACTTTTGGATGCTTAAAATATGATGAATAAAATTTTAAGCATGTAATTCTTTAATATTCTTTAAAAGGATGATTTACTAGATTTTGATGGCGAACATTCTTTAAATAAAATTATTGTCACTTTTATATGTTCGATTTGAAAAAATAAAAATCTTCTTTAGAAGAGTAACATCAAAATTATCTTTGGATGAAACATTTGTATTTTTCTGATAAATTTCATTTTTAATCAATAGTGAAAAATACTGCATTTTAATTCAAAAATACCTTTTAATCTATTTTATTTATATATTTAAATTATACTTTTAATTGTCTTTAAAATGTAATTGTATTATATTTTAATAATTTAATCTAATTTTAGTCATTTTAGGTAATTTATTTTTGAAATTTTACATAAACACATGTCAATATTTTTTACTTCTTAAAAACACGCATTTTGGTTTTGACAACAAGAATTAATTTAAAATAAATTTATGCAGCTCGTATATTTTGAATTATGAAAAATGGATTCCACATCTGGATTTATTTTTTCTCCAAATTTTTTAAATAGTTAATTTTTAATTTTAGACATTGTGAATATTAACTTCAGTAAATATTTTATTTACCATTATTAAAGGGTAAATATGGTAATTAATGGTAAAAAATAACATTATAAAAATGTTAAATTACCCTATCAAATGTCATAATCCTATTTTATTATATATTTTTGACAGTGGACATCCTTGTGTCAATTTTAAGACCACATGGAGCCAGTTGTGTGTGAAAATTACATTTAATTTATTTTAATTTATGTTTAAATAAAATATAATATTAAAATATATATTTAACTAAAAAATTATATTTGGTTATATAGGTGATATTTTTGACTATAAATATTTATTTTAATTTGAAAAATATTTCCTACTTAATGGTATATTATTTTGTGTTTGTAGACCTCAAATAAACTAATTTATTTATGACATAATTAGGATGTAGTGATTACCGATTATTTTAAATAAATGATATTATAGAAATTAAAATAAATTTATTTTTTCAAATTATTATTCCTTACAAGAATTTTTCGGATAATTATGACTTGGAATATTTGAATTAATGATGTTTTTTTGAATGAATGAAGTTGTTATTGTTTTTTTAAAGTCATGATATGAATTGAATATTTATTGACCTAATTGAGTTTTTTCAAAAAATAGTATTTTATTAGATGATTTAACATTTCAAAAAAATTTAATATTCAGCCAAATGACCTAGATAATATTTAAATTGTCATTAAATAACCACTTATGGTTCTATTGGAATTTTATAGTAACAATATTATCCAAATAGTATAAATATACAAGAATACATGGTAAGATTCAAATAAGTTAACTAATGGTTAAAGCTAAATGATAAGGTTACATTTAAAACCAAAAATAGTCTAAGATGTATTGGTTGATAGTATTTCAAAAAATAATCATATTTGTTTTTAATTAATTGAGTTTTTACCTTTTTAAAATGGAAATTAAGTTTATAATAAAATAATCTTTCAAACATTCTTAAAGTACCCCTCCTCCCTCTAATAAAAGGCCACCACCTCTAACCCTAACTGAAACCTCTCAAAAACAATTATCTCATCCAAATTCAGCATAATTAAACTCTATAAATACATATATTCATAAAATAACCCTTACCTAGGGTAGAATAAAAATAAATAAGTCCATTTAGATTAAATGAAAAGAAGATAACCGATTTGAGGTAATGTCTTCTCTAAAACATATTCAATTTATTATATATCTAAAGCCCCCTAAAAACAATTTATTCCATTATTTTAAAACTAAAACAGTATATAAAGTATTCAAGGATGTTTTGTGAGATGAATTTAACAAATTATCACACAAAACCTCCTCAAATGGATTTATAACATACAATTAATGTGGATTGTGAACTATTCCCTGACAAAATGATGATTGTTCAACTATCTTCTTCTGACTCTCCTTCTGGACACTAATATAGAACTGTTATTTTATATTATATATATTATATTTATATTTTCTCTCTTATTATTTATTTTTAATTTAAATCATACCTTTATTCATTCCATATTATGTAAATATGATAATTTCATTTGAGTATGTGTGGGCCACCACCACCTCAATGTGATATAACTCATTCATGTTATATATGGATCATATAAATGATGGAAATAAAAAACTTTTATAACATATATAACATAGATATTATACTATAATTATAATATTACTATGTATCATATAGTTTTAATTATTTTAAATATAAAAAATAATTGTAATTAGTGTTCGCGTGTACGTACAGCTTACCGTCTCGTTAAATTGAACATTTAATTTATTATATTCAAATGTTATAGACTATTATAAATAATAGTATAATGGATATAAGTAAATATATATTGGATATATATGATATTTATATCGTTACTAAAATTTTGGACATAATAGAATTTTGACTACATAAGAAATTTGTAATTATAATGTGTTCATTTTTGACTCATGTACTAAACATCGACAAAACGACTGATATGAACCTAAATAATTATTTAATTATTATATAATGGTAATAAGAGATAAAAAATAAATAAGAGACTTGAAAAGGGTTCTTAATCGAGTACATATTTACTAGTATTTATTATTTAGGAATAACAGGGAACATAAGTGGTGAGGTGAACTCTTACAAAGGGAACCTTCCCCCCAAATCATTTAGTTAAATACTTATTTTATGTTATGTGTTTTAATTTCTATTTTATTATTTTGGAATATGTTATCATTTATCTTAATATTTTTACATGTTATTAGAGACCCCCTTTTCCCTCATCAACTCATTTTAGGAATTATTACGTGATTCCATTTGGGTGCTGAATGGTTTTAAGGGAATTATTAAACTCAATTTCCTCTCATTTAGTTTTACCCATACTTCATTGATTAAATTAATCCATGATTATGTGTGGAATAACTTTATGTTTATTAATGTTGTAATTTACACTTCCATTTTTGTGAATAGACAATTTCTACACATAATCACACAATTTATAAATTCTTACAGCATTGATACAATCTATGTAATGGACTACCTCACAATATCTTTTAATTGAAAAATATCATGATATTGTTCACCTTTAAAGGTCAATATAAATCCTTTTTGACATTTTATATTAGAAATTTCTATATTATCATTATATTGATTTTTTTATAATTATTTAGTTCTTTTTATTCTGTTGTTTCTCAAGTGTTATGAGAATCTCTCACTGAAACACTATTTTAAATGTTTTAAAGATTTATTTTTATGAATAATTCCCATTAATTTCCATGTTTTTTTAAAAAAATTAAATATTTTTTTATATAGAAATTTATATTTATAAAATTATATTCCTTTAAATGTTTCAAATAGTTTTGGGACACTTTAACTCAAAAATATAATTATTAAATGTTTTTAATGTTTTTGCAAATGGACTGAATATTTTAATATTCTTTGAATGATTCATTGTGTTTGATGAGTTAAATGATTAAAATTTCCATCTTTTATGTCTTATGATTATGTAATTGTTTTTAGAAATTTGATGAGTGGTTACATGAAAAACCAAATATGGGTGCTTTTGTGATAATGATAGTGTGGGTGACCCTGAGATATCTCTCCAATAAATTGGGTAACGTGAAGGAGGTAAATGTTAATTGTTCTCCTAAGTGATTTAGGGAATATATTATGATGGGTATTCAAAATGTTACTCCCTGTAAAGATATGAAAGATACAGTGTCTGTATGTTATGGTTGTGACTAGTTACCTTAGTGATTTTTTCATTCAAAGTGTTATTGATAAATCTTATGATTTTTGGAGGTATGTTAAAGTGATTATGATTTATGTTTTGGAAGTATTATTTCATCAATTTGTATGTACTAATGCATTGTTGTTTTCATTCCTTATATTATAACCCATACAATGCATTTTATACCCATCCCATGTTTGTGAAATGATTTCCACAGGGTATATGGAAGGGTATGTGAATGGAATAATTCATGAAAATTTATATCAAGAAATTAACTCATACATTATTTAAGAAATTTTTTTTATTTTGATAAAATCGGATAGAGTATAATTGTATACATTGTAATTTTTAATGTAATGTAATATTTACTGCGTAATTTTCTAAAAATATAAAGTTGAAATGATCCTCAATGTTAATTCATGACATAAATCTATACATTTTAATGTTTATGTATAGGTCCTTATATAAATTTTATTTTTGTTCATTATGAAAACTAACAACATAAAACTTATGTTTCCCCAAAAAAGATAATACAAGTAAAATCATGGTTAAAACAATGGGGTAAGAAATTAAACATCACCCAAAAACATTCTCTAATACTTTTTTATGTTTTATGTTGATCCATACGCATGTAACTATCAAAAATATTTCTAATTGATTCCTTGTTTCTTTGATAATGACATAAATATTATTTTAGTAAATATAAAGTAAAAAATGTCACACATTCCTTTTAATAATTATAATATTTTGTGTATGTGATAAAAAACTTATTTTTGGGTCATAATTTTTATTTTATGTAAAAATTAATTTATTTATTAGGGTAATGTATTATTATTTTTTAATAATTAAATTATCAACTTGAATTCTTAGGCAACACCGACGCAGTGCTCGTGCAAGCAATTTAAAATTAGAATAAATTATTCTAAAAACTCTAAAAGTAATATTTTTCTACTGATTTATGTGGTCTAATTATTTTAAAGATGAATATAAAATACTATAGATGTTTTAATGTTTTATATAATAATTTAAGAGATCTCATGATATTTTTAATCCAAAATTATATGAATAGTTCTTGAAATGACAATAATAGTATTTTATGTTAAATACATTTTATTTATTTTTTAAAATATAAAACAAAATATTGCAATATGATATGTTGAATTGTAAATGGTATAAAATTATATAACTGGGATATTAAATATCCAATTGTAATCATATATGTAAAATTATAATCATTTTGTATCAAAAACTAAATACCATGATTAATGTAAAATTAGTTTATGATGGGTTTAAACTAAAAGATAAGGATAAAAATAATATATAAAAAAATATAAATTTTTAAATGATTTTTTTGACTAAAACATCATTATATTTACATTCATGTCATTTTGAGAATTTTTTAATGGAGTTTAACAAAAAAATATATCATAAAAATTCATGTATTTCTAAAAAATTGATATTAGTGATATTTTATAATAAAAATTATATTATTAAATGATTTAAAATTCCTAGAAATGTAATATTTATCATATTGAATGTGAAATGGTTTATAAAGTAATACTTGGTCTATTTGTGGGTCATTTTTCTTATTTTAGTAACTTTCATTACCAATAATGAGTAAAAGAATTTATCATTATAATTGTCCAAATATATATTTGGGGGAGGGGGTGGGGTTATAAAAAAGAGTTAAATGAGAAAACAATTAATCTAAACTTTTATTTCTTTTATTATATGAGATTATAAAAATATAGAATCATATTCTATTCTAATTATATCAATTTTCATCAATTTTATTATAAAAGTTATTAAATATTAATTTAATACTTTGAGAAATAACAAGAAATCAACTTTCATCACTTATATAAGGGAACCACCTGTCATTTTTTATTCACAATTAAGGAACCATTTATTTAAGATGAAACCTACCCAAATACCTTCCAATTACCCATAACATTGTTTTTTGGTCATAATTTTTATTTATAATACCATCTTTAAAGGGATTAACTGTTAAATAATGAATTATTTCTAAAGAAGAGTTTTAGATTTTAACCAAATGTTGTTGATTCATTTCTTCCACTACATCATTAAAAAAATCATAATACATTGTGAAATAAAATAAAAAGTATATTTTGTAAACATAGTTGTTTTTATTTTAATTTCAAAACTTATATTCATGTCCACTTACATCAAAGGGGAAACTAAACAATCATTTGTTCATACAGAGGAAAACCACCCCAAAAATCAATTTAATTTTTTTTTCGTTACTTCATATACTGGAAGATTATAATAATATATTTATTATATATATATATATCATATTAATGAAATAATAATTATTATGAAAGGGTAACATATCTATTATTTTCTTACATTTCCAACCATCAAAAAATGATAATGTCATTCATGCATACTTGTGGATTACTACATCCATTAACTGATTTGATTAATCTCGTAATGAGGTTCAAAAAATTGAAATTATTATTTCCATATAATACAACTAACATGGTATTTAGGAAAATATAAGGTCAATCCCATATAGAAATGGAGAAGCATCAATCAGTATAAGTCGGTGAGTCTATGTCAATTATACAGAAAAAAATGAATGAAGATAATATTTATGAAGAAGTGAAATGATTTAGGAAAATTAAATATAAACAATAAATGGGGTAGAAAAATCAGAAAATAAATGATTCACGGTTTCTACATGAGTGAGGTTTATTTAAATAGTCATTAGTTAACATTTATATTATTAATGATAATTGTTTACTATGTTTATTCAATTAAATTTTTGTTTCTTTTTCTGATAAAAGACAATTATGTGTACAAATGAATAACACCTTGGTCAAATGATTAATCATTAAAAATGTGTTGACGTTCATTACCCCAAAATTTGTTTCAATAAACTCACCCAATGTTATAGGGTTAAACTATTTTACTCAAATAGTTGTCTCTATTTTTTTCATTATTTGTCTGACATGACACGATTAATGTTTATGGAATTCATTTTATTAATGTAATTTCATGACAAGAATTATAATAAAATAAATTCACCATAATTATAATTACAACATAAAAATAATATTTATTAAATCATCAATATAAAAAATATGGCCTCTTATTACCATGGTCCGGGTTTACGGGTTGAGAAGAAACTCAACCACAACCATGGATATGAGAGGGATGAAGGGGAAAAATTGAAATTCTCTATAATACAAATGGAAGAATTAGTAATAAACTCAAATTTGGACTAAGGGGAGATAAAAAAAAGTTGATTTACAGCACCTCCCCCTTTTATTTCCAACCTCAAACATGATGATGTACCATTAAATTTATTGACAAATACACTATAGTGTGTGTACCCAAAATCAAACACCATGTTCATGGGTTGACTACCTTTTTCATTTTTTTCTCCACCTATAGGTGGACTATTATGTCTTATGTTGAATTCGACGCATTGGTGATTAGTTGGTGGGGGTACACTTTGTGATTCACTGACATACAAGGTTTATAGAACCATTAATACCCATCAACCACGTCTAGACGGTAGCCATTACATGTCAATAGTAAGTACATGATATATTGTCTCTGATCAGCTATATGGGTGTCTACTCAGGATGGCCAAACCATGTCCTGGGAATGGTACATGACATGATTTTATAATGTACATAAAGTGTATATCTCAGTTTTTGATATAATTATACTCAATTTTATTCTTTGATTCAAAAAATATTAAAATAACTATGAATGCCAAATTAAATCATTTGATTCATACAAAATGTAATTTGATGGAAATATGTTTTGATAATATACAATGTTCATGAAAATGGTACTAAAATTAGGGACATAAAACTCCCCCACCATTAGTCATTTGGTATCCCTCAAAAAAATTCTAAACATCTAATTAAAATAATCATTACTCTAAATAGGTAACCATTTAATTAATTATAGTCAAAAATACAATTTCCACAATTAAAGAATTTAAAAGGAATAATAAAAATTTAAGTTGGAATGATATTCTAATATTTTATCTTTTATAATTTAATTAAAAAAACTAGTCCACTTTTACATACATATTTCAACATTTCAAAAATATGCATTTCCCTTGATGATTTACCTCATTAAAAACACACACATCACTCAAGATCATTTAAATAGAGTTATTCTCAATCACAGGTAACTGTACTCTACCCATAGGCTTGAAATTATTCTTATATTTAATGTATAAATAAAAATCAACAATATAATGAGGTCCTCAAATAAAGGTCATATTATTTTTAGGAAAAGGTTATATAGGTAATGATGTGAAAAAAATATTACATGCTTGGAAAGGAGGCAGAATTATTTAATAAAAAATAATTATATTTAATAAGAACCCATAATTAGTATGAATGCGCGTCAATATCTACTAAATTTAAATATAAAAATGATCTTCCCTTTCCATCAAATTCCTTTAAACCGTTATTAAGTGTAATGGACGAATTTCTTCATTTTTTTATTTTTTTGTTTCTCAGTATATGGACTACATAGAAATATAATGAATAGGTTTTTTGGATCCCTTCTTCCCAACTAAGAAAGCGATCCCCTCCACCACACTTAAATTCAATTTATATCATTAGAGTATATCATAACTAGCCAATTTCCAACATTAAATCAAAAATGGAAAATGATAAAATATTATCTAAGAAGTAGGGTAGGAAAAATAAATATACTTGTAGTCTAGATTCCTAACTAGGAAATTCATGGTTTCTAAGGAATTCATAGAGGTAAAAGGTTATTTAGGTATCAAGGTCTAAGGGGATTAAAAATAAATCAAATAACATAATGATTTTAATGTGATTCAGCATCAACATGTTATGAAAAGAAAAACTAATATGTTCTAGTAGTCATGTCTGTATCAATAACATCTCACGAAAGATTATATAAGAGAGAATATTTTATTGGTATTATAATTCCTCTCATGAATGTGGTTGATAATGTAATAATTGGGTCATAACATGAATAAAAATATTCATTCTGAAAAATATATTTGGCCATGAATTTTAATAAAAAATTAATTATATGAGCAATCATTTTGATGGGGATTAAATTTAAATTACAAATGTAACATTTAAAATTATATTTCAGACTTTATTATTAATAATTATAATTAAGAAAAAATTCCAAATTTTTATGTATTTCATTTATTAATCATATCTCCTGTATTATTATAACGTAAAATGACAATTTAGTCAAAATAATATACCCCATACTTAATATCACTCATAGTACTCTATTTGAAAAAAATAATGAAGAGTATAGGATGGGGTAAAACAAAACTAGGAAATGGGAGGGAGATAATTTAATGACTTAATATAATGAAGAGTAAGGATAATAAACACAAAAGCAATACTTCCCACATAGAGATATTGAAAATTAGGAAATGTGTTGAAATGAGAGTCCTCTGATGCACGAGAGTACGTGTGACAATTGGTGAAGTGGAAAATAATTTTTCAAACATACTATCTGTCACATCAAAAAAAACATCAAAAAAATTGATATATATCAAGAATTAAGGGTGAAAAAATAGTCACTATGTCACCTCAACCATGGAACTATCCGAAACATGGGTATATGGAAGATGAGGGGTAGTAGCAGCAAAAGTTATAAGCACTAGTTCCTCACTCTATGGTGTGGGAATAGGTGGTATCTCTATGGATGATATAGAAAATGTGACTTCTATTCTAGTATATGAATGGAGTATTGAATCTATTTCTAGAGCTATAAATGGGTCATGTCGTACTAGAGGATGATAAACCCATTGAGGAGAAGATGCTGGGGAGAACTAAAATCCATGGTTCTAAAGGATTATTCCCTAAATATCACCTATATGGTATATTAATTAATCTATCACATCCTTTCAGTTCCCCATGATGTCTTAGAGGTGATTCAAGGTGCATAGGTGGAGTGAAACTTGGATATCAACCAATGGTGCAGGTGGAGGTGGGGTTGTGGATGGTTGAGAGGAATAGGGAATGGTGGAAGAGGTGGGTAGGGAGGAAGAATAAGGGATGGGTGGAGATGGAATTACCACTAGTATAAGTGGTGTTAATAGGGAAACATACCCATCAATTAAAGGTGTGACATATCTGATGGAAGAAAGGATTGTGGCATCCTGCACATGCACAAAGATATATTGACAAAAATAATCCTTCCTCACGTGAATAAGCATGATGAAATCCATACATTTGGGAGAACATAAATGATCCTGAGGTTGAGATGGCTCTAACCCCACAAGATTGTGTGCCAATATGGTGGAGTAAAAATATCCTTTCAGTTTTCCCGAATGACCAAGGATCATTGAGTTCAAATAAAATGTGGTGATGTAGGGGAGGTCAGTGTAATCATGTCGGATGATATAATGACATATATTTTTCTGGGCATTTATTTGGATCATAAATTTTAATGATTAATTTGATATTCTTAAAATGGTTGAACTATTAATTTACCATAATTTTATGATAATAGATAATTTTTTTGACCTTTCTCTTAGTCCCACAATAGGATTTTTACCCCAGGACTCATTTTTTGGTTGAATTTAGAGCCATTTTATTTCAAGTGAAATAATTAACAATTATTTATAAAATAGTTTACTATGAATTTATTCATCTAGGCTCTTTCATTAATATCTTTTGAACATAGTTTTAGATATATATATACCCCATCTTCTATTGAGTTAGGAACTAGGATTTTTTACAAAGAGGGGCATAAACTCAAATTGGGTGTTGGGGTCGATTTGAGCATCTTTTTCTTATTCTTATTCCTTTTATATTATTTTTTTATTTTCTTTTCCTATTATCATTTCTTCCTCCACAGAATCTCAGGTATTCCCCTATGGGACCTCATTCACTAGAACCTAAATAAGAAGGGATAAGTATAGAGAGAAATATAGGGAGAGTAAGAGTGGTACCACCATGAGCTCTTGATGAGCCATATCATTGTGACATGGACACGGAGAATGTAAATTGGAGAATCATATGTGGATTACACCCAATGGTTTGTTATTTTTATGTTTTTCTATTAATCTCTATAGATATATTATTTCCTAGATTCGAAACCCTTAAAATATTGTGTCGATTAGTAGATTTTGGGGATGAAAAATGGGGTTTTACCATGATTTAAGGGATTTCACATTTGAGAATCCGGATCACACGACGTTTAGTTCTGAGAACACATTCATGTTATTCTTATTTTTTGAAGATGATGATATTTTATAAGTATATTCCAGGTATAGGGTATACATTCCATGTACTAGGAAATTTCCAAATAGCCGAGTACCTGGGTAGAAAGACCGTGTATAGGCACATGACCATGTATATTACATTGTCGGACCCTTTGTGTGTGGAATGTTATGTAAAAGTACACACCCTGGAAATATACATGGAAATTCCATCTAATGTACCAGAGTATGTTTCTCATTATGGGAAAATTCTAAGTACATGATAAACACTCCTAGTGCATGGGTATTGACATAGAACATCCATTTAAAAGAATAGACTGATGTGGGTCCAAGAGGGTTCATGTTGAGTGATAGGATGACTCGTTATGTACTAATTGTTTTCTACACTTTTTAGGGTTTTATGACATTCTATATATTTACACCCAAGAAACATAATTTGACTCCTGAGTAGTAAATTATGATAATCATTCTATGTAGATCACAATTTTCAATCCCTTTTTTGTGATTTGAGGAGTCCTTGAGGGAATTTTAGGATTTTCCCTAAACACTGAGGTTTTTCATCTGGTAATCAAATCTAGTGGCTTATTGGGAATGATAAAATGATATGAGATGAGCCATGAGATATCTCTCTAAATAATAGGTTTTTTATATTCACTCTTGATGATGTCTCCCTTGTTAGAGGTGCCATTATGGCTCGAGAGGAATTGAGGATACTTTCTTCTAAATATTTGTTTCTCTATCATATGTATCAACCTAGAGGACCCCATGTAGGTTGCCTCTGTCTTCTTCCTGTAACCATGGGTCCTCTAAGGGATTCATTTTCTTAATTCATACATTGTAATTCTGTTGGAGGATACTTTTTCTTTTATTCCATAATTGGATCCCATATAGGATGCTTCTTCCCACATACTATGTTAGTGAGGGTCCCCTGTAAGAATCTCCTTATCATATTTCATTATGATGACTCCATGTAGGATTTCCATATTTCTTTAATATTAGAGGATATCATGTAGGATTATGAATTTTACCTTTGTTGTTGGGGATATCATGTGGGATGAATTCTATTATTCCTATACTTGAGGATCCCGAGTAAGATGCCTCTATTATGATATGACATGAGTGACCCTATGGATTCCATGTTGTTTGATAGTCTGTAAGATAGGATGTAGAGTTTTTGTAGACAATGAAGAGGGTGTCAACTTAGAATGCATTCTAAACATGTAAGTCTAATAGGCAGAGTGAGTAGTTGTGGGTTAGGTATTCGTATAGTGTCACAATTCTATTTATACATTCCCTAATTTATTTCTGATGTTGTGATGATCAATTGTGGTTCTTCTGGTTGGTGGATGATGAGAAAAATGTTATTACTCATTATTTAACTTTGGGGTGATCATATGTTCTTATTGGGATTTTTATTATTCATTATTGGGATTCCAAGACATAATTCATGGTATCCGACATTCTGGAAATGATATTTATTATATTTACATTCATATATAGAGTAAAAACTTGTGACCTGGATATTGAGCCTATATATTTTATTACTATTATATTGTTTGAATTTCCATAGGTTCTCCCTAGGACCTGTATTTTTACCATATGGTTATGATATACCTGCATGGTGTCCTTATTAATGATACGCATGGATGATTATGCTCTCCTGGGTGATCAAGATGATTACACTCTCCTAGAATTCATAAACATTGATTATGATTCCACTCTCTTCTGATTGACATGTGATAACGATGATTACGATATCCTCGATCTGATTGTACTCGTAGATGGTTATGCTATCCCCAACACTAGAGACGTTTAAACTCTCCCTAATAAATTATTAGACCTCAGGTTTGGACACGGTGTTTCACATTATTGGATATCTTCTGATGAATATTCTCTCCAAAGTAAATGGTGTGCTTCTTCTCTACCTGATTAGAGACCTTTATGGGTGGTCATGATGTATCATCGATGAGCTCTACATATTGTATTTAATAAGGTCGGGCCCTAAGGGTTCATCCGAGTTAAAATTTCAAGACCACATATGGACCAGGAACTATAACTATTACACGGGACTGAATTTAAATTCCATGAGTAGCATGAAATATAAATCTGGGCTATTTACAGAATATCCAGAGTTAATTCCCTACAAATGATTATTATAGTGATTGGGGGTTATTACTGGTGAACCCATGGTTAGGAGGAGTATACCCCTATTGTGATGTAGAATTATGAGAGACATTTCTACATATTTCAATGATGTTATTTTCAATTGGGATGATGAAGGCAAGGTCAAATTAACTATACATGGCTTGAGTGGTTCGATATCTAGCACATTGCCCATTGGGTAGGATGTCCAAGTGATTGGGATTACGGACCTCTGGATCGACTGCAATTTTTTATGTTATTTCCATAATGTTACTCACGTATATGATCATTTATGAATATATTAATATTTATTTGAATATATATATATACACACAAAAACTTATAAATGTTGATATACAAGATGACACTTTCCTACACTAATAGAAATTCAGTCAATAAACAAACCCGTGGGTATAGATAAAATAACTATAGTTACAATGAATATCCCTGGTTCCCACATTGGTTATTGAGATATAGCCATGGTTCCCACCATTGAAGTATAAATATATCCATAGTTGGAAATCATGGATATAGCATCATCCACTCTTTCTTATTCTCACTATGTGAAACCATGGATATAGATCTATTATCATGGTTTGAGCTATGGTAGTTGGTCTACTTCCATAGTTTACAACTGTGTCTATAATATCTTGTTTATTGGGAAAAAAATTACAATCTATTTCCATGGATTACAACCATGGATCCATCATCTTGTTCCCAGAAAAAAAATACACTTAGTTTTCACCCAGGTAAAACTCTCATATAACCCAAAACAACATGATTTGAATCTCCAATTTACTAAGGTGAACATAAAATAAACTCAAAACACCTAACCCAATCAATATTATCAGAAAATTAGAAACAAAATCCATAGTAAATAGTTGAATTTCTGATCTGCAACAACAAATGAAATCCTCTTGTTTGAGAGAATACACCACACACAAAACCATTCAACTCCACCTCATGCTCTCTAATAAAAATGAAAGAACCCACCCAATATTTCGAGATGGAAGCATTGTAAATTCCTCTTCCACCAAATCTAGTAACTTTTTTACCTTTAATAGAGGAACTAATAGATAACAACATAAGTTCAATACATTGTACAACTACTTCTTTTGGGATTTCATTAACACACCCTTAATAGAGCAATCCAACCAGCAATACCACTAGGATGAATATTTGAGTAGAAATTATTTGTAATTTTCATCAAAAATATGTTAAATTTAGTGTAAAATTTAAGAATTGGGTCTTTAGATATTTTATTAGCGTAGAATCCATATTAGGGGGGGTTGGGAGTACTAATAGCCCAATTATCATGTTTCATACAGTGTGAAAATATAAATTTTAGCAGACATAAAAAAAGAATAATTTCACAGGATTTAAGTAATTATATAGATTTTCCAAAAATTAATCATCTAAAATAAATGAATAAAAATGGATTCTTGAATCAATTTCATTGAAAGCCCTACAAATACAGGACATCACTAAATATAATGATTCCTTGAGAGCTTCTCAAGTAGGATTTTCATACTGAAAAATTAATAGGGACCATCCTCATCCATGAACGTTACTAAAACTAATGATAAATGTCTCCCTTTAATTATACAATACACTAAACTAAATAGTATATAGGAAATTGAGAACCAGATATTAGAATAACACATTAATGATTTAAGAGAGGGAAATATAATTTATAAACAATCCAAAAAGGAGTTACAAACAAATATATAATATTATTTGGTTCGAAGTGAAGAAGTAAAAAAATATAGATGGCACAAGAGCTAGTCTTGCAATTCATAAAATTTGATAATTTTCATGAATTATGAACCATCATTAAAATCTTCTAGGGTATATAGCTACAAATTTTCTCAAATGAAGCAGTTGTTTTCATCTCCATGTAAGATCACATATATAATTTTTTAGAAAATACAGTTCATACATTGGAATGTTTGGATCCAATCATTTTCATAGATTCCAATGTTTTAGGAGGATCATTGGAATCCATAGCAAGAATGGAATTCATTAATGAATGTAAAATGAGATCAATGTATGCATCATCTGTAATATAATAATCTATCTTCGCATAAAAATTATACAAAGAAGAGAGGAATAATATCTCCTTGAAAAGGAAATTGATGTTATAACAATTTTAATCTATTTAGATGCCCTAATATCTGATTAGAGACATTGTAACATAAAATATTACAAAAAGTAAAACTACCATAGTCACCAAAAAAAATACTTCAATATAGAATAAATCAATCCTCTTTTGTGTATTTAAAGATAACGATGATTTTTTTTGTTATTTGATGTAGACATTCATCAATGCTAATAGATGATATACATGGCTCAGATTTCCAACATATGATATTTAAATAAGATGAAAAAAATTATTTAACTCTTCAATAATTTAATATGGAAGATATGACAACAACTATATCAAGAACAATATTTAAACGAGATGTAAAAAATGTAATAATTAACCAAAGAGGGATTCTCAAAAGAAAATAGTAAAGTAGATGAACCTATGGTCTTAGAGAGATTTTCATTTTTTCTATACTAACCATGGTCAATTAACTTCAACGTCACACCAGGAAAATTTACATTATTATTTCTATAAATATGATTTCCTATTTCTGTTCCTGTTTAGGAATAATGTTAGTGGGAGATTATAAAATTTTATAAGGCACTTGAACAAAAAAAAAATATAAAAGAATATTTTTAAACCCTTACCGTTTCCCATATTAGATATTTTTCTAAAAAATTAATCCCATTTAAAGAAATATATGCACCCAAGACTTATTCTAGTGACCAAAATTAGAAGGATGGTAAAACAAATAAAAGTAAAATGATTATAAAACAAAATCTATAGTGAAGGATTTAGAAAAATATAGAAAATCATTTAAAAGAAATTAAATATGACTTATATACTATTCAAAGAGGTTGAGTAATTTCACAAATTTCCATTATAATGATCCATATGTTTTTAACATATTCAAAAGTAAAAAAATTAATTCAATATACTTTCTAAAACACACAATCACATGGATAAAATTAAAGATTAAATAAAATAATAAGAGGTGGACGTTTACAATTAACATTCCAATAGAAATAGTTGGTGTCATAGACTTATCAAAAAATAAGAACCATGTATTTCTGGGAACATCAACATTAAAATGATATGAATCACATCAATTATCCTCAGGAACCAAATAATAAGAAGACAATATAAGAAAAAAAATAAAAAAAAAGATATGAAATATAATTTTCTCAAAAAGTACTAATGAATAATAAAACATTCCTTGAGAAAAGAGGGGCATGATATATGATAGTTATTTGAAAATTTAGGGAAACATAAAATGAACAATGTTCTATATTTTAAGATTCTAATCAATGTGACCATCATGAGGAAAAATTTGAAAAAAGGACTATATGGTTTGCAACTAATGATATACATATAGAATCAAACAAACCCCAAAAAATTTATATCACTAATGGATAAAAAAGAATTAATTCATATTATATAGAGGCATAATAAATAATTTTTTTAAAAGAATAATGGGTAACAAAAATGAACAATCAATCAGATAAAAAATGTAAGAACATCCATAACTCACAGTTTCTAAACATACATAGAAAAGATAAACCACTATTGTTGTGGATTTCACAAAAACAAATAATTTCAAATAAATGAAACAATTAATCCAGGAATAAAATTGAAATCATAACAAATGATGTGAGTAATCAATTATAGCTTCTGTGTACTATCATAATCATGTGATATGATAATGATGAAAACATTAATGTTAGATCATAAACCTAAGAAGATATATGTAAAAAATAGCCTAAAAATAAAATCAGGTGTTCTATTTCATAATATATAATGAGTTTAAAATTATTTTTCCATAATAACAGCAATTAACACTACTAAATATTAAATTTAATGATTGGAAACCTTGAATATATTTAATAATCCGGTAAAAAGTCCATGTAAAAAAGATTCATTGTCAATGATGTTTTTGTTATTTATCACCCAAGATGTAACATCTTTTCCCTGGTAGTTCAAAAAATATAAAATTAGGTACTGAGTCCCATTGGTCCATAAATTCTACAAACAAAACTCGAAAATGAAAAAAAACAATAATCGACACAGAAAAAAATAAATAAATAATGTACTAAAAAAGTCCCATAAAATAGACATCATCCTTATGGGAAAAAATTATGATTCTAAATATTGGTAAGAAGAAAAATCATAGGAAACCCTTGTTCATGAATACAAAAAAAAGATCCCATCTTGTTTCTATTAAATAATTAATAACACATATAAATCCATGGAATAATTAGTGACTGGATTTAAAGAAGAAAAATTGATCTCTTGGTTTACATCGAACACGAACCTATTTAGCCTCATATTGTAAATGGAATTTACTGAATTACATGAGAGTAATACTTCACCATTCCAATCAATATCTACTAATAAGTAGCACACAAAAATCCCTACTCAAAAATTTGTGGACAACCTTTTAATCCGTGAATGAGTTAGCTAAAAAACAATAGACATCGTTCATATATCAATGTGAAAAATATCTAGTAGGTACCTCTTGTATTTCTAGACTATAATATCATGTTGTAAATTTCTATTTCAATAAAATGTAGAAAAATATTTGAAAAAGATGACAGATTAAAATTAGCCTATGCATAGGTGTAATTTCCATTAATTTAAAAAAAATATTATATACGTAAAAATAGTAAATTCAACCTTTAAAAATATCCAAATGAAAGAGTATATTTAAATAATAGAAATTGATATTTGTAAATTGTTTACCTTGATTCCTAAGGGGATCACTATTTTCAATTTTCACGAGGATCAAAATTTTCAAATGGAACCAATTTGAAATTAGTATATTATTTTTTTCCATGTTATTTTTAATGGATTCCTACTATTCAATGATTTAAATAAATGTTCTAGTAGTTCAAAGAACACATGTAATATCATGGTATATGCACATATATATAGAAAGCTACATGAACTCATATGTATACAGTTCTAGGTAAATTCCCATCCCTAATTCATACATCTGTATGCACATAATTCCAATCACTAATTCATACATCTATATCACATTTTATTAAACAATGTGCATGTATGTTTATAGGTGTATGCAAATTCAAAAAAAAATTATGAAGTGTATGTATACATGTGTGTAATTTAATAATATGTCTGTATAATATCAGAATACAGCATGTAATTTATTAATATTTATGATTCAGAATACGAATAATAAACATTATATATAATGTATTCATATTGTAATTACCTAAAATTTGATTAATGAACATGCATTTCGGTTTATAATTTCATATTGTATACAATATATAGTATGTGTATTGTTGTGTTTACATTCAGACTATATATGCACATAGGTATATGTAATTTAAATATAATGTTTGGATACCATACATATATTTCATACACAGGTTAACATGCATCAGACAATGTATACGTACTATAATTGCACACAATATGAATTTGTAAGAGGTATGGGGGGGTATATATAATTATAAACAATGTTATCATTGTATAAGGTAATGGAATATAAAAAACTTATTCATGATATATATTAAGAAAAGGTAAAGGGAAACAAATATAAAACTATAATTCATGAATTTTGTGTATAATATAAATGTTACTTATTTAATAGCTAACATATATGTGTATCGTTGATTAAACTAACAACAATGATATATTGATGAATTCACTTAACCATGAATTTAAAACAAAAAAAACATCCAATATTGAATCAGAGGTGAAATAGTGAGAAAAAATGATTTTTAGATTTATTTCATTTATACCTTATACACCATATTCAAAATTAATACAATGTGTCAAAAAAACATTTTATGATGCAGTCCAATATAGAAATTAAATTAAAAATAGTCTTTTTAACACTGAAAATATTAAGATTAAGATTTAAAACTTCTCTATGATCATTATAGGTAGAAAAAATGATTTTACAATCATCTTAAAAATATTAAATTAAATAATGATGTTTTTAATAGAATGATTGACTGTTACGGTCGGCCTGTAGGGGTGGCCCCCCACATGGGGGCCGTGGGTTCTCAACACGGGGGGCAGTGCCCCCCCCCCCTTCACCGCTCATCCGTTACAGCCGAGCAGCCTGGTCGATGGTCTTGCCAGCGCGCCAGACCTGGCCGCCTGGGCTGGGCCGGGCCTTGCCCAGGCCGGGCCGGGCCGTGCCAGCCGGGACGGGCCGGACCTGGTTCGGGACGACCCAGTTCGGGCTGACCCTGAGGGTATCGGCTCAGGTCGGATCGGGCCCGAACCCCCTAATACAGAACCTCTTTCGGTCTGTTACCCATAACGTGAGCTGCAGACCTCCGATCGATGTACTGTCAGTTGCACAACAATTCTTGGATCGAGACCATAGTTTCGGTATATTACACTCATGGTTTCGGAGTACATTGGGTTCGGCCAGGTTGGTTCGTACATGAAACCAACCAGGCCCTCGGAGCGGAAACACTTATAACTTTGACTCTGAACGTCTGATTGGCATGTCGTCGACATTTTATGATTCCTTTATGTGATATAGACCTTTTGGCTTAATCCGCTCAAGGTTTGGACGTAGTTGGAGTGTTGTTGGGTTGGTATTGACTTAAAAATCAACCGGGCCCATTGGATGAAAAAGGAAACAACTCTCAGACCGGGTGTCCGATTGACGCACCGTCTATGACGTTGAGTTCATGTTGATGATATGGAACATTCGGATACATCAACTCCGGAATATGTGTCACATGATATATCATCCCTTCAGCTCATGGAGCAGACCCTCCCGAACGAGCTTGCTGTGTGCGGGAACCCTAGAGCTTGCTGCTATTGCGATGATGATGAAGACTGTACAAAAATCCTCCGTGGATTCGACGGTGATGACTACAGCACTCAGTGATCCAACGTGGATCATTGCTACCGATCCTGTGTGGGTTAGATCCTATGTGGGTCAGCGCTCACCGGTCTTGTGTGGTCCAGCGCCTACAGATTCAATGTGGGTCTGATCCTATGTGGGTCATTTCACGGGTTAGTTAAGTATCGATCCTTTGTGGGTCATTGTGGGAGTTAGTACCTATCGATCCTCTAGGGGTCATTTCGGGGGTAAGTACCTATCGATCCTCTATGGGTCATTGCGGGAGTTAGTACCTATCAATCCTGTGTGGGTCCGATGTCTTAGATGAATTAGTGGCTATATCTGATCATCTCTATCGTTATACGAAGATGTATACCTGTGTGAGATGAATCTTGACTTGCTTTCCAATCTGGATTGTGTCATGCTATCCTGTGTGGATGTGATCGAACATGGGCTCGGACGTTGGAGCGAACCAGAATTGATGACTTAAGTATATGTATGGGCATATACCTAAGTAGTTTCGGATGTTACTTCATGATTGTATCATTCCTTTGTGGATTATCATTTGTGGATTATGGGAGACCATCGGGGGTCTCGGGGTCCCTACAGAGTACCTTATACTCACCCCTACATGGGCTATGCCCGCACTATGTGGTGTTGGTTGCAGACAACAGACAACACTGATCGTGGTTGAGGCTTGCGGAGCAGGTCGATACCTGGAGGTGGACCACTGGGTGGGACGTACTTGGAGCGGACGACTGGACTCGAGGAGCTGTGGAGGCTATCGGTACCCACCCATCAGGTGGGAGTTCCAATGGACGACTCAAGGCTGCGGCTTTACTTTCAGTTGTTGTTTTCCCTTTCTAGTTGTTCTTTAATTTCAGTTTGGGTTTGTATTCTGGCCCACTTAATTTTCCGCACTTACTGTTGTACCCAGTTTTTAATTAGTATTTACTTATGCTTGCTTGCTCAATGGTGTTTGTTTACTTTACAAAGGAAATTCCTTCCCTTTTTACCGGGAATTAAGCCTTGGTGCTAGTCGCCAGCCCCTGGCCTATAGAAGGCGGGCTTGGGGTAGTCACGACGCGGTCCCCAAGGACGGGTCGTGACAAATTGGTATCAATGGAGTTCGGTTCTACTGCAGATCTCAAGAATCTGATCTTTTTCTATATGAATAAATGGTGTTAAGGGTATTGAGTGTGGTTATCAGTCCAAGGATTCCAGTGTTTGTGCGGTGGCCGACGTATCCGTACACCAGGACCCTGACTTCTGATTTCTGACATAATGCACAAAAACATTGATTGCATGTGTGTTTCAAGTTTTCTTTGTGATTACTTTGTGTCAGCTCACCAGGTATACTGTTCTAACCATGGTGCACCTGTCTCTTTTCATGATGGCCCCACGACGGCAGCTAGCTAGGGTTCTGAGCGTTGTGCGTGACGATAGCCCACCGAGCGAAGAGGCCTCGTTATAGGGCCCTTTGACAGCAGAGGCACCGACAGTACCTCTACCCGCAGAACCGCCGATGCTACCAGCCCCAGCCGCTGACGATGCACGTCGCCTTAGTGCAATGCACAATTTTCAGTGCCAGTGACCGCCCAGGCTCCACGGGGATACGGACCCCCAGGCAGCCGAGGATTGGATGGATGCAGTTGTAAGGGTTTTCAGGTTAGTGATGACACCATCATACCTCATGGTGATCCTCACAGTGAGCCTACTACACGCAGCAGTAGGAAGATGGTGGAGTTTGGTGCTTCAGGTGCATGACAAGGCGTCTATCCTGTGGACGGACTTTGAGAGCCTCTTTCGCTCGGAGTTCGTCCTAGCCACCCTCCGTGTGGTGCACATCCAGGAGCTTCTACAGCTGCGGCAGGGCAGCTTGACGGTCTCCCAGTACTCGGTGAGATTTACCGATCTCTCACACTACTCGACAGACATGGTACGAGACCCAAAATTCTGGGCCCAGACCTTTGAGCAGGAATTGAGGCATGAGATCAGGGCATCGCTGATCTCCCTCAGCATTCTGACTAAGGTAGGGGTACTAGAGCGAGCCCTTCTAATCGAGAGATTCCTTACTTAGCCTACATCAGCAGTGAGACCTACTGTAGGGGTGACACGTAGCAGAGTCTTCTGCAGCAGGTAGTCGACGGATGAATCATGTGTCCAGGAAGACCATACCCTTAGGCAGATGAATTCAGGACACTGGATCAGCAGTGTGGGGCACATAGCGCGGAGCTAGTCTTTTGAGAGGCAGACAGTGCTACGCATACGGTGGGCAGGGCCACATGGATCGTGACTGCCCGACCCGCCGTACCGAGGAGCAGCAGAAGGTTGAGGGACCACCCAGGCAGAGGAAGAGGGTCGACCGTGGTGGTCCGCAGGGGGTAGGAGGATGAGGTAGAGGGGTTTTCTGAGAAATACGTGGTGGGCGACGCTTTGAGGCTCTACCACCACCACCACCAGGAGGTCCACCCCAACCACAGGGAGCTGGCTGGCAGAGACAGGCACAACTCCAGGCAGCGGAGGCCTACGACCACGGTGCACCCAAGATGATTTGAGTGACTATCTGTGTCTATTAAACCCTTGATTCAATTCTTATAGACACAGGAGCGAGTCATTAATTCATACACGTTGTCCTTGTTCGGATATTGGTGATTCCGACGGAGCTGTTGGCTCGATCTTTACGGCTAGAGACTCCTACGAGAGCAGACTCGATGATTACGCAATGCTGCCGGCAGTGTGAGCTTACTCTAGGAGGAGAGAGCTTCGGCTGGGATCTTACTGTTGCGGCAATGAGGCGTTATGACGTCATCTTGGGCATGGATTGGTTATCTATAGTCCATGCTCATATTGACTATATTAGGCGCAAGGTGGGGTGTTTACGCACTGACAGGAGCAGGTTCACCATCACCGATGAGAAGGGATACTTCACAGCACAAGATGAACTTCTGCAGAGGAGAGGAAAATCCATCACTCATTAGTTGGCAAGACTCATCCTAGGAGCAGTTGATGTGCGGAGTCCTCGTTTTCATGCAGTGGTGGATCAGTATGCGGATGTTTTCCCCGACGATTTTCCAGGACTACCTCCTCGCAGAGAGGTATACTTTATATTGATTTGTACCCCAGGACAGCCCCGATACCCACCCCAGCATATCGTATGGCTCGCACCGAGCTTCAATAGCTACGAGTATTTTTAGAGGACTTGTAGGGCAAGGGATTCATCCGACCTAGTGTTTCACCCTGGGATTCCTCGATATTGTTCGCCAAGAAGGCGGACGAGAGCTTGCGACTTTGTGTCGACTATCGTCGCATGAACCAGGTGATATTGAGGAACAAGTATCCGCTACTGAGGATTTATGACCTCTTCGATCAACTCAAGGGAGCATGGTGGTTCTCAAAGATAGACCTCAGGTCAGGCTATCATCAGCTCGGAGTTCGGGATGAGGACGTGTAGAGGACGACCTTCCGATATCGGTATGGCCACTATGAGTTTTTGGTTATTCCATTCGGCATAACCAATGCTCCAACAGTGTTCATGGGCCTCATGAACAGGATATTTCAGCCATAACTCGATCTATTTGTCGTGGTCTTCATTGACGACCTTTTGATATACTCGACCACTGAGGAGGAGCACGCCTACCCCTTGGGGGTTGTACTTGACACACTCCGAGAGCACCAGATTTATGGTAAGCTCTCGAAGTGTTAGTTCTGGAGACGTGAGGTCCACATCTTGGGACACGTCATCTCTGAGGCGGGAGTTTTGGTGGATCCTGTGATGATCGAGGCAGTGCCAGCTTGGGAGCCACCTAGGAGTGTGATGGAGGTGCGGAGTTTCATGGGACTAGCTGGGTAATACCGGAGATTTGTGCCAGACATCTCTAGAGTTTCAGGAACACTCTCATCTTTGACGAATAAGGGGAAACCCTTTGTGTGGTCAGACAGATGTCAGCAGAGCTTCCAGGAGCTGAGACAGAGATTGACCAGCACCCCTATCTTGAGGCTACCAGAGGAGGGAGTTGGGTACGTAGTTTACTACGATGCATCAGGAACTGGACTCGGATGTGTCTTGATGCAGGAGTGGGCCGTGATCGCCTATGGATCATGTCAGTTGAGGTAGTATGAGAAGAAATATGCTACCAATGACCTGGAGTTAGCAGTAGTGGTCTTCGCTCTGAAGATGTGGCAACACTATCTGATGGGAGAGCCCTTTACAGTATATTCTGACCATCAGAGTCTTAGGTACATCTTCTCTCAGAAGGACCTGGACCTAAGACAGCGGCGATGGCTCGAGTTCCTCCAGGACATTGAATTCGAGATAGTCTATACTCCTGGGAAGGGGAACATAGTAGCCGATGCTCTAAGCTGGAGGACGGGCATTCAGCTACTTGGGGAGGCGACAGAGAAGCTATCCGCTTTTAAGATATCCTTCGTGGATAGAGATGGAGCAGCCTTTATTCAGTTGCTCACAGTCACCCCTCCACTACTACAGCGGGTCAGAGAGGCACAACGTGGGGACACCGACTATGAGACGCGGCGTGCACTGATATCCTCAGGACAGAAACCTGATGGTTTCTCCTTTGGAGGAGAGCACGACATCCATTTCAGAGGACGTACCTTTGTACAAGTTGCTTTACGAGAGGAGGTGCAGAGATAGTTTCACACATTCCCTTTGGAGGTACATCATGGAGTGTTGAAGATGTACCAGGATCTCAGATGACAGCAATGGTGGCCAGTCATGAAGAAGGTTGTGGCTGAGTTCATTTCTCAATGCCTCACCTGCCAGCAGGTGAAGGCAGAGTACCAGGTACCAGCAGGATTGGTACAACCCTTGGAGGTCCCGGAGTGGAAGTGGGACAATATATCTATTGAATTAGTGACTGGAATTCCACACACATCTAGAGGTCACGACTCCATTTGGGTGATTGTCGACCGACTCACCAAGTATGCTCACTTTTAACCCATCAGAGAGCAGGGCTCAGTGGAGAGATTGGGAAGCCTCTAAGTTCCGGAGATTGTACGGCTTCATGTTGTGCCATCGTCTATCATATTAGATCGAGATGATAGCTTTACTTCTCAGCTTTGGAAGGGGTTCTAGGAGGCATTTGGGACGCAGCTACGTCTGAGCACCGCCTTTCACCCTCAGACGGATGGTCTGACGGAGAGGACTATTCAGACTCTCAAGGACATGCTCCGCGCATGTGTTCTCGACATTGGTCGCAGTTGGGAGACCAAAAACCCTTGGTAGAGTTCACGTACAACAACAGCTACCACTCCACCATTGGGATGGCACCATACGAGGTGTTGTACGGCCGACCTTGCAGATCACCTATGGGCTGGACAGACCCTGGGGAGTCAGCAATTGTGGGACCGGAGATGGTCTAGGCCACGACAGAGAAGGTCCAGGTCATCCAGGAGCGGATGTGGATAGCTCAGAGCCGACAAAAGTCTTATGATGACAGGAGGCGGAGGCCACGGGAGTTCGAGGATGGTGACCACGTCTTCTTGCGGGTCTTACCTCAACGTGGATTACGAAGATTTGGCTGAGGCGTCAAGTTATCTCCGCGCTTCATCGGACCGTTCCAGGTCCTGAGCAGTATTGGAGAGGTGGCTTATCGCCTGGATCTACCACCTCAGTTGCACTGGGAGCACGACGTCATCCACGTATCCCAGCTAAGGAGATACGTGCATGACCCGACACATATCATTGACCATGGGGAGCTGGACGTTGATGATGGGGAGACTTTTCCGGAGGTTCCGTTGGAGATCGAGGATAGACAGAAGCAGGTCCTACGTGAACGGTCGATTCCTCCAGTTCGCATCAGATGGTAGCACGAGGACCTCCAAGAGAGCACTTGGGAGCGGGAGGCTCAGATGCGTGCTCAGTACCAACATTTGTTTCCCTCGTTTTTGATGTATCTATACAAGTAAGTAAATCCCTGAGGTGGGAGTGATGTAATGACCCAAAAAATTCAATGAAATTTTGTTCTTAATTTTCTTGGGAATTTTTACAAGAATGCAGTTTCGGACGGCACCTGATTCTGAGGCCCGGTGTGTCCGAAATCATATTCCAAAGTTTAGCTCGGGTACGTTCAGTGAACGAATGCGCGGGTCTTTCTAAAATTTGAACCGGTGCTCAGAATCAAATTCTGAGGGAACCAATGGAATTGTAGCCCCGCTAATTTCTTAGATACACATTTTCCAGAGATGAGTTTTCTCGGGTGTGGTTTTTAATTTGTGGGGGTTAAGTTAAGAAATAACATCAAAGTGGTGCAACCAGTTTTTATTTTATTTTTCTTAACATAGGTTAAGTGGATGATGTGGTACCCATAATATCCTTCCCACTTGGTAGGATATTTGTGAGTTGGGGCCCACACTAGCCCCACCGTTTCTTTTCTTCTTAAGTAACGCACCCGCACTCCCCTTTTTAATGAAGTCTAATCTTGCGTTTAAGCTGGTTATTAAACGCCTCATTAATTGGGCGGTTTTAAACTTCTCAATTAATTGTTCGTTTCTTTTTCTTTTTTAATTTCAAAGATTTGGTTTGAGTGTTAATAAAATAAGACAACACTTATTTTATTTGGGATGGAACTTGTTGCGTGGAGGGGATTTAGAGAAAAGCCTTCTTCTTCGACGAAGAACGTGAAGGACGTGAAGAACGCACCGATCTCCGACAAAGAATGCCAAATCCTCGGAGATCGACTACGCGACGCCACGTACCGCGACACCAATGACACTTCTTCCATGACACTTCTTCCATGACGCTTCTTTCATGACATTCTTTCTCCGTGACGCCAATGACACTTCTTCCACGATTCATCTTCCGCGATGAATCCTCGCTCATCGAATTCGACGAGGTTGGGATTTATTTTTTTAATTGTTGTTCGTGAATTCTTCTATTGACATTCTTCATTTATATTAGAGCCACCTGATACCACAATAACGGGAGGGGATAGGTCCGCATGAACATGGCCGGCCCTCCTCTCCCCTTTGGGTTTTTTATGTTGTTTGTGGCACGAACATGGCAACGCGGTGCCGAAGAACCACACACAAATATTAAATAAAGGAGGAGAAGCGGCACCGTCGCGCCACGCCGTTGATGATGAACCATAGATGTGGCATGGTCGCACCACAACAGAGAACTAAAAAAGCGCCACGGCCGGAGCAGGTCCGCGGAGGAGGGTCGCGGCACCGTCGCACTGTGCCGGATGGACCAAGGTCGCATCGCAGCGGGGAGACCGACGGCCGGTTCCGGGCCGCCGGTGTCAGAGCTGGGGGACCAGCCAGCACCGGTCCCATGGCGGTAGCAGCTGGCCGGCCAGAGCGGGCTGGCCGGTCAGGGGAAAACCATGGGTTCGTAACCCCCGGTCAGCCAACAGGTGCGGGCCCCCACATGGGGGCTGCGGGTTCTCAATGCGGGGTGCAACGCCCCACCCCCCCCCCCCCCCCCCCACCGCTCGGCCGTTACGGCCGAGCCTCTGGGCCACCGGGGCAGGACCGGGCCGGGCCGCACCCAGGCTAGGCCACACCCAAGCAGGCCGGACCCAAACCCGGTTTGGGTCGACCCGGTACGGGCCGACCCTGGGGGTATCATGCCGGGTCGGACCGGGCCCGAACCCACTATTACCGAACCTCTTTCTGTCTGTTGCCCATAACATGAGCTACAGACCACCGATCGATGCACCGTCAGTTGTTTAGTGATCCTTGGATCGGAACGGTCATTTTGGTATATTACACTGAAGGTTTCAGAGTACTTTGGGTTAGGCCGGGTTGGTTCATACATGAAACCAACCAGGCCCTCAGAGCAGAAACGCTTATAACTTGGACTTCGGACGACCAATTGAAGTGTCGTCGACATTTTTTGATTCCTATATGTCAGATGGACCATTTTTCTTACTTTTCTCGAGGGTTGGATGTAGTTGGAGTACAGTCGGCATGGTTTTTACATAAAAACCAACCGGGCCCCTAGGATAAAAAAGGAAATAACTCTCATACCGGGCGTCTGATTGACGCGCCCTCTGTGACGTTGAGTTCATGTTGACGATACGGAACTTTCGGATACATAAAATCCGGAATATGTGTCAGTTGATGTATCATCCCTTTGGCTTGTGGAGCGGGCCCTCCCGAACGAGCTTGCTGTGTGCTGGAATCCTAGAGCTGGTTGCGACTGCGACAACGATGACAACTGTACAGAAATCCTCCGTGGATTCGACAGCGATGACTACAACACTCAGAGATCCTACGTGGATCAGTGCTACCGATCCTGTGTGGGTCATTGCGGGGGTTAGTTACCTGTCAATCCATTGTGGGTCATTGGAGGGGTTAGTAAATAACGATACATTGGTGGTCATTGCGGGGTTATTACCTATCGATCCTTTGTGGGTCATTGCGGGGGTTAGTACTAATCGATCATGTGTGGGTCCGACGGCTTAGATGAATGAGTGGAAATATCTGATCATCTGTATCTTCATACGAAGAAGTATACCTCTGTTAGCTGAATCTTGACTTTCTTTCCTATGTAGATTGTGTCGTGCTATCCTATGTGGATGTGATCGAACTTGGGCATGGACGTTGGAGCGAACTGGAATTGATGACTTAGGTATATGTATGGGCATATACCTAAGTAGTGTCAGATGGTACTTCGTGATTGTATCTTTCCTTTGGGGATTATCCTCTATGGATTCAGGGAGACCTTTGGGGGTCTCGGGGTCCCTACTGAGTAGCTTATACTCACCCCTACACGGGCTATGCCCGCACTACGTTGTGTTGGTTGCAGTCGATGGACATCGCTGATCGTGGATGAGGATTGCGTAGCTGGTCGGTAGCTGGAGGTGGACCACTGGGCGGGACGTACTCGGAGCAGACGGCTAGACCCGAGGAGTTGTGGAGGCTATCTGTACCCACCCTTCAGGTGGGAGTTCTAGTGGACGGCTCGAGGCTGTGGCTTTACTTTCAGTTGTTTTTTTTCCTTTCAAGTTGTACTTTACTTTCAGTTTGAGTTTGTATTCTGGTCCACTTACTTTTTCCGCACTTACTGTTGTACCCAGTTTTTACTTAGTATTTACTTCTTCTCACTTGCTCTGTGGTGTTTGTTTACTTTAAAAATTCAATTCCTTCCCTTTTTACTGGGAAATACGCCTTGGGGCTAGTCGCCAGCCCCTGGCCTATGGAAGGCGGGCTTGCGGTAGTCACGACACGGGCCCCGAGGACGGGTCATGAAATTGTTTGAAAATAATTGTCTATGTAGTTATAATTACACCATCTCCATAATATTATTAATGATTTAAATATCATATAAATCCTGTAAATATTCATTTTATACTATTCCATAACTTTTGGAGAGAAAAAATGAAATGCACCGTTCATGGAGACGGTAGGTCGTACGTATGCATGAACACTACTTTCATTTCTTTGTCACATTAATGGAATTAAAAATAAATGAGATATATATATATTATAATTATAGTATAATATATATGTTTTATAGGTCACACAAGCTCATTTATTTCACTCTTTATACATTCCATGTATTTCATGAATGAGTCACATTACTAGAGGGGGCGGTAGTCCACACTTCCTAAAATAAAATTATCACATTTTCACAACATGAAAAGCATAAAGGTATGTTATAAATGTAAAATAAATAATAATATTTTGGAAATAAATATAATATATATCATTAATAAATATAGTTCCATAATAATGTCCTCTATGAGAGGTGGTAGGAGAAGATATAACAATAATCATTTTGTGAGGCAGTAATTTGGCATCAACAAAAACAGTATGTTCTTTAACCATTAGACGGAGGTGTGTGTAAGTTTATCTTGATTACTTCTCATTCCAAAATACTAGTATATTTATGATACTATTTGTGTTACAACATAAAGGAGTAAAAAGAGTTTACGGCTTTTGAGACACAAAATAAAACAAAAGAACATAAGAGAATACATTACCTTTAAATCGGGTAACACCATTTTTTTTGAACCAAAATGGTTTATTGAAGAGATTTCAACCTAAGGTAAGTCTTCTAGGATGAATAGAGGGATGTGGAGAGATAAAATGTGATGATTTTGGTCAATCCAAAGGCTTGAGAGGTGTCGGTAAGGGGGTAGAGGTGGGGTCGTTTTATAAGAGGGAGGAGGGGAACTCTTGGAATGTCTTGAAAAGTTACATTCTTATAAAATGATTTTTGGATATTAGAGGTCCCAAGATTATATATTTATAGGATAATGTGATAAGGTTTCTAAATCCACCCACCCAATAGGTTTTTAACAAGTGTATGTCTTCGATTTTACCTTATCTTCTCAATTTAGTTAAATCATTCATTAATGAGGTAACCACTACATCATCTCGGTGTCATAAAGAAATTTATTTATTTAATGTCTAAAAATTATAAAAAAATTACCATAATTTATAAAATATTTTTTGATTTCCCATGAATTTTTATAGTCAAAGATATCCTTTATGTAACAAAATTAAAATTGTTTTACCTAGGTGATACATACTTTGGATACATTTTCTTTTCTTTAAAAAAATATGATAAAAGGTCACTATCACACTAAAGGGATTACATGGGGTCCCATGGTTGGAAAAATTCTTCCCATGGTCTTCCTTGACACCAAAAATAGAATTAGGACACATTATGGGGTCATTTTATATTTTTATTATATTATTTCATTACCCTTAACTATCCGATTACTAATTAAACACGATAATTAATGATAATTACAGTCGTAACTATTCATAATGTCCAAAAACAAAAGAGTCTTAATTAAATAATTTGGACCTTTTGATTCCAAATATGGAATCCATTTTATCAAATTCTAAACACAGAAATTGCATTAATTAATTTAAAATAATTTCCGTTGTCCAACCAATGATGGGTTTTTAAGAAGTAAAATCTATCAAAAGATTTATTTGTTTTTACATCCAATTAAATAGTGAAATTACATCCAATGACCAAAATTTTATTAAATGATAAAAATATAATTAAATTACACATTAAAAACAATTAAAATTACAATCTAACTCCATAAATATATTGGATGAAATGGCAGTTTGGAATTAAAATGTAGTATTTTTCTCTATTCATTGAAAATGAACATTTGTCAGAAATATACCAAAAATTCACCCTAATCTATATTTTATATTCCAAATTCAAAAATTATATCCATTTTACCAAATTCAAAAAATATAAGTTTCATTGATTAGTTTTATAATAAATTCCCGCTGTCAAAACAAATAGCGTGTTTTTATGAAACAATATCTATTAAAAGATTGACACTTGTTTATGTCCAATTTCAAAGTGAAATTAATTAAAATTAACACCATTGGATTAAATGGTAAACATATATTTTAATTACACTCTAAAACCAATTAAAAAGATAATCTTCCATATAATTAAATTAGACTAAAATAAGGTTTTGAATTAAAATACAACATTTTCACTATTCATTAAAAGTAGAACTGTATCGGAAAAATAAAAAAATTTCACAAAGAAAATTTTGTTGTCTTGATTCTAGAGAAGGATTTTATATTTTCAAATATAACATATTGAATTGTCAAAAAGTGGATTTAAAAAGGGTTCGACATCAAAAGGCGGTTAATCGATATTTTAAAAAATATTATACTATTTATTCTAAAAATTGGATTCATTTTCATTTTAAGTCTCTAACATTTATTGAATAATGTAAAAATATTTGAAAAGCCTATATAATCACTTTTTAGTGAGTTCAGTTCATTCCCTCTATTACATCGGCAAGGAGTTTACTACCATTTACAATAATATTAATATATTATTAGTGTGTATCATACGATTCCAATGAAAATTGTTGTTTGGTGTTGGGTACGCCATCGAACATAGCATCCCCTTTAAATTAATATTGATATTTTATTCACAAATATTAATAAATATCAAAATGTAATATTATTTATTTACATGCGATGTTACAAGATCATCCTGAGAGGAAAATGTTAGTAGTTGAGCATTTCATGACGCTACATCACCCCTCATTCAGATGATCATCTGACCTTGTGCTAGGTGAAGGGGGTATTAAATTACTATATATGATGTTTGATATCATGGGGTGTTCAGAACATCAAAAGTTTAGTCGTTCTTTTTACCATTTTGATGGTGAAGCTGATCAATGGTGGTTAATGGTGAAAAATATCAGGGATAGTGAGGTGATTGATGCTCTTGATTGGGATGATGTCAAAGGTATGTTTCTTGAGAAATATTTTCCTAATGTGGTTCATCTTAGAATAGGGAAAAAATTCCTAAAATTGAGGCAGGAGGAAGACTCAATGGTTTCATATGAAGAAAAATTAACTCGACTAGAAATGTATGCTCCAAACAACATATGAGTTCTTGATAGTAAAATAAAACATTTTTACTCGGGAATAATGCTCAAGTATCTAAGGTCATTTTCATCTCGTGAGTTCAAATGTTTTGAAAAACATGTTTGATGTGTGGTGAAGGAGGAAATGGAGTTTTGATAATTAGGTGTTATTTGGAAAATAATGGAATAAGTTGTTGAGGTGGCAGATAAAAGGGAATAAGTCTTCAAAAAAGTTTGATGGTAACAAACTTATGTTTACTGTTTCTAAAAATTATTGTAAAAATCATATTTGTGAATGAATTTTGAATTCTGGTAAGTGCTGCTGATGTGGTGAAATGGGATATAAGGCTCATAATTTAACTGAAAAATATCAATGCAATGGTTAGAAAAAATTTGATTTACAGTCCTCAAAATATTTTATGTTTAATAAAATGGGTCCTTATGCAAATGAGTGTCCAAATAAGAACTCAACTGAATGAAAGAATCCAGACTACAAGAAAAAAATGGTGGTAAAATCAATTGCAAGTACATCAGTAGATGTTGGTCCATCGTGGGATGTAGTATTAGGTACACTTTTGGTTTATTCAGATTATGACAATGTGTTGTTTGATTCAGGGTCTACACACTCTTTCATTTCTGGGAAGTTTTCAAATACATTGGGTTATTCCATCTCAAGGTATGAATCTTGAACTTTTTGTAAAAACACTAGGGGAAATGTTGAGACAAAAAAAATTATGAGAACCTTCATGTTATTTTGTGTGAAAATAATCTACCAGAAAACCATATTTTTTTTTCCTCTAGTAGAGTTTGATGTTATTTTGGATATGGATTGGCTTTCGGTTTATAATTATATCATTGACTGAAGAGCTAAAGAGTTTTCTTTTCAGAATGATTTTTTGTTTGTGTAAAATAATGAACCCTCACTTTTGATAACATATCAAGAAGATGTGAAACTATTAAAATATGGAAATTAATGTAACCTTGCACATATTGTTGAAAAGAATGGAACTGTTCATATTAATGACGTGCCAATGGTAAAGGAGTATTTTGATGTTTTTCTAGTTGATTCCTATAGTATAATACCTAATCGGGAAGTTGAATTTACATTTTACATAGTTCCTCAAGCTAAGCCAATTTCAAAACCTCCTTATCAAATGGCTCAAATTGAACATTTAGAGTTAAAGAGGAAATTACAAAAGTAATTTGATAATGATTTCATTCGAACTAGTGCATCACTATGGGGTGATCTTGTCTTTCTTGTTAAAAAAGATGGTTCAATGAGACATTTCATTAATATTAGAGAATTTAATAACATCACTATGAAAAACAAGTAACATCTGCCTCATATTGATGATTTGTTTGATAAGGTCTAGGGTGTTCATCATTTTACGAATATTGATTTGTTGTCAAGGTACCATCAGTTGAAAGTAAAGGAAGTAGATATTCTTTATACTTTGATTCATACTAGATATGGACATTATTAATTTTTATTAATGAATTTTGGGTTAACCAATGCACCTACTATATTCATGGATCTTATGAATAGAATATTCTGTGAGTTTTTGGATAAGTTTGTGGTTTTATTCATTAATGATATTTTCGTTTGTTACAAAAGTAAATATGAACATGAATGTCACTTATGGGTTGCCTTGAAAACCATAAATGAAAATAATCTATATGGTAAATTCAGAAGGTGTGACATTTGGTTAAAAATAATTTCAATCATTTTTCTCGTTATTTCAAAAAATTGTGTAACAGTTGATCCTACTAAATCAAAAGATGTTGAAGAATGGACATAACCAACATATATAACTGTGATCTACAATTTTCATGGTTTAGAAGGTTCTTACTTCAGTTTTGCTAAATATTGTGCAAGGTTATGTAGTACAACTACCATGTTAACTCAAAATGGAGTTTATTTCATAAGCACAAAGGAATATGATGTTTCTATTTATGAATTAAGAAGAATATTGGTGAATGATCTAGTTTTGGCACTACCTTATAGAAATGGTGAGTTGGCTATCTATAGTGATGCATCATTGAATGGAATTGGTTGTGTCCAAATGTAGAATGATCAGATAATTTCTTATTCTGCACATCGAATGAAACCACATGAGTTTAATTACCCTTCATGTAACACCCCAAGCTTCCTCGGTATGTTTCCTTTCGAATAATGCAATGACGTGCATTGTACGCAACTTCGAGATTTTAACACACCACAACCAATCAAACTAGCCGTTATGAATAGTAATACCTACTTTTAGAAATTATATATATTTTATATTTCAAAATGGACTTCATTTTTGGATTCGGAATATCGAATTTTGCCTAAGGTGAAATTTTGGTACTTTTCGGATAACTTTCATATTTTGATGAATAGTGAAAATTACTAAATTTTAATTAAAAACAACTTTTTTAATCAAAATAATTAATAGTGATAAATTGTGAATTTGAGTGGTTTTAAAGTATATTTAGAATATATTTTTACCATTTAATATAATGTTGGTCATTGGACATAATTTTACAATTAAACCGAACATAAACAAGTGTCAATCTTTTGATAGTTATTATCTCTTAAAAACACGCTTTTTGTTTTGACAGCGGGAATTAATTTTAAATTAATTTCTGCCACTTCTGTGTTTTGAATTTAGAAAAATAGATTCCATATTTGGAATCAGGATTTCCAAATTGTGTAAATAGGTAACTTTTATTTTTAGAAATTTTGAATAATTACTGCGGTAAATATTTTATTTACCATGGTTAAGGGTAAATCCGGTAAATAAGGGTTAAAAAAATAATATTATAATAATACTAAATTACCCTAAAATGTGTCTTAACCCTATTGGTTGATACATGGTCGACCATGGGCATCTTTGGGTCAATTTTGGGACCCCATGGATCCACTTGTAAGTGATAATGACACTTTATATTAATTAAGTTAAAATGAATACAAAAATGACACAAGCATATATCTTTTAGAAAAACAATTGTTACATAGGGTTATATATGCTGGATTTTAGATTATAAATATTCATTATAAAGCTAAAAAGCTTTCCTACATAATTATATTTTATTTATAATTTTTTGACATTAAATAATGTATTTTATTTATGACACAATGATGATGCGGTAATTACTAAAATAGTAAAAAATTAACCTAATTGATATTATAAATACCCAAATAATTATAATATTAAACTTTTAATGAATTAAACAAATTTTCTAGGATAATATGATATATTAGTATTGATTTATTTGACTTTGTTCGAAGTAATCAATCTGTTATGAGTTTCACAAAAATCAACTAGTGAATAGTGTCAAAATTGACATAAAAGAGTTCTTAAAACAAATATTATATTATTAATTGATATTAAATTCCTAAAAATCTAAGGATCGGCCAAGAGACTTATATTATGATAGGTTAATCATTAATGGACCACTTGGGGGTCTTTTGGATGTATATAGTAAGTTTATTAACCATATTATATAAAAATACAAAGAGACATTGTAAAAGTGAAACTAATTAACTTAGAGTTAATACTTAAAGATAAGGTTAATATAAGTACCAAAACCTGTCTAAATTCTATTGGATGAGTTGTTTTCGACCTATCCCCACCTCAACCTTTGAATAGTCAACTTTGGAGCCATTGGAAACCGAATATGAATTTATTATAAATTAATATTTCTAGCTTTTCCAAAGGTGCCCCTCACCCCTCTTATAAAAGGGCACTCCTCCTTCTCATTTCCTCACACCTCTCAAGCCACTTGGCTCGTCCAAACTCTGCCCAACTAAGCTCCCCACATCCCTCTCCTCCTCCTTGAAGCTTCCCCTTAGGCAGAAAGCATTTCAACAAGTCCTTTGGTTCCAACCAAAGTGAGTTACCTAAATTAAAGGTAATGATTTCTCTTAAATTATTTTCAATTATTTTGCTTCTTCAACCCCCAAACTCTTTTTATTTCCCTTCTTTTGTAACAACACCAGTATCCTCAATATACTAGGATGTTGTTATAAGATGTATTCAAACTACACATACACACAACTCCATCTAATGGATGATGAACATAATGTTTCTGTGGATGGCAAACTAACGCCTCACGAAACGATGATTGTTCAAAAACATCTTACCGCCTCTCATGGTGGCCATTATGATGGCACTGTAATTAAATATGATATTAATGATATATATTTTATATATAAGCTTCTTTAATTCCATTTTATTTCATACCATTATTCATTTCATGTCGTATATACATACGATAATTTCATTTGAGGAAGTGCGGACTACCGCCCCCTTAAAATGATATGACTCGTTCATACCACACATGGAACGTATAAAGGATGGTGTTAATGAACTTAAGTAACATATATAAAATATTATATTATACTGGAATAGTAATATACCTATGTATCATTTGGATTCGATTCTTTTAAAATAAAAAATTAAATGGAAGTAGCGTTCGTGCGTACGTACGGACTACCGTCTCCACGAACGCGATGAGATTCATTATCCATCGTATCCATTCAAGTATAATTATCATTTAATGATTTAAAAATGATGTTTAAGGACTTGATATCATTCTGGATATGAATAAGATACAACAAACATGACTTATGTAACAAAACATATAAAAGAAAATGAGTAAGTTAACACCCGAAACGGCGTTAATACTAAGATATTATTAACAAATCAATGTTAAAAGATCATATATGATATCATATTAAAGTAAATGATTCTTGTATTATTCAATAACAATTATTTCACCATTATACAGGAGGTAAACCTACCATCGACCAAGGAAAAAGTACAAAGTAAGGGGTTTTCTTATCTCACTTTTAATTCCGTGAGAATTCCATTGATCACCACTTAATTATTGCATGTGGTGTATGTGTACTGCCCATGATCGTATTCATTGTGTAATATACTTTAATTTATGGGTATTTACATCATCATGGTATGATACTTATTTCATGGGTGTATGTTTCGTAAGTTACCTAATCGATAAGGGAATTTGAGATTTCAATTTCCACTCATTTGGATTTACACATATTTCATTGATTATATTAACCCAAGATTATGTGTGGAATCACTATTCATTTGATTATGTCATAATTTCCACTCCCCTTCCTGTGGATATAAGTTTGATACACATAATCACTCCATTGGTAATTCTCAAGTCATTGATATGAATTTGATAAGAGTAATTTTAACTCATTCTCCATTTGTTGAGTTAAACATCCAATTCGTTGGTATTGTTTTTACAAGAATATGTGTGAATGTACTTTGATTGTTTTACACTGAATATCCAATCATATTTAGTGTATTTATATTTGTCACACATAATTATGTCATTGATTTATCCTTAACCTAAGGATACAGCCTTTATGAGAGATTTCATCTCAATTTACATTCCATTGAGACTTCTTTGATGATATACACCAAATCACTTTTATGTGTGTATATATAATGTACTTTGACATAGTATATCATGATTCCCTTTATTCTCATGATATTACAAAGTTTTGATCACCTCAATTATTTGTATTCAAGTGTCTCTTTTGGTAAGAATCTCTAACTAAAATACCATTTTTAAATGTTTTAAAGACTTATTCATCTAAACCATTCTCATTAATGTCCATGTTTTAAAAATGGTTTAAAGGATTTATTTATATGGACATTAAAGTTTAGAAATCAAAACTCCTTTTAAAAAAAAAGTTTCAAAGTGGTATGGGACACTTTGATTCAAAAATCTACTTTTAAATGGCTTCTTGACAAATAGTGCGACTTTTAAATGTTTTCAAGAAAAGAGGGATATTTCTCTCAAATAGTTTTGATGATTATTTTCATCTATGTCAACATCCTTCATTATTCTTGATTGAGGTTAATGTGATACAATACAATCTTCCATATTGTATCGAATGAGTTATGTTTGACTGTGGATGTGCTATTTTTATACCATTCAAGGTTTGTGGTAAAAGTATTGACATTTCGTATGCTAGTTTCAATACGAATGTTTATGTTATGTTTAAACTTGTTCATATGAGGAATGCATTGGACTTAATAAGTGACGGGTGGAGCCCGCTATAGCTCCTCGATGCATCGGTAGGTCTCATGAGACAAACTAGTGTCTTGGCACAAGGCCTTGGCAAAATCTTATTTGTAGTCTTGGCACGAGGCCTTGGCTATGTGGTTATGATAGTCTGGCATTATGCATTCCATCATTATGAAAGTGGTTATTGATATTGCATGTGATCATTCGACTAGTAGAATATCCATGTGAGTAAGTAAATGGAATTATTTCATTTTACTTTTTCCATACTATGTTGAAGTTCAATTTTATAAGGCTTTTGTTTTAGTTATAAATTGCCTTAAGTGTTTATGCTTATTTATGAAAGCTTCTGCTATAATGTTATCCTTACTGAGCATCCGAGCTCACCCCTTTCAATGTTTTATTTTTCCCAGGATTATGAAGAAGTAATTTATGAATGACCTGCAGGGATAGTATGAGGGGATATGAAGACAAGATGTTTTTTTATGATGTAATGTAAAAATTTATGGATGTATCTAGTTATTCCAAGGCTACTAAACTAATCGGTCTTTCGAGACTTGATCTTTCTCATGATCATGCCAATGTTATGTAATAATGCACCGACTCTAGGTAATTAGGGTCGGGGCGTTACAGTTGGTATCAGAGGAAGTTTAGTACAAACCTTGGTAGCTAGATTTAGATAAACTCTGATTAGAGCACGTAGACCTAAGATGAACTTTTAGGATTAGTATAAAAGAACTTCCTAGAATTTTGGTATTGTAGAGATTTTGTGAGTTTTCCGAGCAATACATCCCTGTCTGGATACGAGCAGGTAGAGGCGGCTCTGGCACAGATGTACCTAGGGGTAAAACCCGAAAACACCGCTTTGAGCTAGACTCGAACGGGAACTGGTGCACGACAACGGGACTTGCTGCACTCTTGGTTACGACACTCCCGGGGGATATGCTTAGGATAATTTACATTTTCTTTACAAACCAATTTAAGTAATATATATATAAGATGAGAGTAAATGACCTTGGTTAATCCTAATATGTTTCAAATTGAGAATATGGTGACATTTTAATATCTAAATGATTTTACGACTACTATTACTCACACAATGCTTTATGGTTTTAGTCAATGGCTGGATTCCAAGGAAGTCATAGTGACTTTGAGAATGATGTACAAGATGGGAACGGTGGTGGAAATGAGCAACAAAATGGAATGTTGATAGGCGTAAAAGATATCGTCTTTATGCCAAATCAGTTTTCCAAAAATATGATCAACAACATATATATTAACCAACTCCCAGACTCAACAAGGAAGAGAAAGGTGATAAATGATAAGAGCTCCAGCAATGGAGACCATGGAGAAAAGAACCCTCAATTTTCATCATGCAGGAAATGTGGAAAGAGACACCCAGGAAAGTTTCTCAATGGGACAACGAAATGTTTTACGTGCGGGAAGGAAGGACATAAAGTAAAGAATTGCCGAAGAAAAATGAAGAGTACTATTGAAGAAGATAAAAATGGTCCCAAGAGTCCATTTACAGTCATTTGCCGTAAATGTAGGGGACCTGGCCATTACCCGAGTGAATGTCCTATTCTATAGGATATTTTCTTGGTCAAAGAAGAAGCTATGTGGGAATAAATGGTTGGAGAAATGTTTAAAAAGTATTAGCACTCCTTGTTGATGGGTTTACTATGGAATAATTTTCTCTTGTATTTGTAACCCCGCAGTTTGCCATGTGAGAATGATATTTGAGGAAGAATTGTCTCTTCTCTTGTGGATTTGGGTATAAATAACCATTTGGATTTATATGATCATTGGGGTTTGAGAGAATTATAAGTTATTCTAATTTGGGATGAAGATTCAAGGTATGATATAACATTTGTGGTTAAATTTATGATATAGTATTTTGAGGAATTTATCTCATTTTGGCAATATTATAAAATATAGTTTTTGAAAAAGGACAACACGTAGACCGTGTGACAACCCGTCGCGTCGGACAAAGCTATGGGAATCGAACCCACAACCAAAGTGCGATTGGGATTTATCACCTACCACTGGACTACGTGAAGTCCCTGGTTAGTGTGACTTTTTTTTGTGAAATGATTTTATTGATCAATAATAAGTTGATTTGGGTTCTTATTTCATATCAAAAGAATACCCTTGGTATAGGAAAATGATTTGGTGATTAAGTGATAAATGTTATTTTGGAAGATGTTCGCTTTGTTGGAAACACTATATGTCCAAGGAAAATAGAATACTATGGGGTTTCATTTGTGGAGTAATGATAGATTTTTATCTACGTTTTTATTGTGGATTTATAGTGATTTGGGTTATTTATGGAAATGATTAACCTATAATAGAGAATATGTGATTAGGTTAATTACTTTTGAGTATGTGACTTTAAGAGTATCTGATGTCATTTGGAGATACAATTTTACATGGGAGACTACATAATCAAATTCTTCTATGTTTTGGGTTTCAATATTAGTTTGGATTATATTAAAGGATTTGAAGGACAATTGGTTATTGAATGGTATCTATTTAACTTTGGGGTATTGTTGGTTTAATTTTAGAAATTAAGATTAGTGCATATTTATCTCAATGAATATCCTTTTGGGGGATCATTAGATCATTCACTGACCATTTTGGTTTTGATTAATCTTCAAAGACAATGTAAATATATGGTTTATCCTTCATGGATCATGTGATTCTATAGAAGTTTATTCTATCTCTTCCAATGTGACCAAGTCTTCTTGAATACTCATCGTTTAAAAAAAAAATGAGTTAGTGGTGGAAATTTATTAAAGAATGAAAATATACTTAAAATGTAAGTATATCTCATAATGTTCTTAGTCAATATCATAAATTAATTCATCTTCCTTATGTAATGTAACTTAAAAAAAAAATGTTGTCCATTTACTTTCCTACTAGGAGACTAATGGTCGTTTGTCCCAACACAAGTTTGTGGTTTTCTCATTGTTAACTTTCTCCTGATCATGATTTCTATCCCTCTCCATCAGAACTTGACACTTAGTTTATCATCCATATCCATGTTTTCTTACATGGAATCCTAGTATGGGTTATCTTGGATGACCCTTATACCTCTCTTCCTTTCTTTTAAAGTGACAGTTTTATTGACTCTTTTTCCGATGTGGGACTTTCCATTATATTCCCAAGAAAAAATTTAAAAATTGCGAGGACGCAATTTATTTAAGGAGGGGAGAATGTAACACCCCAAGCTTCCTCGGTATGTTTCCTTTCGAATAATGCAATGACGTGCATTGTACGCAACTTCGAGATTTTAACACACCACAACCAATCAAACTAGCCGTTATGAATAGTAATACCTACTTTTAGAAATTATATATATTTTATATTTCAAAATGGACTTCATTTTTGGATTCGGAATATCTAATTTAGCCTAAGGTGAAATTTTGGTACTTTTCGGATAACTTTCATATTTTGATGAATAGTGAAAATTACTAAATTTTAATTAAAAACAACTTTTTTAATCAAAATAATTAATAGTGATAATTTGTGAATTTGAGTGGTTTTAAAGTATATTTAGAATATATTTTTACCATTTAATATAATGTTGGTCATTGGACATAATTTTACAATTAAACCGAACATAAACAAGTGTCAATCTTTTGATAGTTATTATCTCTTAAAAACACGCTTTTTGTTTTGACAGCGGGAATTAATTTTAAATTAATTTCTGCCACTTCTGTGTTTTGAATTTAGAAAAATAGATTCCATATTTGGAATCAGGATTTCCAAATAGTGTAAATAGGTAACTTTTATTTTTAGACATTTTGAATAATTACTGCGGTAAATATTTTATTTACCATGGTTAAGGGTAAATCCGGTAAATAGGGGTTAAAAAAATAATATTATAATAATACTAAATTACCCTAAAATGTGTCTTAACCCTATTGGTTGATACATGGTCGACCATGGGAATCTTTGGGTCAATTTTGGGACCCCATGGATCCACTTGTAAGTGATAATGACACTTTATATTAATTAAGTTAAAATGAATACAAAAATGACACAAGCATATATCTTTTAGAAAAACAATTGTTACATAGGGTTATATATGCTGGATTTTAGATTATAAATATTCATTATAAAGCTAAAAAGATTTACTACATAATTATATTTTATTTATAATTTTTTGACATTAAATAATTTATTTTATTTATGACACAATGATAATGCAGTAATTACTAAAATAGTAAAAAATTAACCTAATTGATATTATAAATACCCAAATAATTATAATATTAAACTTTTAATGAATTAAACAAATTTTCTAGGATAATATGATATATTAGGATTGATGTATTTGACTTTGTTCGAAGTAATCAATCTGTTATGAGTTTCACAAAAATCAACTAGTGAATAGTGTCAAAATTGACATAAAAGAGTTCTTAAAACAAATATTATATTATTAATTGATATTAAATTCCTAAAAATCTAAGGATCGGCCAAGAGACTTATATTATGATAGGTTAATCATTAATGGACCACTTGGGGGTCTTTTGGATGTATATAGTAAGTTTATTAACCATATTATATAAAAATACAAAGAGACATTGTAAAAGTGAAACTAATTAACTTAGAGTTAATACTTAAAGATAAGGTTAATATAAGTACCAAAACCTGTCTAAATTCTATTGTATGAGTTGTTTTCGACCTATCCTCACCTCAACCTTTGAATAGTCAACTTTGGAGCCATTGGAAACCGAATATGAATTTATTATAAATTAATATTTCTAGCTTTTCCAAAGGTGCCCCTCACCCCTCTTATAAAAGGGCACTCCTCCTTCTCATTTCCTCACACCTCTCAAGCCACTTGGCTCGTCCAAACTCTGCCCAACTAAGCTCCCCACATCCCTATCCTCCTCCTTGAAGCTTCCCCTTAGGCAGAAAGCATTTCAACAAGTCCTTTGGTTCCAACCAAAGTGAGTTACCTAAATTAAAGGTAATGATTTCTCTTAAATTATTTTCATTTATTTTGCTTCTTCAACCCCCAAACTCTTTTTATTTCCCTTCTTTTGTAACAACACCAGTATCCTCAATATACTAGGATGTTGTCATAAGAATTATTCAAACTACACATACACACAACTCCATCTAATGGATGATGAACATAATGTTTCTGTGGATGGAAAACTAACGCCTCACGAAACGATGATTGTTCAAAAACATCTTACCGCCTCTCATGGTGGCCATTATGATGGCACTGTAATTAAATATGATATTAATGATATATATTTTATATATAAGCTTCTGTAATTCCATTTTATTTCATACCATTATTCGTTTCATGTCGTATATACATACGATAATTTCATTTGAGGAAGTGCGGACTACCGCCCCCTTAAAATGATATGACTCGTTCATACCACACATGGAACGTATAAAGGATGGTGTTAATGAACTTAAGTAAAATATATAAAATATTATATTATACTGGAATAGTAATATACCTATGTATCATTTGGATTCGATTCATTTAAAATAAAAAATTAAATGGAAGTAGCGTTCGTGCGTACGTACGGACTACCGTCTCCACGAACGCGATGAGATTCATTATCCATCGTATCCATTCAAGTATAATTATCATTTAATGATTTAAAAATGATGTTTAAGGACTTGATATCATTCTAAATATGAATAAGATACAACAAACATGACTTATGTAACAAAACATATAAAAGAAAATGAGTAAGTTAACACCCGAAACGGCGTTAATACTAAGATATTATTAACAAATCAATGTTAAAAGATCATATATGATATCATATTAAAGTAAATGATTCTTGTATTATTCAATAACAATTATTTCACCATTATACAGGAGGTAAACCTACCATCGACCAAGGAAAAAGTACAAAGTAAGGGGTTTTCTTATCTCACTTTTAATTCTGTGAGAATTCCATTGATCACCACTTAATTATTGCATGTGGTGTATGTGTACTGCCCATGATCGTATTCATTGTGTAATATACTTTAATTTATGGGTATTTACATCATCATGGTATGATACTTATTTCATGGGTGTATGTTTCGTAAGTTACCTAATCGATAAGGGAATTTGAGATTTCAATTTCCACTCATTTGGATTTACACATATTTCATTGATTATATTACCCCAAGATTATGTGTGGAATCACTATTCATTTGATTATGTCATAATTTCCACTCCCCTTCCTGTGGATATAAGTTTGATACACATAATCACTCCATTGGTAATTCTCAAGTCATTGATATGAATTTGATAAGAGTAATTTTAACTCATTCTCCATTTGTTGAGTTAAACATCCAATTCGTTGGTATTGTTTTTACAAGAATATGTGTGAATGTACTTTGATTGTTTTACACTGAATATCCAATCATATTTAGTGTATTTATATTTGTCACACATAATTATGTCATTGATTTATCCTTAACCTAAGGATACAGCCTTTATGAGAGATTTCATCTCAATTTACATTCCATTGAGACTTCTTTGATGATATACACCAAATCACTTTTATGTGTGTATATATAATGTACTTTGACATAGTATATCATGATTCCCTTTATTCTCATGATATTACAAAGTTTTGATCACCTCAATTATTTGTATTCAAGTGTCTCTTTTGGTAAGAATCTCTAACTAAAATACCATTTTTAAATGTTTTAAAGACTTATTCATCTAAACCATTCTCATTAATGTCCATGTTTTAAAAATGGTTTAAAGGATTTATTTATATGGACATTAAAGTTTAGAAATCAAAACTCCTTTTAAAAAAAAGTTTCAAAGTGGTATGGGACACTTTGATTCAAAAATCTACTTTTAAATGGCTTCTTGACAAATAGTGCGACTTTTAAATGTTTTCAAGAAAAGAGGGATATTTCTCTCAAATAGTTTTGATGATTATTTTCATCTATGTCAACATCCTTCATTATTCTTGATTGAGGTTAATGTGATACAATACAATCTTCCATATTGTATCTAATGAGTTATGTTTGACTGTGGATGTGCTATTTTTATACCATTCAAGGTTTGTGGTAAAAGTATTGACATTTCGTATGATAGTTTCAATACGAATGTTTATGTTATGTTTAAACTTGTTCATATGAGGAATGCATTGGACTTAATAAGTGACGGGTGGAGCCCGCTATAGCTCCTCGATGCATCGGTAGGTCTCATGAGACAAACTAGTGTCTTGGCACAAGGCCTTGGCAAAATCTTATTTGTAGTCTTGGCACGAGGCCTTGGCTATGTGGTTATGATAGTCTGGCATTATGCATTCCATCATTATGAAAGTGGTTATTGATATTGCATGTGATCATTCGACTAGTAGAATATCCCTGTGAGTAAGTAAATGGAATTATTTCATTTTACTTTTGCCATACTATGTTGAAGTTCAATTTTAAAAGGCTTTTGTTTTAGTTATAAATTGCCTTAAGTGTTTATGCTTATTTATGAAAGTTTCTGCTATAATGTTATCCTTACTGAGCATCCGAGCTCACCCCTTTCAATGTTTTATTTTTCCCAGGATTATGAAGAAGTAATTTATGAATGACCTGCAGGGATAGTATGAGGGGATATGAAGACAAGATGTTTTTTTATGATGTAATGTAAAAATTTATGGATGTATCTAGTTATTCCAAGGCTACTAAACTAATCGGTCTTTCGAGACTTGATCTTTCTCATGATCATGCCAATGTTATGTAATAATGCACCGACTCTAGGTAATTAGGGTCGGGGCGTTACACTTCATAGGGTTTGGAATTAGCTGGTGATGTTTTTTATTCAAAAATTTGGAGGCATCATCTGTATGGAGTAAAATGTGATATATATACTGACTACAAAATATAGAAGTATATATTCACTCAGAAATAATTAATAATGAGACATATGAGATTTTTATAATTAATCATGGATTATAATTACACGATATATTACCATCTAGGAAAGGAAAATAAAGTGGATGTTTCTTTGAGTCAAAAAAGAAATGCAATATTAACCTTGTTATGTTTGGAACAAGATCCTTTGATTAAGGATTTGCATAATTTTGGAATAGAAGTTGTTGGTGCATGAAATTTCTCAGTTTTGTTTCAGGTGTTAGTGAAATCATCTCTATTAGATGGAATAAAGATTGCACAGAAGGAAGACAGTGAGTTATTGAAGAAGATAGAGTTGGTTCAGAAGTGTAAGTTTCGAGATTGTGACATTGATAATGATTGTGTTTTGATGTTTGGGAAGAGATTTTCTATGTCTTGTGATTCACTGTTGAAGAAATAGTTATTATTTGAAACTCATAGTTCTCTATTTTCAGTTCATCCTGGCAGTACAAAGATGTATAGAGATCTTCAGGAGTATTACTTGTTGGATGGAAGGAAAAGAGATATTGATGATTCTATTGTGAGGTGTTTGACTTGTAAGCAGGTTAAAGTAGATTGGGAGTCACCATATAAAATTATTTTTCATTTACCAGTGCCAGAGTAGAAATGAAAAAATATATCCTTTGACTTCATTGTGGGATTACCAAGGACATATCAATGTAATAATGAAATCAGGGTTATAATAGACTGACTAACTAAATCTGCTCATTTCCATCCAATTCGAGATACATTTTCTCTTGATCTACATTCTCGGTAGTATGTTAAAGAGATAGTCATGTTTCATGTATTTAACCTCTCTGTTGAATCTAATCATGATATTAGGTTTAATTCTAACTTTTGGAAAGGCCTTAAAAAGTTATTGGGTTCTGAATTATATTTTTTAAAACTTTTCATCCTCAATCCGATGGATAGTCAGAATGGACAATTCCAAAATTATAAGATATGCTACATGCTAGCTCAATGGATTACAAGGGAATTTTGGACCAACACCTTTCTTTGGTTAAATTTTTTTATAATAAATGTTTTCATTCTAATATACCTATGGCACCATTTGAGGAATTATATGGAAAGAGATGTTGAACTACAGCTTTTTGGGATGAAGTATGAGAAAAAACTGATGGGACCAAAATTGTTAGAACATAAGGTAGAAGACGTTAAACTGATTCAGAAGCTCATGATAATAGCTTAGAGCAGTCTGAAAAGATATGCAGATAATGGGGGGAAGGATCTTCCATTGGATGTAGGTGATAATGCCTTTCTCAATGATTCTCAATGGAAAAGTGTCAAATGTTTTGTCATGAAGGTAATGTTGAGTCCAATGTTCATTGGACCCTATGAAATCATGGATAAATTTTGATCAGTTTCATATAGACTTTCTTTACCTCCAATTTTGTCCCCGATACATAAATGGTTTCCATGTTTCAACGTTGAAAAATTATATGCCAGATTCTTCTCTTGTTTTGAGTTCATAGGTAGTTCAGTTAGAGTATAATCTCTCTTATAAAGAACAACCAGTCTGGATTCTTGACTAAAGAGAGAATGTCTTGTGGAATTAGGTAATTAATTAGGTAATGGTTTTTTGGAAAAACCATATGGATGAAGAGAAAGTATGGGATTCTGCAAATTGTAGAAGGGATAAATACCGACATTTCATTGATAATTGAATAATATTGCGAGGACGCATTTTCCAAAAGGGGTGAAGGATTTAACATCCTATTTAAATAAAGAGTAAGACATTTCCATATTTATTTTCATATTTTAAAATTAAATATAATTTTTACTTTAAAGGGGATTATATGATTGATGTCATACCTGACATGTAACAATGGGTTTCTCTGATGTCTAATTATGCCCACAATGATGACTCATACTAAAAAATAATAATATAATATTATTTTAAATGGTAGTTAATTCCTAGACATTGTATTGGAGGGAATGATGAGAACTAACAACAATATGATTATACATTTTGGATAATTTTTTTACATTTATCAAATAGTAGTTAGAGGCTCAAAATGTTATTGAATCTAATTTTAAGAATAAATACTCTAATATTCTTTCAAAGGTCAATTTACCACATTTTTATGGAGAACTCTCTTTAAATCCTGATTTGATCACTTATATAAGTTATGTTTAAAAAAAATATAATTTTTCTTTATATTTGAGACAACAAAATTTTCTTTGGGTACATTGTTGATATTTCTATCATAAAATTATTTTTTTAATGAATAGTGAAATATAATGTATTTTAATTCAAAACTGCCTTTTAATCTAATTTATTAATATAGATAGAATATTATTTAAATTTCTTATGAAGATTAATTGGATTATATTGTTACCATTTAATACAATGTTGGTCATTGAAAGTATTTTCACTCTTAAATTAGACATAAACAATTTTAATCTTTTGAAAGTTATTATTTCTTAAAAGAACGCTTTTGTTTTGACAATAATAATTAATTTTAAAATAATTTATCCCACTTTTATGTTATGAATGTGGAAAAATGGATTCCATATTTAGAATCAATAGGTCCAAATTTTGAGAATATATATCTTTTATTTTTAGACATTATTAACATTTACATCAATAAATATTTTATTTAACATGGTTAAAAGGTAAATATTGTAAATAAGGGTAAAAATAAAATAAATTAATAATAATAAATAACCCTAACACATGTCCCGATCCAATCGTCTGATACATGTCTTTCCATTGGCATACTTGAGTCAATTTTGGGACCCCATGGAGCCACTAAAGAGTGATAATGACACATTATATTAATTAATTTAATGTAAAGACAAAAATTACCTAACCTTATATCTTTTATTAAATCAATTTTTACATGGGGTTAAATGAGTTATCTCACTGACAATAAATATTAATTTGAAAGCTAAATTGTGTTCCTAAATCATGGTATTTTATTTTATATCTTTAGACATCAAATAAATGAAATTATTTATGATACAATGATGTAGCAGTGATTACCTTATTAATAAATGATTTAAATAAATTAGATTATAGAATTAAAAAAAACCATCCAAAAACAATCCAATTCTTATTGGATGATTTTATTTAGAACAATAGTCATCTTATCTAAGAATTTAATTATATTTGGGCCATTAGAATCGAAAATCATTATAAAATAAAATAATATTTTCAATGATTATTATTTTTCCCTTCCTCCCCCTTATAAAAATCCTTCACTACTAACATTTTACTCACACCACTAAATCCCCATGAATCGACCAAAATCTACCCAAATAATCTCTCAAGTTCACTCTATTAAACCTAGAGGTCATACCTTAGGCAGATGGTTCTTGAAGAAATCCTTTAGGATCAAATCAAAGGGAGTTACCCGATTTAAATGTAATGTCGTCTCTTTAGTTCTTTTTATTAATTTTACATCTCTAACCCCCAAAACACTCTTTATTCATTTCATTTATAACTACTCCAGTATACTCAGTATAGTAGGTTTTTTTATGAGAAATATTTGAACTAATATTCCACATACCTCCATCTAATGGATACAAACATATTTTATGTATGGATGACGAACTAATGCCTCACGGAACGATGATTATTAAATTATATCCAACTGCCTCTTACAGTGGTCATTAAGATGGAACTGTACTAATATGTTATATATATTATATTTATATTTTCATTATGATTCTTTATTTTACATTTATATCATACCATTATGGTTTCCATAATGGGTAAACGTGATAATTTCATTTGAGGAAGTGCGGACTACCGCCCCCTCAAAGTGATATGACTCGTTCATGCCATACGTGGAACATATAAAGGATAGAGTTACTAAAATTATATATATATATGATATTATACTATAGTTATTATATACCAATGTATCATTATGTTTCCATTCTATTAAATACCAAATATAAATGAATTTAGAGTTCATGCATACGTACGAATTGTAATCTCAATGAATGGTGCATTTTATTTCTTACCTAAATATTTTATGTAAAATTATAAATACATATATATAATCTATATATATTATATAAATGATATCTAAATATTTAATATAATTTTAGAGAAAATGTAATTTTTACCACATGATAAACTTGTAATTATATGATCATTTTTGACTCAGGTACCAAAATTTGTTTAATGACCATTATTAACTTAAATGATTGAATAAGTTTTATAACAAGGAAATAAGTGGTATAAAAAAATATTAAACTTGAAAAAGGTTCATAATCAAGAATAAATTATCTTTAGTTTATTATTCTGGAGATTAAATAATGAACGAGTCATGTCGAACATGAGGTAAGGGAACATCTTAACCAAATTTCCATTCATTGGGTTGATATTATCTTTCTTGTTTATGTAATTATTTGATTATTAGAGAAAATAATTTTTATATCTTATCATGTATTTATACATTATTTATGTGTTCTTATTGGGAATACACATAATCGATCTATTTTATTTACAGAATGATCTTTGTAAGGTTCATCCTCTCAATATCCTTTCGTTGAGGCATATTTTGATTTATAGACGACATTATTTTATACGGTGTATAAAAACCTTTGACATTTCATTTCATTCCAAGGGAATATTTTTCTAGGAATCATTTTACTAAATAAAAAAAACATGTTTCTTTTTAACGTATGCGGTGGTAATGACCTTTCCGTCGCCGCGAAAATTATTTGATCTTTGGCTTCCTTGAAAAGCCGTAATGTTTTTTAAATGGAAAATAAATACCATATACTCTTATTACATATTTTTTAATTTAAAATGGTTTTTATAATAGATTGATAATCTTAATATATTTTAATGATATATTTTGATAACAATGTGGAAATATTATCTTTACTTTATATTTGTTTTATGTGTTGTGAATATGTTATGGATCTTGGGCATTGTTTACGTATACGGGTGGTTATGTGATAAACCGATGGTGGGTGAGCCTGAGATAGCTCTCTTATGAATTGGATAATTTGACAGAGGTAAACATTAATGTTTTTCCTATGTGATTTGTGGAATATACTGTGATCGGTATTCGAAATTTACCTCCCTAAGTAGCAATAAAATCTACAACGTAAGTATGTTATGGATGCCACAAATTACAATTATGATTTATGTCTTCCATTTGTTAATTATAAATCTTACGATCTAGTGTGGTATGTTAAAGATTCAAAAGATTGATTTCATTCAATTTTATGTATTATTGGACTAATGTTTTCCTTCATTGTTTTATAACCCTTAGTGAGCTTTTTATGCTCATCGTGTGTTTTTATGAAATGAATTTCATAGGAAAGTAATATGAAAACGTTCAAGGATGGTATCAAGGTAAATTCATTCTATCTAAAACATGGAACTAGATGTGGAACTTTTTTTCAAGAGTTTCTGTTTTAATAAAATAATGGATACTGTGTAGAAGTGTCTACATGTAGTATTCATGTTTTTATGTATATGTTATGACATAATTCTCTAAAGATATGAACTTGAAATTTCCTCGATGTGATTTATTAACATAAATGAATAGGATAAAATGATTAAGGTTAGGTACTAATAATACAAAAGAAATTTTCATTTAATGAGATAAATATCTTCAACATATTTTACATAAACATAATTTATTTAGTAACTAAATATAACATGGAATGTTTGAAATTAATTTTTATTATTTTCATTAAAAACATTATAGATTATCCTTCAATCATGAACTACATTTTGTAAGATTCATTTTTATGCTTTCACTATTGTTTTCAATAAAATGTGTATTATTCAATATTTTGGGATTGTTTTGTTATTTAAAATAGATTTTCAAAGTGGAATTGTTTTTTCCTAATGACTATTTTTAATAATTCATTTCAAGATATTTCTATTCAAAAATGACTATATCCATTTATTTTATTTATTATAAACTATATATATATATTATAATGAAGCCATCCTTGTTATTTCATCAGATTGATATTTATTATTTCAATGTGATTATTATAAAAACCATTTATTTTACATGTATAAATGAAGAAATAAAAATACAACTCTTATTATTATTTTGAAAAGTGAAATATTATCATTTTTATTCGGATATCATACTTGGTCAATATTAATGTAGTTTAATAGGGGAGTTAACCCATATATTTAAGGGGTTTATTTGTAATATGTTATGGGTGGGTCTATTAGAGTCTTTCAAAACATTCAAAAATAATGAAAAAGTTGACTTAATATAAATATATTCTAAGTGGTTATAGAGTTAACACGTTATAATGATACTAATAAGATATTATATGTGTTAATAAAGCACATTTATCCAATACATAAGGGATCATTTAAGTGTTTTCTGAAAATAATGTTCCAAGATAACGATATATTTTATTTATTATTTCTATGAGTTTTAAATGTGTTCATTGATCAATATTGACATAATATGACTCATGATTATGGATTCATATATGACTATTGAATGTTTTAACTTTTTATTCGATTTCCCTTATTTTATGATCCAGGATACGATGAGTATGAATTATATAATTTTTCTTAACTTACACATTGATTATTTCATGACACCTTTATGATTATCATATTCTCATTGATGGCATTCAATTGTTTATTATCATATATTCCTTTACTCGTCAATTGGTATCACCTTTCTTATGTCTCATTTTCCCCAATTTTTACTAAATGGATTTAAGTATATTATTCCTAAGATGATTAATATATTGGAATAACTTAGTAAGATATGATACAGATATTTATGAACCAGTCTTTTATGTATCTATGTTGTTATGTAAGAGTAACTCTTAATTCTCTAAAGCACTAGTCCAAAGATGTCCTTGGTTATGAATGTGATCTAATATTTTAGGGTGAAACTATAATTATTTATGGTATAAAAGTGGGTAAAATTTATTATTATCAAAGATATACATATTATGATGATGTTTTTATAATTGGATCTAAGTGTATGGGTACAAGTTTTTATAGATGATATAAAATTAATTTTCGAAAAAAAATTATATATTAAGATGTTTTCATTTGAGTTTAACATATGATTTATAGATACTATCATGGATTTATATGTTTAAGGAGTATCATAAGTTAAAAGACTTATACACCACCTCATTTATTTATGTTTTGGAATTTTAAGTTGATTAATGGAATATTGAGAAAAAATTTATTTTATTGACATATATGTAACAATTATGTTTAACATAATGGTTTATTTTGTAATAAGAGTATTACATTTTGGGGAATGTAAGTTGAGATGTAAGAGATAACACATGAGTTTAAAACTTTTATAATTTGAGGTTATTGTGGATACTTGGGAGATATGGTTAATATTTATTGAATCATCTATGATACAAATTTGGTATTATTGTTGAATTTTGAATCATAATGTATTATTTATTCATATGATGGTTTATACATTATGTATGTAAACATGGATTTTGGTAACAACATTAGTTTTGGTTAATATTAAAATACCAGTGGAATATCTTGTTTTCCAATTTTTGATTGTGTTATCTGATAGAATTTTATTTTATTACTCCTTGCATGGAAAAATCATTTTCAATTATAATCATTTGGTGTAAAAAATGAGATTGTGGTGGAAATTTATTAGAGCGTGAAATTAAAATTTTAAAGTAGCTATATTTGTTTATATACATATTATACCTGGTATAGGAAATAATAATCATTAGGAAAGTGGTCATGAAAAATATATATTAACCAATTACATTCATTTTCAATGAATTGATTTTCTTTTTTACACAACTTTGATTTTTGGCTTTCTGGTCATTATCATTCCTATGACAACTCAATTTCTAGTGATAAATGTATTATAAAATTACCCATAATTATTTGGAAATTACTTATTTCCTCTGTCTCTATTTTCACTTCCAACTAATGTTTTCATATTTGGATACATTATGTGTTAATCCAGATAACCATTATATTTCCTTTACCCTTTTTCAAAGAAAAGTTTTATCAAACCTTTTTTATATGGGATTTCAAAAAATAAATATACAAATGTAAAACACTTGATTATCTAGATCAGGTAAAAATTCAGAGATTAGAAATTCATAAATGGTGTTTGGGGAGAATGAAACACACAAATATTTTATAAAACACTTTTTTTGAAACCTTATAAGACAAACATCCCAAATCATAAACGAACCAATATACATTAACATTTAATTTTTATTTTTATAACAAAGCCATTAAAGTACAATGTATAAATAGGATTATACACTTTTTTGAAGATATATAAAGGTTATAATCAATTCAAATTCAATGATTAATGCTTAAAATTTAAGAATTATTTTTTTAAGTTACTTTATTGTTTAATAATATTTTTTCACCAAAAATGATTTTTATTAGTATTGGTGAGGGAATATTAGAATTAAATTTATACATTATTAATAATATTTATTTTATAAAATGATTAGGATTTTTATGTCATTATATAAAAATTTTATTTGGGTGAGGTTTTTATAATTTTATGAAATTATTTATTTCATTACATAGTGAAACGTAGAAATTTTTATACAATTTCCATTTTATTTTTTAAAATGTCACTATATGAATCTATTTTGAAAAAAAAAATAAAATTATTATTAATTAATTATTTATAATTTCATTAATTAAATTTTAATAATAATTATACCAAATTTTTATATATGTTCATTTTTGTGCTTAAAACACATCTGTCTAAAAAATATTTTTCATTTATTTTTTCTGTTATTATATTTCATTATTTTTTGAAAAATTTAAGAAGTCAATCATGGAAAATTGAACCCGTAAATGGAAATAGAATGTTAAAAGTTGAAAAACAATACCATTTTAATTTTAAATGTTACAAATAGTAATGATTGTAATATTTTGTTACTATATTAATAGTAAAATATTTAAATCTATTTTAAAACAATGTGCCAAGACCTAAAAATTCCCAAATCCTATTATATCATTTTCTTCCATATATAATCATAATAGAATAAATAGTTAGAAAATTGAAGACATTTTTCTTTGTTAGTGGAAAAAATATATTTTAAGTAAATATAATGTAAAAAATGTCACTTTCTTGATTGTAATATCTACAATATTTTCATTCGGGGATAAAAAAATATGTTACATTATAAATTTTAATTTGAAATAAGATTGTATTTTTTATCTTGTAAATTTTTTCTAAATTTTAGTGGTTAAAGAATTTCCTTAAATGCTTACGAAATACTGACTTTGTTCCTCTAAAAGAAGTGATAAAATCATGTAAATTATTTTATAAACTGTAAAAATAATATATTACGTGGGATTAGTATTTTCATAATAATTTTAAAGATTAATATAACATTTTATATACGTTTGAATGGATTTAATTATAATTAATTAGCTGTCATGTTGATTTGATGTAATAATTTTTTAAATAGGTCAAGAAATTACAATAGTTGTATTTAATGTTTAATATGTTTTATTAAATTTTTTATAATTCATAAATATGTTTTAAGAGTAAATTTAGACCTATAAAATATCGAAAACTTCATACATGGTACATTTTATAGCTAATATGCTACTTTTTTAACTATAAAAATTTGATATTTAAATATTCATAACCCCTATTAATGTCAATATTTGTTTACTATGGGTTTAAAACAAAATATAAGGCTTAAAATAATATCTAAAAATCTCAAAATTTAATTAAATAATTAAATTAATACCATATAATCATTATAATTGAATAAATTGTATTTTTTAATCTTTTTATGTGAGTTAGACACAAATTATAATTTAATATTTCATATATATAAACAAAAAAAATATTTTATATTTTACAATAATAAATATATGATTTAATGATTTAATATTCATTAAAACACTATGTAAGTCCATGAAAATTATATATTGTTTAAATTATAAACCAACGTCCATTTAGGGGCTATTTTCTGCATTTTTAGAATCATTCTTTACCCCTAATGAGTAAAAAATTTATTATTGTGTTAATTGTAAAAAAGTGTTTTAGGATTTAAACAAAGAGAATAGGGTGAAAATATATGTCTAAAATGAAAAAAATATGAGATTTTGTCAAAAATTATTAATATTATATTCTAATTAAATAAATTTGGTGCCATTTATCCATAAAATTTTTTATATATTAAATTTAAACTATATTACATCCCATGAATGCCCCTCCCCTCTCATATAATTTGGAAACTCCTCCACTATTTTCTTAATACATAAAGAAGCATTTATTTATAAAATAACTACCAAAATACCTTCTTAGAACACCTAACCACATTCTATCATTCTTATGTTGTGTATAATACTAACCTTATAGGGAATAATGTCTAATGAAAATGAAGTAGAGGTATTTCTTTCAACCAAAATATTTAGTTTTATTCACTCTTATACCTCTATTAAAACTTATTAATACATAATGAAATAATCACAATAGTATTTTACAAAAAATATTATGTAGTTGTGTTAATGTAATAACCTCCATCAATCTCATATTTCATCAAATATGATTCCAAATCATCTTTTGTGAGTATGGGGGACTACCATCTCAAAAATCGATGTAATTATTTTTCCATCATTACCTCTCAGATATGGTTATATCGTTTTTTAAATATATGAAATTAATGAATTAATTAACATTCTAAATAGATATTATATCTTCTATTTTAATACATTTAAATCCACTGAAATATGATAATGTCATTCAGGAAATCATATGTATTACTCCTTCCTTGTAGGGACATGATTAATTTTTCATAACCACTTCAAATGGGTTTTTTATATGTATTTATTAAAATAAAATATAGTATATATATTATACATTTTATAATGCATAAATAACATAGACCTTATTTCCAGAATCATTTATGAAAATTGCAATTGATACCTACATGTACATATGACTGTCAATATCTATGATCATATTATATTCCATGTCACGACCCGCCTTCACCAAAAGGAGGGAAGAGTCAGCAGATTGCCAGGCCCTTCCTTCTTTAAGTTGAAGGAGAGATAATGACCCCCGAAACCCGCCTTCAATAGGTCCCGGAGTGGCGACTAGCACCAAGGGTATAGAAAATTCTCGAAAATGGAAGGCATTACCCTTTTTATTATTTAGGATCGGGAAATAGGACAAGTCAACCACCCAAAAAGGGAAAGAAACAGGTGTAAATAAATAAACCCAACAAAGCCCCCATGCATGTTTAAACAGTTTACAACAAGGTGCAAGTACAAAAGAGGCTCAAGGTACAATACCAAAAGAAAACAAAGGTACGACAACAGCAACAACTCCAACTGTCTGACTAGTAGGGTCCCGCACAACCCTGGTAGTCCTCCTGGAAACCTGAAAGTAAACTTAGGGTGAGTATTCAAGTACACTCAGTAGGGAAAACCAAGACTCTCGTGCACAAGTGGGGGAACGTACTAAAGTTCCGTGAGAAAAAGAGTAAACCAAACACCTAACAAGGAAAACTATCCATCCCAGGCCTCACCAAGGCTCACTCCCAAAATAACGCAAGTCAAGTAATATATATAATAAGAGCACATCAATGTTTGGGTACCCCGCACCACGTTCCCACTGGTTATTGAGACATCCTACGCATCGGACCAATCCCGCCATTCTTACCGCAGTCCCACTGCCACACCCGCCCGCACACACCTGGGCCACAACGACACGCAGTCCCACTGCCGAATCCCGCCCGCACACACCTGGGCCACAACCACATGCAGTCCCACTGCCGAATCCCGCCCGCACACACCTGGGCCACAATTGTCACATCTAACCATGCCTGCAAACACCTAGGCTAGAACAACCACTGCCACGCCCGAAGACACCTAGGCCTCATCCCGAAGACACTTGGGAAACCACCTGCCGCACACACCTGGCCAACCACCACAACACCCCACCCGATGGTTCTTGGGCTAATAATGGACTTCAGGCCATCACAGCCTGCCCGAAGTTACTTGGGCTATCCGGGAAAGGGAGCAGAAAATGAGCTAATAACCAGCCACTAAGGATAGTGTTGGGAAAAACACCCTTCCCCCATAAATGGGGGTGTTCGGCACTGAGTGCTCAACTTGGGTGGGGCGCGAATAAGAAACACAAAGCTCAAGTATAGATATAGGTAACAAACACTCACCCATAGCTTAGGTTTTCCTAGCCAACCTACAGAACACAACACCACTGCGTCCGAGTCACAGTTCACGACCCTTTCCCACAAAACCATTTGTCCCATTCTTGTTTCACGTTCAGTCAAATGTTCAATTAATTTTAAGCACTACTGGGCAACTACCATAAGCATAACCAAGGAAAGCGTCAAAATCAAGGATCAACCAAAACACTCACACCCAGTTCTGTCAACAGAGGATCTCTCCCCAATTTGTGATATCAACAACCATTCGGATTTAAAACTCACAACCACCGAATCCATACCGACAGGAGATCCCATCTTCCAAATTCACACAACCACCGAGAGTATAAAAGAACAGGGGATCCCATCCCCTCCCACATTTCCAGCAATCGGCCCGAAAGTAAAAAAACCAACTAACACTACCAACACAAGTCAGGGATTTTCAGATTTAAACGACTTAACACACTCCATGATTTCAAATTCCGTGTGTTCTAACCGAGAGTTATCACAGAAGGGTTGATCCTGGTGCTTTCAATTATTCAGCCGGATATACGTGATTAACCAATTTCATAGCAGGAGTTCACAATTTCAGCAACCCATTTAAAACATCACGAGGGGATTCATCAGTGCACATACAACGACCACCAACGACCTCAATTTTCAGAAAACATAAACCAACACAACTAAAAAGGATGATCACAAGATAAGGCATAACAACGATCACGGCCCCCTTCCCTTTCTTTCTTTATAACCTCGTTTATTATCTTTATTAAGGTTCGGTTCAACCAATTCCATAGGAACAAAAATAACGCCCACCCCGCAAGATACACAAAAGTGAGAGATGAGAGAAATTCCCTACTTGTTGATAGATGATCGACGTTTAGGTCGGGGGCGCGGAACTTTACGGATAACGATGCGGCGGTCCCGATGCACCAGAAGAGCCACGATCGAAGAAGGGGGAAACCACGGCCTAACCCTTAATTTATAAGAGCCGGGGATGGTTGAGGTGGAAACGCGAAACCGCGTAAGACGTGGAAGTCATGGGTTGACCACGCGGCTTGACTCATCATTAAAGGTGATGAGTGGTTTAAACCGACTCATGAGTCGATTCAGTATCTAATTAAAACTTTTGTGTGCGTTACTGGAATAACTTGGAAAGGTCAGGTGACGTCGGCTGGTTCCGCTGATCGGTCACACCGATCGGTCTCACCGATCGGTCGCACCGATCCGTCTCACCAATCGGTCTCACCGATCCGTCTCACCGATCGGTCACACCGATCGGTCTCACCGATCCGTCTCACCGATCGGTCTCACCGATCGTCTCACCGATCGGTCGCACCGATCCTGATTTTGGCAAAGGAAGGGACCAAAGGGGGCCTGGGACATCACATCAGATACCTCTTAAACGATTCTCGTCCTCGAGAATCACAACAAACCAGAAGGAAAGCGAGGGTCCGAACAACCATCTTCGAAAGATACCTCTTAGGAGTGAACCTATGCTAACTAAAAACACTCCCCTGTCAAGAACCAAGCAACATACCACGCCAAACCGCCCGGTCATGTGGGTTTGGGGAGTTTCCCTCCCCCATGTCAAGATATTATCCGCTTTGGGCGGCACTGACTCGCCCGCACGGGTTTAATCGCATCCACCTTAATGCATCTTGATTAGGGGTCGGGTTCCCTCTTCCCGTTAGCCGGGGCTTTTCACACACAACAGAGGAAATAAACCAGTACATTTCATGGCCAAAGGACAAACGTTCTACCACAACAGGTACAAAAGGAACAAAGCTAAAAACAACTTGAGGTATTGGGCACGCATCTGTGCATCCCTTTCCCACGTACTCTCCTCGAGCCCACCATGTCTCCACAACACACGAACCAAGGGAATAGCTCGCCCACGAAGCACCTTCTCCTTGTGATCCTCGATTATCACTGGTTTTTCCACAAAGGTTACGTCGTCCTCGATGTCCAGTTCACCTCAATCAAGGACGTGTGAATCATCGTGCAGATAACGACGGAGCTGGGATACATGAAAGACATCATGTATCCTTAGCAGCGGCGGAGGTAACGCTAGCTGATAAGCCACTTCGCCGACCCGCCGTAACACTTCGAAGGGTCTCACGAATCTGGGGGAAAGCTTACCCCCTTGCCGAACCTCTGTTGCCCACGCCGCGGGGAGACCTTCAAGAACACGTGGTCTCCAACTTCAAACTCCAAGGGCCTTATCCTGGTATCAGCATACGACTTTTTCCTGTCCTGGGCTGCCTTCATCCTTTCCCGTATGAGCTGAATTTTCTCTGTCGTGTTCTGCACCACCTCCGGGCCAAGGATGCCTGCCTCTCCTACTTCGGTCCAACACACAGGTGAACGGCATGGCCTCCCATACAAGGCCTCAAACGGGGCCATACCGATGGTAGAGTGGTAGCTATTATTGTAGGAAAACTCTACTAGAGGCAAGTATCGCACCCATGACTCTCCTGAGTCCAGAACACATGCCCGTAGCATATCCTGCAAGGTTTGGATGGTTCGCTCCGTTTGTCCATCTGTCTGGGGATGGAAGGCAGTGCTAAGGCGTAACTGGGTGCCAAACGCATGCTGCAATCCTCTACAGATTCGCGAGGTAAACCGTGCATCCCTATTCGAGACTATAGACCTCGGAACTCAATGCAACCGCACCACCTCATTCACGTACTTTAGTTCCAAAGCATCCACGGTACTTGACTCCCTGATTTCCAGAAAGTGAGCCGATTTCGTCAACCTGTCCACCACCACCCAGATGGCGTCGCACCCTCCTTGGACCTTGGGTAGTCCCGTGACGAAATCCATTGAGATGTCGTCCCACTTCCACTCGGGAACAGCTAAAGGCTGCAGTAGGCCGCCTGGAACCCGGTGTTCAGCCTTCACTTGCTGACATACTAAGCATTTAGTCACAAATTCTGCCACCGCTCGCTTAACTCCAGGCCACCAGAACTGCCTTTTCAGCCCCTGGTACATTTTGGTAACTCCTGGGTGCACCGCTAGGGGTGAGTTGTGGAACTCACTGAGAACCTTGCAACGCATTAATCTTGGAACAAACAACCTTTTCTGGAAAAGCATCCGGTGCTGACCTCCCTCTATCCATTCTCTTGGAGCATCACCCTGGTCAACCCGATCACGCATCACTTCGCACTCGGGGTCTCCCCACTAAGACTCCTCCACTAGTCGAAACAGGGATGACTGCACTATTATCTGATATAGGCAGCCTCTGCCACTATCCATCTTCGCATCCAGGTGTAAGGCAGCCACCTCCTCCATTGCCTTCCAGGCATTTGCCAACTCTCGGACCGCATCCTTCTGCGTCCTCCTGCTCAAGGCATCGGCCACCACATTGCCCTTTCCCTCAGTATAGGAGATTTCAAAGTCGTAGTCCTGGAGGAACTCCACCCACCTCCGCTGTCGCAAGTTCAAGTCCCGCTGGGAGAAGATATACTTCAAGATTTTGTGATCTGTGAAGACCACAAAGCATTCCCCGATGAGGTAGTGCCGCCATAACTTTAGCGCAAAAAACGACCGCTGCAAGCTCCAAGTCATGGGTGGCGTAGTTACCCTCATGGGGGCGTAGCAGCCTGGACCCGTAAGAGATCACCCCTTGTTGCTGCATCAACACGCACCCCAGGCCTTGTCCTAAAGTGTCACAAAACACCTCATAGGCCATCCCTTCTTCTGGTAATCTCAATACTGGGGCACTAACCAGCTTTTCTTTTAGGTAGCTGAAGGACGACTCGCATTGCTCGCTCCATACGAAAACCTGGTCCTTCTTGGTCAAAGCCGTCAAAGGGGATACTACTCGGGAGAAGTTGGGTAAGAATCTCTGGTAGTAACCTTCCAGTCCGAGGAAACTCCGGAATTCCGCCACATTCTTGGGTGCTGCCCAAGAAACAACTGCCTCAACCTTTGATGGGTCGACTGCTACCCCCTGCTCAGACACTACGTGCCCGAGGAAGTGCACTTCTCGGGTCCAGAACTTCCACTTTGACAACTTCCCATAGAGCTGGTGCTGTCGGAGGACTTCCAAAACTGTCCTCAGGTGCTCTGCATGGTCCTCTTCTGACCTTGAATAGATCAGGATATCGTCGATGAATACCACCATAAACCGATCCAGATACTCCCGAAATATGGAGTTCATAAGCCCCATGAACACGGCAGGGGCGTTCGTAACACCAAAGGGCATGACCACGAACTCCAAGTGCCCATACGTGCACCTGAACGCCATCTTCGGGACGTCGCTATCCTTTACCCTCAGCTGGTGGTATCCGGACCGCAGGTCGATCTTCGAGAACCATCCTGCCCCTTTCAGCTGGTCAAAAAGATCATCTATCCTTGGGAGAGGGTAGCGATTCTTGATCGTCACCTGATTCAACCTCCAGTAGTCGATGCACAACCTGAGGCCACCATCCGCCTTCTTTGCGAACAAGACCGGAGAACCCCACGGTGACGCACTTGGACGAACATAACCCCTCTTCATCAGATCGTCAATCTGTATCCGCAACTCCCATAGCTCCGAAGGTGCCATCCGGTAAGGAGCCATCGAGATTGGTCGAGAGCCGGGCTGCAGGTCTATCCCGAACTCGATATCATGTCAGGGGGTAGAGTCGTCACCTCCTCAGGGAAGACGTCCATAAACTCACGAACGATCTCTGGTACTTCCACCATTTCCGCATCTACTGATTCTACCGTCAGTCTGGTCAATAAAGAGAGGAGAGGTTCCTCCCTCCTGTTTCCCTTCGGACAGCTCCGCTCGCCAGTGAAAGTAACATGCTGGTCGTCCAAACCGGAGAACACCACCCTTCTTTGGAAACAGTCGATGACGGCACACACAGAAAATAGCCAGTCGATGCCTAGGATGAAATCGTATGGCTGAATCTGTAGCAGAAGGAGATCCCTAACCGACTGATGTGGCCCTAACATCAGTCTACATCCCCGACAAACGAACAGCAAGTCGGTCTGACCTCCAACTGGTGTGCTCAACACCAGGGGCACTGGAAGTCTCTCGGCATCTAGACCCAAGGCACGGGCTAGACTGGGTGCAACAAAGGAGTGTGATGCTTCGGTATCGAACAAAGCATAATCAAGAGTGCTAAACACACTGATCGTACCTCGAACAACCTCTGGCCCTGTTGGAATTGTTGCCTCTACGGCGTGTAGCTGTCCACGCCCAGGTCCCCTGCCCCTCGGTTGTCGGCCACCTCCCCGACCACGCCCTGGTCGAGGTCCCTAGGGAGCACCCTGAGGTCGGCCTCCTCCTCCTATGTCCGCCTGCGGATGAGTGGGAGCTCGATGTCCCTGCTGCTGCTGCTGGAAGGGTCTGGCTGGAAACTATTGTTGCGGCGGACGCTGGGGATTACTGCCACTGCTGTACTGCACCCGATCGGGGCACTGACTCTGAAGATGTCCAGGGCTCCCGCAGATGAAGCACCGTGGTCCCGAGCCTAAAGGGAAAGAACGTGGGCCAGGGGATCGAAACTGAAACTGCTGCGGTCTGCTCCCTGCGGGTCGGAACTTGGAGGGTCCCGATGCTGGAGGCCTGGCGCTGACGGCCTTCCCCTTCGATGGTCCCAGCTGGATCCCTTCTCGTGACACTCCGCCCAGAGCATGCATCCTTTCCACCACTTCGACCTTCTTCTAAACCTCTAAGTATGTCGAAAGGGTAAAGGGGGTAACAGCATACTGGAGGGAGGGTCGGAGCGCCTCCTCCAGACGTCTTGCCCGAGACTCCTCATCAGGAAAGAGATCCGGAGAAAAACGTAGGAGGTCCTTGAACTTGATTCCAAGTTCCCTCACGGACATGCTCTCCTGCTAGAGGGAGAGGAGCTCCTGCCTCTTCTCTGCCTTCATTTTCGAGGAGAGAAACTCCGACCGGAACTCCTTCTCGAAATCTGCCCAAGCAACCTCAGACTCTTTCCTATTCCCCAGGTGAAGAATCCACCACTGACGTGCCGCTCCTCGCATCTGGCTAACAGCCAGAGGAACCCAGTACTCGGTCGGGGCCCGAATCAGGCCGAAGGCTATAACTAGCTCCTCTAGCCAGCCTTCCGTCTTCATATCGGAGGTGCTTCCCTAATACTTCTCGAGGGCCTGTCGCTGGAAGGCCCGAAGAGTCTTCTGCCACTGGTCGTCCTCTTCCTCTCGATCAGCTCTCTGCCGATTGGCCAAAGTAGTCTCAGGGGCCTCGATCGCCTGTACCACACGTGGTCGCCTTCGAGGTGCCATAGCTGCAAGGTAAACAAGGAATTCCTAAGCCCAAGTAGTGCAGAATATCGTTCTTAAAACTTCATAGGATTTAATTTATTCTTAATTCCCAAGACATCCCAGAAACACAAAAACACAAGTCATTATTATGCATGTACCTTTCCTAAGGTCTCTACCCTGCAATCAGTGTGGCCTCACTTGGTCGTTCGGTAGGTCCAGAGTCCTTGCATCGGATCACGGGGGGCCCTAAAATCCTGTGTCCTAGCCGGTCTTCCCTGGCCTAATTCACGCTCCAAGGTCACCCAACACCGTTGCCTTACCATCCCATGCAATCTTCACTGTGCCTAAGTCCAGGCTCCATCCTATCTCTCAACCATCACCTCTGATACCATTCTGTCACGACCCGCCTTCACCAAAAGGAGGGAAGAGTCAGCATATTGCCAGGCCTTTCCTTCTTTAAGTTGAAGGAGAGATAATGACCCCCGAAACCCGCCTTCAATAGGTCCCGGAGTGGCGACTAGCACCAAGGGTATAGAAAATTCTCGCAAATGGAAGGCATTACCCTTTTTATTATTTAGGATCAGGAAATAGGACAAGTAAACCACCCAAAAAGGGAAAGAAACTGGTGTAAATAAATAAACCCAACAAAGCCCCCATGCATGTTTAAACAGTTTACAACAAGGTGCAAGTACAGAAGAGGCTCAAGGTACAATACCAAAAGAAAACAAAGGTACGACAACAGCAACAACTCCAACTGTCTGACTAGTATGGTCCCGCACAGCCCTGGTAGTCCTCCTGGAAACCTGAAAGTAAACATAGGGTGAGTATACAAGTACACTCAGTAGGGAAAACCAAGACACTCGTGCACAAGTGGGGGAACGTACTAAAGTTCCGTGAGAAAAAGAGTAAACCAAACACCTAACAAGGCAAAATATCCATCCCAGGCCTCACCAAGGCTCACTCCCCAAATAACACAAGACAAGTGATATATATAATAAGAGAACATCGATGTTTGGGTACCCCGCGCCACTTTCCCACTGGTTATTGAGACATCCTACGCATCGGACCAATCCCTCCATTCTTACCGCAGTCCCACTGCCACACCCGCCCGCACACACCTGGGCCACAACCACACGCAGTCCCACTGCCGAATCCCGCCCGTACACACCTGGGCCACAACTGTCACATGTAACCATGCCTGCAAACACCTAGGCTAGAACAACCACCGCCACGCCCGAAGACACCTGGGCCTCATCCCGAAGACACTTGGGAAACCACCTGCCACACACACCTGGCCAACCACCACAACACCCCGCCCGATGGTTCTTGGGATAATAATGGACTTCAGGCCATCACAGCCTGCCCGAAGGTACTTGGGCTATCCGGGAAAGGGAGCAGAAAATGAGCTAATAACCAGCCACTAAGGATAGTGTTGGGAAAAACACCCTTCCCCCATAAATGGAGGTGTTCGGTACTGAGTGCTCAACTTGGGTGGGGCGCGAATAAGAAACACAAAGCTAAAAGTATAGATATAGGTAACAAACACTCACCCAAAGCTTAGGTTTTCCTAGCCAACCTACAGAACACAACACCACTGCGTCCGAGTCACAGTTCACGACCCTTGCCCACAAAACCATTTGTCCCATTCATGTTTCACGTTCAGTCAAATGTTCAATTAATTTTAAGCACTATTGGGCAACTACCATAAGCATAACCAAGGAAAGCGTCAAAAGCAAGGAAAAACCAAAACACTCACACCCGGTTCTGTCAACAGAGGATCTCTCCCCAATTTGTGATATCAACAACCATTCGGATTTAAAACTCACAACCACCGAATCCATACCGACAGGAGATCCCATCTCCCAAATTCACACAACCACTAAGAGTATAAAAGAACAGGGGATCATATCCCCTCCCACATTTCCAGCAATCGGCCCGAAAGGAAAACAACCAACTACCACTACCACCACAAGTCAGGGATTTTCAGATTTAAACGACTTAACACACTCCATGATTTCAAATTCCGTGTGTTCTAACTGGGAGTTATCACAGAAGGGTTGATCCTGGTGCTTTCAATTATTCAGCCGGATATACGTGATTAACCAATTTCACAGCAGGAGTTCACAATTTCATCAACCCATTTAAAACATCATGGGGATTCATCAGTGCACATACAACGACCACCAATGGCCTCAATTTTCAGAAAAATAAACCAGCACAACTAAAAAGGATGATCACAAGATAAGGCATAAAAACGATCACGACCCCCTTCCCTTTCTTTCTTTAGAACCTCGTTTATTATCTTTAGTAAGGTTCAGTTCAACCAATTCCATAGGAACAAAAATAACGCCCACCCCGCAAGATACACAAAAGTGAGAGACGAGAGAAATTCACTACTTGTTGATAGATGATCGACGTTTAGGCCGGGGGCGCGGAACTTTATGGATAATGATGCGGCGGTCCCGAGGCACCAGAAGAGCCACACTTGAAGAAGGGGGAAACCATGGCCTAACCCTTAATTTATAAGAGCCGGGGACGGTTGAGGTGAAAACGCGAAACCGCGTAAGACGTGGAAGTCGTGGGTTGACCACGCGGCTTGACTCATCATTAAAGGTGCTGAGTGGTTTAAACCGACTCATGAGTCGATTCAGTATCTAATTAAAACTTTTTTGCACGTTACTGGAACAACTTGGAAAGGTCGGGTGACGTCGGCCGGTTCCGCCGATCGGTCACACCGATCGGTCTCACCGATCGGTATCACCAATCGGTCTCACCGATCGGTCTCACCGATCCGTCTCACCGATCGGTCTCACTGATCCGTCTCACCGATCGGTCTCACCGATCCGTCTCACCGATCGGTCGCACCGATCCGGATTTTGGAAAAGGAAGGGACCAAGGGGGGCCTGGGTCATCACATTCCATTTTTGATAACCACTTTTTTGGTTTGTTATAAATGTAAAATATTTTTAAAAAATGTTAATATTATACAATTATTAATTTTATTGAGTTTATTTAACAATTACCTCTTTGACCACTACCAACATACCAAATAATTTTTCAAATTATAAACCCAACATCCTAAAAAGACCCAACATGGACATGACCGAATAAGTAATTAAAAATTTCATTGAAAAAAATTAAAAAATGGTATAAGGATAAAGAAATAATCCAATAAAAGTTTATTTTTAATGTAATTAATTCATAAATTTTATTATAGTGAAGTTTAATGAAATTCATGGAATGTACGAATTGAAGGAAAATATTTCATCACAAACTCCCATTTATGAGGCATATTTTAATTTCATAGAACAGATTTATTTTATATGGTTCTTATAGTACACATTATTGATGTTTTATCTTGAATAAAAAAAATTAAATGAATTTCATGTTAAAATTAAAATTTTTTCATAAAAGGGGACTTGACTTGAACCTTACAAATTAGATCGTGGTTTAATTAATAAATTTCAAATCTTTAGGTTTTAATTCATCATCATTGACATTGTTATGTTATGATTTTTTGTCAATTGATATCGAAATTGATTTATTATGTATTTCATAATTTCTTACATGGATTCACAAGAGTTTTCAAAACAACATCACGATTCAATTATCACTTCAAAATTTATGATCATTATAATGAGTTACTTTTTGTTAATCACATTTTTGGGAGACATGCTTCATGTTGTCCAACATGATTTAGAAGATTGTTTTTCACTATAACCCATGAATGAATTTTGATATATTAATTCAGATAATTAATTATATTTTTAGATCCAGGTCATTTTATTTCTTTCAATGGGTTTTTATTTCAAATGTTGAAAAAGTAGTAGAGGATTTATGTTAAAATATAAATTATTTTCATGACTACTTTTGTTCATGGTTCCTTTAGGGGAAATTATATAATAATATTTTCTTAAAAACATATATTTTATACTAATAATGTTATTAATGTGTTTTAATTTATTATATTCCATTTCCTGATAGATTTGATAATGAATTATCTTCATAGCTTTTGATTGTGACACTTGTCATGTTTCATATTATAGTTCGCGAATCATTATTTTCTATATCCACAATTTTTTTAAAATTTCATGATTTTTTTTATAAACATTAAATAATTTTAATGTAATTTTATAACATATTGTACCTTCTTATAAATTGTTTTTAAACTGAATTGTCTTAAGTATCTTTTTGGGTCAATTATGACTCTCTTTAAAAAAGATTCAAAATCATATTTTTTTATTAACATTTACATCACCCATATTTCCTACTATCAGGAACATTATTTCATTGGAAGGTTAATTAATATGTTTATATGGTTTTTTGGAAACACAAATACTTACAATTTTTTTTGTGATTTTATGTTTTTAAAAGTGAATTCTAAAGTGGAAACTATATTCTTATCATTAATGTTTTCTTAATTATTTAATGATATTTATATTCTCTAACTGTAACTGCCACTATTATTATTTGTGTTCATTTGGAGATATATTATAATGATAAAAAATTTTGTCATTATATGGATGGATTATGATTTTTTTTCTAATATATTTTTTTGTATCCCATTTCTTTTTCTTTGTTAAATATATATATGAATGATAAATGGTTATTTTTAGGTTGAAAATGGAAATATATTTATTATATTTCTCATTATATGTTATATATTCAATATTAAATAATGAATATTTATGTAATAAACTTAAATCCTTAATTTAATTTTTTTCATTATGTTATGGGTGATTATGTTATATGCCTCCAATTAATTGGTTAATAAATATGGAGTTAACTAAATATAAGTTACTTTTAAGAGTTGAAAGGGTTTACTGTTTAGTTGGTTACTCTTAAGATATATGGGTTATTAACTGGGTAAAATTATCCAATTTATAAGTGTTCTCGAAATGGATCTATGAAGAGAATGTTTAAATATACCATCACATATAATCTAATACTTCTATGAGTTTTAAATGGTTTCTTTGATCAAGATTTAAATCATCATTCCAATGAATATTAATTCTTATATGAATATTTTTTTAATAAATATTTATGACATGCATCATGATTTATAATCAAGGATTTTATGGGAAGGAAATATATTATGTTATTCTCATATACATTGATTATTTCATTATATCATTATTCTCATCATATGCTCACAGATGAAATTTGTTTAATGATTATATTTACCCTTACTGAGTGTTTGATCTCCCAATTATTATCTTTTATTATCCCCATGTTGTGAAGAAAGGTTTTATGATTTTTTTCCTTATAATGATAATATATATGATGAATATATTGGGTGATGATATAGGTTTTTATGAAATGTGTGTTTATGTATCCATTTCGATTACTAGTTTCTCCTAATTAGTTAAAACTCCAAAACCTTAATGTTCTTAGGTATATAAGTGATATAATATTCTTGTTTGAAATTAAATTGTTTTAAGGTTTATAATTTAGGTACATTTATTGGTATACAATCATGAAATTTAAAGTTGATGTTTTTAATGTAGATTAATGAGTGTAGGTTAAGGGATTCGATAGAAAGTGACTGCATATCGTAAAATATTTAAGGATGTGGTGGTAAATAAATTTACTTTATAGAGTTAAATAAAATTATGAAAATAATAAAACATATTAGAACATAATGGTTACAATATGACTATTATTAAACTATAAAGATTTATAAATTGAAAAACAGTGTTTTCAACATCATAAAATTTGACACTGTGATGAGAATGAATTTAAATAAATTGTTTAAAGAGTTAAATATTATGAATATTACTTTTAAGTATCACCATAATCAAAATAAAATTTATTAAATGATGTTACTCAAGGAAGTGATTTAACGGTATTTTTTATCATATTATATCTTAGGGAAGTCATAGAAATTATATAGATATTAAAATTGTCTATAAAATATTAAATGTATAGAATATAAAAGGCCTCTATTGTAGTCTATAATATGAGATATGTTTATATGATTGATTATATATTATTTATTTAGTTAATATAAAATCCCATAAAATTACCATATATTCCGTTTAGAATAATTTTAATTTTATTGATATCGTGATATACATTCAATACCATATTAGATTTCATTTTACACAATAATGACATTATTCAATGGTTTGTGTAACACAATGGATTATGTTCTTCCAAATATGATTAATAATATTCATTAAAATAAAAATAATCTCATCTCAAATAAATGGATGGTTTTGAATAGGATTTATTAAATTATTAATACATATCGTTGAATTAATTAGTTACCACTTAATTAGAAATGAAAATAAAATCAATTGAGTGTAAAGGAAATGATCAAAAATATATTTCTATATGCCCAAAGAAATTTTATCATAATAAATTAAATTAATTAATATTAGTGATAGATATTAATAGATAATATAAATTATATATTGGTAGTTTTTTTAATTTCTCAAATAAATTTTATTGGAATAATATAAGAACATGTCTAATTGATGCAAAAAAATATGTATTTTTCAAAAGGAAGTTTTCCACATTTTAATGGGGCGGTAATATTAAAAACATATTTTAACACTTTTATAAATTTTATTTTAATAAATAAACTTTATTTTATTAATTCTAATTTTAAAATTATCTTAGGTTGATTTTTTTTAATATTAATTTTTTGAGAAATTTATAATTTTATATAAATAGTGAAAATACTAAATTTTAATTGAAAACTGCCTTTTAATCTAAATAATTTATAATGTTTAATTATATTTCAAATGGTTGTAATGTTAAAATAGATCACTTATTCATATATTAATCCAATTTATATCATTTGAATTTTTTTTATTGAATTTAGATATAAAAAATGTATTAATTTTTTGAACATTTTTACTTTAAAACCCTTCTTTCTAATACGGTCTGTGGGATTAATTTAAAATTAAATTATTCCAATATTGTGAATTAAAATTATAAAAATAGATTCATATATTTAATCTTCATAATTTATAATTTATAATAAGTACATCTTATATTTTTTCCAATATTATTAGTCTAAATATTTATAATTATTTACACTAATAAAGGTAAAAACAAGTTTACATGGTTGTTAAACACAAAATAGAACGTGTAAGATTGATAATAAATTTGTACAAAACCAATTTCATGTTAATATTTGGACCATTAAACCTCTAATATAATTTTTTTGTTATTTAATACTCTTTTTAGGTAAAACCATTGGTGAAATTCACTCGTTAAATGATTTACATGTTTTCCACTCACCCATCTTATAAATGGCCACCCCCTCTCCCCCACCCATCACACATTTAAAGCACATAGGTATTTCCAAAACAAACCCAATTCACTCATCAACCTCCATAAACTCAATATACATGGATTATATATGGAATAAAGTCTTCATAGGAAGGAATTAGTGAAAATCTATTGACTTTACCTAAAGAGGTGGTGATGTTCTTCTGAAAGCGTACTTAATTTAATTCCTTTCCCAACGCATTGATTTTTTTATTAAATTTTATATAATAAAATAAGAATATTATATATGATTTTATACTTCTTTCTACGTTTATGACCTATATATTTAAACACATCCATCAAATGGGTTACAAAATCATCATTCATTTGAACAGAGGACTACCACCTTGCTAACCGATGTTGTTTGATTTTTTCGTTACCACATTTCACAATTTAGAATAATTATAGTAAAAATATTTATATTTGATATTTATGATTTATTAATACTTATATAATTTTAATATAATAATATATTTCATAAATTCTATTTTTTTGGAATTTGATGATGTCGTCTGTGTGTACAACAGACTACCACCTTGCAAAGCGATTTGATTCGTTCAAACATTTCATAAAATCTATTAATGATGGTTTTAATAAAAATATGTAATATATTTAAAATTTATATGATATTTGAATTATTAAATAAATACATATCATTTAATTTTATTTCTTTTGTCGGAAAATAAAAAGGAATGAGAGTTGATATGTACATATGGCATACTGTCTCTATAAACGGTGAATTTAATTTCCTATCACTAGATATCATAGATTACACTAAATACTTATATAATGAATATATATGATATTTAAATCCTTATTAATATTTCTATGATATTAAAATCATGATTTATATATGTGTAGAAAATAAATTGCAACTGAAAACTTACTTGAAAAACAATATAACTAACCCCATTAAAGAGTGAAATTAATGAATGATTATTAACAAGCATGTGATATGTTTTTATAAAATAATATTATATGTTATTGTAGATACTAATAATGTATTTTAGTAGTTTCATAAAATTATTATTTCCATTATATATATGTTTAAATATAATTCAACAAAAACGAATCCTAAGGAAAGAGATTTTGACAAAATTTACACTCCATTGAGACTAATATATTATTGTGAATCAATTCACATTAATGTGTTCTATATAATCCCCCATTAACATTTAATATAATTAAAAGTTTATACATCATGATATTTTTTATTTCAATTAATATTATATTATACAATGGTATTTTACATTAAAATTACAATGTGGAAAACATTAATATACAATATTACATTTTTGTGAATGTTAATATTCTATTAAAACAATCATATTAGTGTAATTATTTTTAATTGTAAATGAAATTTTTATTAAATATATATAATCTTTTCATATGGATATATCAATATCCTAAACCATATAACATTTTTACATATGTTATTTACTTTGAATGTTATTTTAGTAATTGGGGAAATATTGATAAATTTTTATCTGTTAATCAATTTGGATATATGATAAGGAAATTTTTTCATAAATTAAATCAATTATTTTATATATAAGTAATTACTAGGACTAGTATGATATGGGTTGTGGACCATTTAATATAACCCCATCAATGTATTGTATATATCATTAGACGAATTAGTTTGCCAAATAATATGGGTTTCAAACAAATATGTTTAAAACCTTATTGTGAAATGTCTTTACGGTAATGGTTCCATGTGCCTTGGAAACATAAAATAAAATATATATCAATTTCCTTCATTTATAATTCTTTTATTATTGGTATTCATGATATTTTTTCTATATTGTTATCTATGGATTTGTTTCATTGTTAGTTTTTAATGAAATAAATTTTGTTTTACGTATTTACTTTTCCATATTGATTATGCCTTATATAGATATTTATGTGAAATGTGTGTTCAGTTATCTGCCATCATTATTGATTATGATTCTTGTTTCATTATAACTTCCATTATTATTAACCCTTAATAATAATTTTACCTCCCCCTTATAATGTTTCATTTCACAAGGATATGAATATAAATTGTTGTAATGAGTTTCAAACATACATATATTTTACTTTATTTATGATTTTATTTTATTTTACCAATGTAATAGTGTATCATAATTGTAATATAATTTTCCAAAATGGATAAACAAATCAGTCCTCATAGATTTGAATTATGTTTCTATACAATTTTATATGGTAACGCCCCAACTGTAGACTACTGTGGTATGGTTTTTTATAGTTGGAATCCGAGATAGTTTTAGATTAATAATTGAAACTAGATTTATCAAAACTTATATTATAGAATATAATAATATAATAGTATTTGAGGATATGTATTGAATAATGTCCCAAAGAAACCATGTTTATGATAATGAGATTGGATATGCATAAATGATTCAGTTTAACATTAGTATTTAACTAGTTTTGGAATTATAATTTTTGTTTCAAAATGATATTATCTAATCTAGTATATTACATTTTTATAAATGGTGCAAGGAAGTATGAATGGAATCAATAATATGGGAAAATTTAAATATTTCCCTGATGAGGATACCAAAACAATCTAGTATTCGAATAAAGAAATTTTTTCCTATATTAGGGCAGCAAAACAATGTTATGAAAAATAACCTTACTGAGATGGAGAAACCTATTCCACTATGATTTTCTCTTATACATGATAGATTTATGTGACAAAAGCACCCATCATTTAGTGGGACTAATAATCCTATTATATGTGGTGATTAAATTAATTCACTAGAGAAAATATTTATGTATAGTGGATATGGTGAACATGAAAAGTTTATACTTGAGGTCTATTGTCTCAAAGGAAATGTAAATCAATTGTGGTCATTGATCCAGAATACATGGGAAGAAGATGAAATAGAACTTGTGGAATAGAAATATTTTAAGGATATATTCGTCAATAAATATTACACTTTGGAAAAAACATATTTAGTTGACTATAAAGCTCTATATCATTAAAAAAAGATGAATAATGTTCCATGGATTATAAACATTCCTTTACAACATTATCTAGTTATACTATGGATTACATATACAACATTGAGTTCAAGATTGACCAATTACATGATTGGATTAAGCCAAGTCTCCAAAGGGAATTGGTCTATCAAACTTTTTCATCATGTGTTGAAATAGTTTTATATGATATCATAATGGAGAAACAATTCACAATATCCAACATATTCTATGAAAAATATGATAACAATAGGACTTGAAAACACCATTAATAAAGAAATTCTATAAGAAAAAGAAGAAGATAATGAAATTACCATCATGTTAGAATATGGATGGAATCACCCAAGTAAATTCCAAAAAACCATTAGAGTTTAATATAATTGTGTTAAAAAGGTAAATAATGTTATGGAATGAGTGAGAAGAAGTAAAACATTGTTGTTCAGTGTTACAATTTGAAGGGGTTCGGGAATGATGAAAAACAATTCCCAAATAATCAAGATAATCTACCATAGAAGAGTCTCAGGGGAGATCACCATGTTTATGTGATCACTACAGCTGTGTCATAATTATCCAATGATGTGGTTGTAGGTAAATTACTCATATCCTAAAATTTATAAAATATCTCATTTTATTATGGATTATTGGACTATTGTATATCTACCAAGCATTCCTAATAAATTATAAAATTTCCCTTTGATTTGATATGGGATTTTTCAGTAAATACTCTTATGTGATGTCCCCTTAGAAAATATATGTGTTGGGGAGTTCCCATTAATACAAATAAATGTGATTTATTTTTTTATATTATCATAATACAATTGTCTAATTTTTTTATAATCCTTGGAATGAAATGAATATCAAATTACAATATCAAAATTTATTCCCAATATAAGGAAATGAGGATTTATAAGGATGACATTGAATTCCATATATTTTGATGAGAAACATAATCATATGATTATTTTCAATATATGGGCCTAATAGATCAACTACATGTAATTATTGGGGAGGAACAGAAAAAAATATGGGGATGATGTTGGTAATATTCAAATTGAGGATGTACCAATTATATTAGAATACATTATTGTATTTCATTAGGAATTACCAGGACACCTCCCCCCCAGAGCATGAATTGGAGTTTTCCTTTTATTTAATCCATGATCCGTCAATAATGTCAAAGACATCCTATAGAATGGACACTATGGAATTAGTGGAGATGAAAGAAAACTGTTGGATTTTTGTAATAAGGGATTTATTGTCCCCATAGTTTCTCCACATGGATCCCTTGTTCTCTCAATTAAGAACAAATATTGATCTTTGAGGATGTATATTGATTATATTGAAATCAATGTTATTATAATATATAGAAGGTATCCAATTCCTCTCATTTATGACTACTATGGTCAAATCCATGAAGACTATTTTTTTAAAATAATGACCATTTTTCTGGGTATCACCAATTATGGGTTTGTACGGATGAAATTATAAAGATAGGTTTCCAGATATGGTTTCAATATTAGAAGATTACATTAATTCCATTTGGATTGACTAATGCACCCTCTAATTTTATAGATCTATATAGTAGTGCATTCATGTAATATCTTCATGATTTTATTGTTGTATTCATTGATGATATTTTTGTATATTAAAAAATCAAAGAGGACCATAAGAATCACTTTTGGATCATTATTAAGACTCTTATAATGAAAGAGTTATATCATTAATTAAATAAGTGTTATTTAAGTATTTTGTATGTTTATTTTATTATCCATATATTCTCCAAAGGGAAATGGTTTTAATGTTAAAATAGATCACTTATTTATATATTAATCCAATTTATATCATTTGAATTTTTTTTATTGAATTTAGATATAAAAAATGTAGTAATTTTTTGAACATTTTTACTTTAAATCCCTTTTTTCTAATACTGTCTGTGGGATTAATTTAAAATTAAATTATTCCAATAATGTGAATGCAACTTATAAAAATAGATTCATATTTTTAATCTTTATAATTTATAATTTATAATAAGTACATCTTATATTGTTTCCAATATTATTAGTCTAAATATTTATAATTATTTACACTGATAAAGGTAAAAACAAGTTTACATGGTTGTTAAACACAAAATAGAACGTGTAAGATTGATAATAAATTTGTAAAAAACCAATTTCATGTTAATATTTGGACCATTAAACCTCTAATATATTTTTTTGTTATTTAATACTCTTTTTAGGTAAAACCATGGGTGAAATTCACTCGTTAAATGATTTACATGTTTTCCACTCACCCATCTTATAAATGGCCACCCCCTCTCCCCCACCCATCACACATTTAAAACACATAGGTATTTCCAAAACAAATCCAATTCACTAATCAAACTCCATAAACTCAATATACATGGATTATATATGGAATAAAGTCTTCATAGGAAGGAATTAGTGAAAATCTATTGACTTTACCTAAAGAGGTGGTGATGTTCTTCTGAAAGCGTACTTAATTTAATTCCTTTCCCAACGCATTGATTTTTTTATAAAATTTTATATAATAAAATAAGTCTATTATATATGATTTTATACTTATTTATACGTTTATGACCGATATATTTAAACACATCCATCAGATGGGTTACAAAATCATCGTTCATGTGAACAGAGGATTACCACCTTGATAACCGATGTTGTTTGATTTTTTCGTTACCACATTTCACAATTTAGAATAATTACAGTAAAAATATTTACATATGATATTTATGATTTATTAATACTTATATAATTATAATATAATAATATATTTCATAAATTCTATTTTTTTGGAATTTGATGATGTCGTCTGTGTGTACAACAGACTACCACCTTGCGAAGCGATTTTATTCGTTCAAACATTTCCTAAAATATATTAACGATGGTGTTAATAAAAATATGTAATATATTTAAAATTTATATGATATTTGAATTATTAAATAAATACATGTCATTTAATTTTATTTCTTTAGTCGGAAAATAAAAAGGAATGAGAGTTGATATGTACATATGGCATACTGTCTCTATAAATGGTGAATTTAATTTCCTATCACTAGATATCATAGATTACACTAAATACTTATATAATGAATATATATGATATTTTAATCCTTATTAATATTTCTATGATATTAAAATCATGATTTATATATGTGTAGAAAATAAATAGCAACTAAAAACTTACTTGAAAAACAATATAACTAACCCCATTAAAGAGAGAAATTATTGAATGATTATTAACAAGAATGTGATATATTTTTATAAAATAATATTATATGATATTGTAGATACTAATAATGTATATTAGTAGTTTCATAAAATTATTATTTCCATTGTATATATGTTTAAATATAATTCAACAAAAACTAAGCCTAATGAAAGATATTTTGTCAAAATTTACACTCCATTGAGACTAATATATTATTATGAACCAATTCACATTAATTTGTTCTATATAATCCCCCATTAACATTTAATATAATTAAAAGTTTATACATCATGCTATTTTTTATTTCAATTAATATTATTTTATACAATGGTATTTTACATTAAAATTACAATGTGGAAAACATTATTATACAATATTACATTTTTGTGAATGTTAATATTTTATTAAAACAATCATATTAGTGTAATTATTTTTAATTGTAAATGAAATTTTTATTAAATATATATAATCTTTTCATATGGATATATCAATATCCTAAACCATCTAACATTTTTACATATGTTATTTACTTTGAATGTTATTTTAGTAATTGGGGAAATATTGATAAATTTGTATCTGTTAATCAATTTGGATATATGATAAGGAAATTTTTTCATAAATTAAATCAATTATTTTATATATAATTAATTACTAGGACTAGTATGATATGGGTTGTGGACCATTTAATATAATCCCCTCAATGTATTGTATGTATCATCAGACGAATTAGTTGGCCAAATAATATGGGTTTCAAACAAATATGTTTAAAACCTTATTGTGAAATGTCTTTACGGTAATGGTTCCATGTGCCTTGGAAACATAAAATAAAATATATATCAATTTCCTTCATTTATAATTCATTTATTATTGGTATTCATGATATTTTATCTATATTGTTATCTATGGATTTGTTTAATTGTAAGTTTTTAATGAAATAAATTTTGTTTTACGTATTTACTTTTCCATATTGATTATGCCTTATATAGATATTTATGTGAAATGTGTGTTCCGTTATCTGCCATCATTATTGATTATGATTCTTGTTTCATTATAACTTCCATTATTATTAACCCTTAATAATAATTTTACCTCCCCCTTATAATGTTTCCTTTCACAAGGATATGAATATAAATTGTTGTAATGAGTTTCAAACATACTGATATTTTACTTTATTTATGATTTTATTTTATTTTACCAATGTAATAGTGTATCATAATTGTAATATAATTTTCCAAAATGGATAAACAAATCAGTCCTCAAAGATTTGAATTGTGTTTCTATACAATTTTATATGGTAACGCCCCAACTGTAGACTACTGTGGTATGGTTTTTTATAGTTGGTATCAGAGATAGTTTTAGATTAATAATTGAAACTAGATTTATCAAAACATATATTATAGAATATAATAATATAATAGTATTTGAGGATATGTATTGAATAATGTCCCAATGAAACCATGTTTATGATAATGATATTGGATATGCATAAATGATTCAGTTTAACTTTAGTATTTAACTTGTTTTGGAATTATAATTTTTGTTTCAAAATGATATTATCTAATCTAGTATATAACATTTTTATAAATGGTGCAAGGAAGTATGAATGGAATCAATAATATGGGAAAATGTAAATATTTCCCTGATGAGGATACCAAAACAATCTAGTATTCGAATAAAGAAATTTTTTCCTATATTAGGGCAGCAAAACAATGTTATGAAAAATAACCTTACCGAGATGGAGAAACCTATTCCACTATGATTATCTCTTATACATGATAGATTTATGCGACAAAAGAACCCATCATTTAGTGGGACTAATAATCCTATTATATGTGGTGAATAAATTAATTCACTAGAGAAAATATTTATGTATAGTGGATATGGTGAACATGAAAAGTTTATACTTGAGGTCTATTGTCTCAAAGGAAATGTAAATCAATTGTGGTCATTAATCCAGAATACATGGGAAGAAGATGAAATAGAACTTGTGGAATAGAAATATTTTAAGGATATATTCGTCAATAAATATTACACTTTGGAAAAACATATTTAGTTGACTATAAAGCTCTATATAATTAAAAAAAGATTAATAATATTCCATGGATTATAAATATTCCTTTACAAAATTATCTAGTTATATTATGGATTACATATACAACATTGAGTTCAAGATTGACCAATTACATGATTGGATTAAGCTAAGTCTCCAAAGGGAATTGGTCTCTCAAACTTTTTCATCATGTGTTGAAATAGTTTTATATGATATCATAATGGAGAAACAATTCACAATATCCAACATATTCTATGAAAATATGATAACAAGAGGACTTGAAAACTCCATTAATAAAGAAATTCTACAATAAATAAGAAGAAGATAATGAAATTACCATCATGTTAGAATATGGATGGAATCACCCAAGTAAATTCCAAAAAACCATTGGAGTTTAATATAATTGTGTTAAAAAGGTAAATAATGTTATGGAATGAGTGAGAAGAAGTAAACAATTGTTGTTCAGTGTTACAATTTGAAGGGGTTTGGGAATGATGAAAAAAAATTCCCAAATAATCAAGATAATCTACCATAGAAGAGTCTCAGGGGAGATCACCATGTTTATTTGATCACTCCGGCTGTGTCATAATTATCCAATGATGTGGTTGTAGGTAAATTACTCATATCCTAAAATTTATAAAATATCTCATTTTATTATGGATTATTGGACTATTGTATATCTACCAAGCATTCCTAATAAATTATAAAATTTCTTTTTGATTTGATATGTGATTTTTCAGTAAATACTCTTATGTGATGTCCCCTTAGAAAATATATGTGTTGGGGAGTTCCCATTAATACAAATAAATGTGATTTATTTTTTTATATTATCATAATACAATTGTCTAATTTTGTTATAATCCTTGGAATGCAATGAATATAAAATTACAATATCAAAATTTATTTCCAATATAAGGAAATTAGGATTTATAAGGATGACATTGAATTCCATATATTTTGATGAGAAACATAATCATATGATTATTTTCAATATATGGGCCTAATAGATCAACTACATGTAATTATTAGGGAGGAACAGAAAAAAATATGGGGATGATGTTGGTAATATTCAAATTGAGGATGTACCAATTATATTAGAATACATTATTGTATTTCATTAGTAATTACCAGGACACCTCCCCCCCAGAGCATGAATTTGAGTTTTCCTTTTATTTAATCCATGATCCCTCAATAATGTCAGACTCCCTATAGAATGGACACTATGGAATTAGTGGAGATGAAAGAAAACTGTAGGATTTTTGTAATAAGGGATTTATTATCCCCATAGTTTCTCCACAGGGATCCCTTGTTCTCTCAATTAAGAAGATATATTGATCTTTGAGGATGTATATTGATTATATTGAAATCAATGTTATTATAATATATAGAAGGTATCCAATTCCTCTCATTTATGACTACTATGGTCAAATACATGAAGACTATTTTTTTTAAATAATGACCATTTTTCTGGGTATCACCAATTATGGGTTTGTACAGATGAAATTATAAAGATAGGTTTCCAGATATGGTTTCAATATTAGAAGATTACATTAATTCCATTTGGATTGACTAGTGCACCCTCTAATTTTATAGATCTATATAGTAATGAATTCATGTAATATATTCATGATTTTATTGTTGTATTCATTGATGATATTTTTGTATATTAAAAAATCAACGAGGACCATAAGAATCACTTTTGGATCATTATTAAGACTCTTACAATGAAAGAGTTATATCATTAATTAAATAAGTGTTATTTAAGTATTTTGTATGTTTATTTTATTATCCATATATTCTCCAAAATTGGAATCTTATTTGATCCTAGAATGAAAATGGAATTGAGATAATTTCATACACCAACATACATAATTGAAGAATTTAGTTTCATTTGAAATGTAGGTTACTTTTAGAAATCCATTCATAATATTTCTCGATTCTCTAGCAAGATAACAATGATTTCATGTAAATGGGTTATTATTGATTGGAAAAAATCTCTTGAATAATTATTTGATGAATTAAAGAAGATATTGGTGAGTGGTCTGATATTTACTGTACAATATAGAAGTGTCAGGTTTGTGATATATAGAGATGCATCAAAAAATAGGCTCAGTTGGGTAATAATGAAAAATGATAAATCACTACATAGGCTTCAGGGAAAATTAATAATCATGAAAAAAACTATACATCCCCTGATAATGAGTATGAAGCTATAATATTTGCTTTGATAATATATATAAATTATATCTATGGTGAAGGATGTTAGATAAATATGAATAAAAAAATCATAAAATCCATCCTTCCATCAAAATACCACAATATAAGGAAAAAGATAATACTCAAGTTACCTAATTATTATTATTACTAAATACAATACTACTTAGGAAATGAAAATAATGTTGTAGATGTATTGAGTATGAAGTATCATTTAGTTTTAATCTAAACTAGTATTGGTAGGGATCCTATATTCCTGGATCTAATAGAATGGATAAAAGAGGAACTATGTAAGTGTAGACATTAATAAATATTTATGTGATTGGAGGAACATAATTATTATTAAAGTTAAAGGATTCTCAATCTAATGATGCGATCACATTGTCGAATATTATTGCAAGGAATGATAGGAAACATGAAATTTTCATTTTTTACTATGGAATTCTAAAATTTTTAAAGTTATTATGAGTTCTATTTATGCCTAAGCTAAAAATAGAATTGTTGGACAATGATTATAGTCTTAATTTCCATATACACCATGGTAGAAAAAATATGTATAAGGATTTTATGGATACTTTTTTGTTGGTTAACATAAAGCAGAAAATTACTAATTATATTTGTACGAACCTAGTTCTTCTAAAGAGGTATGTGTTTCTTCTTTTTCATTTCCTTTTAGTTGTTTTTGAGAAAATTAATTAAACTAGTAAATTTTATGTTATAGTAGAAGACAATGTGTAATTCTATGTAAACATCATATTTTCTAGACATGTAGGATGGGGATACACGGTGTGTTCATTTATTGACCAGGAAGAGAATAAAAAGCCACTACACATCATGTACTTCATAGTACAAACTGTGTAGTCATGACAGCATGCTCGGTGTGGGGTGTGTAAAGAATGTCGAGGAATTTGTTTTATATTAAAATGATATACAGACCTTTTATACATTCTTACACCCCGTGTACTACTAAATTTCAACTTAAAACGGTATGGAGCCTCATTTTCTCTTCTCCTAGACAGAACAACAGTCGGGTGAAGAGCATGAGCTGAGGGAGATGATTCTTCTCCAGTTTCTTCATCCAGAACATGATTTAAGAGTCGTAGATCTCATTGGATTCTTCTAGTCCAATTCAAGGGCTAGAAATAGATTATATCAGCTATACGAAATCGAGGTGTGTGGTCTTGAGACTTTCATTAAATGTCGAGTTGATTATATGAACAAAAATGGCATGAGACCGTATTTGGGTATTTTTTTCTCTTAAATTGAAAATTTTCGCATGCCTAATGATGTTTAGGTATTTGATTGTATGAAATTGAAACATGTGATTGCTAATTGTTTGATTTGGGGACACCCCACAGGTGCATTTCACATGGTTAGTAATTTGGAAAGAAATCCTTTAGGATTGTGAATGTTTTCCCTTTTGGTGGGTGATTACAATGATATATATATATATATTATTAAAAAAATGAAATTGATTAATTTTCATGTTTTTTCTACTATGTTAATTTCCCATGTGCGCCATGATTTTAATGGTCAGGCATACTTAGTAGTCTTTTTAAAAGTCTAGAGAATCCTTGTTCCATTGGAGGATTCCTAGGAAATGAACTATTGGAAACCGAACAAATTAGTATTTATGGAATTTCTGATATTCGTAAATGAGAAATGGTTATGTCACGAGTTGACAGTTAAATTTTTATGGGGGCTTGAAGTTCCCAGGCTAGTCATGAAGAAATTTGTGAAGTTCATATATCTTTATAAATGAAAGGTAATGTCTTATGAAGCTTCTTCCAAGATAAACAACATGCCTGGATTTGGTTTTCACTTTATATCTATATGATCATTTGAGACATCTGATATTGTGACTTCTATATGGAATATTCGAATTATAAGGCCTAATCTCAAGATATTTGAACCTAAATTAAATTCAATTGATATTGAAAATAAACAAAATATGTTGATAGTTACATGAGCACTTGCTAGTTAATGTTTTTCCCTTAGTGATGGTGCATATATATTTACTAGCGGTTAAGAACACATCATTAGTGGTTGCCTACATGGATTTGTCTCACACTGTGTTCTGGTCTTGTTTTTTGGGCCAAAATAGATATTATGGTTTCAGGTGTAGAAAAGGGAATGTTCCCTTATGTATGTACTTGATTACTGCTTAGGAGCATGAGAACATGGGATCAATTCACAGTTTACGATGCTTCGGAGTTTTATTTCTGTCCTATAATATTATTGTATTTGTATCTAATGGAAGTGTATCCTTTTTTGGATGCTTTATTTGAACATTTAACATGCTTCATTGTCATTTGAATAGTTTAAGACTTAGACATATATCGATCAGACATCCAATTTTTTGTTTCAGTTGTATGTTGTTTATTGATTCCACTATTCATCAACATTTATTCCTCTATGTTACACTCTACCAATGAGGGCATTGATTCCCCACTATCATACGTAAGGGCCTTGATTCTAGTCAGTAGCCATTGGTATTTGGGTAAATTTTCATGAGGCCATGTGGCCAACTGGGTACACAGAACCATTCAATGGCATCCAGATCGAGGACGTAACAATTTTTTATAAGAGGCTATATTTATTATTGATGTAATATTTAGAGACTATATATTTTATAGGATGGAAAAAGGGATTTTGTAATTAGCTATGCTTGGGAGTAGCTACCATGAATATAGGGAAAATCTAAATTATATCAAATTAATTGTGATTTTCTGGTTTTAATGTTGTATGGATATCACTATTGGGTGAAACACTTGATTTCTACAATTACAATTATTGAAATTATCGGTTCTATTTTAGTTTCAACCAAATGAGATGATGGTGTGACATCTCATGCATCATATAGGCACTTATTATAATCACATGCCATGCATTATTCCATGAATTCTATAATGCAATAGTTATCACATGATGTTGTGATAGATGATGTGATAACTAAACATGGTTTTGTGATAAGAGAATTGTTAAGTGATATGGTTTTGATGGAATGGATACCAAACATTGGTTCCTGAGGTGTGTGGGACATCTTGAACCTGCATTTAGTGGATCATGATTCTGCTTTTATCTATAATTGTATTATGACTTTTATTTCATGGGTTCCAAACACTGACTCGTGGAAAGTATGGGACCTGACAGATCGGAATTTGGCATCCCACTAGTTGGTTTTTTAATGAACATGTGGTTTCTGGGAAATCTGGTGTTTCTAGCATGAAAAACTCAGTATAAACAGTATGTAGTCTAGCCTAACACTCTTTGTGATATTCAAGCCAAAGGAAGTGTGTGTTCCATATTTTTTGTAGGACACATCATGTACCATGTATACACATTGTGTAATGCTATACTGTATAACCTGTTGAGTGAGGAGGTAACATTGGTTGTCAATCATTGATAAGGAAACTTCATGTAATGTGAGTACATGATGAGTAGAAGTAGACGATGAATCTGACCTTGTGACTAACAACACGAGTGGATGAAATTTTTTTTGTACACGCCATGTCTAGGGTGAACATGCTGTGTTGTCCTACACTAGAATAATCATGTAGTTCTATCCATGGAGAAGTATCTCAGCAGAATGTTAAATCCATGTACACATCATGTTACATGGGGAACACTCTAGGTACATGGTGTGTTACATGGTCATGTTGGGAAGCAGTACATGCCCATGTAAGGGCCTAGGAGAACATGATGTGTAAGGAGTTAAACATGTCGTGTACACATATTTTGAAATACTTGTGTGTTTTTCATCGTTGTCCCATTTTCACTTCATAGTCAAAGTCTTCACTTTGTTGAAACGTGTGTAGAGGTGTGTGTGTGGTCCATAAAGATAAATTTCACCATGACGATCTTGAGAAGTTCTCTATCCGAGTGGAGGTGAGTATACACTATTGGAGGTATGCCATTGGCTGCTAATGGACCCTCTAGTTGTGATAGATGTGGCACCATCCGTTATACCAGACACGGGTGCTGACATAGAGTTCTAAGAAGGTTTTGTGAGGTTCATGCAGACCTTCAAGGGAGCAACACAGGATGCCACATCTAAGGAAGAACATACATGTATATTCCAGCAGTATCATCTACCTACATTTTAATGGGATGGTGGAACACAGATTATGGAGTCCTAGCTGGAGTCAGTGCTGAAAATATTTTAGAATCGTGAGACTCTTCCTGAGAGGAGGGTTAAGCTTTTAACATATATTATATGTGACTCTTCTAGGATGTGGTGGTATGTTTTCATGAAGAATGAGTCCCATCTTGATATGGCATGGGTAGACTTCTAGAATGACTTCTACGAAAACATCTTTCCTTAGATCCTTGGGCTGCATGAGCTCGGGAATTCATGAATTTGGAGCAGCGTACTATGTCAGTAATGGACTATTCTTCCCACTTTATAGATCGTTAGTGTTTACCACTAGTTTTCATGGGTGTTGAGGCTTTGAGAGCTAGGCACATAGAGGATGGTCTTCGATACGAAATCTGATATCAGGTTAATGTTTTATAGTTTCTGTCTATACTTTCCATTGTGAATTAGGAGTAGATTATTGAGCACAGCCTATTGTAATAAGGGGGTATGAGCCAGCGTGGTTCAGCACCGAGATCCAGTATTGTCTCGACATGGATAAAGAAGCATCATATCTAGTATTATCGCATTAATATTAGTAGTGATAATGTATATTCGTGTAGACAGGTGAAGTGATATCAGTGTGGTAGAGTTGGGAATACCAAACCGCAGTTCCCGAATGACCCAGTTGATTGTTGAGCTTGCGGTAAGATAGGCCATCTACATACCTTCTGCAGGACGTTTCTAGTAGTGGCTAGTGTGAGAGGTTCTATACAGACTCCACATTCCAGAGCAGGGTTACTATATTCCCACCTTTCTAGAAACATGAATATGTCGGGGCATGAAGTCCAAGATTGTGGGTGTGGGTGTGGAAGCCAGACCCCAAGATCCTAGAGACAACAAGGCGGGTCATATAATGTTAGCCTGGTTGTGTCACTGGGTTGTGGTATAGGTCAGACATATGCAGTGAAATAGACCCAATAAAATTATGATCCTAGACATTCTACACCCATATATACTATTTTAGTTTCCTCTGTTTTGTCTTACTCATTTTTTGATACTAGATATTCTCATTGTTTTATATCTATCCTATTGTGGAGAGGCTTGTGATTTTTTATAGAATTGATAAATTTATGATGCTAGAAACTCTGTTAGTAATTATAATGGATGGTGTGTGTCAGTGAATGTAGAGCCCCCTTGATATTGGTGGATGTCACTTCTTTTGCGATATCTATGACTTAGAGATGATGAGGTTTGATGTCATCCTTAGAATTGACTGGTTGGTTTCCTTTTGATCCATTGGTGATTTATATCATCTCAGGGTGAGTTTCCCATCACTAGGTGGTGGAGAGTTTCTAGATAAGGGTGAATGGTATGTCCAGGTAAGCAGAGAGGGACTCAAGCATTGTGGGATGGGTGGGATGACAACCTAGATATTGAGTTTATATCTGGATGATCAGGTAACATTAATGACATATTTTCCTCCAATGGTTGATCATTTATGGGATGTATTCCTGGATAACTACTTCGGATTTCCTCATTTTAGAGAGGTGAAGTTCAATATCGAGATATTATCAGGGGTTTCATCATCATACATTCCTCCTTATAGGATGTTTATGATGGTGATGCAAGAGCCCAAGAGGGAGTTGGATGATCTGTAAGATAATGGTTTTATCCGACTATGTTCTTCCCATTGGGGTTCACCTATTCTTTTGAGAAGAAGGAAGATGGTACTCTAATACAATGATTGGACTATAAAAAACTAGACCAGTTTATGGTTAAAAACCGATATCCCATACCACATATAGATAAACAGTTTTATCAGTTTTGATGATCTTGAGTGTTCTTGAATATTTACATGTGTTCAAGATATCACATGGTATGTATTCGACCTTTAGACATACCTAGGACATCCTTTCATAGTAGGTACGGTCTCTATGAGGGATTGATTATGCTGTTTGGTCTCAAAATATTTCAAAAGGTTTGCATGGAACTGATGAACCATGTCTTCCAATATTTACATAGATTCCTTTGTGGTGGTTTTTGGGGATGATATGTTGGTGTATTCTCAAAATTTACATGACAATGAAAAACTTTTTGAGATCGTTGTGAATACACTAAGAAAACATATTTTATATGATATGATCGAAAAATTCCACTTTGGATGGATTAGATTCACTACCTGGGTCATGTCATCTCAAAGACTGGACTATCAGTTGACGCGGAGAATGTGAGAGCAGTAGTAATCATGGATTGGCCCAATAAATTTGGTTATTTCTAGAGTTTCATGTGGAAATCCGGATACTACCATCGTTATATGCAGAACTTCTCACTCTTAGAAATTCCGATGAAGTGCTTGAGTATGAAATGTGTGAGGATTTAGGGGTCATAATCTTATGGAGTATCCCCTTACGAGTTGATGGGACGTTTGACTTCCACATCGATACTGATATTTCCAAAGTCGAGAAAGAGTTATAATGTGTACTGCAATGCATCAGGTATTGGGCTAGGATCTGTGCTTTGGAAGTGTTTTCTAGTAGTGGAATATGGTTTAGAGATATGGAGTCCACATGAGAGAAATTACCCGACACAAGATCTTGAGTTGGCTGCATTTTTTCACATATTGCTTTGTTGGAGAGATAATTTATTAGGGGAGCATTTTATGGTGTACAAGGACCGAACAAAGTCTCAAATACATTTTCATATAGTATGATTTTAATCTGAGATAGAGATTGTGGGTGTAATACCGTCAGTCGTTTGTCATAGAGCTTTCTTATTCACCTAGAAATGGTAATGTAGTGGATGATGCATAGAGCATGAGGAATCAGATATAGGCTATGAACAAGGCCAGTGGTGACTTGTAGATTATGTTTTTATTCTTCAAGGTTAATTTAGAGGTGCACAATTGTCTGGGATATAATTATCTTTGATAATTAGTTATTATCTTCACCCTACAGGACACAGTGAGGATAATGAAGCTATTAGATTCTTAAGCCCTAGTTCTGCAGGAGAGTTTTGTAGGTGAGTACCATCATCCAAGATAAACGATAGGATAAGATGATGTTCCGTGTGTCCATGGGTGTGTGTGTGTTCCAAGGTATATACGCAAGGAGCTAATTTAGGAGTTTCAGGCTTCATATTTAGAAATACATCCTAGAGTCGTCAAGATGTATCACGACATTTTTCATCAAAACTAGTGTCCATGTACAAAGCGAGAAGTACCTAGTTTTGTTATGATGTGTTCCACCTATTAGCAGGTGAATGCGGAACATCAGCAGACAATTGGAATTTTACAGTAGTTCCCCATTCCAGGGAAGAAGAGGAAATATATCAGGATGAATCTAGTGATAGGTTACCACTGCCTCGAGGGGTAAACTTTTCAATCTAGGTCATTATTGATAATATTATGATGGTCTCCCGATTATTTCCAATAAAGGATACCTTTGGTGTTGATTATATTTGAAATATATATATTTGAGTTGTGTTATTAATTCATGGTGTTCCTAGTTCTGTTGTTTCAGATAGGGACTCCTGGTATACATATCATTTCTAGAAGAGTTTCCAGAAGGCGTTGTGTACATAGGTGCTTCTGAGCATAGCATACCACCCTCATACTGATGGCCAGAAAGATCACACGATTGAGTTTCTATAGGACATGATGTGGTCTTTCATCCTAGATTTTTGGGGTTCTTTGGAGTATAATATACAGCTAGTTGAGTTCGCCTATATAAATTGATTCCAGGATACTATTTAGATGGTTTCATATGTGGCTTTGTAAGGCAGGCCATGCCGATCTCCCCGATGTTGGTGAGAGGAATGAGAGGTAGCTATGATGGGACGTTGTCTTGTACAAGAGACTACTGAGAAGGATCACATTGATTCAGAGATGAAAGGATTCTATGCACTCTTATAAGAAATATTTTTCTTATTTCCATAGACGACCCTTGGCGGTTGAGGTTGGGGATTGAGTTATCCTATGTGTCACACCGAGATTGGGAAACAATAGGATAAAAAGGCAAGTTAATCGTTCACCATGAAATGTTGGAATGTTTGAGATTCTGGAACGATTCGATTCGGTTTCCTATTGTTTAAAGTTGCCTCAGAGGTACCGAGCCATGTGCGACGTCTTCCACGTATCTCAGTTGTACCACTATCACTCAGTCATGTCTCAAATTTTACAGCCTGAAGTGGTTGAGATTTAGATTGATACATCCTTTTAGGAGCATCTGATTTTTATAATTTATAGGAACACAATGGTTCTCTGAGGCAGGTCAGTTCCACTCGTATGGGTGTTGTGGAAGAATGACCAGGTGCAAGACAAGACCTAGGAGAAGAAGTCTGTAGTATGTTCTCAATGGCCGGAGTTGTTCATAGATTTTCCATCACTATCCTTGGATGGGAAAATTTATGATGAATTTATTTAAGGTGGGATGTTTTTAAGAACCCGTTTCTTCTTATGTGGTACGGGTTTCTTCTTTTTCTAATTTTTTGAGTTGTTTTTGAGAAAACCAAGAAAACTGGAAAATTTTATGTTCTAGTAGAACAATCAATCTAATCTTATGTACATGCCATGTTGTCTAGACACGTAGTATGGGAATACAAGGCGTGTTATTTTGTTTTCCAGGAAGAGCAGAAAAATCCACTACATGCCATGTACTTCCTAGTACACACCATTTATTCATGTCGATTAGGTCAGTGCAGGATGTGTAATATAATTTGATGAATTTATAAACTATAAAATGAAAGAAATTCTATGTATACGATTATACGCAGCGCGTACTACTAAATTTCAGCTTAAAACATGAATTACCCTTGTTTTCTCTTACCCTAGATAAAACAACCATTAGGAGAAGAACAAGGAGCCGTGATAGTTGATTCTTCTCCTATTTTTTCATCTGAAACCTAATTCAGGTGTCGTCAGTCTAATTGGATCCCTATAGTTAAGAGATTTATTATCCTAGATCTTTTAATGATGATTCATATTCTTAAGAAAAATATTCAATGTTGAATGATTTGCATATTTTTTTAGATCTACGTCATTCTAGGATGATTAAAGGGCGGACATCAGATTATATCAATTATACGACATTGAGGTAGGTGGTATTGTGCTTTTCGTTAAATGTCAATTTGATTATATGTCCCAAAATGTTATGAGACCATCTTTGGGTTATTTTTCTCTAGAATAAATTTTTTCCAATGCCTAATTATTTTAGGTATATGATTAGATGAAATTAAAGAAGGTGATTACTAATTGTTTGATTTAGGGACACCCCATGGGTGAGTTTCATGTTGTTTGGTGTTTGCAATAAATTCCATGAGTCATGTGAATGTTTTCACTTTTTATGGTTGATTAGAATGATATATAGTTACTTATTATTAAGACCATGCAATGGTTTAATTTACATTTGTTTCATACTATTTAAATTTATTGTGAGATTTTTTATGTTTAAAAGCCATGTGATTATTTAATGCACATGTGCTATTTTTGAAATGAAATGATGAATTGTTAAAAGAGGTAATTAGCCATTGGTTATCCATTATCATTGTTAAAAGACAATGTTATGATCAAGTGACTAATTATACCTTTCTAACCATGGGTGAACTGATGTCTCAGTTAAAAGTAAATAGACTGAATCAAGAGGTTAATTACATAAGGGTCGGGAGTGATCCACAATTTTGGTGTTGGATTTAATGAGATTTCGTTGAAAATTCTTAGGGAATACTTTTTCCATTACAACAAACCTAGAATTGGTACTATTTGATACTAATCAAATTACTAAAAACTAAAATGATAATATGATTTAATGAAAAATGATTATGTCATGTGTTGACAATTACTTTGGTACGGGGGTCAACATGCCAAGTTTAGACATCGAGACCATGGTAAATTTCATAGATCATGTTAAATGAAATTGAATGACTTATGATGCATCTTCCAATCCAAAGAACAATACTTGATTCAGTTTTCACATTTTCTCTAAATGGCCATTTGAGAAATCTTCTATGTTTTCTTATTTACTAGATATTTGAAGGATAAGGCTGTATCATGAGATAGTTTTACCTAAATGAAACTTATTTGTAAAAAAACATAATCAAATTAAATTTCCAGTTTCATGAGCACAACAATTTCCCTTGATGTTGTGGCATATATATTCACTGACTGTTAGGTAGGGATCTTTGGTGGTCGCCTACTGCGAATAGTTTCACACCCTATTTGTGTCATTTTTTTGGGCCCAAAAATATTATATGGTAGCAGGTGTAGAAAAGGGAAAAGTGCCCTTCTACATTTACATGATTGGTGCTTAGGAGAAGGTGATCATGGGACCAATCCAAGTCTTGTGATTCTTCTGTCTTTTACATCGGTCATGCACATGTATTGTATTTTTTTGATTGTAGTGTATCATGTTCCAGATTCTTTATTAAGACATATAACATGTTTCATTATAATGTTTATGGTTTAATACTTCAATATTAATATATATGACCTTCATAGTTTTGATTTAGTTTCTTGTTGTTTACTTTTTCAACTATTTGTTAATATTTATTCTTTTGTGTTACACTATACCAATGATAAAATAGTTTCCCCACTATTTTACCCAAGGCCCTCGCTTCTAGTTGGAAGCCTCTGGGATTTGGGAAAATGCTCTTGAGGCATTGTGGCCATCTAGGTACAGGGCACCATTCAGTGGCATCTAGATCTGGGACATTACAATATGTCTAGTTGTTTGGTTTTTCAATTAGTGAATATAGTGAGGAAACGTCCTATAGGATTAATGCATCCTATTTCTATTCATGTGTGTATGTGTGATGAAATTACTATAGAAATTGTCACGAGACAACCAAAGAATACTTGAAATAATGATTCAATATGTGTTATCATTGACATCTTAACCAAATATGCTTATTTTCTCACTATAAGAGAGGTTTTACATCTCATGTTCCTCAAAAGGATCTGTGTTAATTATGCTTTAAGATTTCATTTTTCACCTATTTTTCTAATCAAGATCCCCATTTTATATCAAAATCATGTAATAGTCTTCAAATGGATCTTGTTGCAGGGATTCATTTTTGTAATGTGTACCACCCTCAAACTGATAGATAGGATGAAAAAAGCATCCACTAAATTTAAGACATTTTATGGTAATTATCACTCAACCTTCAAGAAATGTGGTATCAGTATTAACATGTGATATACTTTTTCTATAATAATATTTTCCCTTCATGTATTAAAATGGAAACATATGAAGCATTATATGAAAGAGATATTATAATCCAATATGTTGGGATGAATTTGGTGAAAGGATACTTGTAGGGTAATCACTTATTGAAGAGACAAGAATGGTAAAAATTATTTGGGATTATATTAAATTAGATCAATTTTGGGAAAATATTTTTGATGATAATGAGAGGAAAAATTTGGAATCCCAAGTGGGAGATCATGTTTTCATGAAGGACTCTTCAATAAAGTGTGTTATAAGGTGTGGTATTAAATGGATTTTAAGCCACATATACATCATAACCATTGAAATTATTTAACTAATTGAAGTTATTGACAATATTTTGTAAATTGTTTTAATCCTATAAAATTTGAATGATGTGATCCATGTATATTTTCTAAAAAATTATGTTCCATTCCCAACACATGTTCACACCTCTGAAAATATATAGTTATAACGTGTTATATCATTCTATGAATATTCTATTTAGATTAATGAAACAAGAGAGAAATTATTGACGAATTGGATGAATCATGGGTTAATGGAGCTCCGGAGGAATAAAAAAGTAGACGATGAACCATGGGAACCAGAGGATATTTTGCAAAATAACAACCCTTATCTTTTTTAAACGTAATTACCCTAAAATTTCAGTGATGAAATTTTCATAGGAGAAATGAATTTAGCACAACCAGAAATTAAAACATTTTAATTTTATAATAAAGTAAATATTTTTTTATTGATTTATTTTCACAAAATATTAACATGACTTTCATTACACGCAAAGAATAATTTTTTCGAAGACTTGTGTAACACTTTTGACCGAGTTTTTCCGAATTATATTAATATTTTCATTTCAAATGAAAATTTTCACATAGAAATATATTTGGGGTATTTTAATATGATTTTATAATTTTTGAAATTACATTTTAGAATATATTAGATACAAATTAATTAAAAATGAATATAAAGACACGTTGAATATAAAATAATTTATTTATAAAAAAACTATTTTTATTTTACAAACGGCATTTTTTCATAATAAATTAAAATAATTACTTTCAGTGAATGGTAATAATGAAGTTAAAATATTATATATTCAATAAAAAAATTTCACATTAATAAAATTTTGGTTGGGAATAATATAAGAACAAATAAAATTGTATGCATTAAATGATGTATTTTTTTAATGTCAATTTTCCCACTTTTAATGGTGAACTTGTTTAAAAAAGACATTCCAAAATATTATAATTTTTATTTGAAAAGATATAATTCATTATAAAAATAGTAATTTACAATTTATATTAGGGTGATTTTTTTTATTTTTATAATAAGATACAATTTTTTATGAATAGTGTAGAATATGAAATTTTAATTTAATACTGGATTTTGGTCTAAATAATTAATATTGATAAATTTTATTTTTAACTTATTTTACTGCATAAATATATAAACTATACAACTATTAATCCAATTTATGATGTTTTGATTTTTTTAAATTTATTTTACATATAAAAATAATGTAATCATTTTTAATAATTTATTCCTAAAAACTCAGTTCCTCATCCCATCAGAAAAAATTATTTTCAAATAAATTATGCTATATATAATGGTTAAACATAGAATGTACGGTGTAAGGATGAAAAAACTTGTATAAAAAATCCATTTTCTGGACATATTCCTATAATTATACCTTTATGATCATAGTTATTGTATTATGGAATCCTCTTGTCAGATAGCAACAAGGGTGTACTTCACTATTTTAAAATTGTACATGTTTTCCACTCACCCCACATATAAATAGACACTAACTCTCCACCTCCATTAACACATTAAAACCACATAGGTTAGTAAAATAACTTAAAAATTCATCACCATGTACCATAAAATCATCATTGAGTAATTATCTAATCCATAAATTCAACCGAAGAATGCATTAGTGAAATCCCATAGAGGATACCGAAAGCGGATGTAATGTTTTCTAGAGGATTTTTTATTTTATTTTTATATCTAGCACATTCAATTATTTTTATATAATTATTATATAATAAAAACAACATATTAAATATATTATATGTTTTAATTATTATTATGTGTCTTAAACACACACAATTTAATCAAATGGGTTACAAAATTAACGTTTGTGTGTACGATGGACTACCGCCTCATGGACCGATGTCATTTTTTTTCATAACATATTTCATGATTAGGAATAAGGATGAAAATTATATTTATGATGTATTAATTATTATTTAATGGTTATATAAATGAAATTCATACATTCCATTCTGTGGGAATAGGATAACATCGTTCGTGTGTACAATAGATTACCACCAACTGAAGCAACGTGATTCGTTCACACATTACATGGAATTTATTAAGGATGATTTTAATAAAAATATTTTATAAATATCACATAGATATGAAATTATGATGAATATATAAATATATATAAATATATTTTATTTCATTAACATTATAAGATAATGAAAGTAGTGTTCATGCGTACGTATGGCCTACCGTCTCCAAGAACGGTGATTTTCATTTCCGGTCATAAACACTTATAGATGTCTATAAAAACATATATAATGAATATATAGTATATTTAAATCACTATTTTCATTCCTGGTATAATAATTCCATAATTTATAAAATATTAACACATAAATAACAAGTCAGAACATTCTCGAAAAACAAGCCCATTGACACCCGAAACAATTAAAATAATGAAAGAATATTAAAAAAAAAGGTGATATAATTTTATAAAATACTCATATTTGATATTATAAATATTAATATGTTTATTTTTTATGATTATAATATTCTTAAAACCACCCTACGAGAGGTTAATGATTGTTTAACCAAATGAAAGCATATGTTAAGGGATTTAGTCTTAATTTACATTCCATTGGGAATTATATGTTATTGTGAACCATTTCACTTTTATGTGTTCTATATAATTCTACATTAACATGAAATATTGTGAATAATTTATTCATTATGTTATTTTATGTTTAAATTTTATTTATCTAATTCAGAGGTATTATATTTGAAAATTACCAATTGGTAAAAGTTATTATACCATCTCACACTATGTGGTGATTATTACATTTATATTAAAGTAACCACATCATTTTAATCATTTTTCATTTGAAATTAAATCAAACTTAAATATTCATAATATTTTATGATGGATATATTTATAAATTCACATTATTTACTATATAATAATATTTGATAAGGAACCTATTTTATGAAATAACAAGATTATTTGATATAAAATGATTTCTTGGATTGGTCTAACATGGGTGGGTACCATTAAAAGTAACCACTTTAATACATCAGTAGTCTCATGAGATGAATTAATTTTCCAAATTTTATGGGTTTCTTCATAATATGTTTTAAACCATCTTGTGAACTATTTTGGGGTAAATGTTTTTGTGTTCATATGATACATGGCCTCCAATATTTAAAAAATTACTTCATTTAGAATTAAGTTGTTATTATTATACCTGAATTGTTTTTATGGAATCATATAAGTATTCATTTCATTTTTTAAGTATTCATTCATGGGAATGTGTTTCATTTATTTACCTTTCCATATTAATTATTAATTAACCAGATATTTATGTGGCACATGTGTTTAATTATCTAACATGTCTTAAATATTATGTTTATTTCTTCATGACATATTCTGATGTACAAAAACCAAACAATGATTTTTTATCTTAGAATTATTTTGTTATCATTATCCAACTTATGAAGATAAATTATAAGAATGTGTTTCAAGGATTTTGACCATTTACTTTTTTGTGCTTTATTTTCTCTTCATAATGTAATATGGATATATTATAAGTACTTTTGTTTTCAAAAAATATCAAATTGTTCAGTACGTTGGGAATTGAATCTTCTATCTATTTCGATGTAATTAAGCAAGTCACACACTCTAGGATACTGGGGTCATGGTAATTATAGTTAGGGAGTTTATTAATAAATAAAAATATCAGGCTATATAAAATATAATATCTAATTTATTATTCTTTCAAATAGGTTTTATGTATAACATGATGTGAAATAATAATTGACCTTCCTGGGAATAAAATTGAGTTATACATAATTTGGGTACATGGTGGTGTGTTTAAGGTTATGTTTAAATATTAATGTTATCATGGGTAAATTTTCATATAAATATTTGAAGTATCCTCATGAGACAGAAAATGATTTCTGTGTTGTTGTTGAAGAAACATGTATACCACCTTGAGTGTCATACGATATTTCATTAGTGTATTGATGGTTTATGTTTCTTATTTAATCACCAATACCAATAGTTTGAAAGACACTTATCCTAAGATGATTAATTCCTTGGAAAATTTATTATCAAATACATGATGCATTTCTATTTAGGGTATGATTTGGTATATTATTTATCATGCTATCATTTTTGGCTTATAAAAGTTCAAAATTTTCCTCTTGTATGGAATGTAAGACATCCTTGTCCCTAATTGAGATATATTAATGTAGTATATGGATATACTTAAATAAGGTACATGTGATGTGTTTGTTTATTTTGTTAATCTGAATATACTATTATTATATAAAAAGAAGAATAAAATATGTTGTATATATTTAATTGGTAGTTACATACATAATCAATTGAGAATGTATCGATAGGATATATAGGATTGACTTACATTATGTCCCTTGTTCACTTGATGTCTTATGGAATGAAATTTAATTATTATGCCAATATGTATCTAATAAAAATAGGGTATATATATATATGTTTGTACATGTTCTTAATAAAGATAATTCTGGATCCATTTATATCATTAGTAGTAATGAAAATTTAATATATGAATATCTTTGTATTGGTTTTTTGATTTTGGAAGTCATAATTGTTTTATATTATATAAAGGTGCATCATGTGACACATTCTGGTTATGAAAATTAGGATCAGGTTTATGAAACATTCAGAGACACCCCAATATTTTTATATATGATATCCATAATACATTTTGGATTGATTTTCATAATTTGTTACCTAAGGTGAATGTATGCTATGTCCATTATGATTTATTTCATGTTAGAAATGTTTATATTATTAAAAATGGATGAACAATGACATAGTGGTTTAGACCATATTAGGGTAAGTATTTTGGTTCTCCATGACATAATGAGAGTCATTATGTCCTGATGAGCATCACCTAAATTTACATTTTTTTGATATATTTTACGATTCACTATCTTATCATGAATAATACTCTCACAATAAGTTATTTTCATTTTATTATTTTTCTGAGGAGTTTCTATTATCAAGATCAAATCATTAAATTGTAAAAATTAAATTTTTGAATAAATCTATTTTTTAATGTATTGAATCAATGGATTTTTTTGAAACATTCCATGATAATGATGGGAGTTTGAGTATATTGTTGTATTTTTTATAGTGGTTAAATATTTAAAAGTTGTGTTTCATTTTGGTGAATCTATCTCATGTGTTAAAACTTCTCAAAGAGGAATATTTTTTTAGAACTCATTCTACCTACATTTTAATATTTTTCTAAATAACCATGCTATATAGGGGGCTATTTCTTCAGTGTAAAGAGAGTCATAAAATTTATATATACTCTTGATAGTAGGAATATTTTGGTAGATTCTTGTTAATATAAATTAAACTAGTGAAGATGGTCTGGATCAATACATAAGAGGTACACCATTATTTATTTAGTTTATTATTCAATTTAATATATAGATTGATCCTGGTTATTAAAAAATATTGGAGATTTTTCTACTATGTTTTGGATAATATTTTTCCCTAAAAAACCCTCAACATATTAGTATAAAAAAATTGTATTAACTAATAATGATATCAAATTAAAGATCCAATTCATACCCTATCATTTAGGAACATCTAATAAAATATTAATTATTTTGTTTTTCAATTAACAGGTCTATCCTCATGTCAACTTTTCTCTGAGATCACCAAGTGTGAACTTCATGAGACTAATTAATAATGCTAAGTATCCAAAAGAACATAATATTCATGAATTACCATTAGAGATTTAAACTAACGTGTCTACACTATAAAATATTGTTTTTTGAATAACATCATGTCATGTATTATTACTCATTAGAGTGATGAACTATTATAACTCATTGATATGATAAATCCTATAATAAAATTATCACACAAATCATATGAATTAAAGTTATTATATGTTAATAATGATAAATTTTTTAAAAAAATCATGATTCTTAAATAAAATGTTCAAGATAAATTTGGATCTATAAAAATACCAATATGATAACGAATAAATTAGTTAAAATTAATAAAATTTCATAAAACATGAGCACTCATATTACATTGACCCTTCAATTGAGGTGTGGAATTAGTAATTGAGACTTCAATATTTTACGTTACAAATATACTATAAGCTATGAATTTATCTCTCTAAGGAAAAATTCAAAAAAGTTGATATTATCAAAATATATGAATAATTAGTCTTTAAACACATTAGAATAAATTCTATAAAATTATTTTTCACTTTTATATTCACTTTCTCATTATAGTGTTGTTATCAAAATATTGATTTCAAATAAAACCAATATTTATGGAAACCTGTGTATGTGTATCAAAAAACAACTAGTTCCTTATCTTCTCCATGTATATAAAACATATCACCAATATAACTCTATCACCATAATATAGTTTTAGTTTAATCTCAATAAATCTATCATAAATTTACTTATACATAAAATGAAATAAATGATATATATATTCATTAATGGGAAAATAATCGTACTAATTATCTATATCATGTGACTTTAGAAATAATTATCTATTTACTAAATTATGTAATATCATTAAATACCTTATTTACATATATAATTTAACTTATTTTAAATATACTAGTTGATCTATACAATTAAAAATTGATATCTAGAATATAGAATGATTTATATATGTTTTCACATAACATTTTTATAATAAATTCTTTTCTAATTCTATGGTTTGTATCTTTTTGACATTAATAGAATTTCATAAACATATATTATGAACAAAACCCAAGAAATCCCGCTAATATTTTCTAAACAGGTAGATTAATTAAATTTATAGTGGAATAAAATTAACTTGTGGCCTCATCAAAAGAAAAATCCCATGAGTTTGTATCTTGATTTAATATATAAATTTATTTATCTATTAAATTTCATAATCAGGTTTATTTGTTATTAAATGTATTTCTTATTGAAAAAAAAATATTTCATTTCCTTCTATGAATGTTCTTTAGGTGTCTCTAGATGATTTAATTTTTTTGGAAATAGATAGACTCTTTGTTTTTTCCATACACTATAGATATTATCCAAATATAACATTGGGGAATGACTATCTAAAATACGCAACCTAAATTTCACAACATTCCTATATATTTGAACCCTCTATTTATATGGACAAATCCTTAAACATTAGATAATCTTGAAATAAGTTATTAATTCACATTTAAGAGCTTATATGTCCAGGGTATTAGAGAATTAAGCCACAAATATTACATTACATCTAAAATATTACAAAGTAGAATTTTCTACTCGGTATCCATTTATTCATAAAATAAAAAATCGTAAATGAAAAAAATATATCTTTTCTTGATATAAATCTTCTTTAATTATTTCATTCCCTTAACATTCCTTATAACTGATAAAAAACATTTCAAAAAACATTGGATGAGCATAAAAATCTTAGTAAGGGTTATAATATAAAGAATGTAAACATTAGTCCATAAATACTTACATAACATAAGTTAATTAACATACATCATGAAATCATATAAATTATGAATAACACATAGAAATCATAAATCATAAAGGTAACTTGTGGAATCCCTAACATAATTTTGTTGTAGCATTCACAGCTTCATATGAAGTTACCTATGGAATACCCATCACAATATATTTCCTAAATCTATTAGGAGAAACATTAATGTTTACCATTGTCACATTACCCAATGCATTGGAGAGCTATCTCAGGCTCACCTACCCTAGATTTATCATGGAACCACCCGTATAAATATTCAATTCCCAAGAACCATAACTTATTCAAAACACATAAAAAACCTTAAGAAAAAATAACCTTTACACATTTCAATCAATATATATAATTTCCACATATTGATATAACCAATGCTTTTCGATAACATTTTTCAATACCAAAATACGTAAAAATGATTTAAGTTTTTTATTTTCCCTTTAATAACATTACATCTTGTTAAGGAAGCAAAATATAAAATAATGATTGCAGCAACAGAATGGTCATTTTCATCACATACATTAAAAAGAAACATTATTTTGGATGTTTAGATAAACTCTTTATAGAGAAAATATTCCCATTGAAAATCATTGAACAAAATTAAATGAAAACTAGAATTATTATACACTATATAAAAAAAGTTTGAGTATAAACCAAAATATGCCTCAATGAAATGAGATTGAGATGAAGTCCCTTACAAAGATCATTTTGTAAATAAAAAAGATTGATTATCTGTATTTACTATATGTAAACATAAATAATGTATAAATACCATAAAATATATCAATTTTTTACTTCCCATATAATTGTATCATGACATAATCATGAAGTAGGAGATCAGCCCCAAGAATGGAAATTGGGTTACGAAGTTCCCTTACCTAGTGTACAACTTGAAACATTTGATCTTTAATCTCTTGATTAATAAACTAAAGTTAATTTTTACTTTCATAAGATCCTATTTCAAGTTTATTATTCCTTTTATTTTACTTATTACCTCATTATAAACATTAAATAATCATTTAATTTAATAAAAGTCATTTTTTCGATATTTGATACTAGAGTCAAAAATGAACTTCTTATAATTAAAAGTTGTCCATGTGGTCAAAATTCCATTATCTATAGAATGATATTCAAGATTTTGATATCATATATGTCATATATATTCAGTATTTATATATTCAATATATATATATTCAGTATTTATATATAAATAAATATATATTTAAAATAGTACATAATATTTGGAGATATGAAATGAAAAGCATCATTCATGGAGACGGTAAGATGTATGTACGCATGAATGCTACTTTATTTTCTATATCATATTTAATGGAATGAAAAAATAATGATACATATTATATTTTAAATCCATCATAACATCATATATAATTCTGTTACACCATCTTTTGTATGTTCTATGTATACCATGAACATGTCATATTACTTTGATGGGGCAATAGTCCGCACTTTTCAGATGAAATTATCATATTTACCCATTATGGAAACCATAAATTCATGTTATAAATGATAAATAAAGAAGAATAAGAACAATATAAATATAATATATATCGCATATATATACAGTTCCATATTAATGGCCACCATAATAGGCAGTAGGAGATAATTGAACAATCAACATTTCGTGAGGCAGTAGTTCACCATCCATAGAAACACTATGTTCGTATCCATTAGATGGAGGTCTGTGGAAGTGTAGTTTGAATAATTTTCATAAAATCATCTTATTATTTTTAGGATACTAGTTTTGATATAAAATAATGTAATAATGTGATTTTAGGGGGTTGGAGAATGAAAATAAAAGAAAATAAACTGAGATAAGACGTTACCTATAAATTGGGTAACTCCCTTTGGTTTGAACCAAAAGGTTTTATTAAAGTGCCTTCATCCTATATTAAGGATTCTATGAGGAAAAGAGGGATGTTGGGAGTTTATTTGGGTGGAGGCTGGATGATACAAGGGGGATTGAGATGTGTGAGTATGGGTGAGAGGTGATGGCTATTTATAAGGGGGAGAAGGGGCCCTTTAGGAAATTTTTATAATATTATTTTATAATAAACTGAATTTCGATTTAAAAAATTTCCCAAACTCATTAAATTCAAATATAAGATGTTTATTGTTCGCAATACTCTCATCCAATGTAATTTATTGTAGTTTAGGAATTATAGTGACCTTATCTTTTATCTTTGACATTTAGTTAACTAATTTAACTTTTTCCTTGTCCGCTTCTACATTCATACTATGTGATTTATATATTTCATGTAAAATAATAAGGGACACAAAAATGGATCACTATTTACATTAGTAATATCATATATGTCATTTATCCTAATAATATATTTTTATGACTATTTTATCATTTAAATTTTTTTTGATTGATTTAAAAACTCATTTATATCAATTTATGAACTCTTCATATCAAGGCTTTTAAAAAATCTAAAAGAACGTTATTCTTTCGATAAAACGACATTTACTCAAACATAGAAAGTTAAAACCCCCCTAAAATTCGTGTATTTCATTAAAAGTATCATAATAAATTTATTTTAATATCAATAATCTAATTTATTTAAAACATTCATCAATAAGGAAATCATAACATCATCATTTTTTCACAAATAAAGTTATTTATATGATTTCTAAAAATTATAAAAAAATACCATGTTGTAGGATATCTATTTATCATTTTAATGAATATTTACAGTCGAAACTATAACTTATATAACCCATTATAATTTTTTTACTAAGATATATATGGTTTTGATATATTTTATTTAACATTGATCTAATTTTCATAAGCTAGCATTTTTACTTACCAGTGGCTCCATGGGGTCCCAAAATCAACCCAAGGATTTCCATGGTCGTACATGTATAAGAAAAAATGGTTAGGACCCATGATAGAGTAATTTATTATTATTATTATTATAACATTTTTACCCTTATTTACTAGATTTACGTTTTAACCATGGTAGATAAAATATTTTCTAATGTTGTTATTCGTAATGTAAAAATATAAAATTTACATATTTATACAATTTTGACCTCTTAATTCCAAATATGGAATCAATTTTTCGAAATAAAAACTGTAAAAGTTGATGGAACTAATATAAAAATAATTCCCTTTTTCAAAACCAAAAATAGTTATTTAAATAAAAGTATAATTATCAATAGATTTACCCATATTGACATTAAATATCAAAAAGAAATTACTACCAAGGACAAACATTGGATTAAATTGTAAAAATATAATCTAATTACACATTGAAACAAATTTAAATGATAATCCATCCTAATAAATAAATTAGATTAAAAGGTAGTTTTTTATTAAAATGCAATTTTTTCATTATTCATTAAAAATGAACGTTATCAGAAAAAATACCAAAATTTAATCCAATGAAAATTTTGATATCCCGATATTAAGGAAGACAACTATTTTTCAAATAGAACATATGTAAGTGACAAAGTATAGTTTTAAAAAGGGTTCACAATCACAATTTGGTAAATCATTCTTATAATGAATATTAGAGTGTTTATGCTTAAATTTGAATTCATTCAATTTTTAAGCCTCTATATTTTGTTGGATAAATGTCAATAAAAATTACAAACATGTATAATTATACTGTTGTTAGTTCTGTTCATTCAAGTCAATACAACAACTAGGTTTTAAATACCATTTGAAATAATTCTATATTAATAAAATTTTTTTGTATGACTCCTCATTATGCGTGACATGAGACATCAGAGAATCCCATTGTTACGTGTCACATAATCTATCTAAAATTGCATCCGCTTTAATGTAAAATTAAAATTTAATTCACAAATACTAATAAATATGAAAATTTCATATTTTTTATTTACCTAGGATATTCCATCCTTATCTATTTTTGGGAATTACATCCCCAAAATTCTATTCACATATCAAATAAGTGGGGGTATTTATCCCATATAGCATTTTCTGATTCCCACGTTTCATCTTCAACCATATGGTATTTCCACAAAATGTTTACCATATGGATTACCTTATACAGCAACACTTGCTCTCTGTGGTCTAGAATCTGGACTGGTTGGTTCTCATAAGAAAGATTCTATTTCATCTAAACTACCTCTAGAATCAAAACATTTGATAGATACAATATATACTTTCTCAACATTGAAAAATGAAAAAAAATTGTGTACCTGGGAGAAAAATGGTGGTAAATCCACTCTGTAGGAATCTGATCCAACTTTCTCTGAGATTTCCAAGTTTCCAATGAACCTCATACTCAGTTTTACCTTCTTACCCAAACACATAACATTTTTTCATGTAGAAACATCGAGAAAGACATGATGAACTTCTTAAATGAATTATCATTCTTTTGATTATCCGCATAACGTTTTTTCATGCTCTATGTTGTTGTCATGTAATTCTAAATAAATTGAACTTCTTCTTCCATATCTTGTACCAATTATAGTCCCATCCAAATTATTTTACATACTTCGTCCCAAAAATCTGGAGATCGACACCGCTTCCCATTAATGCCTCAATTGGTGCCATCTATATACTAAAATGAAAACTGATATTATAAGAAAATTAAATCAAATAATGATTTTGGTCCCAACATCCCTGGTAATACATTGGGAAAGAACGTAACACATCTTCCAGTGTCTAAATTGTTTGTTCTGACTACCATCTTATTGTGGATTAAATGTTGTACTAAAATTTAATGTCATACCCAATTACTTCTAAAGGCCTTTCAAAAAGTTATAATTAATCCTGGGATCATGATCAGATACAATGGTAAGGGAAAATCCATGCTTCCTCACTATCTATTTAACATACAAATGAGAAAGATGATCTAGGGACAAAGTATCCCGAATAAGAAAAAAATGACCAGAGTTATTCAATCGATCAATAATTTCCAAAATTGTATTATTACATCGAGATGTATTTGGTGGTCACATAAAGAAATCCATAGACACAATTTTCCATTTCCACTCTAGAAAAATTTAAGGATGAAGTATTCCTTTTCATAACTGCCACTATACATTAACCTCTGGGCATGTCAATCACTTTTCTGTAATGTCAGCAAAATCTATTTTCATTTCAACCCACCAGTAATACTCTTTACGATCTTTGTACATCATAGTACGTCCAAGATGAACTGAAAAAGGAGAAATAAGAGCTTCACATAACAACTCATTCTTAAACAGTGAATCAAAAGGCACACAAAATCTCTTCCCAAACCTCCAAACTAAATATTTATCGATGTTAAATTGAGGTAACATACCCTCCTAAAGCAACTCTGCCAATTTATACCACTCACAGTCTTCTTTATGCACATTCTTTATTCTGTATTCTATGGATTATTTCTCTAACACTAGAAACCAAACTAAGGAATATAGTACACCAACAACTTCTATTCCACAGATCCTAACATAATTAATCAAATAATCTTATTCCAAACGTAAAAATGAAAATGTAGCATTATTTTTTCAACTCGAAGCATCGAAAAATTAATTTTCATTTCTTGGATGGAAATGAATTGTAAAATCATATTCTTTGATTAATTCTCTCCATATCCTCTATCTCATGATGAATTCATTTTGAGTAAATTTATACATCAAACTTTCGTGGTCAGTATATATTTCCCATTTCACACCATACAGATAATTCTTCTAAATTTTTAATTTAAAAAAAGTAACAGCTAATTCCAAATCATGTGTAGGGTAATTTAACTCGTGAAGATTCAACTGACGTGATGAATAAGAAATTACTTGATCATGATGCATTAGGAAAAAACGAGTTCCTTTCAATAAAGAATCACCATAGATAATGAACTCAACTTTTCTAGAAGATAGTTCCAAAACTGGAGAATTCACTAATCTTCTTTTCAATTCCAGAAAAAAGTCATCGCATTCTTTTGTCCAAAATATTGTAAAGTATTTCAGAGTTAACATTGTTAGTGGGCCATATAACCAAGATAAATTCTCAATAAACATTCTATGATATCCATCCAAGCCACGAAAACGTTGAATCCTAGTTATTTTTATACGTATTCTCCATTCTTCAACAACTTTTGTTTTAGAAGGATCAATAATTATGCCATTTTGGAAACAATGTGACCATGGAATGAAATTATTGTAACCAAAACTCACACTAGCTGAATTTCCCATTCAATGTATTTTATTTTACGGTTTTCAAGAAAACCCTTAAATTAATTTCATCTTTCCCTTTACTTTAGGAACAAACCAAAAAAAATCATCAATAAACCCAACCACAAACTTATCAATTAACTCATAGAAAATTCTATTCATATGATCCGTGGATAAAGAATGTACATTGGTATACCCAAAGGGAATAACTAAAAATTCATAATGGCCATATCTACTGTGAAACACAGTCTATATAATGTCTTCTTCCTTTATTCCCAACTAATTCTACACTGACCTCAGTTCAATCTTTGAAAAATACTGAGCTCCATGGATCTGATTAAACAAAAAATAAATATAAGGTAAATGATACTTGTTATTAACAATTATATTATTCAATTCCATATAATCAACTCAACGTCTCAAAGAACCGTCATTTGTTAACAAAAAATACTAGATAACCCCATGGTGATGTGCCATGTCGAATGACACCATTATCTAATAACTCATAAAATTACATCTTAAACTCTAAAAGTTCAATTTGGGCTATTTGATAACGGGGTTTTGAAATTGGGTTAGCATCATGAACTAAGTCAACAGTAAATTACACTTCCTGATCATGCATTATATTAAGAAACTCATCATAAAAAAATCAAGATACTCATTTACCACTGCAACATCATTAATATGAAAAATTTCTTTCCTGTCAACAATATGTGAAAGGTGAAATTCATTTCCACCACTTACTAATTTCTCAGCTTCCTGATATGTCATTAAATTTAATGGTTCATGTTTGTACACAAACTAAAATAGTTTCTGAAAAGTATCCTCTTTAGCTTTGCAGTCAATATTATAATGATAATCAGAAATTCAATCCATGCCAAAAATAACATTAAACAACTGTAACACCTCGAGCTACCATGATACGCTTCTTATTCAATAATGCAATAGCCTGCATTGTACGCAACTTCGAGTTCTAAAACACCGCGACTAATCAAAGTAGCCGTTATGAATAGTAATAACCACTTTTTAAAATTATAGAAATTTTATATTTCAAAATGGACTTCATTTTTGGATTCGGAATATCGAAATTAGCCTATGTTGAATTTTTGGTACTTTTCTGAGAACTTCTAATTTTTTATGAATAGTGAAAAATACTTAAAAACAACTTTTTTAATAAAAATAATTTATAGTGATAAATTATACTATTTAGTGGTTTTAAAGTATATTTAGAATATATTTTTACCATTTTATCCAATGGTGGTCATTATAATTAATTTAACATTGAAATTGGACATAAACAATTGCTAATCTTTTGATATAAATTGTTTCTTAAAAACACGCTATTTGTTGTGACAGTGGGAATTAATTATAAAATTAATTAATAAAACTTATATGTTTGGAATTTTTTAAAATAGACATCATTTTTTAATTCGTAATATCAATTATACCTTAGGGTGAAATTTTGGCATTGTTCTGAAAAACATCAATTTTTGATTAATAGTGAAACCACTAAGTGGTAGTTAAATAACTGATTTTTTGTTTAAATGATATATTACCACTTATGTGATTTTATTTTCAAAAATATGACATACATGTTTGTCATTAAGAAGTAAAATGTGGTTCCATGAGATCAAAATAATTTTTCGGTGAATAGTAACTTTTAAGTTCTTAATCGCGATAAGAGGTAATTAGTGTAGTTTAATGTAAAAATAATGTTTTAATAATATGAGATGGGCTTGACACTTGTCCTACTCCTATTGGATGAGTCATGGCTCACCAAGACAATCCATGGGTCAACTTGGGGACCCCATGGATCCACTTTAGTTGGAAAATGACATAAATACCTTTTATTTAATGTTAATGTAAAAAATGACACAAACATGAAATGTTTTACTAAAAAAAATTTACATGGGGTTATACAAGTCATATTTTTTACTATAAATATTCATTAGAAATCTAAATCGATTTCCTACATCATAGTATTTTTTTATAATTTTTAGACATTAAATAAATTAAATTATTTATGAAATCATTACGATGCAGCGATGACCTCATTATTTAACGATTTTAATAAAATGTAACGATAATGTAAAATCCAAGGCTTACACTTGTCCAAAGACTATTGGATGGGTCGATTTCGAACCCTTATCACCTTAGCCACGAATTATATAAGTATGGGTCCTTTAGAATCCGAAAAGCATTGTGTAATAATGTAACATTTCAATCTTTCCAAAAGAGCCCCTCCTCTCCACTTATAAAAGGCCCCCACCTCTCCCACCTTATTCAAACATTCAAGCCATTTGGCTAGGCCAAACTCTGCACAAATACTCTCCCAACTTCCCCCTCTTACTCCTAGAAGCCTCACTTTGGGCAGAACTCTTCTCAAGTAATCCTTTGGCTCAAATCAAAAAGAGTTACACGATTTTGATGTAATGTCTTCTCTAATGTTGTTTGGTATTATTTTTCTTCTCCAACCCCCTAAACTCTTTTTATTCATTTCTTTTGTAAGAACAACAGTATTATAAATATACTAGGATGTTGTTATAAGAAGGATTCGAGCTACACTTACACACACCTACATCTAATGGTTAATGAACATACGGTTTCTGTGGATGGCGAATTTCTGCCTCACGAAACGATGATTGTTCAACACTCATATAAAACCATCAAAGATGGCCATTAAGATGTCACTATATTTATATATGATATATAATGTGTTTATGTTTTACTTATGCTTCTGTATTTCTCATTTATGGCATACTTTATGATTTCCATTATGGGTAAAACGCGATAATTTCATTTTAGGAAGTGCGGACAACCGCCCCCTCAAAGTGATTTGAATCGTTAATGCCATATGTGGGATGTATAAAGGATGGATTTAATGGTATTATACACTATATAATACTGTAATTATATTATAAATATATATCATTATGATTCCGTTCCATTAAATATGAAATAGAAATGAAAGTAGCGTTCATGCGTACGTACGGCTTACCATCTCCATGAACGGTGCATTTCATTTCTTACCTCTAAATGTTACGTGACATTATGAATGAATGTATATACTGGATATATATCATATATATGATATCTACATCATGATTATAATTCTGGATATAATGGATATTTCACCACATGAACAACTTGAAATTATAGGAAGATTATTTTTGACTCAAGTACAAAAGATCGACAAAACGACCGTTATTAACTTAAATAATTACATAATGTTCATAACATGGTAATAAGGGATATAAAAGGAATAATGAAAATGAAAAAGGTTCTTAAGTAAATATGAATTAACTCTATTTTATTATTCAGGAGGTTAAAGAACGGTCGAGTCAGGACAGGACGCAAGGTAAGGGAATTTCTTAACCCAATTTCCATTCTTTGGGTTAATCTCCTACTTTCAAATTATGTCATGATATTATTATGTCTTATTTTTTATTCTTTATGTGTACCTATATTTAATACACATAATAGATCTATTTTATTTTAAAATGATCTTTTTATGGGACTTCGTCTCAATCTCCTTTCATTGAGGCATATTTTGATTTATACAAAACTTTCTTTTATACGGTGTATAAAAACCACTTTGACTTTTACATTTATTCAAAAGGAATAATTTTTATATGAAGCGTTTACTAAATGACAAAAGGGAATGTTTTTGTCATACGTATGCGGTGACAACGACTTCTCCGCCGCTGTGACCACTATTTGAGTTTCGGCTTCCTCTACAAGCCATACCCTTTTTTAATGAAAAATAAATACCATGTTATACTTTTCGTTTATTTTGGTATTGAAAATGGTTTTGAAAGCATTTTTATTATATCAATGTGTTGTATTGATATCTTGTGGTTGAAATGTAGAAATGTTATGTTTCCTTTATGCATGTTTTATGTGATACGATTATGTTATGGTTTATGAGATGTTTAAATCTGTTCATATGAGGAATGTATTGGACTTAATAAGTGACGGGTGGAGCCCTCTATAGCTCCTCGATGCATCGGTAGGTCTCATGAGACAACTAGACGTGGAATTGGCCGATGCCTTTTCCCAATTATATTTATGGTTTTGGCCGAGGCCTTAATCATTTTAGACGTCTTGGCCGGGGCCTTGATAAAATGTTTCAGAATGTCCGGCATTATACATTCCCTTATTATGAAAGTGGTTATTCATATTGCATGTGATTATTCGACCAGTAGAATATCCATGTGAAGAAGCGAATGGAATTATCTCATTTAACTTTTGCCATATTATATTGAAGTTCAAGTTTAGAAGGCTTTTGTTTTAGTTATACATTGCCTTAAATGTTAATGTTTATTTATGAAAGCTTCCTCTATATTGTTATCCTTACTGAGCATCTGAGCTCACCCCTTTCAATGTTTTAATATTTTCCAGGATGTGAAGAAGTATTTTATGAATGACCTGCAGGGATAGTTAGAAGAGGATATAAGTGTGGACTATGGGGACTTTGTTATTATAGTTTTTCACTTTATGATGTAATGTAACACTTACGAATGTATCTAGTGTTTCCAAGGCTACTAAACTAATCGGTCTTTCCAGACTTGATCTTTTGTGATCATGCCAATGTTACGAGGTAATGCACCGACTCTGGGTAGCTGGGGCCGGGGCGTTACAGTTGGTATCAGAGAAGTTTAGTACAAACCTTGGAAGCTAGATTTAGATAAACTCTGATTAGATCACGTAGACCTAAGATGAACTTTGAGGATTAGTATAGAAGAACTTCCTAGAATTATGGTATTGTAGAGATTTTTTGAGTTTTCCGAGAAATACATCCCTGTCTGGATATGAGCAGGTAGAGGCGGCTCTAGCACAGATGTACCTAGGGGTAAAACCCAAAAACACTGCTTTGAGCTAGACTCGAACGGAAACTGGTGCACGACAACGGGCCTTGCTGCACTCTTGGTTACGACACTCCCAGGGGATATGCTTAGGATAATTCTCATTTTCTTTACAAGCCACTATGAAGGGTTATGAGTATATACTTTCTCAAAGAAAACATTTTTATGGATTATATCCATAAATAGTTCAATTTATGTTAAGTATCTTACAAGTATGGAATTATGTATTTTGATTTATAACCTAATATAGTTTATGCCATTGTTTAGAAATGGCGCCTAGTGGAAGGAATTGAAACCATATCAATGCACGCACTCCGTGTAGGGATTTCCCTCCTGCTCAAGATAATTATTGTGGAGATGAAGATACAACTGGTGATGATCAACTTATTACCATACTGGGACAACTCACTCAGGTTATGAATAATAACCTTACTCATATGGAACACCCTGATCCGCAACGTGGAGGATCAATGTTAGACCGCTTCATGAGGAAACAACCACCAAACTTCACTGGGAGTACAAATCCGTTAGTAGCTGAGCAATGGATAAATTCCTTACAGAAAATATTCCATGCCTTGGGGAGTAGTGAAAGGGAGAAGGTTGTCATGGCAGTTTACCGCCTCACTGGAGATGCCGATCAGTGGTGGTCGCTGATTCAAAAGACAAAGGAAGATGATGACGTATCGAATATGGAATGGAGGGAGTTCAAAGATCTTTTCTTAGAAAAATACTTTCCTCGTGACCATCGAGAAGATATGGAAAGGAAATTTCTGAGTCTGAGGCAGAAGGAGGATGAGAATGTCTCAAAGTTTGAGGCTAACTTTACAAGGTTAGCGAGGCATGCTGCCGATTATATACGTAACCCAAGAAGTAAGATTGATTGTTTCTTTGATGGGTTAAAACCATTTCTCCGTCGATCTTTAGTATCACAATCCTTCTCATCATACGAAGATATTGTCTCGTGTGCTATCAAGACAGAAAAGGAATTCTCTAAGACTTATGACAACAAACTAAAGCAAGAGAAGAAGAGAACGGTGGAACAAGAGACAGATAAATGGAAAAAGGGAAAGAAGGATTTTCCATTATGTGATAATTGTGGGAAGAATCACCCTGGAACGTGCCTAAAAGGAGTGGGAGTTTGTTATAAATGTGGAGAAAAGGGTCACTAGGCTCGTGATTGCAAGGGAAAGAAAGAGGTTGTCAAAGTTGAATGCTACAATTGTAGGGAAATGGGGCATTATGAAAATGAATGTCCTAAGCGTCAAGGAAACTTACCTCAGAAAAGGCCAAGGGATCAAGGCCAATCTTATGATGTGACTACAGTTGAAGCGGAATAATTAATGTATTGGTGCTTTTGGACTCAAGAATTATATTCTGGTTATAAGAATAATGTGATATATATATATATATGGATTGTACTACAGTACATTTTTGATTTCAGTAAGGTTTTAATATGATTAAGGTAATCATATTTTTAGTATGTGACAATTAGAGAAACTTTTCTTTGTTTGGGGAATCTGATGTTACAATTGATTTTGGAATTAAGAGACCTTTTAGAGAAAGTCTGGACAGAGGTATTTTGGATAACTATTAAGGTTGGAATGGATTAAGTTGAACCATGTATAGTATTGTTTAAGGTTAAAGCATTTCTGAAGATTATTTTTGATATATTATAATACTAATGTTTTAGGAAAAGGACAACCTGCAGGGTGGGGAATAACCCGTCGCGTCGGACAAAGCTGCAGGAATCGAACCCACAACCATAGTGCGACAAGCCTTTATTTCCTACCACTAGCCTACAGGAAGTCCCTGGTTATTACAAAATAGTTTTAGTAATCTAAATGGTATGTGTTAACATTTGGAACCTTATACAATTAGGATAAATAGAATATTTTTGAGTTCCGTTACCATTTGGAGTAAAAGCTGGGTTTGTGGTAAAAATTTATTAACGAATGAAAGTATACATAACAAGTATTTATATTCCCTTACGTTCTTATTAAATCTCCTAAATAAATTCCTCAACATTATAAAAGGTAACTTAAAACAAAAATGTTGTCGGTTAACTATTCAAACTGGGGATTCAATGACCGTTTAACCAATCATAAGTTTGTAATTTTCTTGTAGTTAAACTTTCTCCTAATACTGTTTTCAATAAATCTCCATTAGACCTTGATGGTTTGTTTCTCCTCCATATCCATATTTTCATATAATCCTAGAATGGGCTATATCGGGTGACATTTGTACTTATCTTTCTTTCTTTTAATGTTATATATTTATTAACCTTATTTCCGATGTGGGTTTTCCACAAAGGTATTCTCTATTTTCAACCTTTTATTATCAAAGAAAATTTTCAAATTGCGAGGAAGCAATTTATTGAAGGAGGGGAGAATGTAACACCCCGAGCTACAATGATACCCTTCTTATTCAATAATGCAATAGCTTGCATTGTACGCAAATTCGGGTTCTAAAACACCGCGACTAATCAAAGTAGCCGTTATGAATAGAAATAACCACTTTTTAAAATTATAGAAATTTTATATTTCAAAATGGACTTCATTTTTGGATTCGTAATATCAAAATTAGCCTATGTTGAATTTTTGGTATTTTTCTGAGAACTTCTAATTTTTTATGAATAGTGAAAAATACTTAAAAACAACTTTTTTAATAAAAATAATTTATAGTGATAAATTATACTATTTAGTGGTTTTAAAGTATAATTAGAATATATTTTTACCATTTTATCCAATGGTGGTCATTATAATTAATTTAACATTGAAATTTGACATAAACAATTGCCAATCTTTTGATATAAATTGTTTCTTAAAAACACACTATTTGTTGTGACAGTGGGAATTAATTATAAAATTAAATAATTCATCTTATATGTTTGGAATTTTGTAAAATAGACATCATTTTTGAATTCAGAATATCAATTATACCTTAGGGTGAAATTTTGGCATTGTTCTGAAAAACTTCAATTTTTGATGAATAGTGAAACCACTAAGTGGTAGTTAAATAACTGATTTTTCGTTTAAATGAAATATTACCACTTCTGTGATTTGATTTTCAAAAATCTGACATACATGGTTGTCATTAAGAAGTAAAATGTGGTTCCATGATATCAAAATATTTTTTTGGTGAATAGTAACTTTTAAGTTCTTAATCGCAATTAGAGGTAATTAGTGTAGTTTAAGGTAAAAATAATGTTTTAATAATATGATATGGGCTTGACACTTGTCCTACTCCTATTGTATAAGTCATGGCCGACCAAGACAATCCATGGGTCAACTTGGGGACCCCATGGATCCACTTTAGTTGGAAAATGACATAAATACCTTTTATTTAATGTTAATGTAAAAAATGACACAAACATGAAATGTTTTTCTAAAACAATTTTTACATGGGGTTATACAAGTCATATTTTTTACTATAAATATCCATTAGAAAGATAAAAAGATTTCCTACATGATAGTAATTTTTTTATAATTTTTATACATTAAATAAATTAAATTATTTATGACATCTTTATGATGCAGCGATGACCTCATTATTTAACGATTTTAATAAAATGTAACGATAATGTAAAATCCAAGGCTTACACTTGTCCAATGACTATTGTATGGGTCGAATTCGAACCCTTATCACCTAAGCCACGAATTATATAAGTATGGGACCTTTATAATCCGAAAAGAATTGTGTAATAATGTAACATTTCAATCTTTCCAAAAGAGCCCCTCCTCTCCACTTATAAAAGGCCCCCACCTCTCCCACCTTATTCACACCTTCAAGCTATTTGGCTCGGCCATACTCTGCCCAAATACTCTCCCAACTTCCCCCTATTACTCCTAGAAGCCTCACTTTGGGCAGAACTCTTCTCAAGGAAGCCTTTGGCTCAAATCAAATAGATTTACCCGATTTTAAGGTAATGTCTTCTCTAATGTTGTTTGGTTTTATTTTTCTTCTCCAACCCCCTAAACTCTTTTTATTCATTTCTTTTGTAACAACACCAGTATTATCAATATACTATGATGTTTTTATAAGAATTATTCGAGCTACACTTACACAAACCTACATCTAATGGTTAAAGAACATACAGTTTCTGTGGATGGCGAATTTCGGCCTCACGAAACGATGATTGTTCAACACTCATATAACACCTTAAAAGGTGGCCATTAAGATGTAACTATATTTATATATGATATATAATGTGTTTATGTTTTACTTATTCTTCTGTATTTCTCATTTATGGCGTACTTTATGATTTCCATTATGGGTAAAAGGCGATAATTTCATTTTAGGATGTGCGGACTACCGCCCCCTCAAAGTGATTTGAATCGTTAATTCCATATGTTGGATGTATAAAGGATGGATTAAATGGTATTATACACTATATTATACTGTAATTATATTATAAATTTATATCATTATGATTCTGTTCCATTAAATATGAAATATAAATGAAAGTAGCGTTCATGCGTACGTACGGCTTACCGTCTCCATGAACGGTGCATTTCATTTCTTATCTCTAAATGTTACGTGACATTATGAATGAATTTATATACTGGATATATATCATATATATGATATCTATATCATGAATATAATTCTGGATATAATGGATATTTCACCACATGAACAACTTGAAATTATAGGAAGATTATTTTTGACTCAAGTACCAAAGATCGACAAAACGACCGTTATTAACTTAAATAATTACATAATGTTCATAACATGGTAATAAGGGATATAAAAGGAATAATGAACATGAAAAAGGTTCTTAAGTAAATAGTAATTAACTCTATTTTATTATTCAGGAGGTTAAAGAACGGTCGAGTCAGGACAGGACGCAAGGTAAGGGAATTTATTAACCCAATTTCCATTCTTTGGGTTAATCTCCTACTTTCAAATTATGTCATGATATTATTATGTCTTATTTTGTATTCTTTATGTGTACCTATAGTGAATACACATAATAGATCTATTTTATTTTAAAAATGATCTTTTTATGGGACTTCATCTCAATTTCCTTTCATTGAGGCATATTTTGATTTATACACAACTTTCTTTTATACGGTGTATAAAAACCACTTTGACTTTTACATTTATTCAAAAGGAATAATTTTTATATGAAGCGTTTACTAAATAACAAAAGGGAATGTTTTTGTCGTACGTATGCGGCGACAACGACTTCTCCACCGCTGTGACCACTATTTGAGTTTCGGCTTCCTCTACAAGCCATACCCTTTTTTTAATGAAAAATAAATACCATGTTATACATTTCTTTTATTTTGGTATTGAAAATGGTTTTGAAAGAATTTTTATTATATCAATGTGTTGTATTGATATCTTGTGATTGAAATGTAGAAATGTTATGTTTCCTTTATGCATGTTTTATGTGATACGATTATGTTATGGTTTATGAGATGTTTAAACATGTTCATATGAGGAATGTATTGGACTTAATAAGTGACGGGTGGAGCCCGCTATAGCTCCTCGATGCATCGGTAGGTCTCATGAGACAACTAGACGTGGAATTGGCCGAGTCCCTTTCCCAATTTGATTTATGGTTTTGGCCAAGCCCTTAATCATTTTAGACGTCTTGGCTGAGGCCTTGACAAAATGTTTCAGAATGTCCGGCATTATACATTCCCTCATTATGAAAGTGGTTATTGATATTGCATGTGATTATTCGACCAGTAGAATATCCATGTGAAGAAGTGAATGGCATTATCTCATTTTACTTTTTCCATATTATGATGAAGTTCAAGTTTAAAAGGCTTTTGTTTTAGTTATACATTTCCTTAAATGTTAATGTTTATTTATGAAAGCTTCTATTATATTGTTATCCTTACTGAGCATCTGAGCTCACCCCTTTCAATGTTTTAATATTTTCCAGGATGTGAAGAAGTATTTTATGAATGACCTGCAGGGATAGTCAGAAGAGGATATAAGTGTGGAATATGGAGACTTTGTTATTGTATTTTTTCACTTTATTATGTAATGTAACACTTACGAATGTATCTAGTGTTTCCAAGGCTAATAAACTAATCGGTCTTTCGAGACTTGATCTTTTGTGATCATGCCAATTTTACGAGGTAACGCACCGACTCTGGGTAGCTGGGGTCGGGGCGTTACAACAACACTAGAGGAAAAACAATAATGTTTTCAGGTACATTCATTCTGCACACAAGGAAATGAAGGTTCTTATAATTTATTTTTGTCTCAACATTTACTCTTGTTGTTTTTAACATATATTCAAGATTAATATCTTTAGATGGAATTCCCAATTTAATAGAAAACTTGTCAGATATTAAATAATGTGTAGACCCTAAATCAAACAACACATTGGCATGATCTGAATAAACAAATATTTTACTTGATACTACTTCATTTTATGGCCGAACATCTACAAAGTAGTTGCAATGATATTCACCACAACTTTCAACTTATATTATGAATGTGTTCCCTTAGTTTAGTTCTTCATTAGATACTTGTTTTCATAATGAACCATTTCATTACAGTTAAAACATTTTTATGACGGTAAATAAGACTATTTAGTACCATTACCCTGATCTGTTTCTATTCATTTAGGAGCCTTATGTCCTATTTTACCACATCGGCAGAACTTACCATAATTCAAAATACATTCCCTAGCATGAATTTTACTAGAATATTCATAAAATATAAACTTTATATTATTACCATGAAACATTTTTGAAGAGTTATTCCCTTTTGGATGCCACTACATCATCTTATTATTTTGTTTTTCAAAGAACACTTGATCATCAAATAAATCAAATTACAATTTCTCCATACATCGATCAAGTTTTTCATTACTATTGAACTCATGAGAAGCTATGTCGCTTCAATACATTTTCTTTAACCATAAGTAAATATTATTGTTTATAATATCAAGATATCGTATTAAATTTCATGCATAACTTGCATGTTCAGTGAATTTTTCTTCATAAAGAGCCACTATTTCATCCCCCTACCACAATTTTAGGAATTGAATTCCATACGAAGACAAAACACCACAGTAAAATATTTATCATGAAATATTACTTTTAATTCATCTCAATCATGTGAATTAATCTCCTTTCTATCCATGATATTTTTCACCATCGACCACCATATATCGGATTTTCCATCAAAACAGTAAACAATAAGACTAACCTATTGATGTTCTTAACACCCCATGACATGAAAAATAATCTACAATTATTTAATACACCCTTCCGCTTCCAAAAGGTCAAATTATCCTATGAATAATGGTGGATGTTTCCTAATGAAATTCTCAACTACTAACATGTTACTCTCTGGTTGATATAGCTAGTCTCATGCGTGGATACCACCACCATTAAAAGCCTGATTAAATTATTCCAACACTTCAACATACTATCCAGTTCTGATTTCGACCATCTCAAGTTGCAGATTTGGAAGGTTGTATTTTTCTTGATGTTATCCCATCACAGATGCCATATTTCCTCTAAGTAAAAACATTATGAAGACAGAAATATCTTATTCAAAGAAACATGGTAATCTGTAAAATCTATATTATTTCAATCATAACACAAATTATTTTATTAATTTACCAATACCCTAACTACTAATGATTCGTAAACTAACCTCTGAATCCAACTATAAATACCCAGCCTTAAACATTACATAATCATGAATTATGTTAACAATTCACATTGAGGATCTTGTCCATTTTAGAGTATTATAGAGTTAGGCCATAACCATTACATTATATCTAAAATGTTAAAAAGCATACATTTCAACTAAGTATCCAAATTTTCCATAAAATAAAAACTCTTGAGAGAAAACATGAATAATTTTCATGATATAAATCTAAGTGAATTATTCCTTTCTCTTACCCTGCCATATATAATGTAAAAAAAATTTCAACAACATGGGAATAGCATAAAAAGATCAGTAAGGGTTATAAAATAAATAATGAAAGTATTTGTCCATAAATACATGGAAAACAATATCACTTTAATATACCTCGTGAAATCATAAGATTTATGAATAACACATAGAAATCGTAATTCAAAAGGAAACTTGTGGAATCTATAAAATTCATACGTTGTAACTTTCATAGTGACGTAGGTAGTTACATTTGGATTACCTATCATAGTATATTTACGAAATCTCTTAAGAGAAACATTACTGTGTACATCCATCACGTTCTCCAATGCATTAGAGATTTATCTCAGGCTTAACCGTCCTAGTTTTATCATCGAACAACCCATATACATAACAATTCCCAAGAACCATAACATATTCATAACACATAAAACAAACATAAAGGAAAGATTACATTTCCACATTTAATTCACAACATATCATTTCAGGATATTGAAATTAAAAATTATTTCTCAAACCCATATTCAATACCATAGTACATAAAAAGAGTATATGGAATCTAATTTCCTTTTAAAAACATTACAGATTTTTAAGGATTGGAATTTAAAATAATGCTCGCGAGGATGGAATGGGTGTCGTCACCACATATATAAAAAAAATTATTTAATTCATATTTTGAAACACCTGGTAGATAACAGATTCATGTTGAAAACCCTAGAAAGAAATTAAATCGAAAAGGGTATAATTATATACCGTATAAATAAACGTCGTGTAAATCCCAAAATTAGCCTCAATAAAAGTAGATTGTGACGAAGTCCCTTACAATGATCATTTTGTAAAAAATATATATCAATTATCCGTTTTTACAATAAGTACCCATAGATAATTATAAATACAAGACAATATATCCTAATTAATTTCCCACATAATCATAGCATGACATTATCCGGAATAGGAGATCAACCCTATGAATTGAAATTGGGTTATCTAAATTGACTTGTCTTTTATTTAATATCCTAAATAATAAAATAATGTTAATTTATAATTTATTAAAAACCATTTTCATGTTTATTATTCCTTTTATATTACTTATTACTTTTTAATAAACATTACATAATCTCTTATGTTAATAACAGTAATTTTGTCGATATTTGGTACTTGGGTCAAAAATGAACTTCATATAATTACAAGTTATCCATGTGGTCAAAATTACATTATCTCCATAATGATATAAATGAATTAGATATAATATTTGTCATATATATTCAATATATATTTTTTATTTATAAAAGTACATAACATATGGAGATAAGAAATAAATTGCACCGTTTGTGGAGATAGTAAGCCGTACGTACACATGAATGCTACATTCATTTCTATTTCATACTTAATGAAATGAAAATGTAATGATAAATTGTTATATTATAATTAAAATAGAATATTATATATAATTTTATTAATAACATCCATGGTACAATACATGTATGGCATGAATGAGTCATATCTCTTTTAGGGGGTGGTAGTCCGCAGATCCTCAAATGAAATTATCACATTTACCCGAAAAAGAATCCATAAAAGCATGATAAAAATAAAAAATATAGAATAATAGAGAAAATATAAATATAAAATATATCATATATAAATACAATTCCATATTAATGGAAACCATAAGAGGCGGTAGGAGATAATTGAACAATCATGGTTTTGTGAGGCAGTAGATCACAACCCACAGAAACAGTATGTTCGTATCCATTATATAAAGGTGTGTGGATGTGTACTTAGAATACATCTAATTAAAACATCTTAATATATTTATGATACATTGTTGTATTAAATAATGGATTAAATAGAGTTTAGAGGGTTGTAGAAGGAAAATAAAAGAAAAGAACTTGAGAGAAGATGTTACCTTTAAATTTATTAAATCCCATTGGGATGAACTAAAAGGATTTCTTGATGTGACTTTTTTACAATGTTAAGGGTTATAGGTGGAAGAGAGGGATGTTGGAAGATTATTTGGACAGATTTTGGACGAGCCAAGGGGGATTGAGTGGTGTGAGTAAGGGTTATAGGTGATTTCTTTTTATAAGGGGTAGGATGGGATCTTTAGGAAAGATTGAAAATATTTTTTTATTATCAACAGAATTTCGATTTAAAAATGTCCCAAACAAATTAAATTCGAATATTAGGTGATTAGTTTTTCAAATCATCTCATCCAACGGGTTTTATACTATTTTAGTTCACAAATATAACATTATCTTTTTTCTTTAATCTTTAGTTAAATAATTTAACGTTTACCATGTCCGCTTCTATATTCATACTATAATGATAATATATTTACTATAATATAAAAAGAGACACAAAATAGGATCCCTAATACGATTACTGACATCATATATGTCATTTTTTCTAATCAATTATTTTTACGACTATTTTATCTTTTAATAAAATATTTATTGATTTAAAAACTCATTTATGCCAATTTATAAACTATTCATGTTAAGTCTTTTAAAAAAATAACATGATTTTTACTAAAAAAAATTAATTCAAAATTAACAAGTTATAATCATGAAAAAAATTATTGGATTGCATAAAAAAGTTCAAAATAATGTTAGTTTAATATTTATAATAACATTTATTTAAAAAATTCATTAATGAGGTTATCAGTACATCATCATTATGTCATAAATAAATTTATTTAAATAATTCAACAAAATTATAAATAAAATAACATGATGTAGGAAATATTTTTATATTTTTAATGAATATTTTTAGTTGAAACTCTCACTTATCTAACAAATTATATAGATTTTTTCCAATAGATATATGTCTATGTTATATTTTCCTTATCATTAAATTAATGTTTATGAAGTGTCATTTTCAATTAAAAGTTGATCCATGGGGTCCCCAAATCGTCCCAAAAGATTACCATGTTTATAAATGTATCATACAATAGGTTTAGGACACATTTTAGTGTAATTTAATAATATTAAAATAATATTTTATCCATTATATACCAGATTTAATTTTTAATCATGGTAAATAAAATATTTACAGAAGTTACTATTCATAATGTTTAAAAATAAAATTTACCTATTTAAAAAATTTATACCTCATGATTCAAAATATGGAATCCATTTTTCTAAATTCAAAACACAAACATTTCTTAAATTAATTTTAAATTTATTCCAATCGTTAAAACTAAAATTGGTATTTAAAAAATTATAATTATGAAAAGATTGACATTTGTTTAAGTTAAATTTCAAATTGATGTTACATAAAATGGACAAAATTGGATTAAATGGTAAAAATATAATATAATTACTCATTAAAACCAATTTAAAAGATAATCTATCCATATAAATAATTCAATTAAAAGGATGTTTTGAATTAAAATGTACTTTTTTCACAACTCATTAAAAAATTTCGATTATCAGAAAAATACCAATATTTCATCAAAACTAAATTTTGATGTCCTGATCCTAATTAAGATTATTATTTTTTCAAATAGAACATATAAAATTTACAGAAACTAGATTTTAAAAGGATTTTTCATCGAAAGGCGGTAAATCAACCTTTAAAGAATATTAGGGTGTTTTTTCATAAAATTGGATTCATTCAAATTTTAAGCCTTTAACAATTGTTGGATCAATGAAAAAACATTTAAAATATATATATATTCATATTTTTTTCTGTTATGTTCATTCTTTCCAATACAATGGCTAAGTGTTAACTACCATTTAAAATAATATTATATTTTTATATTTTTTCAGAATGGCCCACCATTGCGTGCATCATGAGATTTCAGAGAAACCCATTGTTGTGTGTCTGGTACGCCATCAGGCATAGAATCCCATTTAATGTAAAATTAATATTGAATTCATAAATAATAATAAATTTCAAAATATCATATTCTTTATTTTACATGGGATGTTACACTATTATTGACTCAATAAATATTTTATGGACCAAATCCCTTCTTCAATAGTTCCATAGAGAAGTATTTATCATCCATCTCATCCCAATAAAATGATCCCGTTAGGATGATTTTTGATTCCCGTGGACTCATAATCAATATCATCAGGGCTATTAATGACACTAAAATCCATGTTGGAATCATGATGTATCCACATTCAATAAAAGAATCTGAATTTACTAGGAATTTCCATTGCATGAACCATATCATCATGTTTATATGGAATCATCCGTTAATTAATATCTTTAAACAATTTGGAAAAAGGATCAAAGAATATCACATGTCATATGGTTATTTTATCCATTAATATAATATAATTTTGATATACTTGTTTAGATCATCCCTGTTTATATCCACCTAATCTAGTAGATTTTATGTCCATGATAATGAATGTTTTTTATTATTTTCATGGGATATAGAGATTTATAAAGTATGGGATCCTTATACAATTGAAGAGTGGGTATTACTTTTCACACATCCTCTCCTTTTTTATAATCCAATGATTTAGAATGGGTAAGAGACTGATTTAGAATGATCATTTGCACTGATTTATTAACTCTTTCTTGGATGTCTTCATTAGTGTCTTATATATTTATTGGTAATAAATTTTGAATTCTCATTCCTCATCATATATTTATCTACACATAATCATTGATATAATTTTTCCAATGTAACATATATTTAAATATAGTTTATTTTTTCCCATTATTGCCCCTATGGAAATGATCTTTCCTTGTGAAGGATAGTTACTCGGTTTTCTTGTCTTTCCAGATCTACCCCCTATATCATACCATATGGATCCATCTCATAGTGCACCTATTGTTACAAACACATATATAGGTTAACATTCTAATGGAGTCTCTTTCACAGGTTCTTTGGATTTGTGGATGGATTTAACACTATGTAAGTTCCTTTTTTGACTCTTAGGGGGTATTATCTTACGGTGAATCCTTTACCTATACCCAAGTTTATAATTTATGTTATATTTTATCATATCCTACTCTTAGGTTTGTATCCTTGATATTGTTATTTTATGTCTCCTCCAACTAAACAAATAAAAATTTTACCATACTTTCATCTAGATTATATCTTTATTTTGTAGAGGGAATGAGATCTAAGTTGTCCAAAGTGGTTTCCACCCCACAAGTTAGGCCTCTTTTTCTAAGAAGAAACTAGATTCCTAGTTGGACACAATGTGTGGTTTAGTTTTTGTATCCAGTGAAGAAAATTTTCATTGTATGTAATATGGTATGTTTTTAATCATTGAGGGATATTTTTATTCAATGGATAATGAAAATGTGAGGAATATATATTATCTTAGTCATTCTCAATTGGAATGAATTTTTTAGATACCTTGGTTGATCAACAAATGGATAGAGAGATATTTATTGTCACTCATTATCCCTCAAATTACATATTATTTTGTTTATTTAGTGTATTTGGATATTATCTTTATGTTTCAGGTTTAAATTTTTTTTTCAGATAGATTCTCCATCTTTCATATGGTCAGGGTGCATGGTTTCAGGGAAAATATCTGACGAGATTTATATAATGACCTTTTTCGTTCATTTATGTTCATGTATTATTCTTCCACATGGGTATAACATGTTTAGGTCCAAAATATACATAACCCAAGAGAATCCACGTTAGAAATTTTTAATGTTGGGGTACTGGTGAAAAACATATACATGGTTTTTGGAAATTATGCGACATGAATGTTGTGGGACTATAATTTTAACAGGTAAATTTTTCTGCATCGGTAAATATTTTTTTAACCATGTTGAAAAACTATGACGATTATTGGGATCTTATTGTTAGGGGTGAATAATTGGAATACAATTTTGTAAACTGTGAGACTAAACTATGTGACTCATCGATATTTTTAAAATTCTGAAACAACTATTCTATCCCTTCAAATTAAATACCACTCTTAGCCACACCCACCCCCATGAATCACATGACAAATCCAATGGGATAATTAGGCATGCCAATCTTTCTCCTACACAGATTTTATTAAAACTTATTTGATTCAGGATGAATTCAGTAATGTCAGATATTCATTTCACTTATCTTTCTCAACCCTTATCTATATTATTTCTTTTTCATCTATAGGTTCCTTATCGCCAAAAATTAGAGTTGGATTTCAACCTAATCCCTTAAATTTAAGGTGTTTAAATTTTTCTTTAGGTCCTCCAGTTTACATATATTATGGGTTTTCATTACCCACCCATTGTTTTATGAAGGAAAACATTTGGAATAACTGTATTTATTTCGAACTATGATCACATTGGATTTCTAACATGAATTTATCCGGTTTTAGAAATCCTATTTTATATGTGTAATAGTTTTTCTAAATATGTGTGTTTTATTTGGACTTCATTTAAGGGGAAATTATATCACCTTTCTCCTTAGGGTTTAATATAGTTCTAAGAGTTTGTGCATTTATTGTGTTCAATCGACAAACATTTTAAAAATTATTTCTTTAAAAATGAGTGGTGTTATTAATTTTCAACTACTATGATAGATCTATATTTTAAAAAAATGTTTTATTTTTTATTATTCGTTTTTTTATTTTGCGTTTCTTGATATACTTTGTTGATCATTTGAATTAGAATTAAAATTTGACTTCAAACATGTGATCAGAAAATAGTGTTTTGTTTTGGTATAAAATGTGTTTATGATCGGGTTGAGAATCATTATAGTTTCAATGAATTTTTTTAATAAATTTAATTCCATTTTTAATGAATTTTATTTCTTGTTTTATGTACATAATTTGGTTTAAAGGAACGAGTATTACTCAGAGGAAAAAGATTTATTTTTCAAAAAGGATTTTAAGAATGTGTTTATAGGTTTTGGAATTTTATATTATTTCATGTATACATTATTTACTTTCATCCACTTGGTTGTTCATAGAGACCCAGGAACATGGGTAGTAATACATAGATAAGGATGTTTTCTTTTCCACTAGTTCTTAATATCACCTAATCTAGTAATGTTTTTTTGTTTAACCCCTACTAGCCAATGATATAGTTCTATATACATTAAACTAACATTGGGAACTTCACTAATTTGTGATGTTTCATCATTGGGTTATCCTATATTTATTTTCCCTTGGGATATTCCCATGGAGAATTGACACTCTAATTTTCATTCTGTATTTTGTATTATTATTTTTTATTTTTTATCCACACTTATCTACTATTTATATTTATATACAATATATTTTTTTCATTATTTATCATGGATATTTTTACTAGTCACATGATTTAATGATATTTTTACATTTCATTTAAATGTGGTTTGAAAATATATTTATAATTTTTTTGGAAGAAAAAATTATAATAATTGTTATAAATCTTATTGTTTATGATTATTGACATTTCAAAAATTTGTTTTTTAAAAGGGTGTCTGCATTTAATAAATTTGGTCAATTTTTTAAGAAATTTTTGACAATTATTTTACTCACAGGACATGATTTTATGAAATGTTATAATGTTAATATATTCATATATTTTATTTTACAATCGCTTGAATGGTTCTTACTAGTATAGGGTATGCATGTGGTGTAGGGATCATAGAAACTAGAAATTTTATACTCACACCAATATATTATCATTTCATGTTTTTATCAGGTTGCATAAGAGATAATTTGGTTGATATCCTTCCTAATCTATGCTTCTAATTTAGGTTCGATGTTGACGGTGGGTGGTGGCTATGGATAACACATATGTAGTAGTTTTTTTATCTTCTCTGTTGATTTTTTGGCATCATATATGCATTGGTTCATATATCCCCTGTTTCTGGAGAATTTTCTCATAATTTTATAGCCCTTTTTTTTATTATGGTCTTTTTTAAGATTATTATGTTTGGTTATTCCCCGTTTATTTTGTATCTTATTTTGATACATTTTATTTTCTTTTTTCTAGATGTCAAACATACAAAATACTCTTTCCAAATACTCTAACTTTTCATAGAGTGTTTTATTATATTAATTATGTAAATCCATTCCCATGTAATAATGAATAATGTCCTAAAACAATTCTTTATCCTGGAGTAATCCGTAACATGCCTCTATTATGTCTCAACTATGTTTTGGTGCCTCATTCATGGGTGTTCTAGGTTGGTTCAAGACTATCAAACACACATCAAATGTCTACTCTTATATCCCCAGTGATACCATTTTTAATGAGATGTTCCATTCCTTGTTCGAGGCCTAGATTTTAGGGGTGTATAATGAGGTGGAATTTGGTAGTAGGGTTATCCCAATGCCTAAATAACCATAGAAATGTTTGACCAATATTTCCTCCTACCCCCTAACATCTCCTTTATACTCATCAATATGGAATTTCATCATAGATAATCAGAATTATGTGTCAATTCCTTAAGCCTTTTGGTTCCAATGGATTTATTTAATACCTCTTTAGGAAGGTTCAAGGTAACTTGTTGCTCACTCTCCCATGGGTCAAGTAGAATATATACCTGATCCATTTCTAGAAACATAAAATTTATTTAATGGATCTCCCTTCCAAATTTTCAATACAGGGTGGTAAGAGTGAAAAAATTCCTCATAAATGACTTTAATTTTTAAATAAAATGTTTAGGGGGGATCAACCCCCCCCCCCCAATTATGTGTGTATCTTTTTAAAACATAATCAACTTCTCCAGGGATGCGTTCGTGAATATCATGAACCAAAACATAATGAATTAAAAATTCCTAATATTTCTCCCTATATTTATATGAAATCCTTGATACAAGACATCCATGTCAACACCTATATCTATATCTTATAAAAGTTAAATAGTCATCTCTAAAAAAGATAATATTTCTTATAGAACATAAGTATTATAATATACTGGATTTAGAGTGTGTTCTACATTTCAATAATCATTACAAAATTATATATAACTGATATTAATTTATTATTGAAAAACCTCACCATAAAAAATCAAAAAACGTTGTCCTGGCTAGTAAGTCTGGTCATTAAAGTGATTCTGGACAACAAAAATAAAAAAGGGTGTGTGGGTTTTTTTAAAAATATTTCTATAAGTTTAATTAATTATTAATATATAACCAGTTTCATTATTATGGTAACTCCATAGATCACTTCACATAGTTTTTTTAGGTTTAATATGGTTTAACAACACTCAAACAAAATAGAATTATTAATAAAACATAAATATTGGATCTACCTGAAATATTACCCAAAAACCGCATAACATTAAAATGATGGAATAGTGATTGTGTACCTTATTGTGATAAGAATAATCCACTTTATTCATTCAACATTTTTTTTAATATCACCCAAGGGTTTCCATTATAATACCATCTCAATGGCGTATCAACTAGATGATGTGACTCAGTTGACATTTGTTTGAGAATTATCGTCCCACTATAATATGATAGTGCCTCATAATGAAAATAATATAGGATATGAGTATTTTGACTACGTGATAGAATCAACCAAAATGTATTCAAGAGTATCACACACCCATAAAATGGGTACATACACTTTATGTAGGGATTAAGACAACTCATGGTATATTATTAATGATTAAATGACTTTGACCAGTTATGAATTCATTGTATGAGTTCAATGATCTTTTATGTGTTTCATAAGATGAAATGTATTTTTAAAGATATAAATTGTAAGAGATAGAAATATTAATCCATTTAACATTATAATGATGCCGTTTAAAACAGATGTCCTTGTTAGGGATAATGGAATCATTTACATAATCGTAAATTATATTCTAAAACCATGATATTTTAAATATTAACGGAATAGTGCTATTAATATCATATGATATCCCTATATTGTAGACAATTATATATGAAAATATGTGTCACATACATACTAGGATTCAGGAAATATCTCATTAAATATGAAACATTCACTAAATCCTTGTAGATTTATTTCTGTTTAACATTATATTGTATCATTTATGATAACTTATGATACCATATCCATGAATCATTTTGGATGATACAATGAAATATTTTTATAGTAGATCTTTGTGTCAAAATAAATCCCGATTTTGGAAACACCAATTTTTAAACCACCATCCAATATATCATTAAAAAATTCCCAAATTCATAAATATAAAAAAATAGGATAATTTTTCAAAGCAATAAGAAAACTCATTATATAATTGTCCCTTTTGAGATCTATATCATAAAAATGTATCACCATACCCATGTACATCGACTACATCATATTAAAGCATGGATTTTTATATAACCCCTTTTTGTAGACATTAAGAAAACATAGGATACAAAATATGTCAATATAACATCTCCTACTCATATTTTCTTAATTCTTTGAGAAACAATTGTCCAGTTTGGGGAATACAACACATGTCAGTCACCTTTATAAGTAATCATATCACATTCCCCTCACCCGAATAGATATGAATATTATATTTATTATTTAGATATATATAAATGCCTCCATAGTCTATATCAATCAAGGTCCCAAATTTCATACTCAACACATGAGAGGAAAAACCCAATATTCATTAAGCTCAAATATATGATAGGACAAAAAATATAATGAAAACCCTCTCATTAGCTATGCCTCAAGGCATATGTAATAAAGGTATTAAAGTATGGAATATATCATACTAGGTATCTCCCAAACCTTATGTGGTGGGGATTGCAAATATGAATAATGTATCCCTAGTATACCAATTACATAGTGCATAACACCCCATGTGGTATACTTGATGGGCCACCTAGAACACAAAATATGCTTTGTGCCTTAGGAGAATATTTTGTATACCAATACATGAACCATACTCTTCCCAACGTTACCATCTTTGCTAAATTACAATACTCCATTATGAACATCATCTAGGGATAACTCAAATTCCTATATTGTGACTTCGTTTATCATTTCAATTCATGACATATATATATAAATATATTCATCCCATGTGAATGAATAATAAAGTTTATATTTACTTTAATAAAACGAGATATGTTTTTCATTTTTAAAATCCTTTAATAATAATTAAAAAATCATACAGATGATCCCATCTAAAATATCATATATGATATACTACCAGAACATTCTAATATTTTCTCTAATTTTATTAGCTTTATTAAACTCATTACATCTCTATATAACTCATATCACATAACTACGCAACCATCATACAAAATCCTCCCATTTTACTCATTTCTGAGTAACATATATAAAGATACAATGTTTAAACATGGTGAGACTTAACTCCCAGATTCCTAATGGTCAAATCCTTAAAAATATTCAAAATATTTAACTCCACAACAACCAATGCTAAAATGTTAATAAGTTAGGGTAACTACATAGAGCTCATCCCCTGTACATTATTTTCATTCTGGTAAACCTTTCCATCTGAATTTTACATGAAATATAATGTAACATTTTACTTTTTTACATATACAATATATCATAAAATATTTCATCATAAAATAAAATTCAATTTTCATTTTTTTGTTATAATAAATTGTATGTTAACATAGAATTTATAAAAGTATAAATATACTCCAATTAGGCTCGTATACATTATATTAACTTATGAATATCATGCTAAGATACCCAAACTCATTTTCCTTATGAAAATAACCATTATTTAATTTATTGGTAATATTTAATAAAAAAACTTATTGTTTTCATATCATATATTATTCTCCATGTTTTTTTGGTTTTCATCAATGTAAGATTATTATATTAAAAATTATACTCACAGTGGTGGAATCTCAATTCATCAAATTTTACTAAAGGAAAAGATAAATACCTTTATCCTAGATAAAAACCCTTTAATCATTTAATTCTTTTGAAAATTTCTTATATAATATAATGAATCATCAAATATGAATAATGAATCTATCATCACATAAGGATCATAATAATGCTGTCATAAAACAACATGTATTATTAAATAATAGTAATGGGATAAATATATACATTATTTACTTAGATCCATCTGAACATGATATATTATTTTACATAAAAATATTGGATAAAGCAACACTTTTTTCATCACATGAATGGAAACTATATGATTTATCAATTGTTACCTTGATTGAAAAATCTTGTATATTCACAGTGTTAGTAAGGTATACATGTTCAACCAAATCCCGTTCAAAACCAATGAATTAATTTCTGTAATGGTGATACCTAATGTGGACATACCAAGGATTTTCAAAACCCAATCATGTATCCTAGATAATTCCACCATATAGAAATATTAAACTCTTTCTTGATAACTATATATTTGATATTATCATGAATGGATACTAGAAAAAACATTTTATGAATTTCCAAATATCATTTATTCCCCCGTTTTGAACACTTACCCAGTTGTAATATTATTACAATGTATAATCCTTTACATCACATGCCAATGTTATTCTATTCTCAATAACTGAAAAAAATAGTAAACATTTATTGAATATATTCATAAATTCATAAAATTTACAATAATAATAACCAAATCAGTTCGTTAATCATAACAAGACTTATATTATATATTCATATGATCCATGTAATTGACATAGAAGATTGTATTGAATATATGAGTGGATATTGGAATTCCTTTTGTAATAATAAATCTAATTACTTTGATACAAAATGTTAATTATTCAATAATTCACATATGTATCATGATTTTACAAAGGAACCACATCAATAGTTTTTTTATCCATGAATGTATTCCTCTAACACATTGAATACTTCATCCATAATAAAAATAAATGATATACCTGTTTTGAAATTTCCTATATTATGATTCACCATTTAAAATATTAATATTAATGTTAATATAATTACATTGTTTCTATTAATCTAGAACAAAAGCATTTATCTGATGTGTATCATATTTTATAAATATTTAATAATGCATATTTTTAAACATTTATCCAATTAAAATGATGACCCATTTTAAAATCCAACATACTCATTATTGGCACAAGATCCATATTTCAAAATTTAGGGATTCTAATAAGGAATCTCTTTTACAAAAAGTTACTTATGTACCGAATAATCTCAAACTTATCATATATATCTCTTATCTTGGTGATTGTAAAATTCACTTTGTATGATCCCAACCATTCTTGAGATGTATAATTCTAATTTTCAGGTACTATTTCACCATTTTTTTAGAATAACATGCTTGGGTTTTACCTTATGGAAATATCACTTGAAAAAAGAGAATTTGGGAAATTTCTGGAGGTATTTTGGGTAGTGCATGGTTGGTATACGATTTTTCTAAACCAAGCATCCTAACCTAATAAACTGTGAAATCCCGAATTGAATTTAATCACATGGCTGTGAGACAGTTTATAAAACTATACAACCTCTTAGATTAAAACAATGCACCCCTAGGGTGAGGATCTTGGTTAAGGTTATATGGTTTGGAAAACTGTGTGCCCCGTCCAAAAAAATTATCTACATAGTTTTTAATCTTATGAAAATTTTAATTAAAAAAATAAGCCATTTTGTTTTACAGATAAACACACTAGCTCAACCCTTAACAAGTTCTTCCTAATTTTGATGCTCCTTGGATGGTACTAGGGTACATCGAACACCATTAATGATGAAGATAAGTTTCGATACAAGGATCTACTCTTCATATGATATGTAATCACTTCCCATGTAGTTTCCTTTATCTCCCATGTTTTATTACAGATGATGAATAATGTTTTATCCTCCATTCGAGATGGTAAAATCTAGGTTTAAGTGTACCTTAATCTATTTGATCCTGGATCTTTGTTTTGGGTCTAAATCTCTACCACAATTCTGTAATTAACCATTCAGCATCAATTTGTGGGTTTTCAATTTAGAAAATTTATGTTAATGATCTTGATATAGGTGGTCCACTTATAAATTCCCATAATATTGATTTTAATTATGTTTATTTGTTTTGATATTTCAATTTCCATGTTGGGAAATTACATTCCATTTTGAATTTATTTTTTGAATTTCCATGGGATAATTAAATGGGTTAACCTTGGGGAAATTGAAATTAGGATTCTAAAATTTTGTGATAATGACTATTGGTTGGAATTGTGATTATAGAACTGATGAACCATTGGGATATTCCATTTAGAATAATGAGAATTGTGAAATGTGTGCTTAATGGAATGATGAAATTGGTATCCCCAAAGGGGTGTATCAATATATTTAATGTATTGAATTGTGATTTGTGTTGGTCAGATAAATGGAAATTGTGAAAGTGGTAGACACCCATGGGGTGTGCAGAAATGATTGAATTGAGTTTTTGGATAGGTAATTTTTCTCCAAATACCCACAAGGATCGAGACATCCTCTCTCAAACCCCTGAATATTTATGTATTTATATGTGATCACAATGTTTTGGGATATGTAATTATATGCCAAATAACCTTGAGCGACCATACTATTTCTTTTGGACCCCATTTCAAGAATGTAAAAATGATTTGAAATGATAAATGAAAAAATAATATGTGATATGGTCCAAACTCTAGCACCGACTGAAGAAGGTATTAATTTTTCTGGTGTTATTGTGGACCTGAGAAATTTATGTGGATAAATAACGCATAATGAAATTTACTTTTTTTTTCCTTTCGTAATTTATTATATATATAACTACATACACACATATATAATGGATATTATTTTATATGTCTTTAGTGATGGAATATTGGTTTTCACTCATAGCCTACTTAGGTTGTCAAATCTATAGCCAAACAGTCTTCACGGTTATAGGACCTGATAAGGGAATGTTATATATTTTAGATGGCCATGTTTGGGTTAACTCAAGGATAAGGGAACCCGACAAGATGTCCAAAAACACATAGGAGGTTTTATTGTGTCTTAATTTAGTGTTTTTCAAATTAACAATTGAATCACATTTGAAATGAAATATCTACTTCATTAGTGTGGATATTATTCTCATGTTTTGGTTTCTCATGTGACACATGTTGTATTGGTTATATGATTATTCTGTTTTTCTGTTTTTTCATTGTGTTATTTTTTATTTATTTCCACTATTTTGATGATTTGAAAATATGTTATAGTATCCCCATGTTAATTACTATAGAAAAATTTAAATTAAGTGGTTTCTACCATAAGGTGAGGCGCGCCTGATTTTATTATTGTTTTTTGGTATTTTTATTCATGGCCTTGTATGACATGTCTATTTTGTATGTATGAATCATAATAAACACATAAAATTTATTAGGATGTGTATTTTTTTTCATACATGTATAGAATGTTTTATGTACGTTTTTTATATTAAAATACATTTCATACATGTGTAATTTAAATTAAAAAGGTACCTAATTTGAAATTATAAATTGTAAATGATGATAAATATGGAAAATCAATCTGATAAAATGAGGATCTAATGAGAAAAATTAATTAGGAAAATATTTAACCTATGTGACCCATGCCCCATGTGAGGATATTGATAACAGCTCTGTTTTGAATGTGTGGATGAAAATGGGGATTGACTTGTTATGGATTTTGTGAATCCCTTATATGAAAGTGTTATAATGTTGTATAATGTTTTCCTAAGATGTGTGTTGTAATTTCAGAGATATTCATACATGATTATGCTTATTGATATGATATCTGGTGGAAATTTCTAGAAATTATCCTCCGGTAGTGGAACCAAATCCTCCAATTGTTTCAATAGTGGAAGCTATAGAGACGTTCTGTGAGAAATTTTTTCCCTTTATGAATTTCAGAGAAGGATACCAAAAGTGGGTGATGAAAGGTATGTATGATTTAATTATGGATTCCTAGATGCAGAACCCTCAGACATTCAATGGAGAGGGTGGACATGAGGTATTTGTGTTCTGGATAAAGTATATCCTGATGATCTATGAACACCAACAGACTCCTACTATGAGGAGATTCAAATTGGGTGGTTATATATTGCTTGGGTAGGTTTTGTTTTGTTGGTAAATCTAGACTTTGGATGGGCATCTCTAAATTATGGTGTGGAAAGAAACTCAAGAGATGTTTTTATAGAACTTTTAACCTAAAATGCTCAAGAAGGAGAGGAAATAGAGTTCATGAGAAATACCTAGGGGATAATGTTCAAAATAAACTATAATGTTTTCTTGGTGGATTTAAAATTCATTATTGCAAAATATTGAGGATATGAGACCACAATGAGGAAACGCTTTCCTAATGCACTAGAAAATTATTTTAAGTCCCAAGATAATATATTTAGTTATATGAAGTTCTCAGAGACTCTGAATCTGATCCTCATATATAAGGGGATCATGAAATATTCATCCTGTGGAGAAAATTTGATATTTCTTATATGACCAGGAGGTACATCTTCCATGGGTAATAAGAATCATTTTAAAATTTTCAGTAAGGTATATACCAAGAATGCTCAGTCAGAGGCAAGCCTCTTAAAATTTATTAAAAAAAGAAAAATTATTAAGAAAGTACACCAATTCAGAAAAAACCACTACATATCATAGAAGTAATTCCCATCACCACCTCCATTATAGAATTTTTCCTCTGCAGTAGCTGATTTCCACTCTGGGGATTCATAGTTCATAATGACCATTGCTTATTTCTTTATAATATTCAACTTATCTGAGGATATAAACTCCTTCAAGGATTGGGTATACCAACTTTCCTCCCAATAGAAAACCTGGTAGACACCAGCCTTGGATGATAAGAATAGTTTTTCTTCGGTCTTTATCATGGTGGGTCAGTCCTAACATCCTCATCCTAGTGAACCTTCATCCTTTCACCCTGAACAATAATCTTGTAGGAAGGCCAAACCACGCAACTATCCTTTTCCAGGTCACTGTCCGAAATGTGTCACCACATTCAAAATATTTTTAACTCTTGATAACAATCCTCCAATCCACATTCCTGTTATACCTGAATATTAGCATAAACTATAGCATGGCAGTGTGGCTGATCCACAATGTTCTGTATAAAACCTTCCCTAGTTGCTGCATCCTCTGCAGAAAAAGAAAGCTGCAAGATGCCACCTTCATACCTTACAACATACTACTCTTCATGAAATTCTTCCTCGTATTACAGATCATGGAATCTATTACCAGTAGATAACTTGATCACCATTCCTCGAGAATCATCATTCTTCCCTTATTGAACACAAGCATCCACATCCCCCGAGACAAGAACAACCATGTCCAAAAAATGCTCATTCATAGGCTCTGATCACAAGGAATTTCATGCCAAAGAATTCCCCACTATATCTGCATATACAATACCAACTTAAAACATTACGTGATGAAAAAAATTCTTAACTATCGGGTCTCATGGACTATTTTCCACCTTCTTTAAATGATTACCCTACACTGTGATCTCAGGGCTAGTATTCACATCATCCTCAGCCAATCATGTCCATTGTAAACTGATTACCCAAAGCCTTCCGTAGGATCACACCTTGTTCTCCTAGACAGGTCCATCACCAACTTCAATGTCGAACCCACAGAATCACAACCATCTGTATCCAAACCCCAAAACCCTGGAGAAGCTTTAGGATATCCTTTACAATGAAAAATCTATTTCGTATGCCTAAAACGTGCACAATTAAAACAAAAAAATATCCATGATTGAAATCGTACATCATGCTTCCACCAAAATTCTTTCCCATCCATGATCCAGACACAATTCACAGGCGGCCATGCAACGTAAATATACACACAAATCCATGGACATATAGGATGAAAAACAACCTCCTTACGTCGATCAAAACACAAATGTCGACCAATAATGTTCCCAATAGCACTCAAATTAGAGGGATTGTGAAATGGGAGTTGAAGGCTAGGGAGACTCAGCCATGTCTCCATCATCGAGGGGTCACACCACATGTGAAAGTCGAAGCACCATCAAAACTAGTAAAATGTAATTCTGTTTCATCTTCGAGGGGATCAAGACTAGGAAATGATCAAGTCATCCTCTTTTTCATAAGGAATCATAAGATGTATCCTATCAATTATGCCAATTATTGTGCGCTCATGGAGATCTGAAGAATTGAACACAAATTGGTCAAACTAATCAATCGAATGACTCTGATGATGAAACTGATCCACCAGATTTAAATTACATAAATTAGTTGCACCATTGAGCACCACTGAAGATATAAGGAGTTGATTCACTCCATGGAAATTATTAGGGACTTTCAGCGACTGTTGAATCCTCAGAAAAGATGGAAGATAATCAAGATTAGTGAATGGAAAGAAAATGTTACCTCCTACATGATATTGAGATCACATATCTCACCACTCCTATTGTAAGGGAGGAGCATAACTCCAGTCATTAGGTTTATGGAATTTCCGAGAATGAAGGTATCTTCTCAAGATCCAATTTTAGACAGGGATATAGGAAACTGAGGAGCCAGGGAGATGGATTGGTAACTTATAGAAATTAATATATATTCCACCGGTACTGTGGTATGTCGGGACATATTCATAGCTTGTTTCCATGAACACCAATGGCGTGTCGAGCAACTGGAACACTAAAAAATTGTATAGGTATTGTATAAATCATCATCCTATGTTTTGTGATAGAGGAAACATGTTGAATCTGATTATTAGAAGGGGGTATTCTACCCCATATGAGTTTAGAAGATAATTTTATATTGTATGATGCAGTTTAGAATGTTGATGTTGTAATTCTATAAAGGAGATTACATCTCTTTAGAGAGGTGAAACTTAAGGGACTCATGAAACATCATATGGATGAGGGGAATGACATTTTCATGTAGTCCAACCCATTGTTCTTCATGGAAAAGCTCAGAAACTGACATTTATTGGCACTATTATTGTAGATTCTACGCTCTCTAGTGCCATATTTGATTTGAGTTCCTCTCATTACATTATATATAAAAAAATTGTGAATGGAATTAGTTTCATGGTGAATTATTTGAGAATAATTATAAAGAGTGATACACCTTTATGGGTACGTTCAATATACATTTGTATGTGATAAGTTTGTTCTCTTATGGTTGGTGAGTATCATTTCCTATGGGATCTATTAATTTATTCTATGATATGATTTAACATAATTTGTGGTATATAATGGTTGGAAGTGTATTGATGACACATTTATGGTTATCATACGAGAGTTACCATTGTGTCTCATGAGGGTGACAATTAAGTACATAGTGGAGAGAGGGATATCCAAGAAGGTTGTGCAGGGCCAGTTCATCAACCATAAGGGGAGCCCACAACCCATTTTTCTTGTATTTTGATGGATAATAGCATTGTGAAGGATGAATTATTTCTATCTATAGGGGACTAGTTATAAGATGTGTTTCCAATGGACTTATCTGGTCTTCTACCTGATATGGATGTTGATTTTGTGATTGAACTCATTCTTAGGGATGAGGAAGTTTCTATTCCACCATATAGAATGACACCAACAGAAATTCATGAGTTTAGGACTCAAATAGAATAGTTGAAAGATATTTGGTTTATATATTCAAGTACATCCCCATGGGGATCCCTAGTATTTATTTCATATAAGGATTATGTGAAATTGTTCTTATGTGTTGTCTACATGAAGTTGAACATGATGATAGTGAAAAATCAGTATCCCCTTCATCTTGTCGATGATCATATCGATCAATTGATGGGAGATTGTGTCTTACTATACAATTAATTGAGATTAGGGTATTGTCAATTGACTGTTTGACCTTATGTTATACCACATACTATTTTTATATGTAGGTATGGCCTTTATGAGTTAATCGTGATTCTGTTTGTTCTGATTAATACAATGACATTTTTTATTGACTTTATTAACCCAATATTTTACCCATACCTAGATAGTTTTGTGGATGTATTTGTGGATGAAATATTATGGTACATCATGAAACATTATAATCATGACCTACATATTGACATAATTCCGAGTAAGATGAGAGACTGTCAACTATACTATAAGATATCTAAGGGTTAACATTTTCTTGACCAGGTACATTTTATTGGTTACATAATCTCAAAGGAATGTATGTTAGTAGACATAGAAAATGCTCATGAAGTGGATTCATAGGAGTATCTCAAAAAAGTATATGATATTTGTATCATTCAATGATTATCTTGTTATTATCAAATATTCATCTATGACTTTTTCCTCTCTGAAACGCCACATTAGAGAATGAACATGAATGGAATAATGTTTGAATGGTCAGGATCCTGAGAATTTGTTTTCCAATTGTTGATAAACTGTCCGAACACTGTAGTAATATTGACCCTACCTGATCTCATTGAGGTGTATACAATGTTTTGTGACATGGTAGGTATTGGACGTGGAGTAGTGTTGATGCAGGGAATCATGTTGTGGATTATGGGAAACAAAGGGTGGGGACACATTAATTGAATTACCCAACATAGAAACTCATGCTAGGTGTAGTATTTTATTCTTGGAAGTATAGTTGTCATTAAATGTTGGATGAAATATTTTCGGTGTATACTGATTTCAAGAGTTTAAAATATATCATTTGACAAAAACAAATTAAATCTACGATAGTAGATATGGATTTCTTATATAAAATCATTTTATTTTTTAATAGAATATATTACCAAGAATGTAAATAGTGTTGATGACTCTTTATGTATTAAAACAAAGACTCTGGAAGTTCGGGTGTCTAGTTTTGAATAGTAAATGATGATTTTGCTAGTTAATATGAATGTTTTGGTTTGAGAAATCCTGATGTATATGAAACTCATATAGGTATCAATTAAATCAATACTTTTCATCTATATCTAGTAGAGGTATAATGGGGTTTCAACAGGTTTGGAATTTAAGGAAATAATTGAAGGTGGAGTGTCTATTTTAGATCAGACTGTTAATGAAGATGAGATTATATATGTCATAAATTGTTTGGTTTCACCTATTAGTACACGAGGGGAGAAGATTCGTGAATTTCATGCCACAATGTGGGTGGTGCATACTGGTTTTAAAAAAAAGTTATTGTGACCTACAGTGATGCTATTGGTGTCTAAGAAAGGAAAAAAAGATTGCAAGGTTCATAACATGATGCTTCACCAATAAAAAGTGAATGTCATGAATAAGTAACCCAATTTTTTAATACAACCATTTCATATAAATAAATGGAATTGGGGAAACATTACCATTGAAATTATGGTGGGTCCCCATAGCACACCTTATGAAAATGATTCCATTTTGCTAATTGTGGATCAACTAACCAAATTTTCACATTTCATTGCAATTCGGGATAAATTCCTACTGGATCATCTAAGGGAAATTTTTGTTCAGGAGATATATTTTCTCTATGGGGTATCAGGGGGTATAGTTTTGGACTATGGCCCTTATTTAAATTCATGATTATGGAAACTCTTGTAGAAATAACTTGGTAAATAGTTACCATTGGGTATGGATTTCAATAAATAGAGAGATGGGTAGTTAGAATGTACTATATAGGTGTTGGAGGATATTTTATTGGAATTTGTCCCTAAAATTGGTTGTAATGTCCCATAATTTTCAATGTAATTTTTTAATTATATGGAAATATTATGAGACTATAAAAATTGACGGCACATTATTTCAAGGCCTAGAGTGCCCTGAATGAATTTCTGAACATTCTTTAAGGTGTGTTGAGTTATCATGTGGGCGGGTATTTGTAACTTCTGATCAAGTGCATGGAATTGAAATCTGAGGACATTGTTGAACTCATAGCATCGATATTCTCTTAAAGAGAACCTCACTTCAACTATAGTTGGCTAAGGGGAAGGTCTAGTTTTACGGGTTATTGTGGAGGATGAAAATAAAAAAATGGTTTATTTTTATTAAACTACATCCATCCCTTTTAAATTCATTATAGGTGGGGACCACACGAGGGTGGTCGAGCATTTAATAATGGGAATTAAATTCCTGGTTAAACAATGTTTTCAACCATGAAACCCACCATTAAATGAAATGTCATTAATGATGAGTTAACGATTAACTTAACATAATTGAGAGGTGCTCCTCAAATCTCATTGTTGAAGAAATTTTTGGAAAACCGGTTTGGTGGATAACTCTTGGTGAAAGTACATCTTCCATTGAAGAACGAACCTCTGAATCAAGAACAAGGAATCGATGCTCGAGCCAGGATCAGAAAAGTGTTGCGGGAGCAACGAATTCTGATTTCTACTTCAACTTCTTCTTCCTCATCCTCACGCCATCTCAAATGAATGATCGATGTAGGGAATTTTTTCATATCCTTATTTGTGATAAATCATTTTCTTCAATCTATGAACCGCTTGCTATCAATTGAACACGAAGTGTGTGGGCCAAGTGAAAATGGACCAATCTATCCGCTTCCTCATTATTTGATTTGTTCTTCACGGAAATATCGATGGGATGAGCAGAACTAACCATGTCGAGATAGATTCATAGGAAACGTTCTGCGACATAGAATGATTCATTGGATTGATAAACAGGCCACTAGAGCACACCCGGTGGCCCACAGAATCCCATCGGAGCGACGACACTAGCGACTGACACCGGTGACTAGCAGCGACAGGGTGAAAGTAAGTAGTCAGCACACCGGTCGGCTGTGATGGTGGTGTTGGCACATCCGTGCTGCCAAAGGAGGCCACGAACCTTCATCCATAGAAGAGGAGGGTGGGGGCCGGCTAGCTGACTCGCCATGTGGAATATGGGCGGCACACGTCTGTGCAATTTTTAGAGGAGGAGAACAGTGCTATCGAGTTGCGGTAGTGCACTAGGGCAGCCGATACCTAGCTGGATGCAGGAGTAGTGGCACCATCACGCCGTTGGAAGAGGAGACAACTGAAAAACTGGCGGTCGTTTCACGCCGACCAGGACCCGCTCTATCATGTCAGGTGTGCCAGCTGGTGGCACCACGTAGCATCGCCGGGTTGGCCAATACCAAATGGTCCATCTATACTAATCAGGAAAACCTGAGGGGAGCCTCCCTGAGTAGAGGCTAGGGAGGGCATTGACACGGCACACCATACCCAACCACGGGTGGCACAGTGTGGGCTACGATAAGCGGGTCGCACCCGAGCGGGCTGCGATAAACAGAATGCAACCAGCAGGCCAGGCCATCCCATTTGTGGGATGGGATGTTCCTATAAAGTGTTGGGTCGACCCAAACCCAGTAGCATCGTCATAGGCCAGGTCGGGTTAGGTCGGTCCAACCTGGCCTGACTAGACCCGAGCCTATTTGGACCCAGATATGCTATTTTGGCCATATTATATGAATCGGTCGACCATTTGAAGAACTGCCTATAGTGCTAAAATACTTTGATTGAGACAGTCCATTTGGTATACTCCACTTGAGATTTGGATAATGCTGGATTATGATTGAGTTTGATCAAACTCAAATCTAACCAGATCCTCGGAACATAAAAACTAATAACATGTTGACTGAGCGTCCGATTGACACGTTGTCAGCCGTGTTGCGTACCCTATTACATGAAGAACCTGTGTGATACTTCTTCATGGTACTTCATGGTAGTTGAATTATAGATATATGGATTTAGGAGTGGATCATCAATAATCAAGTGTGCTCGGTGGGGAAACATTGTGGCTGGTTGTACTTAGAGAATGAGCAGATGTTGTGTGGGTCTACATCTACCGATCCTATGTGGGTCATCTTTAGATCCTCTGTAGGTCATCTTCAGATTCTCTTTGGGTCATATTTAGATCTTGTGGGGGTATTCTTCAGATCCTGTGTGGTTCAGCATCTTCGGATCTTGAGTTGGTCATATTCTTTATGATGAGGGTCAACAATAGAGCTTCTCGATGAACTAAGATAATCTAGCAATACAACTAATCATCTATACATCTATACATATGTCATACCTGGTGTGATATGAGTCCTTAACATGGCGGTACACTTCTGTGGTGATACCTCTATGGTATTCTTTTGTGTTGCATGACCTTTGTGGTACTTACCTTCATGGTGTTACCTTCATGGAATAGTTGTGATTTTGGACAAAGAGTAGTGGATTTTGTTTCATCATGAACAATATGGGATTACTTGATAACATAGGTATATGTATGTTTATATAAAAAATTAGGGTTGATTTCTTATTTCTGCTTTGTAATTGTGAATTTTTTTTTGTATTATCCTCTATGAATTCTGAGAGACCTTTGAGGTCTCAGGGTCCCTATGGAGTATTTGTATATTAACCCTTGCCTGAGCTATACCCGCACCTTGACGTGGATTGTGAAAACAACATACAACATTGATCAAGTATGACGGTTCTAGGAGTGGAGCCTGCTCAGAGGTGAACCATTAGTCCAGACGTTCCATAGAGATGACAGTTCGAGAGGAGTATGTACCCTTCAGGTAAGATCCATGGAAAGCATTGCAAGGATATGTTATCAGTTTTACATTTACTTTCCAGTTTTTCTTGAATTCCGGGACCTTTTACTTACTATACTCACTCAATTAACTATATATATTACTTTGTTCTCGTAGCATGCAGTGTTCTTGGATTTTGTGAGTTGTAGTTTAAAAAGGTGACGCCTTCTCAGTTTTAGGGAAACACCTTTTTGTGCAAGTCTCCATCCCCTGGCCTATGGAAGGTTGACTTGGGGTTTTCATGTCACAGGCTCCAGGGGATGGGTCGTGACGAATTGGTATCAGTGGAATCAGTTCTACTGAAGAACATGTTCCCTGATCTTTTAATAAACAATATTATTAAGTGTTATGAGTGTGGTTATCAGTTTGGGGAATCTATTGTTGGTGTAACAAAAGATGTTTCCATACACCAAGACCCTGAATCCTGATTTCCAGCTCAGTGCATGAAAACACTGATTACGTGTCGGTGTTTTTACAAAAAAAATCCTTTCGGTCTCTTTGTGTCAACTCACTAGATATAAATTATTGATTATGACGCACCTTTTTCTGTTCAAGATGCCTCCACACAGACAATCATCCAATGTCACAGTTAGAGTATGTGATGATATCCCACTTGAGTGATGATGCTTTGGTGTTGGGCCCCCTTAAGGATGTTGTACCGTCACGTTGTGTACATGTAGCACCGCCACCCGTTGGGAAGTCGGTGCCACCAGCCCCAGCTATAGAAGGTGTACACTGATTGAGCGCATTGCATGAGTTCCAATTCCAGAAGCCACTGAGGTTCTAGGGAGAGATAGATCCAAATGCGGTTGAGGACTGGTTTGAGGCTATGGTTAGAGTTTCCAGACTGGTAGGGACATCATCTGATCTTATGGTCATTCTTGCATCTAGTCTTCTTCTGGAAGCAATGGGAATATGGTTGACCTTGATTCTCTATGTTCATGATGATGTAACTATCATCTGGTAGGACATTAAGAAACCTTTTATGGAATATTTCATCTCTACCACCTTTTCTCAGTGTGTATATATGAGCTCCTCCAGTTGTAGTGGGGCAGCATGACTGTTGATTAGTATTCAGCGAGTTTCACTAACCACTCGTGCTACTCCACTGACATGGTGTGGGACACTTTCTTCTGGGCCCAATCCTTCGAGTAGGGGCCCAGATTGGATCTTAAAGCTTCAACTATTTCTCTCAGCATCCCGACGTAGTAATGGGTGTTAATGTGAGCACACTTAGTGGAGAGCTTCCTTGCTGACCAGCCACTGGCAGCAAGACACACCACCGGATGACACATATCAGAGCCATCTGCACCTAGAAGCATAAAGATGACACAGAGGTCCAAGAGGACCATACCAATAGGTGGAAAACCTCCGGATATAGGGTCGTTTGTTCAGGGCTCTCGAGACAGAGCATGAAAGGTGATGAACATGCAGTGTCACTCATGCGGCGGGCAGAGTCACATGGATCGCGACTGCCCGAACAGCCATAAGAACAACCAAAAGGTAGTCAAATGACGTTCTGGGTTGAGGATAATATTCAATCTATGAGGACCACAGGACATTGGCAGGCATGGAAGAGGATCTGGTCATTCATTTGGTGATGGGTGGAAATTTGATGTTCTACCGCAGCCACCTCCTAGTGGTCCACCCCGACCATTGGGAGCAGGTGGACAGGGATGATCTGAACTCCAAGAAACTGTGGCCTACATCCATGGAGGGTTGTAGATGATTAGAGATATGATCTATGTCTACTCCAACTTAGCTGCAGCACATATAAACATAGTTGATCGTTACTCTTTTATTTACGTGACCCTTGTTCAGAGCTCCAGCATTCCGTTGGATTCGTTGGATTGATACTTATGGCTAGAGACTCTTATGGGAGAGGATTTGATGATTACACCCTGGTACTGATAGTGTGAGCTTACTCTTGTAGGCGAGAGCTTCAGCTGGGATCTCCTAGTAGCAGCATCGAGGCCTTATGACGTCATCTTAGGTATGGTCTAGTTACACACAATCCATGCTCAGATTGACTGAATTATGGGAAAAGTGGGGTGAGTCCGTGAGGATGGGACCGTGTATTCCATCACCAAAGATAAGGGAACCTTTGAATCACAGGATGGAAATGACTGGAGGAGGGTGCAGCCAATCACTCCTCAATTGGATAGCCTTACCCTCATAGTAGTTGATGGTAATATTTTAAGCTATCATGTAGTGGTGGAACAATACAAATATGTTTTCCTTGATATTGTTCTTGGTTTACTTCCTCACAGGGAGGTAGAATTTTATATCGACTTATACCTTAAGACAACACCGATATCAACACCAGCATATCGGATGGCTCCGATGGAGCTTCAAAATCTATGAGTACAACAGGAGGACTTAAAATGTAAGGGGTTCATTAGGCCTACTGTTTCTCCATATGTCGCCCCGATTTTGATCACCGTGATAGAAGATGAGATTCTGAGAATCTGGGTGGACTATCGGTACCTGAACTAGGTGACCGTGAAGAACTAGTAACCACTACCAACGATTGATGATCTCTTTGATCTGTTGATGGGAGCATGATTGTTTTCAAATATAGAACTCAGATTAGGTTATCACGAGCTCAGGGTACAATACGAGGATGTGCCGAAGACGACCTTCAGATGTCGGTCTGTCCATTATGAGTTCTTGGTTATTCCATTTGGCATGGCCAATGCCCCAGAAGTGTTCATGGTACTCGTTTACAAAATCTTCCTGCCATAACATGATCGTTTTGTGGTAGTCTTCATCGACAACAACCAGGTATACTTAGCTATAGAAGAGGATCATTTCAATCATCTACATTTAATTCTGGACACACTCTGAGAGAACAAACTTTATGGTATGCTCTCAAAGTTCTAGTTTTGGATCCGAGAGGTTCACGTCATGCAACACGTCATCTCAGAGGCATGGCCTGTTTTGGATCAAGCGATGATTGAGGCTATTCTTGCATGAGGGCCACCCGGGAGTGCGATGGAGGTGTGGAGTTTCTTGTGTTTGGACGGTTACTACCGGAGGTTTGTGCCTAACTTTTCCAGAGTTTTAGAACCCTTATCAGCATTGATGAATAAGGGAAAACCCTTTGGGTAATCGGGGATATTCCAGTGGAGTTTTCAAGAGTTGAGGCATAGAATAACTAGTGCACCTATCATGACAGTGCCGAGGAGGGCGTTGGGTACGTAGTCTACAGTGACGCATCAGGGACCCGGCTTGGATTTGTCCTATTGTAGGAGAAAACAATGATCACCTATGGTTCTTGAAAGCTGAGACAACATGAGCAGAAATATGCTACCCATGACCTAATGTTAGCTGTATTGTTCTTCGCCTTGAAGATGGGGTGACATTACATGACATGAGAACTTTTTATAATCTACTTTGATCAGAAGAGTCTCAGGTAGATCTTCTCTCATAAGGACATGAACCTGAGACAACAACGTTGTCCTGAATTCCTCTAATACTATGACTTCAAGATAGTGAATACTCCTGGGCAGGGGAAAATTTTAGTAGATGCACTCAGAAGGAAATATGGTATATAGTTGCTGAGTGAGGCGATAGAGCAACTGGACACTTTGTAGATATCCTATGTGGATCGAGATGGAGCAGCTTATCTTCAGTCTCTAACAGTCACTCTACCACTTCTTCAGCAATTCAGGGTGGCGCAACTTGGGCACACCGACTATGAGGTACGACATGCTCAGATATCCACAGGAAAGGAACCTGATTGATTTTTTGAAGGTGGGGAGCACATCATATTCTTCATAGGGCGTACTATGGTACCAATGGCACTAATGGAAGATGTGTGGAGGGAGATCCATACATCTTCTCTAGCGGTATATCCAATACTGGAAAAGTTGTACCAAGACATCTAACATCAGTACTGGTGGTCGAGAATAAAGAAAGCAGTGGCAGTGTTTGTCTCACGGTGCCTCACATGTAGGCTATTGAAGGCAGAGCATCAGGTTACCATAGGATTAGTTGAGCCAATAAAGGTGCCATAGTGGAAGTGGGATGGAATTTCCATGGACTGTGTAATTGGAATTACACGCACATCCAAGGGACATGATTTTATCTGGTTGATCATTGACCGACTCACCATGTTGGCCCACATATTACCTATCATAGAGAAGATATTAGTAGAGGGCTTAAGATGCCTCTATGTACATGGGATTTTGCAGCTTCCTGAGGCACCATCTACTGTTTCTCCGATCATGATGCACGTTTTACTTCATGTCTATGGAAGGGGTTTTGGGAGGCGTTCGAAGCACAAAGTTGATTGAGAACCGCATTCCATACTTAGATGGATTGTTAGATAGAGCGAACGATTCAGACTCTCAAAGACATGTTGTGTGCTTGCATCTTGGATTCCAGCCACTGCTGGGATGATCACATGCCCTTGGTGTAAATTTTATACAACAATATTTATAAATTCACCATCTATATGACACAATTTGAGGCATTTTACAGTTGACCTCATAGATCACCTCTATTCTGGACTAACCCATGGGATTCAACACTCTGGGGACCAAAGATGGTACGGTCTTCCACGGAGAAGGTGCAGATCATCAAATAGAAGATAAAGACTACATAAAGTAGGAATAAGTCTTATGATGACAGGGGAAATAGACCTCTTGAGTTTGAGGATGGTGACCATGTCTTATTAGGTGTCTCACCATGAAGAGGTTTGCAGTGATTTGGCCGGGCCATCATGTTATCTCCGAGGTTCATAGGACTCATTCTGGTCCTTAGTAGAGTTTGTGAGGTGGCGTTCCTCCTAGCCGTTACCCCATAGTTGAACCAAGTGCATGAAATTTTCCATGTATCCCATCTGTGGAGTTACGTGTATGATTCATCACAAATAATTGAATGGGGAAAGCTGTACATCGAGGATAGGGAGACATTTTTGGAGTTTCCAATAGAGATTGAGGATTGATAGGTGCGGGTCCTTTGTGGGTGGTCGATACCTCTCGTGCACGTTCTCTGGTAGTATGAAAACCTTTATGAAAGAAAATGGGAGTTGGAGGCTCAGATTCGTGCGCAATACACCCACATGTTTCCCTAGTTTGTGGTGTGGAATTAGTGGACGCAAATCCCATAGGTGGATAGAATGTAAAGACATATAATTTTTCATGTATTTTTTAAATTATATGGAAATATAATGAGACTGCGAAAATTATTGGAAAGTAATTTTGAGGCTTGGAGTTCCTAGAATGAATTTCTGAACCTTCATTAAGGTATGTTCATTTAACTTGCGATTGGGAATTTTTAACATTGGAACTTGTGATTAGAATTTAATTCTTAGGACAAAGATGAACTCATAGTGCCGATATTCACATAAGGAGACATTCACTTCAACCGTAGTTGGTCGAGGGGAAGGCTTGGTTTTACGGGTTTTTGTGGAGGAATAATATAAAGAAATGTTTTATTTTTATTAAAATCCTTCCATATTTTTTAAATTATTTGGAGGTGTGGACCACATGAGGTTGTTCAGGCATTTAATATCAGGAATTAAATTGACGGTTACACAAAGTTTGTAACTATGAAACACACCATTTAGTGAAATCACATTAATGATTTGTTATCCATGTAGATATCTTAAATGAGAGGGGATATTCACCTATTTTGGTTGGAGAAATTTTTGGAAAACTTATTTTCTGGAGAACTCTTAGTGGGAGAACGTCCTCCAATGAAGATAAAACCTCTGGATAAAGAACTAGGAACTGATGCTCGAGTCTAGATTAGAAGCCTGTAGTTGTAGAGACAAACGTTGGCATCTCCTTCAACGTCTTCATCCTCTTCCTCACTCCATAATAAATGAACAATTGTGCTAGAGAAATTGTTCATATCATTCCTTGTGATAAATATTTGACTTCAATATTTGAAATGCCTACTATTGTTCTAACATGTAGGGTATAGTCCAAATGAACATGATAGGATCCATGTACTACTTTATTGTTTGATGTGTTCTTCACTAGAAGATCGTTGGGTTTAGTGGAGCTGACCACGTTAGGATAGATGGAATAACGACGTACCGGGACACATGACATTTCATTGGATTGATGAATAGGCCACCGGTTCTCACCCAGTGACCTGCAGAAGCCCACTGGTGTGATGGCACTGGCGACTGGCACTGTCAGGGTTCAAGGCGGTGGTTGGAACACCATCCATCCATGATGGTGGTGATGGTGCATCTCTGCCACTGAAGTAGGCCACAACCTGTTGGATATAGTAGAGGAGTGTGGCGGTAGACACATCGGTCGGCAGCATGGAAGTAGGGCGGCATGCGTCCACGCCACCGATATAGGAAGAGGCAGTAGTTGTCATGTCGTTGTGTGGCACCAAGGAGGCCGACACCCGGACGACTATGGGAGGAGCGGCGTCGTCGCACAGATTGAAGAGGAACTGACCGGAATTCGGGCATGCCACGTCACGCTGAGCAGGACACTCTCTGGTTGGTCCCATGTGCCACCAGGCATCACCATGTGGTGCTTCTAGATTTCCCAATGCTGAATGTTCCAACTGAAGTGTTTGGGAATTCTCGGTGGGTGTGTCTCCTAGGTGGTAGTAAGGTCGACCCCCGCCATGGTGGACCACACTCAGCCGCGGCCCGCACCCAGCAGGCCGCGCCCACCAGACCGTGCCACACCCTTTACAAGTTGGTCTGGACCGTGCACCGGTAGTTCGTTCGGACCATGGTCTAGCCCATCTGAGCCGGACTCATACTGGGTCGGGTCGGTCCGACTGGGCCGGACCAGACCCAGGCCCATCTGGACATAGATAAGCCTTTTGGCCATATCATGAGAATCGGGCATCCGTTTGATGAACCGCATACGGTTCTAGAATCCATAAATCGAGAAGGTGCTTTTGGTATAATCCTCTTGATATTTGGATAACGTTGGAGTACAGACAGGTTGGATCGAACCCGAATCTCACCAGGCACATGGAACATAAACACAAATAACTTACTGACTAGGCGTCTGTTTGACACACCATCTACCGTGTTGGGTCCCTTATGACATGACAAACCTTCATGAAACTTCATCATGGGACTTCCTTGCACTTGAGGTATCGGTTGATGGATTGAGGAGTGGATAATCCCCGAATCAAGTGTGATTAACGTGAAAAAAATGAGGTGGATGTCTATACTTGGAGAATCATCAGATCCTATGTGGGTCAACATGTACTAATCATGTGTGGGTCATCTTCATATCCTATGTGGGTCATCATCAGATCTTGTTTGGGTCACCTTCAAATCCATTTTGGGTCATCTTGGGACATTATGTGGTCAGCATATTCGGATCTTGTGTGGGTCATCTTTGATCCTATGTGGGTCAACAACAGAGCTTCTCAACGATGTAAGATGATCTAGGAATACTGCTAATCTTTAATTTTTCTATACTTAAGTAAAAACTTATGTGAGATGAGTCCTTACCTTGGGGGTACACATTTTTGTGGTGATACCTCTATGGTATTATTTTTTGTGGCATTATCATTGTGGTACTTTCCTTTGTGGTATACATTCCATCATGGAACTGTATCGCATTTGGAAAAAGATTTGGAACTTTTGTTTCCTCATGAATGATATTGGTTTACATGATAACATAGGTATATGTATTGAAATATACATAAGTATCATTGATTGTTGCTTCTTTCTTTATAATTTTGGTCTTGTTTTGTGGATTATCCGCTGTGGATTCTGAGAGACCTTCAGGGGTCTCAGGGCCCCTACTGTGTATTTTTATACTCACCCTTGCACAGGCTCTGCCCTCACCATACTATTTCTTATGCAGAAGACAGACTACATTGATCAAGGATGAGGGTTCCATGACTAGAGGCTTCTCGGAGGTGGACCATTAGTCAAAACGTATCGCAGATATGATAGTTCATGAGTTCTACCTACCCATTTAGTAGGATCCTTGGCAGGCATTCACAAGAGCTATTTTCAGTTTTACTTAAACTTTCCAGTTGGAATGTTTTTCCTACCCCTTTTACATACCACACTCAGTCTTTTTACTATATAGTTTACTTTGTGCTCGTATCTGGTTGTGTGCTTGGATTGTGTGATTTTTAGGTTAGAAAGGAAATGACTTCCCGGTTTTAGGGACATGCCTTTCCGGTGCTAGTCATCAGCCCCTACCCTATAGATGGTGGGCTTGGGTTAGTCATGACATAGGCCCTAGGAGATGGGTTGTGACATTGGTGGTTCATGGAAAACACTCCTAGAGCTCATTTATTTCTCCTATAAAAAATAATCATGGAACTATTTAGATGGAACAATATGATGAACATTTTGGTAGGACATGATGGTCACTTCTAAGTTGGCTGGAGAGGGGTGAGTTAGAGCTGTAGGAAGAGAGTCTCATGTTAGAGATATTTGAGAAGGTTTATTAAATTCAGAAATGCATGGATATGACTTAGAATGGAATGAATACTTATGTAGGTAAATATTGATTTTAACTTGAGTTTATAGTGGGTAACCATGTTCTCATTCTGTTGTCACCTAGATTGGGTCACTATATTATTTAGAGACATGGAAATTTGGGGCCAAGGATGTCCTACCTTTTGAGGTTGTGGAGATAATCAGGCTAGTCACGTAATAATTAGCTCTTCCATATATATATTATTTTATTCATGATTTTTTATGTGTCACAAAATTTGCAGTATCAACCCATCTTTTCTCTTATGATTAATTTGGATGATGTTCATATTTATACCAATAATTCCTTTGAGGAGAATCTGATACATGTTATAGATCACAATGAGAAAGTGTTGTAGGGAAATTCCTTTCTTATAGTTCATGAATTATGGAAACATTTCCATTCATTGGATGAAAACATGGGAGAGATATTGTGATGTGTGGGCTCAGTGGCCCACCCTTTTTACCTCAAAATCATAATGATTCATTAGAGTACAACATGAGGATGAGTTGTTATAAAGTGGGATGATTTTAATATCGTGACCTTTTTAGATATGTATCATGCTCATTGTCAAGTGATTTTTATCACTTTTAAGTGTAAATTGTTTTTCGTTTTCCATAGGGATGTTTATGGTGAAATAATAGAATTTCGGATGTTTTTAGGGGTTTTGGGTAGTTCATATTTGTTACAATATTTTCCCAAATTGTGATCATTTCCCCCATAAAACCTTAAATCCAAACTATAGTGGAATTTCATGGTAGTGAATGGTTTTTCAAATCCAACTCCATTTTTGATGAAAACACACATCCCTAGGGTGAGGCACCTAGTTTGTAAAATTTAGGGCACATTTCCATGAAGCTATGAATTCAGTTTTAAATCATACTATTTTTTTATAAAAATCTCTTGACCCCCCAGTTATTATTCCTAAAAACCCTAACTCAAACCTAAACCAATTCCTATGAATTTTGAAGCACCGAGGAGGGTTCTAAGGCTCATATAACCTCTTTTCATGATGAATGAAATGTATGATTGATTGATCTTAACCTCATACAAAATTTAATCTCTTCCATTGTAGTTTCCTCTGTCTATCTCTCTCATATCTTTTTCTAGATGAAAATAAATGTATTATCCAGAATTAGCGATGGTTTAGATCTTGATATTCTTAGGTCTTAATGCTTTTTATGTTAGACCTAGTTTTTTGTTGTAAATCTCGTAAACTACGAAGAAATTGATTATTCCAAATTAATTTTCAGTTTTTTCAATAGGTGATTGTACATCAATGAACTTGATGTATGTTGTTTCATTATAAATTCCAATAATATTGATTGAAATGGTGTGTTTTTATGGTAAAATTTCAATTTCTCATTGAAAAATTGAATTCAAAATAGAATTTTTTATTTGAATTTTAATATGATATTGAGAATGGATGAACTTTTGGAAATTGAAATTGGAAATGATAAATGTTCTGAAAATGAATTTTTGTTAGTATTGTTATTATGGAATTGATGATTCATGAGGATATGAAATTGAGAATAATTGGGATTTTAAAATGGGTGTTTAATGGAATTGTAAATAGTGTAGACACCTATTGGGTGGGATAATATATTTAATGTAATTTATTAGGATTTTTGATTGTTTTAGAAATGTAAAATGTGAAAATGGTATCCCCTCATGGGGTGTTTCTATTTTATTTAAATGAGTTGTGGTATTGGTACTATTATTCCAAATAATAATAGGGTTCCAGACATTTGCACTACTACCCAAATATATTTATGTATTTATATGTGATCACTGATTTGTGGGACATGAACTACTGTTCCAAATAGTAATGGGGTGATGGACTACCGCTCTAGTCCCAATTTACATTAATGAGAAATTGTATTGAAATGTTAAATTAAAACTATGGGATGTGATATGGTTCTGAATCTGGCCTGAGCCGAAGTAGATAATGATGGTTTGGGTGTCATCGTGAACTTGAGAAATTTATATAGTCAATTAAATAATATCTAAGTTTGATACATGTATACTTATTTTATTTTTTCTTTATACAACTCTATATAATTTTATTGGATGGATATTATTTGAAACAACATTTGTGGTGGACTTTTACGTTGTACTCAGACCTTACTCAGACTGCGTGATCTCTACCTGAATAAAATTAATTGTTGAAGGATAGGATAAGGGCAAGATCCCTACGATAAATGGGTTAGTTTGTGAGGGAGAATGAATGAGGGTTCAAAACATGATATAGAAACCCTGTATAGATTTGTCATTGTGTTTATATTGTGTGAATTTCATATTGAAACATGATCGGTACATGACATGGAAAATCTAATACTTTTCTTTGAATATAATATTCTTATTTTTTTAACATCAGTCATCAGTTATATTTATTATAGTATTGTTATGGTTTTGGTTATGTCATTTGGTTATTAGTTGTTTTTTATCTATTATGTTGCTTTGATAGAGAGGGTAAAATGTCTGAATGTTGATTATTAGTCTCTTGTTAATAGTAAGAAGCCTCTGGAATATGAGGAGGCACACATGATGTCATGTATAAAAATAGATCAAGGCGCCAATATGTATCACCATGTTTGGGACATTAAAAATTTCCATGTACATTATATTGATGAAACAAAATTTATTCCTATTGTATCCTAATATTATTAGGGTCACCTGGAACAATGTAACCTAAATAAATCATTGGGAATAGGAACATAATTCTATTAGGTTTATAATTGAACCAAAATTGATTTTTTCTACTTGTTTTGAAGGTGTTTCAATAAGCATGAGGTGATTATTGATTCCTTCCAATATGATAAGATGCTGAAATACATTGAAGTAGATTAGAGTACCCAAAAAGCATTATGGGAAGAATGTATAACTCCTTAAAAAATGGTTATGTGTTTTAAGCTGTGAATATTTCAAAAGGATTGAAAATTCATATTTTATCAAGTAATTAATTGATACTATTAAAGTGGAAAATAATGATAATGTTTTATTGTGTTTTCATTCTTGTTATATCTCTAGTAGATTTGAATAAATGTGATTGAGATTATTCCATTTATATTTGGTTGAAGATTTATTCACTTGAAAAATATATCAGTTTACCTAAAATATTTATATTCCATGAAGAGTATATTTTGTGTAATTTATTTTAAGAAAAAAGATAATGATTATATGAAACTATAATTCATGGAGATCATAATAATTTGAATAATAGTATTGTTCCATGGATTATTTGTAACATTGGGTATTTTAAATTTATTATGAAACTAATAATGAAGCTAAGAATAAGAATATGATTCTATATAGGTCCATAGTAATTTCTATCGCACATGAAAAAATATATCTACATGATCTTTATAAAATAATTGAGTAGAGGTAGTCAAATGTTATTGTAATATTCTAAGGAATATATACATACTGCATAAGCTTTTGAGTTATTAAGGAATATTTTTTGATATTATTTTATAGTTTTCTATTGTAAATTTTTGTGTTTTATGATTTTAAGGTGAATAAATTTGTAGAATTTATTTGGGAGATGAGTTGAGTTTAAATGATGATGTTATGTTATTTATTCAAGAAATCTATTAATTTTGTATCCAATATAAAAATGTAAAATTCCCAACGAATTCATAAGACTTATGGTACAATAAAAAGGGACATTATTATGATTTCATAAGATTCATTATTTACTAAAATATATAAAAATATAGGACTTATATATGTTGCTTATGGGGTGGTCCAAATTTTTATAAGGGTAATATGAGATTTCATAAAGGTAACTAAATGAGTTTTAAGGGTAATCTAAAAACCATAATGGTCGTTAATATTTTGTAAGATTTACATAACCCTATTATGAGGTAGTATAATTAATGTTTCAAAAGGGATAAACACTCAAGTCATTTAAATTTTTTTAACAACCATTTAACATGTAAAAAATCATATAAGACTATCATCAAGAAGATAAGAATAGAAATTATTCTCATGTATGTTGTGATGTTCTAAAGAGTTTCATATATGATAGCCCTATAATTATTCCACGACATAAGTTATGTTCCATATATAATCAATGAATATTAGTACTTTATGTTCCATAAATAATAAATCCATGTTGTAATACTATTTGAATGTAATTTCTAGTCGAGTTGGTTCTACGTATTGAGAGGTAGTAATTCCATAAAGAGAGAACCCTGAAATGATATGTGATGAAGTGATTTTTTAGATTGGGATCCAGGATAAAATGTATGATTCATCAAAATGATCACTATTACTAGATATAATGTTAAAAAACATTCACATTTTGAATTGATGATCTATAATGTAATGTTCAATACTTTTGAAAAGTAATCCCATCATATATGAAATGAACAACATCAAATTTTTTGTAATATTCAATGTAGAATGAATCACTCTCTTCATGGATGTCTCGATGGTGATATTTCACAAGGATTTAAATGTGTTGAGTAGTAACGCCTCGACCAAAATTACCTAGAGTTGGTTCATTGTTACATAACATTGGCATGATCACCAGGGATCAAATCATGAATGACCGATTAGTTTTGTAGCCTTGAATGTACTATATACATACATAATTAATAAATTGAATCATTATATAATAACAAAAACATCATTTTTTCTCTATTTACCACATGCATATCCCTTCGCCAATCTCTATAGCTCAACCATAAATTACTTTTTCACATCCTGGAAACAATAAATCATAGAAAGAGGAGAGATCAGATGCTCAGTAAGGATAACAGTTTAGCAGAAAATTTTATAAATTGACATAAACATTTTAGTAAATGTATAAAAATAAAACAAAAGCCTTTTAAAAATAATCCTTTGTATAATATAGTAAATATAATTCAAATAATTCTCTTTACTTATTCACATGGATATTCTACTAGTTGAATAATCTCATGTAATATCAATATCAAATTTCATAATGATGGAATGCATAATTCCAGACTACATAACCACATAATCAAGGCCACATTCAAAGACTAAAAATATGATTTTTTGAAGGCCTTGTCACAAGATACTAGTTTGTCTCATAAGACATACCGATACATTGAGGAGAAATAGTGGGCTCCACCCATAACATACTATATCCAATGCATTCCTCATATTAAAAGGTAGAAAACTAACGTTAACATTTGTATTAAAACTAGCATATAAAATGTTAATATGTTAACCATGAACCATGAATGTTATAAAAATAACACAGCCACTTTCAGACATATAACAAAACCATCAATACAGTATGGATGATTTTTATAATAATAAATATACTTTAAACAAGTATAAAATCCATTAAAAGATTTTGACATAGATGAAATCAATATTATTTGAGAGGAATATCTCTTTCTCTTTTAAACTCATCTAAAAGTAATGTAATAATAAAAAAAGCCTTTATTTTAAAAATATATTTATAATATTGTATTGGAATCTTCAAAGGTGTTATAATGACTGAGAATAATCACGCCGACTGTAAGTTAAACAAAATCATTCTTACCTTAATTTGTCGAAAAGGTCATAATGTACCTTTTTTGGAAAACAACAGAATGATTCATTTCAATCCATTTTATAAAAATTCAATTAGGGGTATAAAATAATTCAACCCATTGTATAGTAAATAGTTAAAATTCTTTGAAATACATTTTTGTGGAACAAGGATGTGGATGATAAAGATTTCCCTGTAGATACATATGTAAAAACAACCTCGGATAATAAAGTGATTATGAAATTAACCATCACCGGGTAATTTTCCTTCTTTTAGGGTAGGTTAACCTCCTTTATAATAGTTATATAATTTTTATTAAATTTTAAAAGGAATACATACATAAATATCATATCATATATGATCTTATAATATTGCATTCTTTGTAATATTTTAGTAGTATCATTGTTTCGGGTGATAACTGTTACTTTTTCCTTTATATGTTTTGTAACATAAGTCATGTTTGTTATGTATATGACGTATTAGATTCATACCCAGAGTGATTTTATGTTCTTAAATATTATTTTCAATATTCTTATGAAAATTATTCATGAAATTTTACAGTGGGGAATGAATCTCATCACGTTCGTGCAGACAGTAATACGTATGTACGCACGAACGCTACATCCATTTCAGTTTTTTATTTTAAAATTAAATAAAACCAAATAATACAAAGTTATATTAATATTATTGTATAATATAATATTTTATATATTGTACATATGTTCATTATCACCATCCTTTATATGTTCCATTTATGGTATGACCGAGTCAGGTCACTTTGATGGGGAAGTAGTCCGAACATCCTCAAAATTATAGTAAATATACAACACGAAAAGAATAATGGTATGATATAAAATAAAATTATATAAGATTATAGATAAAATAGATACCATAAATATCATATATAATTATAGTTCAATCATAATATCCACCACAAGAAGTGGTAGTAGATGATTGAACAATCATCACTTCATGAGGCAGTAGTTCGTCTTCCACAGAAAGATTATGTTTTATACCAATTAGATGGTGGTTTGTGTAATTTTAGTTCATATAAATCTTATAACAAAAACCTATTATATTGAGGATACTGATGTAGTTATAAAATAAAGGAATAAAGTGTGTTTATTGGGATGGAAAAGTACAATAAATGAAATCAACTTAAGAGGATATGTTACCTTTAAATCTGGTAAATCAAATTGGTTTGGACCAAAAGGATTTTTTGAAGTGCCTTATGCCTATGAAAAGGCATCTAGAAGGAATAAATGGATATAGGGAGCTTGATTGGGAATAGTTTGTATGAGTCAAGGGGCTTGAGAGGGGTGAGAAATGGGTTAGAGGTGAGGGATTTTTATAAAGGGGGATGGACTCTTTAAGAATGTTTGATAATATTATTTTATTATATAATTATTTTCAGTTTATAAACGTCCAAAACTCATTAAATACGAATATATGATGACTCATGTTATAAATAAATTCTCCAATAATAATTGGACAGGTATTGGATATTGTTTTAATTTTTTTAATCCCATTTATTTAAATCATCTTTAATGAGGTAAGAAATGCATCATTATTGTGTCAAGAATAATTTTATTTATTTGATGTATAATATTATAATTCAAATTAAATGAGGTAGGAAAAAATTTTATCTTTCAAATTAATATTTATAGTCAAAATGATAATTATATAACCCATTGTAAAAATTATTTCACTAAAAGATATATGTTTTTGTCATTTTTTCTTTACTTTAAATTAATCAAAATAAGGTGGCCTTATCACTGTCAAGTGGCTCCATGGGGTACCAAAATATACCCAATGATTCCCATGGTTGGACATATATCAACCAATAGGAATCGAACACCTGTTAGAGTAATTTAATATTATTATAATACTATTATTTACCATTATTTACCATATTTATTCTTTAACCATTGTAAATAAAATATTTATTGAAATAATATATTCATAATGTCTAAAAATAAAAGTTACCTACATGCACAATTTGGAACTCTTGAATCGAAATATGAAATCCATTTTTCCAAATTCAAAAAATAGAAGTGGCAGAAGTTTTTTTGAAATTAATTATCATTTCCCAAAAAAAATCGTGTTTTTATGAAATAATAACTATCAAAAGATTAACACTTGTTCACATACAGTTTAATTGTGAAATTACATCCAATGACCTAAATTATATTATATGGTAAAAAAATAATATAATTATAATTTAAAACCACTAAAAGTTTTAATTTAACACTATAAATTATTTCAATTAAAAATGTCATTATTAATTAAAATTTAGTATTTTTCAGTATTCAAAAAAAAATTGAATGTTTTCAGAAGAGTACCAAAAATTCACCCCAAGATAACTTTGATATTATTAATCCAAAAATAATGTCTATTTTGAAAAAAAAAGTTTATAAAATTTCAAATATTGGGTATTAATCTTCATAACGGCTACTGTGAATGGTCTTGGTGTATTTGAATCTCAAATTTACTTATTGCACAATCTATTGAATTATTCACAGGGAAACGTTCCATGGAAGCTTTGGGTGTTACATGAATGTAAAAAATGATGTTATGAAGGATTATTACCCTACGTTGAAGAAGTTGTATATGAAGAGTAAGATAATGACCTTTCATTTGTTGATTATCATCTAGTTCAAAGGAGATGCCTTAGGATCCAAGCCTATGATATAATTATATCATAATGTTATGAAAATTTCGAGGAACCACTTTTCATTACAATAGTTTTATAAAGAGGATCATATATACATTTTCCCTAAGGGACACAATACCATACTTGTAATCCTAAATTAAATAGGTGTATGTATTTCCATGTTTTCAATGAAAAAAATGGTTTTGATCCGATTGGTTCCTTGATTATGGATTTATGATATTCCCTATAATTAGCTTTTAATGGTAATTTAACATGATTTTTTTTCATGTGGGATAATAACAATCATATATCAGGAATTTAGTCATCAATATTGGAGGTGAACCTCATTAAAAATTACATCTTTCCTTTGTTTCATTATTTCCTAATAACACTAGATGAATTCAAATATAAATTGAGTAATGAAAAGGGACATAAACCCATTCATTGAATAAATAAATAAGTAAATAATGGTTAATATTTTTACATAGAAAATAATTTAATTTTAGAGATTCACCCCCTCTTATTTTTTCCAATACCTCAACTGATTCAAAAAAGTTGTATTAAAGAATAGGTTTCACCCTAATTGGACTCATATATCATAGGATTTGAAGGTTCTTTTGACTATAATATTATAAAGAATTTATTTAGTCCACATTTGATGAATCCTTGGACTACCCAAAAAAGTAACATTGTATGATATATATTTTCTAATACATTTAAATATAAGAGGAATAGATATATTAATAAATTAAGAAAGGGGTCCTAAAATAAGAATGTAATAATAAATCTATACTATTTAATGTTAAAAAATGTAGATTTCAAACTATTATGTTTGTCAATGATATGTATATTGCATAATATTGTGATGGTAATACATCACTTTTATGAAAAAAGGAAGAGAAAATAGTTTTAAAATATTGTAATCCAGATAAAGATAGGATATGTATAGAAAACGAAAATTTAGTTGTAGAATACAATAAAAAGAAGATTTAAATACTATCAACCTAATATTTTCAATCTTTTCTCATATATTTGAGGTTATAAAAATATCTTGTAAAAAATACTTATAGATGAAACCATAAAAAGTGGTGAATATGAAAACTATGTTGATTCAGAAGATTAATCATTTGTATGTTAAAATATATCGTATATAATTATTCCAAATAAATTGTCACTTAATTTTTTGGAGCATATATAATTATGAAGAAGGAGATAAACTAGGTTTAAGATGAATGTGATTGTATAGATAATGATTTTGAAGAAAGAGCATTGTCATTAGTATACCTCTCCAAAAAAATAGGACCCATAAGTCAAATGAATTTAGTTTTTGAAGAAAGATGCTCTTGTTTTGGGAATGAGTGGATCAATTAAAACTATTATATAGAAGAATCCATAAAAGGAAATGAAGAAAAATATATGTCTTAGATTAATAAATTGAAATCAAGGATGTGTAGTTTAGAATTAACTCCAAATGGATTAAATTGCTTAATATTTTTCTTTAAGATAAGAATACAATGAATGGATATCATGAGAATCTTGTGACGAATACCAAAAAGAAGTGTGAAGATGATCTAAAATTAGTACGGAATAATATAATTATCCTGAATATTAAATGTATTGAATATGAAACAATATTTTAATGATGGAAATTGATTAATATGAGTCTTCAAAAAATTCTTAATGAAGATTTGTTACAACATACACATCCAAAGATGACTTTCTTCATATGTCAAGAGCCATCCTAGAGGGGCCCATGCTACAAATACCCCAAGTCTACCATTAGTAGGCTTGGGGTTTGTGACCAACACTGAGTAGGCATATCCCACAAATGGGAGGAATTAACCTAAAGTATCTACACACACACACCCACACATGTCCATGCCCTAAAAATTATGAAATCTAAAAAATAAGAAAAAATGCATGCATGCATCTATGATTCCACTATTGAGTTTGATGGTAAAGTGAAAATAATCGAAATAGGAAAAACACGCCAATCAAAAAATTGTAAAGAGTACAATCTTCTCATAGGTAGAGGACTATGTCAAAATCACAAACTGAATAAACACCTCGGTCTGTCAATAACATGCTATGCTTCACCCTCTCCTTCTCCTCCTAGGACTCCATGACGAGGGACATTCACTTCACTTGACACGATGTGTGCAAACAAAGCTCGTGTGTGGATGTGTATAAAAAAACTCATTATAACACCTCGAATTTACCAATCAATTATCACTATATATATTCACCTCAATACATGGTATAACAATTAATGTATTGTAGAAAAAAATAAGAACGTAGATATATGGAGGAAAAACACCACACTATAAGGCAGTTATAACCAACTGCAACCCACATGAATTTTTCCCAGAGAAACACTTGTTTCTGGATAAATCACTCCACAAACCATGTATCCATTAGGGTCACTCGATGAAGAGTTATGGATCATTGTAACCTACCCAAGGAAGCTCACCCATGTAAGGGGGCCATGATACATAGTCATGGGTTTATTCCTAGAAATATTGGGGGCCCCACGATCCCAGTCTAGATCAAAAAACAACATAACAGATCATATTTCAATGATTCCAGAATCCCTTCCGATACAAATGTATTTATGGAGGATAAACAATCAACTTAGGGAGGTCGGGCCAATTCCACAAACTTATACATGAGAAGATAGAGTATCTCACTCCAATCACATAGAGAAACAACACAACTCTATCTGAGACAAAGCCTCTAGAGGGTATCACAATCCAAAAATTTGGATGTAATTGTGAACTATACCCTCAAGGTAATGAACCATGGGATGAAAATAATCCTATCATAGTCCAAAATAAAAAACAAAGAACCTCTGGAACTCTTCAAGGGACTACACAGTGTGTCCCAAATGGTACATGACTTGTTAATCTATCCCAATTCCTTATAGTGAGGAAGTTCCTCACACGACATGTATTCTCCATTATACACAGTGTGTAGAAGTGTATAAATGGCATGTAGAGACACATGGTGTCCCTCTAATGTTTCTTCTAAATTTATGTGTATCGAACCCATTCTAGCATACTGGTTAGTGTCCGACAAGCTATGTCAGTGTATAAGTAAATGGCATGCAATCAGGATGTGTAATTTCTCCCTAGTATGTGTACTCTATATGGTTCATGTCGAGTCAATTGGGGAGGATCATAGATTGTGTGATATGGGTTTCATACAATGTGATTTATAACTTCATCAAAACCCTATCTCCAATACCAAGCGGCCACACACGGCATGTAATTCCCAAATTACATGTCATGTTTCTCAAGATTTTATAGATTTGACGAGGATATCTTCTATGTATATCTTCCCACCTATATAACCTTTTTTATGTTCGAAATATATACATTGGGCTTCATCAAAGCATCTTGTTTCCAGATATATGGATTTCTGGATCGAATCCACTTGAAAATCACCATTGTCGATCAATAAATTACCTCACATCAGAACATTGCTGAATAGATATCAAAAAGCCATCACAAGACACTTTTCTCATCCACCACCATCATTGCTCCTTAATCACATCACTGATCATGATCCAAACCTGTGGTATCATTCTGTTTAATCAAATAATGTTCATGCAATGATCGAATTCCGGGTATTCGCCAAACTAGGAGGGAAATGGGTGATCCCATGATGAATGTGCAAAGTTTTGATGGAGTAATCAATAATCCATTAAAGTGGGGATACATCATTAGTAATTTTTCATTTTTATGTGATTAATTATCATAGAATAGATGAATGAAGAGGGATAAATCAATGAATCCAAAACAATTCAATCAATTTGAAATATATCAATGTTGCATGTATCAATTCTTCTTCATTGAATTGATTCTCATTCATATAGGATTAAGAAAGAGATAGAAATCATAATAAAAAACATCATACCTTGAGTTGGATTGATCATCGACAAAGAATGATAGTGTTACACACATTGAAAATGTCTACAAATTCCATTGGCGCAATGATCCACCATTCAATCTTGATTCGTCGTCATTTTCCTGAGATAATTATTTAGATATCTCCCCAACGGTCCTCCATCATCTCCAAGTTTATTCAGATAACCATATATTTCAAAAAAATGGATAGTTTTAATTATTTATAAATCACTACATCAATGAAACACATAAAAATAATTTCCTTAAATAATTTTATTCTATTTAACACCAATTTTTTTTAAAACACCCATTCCATCTAATGTTATGTCATGCCTATAGTAAAGAAACCATGATAAAGTCAATGGATCCCTCATATTTCTGAACCATGGACTCATTTTAGATTATATTTCACTTTTTTTAGGAAAACCATATGCACATTTTATTTAATATAATTAATATATTTCAGAAATTTATCTCGATAACACCAGACCTTGGAATAACATGTCATCTCATATACGTGTTTTAAAAATAATCCATATAGTATTTCAAAATAATACAAACAAATTTTGAGAACTTAATTTCTCCCCTACTTAGTTCTTTACTTCCTAAAAAGACAAAATAGTGGAAGCATAAAGAGATGTGGCCACAAAGTAGGAATTGAGCCTCCCAATCTTATGTAATCTGTTGGAGATTCTTGTGGTTCCCAAAAACACACATCAAAGGAATTGATTTCCCAAGAATGAAACCCTCCCGACAATCCTCGATCTCAACTCGATAATTATTAAAGGTTTCTCTATCCTCGATGTCCAACTCTCCAAAGCCAATAATTTGTTGTGGGTGATGCATTTACCTCCTCAGCTATGACTTGTTGAAGACATCATGTACCTAGTCTAACTACTATGGTAGAACTAATTAATATTCCACTTCTCCAACTCTATGCAGTACCCAAAAATCCAATGAATCCTAGATATACTTACCACCATGGAAAAATATCTTCAATCCACATCGAGGTTAGTCCAAGAGAAAAACACAGTCTCCTTCCTCAAACTTCAACAGCCTCCATCGCCAATTATAATATGACATATTAATTCTCTATGCCATCTTCATCTTCTCCTAGATGATTTTCACCTTCTCTGTATTAGCTTGCAGTAACTCCGGGCCCTTGATTGCTAAATCTCCTATATTTTTCTAGAAAATTGGTGACCTTATGGGTCAGTTAGAAATGGTTCCATACCAATGGATGAACCATTTATATTGTCTTGTGAAAACTCCATTGGTGGTAGGTCATCCTCTCAACTCTGGGAAAAGTCCAACATGAAAGCTCAAGGAATTTCTCCCATGACCTAGTTGGTTTTCTCTGTCTAGCTGTCAGTTTTGGGGTAGAATGTTGTGATCAAGCATAACCCAGTCCCAAATGCCTCCTATAACCCCTCCCACTACCATGATGTGAAATAATTACAATGATCAAAGATGATGCTTGATGGACCTCCATGCAGTCGTAATTTCTCTAGAACATAGACCTGTCCCAAGGTATATACTGATCTCTATTCTTTCATAGATTGGAAGTGGGATGACATGGTAATTAATTCAATGATATCATAGATGAAATCATGTCCCATAGAAAATCATGTTTATCCCATCACAGATTTCATAGATATCTCATCCCACTTCCATTTTATCACTTCAAGGGATTGGGCTAAACCTCTGGGATCTTATTGTGTATCCTTCAATTACTGAAAAGTAAGGTATCAAAACTCTATAACTCTTTAATTCATATATGGTGACACACACTAACTTTGGAGGAGTTGGAAATTTTTTTTCCTCACAATGATTGACTGCCAAAGGAGATGCGTTAAACACTATCAGAACCTACTCATACAATGTCATAGGTACCACCATCCACCCTCTAAAAAGTATTACATGATCCCAAAAATTGAAAAATACATCCAAAGATTGTACAGTGTATACCTAAATACATAGGTTCTCACATTCAGTATTCCATAGTTTTCCGTCTCAGACTCACTGCAATATCATTAGGATGATAACCATTGATTTGTGGTCAGATGCTCCATCTCCATCAATAAAAGAAAATTGAAATGATGATAAATGATCCAATTCAACATTCAATTACTAGGATCTATAACTCATTCTAGGAGCATCTACTACAATGTTCCTCTTACATGGAGAAGAGACAATATCAATGTCAAAGTACTGGAGGAACTCTAGACGTCACATATATCTCAGGTTATGATCCTTTTGAGAGACGATATAGGTGAGAATCATATAGAAATAGTATATGATAAATCACTAACCCATCTGGTAGTACCAAAAAATATTCAATGTAGAAACTACTTCTAGGATTTCAAGGTAACCGGTTGTTTATTTATTCCCATGTGATATCAATTGTATTGAACTATAGGCAATAATTTCATTCCTCTAAATCAATATACATCCATATATGGTCCCTAATGCATCACAGAACACTATGTACTCAACACCCTCCTTCATCTATCTCAAGATGGGTGTGCTCCTGAACCTATTCCTCAAGTCATTATAGCCGTGTTGGAACATTTATTTCCACATTAAAATATTCCCATTTTTTGAAGGCTGCCAATGGTGATTCCACCCTATATATGTTTGGTAAAATCCTTTGATAGTACACATCTAATCCAATGAAACTTCATACCTTAGTGAAACTCTAGGGTGGCTCCAACCAAAGAACCGCTTCACCCTTTATTAGATCCTCATCTACTCTAGACATTGAGATTACATGGTACAAAATGGACTTCATGAATCTGAAACTGACACTTCGAGAGCTTCCTATAATGTTAGTTTTCTTGGAGGGTGTCCAATTCCATCCTTAAGTGCCTCACATGATAATCCTCAAACACTGAATAACGTAGTATTTAATCATACAAGCCTACCAAAACTAGTCTATGAAATTTTGAAAAATGGGTTTCATGTGTCCCATGAACACTTTGGGGAAATGTTTCATGCCAATGACATTAGGAAGTACTCATAGTGGAAATAACGTCAAATGAATGCCTTCTTCAGTTTATCTTTATCTCGTACACATAGTTGGTGATAGTGCGGTCTGAGGTAAATATTTAATAACCTTTTCTGTACATTCAACTGATCAAAGAGTTAATAAATTCATTATAGGGGATACTTTCTGTTATGGGTCACCTAGTTCAAGAACACATAATCCACCCAAAACCCGAAGATCTATTTTTCAATCTTGAAAAACAAAACTTGGAATGAATAGGGTGAAACACTTGGTCGCATTAATCCCTTCTCCTACAAATCCTACACCAAAATCATCATCACTCAAAACTTATGTTGGAGCCAATATATATGGTGGTGTCAATATTGGTTCTATCCCAAGATGAACCTCAATGTATAAATCTACCCTTATACATGGAGGCAAACTTGGTAAGTCCATAGGAAAGACTTCTTTGATATCTTCCACCACTGTAGGAAATCGAGTACTCACAACATCCACTACACCAATGGTTATGCTATCCAAATGATGAGTAGTCGGTTAAACCCTCATATGAATGTGTCCATATTTTGCTTCCTGGGTTTCCTTTTTTACATGTAATAGAAATTAGAGTTATGTTACTGTGGACACAACAAAATCCATGCATAAAATATTCATTCTGTACATGAGAAATATATTTAATTTCCATACCAATAATGACATCATAAGAAATAATTTCTTTAATAATGATATCACATAAAAATCTCTCACCTCAAGCATCATTTCCCACTATCAGCTTATGTGCAATTTCACCGAGTCACCGCTCATTGATGTCTCCAACCATAAGGGTCGGGACAAAAGTTCAAAAAATGTAACTATGCATGGAACCAATGAATTAGAAAGGATGTTATGGCTAGCACCTGTGTCTATAAATACTATAGATAATGTATAAATGTCATATATCACACATTATTTAATCCATGAGGACTTGGGTCCTTGAAAAGTATAACTTGCATCTTACTGGATCCCTACCGACCTACTCCCTGAGCAAGGCATGGACCCCCTCAGGTTGGTGGTGGTAATAGGTCAAACCATTGACCACCTCATACTACCAGGTCATTCCCTCTAGCATATCTTCCACCCTACAGAACACCATGCTCCAACTTTTACTTTGTCATAGTGTTCCCTATACCATTTCCCATTTAGCTATACGATGGGTCCAGAAATCTCGTTCCATATGTCCCCGACTATGATAAGAGAATGAAAATGTGTCCCTTGATAGATTTGGGCCACCCTAGGAACCATGAACCACTGACCCGGAGTCATGGGATTACATTATAAAGTGGATAACCAACATGGACCCCTATAAATACTATTTGCTACCTACTATTGAGGTCTCATCCATTGGGATTCCAATGACTGCTCCCTCTACTGGGGTTTTCTAGGAAGAAATATATCCACTAAAAAGGCATGCTAAAACACCCTAGTATAGGTCGAAATTCTAACGGATACCACTAATGATCTAATGTCCCAATGCATTCCCTAATCAAATGTCTAAGCCTTGAAGAACTACTCTCATACCATATCCAAGGTTTAACTTGATAGGTCATCAAACATCACAGAATACTCTACCATGTTCATATTACCCTATTGTGGATGGAGAATCTCCTGTATTCATACCGATCGCAATGTGGATAGATATAAAATACAACCTAATGTGATTTTAAAATACTTTCAAGTTGAGAGATGCCTCGTCATGTGACTGTGTCACCAACCTCCATCATCAAACTAATGCACCATGGGGAATAATTACTGAAAGGACTATAATATAATCGGTAGACATCCTCACAAGGAAAAAAATATGAGTGACTGTGTCCAGGCAGTCCATTTCCACCTGATTGTCTGGCTCACCCTGAAAACATGAAGGTCGATACCACAGAAATTCATGCAACAATATCATCCAACGTGCATTCTCAGTTGGTAGAGATGGTGATAACCTCATCTCAATAGGTATGGGTATAGATTATAAACCACCCTGAAGTTCTATCTCTCGTACATGTCCTTGTACTTATGGCTTGTCACCAGGTGTATTATCCTCAAGATCATAAAGAGGAATCTCATATAGAAAACTACATGGGTGAAACATGAAATTAAACACGATGTACCACAATAAACATAGTATATCTGATGAGATAAATCAATATGGACATGAAAAACAAAACAATTCTTATATGAGGCACATACAATTTTTTCAATTGCAACCAGTGTCCCTTTGTAATGAATCCAAAAGTATGTTACCCATGTCTGGGTGTATGCATACATCTGTAACCACACCAACATTTCAATCCCTAGCTTCATGTTGAACTCAAAATAAAAAATTCTATTTCCTAAAACAAATCACACTAACTCTATGTCCAAAAATTAGAACCATACTTGTTATGATACCACTTTGTCATGACCTATCCTAGAGGGGCCCATGTCGTGACTCTCCCTAGCCAACCTCAATTAGGTTACGAGTTAGTGACTATAACTGAGTAGGAATATCACATGATTGGGAGGAATTAGCCTATGTTAAATTTACAAATGAACACATCTCTATTTCCACACATTGATGAAAATTTAAACAACTGAAACAATGCATTCAAACATCTAAGATCCCACAATATAGACAGTTATTAATGTGATGAATGTAGAGAAGGGGCCATAAAAAGCTCAACCTAAAAGTGAAATGATTCCACCCTACTACAAGGGAATGAATAAATCAAAATGACACTATTGGTAAACACCTTAGTCTACCAAGATCTAACTATGATCTATCGACTCCATGTCCTCCATGGACACAATCTTAAGGGACACCATATGCACAATATGTGACAAGCGTGGGATATTCCCATGTGGGTATGAGTAAAAAAATACTCAACAGAACACCCAGAAATCACCAAAAAAGAATAACTATGTATATTTATCTCACTATAATGTATAAAAATAAATGTATAATACAAAAAGAAAATGAAAAAATGATATAATACAAAAAGACACAATGATATAAGGTGGTCATAACCATATATTAGCCACAATATTCTTATTGATGAAATCCTAGTTTCAGGATTATTAAATCCATTTGTTATGCTACAATCAGAGACACTCATTGAAGTGGTCTAGGACATTTGTCTACGCCCATGGAAGATGACCAATCTAAGGGGACCATGATACATAGTCAGAGGGTCACACCTAGAACATCTGTGTGACACTACAAACCTAGTCTGGATCATCCCGCAAAATAGTGTATCATATGTCAAGGAATCCAAAAACCCTACCTATACAACCATTAGATGGAGGATTAGTGAAATAAATGTGGGCGGGGGTTATATAGATTCCACAAACTCCTACTATGGATGATAAAGGATCGCACACCAGTCTCATAAAGGGACACCACAAATCTATATGATAATCAGCCTCTAGATGTGATCATAATACATTAATGTGGATCTAACAATGCACCATATTCTCAATGGGAATGACAATTCTAATTCATTAAACCTATACCAGTCAAAAAATTAAAAGAAAGATCCTCATGAACTCTTGAAGTGACTACCCAATGTTTCCCAATGAGTACATGATGTCTCCCATTTTCCCATGTCTTTCCCTTGTGGAAGAGCCTCAAACAACATATAGTCTCCATTATATATGTTAGGTAGAAGTATATACACTACATGTAGAAGGATATAAATGGCTTGTAGAGACAAACAATATTCTAACAGTCTCACTTGGATGTGTCTTTGTACCAAATAAATGTTTTTGTAACAGTCTGTGTATCCCAAGACATGTCCGTGTATAAGTACATTTTATGCCATATTGCTATTTACTTTTTCCTATATCCATTTACTATTCGGAGTACACACTATGTCAATCGGGGAGGGTCACACACCCTTTGACAAGGGTCACTAACCATGTGACATGGGTAACACACTGTCTGACATGGGTTACATAATGTCTCGTCCATAACATCAGCCAAACCCTAGTGATGTAGCAAGTGGCCCCATACGACATGTATCTCTCGAAATACATTCTGTGTTATTCGAGATTTTCAAGATCCATTGAAGATCTCTCCAACTCTAATATTCACAACACAAGATCCAGTGACATTGATTTGACCAGCAGATCGGGGATCTTCCAAGACACTAGTTTCAATATGTATGGATTCTAGGTTTTAATCAAGTCATAAATATCTTTCATCGATCCATTCATTTCTACATGGAATGACTGGGTTAAATGAATTCCATAAATTCATCTGGATCCACCTCTGATCACCCATTTCCCTCATCATACCATAATCAAATCACTGATCTTGAGTCTCACCTATGGTATCAATCCATTTCATCATAGAAAAATCACACAATTTTTAGATACTGGGTATTTGTCGAACGTTGGGCCAAAAGGAAGCACACATTATGATTGTGTGAATGATGGAGGGGGAATTCCACAAACCATAAATCTGTGGAAGGAAGCTGGGACATTATTCACTATGCCTCAATATGTTATCATATAAAGTATGAATGATGTTGGATAAATCAAAAAAACAAAAACAGTTCATTCAATTTGAAATCAACTAATTTTGGTTCTGTCAAATCTTTTTTGAATAATTTATATGAGTTCATCCTGGATTAATAACTATTTTCAAATCACAAGATATAAAATACTACCTCACGTTAGATTAATTATCAATGAAGAATTAATCTGTTTCTTTCTTTGAATGGGTCCACATATTCCATTGGCACAATGTTCCGTGATACGATCATGATTCTTCTTCATTCACCAAATTGAAATCTCCAATGCTCTCTATAATGGTCCTTCAACATCTCCATGTTTTTTCATCTTACCAGGGATTTCCAAGAAAATATCTATTTAATGATAGATAAATTACTACACCAAAATCTATAAGAAAATAATTTATTATATATTTTAATTTGATTTAATACCCCAAAAAAATACAAAAAACTGCATGCACCAACTAATATTAAGTCATGCCTTGATTAAAACCACCATTCAGAACTCAATGGTACCATCAGATTTCTTCAATGGGTAATCTTTTTAGATGTTTTTTCATTTATTCTGGAAATCCACACACATGTGTTATTTGATATTCATAATATTCTCGGGCTCACATGGCCTCATAATCTTACACTGTCTCAACACTTGGTCAAAAAGATAATACATTTAATATTTTTAAGTAATACATGGAATTTCCAAGACATTAAATCCAAAAATACCAATATGTAATGAAAATGGAGTTGGGTATCATCAAATTTACAATAACATGAAATCTAAAATCAAAATGTATATCCCATTCTAAAATTTTATGTTTGTGAATATATGGGTATCATGTAATATACATGTTTAAAATTAAAATATATAAAAAGATGAATGATAAAATTAATAATGAACACACCACTACATGAAGAAATAATTGAAAAACTATTGGAAAATAATATTCCCAAAAATTAATCATATTTATAGAATGAAAACTGACAAATACATCAATCGTTAAATACAAGATATACTATAGATCAAGAGAAGAAAGGAATTTTGACTATTTTTTCTACTATTTAGTGTTTAGGTATATTGATATTTCTTTTTGGTATAATGTTTTTTCCCATGAAGGAATAATAAATCGAATATCATAGGGAGAAAAGATGGGTTGATGAAATTTCTAAAAAATAAAGGTAAAAATCTATTCAAATGAAACAAGTTTGAAAGCTTGTAGAATATATGTCAAAATTTATATAAGAGTGGTCAGAAATAATTATAATACTAGTGTAAATTCACTGAATATTTATCAAATTCATCATGTAAAATAATAACAAAATGTCATAATATGATCCAAATATGTAATAATTCCTTGGGAAAAATCAAAATATCATTCTTAATAAGTTTATAAAAAATTCACCCAAAAATGTAAAAAGCATCTTCTATTTAGGAAGAATTCATTACACTATAGATAGTTGTAATAAATCGATTTAAATAAATGATTTTTTATTTAGTTTATATTAAAATAGGGATAATTTTTTCAAATAACGAAAGAAAATATTTGATGTGGTGGAATATATTAATGAGAATCCATGTGGATCTCCAAGTACAATGACAATGATTCTAATGAATGTATGATTTTATTTGTATATCAATTAGAAATTTAATAATATGGAGAAAAAATATGACAGTGAATGTTATATAGTGTAAAATGAATCATTTTATGAATGATAACATTAATTTCATGATTTAATATCTAAAAAATATGTGCCAATATTTCAAGAGAATCTTTGTGGAAGATGAAATCATGATGGTCCAGTCTCAACAGATTATTTTATTACCGTGTTAACTCAAGTAGGGATACTTGAAAATATGAATATAGAATCCAAAAACCCATGTTCTTTAGTTTACAAAGAAAATTTGTGAGTCTCATAGTTAATAGCCACCAAATGATTTTAGTCAATTTTAGGATCAGAGAGGTACGCAAATCACGGGTATAATTTTTTCTATACAAAGGAATGAAAGGAGAATAATAAATACATGTGTATTCAGAACATCAGAAACAATAATCACAAGACCCTAAAAACATTATGTAAATAGATCATGAATTTCATAGGATATATTCATGATCACGTGGGGCCCCTCAGACTAGACTTCCTGATCTCATGAATGCTTCTAGACATGTGCAGATGATCATGGGAAGATTTCTAGATTAGTTCCTCCAATCTTGTCAAATGTTTATCGATAGATTCCTCATAATCATCTGAGGCCCTTTATGAAATAAAATGTAATAAATAGGGTACCATTATTTGGAATAATGTTATGCTAATTTTCATTAAAATGATTGATGATTCCTATGTCATCAATCCATGTATCATGTAGGGACATGTTTTCCTCATAACATGAAGGCCACAAGATATGCCACCTTCATCTTGATAAAGACATTATGAATTTTTAATTGAACATGTGACACACAGATATACAACTCATGGGCGTGTCACATAGGATTTTAGAAATAAAAGCTGAAAAAATTTCCATCAATATGAAAATGATAGATATGAAAATTTTCATATGAAGGGGTTATTCTCTTAATGTGGTTTGTTAAAAGATCATGTGAAGGATCTTGGACAATCCTTCTTCATACTATAATGTTCCCCAAGAATGAATTCCTTGATCATGTGATTGTCTGCTCGACAGGTGTCCTCGTATCTCATAGACTCCAAGACATTTTTGACTAAATATGTGAAGGACCATTGATATGTTGTTTTTATTATGTGAAAGACCCATTAAAATCAATTTTCTCCATATATATGAAAATAATTAATTTATTATGAGGTTATTTTTCATCATGAGGCACAAAAATAATGTCATGGATATCATGCGATTGGTTAATGTGAAATTCAAGATGTTATATTCCCTCCACTGAATCAAGATAATATTTTTATTATAGTAGCCATGTGAATAAATGTAAATCTATGTAATTAAGGCCTATAAATCCCCCCACACCCTCATCACAAAAAACACACAAATACATATCAGAGAAGCAAGGGTGAACTTCCCAATGTGATGAACTACTCAATCGTAAGAGTATTCTACATGGTAAACCCAAGGAATGAATTATGTGATCATGTTTTATATATATATGACTCAGGTGATCCCATCAATGATCACTCATTGGACTTGTCGCATGAAATTTGGATTACACCATGGACTTTCCTCATATCAAATTGGTCATGTGATGCCTCAATAGGCTATTTCCAGATGAACATTGAATCACTTATAATATAATGTCCGAAGAATATGGAATCCTTACATGAGGATGGATAAAATGATTTCATTGAGAAGGGGATCAAGTGCCTTGCATGAACCATTCATGTTTCCCATGACAGTGACTAGAAATTTCTGGAGAACAATGCCACAACCTTTAGATAGGTTGGAAAGATCACTTGGCAGTATTCTAGACATGTCATCTGGTTCATGTGAAGTCCTCTAGACATATTCGACTTGTCACTTAGTGAATTATAGACATGCCAAAAATAACATGGGACATCCCTTTGAATATGTCAACTAGATCATGAAAAGTACTCTAGACATGTAATCCATGTCTAGTGATTCCTTTCAGATATTCCATCTCGGTCACGCGACGCACTCTGGACATGAAAATTGGGTCATGAAATGTCGTCGGGATAGGTCAAGTAGATCATTTAAAATCCTCTAAAATTTTGATTTTGATCACCCAAATAGAATTGGTCATGTTTGTATTGATCATACGAATCACCTCATATATGTCAGGAATAAACCCATGACTTGTCATCTAGACACATCGGAAATATCCTAGAGACACATAGGGAATGTCAGAAATACACTCAGGAAATGTCATATGGACAACAAAGACATGGCAGTAAGACATCCCAGACATATTAGGCAGACACCCAATACATTTCAGAAAGAGGCACTGGATATGATAGGAAGACACCCAATACATATTATACAGACACTAAAGACATGTCATAATGACACCCATGAAATTTTACATAGACTCCCAATTCATATAAGGCAGACACTCCTGGACATGTCATCCTTTTTCAACACACACACTTAGACATACATCACATACACCGTCATTCATAAACATTAGTCCAATAAATCACTTTACATGTGGAGTTACCTTAATGGGTTAGGGTTTCACTATCATGAGTCCCCATTCATACCATGACCTCATTGGGGCCTTCACATCATACGAGACATATTTGATGGACTGTTCAGGGTCCTCATCACTATTTATCCACCAGAAGATAGATAATGGACATGTAAAATGGGATTCCATCCGAGTATAAATTCCTATCTTTTCTGAACATAATGGATATTAACAATCCCTTTGATTGTGATCACCTATCCATAGACATCATTGGCTCAAGAGTTAATGGAACTCTGTGAAATCTGATTCCAATTATATATAGTATTTATATCATGAAATTATAAGGCTCGAAATCCAGTGGACATCCACCTTGTTATAAGATTCTCCATATAACACACTCTATAGATATTGGGACCCAAAATCTCCTATGAGTCTATCATCCATCCTAGTCCATCTGTGTGAATGAAATGGGACCATACATGTGAATCCACATTAGTGTAATTCCATAAAATTTCATTTCTTAGAACCCACCCTATTTGGGTCTATCATTACTTGTCATCCATTATAATATTGATAAGCTATCCATACAAAGAAAACTTTTTTTTAAATAGGACATGCATGATTCCTTCATAAGGCCAAATATCTAAGCCAAATACCCATTTAGGGCATCCTTAGTTCATTAGTCCCATATACATATGCAGTTGGTCGAACTATATTATATCCCATGTTTCTCACCTCAAGCATGACTCATGTGGGATTATGGATTTAAAATTATCATATCAATATCTTTATAAAATACCCAAATCGTGTAGTACATAGATTTTAAGCCCAAATAAAATTCCTGACTGCATTCTAATATTTGTAAACCATGTGGTAATAACCCTCATGGGTAATAATTTTATATCCCTAAACATCAACAGTTTGAGGGAATACTAAAGGAAAAATATTATGATTCCCATTATAAGAAGGATATGTAGGATGTGTTCCTAAAGATCATGATACATACATAATTCCTAAGTTCCCTTATATAAATATTTTACATATAAAAATAAATTGGATGTCTTTAAACTAAATGATCTTTGTGGTTTATGATTCCTACACTAGGTGGATATGCAGAATACTTCAGGGAGGTTCAATCTGATCATCAAAGCACCAATTTCCTTCTTAGATAGTGTTAAATTTAAAAGTGACATGTTATATGGATTTATAATGAAAGAAACTACACCTTTATAAGAAACGAAAACAAAGGCATGTATAAACATGAAAAAATATCGAAGAACTCATTAATAGAAACCCACTACATGTAAAATGATTCAAAACCATATTATTTTTTCAAAGTAAACTATCTTATATCAAGACTTAGAGGAGATTCATGAAAATATCTAAAATCTATAAGATATTACTAATGTTGGAAATAACTTCCCCTTAAAAGGGTACATTGAGCCTGACCTCCCATCCACTCAAACAATGTAAGGTCCTATGATTCAATTTGTATTGAAACCCAAGTGACCATTAAAATGTAGGCGCATGATTGTTTGTAGTTATGGGATTTGTTGGGAGTTTACATGATATGTTAAAATAGTAATCAGAAAGTTAATTATTTTGAATCCATACTTGAACGCCCCAAAATCAATCATTATTCCCCAATTATCATCGTAAATAATGATGATGAACACAATGTGAGTCTGGCCGTAATAACATGATATGAAATCCCTTAACTATACCACATATTACATGTGTTTAAAAGGTTATATTTCCTTTCTCCCATTGATTTGTTATTCCACTTAATCCTAAACATGGAAACAGAAAATGTGAACCATATGTGAACCTCAAATTTACAAAAAGAAAAAAAATTACACATGATAGGAAATTTTTTACCCAAATCTTGAATATGAAAAAAAATGGCGAGTCCAATGTAAATCCTTGAAATAATATAAATGATCAGTTAACCATGAGTTGGGATATTTTTTGGCATCTCCCATGAAAAAACGGTTTTCAGGATGTAAAATACATCAACAATATATCTAGTTCCCCCTAAAATATGGCTTCTCACCATTAAAATCCCACATTAGAATAATGGTCAGACTGATAAAAATAAAGAACATTTGTGTTACCTGTGCAAAGAGAGTTAAGCATGATCCATACATGTGATAATGCACTGATTAGTTACCATTCATGTTGTCTTATTTTTTAATAAAACAATACCCTCACAAACACCATATTTACCTGAAATCATGTTTTCATAATGTGAATGTTCTAGAACCTCAGTGATGGTAGTAACATCCATGGGTTGTAAGGAAACATAAACCCAATGACACCATAATCTAAGGGTGTCAAACAGGATGGTCTGAGAATACCATAGAGATGGTACGATCCCATCCCTTGAGTCCACACAAATAGGTATCCATATAATAAATATAAAAATTATGTCCCCTTTAATGATAGATGTAAGTAAACCCATTTCACATATCAAAACCTCCAACTTCTTCAGAAGATTATCTCTTGAACACAATAGTCAAAACATTTCATAACTTATTAATTTAGATCAATGAAATTACTACAGAACCATATTAGATCATGAGATTAGTAGGAGGGATGCCATTAAATACCATCATTATTGTCATCCCACCAGTGATTTCCATTCACATATTGCTACAACCACTCAATAAATGTCCACCATATACATTCTAGAATGGGTAAAAAGGAGGTCTCGTTATATTTAAATATATATGAATAAATGGGAGTGACATTAAATCCATGACTAATATTAAGAAATACACTTGAATAATATTATGGTGATCGGTGAGCAGGTTCAAATTCATACTTACTATTAAAAATTCATCACATATATTCTTGCAGTAGGAATGGGGGAGCCCATATCATTTCTATTGCGTATAAATTGAAATGGAATAATATGATGGGAAAAGAAGGATATGAGTGGAATTTTATCCTAACTTTAATTTTGAAAATATTCTAGTATATCTCAGATGATGAGAACATCTAGGACTACATTCCTAAAAACATTTTATTGATGTTTCAGCACATTCTATAAACAATAGACGAGCTCCACCAGATTATTTTGGAACATGTAAAGATACAAGGATATACCCGTATCCACATCCCATTAGCCGGAGTAGGAGAACAATAAGAACAGTTTGAACAAGTGACTAATCTAGAGAAATAATACATTTTGGTTCCCTTATATGAGGATTATTAGAATATTCTAGTAAAATATGAGTCACACGACCAAGCTCAAATCCTTGTTCTAACTGCGACTCACCATCGTAGTGTGGTACAAGTCTAAATAAAAGTGGAAATTTTTATTATTAAAATCTGGTGAAATAATTCTAATTCATAAGAATGGGATCGTATCAATACTTGAACCGTGTTTTGTAAGTATAAAATAGAAATAACATCAAGGAAGACTCATATCCCCACTAGTAAGGCTACTCAACATATTCTAGTTTCTTACAGATGTCGGTCTCATATCTACACTTTATCTAAATAAGGACACACCAATATCATATAGAGGATATATTGATGTATTATCATATCCCTTCTCTCATTATTAATTTCATTTGGAATATTATGATTGGGAGTGCATTATTGGACTGCGTTCAGACCCCAGATTCAGCCAATATTGACTAGTATATTTTGACAAACACTCATAGGATGTCTCAAATTCCTATTGATGATATGGAAGCTCACTTGCATACTCAGAAGGATTATTACTAGTGGGATAATATCATCACAACACTATATGATTATTATAATGTTCCCAAAACTATAATGTTGCAATATTTAATCCCTACTCAACTATAAATGGAAGGTCAAAACACTATCAATATGCCATATAATGATGCTGATATCCCAAAACTTCTCAATTCTATTATCATTTAGACAACCCTTGCACAAGAAAATTTTTTCCAAATAAAATGGATAAAAATAGAAACCACCGTTGAATCTATATTAGAGTTATCCTAGTCCATATGTATGGGTACATTTTTTCCAATTCCTCCACCACTGGGGTTATCAAACCCTATGAGGATCTCCAAACTAATAGAATTATATCAAAACCGACCCCATCACATAAGACATGGTAGATTGTTATCTCAATCACCACCAAAAATTACATCATACCCCAAGAGCATCTTGGAAGAATTTGTTCTGGTTTCTTATTAACCCCATACTATAGGGGTTGGGTAATTTTTATTCGAATTCCAATCCGAAGGTCCATATGACCCTCGACAAGGGTCCTCATATCCTTAATAATAGGATCATAAAATGCTAATAGTGGCCCCAAATCATCCCCATAACATAGGGATATGAGAATTATCTTCATTTTCATCACACTGAATTGATTCAGTATTCTCCAAGTTTGGGGGTAAATATCTATGGATGACACCACATATGTTACCCAACTATAAGATAGACCTCTATCATTTTGGGATTCCTCAACTAGTATGACTGAAAACTCACTTAAGGACACTATTATAATATTCATATTAGTGGAAAATATGGATAAGGTGGTTAAAACCCATAATTATCATTATCTAAAATGGTTTAATATGAATGGGAATAGTGATATTACCCTAATGAAACAGTCGATGGTGAAGTAAGCATTTCCGAACAACCCTTTGTATGGATTGTAATGGGATAACATCCATTTTTTGATACACCTAAGTGAATGTTATCAATGTTAATCTATTAATTTATTTGGACTAATATTTAAATACAATGAGAAAAAATATGGAAATTGTACTTTGAGATTTTGGATATATGGATGCATATTCTGAGGTGGCACAAATTAAAAACTAGGGAAGAATCCAAAACCTAAAACAAATGAATAATGTATTGAAATAACCTCTATGGAACTTTGACAAGGATAATGATAAGTGTGTGGATCCACCCCATTCACTTCCCATACAAGTTGAAATTCTCTCCATAGAATAATGATTAGGACAATATGATTAAAAATTAAAGGATCTTAGAAAACTCAATGAGGAACTAATTGTGCAAAAAAATTATCATTGTTTATCATCTTCAAAAAGAAATAAATATCCCTCCTAGAATTTTTCTTGATGGAGATAATATTCTAAAAAATATAATAATTTGAGAATCATGTCATCTCCATATCTAGGAAGGCGATCTATTTAAATTAAAAAGATGACTATGATCAAAACATTCTTCTACTATGGTAACAACCTCTCCCCATTCAAGGTGACCAAATAGTCCTAGAATGGATCATGAATTAGAAGTTCATTAAAAAACTGCCACTTCATTAAGCGACACCCAATAATTATTTATGGAATGTGGTCTATAATTTAATACATCCATAACACCAAAACGCCATTCAAACATGTTATAATCAAATAGAAGCCATATAGGTGATCCTTTCCCTTAAGAAACCCAAATGGAATCCATATCATGAATGAGTGGATGAAACATTCCCCACCTAATTTTTAAAATCCTATCTTCTAAAATTTTATATTGCGGGTGATTTGATATAATATCTAACACACTTCGTGTCATAATGTGGCCTGATGATAAGCCCAATAGATTAGTATTAGGTGACCAAACTAAGATATTTTTTATATACATTAGTTGGTTTAGCTTTCATTTGATACAATATCCATCTAGAATTATCAATTCCATGATTGGAAGAGACTCATCATCAATTCCATTATTAGATCAACACCATGTCATGGAAAACAAAATATTTCCACTAAAAATTTTAAAAAACAATGAAATTAGGAGGGATTATGAATTCATCACTATATGGAGAGGATTAAACTATTAAATATGTCTCCATCTATTAAAAGAGAAGTTGTTAGAAATTTATGGTGAGAATTGTCGAGATGAGATTAAAAAACCATTGACCATGATGAACTATATTGGATGATTTTTTGAGTTCATAGATATTACTCATTTCTTATACGATTCCATTCAATGGACTCTAGAAAAATCACATCCCATTCCCTCATCAAATTAAAAAAATCCATGGTGATAAGAGAATACTATGGTTACCCTAAAACAAGTAGAATATCTATGTCCAAGTGTGAAAGCACGTCACAAATCGTCCAGTGCCTCCCATAGAGTTGAAAAATATACAAAATATACTTTTTCAGAAGAAAAATTTATCAGGGTTTCCCCTCATTTGATGAATATATTAATATAGTAAATTCATACTAAAACTAGTGGTTCTATGTTATTAAATTTATTCAACGGAAAATGACATACTCAAGCTAGTAGAACCCAGATCTCTTAATGAGGTAAACCTCACTAGCCATCCTTACTATTGACCCTTCTAAATGTGATTGGGCCACACCATCCAAGATTGATTTTTCTTTTATATTTACTCTATATAATTTATCATTTTTGATAGGTGATACTATAGATTACCCTAGAATAGTTGACCAATATAACTGTCACTATACTAAAATAATAGGGTGAATATAAAGATGTGCTTGTTAGGTTTGGATAGATGTTTGATAACAGGATTACATAAAATATATTATTATAAGCTCATTCCACCATGAGTATGGAGCTTCAAAAACTAGTAATGATCTTGGTAACTTCTGAGGTTTCATTTAATTAACCTCTTAGAGGTAGATTTATTAACAAGATATAGGAAAAAGAACAAGAGAATGATATATCTAACACCTATACAAGCTCTGATGCTTTTAGTTTTATTTCCATCAATATCAAAATTTTGGTTCCCCCACAAAATGGAACCCCCATCACATGAAGATCTCATTTCTGGTTATGTTAGTGTATTTCACTTAACATATCACTTATATGATTAAGAATATTCCTACAAGTATGTGTTCCCAAATCCTAACTATGGAGTTGAAGGCATAATAAATAGATTCTAAGGATACACATGACAATGCCAGCAAGTTTAAACCTAATATTCTGGTCACATCCCAGTGGAATCTATATATGTAGATGAGATCAATGGGAAAGCACTCATGAAAGACCAATAGAATCATGGATACACATCAGATCCCTATAAAAAAAATTCAATCCTAATAATTATACATGACTTGTTATAAGGGTTATGATTATATGATAATCTCAAACAAAGGGGAAGGCTGGTGTAACTTATTTTACTTGCATTAGATGCTCCCTCAACCACATCTCAATATCTAAGAATGTCCACCAAAAATATATCTACTCTAAATCCACATAATAAGGAGTAACCCCCCCCCCTTGGGAGGTAAAAAAAATTAAATGAAAAGTACAATATTTTGATATAGTTGGATGTTATACCATCCAAAATCTCAATCCTGGATAGTCACCATATTTTAATTAACACTTAGAGGATGACATGAAGGCCCTCCAGAACCCACATGATTTTGAGATAGAAGTTGTTATAATATAAATTTTACCAGTAGACTAAATTCCATTAGAATATAAACCCACCTTCTTATTCATAGAATAAGATGAAAAAGTTGTTGTCCACAAATATATCAATCCCCTATATATTTCCGAAGACTCGATGGTGTCAGCATACAAATGCCTCTAGTTGAAAATGGTATCGAGGTAATCATCAAACTGGTCTGAATCCCCTTAAATTTGGGATATAGTGAGGGGTAAAAATTTCTAGAAACATGATACATAGAAGTTCATGAAAGGATAGAGGAAAGGCCTCTTGGAAAGATCATCCTGAAGGCCTAGTTTGGGGTCTAACATCTAATGTTGAGTTCATTTTTGTCAAACAATAAAAATCATATAGTTTCTTTCTTGAAAGATATTATTTTCATATCTTATAAATTATACCTTTGACATTTGATCAATGATTGATATACCTGATCCACATATTTTCTAACATACTACATGATGAAAACACCCCTTTCATGTCTTTTGAACACCTATACTCTAAGCAATGTTTCTATATGAATGAATGACAAAACATAATTGTTGAAGAAGATATTTTGGTTGTAGATATCAGTGGATTGGGAACTGAAATTATGAATCCATAGAACATGATCAACTACGATAATGTGTTTTCCCTAAACATAATGAATGTAGCAGATTAAATCCCAATAAGTTATAATGAATCAAAAAAATTCAACAGCTTTTTTCCATGTCATACAAATCTACTCAAAGGGTATGGTTTCATCAAAGAGATATCGAATTAATGCTCTATTGGGATTTGATAAATCTATTTTTTATATTAGTATATGTCAATGATGTCTCATAGATATTCTCTTCCACTCAAGATGTCAATATATTTTTTACCCAAAGTAGTAATGCAAAAGAATAAAATCATCCAAAGAATATTTCTTAGAAAAATATAGTAATTAAGGATTTCATGGTCTCTTCTCATGAATTCTCCTCTCTCTACATAAAACAAGATACCGTCATATTGAACATCATATTTGGAAATGACTACAATGAAATAGATATAGAAAAATTAGAGGACATTATGAACACCCCTCCCACATTTGTGGAAGGAATTACCACCACCTTTCATGATCTAGGACAATTGAATCTAGGAATAAAATAAGACTCACATGCCTCTAGAGGTGAAGGAGATATGTATTTAATTTCAAATATAGTGTCAATATATATCGTCATTTAATTATTAATAAATAACATGGATTAATTTTGATGTGGATACTCATCACCTAGGCTCTTCTGATGATCATATAGGTTTAAACATGAATTTAATACTATGTACTGATCTTATAAGAATATTAATTAGTTGGATGTTGAATAATTGACCAAATCACACTTATTTTGGGAAGTGTTGTACCTGAAATTTCTAACGAACATCATCCCCACTAAAAAATATAACGATTATGGTGTAAATGGATTTCAAACATCATTATCAAAACTATATGAAATATTATTTACCATTAGAGACCATATAACTTTCGATAAATGATGCTTATGGATTTCATGGAACTTCCATCGTGGATGATTATTTATTGTACAATTATAAAATTGTATCCCCTGATGATGACAAATACAATTCATTTAGATTACCTCAAGAGAACTTTTTCTGTCATGGCATAGACATTGGATTTCTAAATAATAGTGTTACCATCCAACATGCCTTTCTCCATATCATTAAACACTTCCTAGGATGAATTCTGGAATGTTATGTTAATGGCCTTGTTGTTAAATATGAATTAGTATGTGAACACCTCAATTTTTCTAAAAAAATCTTCTATAAGTTAATTTAGGACAATTTTAATATTAATCTAATGAAGTGTGTTTTTTGTGTAACCTCATGGAAATTCATTTGATGTTGGGTACACCATAGTGGTATCAAGGTTAGTCTACAATAGAATAGTGAAATAAAATAAATAAAACCCTCTAAGAATATAAAATAAATGACGGTGATCCCCACTTATATTCGACATTTTCAATCCAAATTGGCTTGAAAATATTCTTGCTTTTCTATTTTAAGGACGAAGGGTGTCACCTTTAAATGGGATGTGGACTACTAATAATATTTGAAGAATCCTAATTAGTAGAAACTACACCCACATGTCTCGAGGCCAATGAAATATGTAAATCCACTTATCCTATTTGTGGATACAATAGAACGATCACTTGGTCCTCTCCCTACATTGAAAAATGAATGAGGTAATGAAAAAAACCTCTACTATCTCAGTTGAATAATGCTAGGTACTATGAACAAGTATTTAGATATTGATATAAATAACCTCACACTCATATTTTTAGTGAATAATCTATGGGATTATATTCTACATAAAAATGTATACATGGTCTTCTGTATTGACATACTCACATAAATTCATGGCCACATATTTTTGTTGATTAATCATACAGATATATTTTAAGTGAATGGAATATGGCCTAACAGAAAATTGTTCAGTAAGGAACCTAATGTGTCCTTTTATAAAAATGGAATATTTTACTATGAAGATTGATATGGTATTATCTCGGTGGATTGGATATCATAATTCTAATGTAAAATATGGATTTAGGAAAACTTATGGGTTATGGAATCTATCCTAAACGGGTTAGAATTATTTTGAGGTGAAATGACATATATTTAAATCTATTGATACACTCATGGGTGAGGTATTTTAGTGATGTAAACAACAAGAATGTGGCATAAAAATATAATTGATGAATAATGTATTATGAGGAGAATGTAGATTCATGTGGGATGGTTTTCCAGGAGGGAAATGAGATAGTTAATAGGTTTAAATTTTATTATTAATAAATCAATCATGGGGTTTTGAAGAGATTCACAGAGCAGTGTGTTGATCAATGGGATTAATATTTTAATTTTAAATGTTATAGTGTAAATGAATATATCTAGTTACGTGATATATTTTTCTACATTAAATTCTTATGTACTGTAAATTATTACATGAATCTATAAAATTACATATTTCACTAAATTTTTTTGATAACCTCTATAGTTGACTTCCAACTAACCTCAAGAGTAGATTCCAGGATCATGAATCATTATATGATTATGTATTCATAAAAACCATGTCCAGATGATTCATAATTTATCTGAAAATAAAAATATTTTTGGAAAAAAAATACAACACAATGTATCAAGTAAATAATGATCTCTAAATAATATTAGATCAAAAATGGTGTCCCATATTGTCAATACTAAAAAGAAAATAAATTAGAGAAATATGACTAGTAACTAGTATAATTAAAATAAATAATATCATGTTCTTCATCCAGGAGTTTGAGTGTATATATAATGATAATTGTGAAATATCATTGATACCATGTAAAAAAGAGAATTCATAGAATACATACCTCAACGGCAAGTCAAGAAGTATTATTTATTGATAATGAAGAAAATATAAAGTGAGTTACCTAATAACAAATATATTCAGTTATATAAAATCATCAAACATCAAATGTCAGTATTATTAAAAAAATGTAACATATAAATCTGTTCCACATTACTATTACTATCGTCACCGGTATCATTATCCCCCTCCTCATCGTTATACATGTCCCCATCATCATCCCCACCCTCATCCCTACCCTCAACCACATCTTATTCCGTATCCTCCTCCTTTCCCTCCTCCTCTGCCTCAACCTCCTCCTCACCCTCGTCCTCATCATCATCCTCATTCTTTCCCTATTCCTCACCAGCTATAGTGCCAAAAACAACATTGTATGGACCACCACTAGAACTTCCACCTATGGAACTATATAATTAATGCATCAATGAAATATATTTTTCACAAGTTTTCATGACCTCTGGTGAAATTTCTAGAATTCTTTCCTTTGTCAATATAATAAATTCATTGTTTGCACTACCATACCATTATTCTACAAATGTGGATATTTTTTAAGAATCTTCTACTTGTTCATTAACATGTTCGAAATTGATGTAAATTCAAATATTGCCTAAAGAAGTCCAATATCATATAGGGACTATAATATTCCCATTTCAGTAGAACACTTTGATATGGTGATCATATACCAACACCTGATGTAAGTGATCATTTGGGAAAAAATTGTCAGCCTCTTGGGTATCAAGGGACTCCAATGTAGCCTTTTACTAATATAATTTTTTTAGTTTAAAAAAAGATATTCAGATTTTAAATCAATAATTTAAATCATACAATCCTCTGTAATGTCAGTTTGTTAATTGCACTTCCATATTTTTTACTTCTACTCGAGCAAAAAGTTCTTATCAAGGCACATGTCCTTAAAATATTGTATTCTTGCCACTACAATAAAATTTAATGTATGAAACCATAATTAAAAATTTGTTACCAATAATAAATTTAATATATGAAATTATTTGAAAACATTAGAAATCGAATAAATTTTGTACGAAACCATTAAACGTGAAGGTCCTAAAAAAAATTATAAACCACTATTGTACTAGCTTCCTTTCATGATGTAACATTGTAGTATATCCCAATATGTGGAAATATTTTTTATCATCAAGGTTTTTTATTTTTCCATATTATTCAAATAAAAAATTCAGTAATAAAAAATTATCATTAATGATCAATAAGAAAATTTTAATTTAAATACGTCAACTGTGATTAATAATATAAACATGAAATTCGTCTAATGAGTTATCATTTTCCAATACAATTCTATCGAATAGTGTTCCTTGATAGGTTCCACCTATAACTGTGTTTCAACTCTAGCAGGCCAGCCAAAATACAAGTCATTCTTATAAGATCTGAAAAGCTTTCATAACTCCTTTAGACGTTTTGGTCTTACAACATGACAATCAGGGAAATTAAAATGAAGGTCAAATATAAATATTAATTCATATAAATATTAAAATAAAATATTTCATTAAATACAATAGATTATTTTACCAATATTTTTCCAATCATTATCATTTACTTTTTTTGGAAACTGTCTCCATGAGAGTTGGCTGATGGGAATAATGACGTTGTATTTTGGAAGTGTCCCTAAAAAACTCTAACATTGTTAATTTGTTTTTTTAATCATTTGTTTTTCTTAATTTTAGTCCATTATTATCTATGTGTGTCGGTTCCACATCACACGCATGAATATACACCCTCCCCCACCTCGTATCAATATAAGCATCTATTATGAAAGAAAAACATATTTTATATCAATACATGAAATAATGAAAATAAATAATGGTATAAAAATTAATTCAGATTCTATAAATATACCTACAAAATTTTGATCAATGGCTGTCACTGGATCCGCAGAAACTGATGAAACAACCTGTATAAGTGGAGTGGGTCTTAGTGTCTGCTCTATAGGCATATAGTATAGTGGAGTAGTATTCAATGAAGATGGAATATAGAAGCTCAGAGAAAAAGAAGTCGAAGTAAAGGAAGATGGCATGGATGGCTGGTTAAATGCATGAAATGTATGAGGAGTGTAAATCATCACCAGATATGTGATAGAAGGGTGAGAAGGCTCAAATTAAAAGGGTAGCATAAACATGGGAGGCATAAATATCTCCTGTGTCCCTAAAGACACACTGGGATCAAAATATGGGATAACTGTTATGTCAGTGGGAGGGTAATGGTCTAATCTGGTACTCCAACTAGATCACTTATCACTCATACCACCATCTGGAGTACCGATCCCACCACTAGGCTTCCCATCAAATAACCGTTTCCTCAGTGGTAGATCCTGTAAAAAATATTAAAACAAAATTAATCACATTAAATTACAATATATATATATATATATATTAAATAAAATAATCACAACATTCACTAGTGGAGGAACACCCATCTCATCCACACAATGATTTTGTCCATAATCCTTTCTCATCACATCTCTTCAATAGGTTTCATTTCCAACATTTAAATAAAATTATATACGTAAATAGAAAATGATATTAAATGTGCAACCAAAATAAAAAAATTAAATTATAGTGGGTAGGAGGAATCAAAGTTGTTGAGGTTAAGAATACATGGTCAATAAAGCATTGAAATGTTAAAGGGGGTCTTAGAGTAATAATATTTTTATACATGGTCAATAATGTCTTTAAAAGTTCACCATGTTATAAATGTGGGTTTCATAGGATTGAATATTTTTCAAGTTTGATAAAATAAAATTTCTAAAGAAAATTAAATGAAATTAATAGTACCATCTTTAACAACCAAAGTCAAGCTAAACAAAAAAAAATTAGAACATGGATGGATGATTATAAATATTTTTACCACAACAAATTCAGGTACACAACCAACTAAAAAATTTGGGATATTGGAGCCATCTTATGTAATAAATGAATTAGTTCCCAATGATGTAGGGAAGGTTTCAATTACATCATCACAATTATAAAAAAACAAATCAAGAAATTACTTCAATAATGACACCAAGCTTTGGATTAAGATGATCTTTGACATAAAATACCTATTTTTTCATTAATGCCAAATCATACGAATCATCTGTAGCTGTAGTGCGAGTCATGTCAATAACTCAAAATCCCCTATCATTAATAACGATTCCCTATATCATCATCGAATCAATCAATTATCAGTTTATCACAACGACTCGACCATGAGAGTAATAATCCAATACTATTATATACTCTCTGACTCCATAATAAGCTACTTCTTCTAAATAAGGTCTAATATCTAATGCACGATCATAACTGACTGTTGTGGAAGTTAGAGTAACACCATCATGTGGTCTTCTAATGTTCATATCTCATTCAATGATAATATATATGTACCCATTGATCAGAATTGAATTACATTAACTAACCATAATATTAGGACCAAAGGCCAAAGATCATATTTCCATAGAAAAAGAGTTTACATGCAACCTCGATACCTGAAATATAATAAAATATTAAATTTAATTAACTATTAATTTTATTTATTTATTATATAAATATTTCTACTATCAATTTCAACCAAGTAGAAAAATTTTTTCTCTGAAATATCTATCTCTTTTTAATGATAAATAAATATGCTTTCTATTTTTCATTTTATTATGTTCCTGGTTAAAAAATATAGAAATATTTTAACAAAAATGTAAATTTAAAATAGAGGAGGTAATGTATACATGTTTAATTTACTATGTTGATGTCGTCAGCGAACAAAGCATAGTTTAACAACATTGTGCGATGTTCCATATCCCCTTCATCAATTATTAATGTAGTCAATGAATATGATCTCGGAGTTCCTATTGTTTATAGAACTGATGGAAAACTAGGATCAATTTTCTCATACCATTATTCATCAATTTTCATTAATATTTTCATTCTCGTAATATGATCAGACAAATACATTGAGTAGAAATCCATACATTATTGAGACAAGAAACCATTCACGATTGTACATTCATGATGATTCCTATTTCGTACATAATATTTCCATGTGGACATATTTATTTCATTAGGATACAACCAATTGAAAGTGACATGTCGTTCGAGAAGTATTTCAGTTGGAATATGGACAACCAAATGCAGTATGCATGTGGAAAATAAGGGAGGAAATATTTTCTCTAACTCACAAAAAAATAATGGTCTCTCTTCTATAATTTTTGACAATAAATACATGGACAACTTCTTAGCACAAAGACCAACATACAAATGGCTCAACTGAGTAACTGACACCCATATACTTTTAGAAAATGATGAGGGATTGATACTGGAATCAGATAATTCATAAAGACATGATAATAATGATTCTTCAATGATTTTAGCTTCAACTCTCTTTTATTGATCTATTTTCATATATTTCATCAATAGATATCCAAAACATTTATAGTCTGTAGTACTTGCAAAATATTTTTTTTCTATAGATGTCATCAAATAATATGCACATAGAACATGCAATTTATTTTCACTTATACAAACATGATGCAATTTTGGTCTAATGCCCCAATCCACCATGTCACACAAACATCTTTGTTCATCTTTTTTTAATTCAATTTACATTTATAAGAATAGAAAGCAACATTTCCCATATATTCTTATCAATTGTCATTACATCATATTAATGACGTAACATATTTGTTTTCCAATGCAACAACTAAAACAAAATACCCATCTTCGTCCAATTGTAACTATTACCATTGTATAAATTATGTTTCTTTGTAGATTTCATTTAATCATCCCCGAATGAAAAAATTAATTCTTTTAATTCATTATGGTCATCAGATCTAGACATACACAAAGTCGGATCTTCGGTCTCCATGGTATTGTCAAATTTTCGGCAATTGTTTCTTTATGGATGGACCATTGGAAAGAATCATCGATATCCCATAAAACTAATACTCATGATATATATCAGTCTTCTAGATCTATTATTATTCATAAAAATAAGAAATGATAGTTTTCCCTTATGCCCCATCAAAACAGTATTGCATAAGCAGGAATACCAGAGATCGTCCACATAAGTGTCGCATTCATTAGAAATATGTCTTTAGAAAATGCATTGTATGTACGAACAACCACATCCCAAATATGTTTCAACTCATTTATTAATGGTTTCATGTATATGTCTAATTCATTTCCCTGATCAGAAGGGACAAATATATGTAAATTCATAAATGTGAAAGGTTTTTTGATACATAAACATGGGGGAAGGTTATAAATATATTTGAAGTCGGGCCATTTGTTGTGCGAAGTACGAATCAACCCAAATGGATTAAAACTATCATATGAAAGACCCAACCTCACATTACACACATTAGCTACAAAATCTGGATATCAAGAATCAATTCTCTATCATGAAAATCTATATACATGGATAACTATCTATTTGTTATTTTTCATTTTCTAGGTATCATTTTCTTGAATTTTTATCGATATATAATTATAAATGAAAAGATTTTTGAGACTAGGGATCAATAAAAATTTCCACATTAATTTATGTGCCACACGGGATGGGGTTCCATCTTCATTTGGTTTCCATTAGGATGTTCCATGTTTGATTCAATCATTTATTTCAGTGGTTTCCTCCTAAAATAAGATGTAATCTTTCAGGAAAGTATGAATTTTTTTTTAAAAAATCCATGATCTTTAAATAATTTTGATTCCATATAGTGGTTTGAGGTAATAATTGTATCATCTAAATTTATGTCCTTAAATAAGGTAATAATGTAATTGATGGATGTATTTAAAATCCAATACATGATTTTCCCATGAGAAAGTTGAATTAAAAAATCCATCCTTTTCTTTTTATCATGTTGCTGCTATACTAGATTTCTCGCAACATCATTCGATTTGTGTAATTTGTCAAAACCATCATTATCATTGGATGCATCATGTGTTTTCTTATAAATTCCTTATTAGGTCAACATCATGTACTTCTCATAATGGAAAAAATAGAAACCAGTCATATATCATATTCTCCAATCCAGTCATCTTATTTTGATCATCAACATTTTGATATTCCATTTTATCACCACTGTGATACCACATATAATAGTTTGTATGAAAAGAATATTTTTTATATATTATCCAACTTCTTCACAACTCAAAAAAGGACTCCCAACAAAATTATAACATGGAAAATGTATTTGACCCCTCTCTGAAGCATTGTCAAATGATAATTCTAAAAATCTCTCTAAATTGTTTTCAAAATGGATTGAGATATGTTCACATTCATACATCCATATTCTATCCATTCTATAAAGAAAATTTAATCAGTCATTTCATGAAATAAATTCAATATGATTGAAGTTAAATCGAAAATATTTTTATGTAAATGTGAGTTTTTCACTTTATATAAAATCATAACCCACATTATAAGTAGATACAAGTTGAAACATATAATTAGAAATTATAGTTTTCTATAAACATTGATTTGATACTATGTTAGGGAAAACAATATGAAGCATATTGGAATAAAAAAAGGCTTGGATATATAATTAAAAATTTTCCTCTCTATAAGGTAGTAACTCAATACTAAGCACATTTATTTAAAAAATAAATTGATTCATATCATGGATAAGGTTTTACAAACAATTACTACACACAAGGAAGTCCATGATACAACGATTTTCTATTGTATTTGTTCATGTGAAAAATATGTAAAAATAAGGAACATGGAGTATTTGAGTAAACCCTTTAAATTAATAAGATAAGTGATAAGTAAATATACATTAAACACAGTGACAACTCAAATATAAAATCAATCATATTGGGGGAGTAATGTATCTTGTTTTTGATGAAACTCAGTATTAGATAAATATCAGATTAAATGATCCAATGACATTTTCTATTAGGTGTGGTAATAAATATTAGAATAAAAGTGTTTTGTGGATAGGTAAGGAACAAAGTTCCCTCATATGTTCTATACACCCATTTCATTTAAGGTATTATCAAATTTATACTGAACAACTAAAAAATTATCCACTAAGGAAAAATCATAATTAATTTATCATATTGATATTCCTTTCATAAATTATAAGATGGTAAGATATTCATTAAATAGTAATATGTGCAGTAATCCGATTGAATGTCTTTTGGTGTAGCAAGTAATGAAAGCCACCAATGAGTTTAAATTTACCAAATAATAATAATAAGTCATTAAAACAGAAGGTGTAATGGTCCTAATGAGTATACACTACTATATCACACGATCACACTTCCAGGCTCATTCTGTAACACCCCAATAATTCACGGCACATTTCTCTTAGATTAATATAATATATTGTGATGTACTTTGCTTCGAGTTCTAACACACCACGAACAATCGACCTAGCGGTTTAAAAAAGTACGTCTGATTAGTAATACTAATATTTTTTAATTTTTCAAATAATTTTTTTCAAAACAGAATTCATTTTTTGATTTGAAATATCACAATTATCTTAGGTTGATATTTTCATATTTTTTGGAAAACATTAAATTTTTTATAAATATTGAAAAACACAGTGTTATTGTTTAAAACTAATATTTTTTAGAATAATATGCTTAATTTAAATCTATTTTAAATTAAAAATAAATATCTAATAACTATTTGAATATAATTTAATTCATTGGAGTAATTTTATACTAAGATTAGATATATAAAATTTTATTGATTTTTAAGATCTTTTTCCCACAATCTAGGCAAATTTTCAAATTTGAATAAAACATATTTTACCACTTATGTGAATTGAATATCAAAATAATGATAGAAATGGTTGTCATCAGTATGTAATATATGGTTCAATAGGAAGAAAATATTTTTTTTAAGTATCATTTAATTTTATTTACCACTATTAAAAAAATATGGTAATTAAAGGTAAAAATAATTTAATAATAAGATAAAATTTCCACAAAACATGTTCTATTTATATTGGATAAGTTTTTGTAGACCGAAATAAACCATATGACTAAAATATGATCTTTTTAAATCAACATGAATTACATTAGGACATTTATTATATTTTATTTAAAGATGAGTTAAAAGTGTTAAATTAAACTTTTAATAACTCACCCATTTTTAATATAGGGTTACACATAAAATAAATTCGACAATAAATATTCATTATAAATATTAAAATATTTCCTCCACCATAGTATTTTATTGATAACATTTAGACATTCAATAATAAAATTTATTTATTGCCCAATGATGATGAAGTAATTACCTTATTAATGAAAGATTATAGTAATGGTTATAATAAATATTAAAAGAAATATAAATAAAAATATGTTGATTACATAAACAACATTTTAGGTGAATACTATATTTTAGGGTTTACTGAATATATTTTTTTCTAATGAATCATGTTTTTATTACTTTAACAAAAACCAAACACTAAATAGTATCAAAATTGACATAAATGAATTTTTAAAACAAATACTTTTTATTAAATTATATAATAGTCCTAAAAATATAATATTAGTCCAACTAGCCTATATAATGTTGCATATGTCATTAAAAACCACTTGTGGTTCTCTTGAGATTTTATAGTAAATATATTAACAGTGTAGTGTAATGATTCCAGAACACATGGTAAAAGTTAAATTATTTAACTAAGGGTTTAATCTAAATGATAAAGTTAAAATGGTGTACTTAAAATGTATAAAACCTATTTGTTGATAGTATTTAAAACCATATCCATAATAAACTCCAAATAAGTAAATCTGGATTTATTAGAAATTGAAACATATTTTATAATAAATTAATATTCCTCGAGATTCTAAACTGCCCATCACCTCTCTTATAAAAGTGTAATTTACCTTCTCTTAAATTCACACATCCAAAGCCATTTTTCTCGGCCCTAACCCACTAAAATATTCTCCCAACTACCCTCTCTTCATCCTAGTGGCCATATATTAATCGGCAAACTAACCTATTGAGATTTTTTGTTCAAATCAAAAGGAAGACCCCGAAGAAGAGGTAATTATTTTATCACCTCTTTCGATGTTCTTTTCTTCTTCTACTCCCCATTTCTTTTTTATTTCCACACTAAAAAAATAACTCATGTAGCATCTACATATAGAGAATTTATTATATATATGGTAAACCATATTTCTTATTATTCCCGTCCTATGAATGACAATGTCTCTGTAGGTGCATATGTATAGCTTACCGTCTCCACGACATGGTGTAGTTTGTTATTCAACACATCATTATTTGTTTGGGTATAATAACGAGTATAATTGAAGTAAATAATAAATATAACATGTTAATAATTTTTTATATAAAATATATCATCCTATTACAAATGATTTCTCCATCAATAGAATGATATTGTCGCTCGTGCAAACGTACAGCTTACCGTCTCCACGACGCGATGAGATTTCATTCCCCATCTTAATCATTGAAGAATAATTTTCATTTGATGATTTAAAAATAATTTTTATGAACTTAATATCATTATGGATATGAATTAAATACAACCTATCCATAAAAACATGGCTTAAATCACAAAACATATAAATGAAAAAATAATTACTTAACACCAGAAATAATTATACTACTGAAATATTGTTAACAAAGATATTTTAGAGGATCATATATGATATCATAATTATGTATGAGTTTCTTGTATAATAAAATAAAAATTCATTAAAAATTATACCAGATGTTAACATACCCTAATCTAAGGAAAAGTACAAGGTAAGGGTTAATTTTTCAATCTCTTTGTTATATGTGGTTGTTTATACATAAGTATCTACTCAGACATATTTATCATCCACATCCATGTTTCCCAAAAATGTATTCTAATACATTATTAATATTTCCTATACTATGGGTTAAATTAATTTATACCATTATTTTTATTTTTTATAAATTTTTTTTAAAGGAATAATTCTGTCATTTTCTAAACATTGAACTTTATGACCTTTTCGAAAAATTAAGGAAAGAATGTTTTATAACATATACAGCAGGTGCAGGTATTTTCTGCCAATATAACACATTAAATGCTTTTCATACAAGATTATAAGAATAATTTGAATATAATATTTTTAATTTATGAGACTTTTAAATGATTTTATATTATAAAGGGATATTTCTCTCAGATAGATTATGGATTGATTTAATCTGTGTGATCATCTATTGTTGGATTTTATATTTAATTAAAGTTGATTTATTGTGATAAAATATTCTATATTATAATTATAGTTGATGATATGTTTGACTATGGATGTTCCATTTTTATGTCTTTCATATTATATGGTTAACATATTTATATTTCGTATTCTTGTTTAATACAACTGTATATGTTATGTTTCACTGTATTCATATTAGGAATGCATTGGAAATAGTAAGTGATGGGATGGGCATGACAAAAACCCTCAATGCATCAGTAGGTCTCATGAATCAAACTAATGTCTTGGAAGAAGTTTGTGACAATATTTTTTCTATAGTTTTGAAATGAGATCTTGACAATGTGGTTATGATGTCCAAACTTATGCATTCCATCCTTATAAGAGTATTTATCGATTTTACTTGTAATTATTGGACTAGTATAATAACTATGTGATTAAGTAAATGGAATCATTTGATATATTTTTTCCATATTATTCTAAATATTATTTTAAAAATGATAGAGTTTTAGTCTTATAAACTGCCTTAAATTTTTATGCTTATTTATGATAGTATACACTATGCTGTTTTCCATAATTAGCATCTGAGCTCACCACTTTATTATGCATAATTTATCAATTGATTGAAATATATATATTATGACTGGCCTACATGGATCGGCTAAGGAAAATGAGTTTTTTAAAGGGATAAACAATATTGATTTTTCATTTCCTAAATTAATAAAAAAAACCTATATGTGTATATAGTACTTCCTAGGATACTAAATTGATCGGTCTTTCAGTACATGATCTATTTTGATCATTCCTATGTTATGTAATAATTCACCAACACTCGGTAGCTTGTGTTGGGGCATTACAGTTGCTATATGAGGAATTTTAGTATAAACGATGGAAACGAGATTTAGAAAAACACTGATTGTTGAACATTTACCTAATGTGGGCATTGAGACTTAGAATTGAAGAACATCCAATTTTTTGGAAATGTAGATATTATGTGGGTTTTATAAGAAATACATCTCAGTCTAGATACTAAAAGTGCATGTGGTTCTGGACCAAATTTACCTTGGAGTGAAATCTCTAACAAGGAGTTTCAGGCTAGACCCGAGGTATCCATGTACTTGAAAATGGGCCTTATTGCACACCTGTTTTGACACTCGCAGGTTATATGATTATGATAATACAAATTTTCTTTACAGATCATTATGATGGATTCATTAGTAAATAATCCCTCAAAGAAATTATTTCAATTATTATGTAAAAATTTCATAAACTGTTCAATTTATGTTAATTATTTTACATGATTGGAATTGTGCATTGTGATTCATAATCTAATATATTCTATTCCATTGTTCTGAAATGGTTCCTACTGTATGGACTGGAAACCATATCAATGAACATAATATATGTAATGATTTACCTTTTATTAAAGATAATTATAGTGGATCTGGTGATGCAATAGTTGTAGAACAACTTATAACCATACCAACACAACTCACTAAGGTTATAAATAATAAACATACACATATAGAGCACACTGATCTATTATGCGGAGGATCAATGATAGAACACTTATAGAGGAAACAACCACCAATATTCAATTGTAATACAAGTCCACCTGTAGCTGAGAAATGGATAAGTTCCTTATGGATAATATTTAATGATTTGGGGATTATCTAAAGGAAAAAATTGTCATGATAGTTTATATCCTCTGAGGAGATGCAGATCAATAGTGGTAATATACTCAATACACAAATGAGGATAAATAAGAATAAAATATGTAAAGGAGGTTTTTTAGATAAACATTTTTATAAAAATATTTTCCTCATCCACATCGAGTTGATATGGAAAGGAAGTTATTGAGTCTGAGGCAAATGGTGGCTGAGAATCTCACAAAGTATGAGGCTATCTTTACAATATTAGCAAATAATTCATCAAAATATATACACAACCCATGAAGTAATATTGATCAATTAATTGTTGGATTAAATCCATTTCACTTACCAGTATTAGTCTCACAATCCGTCTCATTGTACGAAAATATAGTCTCATGTTCTATCAAGACAAAAAAGGAATTCTCTATTTCTTAGGAATTTAAAGTGAATCAAGAGAAGAAGAGATCTTTTGAACACTATAGAAAATGTTGTTATGTGAATAAGGGAAATAAGGAATTCCATACTATTGTAATTGTGGGATGAAACACATGGGTACATGTCTAAAGTGTATTGGAATTTTTTACATGTCTGGAATAAAATGATACCCAGATTCTTGATTGAAAAGTGATGAAAGAGGATGTCAATGTTCGATGATACAATTGTAAAGTGATAGGAAATTATGAAAATTATTTTCCTATGCATAAAAGAAATTTTCAACAAAAAAAGAATAGGGATCATGGCTAGGCTTATGCGATCACTACTGATGTGGTTGAAGTTATGAATGACGTAGTGGATCTAACTTTAATAGTTTACTCAAAATTAGCCAACGTTTTATTTGATTATGGATCAACTCATTATTTCCTATCTTCCCAGTTTTCCTAGAATATTAGATATTTACAATTTGACTTAATAACGACATTGTCAGTCAAAACTACAAACGGAACTATCATTCCAACAGTGTTTGGTCAAGCAGTTACCACTATGAAAAATAAATGGGATTTAACTTCTGAATTTATTTTCATAACCGTGATTGAATTTGATATAATCCTTTGTTTGGATTTTATTTAGGACTCGGATGTGAACATTTATCGTAAGAAGAAAGATTTTACAATTTTTGATGATGATAAGGAATACCATATTGTTTGAGAAGAGACATCACCATCTGATTCTCATCTAGATCATCCCCTAATAACTCTATTAAATTCAATTATTAGGGAGGAAGGGAGTGAAATAACTATGGGTGAAGAAAGGAACTATCAAATAGAGTATACACCTACTGTGAACGAATATGTTGTTATGTTTCCATTTAATTTACCTGGACATCCTCTAGAATAGAAAATTGAATTTTCCATTGACTTAATTGATGGGTCAAGGACCATATCAAATACCCAATATAGAATTGACACTATGTAATTAGAGTAACTTTATAATAAACTATAGTAATTATTTTATAATGGATTTATGCTCCCTAGTATGTCTCCGTGGGGATCCCCTGTTCTTTTTGTAAAAATGAATGATGGATCTATGAGGTTGTGAATTTGATATAAGGAAATCAATACTATGATAACAAATAACAGGTATCCCTTATCTCGCTTTGATGATTTATTTGATCAACTTCAATGTTCTAAATATTTTCCAAAGATTGACCTTAAATATGGATATCATTAGTTATGTGTGAGGAAAAAATACATTCCAAAGATAGCATTTCAAACTAGTCCTAGGCATTACAAATGAAAAATAATGCCTTTTAGTCTAACTAATTCACCCTCTATTTTCATGGATCTAATGAATAGAGTTTTCAAGGAATATCATGATCAATTTTAAGGGGTATTTATTGATGATATCATTTAATAATCTAAAATACATGAAGATTATGAAAATCATTATAGCACTTTTATGAAATCTCCTAAAATAAATGAATTATATGGGTTGTTTAGCATGAGTGATTTGGGGCTTTATAAAATTTCTTTTCTTGTCCATACTATATTTATGGATGGAATATATATTGATACTTAAAAGACAAGGGAATTACAAGAATCACCTGAATCAACGAGTAAAACTGACGTATGTAGTTTTATTTGATTAGCATGTTACTATTGGAATTTCATCTAGAATTTTTCCAAATTTTCAAATCCATTACCCCAACTCACATGTAAAGTGGTTATTTTTTGTGGAAAAAATAGATTGAATAATGTTTTTATGAATTCAAGATAATATTATTCAATTCTCATATGATGACTCCACCATTAGGGAATGATGGGTTTTTTATTTATAGTGATGCATCAAATAAATTCCATGGTTGTGTCCTTATGACGAATGATATATTTATTACATATACATCACGAAAACTAAAAATTGATTAAAAAAACAATCACACTCATGATCTTGAGTTAGTTTCTATATTTTTTCCTATAAAGACATGGAGACATTATATCTATAGTTAAAATTGTGAGATATATACAGATCACAAGATTTTGATATATATTTTCTCACAGAGAGAACTATGCAAGAATAAATGGTGGTGGATTGAACTACTCAAGGATTATGATTTCACAAAATACGTCCACGTGAGGAAGGAAAATCAGTTGGTAGATTCTTAGAGAAAAAATCATGGAGTTCTGAACAAGATGAGAGTTTAAAGGGATCCTTTGTTCATTAGTCTAGAAAAGGTGGATATGAAAATAATCATGGAAGGTGAAACATCAATAAATTTTCAAATGGTTTCAAAAATCTCTTCACATGAAAGGATAAAAAGTTTCCAGATATATGATAAGGAGTTTCAATATAAAACTGAGGTTATTAATGTGAGTAGATTGATTGAATTTGAATATGAAGGAGGAATTTTGAAATTTGGGAGGAGGATTTCTGTTCCCGATATACCGGATCTAAAATTAGAATTGTTGGATTATGCACGTATCTCCAATTTCTCTATACACCATTGTATCCCTACGATTTGAAGAGATTTTATGGAAAATATTTTCTAGGAAAACATGAATATGGATGATTCTAATTATGTGTCAAGATGTATGGTTTGTCTATAGGTGGAGGCTGGAAGAAAAAATCCTAGAAGAGTCCTACCACCACTTCTAATACCTTAGTGGAAATGTGAGGATATTATGATTGAAATTGTCATGGGGATACCAATGACTCCTTCAAGGAATGTTGCAATATGGGTTGTTGTTGATTTGTTTCCAAAGTCAGCATATTTTCATAAAATAATAGAAGATTTACCACTTGAATGATTAACAAGACTATATATTAATGAAGTTTTATGACTTCATTGTATACCCCTATCAATTGTTTCTGATCGGGATCCCCATTTTATATCATGATTTTGGAATAGTCTATAGAAATTCCTAGATACTGAATTTATTTTGAGCACTTCCTACATCCCTCAAACTAATGGAAAATCACAAAAAACTATTCAAACCTGAGAAGAACATTTGAGATCATACTCAATTGAATTTAAATGTATGTGGGATAATTATTTATATCTAGTCTAATTTTTCTATGACAATATCTTCCATTCAAGTATTCAGATGGCACCATATTAAGAATTATATTGAAAGATATGTCGTGAACAAACTTGTTGGGATGATGTTGGTGAACGTAAACTTGTAGGCCAAGAACTAGTTGACCAAAAATGGGAAAAGTGATGATTATACAAACCCAAATCAAAGTATCTCAATGTAAAAAAACATACATGACGATAAGTAGAGGAAGGATTTAGAATTTGACGAATAAGATCATGTTTTATGAAGATATCTACAGGGAAGGGTGTTATAAAATTCCGAAAAATTGGTAAATTTAGTCCTAGTTACATAAGACCTTTTAAAATTCTAGATCAAATTGGAGTTTTAACTTACTGTTTGACAATGCCTTCTATTCGTTCCAATGTTCATGATTTATTCCATTTATCATAGTTGATAAAATACATGCCACACCCATAGCATGTACTCACATATGATGAAATAGAATATGAACCTAGTTTGTCATTTTAGAAATACTATATCCATATTTTTTATGCAGGAGAACAAGTTTTGAGAAACAAGATTACTCATCTAGTAAAATTTCATTGGAAAAAACATAAAATGGAAGAGGCAACATGGGAACCTTAGGAACATATGATGAAGAACCACTAGAATATTTTTAACCTGGAATATTATTGAAATTTCAAAGATGAAATTATTTGAATGAGGGAAGAAAGCAACATTCCAAGCTTCCACAAAATGATTCACTTTGATTAATAAAATTGCTAGCATTGTATGATAATCCGAGATCTAGCACACCACAACCAATCAAACTAGCCGTTAAAAAAATAAGTTATGAATAGTAATAACAAAATTATGAAAATATATAAATTTTATATTTCGAAATGGAGTTCATTTTTGGATTTTGAATATCATATTATCTTATGGTCAATTTTTTTTATTTTTCTGAAAACCATCAATTTCTGATAAATAGTTAAAAACATTGTGTTATTATTTGAAATAGACTATTTATTTAAATAAATTTATTAATTTAAATCCATTTTAAATTCAAAATAGATATATAATTACAATATTAATCCAATTTAATTAAATTGAGTCATTTTATATAAATATAGGATATATAAATTCTAACAAACTTTTAAATATCATTAACCCACCTTTAGGCACATCTACAAATATTCATAAGTCATAATTTTACCGCATCTGTGAGTTGAATTTAAAAAGTCTGATCGAAATGGTTTTCATCACTATGTAAAATTCAGTTTTATTTGGTGAAAATAATATTAGGTGAGTCGTAACATTTAAATATCATATACCATTTATAAAAGAAAACAGGATAAGTAAATGTAAAAATAACATTTTAAAAACAAAAAATTTCCCCACCATATATCCTAATTCTATTCGATAATTTTTTTTTGACCAAAATAAATCTTATTAAAAAATATTATCCTTTTTTAATCACATCTAACAGATTTGGACGTTTATTATAATTTATTTAAATAGGAGTTAACAGTATTAAATTCAAATTTTAATAACTAAACCGAGTTTAATATAGGGTTACACATAAGATAAATTTCACTCTAAATAATAATTAGATTTATATAAATATTTCATATAACATGGTATTTTATTATTAATTTTTAGATATTAAATAACTAAACTTATTTATGAAACAATAATGATGAAGTAATTACATTATTAATTAAAAATTATAATAATTGATATTATTAATATTTAAATTAGAGTAAATTGGAACCTTTTATGACATCCATGAATTTTTTAGGTGAATAATACTTTTTAGGGTAGATTAAAAGTATTTGTTTCTATGGAATCGTGTTTTTTGTAATATTAAATAACTAAATACTAAATAGTGTCAAATTTGACAAAAATGAGTCTTTAAAACAAATTATATTCATTAAATTATATAATAGTCCAAAAAAAGTATTTTGAATAATGACTTAAATAATGTTACATATGACATCAATGAACCATTCTAGGTTCTCTTTGCATTTTATACTAAATATAATAACCATGTAGAATAAAAATACATGAAGACATGGTAAAAGATAAACGATTTAACTGAGGGTTAAGTCTATTATATAAGGTTAAAATGGTGACCTAAACATGTCTAAAACATATTGGTTGAGATTATTTGTACCCACACCTATCTCATCCATGATCAAAATCCATTTGGATCTATTAGAAACTGAAAATAATTTCATAATAAAGTAATATTTCACGCACTTCCTAAAGTGCCCCTCACCTCTCTTATAGAAGGGTACTTTACCTTCTCTTAAATTCACAACTCCAAAGCAATTTAGATCGGCCAAAACATGCTCAATTATCCTACCAAATACCCTCAAATCAACCTATTAATCTTAATTTTATGATAAATTTATCATAACAAGACCTTTTGTTCAAATCAAAAGGAAGCACCTGAAGAAGAGATAATTATTTTATCACCTCCTTCTATGTTCTTTTCTTCTTCTACTGCCTCTTTATTTTTTTCCATAATAAAATAATTAATCTAGTAACTTCTACATACTTATATGTTTTTATTAACATTTTACTACCATATTCATTATTATTTCAATCATATGATTTAAAAATTCACCATACATGCGTACATGTGGCTTACCGTCTCCACATCGTGATATAGTTTTTTATTCAACACTTAATTATTTTAATGGGTATAAAAATGAATCTAATGGATGTTAAAAATATATAAAATTTTAATTATTCGTTATATATATTATACCATCCAATTTTATATGATTTCTCAATAAATAGAATAATATTGTCACTCGAACATACCTACGAGTTACCGTTTCCACGACACGACGCGATTTTGATCCCCATCGTTACCATTCAAGAATAGTTTTCATTTGTTGATTCAAAATTTATTTTTAAGAACACAATATAATTCTTAATATAAATTAAATACATCTTATCCATAATAAACATGTCTTATGTCACAAATCATATAATTGAAAATGAATTAGTTAACAACTAAAACAATGATACTATAGAAATAATATTATCAAAGCAATATTAGAGGATCATATATAATTTCATATTTATTGTATTTTATTTTATAATTTAATTACAATGATTTAACAATTATATTAGAGCTTAATGCAAAATCGAATATGGAAATGTACAGGAAATGGTTAATTTTACAATCTATTTATTATGTGAGGTAGTTTATGTGTAAGTATCTACTAGGACATCAGTATCAACAAAATACATGTTTATTAAATATCTATATTAAATTTTTAACTATTTCGTATAATATGGGCTAAATAAATTTATACCATTGTATGAATTTTTATCAAATGTTTTGAAAGTAATCTTTTAGTCATTTTCCAAACACGGTACATTAGGACATTTTCTACAAAATAAGGAAATAATTTTTTAACTTATACAGCAGGTTTAACTATTTTCCATCATTATAACACCTTAGAAGCATCCCTTACAGGATTATAAGAATATTTTCAAAATCATTTCTTTAGTTATGATACTTTAAAATGATTTCAATGTAGAAGGAGGTATTTATCTCAAATAGTTTTTGGGTTGATTTCATATGTGTCAACATATATTGTTGTATATTATGATTTATTGTTGTTTATTTATAATGATACAATATTTCATGTTGTATTGATATATTATGATATGTTTGACTATGGATGTGCTATTTTTATTGCATTCACGGTATATGGGTAAAGAATTAACATTTCTTATGCTAGTTTAATACGAATGTTTGTGTTATGTTTCACCCTTTTCATATGGGGAAGGCATTGGACAAAGTAAGTGACGAGATGGGATTGTAATAGCCCATCGATGCATCGGTAGATCTCATGAGAAAAACTAGTGTCTTGGCATTAGTCCTTGACTATGTTGTTATGATTTCCGACATTATGCATTCCATCATTTTGATATTATCTATTGATATTATATGTGATTATTCGATATGTAGAATATCTTTGTTAATACGTAAATGACATTATTTTATTTATTTTTTACAAATTATAAATATGTTTAAGTTCAAAAGGCTAGTGTTTTAATATAATACATATCCTTAAATGTTTATACTTATTTATGATAGTTTCTTCTATATTATTATCCTTATTGAAAATTTTAGCTCACCCCTTTCTTATGATGAATTTTTTCTTAGATGTGAAGAAGTCTATTTTGACTGACCTCTAGGGATAGGATAAGGGATATAAGGGTGTTAAAAGGAGATAAAATGTGTCTTTTCATTTCATAATTTAATGTAATACTTATCGATGTATCTTGTACTTCCAAGGCTATAAAACTGATCAGTCTTTAGGGACATTATCTATTGTGGTCATAGAAATGTTATGTAATAATGCTCCATCTCTGGGTAATTGGGGTAAGGGCATTAGACATTCAACTGTGACTCACATACCATAAAAACAATACACATTCAACTAAAAAGAATCCATGAATCTCGTCCATGTCATGTTAATCTCGAAAAAAACAACAATTGGTGCTTCATCCCAAAAATACTAAGGAATAACACTCAATCCATGGATTACTAAATGATCCGTAGTCACATAATAATTACAAAAAAACCCCAGAAAACATTTACGTTATCTATTCATCCATGATCCAACCACATCAGATCATAATCAACCACCTCATCAAAACCCCCACACCAAACTAATAGGTTTAGATATATAATTAATCATTCCTACTTCATATAACCATGAATCATAAATTAGTTGATGTAATTTAAATTAAAAGTATATAAATAATACTACATTTTTCCTTTTTCTGATCATAATGGTATTGAAATAATCATACTGAATCATTCCCATAATGAAACATATTTTTATGATTAACCTTAATACAGAAAACAATAAAAAACCATAAAATTATTAAATTAACCCCTATGTGTTAAAATACACCCATTGAACCAATGAATTTTTTTTACATCATTAGAGAACATCCCAAAATATTATCCAAATGTTCTTTCTCAAAAAAAACATTGTGGTTTGGTTGGGTATAATTCCACTAACAATTTATATAGGAAACCCATATAAAACACATTATGGATACTTCATACAACAAAACACTATATCATTATAAAATTTAGTCACACATAATAATATTAATTCATGTGAATCCTATATTCCAAATATGATGAATGTACATAATCCTCTTTCATATATGGTCCAAGTGTCAAAACTCCAAATTAAAATATCAATTCATCGCATCAAAAAATTGTTGGTATAGAGCCTCCTTACACTAGTTTGAGGTCATGTAGGTATATCTGCATCATGTGGTGCCGAAGAAACATATAGAGTAAGGAGATATTTTTTTATTTTTATCATTCCTTTTTATTTGTTAGTGGGAAAATGCATTCATTGGTGGGACTCCAGAGTAGGAGCATAGTTGTTAAATATTCATGTAGGATTGAGTGGTCTTTAGTGTAACCACTAGAGTTATATTAGATAGTCCAAAATTGGTTTGACTAACTAATAATGGAAATAAGTAGGCATTTGAGTCTGTTCCTTTTAAATCCTTGTCCATTGATATTTCTCTATTTATCTTTCATATGAGGTGAGGATGAGTTGATTCAATTTTGAAACAGTCATGAAATTATCCATTAAAATAATTTGAAATAAAAATGAATCATAAATAGTGTACCACCATTCAACCTTCCCCCCTCTTAGTGGTACCAACAAACATGTTCTCTACAATATGGATTTAAAAATTTAGTGAAGCAGTATGTACTTTGAAGAAGGATTTTTTTGGGACATCAAATCCTTTTATTGGGGAAATCACAAATAAGTACATCTATTATGAACATTAATCTAAATAAATTATATGTATCTGAATAATCTGTTATAAATATATTAGATATAAATATAGGGATAATATTTAGCACATAGGTCACTCTATAAATAATTGTAAATAAATCTTCTTCAAAAAATTATTCTTCATGAATTAGAAGTTCTGAAAATATTCTTCACTATAATTTAATATTTACAAAATATAGCATTAACATAAAGTATTTTTCATATATATCTCTTTATTACTTATTTTATATATAACACAGAGACTAATTTTTACTAATATAGTTGGGTCAAAGGGACCCACATATCACTCCACGAAAATAGTACATCCTTTTATGACATCCACATGAAATTAAATTGGAAATAATCGTGGTCAAAATTATATAAATAGATATGATATTTAAAAAACATTCAAATAACCATCGTAAAAAATCACTAAAATGGTTATGATAATTAATCTAAATTAATAGAATTTTAATAGTTCTTAAAATCTCTATAAACACCATCTATCAAAATCTCACAATACTTGTGATTTATGATGACATTATAACATAACATACTGTATCACTTTGTGGAATATTACATGTAATGTAGTGGTAACCATCCCATAGTGGATCTATATGAATGACTTATTATGGTTGTATAATCATATTATTGTTAGAGTGGTATTTCGAAAACAACATTTAAGTGTAGATACATAATGCATGTGTTTCTTGTCATTCCACTTAGGGTAAAAAAATGCGGTAGCTCTATTTAAATCTAAAAACTAAAATCGCTTCAATAAACCTTAAATTTAAAATAAAACACTGATAAAATAACTCATGGACATATTTACATCTTCAATATCAATAAAAATTATTCTATAAAGATATGTCAAAGCTAAACCACAATAATGCCTCAACCTAAAATTATATAAGACTTGTTTTTATAAGGGGATCATAATAAAGTTAAAAATGAATATTGTAGTTAAATATAATGAGAAAACAAATATAAATGGAGGTAGAAGACATAAATCAGTTATAATGTAACTATTTGAAGTGGTAGAACATAAATTACTTGAATAAAAGATAGATCAACATTTAGGAAGTAGGGTTCTTAGCCCCGAGAAATGTACTTTAAGAAAAAATGTTGCAGCTTGGTTTTAATGGGAGTTCACTTAGCAAGAAATTTTTTAAACCTCAATAGATCAGTTCTAGAGGAAGTGGGCATGAGATGTAGGGTTCACATGGGGGAGCAATCCTGGGTAATCCCTCGGGAAAATTGGTTTTCCATAGAGGATGCGAGCTTGACTAGCTTTAGTGTTTTCCAATTCCAATTTTTGTTAAAAAAATTTGGGATAGAGGGTATATCCCAATGGTTTCCACAAACCATTATGATTCCTTTGAAACATAATCCATTCCTAATGGTTGTATAAACCCATTGGAAATTATTTTTCTCTCCCAACAGTTTCCCCAAACCATTGGGAAAATCAACCATACATTGGCATATTCCAATAGTTTCAATTATCTTTTGTAATGATTACAATTCCCATGATTTTTTTCCAATAGTTGGGTTATATGTGTTAGTATTGGAGATATTTCCACCAGTGTATCTATTTCATCAATACTGGGTGCATCCACAATATAAAAATACCTCCCCTATCGGTATATATAATACATGCACAAGAAATAATAGTACAAGAACTACATACGGATTAATTCCTATTTATGTATGATATGTATCGATTCCCAATCCCCAAATCATGGTCCGAAATACAACTTATATATAAATTAAACCCTTTCTTTATATGATATTGATCTTTGTGGGAAAAAATCTCAAGATCAACATGTTTCTTGATTCCGGCATCCATAGGATATGTAGTTATTCCTAGGTCTCAATTTCAGTGTCTAGACATAATATAATTGGTAAATAACTACTCCATGAATATTGGTTAGACCAATTAAAGGAACATTACATCTATTACTCTTTGTGTCTTGATTATTGGTTTCATATAATACAATGTAATGGCTAGATCCTAACTCAGGGGCCCAGTCAGAATATGATACAATTGAACTCTCTTAAATAAAAACATGAGAATTTTATGGAATTTTACATATCAATAACTATCTGATTAATGATTAAAAATTATAATTGGGTATTTATTGATTCTCGTATTCTAAATCCAATGCTCATCCACAACATATATAAAAATTAATTGAACCCTACATATGGTTTGGACATATACAGTGGAACATTATAAGAAATTTGTGTGGATTAATTTCTACCATAATAGGATATACTCCAAGGCATAGAATATAAATATGAGGGAACCATTGAACACGCAGTGCCGATATTCACATAATGAGACCTTCACCTCGACCATATTTGGTCGAGAGTGAATTATAGATTTTGGGAATTTCATGAGAAAATAAAAAACCTTATTTTAACATTTTATTTTTATTATTGAAACCTCCCATGTCTGGGTTGTTGTGGTGGGGACCACAAGAGCATAAACCCCCAATTTTTGAATTCATAGAGGTGGGGACCACCAGACCCCTCTTAATAGAGGAGAAACCTCGAAACTCCCCATTTAATTTGGAAGAGCCTCTTGAGCTTCCTACAGATTAATTATGCCAACAAACCAGATTATATTTTTCCAACTTTGAGAGTGTGCCAACATAATTTCTTCTTAAGTTAATTATATTGGAACCTCATTCATATTTTGGGTGGAATTGTTAGAGAATAACCCATGGAGGATTACACTTCTTCAATGAATAATGATCCTCCAATGAAAAAAACTGACTTAGACTTCTCCCTCAGGACACCCTCCAACGAGGAACATCTTCGACTACGAAGAACTAATGCACGAGCATGGGATTTGAGGTTTATTGAGGAAAAGAGGTATGTAGACAACTTCAAATTCTTTTTGTGCCAACATTAACGAACTATACAAGGTAGGGGTTATTATTAAATTCATGAATTCTTTCTTTAATTTCCTCATTCTTTGAAATCATGTAGAATGTGGATCGACCAAAAAAAGTTTATCCATGATTTGTATTAAATTGAAGACATTATCATTTTTTAATCCTAATTTTTTGTTGAGCCACTTACTACCTCTCTAACGCAGAGGCTGCAGGACAAACAAACATGGCCCAACACCTCCGTCGTTTTTCTTTATTGTGTTCTTCATGATGGAAGAAAGTGGCTCACACCTCGATGAAAAATGAAGAGAGAGACTGGATAAACCAGTTGTTGTTGAAGGAAAAATGCTCTCCCATCTGTGGCCTTGATTCCTATGTCGCCGCCACCATCCACGGTCGAGCCACCACCTGAGCCGCTGCCACCATCTGCAGCCTCGCCGCTACCCATGGCCTCACCGACCGAGCCTCCACTTCCATCGGCACTGAGCTGCTGCCCGAGCCGTCGTTCTCCTATGAGTCTCCACCACCATCTATGTCTCTACTGCACTCCGAGCTGTTGCCTCCGCTGGGCTAAGCCGCCATCCAAGCCACCACTGCAATCCGGGCCAAGCTTCCACCGCCCTTCTGGATGAACCGTCCCTGCCGAGCTGCCCCGTGGCCTCGCACCCTCGCGACAACCCCCCTACCATGACACTCCGTGGACTCACAACCTCGCGGCACCCTCTAAAGCCTCGCAGACACCCATGTCCCTCTATGGACCCTCTCAACCTACCGGATCGGACCCGGTGGGTCAGTCGGGGTTGATCAAGACTGGGTCGGCCCAGGCCAGGTTGGGCTGGGTCGGTACTACCCTGTCAGACTAGACCCAGTACCACTACGACCCATTTATGCTCTTTTGGCCATAATGCTAGCCCAAGAGGTCTGTTTGACTAACCTTCAATGGAGCTAGAAACCCTGGAGTGAGACGGTCCCTTTGGTATACCCCACTAGAGTTTTGGATAATGTTGGGGAATGGTCGGGTTGGATTGATCACGAATCCAACCGGGCCCTCTTGACTAAAATTATAATAACTCACAGACCGGGCATTCGAAAGACTCACCATTTGTTGCTTTGCGACCCCTATGACCTGTCAAACCTTTGAGATACTTCATCATGGGACATCGTGGCAGTTTGAGAAACGATCAATGGCTTGGGGAGAAGACTCTCTCATAGACGAGCAAGCCCAGTGCAGAAACCCAGTAACTGGCTATGATGATAAGAGTGCTCCTAGCTATCCTGTGCGGGTCAGCTCCTATAGATCTTGTGTGGGTCAGCTCCTAACGATGATGTGTGGTTCAGCTCTAGCGATCCTGTGTGGGTCATATCCTAGATATCCAGTGAGTGTCACCTCCTAGCGATCATGTGTGGGTCAGCTCCTAACGATCATCTGTGGGTCAGCTCCAGTGATACATTGTGGGTAAGCTCCTAGCCATCCTGTCTGGGTCAGCTCTAGTGACCCCATGTGAGTCAGCTCTTAGTGTTCATGTGTGGGTCAGCTTCAGTGATTCTATGTGGGATATCCTCTAGCGATCCTGTGTGGGTCAGCTCCGAACGATCCATTGTGGGTCAGCTCCCAGCGATCCTCTATGGGTCATCTCCTAGCGATTCTGTACAGGTTAGAAGCAGAGCCACTTAACGGAGTAAGATGATTTAGTAGATACATCTAATCACCTCTACATCTATACCTAAAGATATTCCTAGTGTGAGCTAAATCGTAACCTCAGTGTTCTATCATGATTGAGATGGATTACTTGATAACATAGTTATATGTATGGGCATATACATAAGTTGGGTTATCTATTGATTTCAAACTTTTTGGTTTATCCTTGGTGGATTTTGTGAGGACTTGAAGGTCTCAAGGTCCCTAATGAGTACCGTTATACTCACCCCTGCACAGGCTATGACTGCACCATGTTGTGTTGGATGCAGACGAAGGAAAATTCTGACTGACGATGAGGGTACTAGGACTGGAGGTAGCTTGGAGGTGGACCTAGATGAGTCATACCGCAGAGATGACCGATCAAGACTTGTACCTACCCTTCATGTAGGATCCTTGGTGGGTGATCAACTGAGCGTTTCGAGTTACTTCTACTTTCAGATGTCTTGTACTTTCTAGTTTTCATTTTACATTCCATTTGGGCTTGTATTCTGGCCCCTTTTTTCTTATTATACTCACTCTATTAACTATTCAATTTTCTTGAGTTCATATCTTACTGTGTATGTGGTTGTGTGTGTTACTGGTTATAAAGGAAATTCCTTCCAAATTTTAGGTATTATGCATTCGGCACAAGTCTCCAGCCCCTGGCCTATGGAAGGCGGGCTAGGGGTAGTCATGGCACAGGCCCCAAGGGATGGGACGTGACAAATTTGGTATCGGAGTAGTCGGTTCTACCATATAAAATAAGACTCTGATATTTCTTTTTAATAGTAATATTGTTATGTGTATTTAGTGTGGTTATTGATTTAGGGAATCTAGTATTGGTGCAGTGGCCGACGTATCCATACACCAGGAACCTGACTTATGATTTCTGACTCAGTCCACCAAAACACTAATTCCATGTGTGTTTTCAAGAGTTTTCATTGTGATCTCTTAAGTCTACTTTCCAGGTATAACTTATTGACTGTGGTTCATTTGTTTCTTTTCTGTTTTCCCCCATGAAGACAGCTAGTTATGGTTCTGAGAGTTGTACACACTGATATCCCATCGAGCGATGAGGCCTCGGTGTAGGGCCCTCCTCATGTAGAGGTACCAGCGGAGGCCCCAGTGGTACAATTCCCTGTTGGGCCACCGATTACACAAGCCCAAGTAGCATATGGTGAATTCCTCTTGAGCACGTTGCATGAGTTACAGCACCATAGTCCACGCATGTTCAGGGGAGAGACAGACCCACAAGCGGCTGAGGATTTGCTGGAGGCTGTACTGAGAGTCTTTCGACTTGTTGTGACACCAATGGATCTCATGGTGATCTTGGATTCCAGCCTTCTACAGGTAGAAATAGGCAGATGGTGGAGAGTGATGCTCCAAGTTTATGACGAGGTGATGATTCTCTAGGAAGACTTTGAGAGCCTATTTCGGGCAGAGTTTGTTCCGGCGACACATCGCGCAGTGCACATACAAGAGCTACTTCATCTGCAGCAGGCCCTCAGAACTATGGCTCAGTACTATGTGAGGTTCACAGGCCTACCACGTTACTACATGGATATGGTACTAGACGCATTCTTTAGGGCCTGAACATTCAAGCATGGGTTCATGCGAGATATCCGGGATTCAATGATTTCACTAAGCATGTCGACGCATGCATAGTTGTTAGAGCGTTCTCTCTTAGTGGAGTGTTTTCCCACTGAGCAGTCAGCAGCATCAAGACCCACCACCAGTCATCACATTACAAAGTCTTCTACAGCTAGCAGCAAATAGATGACGGAGAGGACTAAGAGGAAAAGACCTATTGGTGGATGACCACAGGATTCTGGGTCAGTTTTACAAGTCACCCGAGGCAGAGACAATTATTCTAGGACCGAGTAGTTTTACACATGCGGCGGGCAGGTTCACAAGGCTCGTGACTATCCGACCAATCATACAGATGATCAACAGATGTTCTATGGACCACATAGTAAGAGAAATAGATTTTATTTAGGAGGTCCGTAGGGAGTAGGAAGACGTGGAAGAGGAGTTGTCCATGCAGCTGGTGATGGGCGATGATTCAACATGTTACAGCCACAACCACCAAGAGGTCCACCCCGACTGCCAGGAGCAGGTGGACAGGGTAGAGCTCAGCTCCAGGCAGCTAAGGACAATGATCATGGTGCTCCGGATATGATACGAGTTATGATCATTGTCCACTCCACCTTAGCTGTTGTACTTATAGACACAGGTTCCAGTATTCTTTTATTACCACTTCCCTTGTTCGACGCATGGATATTCTGATGGAGCAATTGGCTAGATCTTTGATTCTAGAGAGTCCTAAAGGAGGGTATTTTATGATTACACACTGGTGTCGGTAGTGTGAGATTACTCTAGGAGGCTACAGCTTCAGCTGGGACCTCTTAGTAGTAGTGTCGACCCCTTACAACGTCATCATGGGTATGGACTGGTTATTTACAGTACATGCTCAGATAGATTGTATTAGGTGAAATGGGTGGTGTGTCTTCACTGATGGGACTAGGTTTACCTTCACCGATGAGAATGGATCATTTTTAGCACGTGATGGATTTACTCATAGGAGAGTGCAGTCGATCACTCATTAGTTTTCTAGCCTTACCCTCATGGTAGTTGATGTGGAGAGCCTAATATATCTTGTAGTGGTGGACCAGTATGCGAATGTTTTCCCTGATGATGTTCTTGGTCAACCTCCTAGCATAGAGGAGGAATTTTATGTTGACTTGTACCTCGGGACGACCCTGATATCTACAACAGTGTATCGGAATACTCCTGAGGAGGATCGCGAGCTGCAGGTACAATTAGAGGACTTGTAGGGGAAGGGATTCATCTAGACCAATGTTTCTCCCTAGGATGCCCCGATTTTTTTCTCCAAGAAATTGGATGGGATCATGAGGCTTTGTGTTGATTAGCAGCTCCTGAACCAGATGACCATGAAGAGCAAGTACCCACGTCCGAGGATTGATGACCTCATTGATCAGCTGAAGGGAGCACGGTGGTTCTAATAGATAAACCTCAGATCAGGCTATCACCACCTCAGAGTGTGAGATGAAGATGTGAAGAAGTCGACTTTCAGATGTCGGTACAACAACTATGATTTCTTGGTCATGCCATTCGGTGTAACCAATGCTCCATAAGTGTTCATTGGACTCATGAACATAATCTTTCACCCATACCTTGATCAATATATATTAGTCTTCATTGGAGACAATATGATATACTCGGATACTAAGGAGGAGCATGCCTATAATTTACATGTAGTGTTGGACACACTCCGAGAGAACACCCATTATGGTAAACTCTTGATGTTCCAGTTCAGGATCCAAGAGGATTGGTTCCTCGGACATGTCATCTTGGAGGTTATAGTTTCAATGGATCCAGTGAAGATTGAGGCGGTAATTTCTTGGGAACCACCCATGAGTATGACGGAGGTTCAACGTTTCCTTGGTTTGCCTAGATACTAATGGAGATTTGTGCCAGATTTCTCCAGAGTTGCAGCACCTCCACTGGCATTGACGAATAAGGGGAAACCATTCATTTTCTCAGAGAAATGCCAGGACTGTTTTCAGGAGCAGAGGCAGAGGCTGACCATTGCCCCCAACTTGAGGCATCTAGATGAGGGTGTTGGGTACGTAGTCTAATACGATGCATCGGGGTTCGAACTAGGATGTGTCCTGAGGTAGGAGTGAGCAATTAAATCACATAGTTCTCGACAACTAAGACAACCCGATCAAAACTACTCTAACCATGACCTGGAGTTATCAGAAGTGGTATTCTCCTTGAAGGTGTGGTATAACTCTTTGATGGACTACATTTTACAGTGTACTCTAATCAAAAGTGTCCCAGGAATATCTTCTCTCAAGAGGACCTGAACATGAGACAGCGACGTTGTATTGATTTCATCTAGTAATATGACTTCGATATAGTCTATACACCTGGGAAGGGGAATGTTTTTGCAGATGCACTTAGCAGGTGGTCTGGTATACAGCTGCTAGGTGAGGCAATAGAGCAGCTACCTGCTTCGCAGATATCCTTTTTGGATAGATATGTAGAAGATTCCATTCAGTCTCTTATAGTCACTCCCCCACTTCTTCAGCGATTCAGGGAGGCACAACATGAGGATGATGACTGTGAGGCTCAACATGATCAGAAATACAATGGATATGAACCTGATGGATTTTCCGAAGGTGGGGAGCACTTCATCCTCTTTAGGGTAAGTGCCTTGGTACCGGTGTCAATTCAGGATGAAGTGTTAAGGGAGCTCCACAAATCCCCTCTACCGATACATCCGGGAGTGGCGAAGATGTACCAGGATCTCCGAAGACAGCACTAGTGGCCGGTAATGAAGAAATCAGTAGAAGAGTTTGTCTCTTGATGCCTCACTTTTCAGAAAGTGAAGGTGGAGAATCAGGTACCAGTAGGATTGGTTCGGCCTTTGGAGGTCCCAGAGTGGAAGTGGGATGGGATATCTGGGGACATCGTGACATGACTTCCACGTACATCCATGGGTCATGACTCGATTTGGGTGATCATTGACCGACTCACATAGTCGGCCGACTTCTTAACGATCATAGAACATGGTTCAGTAGAGATCCGGGGACGCCTCTATGTGTATAGGATTGTGTGGCTACATAAAGTACCCTCGAAATTTGTCTCCGATCGTGATGCACATTTTACTTCCCAGCTATGGAAGGGGTTGTAGGGGGCATTGGGATGCAGCTTCGGTTGAGCACCACCTTCCATTATCAGACAGATTTCCAGATTGAGTAGACAATTTAGACCCTTGAGGACATGTTGCATGATTGCATCCTCGACTTCGGTCGTATCTTGGAGGATCACATTCCTTTTGGGGAGTTTGCAAACAATAACAGCTGTCACTCCACCATTGGGATGCCACCTTTCACGACATTGTACGGGTGACTTTGTAGATCATCTTTGTGTTGGACAGACCCAGGGGAGTCAGCACTTATAGGACCTGAGATGGTACGAGCTACCATAGAGAAAGTGCAGATCATCCATGAGCGGATGAATACTACCAAGAGCAGGTAGAAATCGTATGCTGATAGGAGACGGAGACCTCTGAAGTTCAAGGATGGAAACCACGTGTTTCTACGGGTCTCACCCCAACACGACTTACGATGATTTGGGCAAGGAGGCAAGTTATCTATATGGTTCATCTGACCTTTTCAGGTCCTCAATAGTGTTGGTGAGGTGGCATATAGCTTATCTATTACACCTCTATTGCACCAGGTGCATTTCGTCTTCCATGTATCCCAGTTGATGATATACGAGAATGACCCTTCACACATCATCGACCATGGAGAACTAGACATCGACGAAGGGGTGACTTTTATGGATATTCCAGTAGAGATTGAAGATCTACATGAGTAGGTCCTTCGTGGATGGTCAATACCTCTAGTGCGCATTCGCTAGCAGCTCGGCAACCTCCAGGAGAGAACATGAGAGCAGAAGTCTTGGATGTGTGCTCAATACCCCCAATTGTTCCATTAATTTGAGTTGTGGCTTATGGTGATGTAAATCCATGAGGTGGGGAGAATGTAAATACCCAAAATTTCCACGAATTGTTTTTAATTATGTGGGAATTTTATGAGTCCGCGAAAATTGAAGAAACCTAATTCTGGGGCCCGAAGTGCCTAGAATGAATTTCTGAACATTATTTTGGGTTCGTCTATTAAATTTGTGAGCGGTTTTTTCTAACTTTTGAACCGTTTCTTAGAATAGAAATCTAAGGGCACAGTTAAACTCGCAACGCTGGTATTCGCTTAAGGAGACTTTCACCTAAACCGCTGTAGGTCAAGGGTGAAATAATGATATTCACTTTTCATGGAAAAATAAAAATAACATTATTTAACATTTTAATTTTATTCTTGAAACCTACCATGTGTGGGTTATGGTTGTGGTGACCACCTGAGCCTAAAACACCAATTTATTAATTCCTATGGGCGGGGACCACCCAACCCCTCTTATGGGCGGAGAAACATCTAAACACCCCCTTTAATTGGAGAAGCCTTTTGGGATTCCTCGACATTAATTATGCCAATGCACCACATTATTTTATTCCATCTTGTCTGAGTGTGCCTACATAATTTCTTCTTATGTTAATTATATAGGCAACTCATTCATTTTTTGTGTGGAATTGTGAGAAGAGAATCCTTGGAGGATTACACTTCTTCCACGAAGGATGCTCCTCCAATGCAGAACGCTGAATTCATCTTCTTCCTCAGGACACCCTCCGATGATGAACATATTTGACAATGATCTTCTGACACACGAGCCTGGGAATGGAGGTGTGTGGAGGATGAGACAAACATCAAAAAATTCAACTTCATCTCACGCCTACATCAATGATCAATACATGGTATGGGTTATTATTAAATTCTAGAATTCTCTCATTTAATTTCCTCGTTCTGGGAATGCATGGAAAACATGTATCAACAAAAATGATTTGATCCACGATTCGTATTAAATTGATGAGTTTTTCATTCTTGACTCCTACTTTTTTGTTGAGCCGCTTGGTACCGCTCTAAAGCAGAGGGTGCGGGCCAAAAGAACATGGACCTACCCCTCCGTCGTTCTACCTTGTAATTTTCTTCATGATGGAAGAAAGTGGCTTACACAACGACGACGAACAAAGGGAGAGTTCCACTAAACCGGCCTCCGAGGAAGGCTCGACGCCCCGCTGTCCGCGATCTCTCCGTCAAAGCCAATGTCGTTGTCCCGGGCTGAGCCATTGCCCAAGCCGCCATCGCCGTCCTTGGAAGAGACACTGCCTGGGCCACTACTGTCGTCTGCTGCTAAGCCGCCGCACATGGCCTCACTGCCCAAGTCACCGCTGTCGTCCCCTGTCGAGATGCCGCCGGAGCCGCCACCGTCGTCCGACTCGCCACCTCCGTCTGAGCCGACGTCACCGTCCGAGCCGCCGTAGTCGTCCGGGCCGAGCCTCCACCCCCGTTCGGGCTGAGCCGCAACCCGATCCACTGCTGCTGGGCTGAGCCGCAGTCCAAACCACCATTGACGTCCGGGCTGATCCGCCGCCCGAGCCGCTGCTGCCCCCACGGCCTAACCTCACCGACCGAGGAGCCCTACAGCCTTGCGCCCTCACGGCACCCCCAGATGTAACACCCTGAAATTTTATGAAAAATATTATTTTAATTTCATTGACGTCTTGTGCTGTACGCTACACCAAAATTATCATGTACTTTACGCAATACTGTATTAGCTTGCAGTATACGCAACACTGTTCTTGGATCGTGTTACAAACAATTTCAAGTTTGTTTGATAGTAGTTATTCTACGCAACATTGAGGGTGTGTGTGTTTATATATATATATATTCAACGTATAAATGAAATATGGTTGTATTTTGTTATACGCAACAACAAAGGAGTCTTGCACTACAAGCAACCCTGACTTGGCTTGCATTACATGCAATCTCAACCTTCCTCGATACCGTGTGTTGTACGCAATACCGGGTTTCACTAAACAATGATAGATGGTTATAATATTATATAAACGAACTGTTATGAATATTAGTAAATAAATTTTGAATTTTATGACATTATTATTCATCTTACACATTTTATAGAACATGGTTTGGGAACAAAATAAATTTTTCGTGTAAAATAAGTATTATTCAAAAAATGCAGCTTTTCCACCTGTTGATGGCGCACCCATTTGAAATATAATTTTTAACAAGTTTATAATCTAAATTTTACAATATAATCATCTTATTTTGAATAAATATATAAAAAATTACATTGGATAATGTTTTGATATTTTTCTGATAACTTTTATATTTTAATGAATAGTAAAAACACGATATATTTTAATTTAAAACAATTTTTTTCATCGTAATAATTTGTATGGTTAAATTATAATATTTAATGGTTTTAAAGTATAAATAGAATATATTTTTACCATTTAATATAATTTAAGTCATTAACATTGATTTTACATTTAATCCATAGTTAAAATCATTTCAATCTTTTGCAATGTTTTAACTTTTAAAACTCATTTTCTTAAAAACGGGATTAATTATAAATTAATTTCTGCATCTTTTGTGTATTGAATTTAGAAAAATGGATTCCATATTTGGAATCAATGGTTACAAATTATGTTAATAGTCTTCTCTTTATTTTTGGGCATTATGAATAGTAACTACGGTAAATTTTATTTACCATAGTAAAGGGTAAATCTGGTAATTAAGGGTAAATATAATATTATAAAATTACTCTAACACTTGCCTTAATATAATTGGATGCTTATATTTCGTCCTAAGTCATATTTGGGTCACACTTTAATCCATTAAAACCCACATGGAGGTGATTAAGTCCATTAGTTTATTTTATTTAAAGGAAATTGAAATATGTCTCACACAACTTTAATAATTAAAGTATTTTTAATATAAGTTTATACAGAATTTAAATTCGGTTATAAATACTAATTCGAAAGATAAAATTTTTTTCTTTGTCATTGTAATTTATTTATAATTTTTAAGATATATTTAATTACCTTAATATCTTACACATTAATGATGCAGAAATTATTTATTTAGTTAAAAATAAGTAACATAGTTTTATTCAAATAATAATACCCATTAAAATGTTCACAAACCTGACAAAAACTTATTATTAGTGTATATATACAGCATAAGTATCAAATGACCGAATATATGACCGTTTGGAGTCTTATAAAAGTGATTATGACACTTATATTATTTAATTTTAAATGATGTCAAAGTTGCCACCTTCATAATTTAATAAATATAACATTTTAAAATTTTGGTGTTTTAGAAGATAAATCTAACTAAATGTTTTCCTGGGACCTATATAAGATCTATCTTCATCTAGTATTTTATTTTTAATTTTTATGCAATAAATATGTATATTTAATAATTATACAATAATGTTGTAGTAATTATTTTATAAAGAGAAATATCAAATAAATGGTTTCACAAATAGTAAAATCAATATTATATGAACTATTTAATGTGCTCCACTAATTTTATAGATTAAAATGACATATTTGGAACCTATTAAATATTTTAGTTCGAATATATCCCTTGTGTGGATTTTATTTAAATTTAAATAAATGAATAGTATCAAAATTGCCACTATTGTTATTTTATAAAAATAACGTATTATTAAATTGTTTAAAAATCACAAAAAATATTTAAAATTTATAAAATGAAATTTATATTGTCTCTAATGTAATAAAGTATCCAATTATGGAATATTAACAACAAATAAGTTATTATTTATATCCATTTAGAATTTAGAATTTTATTTCCACAAATATAATTAAATAGATTAAGTAAGGATAGATAAAAATTATAAGGTTCAAAATAAAATCGAAACATGTATAAATTTTATGGGATGATGTTATTACCACCCTATATTACATAATATCCGAATTTGAGTCAGTTTTTAAGTTTTTTTGTGGGTTTTGAATTTATTATAAATTAATATTTCTTATATTTCCAAAGGTGCCCCTCTCCTCCCTTATAAAAGGGAACCTCCTCCCTCTCCTCCTCACACCATTTTTAGACTGTATCCTCGGCCTACCCCTGCCCATTTCACATCCCCACTTCCCTATAAACCTTATAGAGGACCATATCTTCACAAAAAACCAACTCTAGTTCCCTAAGAGGAAGTTCAATGCAGGAACTTCGAGGAAGAGGTAATACCTTCTACAGATTCTTTCATGTTTCTTTCTTCTTCTACTTCCTCTTATTTAGTGGTTTCATTATGAACTAAAAAAAATAATTATCCTTCATATACTGATATGTTATTTTAAATATTAAACAAACCTATTTCACCTTCTATCCATACTATGGAAAAAGAAATCATCGCGCGTGTGTACGTAAGGAATACCGTCTCCACGCCGTGGTGTAATCTGTTTTTCCACCACCACCTTACTTCGATGGATATAATTGTGTAAAGAATAACTACATATGATTATTATAACATCATAATGATTCTATTATATTATATAATTCACTCCAATTCCATTCAATAAATATGGGAACAATATCATCGCTTGTGCGTACGTACGGATTACCGTCTCCACGACGCGATGAGATTCATATTCTATGTTAAAAATTCATGAATGATTATAAAGTATATATAATAAGTAATCATGAAATATATGACATAATAATGCTACTGTATTTATGTATATATATATGTGTGTGTGTGTGTGTAATTCATCTATTTAATACCATTCAATTCAATAAGGAATCGAAAACAGCATTCATGCGTACGTATGGCCTACCGTCTCCATGAACGGTGTATTTAATTCCATTTATCAATCTATCATATATATGTATATGATGAATATTTATTATATATAAATCATGTTTTACATTATGAAATTAATAATACCACGATATATGTAATAATATCAAGAACAACAAGTCCAAACACATACGATAAATGAAACGATTTTACCCAAAACCCTGCTTTAACATGGATTTACAATAGAATGGGAAATATAAAGTCATAAGTGAACGATATATTATATCATAACAATGAATATGATTTTTTAATAAGTCAATGACATCATTTAAATCATTATACAGGAGGTTCCGATACGTACGAAGCATATCATAACTAAGGAAAGAGATAATGTTGCAATCTTAATTATTTTCTATCCGAGATTGCTTATATGTATGTATTTAATGAGGTTATATTTATCATCCATTTACAAGTTTTATAATAATGTTTTCATGTAAGTTTAATGTACTTTTTAACCATTTTTTAATTTTACTACATGGTATGTAAGGAATCTTTTTGTGTTTACCATACAAGGTACTTTTTGACATTTCCAGCAAAAGTATGAGAAAAATGTTTTTTAAAATTATATGGAATGAACGGATTGTTATAGTTTCATAACGCCATTTTTTCATTAAGCTTAATCTACAAGATTTCATGACTATTTTCACCAAAATCCATTTCTTTTAAAAATTAATTGCATTTTGTGAAAAGAAAATGATTTTCAAGAAGAAAGTATATTTTCCTCAAGAATTCATTTCATGTTCTTTATCAAAACCATTTTCCATCTAAGATGACATTATTTCATATGTGTATGTTTCAAGTATAATATCTCTATGATTTATATGGTTTCACTTTTCTTATGATGAAATGATATCCATTTGTTTTATATGGATTATGTTATGATGAAATGATGTTTATGAAACCCAATTTATTCCTTGGGAAATGATGAATGATTTATGATTGTTTTTTGGAATACATAAGAATGATTTCAATATGAGATGAGTGGGACCTACATCTCACTCAAATGCATTGGGTGAAGATTTATATCTCAAGAGATAGACATGGATGGAACGACAAGTAAATCTAGTTCAGTAATACAGGACTGGAATGACAAGTTAACCTGGTTCAGTAAGGGACTTTGTCCACTAAGATAGTCTTGGAAGAAATGCCTTGGCTTCTATGAAAATCATATCATGTGCATAATGGTTGACACAATTACATGTTTTATTACCATACTATTTTATCATGATAAATGTTTTTCATGTTCTATGCCTTACATACTGCCATGTTTTATGTAATTGATCATGATTTTTTTGTTTAGATTTTATGCTCATGTTTTTACATTCAAATGTATAAGGACTGTTTTATGTTCTCTATGCGTACCCTTACGGAGCATTTTAGATCACCCTGTTTATGTTTTCTTTTCCCCCAAGATTAAAAGAAACGTTTTAGGTAATGAAACAAAAAGGGGATGATCATTATTGGAGATGTTGAAGATCATTCAACATGATTAGAAGTTTATATTCCAAGTCTCCAAAGACAATAAACTATTACGGTCCTTGAGTGTTTGTTTCTGTTATGTATTAATTATTCTTCAAAAGTAATGTAATGTCTATGTATGTCAAGCTTCGGGTCTCTACAGTTGGTATCAGAGGAAAGGTTTAGTCAACCTTTGGAAACTAGGATGTGATAACTTTAGTGAGATCCCTAGAGATATTTCTAAGGTATGTCTAGGGATGTACCTATGGTTATGTATAAGTATAGGTTATAGTCCTACGATTATAGTAAAAATGTTAGAATTAAACCTAGGATGTTAGATATTTAACGTACTCCCCCTTTTATTATGTTCTTTTCCCTATCATTATTTTTTCCTACCACACTATTCTTTTTGGGTTTTAGATGATGGCCGGAACCCAAAGGAACCATGTTGATCAATGTAATGGACGATGAAATGATTGTCCTCTCGAACAAACCAGAATTATGGGAGATGGAGTTCAAAATAATATTTCTATACTTACACAAGCTATGAATCATTATGGAATTCCAAATGAGTAGAGGAGGGAACAATATTATATTGAGTCCTTCATGAGGCAACGTCCACCTTCTTTCAATGGGTCTTCTGATCCACTTGTTGGTGAACAATAGATCAGTACCATTGAAAAGATATTTTCCATACTTCGCTGTTCGGAACATGATAACGTCATTCTAGCTTTTTACAGTTTAGAAGGTGAAGCATACCTGTGGTGGACTCTAATTAAGAATACAAGGCCCCAAGATGAAATTGAATCCATGGAATGGGATGAATTCAAGAACATGTTTTTCAGTAAGTACTTCCCTCTTATTCATCAAAAAATGATAGAAAGGAGTTCCTTGACCATAAGCAGAAGGATGATGAATCTGTAGGTACATTGGAAGCGAATTTTAAAAGACATTCAAGGTATGCATCTAGTTTTATCATCCAACCTGAAAGTAAAGTTGATTGATTCTTCAGTGGCATAAAACAAAGTCTTCTAAGGGCATTAACTATAAGCGACATCAATATCTATAAAGAAATTGTGTGTTGTGCTATCAAGGTAGAAGTGGAATTTCGTGTTACATATCCATCTCATGGATTTGATAAGAAACGAAAAATGTATTTCAAGGAAAAATCACCGAATAATGGTGAAAAGAAGATGAATGTTTCTTTATGATCAAAGTGTGGAATGAAGCATGGTGGAGATTGTCTTAAAGGGACTAGAAAATGATTTAAGTGTGGAAAATAATGTCATCGAGTACCTAAGTGTCTAAGTAATGGAGAAAGGGTTTCTAATGATGTGAATAATGAAAATACTGTAGAGAACGCACCACCAACACTTCAATGCTTCAAGTTCAAGGAAATGGGGAATTATGCTAATCAATGCCCTAATACAATGGATAATGATTATCAACATGAGAAACTACTTAAGGAAAAGGATAAACGGAAGTCACATGCGATCACTATTTGTGATGATGAGTATGAAAAAGATGTTGTGTAATGATTTAGTGTTTATGTAATGGGATTTCAAAATAGTAAAATGGAATCTCATTTATGGCATCGTGGAATTTTGGAATATCTATGTATTGGTTTTGAATAATTATATGGTATTGATAACCATGAAAAGTGATTGAAGTATTTTTTGGAAGAAGATGATATGTGCATAATGAAGGGATAAAGAAAAAAATGAAATGAGATCATGACTGATATAAGGATAATGTTATATCACGGTTTTAGTATATAGAAAATTTTGATATTTTGGTATGTGGAAAGTTTTAAATTTTGACAGCCTTCATGTTTTCACTAAGGTTCAATGATTATTAATTTTTCAAGTTAATAAATTATTAAGGTATTCACATGTTTGTAATTTGACCAACCAGATATATCTTATGATATATGGGGGTTAAATGATGGTATTCGCATGCTCGGCAAATGAAATTTCTAGTAATTGTTTTCTTTATACTATCAGCTTGGATAAAAGTATTTTGGATAAGACTAAAGATTGGAATTGATTAATGTTGACATCACATAGTATTTTTTAAGGTGAGAACGTTTTGTTATGTTATAACAGAAGAGTTTTAGAAAAAGTACAACCCATAGGACGGGCGACAACCCTTCACGCCAGACAAGGCTGTGGGAATCGAACCCACAACCGAAGTGCGACAAGCCTTTATCGTCTATCATTAGCCTACAGGAATTCCCTGGTTAGTAGAAACTAGTTTTATTTTAATAAGCGCTATGATAGCTGAAGTATAAGTCCCTTTTAGAAATATTATATGATTAGCCTCACCATAGATGGACTTCTATATATTTGATAAATTTTGTTGTCCTTTTGTTTGAGATAGATGGAATGACCCATCATTCTCTCTCATGATCTTCTAACACTTCAAAGAAGACAAACTCAACTTCATTTCTTTAAGTGATGATGCAGAAATTGTTCAACTCACAAACAATAGTGAAATTGTACCAAAATCATGTAAGTATTTCATTTAATTATTCTTCAAATTTAGGGAAATGATCTTGACAACAATTAAATTTTGTCCTAGTTCTCTCATATCTGATGAATCAGATGGTACCTTAGATCATCACAAATTTATGTCTTTGGGATTGTTGGCTTTTTCATAGCTATGTCCTCTACCACTCTTCATCAGAAGATGATGGTTATATTTCTCTTCCATATCCATATTTTCACCTATGTTCTCTTATGTTGAAACAGAGTGACTAGTTAATTTGTGTAACCGTTACATTCCATACTTTAGTTTTTAAAGTCAATTTTTGGTATTGCTTTTTACGATGTAGGTTTCTATGAAAGAAACATTCAAGTAGTAAACAATTTATAACCCCGACGAATTTCAAGGGGGAAATTCATTTTATGTGGGGTAGAATATAACACCACGAGATTTTATGAAAAATATTATTTTAATTTCATTGATGTCTTTTGTTGTACGCTACACAAAAATTAGCTTGTACTATACGCAACATTGTATTAGTTTGTAGTATATGCAACACTATTCTTGGATCGTGTTACACACAATTTCAAGATTGTTTGATAGTAGTTATTCGACACAACATTGACTGTGTGTATATATATATATATATTCAATGTATAAATGAAATATGGTTGGATTTTTTTATACACAACATCAAAGGAGTCTTTCGCTACACGCAACCCTTACTTGGCTTGCATTACACGCAATCGCAACCTTCCTCGATAGCGTGTGTTGTACGCAATACTGGGTTTCACTAAACAATGATATATGGTTATAATATTATTATAAACTAGACGTTATGAATAGTATTAAATTAATTTTTACTTTTTTGAAATTATAATTCATCTTACACATTTTATAGAACATGGTATGGGAACAAATAAAATTTTCGGGTAAAATAAGTATTTTTAAAAAATGTAGTTTTTCCACCTTTTGATGGCGCACCCATTTTAAATATATTTTTTGACAAATTTATAAGTTAAAATTTACAAAATAAACTTCTTATTTTGAATCATGATATAAAAAATTACATTGGATAATGTTTGGATATTTTTCTGAAAACATTCATATTTTAATGAATAGTAAAAACAAGCTATATTTTAATTAAAAATTGCTTTTTCATCGTAATAATTTATATGGTTAAATTATAATATTGAATGGTTTTAAAGTATAAATATAATATATTTTTACCATTTAATATAATATATGTCATTAACATTGATTTTACATTGAATTCATAGGTAAAATCATTTCAATCTTTTGCAATGTTTTAACTTTTAAAACTCGTTTTATTAACAACGAGATTTATTTTAAATTAATTTCGGAAACTTTTGGGTATTGAATGTAGAAAAATTGATTCCATATTTTGAATCATTAGGTCCATGTTATTATAATAGGCTACTTTTTATTTTTGGGCATTATGAATAGTAACTACGGTAAATATTATTTACCATAATAAAAGGTAAATTGTGTAATTAAGGGAAAATATAATATTATAAATTTACCCTAACACTTGTGTTAATATAATTGGATGCTTATATTTAGTCATATGGCCTATTTGGGTCGAAATGAAATGAATTGGAACCCACATGGAGGTGATTAAGACCTTTAGTTTATTTTATTTAAAGGAAAGTGAAATATGTCTCACTCAACTTTAATAATTAATGTATTTTTAATATAAGTTTATACAGAATATAAATTCGGTTATAAATACTTATTTCAAATATAAAATATTTTTCTTTATCATGGTAATTTATTTATAATTTTTAAGATATATTTTATTACCTTAATAGCTTATACATTAATGATGCAGAAATTATTTATTTAGTGAAAAATAAGTAATTTAGTTTTTATTGAAATAATAATACACATTAAAAGGTTCAAAAACCTGACCAAAACTTATTGGTAGTGTATATATACACTATAGGAATCCCATAGACGAATATATGTCCGTTTGAAGTCTTATAAAAGTTATTATGACACTTATATTATTTAATTTTAAGTGATGTCAAAGTTGTCACCTTCTTAATTTAATAAAAATAACATTTTAAAATTTGGGTGTTTTAGAAGATAAATCCGACTGAATGTATTATTATGAACTATATAAGATTTATCTTAATCCTAGTATTTTATTTTTAATTTTTATGAAACAAATAAGTATATTTAATAATTATACAAAAATGTTGAAGTAATTATTTTATTAAGTGAAATATCAAATAAATGGTTTTACAAATAGTATAATAAATAATATATGAACTATTTAATGTGATCCACTAATTTTCTAGAGTACATTGACATGATAGGAACCTATTAAATATTTTATTTCGAATATATCTTCTGTTTGGATGTTTTTTAAATTCAAATAAATGAATAGTGTCAAAAATGACACTATTGATATTTTATAAACATAACATATTATTACGTTGTTTAAAAATCACAAAAAATATTTAAAAATTATAAATTGAAATTTATATAGTCTGAAATGTCATAAAGTATCCAATTATGGAAAATTAAAAACATATAATTGATTATTTATAACCATTTAAAATTTATAATTTTATTACAACAAATAAAATTAAATAGATTAAATAAGGATATATCAAAATGATAAGGTTTAAAATAAAATCAAAACATGTATAAATTTGATTGGTTGATTTGATTACAACCCTATAATACCTCATATCCTCATTTCAGTCAGTTTAAAAGTTTTTATGTGGGGTTTGAATTTATTATAAATTAATATTTCTTTTATTTCCAAAGGTGCCCCTCTCCTCCCTTATAAAAGGGCACCTCCTCCCTCTCCTCCTCACACCATTTTGAGCAGTGAAGCTCAGGAAATCCCTGACCATTTCACTTCCCCACATCCTTATAAACCTTAGAGAGGTAATGTTATTCTCAAAAGTCCAACTCTAGTCCCCTAAGAGGAATTTCAAAGGAGGCACTTCGAGGAAGAGGGAATACCTTCTACCGATTCTTTCATGTTTCTTTCTTATTATACTTCCTCTTATTTGGTGGTTTCATTATGAAGTAATAAAATAAGTATTACTCATATACTGATTTGTTATTATAAATATGAAACAAACCCATTTCACCGTCTATCCATCATACAGAAAATGATATCACCACGCGTGCGTACGTACAAAATATCGTCTCCACGCCATGGTGTAATTTATTTTTCCACCACCAGCTTACTTGGATGGATATAATGGTATAAAGAATAACTACATATGATTATTATAACATCATATTTATTATATGATATATTATCATTCACTCTAATTCCTTTCAATATATATGGGAACGATATCGGTGCTTGTGCGTACGCACGGATTACCGTCTCCATGACGAGATGAGATTCATCTTCCATGTTAAAAATTCAAGAATGATTATAAAGTATATATAATAACTAATAATGAAATATATGACATAATAATTATACTTTATTTATGTATATATGTATCTATTTCACTAATTTAATTCCATTCAATTCAATAATGAAACGAAAACAGCGTTTATGCGTACGCACGACCTACTGTCTCCATGAACAGTGTATTTCCTAACATTTATCAATATATCATAAATATGTATATTCTGAATATTTATTATTTATAAATCATGTTTTACCTTCTTAAATTAATTAAATAAGGATATAATTAATAATATCAAGAACAACAAGTCAAAACACATACGATAAATGAAACGATTACCCAAAACACTACTTTAACGTGGATTTACAAAAGAACGGTTAATGTAAAGTAATAAGTGACCTATATATGATATCATTACAACGAAAATGATTCTTTTATAATTCAATGAAATCATTTAAATAATTATATAGGAGGTTCAGATACGTATGAAGCATATCATAACTAAGGTAAGGGATAATGTTGCAATCTCAATTGTTTTCTCTCCGAGATTTCTTATACGTAAGTATTTAATGGGGTTATATTTATCATCAATGTCCGTGTTTTATAAAAATGTTTCCATGTATTTTTAAAGTCCTTTTTACCCATTTTCACTTTTAATACATGGTATGTAAGGAATCTTTTTTTTTGTTTACCATATGAGGTACTTTTTGGTTTATCCGGAAAAAGTATAAGAAGAATATTTTTATTTAACTTTTACAACATGAACAGATTTTTACGGTTTCACAACGCCTTTTTTCATGTAGCATACAAGATTTCATGACTATTTTTTCAAAAAAAATCAATTTCTTTTAAAATTGAATGGCATTTTGTGAAAAGAAAATAATTTTCAACACGAAATGATATTTTCCTCAAAAATTCATTTCAAGTGCTTCATCAAAACCATTTTCTATATAAGATGACATTATTTCATATGTGTATGTTTCAAGTATGATGTATGTATGATTCATATGGTTTCACTTTTCTTATGATAAAATGATATCCATTTGTTTTATATGGATTATTTTATGATGGAATGATGTTTATGAAAACAAATTTATTCTTTGGGTTATGATGAATGATTAATGATTGTTTTGTGGCACATGTAAGAAAGATTTAAATATAATATTGGTGTGACCATTGTCTAACTCCAATTCATTGGGTAAAGATTTATATCTCATGAGATAGACATGGCTAGAATGGCAAGTAAATCTTGTTCAGTAATACAGGGCTGGAACGACATATAATCCTGGTTCAGTAAGGGAATTTGTCCACTAAGATGGTCTTGGTAGAAATGCCTTGGCTACTATGGAAATCATATCATGTGATTAATGGTTACCACAATTAAATGTTTTATTCCCCTGCTATTTTATCATGATTAATGTTTCTTCATGATCTATGCCTTACACACTACCATGTTTTTTGTCATTGCTGAAGATTTTAATGTTTATATTTTATGCTCATGTTATTACATTAAAATGTATAAGGATTATCTTATGTTCTCTATGCTTACCCTTACTGAGCATTTGAGGTCACCCTTTTTATGTTTTCTTTTCCCCCAGGATTAAAAGAACGGTTTTAGGTAAATAATCAAGAAGGGGATGATCGTTATGAGAGAAGTTGAAGATCTTTCAACATGATTAGAAGTTTATATTCCATGTTTCCGAAGACGCTAAAATATTACGGTCCTTGAGTGTTTCATTTTGTTATGTATTATGTATTCCACAAAAGTAATGTAATTTCCATGTATGTCACGCTTCGAGTTTCTACACTAGTCGAGCCGCTCTGTGGTCTCACGCCCTCGCGGTACCCTCTGCAGCCTCGCGGACCTCTGTTGCCCCTCGCTGCCTCCTGGGATGGACCAAGTGGACCGGGGCCCCCACCGGGCCGGGGCTGACCAAGCGGGTTGGGCCAGATCTACCAAGACCGGGTCGGCACCTGCCGGGTCCGACCGGGTCGGTCCGACTGAGTGGGACTTGACCCAGACCCACTGCAACCCATTTACTCTCTTTTGGCCATATCATTGGCACCAGACGTTAGTTTGATGAACCATAAATGGAACTAGAAACCTTGGAGTGAGACGGTACCTTTGGAATACACCACAAGGGTTTTGGATAATGTTGGGGAAAAGTCATTTTGGATCAAGCAGAAATCCAACCGGGACCTCGGGACAAAAATGTTAATAAATCACAGACCGAGCTTCTGATTGACACACCGTCTATTGTGTTGAGACCTCTATGACATGGTAAACCATTGAGATACTTCTACATGGGACATTGTAGAAGTTGTATAATCAACCAGTGGCTTGGGGAGCAGACTATCCCAAAGACGATCAATCCAAGTGCCGAAACCCACTAGATGGTTGTGACGAGAAGAGTGATCCTAACTATCTAGTGTGGGTTAGCTCCTAATGATCCGGTGTGGGAGAGATCCTTGAGATTCGATAGGGGTCATCTCCTCGTGATCCTGTGTGGGTCAGCTCCTGCAATCCTATGTGGGTCAGCTCCGAGTGATCCTGTGTGGGTCATCTCCAAGAGATAATGTGTGTGTCAACTCCCAGAGATCCTGTGTGGGTCAGCTCCAGTGATCATGTGTGGGTCAGCTTCTAGAGATCCTGTGTGGGTATGCTCCAACAATAGTGTGTGGGTCATCTCCTAGAAATCATGTTTGTGTTAGCTCCAACAATCCTTTGTGGCTCAGCTCTAGTGATCCTGTGTGGGTCAGCTCCAACGATCCTGTGTCGGTCATCTCTGAGCAATCCTGTGTGGGTCAGCATTGAGCGATCTTGTGTGGTTAAGGCCCTAACGATTATATATAGGTTAGCAGTAGATCCTCTTAACAGAGTAAGATGATTTAGTAGTTACATCTAATCATCTCTACTTATGTACCTCAAGATATACCTGGTGTGTTCTATGTCAGAACCTCTGTGTTCCTTAATCATTGAGATTGATTACATGATAACAAAGGTGTATGTATGGGCATATACCTAAGAAAGGTTATCTTTTGATTTCATTATTTTTGGTTTATTCATGGTGGGTTTTGTGAGACCATGAGGGTCTTGGGGTCCCAGGTGAGTATCGTTATACTCACCCATGCACGGGCTATACCAGCACCTTGTTGTGTTGGATGTAGATGATAGACAGCGCTGACTAATGATGAGGGTATCAGGACTGGAGGTAGCTCGAAGGTGGACCAAGATGAGGCGTACCGCAGAGATGACTGATCGAGAGATGTACCTACCCATCAAGTAGGATCGTTGGTGGGTGATCACAGTAGTTGTTCCCGTAACATGTACTTTCAACTGTCTTGTACCTTCCAGTTTTCCTTGTACATTCCAGTTGTGCTGGTATTCTGACCCCTATTTACATATTGTAGTCACTTTGTTTTATATTCAGTTTAATTGAGTTCGTATCTTTCTATGTGCTTGGTTGTGTCTTTAATAGGTCATAAAGGCAATGCCATCCTTGTTTTAAGGATTACACCTTCAGTGCTAGTTTCTTTCCCTGGCCTATGGAAGGCAGGCTTTGGGGAGTCACGACATAGGCCCCAAGTGACGGGTTGTGAAATTTACCGTAGCCCAAATATTCAATGAGATTTAAATACCATTGATTTTATACATCTGTCCATCATACGCTCTTTCGAAGCAAGATAAAAAAATTATATTCTTGTACCCTTTTCATTTTGGGTTTTGTATCTCCTATGAAGACCAAACATCCTTGATCTTCAAAGTAAATTTGGACTCCCCTAAGTTCATAATACTTTTCATGCATTCATCTGATATCTAATAGGGGTCATGAAGGACTTATCTGTTTATGGATTCATATTCCATGTCCTAAAAGAATGAATATAAACTTTACAACATTGATATTACTACTACATGTAGCTCGATTCTTATTATCATAGGATACATCGTGACACTCGGTAATTCAATCTTGATTCACTCCAAAATGTAATTATAACTTTACCCTTCACTATTATAGATCCTAATAAGTTAGTTGATATTTCCTTTTATGAACTATGTGTGGTTTTATTCTCATACTATATGATTCTTTGTGAAACCTAAATCCTCTATTTTATTCCCAATCACAATTTTTCATCATTCCCAAATAAGGTCTATTTATGTTATCCATATTTCAGTTGGGATTCTCTCTAAATACAAAATTTGAATACAGTATCATATTCCATGGGAACATGGAAACACAGTCTAACCAGTGCAGTCGAGGAGTGTTTTATCCCTTTATCTCAAAAAGTGTTCAATACGCACTGTAACAACCTTTAGGTTTCTCAAACCCTTGTGGAATCATACATTATCCATGAATCAACTTCATATAATCAATAACTGAGTTGATACCATCCAATTCGTAAATATTATTTTCATTTATTAAAATGCCATGGTCTATGGACTCCCCCGCTCCTAGTTCTCCCCTATAGTAAAATATTAATATGGACTAGTTATTACAAAGGGACACCACTAAGATTAGATTGAGAATAACACAATGTAAAATAGATTACAACTTCTTGGTGTTTTAGTCCTAGAGGGGAGGACCACATCAAACCAAGGAGTTATTATCCTAAAAATTAGGATTATAGGATTCCCCAATTATTAATTGTTTCTTTTACCTAATGGTTTCCACCATAAGATAACTCATATAATGTTGGTTCATGATTTAAATTTACCCTAGAACAAATATTCAAGAAGTTTCATAAACTCTCAATGTTACACATCCTTGTATCATACCCATAATCAAAGTATGATTATAATATCATATTCTCATTATCCTTTATCCTTGGGTATCATTCTTCTTTGATCACCCAGTTTCCATGAGTTATTCATCCATATTGGGGATAATACTTAGTTTTATGACATTAAACATCATCAGAACTCTATAGTTAGATAATGTTAAATGACATGACCCTTTCTCCATCCTTCAAGAAATAATATTTCTTAGTGTGATATGTGAAATCCATTAACATGTGATAGGGATGAGTCTTTCACCAGTATGATATAAATGAATATATTAATTCCCATTCCCCTAATACAAATCATTAATTCATCTGGTTGAGCTTCATGGAAATTTTACTTACCATATGACGTTAAATTAAAAGGAAGACATCCCATTATAGTGATGTTAAACTGCACCGCAGATTCATCCCAACTTCCAAAAACTAAACTATGCAGACCATCATCCATAATCACTTCATATTAAAGTACAACTAGAGCATGACCATGGTCTACCCATTTTTAGGGGAACATTCATCATCATTTTGGTAATCTCATTACATCAAATCGACATTGTGTATTGGCTTTCTTGAATTCCCAAAAACCTTCCATTTAACCTGGTAAATGACACCCATCTTTAATGGAACCATTTTTTGAATATTCATTTCTACCCGAGGCCCTTTCATATGAGCTCCCAACCATCAACCAAATATGTATTTTCCATTAAAAAAATTATTACGATCCCTGTGATTTATGTCATCATTATAATGGAACTCGTCACAATAGAGTGATTCATGATCATCCTCAGCATGATTGTCCCATACCCTGAGATACTTATTCCATGATTTACAATATTCTCATGCTCTAATTGGGAATGTTTTGGTGGACTTTTGACTTTGAGAATCCTAATTGGTCTATTGTGAAACTCTCCCCTCATTCAGGTCTATGAGAATCATGACGATAAATATCATGCACATTGGTCAGAATTATAAATCCATAAACGTTATCCTTTATTGTTCAAAATCACAAGACCCAAATCTACGAGTGAAAGATACATAAAGATTTTATGGAAGTAAACACAAAAAGAGAAGTCTAGGAAAAACCCATATCATTACTCCCAAAACTCTACATCTATAGTGTTGAGAAAAACGTTAGATCCTATATAAAAAAGCCTTAACACTCGTGGTTCATATCTTCTATTCCTTGTAAAATTCAACCATTATCACAGGGTCCAATGGTCCAGGTAAAATTTATAGTAATTCTTTTTCCTATTTTATCTCGATGATAATATGTTCCCTATGTGGTGACACAACATTTAGGGTACCTGAACCATTCCAGAATATTACCCTTTCCACAAATCACTATTATATTTTTGAATAATTTTATAACACTAACTAATTCGTGGAGTTGATTAACGTCTACTAGAAACCCATGGCCTTGATATAAATCTCTATTATATTATCTATAGTGTATTGGTAATAGGTACTATCTTCAATAAAGGCCCATACTAAGATTCATTTGTGAATAATGAAATTCCTCAAAACATTCACCTAATGATTTATTCAGTCCTAGTGGAATGGTCCACCAGTAATCGCTGAGAAATTATCTTGGATATGTTTGATACTAGGTTAAACCATTAATAATAGTTGAACATCCTCCACAAGAACACATTTTTATTTGACTCAGATATTTCTTGAACATGATTTACTCCACCCAAAACAGGTTTATTTTTTAAAATTGAAAATCTTTAATATCATTTCTCCATGTATTATACCCACTCTTGAATCGGGAATGTGATATTCACTTCCAAACCCTTTTTATAGACCACACCATGGGACCTGAAACCACATGGTGTTTTGATTGAACATCCCTGCCATAAACTAAAATTACCTAGAGTTTCAGAACCCTTAATGGATATCTCAATCTCCATCATCCCACATCATCTACAAAATGCATGAATCAACACACATATTTCCAAAACCATGGAGAGGAGTATGGAACCCCCTATTTGACCACACATGTATTCCCAATGGGATAATGAAAATTTACCTTTACTCATTAACTAAAGGAATCTTCTCCATGTATAAAATTAACTCCAATACTTGTATGCCCCAAAAAATCACTGTGGAACTCAATATCTATTATTTTTTTGCATTCAATCTCTTCATGTCTTCTCTATCTCATCACCATCAGTTATAAATTTAGGGTAATGAAATATAAAAACCATACTCATAAAATACTAGTGGATTTGGTGTCCCTAATACTACACAATCATATATCAATTCAGAACTCTCCAAGGATGTATGATATCACAACCCATCATGGATACTCACCCTTCACAATTTATCCAAGAATAGAAGCTTTCAGAACCCTTACCAAACATTAATTATTAAAAATATCAATTGAGAATGTTGGGTACTAGAACCCTTCACAGATACTAATTCATTATATTATCATATTGGATGTAGGGTTCATAATCCCATCATTAATACCTATAATTCTCAAAAACAAATAGAGGGTCTGAGATAAATAACACTAAACTAAAAAAACAAAATGTTTTTGATAAAATAACCTAAACTGAAACAATTTACGGTCCATGATAAAATATGAAAAACAATAACAAAACATATGGTCCAAGTTAAAAGACCATAAATTGTTTCCACTGATGGTCCAAGATAAAAAAACCTAAACTAAAATAACATATAGTCTCAGATAGAAGACTCTAAGATAAAAAAATTGAAAATATTTCAATAATTTAAGCATCTAAATGGAATTGTATCCAAACGTTTCAGGTTGAAAACCAATAAATGGTGGCCTGAGAAAAATCAATGTCCACACCTTCTAATATTTCCCCCATGAAACTAAGTAATTTCTACAGAAAAAATAGATACCAATAATTTATAAAATATTATTTATCCGAAGAAAAAATCAATCCATGATCTCTAACTTCATTTACTTATGAAAAAGTTATATATCTTTCCCAATGGAATATACACACCCAAAATTTTCCATTTAAAGAAGGTGATGTTGAGATGGGTAATGTTGTCACATCAATGGAAATTATTTTTTCAATAATCATTTATGGAAAATTATCAAGAATTTTTTATTTTTATTCTATAATTTTATTTAAAAAATTTGTGTTTTATCTATATTAAAAAATAGATTTCTTTTTTTTATGATCTAATTGATTTCATGTTAATGAGATTCAATCCATATGGAAAATGGGAGAAATTATAATAAGGAAATGTGTTTAGAAATATTATTCATTGATAATGTGAAATATAGGTTCGACACTACACATTTCAGATTATCTCTACAGTTCAAAAAAGAAGAAACCCTTTCATGGAAAATTTATGATAAATTATAGTTTATTGAATTTTCTAAATTAGCCAGAGTCTGGAAGGAGGTATCAATGGACTGATGTTGTGTCATTCACTCCACCTCATCTTACATTACCTGATAAGAAAGAGTCATTACAAAGGAGGATAAATCATCACATCATTTCTAAATGATAGATAATAATGATTGTGACATAGAAATATGGGACCATTCATAAGCTATGATGGCATAATTTTCTACTGTCTGTGTAGTCATGTCATTCATCTGAGTGTGTAGTTGAGAGATTTTATAATGTCCCTATCAAAAAACCTCCAAATACTCCCATTTAAATTATACTAGGGGAGCCCTATCAAAATAACCTTTTATTTCTATTTCATTGGTGTATTATTATTTCCTATATAAGTCAACCTTTTGCATGATGTCATAAAATTTCTAAATTTCAAGGAATCCATCTCAAGAATCTTGAAAGAGTTGGCGAAGTCATTCTTCTCACTCATGAAAATTATCTAAGGGAGTCTCCATATTTTTAGAAATTATTTTCAACCAAATAAAAATTTGTATTACTATGATCCTAGATACTTTCCAAGGTGGTATTAAAATAATGAATGGATGGTGGAAATTTTTGCTGTATCCAGACCGTTGAAGGCGGAATTAGATGAGTCAATTTGTAAGAGAGAATGTCTCTTGTGTTTATCCCCCAACGGATGCATCATATTTCTATGTATTTAATGGGACTGATTCAGAAAATACCTCATTCTTCTGATGCGAGACATGTCACTATGATGGAAGAATTTATATGGGGGATCCAATAAGTCTTGAATCAACTACATTTTTAGTATATATGAGGGGATTGGAAAGGAATAGAGGTTTTCTAGTTGATTAAGTAATATATTTAGTGTTCAAAGATATAGGAATATAGGGTCATCGATATAAGGAAGACCAATTTACTTCTTTTTGTTTTCACATGCACATATAATCCAGATTTGGAGAATATGTCTAGGTTTATATTCTACCTTCAGGGTAGATAAGGGAATAAGAGAAAGACATTGAGTACAGAAAATATAAAAAGAAATCATATTTGAAGATATGGCTCACAAATGATTAGTTATTATATGAAAACTGTAAGAACCATGTCCCTATATAAGGCTTTATGTGATATCTAGGCAAGGAAACCACTACCATTTTAAAAAATTTCCCCATTGGATGTATGGTGTGGCATGAAATTGAAACTATAACGCTGGATAAATATATCAACATCCTCATCAATGCCTAATGGAATCTTATTAACTCTTGAAATTATTATTATCCTATTAGAGAATAGGGAACGATGAATTTTGGTAGTATTATCATTGTAGTAAGACAAAAAATACCGCCCTATCTAGAAAAATAGATATTTAAAAGGTTCCCTAGTCTGGTAGGGTATATTACCATATGAAACAAGTCTAGAGAGTTGATAATGTTGAGTTAGGTATTTCATATATAAGTTATGGGGTTGCCCCTTTTACAGTTGTTTTGCCACAACCAACTTGCGAACTCGAATACCCAAGAATTTGACCCAAGCTTGTAATATCTTTCCATTTTAGAATATGTAAAAATACCATTCTAACTAAAGATGTGGGGAAGCATTTTGAATCACCTGATATCCTCTTGAGGGAAACGTCCAAGGTTCTTGAAAGGACCAATAAGAGCATATGTTGTTTATAAGATGTCGATATCATGGATGGGGGCGTATGGTGGTTAGTTGTTTCTCGGTACAATAATGAAATATGTCAATCAAATCCTTAAAAAATGATTGATTGTAGTTTCCTCTCCTTCTTTATAATCTCCTTAAAAAGGGTAAACATACCATGTTCCAACGGTTTTTTTAATAGGTTAATCAAAAATATATATAGTTTTATGGAATTCATCATATGTATCCTCGAGATAAGGTATGTAACGCCCCGACCCTAGTTACCCATAGTTGGTTCATTATTACAAAACATTAGGGTGATCACAAGATATCTTTTCCGAAAAGAATGATCTGTTTAGTAGCCTTGGATGTACGACACACATTTATAGGTTTTACATTAAATTGTGAAATGAAAAATAAAAATTGAGTCTTCTTTGATCACCCTCATAAAACTTATCCTATCTCTGTTGGTCGGTCATAATATACATATTCCCATCCTGGGAAAAAGTAATCATAAGAAAGGGGTGAGGTTAGATTCTTTGTAAGGATAACAATATAGTAGAAATCATTATAAATAAGAATAAACATTTTAGTAAATGTATATTACTAAAACACTGTCATTTTAAACCTAAAATTCATCATAATAAATATAAAATAAATCAAATAATGACATTTACTTATTCTCATGAATATTATACTTGTCACATAATAAAATGTAATATCAATAGGTAATCTCATAATAATGAAATGTATAATATTGGACATCATAACCACATAATCAAGGCCTTATGACATAAAGATAAATAAAAATATTGTCAAAGATTTATTCAAAGACACTTGTTTGCCTCTTCAGACCCACCGATGCTTCTAGAGGCTATAACTAGACCTACCCATCACTTACTACATCCAATGCATTACTCATACAAAAAGGGTTAAAATTAACCTGAAAATTCCAATTAAACAAGCATAAAAAGGTTAATACATTAACCATAAACCGTGATTGACATAAAAATAGTACATACAGGTACAAAAATATCATAAAACTATCAATACAATATGGATGATTGTATTATAAAAAATAAACTTCAATTAATCATAAAATCAAACAATAGATATTGAAAAATATGAAATAAATCAAAATAACTATTTGAGAGAAATATATCTTTCAAACATGAAATCACATAAAAGTATAATAATTATAAAATAAAACATTTGTTTTTAAAACATTAATATAATCTTGTAAGAAAATATTATATCGTGTTATAATGGTGGAATATAGTCTCACCAATAGTATAATTTAAAAATAATTCTCTCTTTAATTTTCCGAATTGGTCACAGAGTACCTTTTTAGGAAAATAATGGAATGATTACATTCAAAACATTTAAAAATTTAAATAATGGAATAAATTACCTTTACCCGTAGTCTAGGAAATATTTTAAATGTTATGAAATACATTTTTATGAAACATGGTTGTGGTTGATAAAGAAGTCATAGTAGACATTTTAAGACCCGGAAATATCAATGGAAACATTTTTCTTAATTTCTTTGTACTTTTACGAGTCTGTGGATTCTAACGGCACCTGATTCCGAGGCATGGTGTGCCTGGAATCAATTTTCGAAGATTAGCTTGGGTACATTCAGTAGACGAATGAGCGGGTTTTGATATCTTTTGATCTGGTGCTCGGAATTGAAAATCTGAGGGCCCCGATGAACTCACAGCGCTGGTAATTGCTTAGGGGGGCCTTTGTCGCGGCTGCGTTTTGAGCAAGTTGAGGTTTAGTAAATGAGATTTGATTAACATAGATAAATGTTGTTATGAACAAATTTATCTAAGGAACGTGAATTTAATCCTACAATGGGGGATTTATAGGTGGGGCCCACACCCACCTAACCTCCCAAGGGAGGTTTTAGTGTGGTGGGACCCACATGAACCTCTAACACCTCACCTCCCCATAACCCCCCTTGACCTCTTAAAACCTCTCTTGTTAATTCCTTGGAAACATCCCTTCTTAATGAGGTGCCTCTCCACTTCCCAAACTTAAGGATCTAACTAAGGGAATTAAATTAACCTTGTCACACCTCCTGTTTTTTTTAATGTCATGGAGGTCTTTTAAGAGAATGAGGCTTAATGAAATATTTGCTGGGAAAATATTTTTAGGGGAGCCTTTGTGTGAAGAAAGACGACAGTTCCTCCTTCTTGAAGAACTTCATCCCCCCCATGATGAATGACTCCCTCCCTCAACGAAGAATGGTTCTCCAATCGTCGGATCTCCAACGAACGACATTTGAGCCAGATCGAAGCCCTTTGTGGAAACGATGGACGCCAACGACCATCATCATCATCATCTCTTCCCTTGAGACGACGTCGACAAGCCGACATCCATCCTCTCGCGATATCGTCAACAACCGACGAACGACACGAGGTAGGGGGTTTTCGTATATAGTTTTAATGTGAAATATACCCTCATGCGTGAGTATTTAATTCCATGGTGTTAGTATAATTTACCTGAATAAATTATACCCTCGCCAATGATTAAAATCACGTGTTTATATGATTGACGTTTGATAACCCCTAACGCAGAGGGCACGGGCCGAACAAACACAGCACGACAACACTCTGCAGATTGTTTATTGATGTGCGGATCGACATGAGATGATGTAACGGGCCGTAGAGGCGATTTTAAGACTTCTTAGTGAAGAGGAGGTCCCAGGAGGACCGCTGGTGAAGACAGCAGGAAAAACAGACCACCGGAGTGTGTCTGGTGGTCCGCGGAGGACCTTGCCGGCGCGCCACGCTGGCTCGGCGGCACCGGCTGGCCGCCCGGAGGCGGTGGCACCCGGCGCGCCGCCAGGAGGAACCGCATCGGCTGAGGCAGCGGCGGCAGGCGTCCGGATCCCTCGGCCGTGCGGGATCCAAAAAAGGAGGACGCGGCAGGCGCGCCGCGTCCGTGGGGCGAAAAAGGGGGGAACAGTTCCCCCTGCTTGGCCACAGGCCGATCCCGTGCCCCCCCCCCCCCCAGTCGGGTAGGGGCGGGTCGCGCGGACCGTGCCAGACCCGGACCCGGGTCGGTTCGACCCAGTTCGGGCCGACCCTATGGGGGGGGGGGGGGGGGTTGGTCCGGGCCGGGCCCATACCCCCCATTTCGGACTATTTTCAGTCATTTTCCCATAACATGGGATTCAGACCTCCAATCGATGCACCGTCAGTTGCGTTTGGATCCTTGGATCGAGACGGCTGTTTCCGTATATTACATTCAAGCTTTCGGAGAACATTGGGAATGGACGGGTTGGTTCGAACACGAAACCAACCGGGCCCTCGGAGCGGAAACGCTTATAACTTGAGCTCCGGACGTCCGATTGACGTGTTGTCGACTTTGTTGTTTTTCTCTTGATGAGAAGGAACTTTTGGAATACATCACCTATGGTTTGGACGCATATGGAGTAATGCCAGGTTGGATTATACACAAAATCCAACCGCGCCCCTAGAACAGAAAAGACGATAACCTTCAGACCTGACGACCGTTTAATGAACCATCAGCGGCGTTGGTAATCACGTTGAGAAACAGTCCCTATGAGTATACCCTATGATATTTCATGGAATAGTTGAGATGCGGCCGGGTTGGTTCGTACAGGAAACCAACCGGGCCCCTGGGACGAAAATTCTGATAACTCACAGATTGGGTGCCCGATAGACGCACCATCTATTGCGTTGAGACCCCTATGACGATGCGGTCCTTTGAGATACTTCTTTGTAGGACTTTGTGATACATGGAGTATTGACCAGTATCTCATGGAGCGGACCCTCCCAGAGACGAGCGTAAGGAGTACAGAGACCATGTAGCTGGCTGAGACCTGAAGACTGCTTGTCCGACTCGAGTCGGAGAGACTTGTATAGCCCAGTGGGGAGAACTATTGTGTTTGGGTGGTGGACACACGGAGGGGAGAACTATTGTGTTTGGGTGGCAGACCTATGGTACTCGACAGGAGGAGTACCTATACAGGCTATTAGTGGGGGTGCACTACATCGTTTGGGTGACAGACCCCGGCAGGAAGCACGTCTGTGTTTTGGTGGCTGACCCACGGTACTCGACAGGAGGAGTACCTCAGCAGTCTTAGGTTAGTGATCAGTACCTCGGAGTCATGACAGGATCACTGTAATCATCAGAGACGGAGCTCTTCAGTAGTTACGGTTTCGATAATAAAAATCCTGGTTTGAGCTGAGTTTATGACCTTTGTGTTTACCTCATGATTGAGATGGGTCACTTGATAACTTAGGTATATGTATGGTCATATAGCTAGGTAGTGGTTGTCCATTGATTTCATAACCATTGTGTTTCATAATGATTTAGATGGGTTACTTGATTACTTAGGTATAGGTATGGGCTTATACCTATGTAAGGGTTATCTGTTGATATCCTTCTTTGTGGTTATCCTTGTTGGATTTAGTGAGACCTTGAGGGTCTCGGGGTCCCTACTATGTATTGTATACTCACCCCTCCACGGGCTATGCCCACAACTCGTTGTGTTGGTTTCAGATGACAGGAAGCGTAGACAGAGGCCGAATGTTCGAGGACTAGATGGTACCTGGAGGTGGACCTCACGGCGAGTCAGTATCCGGAGGTGGACTTCACAAAGAGATGATAATCAGAGGAGGGTGACGGGCGAGAGCGTTGTGTAGGCTATCTATACCTACACTTCAGGTAGGATCCATGGTGGACGATCTAGGAGTTGTGCTATCTGTACCTACCCTTTCGGTAGGATCCGATGTGGATGACCTAGGAGCTTCTTCTATTCTTCTAGCTACTTGTCTTTTCTGTTGTACTTTCGTTCAGTTGTAGCTGTTCTTCAGTTGGGTTTGTATTCTGGCCCATTTACTTTTCAGCGCTTTGGTTACTACTATACATAGTTTTTTTCTTCCTCTTGTACTCTTGTTGTGTTTTTGTTTATGTTTATAAAGGCAAAACCTTCCCAGTTATAGAGATTTATGCCTTTGGTGATAGTCGTCAGCCCCTGGCCTATGGAAGGCGGGCTTTGGGTAGTTACGACAAGGGCCCTTGGGGACGGGTCGTGAAAAATTGGTATCAGAGGAGTCGGTTCTACCGCAGAACTTATAACTCTAATATTTTCTTTCTGTGTAGAAATAGTGTTAAGGGTGCCGAGTGTGGTTTATAGTTCAGGGAGTCCACTGTTGGTGCGGGCGGCCGACGTATCCATACACTAGGACACTGACAACTGATTTTTATCTTTGTGCACGAAAACACTGATTGCATGTGTGTTTCCAAAAGTTTTTAAAAGTCATCTCAAACCAGGTCAACTCACCAGGTATAAATCGTTTGACCGTGTCACGTTTGTTTCTTTCAGGATGCCTCTCTGTGGATGACCAGCTAGATCTCCGAGAGTAGTACGTACAGACTGCCCACCGAGCGACAAGGCCTCAGTACAGGGACCTATTCTAGTAGAGGAACCAGCGGAGGAACCAACAGTACTACTACATGTCGGGCCACCGATTCCACCAGCCCCAGCCACAGAGAGTGCACGTTGCTTGAGCGCACTGCACGAGTTCTAGCGCCAGAGGCCACCCAGGTTCTGGGGAGAGACAGACCCACCGGCAGCTGAGGATTGGCTGGAGGCTGTGGTGAGTGTTTTCAGGATAGTGGGTACTCCAACAGACTTCATGTTGATCTGTGTTTCTAGCCTCCTTCAAGCATCAGCTGAGAGGTGGTGGTGCCACTTGTTCTAGTTTTGCGACGTGATGACCATCACCTGGGGAGACTTCAAGACCTTCTTCAGGGTGGAGTTTGTACCAGTGACTCTACACCCCGAGCATGTTCAGGAGCCACTGACTTTGCCATAGGATTTTCAATCAGTAGCCGATTCATCTGTTGGCATCAGACATATGATGTAGGGAACCAAGAGGACCAGACCAGCAGAGGGGTGATCTCAGGTTTCAGGATCGGTAGTGCGGGGCACCTGGGGTGGAGTCAGAGCCAGGCGTGCCAGAAAAAAATAGTGTTTCTCCTATGGTAGGAAGGGTCACATGGCACATGACTGTTCGACTCCCCACACAGTTGATCTGCATGCGTTGGAGGAGCCACTGAGGTAGAAGCCGCGATGAGTGCTTGAGTGAAATTTGAGCGGTGGACAAGGCAGTAGAGATCTGGAAGCAGGTGGACAAGATCGGAACTAGTGGATTTCTTTTTTCCCTTGAACTTCTAGTTCTATGTTGTTGTTGTTTTTTTTTTGTCTTTGTACTATGAGCTGTTGTAATAAAAGAAACTTATCTTTATGATGTTTACTATCATGTCCATTTGTTTGGTGGATACTGAGAGGTCCCGGTTAAAAACTGTTGACTTGACCCTCACTTTTGAGATACCTACTGGTGGAGACCCAGTGACCACACTTGGATGCCGATAGTGTGAATAAACCCATGGAGGCGAGAGTAACGGTTGGATCTATTGGTATTAGCATCGAGGCCTTATGAAGTCATCCTTTGTATGGATTAGTATCATCCATGTCGGGATTGACTGTATAGGGCAAAGAACGCGGTTCATCCTAGGGATGAGACCAGATTTCTCTTATCGGCTAAGAAGAAATCTTAGAAGCTCTTGTAGGAACAGAGAAGGTCCAGGTCATCCATGAGTGGATGAGGACAACTCAGAGCCGACAAAAGTCTTATGCTAATAGGACGTGGAGGCCACTAGAGTTCGAGGATGGCGACCACGTCTTCTGGTGGGTCTCACCTCAACGTGGGTTATGGAGATTTGGATGGGGTGGAAAATTATCTTCGCCCTTTATTGGACCCTTCTAGGTCCTCGATAGGGTAGGCGAGGTGGTTTACCTCTTGACCATTCCAACTCAGTTGAACTGGGTGCATAATATCATCCACATACCTTAGCTGAGGAGATAGGTGCATGATCCTTCGCACATCATCAACCACGGGAGGTTGGATGTCGATGACGTGGTGACATTCACAGAGGATCTAGTGGAGAACGTGGATCAATAGGAGCAGGTCCTACGTGGATGGTCGATTGCTCAGGTGTGCATTCACTGGCAGCACGGGAACCTCCAGGAGAGCACGTGGGACCAGAAGCCCCAGTTCCATGCTCAGTACCACTTTGTTTTCATTAGTGTGTGTTAAAGAGTTACGAGGACATAAACCCCTGAGGTGGGAGTAATTTAAAGACCCAGAAATTTGAAGGGAAATTTTTTACTTAATTTTTTTGGAATTTTACGAGTCTGTGGCTTCTGACGGCACCTGATTCCGAGGACCGGTGTGCCCGGAATCAATTTTTGAAGTTAGCCCGGGTACGTTCAGTGGACGAACGAGCGGGTTTTTCTATCTTTTGAACCGTTACTCGGAATTGAAATCTGAGTACACCGATGAACTCGTAGCGCCGATTATTGCTTAGGGGGACCTTTTTCATACCTGATATTTGAGAAAGCTATGGTTTAACAAATGGGAATTGATTAACATAGATAAATGTTGTTATGAACAAATTTATTTTAGGAAGGTGAATTTAATCCTACAAAGGGGGAGTTAGAAGTGGGTCCCACACCCACCTAAACTCCAATGGGAGTGTTTAGTGTGGTGGGATCCACACGAACATCTAACTCCTCACCACCCCATAACCACCCTTGACGTCTTAAAACCTCCCTTGTTAATTCCTAGGAAACTTCCCTTCTTAATGGGGAGACTCTCCACCTCCAAAACATAATGAGCCAACTAAGGGAATTTAACTAACCTTGTCACACCTCTTGAATTATTTTTGAATGGAATTGAGATCTTTTAAGAGGATGAGGCTTAATGAAATATTTTCTGGTCAATTATTTTTAGGGGAGCCTTTGTGTGAAGATAGACGGGAGTTCCTCCTTCGTGAAGAACTTCATCCTCCCGCGAAGAAAGACTCCCTCCCTCTACGAAGAACGGTTCTCCAACCGTTGGATCTCCAACGAACGACGTTCGAGCCGGATCGAAGGCCTTTGTGGAAACGGAGAATGCCAACGACCATCATCATCTTCATCTCCTCCCTTACGACGACGACGACGATCTGACGTCCATCCTCGTGATATCGTCAACAACCGACGAATGACACGAGATAGGGTGTTTTCATATATAGTGTTTATGTGAAATATATGCTCGTGCATGAGTATTTAATTGCACGGTGTTAGTATCATTTACCTGAAAAAATTATACCCTCGTCAATGATTAAAAGAATGTGTTTAAATGATTGCATTTTGATAACCCCTAACGCGGAGGGTGTGGGCCGAACAAACACGGTCCGATAACCCTATGCATATTGTTTATTGGTGTGCGGATTGATGGGTGATGACGAAACGGGCCATAGAGGAGATTTGAAGACTTCGCTATGATGATCAGGTCCCGGGAGGACCATTGGCGAAGACGTCAGGAAAAACTGACCACTGGAGCGTGTCTGGTGGACTGCGGAAGACCCTGCCGGCACGACACCCGGAGGAACCGCCGCGGCGGTAGGCGGTCGGATCTCACGGCCACGTGGGATCCAGAGAAGCAGGACGCGGCAGGGGTGCCGCGTCTGTGGGGTGAAAAAGGGGAGAATGGTTCCCACCAGCTCAGTCGCTAGCCGAGCCAGCGCACCACCCCGGTGGGGTCGGGCCGCGCCCCTCCGGGCGGGACCCGGACTCGGGTAGGGTCGCTCGGTTCGGGCCGACCCAGGGGCGGTGTCGGGCTGGGCCGGGCCGGGCCCAGACCCCCCATTTCAGACTGTTTTCAGTCATTTTCCCATAACATGGGTTTCAGGCCTCTGATCGACACACCGTCAGTTGCGTTGGGATACTTGGATCGAGAAATTCGTTTCGGTATATTACACTCAAGGTTTCAGAGAACTTTCGGTATGACCAGATTTGTTCGAACACGAAACCAACCGGGCCCTTGGAGCGGAATAACTTATAACTGGAGCTCCGGACATCCGATTGATGTTCCGTCGACTTTTTTGGATTCTTCTTGATGAGATGGAACTTTTGGCATACTTAACCTGATGTTTGGACACAGTTGGAGTATAGCTGGTTTGGATTATACCCGAAATCCAACCGGGCCCCTGGAATAGAAAAGCTGATAAGTTTTAGACCGGACGACCGTTTGACAAACCATCAGTGGCATTGGTAATCATGTTGAGAAACAGTCCCTATGAGTATACCCTATGAGAGTTCGCGGTACAGTTGAGATGTGTCCGGGTTGGTTCGTACCCAAAACCAACCAGGCCCCTGGGATGAAAAGGCTGATAACTCAAAGACCGGGTGCCCGATTGACTGGTCGTCTATTGCGTTGAGACCCCTATGATGAGGCGGTCCAATGAGATACTTCTTCATGGGAAATTTTGATACGTGGATTATTGGCCAGTAGCTCATGGAGTGGACCCTCCCGGAGATGAGTGTACGGAGTACGGAGACCGTGTATCTGGCTGAGATCTGAAGACTGCTTGTCCGACTCGAGTCGGAATGACTTGTACAGCCTAGTGGGGAGCACTACTGTGTTTGGGTGGTGGACCAATGGTGGGGAGAACTACTGTGTTTGGGTGGAAGACTCGTGGTACTCGACAGGAGGAGTACCTCTACAGGCTATTAGGGGGGGGGGGGTTCACTACTGTGTTTGGGTGGTAGACCCCGGCGGGAAGCACTACTGTGTTTGGGTGGCTGACCCACAGTACTCGACAGGAAGAGTACCTCATCAGTCATAGGTTAGTGAGAAATACCTCGGAGTCGGGACAAGATCATTGTACTCATTAGAGACGGATCTCCTCAGCAGTTACGGTTTCGAAAATGAAAATCCTGGTTTGAGATGAGTCTATGACCATTGTGTTTACCTCATGATTGAAATGGGTCACTTGATAACGTAGGTATATGTATGGGAATTTACATAGGTAGTGGTTATCCTTTTATTTCATAACCTTTGTGTTTCCCCATGATTGAGATGGGTTACTTGATAACTTATATATAAGTATGGGCTTATACCTAAGTAAGGATTATCTATTGAGATCCTTCTTTGTGGTTATCCTTGTTGGATTTAGTGACACCTTGATGGTCTCGGGGTCCCTACTGAGTATCGTATACCCACCCCTGCACGGGCTATGCCTGCACCTCGTTGTGTATGTTGCAGACAACGGGTAGCGCTGACAGAGGCCGAGTGTTCGAGGACTGGACGTTACCTAGAGGTGGACCTCACGACGAGTAAGTATCCAGAGGTGGACTTTACGATGAGACGATACTCGAAGGAGGGTGATGGGTGAGAGAATTGTGGTGGATATCTGTACCCACCCTTCAGGTAGGATCCGTGGTGGACGATCCAGGAGATGCGATATTTGTACCTACCTTTTAGGTAGGATTCGAGGTGGACAACCTTGGAGCTTCTTCTATTCTTCTAGATGCTTGTCTTTTCTATTTTAATTTCGTTCAGTTTCAGTTGTACTTTAGTTGGGTTTGTATTCTGGCCCATTTACTTTTCAGCACTTTTTTACGGTTGTACTTCGTTTTTTTCATCCGCTTATAATCTGGTTGTGTTTTTGTTTAGGTTTATAAAGGTAACACCTTCCCAGTTATACGGATTTACGCCTTTGGTGCTAGTCTCCAGCCCCAGGCCTATGGAAGGTGGCCTTGGGGTAGTTATGACACGGGCCCCGGGGGACGGGTCGTGACAAGACACTTTCATAATCAAAACCACGGATAATAAAGAGATTGTAAAATGAACCTTTACATTGTACTTTTCCTTAGCTGATGGTACGTTAACTCATGTATAATGGTTAATTAATTGTTATAAAATTATTAAAGAAACATATAAATAAATATGATATCATATATCATTCTCAAATATTTCACTGTTAATAAAATATTAGTAGTATCATTAATCCGGGTGTTAACTTATTCATTTTCCATTATAATTTTTATTACCTAAGTCATGTTTCATATGGATATGATTTATTTGATACATATGGATAATGATATTTTGTTCTTGAACATTTTTCTTAATCATCAAATGAAAATTATTCTTGAATGGTTACGATAGAGAATGTAATCTCAGTGCGTTGTGGAGACGGTAAGTCATACATACACACGAGCGAAAATATCATTTTTTTGATGGTGAAATCGTATGTAATTTCATTGTATATTATATATAAATAAATATTGACATGTTATTTTAATAAATGACATCAATTATACTCATTATTATATCCATCCAAATAATTATGTGTCGAATAGAAAACTATACCATGACCTGGAGAGGGTAAGTCGTACATACACACGTATGGTGACTATTTCATTCATAGGATTGATGGAATAATGAATATTATTGTACTATATTTTTAATAAAATCTCAGTATTTATATGGTACCAGGGTAATTATTTTATTTAGGAAACAACAATGAATGAATATTTAGAATATGAAAAGAAATTTGAAAGTGGTGATAAAATAAATACCCCTTCTTCGGGTGATTCCTTTTGATTTGAAGAAGAGGGATCAGTAGGTTGGATTTATGATCAATATAAGGCCAATAGAATTATTTTGGGGTAGTTGGATGGAGATTTTAGCTGGGTTTGGCTGAGCCAAATGGATTTGGAGTTGTGAATTTAAGGGAAGGGGAAGTACCTTTTTATAAGAGAGGTGAGGCACACATTAGGAAAATATTGAAATAATAAATTATTATAAAATTATTTTCAGTTTCTAATTTCATTAAATAGATTTATTCCCAGGATAATATTGCTACGGATAGAAATCATGTAAACCAGTAGGTGTTATACAAGATTACATAACCATTTAAACCTTATCTTTTATATTTAACCATTTGTTAAATAGTTTAACTGTTCACATGTCTTCATGTATTTTTATAATACATTGTTAATATAGTCACTAAAAAATTCCAAGAGAACCTGAAGTGGTTCATTAATGGAATATGTAACAATATATATGTAATTTGTCTTGATGTTATATTATTAGGAATATTATATTCATTAATTAATATTATTTTTTAATCACATTTATGTCAAATTTGACACTATTTATTATTTAGTTTTTTTTTAAGTCTAAAAAACTTTTTTCCATAGAAAAAAATATATTTATTTGAGTCTAACACATCATATTCACCTAAAATAATTTGTGGATGGCATCAAAAGAAACAATGTACTTTTATTTTAATATTTATAAAGTTAAATATTTTAATATTTCATTAATAAGGTAATTAATGCATCATCATTGTGTCATAAATAAATTTACTTTTTTAATGAAAAAATTATAAATAAAATACTATGTTGTATTAAATTGTCTTAGCTTTAAAAATAATATTTATAGTTGAATTTTTATATTGTATTACCCTATTTTAAAAATGGGTTTGTCATGAAAATGTGGATTTTTAACTTTTAACTGTTCTTTTAATAAATTATAATAAATGTCTTAATATAATCCATGGGGATAAAAAAAAGATCATTATTTTTTTCATGATGATTATTTTGGTCAAAACCACTTTTACAATACAATTAGAACATGTTTTGGGGTAATTTTATGTTATTATAATACAATTTTTACCATTATTTACCTTATTTACTTATAACCCTGGTAAATAAAATTCAAAAGATACTAATCAAAAAAAATATGTTCATCCTGTTAACAATATATTACATACTAATGAAAACGATGTCTATATTATTTTTTAAATTCAACTTGTAAAGACCCAAAGCTTGACGTACATGGACATTACATTACTTTTTCAGAATACTTAGTACATAACAAAAACACACACACAAGGATCGTAATAGTTTAGTGTCTTTGGAAACTCAGAATAAAATCTTCTAATCGTGGTGAAAGATCTTCAACATCTCCCATAAAGATCTTCTTTTTTTTTACCTAAAACCTTTCTTTATATCCTTGGGAAAAGAAAACATAAAAGGGTGAGCTCAAATGCTCAGTAAGGGTAAACAAAAGAAATATCAATCACATCGTATTCATAAGAACATAACATTTTGGAAATCATAACCTGCAAAATAGAGCATAATTTCATAACATGGGATAAATCATGGTAGTGAAATGTAATCACAATAATCATAACTTAAAACATGAAACTTTGTGGCATTCACACATAATCATAGAGAATCATTTCTTGTTAGTCAAGACTCATTGCCAAGACTATCTTAGTGGACAAAGTCCCTTTCTGAATCGAGTAACCCTCGTTTCAGTCCTGTTTCACTGAACCGGTATAACCTACCATTCCAGCCATGTCTATCTCATGAGATATAAAATCATTACCCAATGCATTGGAGGGAGATATAGGTCCCACCCATCTTATAATGAATCCTTTCTTATGTGTGCCACATAATCATAAATCATACATCATCGCATAACCCATGTAATAAAAATGGGATTCTTAAACAACATGACATCATAAAACAATTCATATAAGATAAAGGAATTCATAAAAATGTTTCCATCACAACATAATCAAATCCATGTAATAATAGGGATAAAAACAGAACCCTTTTATTATCTTAGATGGAAAATAATTTTGATAAAATACTTGAACTTCATTCTTGAGGAAAATATCCTTTCTACTTCAAAAACACTTTTCCTTTCTTAACATGTCATACAATTTTTAAATAAAAGAAGTTGATTAAAAATAAACTTGAATACTTGTAAAGGAAGCTTCTTGGAAATAATTTTTTAGAAATCCATTCATTCCATATAAGTTAAAAAAAACATTCTTCGTACTTTTGTCGGAAAAGTCAAAAAGTACCTCGTACGAAAAAACGACAAAAGATTCCTTTCATATTATTTAATAAAAACTCACCGAAGGGTAAAATTGGATTTAAACTATTGTAAGTGGATGGAAGTAATATTACATATTGATGAATCATGGATGTGGATGATAAAATACTCCCCATTAAATACTTACGAATAAACAATCTCGGATAAAAATGAGATTGTGATATTTCCCTTACCTTAGGTCCGATTTGCTTCGTATGTGTCTGAACCTCCTGTATAATGATTTAAATAATGTCATTGACTTATTAAAGAATCATATTCATTGTTATGATATCATATATGGTTCACTTATGACATTATATTACCCGTTCTTTTGTAAATTCGATGTTAAAGAAGCGTTTTGGGTAAAATCTTTTCATTTATCGTAGGTGTTTTGACTTGTTGTTCTTGACATGATTATTACTTATATCATTATTTACTTACTTCAATAATATAAAATATGATTTATATATCATATATATTCAATATATATATATATAATAGATAGATAAATGAAATGAAAAACACCGTTCATGGAGACGGAAGTCCGTACGTACGCATGAACGCTGTTTTCCGTTCCTTATTGTCTTGAATGGAAGTAAGTAGATGACATACATATACATACATACATAAATCCAGTAGCTTTATAATGTCATATATTTCATTATTATTTCTTATATATACTTTTTAATCATTCTTAAATGTTTAACATGGAGAATGAATCTCATCGCGTCGTGGAGACGGTATTCCGTACGTACGCACGAGCGATGATATCGTTCCCATGGTCGTGGAATTATGTTGAAGTGTATGTATACTACTTCAGTATAAATATAACTTTATAATAATCATATATAGTTACTCATTACACCTTTATACCCATCCTTGTAAGGTGATGGTGGAAAATAGATTACACCACGGCGTGGAGACGGTATTCTGTACGTACGCACGCGCGGTGATTTCATTTTTCCGTAGGATGGATAGAAGGTGAATTATAGTTGTTTCATATTTATAATAACATATCAGTATATAAGAAATAATGATGTTATTACTTTATCATGAAACAACTAAAGAAGAAGAAGTTGAAGAAGAAAGAAATTGAAAAGATCGGTAATGGATATTACCTCTTCTTTGAAACGCCTCTTTGAATCCTCCACTTAGGGAACTAAGATTGGTCTTTGAAGAATACCAGGACCTCTAGGATTATTCTAGGAAAGTGTAGAGGAGAAAATGGCAGGGTTTGGCCGAGCTTGAGTGCTCAAATTGGTGTGAGGAGAAGGGGGAGGAGGTACCCTTTTATAAGGGAGGAGAGGGGCACCTTAGGAATATCTCAAAATATTATTTTATATTAAAGTCAAAATCGGTTTATAATGGTTCCAAAGGGTCTTATTTCGATGATAAATTGGGGATGGGTCGAAATAATATCGTCCAATAGGATTTAGAGAAGTTTATGGTATTATTTTAACCTTATCAATTAGATTTAACTCTAAGTTAAATAATTTAACTTTTACCGTGTCTTTTTGTTTTCTTACACTATATGGTTAATACACTTACTATAACATGCCAAACGAACCCCGAATTGTTTATTATTAATATATATATCCTTATATAAGTAATTTGGCCTAACCATAGATTTTTAGGAATAAAATAACAATTAATTATATAATATTTGATTTAAAAAACTATTTTGTGTCAATTTTGACACTATTTGATATATGATTTTTCTGAAAGTCATAACAGAATTATATGTTCAAAACAAGTTGATTAAATCAACACTAATATATCATAGTAACCTAGAAAATTAGTGTAATTCATAAAAAGTCTCAAATTACATTCATTTGAGAATTTATAACATCAATTATGTTAATATTTCCTTAAAAGGGTAATTACTGCATTATCGTTGTGTCATAAATAAATTAATTTATTTAAAGTCTGAAAATTATAAATAGAATATCATTATGTAGGAAATATATTTATCTTTCTAATGAATATTTATAGTCTAATTTATCTAATGTAAAACCCCATATTAAAAATGTTTTAGTTATTAAACTTTGATTTTAACTATTTTAACTATTCATTAAATAAAATAATATTAAATGTCATAATCTAATCCAAGTGGACCTAAATGGTCATATTATATTCATAAGGTTGTTTTTGGTCGAATTAAACTTATCCAATAGAATTAGGACATGTTTTAGGGTAATAGTAATATCATATTTACCCTTAGTTACCCTATTTACTATTAACCGTGGTAAAAAAAAGTAAAAAGTTACTATTCACCAAAAATTATTTTCATCACATTGAAACACATTTTAGTCCTTGATATTAACCGTGTCTATCGGATTTTCGAAATTTCATTCACAGAAGTGGTAAAATTAAGTTTTATGCAAAATTCAGTTTTTAACCTACCACTTAGTGGTTTCACTATTCATCAAAAATTGAAAGTTTTCAGAAAAATGTCAAAATTTCATCCTAAGCTATATTTCATATTCCGAATTCAAAAATGAAATCTATTTTACCAAATTCATAACATAGAAGTTTCATTAATTAATTTTATAATTAAATCCCGCTGTTAAAACAAATAGCGTGTTTTTAAGAAACAATATCTATCAAAAGATTGACACTTGATTATGTCTGGTTTAAATGTGAAATTACATTCAATGACCAACATTGTATTAAATTGTAAAAATATATTCTAAATATACTTTAAAACCACTCAAATTAAAAATTTATCACTATTAATTATTTCGATTAAAAAAGTTGTTTTTAGTAATTTTCACTATTCATCAGAATATGAAAGTTATCCGAAAAGTACGAAAATTTCACCTTAGGCTAAATTCGATAATCCGAATCCAAAAATAAAGTCCATTTTGAGAGATAAAATTTCTAAAATTTAAAAAGTGGTTATTACTATTCATAACGGCTAGTTTTAATAATATTTTAATAGCATATCGTTGTTTAGTGAAACTCAGTATTGCGTACTACACACGCTATCGAGGAAGGTTGCGATTTCGTGTAATGCAAGGCAAGTCAAAGATGCGTGTTGTGAAATCTCCTTTTGGTGTAGCGTACAACACAAGACATTAATAAAATTAAAAAGAATATTTTTCATAAAATCTCAGGCTGTTACATTCTACCCCCCTTAAAATGAATTTCGCCCTCGAAATTCGTCGGGGTTATAAATGGTTTACTACTCGGAAGTTTCTTTAATAGAAACCAACATCGTAAAAAGGAATATCAAAACCAATCTTTAAAAACAAAAGTATGAAACGTAACGGTTACCCAAATAAACTAATCATTGGGTTTCCACATAGGTGAAAATATGGATATGGAAGAGAAATCTAACCATCATGTTCTGAAGGAGAGTGGTAGAGAACATGGCTATGGAAAAGCCAGAAATCACAAAGCCATAAATTTGTGACGATCTAAGGTACCATCTGATTCATCAGATATAAGATCACTAGGACAAAATTTTTGGTTTTCAAGATCGTTTCCATAAAGTTAAAGAATTTGAATTAGAATAAATACTTACTTTATGTTGGTACAACCTCACTGTTGTTCATGCCTTTAACAATTTCCACTTCATCTCTTAAATAAATGAAGTTGAATTTGTTATTCGTGAAGTGTTAGCAGATCATGTGATAGAATGACGGGTCATTCCATCTGTCTCAAACAAAAGGTTAGCAAAAATTATATACATAAGTCGATCTATAGTGATATTAATCATATATGGTTCCTAAAATGAACTTATACTTCATATATCATACTGCTTAATATAATAAAACTAGTTTCTAATAAACAGGGACTTCATGTAGGCCAGTGGTAGGCGATAAAGGCCAGTCGCACTTCGGTTGTGGGTTCGATTCCCACATCCTTGTCTGAAGCGATGGGCTGTCGCCCGTCCTGCAGGTTGTACTTTTTCTAAAACTATATTACTATAACATCCAATATCGAGAAAACTTCTATCCTTAAACAATACTAACTTATGTCCAACATAATCCATTCCAATCTTTAGGCTTATCCATAATACTGCAGTCCACTCTCATAACATAGTGAAAACGATTACCAGAGATTTAACACCATCGTTGATCCCCATATATCATAAGATATGTTTTGTTGGTCACATTCCAAACATTCAAAGGCCTTAATAATGTATTATCTTGAATACCCATTGAACCATAGTGAAAACTTGAATGCAGTTAAAAGTTAACACTTTTCACATACCAAAATCCTCAAAATTCTATATACTCAAACCATGATGTCACTTAGTCCTTATATCAATCATGAGCTCATGAATACTGTCAAATATTTCATTTTCTCGTATATCATCTTATTTCCAAAAATATCTCAATCACTTTGAATACCACATTAGACCAATGCATAAATATTCCAATACTCCATGATACAACATTATTTTGGAATCCCATTACATAAACACTTAATCATTCCTCCACATCGTTGTCATATTCAACATCGCCAATAGTGATCGCATGTGACTTCCCTTTGTCCTTTGCCTTAAGTGGTTTCTCATGTTGATCATCACTAACCCTTGGATTAGGGCATTTATTAGCATAATGCTCCATTTCCATGCACTTGAAGCATTGAAGTGTTGGTGGTGCGTTCTCTGCAGTGTTTGCTTTATTCACATCATTAGAAACCCTTTTTCCATTACTTCGACACTCAGCTGCTCGATGACCTTCTTTTCCACACTTAAAACATTTTCTAGTCCCCTTAAGACAATCTCCACCATGCTTCTTTCCACACTTTGTTCATAAGGAAACATTCATCTTCTTTTCACCATTATTCTGAGATTTCTCCTTGAACTCCATCTTTCGTTTCTTGTCAAAACCATGAGATGGATATGTAACACCAACTTCCATTTCTACCTTGATAGAACAACGCACAATTTCTTCATAGCTACTGAAGTCTCTTATAGCTAATGCCCTTCGAAGACTTGGTTTTAAGCCACTGAAAAATCGATCAACTTTACTTTCAGGTTGGATGATAATTCCAGATGCATACCTTGCAAGTCTTGTAAAATTCGCTTCGTATATACCAACAGATTCATCATCCTTTTTCTTTAGTTCAAGAAAATCCTTCTCCATCTTTGTTCGAAGAATACGGGGGAAGTACTTACTGAAAAATAAGTTCTTGAACTTGTCCCATTCCATGGAATCAATTTCATCCCTTTGCCTCGTATTCTTAATAAGATTCCACCGCTGATCAGCATCACCTTCCAAACGATACACTGCTAAGATGACATTATCATGTTAAGAACCTTGAAGAACTGAAAATATCTTTTCAGTGGTACTGATCCATTGTTCAGAAACAAGTGGATCAGAAGACCCACTGAAAGAAGGTGGACGTTGCCTCATGAAGGACTCAATAGAATATTGTTCCCTTCTCTGCTCATTTGGAAGTCCAATATGATTCATAGCTTGTGTAAGTATAGCAATAAGATTTTGCACTCCATCTCCCATAACATTTGTTTGTTCAGGAGGACAATCATTGCATTGTCCATTGCATTGATCAACACGGTTCCTTCGGGTTCCAGCCATCGTCTAAAACCCAAAAAGAATAGTGTGAGAGTCAAAAATCATGCTAGGGAAAACAACATAATAAAGGTGGAGTATCCTCGATATCTAACATCTTAGGTTAAATTCTATGATCGTTACCGTAGTTCTAGGACTGTATCCTATACGTATACTTATCCTTAGGGACATCCCTAGACATACCTTATAAATATCTCTAGGGATCTCACTAAAGTTCTCACATCCTAGTTTCCAAAGGTTGACTAAAGCTTTCCTCTGATACCAACTGTAGCGGTCTGGAATTACTTCCAGTGGACTATAATTGATACCTCTCAGGGCACTCCATGGGAAGCTACACCCCCTGGGCGGGACACACCACCATCCCCAGTGGAAGCCATTTCCTCATGAAGCCCTTGGGCGGAGAGCCATGCTTCGTCCAACGCTCACATGTGAGAGTTCCCAAGGATCGGATACATTCCTACCTCCTTTGCCTCTGATTCCAACTGTAGAGACCCGGAGCTTGACGTACATGGACATTACATTACTTTTGCGGAATACTTAGTACATAACAAAAACACACACACAAGGATCGTAATAGTTTAGTGTCTTTGGAAACTCGGAATAAAATCTTCTAATCGTGGTGAAAGATCTTCAACATCTCCCATAAAGATTTTTTTTTCCTAAAACCTTTATTTATATCATGGGGAAAAGAAAACATAAAAGGGTGAGCTCAAATGCTCAGTAAGGGTAAACAAAAGAAATATCAATCACATCGTATTCATAAGAACATAACATTTTGGAAATCATAACCTGCAAAAGAGAGCATAATTTCATAACATGGGATAAATCATGGTAGTGAAATGTAATCACAATAATCATAACTTAAAACATGAAACTTTGTGGAATTAACACATAATCATAGAGAATCATTTCTTGTTAGTAAATACTCATTGCCAAGACTATCTTAGTGGACAAAGTCCCTTTCCGAATCGAGTAACCCTCATTTCAGTCCTGTTTCACTGAACCGGTATAACCTACCATTCCAGCCATGTCTATCTCATGAGATATAAAATCATTACCCAATGCATTGGAGGGAGATATAGGTCCCACCCATCTTATAATGAATCCTTTCTTATGTGTGCCACAAAATCATAAATCATACATCATCGCACAACCCATGTAATAAAAATGGGATTCTTAAACAACATGACATCATAAAACAACTCATATAAGATAAAGGAATTAATAAAAATGTTTCCATCACAACATAATCAAATCCATGTAATAATAGGGATAAAAACAGAACCCTTTTATTATCTTAGATGGAAAATAATTTTGATAAAATACTTGAACTTCATTCTTGAGGAAAATATCATTTCTACTTCAAAAACACTTTTCCTTTCTTAACATGTCATACAATTTTAAAATAAATGAAGTTGATTAAAAATAAACTTGAATACTTGTAAAGGAAGCTTCTTGGAAATAATTTTTTAGAAATCCATTCATGCCGTATAAGTTAAAAAAAACAATCTTCGTACTTTTGTCGGAAAAGTCAAAAAGTACCTCGTACAAAAAACGACAAAAGATTCCTTTCATATTCTTTAATAAAAACTCACCGAAGGGTAAAATTGGATTTAAAATATTGTAAGTGGATGGAATTAATATTACATATTGATGAAACATGGATGTGGATGATAAAATACTCCCCAGTAAATACTTACGAATAAACAATCTCGGATAAAAATGAGATTGTGATATTTCCCTTACCTTAGGTCTGATTTGCTTCGTATGTGTCAGAACCTCCTGTATAATGATTTATATAATTTCATTGACTTATGAAAGAATCATATTCATTGTTATGATATCATATATGGTTCACTTATGACATTATATTACCCGTTCTTTTGTAAATTCCATGTTAAAGAAGCGTTTTGGGTAAAATCATTTCATTTATCGTAGGTGTTTTGACTTGTTGTTCTTGACATTATTATTACTTATATCATGATTTACTTAATTCCAGAATATAAAATACGATTTATATATCATATATATTCAATATATATATATATATAATAGATAGATAAATGAAATGAAAAACACCGTTCATGGAGACGGTAGTCCGTACGTACGCATGAACGCTGTTTTCCTTTCCTTATTGTCTTGAATGGAAGTAAGTAGATGAAATACATATACATACATACATAAATCCAGTAGCTTTATAATGTCATATATTTCATTATTATTTCTTATATATACTTTTTAATCATTCTTAAATGTTTAACATGGAGAATGAATCTCATCGTGTCGTGGAGACGGTATTCCGTACGTACGCACGAGCGATGATATCGTTCCCATGGTCGTGGAATTGTGTTAAAGTGTATTTATACTATTTCAGTATCAATATCACTTTATAATAATCATATATAGTTACTCATTACACCTTTATACCCATCCTTGTAAGGTGATGGTGGAAAATAGATTACACCACGGTGTGGAGACGGTATTCCGTACGTACGCACGCACGGTGATTTCATTTTTCCGTAGGATGGATAGAAGGTGAATTAGAGTTGTTTCATATTTATAATAACATATCAGTATATAATAAATACTGATGTTATTACTTTATCATGAAACAACTAAAGAAGAAGAAGTTGAAGAAGAAAGAAATTGAAAAGATCAGTAATGGATATTACCTCTTCTTTGAAACGCCTCTTTGAATCCTCCACTTAGGGAACTAAGATTGGTCTTTGAAGAAGACCAGGACCTCTTGGATTATTCTAGGGAAGTGGAGAGGAGAAAATTTCAGGGTTTGGCCGAGCTTGAGTGCTCAAATTGGTGTGAGGAGAAGGGGGAGGAGGTACCCTTTTATAAGGGAGGAGAGGGGCACCTTAGGAATATCTCAAAATATTATTTTATATTAAAGTCAAAATCAGTTTATAATGGTTCCAAAGGGTCTTATTTCGTAGCTAAAGTGGGGATGGGTCGAAATAATATCATCCAATAGGATTTAGACAAGTTTAGGGTATTATTTTAACCTTATCAATTAGATTTAACTCTAAGTTAAATAATTTATCTTTTACTGTGTCTTTTTGTTTTCTTACACTAAATGGTTAATACACTTACTATAACATTCCAAAAGAACCCTAAATTGTTTATTATTAATATATATATCCTTATCTAAGTCATTTGGCCTAACCTTAGATTTTTAGGAATAAAATAACAATTAATTATATAATATTTGATTTAAAAACTATTTTGTGTCAATTTTGACACTATTTGATATATGATTTTTCTGAAAGTCATAACAGAATTATATGTTCGAAAAAAGTTGATTAAATCAACACTAATATATCATAGTAACCTATACAATTAGTGTAATTCATAAAAAGTCTCAAATTACATTCATTTGAAAATTTATAACATCAATTATGTTAATATTTCCTTAAAAGGGTAATTACTGCATCATCGTTGTGTCATAAATAAATTAATTTATTTAAAGTCTAAAAATTATAAATAAAATATCATTCTGTAGGAAATTATTTTAGCTTTATAATGGATATTTATAGTCGAATTTATCTTATGTATAACCCCATATTAAAAATGTTTTAGTTATTAAACTTTGATTTTAACTATTTTAACTATTCATTAAATAAAATAATATTAAATGTCATAATCTAATCCAAGTGGACCAAAATGGTCATATTATATTCATAAGGTTGTTTTTGGTCGAATTAAACTTATCCAATAGAATTAGGACATGTGTTAGGGTAATAGTAATATCATATTTACCCTTAGTTACCCTATTTACTATTAACCGTGGTAAAAAAAGTAAAAAGTTACTATTCACCAAAAATTATTTTCATCTCATTGAACCACATTTTAGTCCTTGATATTAACCGTGTCTGTCAGATTTTCGAAATTCCATTCACAGAAGCGGTAAAATTAAGTTTTATGCAAAATTCAGTTTTTAACCTACCACTTAGTGGTTTCACTATTCATCAAAAATTGAAAGTTTTCAGAATAATGCCAAAATTTCATCCTAAGCTATATTTCATATTCCGAATTCAAAAATGAAATCTATTTTACCAAATTCATAACATAGAAGTTGCATTAATTAATTTTATAATTAAATCCCGCTGTTAAAACAAATAGCGTGTTTTTAAGAAACAATATCTATCAAAAGATTGACACTTGATTATGTCTGGTTTAAATGTGAAATTACATTCAATGACCAACATTGTATTAAATTGTAAAAATATATTCTAAATATACTTTAAAACCACTCAAATTAATAATTAATCACTATTAATTATTTCGATTAAAAAAGTTGTTTTTAGTAATTTTCACTATTCATCAGAATATGAAAGTTATCCGAAAAGTACGAAAATTTCACCTTAGGCTAAATTCGATAATCCGAATCCAAAAATGAAGTCCATTTTGAGAGATAAAATTTCTAAAATTTAAAAAGTGGTTATTACTATTCATAACGGCTAGTTTTAATAATATTTTAATAGCATATCGTTGTTTAGTGAAACTCAGTATTGCGTACTACACACGCTATCGAGGAAGGTTGCGATTGCGTGTAATGCAAGGCAAGTCAAAGATGCGTGTTGTGAAAGCTCCTTTTGTTGTAGCGTACAACACAAGACATCAATAAAATTAAAAAGAATATTTTTCATAAAATCTCGGGCTGTTACACAACTCATAGAATAGGTAAAATTATTTTTTATACAAATTTACAAATGTGCCTAGATTTTGGGAAAAAGTCATTCAAAAGATTAATAAATTTTTATATATCCAATCACATTACCAAATTACTCCAATGAATTAAGTTGGATTAATAATGGTATTTTGTATCTATTTTGACTTTAAAATATATTTAAATTTATAATAATTATTTAAACAAAAAGTGGGTTTTAATAAATAACACAATGTTTTCACTATTCATCAAAATTGAACGTTTTTTGACAATCCCAAAAAAATTCACCCAATGCTAATTTTGATATTTAAAATCCAAAAATGAATTCCATATCAAAAAATAAACGTTAGATAATTTTAAAAAGTGCGTACTGTTGTTCATCCCTACTTTTTAAATGGCTAGTTTGATTGGACACGGTGTGCAAGAACATGGAGTTGTGTATAGTGAAAGCTATTGTATAAATCAAAGGGAAGTGGAATGTGGAAGATTGGCGTGTTATGATCTCCCCGCATTGAAATATTTTTTCCCTCAAAATTTCTAGAATATTACTGTATAAAAATATTCATGTGTGTCTTCATCATACGTTCCATATGTTCCCATGCTTCATCTACCATTTTAGTGTTTCTCCCATGAATATTTACAAGACAATTCATACGGTTTGTTGAAACATATTCTCTAGTATCATGAATCTTGATAGGCTCTTCACAATAACCATGATATGGTTCAAATTCTATTTCTTCATAAGTGAGCACATATTTTGGGTATGGCATGTATTTTCTCAACTGTGATATGTAGATCACAAAATGAAATTTGGAGAGACATGGTGGCATTGCCAAATGGTAAGCTACAAATCCAATATGTTCTCGAATTTATAATGGTCGGATGTACATGTTATATAATTTATCCTTTGTACCAAATTATATAACACCCTTCAATGGATATACCTTCAAAAAAACATGATCTCCTACATGAAATTATAAATCCTTCCTTCAGTTATCCTCATAGCTCCTTTTCCTACAATGAGCTTCTTGGACGCGAGTTTGTATAATCTTTACCTTTTCCATTGTTTCTTCTACATGTTTTGGTCCAAAAAATTTTCTTTCCCCACCATCATCCCAACATGTTGGTGTGTGAAATCTCTTTATATATAACTCTTCATATAGTGCCATTTGAATACTTGAATGGAATATATTCTTATGATAAAATTATACCATAGGTAAATTCTGTTCCCATATACCATCCAACCCACGTGAGAATGATCTCAACATTTATTCTATGGTTTGAATTGTTTATTATGAATGTCCATCAGTTTTAGAGTTGTAGGTAGTGCTCCATCAAATTACAGTATCCATTTATTTCTAATGAATTTTCCATAATATTTATGTAAAAATGGATCATTATTAGAATCAATTAAAAGAAGATCCACTTAAAGTCTTACTACATCATTAATATATAGCCTTTTTAAATGACCAAGTGATAAATATTCTTTTATAACATGAAAATTTGATGACTTTGTAATATGATCAATAATTAACCCTATTTCATCATTCCATCTAAGAGTCTTTGGTATCCCAATGACAATGTCAATCATAATATCATCCCATTTACACTCAGGTATGGAAAGAGGAATCAGGAATCTTATAATATTTGGTCTTCTAGCCTTTACTTATTGTCAAACCATACATCTGGAAACATAAGTAGAAAAATCCCTCTTTATGTTGTCCAACAAAAAATGTACCTTCAAATATTTATACATTGTAGTGCTACCTGGTTGTATATATAAATTGGAGCTATATGAATCATCCTACAATTACATATTTAGTTCTGGTATATCACGAACACAAACCCTCTTCTCAAATTTCAAAATTCTACTATAATATATACTTTCAATAATTCTCCCAACATTCATAGCAATAATTTTATTTTTAAACTCGTCATCATCAGTTTGAGAACTTTTTATCCTTTCAGGCAATGATTTCATGGAAACCATTTGAAAATGTACTGATGTTTCACCTTCCATGATTATTACTATATCTATCTTTAATATATCCACAAACATTGAATCCCTTTGACCATTAATATTATTTATAACACCATTATCCATTCTCCTCAATGCATCATCCACCTTATTTTCATTCCCCTTGGTGGTAGTGTGTTGTGAAATCCTAATCCTTGATTAGTTCAATCCATCACCATTGCCTGATGTTTAGTTCATTCTATGAGAAAATATACTTCAAACTATATTGATAAATATATGTCTCAAAGTTTTCCCCATATAGATAGTGTCTTAATATCTTCACTGCAAATACTGTAGCTTCTAACTCAAAATCATGAGTGTGATAGTTTTGTTCATGGATTTTAAGCTGTCGTGGTGCATATTAAATAACTCTATCATTCTTCCTAAGTACATAATCAGGTCCTTTTTTTGATGCATCACTATAAATAACAAACACATCATTCCTTTATTATAGATTCATGATAGAATAATTGACTAATATTCTGTTCAATTATTCAAAAAAAATTCAGACAATATATTCCAAACAAATTCAACCCGTTTACATGTGACCATTTTTAATGGGTATCAAATTGGGAAAAAATGTGGACGAAACTCCAATAGTGACATTATAAACTAATAATAATGAAAACCTCAGTTCCACTCATCGGTGCTGGCCATTCTTGGAATTCACACTTCTGTGAAGATTCCACAGATTCCATCCATAGAGACAATAAGGCTAAGAAATGAAATTTTAGGATGCTAGAATTCATATTTTCTAAACATCCCATAGAATTTGTTTCTCCTAAGAGTTTTCAATATAGTGCGCATGATATTTTCATGATCTTCATTTATTTTTAAGTATACTAATATATCATCAATAAATACCACTACAAATTCATCATGATATTCCTGGAAAACTCTATTCATTAGAACAATTAAAACAGAGGGTGCATTAGTGAGTCCAAATGGCATTACTGTAAACTTGTAATGCCAATATCTCCATTAAAATTCTATATTTGGAATGTTTTCCTTCCTCACAAAGAGCATATGATATCCATATTGAAGTTTAATCATTAAAAAATATTGATCTCCATGAAGTAGATCAAATAAATCTTCATTGCGAGGTAAGGAATACTTATTCTTCATTGTTATAGCATTTATTTACCTGTAGTTAATGCACAACCTCACAGATCCATCTTTCTTCATATCAAAAAGAACATGGGTTCCCCATAGAGAAACACTAGGATGAATAAAATCCTTTAATAATCAATTATTATATATATGTTGTCAGTTCCCCTAATTCCATAGTTCCTATAATATAAGGGGTCTTCGATTTGGGTCGTGAACCTGTAATTAAATCAATAGAAAAATCAATATCCAATTCTGTAGGCTTTCCAGGTAAATCCTCTAGAAACCCATCAACATATTCTTGCAAAATAGGTACATCCTCTATTTGAAAATTCCTTTCCTCATCTATAGATATTTCACTAAATTCATCCCCAATAATTGAATTTAATAGAGCTATTGGGAGTGGATCTAGATCAGGATAAGATTGTGATGTTTCTTCTCTAAAGATAAGGGATCCCACATCATCATCCAAAATTGTAACCTCCTTATTTTTAAAATTAATTTTTTCATCATGTTTCGAAAGCCAATATATACTGATGATTACATCCAATTGTATCATGTTTATGATAATAAAATCATCATATAAATCACGTTTATACACCATAATGGGAACATCTTGAAAAAAAATTGTTTTAATGATACATCCCTTAATAGTTTTGACTGAAAAATTCTTTATTAATTCAGATTGGAAGTATCTAATTTTCATCGAAAACTGGGAAAATATGATAGAATGCTTTGTTCTGAAATAAAATAAATCATTGGATAATTTTGAGGAAACTATTAAAGTACCTTCCACCATGTCATTCAATACATGAAACTCAGTAGTAGTGATCACATATTCTTGGCCATTATCCCTATTCTTTTTCGGGGGGAACATTACTTGAATCTTTAGACAATCATTTGAATAATGTTCCATCATTTTAAAATTGTAGCATTTAACATTGATAGAAACTTTATTCCCCATGAAATCCCAATATTGGTGCCAATTTTCTCCACACATGTATCAAAACACCCATACCTCTTAGGCTATTTCTTGTGGGTTTCATCCTACAATTACTGCACTATGGAATATACACTTCTACCTTCTTCCCCTTAGTTCATATTCATGATTGTTCAGAAGATCCCTTCTTCTATTGCTTCACTTTAATGTCATAATACTTAGAGAATTTATTTTATGTATTGATAGTACATGAGACTATATATTCATATGAATATAAGTATTCTTAGCCTATTGCTCTTCATAGAAATGGTTTTAACCAATAAAATAGTCTATTAATGATACTTCTTGGGTTAAAAATATAATCTATATCGTGACGTGTTATACATGTAAATCTAGCCTCATAAATCGCGACAATATCATCCTCTTTATTACTCAGACTCGGAAATTTATTTTTCATATCTTCTCAATGTTTACGAGGAATGTATTTTTATAAAAAGAAATCTCTAGAACTCACTTATTTCTTTATTTTATACTTCTATATCCTCCTTTTTGTTTTGAATTATTTACCACCATTGATGTACATCTCTTGAGAGGTGGTAAACTACAATGAAAACTTATTCCCTTTCTCTACTCCCCAAAAGATGAAATATTTTCTCTATAGAAATTATACATTGATTACCTACAAATGGATTTGCAGTCCCCTTGAATTATGATGGCTGTTTCCTCATAAAGTGATCTAACATTGATCCTATGCCTTGTGGACCATGGTGCTCTATACGGGTAAGGTTATTATTCATAACCTGAGTGAGTTGTCCCGGTATAGTTATAAGCTGTTCAGAAACAGCTGAATCACCAACTCCACAATAATTATCTTAAATAGGAGGGAAATACTAAAATGGATTATGTGAATTGATATAGATTCCAATCCATCCACTAGGTGCCATTTATAAACAATTTCATACAATATATTAGTTTCCGAGTCATAATTCATAACTCCAAACGTGTAGAATACCGAACATAAATTGAACAGTTTATGCATATAATTGATTGTAATAAAAAATTCTTTTGGGGAGTATTTAATATTAAATAATTAATATTTATTTTTTAATAAAATGTGAATTAACCAAATCATACCACCATTAGTGACAAACTAGGTGCACAATAAGGCCTAATGTTTGGTATTAGGATACCCAAGGTCATGCCCAAAACTCATTGTTAGAGTTCTCACTCCTAGGTACATTTGTACTAGAACCACGTCCACTTATAGTATCCGAACAGAGATGTATTTCATATAAAACGCACATAATTTCAACATTTCCAATAAAATAGATGTTCTTCTATTCAACTCCTCAATTTCTATCTTAGGGTAATGTTCTAAAATAAGAGATTTTATAAATCTATTTTCCATAGTTTTAATTAAACATACATTGATACCAACTCTAACAGACCGACCGTAGTTACCAAGTGTTGGGGAATTATTACATAACATTGGCATGCTCACAAGAGATCATGTCCCAAACGACTGATTAGTTTAGTATCCTTGAATGTACTAGATACTTACATAAGTTTTACATTTAATTATAAAATGAAAAAAAACATTATGTCTCAATTGGACACACTCATATCCCATAGCCTATCCCTATGGGTATGTCATAATATTCTTCTTACCATCCTGGAAAAAATTAAACAAAATAAAGGGGTGATCTCTGAAGCTCAATAAGGATAACAATATAGCAAAAAATAATTTATAAGACTAAATCAAAAGTCTTTTAAAATTAATCTTCACCATAATATGGAAAAATAAAATAAAATAATTCCATTTACTTATTTAAATTGATATTATACTAGTTGAATAATTACATTTAATATCAATAGCTAGTCTCATAATGATGGAATACATAATTTCAGACACCATAACCACACAATCAAGGCCTCATGCCAAGACAATATATAAAAATATAGTCATGGTCTTGTTCCATGACAACAGTTTTTTTTCAAGGGACCTACCGATTCCCTAGGGGGATATAGAGGGCCCCGTCCATCACATACTATGTCCAATGCATTCCTCATATTAAAATGATGAAACATAACACAAAAAATTGTATTAAACTAGAATAAGAAATGTTAATACATTAACCATAAATTGTGAATGACATAATTATAACACATCCATAGTCAAACATATCATAAAACTATCAATACAATATGGAATATGGTATCATAATAAATCAACATCAATTAAACATAAAATCACACAATAGATATTGACATATATGAAATCAATCCAAAAACTATTTAAGAGAAATATATTATTCTACTTTGAAATCATTTAAAAGTGACATAATTATAATAGAAAAAAATAATTTTGAAAATATTATTATAATTTTGTAAGGTATGTTTCGAAGGTGTCATAACGATGGATGATTTCCCCAACCACTGTATATGTTAAAAAAATTGTTCCTTAATTTATTGAAATGATCATAAAGTACCTTGTTTGGAAAAGGATAGAAATATTCCATTAAAATATTTAAAAAATTAATACAGGGGTATAAATTAAATTAACCCATAGTCTAAAAAATATTTAACAACATTTGAATTTCATTTTTAAGAAATATATATGTGGATGATAAATAATTCAAGTAGATACATACGTAAAAAGAACCTCGGATAATAAAGATATTTTCAAATTAACCATTAATTTATACATTTCCTTAGTCAAGGGCAAGTTAACCTCCTGTATAATGGTTAAACAATTTTTATTAAATAATCAAATAACCCCATAAATAAAAATTATATCATATATGATTTTCTAATATTTCGTTATTAATAATATTTTAGCAGTATCATTGTTTCGAGTGTTAACTGGTTCATTTTTCTTTATATGATTTGTTACGTAAGTCAAGTTTGTTATGGATAAGATTTATTTTATTTATATCCTAAAATATATTATGTTCTTTTTCATTATTATTTAATAATAAAATTAAAATTATTCTTAAATGGTTTCAATGGGGAATGAAATCTTATCGCGTTGTGGAGATGGTAAGCCATATTTACGCATTAGCTACAATATCATTATATTGATGGTGAAATAGTATATAATTAGATGGTATGTTATATATATTTAGAAAAATTAACATGTAATATTTATTATTTAAATAAATTATAATCATTATTATATCCATCCAATTAATGATGTTTTGAATAACAAACTACACTACGACATGGAGACTGTAAGTCGTACATACACAGGTATGGTGACTTTATCATTCATAGGATGAATGGAATAATTAATATTTTTTTACATTATTTATAATAAAATATCATTATGTAGAATGTACTGGAGTTATTATTTTAGAATGGGAACAACAATGAATGATGATGTAGAAGAAGAAAAGAACATTGAAATGGGGTTTACTAGTCCCATTCATCAAGAATAATGATTGGTAAATCCACCTCTACATTGATTATCACAATCTCAATAAGATCAAAATAATGTGCAGTATCATATTAAATCAACTGACTAATGTTTCTATCTTCTAGGTGAAGACAAATATTTCTCAAGTGTGGACCTTTAATAATGTTATTATCACGTAAAGGTTATGAAGATGGATTTCTCCCAGAAAATATTCATAAAAGGTATAGGAACTAGGGGGTAAAATTGATTCCATTTAGACTCACTAATACTCTACCTATCTTTACGGACATAATGAATAGAGACTATTGGTCTTACCTCGATAAACCTCTGGTCTTGTTTATAGATGATATTATTATCAACTCTAAATATAAGGAGGTACCATAATAGCATTTTAGAATTGTACTAAAGACTTTGTGAATGGGATTTTTTCTGGAAATTATAGTAAATGATAGTTTTTGGATGGATATAATAACATTCTTGTGTAATGTTATCACTAAAAAATATATAAATTTGGATTAGTAAAAGATTTTAGAAATTTAAGGATTTACCAAACCAACATCGATGATTAATATTCAGAGTTTCCGTGGACTAGATGTGTACATTTGTTGATTATTGAGAAATATCCCATGATTGTGAATACCACTAACCAAGATAACTCATAGGGTAGAGATTTTTTTATAATGATAAATGTGATGAGTGTTTTAAGGAGATAAATATGATGATTATTTTTTCACTTCTTCTCACGATACCAACAAATGGGGAAATATTTTATATATACAATGTTATTTCAATAAAAATACTTGGTTGTGTACTCCTGATAAAAAGGAATAGTGATATCCTATTCCTATAGTTAATTAAATATCCATGAGCATAACTACAAGACACTTGATCTAGAACTTGATAAAATCCATCATTACATTGGTGTTTTTCGAAATTATCTATATCGTCAAAAGTGTCACCTATATATGGATCATAAATGCATCAAGTATATATTAACATTAAAATATAATAATATTTAGTAATAATGGTGGTAATAGCTATTCAAATATTATGATTGTTCAATATATTACCATCCAAGAAAGGTGTACAAAGTTGAAAAAAACTAATTTGTGTAGAATGGATCTTTTTACCCTATCCATGTTGAGGATTGGAAGGGATCCAATATTATTCAACAAGAAAATGATGGTCATGTGAATCATAAAAGAAAATTTGTCCTACCATTATAAAATAACTTCAAAATAATCCAATCATGAGAGGATCAATGAGGGACATATATGTTGTGGAGATACAAATTATGATAGGGGATTTTTTAGAGTTCATCATTTTTAAAGGTTGTGTAAAACATTTTGAGACAACGAAATGCATCACATTTAAAATATAGAAGGATATTGAACTTTTTTATGTTTCATATATCTCATCCTTATTAATATGTCTAGGAATCACTAAAATGTATAATTATTTGAATAAAACATATGGAGGGGTAATCTAATGAAGGAAATTGAATATTTTATATCTCTTTGATTCATATACTATAAAATTAATGTATTTAAAATATATGTTTAATGTTATGATGAAAATATTTCCCTTAATAGTTTAGAAATCGTAAAACATAACAATGGATTTTATCGTAGGATTCCATTGGATATCTAAAGGAAATAAAACCATAAGGGTTTTTGTCAATATCCTTATAAATTCATCACATTTAAATTCAATGATAGATTATTTCTCTCTCTACTAACTCGACCTGAAATATATATATGATTAGTGGTAATCCACTATGGAGTACCACTATCCATTTTATGTGACCCAGATCTCAGGTTTACCTCATGGTTCTAGAGAAACCTCTAGAAAGTGTTAAATATAGAGATATAATAAAACACTTTATATTTGTAACACCCTAATATTTTAAATTATATTCCCTTTAAATAAATCAGAATCATTCAATATCTTTCTTTACAGGACACATCATGATTAATAATCCATAATATATTATTATATATTACTATTGGAACATTATTATTATAACCTAGATATTTCATTATTGAGCATGAATACAGGTAATCATGTTATAAAATAAATATATATACTTTATTTCACTAATAAATTCTATAATTTTCTTCAAGGTAATTAAGCACTACATATTTCGAAATTTCATTTTATATTTCAAAAGTGCACTTGCATAAATATCTTTTTTTATAAAACTATTCTTGTCTGAATTATAAATAATTTCTATATTTTTTTTGAAATTTTATTTAATTATATTGACTTTATTTTTGAAATCCAAATTAAAAAATTATCTTAGTGTTAATTTTTGATATTTTTATGAAATGAAATATTTTATTATGAATAGTGGAAATAACATATTTTTCAAATAATGTCATTTAATTTCATTAAATAATGTAATTTAAATATCCCAATATGTATTGGATTTATAATGAAAGTAATATAATAATAAAATTATAATAGTATATGTAACTCAATTTTATTCAACAATATTCATGAATATGATATGATTTAATTTTTTTGGATTAAATATCATATTTCTCAAATATATTCTTTATTTCATTTCACAAATTTATATTAAATAAAATACATACCCATATAGAAATTTATTATTAAAAATTATTATGAATATTTTGAATCAAGAGGTTAAAATATGGTAATATTCCCATTTTATATTTTATCAATATGAGCAGCAATGTTCTTATAAATATTGCCAGTATGGTAATGGTTAAATAAGTTCTGAAGCGTTAAAACTGTGGGGTAAGCTATTATTGTAACCCTAAATGATTTATAAAATCTACCATATGAGTATATTTCATATATCCTCTTCCAATATGAATTTTTATAGATATTTTATTCCATTTTCTTTGAGAACAACATAAATAGTATTTTATGGGATAAAAAACAATGTAACACTCTTTTAAATTAAAAACACTAATATTTTTTCATTGGGATGAAAAGAAGTTATGATCGATTATAAAAGATTATTTTTATGATTAATTAATTAAATTTATGATATTATTTTATTTATTAAATTTCAGTGACGGTATAATTTCCATAAATTATTCGGCAGTATCGACGGAGTTCTTGGGAAAGAAAGAGAAAAATATACTAAATAATTTTAGAAACATTAAAATAAAAAAATTGGGATTACATGTGATATTAATTTTTATCCCGTAATTTTAATGAGTATGTGTGTACTAAGGGGTCTATATTTGAAATACATTCATTTATTTCTAACATTAAATTCAATGTAATAGAACACTCCCAAAAATGGAATTGCTGATATTTTATGTTATATAATATTTTACTAGTCAATTTTAAAAAATTTAAAAATTTAAATAGGACAAGTCACATGATAAATTTTCTACAATTTCATTCATATATCATTGATGAACCGCTAATTTAAATCTAAGATAATTTATAAATCATAAGGATTGAAATATGTGTTACCATGGATAAGGCTAAAAATGATTAACGGGGGTTAAACTAGAAATATTATTGTCAAAATAACAATACTTTTTCTCTATATCATATTGGATGAGATAATGATTACCCAACATCACCATTACTTTTAAATTAAGAAACATTAGAACCAATTTTTCCTAAACGATACTTTATAATATTTTAATGTTTTAAATAATTACAATAACACCGTACCACTGACTTATAAATGGGAATATCATCCCATATCATCCTCACACTTAATAATACTTCAATATCTGACATTACCAATCCTAACACATACTTCAAAATCATTACCAAGTCCTAGAGGTCATTTTTTAATCAAAATACCATCATTTCAAAGATTAACATGTTCTAAAGGTTGTTTCTCAATGAATATGTGTAACTATTTAAGATGTACATCCTCTTTTATTTATTATTCTATCTACTCTAATTATATAGTTTCAATTATAATATAATTAATGTAATACCTTAAATAGTCTTAATTTTATTTATTATTATGGAACCACTATTCACTACTAGAAATTAGGATATATACATTGTTTATAACCATTTATATAGGACAAGAAATAGTGGCTATCATTAATAGAAAGAGTTTGGTGGACCATGGATCCTATTGAGGTTGAAATCGGAGGTCGACTTTGAGCTATTGTTCAAAAACATTTCTAGAGGTATACTTCGATTGTTTATAACCATGTGTATATCCTGAGGACACCATAAGAAATATCCAGTACCATGGTTTGATCAACTTATATACCCTCTAGATGTGAGATAAAATAGCTTCCATATAGACTATATAACGTATTTCCACCAATATTTATATCTCCTCTAGTTTCTAGCCTAAAAATACCCATACCCTACAACATTAATAGCAACCATATCATTCAAAAGAAAAAATAACTATGAATAATAAAAAATGGATTATTATGAATACTCATCTAAATCACAACCCATAAAAATGACTTCTCTATAAATATTAAAAAAATGTATCAAATCACATAGCATATGTAAAAAATCATTATCCCAGTTAAAATAAATTCCGATTAAACATATGTATATTTCATATTACTAATCATATGGAGCCAAAATGATTGTCATCCACACCCTACTATATGTCATCTTTAGAAAACCACTACCTTCCATAACACATGAAAGTCTCACATATATCATTTTTATCTCACCTCTTGTTAGTATCCGAAAATGAAATATCATGAAAAATATCGATATTATCAAGAATATCAAAATTGGGAAATCAGAATTCTTCTAAATATCATAATACAACGATCACTGTAATAATGAATTCAATGTATAAAATCAAATAGAGTCAGGAAGTCAATTAATGAAAAAATTTCATCCCCTGAAAAAAAAAATTAATGAGTATTGAAGAAGGGGATAATCATTAAAATAAGTACATGAGGTACCAAATCCATCTCACATCATCCCTCAATCTATGCTCACAACATCTCACCAACATGATATATCCCGGAATATGTTGATCTCAATACCCAGTATACAAACTGGTTCATTTCTAATCTATGTGATAGGATGAATTTTCATTGAAGACAATACATGAAATGACCAGAATTTTAAAATAAATCATAAATATTATTAAGTTTGTACTGAAAATAAAAGGTGTTTTAGAAGATATCAGAATAATTTCAAAATTAATAATTCTCACACAATTATCCTATCACAAGGTATCGGGGACACAAATAATGTCCAAAACACTATATGATGAATATAGAAATATATATGTGTATTTATGTGTGGCTTTATATAGTTAATGAAAAATTTATTGACCATCCAATCAAAATAAAATACCATAAAAATAACACCAAAACCAACAGATGATTAACCAAAAAGTAAAACAAACTCAACCAATTACCTTATGTCTACTATAAATCTCCATTATTATATAGAAAAGATTAATCCAGGAATTAGAAACAAGTATAACCCCCCCCCCCCCCCAATAAACAGGATGGCCTCCGCTCCCAAAGTTCCCAAGGCTCCCCCCGATGGTGGATCAGGAAGATGACCTAGATCGCCGATGGCAGCTGTCGTGTCCCCTCCTCCCGCAGTGGGGGGAGGGGTTTCTTTGTCCTCTGGTCTCGCTGCACAACGTGGTAAGCTTGATTCTGGTTTCTTCATGCCTACGGTACTGGTAGCACCGAGGCTTCCGGGATGTGTTTCTGGTTAGCCCATAGTACCAATCTCAGTTCGAGAGTTTTCCGAAGCAACTTCGATGCTTTCCACAGCCTTAATCGCAATATAGGTGCGGAAATGTCCATTGATTGGGGATTTTCGGAAGACGGTGAATGAAGATTGGGGTTTGAAGAATCAGGTGTCGGTCGGGATTTTCGGGCCTCGGCAGATCCTCGTCATCTTCTCTGATGAAGATGATCTGGGTAGGGCATGGTCTAGATCAAGGAAAGCCTACACGTTCCATCTTCTACGGTGGACTTTTGACTATCATTTGAACCGGGATTCCCCAAATCTCTCCATCTGGCTACAAATGCCAGGACTCCCCCTCCCATTTTAGATCTCCGGGCATCTGAAGTCGATAGGCAATTCCATTGGACATTTTATTTGAACTGATCGGAGGATAGCCTCCATGGGAAATCCTGCATCCGCACGAATCTGTGTGGACATGGATCTTTCAAAGAACCCACCTGGAGTTGTCTGGATTGTGGTGGAGGGTGAGTACAAGTATGCTCACAATATTTTCTATGAGTCATGGATTCCATTTTTATCCTTTTTCCATAAGCAGGGGAACGAGATGGATGTTTGTCGCAGGAGTGGACTAGCTGCATGGCCAGTGGAGGCAACAACGATGGCCGATCCTGCTCCAGGTGCACACCAGGAAGATGAAGTTCACCCCTCTAATGATCTAACTATTACTGCTATCATGGAGCAGGGAGTGTCATCAGGGGAATTGATGAATGGAAACTCTCTCAATTCTGGATTCAGTCAGATTCCAGTGGATGATGCTAGGGAAACCCAACTGGACAACACTGGACGGGTTGTGACCCGGATTGGAGACTCAATTTTGAATGAGTATACCACACCTATGAATGTGATAGCAGATCCAGATTTACAAAATTTAAATATGGAAGGATCTGCAAAATCTAGATCCACGGTTCAGCATGAAGTGGAGAGATTAAATACTGACTTTCAGTACATTGACAGGGGGTTTGCTTGAATGCAGGCTATCACGGAACCTGTGGAACTGGTGTCTGAATAGAAGAACAAACCTGATGTCCTGTTGAAGGCAATGGAGCTTGAAGTGGCAGAGGAAATTTTAGAGAAATAAGTCCATGTTATTCTGGACAGAAGGATTGATGAATGCAAAATCCCTAGTGCTGATGACCCAATAAAGACACTTCAACTGGAGGGTGGGAAGGATGGTAGTTTCAACCCTCCTATGGGGCATAAAAAGAAGTGGGGGGATAGATCTGATTGTGATGAAGAGCTACACAGTCACAAAAAATCCTACAGTGATGCTGTTAATAATGGAAATCATGAGACCATGAGCAAGGAAGTGGAAGAAAAAGTTCAAAGTAGGAGGAAGCCACGGAGGGACTACACAGACATTCCCAAACCAATGGTGACAAGGTCTGCATACAAGAATGTTGGGACATAATAAATTGTCTTTGAAAATGGGAACATTGGAAATTAATGGGGAGGGTCCCCTATGATGGACAAAGGACCCAGCGGGAAATGGCCACTCGAGGAGAAAATGTCTGCAGAAATGCTTAGAAAGAAAAACATGTATCTTGAGCTGATGCGGAAGTACGAGTCTTATGAATGGGAGTCAGCTGATCCTGGTGATGTGTTATCCGATGATGGGGAAAGGGATGCGTATGGTTTTGAGGTAATGTAATGATTATATTTTCTACCGCCTTTACTTGCACTTTTAATTCAATAAATTTGCGGGACCAGGCTTTCGCCTGGTTCAAACTTTCCTAGTATAAAATCAACCATTATAAAGAATAAAAAAAATATGTTATCCAATGAATATAAATTTTTTGAAAAAAATAAAATAAATCAGGTCACCATATTCTATAACTACCTTACTCTAGAAAATGTTTCTATTAGAAGAACAATACATAAAGAACACAAAAATGAATATTATATTCCCCTTTCATCAAATATAGAAATCACTCGACGAAATCATACATTATAGAAACAAAATAACATCATCAAAATAAAAAATAACCCCTTCATAAATAGAAATATATCCTGATACAATATAAATAACTGGAATACTAACTATATCTATTATAAATAATATAAAATAAAAATATCAATTACATCACAATAAAGAAATACATGGTAAAATTATATGTATAAACTAAAAAAAATTATATTAGAAATGTTCCTTAATTTTAGTATTAATCAAACTATCTGAAACCTAATCATCTCCAACTTAAACATCAACATCATTGTCACCTCCTCTCATACCATTGAGATTATCATCATCATGATAATCCCCATCTACATTGGAATATACAACTAAATTAGCAGTAAGATAAAAAATATCTTAATAAACTATAAATGAGATCACATTTAAATATTGAATAAAATACAACGTTTATAATCACATTTGATATAAATATTTATAATTTTCATGAACTATTATTGAAATTAATATTTGATATAAATTATTTTTCAAAATAAATGAAATCCATACAATCCATTATGTCACACACCACCAATTTGATATTTCATATCAAATATTAAAAAGGGTATCATTAAAGAAGTAACTAGTAGGAACACCTTAATAACATTATTAACCTATACGAAACATGAAATGAGATTATTAACATTAACATCATCATATATGTTGAAAATTCTGGGTGGATGTCTTGTGATAGTATTATTGTGAACAAAAATATTATGACCAATAATTGTATTTATAGTCATAAAAAATATCATCCACAATAATGAGATTGTGGTTTAAATAAACCCAAATAATAAAAATTGAAGAATCATTTCACGGATGAACATCCCTTTACATCACCAAAAAACATGATCTATTAGCACCCAAGTGAAATGGTAATGAAATGGTAATGAAATGTAGTGTATCAAGAAAAATCTAAACCCAACATGACTATAAAATCTGAAACACTTAGTTATAACCACCTCTATATAACACAATAACATCGTTATCATATGTATAGAACATGGGATACTATGATGGTACTAATATATAAGAATTATATGGTTAAAAATGATTGAATTTCTAGAGAATGATTGTTTATTTCATATCATAAAAAATCATTGTGATATTGCCTCCAAAAAAATAAGACGCTAGTATACATGAATTCATAATATTTTTTTACACATTAATTAATTATTCAATATGTTGATGGTATCTAACAACCAACATATTTGGAATGATGTGGGAGAATTTAAAGACCAGATACTAAAGGATGGAACAAAAAAATCCTTAATAATCACTATGAAATATTTTCCTATGCCTGAGATTTGTTTCCATTGGATTATGAATTTTTTACATGTCCATGAGAAGGATAATCTTGTTTTCCATAAAAAAATTATTAGCCCTCGTCCATTTTTATGAAGTTTTTCCAAACAGAACCATCTTATCTGTATGAGAAACCATCAGTTACGTGATTAAATATCACATCCTTGGAAAATCATTCATTTTTTTCCATAATGATACCTTGTTAATTTAAAAATTCCAAATCACATTTATAACACCTAATTCATCCTGTGTGTTCACACAAAACTACATTTTATTTTTTAATAAAACAATCATAATAGAAAATAAAACACCCCAAATTTTAAATATAAAAAAACATGATGTTATGATGATGGTAAAACACCATTACTGATTCAAATTGAAGAAGGAATGGCATCATTCCTTTGGTTGGTTCGCTATTTTCATGATATGAAATTAATACATGATTCACTAACTACTTAGTGAAAATATGGTATTAAGGGAGGAATTCATTATCTAGATTCACTATAGCATGGACATGAAATTAGTTACAGGAACACACATTTACTACAACCAAAAAAAATCCAAAAAATAGAATTCTCAAATGAAATAACCAAGGGAGAGCATGGAATATAACAAATCTAAATTATAAATTCCAATTGTGAAAATGAAAATATAATTATAAATTATATCACATGGGATAACTATAAATAACAACTAAAATTAATTTAGGGATATTGATTATTAGATTTACTAGATACTTTAATAAACTTATACAATGAAACTATATATATTAATATTATTTTTCAAATAAATCATATACAATATTAGTCAATTGAACTTTTAAATACAAACTTTTTATAAAGTTCTACAATAAAATAATGAACGGTACACATTCTCCTAAAACAAATTATATTATTAGAATATATATATATTAACAATCAACATAATTTAATACCAAACTGAAGTTTATAATTAGTAGGTTATTCTATAAAATTATTCATGATGAACATTATGAGATAAACTATATACATTAACACATAACAAGATTTAATACCGAGTAAATTAATTATAATTACAAATTATACATTTAATTATGGGAATTCATACTGTATGATCCATATTATTAGAAAAAGTTAAATTTATTATATTACAGTAGTATGCACATTACTGTAATTAAATATCTAATTTGTGTATTTGTATAGAATTTCAATAACTCAGTTATCTATTCTGTATGTTTGTTAATAACATTAATTTTAACCAATAAGCTATGAATTCAATAATTCTACTATAGATAGTTATGAATTATATTATGAATTATGTGATTTACATACCTATTTTTCAATCTAATAGATTATGTTGATTTAGTTACTTGTTATACAATCAAATATATTTTTTTAAATTCAATAAAATAACTGAAATAATTCTAAAATAATGAAACAGATGAATATAATTAATTATAATTTTTTTGATAGAATCAAATTATACAGATAAGTAAAAGAAAAAATAAACCCTTCAAATAATTAGACATAGTTTTTTTGTCAATTATAGAAATAACAAAAAAAATTAGTTGTCGAAATAAGATTCTACATAAAAGTATAAAATAATGTTGTCTTCATATGAGAAGAAAAGGTTCTAGAAGTGGAGTTCTCAAAAAATTATGTATAGATGTGAGATATGATTATTTGATGGTTATTGATATGATAATCGCATCCAAGGTGCTTATGAAAGTATTCGACACATAACTGATATTAATAAATTTCACATCAATGATAATTTTTAACCATGGATCATGTAGGTATAGATGTTCGGGATGATTCATTGTAATTTTAGGGTTATACAATCATATCTAAGGATATTGTTCTTGAATTTTACACTTAACCTATATTAATAAAAATTTATTATGTCGCTTAAAAGTGATTATTTTATGATGGTGCATGAAATAGACTTATAACAATATGTCTTGGAATGAGATTCTATAGGATACTTGGAATGGAGATTTTAACAAATCACTACACTTATGAATGAAATATGTTCTTCTATTTCATGCATAGAGTGAATATTTCTATGATGTGATTACTTTCGTGATCTATACATGGGAGAAATTATTCCAAGAAATACACAAAAAAATACAACAAATGTGTAAATGTATAATTAATTTCAAGAAAACATATCAAGAAAACCTATTTGAATACATTTAAATTTATAAAATATTTATTATAATAGATAATATAGTTATAAAAAATATGAATCAAATAAAAAAATTAAATGTGTGAGGGGAAAAATATAAAATACAATATAATAGAAACAATTGGCAATGAATGATAAATTTTTGACCAATATGTCAGAAATTAGAGATATTGATTTATAATTAATGAATTCAAGTATTTAGAATCATTATAATATAATCCATAATAATATTACATTTTTTCATATCTTTATCTTTTTCTTGGGTTTTCAGCAGTAGACAACTACATAATATGATTAGAAACTATATAATGGGAAATTAAATGAAAATAAATATCTAATGGAAAAAGTAATATTGAGAGAGGATTGAAGATATAATACCATATTCAGAATGTTTATACTGTCTAGATAATGGAATGTAATATTAGCTTCTTTTCATTCAAAATTTAACATTAGAATAAGAACGAGATGTATTATGAAATGAAATTCATGCTGAGGATTTCATTAAAGAAATTTATGAATAAAAATATGAAACAAAGATATTATAAATGTAGTTATGATATAATAACATATAGATAGATTATATGTTATGAAACTAAAAAATAATAAATCAATTACAATATTATTATTAATAGTTGAAGTTTACATCAACTGTAGTAATGTTAATATCATTAAATACTCATGACACATGACAAAAAAATGATTTGTTATTTTGTTTAATTAAATACTAAAAATTCATATAGTGAATATTGATTTAGATATAATGGAATAGAAATTAAAATGATTACCACTTTACAAAGTTAAATTCATACAGAAAGGACATGTTATATGCTAAAAAGGATTTTGTACTGTGTTTATGAGATGGTGGCTAAGAAGGGAAATAATTCAATTCCATTTTTTCTATTATTGTGGTATAAAAGTTTTTTCAATCCAAACAAATAAACTCTAAAAAATATACTATAGAACATATTTTGAATATATAGTTAATTGAGAAACATGTAATTATTAATCATCATTTTCAATTGTATGAATCCCATTATAGATTATCTTAATGTTTCTAAATATATTTAATAATATCTATTTTCATATTTTATCTAATGATAGAGAAGTTCACATTTTTAACTTTAAAATAAATAAATTGACGTTGTATTGAATACAATACCACAAATGATGTTGATTTTAGAAATCATTAAATCTGAAATGATATATAATTTTATAAATATAATATAATAAATCCAACAATATTGTGAATGAAGAAATTTAATAATTTAGGAATTGTAATATTCATATGGATAATAATTAGAAGAAACATACATCAGTAAACCTATCATTCTATAGAGATTGAATTGTTAAATGAAATCATTGACCGTGTAATTTATAGAAGGTATAGATGAAAACACTATGAAAAGTATAATGTAGATAGAAGTCCAAGAATCAGGAGTAGGATCAAAGATATGGAATGGAGTAAAATTATGACAGATGACATATAAAGATTTGTATTTCTAAAGAAAGAAAAAAATGGAAGGTGAAAAATTATATCTAAAATTTTAACGATGTATCAATATTTTAATGAGAATTAAATAAAAAGTATGTAATTATTTGAATTAAATGATGTTATGTAAAACCATTTTATATACTATTTTTGAAACAATGGATGGAATTTATAATTTTTTGACATGGGTTTTATGAATGGAATTAATACAATTTTTATCACTTAGTATTGAATAAATAATAATGAAATATGAACCTCTAAACAAATTGTAAGACAATGTAGAAAAAAATTGAATATAAAATTCATTGAGATGAAAATAATTAACAATAAATTATTTGAATAGTTAGAATAAAAAAGAATAATAACTTAATGGTTGTAAACATGCCGAATAATATCTATATAAATTTTTATGTCATGATAAAGAAATAAATATTTTTAATAAAATAAATAAATAAATTTAATGTAAAATCTTGAAATGAATAATTATATATGAAAAATAATATATTAAATACAATATTATAAGAATGAAAATGATTTCATAATTTCTATGTTGCATTATTCCTATGGATGGTGACTGGAAGAAAACCTACATCAGTAAGCTTATAAATAATTAGATATTCTATTATGAATTGAAATTAAATAATATTAAATCTTTTGAATGACTGGTAGAAAAAAGGGGAGAAAAAATACAAGTGATTCTAATGGAGATTCTGTATTATAAAGAAAAATATTATCATTATAAAGCGTTCTAAAATTTATATGTATTTTAGTCAAACCATTTTATAAGATTTTGTAACTTTCAATCCCTTTTATTTGGGAAAGCTATCAATGTCTCTATTTTTGATCTTTGGATCATAATGTTTATGTAATTATACGAAAAAAACATACCAAAAAATTTTAAAAAGAAAATAAATCTTTCAAAATTATAATAAAAATGCATGAATCGATATATTTTTCTCTCAAACAAGATATGGGTTTTAAAATAAATAATATTCAATATAGTAGGATAACCAAAAAAAACCTTGTTTTATCTTATTGGTTATATTTATGTACTGTGTGAACTTCATGTTTTATATGTACAAGTAAAATTATAAATAAATATATTTGGTAGAAAACTAAAACATTAAAAACAAAAATCATAAATTTTACAAAGTATAACAATGTAATTTAACATATACTCTAAAACATGTATATAATTAAACCAAATAAAAAAAATACATTGAGGATATTAGATATTATAATGGGGTTCATGATATATTTTCTGTAAGGAACATTAAATATTTTTATATAGAAAAAAACTTGTAGAATCATGTTACCACATGACTTATTCATTATTATCACTAATTAGTAAGTCTGAATATTAGCCCCTAATCTAGTAGGCCCTCAACATGGGGTGAGATCAGCTTTCACTCCATATAGCCATAAAAAATTACAATAATCAATAATCCCATAAAAAAATGGGTAAAATGAAAGATAGTCAAAAACAAATGTTTACCCTTTAAGAATGAACTAATAAAAAATATGTGATGACATATTGAAGAAATGGCATGAAAAAAATATATACTGAAATTTCTTATTTCTAATGTCATTTATCAAAATAAATATATGATAAATTATGATTTATATCATATAATTAGTGGACAAATGTTTTTTTAAAGATTTATCATAGATCATTTTCGCCGTTTATATTGCATTATTGGTAGTTATAAAAATTTCTACCAGCTAGCTTAAGTCAATTGAAATTACTTAATCTGGTTAAAATGGGGAATACATTTTATATTTATCATAAATTATTAATTATATGCATATTATTTATTTATTTATTCATTACATAGTAAATTTTATTAATATATAGAGTATTTTGATACACCCATGATTTAGAACATATGTAGTGAATTAATTACGGTGATGATAAAATAAAAACAAAATATAAATTATGTTTACACATTAACCAAAATGGGTAGGTTGAAACACAATTTAATTGATGAATGATGAAAACTGACTGTGATGTGTGGTGGGAGTTTGGTTTATTAAAATGGTATGGGAGGTCAATGTCACTCGTTGAAGGTATTGACTACAACAATCTTCTACAGTACACTCATAGAAGGAAACTAGTTTGTTAATTGCATAGAATGGTTGAGGAATCTTGTTTATCACTTTTGTATGGTGAAATAGTTGATGTAATAGGGTTAGATTGACCAATTCAATGAATGGATAAATAATTATTGATGAAGAGGATAGTGAAGGCGAGGAACGTGTTAGGATAGAAAGAATGAGTCGATGAGGATAAGTAAAAGGCTATGGTAATGATTAGGAATGGATAAGGGATTTGGGAGGTGAAAATGGGTGAGATGATTTCTGGGCGGATGTTCGAGAGGAGTGTTATATAGAGTTGAAAAATGGGGACCCTATTTCTAGGGGTTTCTTTTATTATGTCCTTATGAACCATATACCAATATTTTTTATTATACCATGGTTATTTATTAATATACTTCCATTATCCTATAAAACAGGGATATCGATCCTTGGATATATGTTATTTTTCTAACATTTATTATCTAACAACCTTTCCATCAAATGGGAAATGATATGTTTTTTTGTCCATACATGTGGACTACCGCCTCCACAGAAAGTTAATATTATTTTTTCTTTCCCAAAATTAATGATTAGTTTTTATGATTAATTTAATTTTTATATATTATATTAATAACATAATTTCTATACTTAATTTATAACATCTTATCCACCTTCTTACTTTTCCATCAATTGGGAAATGATAACTTTGTCAGTGTGTATGTGTAGACTACCACCTCCACAAAAATATTTGATTGATTCTTCATTTTTCATTAAAATAGAGGAAATAAGAATAAATTTATTTAATACATATTAAATATATGATATTTTAAATATTGTTTTAATATTAATTATTATTTAACTCTTTTTCATTAAAACCATCAAAATTTGGAACATCACTCTTCTGTACACAAACACTACCATCTCCCCAAAGGGATGTAATTCTTATTTCATCCCTGATTTATTTGAATAATTATAAAAGAGTATATGATGAATAAAATTTCACATTTTTTAAATAATATCATTAATATGATGAATCGATGATCAAAGAGAATGTATTAGAACCATTGAACTAAAACATACAAGAAAAATAAAGCAGTTATCACCCAAAAGTTTGTTTTTAATATTGGAGTGTTAATAATAGGGTGATAAGATGTAATATGTAAAACCATATTTGTTATGATATATATTATTACGGTTCTATAGTGTTTTTTATATTATATATATATATTTTTTAAATGGTATTTTCGTGTATACAAAAAATATAATACATACGGTAATGGATCATCATCTTAAATATTCTTTATTGGGACATATTTTATGATATAAATCTATCTTATTAATGAGGTGTATAAAAAACTCATTTAACATGTTATATGATAAATATATTTATTTTAATAATATTTAATATTTAATTTTTAGTTCTTTATTCATTGGTATTATGATTATAATGTTAAGAAGGTGGTAAGGGGTTTATGGTTGAATCTCATTTTCTATCGAGATTGTTTATATTTGAATTTCCATTGAGGAAATTACAATTTATATATTAGATAAGACACATTAATTTTTATTCTCTAATAGTTATTCACAGAACATTCAAGTGATATTAAAATTTCTTACCACTTGGTACTAAAAATTATTCTAAAACTGTTAACAAAACATATATTATATCCTATTTGGTCTTAAATATTTTTCATCCACTTCGACATTTTCTAAAATGTTTTCAAGAATTTATTTAAATATTCGTTATTGATTTTTGGAATTAATTTCAAACCATTAGTAAAATCATAATATGTTTTTTTAAAATAAAAATCTATTCATTTTATTTACAATTTACTTTTTAGTGAATGTGTGATGAAAATAATTATTTTAACACGATATGAATCAAATTTCAAACCATTATGACCAAAATTTTTTTTGAATAACCCTTTATAATTTTCCATTATTATTTTAAAAGAAATGTTTTTTCAATAATATTTTCAATATTTTTTTATTTTAAATAAGTGGTTTCAAAATGAAAATTGTATTTTCAGAAAGAGATATTCCAATAATAATTTAAGATAACTTTTAATTAATTATTACATTATTTGATATTACATTCACATTACTAGGGATATGATCCAATGAAACAATTATTATTCCTTTAATTAGTGGTTTAGTATTTTCATGATGTGATTTTTATGAAACCGAATTCTTTTCCATGGGTTATTCTATTCTGATTTAATGAATTTTTTATCATAAATAATATGAATGAATAAATTATTATTATGTTAGAGTTGGTTCAATAATATCAGTCTAATTCATTGGGAAAAGTGATATAGTTATCTAATTATATGATAATGATATGTATGGACATGTTTGAATATAGATTTTTTTCCCATTTTCTTGTATGAGAATGTTTTCTTCTAGCTATAGTATCACAAGAATATGAAGGGACATGATTTTATATAATATTTCATAAATTTTCATTCATGGAAAATATTTATTATAATTTTGTTTAAAATATTATGATTTTATATGGTAATGATGACACTAGTATATGATTTCTCTCTTTGATGATGATAACTACTTTTACATCTTTATTAATAAGGCATCTAGATATAATATAATTTTTTTTGAGAATATGTTCTCCAATTTTCTGGGTAATAATCTTTTATGTCGAGAATATACACTGAATTAGGTAATCACACCCCTATGATCATCTTATTCATTATTATTATCGACATCTTCCTTATTTATACTTACTGATCATCTAATCTCTCCATTTAATATTTTTCCTTTTCTCTATGATATGAAGCATTATTTTATGTATGATGTGTCTTAGAAGGGTCCTAGTTGTGAATAACTAAGTGGGAGATTATATATATTATTATAAACCTAGTGTTTATGAATCCATGTTCCTTAAGAATCTAAACCATTAAAATTATGGAATTTATTATATTAATATTTAATCAATATTAATATAATAATATGTAATAGTTATATATGTAAATATTAGGTCATTATATTTGGTTTCTTATTTGGGATTAGTTAATCATCAGAGAATCAGATTATAGAATTTTAGTAAAAAATATCGGGACAATCCAATGTACATCATAACATCATCAATATTCTGTAAGATATTAATTTTGTGGTTCTCTGGAGAAAACATCCCAATATAGATACATTATGGGGATATAGTTTAGTAATAGATTTATCTAGGCGTAATAATCCTAAAAAGAGTTATCTAAGTATATATTGTCCATAATTTAGATGCATAATGAATTATCCAGTATTTGTCCCTTAGGGTTACACTCTTGGAGGATATACAAGGGATAATTCACATTTTTATTATAATCAATTATAATAGATAAGAATATATGATGTCCATTGATAACTAATATTAAACATAATGTTTCTTAATTTGAAGATTGGTTTCACGATTTAGACATCATATAAATGATATTTCATGATATAACATTATTATTATTATTTATCAAACATTTTTGTTTTAGTTAATACCCGGAATTTGGAGTAATTGTGTTAATAATGGATGTGATGGAAGACTCATTGATTTTTCTCATGTGTATCAAAATGAAATTGGATCTTGAAAATAAATGTTTATGATAACTCCTTACATTATATCATGATATATAATTAACAACCACAACAATGGTGATATTCCATACAAACCAAAAAAGAGAAAAATGGGGTCTCATTAAAGTGAAATTGATGAATACATTGAAATATAAAACAAATTAACTTCTAAAATGACTATAATGAGGTAGTAAGAGGTATGTTAAATGTCTCAAAGTAATTATAAGATATTTTTTGTGAGGTATATAAGGAAATAGTGAAAACAAATCATGGAAAAATACAGAGTCAGTGGAACAAAATAAGGTCAATACTAAGAAACCATTTATTGGTAAATTTCAAGTGTGTGGAGAACATGGAAGGTATCGGAGTAAATTCCCGTACTGAAGGCCTAAATACAATATAGAATAATACACCATGATATTACAATCACTGAAGTAATTATATATTTGGATATGAGATTATTTTGCAGAATCATTATATCAATGATATTTTTGTTATAATAATCATCACAAATCACAAGGATATTTTCTATGTGTTTTTGTTTAATGATATGAAATGTTATATTAAAGGGTACCAATAATCGAGAAATGTGATTTTCTAGTTATGGGATATTTTATAGAGAACACAAGAATATGATATTAATAGAGATTAATATTTTATTGATGATGATATAATAATGAATTGTTGGGATAATGTGATGATTAATATTGATAATGTAAATTGGGTACTTTTAACGACCATTTAATTGATTATTGATAATGTGATTTATATTATCATTGAAGAGGTTTATTGCATTTTGGATTTATGGAATATATTTTATAGTCTTTGAATTTTTATGGAATACTTATAGAGATAAATATGGAAGAATATATTCCTTCATTGAAATTTTTTAGTGATTTGGTTTTTTGGAATGGATTAACACGATTTAAGAGAATATATTTTTACATTATTAACTTATTTTGTGTGTTACCTTATGGGCTTTTTGATGTTGTTTTTTTTTATTTAGGATATGATGATATTGGAAATTTAGTTACCTTTTTTTCTAAATTTCTAGGTTTGAAATTTTTTCTGTCATATTTTGGACAATACATAATTTTAATGACATATAGAATTTTTTTGTTGAAATTTTTGTGTTACTACTCAGATTTTAGAGAATAACATATTTTTTCATATGAAGATTTATATTTATTGGATAACGTGTTCTTTTAATTTTTGACTGGTTAATATATTGCAACAGGAGGAGTGAATTTTCATTTTTTTATGAATCATATGATCCATTAAATATTAATTTTAGTGCTTTAAGAAAGAAATTTTTTTTAATATTATTTTCATGGAGTTAGAGATGATTTATAAATACATTGAAGTAAAATGAAAAGATGAATGTATTCTAATGTTATTAATATAAATGATGTATTCAAATTCTCTCATATTACCTACAATGATGGTTACAGTTTTCCTCAACTCAATTAAGAGGAAAGTAAATATTTAGAGTCTTTTGTGGAATGTATCACTAAAATATACTGGTATTTTTCCAGTAAATTTTTAGTCTTATAATGTTATATACTTGTTTTCATATATATTAAATTAGGAAATACGATGTTTCCCAATAGCGACATAGAAATTATTTATCATAATAGAATCTACATCAAATTTTTTTACTATGTCTAGATATATTAATTCATGTACGTGAGAATTAAAATTGTGAGCTAACAATTTACATAATTTAGGTAGAATTTAATATATGTATATTTTAAAAAATTTAACCTTTAAATAAATTTGAACTATTCAATATATTTATTTATACACATCATCATGATTTAAAAACTATAATATATTATAAAATATTATTATTTGAACATAAGAATTATAAAATAACCATTGTATTATAAGGTATTGGTCGTGGTAATCATATAATTAAATTTATTTATATGGTATTTTACTAATAAAATTTAATTAATTGATTCGTTGAAAATAATAAATCAAAATTTTGAGAAGTCTTTTTATGGTCTAAAAATACATTTTCTTCACAATTCATTCTTATATAATTTTTTGTGTGGAAATTATAATAAATTTATACCAATATTATTTTTTTATAAAACAATATATATTTTTGAAATCATCATATCAATGTTAATTTAGGGTATTTTTAAGATTTTTATTAATTGGATATTTTTATTTACTAGGGAAAACCGATTTTCCAGATACTGTAATTTATTTTAATTAATTCAGTTACATTAAAAATCCCATTATATTTTGGATTAGGTATTAAAGTGAAATATGTTACATTTTATTTATAATATTCCAAATAATTCTAATTTAACAACTAATAATCATGATTTTGATATAAGTTATTTTCTAGGATTAAAAAAATATTTTTCTAAAAATGGTATCCATTTAATTCTAGGAATTTATATTAAATTAGTTTCTAAAACATCAAAATATTGAAACTTGAAAATTTGATTTCATATTTTTAATTTTGATTTTGAATGTTTTTAGATATTCCCTTTTTATTTTTGTTCATTATGAATAGTAACATTAGTAAAAAAATTACCTTTGGTATGGGTAAGATAAGAAAATAAATCATTGTTAAATAATTGTGTAATGAATTTTATGAAACCCTAAAAATGGAATCTAATCCATTATATAAGGATTTTTTCATCACAATCACCCAATATTCTATTTTATGTCAATATTGTTCCATGTATCTTTGATATCGACTTAAATATTATATCATTGTGGAGAAAAATACAAACTTTCAATCTCATTTCAATTAAAAAATATTATATTTTTCCATGGGGTTAAAAAGATGTTTTTATTTCTAATAAATGGGTTTTTTAATATAAATAAAATTATTTTATTATAGTAATTTATTATTAGTTTCTTGTGATGGTATTATTACCTTCAATTCTTAGATAATGTTGAGACAATGCGTGATGAAGTAGTATAAAAATTCAATAAATTATTTCAAAAATTAAAATTAATTTTTTTATGTTTTTTAGTGCTAAAAGAAATATATAGGTAAATATAACGTATAGGTGATGTTTAAATTTTATATACTCTAAATTCATTATTGTCTTCCTAACATTAATGGTTAATTAATATAATAGTCCCATAATTGAAATTGATTCGCTTTTTATGTTATATAATATTTTATAAAATTATTTTAAAATTTTAAAAATCTTTTAATAGTACAAGTACAAGAGGAAATGGTATAAAATATAATACATGAACCATTTATGCAGAAATTTTTAATTTATGAGTAAATTTAAAATCGTAATTATTGAATAATTTGTTATCATTGTTAAGGATAATTATGATTAATGAGGGTTTATACTAAAAATAAAATTGTTAAAGTGAACTAAGTCATTAATAAATCCTATTTTATGTGTTTTTTCATATATCATATTTAATTTAAAATTAAGGATATTTATAACTACTTTTCATGGAATTTTCCTTTATAACAATTTAATGTATTAAAAAATTAAAAGACTGCTCCTCCCTTCACTTATTAAAGAAATTATCCTATCCTCACTCCTACACAATTAAAGATCCTTAAATATTTTTTAATACATACACTAATAACATTATAAAATATCTCATTATGAACTGGAGGAATTTAAATGATCATAATGTTATCTTTTTGATGATTGAAGTGTAACCTATATGTTGTTTCTCAAATAAGACGTATAACTCATAAAAAAAATTCAATTCTATTTCTTCATCTAAGTCCCCTAATGTTATGGTATCCATTATAAAATAAAAACATCAGTATATTCAATATATTAGAATTTTAATATTTTTATAGAACCATTATTATACAACCCCTATTCAATGAAATGGGAAACAAAAAAGTATCCCTCGTGTATACAAGTGGACTACCACATCTATATAATGATATGTTTCATTTTATATCACTGTAATTTATGGTTTGTTATTTTTATGAATTTAATATTTATTATATATATATATATAAATTACATAATTATTCTTGTAGAATTAAAATATCAAAACTACCATTTATGATTTTCTTCCATATAGAAACGATAATGTTTCTTGTGTGTACGTGTGGATTACCACCACCATGATGTGATGTGATTGGTATTCCATTTTACCTTTGAATGTATGGTAATTAGGATAAAATTTATGAATATGTATGATTTATATTAAATAATAATGAATATGAATATTTGAATTTTTATTTAACTTATTTTTTATTCAAACCATTGAAAAGTGGAAGCATCACTTTTTTTTATGTACATACGATTGTCTCCACAGGGGGATGTAATTAATTTTCCATGACTACATAAAATGAATAATGATAAAAGTGTATATTTTGAATTCATTTGATCCTTATTACATGATTCATGTTATATAGATAATTGAACCATAAACATCGTGGAAATACTAGAACCATCTAACTGAAACATACATGAAAAATGAATTATTTATTACCAGAAACATCAATTTAAATATAAAATTGTTTATAAGAATTTGATAAGATGTAATAAGTAAATCATAAATCATATGATATGTATGAATATTTGTTTGGAATATATTTATAATTATATAAATATTATATAGTATATTTCAATTTGTTTAAAGAAATATGATACTTTTATTAAGGGATTATCATCGTGAATTGTCATCATAAGGAAATTTGTTATATTATGCACCTTTAATATTTTATGAGGTCTATATAAATTTTTTTAATGTTATTTCCCTAATATTAATATATTAATTATATTTAAAGTTTAATTTGATGTTATTCATTGATAGGTCTTACTATAAAAAATTACTAAATAGGTAAGGGATTTATTTCTCAATCTAATTTATAATGGGGATTGATAATGATAGAATTTAACATGAGGAAATTATCGGATACTTATATGATAAAAACCATTAATTTTTAATCAAATTTAAATTTTTTAATTTTTTTGTGATAGATCCATTTTTCCCTCTTTATAAATTAATATTATAGAGAAAATATTATTAGGATCAAAAGACTTCATTTCCAGTTTTTTTATGAAATTTTTTCTTCTGTTTCCATGTTTTTTAAAAATTTTTATATAATATATTTAATAATTATTAAATATTTCTTTAATTTATTTTTTAAATTTGTTTCAGCTTTTAATTTTTATTATGCCAATTCAATTTTCATTTGATGAACATGTTTGTTTTTTCCAAAATTCTGAAAAAAATATTTGTTTTAGCACATCATGAATGAAATCTATTAACCGTATAAAATATCAAATTTTTTGAAACATAATTTACATGTATCTATGGTAATTATAAATTATTTTTTTCCATACCATTTTCATTTTTATGGATTTTAATTTTTTTTGAATTGAAGGGGGTTTTCCTCTTGAGATGTTCCAGTTATATTTTAATGGATTTTTTCATCTATGATTACATCCTTTGGTTTTTCTTATGTTTTTATAGATATATGATCTAAAGATTCTACTGTTAATATTTTTATGAATGTTTTGTTATTTTTATTATGAAATTTTTACAAAACCCATTAATCTTTCATAGGTTATGCTCAGATTATATGATGAATGTTTTGTTATACTTTGGTATATATATGAATGGATTATTATTTTGGGATATTTGTATTCTTTAGGTCCCTAAAATGCAATGGAAAATTTAATTTTGATATATAATGAGATAAAAATGAAAATAATTGATATGATTTATAAAATATATTTTCACATTTGGTTTTTTGAGTATGATTACATATACATATTTTTATATTATTATGCATGGACATGATTGAGAATATTATTTTTCACATATTTTTATGTGGATATTATTATGGATAAATTTATTGACAAGATTTTTTCCATAGGATTATATTTCTAAATTCTTATATCATAATACTTGGATGATGAATTGTGCCTTAAAAACCTTATTGATCAAGAATTTGGATATGAGTTGATTTTGGAGTTTATGAACTAATATATCCTATTAATGACACTTTTATATTGAAATCATGCTCTTTATTATGTGTTAATAACCTTAAAATCATATTACTATTTATTCAGATTTATATATGTAATGTTTACCCATACTGATAAAATGATCTCACAATTTATTATGATTCCTTTTCCTTTGGATATGAAGAAATATTTTAATTATGATGTGACTAAATAGGGTGTTAGTTGTGAATAGTTGAGTGAGATATAATGTGGATATTTAACAATAAATTTTTTATGTATCAATGTTTCATAAGAAACTAATAAATTATTGTTCTGTTCTGGATCATAAATATATGAAATGAATATTTATCAAAATAAAAGTAATATTTGTATATATTGTGTATTGGATTCTATTGTGACCCCTTAGTTTGATGATATGTTAGATATATAAATTTAAACTCGATTTGATATAATGATATAATTTTCAATGGAATTGCATAGTTTTTTGTATCAACACCAACCCCTACAAGTGATATCATATTAGAACTATTTCTATTTTATAACTAAAATGGAACCTTATGAGGATATATATGGGAATAGGTGTCATAATCTAGATTTATTGGATGATGTTAGAGAGAAGGTGATGATGGGAACTAATATTATCCTGCACATGATAATGATGGTTCAAACCATTCAACATCATAATAAATCTATGTGATGTTTTTATATAATATAAGAAAAAATAATAAATGAGACCTATATTTAATGTTAATATATAACGTGCTATATTATGTATCATTTTGGAATAAATTATTGGTGGATGGGAAGAAGAGAAATATTTTCCATAGACACATAATCCTATTTGAGAACATTAATCATATCAGATTTGTGGTCTATCAACTAGGACTCCAACCTAATATATTTAAAGTAAATAATGTGTTCTATGTATACATATAAAGTAATCCCATTCATGACCCCTCACATGCATCGATTCCAGAGGTGGAACCTTTAAGGAATGACTTATTATATGTTGATTATCTTGTGATGATCATGGATCATATATAAAATGTTTTATGGAATTATTAGATTCACCTGATCAAATAACCATAGTGGAATAAAAAAGTTGAGGTGAAAGCATGGGAACTAGTGGTGGTGAAGAAACAGATGTACCTATATCTATTTTTATATAAAAAATCAAAATTCCAAGAATTTTTTTTAAAGGGGATTAATTTAATGAAAAGAAATTATAAATTAAATTCTATTCTAAATGAATAAATTACTTATTAATTAATGTAGTTATAGAGAACATGTCCACTATATTTCATTGGATATTTTGTGATATAATTAAATAAATCCATTAATTGTCTATCAGGATTAAAATATAATTACGAATCATAAAAATTGTTTATATGGTCTTTCTATATTGACTTTTATGATTATTATTCATTAAGAGTTATTATAAAATCTAATTAACATCAAACGAGGAAGTTATTTCCTCAACTGTTAGAATCATATGCTATGAAGAACATTTATCCGTAGTTCTAAGCAAGATATCATCACATAGATTTTCCATTGACCAGGACCATTCCATGATTAAAAAACTGAAAATTATGTAGAACCATTTATATTAGAATTTCAAGATTAAAAAAATCACCACCCAAACCATGTTTCTTAAACCACCAAAATAATGTAACACCATCACACACCGTACCCTTGTGGCATTCAATAGTGATACAATAGGTTATGAATATAAACCCTAGTATTATAAATATCTATTTCTTCATTCAAAAATATAATAATTATTATATCTATTCCTTTTCATTAATAATTAAATATACGATTATTTAAAAATTTTGATAAAATTTTGATTCTGATTTGAAGAAAGAAAAACTATATTTTTTGGAAATATAAAATTTCAATTAAAAAACAATTTTTGATAATTTAAATAATTTTGGAAATTTTTTTATTCTCATGAATTTTACTTATTTAATAATGTTTATTTAAATATAAATGAAAATATAACATAATTTTATCTAATGTAATTTTTATAACGGTCAGAAACTTGTTATTGTCATAGATACTAGTATTTTCAAATAAATGCGGGTTTTCATTTAAAAGATAAAATTAACCTATTTATAAAAATATTGGGATAAAATAAATATTTTTTTTACGTCAACATGATTAAATTATGAATATTGTAATTTGTCATAATTTAATAAGGCATAAAAATGTGTGGGTAAAACATTCAATATAGTATTATTGATGACATTTTAATGGAAAATAGTGATGTATTAAATACTATAAAATTTATCCACATTTAAAAATACATTTAGGTTCTAAAATAATATGTTTCATTAATTTTTTTTAAAAAACTATAAATAATCCAACAAAAATTATATTTTATTTTATGGTTTTAAAAAAAATATTTAGTATCATTACCCATTTCAATTTAATGAATGGTATTATTTTAATGGGTTTGGTACTTAAATTCATAATATATTTCAGTATAAATTATCTCCGGGAGAAATCAAAGGACAAAATGGGATGTTTTATTATTTAGATTGTTTTATCACATAGAATTAAAACCCTAGGTTTATAAATTACTAAATAGTTCCCCTCTCTTTTAATATTAATACACACCCATCATCCAATTCCGTATAAAAATTCATACGTTTATACATAAATATTACATCATAAGAAGTGAATATTAATTAAATAACATTATGATCCATGAGAAAACCGAATATGGTTATCATACTAGGAAATTAGGATTCATGAAAATATAATTTATAATATATATAAATTGTATCTTATGGAGTTCTTCACAAAAAGCACACTTTTTAGACACATCATACATACAGATAATCTTCTTCTCTTATTTGAAATAAAACATAATAAATGGAAAGCTCAGCTGATTAGTAAGCGTAGATAAGGGAGATATGAATGACTATTTAAACATAACATCAACAAAAGGGTTTAAAAAACACGATCTCAACATTTTAAAATCAACCCCCATAATTCATAAATAAAAAAGTGAGTCATTTAATAAATCCTGAATGTTTATAAGAGAATAATCAAAATGGGACTAAATAACCTGATCCATAAGATCATGAAATTATAATATGATAATGTCATAAAATAGTGACATGAAGTGTGACATAATCCAAGTGATAGAAATATTATGTCAAGGATTCCCACAAAGTCATTCATAACATTTAGGTCTTGAGATAACCACCTATGAACAAGATTCAGTCTTGAAAAGACCCACATATACCAACTTTTATGCATCAAATAACCTCACATGAACCCTCTGTTGGGATTGGGATAACATATTATGAACCCTATATTTGGTCTTGGGGTATGCTCTCATGTGACATTTGAGCTCACTAAACATTAATATTCACCCAATCCAATGGATGGATGTTTAAATCTACACCCACATATTATATAACAATAAATCCATTCATATATATTCCACAAGAACATAAAAACATTCGAATAACATAACCCATTGCAAAGAATACATTTTTCATCTAAATTTCATGATCATACACATAAAACATCGAAATAAAGGATAAATATGGTAAAATTGTATCATATCTGGAAAAGATCCTATGTTACATTAATGGAAGTTCTTATGAATGAATAATTATTTTAAAAAGTCCTTGAAAATTTCCTGAAGAAATTACCCTTTTCATTTTTAAACATCATACTATTATATAAAAGTTTATAATTTGTTAAAGAAAACATTTTATTTGGTAATAACCTTAGAAACTTATAAAGGAATATTTTAAGCCCTTATTAGACATGATGGATGGAAATTCCATTTATTCTATGTACTTTAAAATTATGATTCCTTCAATAGATTCGATAGAAATTGAATCGTACCTCATTTAGAAAAAAGAAGATTAATTTTAAGACATTTTAAAAAATGTAATACTTTTACAAAAATGTCTATAAAGAGACATAAAATAATATTAAAATATTTATTGAAAATATTTTTAGAAAAAATGGACATTGATAGAAAGTTATTTTCTACCAAAATTAGAAATAAAACTGATTTCCCATAAAAAGTTTCATTCAGTATATTGAGTTCATAATGTGAAGAAATGAAATGAAACTTTTTTTATTAACAAATAACTAGATTATATGAAATTGAAATGGATTGATTATGATGTTACTATATAATTTTATTCAATTTAAATTCAATAATAAACAATCTTTATTAAAATTTTAATGAAACATAAATCCCCTACCAATAGTCCAAATTGCATTGAATGTTATATGAACTCATATATATTAAATTTAAAATTATTATAATTCTATAATATAATCACATAAATACATATACTATCATATATATCCCATTAAAACATTTTATTATCGAATTATAAATTATTCCTTATCAAAATAATTTTTTCATTGTGTTAATTATTTCATAATTGATGAGAATTCTGGTTTGGTTATTCATATTCCTGTAATTTTACCATAGAAAAATTATATCCTAAATTTTATTAATGATAAAAATATAATATATATTAAAAAATTAATTATATAAATATAAATAAATAAATAAATAAATAAAACATTATTTATTTATAGTCTTCCATTAAAGATAGTGATTCAAAAATGTGTTACACCATTTTATTGGGATAGATGGATGTTTGTACGCATAAATGGTGTCTTCACATTTTAAAAAATGGAACGAATGAAAGTTAATTAATATTTAATCTTAAAAAATCAGTATTATTTTATATTTATAATATATAATCACTAAATACATCATTATTTCCATTTATGTTAACCATTATGGAAAACGAAACACATCACTTCATAGAGGTGTTAATCCACATGTATACATGAGAGAGGTTATCATATTACAATTTATTATAATGTAATAAGGTAGATATTATAGAATAATTATAGATGATTATTTAATTCATAAATATCATGTTCATAAATAAACCCATCATAATAATTGTCAATATATATTGGTAATGAAAAATGAATTGTATCCCGATGTGGAGGTGGTAGTCCAAGGGTACACAAGAGTTATACATTTAGTTTATCTTTGAAGGAATAAAGGGTGTATCATAGTCATTATATATACATTATAAAATTTTATTAAATTAATGATACAATAGTTTTTATTTTATGTTTAATAACATTACTTTTAATATGGTAGAAGAAGAAATAAATTGAAACAGTCCGAGTATGATGATTTCATAATTTTCGGTAGGCCTCCTTTAGATATCTTATAATGGACCCTTGGAATGGTATTTCTAGAATATTTTAACCTATAATTTAGGTTTGTAAAATTTTATAAAAAAAATGATCTGGGTTTATTCGGGATAAATGACTCAATATGGTGTAAATGAAAGAGAGAGGGGTGTCGTTTTATAAGGGGGCGAAAGAAAAAACATCGAATTACTAAAAATGAGTATAATTTAGTAGATTAATTCTAATAAAGATGATTCAAAATGGCTTTAGAGTCAACAAAAAGAGGATGATTCCAAAATATCATCATAAAATTAAATTTGTATTGGTTTTTATTTCATTTAAACCATGTCTTTTGGTTTAACCCCTTCATTAGTGGATTTAAATCTTAGTAGTAGTAACAAAATGAGAAAATTTTAGGGTTATAATATTATCTTTAAGTTAATAATAATATATAAAATGAGAAATGGATGATAATTTTGAAATAGAATCATCCCAATTGACATCATTCAAAAAAAGTTATGATTTTTAAAAAATAAAGAAAAATATTAATTAACATAAAAAATCATTAATGTCATTTAGAAAACATTCAATTATTTAAAATTAAAATATATAAATATTGTAATTTAATTATAATTTAATCATTTAAAACAAAAATTATATTTTAAATATATCTAGAAAATTCACATGTATCTTTAAATAACCTAGAAAAAATTACATCTATAGTTTAAATGATCATATGCATGATTTTTATTATACATGAAAAAGACTTATACTAGCATTGTGTAAACATTTATGTTAATTATTTATTCACTAAAAACTATAAATAAATAACCATGAAAAAATAACTCATATATAAATTGAAAATTTATAACTAAACCTATACTCTTATTAGCCTTGGTTAAAAATTTAATAGATTTTAAAATCCATGGAGTGGAATTTTAAAATTTATATTATTTAAAATAATATAATTCAAATTATCAAAGTAAAGTAATATTATAACTCCATATATTAATATTTGGTATGATGTTGCTCTAATTGACTATATAAAACAGAATAAATGGAGGTTTGGGTTTATTTTTAGACCTTATCTTAGGGGTTTAATCGAGTTTTACCCCTTCTACCAGCATAGAAGAGACAAATATTTACCATGATTATTATTAATAATGAAAAAACAAGAGCTGAATATTTGTAACATAAAAAGAAACCAAAGTAGTACTTTTATTTTAATTATTTTATTAAATAGCTTTTTTATAACTAACTAATAAATTTTTTTTAAGAACAATTATGAATCAAAGATAATTTTTATAATATAAATTAATCTTAATCAAAATTATAATATATTACTTTATATTTCTAGATGTATTATTTTTTATAATGTAAAAAATTTATTTATAAATGTATTTTTGACCAAATTGGTAATATAAGGTAATTTATATTAATTAATTATTTCATATTTAATGTTTTGACTATATTATAAACAATTTATAAGCCATTTTTTAAATTAAAATTAAATATAGATAATTTTAATGAATTTATTTAATATTATCTATAAATACATTATTTATTTTTTGATATCTAATATATTAATGAATTAAATAAAATCATTAAGAAATATTATTATTTTTTATCAATCTATTTTAATATAAAATACATGATTAGATGTATTATGTATCATTTTGATATATTTGTTGATAGAAATTACATTCCATTATAAATACATGTGTTTATTTAGAAATCCTTTTATTTATGGTTATCAAAATTTGAGTATTTTAAATAAATTTTATCTTCAAATATTATAAGTTTTAATATATAAATTTCAAATTTTTGAAATTGGAATATTATTTATCTTATCCAAATTTTATAAGTTTGATAATCATTGTTCCCTTACCATGATTTTTTAATGAAATTTTTAGTTAGCAAAAAAAATATATGCACCCACCACCAAAATAAATCTGGTGATACCAATGTTATGTGAGAACTAGCCAAGCCTTTAGTGAATGGAGAGTATTTGGGTGAAATAAGGTGTGTATGAAAACAGACATGAACATAGTTCCCTCCACGGTGAGGTGGGGACCTGTGAGTAGGGCCCTGGGTAGTCCGAAATGAGCTTGGGAAGAATCCTAGTAGGCTCAAGCGTTAGTGCATGTGTGTGTGTGGTTGTGATTTTATGATTGATGATCCACAACTTATAATATATGGTACCACTAAAATTCTCCTCATTTCAATGTGGGAAAAGTTTCAAAACATTGGGTTTTAATCTCTTACATTAATTAAAGTTTGGGTTGATTTTATCCATTTTCTAATTTTTGGATCGTCTCTTTCACAAATTATCAACCTTGTGTTCTTAAATCCGAAAAAATATACCGTCGTGTGTTCCACTTCTCTACAATTACAGACTTCTTCAACTCTTTTCCCAGCTCGATAATGAGTCTTCTAAAACAACAAAAATAATTTATTTAACTTACACTTATCTTTTGACCAAAAAACAAATATAAGTTTATTTTTATCTATCCTGGCTCCCACAAAAAGATAAGCATAATATATATATATATAACACATTAATGAAGAACTCTTTATAATTTACACATACAAACCCCACAGTCTCATTCTATATGTCATGATTTAATATCCAACAATTTTCCACACATTACATAATTGATAGAAGTTGATATCAATATATATATATATATATATAATATTTCTATCAAATATGATAATATGAACATTTTTACAAGTAATAGAAACTCCCATATTCATTTTTTGAAAAAGGGAAAATGCACTTTCCTATGAAATATATATCACCCAAAATAATTAATGAAAATAAAATATATATACTGATATTTTTTATATAAAAACCTCATTCTACATATCCAAAATTCCAAACTCACCCCTCTGAAGACTCTTTCTCTTTTCTTGAATGTAGTGGACACGAGGCGTTGTTTCGACTAAGGTATGTGATGAAGTTGATTGTACATATATATATAACAATATTTATCATGAATACATTTATGGGAAGTAGTTTCATAATATAATCTATGGTCTTATATTAGTAATTATATTTTCAAATGTTATTTTTATTTACAATTTTAAACAATATCGAAACCATGTTGTTTTATTTATAACCTAAAAAATTTAATGTTGTATTTTATTTTATTAAAATTCTAATGTTTTAGTTATTGTTTAGGTAGATAGAATTTTACTTCTTTTGTGTTGTTTCTATGTAAAATATTTTTAAATAAAATCTATCATTAGTTGGTCAAAAATTCCTTTCAAAACCATGAATATCATTCATAATATAGGAAGGACACTAATTGGTAGATATTGTTGACATTTAATTTATTTTTAATAAGATTTTTTTTTTCTATTAAAAATATGTATTTTTAATTTAAAACAATACTCTGGAGATATAGATATCTCCCAAATCATTTAGATTTATTTAATTATATGATTATGTTATTTAATGGAATGGTATGATTATTGTTTTCTATGAAAATAATTTATGTTTTATTTTGATTGGTTTATGGTTAAGAGTGGGAAAGGAACCACGATTAATTTTTTTCTAATATTATTCTACATGAATATAAAATGAAATGATATATTATGTGTAGTAAACTCATGACATCAAGGGGAAACTATCCAACACTAGATATGACTAGGTTGCCTAATTTTTTTCTTATGGTCAGCTAAGTAACATAAATATTCCATAAAATTTTATATTTTCATTATGGAAAAATAAAAAAAGTTTTTCAAAGGGTTATTATATTATAAAATAATTGGTTTTCAAGATACTATACATTTATGAAGGTTATTTAGAAAATATTTCATATATTGAAAAGCCTTTTCTACGTATTGATATTTTGGGTGATATAATTGATATAAGTATTCAAAATAAAAATAATATTTCAAATAGAATGTATTTAAAAAAACATTAAAACACCTTAATAATAAATTTAATTGTCACACAATGTTTTAAATTTGTTATCACATTTATAAAAGTTTTTAAATTGGTGTCTAATTAATATAAATTTGTGTAACATGTGAAGACAATTTTATTTATTTTTTGTAAAGATTTGAAAAATTGTAATCTTTTGTTCTTATTCTCCAAAATCTAGACAAGAAAATTTCATGTAATGTAAAATGATCATTGTATTTTTTTAGTTAATATTTCAAAAAAATTATACCACATTTTTATGTACTGAATCTAGAACAACGTGCTCAGGTATTAACTGTTGGTATCAGAATAAACGTCTAGAAATTAATTGAACTTTGTAAAAAAAATTAAGGATAAAAATATCTACCTGAAAAAACATTATTTTTTTCCTCCAAGAAGACAAATAAACATAAAAATATAGAAGTCTAGCCGAATTATGAAGATAAAAATTCAAAATTTTCTTATATCAAATGAACAAATTATTAGGGAATAATTCATTTTAATGGGGAAGAATTTAACATCCAAATAAATTCATATAGTAATTTAATATTAAATTTATTTTTTATGAAATATTTTTTTAAGAAATATTACTCTTTGAATTTCCTGTGAAGTTGCATTCTTCCCTAATTAAATGAATTGAACCAGAACCGTTCATTCATCAGACATGAGAAAATTACAAATTTTCATCTTGCGAATTCTACTAATCTTCTATATTCACAAGGGTATTATTCTTCATAGAGATTCCAAAAAACATATCTCATAGATTATTTTTTCCTAAAAAATAAAATTACATCTCTATATTTATCTATTACATTGATATGAAACCAATTGTAATGATCGGAACTGGTGCTTATAAATTTAGTACAAAAACAATTATTTTTATTTTTTATTTTAATTTATAAATGAAATTAAAATCATTTATATATATTGAATTAGATAGAATGGTTTCGAGTCATTATAGTTGGAGTCATAGAGATGGACAAGAAAATTTTCGAGATTAGATGTAATATGTTTATGAAAAAAATCTACACAACAAAACATTCTTTTGAACCTAAATGTACATAAATACACATAAAAATATAGAATTTCCATTAAATTATAAGAACTAAAATTCAGAATTTTATTAAGTCTAGCAATCAAATTTTGAGGGAATAAATCAATTATGGAGGGAAGAAAGTAGCATCCCAAGAAAATAAAATAGAAATTCTTTTATTAAATTTTGATTTCATATATTGTTTACAACATACTATGAACGATTTTAAAAAAAATTATGATGCTTTTATATTATGTTTAATGAAAATATTTTTTGATTCAAATTATTAAACATAAAATTGTATTTCAAGAAGTAGTATTTTTTATAAATGAAATGAAATTAATATATTTATTTATTTTTATTAAAAAGGGAGAAATATATTTTTATTTATTTTATATTATGATTTCATATTTAATATTTTGAATATATTATTATCTATTTAGACAACCTTTCTAAAATTATAGTTAAATGTTCATAGTTTGAATGAAGGTATATAATAATATCATTGATGAAATAAATTATTTTATGATTTATAAAATTTTAATGATATAAATAATATAATGATGAAACATTTATATGTTATATCAATTATTGAAATTAAAATATACAACACAATTTGTGAGATATAATCTTTTATGATATTTGTGGTTAGAACATAAATTGCATAATAAAAAAATATTTATATATTAAAATAAATATATTTGTGGTTATCAAAATTTGAGTACATTAAATATATTATTATTTCATTATATTATAAGTTGTAGTATGGAAGTGTAAAATTGTTTTAGGTACTATAATTTTAAATTTAATATTTGTGTAATATGTTTAAATATAAATGATAATTTGATAAATATTTTACCATTTTTTATTGTATATATAAAATTTTTCATAACAAAAAATGTGTACAAACCCACCAGTAGAGTCAGTATAATGAAACCCTTGATTTGGTGGGCATTAGAAAATAATTTGGTGAGTGGGATATCCACGGGTGTAGCCAGGAATGTAGGACAAATGGAATAGGCACAGTTCCAATCAATTTCACAAAGGGACCCATATGTGTGGCTCCGTGTAGTCTACAATGAGGTTGCGGTAAAATATCATTCAAGGCCCATGTATTGGGACATTTTTTCCCTTATTTTTATTTTATGATAATGAAACCACAGCTGTAAAATAGATACTTTCCCAAACTCTTCTCATTTTGATATAGGTTGAGTTTTAAAACTATAGGATTTAATCTCATCCATTTATTTGAGTTTGATTTTATACTAGTTGTTCACTCATTTTTATATCTTATTCTTCACTAATCTTCTTCCTTACATCCTTGATAAAGAAAAAATATGATGTTTGATTTTTATAGTCCTCCACCATAGAAAACTTCATTAACCCATGGCCCATCATTACAATGACTATTCCAAAATGACATAAATAATTTATAAAATATAAATTGATCTGTCGGGTAGATTACATATATCAATTTTTATATATCACTATTGTCTTTCACAACAAGATATGGATAATATATATACATATATATATAACTATATCATGGAAATTTCATATTTAATTTACACAAACAAACACATATGTCACATTATATGTGTGAAGATATTAAATCCCACATTTTTTCATGCTTACAATAATGAATGAAAAAAATATATACACATATATTTTACATAATACAAAATAAGATAATCCACTCATTTGACTAGGTAAAAGAAAAACTCCTAATATATTTTAAATAGGAAACATGCAGTGTGAAACTGCAAATTAATCACCCAAAATAGTTCATGTTAATAAGAATATATATTGAAATATCTATATAAAAAATCATTCTTCTCTCCCAAAATACCACACTCACCCCTCCCAAGACTCTTATTTTGTTGAGTTTTGAAGATATTATTATTTTGTTCACTTTTTATAATGGATTAAATTTTTTAATACATATATATATACAGTAATATTCCCATTTAACACTTGTAAGAGAATTGAGTTTTATTAAATCATTCTATGGTATTATATTTTTAAATATATTTTCAATGATTACTATGTTATATGTTGTAAAACAATACCACAACCATGTTTTTATTATTTAACCTAAGAACATAGGGGTCCTATTTTATTTTATTAAATTTTCAATGTTATGGTTTTAATTTTATGCAGATATTGGTTATCATTTAATTTTTTGGTTATATTAACAAAAGTATAAAATAAAAGTTATTATTTTATATCCAAGATTTACCTTTCACATCAATTAATTTCATTCATAATTTAGATATGTCCATTATCTATAGATATTACTAATATTTTATGTATTTAGAATAAAAATGTCTTTTAAACACCAATGATATTATCTTTCTATATTTTTAAAATAAAAAAATACTGTAGGGGTATGAATTTATCCTTATTTTTTAGAATTTATTATAAATAATTTTATGCAATTTAAATTAATGGTATGATTATTTACATCTATGAAAATAATTTAAGTATGATTAATAATGGTTTTTGTGATTATATAGAGAAACCCAATATCATTACAAATTGTTTCTTAAAATATAGACCTAAAGAGTTTATTAAAATTATATAATATGGGGAGTAAACCAATAACTTTAAAAAGATGTTTTCATATATTTGACACAACTATGTGGGATCATGTTTTTTCTTATTTCATATAAATTATCATAAACAATTTATAAAACATAATATTTTCCAGAAGGAGAAATTCTTAATATGTTTTTTAGTGGATTTATGTTTTGGAGAATAAATGGATTTCAAGGTAATATACATTGATCAATGATATATAAAAATATTATAATTCTTGAAAATCATTTTTAAGAGTTTATCAAGTCAAATGATTTATTTGATAAAAGGATTCCAATGAAATTTATAATTTTTAACAGAAAATTATTTACAAATATTTTTAAATTCACTTAATAGGAAATTTAATGATCACACTATTTTTTAAAATAATTATAACATTTTTATTATATTTTCAATTGGAGTTTATTTTTTAAATAGTGGGAACACATACACAAAAATTATATATTTTTTGTAAAAAATGATAAATTGTAATTTTTTTTCTAATTCTATAAATCCTAAACCAGACAAGATCATGGAATGTAAAATGTTATCTGTGATTTTTATTTGTGTTTTATATATAAAATACATAGCATTTTTAATTATTAAATAAAAAATGGGGTTCATGTATTTACATTATTTACCAAATTTTGTCATTTTAATTTAAAATATTTTATCTATTTTTCATTATTCAATCACTATAAGTGATAAAAATTAAAAATATTTAAATAATAATATCATAAAAAACAAATTTTATTAGATAAATTTCTTGTGAAGAATTATAATTTTTTTACCAAATGATAGTACAAGATTGATTTAAATGAATTAAATTATATTATTTATATTATAATAAAAATATTTTAAATTTGAAACTACTTGAAAAGGAATCTTTTAAAATTCGTAAAAAATATTGTTTTTAATAAAAATAATTATTTAAACAATTTACAGGAAATTAAACCTATTTGAAAAATTGAAAAAATTAATCCAATTATAATTTTTGTAGGATGATTTCAAAAATAATTTCTGTTTTATAAAATAAATTTCCTAAAATTTATAGAAACTAATTATAATATGGACTCATAATATGAAGTAATAAAACCCATTTTTTAAGAATAATATTTTTAATGAATAAAAGGATGTTACAAAAAATTGTGTACTTATTTATTAATAATTAATTGATAAATTTATAATGATTATGACATTTAAATTTATTAAATAGTGTGGTTAATCCTATTAAATTTGTTAATTTAGTGTCCATGTTATATTTATATACTATATTTGTTTCGTTTGGCCTTATGGTTACATGTATTGCTGACAATCAACAAAATGTAATTTATTTTAAGAGAAATATGTCATAATATATCTATATGTATCATTATAACCTTTTAAAATTAATTTCCCCCATGAAATTTAATCACAAAAATTAAAAAAAAATAAGGATATTTCAATTTCATCACATTTTCATGGTTCGATATAACATCATCAGATTTGTAATTGCTCTATAAAACATTAAAAAGATGAGTAGTTTTGTTTTGTACCAGTTAATCTATATTATCTATGATTTATTATTTTTTTTCTTCATAGTAAAGATCATAGGCCAATGGTATAACCTATGAGTTCAATACATTCAGTGGATCAAGTATGTACTTTCTCATTAGAGACAGATTGAACACATCACGAACATGATAGTAGTATAGATGAAGTACCAAACCATAAGCTACCATCCATACTAGATCAGGAATATCAATGGTTTCAAAATACCTCAGAAAAATAAGTCTATTATTTTCAAATCGCATTCAAATATTCTAGAGATAAATTCATTGGAATTACTTTTATCGAACATTGAATTATATATTTCATCGATGATTATTAGCATAATGTTTCTATTGACTATAAGTAGACTTTATATCTATCTAAATGGTTCGGAAATTATTGTACATTTCCATAGTAGGCTCATATCATAAGTGATTTATTTCTCTAACTTTATCCCTTCACATTATAGTTCTAAACTTCTTTCCATAGAAGGGTTCATAAGGTACCTTCTTAATTCTCGATTGAAATCTATTACAATAGAAAAACACAACTAGAAGAATCAATTCATCCTGAACACATTCAAATTCCAATTAAAAACATCTCAGATATCCTATAGAGAATTAATGGTTTTAACAAACTGAACATCAATTTGATGATGATAAAGAATATTGAAACTCAACTCTATATCTAGAGTCTAAGGAATAATTTACCCAAACATCAAAGAAATCCTCAGATCTTAGAACTATATAATAGAATGTGTTTATCCAAGAAATATTACCTATTATTTAATGTATAATATCAAATGATGATAAAGACGGAAATATTCTCTAATAGAAATGTAGTGTTATGACTTTATAAAGAAATTTAATATAACACAAATAGAATTTTTACCTTTCGACCTTTTGGGAAGTCCTATGAAAAAATCCAGGGAGATTATTTCGCATTTAAAATCTCGTTTTTCTAATGGTTATAATATCCCCTTATACTTCTATTTCCCAACCATAACATTATGAAAAACAAATAACCATGATTCCAAAAATGAAAAATCAGTCCAAATGTTTTACCACCAAAACGTATCATTCAAATCTCTATAAATCATCATATATATAAGATAAATAGATATTTTTAACTATTCACTTTATCCAAATACTTATTTATCAAATATGGAATGGTTAAAACACAATCATTGATCTTGAACCTTATTGCTTCATCACAATCAAGGTTGAAATATACAACTTATCATACCTTTTTCTACTATAAATTTTCATTATATGCCTCTTAAATGTTCACTTAAATAGACTTTTTAACACACATATGAAAAAGATAATAATTTTCCACTACTTTTAGGGTTATAAGATAAATCCATCAAAGGAATATATATTTGGGTACATTGTTTATCCACTTCGTAGATAAGATATCCTGACCAGTTCAAATTTGAGAATCTCATAACTAGTTCACTTTTCCAGGGATGTAATGTATTTAACATTCATAATATTTAATCAACCCCATCATTCTACCCTAAATCATATTCATCTCTTTCTGAATGAACATGAACATTAAAATTTTATGATCATCTTTTATGTCACACCATTATTAGTAAATAAATTTACTCTATATATTTAATGCCAAAATACTATATAAAATCTAAATTGAGAGTTTGGTGATTTTAATAATGAAAACTCAATGTTTTTTAGGCATATAATATCACCATATCATCGTACATAAGGACTTATCCTGAACCATTCTTCATTGCATCATTATAGATCCTGAAACATTATCCATTGTAGGGTAATGTAATCATATATTCTCTGATAAACCATTTCCTAAGATCCTTGAAATATATATAAAATTTATCAATCCAAATTAATACAGATCCATTACATGTTAACATGGTGAGAAGTTTATAAAACTATGTGATACTCTCTCTTGTTTTTAACATCCCTAACCCAAGAGGCACTAAACCGGTGCCCCGATCTGGGTAGTTATATGACCACAAGAGCGCATTCATGTATGCCAGAATTTTCCGACTATAAGTGAGGGACTAATAGGTCCCAAGGGGATACTATACCCATATTACTATACTAATCCACAATAGATAGTGATTTAAATATTGGAAACAATAGGAAATAATTGATAACAAGAATAAACATCCAAATCCCAAACTTGGAACAACCATATACAACCGTGAATATGTCCAGCTATGCTACTGTACTAAGTGAACAAAACCCAAAATAAAGAAAACAAAAAAATCCCAAATTGATAAGGACATGATGTTTGGAACCACACCCGACCATGTCCAATGTCCAACTCAACTCCCTATCATAGGGCCCTTTCCCTTGCCCTAACATAAAAGAAATAAATATACTTAGGTACCCAATGGCATCATAAGAAGTTTGTGAGTATAAATCAATTGGCCTCCACCAATGTAGTTTACAATGTACCCAAAAAATTCTAATAGGGAATTCAAGTGTCAAATAATAGAAGGTAAAGATAAATTGTTCAATATCCCCTTATAAACTATTTTACTTTTAATTATACTACCGTTGAATCTAGAACCACTATATTGACACTTAATGGTTCAATATAACTTTTTCATGGGTTTAATGAATTATGTATATTCAATGTTCTCAAGAATATGGGAATAAAATCAAGCCTTATCCCACATGGAATCACATTATAACAACCTCATAATCCTCACATTGATGACTCATTCCAGGTGTAATGAAACAATTAGGGTAATAAGAGTCTATCCCCTTCCATAAACCATGCATTTTAGGGTGAAGCTATAACCTTAGTCCAACTGAACTCGTGGGCATAGAACCTCAAGTCAATAGCCGACTCATTAATGCCAAATAAATATTCTTATTTTTCTTTCATAGTATTTAATCATAGCCAACATCATTTACCACATCACAAAAATATCAATATATGGGACATTAAAATTATTACTTCAATCCATTAACACATTCATCATATATATTACTTTACGCTTTATCCTCATTTCCCATTTCTCATGCCTGTCTCTCTATGTATAATCATGTATAAAGCTAATCACTTAGTATTTTCCCAATAATCCATTTATCCCCTTTTCTTGCCAACAAACCAACTTGTTTGGAAATTACCAATCCTATATGTAGTACAAAAACCCCAATTACTCACCCTTAAAGAATATTTACACATTCTTCATGGGCTCTATGTTCTGCCACAATGACCTTACACTTACATATCTAATCTCTATGTCCGTAGAATTTCAACACACACCATGGGTGGAAAAAAAATAGGTCAAATCATCCTCTATGTGTTCCATGGGTATCATGAGGTTTCACTAGGTTGTTTAGAGACCCAATAATTCACATCATGTCAGAGTCACCAATAACCCATCAAAATAAGGGAATAATAAGAACCATACATTCAAAAATCAAAATAAAATCCCAAGGGATATATCTTGTAGACCACCTACCACGAATCTGTTGGTAAAATCAATCTCAATCAAAGACTTATATCATGATTCTACTAACCCTTTATGATTTACCATAAACCACACCGAAAAATAGGATTTAAGAGTTTCATATGGAGGTGGGAAAGAAAGATAAACACTAAACCAACAATATAAACAAGAGGGAGATTACTCTTAACCTGAGTTTAAATATACAACAAATAGTGCTCCAAATGGCCCTAAGATGAAGTAGATTGATCGATGGATGATCATGGAGCTTCTAAGGTTTCACTATGACTAGAAGAGGAAGAAATGAGAAAAATACCGAGTGACCCTTATTTCCCCATAATGTCATATTTGTATTTTTTTTAATGTTTACTGAACCCATAGTTTACCCACATGGTTTTCCAAACCATGTGAAAACCATGTGGAGGCTACTGCATGAACACCATTCTCACACATGGTTTTCTAGACCATGCATAGTTCTTTTTGATTTGAATTACATGAACGATCTTCCCTCACATATTTTTGCAAATAGTGTGCTAACCATTCAGATTGCCTAAAAAGCCCCCCTTTCACCTTTTTCAGGCCCTAAACCACCAGAACACCACCAAACCTTATTATGGACATGGGAAAATATTTAATTTACCAAAAGAGGGGAATAAAATTGAAAACTATACAAAAAATTACCATACAATGGAATCTATGATCTTACAACCTACCCACCTTATAACTACTTGTCCCAGAGCCACTCTTCCTGAGCATCATTGAGTTCCCAAAGAAAAGAGATTGGTCCACTGGGCACACATATCTTATTTTATCTCCCAATATTCTTTTTTGAAATTACAATGCTACCATAGAACATTAACTAAAGGCAAAAATGTTCCCTGAAAAATGTTCTCACTGTGATCCACCACATGAAACAGGTGCTACTCAATGGACACATCAACCTCAAACTGAATATCCAAAGAATTCATCATATGCGATGGATTGGGATGATACTATCAGAGTTATGAAAAATGAAAAACATCATGCATCCCACTATACCACAATAAAGATCCAATCAGTATTCCATGAGTTTGACCCTTTCCACAGTCTCAAATGGCCCCATATATCGAATTGAAATCATTCCCTTCTTCCAAATTTGACAGTGACCCAACCTTGGAGGCTCCTGAAAGAAAACACTATCACCCACCAAAAATCAAGAGGTATATGAAGCTGATATGCATATGACATATGCCTACTTGGATCTGTTTAGATACATTTTTGAATTAAATGATCCATTTATAATGTCTCCTTCAGAAAACACTGTCCTAATAGCTCATATTCCCCCACCTCTAACTAACACAATGGAGATCTACATTGTATCCCATAAAGTGCATCAGAAGGTTCCATTAGTATTGATGCCTTCAAACTATTGTCATAAGAAAACTCTATAAGTGACAAGTTATTTTACAATAAACCATTGAAATATGGAAAAAATTCTCTCAACATGTCTTCCAATACCTAAATTTTATGCTCTGACTGCCTATCAATCTGTGGGTGGTAAGCCATACTCAAACACACCTAGGTACCTAGTTCCATCTATAGTTCCATATATAAGAGAGATGAGAAACGTGGATCATGATACAAAAAAATGGTCCACAACACACCATACAACTGTACAATTAATCAGACATACAATTCCCACAACCGGTCAACGATATAGGTATGCTGGATCGACAGGAAAATGAGCCACATTATACAGTCGATGTACTACCACTCAAATTTCAAAATTCATCTAAGGCATTATTTAGAGATCAACCATGAAGTCCATCGTGACATCATTCCACTTCCATTCTGGGATAGGAAATGACTACAGTAAATAACCTAGATGTTGATGTGCTTCTTTCACCTTCTAATAAGTAAGGCATCATGCCACAAAACAAGAAACATTATTCTTCATTCCTTTCCATGAAAAAACTACAAAGATCACGGTACATCTTAGTAAATCCAAGATACACTACCCACATAGATCATGGAACTCACGCATCAACTAATATCAAACATCTACCGACACAAAAATCAACCAAGAAGACATGGAACTTCGTCCACACCGAATGTCGAACCAGAGGTTGACTCTAAACCTTTAAGGATTTCATTCATATCCAAATAATCCGGATACACCAACTAACTCTATTTAACTCGGCCCAGATGTGATGATTAAATTGCAATAGATTAAAGGGTCCTCTTCCTATTCCGATTATATAACTCGAAATGAATCACTGCAAACAATTACATCATCACCCACATTGAACTAGAATCCTAAAATACATAATTAGGAGTCTTCAAGCTCTGAACATTGGATACACTATTCCCTTTCCCAAGTGTTTACAATGAGTCAAAGTCAATGGACTGCAGGTACTCGACCCACCATCACTTTTAATGATTCAAATCCCACTGAGAGAATATGTATTTGAGACTTTTATTGTTGGTGACCACTGTATATGGATCTCCCAAAATGTAATGTCTCCAACACTTTATGGCATGAACCAAATAATCTTGCTCAAGGTCATGAGTGTGATAATTCTATTCATGTGGACTCATCTACCTCGACCCATAAGAAATAACCCAACCATCATGAATCAACACCGCCCCATGTCCAACAACAAATTCATCACAAAACAAGGTGTACTATTTACCTTGTTCATGTAATATAAAAATAAAGGTGGTGGTCAACCACTTATTTAGATCCTAAAATCACTCTCAAAATCTGATGAAAAATAAAACATAACCCCTTCTTGCAAAGGCTGTTGGTATCAAAAATTGTGTCAATTCACAGAATTCAGCGAGACCTTATATCATATCAATGATCACTCCACAGGCATCGATTTGACAGGTCATGGAGTCCGAATGGAGATAATGATCAGAATTTATGTTCGTTTAATAGCATATTTTTGGGAATGGCCATCGAGGTTGATTTTTGGGCGAAGTATTTATTTTCACGCCTACATGGAATCATGGGCCAAAAAATGTGATATTTGTGAGTAAAAATGGAATATTTCACGTAAAAATGGAATAATTCTCGTAAAATTTTTATCTTTCACCTAAAAATGGAATCTAGTGTGTAAAAATGGATTCTTTTGTGTAAAAATATATTCTTTCACATAAAATGGAATTGCGTGGAAAATTGGATTGAAATTTTACACGAACTGATATTAATGATTTATCCTATTAAAACATGTGCACCCCCTTCTTCTCATAGGGCCTCAGAAGTCGGCCTCCGTTCTAATGCGCGTAAGTCCGCATTTTCCGCACCTACATGCAAAACCCCCCATCTTGCATGCAAAAAATCACTAATTCACATAAAGGGAATAACATAGACAATTTTGTACACACAACATAATTTTTCTGAGCAATAGTGCCCCTTGTACCCAATTCTATGTGCTGTAGTGCTACACTGATCCAATTACGCACCAACATTGCCTATTGCACGCAAGCCATCTCTCTTGAATTCAAATCCTTCTCTATTGCGCACAAGCCTTCTCTAGTACACGAAATCATTCCCTATATTATGAAAATCATTCTGTTTATGTGCACATCTCCCCTATTGAATGCACATCTTCCATATTTCATGCACATCTCCCATATTGCATGAATACCTCCCATATTGTGCGATATCCTTCCATATTGCATACCAACCTTCCATATTGCATGTAATCCTTTAATATTCCATGTAAAACCAATATATTGTTGGAAAAACATCCAATATTGGGCATAATAACGCCACAATGACCAATCATATGTGCACCATTTCTGAACAGTTCAATCTTGCATGCAACCCGTCCTACATATAGTGAATTTTTAATGCAATAGTATACAGGAATGAACCTACTTCTCCTTATAGAGGGGGTTGTGCCCTCACACCAATGCACAAGATCAGTATCGGGCTATAGTCCCAGCCCTCCAGGCTCGTCCCTTTTTTTCCATCACTCGCCCCCATAAAAAACGCATTGTCACACCGCGGACATTTCGAGCTAGTACATCCATATTTTCTATTACACCATTATGCCCAGTTTCCTTCGACCTATGGAATACCATGATTTGAGATACTATTATACCCTCCATTAAACTCCTTGATTCGACATATTCCTCTTGGTTTTTTCCTACATTATGATTTGTGATTATCATCAGTAATTCCCTGTGTTCTTTGAGTAGAGCCATTCATCATGAAACTCCTCCAAACCCCATCACATGTCTCCTAGGCCAGGTTGAACCAGAAAGGGCCAACCTTGCGTATGTCCCAACACCAACTGTTTCTAGGCACTTTATGCCAAATAGTCTTATCAACATGACTATAAACTATAGTACACCCAATGTTAAAATCATAGGATGTATCTTTCTCCAAACAAGAGATTCCTTATGCACCAATAATAATGATTCCAATAGTTCTATCTACATGACAATAAACAGTAGTATACCCAATATGAAAAATATAGGATTCCTTATTCACATAACAATAGATGCCTTATGCACCATGCATAAGATACCAAAAATCATCTCTACATTAATATATACTATTGCATGCCATACCAATCAATAATAATATTCCTCTTATTCCAAATAATGGATTCCTTACATGATATGAATAACATGCTTTATTCCATGATTACAGTGGAATAATTTCATGAGAATTGGAATACGTTCGATCATTACACCACTCCACATCATGCTTCGTGTGTCCTTCATTTGGATATTCATCCTATTTTATTTTTAAAGGGACCTCCTAATGGATAGGTCATGTGCTTCATTGGGTCACCTACAATTCTGAGACAATACCCCTGGAAGACTTTGGACGACACCTTTAGTCAACTCATGTGCTTCGAACATGCTCAGCAGTCGACCCTCATATGTTTTTCTCCATTTCCGGATAACGCGATGTGGATGTTGTGTTTCGAACATAGAAATAGGTATCCATTATCGTAACTACACCCTCACCGTGTCCCAATTATGAGGCATGTGATTCAAAAATTTCACCTACATTAGTTCAGACTGATTCAAACACCATTGGGGTTATCCCTATTGTGCATTAGCACATAGGTGTAGTATCTAATTATAGTCCTCCACCCACCAATGAGTTGGGATTCCCTCATAGAAAACATGAGGATTTCCTTCAGGCTACTTCCATGCATAAGCCCCATCCATTATTTCCGCTCTTTGGCAGTACCCATACACACTAATGGCTATTGATTCTTCACATAGCCGTAATAACGTGGTCCCCTCAATGGATCACTAGACAACACCTCCTAACCAGCGCATTAGTAATGCCTTCCCATTCTGAAGGGTGGACAAGCACCAGTCATGTATGTACTAGGGAGGCAGAGTGAACCAGCCTTGTCCGACCTGCTAGACATTAAACATCCATGCACCATTGTCTTCTTCACATGACGTTAAATTGCAACCCCACCATGTGCATCATACACAGGGTCCCACATCTCGGACAATCTCTATGCCCTCTCGTCTCCACATGAGTGAGATATTCCTCAAATGGAATGATATCCTCTATACTAGAGCAACATCTGACCATGGTGGAATGGGAAACCACCTTTTTGTAAGCCCCTAGCCTCTCATGTGGGATGTTTCATCCCAGATCCTCTTATCTTCTTCATGGACAATGTCTAGAGAGGGGGGATGGGAACAAAACCATTCCTCTTCCATGCCAAATCCCACTCCCATTGGTCTTTGTCACCACATGGGTATCCATACTAGAGTAAGTGGCAATCTCCATCTCCATGGGCCTCTAACGATGCATAATAACCTATTTCAAATCTGGGCCACTAACCAAGTGTAAGACCATGTTTCTATTTTGGTCCATTAACCATGTGTAATCTCCATTCCACTTCCACGAACACACCATTCATGACATGATCAGCAGGTCTTTACTGCCTCATGTTTCTCACATCGTGCATGACCCATGTGTAATTAGAGTAAGAAACGACCGTGACATCCTCTCTGGTCCGCATAAGGGTGTAAGACCCACACAATTTCAAACTTCATATACTTTGATCCTTGCCAAGGAAAGGTTCCTATGAATCATCCGTGAGGTTCAAGCCAAACCACCATTGGTCCCGAATCTCTTCATGTCGGTTCACCAAACTCTCCTGAACTATGTGAACATTGATCAATGCCAAGGAAATGAATGTAGGAAGCCTCTCTGAGGTTCAATCCCAACCACCATTGGTCCTGACTCCCTTCATGTCAGTTCACCACACCCCATCCCGAACTACGAGGACTTTGATCCCTTCCATGTAATTGTATGTTTGACGCCACCCTGAGGTTCAATCCTAACACCCAATTACACTATGCCTCTTTATGTCAGTTCACCTTCATCTAGTATGATGTTAAACTACGTCCCCCTTTTCTTCCCACATGAATTTAAACGATACCCGCTCAAACATGTGGGCTTGGATCCATGTGTCCCTTCTAGGGTACGTAGGAAGCCTTCATGAGGTTCAACCCCATCCAGAGGCAAGCCATTGTCCCCCATTTAGTGGTAAGACATTTTAAACCCCATCTAGTGGTAAGCCATTGTGCCCCCATTAAATGGTAATCCGTTTCCAACCCAAACCAAGTGTTGAGTTGTTGTGGTTCCTTCTTTTGGGACCCATATATCTGGTCCGTCCCAGTGGTGTCACACCAACCTCAGGCCATGAACCATGCATAAGCCCCAGTATATCATCGGGTCACTGTCTTCTAAACACACCCCAATACTATAACCCATCATGAATTACATGGAATTTTATTCCCTTCCACAGGATACGTTGGAGGGCTATTTGTGGCTCAAGACAAACATCACTGTCGCCCTCGAGTCGACTCCATCTCATTCTCCATCCACATCACTTAACCGTCTATTATCTATCTTTATTTGTGCCTGAGATGCCACATCCTGGTGAGATCACATCAATTCACCTCTTAGCATATGTGTTCCCTCCATGGGATCCACGCATCTCATCCACTCTTGTTAGTGTTCAGATTAGTCTGATTCATCTATGCTAGACGTGAAACTCGTTGCATACCCCATGTTAAACATGTGATGCTGAGTAAAACCTCGGAGACATACCTAGGGTTTATAATTCCCCGAATTCGACGTGGAATTTCTTGGGCTTCTGCACCATTTATAAGCCCTATAACAAGGGAAAGAAACCCAGACGTGCGAGTGTTCCAGCGCCCAGACACCCATGTGATGTCCAACGTGACTACTCCCCCAACTGAAGGTTGCTTCCCTGGTTGGATCCATTGGAATGTCCTGACAGAAGCAGTGTAATTAACCGACATCCATGAAGATATGTCATTGAGAAGTGTTTCACGAACAATGCCTTAATCTATAATGGATACCCAGACTATGTGACAATTTTCTAGGAGGAATTCACATAAAGAATAACCAAGATCCCATCATCCCATTTTGATTAAGGAGATGACATACTTGAATAAGTGATGGATATTGACAAACATTGGATAGAAATAATGCAGGGAAATATCCAGTGCATCCTCGTCATCCTTAAACAGAGTAATTCCCTCTCCCCAATGAAAGCGATGGAAACATAGGCCTATGATGGGCACTACCAAATGAGAGAAATACCTACAAATCCATCTGTAATAACTTTAATAACCCAGAAAACTATGAATAACATATATATTCTTGGGATACTCCAAAGACACCATAGCCTCCACCTTTTTCAGATCCACTGAAACTCTAGACTCAAAAATGATGTTCCCGAGAAAGTGCACCACATCAATTAAAAACTGACATTTTTGATAGCTTGGTGTAAAAACTATTCCATCTTAGTGTACTCAAGACAATGTCAATATGTTTGGGATTATAATTATGAGTTATGGAGAACACCAACATGCCATCAATGCAGGAAACTACAAATTTATCCATATACATGTTGAATATCTTATTCATTGTGGCGCTGAACACCGCTGGTGCATTTGTCAACCCAAACGACATCGCCAAAAAAAATTCATACAACCTGTAAATTCATTTGAATTTGTTAGGGGTATATAAGACTGTCTCACCCTCAAATTATTTTATCTTGATGTTGAATCGATCTTAGAATACAATAAGGAACCTCTGAGATGATCATAGTGGTCATAGATTCTAGAACAAGGGGATCCGTTCTGAAATGTCATTTGGTTGAGCTATGATCTACACATAGCCTATATGATCTATCATCCTTTATAGAAGATAACCCATGTGATCCAAAAGGTGATTTATTTTGACATATAAACCCCTTATGATCCAATTCATATAACTTAGCTTTCAGATATTAGAGCACTACTAGAGCCATTTAGTAGGTTGGAATGGAAACATGTTCCAAACCTGGTAGTAAATCAATAGTAAACTCTACATCTCTCTTTGGGGGTAACCCCATGAAGACCTCAAGAAACACATCCTGAAACATGTTCACAACAAAACGGAAGAATGGATACCCTTTAACCCATCATCTATCATAAGGTATGCCACTTGCGCAGTGAGTTTCCCCAATTGCTATAGTAGTAGCCCTGTGTGGCCCGCTCAAGTATCTTACACACTACAATGGACCAAATTTATCACATCGAGATATGTGAACATTTCCTAACATTAATAACAGTCGATATATGATTGATATAACACCAAACAATCCATTGTAAATATTTTTTAAAAGCCTTATTTCTCTAGGACAAAAAAATTCCATATAAAAAGATACCCACAAACCTCTAGAGCATTACCCTTATACTGCATGATGTACTCAACTCATACCCATAGCAGAGTATCAAGAGAAAGTACACAACATACTGTTTTTATGGTCAATACCAACACAACTACCAACTAATCTAAAATAATGGAATGTGTAGCACATGTATCAATTGTTTCCCTAAAAACATGGATGATACAAGAATCATACCTCAAATTGTAGATGATCCTACCACACCAGCTTCTAGTGGTGCATGAAATTAATTGATATGATCGTCAACTTTACCCTAGGCTGCAGCCTGAGTACCCTGCACTGCACTCCTCTCTTGGTAAGGGTGATCTCATCCCGGAGTTCCAAGTCCACCGCCTCAACTAGTACAGACCATAGAGCTCCAACTTCCTTCATGATACGGGGTCACCAACCCCCTGAATATACTCCCCACCCGCCTCTGACCTGAATCAATCCCTGAGTATTGCAGATCCCAACAGAACCTCTTCACTTAGACTAAATTTTTGCATGATCGGCACTTGACCGGTGGGTGGGGACACTTGTCATGCTTATTCGCCAACCTTGCACACTGATAACATAAGACTTGGTCACCACCCTGAAAATATGAACCCCTCTTTTGACTACAATTTGTACATCCACCTTGATAAAAGAATCCTAAACAAAGATTCATACTATCAGAGGAAGCACCACTTTCTCACCCTACTAGAGCTACAAGTTCACTACCCAAATATCCCTTCAGGTTCCAATCTAAGGTAATATCATGATCCACCACTTCATCTAACCTTTTCAGACATAAAAAATTCACATGAGACCTGATATTGTGTCTCATTCCATCCTAGAATCAATTTTCCATAGTCGCCCCATCTCCCATCAGCATCAGAATGAATATTCTCAAATATGTGAATCGACTAGAATAATCCAATACTGAAATTGTCCCATAATTCAACCTCATAAAATTAAAATCCTTCTCCAACCACAAGGTTTGTAGATAGAAGTTCTCAGGAAACATCTCATGAAATATTTCCACCTCATTCTTTCAGCTTGCTCTGTCTAAACCATGTTGTCACCCTTAGACATTGCCTAAACCCTCAACCTATAAGACAAAAAATTGACTCACTTCTCGAGAGGAGTCTCTAGATGGTCTAGAATAGTTTTGATGGACACTATCTAGAACTCAATTGCCTATCGACCACCTTTTCAGGTAAATATTGAGGGTTCTATAGTAGAAACTCTATGGTCTGCACGAACATACTCGGTGTATCCCACCATAAGTCTCCATCCATAATTTTCTTAAAATGAGTAGATTTCTTAGATAACATTTCTTCCCTATTTTCATGGATCACCGCGTTCTCCTGCTCCATTACTTGAGGTGCATTCTCAGCAATATCATCATGTCATCCAAATGGTGCACATATCTAAAGTGGAATTTTTCTACAGTTCCAAACATGAGATTTAGAATGCAACTATAACACTTTTATTATAGGAAAAGGAATATTGGTAGACTAAACACATTACATAACTAAGAAAGTCCACATAAAATACCCAAACGAGTCCACTCCTATCTAGATCTCTACCCTGTGTAATCTCTCATATGGTCATGGATAACACGGTTATCTAATTCACATGGTTATAATCCTCATCTCTTAATTCCATCCAATACCATTACCATATCACAATTTACTCTACCAAAACCTTAACATAGTTTCACTTCATTATTTAACACCATTTTATAATTACTACTTCACATTATCACATCGATTTTTACCCATTCACACAATCTCATTAGGAATTTTTTTCAACAATTTGTGGTAAAAATATCATTTTATCATTTATATCCCACACTCCCATCCCATATATGTACCTATCACGATTCATTCCACTTACCTACATAGGTCCCTATAATTATGAATGAATGAACAACCTCACACATTTCTGACCATGAGAGAAATATCACAAAACTATCAAATCACAATACAATTGTATCAACCAATGGTGAAATATTTTCAAATGTATCTTCACAGAATAAGAAAAAAATTCACCTCCCATGGTTACTAGGGGTTTCCCCCATACATGGGTCAACTAACCCCAAGAATGAGCCTATTACCAAGTCTATGAAAATTCATATCCTCTTTTCTACAATTCCTATAGTAGTAAGGAAGAGAAAATAACTCCTCTAATAAAACATTGTAATGACTCTGACTTAGGAGACACTAAACAAGTTCCCCAAGATATGTAGTTACAAACCCTCAAGTGAACCTCCCCTAGGTCAGAGGTTTCCGAGTAGTAGGGACGGTCTAATAGGTTATGTGTGTAGACTGTAGCCCTACTACCAGAGTAAGCTGCAATAAATAATAATGTACATAGTGGAAGGAATGGAAAATATTTTATAACAAGAATAAAAAACCAATTCCAAAAATGGGAAGAACCATAAAAAACATTAAAAATGTCCACCTATGATGTAGTGCCATGTGAAAAACCCCATAAGAAAGAAAAAAACATAATCAAAAAAATGGTCTGGACACCATGTTTGGAGCCTCACCTGACCGTGTCCCATGTCCAACTCAACTCCCTAGAAAAGGGAATGTGCCCTTGTACTAACCTAAAAGCATGAAATATGATTGGTTACCTAATGGAAACCAGTTTAGGGTGTGAGTATAACTCAGTAAGGCACCCCCAACGGTATCTATAGAATATCCATGAAATGAAGATAGTGAAAGAATGTTTTAAATAATGGCATGTAATGTTAAATGGTTCAATATGCCCTTTTAGACTATGTTCCATTTTTTTTAATCTACCATTGAATACAGAATCAATAATTTGACACTTCATGGTTCAATATACCTTTTTCATGTGATAAATTTATTGGGAATATTTAATGTTCTCAAGAATATGAGAATAAAATAAAAACCTATCTCACTTGGCGTCACATTATAACAATATCATTATCCTCTCCCCAAAGCGTTAGTCTGGGTGGAATGCAACCATTTGGGGAATTGATATTTGTAACCGTACCCGACACATACATTTAGGGGTGCATCATGAACCTCAGTCTAACTCAACCAGTTGGGGTAAAACTTCTTGTTGGTACCCCACACTTTCAAGCCATGTGCACATTTTTATTTATCATTCACCACAATATTTCATAAGAAATATCATTTAACACATAACTAAAATATAAACAAATTGGAAATTAAAATTATTTCCTCAATCCACTAACACTTTCATTTTTTCCCATTTCCAATTTCTCATGTTTATCTCACTACTCATATTCATTTATAAAGCTAAGCCCTTGGAATTTTCACATTAATCCATTTAACCCATTTCCATGCCAACCAAACAACTTATTAGGCCACCACCCAACCTAAGTGTATTACTAAAACCCCAATTACCCATCCTTAAATCATATTAGCACATTCATCATGGGATGTATGTTCTTTCACAATTCTCTTACACTTACATAGGTAAATATTTTGTCTGGGGAATATCATCACACCCCATGGGTGGCCCCTAAATAGGTTACATTCTCCTCTATGCATCTAGAGTGGATCATGAATTTTTATTATTGTTATTTAGACATCCATTACATCACTTCATTTCAAAGGGACTAAAAACTCATCAATGTAGGGAATGAATAAATACAATACAAAGAACATATGTACATAAAACCCAAAGGGATATACCTTGTAGACCACATACCTTGAATCTGTTGGGGAACTCCTTCTCAATAAATTCCTTATATCTCAATTAAACCAACACATTGATATTTACTCAAAACCACACCAAAAAGGAGGGTTTGAGGGCTTCATATGGTTATGGGGAAGAAATCGAAACCCTAAACCAAAAGAAAAAAAAGGATATTATCCTTAATTGGATCTTCAATATGCAACCAATAGCACTCCAAACATCCATAAGATGATGGATATAGATACTTGTTAGATCATGGAGATTTTGGAACATCCCAAGGTATGGAGGAGAAAAAAAGGGGGAGAAACCTGATTGACCCATTTTCCCAGTAATTTAATCTTGGTAAATTTTTTAAATGTTTGTAGGACACACAGTTTACAATCACAGGTAACCAAACTGTGCGTAAACTGTGTAGAGGCTACTTCCTGCACACCCGCCTCTCACATCGTTTTCTATACCATGTGGAATCCATGAATAATTCCACTACCAGCATGATATTCCTTAACATTGATTTTTAGACCATGCACAAAACATGTAGATTGCCCAGAATTCCACTTTTTTCCCTTTTTTGGGCCTGGAACCATCACAACTGCACCATACCTTCTTATGGACTTGGAAAAAATTTAGTTAAATGAAAAAGGGGGGATAAAAATGAATCCTACACAATAACATACCTTATGGAGGAATATAGTAACATTCATAATGTTTCAATAATATCTATCCAAAAAAAGAAAATTTATTATTTCAATCACATGGGATGGTATAGGCCATAATTTAATAATATCCACCTTTGATGGATCCTCTAATATTACATTGGATAATATTATTTGACCCGAAAACAAAAAAAATTAGCCAATATGCACACCTGGTTAATTTTTTATACTGCTTATCCTTCGTTGGGGTCTTTAATAAAATCATCAAGTTATCATAAAATATTCCTTGATCTTTGAATATAAAAAAAATTAACATATAAAGACTACAAAAAATATAAAGGTAATACGATAATAATATTATCATTAAACCCATGAATATAGAGTGGGTATTATAAAGAAAAAATGGAATCACTATGAATTTAATGATTTCAAACAGTATATAAAAGGACGTCTTGGGTATATCTTACTTCATAACCATCAATTAATTATTTTTAGAATGAATGAAATTCATGGAAAATAATCGAGCATCATGTTTTTTGTTTAAACAAGAGAAAAATAAAGTGAATATTATACCTATTATTTATTGTGATCTTTTTTATTTTTTGATAATCATTATAGAGTCAAATTGATCTATCTTTGTTATTAAACAATAGAAAACTTGAACCCGAAGGTGATTCACTTGTCCAAATGAACCCCTTTTAATGATTATCAGGATTTTTTCACTAATTGTAATATATAATCAATTAAATTATATATGGATTCTTTAAAATAGGTGTGGTGCTATGTATGAGTTCTATTGAAAACTCATCATCACAATTTAGTGGACCATTGGTAATCTCTTCTAGAAAAACATCAAGAAACTCTAAAATAAAAACCATACCATTCATGTTTATATTCCTACCAAACTATATGATATACATAATCATTTTTATAGGAATTAAGGCTCATATGATAGATTAAATTTCCATAAGAATATTATATTTTCATCGTATAGATAGAAGATCATAGGCTACTTCAATCTATTAAAAGCAACTTACCATACTGATAAATGGATGATCTGTCTATGTCAAGAAAGTTAATAAATGTCTAATATAATATCAAATTCATCCCTAGGGAGGATAATGTTATTTAATAGAAGAACATTCCAAAAAATTCATCCAATGAATAATTATGGACTTGATATGAAATCATTATACCATTAGGGGTTTTCATTGCTAATTCAAATTTGAATCATTGAGGATATAAATTAACATTACTTTATAAAGTTCCTGGTATATAATAATTCATATAACAAAACTCAAATATTCTACTTCAATATTTCACTATAATAATTACCAATTCAACTTCATAATTCTACCTTCAACCCATTACTAAAACAAAAATGGTTTTTATGACCATAAAACATCCTAAATCTGATTGATAAATCATATAATCCGGAAAAATAATTCATAGTATTTGTAAATAATTAAACCTTATATTAAATAATTTAAATCATATTAATAACCAAGTAAGTTTATTATCATAATAAATTTAAATCCATTTTAATATTGTTTAATGTAAACATGAATAATCGCAATCATATCCACTAAGAGTGTCAAATTAGGTGTGATGTTAGGGCACAATCACCGTGCACTAGAATAATGATCAAGATATACAAAAACAACTCTTTTTATGGTTTTTGAAACTAGATACATTTCTTCCAAAACCACTTCCATTTTTATTATCCACACATAGATGTTTTTTCATGGGAATCCAAACTAATTTCATTACCATAACATATTACTTTAACTATAAAAATTATTACACAAAGGGTTCTCCATAAATTTTTCGCTTCTTAGATTCCAAAAGTAACTAAAACATTATTTGACAAAAATTATAAAAACCCAATAATTTACATACATAAATATTACATATTTTTAAAAGAACATTCATTACATAACATTTTTATCCAAGATAAATCATTAAATGTTCAGTGGCATAGGAAAATTGGATACATAAGGAACATATTCATAAATGATCTACAACAAATCCCACATAGTTATTAAATAATAAAACCATTTTTAGAAATAGCACACATATAACCATTCATCATATGATGTGGAAAAGAAAACATAATAACATGGGATCTCTGATTATAAAAAATTGTAAATAAAAGAAATATATATTATCATTTAAACATAAAATGAGGTAAAAAGGAATAAAAACATGAGATTTAACTATTAAAATAATTCCCAAAAACTTAGAGATCAAAAACATGAGTCATGAAAAAAATTTTAAACTCTCATGTACCTTATTTCATTCTTGGGGTAACATCATAGATACACTCTTTTAGGATTCAAATAACAACCCATGTAACATCTATTGGATTGGGATAATATCCTATGTATCAAATTTTGGGCATTGTATATATTCACGTGTAATCTATGATCCCATATAATATTAATACTTACCCAATAGAATATTGGGATATATAATTTAGAATCCACCAATTACATAATTAGAAATCTATTCATATTTATGGAAGATCATCATAAAAAAATTTAACATAACAGATCCTATGAAAATGAAAAATGATTGAATTAATATTACATCCTCAATACCATAAATAATTCAGAAAAATAATAAATATGGTCTAAAGATATCATATCCTTAGTAAATCCTAATTAAAAAAATATTTTATCATAAATAGAACATTTCATTAAAATTTATTTGGAGTATTTGTTGATGATAATACCAATTTTATTATTAAATGATATATTATAATTAAATATTTCCACACTATGATTGATTTTTTTTCTATAAAATTAACCTTTGATATTTTAATGGATGATTTAGAGAAATTAGTGGTCACTATGTGTGGAATTATGTTTATCTAGTGTAAGATAAAAGAATGTTTCTTTTATTATTTTTCGAAAAAAATAAAAAAGTACTTCATTTGGAAACTGACATGATGATTAAAGATAATACATTTTTTAAAAATATAGAAAGGTTAAAAATTACTTTAAAAAATTATCATAGATTAGCTAAAAATGTTTTGAAATTTTTTTTAGAAAAAATATACATCGTAGATTAAGAAATTTTGGAAAATTAGAGAAATACTTTTGTTTCCCTTAAAATATAATTTCAGTCAATTTGGTTCAAAAAGGGAGGAAAATGAAAGGAAGTCATATATTATGAAGATATATCTAGTGGGGGGGAAAATAAAATTGATTTATTAGGAATGTATTATATAATTTCCTTTAATAGAAATTCAGGCCTTAACATTGACCGTAAAAATGAGATTGAAACATTAATCATTTACCAAATATTTGAATTGATTAGAATGTTCTCAAACATACTATATAATGAACATAAAATTATTATTGTTATATAACAGAATCACTTCAATACTTATAATGTCATACATTGTCCCCTTATATTTTTCTACACTAATTTGTTAATAATTGTTTATAAAAACAATCAATTTTTTGGTGATATTTGTTTAATTATTTCTGTGAATTTCTATTTGGTGGCTCCAGTCCTGGTACATCAATCATCGTTCCACAAATTATGGAATTTTTATAATTATAAAAATATTATGTAAATTCATTATATATTTATATTCATAAATAATGTGTAGAGATATTATAATTATTTACACCACTAATAGGGATGATAAATCTTATGTACGCATGAATGATGTTTTCATATTTTGATGGATGTAATGAAATAATGGTAAATAGTAATTCAACATTTAATTATAATTATTATACCACATATATCTTATATATTCATTAAATCTATCCTTGTTACCATACATGTTAAATGGAATCTAAAAACGGATCATGATTTTTTCTGTTGGTGGTTGTTTACGCAAATGCAAGAGTGACACTGTCATTTTCTAACATGATTTGAAGGTAAGAAGAGAGGTATGATATTATAATTATAAAATCATTATTATGTAAAAAATATCATTTATATAAAAATTCCCATTATCTTAACCATCCATTAATGATAGTGAAGGAAAATGAATTAAACCCTTCCTTATTACATGTGTAGCCCGCCCATACTCACACACAATTGCTTCACTAACTATTTCATGAAATAGATGATAGATATTGGAGGTTAAATTATCATAAATATATTTTTGTATATTTAGGATACATATTTAATAAATTTATAATGAATAACACTTATTAATAAAAGGTAGAAGAAGAAATAAACTGAAAGTGTCTGGGTAGGAAGATCACCTCTTCTTCTATATGCCTCCTTTATAAACCTTAATAAAAACCCTTGTAATTTTATTTGTGTATTTGAAACACAACTAATTAATGTATATTAATTTTATTAAGTGAATATGTTTTTTACTGTTGATGGATCAATGATGGGTAAATACAAAAGATAATGAGTTCCCTTATATTAAGTCATTATTAAGGAAAACACCACAAAATCGATAGAGATTAAAATAAAATAGGTTTATATTAAAAATATTATCATCAAATGAAATTTATAGTGGTTTTGGGGAAATTCTAAACCTTATATTATGGTTAAATCCATTGTTTAATGGATTTCAAACATAACAGTAGTAACAAATTTTTTTATATTAATGGTTTTTTATTTTAATTATAAATAAAAACAGTGTTTATAAATGTCCTTTTGATGATTTTTTGAAAAATTATATCCCTAATTGCCATATTTTAATAATTTTATGATTTTTAAATTTTCTAATAAAATAAAATATAATATAAGATATCATTACTGTCAATTTTACAATATTCAATTATTTCGACTTTAAAGAAAAAATATAGTAATACAAATAAAATATAAACATTTAAGACACCCCAAATATGTTATATAAATCTAAAAAAATTGGGTACTTTCAATCACACCAAAATATTTACTTTTAGAGTTTTTAAAATCATTTGCACTGCATTTCGTCTACCTACACAAGAACATTAACAACATTGTGTAAGCATGTAAGGTAATTATTTTACCGATGAACATTAAATATAAATTTACATCATAAAAAAATTAACAAATATCTCAAATTAACATTTATAACCGAACAAATACTATTTTTTTATTATGTAATTTTTGTAAATATTTTAAATTTATGAGATTTTGATTTTAGAGTTTTCATTAAATAAAATAATATAAATTTCATTATCATCTGAAAATGAAAATAAAATTTAACATATTTTGATTATTGATACCTATGGTCAATTATTTATTATAAAATTAAACAATGGAATTTCTCGTGATGATTTTTATTACATATGACATTGTTTTCTCCCCGTTTTACCCATTTTACCATTACAGAGGTGACAAATATTTACCATGATTTCTATTCATATTGAAAAAATATATATTATATATATTATCAAAATTTGAACCTCTTTATTCAAAATTTAGTATCCCATTATCACAATTTAATATTTATATTTTGATGAAACTAATTTAATATAAAAATGAAACATGATACAAAAATAATTTTTTTCAAAAATTTTATTTTTAGGAAAAAACATTTTTTACAGAAAATTATGACATAATATTGATTCAAATGTACTATGTGTTAATATTAAGGAAAAAATTTTACATTTAAATCATTTTAAATAGTTTAACTGTGTAAATTATTCAAACAGAAATGTAGTTTTCAATAAAAACTATATTTGTTTAATATACACTAGAAAATTAATCCTTTGAAAAAAATCATAAAATTTCACAAAATGAAAATTTGGATGTGACGATTATAAAAATCATGTATTTTTATGAATTAAAATTTAAAAATTTTCCACAAATTAATTATAAAATTTTAAAAAAATTTAAAAATAATTTTGATTAATTGTATATTTAGGAGTAAAGGAAATTTTCTGAAACATAAATACTTACTTCGTTAGAATTAATTCACACATATACCATGACTTTGGACTTAATATATATATATATCATAATAATTTTAATATTATTACCTCCTCTAATTTAATTGTTAGATTATAAAGATAAATCGTGTTATGATTCATTTTGACCCATGTTTTCATGGTTCACAAATAATCGAAGATATTAAATGAATATAAATAGAAATATAAAATTTCATATTTGTGTGTCAGATTAGAATTCACTGAATCCCATTTAAAATTTATTTAATTTCATCCCCCCCCCCACCTAAATTTACCCATGTTGTTCCCAATCTCTATAGAAGCTCCATTATATCTTTTAGAAGTAACCACTCAAGTAAGAAATTATCTTCATCTTCCTTGACATTCAAGTACTTCCATTGCATTTAGAATTATTAATCATTATAGATTATGTTTTCATGTTTTTTTAATATCACTTAAATATCCATTATTATTCTAATAATTTTATATTGTTTTCCCCTCTCATTATTGTCTTTAAAAAACAATCATCGTGATGAATTGAAGGATCTCTCCCTCCCTTGTTGTATATTAATGAACCATTTTTCGATTTAGAATTTTTATTTGAAATTTATACTATTTGTATGTGTTTTTAAATATCCCTTTACAATACTTATAATTCTTATGTAATGATATTTTACCTTTCACTCTCATTAATCCCTTATATAAACCTTTATGTACGCCGATTATGCTGAAAAAATTATATAGTGATTTTATATGAAAATAATTTATATTATGAACTTAAATCCACGTTTATACTCAAGGGTATTATTTTAGATTTAACTATAATTCATATATTAGGTAATTCTATATTTTAAAATAAAACTCAATATTTATGTGGTTAAAAGTGCTGAAACACATTCTTAGGTTTTATGAATTCTATGTCACAAAAATACATGTATATGATATGACTATTATGGGTTTAAAATGAATTATATATCAATTTAATTAATTGATTTATGTTTTTATCTAATGATGTGTGATTTATGGAAAAAATTTGGTTAGAATATGCCCGATATGTCTTATTTTTTAATGATTAGCTTCGACGTATTATTATGATGTCATGATTTATGTTGTTTCATCATTCTAATGATGCCTTGATGTTAAAACTTTTTTCATGTTTTTATTTCAATGGTTATGATTTTCTCTTTTGTACTAAATTATTCTATTCTTATGGACTCAAATGTATGAATTTTATTAATTCAATGATTTGATTATTCATTTCAATTTTTTAAATAATCCCTTTCTTAGATAGTTCACCAGAAAGTCCCATGCAATTATAGAATAAAATTAAAATTTTAATGATGTATCCAAATGTAAAAAATAATGAACTATTGTGTATAAAATCTGTGGTTTTCCATACCCCAGTCTCAAACAATTTTTATTTAATTTAATTAAGGGGGTGTGAAAACAAAATTAAACAGTAATAAAAAGCGAATATGATCAAAGAACACATATAATATATTTTTCTAGAATAATATTAAAAAAATATAATGGGGGATATTGTTGAACCCACTTTTTGTTGTGTTTTTTTGTTATCAATAAGTTTTAATAATCATTAAGGTAGTATGAATGATGTTAATATGAATATAATAAGAATAAATTGGAAACGGATTGGTTTTCTCAAACATTGTATTTCAAATAAGGGTTGAGATCCAACAAAACATGTTATTATTTTCTAGATTTGAAATATTACATGTGGGTTGAATACTCTCCTTACTTATGGGAAGTAATTTTATGCTACAGTTTATGTGGAAAATAATGATATGGTTTCTTGGATTTTATGCACAAATTATAAATCATAAATATTTTAATAAATGGGAGTGATATGCGTCTGATAGTTTTTATATTGATAATCCATTCACATTGAAAATCTATTGTCTTGTGTTACTTAGAATACTTTCATTACATGAAGAATGTATTTCTGTAAAAGCTTGTATAAGAAATCTATTGATACTTATAAAAATATTTTATTTGATAATATTTGAATTAGTAAAATATATGTAGAGTTATGTGGATTATACATAGTGATGTACATTTTAAAGCTATTAAGAATATATTTGTGAAGAATAGAAATGGTTTACAATCCTTTGAAGATATATAATTTGTTTATCCATCTTAAATAAATATATTTTTATAATTTTTTAAGAAGAGTTTTGTTGTTTCAGTGGAATATAATTGAAATATTTTATGATAAATTAATATTATTCTTTATCATTGGTATTTTTATGGAATTATTTTTGAGTTTATTTTAATGTATATTAATGTTATTTGATGTGTTTCAAGGTTTTCTAGTTCGGAATTATTTATATTTTGAATTTATTAATTGGATGTGGATTGAGGTGAATTGAAGACGTTTTTCATTTTATTAACTTAATATAAAAATTATATACATAAGTTTAATAATGGCTATGTCATAGTAATTTCAAAGGAATTGTGGAATTTTATTAAGGTACATCATTATCTTTTTATATGATTTATATATTATTTTAAATTAAACAAAGTAATTGGTTTGTTGAGGTGTGTCAGGGTGATATAAAATTTTATAGGGGTGATTCGAGAATTATTAAATGTAATTGGTTGAGTGGTAAGGGTTATTTTAAATCATTATGGTCCGTTTATATTATATAAAGTTCATCTACACTTATGTTGAGGATAAAAATTATAAAAAAATTAATAGTTATTAATGGTGATGAGACATTTAAAATTTGTGTAAGGGTCATTTAATTTCCAATAAAAATGAAGATGGACATTTGGAAAATATGATGAGGAATTAAAATAGATGACATTGTGAAGACATAAATAGTTTAAAATATTCCATGTTTATGAATAATTCATCATTCAAGATTAGTTTCATAAGGAATATATAATTATGAATTTCTTATTAGAGTTTAAGATGAAATCCATTCTGTAATACTATTTGATGATAATTAACAACAAAAGATGGTTCTACTGATTGAGAGACTGTCAAACCCTAAAGATAGAACTATGAAATTATTCTTGAGGAAGTTATTATGAAGAAATATTTTCCAACAGGATATTATGATTACATGGCATTATAATTATAAATAAAAGGAAGTTCAGTATTCACTAACACTGTTGAGTGTGAAATTTCTTCACAAGGTCGCGTGCATGAAAACATGAATCTAGCATGGATAAAATATACAACTATAGGTTTTGTGGAATATTTAAAGTAGAATAAATCACATTCTTCTTATGTGTATGAGTGATGATATTTTTCTAATATTTAAATTGGAATTATGCAGGAGAAGCACTTTACAATATCAATTATATTTCAATATTAAAATATCGAAATCGTAATGATTCAATTCTATAGAGGTATTATAAATAGAATATGGAAAAAATGAGTAATTAAAATTGAAGATATTATTACATTATTTTATATATGATATGATATGAATAAAATTAAAAGGAAAATATATGGTAATATATAATATTTTATACCTTCAATATTGAAAAGGGAAAATGAGCCAACCTTGTGATCAAGATTCACATCCAATGTTTTGATTAGTTTAAGAGAGAAAATATTGTTTTGAAGGATTGATATTTTGAATTTAAGATGATGATGAATATGAGTAAAATAATGGTTTATCAATTTTGGACGATCATTAAGGATGAATATGAAATCTTAGGATCCTTATTAATTATATTAAAATATCATAACATTTGTAAAAGTTCAAATAATTCTGTTTGATTTCTACAGAATAAGGAATTATATTTGACACAAATTTTATAATAGGGATATAAGTTATAACATGGATCAAACTTCAAGAGACGATACGAATATTCATTTATCATAATAAAAAATGTCATTTATTACATTATACCTTGTTCGATTAAAAAATATGGTCCTATGGATATTCTATTGCTCAATATTTTCCGGATAACAAACGATGTGCATCATGTGAGTTAGATAAAAATCATCGTACACTGGGGTTTTAGTCATCCTACTTGGAGTCCAATCTCATTCAAAATTATTATTTGCATTTGTTTTTTTTCATTCCCATTTATACTATATTCAAGTAAATGGAAATTTAATAGGTAAGAGAGAGAGATCGATTATTTGAATCTGTGTATAAGTAAATAAATGAAATGGAATTTAATTGGTAATTAAGTTACCAAAAATAATCCAATCACATAGTGTTAGCCACACCTAAATAGATCTTAATATCCATCAACTTCTTTCATTGAATACAAAAGGCAATATAGGGCCACCAATCTTTGTTATGTCTTACTCATTTAGATAATCGTGGTCTTGAAATATATCTTTAGAATAATCTTATAAATTATATTTTTAAGTATATTTTATTCCCATTATCTCGTCATATTCTATTATATTTTCATATATTAATGCTTATAATTATTTACTTTGGAATCATATTCCATATACTAAATCTGTATGTCCAATCTATATTGATATTTAACTCTTTAGAGATCCCATGGAGTGCATTACTCACCCAATTAATGATTTAAAAATATTAATACATATACAAATATATTATAGTATAATATATATGAAACCATTTTATGTAATTCCATAGAATTATAAGATGTTAATATTATCTACATGAGTAGGATAGAAGAAACATGTAGTCCACCACAAATTTTCTAGATAAGGCCCATGCCTCTACATCAGTGAGTAGTAAAAAATAAATTCTCTCTATCAAAGGATACATTACTCAATAGATATTTAAATTATATCATAATTTGAAATAATAATATATGTGAATATTAATTATCCACTTAATTCATTCTCATAACTCAATTTCATCCAAATTCATGGTAGAATAAAATGATTCAATTGGAAAACATATCATGTAAATCCTTATATGAATTTGTGACAACATAGAAGAATTTTAACACTATATAATAAATAATACATAAGAATTAATAACATTAAAAATAAATATATGAATAAAACAAAATATAACTCATAAATAAATGCAATAGCCACTTATTTAAACATGAGATAAATTTTCAATGAAATAATCATAAATAATATACTATAATCACATTATAATTTTCCAATATCTTTGTAAAATCTATAAAAAATTCAATAGAAACATTTTATATATTACTCCTAATATGAACTCATTAAAATTATTCATTATATAACATTTATTTTAAATATATAATATTCTATGAGATATAATAATTTAACATTTTAATTAATTAATTTATTTATTTATATATTCAAAATATTACATATTAATAATTTTTTAAACCATGATAAATTCACAAATAAAAAAAAATTTATGTAGTTTGCTAAATTTCCCAAGATTGTTTTAAATTTTAAATTTTAAATTTAATTATTTAAAAATACTTTATAATTCCACCGATAAACTAATTTATATTTATTCCATGTTTTTTAATTTATTAAGATTGTATAAACTATCATTTTAATTTCTATATAAACCATTTAAATTTAAATTATAAATTATTTTATATAACAAGAAAAAGAAAATTTTCAATTCTAAAATAATAATATTATGTGATATTTAAATTATTTTTAAGAAAATTGTCAAATATTTAAATATCAATATTTTATTGTTACATAATTAGTAAAGTTAATTATTAATCTACAACAATCTCAATTAATTTTTAATATAATATATAATCATTCTATATATTATAAAATTCAATTCTATATTTTTTTATTGAAAAAAAATATATTATTCATTCTTAATAAATTTTAAAAATATCCCCAATTCCCATTATGACAGATAATAGGTCTGTATAGGATGAAGTAGGCCTATGATGAGATTTAAAGGGTAAAATGGACGCCTAAGGGTTAGTTATGATTAACCAAATCATCTCAAATTCATTAATGTTGTGAATTATGATATAATATTCAATGTAAAAATTATTAGGTGCTTGGTAACATTGGTTGTGATCAACTCAATGCAATGTTTATCACATTCTATTATATTTTCTCATGTGAAATTAAACAAACACTTGTAAGGACACATATGAATGATCCACATGAAAAAATATCGTTTTAGGATAAATTTGTGCTTTTCCATGTTAGAAATTTTTTTATCAATGTCTTATGTGATATTAGACTCAATATATTCGACTGCATAACCATTACTTCCAAAAATATGGAGACCTAAATAGGATAAATCATGGGGTCCTCATAATAATAAAAGTGTTGCATCAACATTCACGAGAAAAAATCTTATCTGTTGTTAATGATTGATCATATATATAGTAGGTTTGAATACTATTAAGTCATATAATATTCATAAACCTCACTATGACCTTATGTTGTATTAAATCTTACAACATCATATTACATCAGTTATATCACAAAAAATCTATGATACTACATTTTTTAAAGTAGAAAATAGTAATAATTTAATGCATGATTTCAACTATACAACTACATGAAATATCATTGATACCAATTGTTTAATTTTATGGATATAATGATAGTCGGTATACATAGTAAAAAAATAATATTACACAAATCTAGGATCTCCATGAAAGAATACCTAAAACCAAATTAAAGTTAAATGATGAAATTGTATTTATATACCTTATAATGATGAAATGCGTCCACTACGATCATTTACTAAGCTTTATGAAGATCACATAAGGTAAACCATTAGACTCCCCTATCTGTGGTGTTCTGATGAGATGATGTGAATTCCAAAATTCTTTGGGGAGAATCTCCTTTAATCATTGATATGTTAGTTTCTCATAATGAATTGGATGAATGATATGAGAGTTTCATGTTTTGTAGAGAATCAGTCAACTATATAAATGTGTATCACACATGAATAAAATATGTATTTCCTATTTATATAGGGTTGAAGATAACTCCCATGATATTGTATGTATTCACTTTTGTATGATTACTTATGTGGAAATGGATTTTTCTAGGTAAAAATATATCATACGAATGAAATGATCCTCTATGAAATTTTTCTTATGATAATTAATTATTAATTAAATACATTTCAAGAGATCAAATAATTTAATCATTTAACATTATAGTACCTTCTTTTAAAACAACAAACCCAGGAAGGGATTATGATATCACTTATAACATTATAAATGATATTCGAGTACCATGATATTAGAGATTCAATTTAAAAATAGATTTCAAAAAATATGATTTACCTATATCATATCCTTTGATAAATGAATATATATAAATATATGTGTATATATCACATACATAATATAATTTGCGGAATATATTCTTTTGGTGAAACTCTAAACAAGGAAACATGTAGAAGTGGTGTTGCCTTGGTAGATGCCTCACGAATATTTAAGGAATTTATAAATTCATTCATATCTCCCTCACCCAACTACAACACATTATTTAAAAACACAAGACATTGATTATTAGTTTAAATATTTTTAAATTTTATTTATTTTTCACCACATTATAAAAATGGAGGATATTCAAAAATGACATCGCACTAGTGGTTCATGAGTGATTTGCCTCTCCCCTCTAATGGAAGGCTGAGGTGGGCATTCAAAATAAAACCAAAAGCTAAATAATATTTTTACTGTGTGGGAAACATAAAATCTATATTACAACAACATTATTATCTAACCTACCATAAGACGCAACACACTAAAAACAAAATCTTGGATTCAGGTGATGATTACAACTTCATTGTCATATCTCCTAAAAAATTTCACCACATTGAATTGTTTGTGCCTAATAAGACATATAATAGTGAAAGATTATGCTTCCATTTGTTCAGTTGGGGAGATAATTAAATGATCATATTCCTTAAATTATTCATAACATGGTAATTATTTGGTTCCATCAACTTGATGTTTTAGGTTATATCAATATTTAGTGATGTTAAAATCATCAGTCAGAGAGCAGTGGCACACTTTTCATATGATCGATTATAGTATCATTAATTAGGTCAATGACTTGTTGTAAGATATCCCACAAAATGACATTGTTGAAAGGTACATTGAATTTGATATAGGACAAAATATCATCCCCCTGTTGAGTTTCCATGATCATTCTTTATAGAATCCATTAAGATTGTCTAAGAAGACATTCTTTGATCATCCATGACTTCTTCAGAGAAGGTTCTCTACTAATATCATAATTTGATACATCCCTTATCCATGCAACGAAGGTGTAAAATCCCCAATATTTCAAACAATTTTGGATCATCAATATATGAAATGTTTCTTAAAATTTATTTCTTTAAAATTTTAAAAAGTTTACTCACTGTTTTTCATTATAACATAAAATCACAAATATATATAGTTCTATTAATTTAAAAAACTTCTAAATGGATATTTTCCTTGTGTAAGACATGATGAATGGTATTTACTATTAAGTTAATGGAGGAAACATAATGATGAAACATTATATGGATAAATAAATGAATAATCTGGACTATAAATTCATCCATAAGGTTATATGAAAAGGAATTGTTTCTCAAGATGGCCTTTCGATCTTTTTTAGTGATTCACAAAGACCCAGTTCTCAATAACATTGATTAGAGATTATTCTGTATTGTTCAACTCAACTAATGGTTAGAGAAATGTTTTTTTGGAGGATTTTATTCATGAATCATTTATAATATTTTATCTTTTGAAGAGATCAGTATAACAGCCCATAGTTATCTTTAAAAGAGGTTATATTCTCTGTTTCAAAACAGTAACTATTTTATATTTATTTAAAGTAATACAAAAATGGTGATTTGATGAATTTGATGAAAATTTTAATATTAAAAACATGAAATGAAAATAAAATGAAATGAATGTGTTTTTAGAGAAAAATAATAATTGGATTAAAATAAGAGTGAAATCAAATTATGAAAAAAAAATAAGAGTGGGAAAGTATTAACCCATAATAGACTCCCTAATTCCTTGATTAAAAATATTATCTAGTTTAATTTCTCATTTATCTCCTAAATACATTTGACTGAACACCTAATTCTACTTGATTATCATACTAAGTCTTTAGTATTATATTTATTCCATATATGGAATTGATTTAACTCTTTGAATACCTCCAAGAAGAAAATCCAAATAGTAATCCATATGTCCCAAGAAAATACATCACCTAATTAATTTGTGCTATCAAATGAGTTACAATACTTACTAAATTAGTAAAACATCCAATTTAGATAATAAGATACTATATTCAAGAATGAAATGGATGACCTATATTCCTGAAATATAGTTTGCAGATAAATTCAAAATGAATGTAATTAAAACAAAAATGATCAAAAGTGAATTCCCTTAGGTTTTCACTACCACAAAATGCATGGAGTTTAGTCTCACAAGGATAAATCAACTCATATCTCCCCCTTTCCTCACTTTTTGGGTCTAAGAAAAATTATAACAGTTCCTATGAAATATCTAGATATAATTATTCTTGATCTTTATGTGTACTCTAATCAGTTATCATTGTTTATTTTATATAATACATGAAAATAGAGGGAATAAAATTTAATATGGTTAGAGATTGTAAATCACATTTTCAAAAACTCAATGTGTATGAAATAGATTTCTCAACCATCCCGCCAGTGGAAGAAACCAGAAAAAATCATTCATAGGTATGAATACATGATATTTTCTTGGGGGTTATCATGCTTAATCTTATAAAATTATCTCATGACACAGAACCCCTTTATATCAATTATTATTGAATTCGTGATGTAGATTCATATAGTCGGCCAAAATTCGTGTAATTAAAAAACCTATTTTCTAATATTCAAAAAAAATTCATAAGAGGGATGATCTGTATAAATAATAATACATCATTCATTTGGACATAAATTTCATAAGAATTACGAAGTAATAAAAAAACAATGTTGTATCTAATAAAGGGATTAATAAATGGAAAAGTTTTATGGGATAAAATCATTTCCATAAGAAATTACAAGTCACATAAAATTGGTATTTCAAATTAATATCTGAATAAGTCATATAGGATGAATAAAAGTTATTAAGAATACATAGAATCTATTATATAATAAAATTTATATGAAATCCAAGGAGATACTAATTTAAAATATTATATAAAAAATCCTAAAAGGCATACACAAAAATAGTTCAAAAAAATGGAAAGGTCTTATAAGATTCATCATATGTCATATGAAATTCAATAATGAATTATAGTAATACTATTTCTCACCCGTGTGTATGCACGACATATTAAATTAATGGGTTTTAATTGAAAATAGAATGTTATTTCTAAATGTTACCTAGAAATAATAATGTTTATTAATTTTTAATCAGATAGTATTGGTATATATAAATGGAAAAGAAGGGTAAATTTTAACATCCCAAGTAATTAATGAATAATAGATATTTTTATCTATTCCTATTAATGAAGTAGATAGTGTTTTAGTGGATTAAAATTAAAATAAATCCAATCTTAAGCATGGAATACACTAATATTTCTAAAAGATTGTTTTACTGCCTTTTAATGGAAAACCATTTTTAAATCTATCTTTTGAAAATTTTATAAGCTATGTTTTTTAAAATAAACTTATTCTTTATTATTGGGACATCAAAATTTACTTTGTTTAATTTTTTTTTATTTTTCCGATAATGTATATTTTTTAATAAATAGTGAAAAATGTTGTATTTTAATTCAAAACCACTTTTTAATCTAATTTATTTATATGATTAGATTATATTTTGAATTTGTTTTAAAGTGAAATTAGAATATATTTTTACCATTTAATCGAATGGTGGTCATTGGAATCAATTTCACTTTGAAATTGGACTCAAACTAGTGTCAATATTTTGATACTTATTGTTTCATAAAAACACGCTATTTGTCATGACAGCAGGAATTAATTATTAAATTAATTTATGTAACTTATATGATTTAAATTTTTTAAAATAAACATCATTTTTTAATTCAGAATATCAAATATAGCTTAGGGTGATGTCTTGGTAATTTTTCTGAAAAACTTCAATTTTTGATGAATAGTGAAACCACTATGTGGTAGTTAAAGAAACTGAATTTTCATTTAAATGAAACCTTTCCACTGCTGTGATAAGATTTTAAAAAATCCAACATACATGGTTTTCATTAAGATGTAAAATGTGCTTCAATGAGATTAAAATAATTTTTTGGTGAATAGTACCTTTTATGTTCTTAATCGCGATTAGAGGTAATTAGTGTAGTTTAAGGTAAAAATGATGTTTTAATAATATGAGATGATATTGAAACATGTCCTACCCTTATTGGATATGTCACAACCGACCAAGAAAATCCATGGGTCAACTTGGGGACCCCATGGAGCTACATTGGAAGGAAAATGACATTAATATCTTTTAATTCAATGTTAATGTAAAAATGTCACAAGCATGAGTTATTTTACTAAAATAATTTTTACCTGGGGTTATACAAGTCATATTTTTGAATATAAATAGTAATTGGAAATATAAAAAGATTTCCTACATCATAGTATTTTTCTTATAATTTTTAGACATTAAATAAATTAAATTATTTATGACATCATGATGATGCATCGATTACCTCATTAGTAAAGCATTTAAATAAATTGAATAAATAATGTTAAATCTAACACCAAAACTTGTCAAAAACCTATTGGTTGGGTATATTTAGAACCCTGAACACCTTATCCTCGAATTATATCAATGTAGGACCTTTTAAATCCGAAACTCATTTTAAAATAAAGTAACATTTATTTACTTTCCAAGAGTGCCCCTCCTCTCCTCTTATAAGAGGCCCCACCTCTACCTCATTACCCACACATCCAATGCCTTTGGCTCAGCCAAAACCTTCCCATTTTGTCTCTCCACATCCCTCTCTTACTTTTAGAAGCCTCACTTTGGGCAGAAGTCTTCCCAAGGAAGCCTTTGAGCTCAAACCAAAGGGAGTTACCCGATTTTAAGGTAATTTCATCACTTGAGTCCTTTTGTTTTATTTTTCTTTTCCAACCCTCTAAACTCTTTTTATTAATTTTTTTGTAACAACTCCAGTATCTTAAATATACTAGGATGTTGTTATAATAAATATTCAAACAACACTTACACACCCCTACATCTAATGGCTAAAGAACATACTGCTTCCGAGGATGGAGAATTTCTGCCTCACGAAACGATGATTGTTCAACACTCATATAACAACTACAAAGGTGTCCATATAAATGTATCTATATTTATATATGATATATAATATGTTTATGTTCTACTTAAGTTTCTGTATTTTTCATTTATGGCATACCTTTATGGTTTCCATTATGGGTAAACGTGATATCTTCATTTTAGGAAGTGCGGACTATCGCCCCCTCAAAGTGATTTGATTCGTTAATGCCATATGTGGGACATATAAAGGATGTAATTAAGGATTTTATATGTTATATTATACTGGAATTATAATATACCATTATATCATTATGATTCCATTTCATAAAATATGAAATATAAATGAAAGTAGTGTTCACGCGTACGTATGGCTTACCGTCTCCATGAACGGTGCATTTCATTTCCTACGTCTAAACGTTATGTAATATTATAAATGCATGTATATACTGGATATATATGATATATATGATATTTACATCATGAGTATAACTCTGGATATAATGGATACATGAACAACTTGAAATTATAAAGAGTTTATTTTTGACTTAAGTACCAATGATCGTTAAAACAACTGTTAATAACTTAAATAATTACATAGTGTTCATGACATGGTAATAAGTGATATAAAAGGAATCATGAACATGAAAAAGGTTCTTAAGAAAGTTGAAATTAACTCAAGTTTATTATTCAGGAGGTTAAAGAACGATTGAGTCAAGTCAAACTCGAGGTATGGGACTTCGTCTCAATCTCCATTCGTTGAGGAATATTTTGTTTTATACAAAACCTTCTATTATATGGTGTATAAACCACTTTGACTTTTACGTTTATCCAAAATGAATATTTTTTATACGAAGAGTTTTACTAAAAGAAAAAACGGAATGTTTGTGTCGTACATATGCAGCGACAACGACTTCTCTGCCGCCGTGACCATTATTTGAGTTTTGGATTTCTCTACAAGCCATACATTCTTATTAAAAGAAAAATAAATACCATGTTTTACTTTTATTTTATTTTGGTATTGAAAATGGTTTTCATAATTTTTTTATATCAATGTGTTGTATTGATATCCTGTTATTGAAAGGTGGAAATTTTATTTTTCCTTTATGCGTGTTTTATGTGATACGATTATGTTGTGGTTCATGGGCATTATTATGAAGACGAGTGGTTCTATGATAAACTAAGGGAGGGTGAGCCCGATATAGCTCTCCAATGCATTGGGTAATGCGAAGGAGTTAAACGTTAAGGTTTATCCTAAGAGATTTAGGGAATATAATATGATTGGTATTCCAAACATAACCAAGAGGGTTACTCCCTACGTAAGAATGTTATGAATGCCTCAAGTTACCTTTATGTCTTACGATTTCTATGATTTATTCATGATTTGATGAGGTATATTAATGTGCTTATGTTTTATGGGTACTGTATGTTTTCATTCTTATGTATATATATACCCATGTTTTCATTCCATATTTTTATATCCCTTACTGAGATTTTTATGCTCATTCCATGTTTTTGAAATGTTTTTCACAGGTCAAGGGAAGGGTAAATGATAAGATGATAGTGTCAAGGAATTGTCAAGAAATAATCCATGTTTTATTTTCAATATGTTTCCGTTGATGGGAAAAATGAATACTATCTTTTATTGTAACCACATTGTTTAAATGTGGGATGTAATGCATGTTTTATGGTGTAATTCTCTAAAACTCTAAACCAGAAAATATCCTCAATGTGTAATCTTGTAATAACTCAATATTAAGTAAGGTTTATGTCTGGGGCCTTATAGTTGGTATCAGAGATCAGTTTAGATAAATATAAGAGTTAGAATTCTATTAAATTATTATCCAAAAATATTTTTTTTATGCTCAATTTGAAATGATATAGAATTTGAAGATTACCATGTTGCTTCTCCTAAGATATTTTTTTTAAGAATGGTTTTTCATGGAGGAAATAGAACAGCTTTTTTTGGGAAGGCATACAGAGGGAAATGACCTTTCAAATCAGTATCATGAGATGGTCAGAATCAGAACTAAACAGTTTGTTGTAGTGATGGCTCAGTTGACTCAGGTGAAAAATGGTGGTTGTGTTTATTGATGATATTTTGGTGTTTTCTAAAAGTAAAGAGGAACATGAAATCCATTTAAGTGTTATTTTTCAAACCTTAAAAGAAAAGAAATTTTATGGGAAATTCAGCAAGTGTGAGTTTTGGTTGCAATAAATTTCTTTCTTTGGTCACATTGTTTCTAAATATGGGATAACCGTTGATCCTGCAAAAACAAAGGTTGTTGAAGAATGGCCAAGACCCACCAATGTAACCGAGATCCGTAGTTTCCTTGGTTTGGCAAGTTACTACCGAAAGTTTGTTGAAATTTTTTCACGGTTATCTAGTCCAATGACTAAGCTAACTCGAAGGGTGTTAAGTTTATATGGACAAAAGAATGTGATGAATGTTTTCAGGAACTGAAAAGAATATTGGTGAATGCTCCAGTTTTGGCACTACCTTCCACGAATGGGGAGTTTGTTATCTACAGAGATTATTCATTGAAAGGACTTGGTTGTGTCCTAATGCAGAATGATCAGGTAA